>CM065814.1:16254500-19096357 GCA_033398695.1 Orobanche coerulescens | reverse complement strand
ACGGGATCATCATGGGGATCTATGCTGAGGGCGCTGGATCGCTGGATGGGTTTTCCACCATGCGTTGGTCCGACGGGATCATTATGGGGATCTATACCAAGGGCGCTGGATCGCTGGATTACCTTGTATTGTGTTGATGGAATCGTGAGGATTCACATCGTTGGATTCCGATGACGGAAGTCCGTTTTGCATGTTTTATGATGCACTGATGATTTATGTATTATGATACTTGTACTAGCATTGTTTTGCTAACCCCTTCGGGGGTGGACATTGTTTTGATGGTCGGAGTAACCGAGAGCGGAAGCAACCACGATCGGCAGTGACGATGAAATGGCTTAGTGATGTGGTTGATGTTTATTGTTATTATGATTTGTCTTCTTGGTTCACTTTAGTACTCGAGTACGTGTGTTTTAATAATGTCAATTTCGATATGGTTGTATAAGTTAACTCTTTGGACCAGTTGAACCAGTTCTGTATTTTGAACTTCAGTTGTAAGGTTGAATTATATTTGCATTTCTTTTATTTAGCCTTGTAAATCCTTACTTAAAGGGTTTACGACGCTGTAATTATTCCGAATATGTCGGGGTGTTACAGATGCGATAAGGGAGGTGAGTCCTTATAAATTATTTTAGAAGTTGTGCAGCAGTTTGAGTGGACAGGAGGGCGACATGTGACCAACATGTTGGAGAATCCATCAAAATCATAAATACATAAATGGTCCGCATATTAGGAGGATGGATCCACAAATATCTCCTTATATTCAGCATAAGAATGGAATGCTTGCTTTTGTTTCTTTAGCGTAGGAAGGTCCCGCTCCTACTTTGGCTAAAGAGCAGGCTTTGCAACACTAAGTGGTGGACATTTGATATGCATCAGGTTCTTTGGATGACATAACACGATTAACATCAACATTGTTCTTTATATCGAATTGTTGCCACCTTTTCGCTCGAAAAGAAATGATGTTCGTACAAGTTCTTTAGTATATGGATCATTATACTTCGACCAGGATTACCTAGTCTACGTGCCAAAGCCTATATGAGTCTATGTCCCAAAGTACATTGTTGATGACAACATATAATTTTAAAAACCTAATAGTAGTGAGGTACAGTCTACTAGATTGACTCATGAATTATTCTAAAATGTGTTTACGTCCACATTTATTAGAATTAATAAAAGAAACTCTATTCCATTCTTACATTGGGTTTCAATCTGGAAACCATTGCTATGTATATTATTGAAGCTAAGTAGGTTCGAAGGGCTCTATGTGCATACAGAGCATCGGTAACTTAGAAGACTGTCATTTAGGCATCAAGAATTGGGCATTACCTCGCCATTTGATGAGTTGGGAGGACCCAATCATCGTAGTTACCGAGGTTTGACAGGCGACTTATTCGATGAATAGAAGCCTTATTCTAGGAACATTCAAGTTCTACTCAATTCATTCCTTAGAAGAGTGAAATTTCGAACCATAAACACGCAAGCAATATTCATTTAAATAAAGCTAAGAATATAACGTAAGCAATAATAATATCTTGTTCGTGAAACAACGTTACATCAGGCCATTATTGAAAATAAAACACCAACACAGTCGTATTTAGGCAACTATACCAAATGTAAACGAAAAAGTAAGCATAATACTAAGATTCAGTCTATAGACTGTGGATCGTATGACTCAATTCGACGATTGGTGACTGTGAAATTGACATAGGGGGACTTGTCTAGATCATATTCTTCCATATAATGAGTTATTCTTTCTTTGGACTCTCTATATTACTTGTAGTGAAATGCGACTTTCTTGCTTGCATGGTAGTTCATATACCATGTCCAGTATCTCCATAATGATAGCACGGTTCATTGCCAACTCGAGCCTTAGAGGCGATAGGATGGGTAGGTGCTTTTTGGTTCCCTTGGCTAGTAGAGCCGGGAGCACCAAGTCTTCGCATTACATTGGAAGAACCCCCACGTCATTGACCACGAAGCCTATCATGTCCAGTCCCCTATTCATTGGGATAGTTTCCATCATCCACTTTGCCATAATTGGCCTCGGGAATTTTCTTTGTCCCAACCGGCCTGACATTACTGATCACTAACACTTCGTTATGCCTCTCATCTACTTGCAGTAGGTTGATTAGCTTACGGAATGTAGTGATGCATTTATTATCATACTCCAGCCTATACTGGTTCGTTAGTATAAGAGTGGAAGTAGGGAAGGTGAAAAAAGATTTCTGGATCATGTCATCTTCTGTGACATCCTTCCCACAGAAATTTAGGCGTGCCTTGAGGCGGAGCATATCTTTGTTGAAGTCGTTGATCCGTTTATAATCAAGCAAGCAGATTTCATTCCACTGCACGGTCAACTCTGGGAGCAAAGTTTGTGAATGTTCCCAAATTAGCCCTTAAAGCATCCTACAGTTTTTTAGGGAATTTCAACTGTAGATATTCCTATCTGAGGTTGGGTTCGATGTGTCACCTAAGGAATATAAGTGCACTCGCTTTTATCTTATCAGACGGTACTTGGTCTGTGGTGTTAAGGAGCGTACCACTATATTCTTTAGTGATAAATGTGGTCTCGATGTAGGAGACCCATCTATGGTACTCAAGCTCTTTTGAGTCCAAGATATCAAATTTGAGGCGAGTTGGATAAGCTATCTTAATACAAGAAAAAAGAAAATGATTTTTCACAGTTTACCATGAGTACTTTCCATGATAAAATTTTCAATAATGAGGAGCATTATTATTTTTTCGGAACCAAGATATGGTCAAAATTACTTTCGATGCTGTTGAGGATTACCAATGAAATTACTTTATCACGGTTCGAGTTGATATAGGCAGTAGATATAAGCCCTCTAAAAATCTACTAATGATGAAGCCTAATTTGCATGCCATATCTATATATGTATGCAAATATATGTATATTTATAGATATAGACAAATAATCCTAGGAATATATCTATACACATATTATGCAATCAAAGAGGTGTCTTATGCCGCAATAATTATTAATTCAACGTGAATTTATTTTAATCCAAGTTGTTATAGGCGATTTGCTTTAATTTAACTAAAATTATTAATGCATCATGATTTTGGTTTAATTAAGCTTAAATAAATTACGGAGTATAAATATGCAATCAAAGATATATAAACAGTATAAAAATTTGCATAGTGCAGATAGTAGAGTTCGTATTGTGTACTTTACTTCGTGAATATGGGCAGAAGAAATGGACTGGAGAGAAAAAAACGGGACTACCGAGCCGGTCTCGTCGGGTCGGGGCGCTCCAGAAACAGGGCTGGACGAACGGTCTAAAATCTGGACCTCAGCGACGGGTCGGGTTCGGGTGTTCCGGGGTCTCTGGGTCAGGTTCTTTGTCGGGATAGACTCAGGATGTTGGATCGAGCGGGCCTTGCAGAGTCGGGTCGCGTGAATCAGAGGGATTGAAATCGGAGCAGGGGTCGCGATGTGGTTGGAGGCGACGTCTGGCGGCGATTTCAGGTTGGAGGTCGGCGGCGTTGCACGGAGAAGACAGGGGGAATCGACTGAAAACGGGCGGTCCTGGTGGTTCTCGGTGTAGGGCTTAGTCGCGTCGGGGGGGGGGGGGGGGGGGGTGGGACGTGGGGGAGGTGAAGGAGATGATGACCGGTCGTCGGTCACGGGGGGTGGCGGCTAGGGTTTTCTTTGGTACCTGATTTTTCGTTTTTTTTTTTGGAATTTTGTAGAAAATCGGGAGAGATTTTTCTTTGCTCAGTTGGGAACTACGTGCTAATAACGTGTTGAAGGGAAAATAACTGAGACAATAAAGTAGGACAAAAGTTGTGTATTATTTCATTGATGAGATCCCTTTAAATAGGGAGAAATATATACAAACAGGCCTTAGCCAAACCCTAACTAGGAAAGCCCATAAACTAACAGACTTAACACAATTGGTATTATTCCTTTAACAGATCTCGAAATAAAAGGTAAGAAAATCTAAACGACCGAATTTAGGAGGTATATTCGATTCATATTTTTAAAGATTTTTAATGAATTATAAAATCTGTGTATTCAATTCAGACTTTAAAAAGTCTTTAAAAGTCTAATGATATTTGATTAGAATTTTAAAAAGTCATTACAAATATCAAGACTTTTTAAGATTTTATTAATTCTCTCACTTTATGACTTTCTCAGGGTTTAGGTATAAATAGAAGAGTCATTACAAATCTCATCAGAATAGGTGATATTTCTGAAGGAGCCGATGAAAGTAGCTGACCAAAAAAAAAAAGCAATCACAAGGTAAACTTTTCTCTCTTCAATATTACGGTTTACACACACACACACACACACACATATATATATATATATATGAGTTAAAATAAAAAAGTCTCTTATAATAAAAAGTGTAGGAAGAATTGTGGGAGTGACATGTGTCATTCCCATTCCACATCATATGACACATCATATGACATGTGTCACCCCCCACCCCCCCACCCCCCCCCCCACCCCACCCCACCCCCGCGAAAATAAAATTTTTCCCACCAAAATTTTTTTTTTTGGGGGCCAAAATTTCCCCCCCCCCCAAAAAAAAAATTTATTAATGCATCACAATTATAAAGCTACTGTAACACCCACAGGATATCCGAGGTATACTACAGCGCCGTGAATCCCTACATGGGACCCACCAGGCTGAACAAGCATCATACTCATCGACTCACAGAAACAACAGAAAAATACCTCGTCATAAAGACGCCCAACAAAATAATTCACCCGGTTTAACCGGTCAAACATGACACCATAATCCATCACAACATAATAAACAACAATACAATCCCGACAAGTAAAAGTTCTTAGGTACTCGAGTACTTCTATTAGTTTAAAGACCACAAAGGTAAAAGATAGAAAGCAACAAGACACCACTCGTGCACAGTCATCACGCATGGCCATCATCCGCATACTGGTCCAGCGCCCGCTCGTCTCGATGAACCAGACCTGAAATTCATAAAACGAATTTCCCCAAAACGGGTCCCCAAAGGGGTTAGCAATTACGCTAGTACAAGTAACCAAATGCACAATTTACATCTTACACATATAGCAATGCATGAAATCAAGAAATCATAGTTCCAAAACACTCATTTCCGGAAATGCCAGTAATCAAAACCATATTTGTAAAATGCACCACAATTAACCGCGGACCCACAGCTTCGTGGATCCCTGCCGAGACCCCGTCGGATCTAACCCACAATGGTTAAAAGCAAGCTCGCGGTTCCACAGCTTCGTGGAGCCCTACCGAGACCCCGTCGGATCTAACCCGTAGTAAGCATACACACACACACAATTCCTCATACAAAACTACTATGTCAAGATTGTAAGTTCATAAGGGTACTTGCCTCGGTTAATAGACGGTGATACGAACGGAAAGGAAGAGTTGAACACGACCGCAAGGAACCGGCGGAAATGAACCTAATGATTCGAATAACACAATCACAACCAACTCTAGACGATTACGGAAATGGAATACACCCGGAAACCCGCCTACGATTCATGTATATTCGTACCAAAAATAATAACGAGGGCGGAACACAACCAAACCCTCTCGATTCCGTAAAAATCCGCAAAATATCCATGAATCCGTAGGAAAGCTAAAGATACTAACAATATTAATCGTATTCATCATGAATCCACCAACAAAACGGAACGAATCGGAAGAAAAACCCAAAACCCCCAAATTAATCGAAAATAGGGTTCTAGAAATATTACCTTTGAAGATTCAAGTACTAAGATCCGTAGAACACGCGTTAGATTGATTATCCGAGCCTTACAACCGAAGAAAGATGATGAAAATCGACCCCCGAATGAAGAATGCTTGAGAAGTTCTCCCCTCTTAGACCTCTCTCTCTCGCGCAGGTGAAATGAAGGAGAAAAATGGCCGATCTCGTCTAATAAGGACGAGATTGCACAGTTGACCGCTTTGTGTGCCGCGGCACAGCCGAAGTGTGCCGCGGCACAGGCCAAAAAATTACTCCTGTGTTTCAAGAATGTGCCGCGGCCACGGCAGCCGCGGCACGTCTGATCGGGTTTTGGTCGCAGATGTCACACGGGTGTGCCGCGGCACCGGATGGGTGTGCCGCGGCACACAGTACAGATCGCTCGACCAACAATTGGAGAAATTTGTGTGCCGCGGCGCACACACCTTGTGCCGCGGCCCACACCCCTTTTGGGTCCCAAAATGATAAAATGATCCGGAAAGAGAATAAAAACGATAGGAATCAATATTTGGGAACTAATAACACGAAATGGATCCACGGCAACCCCGAAACGGCGATTCCGCACAACAATAACGAGAAAACAGTTCAACAGTTGATAGGAAGGACACACTGAAAGGTACACGAGGGGCACTACGATCGAGAAATACACCAAAGATGAAAATACAAGGGAAAGAAAAATGCGGATATTACATTCTACCCCTCTAAAAATAAGTTTCGTCCCGAAACTTAAGAAACAAATAACTCAGGGTACCTAGCACGCATGCTATCCTCGGTTTCCCAAGTTGCTTCCTCGACACCGTGTCTCGACCACTGCACTTTGACCAAAGGGATGGTTTTATGCCTCAGTCGTTTCTCACGATGCTCCAAAATCTTCAAAGGACGCTCCTCAAAAGTAATATCTTCAGCGATATCAATCTCGCCATAATCGATGACGTGACTAGGATCCGGGACATATTTCCTCAGCTGGGAAACATGAAAAACGCTATGAACATGACTCAAGGCCGGAGGTAACGCCAAACGGTATGCCAACCCACCGACTCGCTCGAGGATCTCAAAGGGGCCGATAAATCTCGGACTCAACTTCCCTTTCTTCCCGAAACGAAAAACTCCCTTCGTCGGCGACACCTTCAGCAAAACGTGATCTCCCACCTCGAATTCCAAAGATCGACGACGGACGTCGGCATACGACTTCTGTCGACTCTGGGCAGTCAACATCCGTTCCCGAATTAATTCTATCTTCCGCCTCGTCTCTAAAACGACATCCGGCTCGGTCCCGACCAAATCGGACGCCTCATTCCAACAAATCGGTGATCGACATCGCCGCCCATAAAGTGCCTCGTATGGTGCCATCCGAATCGACGCGTGCCAACTATTGTTATACGTGAATTCGATCAATGGCAAATGTTCCTCCCAATTACTACTCCAATCGAGAGCACAGGCACGCAACAAGTCCTCGAACGTCTGGATAGTGCGTTCCGACTGTCCATCTGACTGGGGATGAAAAGAGGTACTCAAACGCAATCGGGAACCCAACGCCTTATGCACCGCCTGCCAGAAGTGCGATACAAAACGGCCATCACGATCCAAAACAATAGACTTCGGGGTACCATGAAGTCTCACGATCTGCGCGATAAACACACGAGCTAACTTCTCCAGGCCCCAAGTGTCCTTGATGCCCAGAAAATGTGTCGACTTGGTCAGACGATCGACAATCACCCATACCATATTCATGCCCGACCTCGATCTCGGCAGACTCGTAATGAAATCCATCGATATATCTTCCCATTTCCATTCCGGAATGGGAAGTGACTGCAAAAGCCCAGCCGGTCGCTGATGCTCGATTTTGACTTGCTGGCAAGTCAAACACCTTGCTACAAACTGCGCGACCTCCTCCTTCATGTCATTCCACCAGAAGTTCCTTCTCAAGTCCTTGTACATCTTACTCGAACCAGGATGAACGGAGTAAGGTGTAGCATGGGCCTCCCGCAAAATACTCTGTCTCAACTCTGAGTCGTTCGGCACACAAAGCCGACCCCGAAACCTCAAAACGCCATCTTCGTGAATCACAAATCCAGGAGACTTTCCTTTAAGAACGTTCTCTCGGATTTGAGTAATCATCGGGTCCTCTGACTGCTTCAGCTTAATCTCATCGATCAAAGACGACAAAATTTCCAAAGCACGAAATTGCCCGACAGTTCCCGGAAACAGAACCTCAACATCTAACTCGATTAAAGCTCGCCGAAGATCGGACTGAGACGTAAGGATCTCAAGCGATCGCAATGCAATCGGTTTCCAACTCAAGGCGTCGGCTACGACGTTCGCCT
Source organism: Orobanche coerulescens (assembly GCA_033398695.1). Taxonomy (NCBI): domain Eukaryota; kingdom Viridiplantae; phylum Streptophyta; class Magnoliopsida; order Lamiales; family Orobanchaceae; genus Orobanche; species Orobanche coerulescens. The sequence goes on along the minus strand of CM065814.1, from coordinate 19,088,297 downwards.
TGCCCGGATGATAAAGGATTTCGAGGTCATAATCCTTAATCAGTTCTAACCACCTCCTCTGCCTCATATTCAACTCCCGCTGAGTAAATATGTATTTCAGACTTTTATGATCGGTAAAAATCTGACATGCAGAGCCGAAAAGATAGTGAGGCCAAATCTTGAGCGCGAATACGACTGCCGCTAACTCCAAATCATGGGTAGGATAGTTAAGCTCATACGGCCTCAACTGTCTCGACGCAAAGGCAATGGTCTTGCCGTGCTGCATTAATACGCACCCAAGACCCTAACCCGAAGCATCGCTATAAACGGCGAATCCCTCGTTGCCACACGGCAACGCCAAAACCGTAGCTGAAGTCAACCGCTTCTTCAGCTCCTCAAAACTGAACTGCCTCTCGTCATTCTAGACGAATTTCTCGGATTTCTGGAGCAACTGTGTAAGTGGTCGAGCCAGTTTCGAGAAACCGTCGACGAACCTACGGTAGTAGCCAGCCAAACCCAAGAAACTTCGGAGCTCTCTCACGTTTTTGGGTGGTGCCCAATCCAATACCGCCTCGATCTTTTGCGGATCTACACAAACCCCCTCGGCTGAAATCACGTGGCCCAAAAACATCACTTCCTTCAGCCAGAACTCACATTTCGAGAACTTCGCATAGAGTTGCTCGGTCCTCAAAATGTCTAACACTATCCGCAAATGATGGGCATTCTCTTCCTCGTTCCTCGAATAAACAAGAATATCGTCAATGAAGACGACGACACACTTATCCAAATACTCGATAAAGACTTTGTTCATCAACTGCATGAACACCGCCGGCGCATTAGTTAACCCGAAAGGCATAACTACAAACTCATAATGTCTGTATCTCGTCCGAAAAGCTGTCTTCGGCACATCGGACTCTCTCACCCGGAGCTGATAGTACCCTGATTTCAAATCAATCTTCGAGAATACCGCAGCTCCCTGCAACTGGTCGAATAAGTCGTCAATTCTCGGCAAAGGATACTTGTTTTTGATGGTCACCTTGTTTAGTTCGCGATAGTCGATACACAAACGTAGTGAACCATCCTTCTTCCGCACAAACAGGACCGGTGTGCCCCAAGGCGAGGCGCTCGGTCGAACATACCCCGACTCAAGAAGCTCACTCAACTACTTCTTCAACTCGGACATCTCTGAAGGTGCCGTGCGATAGGGTGCCTTCGAAATAGGAGCCGCACCCGGCTCTAACTCTATAGCGAACTCGACCTCGCGATCCGGTGGCAATCCCGGTAACTTGCCAGGAAAAACATCAGAAAACTCATTAACGATTGGAATCGACGAAAGCTCGACTCCACCACTCTCCGCCTGCAAGGCGTAGCACCAATAGCCGGTACACCCCTTTCGTAGGAGTCTCATCGCCTTCAAGGCGTTAATAACGAATTTCTGGTTCCCCCTCTTTCGCCCGGCGAAAGAGTGCTCGGTGCCATCATCGGCTAACATGGTGATGATTCTCGTGCGGTAGTTCATGATTGCACCATGCCGCTCGAGCCAATCATCCCCGAGAATTAAGTCCTCACCCTCAATACCCACAACAATAAGATTAGAGGGCCAAGCCCTCTCACAAATAAACACAGAACAGTCTCGAACCTCCTGATCACCAACGATCCTGTCACCGCTAGGAAGCTTAACGATGAAGGGCTCACAAGGCGTCAAACGGTCGAGACTCAAACGGCGCACACAATCCAGAGATATGAACGAATGCGTAGCACCGAAATCGAAAAGCACACTGACAGGATGAGAAAGAATATAAACGGTACTTGTCGCCACGGTAGCCGCTGGGTCATCGGCTCTCCACATCTCATAGACACGCGGGTGGGCTGAGCCGACACTGGAAGCTCCCCCCTTAGAGGGCTGACCCCGACCTCTCCCCCGACTAGCACTCGGCGGAGATTGAGGAGCAAACGATCCCTGATTCACACTTGATTCCCTAGGCGCTGGAATGGAAGCCCGGGCACCAAGGATTTTCTCCCTCTCAAAGACAGAAGCGGCCTTGTGACTGACCGCCACACTTACACATCGAAAGGGTTCGGACAAATACGGCGATGTGGCCTGCCGCCACGATTAAAGCATTTCACCTCTCGAGAAGGGGCACCGCAGCCTACGGGAAACCCGTAGATCGAGCCGCCACCACCAATGAAAGTTAGCAGATCGAATTTCACGACCCCCACCTTTGTGGCCCGAAAAATTCCCGGCGGACTTCTGTTTCTTACTCTCGCGGGCCGCCTCACTCGCCGTCACAGACATATCGTAAGCAAGGGCCCTGCTCTGGTAATCTTTCAAGGTAGTGCATACGAGCCCCGACATGTAGTCCCGAATAGACAATTTCATCCTTCTGGAAAAATGGAAAATTTTGTCGCTCTCCTCGACAACTTGGGTCTTCACATAACCCAACTCCTTGTTAAAATCAGCAATAGCTTGAGATACGGGGATATCCCGCGGTTGAGCATCATAAAAAGCATGTACCCGAGCCTGTCTGACCGGCCACGGCAATATTGATCTCCATCAATTCTTGAAACTCGGCCCACGAAGCAAAGATGATCTTTGGGCCCAACGGCCTCCCACCACCCGTAAGGCCCTCGTGAGAAAGTATTGAGCAATAGGGACTTTACGATCCTCGGGACATTGGTGGCGGTGAAGACTTTAGATATCTCCTTGATCCACCCTCCCACCCGATCGGGTCCAAGCTCCTGAACCGAGGAGGATGCATCTTGATGACATCCTCGGTTAACGGTCCGCTCCGTCCCGATTAGCATGGGCCGGATCCGGGTTCGAACCGCTGAGCTATCGCCGCCATTTGATTCACCATTTGCCGCATAATGGCCGCAATACCAAGGTCGGCGTGCTCTGAGAGGAAGCATGATCGTGACGCCGCATGACGCTGGCCTCGAAGACTGTGACGTGGCCGCCCCACCGTCTGCCCCACGTCCCCGGCCGCATCCACGACCACGACCGCGTCCACGACCACGACCACGACCGCGGCACACAGTACAGATCGCCTACCCCTATGTGCTTCCCAAACGATCGCGATCTGGTGCGGCCGATCGTTGTGGTCGCTGCAGATACGGAGTTCGGCGACCAGAAAGATCCGCCGTCACGGAGGACAAGATTCCATGTTCCTTCCGATGTGGACATGTTCGCGCCGGCGGAGAATGAACGAGCCGACCAGCCCCCGATGGGTATGGTCGCAGTGAGTGAGGCCGTTATGGAGGCCGGGCTGCGCTTCCCTCTATCCTTTGCGGTCTCCCATCTGTTGGCCGCTTGGAATGTGGCGCCACTTCAGCTGACGCCGAACGCCTGGCTCCAAATTATCTGCACTCTCACCCTTTTCGGCGGTCACCGCCTGTACCGCCTCCCATCGCCGTTGGAGATGAATCATTTGTTTAAGCTGACGGCTCATAAAGGGTTGGTCGGCGGTTACCATATTCAAGGCCGATCTGGTCGGGTGATTTATGGAGTCCCGAATAAGATGCGGGGCGATCAGACGAAGTGGTTCTGGGTCGCCGACAAATGGAGAGCTTCGGCGAGCGACAATCCTACGGGCGAGGTGGAGATCCCCACTGAATTTCGGGAGAGGAATCCCGGTAAGGGTTTAGACTCTCCCTTCGTTTGGATGCGTTTTGGACTGATCTAATTTGATTTCGGTTTTGCAGGTTTTCACATTCCGGCGATCGAGGAGTTGCCTTTCGACTTTCTCGTTGTCTGGGAGCGGATAAGGAGCTTGTCGGACGACGACCTTGACGCCACTCGGATCAACAAGGAGAGTCGTTGGTTGTCGGCTCGACTATTCCGCTTCCCGAGACATCTCGCGGTGCCAGGTATGAGTTTCTGCGACCTTCATTTTCTAGGCGATCGCCTTACTTGAGGAAAGTGTCTGTTAGGAAAAACAAACACCCTGTATCGATTCAGCCTGGATACCCGATCCCTGTATCGATTGTTATTTGTTATTAAAGAAGGTTTTGACATATATGCCAAATACAGTGTGGAAAACTGTATCGAGGATTCAAGGATTTATCATGTATCGAAGATCAGCCTCGAATCAGCATAAGTGAAGCTCGTCAAGATGCTGCTTGAAGACTTGCAAAAGATCAAGTATGGAAACTGTCTCGACACCCTAAATACAGTCACCTTCCATACAGTTCACAAAAGGACAAGAAAGAACACAAGTCAAGAACCGTTGAACAAAGAAGTATTTAAATACTCAAGGATAAAGTATTTAAATACTGTCAGTCTTCAGATCTTCAGAATCCCGCGAAATCCGGATCATGTCATATTCCCGTTGAAGGAAATCTTATTCAAACGGACATCTCAACGGATACTTTCTTCAGAGGCTATATATACCCTTGAAGACATTGAAGATCACATACCACTTACGAAATCTATTGAAGTAACCCAACTCTCAAAGCTATCAAAGTTATCATCTGAGCAAACATATCTCCAGAACAAACTGCAAGTTAGAACAAAAGATATATACAGTGCTCATACTTCAAGAACAGCTATCATCAGATCTTGATATTCAAAGCTGCTGTTCTTACTTGGTTACCTAACATTTTACCTCGTGTAAAAACCGAGCTCTGTGTGAACTCAACAAGTTATTCGACTGTGTGGGACGAATAAGGACGAAGCTTTGGAACTGTGTGTGAAGAAGCTAGTCAAGAAGGAAGCTTTAACCAATCTGTGTGAACGGTTGAAAGTGATATTCTTTGTATCAATCTGTGTGAACGATACAAGGATAGGTTTGTATATAATTACGTAGTTGTGTATGCAGTAATTATATAATAAACTTTACTCTGTGTGGAGGACCGGTGGACGTAGAGGGGTTTACCTCGAACCACTTAAATTATCGTGTCATTTACCTTGACTTTTCTTGTTTGAAATTACCGTGATATATTAAGTATACACCTAATACGTCGTTCTTTGTATCCACGGCAACTAATCGTATCCAAGACTTCCGCTACGCACTCGTATTTAGATTCCATACGCTTTGTTGTTTAAACTACTTTTCCAAAGCGTATCCAAGATACTTAGTGGCCAACAAGTGGTATCGGAGCGGTTGATTCTAAAAGGAATCGATCGTATTTCTTTTAACCAAATCGATTCAAATCACTTATTTTCAAAAGCAGCTTTCTTTCATTCCTATATTATCGGTATGGATACTTCTATGATTAACAAAGTCCCTATGTTCTCTATTAACGAATTTGACGATGGAGAATCGAATGGAAGCTCATCTTGCAGCAATGCACGAAGAGATGATCTTTGTTATACAGGATGGTCCGATCAAGATTATGAAGGTCAATCCAGCCGCAAGGATTGAGGGCCAAGCCCATGCTGAAATGCTCGAGAAGGAACGCGAGCAATGGACAACCGATGAAAGGAAGCGAGCCAATCTAGACAATGTGGCTAAGAACGCGTTATTTGTCACTCTTGACAAAGGCACGTTCTCAAAGGTAAAGAGCTGCAAAACAGCCAAAGAAATCTGGGATAAACTCAAGTTAATTTGTGAGGGAACTGAGCTCTCAAAAGAAAACAAAATTTCAAAACTCACTCAAGAATTCGAATCTTTCGAAATAAAACCAACGGAAACACTTGAGGAACTTGACCTCAGATTTACTGGTATTGTTGGTGAACTTGAAGCGTTGGGCAAGATTTACACCCAAAAGGAGAAGAACTTAAAAATTTTCAGATCTCTCGGCCCGATGGGACATTAAGACCACAGCTATGCGTGTGTCATGTAATCTTAATGAAATATCCACTTTTGATCTCTTCTCTGACCTTAAAGCTTTTGAGTATGACATAGACAGAAGAGAGAAAGCTGAAGAATCTCCCTCAAAGGTCACACTCCGCCGCCAGTATCGAACCGTCGACACAAAGATGCCTAGCCTGCCGAAGCCCGGTCACAAGAGTGCCGACAATGACGATTTACATCCTGTCACAAGATGAAATGGCGCTTCTAATGCATAAGTTCAAAAAGTTCATCAAACAGTCTGGAAAGACTCCCTACAGGCCCAAACCTGTCAACAAGGTAAGTACCGAAACATCATCCGATGCTAACCTGTGCTATAACTGCAGGAAACCAGGTCATTATGCAAACAAATGTCCTCATCCCAAAGTCCAAAGGTTGCCGGAGGCCGAGCAACAAGAGCGAGATGAAAGAAGACGTGCTTGGAAAGACAAGCTCAAGGCCCTGATTGGAGAATCAGAAGCCTCCCCCACACCATCCAAATCTGCAGAATGTCTTCGGTGGTCATCGAAAGTGATTCATCTGACGATGAGTTTGATGATAAAGCATACATGTGCTTTATGGCTAAAGATGTTCCAGAAGGAGAAGACAGCGACGATGAGGTAAGTTCAACCTCAGTCATTCCACCTAATGCATCTCATACTTTCGAAAATATGATGAATGAATTCAAAAACATTCAAAAAGCCCATGAGAGTCTAAAAACTGAGAATATACAGCTTCAATTAACAAATCTAGAGCTGAAAGATGAGAATGACTCTTCAAGATAAATTATGATAATATGTCTCTTGATTGTGAAACCAAGAAGGTCGATTTCGAAAACTCATGGAGAGCAATCATCAACTTGCTCATGAACTAAATGAGGTTAAAACCCATAATGAGAGCAAGACAAATGATTTGGTTCTACTACAAACCAAAATTACAACTCTCGAGAAGCGAGACCGAACTTGAGACCATTCTCAAGTCTTTTGAAAAATCGTCCAAAAGAATGGAAGAAATTACGAGCACCGGGCAACATGCTCATGATAAAAGTGGCTTAGGATACACTCATGTTCGAATAAAGGTAAAACTAGTCTTGTGTTCGTCAAGAGTGTGGAACACATTCCGTAACCGAAAGATACTCCCATCTATAAAGGAACTCTTTGCACCGAGAAAACCAAAAGCTGCAATTCCGCCCGCAAACCTATATCGACAAATGGAATCATAAGCCATTTCAACTCGTGAGGCGCACTCAACAAAGATGCTCCCGAGCATATCAACAGCACAATGCCGTTCGGAAGGAAGGTCGTATCCAACCACCAAAGGCCCGCACGGCAGATTATCGGCTCGCCGAGGTATTGGATACAGAGCCCCGTTATCCCTCAAGACAGCAGATGCCACCCAGATCAACAACAAGATTGGGAATCCAACCGGAGACCCGAAGACAAGTCATAGGCCCAGGAAAATGGCTCCACCTCCCGACGGCACTCATCTTTGGAATAATAATAATAATCTCGAATTTTACATGCATAATAATTATCATGATTATAACAACTACGGATATGCCCCCGTAGATACCGCAATCTTGCACCGAGTACATCCTACAAGAAACCAATTGCTGTCAGAAAATCGGGTACCTAAAAGAACTAACATACATGGACCCAAAAATCAAAGGGGACCTAAATCTACTTAATTTCTTTCTTACGGGACATTCTAGAGGAGGATACGGTACTTCGATAGTGGATGCTCGTCACATGATCGGAGACAGAGCAAGCTATCGATTTTGTAGAAGGTCGCGGTCCAAAAGTTCGCTTCGGTGATAAATCTAAAGGAAGAACAAGAGGGAAAGGAAACCTACTTGTCGGGAAATTCAAAGTCACCGATGTCGCATATGTTGAAGGCTTACAGATAATCCACTTAGTATTAGCCGCCTGTGATAAACAGTTCTCGGTGAAGTTCTATATAGATCAGTAGAGTCAAGAACACCCAAACCAAGGAAGTTGTGCTTACGAGAAGCAGATCGTGTAATATGTACATTGCCGATCGGAAGCCTATGAGCTCCTCAATTCCATGTTTTGTTGCCAAAAGCACTGCAGATCTTAGCCGGCTATGGCACAAGAGGATGTCTCACGTCAACTTCAAGACGATCAACAAGCTTTCAAGACAGGGTATGGTAAGAGGTTTGCACGATGTGTCATTCAAGAAGGACGGCGTCTGCGGACCCTGCCAGAAAGGCAAGCAAATCAAGTCAACCCTGAAGAGCAAATCCTACCTTTCAACCCAAAGAGTATTGGAAATGCTACACATGGATCTCTACGGTCCTGTAGACCCAGTAAGTTTGGGAGGTAAGAAATATTGTATGGTTGTTGTTGATGATTATTCCAGGTATGCTTGGACGATCTTTCTTAGCAAGAAGAAGGAAACAACATCAAGGCTGCCCGAGCTCCTGAGAAAGTTGCAGAATGAAAAAGCATCGAGTATCGTGTGCATTCGTTCCGACAGAGGTACTGAATTCACAAACCGCTTTGTAGAGCAATACTGTTCGGAGAATGGCATACAGCACGAGTACTCACCGCCGTACACCTCAACAAAATGGTGTTGCCGAGCGAAAGAATAGGACGTTGAAAGATGCAACTAGGACAATGATTGCCGAAAGCAAATTGCCGCAGCGTTTCAGGGGTGAAGCAACCAATACAAAGATGCTACACTCAAAACCGTCAGTATCGTCAACAAGCATCACAACAAAACAGCTTACGAGGTATGGAACAACAAAACTCCATTAGTTTCGTATTTTCACATTTTTGGATGCAGGTGCTACGTGTTGAACAATGGGAAGGACCAACTTAGAACATTTGATGAAAAATCAGATGAAGGAATATTCGTAGGATACTCCTCCGTCAGCAAAGCTTTCAGAATCTTTAATAAAAGGAGGCTGACGATCGAGGAATCAGTTCATGTAGTGTTCGACGAACCACACCATGACCCTACAGGAGTAGATAATATCACTCAGGACATTCACCATCTATCTATCTTGGATCCACCTACACCCATTGAACCTGTAGTTGATTTAGAAATCAACCCCGCAGCTGTAAGAATCGATGTGGATGAAGCTGAAGCTGTACAAGCTGAAGCTGTTCCCACAGAAACTTTCGATACAGTACGGGACCCTGAACTAGAACCCGACCGAAGATGGTTGAGAGATCACCCGCAAGAGCTGATCATTGGAAACATTAATGCAGGTGTTTCTACTCGTAGAAGAATACAGAGTACACAAGGAAATGTACTTTGTGCACAAGAAGAATCTAATGCTGAAGTCTCACGCTCGAATGGAAATCTCAATCCGAACCGAGGAGACTCAATATGTGCACTATTGTTGTATTCTTAGCCCGATCGAACTGTTTCGACCATAGACGCTCTTAACAACTCTCATTGGATCACATCTATGGAAGAAGAGCTTAACGGTTTCGAAAGAAACAATGTATGGTATCTTGTACCCAGACCGACACACCAATCGGTTATAGGAACCAAATGGGTATTTCAAACAAAAAGGATGGAAATGGACTTATCATAAGAAACAAATCCGGACTAGTAGCACAAGGCTATTGTCGGGAAGAAGGAATCGACTATGATGAAACCTTCGCCTGTAGCGAGACTAGAAGCCATCAGGATATTTTTAGCCTTTGCCGCCCATAAGAATTTTATCGTATACCAAATGGACGTCAAGAGTGCTTTCTGAATGGAGAGCTTTGAGAAGAAGTTTATGTTGAACAACCACCGTGGTTTGCCAACACGGACGGTATCGATCTAGTTTACGAGGCTAAGGAAAGCCTTGTACGGACTTAAACAAGCCCACAGAGCACGGTACGAAACCCCGTCCCAAGATTCTAACCAACAACGGATTTGAGAAAGGTGTCGACAAAACATTGTTCAAAATACGGGAAGGAGATGACCTTCTAATGGTACAAATTTATGTCGATGATATTATTTTTGGTTCAACTAACCTTGCTCTATGTCAAAGGTTCTCACATCTCATGCAAAGCAAATTTGAAATGAGTATGATGGGGAACTTAGTTATTTCCTAGGTTTGCAGATAAAGCAGATGCCTACAGGTATATTCATCAACCAGAGAAATACGGCAAGGAGCTTCTCAACAAATTTGGAATGAACACTTCCAAATCCTCGCCAACCCCCATGAGCACTTCCGTGCAAATTAGTCTTGATGAAGCCGGAAAGCCGTTTGACCAATCACTCTACAGAAGCTCATTGGTTCGCTCCTGTACCTAACGGCTAGCAGGCCCGATATCCAGTATCTTTGTTGGAGTGTGTGCGAGATACCAAGTTGCACCTAAGGAATCACACTTCAATACGGCTAAACGAATCTGAAATACGTTAAAGGAACAGTCGATGCAGGATCGTGGTACCCTAAGGAAGGCGGATTCGATTTAGTTGGATACTGACTCGGATCTCGGAGGTCGCAAGCTAGATAGGAAGAGTACAAGTGGAACTTGTCACTTTCTTGGACCTAGGCTCGCTTTCTTGGTTCAAGAAGAAGCAATTGGCAAATTCTCTTTCCACGGTGAATCGAATACTATGTCTTTGGTAGGCTTGTATGCAGATCCTTTGGATGCAAAGAACAATCGTCGATTATGGAATCGATGCTAGAGAGACTCCAATCATGTGTGATAGCACGAGTGCAATTGCAATCACGCACAATCCTGTTTTGCACTCGCGCACTAAGCATATCAACATGAAGCATCATTTCATCAGGAATCATGTCGAGAACAAGGATGTTCGTCTGGAAAAGGTCCATACAGACATCCAGCTGGCCGACATTTTCACCAAGCCTCTCGACACAGCAAGATTCAACATGCTAAGAACAGAATTGGGAATACTGCAGCCAGACTCCCTGTAAGTAAATTTACTGCTTTTACTCAACAATTGAGGGGGAATGCTGTAAGACCCGTGAATACAGTATCCAACATTAATTATCTGTACACTCAGAAACATCTATACAGTACTGTAGCGAACGAAGGCATATGAATCCTACAGCTGATGTGTGCAATAATTAAGGGGGAATACTGTAGGACCCATGAATACAGCATAAATCCAAATATTGCTGTATGGAATTTAAAACCTATTAGTACCTTTTTAAGGGGGAACGTCAGACGACGCGAGAACAAAGACATACTATAGGATTTCGATTCAAGATATAATATAATATTATTTCCTTTTTAAAATAATTTTTGTCCACGTGCCTGCTTTTATGTCAAACGTCATGTTCATTAAATGCCTTACACGACATCTGGACAATCGAATCTCAAAAGCCGCGATGTTTTTAAAATTGTTTATTATTTTTAAACCGCTTTTAGGCATTTAGGTATTCAACCTATGTCGAAGTGGGACCATTGTATTTTAAAACCTTTTAATGGATTAGCGTACCGCTTATATTAAATCCATCCCGACTGGCCGATTTCAAAAACGGTTCCCATCCCTTAAAAATCGACCATTCGTACTGTAAAACCCTATTTCGCCGCCCAAGTATAAAAGGATCAGATTCGCCATTGGAGACTCTTTACGCTACCGCAATTACAAGAGATCTCAAGCAAGCGACCTACATATTCTCTGCATATCCACTGCGAATTTCTACCGTTTTCTTACACCTTCACTTTAAGAAAACATCCATGGCTACTCAATCTTCATCCCCGCTCAAGAAAACCTCCAAAGATCATTGATGGACGGATCTTCTCGAAATCCGTCATTATCGAGCGAATCATCTCTGAAACCAACGACACTGAACCGATGGAGTATATCATTACTCGTCTGGAGCAACAAGGTCTTTATCGCTTTGGAAACAAAACCGCCGAAAAATACGACGCTCATCTGGTTGAGGAATTCTACCTCAACGCCGCGTTCGTTTTCTCTCACTAGCCCAGGGGAGGACATGTTGCCGACATCACCGCAATACCCAAGGAGTGCAAATGCATAGATACCGACTTACTTTAAAATCTACAGTCGCCCACGACGGCTGACCATGGATCGGCTTGAGACGTTTGGGTCTCAAGGGCTGATTACCAAGTTTTATGGACTATTTACCGGGTCCAAAGTGGTTGACATGGTGACAACCACCGCCACAAGAAAAATTTTCTTCTTCATTTCGTTTATACGCATGACTTCTGTTCTGAATTATTGAAAATCGAACCGGTGCTCGAAATGTGCACAAATCTTAGGTTCGAATGATGGTCGCCATCTTGACTGTGAGAAGGTAACCGGTGCCAAATCATTTTGAAGCGACTTCAGAAGAGGTGTGCAAACCGCCACCCAAAAGAAATCATTCGGTTTAATGCTTAACTACATCCCCGACAAAGTGCGGAGTCAAGCAATCCGCCGATGCCAAGAAAAACACTCTCGAATATATTTAGGAGGCGTCAAACCCTCTCGCCTATAACCAGAGCACAATGCAAGCCAACCACCCGAGAACAAGTCACATGCCTATTTCTCACAATCCCAGAGACGAAACGGTGAAGGTCCCCGCATTGAATCCTCGAAGAAGAAGCGCAAGCGTTCTCACAAAGCAAGAAGCACTCACGATGAGAAGTCGAAGAAGAGACTCCGGAGGCTCTCAAAAATCAAAGCCAAACACTCCGAGGATGTCTTGCCCGTGGCGCAACCCATCGATATAGCACCCCGTGGCCCAACCCTCGCGGAAGAGGTGTCTCCACCTGCATCGACGGTAGATCCCGAGCCCTTGGCGGCTACGACGGATGTAGAGACATCTCGCCAACATTCAAGACGTTAGCACGTCACGCCCATTCGAGCCAAAAGCTACTTCTCCTCTACGGATTCCACACCCGCAGATCCAATTTCCTTCGGCACCATCCCTGCAAGGAGTCCATCTTCCGTGCAGATCCCATACTGCAGAATCCAATCCTCAAATGGCGTCCCCGGACGTGATTCAAGTCCCTCCCAGACTCAATTATAAATCAAACACTTCTTTCAAGACAAATTGAACAGCGCATTTAACGATTTCTGCAATGGAAAAGCTTTAGGCTAGCTCCGTACGACACACTGTACAACTGGAGCGAATGGAGCCACGAGGAGCGATTTGTCTCCGAAGTAACTGACTCAACTGAAATTGAGGCACTGCTTCGATGGGACAACGCTTCTTGCAAAGATCTCATTGAAAGCCACCTGTTGCACAAATCCGACGCCAGAAGAAAAGGAAAGAAGAAGTCGGAGGACTCTCCCATCAATCCAACAGACGACGACGACCACGACTCAGACGACGACGACGATGCTCTTCAAGCAGGTCTGAGAATGAGCCGTGAAGAGGCTGAAGCCCAAGCCACCTCCCCACCCAGAACCGACGAAGGGCCATCTAATCAGGCCAATCCACCTTCGCCACAGCAGGAGGAATCAGTCCCTCCCGTCAAGGAAGATCAAGAAATTTTAGAACAGGCACCCGAGCCTGTTGCGACCAAAGAAGCTAGTCCGCCAACCCAACAGGAGGATTCAGTCCCGCCTGCATCCTCATCTGCCGAAGAACCTTCGCCACAGGACGCTTCTGAACCAGCTGTCGCCATTCCCCAAGAAGCTACTCCCGCCCCTGCAACCTTGGAATCCGAGGACGGTAACGAACCTGAGGATGTCCAACTTACTTCACGACCATCCGTGAACGTAAGAAGGTTAAATGGTCTCAAGACTTCGCCACTCGACTCTCCTATCTCTGCCGCACGCAAAGAGCGCTGCAAGCTCTTGGCCTTGACGTATTTATCCAAGATGCGATTAACGCTCTCTCTTGTAGAAAAGGCTCGAATGGATGCACACCTCTGCAGTTGAAGAAATGACAACTCTGCAACACGAAGTATCTAGAGTTGTTGATGCATTCATTCTTCTGCCAGAAGTGTTCAAGCAAGCCTTGAAAATTATGGAAGATAAACAAGCGCAATTGCTGAAGGAAGAAGCTTCGAAGACAGGAATTGTCAAGCGAAGACCGCTTTGTGCTATGATAGAGAATGACTCACCAAGTGCGCATGACAAATCCATTCAAGAGATGTCGCACTCTTTCCTCCTCGTTGAAAGAATAACCAAGATCGAGACCAAATAGGACGCCGCTCTTGAAATCCTGCAAAGTCTTGATGAGGCCAAAAGGGGGAAGAAGCTCGAGAAGCTGCAAGGAGAATAAGACTTCAACAGGAAAGGGAATTTGAGGCTGCTCAAAGCAGTATAGCTGCCGAATTGAACAAGCTAGCACCTCAACCCCAAAGCTTTAGAATTTCAGGCTCCAGACCAGAATTCCATGACCCAAATGTCCCTTGGCAAAATCTTGTTCAAAGACCTTCGGAAATACGTCTGCCAACCAACCGCAATCCAACTGCCGAAGAAGTGAAGCACTGGAGGAAGAATGAACTGATGAGATATTTTGTTAAACTCATCAGGGAATCCGCCATCTTCAAGAATTATAAGACATTGGCGGAAGCAGCAGACAAATTTTCGAAGATGCTAGAAGAAGGTAAGCTCCCTCTCCAAATCGAGATGAAATCTAGACATAGAAGAGGAGATCGGATCACCCATCCAGAGGATTGGATACTTGCCTTTGATCGTTCTTATGAAGGAAGAGCAATTTACCAAGAACGAGGCAATGATTCACTTCAAAACTGGTGGCGCGGCACCGAGAATGAGCCAGGAAGAAGACCTTGGAGGCATGCGGATCAAAGATGAAGAGCTGAAATTTTATGTACATTATTTTTGTTTTTGCTTTTGTAATTATTCAACACAGCAAACCTTGTACTCAATCTTTTTGAATATCAATAAAATAGTTTGTTTGTCTTGAAAGATTACAACTCGTAATCTACTGTGTTTATGTATGATTACTTAAAATTGTTTGATAGAAATCTCAAGTTAGATAAACTTGATTGAAAGATAAAGGCATTTAACTAGTCTACGAACAGTTCATAGTTTCGATTGTAAAACTTAGAATACAGTGTAAGATTGTGCTCGCGCCAATCATAGGCTTAAGTTGTAATAAAACTCAAATCGTATCGAACTTGCTGCGAGCGCTTCATTATTGTAGACTAAGTCACTAAGTCGACCTATTGACAAGAGACCAAGAAATGCGGAAGTCATCGAAGAAGAATGCTTCATGAAGAAGGTTTTGGCATCATCAAGAAGACTCGAAGAGTTTAAGTTAAGACTTGGCAAATTGTCAAAAAGGGGGAAATTGTTAGGAAAAACAAACACCTGTATCGATTCGGCTGGATACCCGATCCTGTATCGATTGTTATTTGTTATTAAAGAAGGTTTTGACATATATGCCAAATACGGTGGAAAAGCGTATCGAGGATTCAAGGATTTATCATGTATCGAAGATCGGCCTCGAATCAAGATAAGTGAAGCTCACAAGACAGCCTTGAAGACTTGCAAAAGATCAAGTATGGAAACTGTCTCGACACCCTAAATACACTACCTTCCATACGGTTCACAAAAGGACAAGAAAGAACACAAGTCAAGAACCGTTGAACAAAGAAGTATTTAAATACTCAAGGATAAAGTATTTAAATACATCGCCTTCAGATCTTGAGAATCCCGCGAAACCGGATCATGTCATATTCCGTTGAAGGAAATCTTATTCAAACGGACATCTCAACGGATACTTTCTTCGAGGCTATATATACCCTTGAAGACATTGAAGATCACATACCACTTACGAAATCTATTGAAGTAACCCAACTCTCAAAGCTATCAAAGTTATCATCCGAGCAAACATATCTCCGTAACAAGCCGCAAGTTAGAACAAAAGAGATATACGGTGCTCATACTTCAAGAACAAATTTATCATCGATCTTGATATTCAAAGTCACTGTTCTTACTTGGTTACCTAACATTTTACCTCTGTAAAAACCGAGCTCTGTGTGAACTCAACAAGTTATTCGACTGTGTGGGACGAATAAGGACGAAGCTTTGGAACTGTGTGTGAAGAAGCTAGTCAAGAAGGAAGCTTTAACCAATCTGTGTGAACGGTTGAAAGTGATATTCTTTGTATCAATCTGTGTGAACGATACAAGGATAGGTTTGTATATAATTACGTAGTTGTGTACGCAGTAATTATATAATAAACTTTTTACTCCTGTGTGGAGGACCAGTGGACGTAGAGGGGTTTACCTCGAACCACTTAAATTACTGTGTCATTTACCTTCAGCTTTTACTGTTTGAAATTACTGTGATATATTAAGTATACACCTAATACGTCGTTGCTGTATCCACGGCAACTAACTGTATCCAAGACTTCCGCTACGCACTCAGATTTAGATTCCATACAGTTTGTTGTTTAAACTACTTTTCCAAACTGTATCCAGTATACTTAGTGGCCAACAGTGTCTGACTGTTGATCGATTGTCTTAACTGCAGAGGTTCGCTTTCCTCGCTTTTTGGAGCCTCCGACGGAGATCGCCATGTCGAACCCAGGAGTTCTAGGCCGTCTTCGCCATAAGAGGTCGACTCGGGCCCCTCCCGTCGCGTTGCCTATAGTTCCGGAGGTGGAGCCTCGCGTGGAGCCGGAGCCTCGCGTAGAGCCGGTCGTGTTTGAGGAGGAAGTTCCGGAGGAGGGGCTTCGAGTGAATCGCAAGAGGCCGAGGCCGGAAGAAACTTCGATTCCCGCCCCGGGCGATGAAGTGCCGATCGCCGCGCCTCCGATCACCATCGTTGCTCCGGAGAATGAGCCGCCCTCTGCGGCTTTTATGCGGGAGACGGCGATCGCGGATGCTGAGACCCCTCGAGGGAAACCGTTTTTCGGTCGGGATCCCGAGAAGGCTGATAGGTAGATAGCATTTTTGTGTTGAAAATTGCATCTGCGTAGGAGTTGTATTAACTTTGTTGTTTTGATGCAGGATCCGTCGCGCAGATCCGTCTTGTCCGCCGATGGTCGTAGATTTCCTAGCGAGCCGATCTACTCGCCATTCCTGCGACATTCCTCCATACGTTAGCAAGGCTGCTTCTGCTCTGCCGAAGACATGGACGACTGATCTGGATGCGATTGCTCGACAGCGATCGGCGAGTTCGATGCATGCTGTTCTCGCCCTTTCTCTTCAGACGGCGACCATGGCCGTCAGTGCCGCCAGAGTTTGAGGGGCGGCCCTCCACTATTCGCCTGCAGGAGGATCTCGAGGCGGCTCGGAAAGAGAACGCCGAGTTTGCTGACAAGATCGCGGCGATGGAGAAGGACTCTCTGGAGGCGGCCAAGCGGGCGAGCCATGAGCTTGAGCTGGAGAAGAAGGAGACTGAGAAATATCGTATGGCGGTTGACCGATTTCGGGACCAGATGCAGAATGCCGTCCAGGCGTGGATCGTTGCTGAAGAGGAGGCCGATCGCCAGAAGGTGACGATCGCTCGGCTGACCAGCGAGCTGATGGAGGCGAGGGAAAAGATTGCTGCGAGGGAGGCCGAGCTCCAGGGGTCGCAACAGGCGATGGCGGAGCTGAAAAGAGAGGTTGAGGCGACCAAGGCCGACCCCTTCCAAAACTTGGAGTATGTCAGCGAGTTCGCCTATTATTTGGCGTTCGCCGACTCGATCCGAGCGGCTAAGAAGGGAGGTTTGGAGGTCGGGCCTCTTGCCGATAACTTCAAGGCGTATGCGTTGGAGCATCCTCTCCATTCAGCTTTCTCCTTGCCGATCTTGGATCTTACGGACATCGGCATGGATTTGAGCTGGTATCCGTCTCCGGCCAATCTTGCTCATCCCGACGCTCCGGAAGATGAGGGGACCGCGCCGAATGCTGATGGCGAAGGCCAGGCAGGGGCCTGAGGCGCTTCATTTTTGGCGTTTTTAGCTTACTTGTAGTTTTGTAGTTTTCTTTTGTAGCACTTAGGCCTTCGGGCGACCATGTACTTTGATCTTCTCAAGCAATGAACTGAATGTTTGATTATCTTCGATTACTTGAATGAATGGTTATTTTTGAGTCTTTGTTTGACTTTGTACAAATGTGTGAGGAGAGATCGTTGCGAGGGTAGTTCCAAATGAATTGATAAACTCATAAAGACAACTTTCTACAACAAATTCGATCGCTGCACTACATCTGAAAAAATGACGATCTCCGAATGTGGTTGAATAGCGACGATCGTCGTGTAGGTAGTCCGCACTCTTATTGCCCCTTGTTTTTATTCACTTAGTGGAAGTAAGGGGATGAAAATAATTCCTTGAGTGAGCGGTCTTCAACTTTGTCGAATCCTCGGGGACGGTCGTCCATCTTGAGGAACCGTGCACGATCGCGGAGTTCGATGGACCGACTCCTTGATCATGTCTTGATGCGCGAAGACATTGAGTGTCTCGCGACTCACTTTATTATGAGGGTCCTCTGTTAGCCGCGCCGCCTCGTATTTAAACGAAGGGCGTGCGGTCTTGGTCTAGAGGAGTCCTTGCGCTGCGGCGTCGGATGAATCAACTCCACGCCCGCGGCTTGTTAGCTCTGCTTCCACCTCGGCCAGCCATGGAGATGGCCGACCTCGACGGTGTACGTTGAGACGGGGGTCGTGGCATGTCGCATTGTCCGGGTTCACCATGTTAGATGATGAACCTTTGAGGGCGAGCGATCGTGTCCACTGATTAATTTTGGAGGGCCCTCAGACTACGCCGACCTCGTATTTAAACGAAGGGCGAGCGATCTTGGCCTAAAGGGACCTTGCATGGCCTAAGCAGTCGGTTCCATCGACCACCAGGACCATGGCTGCACTCTTCCACCTTGGATCGTCATGTAGATGCCGACCTTCGACGGTGTACGTTGTGCGGGGGAGGCGATCTCGTGCCTTAGTCCACCATGTCAGACGGTGAACTGTAGATGGCGATCGAGTCCTCCGGTTTCTTAAATAAGGAGGGAGATCGGGGAGATTTCCGAGGTCTTCTTTTCTTGGTTGAAGCGTGTAGAGACGGTCGCCGAGGCTGATCCAGGGGTCGGCTCATATGAGCTTTCCAGCCTGTTTTATGTTCAACTCGGGCGATCGTCTATAGAGGTAGGTAGGGGCTTCGGCTAAACCAATAAGCTGTCCAACTTGCCCTCCTCAAACAATCTCCAGAGCTGTTTGAGGAGGTCGCGGCATTTGTTGGTGCTGTGGCCGGGACTCTTATGGTAGGCACAATATTGATTCTTGTCCAGGTGACCGTGGTCCCTTATCGCCTTTGGCTTTTTGAGCTCTTCGTGCCCCTTGATGGCATAGAAAATATGTGCCGGAGTTCTGTTGAACGTATGGAGGAGATGGGCTTCCATGTCCTCGAAAGCCTTGAGATCTCCGGGTATCTTGGCGATCGCCTTCTTTGCTTTGGCGATCGTTATCTTCTGGACAAGAGGTGGCGTTTCCTCGCCTAAGCGGAGGGTGAGTAGCCTTTGCACGCCGTAAAGTTGGCAGCTTTAGCGCGGAAGATCGCGTAAGTTGGGGGAATATCCTTGGAGAGATGTCTAAACATGGGAGAGTGACCGTGGAATCCCCCCATGACCGAATAGAGAGCGAGCTCGTCACTGACGGGTTCGCCGGTGAGGATAATTTCGTCTACCCGGTCGATGTAATCTGCGTCGGTTTCGTCCTTCCCCTGCTTGATTTTTATCATGCGGTGGGGACCTTCTGGTCTGGCGACCTTGCTGGCGAAGTATGACGTGAAGTCCTTCGCCAGTTTCTTAAGAGAGGTGATTGATCGTGGTGGTAATGAGACGTACCACCTGTGGGCCAGCTCGCCCAATGTCAACGGGAAGATCCGGCACTTGGTTGCATCAGATGCCCCACACCCCGTCATGTAAATCCGGAATTTACTCAGGTGGGTTTCGGGGTCCGATCTCCCCTCATACAGTGGTGTTTTGGGAGGAGCGATCGTTGGCTGTATGGGGGCAAGCTCGATGTGGACCGCGAGTGTCTCGGTCGGCCAGGCGATCTTTTTGCTGGTGCTTGCCCCAGTGTCCAAGAGTGCTCTCATCTCGTCGAGCTGGCGTTGTTTGGCGGCCATCGCCGTGGCCTGACTGCTAGCGGCTCGGCGCTCGGAGCGGGAGCCGAGGCGATCGATCGATCTCCGGCGATCGGGCGGAGTCGATGGCCGACTGCGTTCGGGCCGTGAGGCGGGTAGGCGAAGTCACGTGACGGATTCGGATTCCGTCTTGTCAAGGTTGGAAACGGAATGCCCGGCCGCCAGACGGGTCGCGCCCAAGCGATCGAATATGGATCCGTCCGGCCGTGGCGAGAGCCTTTCTCGCAAATTGGGGCTTTCTGACGATCGCTCGTTCAGTAGCCCGTTGAATTTCCGTTTTCCCATGCGGCGGATGATCGAGGGAGTTATCGCGGGCGACGCGCATGCTCTCCGTCGCTCCTCCAGGATGGCCATTGCCTCCTCGATCTGTTCCTCGGTTTGGAACTGATCGAGTGAGAGGTTGGGGCCATCTCTCGGATGCGGGATCGAGAGTCTCGCGTTCGCGCTTCCCCCTGTCGTCGGCTGGGGTTCGGACTGAGCCGGGAAATGGTGTCCGGCGGTTCGGAGAGCGGCTTTCTTCGATGTACCGGCGGATGTCATGATTCTGAAGGTTTTCTTTGAAGTGCAGTGAGTGTCACTTCAAGTATATGCCCCGAGAACAGTGAGTGTTCTTCGGGACGGTAGGAATAAAAATGTGAGGGTTAGATCCCCTTCCTCTAGCGCCAATTGTTGCTACCCAAAATATTATCCGGAGATAGATATTGCTGGAATGGATGGGATAGCAAACAAATGCAAGAGCACTTCCGAGAGAAAGATAAATAACACAAGATTTGCCGGGGTTGTTAGTCCCGGGCTTGAATGCTCTCGCGAGATATTATTAATACCAATATTCGGGGATACAAGTACTAATGTAAGAATACAATCACAATGAGAGTAAATATTCTTGTTATCTTAGCTAGTGAGCGTGTAGATTGCCGGAAGAACCAGATTTGATGCTCTGTGAGTTCTTGTAACAAAGGAGTTGAACAGTCGCGGCGGTGAGAGATCGATCGTCTCTCACGGCGAGTATTTAGCTGGACGCCTGGGCTCCGGGGCTTATGAATCCCTTGGAATCGGTCTAGTGGATACTTGCTGCTTCTGCCGATCGTGTTCTGGACGAGAGATTCGGAGAGAGAAGTCCTGAGATGGATTCCGGTGAGAAAGCCGGGAGCTTGGTGATACGTGTGTTTTACTGTATTTCTGTTGTGGGAGAAATGAATTCTGAACGTAAGTCAAATGAATTCGGAACCTTTTTCCAGTAGGAGGAGGTTCTCTATTTATAGGGCTTGGATACGCCGGGCGATCGCCTTTTCTGCATTATAATAATCGGGCGATCATCTTTTAGCACATGTGCCTGTCCCCTCAAAGTCTGCAGGAGTTGCTGGCAGTCAACTATGCGGTCCAATGGGGAGCTTACACGCGTCCTGAGTTGCTGTCACGGGTGGTCCCACTGACAACTTTCGGCGCGCATGCTGGTAGGTGAGGTAGGTGACAGGCTGTGGTCAAAGGTCTTGTCTGTCAGCAAAAGATCTTATCTGCTAGCGAAGATCTTGTCAGCGCCTTTGGTGGATCTGCACGTGGGTGCTTTTCTGAGATCCAGTCCTCGATGACTTTGACGGGCGATCGTCTCTGCTCGGGGCGTAGGTCGATTGCCCTTAGCCGGTCACTAGAGTAGATCGCCAGCTGCCAAAGGGCGATCGCCTTGGGAGTCGATCGCTAGGTACCTGATGGTGGTCTGATATCTTCGACTTGGCGAGCTGGCCATAGTTTGACTGGAGTTGACTTGGTCGCTCGGCCTTATAGTCGATCGCCTGTCGGGATGAATAAATCGTGACACAACACCAACAATTGGAGAAATTTGTGTGCCGCGGCGCACACACCTTGTGCCGCGACCCACACCCCTTTTGGGTCCCAAAATGATAAAAATGATCCGGAAATAGAATAAAAACGATAGGAATCAATATTTGGGAACTAATAACACGAAATGGATCCACGGCAACCCCGAAACGGCGGTTCCGCACAACAATAACGAGAAAACAGTTCAACAGTTGACAGGAAGGACACACTGAAAGGTACACGAGGGGCACTACGATCGAGAAATACACCAAAGATGAAATACAAGGGAAAGAAAAATGCGGATATTACAGCTACCTCATCACAATTATGATTTAGTGCATTAAGGTTATAAGTTACTGCATCATAGTTGATGCACTTAACTGTTAACTATGATGCAGTAACTTATAACTGCGATGCAGTAAAACTTATTATTATAGTATCACAGTTATAAAGTTACTGCATCACAATTATGATTTAGTGCATTAAGGTTATAAGTTACTGCATCATAGTTGATGCACTTAACTGTTAACTATGATGTAGTAACTTATAACTATGATGCAGTAAAACTTATTAGTGTGATGCACCAAAACTTATAACTGTGATGCACCAAAAAAATGGTGCATCACACTTATAAGTTTTTGGCGGAAAAAAAAATTTTTGGCCCCCCAATTTTTTTTTGCGGGATTTTTTTTTTCCGGGGGGTAGGGGGTGGGGGTGGGGGTGCCACATGTCATATGATGTGGCATGATGATGTGGCGAGGTGACACATGTCACTCCCACAATCCTTCCTACACTTTTTATTATAAGAGACTTTTTAGAATAATCCCACCCTATATATATATACCGGCAGTTCATCAGAAGTCTGGAAAAAGACGGCTAAACTAGTCGGATTTTGTTGCAAACTCTTCCCTCGGCCCAGTAGTGGAGCTTGACCCTCGCTCTACGCCGATTGATATCTTTCCTTGTGCGATACAGGTAAATTTATATATCACAAGTACAAGTATAAAGCTTACCTTCTTTGCGGTTCTCTTTGTCCTGCCTTAATTTCCTATCCCGGGAGCACTTCCACTTGTGGGCGATATTCCTTCATGGAACGGGGCAATCTAGAGGTGTGATATACGATGAAATTGCTTTAGTATTCTTTACTGGGGAATTTAAGCATCATTGATGAATCTGATCTTTCCCGATTTTAGGGCCGGTTAGGATCACGACTATATATATATATATATATATATATATATATATATATATATATATATATTGTTGGAAAAATAAGAGAAAATGGGCTGCTTTGAGCAGCCCACTTGAGAGGAAATTTTGAGTGGGCTCGACTACGAGTTAAAGTCTGGACTTAGTTGGATACGTAGTACTCCGTACGAGATTTCCAAAACATGTAAGAACACTCAAAATGATTGAGGTATGAATGAGATGTAATGTTCCAAAGTGAACCCTTTAAAAATGGGTTTATGATGTTATCCCACATTGAAAAAAGAAGAGAAAAATTGTGAGTATATAAAGAGATATGAACAAAGTCTTGTTCAAAAAGTGAGACATGAGTGGATGTGTGACTAAGCGCCCCTCGCGCACACACACACACGCGCGCGCGCCGCCGTCTGTCCCAGCTCGGTCCGGTCCCGGTCGAAGGGCGATTTGGTCCGGCGTCTCGAAGTTATCTTTTTACTGTAATTTTATTCGGTAAAAATTTATTTTACTGCAAATACCTCAATTATAAATTCCGAATTTTTCGGATCTGGATAAACATCAATTTATTTTGATAATTATCGAATTAATATATTAGGATAACTATCAAGTTAATTGATAATTATCGGACTAATATATTAATAGATTAGGATAAGTGTTGAAGACACCAATCCTAATTAGAGTTCCTCCAGCACATGTCTCTCTCTCATCTTCACCTATAAATACAGATGTGAGGGGTCCGATTTTAACAGTAATTTTCATCCGTTTTCTCAGCCAAAAAATTCCGACTTCATTTTTTTTCGGAAGTAATTTCTCTTCGTATTTTTTTTGTCGCGTCGGTGGTAGTTCAGGTTTATTCTAGTTCGCTGAGGGTGCGACGATCGATTTATCAACGCATCGAGATGTTGTTTTATCCTGGGAGGCAAACGCTATACACTGTGGTGGAGGCGAATTTGCTTTAAGGAGACAGATTTTCTGGGCTCAACATCACCCACATTCAGATTTAACTCTTCTGATTAATTATATATATACATATATATTATTTAATGCTTTCGGCATTAACGAATCTATCTCCTACTTGGTTCTCAAATTTGCAGCTTATGCAGTAGATTCAAGACATGGATCCGGTGGTGGTTATGATGGAAGAGAACGGAAGAAAGCACTTAAACTTGGAAACCATGCAGAAAAGTAAGCTTTCCTCATCATTAATATTCACATGATTAAGTGTGCATGTTTCTCATTTAATTTGGAATGAGATATATAGAATGATTCATGCGTTGGATAATCAATGTTGGCAACTTGTTTTCATGGTAAATATACCAACAATCTTAAAGCAAATTAAATTATTTCGTAGCATAAATTTCGAAATCATAAATATCGTATTTGTGCTTTATTTTCCATCTATGGAAAATTGGTTTTATAGTGGAAATTAATTTAAACATGTTTGGATCTGCTCAAACTCTTGAAAATACTGATTTACTATTTTCAAAATTATTAAAAAGATGTTTCGATCTTATCATGGGCGTCATGAGATGTCGGATATAATGCTCCACCGAGCGGACTCCACGATATGCGAAAAGGCACTGACTTAGTTTTCAACATGAATCAGATTTTGATTTTTGGGTCCATTTTTGAGAATTGATTAAGTAATTGGAAGGTTTTGCAAATTTTCAAACCTTTTGAACTTGGAATAGCTGATTAGAATAAAAATTATGGATTACACATCGATCATTATTTAGAAAGTGTTTATGGTTAATATAAATGAGGAGAATTTATATTATTTGTTGCCATGCATTTTGCTAAATAAGATTGTGATTATATTTGCTATTATATAATCATGCATATGATAATTTCGATAAGGTATAGCATTTTTTGATAAGAACCGAATCAATTATTAATCGATTATTCGATTAAGATGTTAAGATTATTTAGTTTAATTAAGATATTAACTAAATAGGATTTGATGATTGAGTTTAATCATTTTATGTGACTAATGGTATTATATGGCACGTAAGCTATGTCAATAATTTAATTGTTAACAATTATTTGACCTTTAAATTTATGGAATAGAGTCACGTCTTACATGAATTGTGTGATTTGCCCATCACTTTTGTACACTCCTGACCGAGACAAGGAAGTATCAATCATATAATTGGATATTGGGTTGCACGAATGATTATTCCAACATTATTTTATAATTAATCTTGTTTAGTTATCGTTTGATTATTTGCAAATAAATAATCTTTGGAATGTTAAACTCTTGTGAATGCTCGGACGTTAAAAACCTAACGGGCCTGGTACCTAGTGAGTACAGGTTGTGGGCCGACTTGAGAATTATAATTATTTTTACGGAATTTGAGCCATATAAGACATATAAGACAGATGAGACATATAATTAAGAATACAACAAGAAGTGGAAATAACAAGAGATGAATTCTTACTTGAAATATCGAGGTTGAATACAAAATATGAAATATGAAATCTTGAGAACTTCAAAGTGCTTGGAATGGATTACAAGATAGGAAATATTTTGTGCTAGGTATTTCTTTCTCAAAACCACTGATGCCTCAAATGAAACTAACTACAATCTATTTATAGATATGAGATACAAAGTAATTTGAGTTTCTAATTGAATTTGAATTTCATTAGCATCTTCTTTTTGAAAGTGGAGGGGTCCCTCCACAACATTGTCGTAGTGGGCCCTTCTTTTGAGCTGGAGTTTTGTCTTTTTCCTCAAGTGGTATCTACTTTAGTTGGTGGAGAAGTCACTTCAATAATAGTAGACGTCCTTTTGATATTTTAATGTAGTGGACCTTCTTTTGAGCTGTAGTGGACCACAAAATTGTAATATCCGGATTTATTACAGTGTATTTCATCTGTATTCAAACCATGTATTATTTCGGATTGGTGATTTTGATTATTGGAGTATGATATTTAGTGCATTAATATCATTATACATAAGTATAGCAACTTGCAAAATTGCTCAAACAACCTCGTGATAGCGCACGTTAAGAATGTATCTTAACGCGCGCTATCGGGCCATTATTAGCGCACGCTATGCAGGTATGAGTAACGTGCGCTAAGGACTCAATTATTGAGCGGGGCACTGCTCGTGCGCCAATGGGACATGGGTCCGGATAAGATTCCGCCGACGCACCCGGACAAATTCTGATGTCAACCATTATTAGCGCACGCTAAGGGATGCTTAGTAGCGTGCGCTAACTTATCAATAATGCAGAAAATTATAAATGGGACATCAACCGTGTTGGCTTGCATTTCTTTCGCACTTTCCTCAATCTTGAGAGTTCAGAGAGTTGTAGAAATACTCTTATACACTTAGAACACATATTGTTGATGTTTATACATTGGTTACCACGTGGAATGTTCATGGAAGTGGAATAGCACCTTGGAAGGGCATACAACCAACCGGAGTTGGACTCTACCTTACGGTTCAGTGATTTCGTCATTTTAAGGTATGTTCAATCTATCTCCAGACTTAGAGTTGGATTCCAACGATTTGGATGATCATGTTAACAAGATATGGATTTTCATAGATGAATTATACAAGTATATAATGATTGTAATAGTGAGTTGTATAAGCACGGAATACCTTGATTATAATCATCATGATTCGAATCTTAGTACCTCGGATATGTGAAGAGAAGCTTCTATCATTTGTTAACCGAATCTAATAGATGATTTCATAGTAATCTTGGACTAGACGTTAACATCCTTATTGTTAGATAAATCTAAAGGTTTGATCATGGAAGGATTTATCTAGTATATATAGGACGTTTATCAACTTGAGAGGATAATATGGTGATATAGAGGTGTTGATATCAACCATTTAGTTTTTCGTATTATCGTATGAAGA
This sequence comes from Orobanche coerulescens, assembly GCA_033398695.1. NCBI lineage: Eukaryota > Viridiplantae > Streptophyta > Magnoliopsida > Lamiales > Orobanchaceae > Orobanche > Orobanche coerulescens. The sequence continues at coordinate 19,061,665 of CM065814.1, read as the reverse complement.
TTTGAAGTCGGAAAAGAATATGGTTTTATATTGGCATGCATATCCTTGAATCAAGTTGTCTTTATCCGTATAATCATTCATGAGGGTGTAGACATAGTATTCATGGAAGTAACATGAATTATCACGCAAGGTTTCGTTGTTTCAAACATGGCAAGAACAGCCATCGCTCACCAAGAAATCGCCATGCATAGATAGCGCACGCTATGCTATGCAATGTAACGCGGCGCTATCGGCGATTGTTAGCGTGCGCTACGTTTGGTACGTAACGCACGCTAGACCATCGACGAAGTCAATCGGGCCGGTCGGTGAGGTACCGACCATGCATCGTTAGCGTGCGCTAGGCTTTGTTGTTTGCGTGCGCTATCGATGCACGTAACGCACGCTACACGAGTACTTAGCGTGCGCTAAGCTATTCGAGCATTGCGCTTTTGAACTTTTGACCGTTAATCGAATTGTTTAACATTCATACGACGTGAGATAAATCCTATATCATTTCTTTTGTTAAGGTTTGGTCTAGTTACGTGATTGATTGAGAAGGACGATCGTCGAGTGTTCATTTCCGTGGAAGTGTTATTATTGTCTTCAAATCGAGGCAAGTACCTTAATTGTTTTACGTATTGTTGTTATACATATTGTCGTGCATGTATGTCGTTATTGTATGTCCACCTCGTGTTGGTCCGACGGATCATCGGGGATCTATGCTAGCGCATACTTGGATCATCGGACGGGTTTTTCCACCACGGGTTGGTCTGACGGGATCATCGTGGGTTCTAGGCAGTGAACGCTGGATCGATGGAATTACCATGTGTATGTATTGATATCATGTAGTGATTATCAGTTGTGTATGTTATGTTTGAGTTTCTCGTAGGAAAAGACTCGTTGGTATTTTGTCGTTTACGTTATCATTATTATTCACCGTGAGATATGAATAATATGCTGTGGTACTTGTACTAGCATCGTTGTGCTAACCCCTTCGGGGGTGAACATTTTGTTTGTGTTCAGGATCCAGGAGAGCTGGGAAACAACCACTGGAACAGTATGACGACGCGGGTGCAGAGTGATGTCCCGACCGGGTTTACTTATCTATTGTTTATTCGTTATTTCAATAAGTACTCGAGTACGAAGTCGGTTGTGATATTTTGAATTTGGTGATGTATTATTAAGTTCTGTTGAACAATTGTACTATTCCTGTATTGGGTCAGAATTGATGTACTGTAATTCCGTTATTTCCATTTATTAGTACCTTTTTATACTTGTTCAATTCTTCAGCCTTGTAAATCCTTACGTAAAGGATTTACGGCGCTGTAATATTCCCGAATATATCGGGGGTGTTACAGAATATGGTATCGGAGCTAAGATTATGGATATCTTGGCCGTTGGGTTAAAATAGGGGTCATTTATGTCTTTTGGGGTAACCGGCCGTGAATGACATCACCGCACCGCCACGTCTTCATGCGAACAGTGGTTGTAAGTTCCTAAACTCTATCTCGTTCTTTGCATATTGTATCTCTTTATACTCGGATATTAGAACGATGTTGTTTTCGTATATTGAGTATTTATGCTTACGGTATGTTGAGAGGCGGACGTGGACGTGGTCGCGGTCGTGGTCGCGACGAAGAAATGCCGAAAGGAGGCGTCGCCTTCTAACTAAAGTTACCATAGCTCGGCGAGCCGCAAAGAATCTATTAATAATGAACCAGATCCTCGTACGAGAGATCCTTCGTCAAGTGGTGAACCAGATGACTCGGTTCGCCTGTGTCGTGGACCGAATGCAAGTGGCGGTGGGACTACGGCAGGGAGAGAGATGCAAGGGATCCCGGATATGGGAAATCGAGGTGACCGGTGGTCGCAAGAAGTGGCAAAGATGCAACCACCCAAATTCGACGGTATTTCTGAGACTCCCACCTGGGATCAGTGGTTAAAGGAGCTGGAGAAAATCTTTGTCGGAATCAACTGCCCAGACGACCGGAAAGCCTCTATCGCTCAATATTTTACGATAGGGAAGCGTCCGAATGGTGGGAAGCCATCCGGCCTGTAGACCATGATGCCGATTGGACAGAGTTTAGAATGATGATGGAAGCTCAGATTGCCCTCGTCCCGTGAGGGAAGCCAAAGTTCGGGAGTTTTTCTCCGCTCGGCCTTCGATGTGCCGTATCCTGTGCGATCAAGACGTTTAACCAACGGTGGCATTTGTTCGACATTTGGTCAGAACAGTTGCAGAAATGATGATCCATTTCGATATGAGAATGAAACCAGAAATTGAGAGGTACATGTCCGGATTTGAATGTACCACACTCCGCCAATAATACCAGGGATAAGGCGTTGGCATATGATATCAAGGAAGCAACCATGGAGAAATTTGCGAAACCAAGAAACAGAAAGTCTCCGGTACTTTTACAGAGCACAAGAATAGTGGGGCCCGTAAGGCCCAGTCGTCCTTTCACTCTTTCGGGAAACCTCCGCACCCAGCTAGGAGCGGAAAGAACTTCGGGGCGACATCAACTTTTACCGATGTTACCAGGAAATGCTTTAATCGCACCAGACGGGGCACTATCGACGGAATTGCCCCTTCCCGCCGTGATTTTTTTGATTGTGGACGAGAGGGACATCGGGCGGTGTTTTGTGAAGAGGCTGCAAAGTCTTTTAGAGCCCGTACACACCACGATCGAGAAGGAGGCCAAGATTCCACGACGCAGCAAAGTGTTCGAGATGCCTCGAATTTTGGCCGCGGGCGAGGCAGAGGACAATGGGACCGAAAGGGGACATCGAGTGCGGATCTGCTCCCCACGTCATGTACGAGATGAGGAGGACAGACGATCGTGATGTCTTTGCCGCATCGTGCAATCTGGCCCGATCCTTTCCCGGCCGATTAGTGTTTTATTTGATAATCGGAGCTACACATTCTTTCATATCCTTGTCTTGTGTAAATCGTTTGAATATTTCCGGTTTTCATGCTTGTGAACCTTATGTGGTTGGGTTACCGAGTGGAGAAAGGATTGTCGGAAACTTAGAAACTAGAAATTTCCTGTATCATTTGGAGGCAGAGAGTGGCTCTCAAATGATTATGATAGAAATACAAGGAGATGACCTAATACTCGGAGACGATTGGCTTAATCGATATGGAGCAATTGTGAACTACCGAAGGAGGAATGTCTCGTGATCGCCGACGATGGTTCCGAGATTCTGTTTGAGGGATGGAAACCAGAAGCTCGTGAAAGTTGATCAAGGCGATGAAAGTGTCAAATTGTTAAAACAAGGTCAGACTGCACTGTGCTACGCAATGAAGAAAGAAGACGAAATGGTGGAACTTTCATCTATTCTGTTGTGAACGAATTTCCAGGATGTATTTCTGATGAATTACAGGCTACCTCCACGAAGGGATGTAGAATTTACTATTGAGCTCGAACACGGAGAAACACCAATTTCTAAGGCGCCGTATCGTATGGCACCTACCGAGATGTACGAATCAAGAAGCGGTGGAAGAGTTCTTGGGCAAGGGCTATATTCACCAAGCTGCCACCCCGGGAGCGCCGATTCTTTTGTCCGAAAGAAAGATGGATCGCTCCGATTGTGTATTGACTATCGAGAGCCGAACAAGATGACGATTAAGAACAAGTATCCGTTGCCACGGATTGATGATTTGTTTGACCAATTGCAAGGAGCAATGATTTTCTAAGATCGATCCGAGATCGTGATACCATCAATCGAGGATTAAGGAGTCCGATGTTCGAAATCGGCGTTGAGAACTCGCTACGGGCATTATGAGTTTGTAGTGATGCCGTTTGGTCTCACTAACGCACTTTCTTGTATTTATGCAATTAATGAACCGTGTGTTCATTGAATTTTGGATAAATTTGTGGTCGTGTTTATTGATGACATTCTCGTGTATTCTAAGAGTCCTAAGAACGTGCGCAGATTTGCGATTGTATTGGAACTCTTGAGAAACGAGCAATTGTACGCCAAACTTTCTAAATGTGAATTACGGCTAAAGGAAGTAATGTTCCTCGGCCATGTGGTGTCGGCTAAAGGAGTCCGAGTAGATCCTCGGAAGATCGAAGCAATATTGGATTGGAAGCCTCCAAAGAATGTGAAAGAGGTCCGAAGCTTCTTAGGACTTGCTGGATATTACCGTCGATTCGTGGAAGGGTTTTCTAAAATCTCCCACCCACTTACTCGACTTCGCGAGAAAACTCAAAAGTTTGAGTGGAACGAGTCGTGTCGACTAGTTTTGATGAGTTAAAGAAGAAATTGACAACGGCACCGATTCTATCACTTCCGGAGGAATCAAGGATTCATAGTTTACGTGATGCTTGAACCAAGGACTTGGGTGCGTGTTGATGCGTAATGATAAGGTGATCGCTTATGCGTCGCGACAACCGAAACCTTATGAAGTGAATTACCCGACACATGATTTGGAACTAGCGCGGTGGTTTTTGCCTTGAAGATTTGGAGGCATTATCTCAGACGGACTCACCGTCGATCTTTACGGATCATAAGAGTCTCAAGTACATATTCGATGAAAGAGTTGAATATGCGGCAAAGAAGATGGTTGGAACCGATTAAGGACTATGACTTGGAGATTTTATATCATCCAGCAAAGCGAATGTAGTGGCCGATGCACTTAGCCGCAAGCTGTCTCTATTCGGATTGGAGACACCGACCTCCCAACTTAGCCTTGGCGAGAGATGATTCGTGAAGGGATTGAAGTGTGGTTACAGAGAGTCCAGTGGACAATCGTGCGTGATGGAGATAACTTCGTCATTAACCGAAGAAATCAAATCTAGACAGCAGATGATCCTCCGATGATTCTTGCATGACGAAGTGATCAAAGGAAAGGCCCCGGATTCATAATTCATGACGATGGAGTTTTGAGATTTCAGACCGAATCTGCTCCCGATGTTGATGTTCAAACAGACGATTATGAAGGAAGCTCATAGTTCGCCCTATTCTATCCACCCGGCACCAAGAAATGTATAAGGACTTGAAGCGGAATTTACGGTGGGGCAACATGAAGAAAGACGTAGCAGACTATGTTTCAAATGCTTGACTTGTCGCAGGTTAAGATCGAGCATCAACGGCTGCTTTGGAATGTTGAAGCCGCTCCCGATCCCCGAATGGAAGTGGGAGGACATATCAATGGACTTTATCACTAATATGCCGAAAACCAGTGACAGAATGAACATGATTTGGGTGATAGTTGATCGTTTAACCAAATCGGCTCATTTTCTAGGCAATAAGGAAACGAGGGGACCAGAGACGTTCGCACGAGTCTTTATTTCGAGATAGTTCGATTGCATGGTACGCCGAAGACCATTGTTTCTGATCGAGATGGCCGTTTTGTGTCTCACTTTTGGAAGGCAGTTCATAAGGCCTTGGGGACCGAATTGAACTTCAGTACAGCTTATCACCCGCAGTCTGATGGACAATCTGAGAGAACTATACAAACGGTGGAAGATATGCTAAGGGCATGTGCCTTAGATTGGTCAAACGATTGGGAAGTTCATCTACCATTGATTGAATTTACTTACAACAATAGTTGGCATGCTTCCATTAAGATGGCACCGTTTGAGGCATTATACGGAAGGAGATGCAGATCGCCCTTATGTTGGGACGATTCATCGGACTTGATCGGAACAGAACCAGAGTTGATCGAGCAGACTCGAGAGAAGATAGCCTTGATTCGTGAAAGGCTGTTGACTGCCCAGAGTCGCCAGAAATCCTATGCGGACGTACGCCGCCGTCCATTGGAGTTCAGTACTGGAGATCACGTACTTTTGAAGGTTTCTCCTACCCGGGGAATCTTTCGTTTCGGTAGGAAAGGAAAGCTGAGTCCGAGATATATCGGACCATTTGAGATCCTCGAGAGAGTTGGGGAGTTGGCATACAGATTAGCATTACCGCCGTCATTGTGTCATGTTCATAACGTGTTCCACGTATCCCAGTTGCGGAGATATATACCAGATCCCAGTCATATCATCGATTTCGGCGAGATCGAAGTCGAACAGGATGGGACGTTTGAAGAAAGACCAGTCAAGATACTCGAGAATCGAGTTAAGCAACTGAGGAACAAGTCAATCGTTTTGGTCAAAGTTCAGTGGTCACGTCATGGAACGGAAGAAGCCACTTGGGAAACAGAAGCTGATATGAAGTCTAGATATCCCGAGTTATTCTCGTCTTGAGTTTCGGGATGAAACTCCTTTTTAGTAGGAGAGTGTGTAATATCCGTATTTATTACAGTGTATTTCATCTGTATTCAAACCATGTATTATTTCGGATTGGTGATTTTGATTATTGGAGTATGATATTTAGTGCATTAATATCATTATACATAAGTATAGCAACTTGCAAAATTGCTCAAACAACCTCGTGATAGCGCACGTTAAGAATGTATCTTAACGCGCGCTATCGGCCATTATTAGCGCACGCTATGCGGTATGAGTAACGTGCGCTAAGGACTCAATTATTGAGCGGCGGTGGCTCGTGCGCCCGGGGACATGGGTCCGGATAAGATTCCCGCTGACGCACCCGGACAAATTCTGAAGTCAACCATTATTAGCGCACGCTAAGGGATGCTTAGTAGCGTGCGCTAACTTATCAATAATGCAGAAAATTATAAATGGGACATCAACCGTGTTGGCTTGCATTTCTTTCGCACTTTCCTCAATCTTGAGAGTTCAGAGAGTTGTAGAAATACTCTTATACACTTAGAACACATATTGTTGATGTTTATACATTGGTTACCACGTGGAATGTTCATGGAAGTGGAATAGCACCTTGGAAGGGCATACAACCAACCGGAGTTGGACTCTACCTTACGGTTCAGTGATTTCGTCATTTTAAGGTATGTTCAATCTATCTCCAGACTTAGAGTTGGATTCCAACGATTTGGATGATCATGTTAACAAGATATGGATTTTCATAGATGAATTATCCAAGTATATCTTGTTTGGAATAGTGAGTTGTATAAGCCTGGAATACCTTGATTATAATCATCATGATTCGAATCTTAGTACACTGGATATGTGAAGAGAAGCTTCTATCATTGGTTAACCGAATCTAATAGATGATTTCATAGTAATCTTGGACTAGACGTTAACATCCTTATTGTTAGATAAATCTAAAGGTTTGATCATGGAAGGATTTATCTAGTATATATAGGACGTTTATCAACTTCAGTAGGATAATATGGACTGATATAGAGGTGTTGATATCAACCATTTAGTTTTTCGTATTATCGTATGAAGATTTGAAGTCGGAAAAGAATATGGTTTTATATTGGCATGCATATCCTTGAATCCGAAGTTGTCTTTATCCGTATAATCATTCATGAGGGTGTAGACATAGTATTCATGGAAGTAACATGAATTATCACGCAAGGTTTCGTTGTTTCAAACATGGCAAGAACAGCCATCGCTCACCAAGAATCGCCATGCATAGATAGCGCACGCTATGCTATGCAATGTAACGGGCGCTATCGAGCGATTGTTAGCGTGCGCTACGTTTGGTACGTAACGACGCTAGACCATCGACGAGTCAATTGGCCGGTCGGTGAGGTACCGACCATGCATCGTTAGCGTGCGCTAGGCTTTGTTGTTTGCGTGCGCTATCGATGCACGTAACGCACGCTACACAGAGTACTTAGCGTGCACTAAGCTATTCGGGCATTGCGTTTTGAACTTTTGACCGTTAATCGAATTGTTTAACATCCATACGACGTGAGATAAATCCTATATCATTTCTTTTGTTAAGGTTTGGTCTAGTTACGTGATTGATTGAGAAGGACGATCGTCGAGTGTTCATTTCCGTGGAAGTGTTATTATTGTCTTCAAATCGAGGCAAGTACCTTAATTGTTTTACGTATTGTTGTTATACATATTGTCGTGCATGTATGTCGTTATTGTATGTCCACCTCGTGTTGGTCCGACGGGATCATCGGGGGATCTATGCTAGCGTGCGCTGGATCATCGGACGGGTTTTTCCACCACGGGTTGGTCTGACGGGATCATCGTGGGTTCTAGGCAGTGAACGCTGGATCGATGGAATTACCATGTGTATGTATTGATATCATGTAGTGATTATCAGTTGTGTATGTTATGTTTGAGTTTCTCGTAGGAAAAGACTCGTTGGTATTTTGTCGTTTACGTTATCATTATTATTCACCGTGAGATATGAATAATATGCTGTGGTACTTGTACTAGCATCGTTGTGCTAACCCTTTCGGGGGTGAACATTTTGTTTGTGTTCAGGATCCAGGAGAGCTGGGAAACAACCACTGGAACAGTATGACGGCGCGGGTGCAGAGTGATGTCCCGACCGGGTTTACTTATCTATTGTTTATTTGTTATTTCAATAAGTACTCGAGTACGAAGTCGGTTGTGATATTTTGAATTTGGTGATGTATTATTAAGTTCTGTTGAACAATTGTACTATTCCTGTATTGGGTCAGAATTGATGTACTGTAATTCCGTTATTTCCATTTATTAGTACCTTTTTATACTTGTTCAATTCTTCAGCCTTGTAAATCCTTACGTAAAGGATTTACGGCGCTGTAATATTCCCGAATATATCGGGGGTGTTACAAAAATATTGGCTTTTGAGGAAAGCCACACCTATGAACGGGTTTGATAAGTCTTTACCGACTACCGTTTGAACCGGACTAGCCAAAATATTAATAGTTATTTTGGTAACTCTTCTTGGCTTTTAAGGAAAGCCACACCTATGAACGGATTTGATAAGTCTTTATTGGCTACCGTTTGAACCGGACTAGCCAAAATATTAATAGTTATTTTGGTAACTCTTCTTGGTTTTTAAGGAAAACCACACCTATAAACGGATTTGATAAGCCTTTACTGGTTACCGTTTGAACCAGACTAGCCAATTACTTCTTTAGACTGCTAAATTGGTAACAGTGAATTTTGAAAAATGAATTTTGAAAACTAGAACTGATCAGGATCAATAAAGAAATCATCATCAGGATCCTGAGCATATTGATTAGAACTAGAACCTTCACTTGAAGCATGAGAAGATTCTGTCTTATTTTTGAGTAATTGAATATAATCTTTTGCAAGTTCTGGACAGTCTTCCAACATTTGAAGGATCTTCATTTGTTGTGAAGACAAACTGGAACTTGAATTTATATCATTACAAATTTTCTTATCCTTAGCTTTTGATTTTGCTATAATAGGATGAGTTGGTTTGGAAGAGATCTTTGAATTTGGAAATGAGGGTTTTTTCCCTGTTGAAAAGAAAGTTGAAACAACATCTAAATCACAATACGAGGTTGTGAAATTAGACCACCATTTTATTTTGAATTCTCTAACGATAGAGATAGGATAAGGGGCTGGATGATACTGTTGAAATTGAAAATTCCAGCAAAATATCCAAGGGACTTTGAATTCAGAAAAATAACCAATGAATTTTTCAAACTCAGATCCTTTGGCATTTTGAGTATAAAATTTGAATGCACTATAGACATTTGAAGGAAGAATGTCTGTAGTTGGTCCAAATTGAATCCACCATTCACAAAACCAAATGGGGTAAGTTTTGACATAATCTTTATGGAAAGTAAAGAACCATGAATGATCAAAAGGTCTTTTGAAGAAAGTATAGAACCAAGCTTTTTTGTAGTCAGGATATGAATATTCTTTTGGAGTGAAGTTTCCAGAAAAGTTTTTGTTTGAGAATGGGAAAGTCCATTCATCCGATTTGAAAATCTTTTTAATAATGCATTTTGAAAAACCAGTCCTCTGAGGATTCTTAGGGTCTGGATTATGAACTAATTCAATAGAACCAGAGTCTACCAAAATATATTCATAAAATTATTGAGTTTTTAAAGAATCTTCAGGGTACCAATGGCAATCCTAAGGAAAGTATCTTTGAATAATACTTTGAAGGGTTTTGAAGTCTGGAGCTGTTGTAAATCTTGTAAGAGTAATATGTTCAACAACTTGTTTAGTAAAGTAAAGGGTATGAATAGATTTTCTTTTTGAATCAACCTTCTTTGGAGTAACCGGATTATCAATTTTTCGAAGTTCAGGTCCTTGAATGGCTTGTTTGTAAGATAAAGGAGGAAAGTTGTTTGAATTTTGAGGAATATTACCTAATACTTGAAACTGGTTATGAGAAATAGGTTTTGAAGTATAATCGTCAGCAGTTTGCATCCTTGCTTTGCTGTTCATCTGAAAAATTTCAAGCTAAATAAAGACTAGCTTGTTTCTCGAGATACTTGAGTCTATCAATAGCAGTAAATAGATTATTAATAAAAATTGGGTGAAAAGTTGGATCAGAAGAGAAACTGTCAGCAAGCGAAGACCTGTATTTGACATGATATTTGGCAAGGGCAATGTGTAATTTGAGGGTTTTAAGACCATTTGAAGGAGGATTAAAAAGAACTTGATTACGAAGGGACTGATAATTATTCATCTGGAGTTTTTCCCTGTAAAAATTCTCTTGTTAAAAAATCTGGAAGTGAATTTGAAGATCCTTTTATATATTCTATTTCAAAATCAAAAACACTTAAGATGGCTTGCCATCTAGCAAATATTTGTTTTGAAACTATATTTTTAACATCTTTTTGTAAAATCTCCTTAGCAGATTTACAATCTATTCTAAGCAGAAAAGTTTTGTTATAAAGGTCATCTTGAAATTTTGAAATACATAAAACTATAGATAAGATTTCTTTTTTAACCGTTGAATAGTTCTTTTGAGATCCAAGCCAAATCCCTGAATGAAATCTAACAATTTGCTCTTTACTAGAATTGCCTTGTAAAAGTTTTTGTTTGAGTATTCCCCCATACCCGGACTCAGATGCATCGGTTTCAATAATAAGAAATGCATCTGGGTTAGGTATCCCTAAACAAGGAATGGCTTGAATCTGTTTTTTAATAAGTTGAACAATTTTAGTATGTTCTAATGTCCATTGTTCAGGATTTTTAGTCAATCTTTGATATAAAGGTTTGCAGATAATTTTGAGATTTGGAAAAAAATCTGAGATGTAATTCAGACATCCTAAAAATCTTTGTAACTGTGTCTTATTAGTAATTTCATTAAGAAATTTTGAAGTAAATTCAATGGCTCTGGAAATAGGTTTAATGGTTCCTTGGAATATATCATGACCTAGAAATCTAATTTTGGTTTGAAATAAATTTAGTTTGGATTCTGAAATGGCTAATCCATTTTTAAATACAACTTGTATGAATGTTTTAACATGTTTTATATGTTGATCTATTGATTCAGAAAATATGAATACATCATCTATATAAACAATTATGAAATTAGTATAGGGGGTAAATATATTATTCATAATATTTTGAAATTCAGAAGGAGCATTTTTGAGTCCGAATGGGATAACATTCCATTCATAATGTCCAAAAGGGACAGTAAAAGCAGTTTTGTATTTATCTTTTTCTGCTATTTGAATTTGCCAAAATAATATAGTAGCTTTAAAAATTCTATTAATCAGATCTCTTTTGTTTGGAATAGGATACCTAATCCATTGAAGTACTTTATTTAATGATTTGTAATTAATAACGAGTCTAGGAATTCCTCGTTCTTTCTCAGCACTTTTATTAACATAAAAAGCTGGACAACTCCAAGGGGATTTGCTAGGCCTTATTAATTTTTTGTCAAGTAAACTTTGAATTTCGATTTTGCAAGTTTCTAATAATTCTCTGTTCATTTGAATGGGTCTGACTTTAGTAGGAATATTAATATCTCTAAAATCCTTTTCATATGGGAGTTCAACAGTATGTTGTTTTCTTTCCAAAAAGCATTAGGAACTTCTGAACATATTTTTGATATTATTTCTTTTCTAATAATTTCAATTTTTTGAATAATATCTTTAGTTTTCAACTGTTCTTCAATTATGAGATAAGGTATTTCTTGCTTAAGATGATTAATTTGGGCTTTCTTATTTTTAATTGAATTAACGTTTTTGAAAATAGATGATTCTTGTAATAACGATATATCTTTGATTTTTATTTGATCAATGAATTCAAATAATATGGGATGACCCATAATTTTGGTAGTTATTCCTTTGTGATTAGTAAAATAAGGGTATATTGAAGTAAGAAAAGGAGTTCCTAATATCATATCAATATTAAGATCTTTGACAAGAATAAATTGAGTCCTAAAATAGTACCCTTGATTACAAATACGAGCTTTAGTTAATTTATATTTTACATTAAGTGGAGTTGAATTAGCACCAACTAATCTTTCTTTTGTTTTTTCAAAGTATTTGGTAGGGATTAATTCCTCTTTAACACAATTTTGATCAGCACCACTGTCCATAAGACATATAACATTTGTTTTGAAATCATTAATAACTAAAGTAAGATATACATAATGTTTTTGAAAAGTCATTTTATTGATAATTTGAATATATTGATCTTCATTAATCAAATCTTCTATTAATTTGATTTCATCTTTATTAATAGGTAAATGAATACTATCATCATCACTATCTTGACCAGTTCTTCTTTTCTTAAAAACTGTTTCTTCTGTTTTATCATGATTAATATTTTTAATCATTTCTTCTAAATTAGATATTTTTGAATTTCTTTCCATATCATTGATTTGAATATGTTCTAATTCCATATTAATTTTTGAAATTTGTCTCTTAAGAAGTTTAATTTCTTCTCTAAGATCCATTGTATTAATTGGTTTGATTCCTTTGGAGGTAGTAGGTATGTTTTTATCAAAGAGCTTTGATAAACTAAAAGGTTCATTGTTAGGTTTATCTTTTGTTAATATTAATGTCTTGATTTTTTGAAGTAATTCTTTCTTGTCTTCTGGATCATGAATTTTATCAGCCAAATCTAATAGGAATTCAGGATTTATATTATTATTAATCATATTGACATAAATATTAGAACTCTGATTGCCATAATCTTCACTATCACTTGAATTATTAATTTGATTATAAAGTTCGTCATCTGATCCATAATATGAATCAGAATCTGAACTACTAGGTTCAATTTCATTAATAAATAAATTAAGTATTTTATCCTTTAGTTCAGGATCATCTTTAAATAATTCATTAATTTTTTTCTTCATAGGGCATGTATCAGCTTTGTGACCAAAACGATGACATTTCCAACATTGAATTTTTGATGATTCAGATCTAAACTTAGGATAAGATTTTTTGAATTTTCTTTTAGGTTTATCCGTGTGTTCTGTTTTTTGTTTAAAATATCTTTTCCGATGTTTTTTAAATCTGTTTTCCTTACTATAATTATTATGTTTTCTTTTGGAATAAGTGGAAGGAGCTTGTATCTTTTGCATGCCAAAGGCTTCACAAAAATTACCAAGTTCAAATTTTGAATTATGTTTATCTTTGCCGTATTTGGATTGTATTTTTAGTTCTCAACATAGATTAAGGGCTTCCTTTTTTATAAAAGCGAACATTTGACCAAAAGTAATTTCATTGAAATTTATAGTTTCATTATTCATTTCATTTTTTAATTTTTGAATAATTCCTTCTCCAAATAATTTGGGAAGTCCTGCTATGAATCTTTCTTTCCAAAAAGATTGGTTGCAATCAGGACGTTTTAAAACATTTGTTAAAAATACATCCTTATACCATCTATAATCAGATAGAGAAGGACATCTAAGATTTGGAAGAACAATTTGAGAAGAATTTAATTCTTCTTTGGGATTTCCCACAAAATACATGGCAATAGTAATTAATAGGAAATCACAGGCATCAGCCTTTTCTTGAGTAGTACCATCTTCTAAATCATATTCTGATTTATGATTCATAATGAATTGTTTGTCTTCTAAAGCCAATTGATTATCCCACCAGTTTTTTAACTGACCAGTAAAACCAGTTATTAAAAGACTTGCAGCATTATCATCAGTTAAATTATGAATTTTATAGGCAGTTTTAGCCATTCCCATCTCTTGGAGAGTATTTAATATTTCATATTATGATTTTCCATCAATATTCCATTGATGAATAGATTGACCATCATATTTTGATGTTTGAAATTGAGATCTTTCTTCATATTGAATATCAGGAGGAGTAGGCCTTCTATAATAATTTCTATTAGGACCATAAGATTTTAGTTTATTAATTTCTTCTGACTCAGCACTAGAATCACTTTCGCAGACACAATTAATGTCTGGTTTGGAATCAACAATACTTATTTTTGAATTATTGGAAGAGGAGGCAATATTAGATAAACTTTTATTAAGGCCCTGTTTACTTTTTACTTAATGGCTGAGTACTTAATGAGCTGAATCACTCAGATTTTTTAGATATTTATTTTTTACTTAATGAGCTGAAATGTGTATTTTTGATTCAGCTGTGAAAAGGGTGTGGTTCCCATTCAGCCCAAAAAATGACCTCTGCTGCCCTTACCTACCCCCTCCCTTTTTCTTCCTATCTCCACTGTCATTTCTCCCTTCTCTTTCTTTCTCCCGTTCAATTTCTTTTCTCCCTTCTCTCTCTCCCGTTCAATTTCTTTTCTCATCTCGTCCATTATCTCTCTCTCCCGTTCATCCCTCCCGGCCCTTCTCTCTCTCTCCAGTTCCTTTCTCCCGTCGCCCGTCTCCCGTCGCCCGCCTCCCGTCGCCCGCCTCCCATCTCCCGCCTCCCGTCGCCCGCCTCGCGTCGCCCGCCTCCCGTCGCCTTTCTCGCTGCCGCCGTCGCCTTTCTCGCCGTCGCCTTTCTCGCCAGGTTCAATTTCTGATTTTTTAGGTTTCAGATTTCCCTAAATTTACATGCTTCTTCGTTGCCAAACAACATTACAATCTTGATGTTGCAGTAATGAGTGATCTATTTGTTGTTGGGTAGTTTTCAGCTAGTTTTAAATTTGCAGTGACGCCTCTCTGGTGCAGAGTTCCCAAATATGAGAGAACATAACATTTTTGCCTTCAATTTTATGGTGTAATATCCGCGTTTTCTATTTTTAGTAATTTCTATTTTTGGTGCATATTCGTTTCAGACAACTCGCTTGGCGCTGTTTTGTAATTCTGAACCTATTTTGTTCTTGGAGTTTCTCCGCTTAGACGAGTCTCGATAACGTTTTTACGTAATTTCATCTTGTGTTATATTTTGTCTCATGTGTATTCGATTCTCGTTAAACTAGTTCAATTTCGTCGTTTTCTTACTTCCATGAGCTCGTATGATTGAGTAGAGCATGTTGTGGGTTTCGGATTGTTAATACGACGTTGTATCGTGATTTTCGGATGTTTGGGCCGTTTTTGTAATTCCCTAGAAATTTAGGGAATTTGTCCCTTGTTCGACTTTGGTTGCGTACCTCAGATCGTTTTGGGGTTCCGTACTTCCATTTCGTGTTATTGTTGCCCAAATATCGATTCCTATTGCTTTTATTCTCTTTCCGGATCATTTTTCGTCATTTTGGGACCCGAGGGGGGGTGTGGGCCACGGCACAAGGATTGTGCGCCGCGGCACATACAATACCCAGTTGTTGGCCGAGCAGGCTGTACCGTGTGCCGCGGCACAAGGATTGTGCGCCGCGGCACACAGCCGAGTCAGTGCCGCGGCACACTTGTCCGGGCCGCGGCACACCCGTGTGGCACTTGCCGGCCAAAACCTCCTGTACCGCGTGCCGCGGCACAGTCCGGAAGGGCCGCGGCACATGCCGAGTCTGAGCCGCGGCACACTTCGAATGAGCCGCGGCACAACTAGCGGTCAGCCGATCACTGGGCGTATTTTTTGGCCCTGTGCCGCGGCACAGTTCAGCTGAGCCGCGGCACACAACGCGGTCAGCACTATATCTGCGTTTTATTCAGCGAAAGTCACACATTTCTTCCTTCCTTCCACCATACACGAGAGAGAGAGAGGGTTGAGGGAGGGATTTTCCTCCATCTACCATTTGATTGTGTTTATTTCTTCATCTCTTTTCGATCGGGTGGCTCGGATTGCGGATCTAACACGTGGTTTTCGGATTAGAGTGCTTGATTCTTCAAGAGGTAAGAACTCCTTTGACCCTAGTATGATTTTGGGGAGGGTTTGGTGGTGATCTTGTGTTTTAATCCGAATTAACCGATGTTGTTGTTAGATTTTGATAGTATACTCTTGACCCTTGGTTTTCTTGTTATTGATTGGGATGAAATCCCGTTATTACACCGTTGACCGATTTCATTTCCTTATGCGCTCGTGGTGTCCGATGAATTGTTCCAACGGGTAGAACTAGGATGAATTTCTTCTTATTCATGATGTTGAGATTGGTTGTATATCATTATTGTGTTAGGGTCGGATTTGAGAGGATTGTTCGGATCGTAACCTATTCATTCGTCGTTTCCTTCGCGTCGTATTATCCAAGGCAAGTACATGTATTATATTTCATTATGTGTGTACGATTTTGATGCGAATGATGTAAACTGGTTTATTGAACGATTGTGTTGGTTACTCTTCCACCTGGGGATGGCATGGGGCCTCTGGGGGCCAATACTAATGGGTACGGCCACGGAAGTGGACTTGGGTGCGTGCGTTGATGTTCTTCCACCTGGGGACGGTTCTACGGGACCTCTGGGGGCCGATACTAATGGGTACGGCCGCGGAAGTGGTTTCTCACCTGGGGACGGTCCGACGGGACCTCTGGGGGCCGATACTAATGGGTACGGTCACGAGTTACCAAGCGTGGATAATTGTGATGTGGAAAACTTGTTGATATACTGTGTTGGTGTTAATGTGATATTAGGAATATTGATTTTCAAAATGATTCTTCTATCGATTTGTTTGCGTTGAATCGCACGTATATAATGTTGTGTAATTGTGTACTTGCACTAGCTATTCGAATGCTAACCCCTAAAATTGGATAAAAGCGTCTTATGCATTTCAGGTACCGGGAGGGCTGAGGAGCAAGCACGGGACATGCATGCAAAGGATGGGCTGGCTTGATGATGTGGCTCGAGTCTGCATTTTTATGTTTTGTCATGGCATTGTCGAGTATTGAAGTTAGAATGTCTATTTTGAAACTTGGTTTAAGTCCCCTGCGTGGGCAATGAATTAGTATTTAATCCTTGTTCATGTCTTACGTTAAAAATGTTTTGGCCGAGGCCACGGCCTTATTTACTTTTGAGTGCATCATTCGGGATTACCTTGTGGTTTTTATGTCAAGTGTTAGCCTGGTAGACCTCACGAGGGTTCTACGGCGTGTAATGTCCCAGTTGTGAATTGGGGTGTTACATTTATGGTATCAGAGCTTAGGTTTTGAATACCTAGGCTGTCGGTTAATTTTGGGTCTGTTAGTGGCGTCATTTAGAGTCAGTCGTTGAGCCTAATATCATCATGCTACCGTCTTTTCATGCGACCCGTGGCTGTAAGTCTTCTCGAACTCTTATATTCCTGTAATTCGTTTTCTTGCGTTGTTCGGGATTGTGAATTGTGATACCAACTTTGTCTATTGTGAATCTTTCTGATTTTGTCCTTTTCATTCTTCCTCTAGTATGTTGAGAGGTCGTGGTGGTAGACCAACTAGGGGACGCGGCCGAGGCCGTGGTCGGGGTGCTGATAATGAAGAGGGCTCGCTTTCTCAGTCCTCTGCGGACTCAGCCTCTCACTCAGTGCCGTCGGGTAATAATGCCGACGCCGGGGCTACTGCCGTACTTCAGCAGTTAGTAGCCCAGCTTGCCCAGATAGCTCAGGGCGGACGCCAGAATCCGCCCCCGACACCTGAAGAGGAGGCTAGTAAATGGCTTCAGACGGTGACTAAGATGCACCCTCCTCGTTTCTCCGGAGCTTCTGACTCCCTCGGTTGGGAGAATTGGCTCTTTCAGTTGTCCAGGACCTTTGATGCCGTAGCTTGTCCTGAAGACAGGAGGGTACATATCGCCCAGTACCTCCTGGATAAGGAAGCTGCGGATTGGTGGGAGGCCGTTGTGCCCAGAGACCGTCGAGCTACTTGGGAGGAATTCAAGGCTGCTATGGAAGCAGAGTATTGTCCACCGCCAGTCAAGGAGCGCAGAATTCTGGAATTTTTCACCGCTACACCTCAGGATGTGCCTATTTCTCAGGCCATCATTTCTTACAATCAGCAGTTGGGTTTCGTAAGAGATCAAGTGAGAACGGAGGCTGATAAAATCCGTTACTTCAATATGCGCATGAAGCCGCATATTAGGCAGAGTATGGCACCGCTCATGTGTGTCACTTTGAAGGAATACCAGGATCACGCTCTGGCGATCGAGATGGCTGTCCCGGAATCAGAGACGGTTACGGAAGCTAAGAAGCAGAAGACTACCGGCGGGTTCTCGGCCGGTAAAGGTGGACAGTTTTCGAGGTCTCGTCCTGCTCCTACACCAGGGAAGAGGCTGTTTCATCAGGCCGGTGGATCCCAGGGTAACCGTTCGGTCCAGTCTGTGGCACCTGGCGGGAGAGTTTGTTTTAATTGCAGTCAGCCCGAGCATGTTATGAAGGATTGCCCATTTCCGTTAGTTGCTTGCTTTACTTGCGGACAGACCGGACATCGGGCAGCTCATTGTGAGAGGGCCACCAGGGCCGCTAGAGTTCCGACTACCACTACCGATCAGAAGGATCACAGTATTCCAGCCACTCATATTCCGCAGGGTTCAGGTCGTGGTAGGGGTCGGGGCCAGCTGGATCGCCGTGCAGCCTCGAGTTCAGGTTCAGTTCACCCCCGATTGTATCAGATGAGGCGCACAGAGGAGGCAGACATTCCGGTGGCGTCAGGTACCACTCAGATCCTTGCTCATCCACTTTCCGTGCTTTTTGATTAAGGTGCTACCCATTCCTTTATTGCATCGGATTGTGTGAATCGTATTGGCTTTAACTGCTTGTTTGAGTGTGAACCGTTTGTGGTGGGTACGCCTAGCGGGGATCGTATGGTTGGGGACCGGGAGGTTAGGGATTGCCCCGTGAGGATCGGGAGCCGAGATTGGCCCTCGAATCTCGTTGTTATAGACCTTAAGGGTGAGGATTTAATCCTCGGGGACGATTGGTTAGAGCGTCACGGTGCTATCATGAACTATCGGACTCGTACCATCTCGATAGTAGCTGAGGACGGCACCAAGCATACCCTCATCGGTCGAAAGCCGGGGAGATCGGGGAGTGTCATTAGCGCCTTAAAGGCGATGAAACTTCTGAACCAGGGTTGTGTCGGCTATTGGTGTTACGCTCTGCAGGCGGAGGATGGTGGAATTGACATGTCGTCAATTCCAGTTGTTTGTGAGTATCCCGATGTTTTCCCAGACGACTTGCCGGGATTACCACCGCAGCGAGAGGTGGAGTTTCCTATCGATCTTGAGCCGAATGCAACCCCTATATCTCGAGCACCGTACCGTATGGCACCGTCGGAGATGATAGAGCTGAAGAATCAGTTGGGAGAATTGTTAGATAAAGGGTATATTCGACCGAGCGCATCGCCTTGGGGTGCGCCCGTACTCTTTGTTAAGAAGAAGGATGGGTCGCTTCGTTTATGCATCGATTATCGAGAATTAAACAAGTTGACCATCAAAAATAAATACCCTTTGCCCCGGATCGACGACTTGTTCGATCAACTTCAGGGGGCGACGGTCTTTTCGAAGATCGATTTGCGATCGGGTTACTACCAGTTGAGGATTCGGGACATCGATATACCGAAAGCTGCCTTTCAGACGAGATATGGCCATTACGAGTTTGTGGTTATGCCTTTCGGGCTAACTAACGCCCCAACAGTATTCATGCAGTTAATGAACAAAGTTTTTATTGAGTATCTAGATAAATTCGTAGTCGTCTTTATTGATGACATTCTGATCTACTCACGGAGTCGTGAGGAGCACGCCTTACATCTCCAGATTGTATTAGACATCTTGAGAGCGGAGCAGTTGTACGCGAAGTTCTCTAAGTGTGAGTTTTGGCTCGAGGAAGTGATGTTCCTCGGGCATGTGATTTCAGCAGAGGGAGTTCGGGTAGATCCGCAGAAGATAGAGGCAGTGATGGCTTGGGAGCCGCCTAAGAATGTGAAGGAGGTGAGGAGTTTTCTGGGTCTTGCCGGCTATTACCGTAGATTCGTTGAGGGATTTTCTAAGATCGCTAGACCACTCACTCAGTTGCTCCAGAAAACTCAGAAGTTCGAGTGGACCGCAGACAGGCAGGACAGTTTTGACGAGTTAAAGAGACGGTTGACCACCGCACCCGTTTTAGCATTGCCTCAGGGGAACGAGGATTTCGTAGTGTATAGTGATGCTTCGGGCCTTGGTCTAGGATGTGTTTTGATGCAGAGAGACAGAGTGATTGCTTATGCGTCCCGCCAATTGAAACCTTATGAGGTAAATTATCCCACGCACGATTTGGAGTTAGCCGCGGTCGTTTTCGCCTTAAAGATATGGAGGCATTATCTCTATGGATCGTCTTGTAAGATTTTTACGGACCACAAGAGTCTGAAGTATATCTTCAGTCAGAAAGAGTTGAATATGAGACAGCGCAGGTGGTTAGAGCTAATTAAAGATTACGACCTCGAGATACTTTACCATCCGGGTAAGGCTAACGTAGTGGCTGATGCGTTGAGCCGGAAACCGATGGCATTACAGATGTTAGAGGTACTTACACCGCAGAGTAGGATCCAGCGAGATTTTATTTGCCAAAATATTGAGGTTTGGGTTTAGAGAGTCCAGGGCCAGTTATGTGCGTTAGAGATCACTTCGTCCTTGACTGATGATGTCAAGGCGAAACAGTATGATGATCCGTTTTTAGTCCAGCTGAGGGAGGATGTGAGGAAAGGGAAAGCCCCTGGATTTGTGGTTCACGATGATGGAGTTTTGAGGTTTCGCGGCAGACTTTGTGTACCGAGTGTTGTTGAGCTGAGACAGAAGATCTTGAGTGAAGCTCATGCTACACCTTACTCCATACATCCTGGTACGAGTAAAATGTACAAGGATGTAAGGAGCAACTACTGGTGGAGTAATTTGAAGACGGATGTTAGCGAGTTTGTGGCGAAGTGTTTGACCTGTCAGCAGGTTAAGATTGAGCATCAGCGACCCGCGGGGTTGCTACGACCACTTCCCATTCCGGAATGGAAATGGGAAGACATCTCTATGGACTTCATTACCGGGATGCCTAGGACTCGGACCGGAATGAACGTGATTTGGGTTATCGTTGATCGACTAACCAAATCAGCTCACTTTCTGAGTATTAAGGATACTTGGGTACCGGAGAGGCTGGCCCTAGTGTTTATTGCGGAGATCGTGAGATTGCATGGGACTCCTAAGAGTATTGTTTCAGATCGTGATGGCCGATTTGTATCACATTTTTGGCAGGCGGTTCATCGAGCTTTGGGGACTGAGTTGAGACTCAAGACGCCTTACCACCCTCGGATCGACGGACAGTCGGAGCGGACGATCCAGACGTTGGAGGATATGTTGAGAGCCTGTGCCTTAGATTGGAAGGATGATTGGGGGACACACTTGCCGTTGATCGAGTTCACGTACAACAATAGTTGGCATGCCTCGATCAAAATGGCACCATTCGAAGCGTTGTATGGGAGGAGGTGCAGATCACCATTGTGTTGGGATGATACGTCCGAGCTAATCGGTACCGAGCTCGACATGATAGTTGAGACGAGGGAGAAGATTACCCTGATTCGTGGTAGATTGTTGGCGGCCCAGAGTCGGCAGAAGTCTTATGCCGATACACGTCGCCGACCGTTGGAGTTTGAGGTGGGAGATCACGTCTTGCTTAAGGTGTCGCCGACACGGGGAGTTTACTGCTTCGGTCGGAAGGGTAAACTTAGTCCGAGATTTATTGGACCGTTCGAGATTATAGAGAGAGTTGGAGAGCTTGCATATCGGTTAGGTTTGCCACCGTCCCTGAGCCACGTGCATAACGTATTTCATGTTTCCCAGCTTAGGAAGTACGTATCGGACCCTAGCCATATTATTGATTTTGGAGAGATCGAGTTGGGGCCCGACATTACCTTCGAGGAGAGGCCGATTCAGATCTTAGAGCGTCGAGTTAAGCAACTCAGGCACAAAACATTCCTTTGGTCAAAGTGCAGTGGTCGAGACATGGATCCGAGGAAGCCACGTGGGAAACGGAGGAAAGTATGAGGTCGAGATACCCCGAGTTATTCGTGTTGTAAGTTTCGGGACGAAACTTATTTTTAGGGGGAGATAATGTAATATCCGCGTTTTCTATTTTTAGTAATTTCTATTTTTGGTGCATATTCGTTTCGGACAACTCGCTTGGCGCTGTTTTGTAATTCTGAACCTATTTTGTTCTTGGAGTTTCTCCGCTTAGACGGGTCTCGATAACATTTTTACGTAATTTCATCTTGTGTTATATTTTGTCTCATGTGTATTCGATTCTCGTTAAACTAGTTCGATTTCGTCGTTTTCTTACTTCCATGAGCTCATATGATTGAGTAGAGCATGTTGTGGGTTTCGTATTGTTAATACGACGTTGTATCGTGATTTTCGGATGTTTGGGCCGTTTTTGTAATTCCCTAGAAATTTAGGGAATTTGTCCCTTGTTCGACTTTGGTTGCGTACCTCAGATCGTTTTGGGGTTCCGTACTTCCATTTCGTGTTATTGTTGCCCAAATATCGATTCCTACTGCTTTTATTCTCTTTCCGGATCATTTTTCGTCATTTTGGGACCCGAGGGGGGTGTGGGCCGCGGCACACACAATACCCAGTTGTTGGCCGAGCAGGCTGTACCGTGTGCCGCGGCACAAGGATTGTGCGCCGCGGCACACAGCCGAGTCAGTGCCGCGGCACACTTGTCCGGGCCGCGGCACACCCGTGTGGCACTTGCCGGCCAAAACCTACTGTACCGCGTGCCGCGGCACAGTCCGACAGGGCCGCGGCACATGCCGAGTCTGAGCCGCGGCACACTTCGAATGAGCCGCGGCACAACGAGCGGTCAGCCGATCACTGGGCGCAATTTTTGGCCCTGTGCCGCGGCACAGTTCAGCTGATCCGCGGCACACAACGCGGTCAGCGCTATATCTGCGTTTTATTCAGCGAAAGTCACTCATTTCTTCCTTCCTTCCACCATACGCGAGAGAGAGAGAGGGTTGAGGGAGGGATTTTCCTCCATCTACCATTTGATTGTGTGTATTTCTTCATCTCTTTTCGATCGGGTGGCTCGGATTGCGGATCTAACACGTGGTTTTCGGATTAGAGTGCTTGGGTAAGAACTCCTTTGACCCTAGTATGATTTTGGGGAGGGTTTGGTGGTGATCTTGTGTTTTAATCCGAATTAACCGATGTTGTTGTTAGATTTTGATAGTATACTCGTGACCCTTGGTTTTCTTGTTATTGGTTGGGATGAAATCCCGTTATTACACCGTTGACCGATTTCATTTCCTTATGCGCTCGTGCTGTCCGATGAATTGTTCCAACGGGTAGAACTAGGATGAATTTCTTCTTATTCATGATGTTGAGATTGGTTGTATATCATTATTGTGTTAGGGTCGGATTGAGAGGATTGTTCGGATCGTAACCTATTCTTTCGTCGTTTCCTTCGCGTCGTATTATCCAAGGCAAGTACATGTATTATATTTCATTATGTGTGTACGGTTTTGATGCGAATGATGTAAACTGGTTTATTGAACGATTGTGTTGGTTACTCTTCCACCTGGGGATGGCATGGGGCCTCTGGGGGCCGATACTAATGGGTACGGCCACGGAAGTGGATTTGGGTGCGTGCGTTGATGTTCTTCCACCTGGGGACGGTTCGACGGGACCTCTGGGGGCCGATACTAATGGGTACGGCCGCGGAAGTGGTTTCTCATCTGGGGATGGTCCGACGGGACCTCTGGGGGCCGATACTAATGGGTACGGTCACGAGTTATCAAGTGTGGATAATTGTGATGTGGAAAACTTGTTGATATAGTGTGTTGGTGTTAATGTGATATTCCGGAATATTGATTTTCAAAATGATTCTTCTATCGATTTGTTTGCGTTGAATCGTGTACGTATATAATGTTGTGTAATTGTGTACTTGCACTAGCTATTCGAATGCTAACCCCTTAAATGGGGGAAATGCGTCTTATGCATTTCAGGTACCGGGAGGGCTGAGGAGCAAGCACGGGACATGCATGCAAAGGATGGGCTGGCTTGATGATGTGGCTCGAGTCTGCATTTTTATGTTTTGTCATGGCATTGTCGAGTATTGAAGTTAGAATGTCTATTTTGAAACTTGGTTTAAGTCCCCTGCGTGGGCAATGAATTAGTATTTAATCCTTGTTCATGCCTTACGTTAAAAATGTTTTGGCCGAGGCCACGGCCTTATTTATTTTTGAGTGCATCATTCGGGATTACCTTGTGGTTTTTATGTCAAGTGTTAGCCTGGTAGACCTCACGAGGGTTCTACGGCGTGTAATGTCCCAGTTGTGAATTGGGGTGTTACATATGGAAGCTTTTCTGCTAAAAATATTTTAACATGAAAGAAACAGAGAAACTCTTGTTTCAGGAAATAGGCTGCTTCTTGATGGAAGCTTTTGTTTGCATTTCTTGTTTCAGGAAATATACCCCAAATATTTTATGGGAGCTTTTGTTTGCATTTCTTGTTTCAGGAAATAGACTGCTTCATGTTAATATGCATCAATTGATATTAATAGTTGTCAATCTTTAATTGAGCCCGAAATTGTGGATTGTCGGGAAAATGTGCATTTCCATAATAGGTTGTTGAGGAAATGTGCACTTCATGATAAATATCAGTTGCATTTTTTTGTTGTTTTGATGATTTCATCTTGTTTTACTTTATGATAGAGATAAAGGGCAGTTGATTTCATCTTGTTTTAGGTATGGAACAAATTGGGGAAACACAACCAAATAAACGAACTAGGATAAGTTGGAGGGGCCCCAATGTTTGTAATATCCGACTGTAACTTTTCATTTTTACTTGTCATTGTATTATTCGGATAATCTGATTATCATGAATCATTGCATTTAGTATTATGTTGAGGTATTATAGATTTGAATTTCATATCGTTGTTATTTCATTTCATATGTGATGATTCTATGTTAATTAGAGAGTTGCATTTTCGAATTTTTCTGTTGATGTAGCGTACGCTACATAGTACGATTAACGTACGCTAATCCTGTGCCTTAGCGTGCGTAAGGTTTCCTCTGTTGCGTACGCTAAGAGGGAATCTGGCATCAGTTGACTTCAGCACGTGAACTTCTTATCCGATTGGCATGCATGGGAATAATGTTGAGCTGTCATGTCGACCAGAGTCAACATTTATTAGCGTGTGTAACCCCTTTTTCATTAGCGTGCGCTAACGATTTGCGAAATCAATACAGTAGCCACTGTAAGCCGCTTACGTACGTAATATTAACCAGTTAGCGTACGTAAGTGTGTTAGCGTACGCTAAAGCTCCCCGTTAGCGTGCGCTAAGTCTACACAGTCTATTTATAGGACCAGCCTATTTTTCATTTATTGACAACCCCAAACCGAATTTCTCTCTTCACATATCATCCCTATGCACTACCAAACCAATATCAACCTCCCCTAACTTGTTTCTAAGCCTTAAATCTTGGAGTGGAGCTCATTTCCTTGGAGATTAGGAGTTGTTCTTGAGCTTGGAGTATATTTTCTCATAGCATTGAAGTTGTTCTTCATTTCTGGAGGTAGGTGTACTTTCCTCTCTGCATTATTTTCTTATGTTGATGTTAATGACAAATTATACTTCACCTAGAGTTAGATTAATCAAGTAAAACATAGTTTTAATCCAACCTTTTTAACACTTTTGATGAATATGATAAATAAGGGTTTGAGATGGATGTGTTCTTGATGATATAGTGATTTTAACCATGTTGTAACTACCATGCTCATCTTTGGACGAATTTAGCTCAGTAAAATGCCTTTGAATCGGTTAACTTCACCATATTTGGATTTAACTAATAGAGTTGTTATCATAAAGTAATTAAACACCATTTTAAGTTTTCAATTACCTTGGGAAGAACTTGGCCATGATTAGAAGTAGGAGGATGTCTTCTTGCTCAGATTTCTTAAGAAATATATCCTCCTTATGTTTAGCTCAGCAAGATCTTGAATGGTTAAGGATAATTGTGAAACAACACAACAACTTTTCATTCATCTAATGTGTTGAGAACTTAGTTTGTTTTGATCTTCATACTAGATACATGGTGAATTCATCATGATGATAGTTAATCTTCCAGCCTTGTAAACAAAGATTTTGATAATCCTCATGGATATGGTGTAATCTCAGAACTAATAAACTTGTTGTAAACTTAATATTCAATTTAGATGAGAGGAGAATGATCATAAATGTGCAGATTTTATTCCTTCAACATTTTAATGTTTTGGAAAGTTTAATCATCATAAGATGATCTTAACATCATAATTGGTTATTCAACATACCCTTGATAGAATTCTTGTTTATGATGAACCATGTGAACATTCGGTAAAAGTATTGTAAACTGATTTTTATGGTTGTAATGATATTAAAAGAACTTCTGACATAAGACTTCGATAATTGGAAATAACAAACTATTCTAAAGGATCGTAGGACGACGTCTTACTAATCCTATATTGATAATTATACGAATATGTTATTGAGTAAAATGTATTTCGTTTAAGGTTGATTGTTCGAGTAAACAATATTAGTCGAGGACCGTTCGTTCATTCCGACAAGAAGAGGACTATTCTCGTCTCCGTATTGAGGCAAGTTATCTTGCTTGGTTATAAAGATGATTAGATTCTTGTGATGGTTATATCTTTCATATGTATGAATTATTCATGAAATGGTTGTCGTGATTTGACATTGTCCTTGACATTATTCCGATTTCTTCATGGGGTTGCATTCCCAAGTACGTCGTTTTGAATCGTTGATCTCGTTGGTCTTATTTTCACTTCGGTGAGTTTTCTTGATCCTTAATCGGATATGTGATTTATTGAATTCGTTGTCATGTTGTATCGTGACATATCCGGAATCATATCTGCGTTCCGATTGATCATTGTGTAGGATTTTTAGCCAGGCACACATATAGTCATGCGTGGATATTATTCCGCATTGGACTGTGCACACAAGACGTAGTTTCGTGAGGTTAATTAGGTACATTGTCCCACGTATGTTCTGAATTCCGTATACGGGGCGGACATGTACACGGACACATTTCCAGATCGGGCGTACTGTGATGTCCATCTTGAGCCATATTGTTAATCGTCCATAGTATTGGATGCTTGTGACTGATTGTTTCATACGCCCGAGGGGTATGATTGATAGTCGGAATGATTTCTTTGAGATCTATATGTGAATTGTATAATGTCGGAAGAATTGATTATCATGTATATCTGACCCTGTGTTGGGCGAAATACTTGTATTGTATTTTAGGTCGAGGCAAAGGCAAGGCACGTGAAGAGCATGTCGACGGCGAAGGGTTCGAAGGATACTAGTTCGGGGGCCCACATCTTTTGTTGTCCGGTTATGTTAAACCGTGTTATGTTATTTCCTGTTTCATTTAAATTGTTATCTGGTTGTATTTGACATTTGAAGTATTTTCCATCTCCATATGGTTTATACTTGTTTTTCGGATCCTGTGTATTATAAGGCCGTTGGCCATATTTTAATAAACTCCTAATCGGAGTAATGACTATTCATTGTGGTTCGGTATCACAAATAATATTTGTTTAACCTGTTTTGAATATCGCCTGGTGGGTCCCAGTGTGGGATTCACGGCACTGTAATAGCCGCCTTTTGGGGTGTTACAATGTTATGAAGACCTTTTTGGAAAGTTGTATTCTTGAGGTTTCATTGAACGGGAAGGAAGGTAGTGCATTAAAGCCGAATTCATGGATCAAAGTTGCTGAAACCCTCAAAGCAACTCATAATTTTACCGTTGACAAGAAGCAAATGCGTAATAAATTTGATTATCTAAAGGGAAAATATGGAGCATGGTTGAAATTAAAAAACAAAACTGGCAATTTGTATGATCCTTCAACCAACACGTTCAACTTAACACCTCAAGAATGGGAATTGGAGAGTGAGTTATAAACATAACTGGCAATTTATTTTCATTTTTTTCATTTTCTAATAAATGAGTATTAGTAGTATTGTCAAGAAGCTTTGTTTTAGGTAGAATTAATTTTTGATCTATTTTATTAGGTTTGAAATGAGGCTTTGATATCTCATTAGGAAATTTAGGAATAGTTTTTTCTTCAGCATTAATCTGCAATTTGTGCATATGACTAACCTGATTAGAAATAGTTTGTAATATTTGATTTGAAAAATTATTCTGTTGATAAACTTTTTTAATATCTTCTTGAGTTATATGATCATTACCTTCTTTTCCCTTTTTAAAAGGAGAAGCAATAACTTCTCCATCTTTAGTGGATATCTTAAGATTTTGTAAAGGAGGATGAATAGAAGTAATGATTTCATTGTTGATTAAAGTCCAATTTTTAAGAAGTGTATTATGAACATTTATTTGTTTTTGAGAAAAAACATTTTGAATATTTCTGTCAGAATTAAAGGTTTGGAAGTATTCTAACAAAGGAATACTTTCATGAATTTTGAACATATGTGTAATATCCGCAATTTCGGATTTCTGGTAATTTTCATTTTTCGGCGGAGGTCCATTTTGATGACACGCTCATGACCATTTTGTCATTATGAGAATGATTAATTCTACACTTTTTGACATCCGAGTTCGTTTCGGTGTCGTTTTGTTGAGTTCCGTGCTTTTTAGCGACTTTTCCGCACTTGAGTTCGATTCTTGCGAATATCGTTCGAAACTGCTGTTTCGAGTTTCCTATAAGTCCGCTTAACTTTGTTAAACGTTTTGTGAACTTCGGTTTGGTGTTTCGATCATGTATCGTGTATTTCGGACGTTTTGGGCCATTTTCGTAATTTCCCAAAGTTTGGGATAATTACTTTCCGTTGTCGAATTTCGAGCCTTCGGGTGGTCGGAATCGTGTGTTCTCTTAGTTTTCGAGTTCGTCTTTGCGAGTACTTCGTAACTGTATCTTCGATTCGTATTCAGGTTCAGGTTTCGGGGTCGTTCGGGCCGTCGTTCGGGCCCAGGCCGGCACTGGCCGAGTTACGACCGGTAGTGCTCGGCAGTTACGTACGTAAGGCCGGTTACGTACGTAAGGCCCTGGCCGGTTACGTACGTAACGAACCGGCAGATTTGGGGCAGTGACTTGGTTACGTACGTAAGCCTTGGCCGGTTACGTACGTAACCCTGCCGGCAGGCAGCCTATTTAAGGCCCTGCAGTCGTTTTTTTCCGACATTTTCTCCTTCTTCTCCTTCTCTTCCGCAGCTGGGGTTGTTCTTATCATGGAGCCATATTGTTGAACAACAAATCCACGAAGTTCTTGAGTTCATAACATCAATCAATCATCCTATATCGTCCTTTGATCCAGCGAATCAAGGTAATCTTTCTTAGAACCCTAGTTTCTTGAATTTTGGGGTTTTTGCGTTTTTGTCCGATTCGTTCTGTATTGTTGATTAATTCATGATGGATATGATTAATCTTGGTAGTATTCTTGTGTTTAACATCATTTAATCCATTTTTCTTCGTCGAATCGAAGTATATTTCTTGATTTCCTTCGAATCGACTTTTTGGGGGATTTGTTCTCGATCTCGTTTTCCATCCGTTCTTGTTGGATAGATTGTGGTTAAATGATGTTGTTAAACATATTCTATGGATTGTATATCCATATTTCGACTTGGAATTCCATTTTCGTGTTTTGTCGGGACGAATCGTATTCTTGGCCGTTTTGGGGAAAACACTCGAACTTTCGTCATTCATTCTTTGAATTCAACGACTTTAAGTCATGCTATGGAATTTATTTTCATTGTTGTTATTGTCCTTCGTAGTTTATTATCGCGAGTTGGCGTTCGGTGGAGTCGGCGGGTTCGTAGTCGGTTCGTGCCAACCTACTTCGATCGATTCTCCGCATTGTTCTTATTCAAGGCAAGTACCTTGCCCATACTATTCTTGTTTTGTGGATATGATAATTGGTGATTGTCTAAATATGTTTGTTGGGTCGTTTGAAAATTATTTTTAAAAGATTCGATTAGCCTTGTTAAAGGCTCTCGTTCAAAACGCGTGTATTTTGTAAGTGTGTGGGTTGTAAGTAACTACGTGGATCCTTTGGATATGTTTGGAGTTTATGTGGTGTTTGATAATGCGTGTGTACGTATATGGCTTCATTTCATTGTATTGCGGTTTGGACATGACGTGATGTTAGTTGTTACTCCTTTGAAAGGAGGTTGCGATGCTTAATGTTGTTTGGATTGATAATCGACTATTATTGTGTGCTTGTTATACGTGATGTGCCTCCGGGTAGGATTATTGAATCTCCGGGATCCATACTAGCTAGTATGGGTTGGGCGAGACCGTAGGGTTATCCAATCGGGTCTGTCTTGCAGGGACTCCGAGGTTCGTGGCTTGTTATCCCGATGCCGAGATAACTTATGGGGTTATCATCGGGTATGTCTTGCGGGGACTCCGAGGTTCGTGGCTTGTTAGCATGATGCCGGGATAACTTATAGTTGTGATTTGGTTGTGATGTACGTGTCATGGGTTATCCAATCGGGTATGTCTTGCGGGGACTCCGAGGTTCGTGGCTTGTTAGCTCGATGCCGGGATAACTAGTGGGGTTATCATCGGGTATGTCTTGCGGGGACTCCGAGGTTCGTGGCCTGTTAGCCCGATACCGGGATAACTTATGGTTGTGATTTGTGTGTGACTTGTTTCGCTAGCCAGCTCGGGAGGGTCCTTCGAGGCCTCGAGTGGGATTTGTGGCTTCGTCCCGGTCCTAGGCGATGCGTGTGTGTGATTGGTTTCGCTAGCCAGCTCGGGAGGGTCCTTCGAGGCCTCAAGTGGGATTTGTGGCTTCGTCCCGGTCCTAGGCGATGCACGCGCGCGATTTTGTTTTGTTGATTTTTATGTCCATCGAGGACACGTGATGTTGGGCTCTGGCCTTATGAATTGTTGTCGGTTTTCTATTTGCGAAAACAAAACCTTTGGGCTGTGACCCCTGTTGATTTTTGGAAAGAGAAGGATTCGGAAATCCTAAATTGTTTTCTATTAAAACTCTCGATGGCATTTTAAACTGTTTTATAAATTGTTTCCCTTGATTTGTGATCTTTCGGTTTTGGAATGTTTTACCAAACTCATGCCTCGGGAAGTGCTTTTCGTTACATTTGGAACTTTCAGGATTCCCGGTTATTGTTATTCTTGGACTTGAATTATATGGCTCGTATTTGCACTTCGTACTTGCAGTAGCAAAACAGTGGAGTTTTGCTAACCCCCGAGTATTCGGGGGGTGGATGTCTGTTTTTGCATTCATGTTTTTGGAGCATAATACAGGGTCGGCACGAAGGATGATGAAAGATGATCGATACTAATCACAGGAGGAACCGTACATTGTTTATTGGTTCAGTTGTACTTTATTTTCCGCTGCTATATTTTCTTCCCGTTGTACGGGTGTGCTTGTGTTTTGACCCCCTGCGTGGGCATGAGTTGTAATCGAGTTGTATGTTTTTATTGAAAGGCCAAATCGGTCTAGTGAGTCATTTTAGCCTTAAAGGCATTGCCGAGTTGTTTCATGTTGTTACTAGCCTGGTAGATCCTTGAGGAAAGGTTCTACGGTGTGTAATATCCCTGAGCGGATTGGGGGTGTTACATAAATGGTATCGGAGTTTAGGTTGTGGAAACCTAGGCTGTCGGGTCAAGTCGTGTTGTTTGAGTCTTGTTTCGTCGGATTTTATCTGACTGAGTTGTGTCGCGACGCGTCGTCTGAGTTGGTTTGTTGTGATTAGTATCGTGGGGCGATCATCATCTTCGTGCGACCTGTGGATGTAAGTCTCCCTTATTTGTGTTTGTGCCTCGTCTGATGCGAGTTACTGGTATGATTATGTGTTAAGTGACGGAATCTTTATGCAGATTTTTAGTCTCATGATTGTGTTTATGTGACTCTCATATTTCGTCTATATGAGGAGCGGTGTCGCTGCTAATGTATTTTCGCACTGTATTTCATCCGCTGCGTGAGTTCTTTCAAAATGACTTTTAGTATTTTGCAAACTGATTTTTACTTCGTAAAACCGACTCCCTAAGTCGAGTTTTGGCATTTTGGCCTTGAATGTTTTATGACGGTTTGATAAATGATCGTGTGAGTTTTTAGGCATTCTAGCATAATAGATTTTTTTTAAAACCTTTAGTATTTTAGAAAATAAATTTCGAGACGTACCTTTTAAAATGAATTATTTTCTCGCGGTACTTTCAAGGTGCCTTCTAGTGCCGCAATATGTTTCAAAATTATTCCAATTGAGGACCAAAATATTTTGAGATATTTTCAATTATTTTTAGAAATGCAGTTGCTTAGACCCAAGTGTCGAATATTTCTGAAAGTTTCAATTTAAAGGAGAGTGTCCTCGTTTTATCAAATGCAAGATGGTTTTCAAAGTCTCGATAATGGTGTTTGTACAACTTTTTGAAAATGTAATACTCAAGATCAAGTGGTGTTTTCCAAATTGTTTTTCAAAATGTGGTTTTCGTTTTCTTTAAAACCTATCAATTCCCGTTTGCGGTCTGGGAATGTATGTATGATGTTCGCATTGTCGTTATGATGTTAGCTCCCGAGTATGATCGAATTGGTGGCATGAACGTTGAGGCGTTGCCACACAATTGTTATACTAGCCCTCTGTGAGAGGTGCGAACTGATATTTATTGTTTATCGCCTTGTGGTGATTTGCGTGTTGACACACGACTGTGAGCTGTTGAAGCTTGGGTTGGTACGTTCGTGTATATGTGTGATTTTTCCATGATGTTTTGTGATTATGTGCTGGTTATCGTTCGGGCCGTTGAGATTGCTGAACGATACCGTCGTTGCTATGATTTTAGTATGCATGTTGCTTTATGATGGAAATCGTTGTATGTGGTATGTGTTATCACTACTACAAAATACCCATTTAACAGCGGACAATTAACAGCGGTTATCGTAAAACCGCTGTTAAATTTGTGCGGTGGCACGGTTCGTAAATATTATGAAAAATTAACAGCAGTTAAAAAAGAAACCGCTGTTAAATTAAGAAGTTAACGGCGGTTTTTCCGAAACCGCTGTTAAAATCCGCCAATTAACGGCGGTTATTAAGCAATCGCCGTTAATTTTTCATATTTTGTGGCGGTTACTTTAAAACCGCCGTTAGTTTTCCTCTTCTAACAGCGGTTACTTGAAAACCGCTGTTAATTTCCATTTAATTACACCCCGTTTCTTTCTTTCTTTCTTTCTTCTTTTTTCCTTTCTTTCTTCCTACGCTTGACTCCGCGACTTTTCACAGGCGACCCGCGACCTCCGGCGACCTCGTGACCCCCGTGACCTCCGGCGACCTCGTGACCCCCGCGAACTCCGGCGACCTCGCTACCCCCGCAACCTCCTCGGCTTTTGGCAATCGACCACCGCGAATTATTTGGTAATTATTCCGAACTCTCTTCTTTGTTCCTATTTGGTAATTTTATCTAGTCTTTTAAGGATTGTTGTGTGATGTTTAATGTGTGTGTTGTGTGTGTATGTGCATGTATAGGTGTGGCAGTGTGTGTGCGTGCATTGTGTGTGTGTATTGTGTGTGGCAGTGTGTGTGTGTGTGTATTGTGTGTGTGTGTGGCAGTGTGTGTGTGTATTGTGTGTGGCAGTGTGTGTGTGTGTGTATCGTGTTTGTTTGTGTTGTGTGTATTGTTTGTGTGTAATGTAGTTTTACATGTTATTTTCTTCTTGTTTGTCGTATAATTTAATCGATTTAGTTGAGTGCGCCTGTTTAATTATGTGTGTTGCTTTTGACAACACTATTTTGTGGAACACGAATTATTTTGGGATAGCTTTGGTTAACTTCTTAAGGATCTTCTTCCTTTGGGATAGATGTTAACTTTCGTCTTAAGGATCTTCTCCCAACAGTTCGTGCAGATAGAGTTAGCAATCTTGACAAAGCCATAAGTTGACGTAGTATACAGTTAATTCTATTTTGACAACCGCTGCTCATGTTTCTATTTTAAACAACAATTATAGGACTACCATACCTTTGTCATTCTCTCTGTCAAAACAATTTTCAAAAAGTTAGTAATCATATAGAAATGAAATTCTTCCCCTTTATACAAAACAATAGAAAATTGATGAACATAGTATGTGTAACAGAAAAGAAGAAATGGATCGAAGTTGGATGAATGCAAGTCGTGCGAGTGTGGAGTATGACAATGGAATTGAGCAATTTCTTAAATTTGCTCGACAACATCGCTTGGAACCCGATGAACGATACTTTTGCCCTTGTGTGAAGTGTATGAATGGGAGACGACATGAGGCTGACACAACTCGTGAACATCTTGTTTGTGAGGGGATAAACACCAACTATACGGTGTGGATATGGCATGGCGAAATAGTAGATGTTCCAACTGGAAACACTCATGTAGATATAGATGGTGATCAATTTGAAGAAATAATTCGTGATTTCGGACAAGAATCATTTCAAAGAGCTCATGTTTATGATGCGTTGAAAAGTGATTCAGAGACTCCATTGTATCTGGGGTGTGAAAATTTCACACGTCTATCTGCCGTGTTGAAGCTGGTTAATTTGAAGGCAATAAATGGGTGGAGTGACAAAAGTTTCACCGAATTGCTCCAGTTGATGAATGAGATGCTACCAACAGGCAATACATTGCCTAAGCGTACTTATGAGGCGAAGAAGGTTTTGTGTCCGATGGGTATGGAGTATAAAAAAATACACGCTTGTCCCAATGATTGCATACTATACAGAAAAGAGTTTGAAGAATTGCATAAGTGTCCTAGGTGTGGGGTATCACGATACAAAGTGAAGAATGATGAAGAGAACACACAACAAGGACCTCCCGCGAAGGTGTTATGGTATCTTCCGATTGTTCCAAGGTTCAAGCGATTGTTTGCTAATAGAGATGATGCAAAGAATCTCACATGGCACGCAAATGAGAGAAAATGCGACGGGCTAATTCGTCATCTAGCTGATGCTGCACAATGGAAGAAAATAGATCATTTATTTCCAGATTTCGGGAGTGACGCAAGAAACCTTAGGCTTGGACTTTCCACAGATGGAATGAATCCGTTCGGTAACTTAAGCACCAAGCATAGCTCTTGGCCTGTTTTACTTGTGATATATAATCTACCTCATTGGTTATGTATGAAACAGAAGTACGTTATGTTGTCAATGATGATTTCAGGACCAAAACAACCAGGAAATGACATAGATGTTTATCTAAGTCCGTTGATTGATGACTTGAGAATGATGTGGGATGAAGGGATTTACGTGTTTGATGGTTACCGCCAGCAAAGTTTCAAGTTGCGTGCAATGTTATTTTGTACGATTAATGACTTTCCTGCATATGGAAACTTGAGTGGATATAGTGTGAAGGGACATCATGCATGTCCTATATGTGAAGAAAACACAAGCTACATCCAGTTGAAACATGGAAATAAAACAGTTTACACTCAACATCGGAGGTTTTCTCAGTCGCCATCACCCGTATCGTAGATTGCGAAAAGCTTTTAATGGATTCCCAGAAAATGGACTTGCGCCGATGCCCTTAACAGGTGAGCAAGTGTACGATCGTGTGAAGAACATAAATACTATATCTGGAAAAACTAAAAAGAAGGCTGCTACGACAAACATTTGGAAGAAGAGGTCAATAGTTTTTGATCTTCACATTGATCCAGTACGGGGAAAGATCAAATACGAACACAAATTGAAGTTAAGTACGTACTTGGGAAAACTTGCCAAAGATCATGTCTCGATACTGTACAAGAGTTGGAAGCAAGTACCTGACAAGCCGGATAAAGAAATGTTGTGGCAGGATATATTGGTACACGACTCTCTTTTTATAACCATGCTTCAAATTGAATTAGTTAGCAGCATTCGTTTTATTAGTAGTTTTTTACATCAGACTTTGTTTTTATGTGTGTGGCACCATTATTAGTTGTTTTTATTAGTTAACTCATTGTAGTTTTTTACATCAGACATTCGTTTTATTAGTAGTTGTTTTACATCAGCATTGTTTTTTACGTCAGACATTGTTTTTATGCAACCATGTTTTTATGTTGTGTGTGTTTGTGTGTGTGGCTAACTCTAGTTTTAATTGTCAATGTGTAGGCCAATTTTGATGTTAGCCAGATTAGCAATCTTGGTCATTTTCAAAAGACGTGTTTACAGTCTATTGGCGTAAGTCTGATTTGACCGGTGAGTACATATATGGTCCAAGCAAAGAAAAATCTCTTTGTGACAAGTATGGTATCTCCGAGGAGGACTGGAGAGATTTCAAAAGGATTCGTGAGGACTCCGCTTGGGAGGTAAAACCGAATACAATGTTTTAAGTTTTTTTTTTTAAAGTTCAATGTTGAAAATAATGAACGCATAATCAAATAAAATAATTTCTAATTAATAACATAAAATCTGAAATAAAAAAATATTTTAAGTTTTTTTTTTAAAGTTCAATGCTGAAAATAATGAACGCACAATCAAATAAAATAATTTCTAATTAATAACATAAAATCTGAAATAAAAAAATGTTTTAATTTTTTTTAAGTTCAATGCTGAAAATAATGAACGCACAATCAAATAAAATAATTTCTAATTAATAACATAAAATCTGAATAATTTTACAAGAATCAAATAAAACAATTTCTAATTAAGAACCTATTTCTAATTAAGAACATAAAATATGAAAAAAATGTTTTGAATTTGAAAATATTTATAAAATTGTTTATGGATTATTTGATACTTGTATCAGGAACAAAGAAGTAAGAAACAAGAAGTAGCCAAAATGAACATTCCGCATTATATGGCTCGAGGAGGGTACGACTTGGTGGATATACGAGAGATGGAGAGGAAGATGAAGGAGCGTCGAGAAGTATCCAAATCTGAAGAAGATATTGTTATTGATCCTCCGTCTCCACCTACGCATCATCAAAGGTGGAAGCTTGGTCATACAAAAACACGAGAGGGTACGTCATCCGATGCTGCACGAGAGATTGTCGAGAGGATTGTAAGTTCTTTTTTAAGAATTATTTTTTCTTGTAAGAAAAAGAAAAAACTCCACTTTTTTGTTGCTAAGTGTTAGCAAACATTAAAAATTTGAGGTAAATTATTTGCTTTATTAAATGTAAATAACCACTTTTCTACCCAATTATTTTTATCTACATTCTTGTATTGTTTTTTCTCCTGCATCAACTTGTATCAGTTGTTTGCAAATTTCAAAATTTTGTAATATGGTGCCAAATTAAATTTTTGTAGGATGATTTGGAGAAGCAGTATACACAAGGTACCTTCATTCCTGAGGGACGACAGGATATATTGGCGGCTGCCATTGGGAGACCCGAGCACCCTGGTCGTGTTCGTGGCATTGGTTTTGGTGTGGGTATTCGCGATTACTTTGGACGATCATGTGGATTGACGTCTTCCGTAAGTAAATATGTGTTGGAGCAGTTAAGGAAAGAGATCACCCTTGATGTCACAAAAAGACTTTGAGGAAAGAGTTCGGCCAGACAATGGGTGCTAGTTCCCAGCGGCCTGTTGATATTCATACACCGGATGAGGTTACTCGTGTTAGCATGAAGGGAAGTTGTGCTGATGCTATTTCTGGCCCTTCCGGAGAGAGGCCTGTGACTCGAGACACTCATCGAGTTGGATTTTATGTGGACGAGCATCCTCCCCGTCTAGTTGCTATCGGTAGGGTTATTCAGGGCGATTCGACCCTACATTGTGCTCCTTTACCAACTCATTTGGTTAAGGTAGTGGTTGAGGAGGCCGTAGATGCCAGCGCTGAAGTCCCTGTGGCGACTGATGAGGTGAGAGTCGTGGGGGAAGCTTTAGGTGGATTTATTGCATGGCCACGAGATTTTATTTTCTCCGATTTTTCAAAGGTAAAAATTTTCTTTTTCTTTTTAGTAACTACCAAACATTATTGCAAAATCAATCCAATATAAATTGATTATGATTTCTAATATGGAAAAGATTAAACGCAACCAAAATGCATAGTAACATCCCAAAGGAATGGAAACATGTAGGAATAATAATAAATAAAAATAATAAGCCCTATTCTTTTTTTGTTTTATTGACTTTATTGGAGTATATATTTAGATAGTATATATATAAAAATATTTTAACTGTAATATCCGGATTTATTACGGTGTATTTCATCTGTATTCAAACCCTGTATTATTCGGATTTGTGGTTTTGATTACTGGAGTATGATATTTCTTGCATTGATATCTTTGTACATAAGTATAACAACATGCAAAATTTCTCATGCAAACTCGTGATAGCGCACGCTAAGAATGTAGCTTAACGCGCGCTATCGGGCTACTACTAGCGCACGCTATGCATGTAGGAGTTGCGTGCGCTAAGAACTCAATTATTGAGCGGGACGGCTAGCACATGCGCCAGCCGGGACATGGGTCCGGATAAGATTCCCGCGAATGAACCTGGACAGTTCTGAAGTCAACTCTTATTAGCGCGCGCTAAGGAAGCTTAGTAGCGTGCGCTAACTTGTTAAAATGCAGAATATTATAAATGGAACAACAACCCGTTTTGGCTTTCATTTCTTTCGCCCATTCCTCATTCTTGAGAGGCCAGAGAGATTTAATCACCCCTCTAACACACTGAGAACATATATTAGTGATCCTTGAATATTGGTTATCACTTGTGAGTGATCATTGAAGATAAGTAACACCTTGGAGTGGCACATAACCAACCGGAGTCGGATTCTACCTTGAGGTTCAGTGATTTCAGCATATTAAGGTACGTTCAACCTATCACCAGTCTTAGATTTGGATTCCAAGGGATAAGATGATCATGTTAATGAGATATTGAATTTCATTAGTGAATTATTCAACAACATCATGTTTAGAAGATTGGAATGTCTACAATTACGATATTATTGTTGGAACCTTGAAATCGGAATCCTAGTACTTCAAATGATAAGAGAAACATTCTTAAGTTAACAATCCGTACGATTTATGTTATCTTTGTGATCATGAATTGGAGGTGATATTATAATAACTTAAAGGAAGAATCATCTTAGGAAATATTCTTTCATATAAGTTGGAATTGTTAGTTCACCTCAAGATGAAGTCTGAATATGTATAATGATAGTGGAATCTAATACATCAACCGGAGATCACCAACTTCGCATGAGAATTGTAATCAAGATGGATTATGGTGTTATGATGATTATACGTATACTTGCATGTTGAAGTTGTTATTATCCTTGAGATCATTCATAAGGGTTATGATCATAACATGAAGTCGGATAACAAACATCAAATCACTAAGGAATTCGCTTACTTCATCACCATTTGTATAATCTGCTGCCCTCCAGTGAACTGCCATGCACTCTTAGCGTGCGCTAAGCTACGTTAATTAACGTGCGCTATCCTGTATGTTTAGCGTACGCCACATTTGCAACTTAGCGTGCGCTAAGTCATCAGGCGATTCAGTTGGCTGACCAGTGAGGTACTGACCGTGCATGGTTAGCGTACGCTAGGCTGTGTGTATTGCGTGCGCTAACGAGTAGCATTAACGTACGCTACATAGGATGCGTAGCGTGCGTTAAGCTATCCATACAGATTGCATATTAAGGATTTCCTACCGTAATTGTTGAATTGTTAGCCGTTCGTACGACATGAAATGAATTCTGTGCTATTTCTTTTGTTAAGGTTCGAGCTTAACACGTGATTGATCGAAGGGGACGACCTTCGAGTATTTTGATATTCGTGGAAGTTTATTCTTGTCAACGAACCGAGGCAAGTACTCTAATTAGAATTGTTTATATTATGACAATGTGATTGTATCGTGTAAATATGTTGTGATTATATGTCCACCATGCGTTGATCCGACAGGAATCATCATGGGAATCTATAGCTGTGTGCGCTGGATCGTTGGACAGGTAGTTCCACCATGCGTTGGTCCGACGGGATCATCATGGGAATCTATAGCTGTGTGCGCTGGATCGTTGGAATACCATCAATATGTTGAAACTGTTATGATATGATATGTGTTGTGGATATTCTCGTTGGAGAAACTTGTTACGATATAATTGTTGATTATATCACTGTTGTATGATTATTGTACTTATACTAGCATCGTTGTGCTAATCCCTTCGGGGGTGAACATTTGTGTATGTTCAGGATCCAGAAGAGCGGGGAAACAACCACTGGAGATGCATGACGACGAGGGTGCCGAGTGATGTTCCGGCCGGGTTTACTGTCTGTTATTTGTTGGTCATTTTAATAAGTACTCGAGTACGTCGTCGATTTATAATGCTTGGATTTTAGTGATGTAATAATAACTCTTCTTGGGATATTTGTAATTTCGATTTTGAACCAGTCGGTTGAATTTTATTTCAAAAATTTCATAAACTGGTATCTGTTATTGTCATTTCCTTTATTCAGCCTTGTAAATTCTTATGTAAAGGATTTACGGCGCTGTAATATTCCTGATTATATCGGGGGTGTTATAGAATATGGTATCGGAGCTAAGATTTTGGATATCTTGGCCATTGGGTTAAAATAGGGGTCATTTACGTCTTTTGAGGTAACCGGCCGTGAATGACATCACTGTACTGCCTACGTCTTCATGCGAACGGTGGTTGTAAGTTCCTAAACTCTATCTCGTTCTTTACATGTTGTACTTTTCATACTTGAACATTAGAACAATGTTGTTTCCTGTATATTAAGTACTTGTGCTTACAGTATGTTGAGAGGCGGACGTGGACGTGGTCGCGGTCGTGGACGCGGATGAAGGAATGCTGAAAGGGAGGCGTCGCCGTCTAATCAGGCTAGTCATAGCTCAGGCGAGCCGTAACAATCCATCAATAACGAACCGGAACCTGGTGTACCAGAAATCCTTCGTCAAGTCGTGAACCAGATGACTCAGTTTGCTCAGGTCATGGACCGAATGCAAGTGGCGGCAGGAATTCAGGAGGGAGATGGACAACAAAGGATTCCAGAAATGGGAAATCGAGGTGACCGATGGTTACAAGAGGTGGCAAAGATGCAACCACCCAAATTTGACGGCTTTTCCGAGACTCCCACTTGGGACCATTGGTTGAAGGAATTGGAGAAATTTTTTGCTGGAATTAATTGCCCGGACGACAGGAGAGCTCCTATTGCCCAGCACTTTTTGATAGGGGAAGCATCCGAGTGGTGGGAATCTATCCGACCTGCAGATCATGATGCCGATTAGACGGAATTTAAAATGATGATGGAAGCTCAGTATTGCCCTCGTCCTGTGAGGGAAGCCAAAATTCGGGAGTTTTTCTCCGCTCAGCCATCAGATGAACCCGTATCCCAGACGATTAAGACGTTTAACCAGCAGTTAGCATTTGTTCGACATCTGGTCAGAACAGATGCGGAGATGATGATTCATTTTGAAATGAGGATGAAACCAGAAATTCAGAGGTACATGTCCGGTTTTGAATGTACCACTCTCCGCCAATACCAGGATAAGGCGTTGGCGTACGAAATAAAAGAAGCAGCAATGGAGAAGTTTATGGAGTCAAAGAAACAGACAGTCTCTGGTACTTTTACAGAGCACAAGAGCAGTGGGCCCCACAAGGCCCAGTCTTCTTTTTCTTTCAAGAAACCTCCGCACCCATCTAAGAGTGGAAAGAATTACGGAACAATGTCAGCCACGACGGATACAACTAGGAAGTGCTTTAATTGTGGTCGCCCAGGCCACCTTTGGCGCGATTGTTTGCACACCCCAGTTACATGTTTTGACTGCGGACAGGAAGGGCACCGTGCGACGTTTTGTAAAGACGCCACTAAATACAATAGAACCCGTTCATCACAGCCACTTCAGAAGGAAGCTAGTATCCAACAGACGCAACAAAGTGTTCAGATGCCTCAAAATTTTGGCCGCGGACGAGGCAGAGGACAATGGGACCGAAAGGGGACATCGAGTGCCGGATCTGTTCCCCCACATCTGTATGAGATGAGGAGGACAAACGATCAGGATGCTGCTATCGCATCAGGTACTGTCCAAATCCTTTCCCAGCCAGTTAGCGTTTTATTTGATACAGGAGCTACACATTCTTTTATATCTTTGTCTTGTGTAAATCGTTTGAATATTTCTGGTTTTCATACTTGTGAACCTTATGTTGTTGGTTTACCGAGTGGAGAGAGGATTGTCGGAAACTTAGAAACTAGAAATTTCCCTGTATCATTTGGAGGCAGAGAGTGGCTCTCAAATCTGATCGTGATAGAAATGCAAGGAGATGACCTGATACTCGGAGACGATTGGCTTAATCGATATGGAGCAATTGTAAACTACCGAAGGAGGAATATCTCGCTGATCGCTGACGACGGTTCTGAAATTCTGTTTGAGGGATGGAAACCGGGCAGCTCAGGAAAATTGATCAAAGCGATGAAAGTTGTCAGATTGTTAAAACAGGGATGTATCGGGTACTGGTGCTATGCAATGAAGAAAGAAGACGAGATTGTGGAACTTTCATCCATTCCTATTGTGAATGAATTTCCAGATGTATTTCCTGACGAGTTACCTGGGCTACCTCCACGAAGGGATGTAGAATTTACCATTGAGCTGGAACCCGGAGCTACGCCAATTTCTAAGGCGCCGTATCGTATGGCACCTACTGAGATGTACGAACTGAAGAAGCAGCTGGAGGAGTTACTGGACAAGGGCTATATTCAGCCAAGCGTTTCACCTTGGGGAGCGCCAGTTCTTTTTGTCCAAAAGAAGGATGGATCGCTTCGACTGTGTATTGACTATCGAGAGCTGAACAAGATGACGATTAAGAACAAGTATCCGTTGCCACGGATTGATGATTTGTTTGACCAGTTGCAAGGGGCAACAGTATTTTCTAAAATCGATCTGAGATCAGGATACCATCAGCTGAGGATTAAGGAATCTGATGTTCCAAAGTCAGCATTCAGAACTCGCTACGGACAATATGAGTTTGTCGTGATGCCATTTGGTCTCACTAATGCACCTGCTGTATTCATGCAGTTGATGAACCGAGTGTTCATCGAATATTTGGATAAATTTGTGGTCGTGTTCATTGATGACATCCTGGTGTATTCTAAGAACCCAAAAGAGCATGCACAGCATTTGCGGATTGTATTAGAGCTTTTGAGAAACGAGCAACTGTACGCCAAACTCTCTAAGTGTGAATTCTGGCTAAAGGAAGTAATGTTCCTCGGTCATGTGGTATCAGCGGAAGGAGTCCAAGTAGATCCTCAGAAGATCGAAGCAATTATGGATTGGAAGCCTCCAAAGAACGTGAAAGAAGTCCGAAGCTTCTTAGGACTTGCTGGATATTATCGACGATTCGTGGAAGGATATTCTAAAATTTCCCGCCCACTTACTCGACTCCTGCAGAAAACTCAAAAGTTTGAGTGGAATGAGTCGTGTCAGACTAGTTTTGATGAATTAAAGAAGAGATTGACGACGGCACCGATTCTATCACTTCCACAGGGAACTGGAGGATTTATAGTTTACAGTGATGCTTCGAACCAAGGACTCGGGTGCGTATTGATGCAGAATGATAAGGTGATCACTTATGCGTCACGACAACTGAAACCTTATGAAGTAAATTACCCAACACATGATTTGGAGCTAGCAGCAGTGGTTTTAGCTTTGAAGATCTGGAGGCATTATCTGTACGGGACTCACTGTCAGATCTTTACGGATCACAAGAGTCTCAAATACATATTCAGTCAGAAAGAATTGAACATGCGGCAAAGAAGATGGTTAGAACTGATTAAGGACTATGACTTGGAGATTTTATATCATCCAGGCAAAGCGAATGTAGTGGCCGATGCACTCAGCCGCAAGCCTGTTTCTATTCAGATGCTGGAGACGCTGACCTCCCAACTTAGCCTTCAACGAGAGATGATTCGAGAAGGAATTGAAGTGTGGATACCAAGAGACCAAGGACAACTGTGCGTGATGGAGATAACTTCATCATTAACCGAAGGAATCAAATCTAAACAGGCAGATGATCCTCTGATGATTCGGTTACGTGATGAAGTGATCAAAGGAAAGGCCCCCGAATTCATAATTCATGATGATGGAGTTTTGAGATTTCAGAACCGACTCTGCGTTCCCGATGTTGATGTTCTGAAACAGACGATTATGAAGGAAGCTCACAGTTCGCCCTATTCTATCCACCCGGGCACCAGTAAAATGTATAAGGACTTGAAGCAGAATTTCTGGTGGGGCAACATGAAGAAATACGTAGCGGACTATGT
Organism: Orobanche coerulescens; assembly: GCA_033398695.1. Classification (NCBI taxonomy): domain Eukaryota; kingdom Viridiplantae; phylum Streptophyta; class Magnoliopsida; order Lamiales; family Orobanchaceae; genus Orobanche; species Orobanche coerulescens. Next base: position 19,017,497 of record CM065814.1, on the reverse strand, counting down.
TTCGAAATGCTTGACTTGTCAGCAGGTTAAGATCGAACATCAACGGCCTGCCGGAATGTTGAAGCCGCTCCCAATTCCTGAATGGAAGTGGGAGGACATATCGATGGACTTTATCACTAATATGCCGAGAACCAAGACGGGAATGAACATGATTTAGGTGATAGTTGATCGTTTAACCAAATCAGCTCATTTCCTAGGCATTAAGGACACATGGGGACCAGAGAAATTGGCGCGAGTATTTATTTCGGAGATAGTTCGATTGCATGGTACGCCGAAAACCATTGTTTCTGATCGAGACGACCGTTTTGTGTCTCATTTTTGGAAGGCAGTTCATAAGGCCTTGGGGACCGAATTGAACTTCAGTACAGCTTATCACCCGCAGACTGACGGACAATCCGATAGGACCATTCAAACGGTGGAAGATATGCTGAGGGCTTGTGCCTTAGATTGGTCAAACGATTGGGAAATTCATCTACCATTGATAGAATTTACCTACAACAATAGTTGGCATGCTTCCATTAAGATGGCACTATTCGAGGCATTATATGGGAGGAGATGTAGATCGCCCCTATGTTGGGATGATTCATCAGACTTGATCGGGACAGAACTAGAGTTGATCGTACAGACTCGAGAAAAGATAGCCTTGATTCGTGAAAGGCTGTTAACCGCCCAAAGTCGCCAGAAATCTTACGCAGACGTACGCCGTCGCCCTTTGGAGTTCAGTACGGGAGACCTTGTACTTTTAAAGGTTTCTCCTACTCGGGGAATCTTTCGTTTTGGAAGGAAAGGAAAGTTGAGTCCGAGATATATCGGACCATTTGAAATCCTTGAGAGAGTTGGAGAATTGGCATACAAATTAGCATTGCCGCCGTCATTGTGCCATGTTCATAACGTGTTCCACGTATCCCAGTTACGGAGGTATATACCAAATCCTAGTCATGTCATTGATTTCGGCGAGATCGAAGTTGATCAAGATGGGACGTTTGAAGAAAGACCGGTCAAGATACTCGAGAGTCGAGTTAAGCAGTTGAGGAACAAACCAATCGTTTTGGTCAAAGTTCAATGGTCACGTCACGGAATGGAAGAAGCCACCTGGGAAACGGAAGCTGTTATGAAGTCTAGATATCCCGAGTTATTTTCGTCTTGAGTTTCGGGACGAAACTCCTTTTTAGTAGGAGAGTATGTAATATCCGGATTTATTACGGTGTATTTCATCTGTATTCAAACCCTGTATTATTCGGATTTGTGGTTTTGATTATTGGAGTATGATATTTCTTGCATTGATATCTTTGTACATAAGTATAACAACATGCAAAATTTCTCATGCAAACTCGTGATAGCGCACGCTAAGAATGTAGCTTAACGCGCGCTATCGGGCTACTACTAGCGCACGCTATGCATGTAGGAGTTGTGTGCGCTAAGGACTCAATTATTGAGCAGGACGACTAGCACATGCGCCAGCCGGGACATGGGTCCGGATAAGATTCCCGCGAATGAACCTGGACAGTTCTGAAGTCAACTCTTATTAGCGCGCGCTAAGGAAGCTTAGTAGCGTGCGCTAATTTGTTAAAATGCAGAATATTATAAATGGGACAACAACCCGTTTTGGCTTTCATTTCTTTCGCCCATTCCTCATTCTTGAGAGGCCAGAGAGCTTTAATCACCCCTCTAACACACTGAGAACATATATTAGTGATCCTTGAATATTGGTTATCACTTGTGAGTGATCATTGAAGAGAAGTAACACCTTGGAGTGGCACATAACCAACCGGAGTCGGATTCTACCTTGAGGTTCAGTGATTTCAGCATATTAAGGTACGTTCAACCTATCACCAGTCTTAGATTTAGATTCCAAGGGATAAGATGATCATGTTAACGAGATATTGAATTTCATTAGTGAATTATTCAACAACATCATGTTTAGAAGATTGGAATGTCTACAATTACGATATTATTGTTGGAACCTTGAAATCGGAATCCTAGTACTTCAAAGGATAAGAGAAACATTCTGAAGTTAACAATCCGTATGATTTATGTTATCTTTGTGATCATGAATTGGAGGTGATATTATAAGAACTTAAAGGAAGAATCATCTTAGGAAATATTCTTTCATATAAGTTGGAATTGTTAGTTCACCTCAAGATGAAGTCTGAATATGTATAATGATAGTGGAATATAATACATCAACCGGAGATCACCAACTTCGCATGAGAATTTTAATCAAGATGGATTATGGTGTTATGATGATTATACGTATACTTGCATCTTGAAGTTGTTATTATCCTTGAGATCATTCATAAGGGTTATGATCATAACATGAAGTCGGATAAAAAACATCAAATCACTGAGGAATTCGCTTACTTCATCACCATTTGCATAATCTGCTGCCCTTCAGTGAACTGCCATGCACTCTTAGCGAGCGCTAAGCTACGTTAATTAACGTGCACTATCGTGTATGTTTAGCGTACGCCACATTTGCAACTTAGCGTGCGCTAAGTCATCAAAGTAGTCACTGGCTGACAAAGGTGAGTCTCGACCGTGCATGGTTAGCGTACGCTAGGCTGTGTGTATTGCGTGCGCTAACGAGTAGCATTAACGTACGCTACATAGGATGCGTAGTGTGCGTTAAGCTATCCAGACAGATTGCATATTAAGGATTTCCTACCGTAATTGTTGGATTGTTAGCTGTTCGTACGGCATGAAATGAATTCTGTGCTATTTCTTTTGTTAAGGTTCGAGCTTAACACGTGATTGATCGAAGGGGACGACCTTCGAGTATTTTGATATTCGTGGAAGTTTATTCTTGTCAACGAACCGAGGCAAGTACTCTAATTAGAATTGTTTATATTATGACAATGTGATTGTATCGTGTAAATATGTTGTGATTATATGTCCACCATGCGTTGATCCGACGGGATTCATCATGGGAATCTATAGCTGTGTGCGCTGGATCGTTGGACAGGTAGTTCCACCATGCGTTGGTCCGACGGGATCATCATGGGAATCTATAGCTGTGTGCGCTGGATCGTTGGAATACCATCAATATGTTGAAACTGTTATGATATGATATGTGTTGTGGATATTCTCGTTGGAGAAACTTGTTACGATATAATTGTTGATTATATCACTGTTGTATGATTATTGTACTTGTACTAGCATCGTTGTGCTAACCCCTTCGGGGGTGAACATTTGTGTATGTTCAGGATCCAGAAGAGCGGGGAAACAACCACTGGAGATGCATGACGACGAGGGTGCCGAGTGATGTTCCGGCCGGGTTTACTGTCTGTTATTTGTTGGTCATTTTAATAAGTACTCGAGTACGTCGTCGATTTATAATGTTTGGATTTTAGTGATGTAATAATAACTCTTCTTGGGATATTTGTAATTTCGATTTTGAACCAGTCGGTTGAATTTTATTTCAAAAATTTCATAAACTGGTATCTGTTATTGTCATTTCCTTTATTCAGCCTTGTAAATTCTTATGGAAAGGATTTACGGCGCTGTAATATTTCTGAATATATCGGGGGTGTTACATTAATCCCTGACATGTATTGACATGTAGAATGGGACTCTCTTTATTTTCGTGTGATTAATCAGTTCTTTAAAAGATTTAATCAGACTATGGAGTGAATGATTTGATGAATGAATATTCTTTATTCAATATAGAAGAAATTCGCACCAATTCTTCTCTTTTTAATATTCAAAAAATAGATATAGGTTCGGGTCATTATTAATGAGTTTATATAGTATTCAATAGATACGTTTATCCTTCATCCTTTCTGAAGTTACAATGGAAAGAAAACAAAATAAATTATTTCAAATTTACTTGTATTTTACACTATACTATATGAAATAGGATATTCAGCGACCAAAGAAGGTGCTCGCTGTAATGACGGGTCGAGGACCAAAGATGACATCATGAGAGACTTACTTATGGCTGCGTCGAGTATGTACAATAGTCCGATATCAGTGCCGTGGGATACAGCTATCTTTGGCTGTGGTGGTGATGATGTTCCATTGTACATCGCTCACACTGATATTTTAGAGATCGTTCAAGGAAAGGAGTGGCTTAGTTTATCAGTTTTATAGCTTTGGACTATGTGAGTAATTTTCTTTATGGAATCTTTCTACATTCGTAGTATGTGTGTGTTTGTATGTGCTGTGTGTGTGCAGTGTTTGTGTGTGCAGTGTGTGTGTGTATGTGCAGTGTGTGTGTGTGTTTTTATTGTGTGGCAATGTGTGTGTGTGAAAAGTGTGTGTGTGTGGAGTGTTTTTTTATATTAATATTTTGCTTAACAAATTAGGTATTTGTCTACTATGAATGTGGGCACGATGGACGAGGTTTTGTATGGATATTTTGATCCTCAATCCATACAAAATATGGGACAGAGGGGAGAAGAGATCTCGAGATATATATCGACGCGTATGCTTGAGCCGAAGAAGCAAATATACATGGGAGCTTACCATCATAAGTAAGATAAAAAAATTGTAAATTTCAAAATATTTTCTTTTTAACAAAACTATTTCCTTTTTTTTTACAACATACTGTAGTAATATGTTCTTTCTTTCAAATGCATTTATCTATGTAGGCATCATTGGCAACTTCGGTCATCAGGCCAAAGAAGAGGAACTATTATATGGTTTTGCTCACTACATAGTAGGCCTGACTCTCGCATTAAGGCCATACTCCAAAAGTAAGATTTTATTTATAATATATTTGCTTTAAAATTTTATATCAACGACTCAATATATTATTGTTACTTTTAAGCAGTGCCGTGACCGCATTCAAGACCATGGATGGTATGCATACAAGTAAATCAAAGCAAAGTGTTAGTTGGATATATCCCAAGGTAATACATTTAATTACATGAGTGTAAATATGTGTGTTTGTGTGTATGAATATTTGAGTGTGTACGACAATATTGTTTTTGGAAACACGAATTATTTTGGGATAGACGTGGTTAACGTCGTAAGGATTTTCTCCCTTTGGGATAGATGTTAACTTTCGTCTTAAGGATCTTCTCCCAACATATCGTGTATGAAGTGTCCGTTTGTTTGTGTTGGTTTTGCTTTAAAAATTTGCAAGACAGTGGCTTAAAGGGGTATTTGGTTGGACTGTCTGTTGGATTTCTACTTGACCATTGTTGTTGTTGTTGTTTGTTTGACTCATTCATACTTGTCCTCAAAACAGCTAGTAAGTAAAGAAAACCATGGTTTACAAGCTTCAAGTCAAAATAGACTTGAAATGAGCATGACAGTTAACTGTCATGCATGTTGACTGTCCAAATCCTTCACACTTGTTCAAAATTTGTTAAAGAAGCTTAGATTAGCTCCCTTTTTACTTATCTCATCATTAGCTGTCTAAGAATCAAGATCAAATGGTGTTAGACCTCTTACACTCGATAGCGAATACGAGACAGAGAAGGACGGGATTCGTATCCGTATGTCTGTTCTTTCCGTGTAGTGGTCTAATACTCGAACATTTCTTAAGGTAGTATGAAAAGGAGGCTCCTAGCCTTTATCTTATTCTTCGTTCGTCTAAGGGCATTTTAACTGAGGGAACTCCACTTACACTTTGTAGCTGGGCGGGCACGAGCTAGACTGACGGGAGGCCAGTTACTATTTCTTACTACATTAGTGGAGATAGACAAAGGTTCGACTGATCCCTTCTGATCTTTCATCGGGGCCGATATGTTGATGGCTGGGAGGGTAGGTCTTGAAGAGCCTTCTTGAAGACAGGCTATTCGACCTCGTTACAACTCTTTTTGCTTAATAGAAAGAAGTTCCTAGTTCAAACAAATTGAAATCTTAAAGCACAAGGGCTCGACGGTTTGGTTTGCCTGCTAAATCAAAAGCTGTTGTGTGGGATAACTATGAGACCGTGTTCCAACAGTTTTTTTTTCTTTAATTAATAAGAAAAAGAGGTTCCTAAAAAGTCACTTAGATCTTCAAGCTAAGATGCTAGAAGTGATAACTAAAGCCGAAAACCTGAACTAGAATGAATGATGATTCTTATTTGAAAGAATGAAGTCAAGCTAAGGTTTCCAAGCAGAGGTAGGAAGAAGTGCCATCTGTTTAATCGGAATAATCCGGTTCACCACCCGCGGAGAAGGGCCATAAGCAGGTCTTCTGTCTGTTAACGTGCAAGAGAATTCTTATGGGGAAAAGGATGGCCAATGATGAGATAAGTAAAAAGGGAGCTAATCTAAGAATCAAGAGAATGAAGTCAAACTTGTAGTTATTTTAAAAAAGTCAAAATTTATTGTGACAGTAAAAATGGCCAATCTTGCTTGATTTTTCTAGCACTCAATATTGAATTTGAGCTTCTCATCTTTTGGTATAAGCTAGTATCCCAGCTTGATTTTTACTGTACTATTTAATCATAAAACTAAAGTTTAGTTTTTAGGTGTCCAGTACCTGATGCGGGCTGGGATATCCTTCTCATAATGTTTATTTGTGTCTAATTTTAACATGATGAACATTCCAATCTCTGGAAGTAGAATGTCGATTACTTGCGTTTTAACATCATTTGTCTACTGTGTGTGAAGTTTGTGTGTGCTGTGTTTTTTTTTGTGCATTGTGTGTTTGTGTCAGTGTGTGTTTTTTAACTGTGTATGTTGTGTACGTGTTGATTTTATTTACTGAAAGCGACTCATATAATTGTGTCTTATTTTGTTTTAGTGTAATAAACAAAATGGAGGTTGGGAGTGTGGTTATTATGTTATGCACTGGATGTCGACTATCGCCCGAGCGCGTATTTTGGATGGTTGGATGGAGGTAGTATATTTTTTACTTGAAGTGGTGATAAAACTGTTTACTCTTTTACATTTAAAGTTTGTTTATTATACGTTTATATGTGCAGATGTTTGATGATGTTGGAGCACTGTCTGAATATGTTTTTGATAAAATTCGAGTTGATTGGGGACTTTATTTCTTGGAGGTGCGAAATCATCTCGCGACATGATTTTGGTGTTTTTGTGTGAATACATTGGATATTTGTATGAATTATTTTGGATGAATTAGGATTTTTGTATTATCTTTTTCAATGTATTGGTGGTTCAATGAATTTGGTGTTGGTTAGTACATTGGATATTTGTATGAATTATTTTGGATGAATTGGGATTTTTGTATTATCTTTTTCAATGTATTGGTGGTTCAATGAATTTGGTGTTGGTTAGTTCTTTTCGGTGTGTTTGGATTCGATGAATTGGTGGTTTATTAATTAGTTTGATCCGATTCAGGTACTAGATTGTGCAAAATAGGGGAAAAACTGGATAAAATGATTAATATTTCAACAGCGGTTCCTCCAAAATCGCTGTTAATTCTTACACTTAACGGCGGTTCGATAACCGCTGTGGAGTATCAGATTTAACAGCGGTTTCATGAAACCACCGTAACATATGTCAAATTCAACGGCGGTTCTATAACCGCCGTTAAGATCAAGTTTAACAGCGGTTACCACTAACCGCCGTTATTTGACAAATTTAACGGCGGTTTATAAAACCGCCGTTGATATTAACAGCGGTACATATAACGGCGGTTGCGGAACCGCCGTTAATTGGGCATTTTAACCGCTGTTAAAAGCCAGTTTTATAGTAGTGTATGATTTTTCTGTTGTGCTGAGTAATTACTTATTCAGTATGCCGAGGGGCCGAGGTCGTGGTCGTGGCAATCAGACGCGTGGTCGAGATCATGCTGCCGGTGATGATGCCGGTACCGGTGTCGCTACTATTTTACAGCAGGTAGCTACACAGATGACTCAGTTGACTCACGCAGTTCAGCGCATTACAGATGTGACTCAGAACACTGGTGCAAATCAGTGGCTTCGGGAGGTAATTCGTATGAACCCCTCCCGATTTGCCGGTGTTGCGGATGCGTTGGGCTGGGATGGTTGGCTTTTCCAGTTGGGAAAGATATTCGAGGCTGTCGATTGTCCTGAAGAGCGGAAGGTACCTATTGCGCAGTACCTTCTTGATAAAGATGCTGCTAATTGGTGGGAGGCTGTTAAGCCTCGTGATCGTGATGTCACGTGGGCGGAGTTCCAGGCATTTATGGAAGCTGAGTTCTGTCCGAAACCGATTAGAGAGCAGAGGATTCACGAATTTTATTCGGCAGAACCGGAAGATGTTTCAGTGTCACAGGCTATCATCGACTATAGAAAACAACTCAGTTATGTGCGAGATCGGGTGAGAACCGAGGAAGAGAGGATCTTTCATTTTGACAAATGAATGAAGTCAGAGATTCGCGTGTATATGTCGGGACTCACTTGCACTTCGTTGAGGGACTACCAAGATCGAGCCTTGGCCCGTGAACTAGCTTCGTTATCGTCGGAGCGTGTGCCTGAGTCTAAGAAGCAGAGGAAGTCCGATGACCTTGTGGACAGTGCAAGAGTTGGTGTTTCTAGTTCGCAACGTCGTAGTCTTTCGGCTGTGAGAGTTCCAAGTCTTCTGCTTTGACTCCTGGTAAAGCCAGGAGGTGTTTTAACTGCAATGTGGCGGGGCATGTCCGTGCACATTGTCCTTCTCCGCCAGTAATGTGTTACAAGTGCCGGCTTGAGGGACACCGGGTTCAGTTTTGCGAGTTGGTCACCGAGCCTTCCGAGGCACGAATTTGAGCACTGAAATCGGGACTGAATCCGAGGAGTCCCTGAGGGGCGTGGTCTAGCAGTTGTATGTTATGTTATTTCCTTACCCGGTTGTTTCGAATCTCGGAGATTAAGTTCTTTTATTCGAAGTGGATCGTTTTGTGTTTATCTTTCGTTTTCTCGACTATGCACGGTGCTTAGTGTTTTGTGATTGTTCGGATAATTGACTTTATTGTATTATCTATTTGATGACGCTTGTCACTTGTTGGTTTTACTATGTTTCTACCGGTGGCGTTGTGTTGGTCGTCGTGGAGCGTGTTTTCACACCGTATATTCCTTTGCGTTGTTTGTAACGTTTCGCCGTTAGGCGTTAGTTACGCATTCTTGTGTATCTCATTGAAATATTCCTGGTGGTATATTTCTTCTCCCTACTTGTTTTAAGTTTCGGGACGAAACTTCTTTTAAGGAGGGTAGAATGTAATATCCGCAATTTTGGATTTCCGGTAATTTTTATTTTTCGGCGGAGGTCCGTTTTGATGACTCGCTCATGACCGTTTTGTCATTCTGAGAATGACTAATTCTACACTTTTTGACATCCGAGTTCGTTTCGGTGTCGTTTTGTTGAGTTCCGTGCTTTTTAGCGACTTTTCCGCACTTGAGTTCGATTCTTGCGAATCTCGTTCGAAACTGCTGTTTCGAGTTTACCATAAGTCCGTTTAACTTTGTTAAACATTTTGTGAACTTCGGTTTGGTGTTTCGATCATGTATCGTGTATTTCGGATGTTTTGGGCCATTTTCGTAATTTCCCAAAGTTTGGGGTAATTACTTTCCGTTGTCGAATTTCGAGCCTTCGGGTGGTCAGAATCGTGTGTTCTCTTAGTGTTCGAGTTCGTCTTTGCGAGTACTTCGTAACCGTATCTTCAATTCGTATTCGAGTTTGGGTTTCGGGGTCGTTCGCTCGGGCGTCGGGCCTGGCCAGACCGCCGAGTTACGACCGGTAGTGCTCGGCAGTTACGTACGTAAGGCCGGTTACGTACGTAAGGCCCTGGCCGGTTACTTATGTAACGGGCCGGCAGATTTGGGGCAGTGACTTGGTTACGTACGTAAGCCTTGGCCGGTTACGTACGTAACCCTGCCGGCAGGCAGCCTATTTAAGGCCCTGCAGTCGTTTTTTTTCGACATTTTCTCCTTCTTCTCCTTCTCTTCCGCGGCTGGGGTTGTTCTTATCATGGAGCCATGTTGTTGAGCAACAAATCCACGAAGTTCTTGAGTTCATAACATCAATCAATCATCCTATATCGTCCTTTCATCCAGCGAATCAAGGTAATCTTTCTTAGAACCCTAGTTTCTTGAATTTTGGGGTTTTTGCGTTTTTGTCCGATTAGTTTCGTATTGTTGATTAATTCATGACGGGTATTATTAATCTTGGTAGTATTCTTGTGTTTAACATCATTTAATCCATTGTTCTTCGTCGAATCGAAGTATATTTCTTGATTTCCTTCGAATCGACTTTTTGGGGGATTTGTTCTCGATCTCGTTTTCCATCCGTTCTTGTTGGATAGATTGTGGTTAAATGATGTTGTTAAACATATTCTATGGATTGTATATCCATATTTCAACTTGGAATTCCATTTTCGTGTTTTGTCGGGACGAATCGTATTCTTGGCCGTTTTGGGGGAAAACACTCGAACTTTCGTCATTCATTCTTTGAATTCAACGGCTTTAAGTCATGCTATGGAATTCATTTTCATTGTTGTTATTGTCCTTCGTAGTTTATTATCGCGAGTTGTCGTTCGGTGGAGTCGGCGGGTTCGTAGTCGGTTCGTGCCAACCTACTTCGATCGATTCTCCGCGTTCTTATTCGAGGCAAGTACCTTGCCCATACTATTCTTGTTTTGTGGATATGATAATTGGTGATTGTCTAAATGTGTTTGTTGGGTCGTTTGAAAATTATTTTCAAAAGATTCGATTAGCCTTGTTAAAGGCTCTCGTTGAAAACGCGTGTGTTTTGTAAGTGTGTGAGTTCTAAGTGACTATGTGGATCCTTTGGATATGTTTGGAGTTTATGTGGTGTTTGATAATGCGTGTGTACGTATATGGCTTCATTTCAGTGTATTGCGGTTTGGACATGAGGTGATGTTAGTTGTTACTCCTTTGAAAGGAGGTTGCGATGCTTAATGTTGTTTGGATTGATAATCGATTATTATTGTGTGCTTGTTCTACGTGATGTGCCTCCGGGTAGGATTATTGAATCTCCGGGATCCATACTTGCTAGTATGGGTCGGGCTAGACCGTAGGGTTATCCAATCGGGTATGTCTTGTAGGGACTCCGAGGTGTAATATCCGTATTTTTCTTTCCCTTGTATTTTCGTTTTTGGTGTATTTCTCGATCGTAGTGACCCTCGTGTACTTCTCAGCGTGTCCTTCCTGTCAAACTGTTGAACTGTATTCTCGTTATTGTTGTGCGGAACCGCCGTTTCGGGGTTGCCGTGGATCCATTTCGTGTTGTTGGTTCCCAAATATTGATTCCTATCGTTTTATTCTCTTTCCGGATCATTTTTATCATTTTGGAACCCAAAAGGGGGTGTGGGCCGCGGCACAAGGTGTGTGCGCCGCGGCACACAAATCCCTTCAGTTGTTGGTCGGACAAACTGTACTGTGTGCCGCGGCACACCCATCCGGTGCCGCGGCACACTCGTGTGTCTTCTGCGACCAAAACCCAATCAGACTGTGCCGCGGCACACGCAGCCGTGCCGCGCACAATGCCGAAACCTCGGGAGTAAATTTTGGCTCAGGCCGCGCACACAAAGCGGTCAACTGTGCAAACTCGTCCTTATTAGACGAAATCGGCCGTCTTCTTCTTCATTTCACTGCGCGCGAGAGAGAGAGACCTAGGAGGGGAGAACTTCTCAAGCATTCTTCATCCGGGGGTCGATTTTCACCATTTCCCTTTGGTTGTGAGGCTCGGATAATCAATCTAACGCGTGTTCTACGGATCTTAGTACTTGAATCTTCAAAGGTAATGTTTCTAGAACCCTATTTTCGATTAATTTGGGGGTTTTGGGTTTTTCTTCCGATTCGTTCCGTTTTGTTGGTGGATTCATGATGGATACGATTAATATTGTTAGTATCTTTAGTTTCCTACGGATTCATGGATATTTTGTGGATTTTTACGGAATCGAGAGGGTTTGGTTGTGGTCCGCCCTCGTTGTTATTTTTGGTACAAATATATATGAATCGTAGGCGGGTTTCCGGGTGTATTCCATTTCCATAATCGTTTAGAAGTGGTTGTGATTGTGCTATTCGAATCGTTAGGTTCATTTTCGTCGGTTCCTCGTGGTTGTGCTTGATTCTTCCGTTCCGTTCGTGTCATCATCTATTTAATCGAGGCAAGTATCCTTATGAACTTACAATCTTGACATAGTAGTATTGTATGAGAAATGGTGTGTGTGTGTGTATGCTCACTACGGGTTAGATCCGACGGGGTCTCGGTAGGGGTCCACGGAGGTGTGGATCGAGGAGCTTTGCTTTTAACCACTACGGGTTAGATCCGACGGGGTCTCAGTAGGGGTCCACGGAGGTGTGGATCGACGGTTAATTGTGGTGAATTTTACAAATGTGATTTTGATATTGGCATTTCCGGAAATGAGTGCTTTCGAACGGTTTCCTTTATTGCATGCATTTACTATATGTGTAAGATGTAAGTTGTTCATCTGGTTACTTGTACTAGCGTAATTGCTAACCCCTCTGGGGACCCGTTTTGGGGAAATTCGTTTTATGAATTTCAGTCGTTCATCGAGACGAGCGGGCGCTGGACCAGTACACGGATGATGGCCGTGCGTGATGATTGTGCACGAGTGACGTTTTAGTGTCTTTTACCTTTTCATCTTTTGTGGTTTTGAACTAATAGTTGTACTCGAGTACTTAAGGGGTTCTTGTTCGTTCGGATTGTATTGTTTCTTATTATGTTGTGTTGGATGATGATGTTATATTGACAGGTTGAACCGGGTGGATTATTCTATTTTGCGTCTTTATGACATGGTATTGTTCTGTCGTTTATGTGAGTCGATGAGTATGGTGCTGTTCAGCCTGGTGGGTCCCATATAGGGATTCACGGCGCTGTAATATACCTCGGATATCCTGGGGGTGTTACAGAAAATGGTATCAGAGCTCTAGGTTTATGGATACCTAGTCTTGTCGGTTTATTGGGTCTTGTGGTGTTTTGTTTTGCACATCATCGTCACGCTGCCATGAATCCGGTACTACCAGTGTCCGTAAGTTTTCTTTCCTCTGTTCATTAATTCCTTGTATCGTACCTTTGATTCTCGACTTGTGACTGTTCTTTTCTCGTACTTACCCTCGTATGGCTTTTGCTACTTATTTAACTCCAGTATGGATGCTGGAAGAGGTCGTGATCGCGGTCGTGGTCGTGGACGCGGCCGGGGACGTGGGGCAGCCGGTGGGGCGGCCACGTCACAGTCTTCGGGAGCCGGCAGTACTGGCGACCGTCATAACCATGCTTCTTCTCAGGAGCGTGCCGATCTTGGTATTGCGGCCGTTATGCAACAAATGGTGAACCAAATGGCGGCAATAGCTCAGGCGGTTCAGAACCCGGATCAGGCCCACGCTAATCGAGGCGGAGCGGATCGTTAGCTCCAAGATGTTATCAAGATGCATCCTCCTCAGTTTTCGGGAGCTTCAGACCCGATTGGCTGGCAAGGGTGGATCAAGGAGATATCTAAGGTCTTCGTTGCCACTAACTGTCCCGAGGACCGTAAAGTCCCTATTGCTCAATACTTTCTCACAGGGGACGCTACGGACTGGTGGGAGGCCGTTGGGCCCAAAGACCATGCTGCTTCGTGGGCTGAGTTTCAAGAGTTGATGGAGACTGAATATTGCCGTGGCGCCGATGTGCTCGGTTACATGCTTTTTATGATGCTCAACCGCGGGATATCCCCGTATCTCAAGCCATTGCTGATTTTAACAAGGAGTTGGGTTATGTGAAGACCCAAGTTGTGGAGGAGAGCGAAAAAATTTTCCATTTCTCCAGACGGATGAAGTTGCCGATTCGGGACTATATGTCGGGGCTTGTATGCACTACCTTGAAAGATTACCAGAGCAGGGCCCTTGCTTACGATATATCTGTGACGGCGAGTGAGGCGGCCCGCGAGAGTAAGAAGCAGAAGTCCGCCGGGAACTTTTCGGGCCACAAGAGTGGGGGTCAGCAGAGATCCCAATCTGCTAACTTCCCCGCCGGCGGTGGTCCAGCCTCGTTCACTGGGTCCTCGTGGAACTACCAAAGTGCTCCTTTTCGTGATGTGAAGTGTTTCAATTGTGGTCGACAGCCACATCGGTCGTACTTGTTTGAGCCCTTTGTCGACGTAATCGCAGTGTGGCACCGGCCACAAGGCCGTCAGGCCGAGAGGGAGAAAATTCTTGGTGCCCGGGCTTCCATTCCAGCGCCTAGGGAACCAAGTGTGAATCGTGGATCGCTTGCTCCTCAATCCCCGCCGAGTGCTAGTCGGGGAGAGGTGGGGTCAGCCCTCTAAGGGGGAGCTTCTGTTGGCTCACCCACCCGCGTGTCTATGAGATGCGGAAAGCCGATGATCCAATGGCTACCGTGGCGGCAGTACCGTTTATATTCTTTCTCATCTGTCGGTGTGCTTTTCGATTCCGTGCTACGATTCGCTCATATCTTCGATTGTGTACGCCGTTTGAGTCTCGACTGTTTGATGCCTTGTGAACCCTTCATCGTTAAGCTTCCTAGCGGTGATAGGATCGTTGGTGATCAGGAGGTTCGAGACTGTTCTGTACTTATTTGTGAGAGGACTTGGCCCTCTAATCTTATTGTTGTGGATATTGAGGGTGAGGATTTGATTCTCGGGGATGATTGGCTCGAGCGGCATGGCGCAATCATGAACTACCGCACGAGGATCATCACCATGTTAGCCGAGGATGGCACCGAGCACTCCTTCGCGGGGCGAAGGAGGGGAAATCAGAAATTCATCATTAACGCCTTGAAGGCGATGAGTCTCCTGCTTAAGGGGTGTACTGGTTATTGGTGCTATGCCTTGAAGGCGGAGGATGGTGGAGTCGAGCTTTCGTCGATTCCAGTCGTTAATGAGTTTCCGGATGTATTTCCTGACGAGTTACCGGGATTGCCACCGGAACGCGAGGTCGAGTTCGCTATAAAGTTAGAGCCGGGTGCGGCTCCTATTTCGAAGGCGCCCTATCGCATGGCACCTTCAAAGATGGCAGAGTTGAAGAAGCAGTTGAGTGAGCTTCTTGAGTCGGGGTATGTTCGACCGAGTGCCTCGCCTTGGGGCGCACCGGTCCTGTTTGTGCGGAAGAAGGATGGCTCACTACGTTTGTGTATCGACTATCGCGAACTAAACAAGGTGACCATCAAGAACAAGTATCCTCTGCCGAGAATTGATGACTTGTTCGATCAGTTGCAGGGAGCTGCGGTGTTCTCGAAAATTGATTTGAAATCGGGGTACTATCAATTCCGGGTGAGAGAGTCCGATGTGCCGAAAACAGCTTTTCGGACGAGATACGGACATTATGAGTTCGTAGTTATGCCTTTCGGGTTAACTAATGCGCCGGCGGTGTTCATGCAGTTGATGAACAAAGTTTTTATCGAGTATTTGGATAAGTGCGTCGTCGTCTTTATTGACGATATTCTTATTTATTTAAGGAATGAGGAAGAGCATGCCCATCATTTGCGGGTAGTATTAGACATTTTGAGGACCGAGCAACTCTATGCAAAGTTCTCGAAATGTGAGTTCTGGCTGAAGGAAGTGATGTTTTTAGGTCACGTGATTTCAGCCGAGGGGGTTCGTGTAGATCCGCAGAAGATTGAGGCCGTGTTGGATTGGGCACCGCCCAAGAATGTGAAGGAGCTCCGTAGTTTCTTGTGTTTGGTGGCTACTACCGTAGGTTCGTCGAGGGTTTCGAATCGGCTCGCCACTTACGCAGCTTGCTCCGTAATCAGAAGTTCGTCTGGAATGACGAGAGGCGGTTGAGTTTTGAGGAATCAAGAAGCGTTTGACTTCATCCCGGTTTTGGTGTTGCCATGTGGCAACGAAGGTTTTGCCGTTTATAGCGATGCTTCGGGTCGTGGTCTTGGGTGCGTATTGATGCGGACGGCAAGACCATTGCCTATGCGTCGAGACACTTGAGGCCGTACGAGCTTAGCTACCCTACTCATGATTTGGAGTTAGCGGCAATGCTTTTGCGCTCAAGATTTGGCGTCACTATCTTTTCGGCTCGCATGTCGATTTTACCGATCATAAAAGTCTGAAATACATATTTACTCAGCGGGAGTTGAATATGAGGTAGAGGAGGTGGTTAGAGTTGATTAAGGATTATGACCTCGAAATCCTTTATCATCCGGGTAAGGCGAACGTCGTGGCCGACGCCTTGAGTCGGAAACCAGTTGCGTTGCGAATGCTTGAGATCCTTACATCTCAGTCTGAGCTTCGGAGGGCTTTGATCGAGTTAGATGTTGAGGTCTCGTTGCCGGGAGCTGTCGGGCAACTTTGTGCTTTAGAGATTTCGTCATCTTTGATCGATGAATTTAAGCTGAAGCAATCAGAGGATCCGATGATTACTCAAATCCGAGAGAACGTTCTTAAAGGAAAGTCTCCTGGGTTTGTGATTCACGAGGATGGTGTTTTGAGATTCCAGAGTCGGCTTTGTGTGCCGAACGACTCAGAGTTGAGGCAGAGTATTTTACGGGAGGCCCATGCTACGCCTTATTCCGTTCATCCTGGTTCGAGTAAGATGTACAAGGACCTGAGAAGAAATTTCCGTGGAATGATATGAAGGAGGAGGTTGACAGCTTTCTAGCGAGATGTTTGACTTGTCAATGTGTCAAAATCGAGCATCACGACCTATCGGTTGTTCTGATCACTTCGCTCCTAATAGAAATGGGAAGATATATCGATGGATTTCGTTACGAGTTTGCCGAGATCGAGGTCGGGCATGAATATGGTATGGGTGATTGTTGATCGCCTGACCAAGTCGGCACACTTTCTGGGCATCAAGGACACTTGGGGCCCGGAGAAGTTAGCTCGTGTGTTTATCGCGCAGATCGTGAGACTTCATGGTACCCCGAAGTCTATTGTTTCGGATCGTGATGGCCGTTTTGTGTCGCACTTCTGGCAGGCGGTGCATAAGGCGTTGGGTACCCGGTTGCATTTGAGTACCTCTTTTCATCCCCAGTCAGATGGACAGTCGGAACGCACTATCCAGACGTTCGAAGACATGTTGCGAGCTTGTGCTCTCGACTGGAGTAGCGATTGGGAGGAACATTTGCCATTGATCGAATTTACGTACAACAACAGTTGGCACGCGTCGATTCGGATGGCACCGTATGAGGCACTTTATGGGCGGCGATGTCGATCACCGATTTGTTGGAATGAGGCGTCCGATTTGGTCGGGACCGAGCCGGATGTCGTTTTAGAGACGAAGCGGAAGATAGAATTAATTCGGGAACGGATGTTGACTGCCCAGAGTCGACAGAAGTCGTATGCTGACATCCGTCGTCGACCTTTGGAATTCGAGGTGGGGGACCACGTTTTGCTAAAGGTGTCGCCGACGAAGGGAGTTTTTCGTTTCGGGAAGAAAGGAAAGTTGAGTCCGAGATTTATCGGCCCCTTTGAGATCCTCGAGCGAGTCGGTGGGTTGGCATACCGTTTGGAGTTACCTCCGGCCTTGAGTCATGTTCATAGCGTTTTTCATGTTTCCCAGCTGAGGAAATATGTCCCGGATCCTAGTCACGTCATCGATTATGGCGAGATTGATATTGCTGAAGATATTACTTTTGAGGAGCGTCCTTTGAAGATTTTGGAGCATCGTGAGGAACGACTGAGGCATAAGGCCATCCCTTTGGTCAAAGTGCAGTGGTCGAGACACGGTGTCGAGGAAGCAACTTGGGAAACCGAGGATAGCATGCGTCCCAGGTACCCAGAGTTGTTTGATTCTTAAGTTTCGGGACGAAACTTATTTTTAGAGGGGTAGAATGTAATATCCGTATTTTTCTTTCCCTTGTATTTTCGTTTTTGGTGTATTTCTCGATCGTAGTGACCCTCGTGTACTTCTCAGCGTGTCCTTCCTGTCAAACTGTTGAACTGTATTCTCGTTATTGTTGTGCGGAACCGCCGTTTCGGGGTTGCCGTGGATCCATTTCGTGTTGTTGGTTCCCAAATATTGATTCCTATCGTTTTATTCTCTTTCCGGATCATTTTTATCATTTTGGAACCCAAAAGGGGGTGTGGGCCGCGGCACACAAATCCCTTCAGTTGTTGGTCGGACAAATCAGACTGTGCCGCGGCACACCCATCCGTGCCGCGGCATGCAAGCAGCCGGTGCCGCGGCACACTGTCCGGTGCCGCGCACACTCGTGTGTCTTCTGCGACCAAAACCTAATCAGCACTGTGTGCCGCGCACACGCAGCCGCGGCCGCACAATGCCGAAACCTGGGAGTAAATTTTTGGCCTGTGCCGCGGCACACAAAGAGGTCAACTGTGCAAACTCGTCCTTATTAAACGAAATCGGCCGTCTTCTTCTTCATTTCACTGCGCGAGAGAGAGAGAGACCTAGGAGGGGAGAACTTCTCAAGCATTCTTCATCCGGGGGTCGATTTTCACCATTTCCCTTCGGTTGTGAGGCTCGGATAATCAATCTAACGCGTGTTCTACGGATCTTAGTACTTGAATCTTCAAAGGTAATGTTTCTAGAACCCTATTTTCGATTAATTTGGGGGTTTTGGGTTTTTCTTCCGATTCGTTCCGTTTTGTTGGTGGATTCATGATGGATACGATTAATATTGTTAGTATCTTTAGTTTCCTACGGATTCATGGATATTTTGTGGATTTTTACGGAATCGAGAGGGTTTGGTTGTGGTCCGCCCTCGTTGTTATTTTTGGTACAAATATATATGAATCGTAGGCGGGTTTCCGGGTGTATTCCATTTCCATAATCGTTTAGAAGTGGTTGTGATTGTGCTATTCAAATCGTTAGTTTGATTTTCTTAGTTTCCTCGTGGTTGTGCTTGATTCTTCCGCTCCGTTCGTGTCATCGTCTATTTAATCGAGGCAAGTATCCTTATGAACTTACAATCTTGACATAGTAGTATTGTATGAGAAATGGTGTGTGTGTGTATGCTCACTACGGGTTAGATCCGACGGGGTCTCGGTAGGGGTCCACGGAGGTGTGGATCGACGGTTAATTGTGGTGAATTTTACAAATGTGATTTTGATATTGGCATTTCCGGAAATGAGTGCTTTCGAACGGTTTCCTTTATTGCATGCATTTACTATATGTGTAAGATGTAAGTTGTTCATCTGGTTACTTGTACTAGCGTAATTGCTAACCCCTCTGGGGACCCGTTTTGGGGAAATTCGTTTTATGAATTTCAGGTCAGGTTCATCGAGACGAGCGGGCACTGGACCAGTACACGGATGATGGCCATGCGTGATGATTGTGCACGAGTGACGTTTTAGTGTCTTTTACCTTTTCATCTTTTGTGGTTTTGAACTAATAGTTGTACTCGAGTACTTAAGGGGTTCTTGTTCGTTCGGATTGTATTGTTGCTTATTATGTTGTGTTGGATGATGATGTTATATTGACCGGTTGAACCAGGTGGATTACTCTGTTTTACGTCTTTATGACATGGTATTGTTCTGTCGTTTATGTGAGTCGATGAGTATGGTGCTGTTCAGCCTGGTGGGTCCCATATAGGGATTCACGGCGCTGTAATATACCTCGGATATCCTGGGGGTGTTACACGAGGTTCGTGGCTTGTTAGCCCGATGCCGAGATAACTTATGGGGTTATCATCGGGTATGTCTTGCGGGGACTCCGAGGTTCGTGGCTTGTTAGCACGATGCCGGGGTAACTTATAGTTGTGATTTGGTTGTGATGTACATGTCATGGGTTATCCAATCGGGTATGTCTTGCGGGGACTCCGAGGTTCGTGGCTTATTAGCCCGATGTCGGGATAACTAGTGGGGTTATCATCGGGTATGTCTTGCGGGGACTCCGAGGTTCGTGGCTTGTTAGCCCGATACCGGGATAACTTATGGTTGTGATTTGTGTGTGACTTGTTTCGCTAGCCAGCTCGGGAGGGTCCTTCGAGGCATCGAGTGGGATTTGTGGCTTCGTCCCGGTCCTAGGCGATGCGTGTGTGTGATTGGTTTCGCTAGCCATCTCAGGAGGGTCCTTCGAGGCCTCGAGTGGGATTGTGGCTTCGTCCCGGTCCTAGGCGATGCGCGTGCGCGATTTTGTTTTGTTGATTTTTATGTCCGTCGAGGACACGTGATGTTGGGCTCTGGCCTTATGAATTCTTGTCGGTTTTCTATTTGCGAAAACAAAACCTTTGGGCTGTGACCCCTGTTGAATTTTGGAAAGAGAAGGATTCGGAAATCCTAAATTGTTTTCTATTAAAACTTTCGATGGCATTTTAAACTGTTTTATAAATTGTTTCCCTTGATTTGTGATCTTTCAGTTTTGGAATGTTTTACCAAACTCATGCCTCGGGAAGTGCTTTTCGTTACATTTGGAACTTTGAGGATTCCCGGTTATTGTTATTCTTGGAACTTGAATTATATGGCTCGTATTTGCACTTCGTACTTGCACTAGCAAAACAGTGGAGTTTTGCTAACCCCCGAGTATTCGGGGGGTGGATGTCTGTTTTTGCATTCAGTTTTTTGGAGCATAATACAGGGTCGGCACGAAGGATGATGAAAGATGATCGATACTAATCACATGAGGAACCATACATCGTGTATTGGTTCAGTTGTACTTTATTTTCCGCTGCTATATTTTTCCCGTTGTACGGGTGTGGTTATGTTTTGACCCCTGCGTGGGCATGAGTTGTAATCGAGTTGTATGTTTTTATTGAAAGGCCAAATCGGTCTAGTGAGTCATTTTAGCCTTAAAGGCATTGTCGAGATATTTCATGTTGTTACTAGCCTGGTAGATCCTTGAGGAAAGGTTCTACGACGTGTAATATCCCTGAGCGGATTGGGGGTGTTACAATATGATCCATCCATTCTTTCATAAATTTTTTAGTTAATTCAGGATATTCATCCCTAAATTTTTGATACCATTCTCTCTGCTTATTATTTTTAGGGTCATAATAATGTTCATTAATGAATTTATGATCAACGCTAAAAAATAAACTTTTAGTTTTAGGTTTGATACTAGTTATGACATCTATTTGAGATATAGTAGGAGAATTAGGAGGTGAATATTCAGTATTTTGGAATTCTGGGAGAGGAGATTTGAATTTAATATTAGGTTCAGGAATCTTTAATTTGTAAGGTTTAAATTTATTAGAAGAAGTAGAACTTTCTCCTTTATAAATTTTTACTGAGTCGAATTTTAAAATGATGTTTCCATCTTTGTCTTCAATTATTTGATTAATGTCCTTTTTAATCATATTTCTTGGTATTTCAGGATTTTTGAAAATAAATTTCTTAGGAATAGTTATCTCATTCCATTTTAATGTTTTAGGAGTAAATGTTGAAGAGTAATCATTTTCTATTTGAAGTAGGACAGTTTCATCTTTAGAAGTTGGTTTTATATTAAATTTGGGATTTAATTGGGAATTCATTAATCTAAAGCAAACTCTATAAATAATTGCAAAATTTTTGCAGGTTTCTTGAAATTCAGCTCCTTGGAGATGTACATCAAGTACTAATGAATCTTTTATTAAAGGATCAAGTAAATCAACTGAAAAATCTGGAGAACAATTGAAATATATTGGACCATTGCAAATATTAGTTTGAATCATGGCTAAGAGAGAAGATTTATATTTTTTTAATCTTTTATCTCTTAATGCAAGATAGATAGAGGCATTAATACCTTTACGAACTAAGGGTTTAACAGCAATCTGTATTAATCCATAATGCATATATTTGAAACCTTTTTCTAAGTATTTGTGAATACTTGCTAAGGATAATAAAGGAATATTTTGAAATTCTTGTTGAATTGAAATAGTTTCTTCATGAATTTTAACAGAAAATGCAATTTTGAAATCAAGAGATCCTATTTGATAAATACTTTCAATTTGATTTTCATGGATTGTCAAGTTTAAATAATTAACAGGGACATGTAATTCTTTGGAGCTAACAACATTATTAGTGTAACAGCCCAAAAACAGTGGCTATTACAGTGCCGTGGACCCCAACCGGGACCCACCAGGCGATATCACAATATACATTTATAATCTGACAACGTGGCACCGTACCACAATATTTATCAAAACCCCGGTGTGGAGTATGAGTTATTCATGTCTTTAATATGAGCAAATATACACAGGATCCAAATTCGGTACAGACCATATGACGATGGGCAGTACCTAACAAATTTTAGTACATTCATCTGACACAAAATAAAATGAAAGTCATAATAAAACATAACCGAACAACCAAAAGACTCGGGCCCCCCGAAATAGCATACTTCAGAACCCTCCGTCGCCATTGTGCTCCTCCTGTGCCTTGCCCTTTCCTCGCCCTGAAATACAAGTATTTCGCCCCAAACCACAGGGTTAGCTATACATGATAATAATTCTCATGACATTATACAATTTATATATATATATATATATATATATATATATCGATCTCAAAGAAAACCATCGACTACTGAATATACCCCGAAGGCGTATAAACAATCAGTCCCAACTGTCGAGCATAACCAAATATACGAACGACCATATAATATGGCTCAAGACGGACGTCACAGTACGCCCGATCCGGAAATGTGTCCGTGCACATGTCCACCCCGTATACGGAATCCAAAATATACGTGGGACGATGTACCTAATTAGCCTCACGAACTACGTCTCGTGTGCACGATCTAAATGCGGAAAACATCCACGCATGATCATCAAGTGTCCGGCTAAAAATCCTACACATAACCAATCGGCGCGCAGATATGACTCCAGAGATGTCACGATACAACATGACAACGAATTACACTTTTTACCAAGGAATCGAACAACTCACCGGAGTGTCAACAAAACTCAAAAGGACTAACGGTAACAAGGACGGTAATTTCGGGTATATCATCCCCAACACCATGACAATACGATCAAGGGTATCACCATATCACAAATCATAGATTATCAGAACATTTCATACACACGAAACGCATAATAATCACAAGAATTCAACCATCATTATAACCAAGCAAGATAACTTGCCTCAATTCCGTAGATGAATAATCCTTCTTTGAATGGTCAAACGAACGGTATCCTCGTCTAACAATACTCACGTGAACAAGCAACCTTGAATGAAATGTAATTCATTCAACAACACATTCGTACGATAACGGTATTATTACATAAATAATATTCGTAAATTTACTTGAATAAATCAATTATCCTATTGATCACTTTAATGTTCTTATTACAAATTATCGTATGTTTATCATGTTCATTCACATATTCTAACATTAATGTCAAATACTTGATGTCTAGTTTATTATCAATGTAATATCGTAAAAATATCTTTTCAAATCATCGACACTTCCAATTACGATATAAGTTGTGTTTAATTACGTTCTTCGTTATTTTACCAACGATTACATTCAAAACTTGATTACTATATGAAACATAAGTTTAAGTTTTTAGTGAACTAAGAACATTATCTTAATTTACGTCTCTTAACACGCACGGATTAATAAAATGGAATTCGGCTACTCCTCTACCGCATTTGTATCATCATATTCAACACAATCCTCTTAAGAACATTATCAACATATTAATGTAGTGATTAACACCCTTTAACGAAATCGATTAATTTGAACATATGAAGATTACAACTTCCTTCTATCAACATCCATTGTCTTACTTTTGAAGAATTTATTAAAAGCCTAGTTATATCATTGGATACTTGAAATTTTTGAAGTAACTTCATCCCATCTAGCGAAGATCATCTTCAAAGGGTTAACATAATCTTTCCAACAATTTTATTACAAAGGTTTTAGAAGCCAAAAATCATGGTTCCATATTACCTCCAAGAATCAATTGAATGTTCAAGACAAGTTTAACATTTCTCACCTTTAATCATTAAGGATATCATCCCTAACATGTTCCTAGTGTTGAGACTATAATCAACTTCCGATTATCATGTTATACATCAGGTTTTATGTATATCATTATCAACACAATCACATTATTTGTATCAAGAAGTAACACTAATACCCTCAATGTTAATCTTCACTTAGTTTGAGCATGATTCAATTAACTTATCATGTTTACACTAGTTTAAACTAACATTATGTGAAGTATTTATCTACTAACATCATCATAAGCATGGAATTGATATGAGTTAAAGAAAGACCAACCTCAAAAATGAAGAACAACACCAACACTTCAAGGGATACACCTCAATCTCTAACTCTCCAAGTCACCAATCAAGTGTTGAAGCTCCAACACAAGTTAGAAAGGCTTAGAAATGGAGTTGGAAGGGAAAGGAATCGTTTTTCCCAGTTGGGAGGTTGAAAGGGTCGAGTAGGAAATGAATGGCAAGGCATACTTTTATAATCTGAACTCGGCATTACGTACGTTAACGAACGTGGTTAACGTACGTTATAGCCCTTACGTACGTAATCTTATGATCATTACGTACGTAACTAATTTCATATCTTTCTGCCTCAAAACACGCGATTCGTTACGTACGTAACTATATAGCTATTACGTACGTAATAGCCGTTGACTTGGCTGTCGCGATCGACTCCCGACCACCTACCCCCGCTCGGCCCCACCGCCAAAGGCGATCGCCGGTGGATCTCCCGCATTACGTACGTTAACGTATGGATGTTACGTACGTAAGGCGACATGCATAGCGTACGTTAAGAAGATAGGTTAACGTACGTTAAGTACTATAACAAGCATAAATGGAATTCTCCCAATATCACCCAACAATTAATATAGTATGAATGACCATGATTCCAACTTAACATAATTCGTCGATACTTGCTACAACATCACAGATATGGTGCGAAAATACTTAGCTTAAATCATAAAATACAATATTAAAGGCGAGGGTATTACAATTAGAATTATTATTTTTAGAAAATAATTTTCTAATTGATAATGCCATACTTAGATTTGGATCTGGATATTGGTTTTTGTAAAATAGGTCGTACTTAGATCTGGGTTTGGAAGATTGCTTATTGAAAACTGAGATTATAAGTTTTTACTGGGATTAGAATTTCACGAATCTGGGACCACCACCGGGACCACCAACTCAGGCTGACCAACGCAAACGTGAATACTAAGAACAGTATGAACTTATGAACTCAGTAAACAATTTGCAATTCAAATTTGCTATCTAAAGTATGAACTATACAAACAAATCTCAACACAGACTTGTTATCTAAAGTTTGGAATTAAGAACAGAAAATAAATTTCTCAGAAATAATATTTCTAACACTTTATGGCTCCGAATAAGACATATAAGACAGATGAGACATATAATTAAGAATACAACAAGAAGTGGAAATAACAAGAGATGAATTTTTACTTGAATTATCGAGGTTGAATACAAAATATGAAATATGAAATCTTGAGAACTTCAAAGTGCTTGGAATGGATTACAAGATAGGAAATGTTTTGTGCTAGGTATTTCTTTCTCATAAATATCGTATTTGTGCTTTATTTTCCATCTATAGAAAATTGGTTTTATAGTGGAAATTAATTTAAACATGCCTGGATCTGCTCAAACTCTTGAAAATACTGATTTACTATTTTCGAAATTATTAAAAAGGTGTTTCGATCTTATCATGGGCGTCATGAGATGTCGGATATAATGCTCCACCGAGCGGACTCCACGATATGCGAAAAAGCATTGACTTAGTTTTCAACATGAATCAGATTTTGATTTTTGGGTCCATTTTTGAGAATTGATTAAGTAATTGGAAGGTTTTGAAATTTTTTAAACCTTTTGAACTTGGAATAGCTGATTAGAATAATAATTATAGATTACACATCGATCATTATTTAGAAAGTGTTTATGGTTAATATATATGAGGAGAATTTATATTATTTGTTGCCATGCGTTTTGCTAAATAAGATTGTGATTATATTTGCTATTATATAATCATGCATATGATAATTTCGATAAGGTATAGCATTGTTTGATAAGAACCGAATCAATTATTAATCGATTATTCAATTAGGATGTTAAGATTATTTAGTTTAATTAAGATATTAACTAAATAGGATTTGTTGATTGAGTTTAATCATTTTATGTGACTAATGGTATTATATGGCACGTAAGCTATGTCAATAATTTAATTGTTAACAATTATTTGACCTTTAAATTTATGGAATAGAGTCACGTCTTACGTGAATTGTGTGATTTGCCCATCACTTTTGTACACTGCTGACCGAGACAAGGAAGTATCAACCATATAATTGGATATTGGGTTGCACGAATGATTATTCCAACATCATTTTATAATTAATCTTGTTTAGTTATCGTTTGATTATTTGCAAATAAATAATTGTTGGAATGTTAAACTCTTGTGAATGCTCGGACGTTAAAAACCTAACGGGCCTGGTACCTAGTGAGTACAGGTTGTGGGCCGGCTTGAGAATTATAATTATTTTTGTGGTTGGATTTGTTCTTTCAGTTAAATTATATATTATCGTGTTGGTGTCGTTCTGCTGCGGCATTGACACATGGGCGTATTACAGTGATCCATGTGATACCTAACACGGCAAATATTGATATTAGCTCCATATGCTGAAAATTCGGAGAAATTCAATAATTGAATTTTAGTGCTAAAACATAAAAGTTCTTTTATTGAATATTAAAACCAGAGAGGTTTTAAATGATGATGAAACCTACTCTTATGAGAGGTTGTAATAAGAAATGTGATTACTCTATAAATATAGTGATACATTTGTTACGTGTACTCGATAATGAGTAAGGATGAAGCTTAAAAGAGAAATTTACACTCTAAAAGCTTGAGACACAAAACCAACTTAATCCGAAAATTAAGATGGTTGAATTGTGTTCTAACAGAAATGCAAAAACGATGTTAATCAGTTCAAACTAGCTCTGAATATGAGGATATCAATCATGTGGAGACTAGTTAACTTAAAACAAGATCCCATGCTAGGAAATAATTGAAATTTCCTGTTAGCTCTGAAATGTAGTAAAAAAAATTTTAGAAATACTAAAAATGTGGGGGTGTATGGCTAAGGCAAAAGTTTCTAAGCCAAAGCAAGTGAAGGTTTGACCCAAGACGGTCAACTGCATCTTCACTGGATACGCAAATGATGCATGATGCATATAAATTCGTCGTGCAAAAATCTGATAGTCTGACATGTCAGTATGTACTAATCGAGTTAAGAAAAAGCGTGTATCAAACGCATAACTAATTTAAAAACTAAATCAATTATGAGATACCGTGGGTTTATCAATGTGAAATGAATCACCAAGTGGTTTTAAAGGTTGAAGCAAAAAGGCTTGAACTTGGAAAATCACTACATCTGAAATTTCTAGCATACGTGCTAGAAGATAACTTACAATGCCATATACACTCTTCATATGGTCATATAAGAGAAAGAATAATTCTGTTGTGCAGAATTTTGTTTAATGTTCGGTAGATCTTCCTCTGGAACAGATACCGCTAGGATCCAACGTAAATTCAAAAATAAAATTAAATGGATCCATGGATAAATAAGAGGCAAAACTACTAACTGAGGTTGTAGTAACATGAGAGCCTAAAGTACTTTGAGATATATTCTCTAGTAACGAGAAGAAAGTTCATTATTATGATATACATGTAGAAGTATATCAAATGAACATACATGCAGTCTTTCTAAATGGCGTCTCGTAAGAACCAAAGGCATATGTGCCTAACGCAACGATTGAAAGTCTGCAACTTAGTGAAAGTATTATGAATCTAAATTGACACTAAAGTAGTGGCATAAAATCTTTGACATTGTGGTGTCAAGCAATGACTTCAAATGATGTGATCAAATCTCCAATTTGAGAGCATTCAAATATGGTGATTAAATGATCGAAAAGTACCAATTTGGGGATGCTCAAATTTGGTAATGTAGTTAATGAAAAATTGCTAATTTTGGGGACGCTTAAAATTAGTAATTTGATCTATGAGAAATTGAAGTCTCGGTTAATAGTTGCTAACGTAATTTCAAAACGTTACAAAATGCCAATTTATAATGTCAAAAAGATTCAAGACAATGAATATGTCAAGTGTGTATATGTCGAATACAATGACGACTATGTCACTTTAAGAATGAATTTGAATGATCGAGTCATTGATGTAAGTAATGACAAGGGGATCAACAAAGTCTGAAAAGATAAATATATGAGACTAAAGAGATGATTTTAAAATGTAAAATCTCAAGTCGTTCACAATGTCTCATATGAGGTCAGTCATATTATGATGACATGAATCTTGGAAAGATCAACGAAATCAATTGGAATGCCAATGAATATGGTGCGGCTATCCAAGCACAAAGGTAACTGATCTTTCAAGAGTAACTAAAAGTCTAATGTACTAAGTAAATTGTACAAGACTTAAAACAGTCTATATCGTGAGTAGACTATGTGGATACACGAGTAATCAGGAAACTAATCATCAATTGGTGATTACAATAATATAAAGATTACTTGTGTGTATATGCTGCCTGATATGAGATATTCAAAAAACTATAAAATGATATACTAATGCAAATTGGATATCTGACATTATGAATTTAATGTCTAAACAGTTAATATATTTCACACTAGCTAGTGCAGCAGTGGAATGAAAATATTTATAATAGATGGTTATAGCTCAATTTACAAAGGAATATGAGTTCATAACCTTAGACAAATATGCATAAGAGGAATAATGCAATACCAATTTCTAGAAGATATTCCAAAATGGGCAAAACTGTGACCGCAATATGTATTTATTGTGATACTTAATCCACGATTGACGGGGCATAGAGCAAAAGTATAATGGTAATTCTCGTCAAAGACATAATACCATTTTGCTATCAACGTTGGTTATCACTATTGACTAGGATTCGTCAACAGATAACATAGCGGATCCATAACCAAAGGGTTATCAAAAGACCTTGTTGATAAATCATCAAGAGGAATGGGTCTATTGCCATGAGCTAATGGTTTTATGGAGGATACCCAACCTAAGCTGACTGGAGATACCAAGATCTAGGTTCAATGGGACAACCAATTCATAAAACTGGGCACGATCACTGTGGGGGTTACCCCGAACCGACCATTCCTAGGATGAAAATAGTGATACCCGTAGGGAGAGGTTAAGCTTATGCTTTTAATGATTCTTAAGTCGACAAAGTATAGTCGGGTGGAGTAAAATACGGGTTTACTCAAAACACTTAACGAGAATCACCTATGTTGGAGTGAAGAGGGACCGCTTAAAAGGAGAATTGCAAGGCACAATTCTCTAGAAACTCCCGCAAAACCAGGACGGTGTCCACGGCCAAAACGGGCACAATAATGTGAACAGAATAAATCAGGGAGGGCACTTGTGAAGGATATACGATCACTTACTGATAAGTGTCAGTTTTGTGCACTTATCCATGGTCTGTATCGATAAAATTCACCCATAATTGAGCTAGTCTTCTCATTTTTTGCTTTTAATTAATTAGTTTTTAATAAATTTATTTTTATCGGATGATGATCGGATTAAATAACTGATTTACTCAAGAAATAACATGTTTATTAAATATTCTCTTTGTTGAATTTTGATATATTCATGTTGTAGGACTTTCCGATACGAATTCGGCAGTCTTTCCGGATTCAAAATCAGAGTTACATATCAAAAGTTATCATCCGAAGAAGATCTGGGGCAAAAACGCAAAGTCTGAGAAATTATGGGCTGAAAACGTAACTCTCAAAGCAACCAGTGAACAAATTGACGAAGCCAAGTTACGGAGGTAACTATAGAATGTTAGGGCCGTAAGTCATACTAGTTACGGCCGTAACTCCTGAATGTTACGGCCGTAACTCTTGACAGATTGTTATGATTTGTGTAATTTTTTATACTTTTTGTGTATTATTGAGGGGCTGGCTGGCATTGATTCGATCTATTGTAATAATGCTGGAGTTTTGGAGATATTAGATGATTTTAGGTGTATAAATAGACCCCTTAGATCCTTCATCATTCATCATTCATCTTATAATTTTCCATTTTTTGTAAACTTTTCTTTTTGTGTGAAGAACACACTTGTGTACTTGGGTGATTTTTGTAAGTGAGGTATAACATATGTTGTTCAGAGAGTTTATTGTTTCTATCTCCTTTTGTAACACCCCCAAGATATTCGAGGTGCATTACAGCACCGCGGACCCCTACATGGGACCCACAGGCTAACACAAGAAAACACCACTCGACTAACCGTCTCGGTTAGCAAGGAAACAATTGTTAACAACAAGAACATAAAACAACACGTCCGGTACAACTGGCATAATAAACATCAACCGACAAATACAGTAACTCCAACGAAGACCAATCACAATCCGAAAGGAAAAGCCTAAGTACTCGCGAGTACAATCTATAAGTTTACAATTTGGAAAACATCCACACCAAAAGAGACAGTAGGAAATAACAAGACTCAATTGCACATGTCAACAACCTTGGCCGACATCCTCGTACCATCCCAGCGCCCGCTCGTCTGGCTGAACATAACCTGAAATCCATAACAAGAATTTCCCCGACAACGGGTCCCCAAAGGGGTTAGCAATTATGCTATTACAAGTATTCAAGGCAAACCAATCGCTTACACATTTAATAGTACATGCACCAATATCATTTCAAAAACCAAAACCAGACATGTCTTTTCCGGAAATAAATAGTCAATCACAATTGCCTAGGACCGGGACGAAGCCACAAATCCCACTCGAGGCCTCTAAGGACCCTCCCGAGCTGGCCACATTCATAAAACAAACCAAGCACCACACGTCACCTAGGACCGGGACGAAGCCACGAATCCCACTCGAGGCCTCTAAGGACCCTCCCGAGCTGGCTAGCGAAACAATCTCATGAATCCAGACGAAGCCATAGATTCCCTCTCGTGATCCCGCTGACCCTCCCGAGGTGAGCACATCACACAGTATACATTACCATTTCACGTTAAGCATAAAGGTTTCCAAAAATACTTGCCTTGAATTATTGACGACGCAACGAACGGAAAGGAAAGTCACCGACGAACGCTAGGAACCAACAAAACCGAACCTAACGATTCGAAGAATACAATCACAACCATTTCTAAATGAATACGGAATTGGTATACACCCGAAAACCCGCCTACGATTCATGTATATTCGTATATAAACAACAACGAGGGCGGACCACAACTAAACCCTCTCGATTCCATAAAAACCACGAAATATACCATGAATCCGTAGGGAAACTAAGAATACCAACAAGATTAATCATATTCATCATGAATTAATCAACAAAACGGAACGAATCGGACAAAAACGCGAAAACCCCCTAATCTACCCAAAAGTAGGGTTCTAAAGATCTAACCTTGATTATTTGGATCAAGGATGTTATAGGATGATTGATCGGTGATATAAACTCGAAACTTCATGGATTTGTTGTTTAACAACATGGCTTCATCTCTCCAAAGCTCCACCATGACCGAAGAGAAAGGAAATGAAAAATGAATGAAAAAGTGGTCGGTCTGTCATTTATATAATGGGCGGAACTAGCGTGGCGCTAGCATTCCGGACTAGCGTGCGGCGCTTATCGGCCAAGATCGGCCCAAAGACTCTCGGCCATGGCCCGCATCACCCGGCACCACCGACCACCCCGCCGACCATGACTTGTCCGCCCGACTCCCGCTAGCGTGCGCTACGGCCGAAGCCTTCGCGCTAGCCGACTCCGGCCCAAAGAGCCTCTGGACTAACAAACTCATCCGGTAACATACGCTAGTCGGCCGACAGCGGCGCTACCCTGCCGGTTAGCGTGCGCCACGACCGACAGAGCGTGCGCTACCCGCCGATCCTACCCGAGTCCGTAACCTCGTAATCCTCGCCCTGCCCGATAGCGCACGCTGGCCGACTCGAAGCGTGCGCTATATCGCTGAGCTAGCGCGCAGAAGGCCCCGGTCAGAAGCGTGCGCTACGCCGGTTCTGTCGTGGCTCGCCGGCCGCTCAAGACTTCCGACAGTGCCGCACCGGTCCGGCCAGCTGCTCAGCCGCCACGACCCGACGTCTCGATTTTCGAAAACGCACGGAACGAACACGACGAAAAGTTCGTGGACGACATCAACGACCCGAAATGAAAACATAATGCAATAATTATTCATACACGACCAAGAAAAGGGTCGAGACAACAAATACAGATATGGATACCCGTAACTTTGGGTAAATTACAAAATGGCCTAAAACGCCCGGAAATCACGATATGTGTTCGAATAACCAAACCGAAGTTCACAACACGTCTAACAAAGTTAAACAGACTTACGGGAAACTCGAAACAGCAGTTCCGGACGAGATTCGCAAGAATCGAACTCAAGTGCGGAAAAGTCGCTAAAAAGCACGGAACTGAACAAAACAACACCGAAACGAACTCGGATGACAAAAAGTGTAGAATTAATCATTCTTAGAATGACGAAACGGTCATGAGAGAGTCGTCAAAACGGACTCCGGCCGAAAAAAGAAATTTACCGAAAATCGAAAATTGCGGATATTACACCTTTACCTACTAAGGGAGTTAGGATCAATTCTTTCTCTTGATTCAACTAATAATGACCACACAAGCTTGTAATATGTATAATAAACCCTTCATGGGCTAAGTAACCTTTAGTTGGGATTATAAACAAGGTTAGTCATGTTATTTATGTTTGTATAAAAGATCTATGGTGAATTACTTATTATTGTGTGTGATTTTCATTGTTTTAACAATCTTTATTTATTTGGCCAATAAATGATGATATTTATGGTCTTCATATGTTTCGAAAGAAAATATGTTTGATTAGATCAAATGATCTTCACTCTAAGTTGTTCTACGGGATAGAAATATACCTCTAGTCCTTAGATGATTCTTTGAGTTATTTTCATAAATCCTAATGCTATGTATTGAAGCCAATCAACATAGAAATATAGTGGATTGATTCAATATGTAAGGGGCGTTTTATAGTTCGAAAGAGAAGCCGTCTTTTTAAGGAAAATCGAATCTACACAACATAATAAGTAAATTCATCTTATGATCTCCTATACATCTTCTATAACTAATGACGAACTAAGTTTGTAATCCCAACTATTTCATTTTATCATTAATCAATCTATTATTATTGCTATCTTTTTATTTCCTTAAAATTGTAACACCCCCATGATTTACGGAGATATTACAGCGCCGTAGATCCTTTTTGGAGGACCTACCAGGCTTAGACCCATATAAAACACAATAAATACGACAAACATAAACGTTCATACACTCAAAACCAACCTCAATTTCAACATAACATGCATCACAATACCAAACAACATATCATCCCGAGGAATCATAACCAATATGACCGTTCACCACGGGAATACAACAACATCATTAACCATTAATAATGACATGACATACAACACCGGACAGTACCCGCGCGAGTACAAAACCAAAACACAACTTTGACCATGACCCTATGACCATCAACTCCAAATAATGCACGATATCAATGCTGCCCACCAAGCTCGTGTCCGTCCTGTGCTAGTCCTCCCACTGGACCTGTACCTGAATACACAAAAGTATATCCACCCCAAAAGGGGTCAGCAAGAAGCCGGTGCAAGTACAATGATTCTAGAATATGTACAACAAGTGAATAATCAACAAAAACCATAGAAAATCATAGTGCCATCACAGATATTCCGGAATACCACATCACAGTCATCATCACAAAACAACCTCCCGAGCTATACTGGCCCTGTACCTCTCAGCAAGATACACACCCCAGAGACACCTCGTCAGGCCCTCCCTGGTGTATAGCCCAACCGAGTGATCCGTAGGGATACGCAGCCTACCGGACCCCAGGGGACCCTCACTGGTTTTACTCGGCTCACACACACTCGATCAACAATTGGCACAAATTCCATTTTTACATATTCACACGAAGTACATTAAACACAATCAAAGTACTTGCCTCAATTTGAACGACACAAGAAACGGCGAACGGATGAATGTACGGTCCGAACTTCCTTCAACGATTCGATCCTAACACATCGAAATATCGAATCAAAACACAACACCACAGAAATGGAAAGATTCACCCTAAGTTCTACCCTTAGGGACATTTATTCAAACACTACGAAGGCAACGTAGCTCGAACCCAAACTATGAAAGGTAACTTAGGGTTAAATCCGTGAATCTTGGAGAAAAATGAAGGATTATGATTACAACATCACAATCTAGTACAAATCGGAGCTAGGATAGATTAGAATCAAAGATCTCGAAACAAATCCCCAAA
This sequence comes from Orobanche coerulescens, assembly GCA_033398695.1. Lineage (NCBI taxonomy): Eukaryota > Viridiplantae > Streptophyta > Magnoliopsida > Lamiales > Orobanchaceae > Orobanche > Orobanche coerulescens. The sequence continues at coordinate 18,983,433 of CM065814.1, read as the reverse complement.
ATATGAAGAACTAGGGTTCCAACGGTTTTACCTTGATTTGGATGGTGAAAGTTGATAAGATGTTGATAACTTGGTGTTAGGAGCTCAAAATTATCATTGGATGAAGAAATCCACCAAAAATCTGCACTCCCACTGATCAAGTATGCCCAAATGCCGAAGAGAAGAGGAAGAGGTGAAAAATGACATTTCTAGAACCTACCCCCATATATATATGGGGGGTATTAGCGCACGCTACGGCTACAGAGCTTAGCGTGCGCTAACGAGCCGAGGGCGGTGCATGCTGAAGAAAAAGGCGCGAGAACATTCGCGCAGACTCTAGCGTGCGCTGAACTAACTGTTAGCGTGCGCTACCGATTGCTACTAGCGCGCGCTAACTCCATACTGATAGCGGCGCTACTCGCAATATCTGCAGCCGAAACGTTCTGTCCTCACCGACTGACATCCTAGCGCACGCTATCATACAAGTAACGTGCGCTAGTACATCGAAATAGCGACGTTAGTCCGTCCATAGCGTACGCTAACGCCTCAATCCGAGTCCGTAAAGCTTCTTGTCGGCCTAACGCACGCTATTGCACAAGAGTAGCGTGCGCTACTCGAACTCGTTAGCGTGCGCTAGACATACGATCTTAGCGTGCGCTAAGCTATTTTCCAAATTTAAATTCGCAAGAAGGCGGCTAAAACGAGCTCAATTCGAGAATCACAAAACCCAACAATTATCAGCCATGAATATGCCAAGGTCAATCATCAATATATACGGTCCAAATAACCACAATACCACAAAATACATCCAAAATAACACTCACAAAATACACGGGTATTACACCCTTACCCCCTAAAAAGAAGTTTCGGCCCGAAACTTAAGATACAAAAAGTTCGGGGTATCGGGCACGCATACTATCCTCGGTCTCCCACGTGGCCTCCTCAATTCCATGCTTAGACCATTGGACCTTTACTAACGGAATCACTTTCCGTCGCAATTGTTTCACTCGTCTCTCTAGTATGGTTACCGGTTGTTCTTCATACGTAACATCATCACTAACCTCAATCTCTTGATAATTAATAACATGGCTGGGATCGGGGACATACTTACGCAGTTGTGAAACATGAAACACATTATGAACATGACTAAGCGTCGGAGGTAATGCTAGTCGATAAGCTACATCGCCTACCTTGTCCAGGATCTCGAAGGGGCCAATATAACGAGGACTAAGCTTCCCCTTCTTACCAAACCGAAGAACTCCACGAGTCCGCGATACTTTCAACAACACATGGTCTCCCGCCTGGAACTCTAACGGTCGACGACGAACGTCGGCATATGACTTTTGTCGACTCTGAGCAGTCAACAACCTTTGCCGAATAATTGTGACTTTTTCCCGAGTTTGAACCACCAAGTCCGGTTCTACTCCAAGTAACTCGTACGGCTCGTCCCAACAGATTGGCGATCTACAACGTCTTCCATATAATGCTTCAAACGGGGCCATCCCAATCGAACTATGCCAACTGTTATTGTACGCAAATTCAATCAATGGTAAATGAGTCTCCCAATCTTCTTTCCAATCCAACGCGCAAGCCCTCAACATGTCTTCTAGCGTTTGGATCGTCCTCTCTGACTGTCCGTCCGTCTGGGGATGATAAGCGGTGCTGAAATTCAATTTGGTACCGAGTGCTCGATGTACTGCTTGCCAGAAATGCGACACAAAACGCCCATCGCGATCAGACACTATACTCTTTGGGGTACCATGGAGTCTCACAATCTCCGCAATAAATAACCGAGCTAACCTCTCCGGTCCCCAAATGTCTCTAATTCCCAGAAAGTGTGCGGATTTGGTTAGCCGATCAACAATTACCCAAATCATATTCACTCCAGTTCGCGTTTTTGGCATTCCCACAATAAAATCCATCGCTATATCTTCCCACTTCCATTCCGGAATTGGTAGCGGTTGAAATTTACCGGCGGGTCTCTGATGTTCCGCTTTAACCTGCTGACAAGTCAATCATTTCATCACGAACTCTGTTACATCTTTCTTCATGTTCGGCCACCAAAAGTTTTTCTTCAAGTCCTTATACATTTTACTCATACCCGGATGAATCGAGTACGGAGTAGAATGTGCTTCATTCAAAATTACCTGTTTGAGATCATCCCGATTAGGTACACAAGTTCTGCCTCGAAATCGAAGAACTCCGTCTTCGTCGATTAAGAATCCAGGAGCTTTTCCTCTAACACTGTCTTCCCGAAGCTGCACAATTGAGAGATCATCTAACTGATTGGACTTAATATCTTCCATTACGGAGGATGTAATCTCAAGGAAACGAAACTGTCCTTGAGTTCTGTGAGGCCAAACTTCAATTTCCATATCAATCAACTCTCGTCTAAGCTTCGGTTGAATGGTAAGTAGTTCCAACTTTTTCAACACGACTGACTTGCGGCTTAACGCATCGGCAACGACGTTTGCTTTACCTGGATGGTAAAGAATGTCAAGATCATAATCTTTAAGTAGTTCCAACCATCGCCGTTGACGCATATTTAGTTCCTTCTACGTAAATATGTACTTCAAGCTCTTATGATCCGTATACACTCGACAAGAAGAACCATACAAGTAATGCCTCCAAATTTTCAACGCAAACACCACAGCGGCTAACTCAAGATCATGAGTAGGATAATTCATCTCGTATGGCTTTAATTGTCGAGACGCATAGGCCACTACTCTCTCATTTTGCATCAATACACATCCCAATCCTTGTTTAGAAGCATCACTATAAATAACGAAACCTTCCGTTCCTTGTGGTAAGGATAGGATCGGAGACGTAGTCAACCGCTTTTTCAACTCATCAAAACTCTTCTGACACTCATCACTCCACTCAAATTTCTGTGACTTCTGCAATAATAAGGTGAGCGGTCAAGCTATTTTCGAGAATCCTTCAACAAATCGACGATAATAGCCCGCTAATCCTAGAAAACTCCGAACTTCCTTAACATTCCGTGGAGGCTCCCAAGCTAAGACTGCTTCAACCTTTTGAGGGTCTACACGAATACCATCGGCTGAGATGATGTGTCCCAGAAAAGAAACTTCTTTAAGCCAGAACTCGCACTTAGAAAATTTAGCATAAAGCTTATCAGCCCTCAAAATACTCAACGTGATTCTCAAGTGTTCGGCATGCTCTGTCTCACTTTTGGAATAGATTAATATATCGTCGATAAACACCACTACAAATTTATCGAGATATTCGATAAAAGTTTTGTTCATAAGTTGCATGAAGGCCGCCGGAGCATTTGTTAAACCGAATGGCATAACTACGAATTCGTAATGCCCATACCTTGTCCGAAATGCTGACTTGGGAATATCCGAATCTCGAATTCGGAGTTGGTAATATCCTGACCTCAAATCAATCTTGGAGAAAACCGTAGTCCCTTGTAATTGATCAAATAGATCATCGATTCTTGGCAACAGATACTTGTTCTTAATAGTGAGTTTATTCAACTCACGATAGTCAATACATAGCCGTAAGGACCCATCTTTCTTTCGTACAAACAATACCGGTGCACCCCACGGAGACACACTAGGCCGAATATAACCTTTGTCCAACAATTCACCCAATTGTTTCTTCAATTCTAACATTTCCGATGGGGCCATTCTGTACGGTGCCTTGGATATTGGCGCCGCATTGGGCTCTAGTTCGATGACGAACTCTACTTCACGATGTGGTGGCAATCCCGGCAAATCATCCGGAAATACGTCTGGAAATTCATTCACAATCGAACAGAGGATAGCAGTACTCGCCAACTTCCGACTTTAATGCGTAACACCAATAATCGGTACACCCTTGTCGCAATAATTTCATTGCTTTCATGGCTCGAATAAACTTCCCGTAGTACCAGGTTTTGCCCTTCAAAACGTGTTCAGTACCATCCGGCGCGACTATCGAAATTATCTTCCGACGATAATCTACTATCGCTCCATGCCGATTTAACCAATCATCACCGAGGATTAAATCCTCTCCCATCATATCGATCACAATCAAATCGGATGACCAATCTTTACTTCCAATGGTTACAGGACAATTGGCGATCTCTTGATCCCCAACTATCCTTTCCCCACTTGGCAACCCAACAATAAAAGGTTCACATGTAGAGAGACCGTCTAGGCCCAAACGATTCACACAAGATAATGATATAAAAGAATGAGTAGCTCCAGAATCAAACAATACATCTACCGGGTGCATCGAAATATAAACAATACCTGACATAGTGGCAGTCCCTACGTCATCAGTCCGCTTCATCTCATACAATCGGGGTGGGGCTGATCCAATGCTAGGTGCATCCTTAGGCTCGGTTTTACCTCTGCCACTGCCGCGTCCGAAACTCGGAGTTGGCTGTCCCGTAACTGTGCCAGCCGGGGTAGGAGACTGTTTAGAAAATATTCTGCCCACTGACTCACAATATAACGCGCGATGACCCTGCTTCCCACACTTAAAACAATCAATGGGGCGAGAAGTGCAGCGAGAACTGACATGTCCCGGATTTCCACAATTAAAGCAAACCCTCGGTATTCCTCCACTAGGCTGAGGGGAACCGACAGAAGATTGCATAGAAGATTGAGGCCTACGCGATCCACTGCCTCGGAAACTACCAGAAAATTTTGGTTTCTTCGAGCTCAGCTGCAGGAACCGAATCGACACCATCTCATAAGCAAGTGCTCTATCCTGATATTCTCTCAAAGTAGTACACCCAAGGCCCGCCATATACTTTCGGACCTCCGGTTTCATCCTTGCATCGAAATGAAGTATCTTGTCTATCTCATCCTTAACTCGATCTTGGACATACACTAACTGCTTGTTGTATGTCTTGATTGCTTCAGAAATAGGAACATCTTCGGGTTGAGCTCAAGAACTCATCGACTCTTGCCGGTGAACCGAATTTGGACAATACCGAGCTTCCATCAATTCTTTAAATTCTTCCCAAGTGACATCACGGTTCTTGGGCTTAACACTCGCCACCATCCAAGCGTCATCAACTATCGATATTGAGCAATCGGGACTCTTTTGGCTTCAGGACAACCAATACCGTCAAAGATCTTCTCCACTCAACTAACCAATGATCCCAATTGTTCGCATCACCGGAACCATCGAATGCAGGAGGGTTCATCTTCATAACTTCTTGAAGCCATTGATCCTCAACCGTCCCGCCAAGATTAATATTACGCACCACTTGTGCCGGTTGGTGCACTTGTGTTACAACTTGTTGAAGAACGTTAGGCACCTCGGCCTCCGATACTCCATTCGAACCTCCCCAAGCAAACGGGTCCGACCTAGTCGCAGAGCGAGATGCCGATTCTGAAACGGACCTCTCGGACTCAGACATTACCACTCTGCCACGGCCTCTACCACGACCACGTTGACGGATAGCTCTACCTCTCGGCATACTGAAGAGTAAGAATGATTCAACAAGGAAATGATTACAATAATAGATTGCACAATATTACGGTAATTATTTCCGAAGGAAAGAAACAACCAACATCCGAAGAGTCTTCCAACACAGGCAACACGAGGTGGTAGCATGCCAATGATATCGTAGATAACAACTGACTCAATTTAATAGACCCAAAACACCGACAGCCTAGGTATCCATAAACCTAGTCTCTGATACCATATTCTGTAACACCCCCATGATTTACGGAGATATTACAGCGCCGTAGATCCTTTTTGGAGGACCTACCAGGCTTAGACCCATATAAAACACAATAAATACGACAAACATAAACGTTCATACACTCAAAACCAACCTCAATTTCAACATAACATGCATCACAATACCAAACAACATATCATCCCGAGGAATCATAACCAATATGACCGTTCACCACGGGAATACAACATCATTAACCATTAATAATGACATGACATACAACACCGGACAGTACCCGTGCGAGTACAAAACCAAAACACAACTTTGACCATGACCCTATGACCATCAACTCCAAATAGTGCACGATATCAATGCTGCCCACCAAGCTCGTGTCCGTCCTGTGCTAGTCCTCCCACTGGACCTGTACCTGAATACACAAAAGTATATCCACCCCAAAAGGGGTCAGCAAGAAGCCGGTGCAAGTACAATGATTCTAGAATATGTACAACAAGTGAATAATCAACAAAAACCATAGAAAATCATAGTGCCTTCACAGATATTCCGGAATACCACATCACAGTCATCATCACAAAACAACCTCCCGAGCTATCGGCCCCGTACCTCTCGGCCAAGATACACACCCCGCAGACACCTCGTCAGCCCTCCCCAGTGTATAGCCCAACCGAGTGATCCGTAGGGATACGCAGCCTCTAGGACCCTGTGGGACCCTCACCGGTTTTACTCGGCTCACACACTCGATCAACAATTGGCACAAATTCCATTTTTACATATTCACACGAAGTACATTAAACACAATCAAAGTACTTGCCTCAATTTGAACGACACAAGAAACGGCGAACGGATGAATGTACGGTCCGAACTTCCTTCAACGATTCGATCCTAACACATCGAAATATCGAATCAAAACACAACACCACAGAAATGGAAAGATTCACCCTAAGTTCTACCCTTAGGGACATTTATTCAAACACTACGAAGGCAACGTAGCTCGAACCCAAACTATGAAAGGTAACTTAGGGTTAAATCCGTGAATCTTGGAGAAAAATGAAGGATTATGATTACAACATCACAATCTAGTACAAATCGGAGCTAGGATAGATTAGAATCAAAGATCTCGAAACAAATCCCCAAAATATGAAGAACTAGGGTTCCAACGGTTTTACCTTGATTTGGATGGTGAAAGTTGATAAGATGTTGATAACTTGGTGTTAGGAGCTCAAAATTATCATTGGATGAAGAAATCCGACCAAAAATCTGCACTCCCACTGATCAAGTATGCCCAGCCGCCGAAGAGAAGAGGAAGAGGTGTTAAATGACATTTCTAGAACCTACCCCCATATATATCTTTGGGGGTATTAGCGCACGCTACGGCTACAGGCTTAGCGTGCGCTAACGAGCCGAGGGCGGTGCATCTTAAGAAAAAGGCGGTCGAACATTACGCGGACTCGGTAGCGTCTGAACTATCGTTAGCGTGCGCTACCGATTGCTACTAGCGCGCTAACTCCATACGATGGCGGCGCTACGGAAGTATCTGCAGCCGTAAACGTTTCGTCCTCACGACTGACATCCTAGCGCACGCTATCATACAAGTAACGTGCGCTAGTACATCGAAATAGCGTACGTTAGTCCGTCCATAGCGTACGCTAACGCCTCAATCCAGAGTCCAGAAAGCTTACTGTCCAGCGGGCCTAACGCACGCTATTGCACAAGAGTAGCGTGCGCTACTCGAACCTGGTTAGCGTGCGCTAGACATACAGTCTTAGCGTGCGCTAACTGCTATTTTCCAAATTTAAATTCGCAAGAAGGCCGGCTAAAACGAGCTCAATTCGAGAATCACAAAACCCAACAATTATCATCCATGAATATGCCAAGGTCAATCATCAATATATACGGTCCAAATAACCACAATACCACAAAATACATCCAAAATAACACTCACAAAATACACGGGTATTACAAAAATAATTAGAACAAATATTGCATTTTCTTTGCAATTATTAAACCAAACTTTTTAATTGTGTGTTTCACTTATTTTATCTATAAAAATAGACTAATAGTGTATAATTCAAATTATAACCAAACTTTCTTATGGGATCGATAAACCGGACTCAAAAAGTCCACTTTACTACTTGATACGATATCGTGCACTTGCGATAGTTACACTAAGAACATATCAAGTTTTTGGCGCCGTTGCCGGGGAAGTATAAGTTATATTTGAAATCTTACATTGTAAACTATTTTTATAGGTACAACTTTCTAGACATTGTAACTTAGTACTCAATTGTGTTTGTCCGGTCAAGTGGCGGATAACGGTACTCCGTGACTATTAAAGTCGGATTTTTCAGTTTCCCACAACAACTGATATTTGTAAATATTTCCTCCATTTATTTTTATTTTTTTTATAATGGAAGAAACGTTGTATAAAATTGAAAAAAGATTCCCCTTTCTAAGCAAAAATGCAATTTTAAAAATTTACAAGACAAGGCTTGAAAGGATGAGGTTGCTTATGAATAAAAGTATACCTTTTGACATAAGATTCATTATTGAAACCAAAGTAAGAATAGAGGGTGAATTCACAGAAACACCGACTAGATTTTTACCAGGGCTTGGAAAAAGTTCATATGCGAAGAAACGACGAGCAAAGATGATAGCCGTTTGTTATAAATGTGCTAGATGGAACTGTAATTTAAAATGTCGATCTTTAGGAATTCCATCTACAAACAGAGAAGATAAAATTCAGTTAATTAAGGATGGTCTAAATAAGGAGAATTTAGATGATATCGAAATTTCTCTTGACACGCATCCTAGTGGACTCGTATATTACGGAATTCGATGTTTGTGGAATAAATTCCAACCAGAATATGAACAACGTCTTGGGAATCTGACGTTAAAAGACCCTGTTTGCCAATTTGTAAGAAAATTGGATGGGAAGCTTCTTCCCGACTCATAGAAGGCATTTAGGCCATTTCTGAACGTAAAATCAGAGGAAGATGTGAGCCACAATCACAACTACTGTACAAACGCATAAGTATCTTTTATTTTTGTCGTGTGGTGAGATTTTCTGAATAAAAAAAAAAGTGATACGCAATAAATGCTTTCATTATTCTATTGAGTAGTTGAAGCGCAATCAACGCAATCACAAACTTGTTAAACAATTTTTACCTTCTTTTTCTTCTATAAATAAATATTGTGCTTGTTTCTTTCATTCATCCCTCAAACTTGCACTTTTCTCTGTTTCTCTCTAAATAATTTCTTTTAAAAATGGAGTCATCATCTTCAACAAAAAAATTTAGCACAGTCTGTATTTTTGGTGGAGCTAGTTATGGAAAAGAGGCATGCTTTACTGAAGCAGCCCACAACTTGGGTCGTACCTTAGGAGAAAAATGCATTCATGTAGTTTACGGAGGAGGAAGTCTAGGATTAATGGGACGAGTTGCTGCTTCTGCCTATATGGAAGGAGTAAGAGTATTGGGAATAATCCCAAAACCTCTGGCTGAAAGTAAAATCACCGGGTCAACTATTGGAGATGAGTTTAGATCTGTAAATATGCAAGATCGCATAACTCACATGATAAATAATTCTGGCGCCTTTATCACCCTTCTCGGTGGTTTTGGCACCCTTGTGGAACTTTTTCATGTGGTTACCAGAGCCCAGCTAAATGTTCATCAAAAACCAATAGGTGTGCTTAATGTCAATGGTTTCTTTGATGGTTTACTGTCTTTCATCGACTAGTCTACTGAAAAGGGTTTTATTTCCGAGCGTGCTAAACGAATCATAGTCGTTGCAACAACACCAGAAGAACTAATCAAAAAACTCAATGAATTTGTTCCTCAACCAGATCCAGCTCTAGCTAAAATTGTCTGGATGGAAGATTTTACCGTGAGAAAAGGAAAAGTGGATTCATTCCTCTCCCTTTGATATCCCATGTCGGACCTCTTTTATTTTTACTTTCTGTCGTGTGTAATAATCGTGGTAAATTGTGGCAGCTTAAGGAGTTTCTTCTTGATCTCTTGACGCGCATCTATTCGCGATTTATGTATTGTTATTTTATTACTGTAATTTTTATTGTGTGTTTTTTTATAATAGCATTGATGGCAGCGTAAGACGACTCTTCGGACTTTCTTGATGCGCATCTTAAAAATTGTGTTATACTTCCGAGTATATTTTATTTTCTTTTGTTGTGTGCCTCGTATATTTATTCTCTTGCAGATTCTAAAAGGCGTTTGCTCAAACATCAACTTTATTAACAGGGAGTATTCTGCTTTTTCTGCATTGCTTTTTATTTTACTTTATTTTTAAAAACTGAGGACAGTTTTATTTTCAAGTTTGGGGGTGGTTTGTTTTATTATTTTGGTGTGTTGTAATTTTGGTGTGTTTTGATTGATTTGGTTATTTGCCGTAATTTTTTTTATTATTATATATATATATTTATAGTATTTTGATTTTTGAGATTTCTAGATCTGGCCATAACACCAATAAATTATCTATATACAAGCTTCTAAAATAGTTTTAACCGGTAAAAAAAATTGTATATTCCAAAATTTTTGAGCTTTAATCTCTCTTTCCAAGCCTTGTAGTTATCATATAAAATCGAGTCATTCGTTACCTTGAGAAAAGAAGAATCAATCGGTTGATGAAAAATAGAACTGAAATTTACTTAATTTGTGGAGTTTTTGATTTTTCATGCTTAAACTAAGAAATGATTTTCTGCAAAAATTCTATTCCCTAAAAAAAAAAAGGAGTCATTGGTGAAAAGAGCTACACGTTAGCAAATAACGGTGTGAAAGCTATCACCTAAAAAAATAAATGACAAAAAGGAGAAGTGTTGAGCAGCAACAGCTGCCTAATTTTGGGGTTTCTAAACTTTTGCGAAAAATAAAGGACTAACCATTGTTGGTGCGTAGCTGCCGTCTCACAGAAAAATTGGTGAAAAGAGCTACACGTTAGCAAATAACGGTATGAAAGCTATCACCTTTTAAAAAAAATGTGATAGAAATTGTGTTGGTGAAAAGAGCTACACGTTAGCAAATAACGGTGTGAAAGCTATCACTAAAAGGGATGAAGTTTATGAGCAGATTTGAATTAATTAGCGGCTGAATTTCAATACACTCAATTTCGTGAAAAATCACAATATTTGATGACGCCAATGAAATTTTTCTTCATATTGAGTCGAAAAATAAATGAGTGATCGAGAGCAACCATTAAAGGGAGTTGTGTGTATCACGAGTGGGAAAGAAATAATCAACCTTTTGGGGGAAAACCTTGAATTTGGAATTACAAAATAAAAACCGTGTTTTAACTTCAAAATCATTAGTAGATTTATTTTGAATCTTGACTCATTTCTATCTACTGTATAAAGCTGGTTGTTGTGCATTAATGGCATTTTGATCTCCTTTTCTCTTTATATATAATTATTTTAATTTATGTGTGTATTAATTTTTCTTATTTTTATTTTTGGAGCATGAATAATAAAGAGTCTTGCTCGGGGCTAGCAAGAATTCAAGTTTGGGGGTGTGATAAGTGTCAGTTTTGTACACTTATCCATGGTCTGTATCGATAAAATTCACCCATAATTGAGCTAGTCTTCTCGTTTTTTGCTTTTAATTAATTAGTTTTTAATAAAATTATTTTTATCGGATGATGATCGGATTAAATAACTGATTTACTCAAGAAATAACATGTTTATTAAATATTCTCTTTGTTGAATTTTGATATATTCATGTTGTAGGGCTTTTCGAGACGAATTCGGTAGTCTTTCCGGATTCAAAATCAGAGTTATATATCAAAAGTTATCATCCGAAGAAGATCTGGGGCAAAAACGCAAAGTCTGAGAAATTCTGGGCTGAAAACGTAACTCTCAAAGCAACCAGTGAACAAATTGACGAAGTTAGTTACGGCCGTAACTACAGAATGTTACGGCCGTAAGTCATCCTAGTTACGACCGTAACTCCTGAATGTTACGGCCGTAACTCTTGACAGATTGTTATGATTTGTCTAATTTTTTATACTTTTTGTGTATTATTGAGGGGATGGCTGGCATTGATCCGATCTATTATAATAATGCTGGATTTTTGGAGCTATTAGATGACTTTAGGTGTATAAATAGACCCCTTAGATCCTTCATCATTCATCATTCATCTTATAATTTTCCATTTTTTGTAAACTTTTCTTTTTGTGTGAAGAACACACTTGTGTTCTTGAGTGATTTTTGTAAGTGAGGTATAGCATATGTTGTTAGAGAGTTTATTGCTTCTATCTCCTTTATCTACTAAGGGAGTTAGGATCAATTCTTTCTCTTGATTCAACTAATAATGACCACACAAGCTTGTAATATGTATAATAAACCCTTCATGGGCTAAGTAACCTTTAGTTGGGATTATAAACAAGGTTAGTCATGTTATTTATGTTTGTATAAAAGATCTGTAATATCCGCAATTTCGAATTTCGGTAATTTTCTTTTTTTCCGCGGAAGTCTGTTTTGACGACTCTCTCATGACCGTTTCGTCATTCCGAGAATGATTAATTCTGCACTTTTTGTCATCCGAGTTCGTTTCGGTATTGTTTTGTTGAGTTCCGAGCTTTTTAGCAACTTTTCCGCACTTAAGTTCGATTCTTGTGAATCTCGTCCGAAACTGTTGTTTCGAGTTTCTCGTAAGTTCATTTAATGTTATTATTCATGTTGCGAGCTTTGGTTTGGTGTTTTGATCGTGTATCGTGTATTTCGGACGTTTTGGGCCGTTTTCGGAATTTCCCAAAGTTTGGGGTAATTACTTCCGTTGTCGAATTTCGATCCTTCGGGTGGTCGGAATCGTGTGTTCTATTAGCTCTTATATTCGTCTTTGCGAGTACTTCGTAACCGTACCTTCGATTCGTATTCAGGTTCGGGTTTCGGTGTCGTTTCGTTGAGTTCAGTGTTGCTATATGACTTTTTCCAAGTATGAATTCGGCTTTGTTAAAATCACCATAAATTCTTGGAAGCTCCAAAAATTCTGAATCTTTGCAATATTATAGATCATCAAGTTATCTTTCCAATGGCTCAAACGGTGAGTCAATCGGAGTCCGAACGAAGGAGTTATGGTCGAAATAGCTAAGACTGAACGATGTGCCTTTTTGGTGTTGGAGTAGGCTGTACCGTGTGCCGCGGCACACTTCGGCTGGGCCGCGGCACTAAGCTAGTACTGGGCAGTTTTTTTGGCCGTGGGCCGCGGCACACTTGTCCTGTGCAGATCAACCTATTTAAGGCCTGGCAGCGTGTTTTTCACCCATTTTCTCATCCTCTTCCTTCTCTTCCGCGGCTGGAGGTGTGGAGATCATGGAAAGATGTTGTTGGACAATCAATCCATGAAGTCTTGGAGTTCATATCATCAATCATCCATCCTATAACATCCTCCGATCTACCGAATCAAGGTTAGATTTCTTGAAAATCTAGTTTTGGGGAATTTGGGTGTTTTGGTTGTTTTCGTCCGATTAATCCGATTTAACTTAGGATTGTGATGGATTGATGATTATTTAGATTTATTATTTCATTTCCCTTGTTATTCCATGGTTGGATCGTATCGATACGTTGTTTTGGCCGAGTTCTTGATCGACGCCTTGAAGGTGTCCGGTAAAATGTCATAGAGGGGTTTTTGGGCGTTCTACGATTATTCTTCCTCGTATGATCGATGATTTATTGATTATATGATGTTAGGGTATAGTTTCTTGCGAATAAACCGCTTAGAACCCTTCCGTTCATCGTCGTCTTCCGTTTCGATAGCATCGGGCGTTCTGAAGCTTCCCGGATGAGCCGTGTCCGTTCGTGGTTCCGTGCTCGTGGTATCGAGGCAAGTACCTTGCTCATACATTTCTTATTTTGTGGATATGATGATCGGTGATCGACTTGGTGTGTTTGTTTGGTTGTTCGAAATGAAGTTTCAATAGATTTCGGTTTGGCCTCGTTAAAGGCTCTTTTTCAAAACGCGTGTGTGTTTTGTGAACGGTGTGTTTTGGGAATTGATTATGATTTGGTCATTTTGAACGTTGAAGGCTTTGATGATATCCCTGTTGTTTAAAGTTATGGAATCGTGTATTCCGTGTTTAATCTTGTTATTCTGTTTTGAAGAGTTTGATAATGTTGTCGGATAAGTGGCCATCTCTAGTAAGTATTCTTGATGAACTTACATTCTTAGCATATTAATATTGCATGAGTAACGTGTGTGTGTGTATGCTCACTACGGGTTAGATCCGACGGGGTCTCGGTAGGGCTCCACGAAGCTGTGGGACCGCGAGCTTGCTTTTAACCACTACGGGTTAGATCCGACGGGGTCTCGGTAGGGATCCACGAAGCTGTGGGTCCGCGGTTAATTGTGGTGCATTTTTTCAAATGTGATTTGATATTGGCATTTCCGGAAATGAGTGCTTTCGAACGGTTTTCATGATTGCATGCATTGACTAAGTGTGTAAGAGGTAAGTTGTTCGTTTGGCCTACTTGGCTAGGATGGCTCTAGAGTATTTTGTCGTTTATGTTAAATCCTTTATTTGCGGATTTTGATGTTGGGAGACGAACCTTGTGGTCGTTCTTGTGTACTGTGAGTTGATGAGATTTGGGGCTAAAATCCCAATGGTTTTGTAAAAGTCATTTTACGGATTTGGGGCTAAAATCCCAACAGTTTGGTAAAGGTCATTTTTCGGAAAGTAAACCTTTGGGGCGGTGACCCCTTTCGTCTTTTGGGTTTTGAAAAGTAGGATTTGATAATCCAAAATCGTTTTCTATTAAAACTCCCGATGGTATTTCAAATCATTTTATAAATTGTTTCCCTTGATATTTTGATCTTGAAATTTTGGGAAGTCTTTACTCAAACTCTCGCCTCGGGAAGTGTTCATCTTGTTGTATTTGAATCTTTGAGGATTCCGAATTATTATCATTCGTGGAATGTGAATTGTATGACTCGTATTTTTGCACTTGTACTTGCACTAGAAAAATAGTAGAGTTTTGCTAACCCCCGAGTATTCGGGGGGTGGATGTCTATTTTTGCATTCAGGTTTTGGAGCATAACACAAGGTTGGCACGAAGGATGATGAAAGATGATCGATACTAATCACAGGAGGAACCGTACATTGTTTATTGGTTCAGTTGTACTTTATTTTCTGCTGCTATATTTTTTTCCCGTTGTACGGGTGTGCTTGTGTTTTGACCCCCTGCGTGGGCATGAGTTGTAATCGAGTTGTATGTTTTCATTGAAAGGCCAAATCGGTCTACTGAGTCATTTTAGCCTTAAAGGCATTGTCGAGTTGTTTCATGTTGTTACTAGCCTAGTATATCCTTGAGGAAAGGTTCTACGGCGTGTAATATCCCTGAGCAGATTGGGGGTGTTACATAAATGGTATCGGAGCTTAGGTTGTGGAAACCTAGGCTGTCGGGTCAAGTCATGTTGTTTGAGTCTTGTTTCGTCGGATTTTATCTGACTGAGTCGTGTCGCGACGCGTCGTTTGAGTTTGTTGGTCGTGATTAGTATCGTGGGGCGATCATCATCTTCGTGCGACCTGTGGAAGTAAGTCTCCCTTCTTTGTGTTGTGCCTCGTGTGACACGAGCTATTTTTATGATTATTTGTTAAGTGATGGAATCCTTATGTGGATTTTGATTTCACGATATGTATTTAGTCGACTCTCGTATTTGATTTATACGAGGAGTGTCGTCGCTTGTGATGTCTTTTTTTATTGTTGTTTTTGTTCGTTGCTGATGATTTTCGAATCGATTTGCACGTTTTACAAGTTCTCTTGTGGAGGCTTTGTGCTTATACGCGTTCGACTTGTTCACTAGCGAGTGCGGGAGAGTCCTTAGAGGCCTCAAATGGGGTCAGTAGTTTTGTTCTGAATGTGGTATTTTTTTGTTTATTTCCGTTTAAAGACATGTACTGTTTTGATTTTAAACGTTTTGATGCGTGTATTAGGAGTTGTTTTAGTGAACGTCGATATGTGTGAGTTTTGGGCATTCTGGCCTATTGGATTTTTGAAAACCTTGAGTATCTTGGAAAAATAAATTTCGAGACATACTTTTCAAATGAGTTATTTTCTTGTGGTACATCCTAGGTGCCACAATATATTTCAAAAAATTTCTACTTCGAGGACCAAAATGCTTTGAGATATTTTCAATGTTTTAGAAACACTTTTATTTAAACCCGAGTGTCGAATATTCTGAAAGTTTTCACTAAGAGAAAGTGTCCTCATTTTTATGTATGCATGATGTTCGCGTTGTCGTTATGATGTTTGCTCCCGAGTATGATCAGATTGGTGGCATGAACGTCGAGGCGTTGCCACGCATTTGTTGTGAGAGGTGGGATGTTGGTGTCGAATGTTGCCGCCTCGTAGTGATTTCTGCGTTGTCGCGCATGTGCGAGCTGTTAGAGCTTGGTTTGGTATGACCGTGTACATCGGTGATGGTTCCGTTATGTGTCGGTTGTTTAATGTCTCGTTACATTGCTCCCGTTTTTGTGAATTTCGTGGACGAGGTCGAAGGTAAAACCCGTACTATTTTGACTTCTGTATTTTCTCTCTCCAGTCTATCGATTCGCTCATGTTCGTTGATACTATATGAACTTGTTTTGTATTTCGGTTTCATCGTCCGAACGAACTGTGATCTTGTTGTTGGTCGATCTGGTTATCGCTGTGACTTTTTCGAGTTCGGTTCGATTCTTGTGAACTTTGTTCGGGAGTGACATCATCTGGTTCTATTAGTTCTTTTATTCGAAGTGGATCGGATTTGGAACTCTTGTGTTTTCGACTTTGTCAACTCATTATGTTCGTTGACATTTCTGAGCTTGTCCTGCCCCTTGCTTTTGTTGATCAAACGAGTGTGGTATTGTTTCGGAATAACTCATTTGTCGTTGTGACTTTTCAATCGCTATTCCCTTTCCTGTGGATCTTATGGGAATGCATGTCTTGTAGTTCTCACTAGATCATCCTGGGAGTTGTTGTTTGAGTTTTATTATCCTTCGTGTTTCGGACATGATTGTTCGATTTTTGTTGTCTCGATCGTTTGTTTGTTCGGTTTTTGTTCTCGTTTTGTGATTGTTGAGCGTTCAGGCTCCTTCCTAATTCCCTTAAGTTCGGGAAATTAGTCTCGTTTTCGATCTTCCAACCCTTGGGCAATGGAATTCCGTAGTTGTTCAGCGTTTGGCTCGCGTTTTGATTGATGTACCGTTGGGTCGGTCAATCATGTTGATTTTCGTTCGTTGTGTTTTGTGATTGTTCGGATAATTGACTTGACTATATTATCCGTTTGATGACGCTTGTCATTTGTTGGTTTTATTATATTCCTAACGGCGAC
Source organism: Orobanche coerulescens (assembly GCA_033398695.1). Lineage (NCBI taxonomy): Eukaryota > Viridiplantae > Streptophyta > Magnoliopsida > Lamiales > Orobanchaceae > Orobanche > Orobanche coerulescens. The sequence continues at coordinate 18,966,483 of CM065814.1, read as the reverse complement.
GTTGTGTTGGTCGTCGTGGAGCGTGTTTTCACGCCGTATGTCTCTTTGCGTTCCTTGCAGTGCTTCGCCGTCGGGCGTGAGTTTTTGGTTTTTGCGTATCTCGTCGAGTTTTCCTGGCAGGGGATATTGCTTCTCCCTACTTATTTTAAGTTTCGGGACGAAACTTCTTTTAAGGAGGGTAGAATGTAATATCCGCAATTTCGAATTTCGGTAATTTTCTTTTTCTCGGAGGAAGTCTGTTTTGACGACTCTCTCATGACCGTTTCGTCATTCCGAGAAGGATTAATTCTGCACTTTTTGTCATCCGAGTTCGTTTCGGTATCGTTTTGTTGAGTTCCGAGCTTTTTAGCGACTTTTCCGCTTAAGTTCGATTCTTGCGAATCTCGTCCGAAACTATTGTTTCGAGTTTCTTGTAAGTTCATTTAATGTTATTATTCATGTTGCGAGCTTTGGTTTGGTGTTTTGATCGTGTATCGTGTATTTCGGACGTTTTGGGCCGTTATCGTAATTTCCCAAAGTTTGGGGTAATTACTTCCATTGTCAAATTTCGAGCCTTCGGGTGGTCGGAATCGTGTGTTCTATTAGCTCTTATATTCGTCTTTGCGAGTACTTCGTAACCGTACCTTCGGTTCGTATTCAGGTTCGGGTTTCGGTGTCGTTTCGTTGAGTTCAGTGTTACTATACGACTTTTTCTAAGTATGAGTTCGGCTTTGTAAAAATCACCATAAATTCTTGGAAGCTCCAAAAATTCTGAATCTTTGCAATATTATAGAACTTCAAGTTAGCTTTCCAATGGCTCAAACGGTGAGTCAATCGGAGTCTGAACGAAGGAGTTATGGTCGAAATAGCTAAGACTGAATGATGTGCCTTTTTGGTGTTGGAGTAGGCTGTACCGTGTGCCGCGGCACACTTCAGCTGGGCCGCGGCACTAAGCTAGTACTGGGCAGTTTTTTTGGCCGTGGGCCGCGGCACACTTGTCCTGTGCAGCGGCACACAGTGCAGATCAGCCTATTTAAGGCATGGCAGCGTGTTTTTCACCCATTTTCTCATCCTCTTCATTCTCTTCCGCGGCTGGAGGTGTGGAGATCATGGAACGATATTGTTGGACAATCAATCTATGAAGTCTTGGAGTTCATATCATCAATCATCCATCCTATAACATCCTCCGATCTACCGAATCAAGGTTAAATTTCTTGAAAATCTAGTTTTGGGGAATTTAGGTGTTTTGGTTGTTTTCGTCCGACTAAACCGATTTAACTTAGGATTGTGATGGATTTATGATTATTTAGATGTATTATATCATTTCCATTGTTATTCCATGGTTGGATCATATCGATTCGTTGTTTTGGCCGAGTTCTTGATCGACGCCTTGAAGGTGTCCGGTAAAATGTCATAGAGGGGTTTTTGGGCGTTCTACGATTATTCTTCCTTGTATGATCGATGATTTATTGATTATATGATGTTAGGGTCGAGTTTCTTGCGAAGAAACCACTTCGAACCCTTCCGTTCGTCGTCATCTTCCGTTTCGATAGCATCGGGCGTTCCGAAGCTTCCCGGATGAGCCGTGTCTGTTCGTGGTTATGTGCTCGTGGTATCGAGTCAAGTACCTTGCTCATACATTTCTTATTTTGTGGATATGATGATCGGTGATCGACTTGGTGTGTTTGTTTGGTTGTTCGAAATGAAGTTTCAAAAGATTTCGGTTTGGCCTCGTTAAAGGCTTTTTTTTCAAAACGCGTGTGTGTTTTGTGAACGGTGTGTTTTGGGAATTGATTATGATTTGGTCATTTTGAACGTTGAAGGCTTTGATGATATCCCTGTTGTTTAAAGTTATGGAATTGTGTATTCCGTGTTTAATCTTGTTATTGTGTTTTGAAGAGTTTGATAATGTTGTCCCATAAGTGGCCATTTCTAGTAAGTATTCTTGATGAACTTACATTCTTAGCATATTAGTATTGTATGAGTAACGTGTGTGTGTGTGTATGCTCACTATGGGTTGTAATATCCGCAATTTCGAATTTCGGTAATTTTCTTTTTTCGGAGGAAGTTCGTTTTGGCAACTCTATCATGACCGTTTCGTCATTCCGAGAATGATTAATTCTGCACTTTTTGTCATCCGAGTTCGTTTCGGTGTCGTTTTGTTGAATTCCGTGTCCATAATCGACTTTTTCACGTGGGAGTTCGACTTTGTAAAGTCACCATTAATTCTTGGAAACTTCAAAAATTCTGAATCTTTGCAACATTATAGAGAATCAAGTTAGCTTTCCAATGGTTCAAACGGTGAGTCAATCGGAGTCCAGACGAAGGAGTTATGGTCGAAATAGCGAAGACTGCACGGTGTGCCTTTTTGGTGTTGAAGGGGGCTGTACCTTGTGCCGCGGCACACTCAGGCTGTGCCGCGGCACAAAGCTAATTCCTGGGCGTTTTTCTTCGCCCTGGGCCGCGGCACACTCATCCTGTGCCGCGGCACACGGGCTTTTTCTGCGTTTTTTAGCAGATTTGCGAGGAGAAAAACTTCATTTTTTCTCCTCTCTTCTTCCTCCTTCATCTTAGGCGATTTGATGGCGATTTTGGGCGATTTGAGTGCTCCAAAACTTGTAGAGATTATCCTCCTCAAGTCTTGTTGAAGATTTTCTACCTCTACTTGAATCCTTCATCCAAATCAAGGTATTGTGGCTTGAACCCTTGTTTTTGTAGATTTGGGGATTTTTCCTTTTTGATTTCGATTCCAATCCGTTTTTGATCAATTAGTTGTTGTATAAACTTTGTTTTGAACTTGTTCTATGGATTAGATACTCGTATCTTTGGTTCGTTCGACCCGAGAGGTGATTTCTTTGTTCTTGAAGGGTCTTGAACATTTAATGTTCGATTAAATGTTCGAATGAGTTCCCTTTGATAGTTTGTTGGGATTTCCGTTGTTTTTGGCCTTGATTCTCATCATAATCATGTTTTATTATTCCCTACGGAGGATTATAGGTGCTCGATGATTCCGATGTTGAATTCCGTTGGTGTTGATGATTCATATGGTGTTTTCCCGTAGTAATTTCGGTGCTATCACGTTCTAGATAGTGTTCGGGAATTTGAGGGCTACCCGGCCGTATCCGTTCACTTTTCCATTTCTCGTGATATCGAGGCAAGTACCTTGCCCATACTTTTCTCGTTTTATGAATATGATGATCGGTGGTCGTCTTGATGTGTTTGTTTGGTTATTTGAAATGAAGTTTCAAAAGATTTCGGTTTGGCCTCGTTAAAGGCTTTCTTTCAAATGCGTGTGTGTTTTGTGAACGGTGTGTTTTGGGAATTGATTATGATTTGATTATTTTGAACGTTGAAGGATTTTATGATGATACTCCTATTGTTCAAGTTATGGAATCGTGTATTCCGTATTTAATCTTGTTATTGTGTTTTGAAGAGTTTGATAATGGTGTCGAGTTAATGGCCATCTCTAGTGAGTATTCTTAATGAACTTACATTCTTAGCATGTTAGTATTGCATGAGTAACGTGTGTGTGTGTGTATGCTCACTGCGGGTTAGATCCGACGGGGTCTCGGTAGGGCTCCACGAAGCTGTGGAACCGCGAGCTTGCTTTTAACCACTGCGGGTTAGATCCGACGGGGTCTCGGTAGGGATCCACGAAGCTGTGGGTCCGCGGTTAATTGTGGTGCATTTTACAAATGTGATTCGATATTGGCATTTCCGGAAATGAGTGCTTTTGAACAGTTTTCATGATTGCATGCATCGACTAAGTGTGTAAGAGGTAAGTTGTTCGTTTGGCTTACTTGGCTAGGATGGCACAAGAGTATTTTGTTGTTTGTTTAAAATCCTTTATTTGTGGATTTTAATGTTGGGAGACGAACCTTGTGGTCGTTCTTGTGTACTGTGAGTTGATGAGATTTGGGGCTAAAATCCCAATGGTTTTGTAAGAGTCATCTTATGGATTTGGGGCTAAAATCCCAACGGGTTGGTAAATGTCATTTTTCGGAAAGTAAAGGTTTGGGGCGGCGACCCCTTTTGTCTTGTGGATTTTGAAAAGTAGGATTTGATAATCCTAAATGGTTTTCTATTAAAACTCTCGATGGCATTCTAAATCGTCTTATAAATTATTTCCATTGATTTATGATATTTCGATTTTGAAATGTTTTCTCAAACTCTTGCCTCGGGAAGTACTTTTCATTTCGTTTGGATCTTTGAGGATTCCTGGTTATTTTTATTCGTGGAATGTGAATTGTATGGCTCGTATTTGCACTTTGTTCTTGCACTAGCAAAACAGTGGAGTTTTGCTAACCCCCGAGTATTCGGGGGGTGGATGTCTGTTTTTGCATTCAGGTTTTGGAGCATAACACAGGGTCGGCACGAAGGATGATGAAAGATGAACGATACTAATCACACGAGGATCCGTTGATGTCTTACTGGTCTAGTTGTATTTTCTTTTCGCCGCAAGATCTTTTCCCGTTGTACGGGAGTTTATTGTATTTTGACCCCTGCGTGGGTATGTGTTTGGAATTGAGTTGTATGTTATTATTGAAAGACCAAGTCGGTCTACTGAGTCATTTTAGCCTTAAAGGCGATGTTTAGATGTTTGATTTTAGTTATCAGCCTGCTAGATCCTCGAGGAGAGGGTCTACGGCGTGTAATATCCCTGAGTGGATTGGGGGTGTTACATAGGTTAGATCCGACGGGGTCTCGGTAGGGCTCCACGAATTTGTGGGACCGCGAGCTTGCTTTTAACCACTATGGGTTAGATCCGACGGGGTCTCGGTAGGGATCCACGAAGCTGTGGGTCCGCGGTTAATTGTGGTGCATTTTTGCAAATGTGATTTGATATTGGCATTTCCGGAAATGAGTGCTTTCGAACGGTTTTCATGATTGCATGCATTGACTAAGTGTGTAAGAGGTAAGTTGTTCGTTTGGCCTACTTGGCTAGGATGGCTCTAGAGTATTTTGTCGTTTATGTTAAATCCTTTATTTGCGGATTTTGATGTTGGGAGACGAACCTTGTGGTCGTTCTTGTGTACTGTGAGTTGATGAGATTTGGGGCTAAAATCCCAATGGTTTTGTAAAAGTCATTTTACGGATTTGGGGCTAAAATCCCAACGGTTTGGTAAAGGTCATTTTTCGGAAAGTAAACCTTTGGGGCGGTGACTCCTTTCGTCTTTTGGGTTTTGAAAAGTAGGATTTGATAATCCAAAATCGTTTTCTATTAAAACTCCCGATGGTATTTCAAATCATTTTATAAATTGTTTCCCTTGATATTTTGATCTTGAAATCTTGGGAAGTCGTTACTCAAACTCTCGCCTCGGGAAGTGTTCATCTTGTTGTATTTGAATCTTTGAGGATTCCGTAATATTATCGTTCGTGGAATGTGAATTGTATGACTCGTATTTTTGTACTTGTACTTGCACTAGCAAAACAGTGGAGTTTTGCTAACCCCCGAGTATTCGGGGGGTGGATGTCTATTTTTGCATTCAGGTTTTAGAGCATAACACAAGGTCGGCACGAAGGATGATGAAACATGATCGATACTAATCACAGGAGGAACCGTACATTGTTTATTGGTTCAGTTGTACTTTATTTTCCGCTGCTATATTTTTTTCCCGTTGTACGAGTGTGCTTGTGTTTTGAACCCCTGCGTGGTCATGAGTTGTAATCGAGTTGTATGTTTTTATTGAAAGGCCAAATCGGTCTACTGAGTCATTTTAGCCTTAAAGGCATTGTCGAGTTGTTTCATGTTGTTACTAGCCTGGTAGATCCTTCAGGAAAGGTTCTACGACGTGTAATATCCCTGAGCGGATTGGGGGTGTTACAAGATCTATGATGAATTACTTATTATTGTGTGTGATTTTCATTGTTTTAACAATCTTTATTTATTTGACCAATAAATGACGATATTTATGGTCTTCATATGTTTCGAAAGAAAATATGTTTGATTAGATCAAATGATCTTCACTCTAAGTTGTTCTAGGGGATAGAAATATACCTCTAGTCCTTAGATGATTCTTTGAGTTATTTTCATAAATCCTAATGCTATGTATTGAAGCCAATCAACATAGAAATATAGTGGATTGATTCAATATTTAAGGGGCGTTTTATAGTTCGAAAGAGAAACCGTCTTTTTAAGGAAAATCGTATCTACACAACATAATAAGTAAATTCATCTTATGATCTCCTATACATCTTCTATAACTAATGACGAACTAAGTTTGTAATCCCAACTATTTCATTTTATCATTAATCAATCTATTATTATTGTTATCTTTTTATTTCCTTAAAATAATTAGAACCAATATTGCTTTTTCTTTGCAATTATTAAACCAAACTTTTTAATTGTGTGTTTCACTTATCTTATCTATAAAAATAGACTAATAGTGTATAATTCAAATTATAACCAAACTTCCTTGTGGGATCGATAAACCGGACTCAAAAAGTCCACTTTACTACTTGATATGATATCGTGCACTTGCGATAGTTACACTAAGAACGTGTCACTTACACAAGCAGGTCAGACAGTTCAAAGGCATCTAGTCATACTGTCTAGCCAGTAAGGAGAATATATCTTTTCGAGGGAAGGTTCAAGGAGCATACTTTACCTATCCTATGCAATGCCTAACCGCAGTAACTATCACCAAGTCAAACTCCGTGTCTGACGTGTGTTGCTGGACCATCAATCTCATTCATGTGGGGGATTGTTGGAAAAATAAGAAAAAATGGGTTGTTTTGAGCAGCCCACTTGAGAAGAACTTTTGAGTAGGCTCGACTACGAGTTAAAGTCGAGACTTAGTTGGAATACGTAGTACTCCGTACGAGGTTTCCAAAACATATAAGAACACTCAAAATGATTGAGGTATGAATGAGATGTAATGTTCCAAAGTGAACCCTTTAAAAATGGGTTTAGGATGTTATCCCACATTGGGAAAAGAAGAGAAAAATTGTGAGTATATAAAGAGATATGAACAAAGTCTTGTTCAAAAAGTGAGAAATGAGTGGATGTGTGACTTAGCGCCCCTCGCGCACACACACACGCGCGCGCGCGCCGCCGCTGTCCGTCCGTCCGGCTCGGCTCGGCTCGGTCCTGTCTCGGTCGAAGGGCGATTTGGGTGAAATGTCTCGGCGTCTCAAAGTTATCTTTTTACTGCAATTTTATTCGGTAAAAATTTATTTTACTGAAAATACCTCAATTATAAATTCTGAATTTTTCGGATCCGGATAAACATCAATTTATTTGATAATTATCGAATTAATATATTAGGATAACTATCAAGTTAATTGATAATTATCGGATTAATATATTAATAGATTAGGATAAGTGTTGAAGAGACCAATCCTAATTAGAGTTCCTCCAGCACATGTCTCTCTCTCATCTTCATCTATAAATACAGATGTGAGGGGTCCGATTTTAACAGTAATTTTCGTCCGTTTTCTCAGCCAAAAAATTCCTACTTCATTTTTTTTCGGAAGTAATTTCTCTTCGTATTTTTTTTGTCGCATCGGTGGTAGTTCAGGTTTATTCTAGTTCGCTGAGGGTGCGACGATCGATTTATCAACGCATCGAGATGTTGTTTTATCCTGGGAGGCAGACGCTATACATTGTGGTGGAGGCGAATTTGCTTTAAGGAGACAGATTTTCTGGACTCAACATCGCCCACATTCAGATTTAACTCTTTTGATTAAATATATATATATATATACATATATATTATTTAATGCTTTCGACATTAACGAATCTGTCTCCTACTTGGTTTTCAAATTTGCAGCTTATGCAGTAGATTCAAGACATGGATCGGGTGGTGGTGATGATGGAAGAGAACGGAAGAAAGCACTTAAACTTGAAAACCATGCAGAAAAGTAAGCTTTCCTCATCATTAATATTCACATGATTAAGTGTGCATGTTTCTCATTTAATTTGGAATGAGATATATAGAATGATTCATGCGTTGGATAATCAATGTTGACAACTTGTTTTCATGGTAAATATACCAATATATATATATATGCTATTGATAACCACTGTTTTCCTGCTATTTCCTTGGTGAGAATGTGCAAGATATATATATATATATATATATATATTAATCTGAACCATAGTATACATGTTCTTGATTTGGGTTTTTAATAAGCTTTGTATATGTTAATCGGAAGCACAATAGATTTTTTATTAGGGTTTGTATATATTAGTCGGAAACGCAGTAGATTGATGTATTTTATTTTTGTTTTTATGGTTAGTAATAAATTTATATATTGATATAGATATAATTATAATGTGAGATTCACAACAAAATGGGAAGAAAAAGACTTATGACAAATGGTCAATTGAAGAGAGTAATGTGCTGGTGCGACTTATGGTTGATGCGGCGAATTTAGGATGGCATGATAATAGTGTGTCCTTTCTAAACTAACAGTTGAAGAAAAAATACTTCCTTTATTAAACTCACAACTTGGATGTCAAAAGACACATGTTCAGTATAAGCCTGTCAGTATAAGCCGGCTAAAATATTTCAAAATACAATGGTTATCTTACTCCATGCTTCTCCGGTTTAGCTCGGTTTTTGGTTTGACTCAACTACAAAGAAATTCACTGGCCCAGATGAAGTATGGGACGAATACCTAAAGGTGAGAGTCCTCAAATTTATGCTTGTTTAATTCACTTATCTATAAAATAAATAGTTTTTTTTTTGGTTTTAACATAACAAAATTTAAAACCTCTTAATGATTATAGGCACATCGCGGGGATGCTAGCTTGCGTTATGGAACTTTTAATGATTATGAAGACTTGGAAATTGCAGTTGGCAATGGTGTTGCCATAGGGAAAAACTCTATTGGGTTAGGGAGTGGTACGGATGCAAGTACATTACAATCCGGAGCCGATGAAGATAATGAAATTCGTATATAAGACATCCCTTATGATGTTGATAGCGGTGTCTTTTTAAGACCAACTAGAAATGATCCATTACTGTTGTAATATCCGGATTTATTACTGTGTATTTCATCTGTATTCAAACCCTGTATTATTCGGATTTGTAGTCTTGATTATTGGAGTATCATATTTCTTGCAATGACATCTTTGTACATAAGTATAGCAACATGCAAATTTTTTCATGCAAACTCGTGATAGCGCACGCTAAGAATGTAGCTTAACGTGCGCTATCGGCTACTACTAGCGCACGCTACGTATGTAGGAGTTGCGTGCGCTAGACACTGAATTAGTGAGCTGGGCGGCTAGTACATGCGCCAGCCGGCACATGGGTCCGGATAAGATTCCCGCGGACGAACCTGGACATATTTGGAGTCAACGCTTATTAGCATGCGCTAATTATGTATTGTAGCGTGCGCTAATTAGCTAAAGTGCAGAATATTATAAATGAGACAACAACTCGTTTTGGCTTACATTTCCTTCGTCCATTCTTCATTCTTGAGAGGCCAGAGAGCAATAATTATCCTTCTAACACACTTAGAACACATCTTCTTGATCCATGAAAATTGGTTATTACTTGTGAGTGATCATTGAATAGAAGTAACACCTTGGAGTGGCATATAACCAACCGGAGTCGGATCTTACCTTACGGTTCAGTAATTTCGGCATATTAAGGTATGTTCAATCCATCTCCAACCTTAGATTTGGATCCTAAGGAATTAAATGATCATGTTAATGAGATATTGAATTTCATTAGTGAATTATTCAACAACATCATGTTTAGAAGATTGGAATGTCTACGATTACGATATTATTGTTGGAACCTTGTGTAATATCCGCATTTTTCCCTTCTCTTATTATTCTCATTTTAGTACATTTTCGTTTTTGGCGACTCGCTTGTAACCGTATCGACATTTTGAGGACATTTAATATTGAACTTTTTGTCGTTCGAGCTTGATTCGAACTCGTTTTACTCGATTTGATGTTTCATGTTGTTATTTCAGATATTTTCGTAATCGTCATTTGGAACCGCCGTTTCGGGGTTGCCAAAGATCCATCTCGTGTTATTATGGGCGTTGTGAGCTTTTGTTTGGTGTTTCGACCATGTGTCGTACATTCCGGATGTTTGGGCCGTTTTGTAAATTTTCCCAAACTTTTGGGAAAATTTCGTTTGTTGATTGTTTTTCCGAACCTTTGAGTAGTCGGGAATATATTTTCCTTCGGCATTTAAGTTCGTCGTTTCAGGTCCCTAACGTCCGTACCATCGTGAATTGTTCACCGTTGTATTTCGATTCTTTTTCGGTACCTCCCTCTTTCATTCCTGGCCTGTACTCCACAGAGAGGAATGTTATGTACGTAACACCCTTTTGGTTACGTACGTAACGTCCTAGTGTAATTCAGTTCAGGCGATTCTACCTTTTTGGTTACGTACGTAAGGCCCTTATGGCTTACGTACGTAATACGGCTTACGTACGTTAGCATGTGGTGGCTAACGTACGTAACGAGGCCTGGGTTTATAAACCCAGGGGTTGACCGATTTTGGCCATTTCCACTCCTTCTCCTCCCCATCCGGCTCCTAGGCGATCTTCTTGGCATTTCCGGCGATTTGAAGCTTTGTAACTCCGAGCCATCATCTTCTTCGAGTTTTTGGAGTATATTATCAACCTCTAATCGTGTTCTTCATCATCATTCAAGGTAAACTCCTAAAAACCTTGTTTTGGGTAAATTGAAGGGGTTTTCGTGTTTTGTCTGATTCGTTCCGTATGTTAGATTAACTCATGATGTACATGATTAATCTCGTCGGTTTTGTTGGTTTCCCTACGGATTCATGGTATATTTCGTAGTAAGTTTGTAATCGAGAGGGTTTGGTTGTGGTCCGCCCTCGTCGTTGTTCATATACGAATATATATGAATCGTAGGCGGGTTTTCGGGTGTATTCCAATTCCGTATTCATTTAGGATTGGTTGTGATTGTGTTCTTCGTATCGTTAGGTTCGTGATTATCGGCTCCTATCGGTCACCGGTGTTTTTCCTTCCGTTCGTCAAGGCCGCTTATTATTCAAGGCAAGTATTCTTGGAAACCCTTATGCTTAACGTGAAATGGTAATGTATATTGTGTGTGCTTTACTCACCTCGGGAGGGTCCGACGGGGCCTCGAGGGAATCTATGGCTTCGTCCTGGATTCATGAGTTTGATTCCCTAGCCAGCTCGGGAGGGTCCTTAGAGGCCTCGAGTGGGATTCGTGGCTTCGTCCCGGTCCTAGGTGACGTGTGGTGCTTGATTTGTTTTATGAATGTGGCCAGCTCGGGAGGGTCCTTAGAGGCCTCGAGTGGGATTTGTGGCTTCGTCCCGGTCCTAGGCAAATTAATTGTGACTGTTTGTTTCCGGAAAAGACATGTCTAGTTTTGGTTTTTGAAATGATATTGGTGCATGTACTATGAAATGTGTAAGCGATTGGTTTGCCTTGATTACTTGTACTAGCGTAATTGCTAACCCCTTTGGGGACCCGTTTTGGGGAAATTCTTGTTATGGATTTCAGGTTATGATTATCCGGACGAGCGAGCACCGGGACAGTACGAGGATGTTGGCCAGGGTCGTTGACATGTGCATTTGGGTTTTTCTTATGTCTCTTGTCTATTTCGATATGGTTGTTGTCCACTTTTGAAACTTATAAATGGTACTCACGAGTACTTAGGCTTTTCAAATTCAAACCCCGTGTTGTACTACTTTTAAATTGTTATATTGTTGGTTGATGAACATTTCTCCGGTTGCTTCGGGCGTAACTTTTCATGTCTTATAATTAAATGTGTGACCTCGCTAACCGGGATGGTTAGTCGAGTGGAGTTTTCTTGTTTGTAGCCTGGTGGGTCCCCTGTGGGGGGTCCACGGCGCTGTAATATACTCTGAATATCTCGGGGTGTTACATAAAATGGTATCGGAGCTCTAGGTTTATGGATACCTAGGCTTGTTGGTTATTTGGGTCTGGTCGTGTTTTGTTTTGCACATTGTCACACCGCTGCCAGCATCTCGGTACTTCCAGTGCTCGTAAGTTTTCTTATTCGGCTCTTTTGTTTCTTGCACTGTATTTCCACTCTTGAATCGTAGTTGCTTTTCCTCCCTTACTCATCATCAATATACTTCTGTTATCTATTAACATCAGTATGGATGCTGGAGGAAACCGTGGTCGTGGTCGTGGTCGTGGACGCGGCCGAGGACGTGGGGTAGCCGGTGGGGCAGCCACGTCGCATTCTTCGGGAGCCGGCAGTACCGGCGACCGCCACAGTCATGCTTCTTCTCAGGAGCGCACCGATCTTGGTATTGCGGCTGTTATGCAGCAAATGGTTAACCAAATGACGGCTATAGCTCAGGTGGTCCAGAACCCCGATCAGGCCCATGCTAATCGGGGCGGAGCGGATCGCTGGCTTCAGGATGTCATCAAGATGCATCCTCCTCAGTTTTCCGGAGCTTCGGACCCGATCGGCTGGGAAGGGTGGATCAAGGAGATATCTAAGGTCTTCACTGCTACCAACTGCCCCGAGGACCGTAAGGTCCCTATTGCTCAATACTTTCTCACGGGAGATGCTACGGATTGGTGGGAGGCCGTTGGTCCCAAAGATCATGTTGCTTCATGGGCCGAATTTCAAAAATTAATGGAGACCGAATATTGTCCGTGGCCGGTCAGACAGGCTCGAGTGCATGCTTTCTACGATGCTCAACCACGGGATATTCCCGTATCCCAAGCTATTGCCGATGTTAACAAGGAGTTGGGCTATGTGAAGACCCAAGTTGTCGAAGAGAGCGACAAAAATTTCCATTTTTCCAGGAGGATGAAACTGTCCATTCGGGACTATATGTCTGGGCTCGTCTGTACTACCTTGAAGGATTATCAGAGTCGAGCTCTTGCTTATGATATGTCGGTGACGGATAGCGATTTGGCTCGTGAGAGCAAGAAGCAGAAGTCGGTCGGAAATTTTTCTGGTCCCAAGAGTGGAGGCCAGCAGAAATCTCAGGCTGCAAATATTTCTACGGGCGGTTCGGCTCGTTTCTGGGAGCTTTGGAGTGCCGCCGAACCGTCGTCCGGGACCCCGGATGCTTTAATCGTGGCAAGCCGTGCCACGTGAACCGGGATTGTCTTCGTCCCACCTTTGACTTGTCATACTTGTGGTCGGGCCACAAAGCTTCTTTGCGAGAAGCTCAGATAGCCATGGGCGCCGTTCTTCTCACCCAAAGACCTATGGAGCCGAGTGTGAACCGTGGCTCATTCGCTCCGCCGCCACCGCCGAGTGCCGGCCGAGGCGGGTCGGGTCAGCCCGCTAGAGGAGGAGCTTCCGGTGTCGGCTCGCCCGGCCCGCGTATCTACGAGATGAGGAGGGCCGATGACCCGGAACTTTTGTGGCGGCAGTACTGCTCGTATCCATTCTCATCCTGTCGGTGTGCTTTTTGATTCGGGTGCTACGCATTCATTCATTTCTCTAGAGTGTGTACGCCGTTTGAGTCTCGACTGCTTGTCACCTTGCGAGCCTTTCATCGTTAAACTTCCTAGCGGTGATAGAATTGTCGGTGATCGAGAAGTCCGGGACTGTTCTGTGATTATTTGTGAGAGGGCTTGGCTCTCTAATCTTATTTTCGTGAGTATCGAGGGTGAGGATTTGATTCTCGGGGATGATTGGCTCGAGCGGCATGGGGCAATCATGAACTACCGCACGAGGATCATTACCATGTTAGCCGAGGACGGCACTGAACACTCTTTCACGGGGCGAAAGAGAAACCAGAGGTTTGTTATTAACGCCTTGAAGGCGATGAAACTCCTGCGAAAGGGGTGTACTGGTTATTGGTGCTATGCCTTGAAGGCGGAGAATGGTGGGGTCGAGCTTTCGTCGATTCCAGTCGTTAGTGAGTTTCCTGATGTATTTCCTGAAGAGTTGCCGGGATTGCCACCGGATCGTGAGGTAGAGTTTGTTATAGAATTAGAGCCGGGCGCGGCTCCGATTTCGAAGGCGCCGTATCGCATGGCACCTTCAGAGATGTCAGAGTTGAAGAAGCAGTTGAGTGAGCTTCTTGAGTCATGGTATGTTCGACCGAGCGCCTCGCCTTGGGGTGCAACGGTCCTATTTGTGCGGAAGAAGGATGGTTCACTACGTTTGTGTATCGACTATCGTGAACTAAACAAAGTGACCATCAAGAACAAGTATCCTTTGTCGAGGATTGATGACCTGTTCGATTAGTTGCAGGGAGCTGCGGTATTCTCGAAGATTGATTTGAAATCGGGCTACTATCAGCTCCGGGTGAGGGAGTCCGACGTGCCAAAAACGGCATTTCGGACGAGATACGGACATTATGAGTTTGTAGTTATGCCTTTCGGGTTAACTAATGCGCCGGCGGTGTTCATGCAGTTGATGAACAAAGTCTTTATCGAGTATTTGGATAAGTGTGTCGTCGTATTCATTGACGATATTCTTATCTATTCGAGGAACGAGGAAGAGCATGCCCATCATCTGCGGATAGTGTTAGACATTTTGAGGACCGAGCAACTCTATGCGAAGTTCTCGAAATGTGAGTTCTGGCCGAAGGAAGTGATGTTTTTGGGTCACGTGATTTCAGCCGAGGGAGTCCGTGTGGATCCACAGAAAATTGAGGCAGTGTTGGATTGGGCATCGCCCACAAATGTGAAGGAGGTCCGTAGTTTCTTGGGTTTGGCTGGCTACTACTGCAGGTTCGTCGAGGGTTTCTCAAAACTAGCTCGACCACTTACACAGTTGCTCCATAAATCCGAGAAGTTCGTCTGGACCGATGAGAGGCAGTCGAGTTTCGAGGAGCTGAAGAAGCGTTTGACTTCAGCCCCGGTTTTGGCATTGCCATGTGGCAACGAGGGATTCTCCGTTTATAGCGATGCTTCGGGTCAGGGTCTTGGGTGCGTATTGATGCAGCACAGCAAGACCATTGCCTATGCGTCGAGACAGTTGAGACCGTATGAGCTTAACTACCCTACTCACGATTTGGAGTTAGCGGCGGTTGTCTTTGCACTCAAGATTTGGCGTCACTATCTTTTTGGCTCTGCATGTCAGATTTTTACCGATCATAAAAGTCTGAAATACATATTTACTCAGCGGGAGTTGAATATGAGGCAGAGGAGGTGGTTAGAACTGATTAAGGATTATGACCTCGAAATCTTTTATCATCCGGGCAAGGCGAACGTCGTGGCCGACGCTTTGAGTCGGAAACCGATCGCATTGCGAACGCTTGAGATCCTTACATCTCAGTCTGAGCTTCGGCGGGCTTTGATCGAGTTAGATTTTGAGGTTTTGTTGCCTGGAGCTGTCGGGCAACTTTGTGCTTTAGAGATTTCGTCGTCTTTGATCGATGAAATTAAGCGGAAGCAATTAGAGGATCCGATGATTACTCAAATCCGAGAGAACGTTCTTAAGGGAAAGTCTCCTGGGTTTGTGATTCACGAGGACGGTGTCTTGAGATTCCAGAGTCGGCTTTGTGTACCGAACGATCCAGAGTTGCGACAGAGTATTTTGCGTGAGGCCCATTCTACACCCTATTCCGTTCATCCTGGTTCGAGTAAGATGTACAAGGACCTGAGGAAGAACTTCTGGTGGAATGATATGAAGGAGAAGGTCGCACAGTTTGTAGCGAGATGTTTGACTTGTCAGCAGGTCAAAATAGAGCATCAGCGACCGACCGGGTTATTGCAGTCACTTCCCGTTCCAGAATGGAAATGGGAAGATGTATCGATGGATTTCGTTACGAGTTTGCCGAGATCGAGGTCGGGCATGAATATGGTATGGGTGATTGTTGATCGCCTGACCAAGTCGGCACATTTTCTGGGCATCAAGGAAACTTGGGGTCCAGAAAAGTTGGCTCGTATATTTATCGCACAGATTGTGAGGCTTCACGGTACTCCGAAGTCTATCGTTTCGGATCGTGATGGCCGTTTTGTATCACACTTTTGGCAGGCGGTACATAAGGCGTTGGGTACTTGTTTGCGTTTGAGTACCTCTTTTCATCCCCAGTCAGATGGACAGTCGGAACACACTATCCAGACGTTCGAGGATATGCTGCGTGCTTGTGCTCTCGATTGGAGTAGTGACTGGGAGGAACATTTGCCACTAATCGAATTCACGTACAAAAATAGTTGGCACGCGTCGATTCGGATGGCACCGTATGAGGCACTCTACGGGCAGCGTTGTCGATCGCCGATTTGTTGGGATGAGGCGTCCGACTTGGTCGGGACCGAACCGGATATCGTGTTAGAGACGAGGTGGAAGATAGAATTAATTCAAGAACGGATGTTGACTGCCCAGAGTCGACAGAAGTCATATGCCGATGTCCGTTGTCGACCTTTAGAATTCGAGGTGGGAGACCACGTTTTGCTGAAGGTGTCGCCGACGAGAGGAGTTTTCCGTTTCGGGAAGAAGGGGAAGTTGAGTCCGAGATTTATTGGACCCTTCGAGATTCTCGAGCGAGTCGGTGGGTTAGCATACCGTTTGGCGTTACCCCCGGCCCTGAGTCATGTTCATAGCATTTTTCATGTTTCCCAGCTGAGGAAATATGTCCCGGATCCTAGTCACATCATCGACTATGGGGAGATTGACGTTGCCGAGGATATTACTTTTGAGGAGCGTCCTTTGAAGATTTTGGAGCACCGTGAGAAGCGACTGAGGCATAAGACCATTCCTTTGGTCAAAGTGCAGTGGTCGAGACATGGTGTCGAGGAGGCGACTTGGGAAACCGAGGATAGCATGCGTTCTAAGTATCCCGAGTTGTTTATTTCTTAAGTTTCGGGACGAAACTTGTTTTTAGAGGGGTAGAATGTAATATCCGCATTTTTCCCTTCTCTTATTATTCTCATTTTAGTACATTTTCGTTTTTGGCGACTCGCTTGTAACCGTATCGACATTTTGAGGATATTTAATATTGAACTTTTTGCCGTTCGAGCTTGATTCGGACTCGTTTTACTCGATTTGATGTTTTATGTTGTTATTTCGGATATTATCGTAATCGTCATTTGGAACCGCCGTTTCGGGGTTGCCAAAGATCCATCTCGTGTTATTATGGGCGTTGTGAGCTTTTGTTTGGTGTTTCGACCATGTGTCGTACATTAGGATGTTTGGGTTGCTTTGTAAATTTTCCCAAACTTTTGGGAAAATTTCGTTTGTTGATTGTTTTTCCGAACCTTTGAGTAGTCGGGAATATATTTTCCTTCGCATTTAAGTTCGCTGCTTCAGGTCCCTAACGTCCGTACCATCGTGAATTGTTCACCGTTGTATTTCGATTCTTTTCGGTACCTCCTCTTTCATTCCCGGCCTACTCCGAGAAAGGAATGTTACGACGTAACACCCTTTTGGTTACGCACGTAACGCCCTAGTGTAATTGAGAAAGCGATTCTACCTTTTTGGTTACGCACGTAAGGCCCTTATGGCTTACGACGTAATACGCTTACGACGTTAGCATGTGGTGGCTAACGACGTAACGAGGCTCCGGGTTTATAAACCTGTGGTTGACCGATTTCGGCCATTTCCACTCCTTCTCCTCCCCATCCGGCTCCTAGGCGATCTTCTTGGCATTTCCGGCGATTTGAAGCTTTGTAACTCCGAGCCATCATCTTCTTCAAGTTTTCGGAGTATATTATCAACCTCTAATCGTGTTCTTCATCATCATTCAAGGTAAACTCCTAAAAACCTTGTTTTGGGTAAATTGAAGGGGTTTTCGTGTTTTGTCCGATTCGTTGCGTATGTTAGATTAACTCATGATGTACATGATTAATCTCATCGGTTTTGTTGGTTTCCCTACGGATTCATGGTATATTTCGTAGTAAGTTTGTAATCGAGAGGGTTTGGTTGTGGTCCGCCCTCGTCGTTGTTCTTATACGAATATATATGAATCGTAGGCGGGTTTTCGGGTGTATTCCAATTCCGTATTCATTTAGGATTGGTTGTGATTGTGTTCTTCGTATCGTTAGGTTCGTGATTATCGGCTCCTATCGGTCACCGGTGTTTTTCCTTCCGTTCGTTGCGTCGCTTATTATTCAAGGCAAGTATTCTTGGAAACCCTTATGCTTAACGTGAAATGGTAATGTATATTGTGTGTGCTTTACTCACCTCGGGAGGGTCCGACGGGGCCTCGAGGGAATCTATGGCTTCGTCCTGGATTCATGAGTTTGATTCGCTAGCCAGCTCGGGAGGGTCCTTAGAGGCCTCGAGTGAGATTCGTGGCTTCGTCCCGGTCCTAGGTGACGTGTGGTGCTTGATTTGTTTTATGAATGTGGCCAGCTCGGGAGGGTCCTTAGAGGCCTCAAGTGGGATTCGTGGCTTCGTCCCGGTCCTAGGCAAATTAATTGTGACTGTTTGTTTCCGGAAAAGACATGTCTAGTTTTGGTTTTTGAAATGATATTGGTGCATGTACTATGAAATGTGTAAGCGATTGGTTTGCCTTGATTACTTGTACTAGCGTAATTGCTAACCCCTTTGGGGACCCGTTTTGGGGAAATTCTTGTTATGGATTTCAGGTTATGATTATCCGGACGAGCGAGCACCGGGACAGTACGAGGATGTTGGCCAGGGTCGTTGACATGTGCATTTGGGTTTTTCTTATGTCTCTTGTCTATTTCGATATGGTTGTTGTCCACTTTTGAAACTTATAAATGGTACTCGCGAGTACTTAGGCTTTTCAAATTCAAACCCCGTGTTGTACTACTTTTAAATTGTTATATTGTTGGTTGATGATCATTTCGCCGGTTGCTCCGGGCGTAACTTTTCATGTCTTATAATTAAATGTGTGACCTCGCTAACCGGGATGGTTAGTCGAGTAGAGTTTTCTTGTTTGTAGCCTGGTGGGTCCCCTGTGGGGGGTCCACGGCGCTGTAATATACTCTGAATATCTCGGGGTGTTACACCTTGAAGTTGGAATCCTAGTACTTCAAATGATGAGAGAAACATTCTGAAGTTAGCAATCCGTATGATTTATGTTATCTTTGTGATCATGAATTGGAGGTGATATTATTTTCGGTTATAAGAACTTAAAGGAAGAATCATCTTAGGAAATATTCTTTCGTATAAGTTGGAATTGTTAGTTCACCTCAAGATGAAGCCTGAATGTGTATAATGATAGTAGAATCTGATACATCAACCGGAGATCACCAAACTTCGCATGAGAATTGTAATCAAGACGGATTATGGTGTTATGATGATTATACGTATACTTGCACCTCGAAGTTGTTATTATCCATGAGATCATTCATAAAGGTTATGAACATAACATGAAGTCGGATAACAAACATTAATCAATGAGGAATTCACTTACTTCATCACCATTTGTATAATCTGCTGCCCTCTAGTGAACTGCCATGCACGCTTAGCGTGCGCTAAGCTACGTGAATTAGCGTGCGCTATCGAGTACGTTTAATGTACGCCACGTTTGGAACTTAGCGTGCGTTAAGTCATTAGGCGAGTCAGTCGGCTGATCAGTGAGGCACTGACCATGCCTGGTTAGCGTACGCTAGACTGTGTGTACTGCGTGCGCTAACGAGTAGCATTAACATACGCTACATAGGATTCGTAGCGTGCGTTAAGCGATCCAGACAGATTGCATATTAAGGACTTCCTACCGTAATTTTTGAATTATTATATATTCGTACGGCATGAGATAAATTCTATGCTATTTCTTTTGTTAAGGTTCGAGCTTAACACGTGATTGATTGAAGGGGATGACCTTCGAGTATTTTGATATTCGTGGAAGTTTTATTCTTGTCAACGAACCGAGGCAAGTACTCTAACTAGAATTGTTTATATTATGACCGTTATGATGTGATTGTATTGTGTAAATGTGTTGTGATTATATATCCACCATGCGTTGATCCGATGGGAATCATCATGGGAATCTATAGCTGTGTGCACTGGATCGTTAGACAGGTAGTTCCACCATGTGTTGGTCCGACGGGATCATCATGGGAATCTATATATGTGTGCGCTGGATCGTTGGAATACCATCAGTATGTTGAAACTGTTATGATATGATATGTGTTGTGGATATTTCTCGTTGGAGAAACTTGTTATGATATAATTGTGTATTATATCACTGTTGTATGATTATTGTACTTGTACTAGCATCGTTGTGCTAACCCCTTCGGGGGTGAACATTTGTGTATGTTCAGGATCCAGGAGAGCGGGGAAACAACCACTGGAGATGCATGACGACGAGGGTGCAGAGTGATGTTCCGGATGGGTTTTATTGTCTGTTGTTTGTTGGTGATTTCAATAAGTACTCGAGTACGTCGTCAGTTTATGATGTTTGGATTTTATTGATGTATTAATAACTCTTCATTGGATATTTGTATTCTCGGTATGGAACTAGACGGTTGTATTTTATTTCAGTGATTTCATAAGTTGGTATCTGTTATTTTCATTTTATTTATTCAGCCTTGTAAATTCTTATGTAAAGGATTTACGGCGCTGTAATATTCCCGAATATATCGGGGGTGTTACAGAATATGGTATCGGAGCTAAGATTATGGATATCTTGTCCATTGGGTTAAAATAGGGGTCATTTACGTCTTTTGAGGTAACCGGCCGTGAATGACATCACTGCACTGCCTACGTCTTCATGTGAACGGTGGTTGTAAGTTCCTAAACTCTATCTCATTCTTTACATGTTGTACCTCTTTATATTTGAATATTAGAACGATGTTGTTTCCTGTATATTGAGTATTTGCGCTTACAGTATGTTGAGAGGCGGACGTGGACATGGTCGCGGTCATGGACGCGGACGAAGGAATGCTGAAAGGGAGGCATCGCCTTCTAATCAGGCTACTCATAGCTCAGGCGAGCCGCAACGATCCATCAATAACGAACCAGAACCTGCTGTACCAGAAATTCTTCGTCAAGTAGTGAACCAGATGACTCAGTTCGCTCAGGTCGTGGACTGAATGCAGGTGGCGGTGGGATTTCAGCAGGGAGATGGACAGCAAAGGATCCCAGAAATGGGAAATCGAGGTGACCGATGGTTGCAAGAGGTAGCGAAAATGTAACCACCCAAATTTGACAGCTTTTCTGAGACTCCCACTTGGGATCATTGGTTGAAGGAATTGGAGAAAATTTTTGCTGGAATTAATTGCCCAGACGACAGGAGAGCTCCTATTGCCTAGTACTTTCTGATAGGGGAAGCATCCGAGTGGTGGGAAGCTATCCGACCTGCAGATCATGATGCCGATTGGACGGAATTTAAAATGATGATGGAAGCTCAGTATTGCCCTCGTCCTGTGAGGGAAGCCAATATTCGAGAGTTTTTCTCCGCTCAGCCATCACACGAACCCGTATCCCAGATAATTAAGACGTTTAACCAGCAGTTAGCATTTGTTAGACATCGGGTCAGAACAGATGCAGAGATGATGATTCACTTTGAAATGAGGATGAAACCAGAAATCCATAGGTACATATCCGGTTTTGAATGTACCACCCTCCGTCAATACCAAGATAAGGCGTTGGCGTACGAAATTAAAGAAGCAGCAATGGAGAAGTTTATGGAGTCGAAGAAACAGAAAGTCTCTGGTACTTTTACAGAGCACAAGAGCAGTGGGCCCCGCAAGGCCCAGTCTTCTTTTCATTCTTTCAAGAAACCTCCGCACCCATCTAAGAGCGGAAAGAATTTCGGAACAATGTCAGCTACGACGGATACAGCTAGGAAGTGCTTTAACTGTGGTCGCCCAGGCCACCTTTGGCGTGATTGTTTGCGCACTCCAGTTACATGTTTTGATTGCATGTGAAGGGCACCGTGCGACGTTTTGCAAGGATGCCACCAAGTACAATGGAACCCGTTCATCGCAGCCAGTTCAGAAGGAAGCTAGTATCCAACAGACGCAACAAAGTGTTCAGATGCCTCAAAATTTTGGCCGCGGACGAGGCAGAGGACAATGGGACCGAAAGGGGACATCGAGTGCCGGATCTGTTCCCCCACGTCTGTACGAGATGAGGAGGACAGACGATCGTGGATGTCTTTGTCACATCGTGTCGCCCAGATCCTTTCCCAGCCAGTTAGCGTTTTATTCGATACAGGAGCTACGCATTCTTTTATATCCTTGTCTTGTGTAAATCGTTTGAATATTTCTGGTTTTCATACTTGTGAACCTTATGTTGTTGGTTTACCGAGTGGAGAGAGGATTGTTGGGAACTTAGAGACTAGATATTTCCCTGTATCATTTGGGGGTAGGAAGTGGCTCTCAAATCTAATTGTGATAGAAATACAAGGAGACAACCTGATACTCGAAGACGATTGGCTTAATCGATATGGAGCTATTGTAAACTACCGAAGGAGGAATATTTTGCTGATCGCTGACGATGGCTCCGAAGTACTATTTCGCTGATCAAAGCAATGAAAGTTGTCAAATTGTTGAAATAGGGCTGTACCGGATACTGGTGTTATGCAATGAAGAGAGAAGACGAAATTGTGGAGCTTTCATCCATTCTCGTTGTTAATGAATTTCCAGATGTATTTCCTGACGAGTTACCTGGACTACCTCTACGACGGGATGTAGAATTCACCATTGAGTTGGAACCCGGAGCTGCACCAATTTCTAATGCGCCGTATCGTATGGCACCTACTGAGATGTATGAACTGAAAAAGCAGCTGGAGGAGTTACTGGACAAAGGTTATATCTAGCCAAGCATTTCGCCCTGGGGAGCGCCAGTTCTTTTTGTCCGAAAGAAGGATGGACCACTTCGACTGTGTATCGATTATCAAGAACTGAACAAGATAACGATTAAGAATAAATATCCGTTGCCACGGATTGATGATTTATTTGACTAGTTGCAGGGAGCAATAGTATTTTCTAAAATCAATCTGAGATCAGGATACCATCAGCTGAGGATTAAGGAATCTGATGTTCCAAAGTCAGCATTCAGAACTCGCTACGGACACTATGAGTTTGTAGTGATGCCGTTTGGTCTCACTAATGCACCTGCTGTATTCATGCAGTTGATGAACCGAGTGTTCATCGAATATTTGGATAAATTTGTGGTCATGTTCATTGATGACATTCTGGTGTATTCTAAGAGCCCAGAAGAACATGCGCAGCATTTGCGGATTGTGTTAGAGCTTTTGAGAAATGAACGACTGTATGCCAAACTCTCTAAGTGTGAATTCTGGCTAAAAGAAGTAATGTTCCTCGGTCATGTGGTATCAGCTGAAGGAGTCCGAGTAGATCCTCAGAAGATCGAAGCGGTTTTAGATTGGAAGCCTCCAAAGAACGTGAAAGAAGTCCGAAGTTTCTTAGGACTTGCTGGGTATTATCGTCGGTTCGTGGAAGGGTTTTCCAAAATCTCCCGCCCACTTACTCGACTCCTGCAGAAAACTCAAAAGTTTGAGTGGAACGAGTCGTGTCAGACTAGTTTTGATGAATTGAAGAAGAGATTGACGACAGCACCAATTTTATCACTTCCACAGGGGACTGGAGGATTCATAGTTTACAGTGATGCTTCGAACCAAGGACTCGGATGCGTATTGATGCAGAATGATAAGGTGATCGCTTTTGCTTCACGATAGCTGAAACCTTATGAAATGAATTACCCAACACATGATTTAGAGCTGGCAGCAGTAATTTTTGCTTTGAAGATCTGGAGGCATTATCTGTACGGGACTCACTGTCAGATCTTTACGGATCACAAGAGTATCAAATACATTTTCAGTCAGAAAGAGTTGAACATGCGGCAAAGAAGATGGTTAGAACTGATTAAGGACTATGACTTGGAGATTTTGTATCATCCAGGCAAAGCGAATGTAGTGGCCGATGCACTCAGCCGCAAGCCTGTTTCTATTCAGATGTTGGAGACACTGACCTCTCAACTTAGCCTTCAACGAGAGATGATTCGAGAATGAATTGAAATGTGGTTACAAATAGTCCAAGGACAACTGTGCGTGATGGAAATAACTTTATTATTAACCGAAGAAATCAAATCTAGACAGGCAGGTGATCCTCTGATGATTCAGTTACGTGATGAAGTGATCAAGGGGAAGGCCCCCGGATTCGTAATTCATGATGATGGAGTTTTGAGATTTCAGAACCGACTCTGCGTTCCCGATATCGATGTTCTGAAACAAACAATTATGAAGGAAGCTCACAATTCACCATTTTCTATCCACCCGGGCACCAGTAAGATGTATAAGGACTTGAAGCAGAATTTCTGGTGGGGCAACATGAAGAAAGATGTAGCGGACTATGTTTCAAAATGCTTGACTTGTCAGTAGGTTAAGATCGAGCATCAATGGCCTGCCGGAATGTTGAAGCCACTCCCGATTCCTGAATGGAAGTGGGAGGACATATCGATGGACTTTATCACTAGTATGCCGAGAACCAAGACAGGAATGAACATGATTTGGGTGATAGTTGATCGTTTAACCAAATTAGCTCACTTTCTAGGCATTAAGGACACGTGGGGACCAGAGAGGTTGGCACGAGTATTTATTTCGGAGATAGTTCGATTGCATGGTACGCCGAAGACCATTGTTTCTGATCGAGACGGCCGTTTTGTGTCTCACTTTTGGAAAGCAGTTCATAAGGCCTTGGGAACCGAATTGAACTTCAGCACAGCTTATCACCCGCAAACTGATGGACAATCCGAGAGGACTATTCAAACGGTGGAAGATATGCTGAGGGCTTGTGCCTTAGATTGGTTAACTGATTGGGAAGTTCATCTACCATTGATTGAATTTACCTACAACAATAGTTGGCATGTGTAACACCCCCAAACCATTCGGGAATATTACAGCACCACAGACCCTCTCCGCGAGGATCTACCAGGCTAAATACAAAACAATGCATCACTTGACATGCCGACATGGCTACGTAAAGGACCGTTAGACCGATTAGGTCTTATATCACAACACACACAACATTACATACATGATACTTGCCCAGAACACATACCCACGCAGGGGCTAGAATACAATAACACTCCCATAAATCGAGGTAACAACACATCGGAGGGATAACCAACATGACTCTACCAAATACTCTACAATTGGTCTTCACGTGATTAGTATCTTCGTTTCCCATCATCCTTCGTATCGATCCTGTGATTCGCTCCCCAGCTACCTGCAAGTACCTGGACGCAATACAGACATCCACCCCCCCGAATACTCGGGGGTTAGCAAAACTCCACTGTTTTGCTAGTGCAAGTATAAAACAAAAGTACAAGCCATACACAACGTGCTTCAAGAATATAATATCTTGAGTATATATTTCCCGAGATAAAACACTTAATCAAAACAGTTTGATTTATAAAAGGTAGGAATAGAACCATGCATCTCACACAAAATATTTTACTACTGGAGTTTGAAAACATTTGGAAATAAGGAATTCTCAAGTCTTTCTAAAACACTTGGGGACACGGCCCAAAATCATCTTTCCAAAATACGATTCCAATAATAAAACGCGGTTTCACAACCCGATTCACAACACACGGGGTCCAAGACCCAAATCATAAGCCACAGGGTCCACGACCCGAATCACATAACACATGTTCCTAAGGATTATTCGCGTCCCGTGCTAACAAGCCAAGAACCTCAGATGCTCCCGTAGAACATACCCGAGTGAATAACCCAATAAGAAACCATACCAAATCACATGTCCTCGTGACAACAGTCACGTAACCATTCCATACCACAACCATAAGTTATCCCGGCATCGGGCTAACAAGCCACGAACCTCGGAGTCCCCGCAAGACATACCCGATGATAACCCCCACAAGTTATCTCGGCATCGGGCTAGCAAGCCCCGAACCTCGGAGTCCCCGCAAGACATACCCGGATTGGATAACCCTACGATCACGCCCGACCCATACTAGCAAGTATGGATCCCGGAGATTCAACAATCCTACCCGGAGGCACATCACTTTCAGCAATCGCATAACAATGAGCAGAACATCAAGCCAAGCAACACTTAAACATCACAACCTCCTTTCAAAGGAGTAACAACTAATATCCCACGTAATACATTCTTAACGAACAAGTACACATAACATTACGTAATCCCCGGCAAAGGATTACGGTCTAATAAACTCATTCAAAGTGGTCATATCATCTTTTCAACATACAAAACCAACACACATATTCCGAGAACACATATATTCACGAAGTACATAAATTATCGTTGAAAGACAACATTTATCGAGAATATACCGATCCCTTTTTACATTCATTAAACATTGGGTTTCGCACGAATTCCTTTACCATTAATTACGCCTACGAAACATGAAACGTATGGGCAAGATACTTGCCTCGATATCACGAGCGACGAAACAACGAACGGGCACGATCGGGAAACCTTCGAACCCCCAAAAACGATCAAGACTTCGACAGCCCACGAATACTACGAAAATAGCATCACCACAAATAAATAACACTAATCGAAATCCGAAACGATCCTAAAAACGACAAGGATCTAAGTATTCTCAAAGAAATCAAGAATCGTTGATCCGGGCGATAAAAATCGATGAACGGTTAACAAAATCTGAAGATTACGGTCAAGACAAACAAGAACAAATAACTGATCGGATGAGATCGGTTAAGAATCACAAATCCAAGCAAAAACCCCAAATTTAAGAAAATAGGGTTCTAAGAAGAGATTACCTTGATCTGGACCAAGAAGACGATTAGATGTTGTTAAACATTTACAAATCCGCTCAGAGATGAAGCTAGAAGAAAAAGATCGGTCCTAATCGCCTCTGGATCTCACTCCCGTCGGAAGGGATGAAGAAAAGTGGAAAAATGACAACTTAATCTTTGCCCAAGATTTATACCGATGCTTATTAGCGCGCTAAACACCCTGCATTAGCGTGCGCTAACGGGGTCAACGCTCCAGAGAAACCGCATATAACACAGTTAGCGTGCGCTAGCCAAAAGCCGTAGCGTGCGCTAACGGGTCACAAAACCAGTCCAGTAGCCCCTGGACAGAACCGCACCTGCCGGGTAGTGTGCGCTAGAAAGAAGAGAGTGCGTGCGCTAAGCAGTCGATAGCGTGCGCTAGCTATCAGCCTTAGCGTGCGCTAACAAAGCTCCAGTCCGAGTCTAGTAGCTACTGGACTGCCTCTGGACTGCCAGTTAGCGTGCGCTACACATTCAGTAGCGTGCGCTAAACACCACGCAGTAGCGTGCGCTATGCCTCAAGCATTAGCGTGCGCTACACCACAAAAACTCACATAGTGATCTGAAACGCCTCCAAACACGTGTCCCAACAAGACACACCCAAACATGGCACGAAATTCCAACTATGAGGACAATGACAATCCGATAAAACCCAGAAAACTCAACGATTCCGGAACAAAAATCTCGGGTATTACATTCTACCCCTCTTAAAAGAAGTTTCGTCCTCGAAACTTGAAACATGGGACGAACGATGCAAAATAAAACTCAGATAACACACGATATCCGTTACCGAAATAACAAAACACGACGAACAAAATCAATACGGTTGAACAATTCAACAGTACATCAACCAAAACACGAGCTATACGCTGAACCAATACGAAATTCCACAGCCCAAGGGTTGGAGGATCGAACACAAAACAAATTCCCTGAACTTAAGGAAATTACGAAGGAGTCCTAACGCTCAACAATCACGAAACGAGATCAACAAAAACTGAACCATCAAACGAATGAGTTACAACGATCGAGACGACAACAGTCGATCAATCATGTTCGAATCACGACGAACAATAATACTCAAACAACAACCCCAAAGTTCACATCTCGACTCGAGACAATATACGATCCGGTGAAGACAACAAGATGTGTATTCACATAAGATCCACACGAAAGGGAATAGCAATTGGAAAGTCATAACGACAAATGGGTTATTCTGAAACAATACCACAACTTGTTCGATCAACCAAAAGCACAAGACAGGACAAGTTCAGAAAATATCAACGAACATAAACGATTCGACAGAGTCGAAAGTACAGAGTTCAAAATCCGATTCACTTCAAATAAAAGAAGTTAATCTCCAGAATATCGAAACAACAAAACGAGGGAAATAACATAACAAACAACTGATAGGCTAAGCCACTCAGGGGCTTCTCGGAGTTGATCCAGATATCGATGCTCAATTCCACGCCCCGGAAGGCTCGGTAACCATCTCGCAAAACTGAACTCGGTGTCCCTCGAGTCCGCACCTGTAACACGTTACTGGCGGAGAAGGACAATGTGCACGAACATGTCCCGCCACATTACAGTTAAAACATCTCCTGGCTTTACCAGGAGTCAGAGCAGACGACTTGGAACTCTCAGTTCCACGCATCGAGCGATGGAGCTTTACAGCGGAAAGACTACTACGTTGCAAATTGGAAACACCGACTCCTGCACTGTCCACGCGATCATCGAACTCCCTCTGCTTATTCGACTCGGGCACACGCTCCGACGATAATGAAGCTAGTTCACGAGCTAATGCTCGATCTTGATAGTCCCTCAACGAAGTGCAATTGAATCCCGACATATACACGCGAATATCCGGCTTCATCCGTCTGTCAAAGTGAAGGATCCTCTCTTCCTCGGTTCTCACCGATCTCGCACATAACTGAGTTGTTTGCTATAATCAATGATAGCTTGCGACACCGATATATCTTGCGGTTGTGCCAAGTAGAATTCGCGAATCCTCTGCTCTCTAATCGGTTTCGGACAGAACTCAGCTTCCATAAATGCCTGGAACTCCACCCACGTGACATCACGATCACGAGGTTTAACAGCTTCCCACCAATTAGCAGCATCTTTGTCGAGAAGGTACTGAGCGATAGGTACCTTCCGCTCTTCAGGACATCCGATAGCCTCGAAAATCTTTCCCAACTGGAAAATCCAACCATCCCAGCCCAACGCATCCGCAGCACCGGCGAATCGAAGGGGATTCATACGAACTACCTCGCGAAGCCATTGATTTACACCAACGTTCTGACTCGCGTCAATGCTACGTTGAACCACCTGGGTCAACTGAGTCATCTGAGTCGCTACTTGTTGCAATATAGTAGCAACACCCAAACTAAAATCATTCCCAGCGGCATTCTCTCGATTCCGCATCTGATCCTTGTGGCCATCAACGCCACGGTTACGACCACGACCTCTGCCCCTCGGCATACTAACAAACAATCAACCTAGGGTAACGAAAGATCATAACTCATAGCAAGATATTCACATCTCTGTCTTTAATCCAACATCATTAAATCATATACATATTACCATTTAATTCCAGCTAGAGCACAATATACAAACTATTTTACCAAAAATCTTCATTTATAATGCCGTTGTTATGCGATTTATAATGCAAAGAAATTGAAATTATCCATTATATCAAAATCATTTTCTGTACGGTTTCCGCGCCGGAACTCACCAAGTTGAAAACCATTTTCAAAAACGTTCCAAAATGCCAGAAAGGCCGATGACGGTAATACTTCCAAATACTCCCCAAAAGTCATTTTCCAAATACCAAATACCGTCACCAAATACCATTTGAAATTACAAGCGTAGACGCGAAAACTCAATAGTTTTAAAATATATGTTAAATCACCCGACAAAAGAGTTAGGAAAAAGGGTCAACGAAATAATTCAAATTTACAAACCCAAAAGGTCATTTTGAAACACACACTATTTGGTAAAAGTACCCAAAAAGTCACTTTGGACTTTACACACGCAACGGATAAGAACACAGTTCAAGTTACAAATAACCACACACAACAATTGTTATTCATGAACATATACCAAATAATGCCGAAAGTCGAAGGTTACAAATAAACAACAACATACGAATCCAAACGCCAACAATTTACATTCTCACTACATATCGTTTAACCGGAAAAGTTGAAGGCGAAAGTCACGTCTCAAGTAAACTATTGGTAGACCTCGTTTAAGCATTTAAAATATTTTGAAAATTTTCAATGCAAGATGAAAATATAATATGTGTAGTTTGAATTCTCAAAATCTTTGGTCTCGAGGTCATCATACAAAAATCAAATCATTTTTCCTTCTCATAGGATATTTTTAAATAGAATTTACGTGACTTCCCCAAAACATTTGAAATTGAAATACCACATTGATAAACTTTTATTGAGTAACCAATCCAAAACATCACTCCTGTAAAAACGATTTTACACAAAGATGTAAATATATATATACATACATACCGGTATTACTCTTTATTCCAACACAATACGAGAATCAAACAAGTATGGAGTAAGTATTCACGAGGCACAATTAAACTCCACATAATAACATAGAATCACGTAAACTCGTATAATACGAGACACAACAAGGTAGGGAGACATACATCCACAGATTGCACCTCGATACTAATCACGACTGACAACTCAGACGACGCGTCGCGACACCACTCAGTCAGACCAAATCTGACAAGACAAGACCCAACAACACACAACTCAACCCGACAGCCTAGGTTTCCTCAACCTAAGCTTTGATACCATATTCTGTAACACCCCCAAACCATTCGGGAATATTACAGCGCCGCAGACCCTCTCCGCGAGGATCTACCAGGCTAAATACAAAACAATGCATCACTTCACATGCCGACATGGCTACGTAAAGGACCGTTAGACCGATTAGGTCTTATATCACAACACACACAACATTACATACATGATACTTGCCCAGAACACATACCCACGCAGGGGCTAGAATACAATAACACTCCCATAAATCGGGGTAACAACACATCGGAGGGATAACCAACATGACTCTACCAAATACTCTACAATTGGTCTTCACGTGATTAGTATCTTCGTTTCCCATCATCCTTCGTATCGATCCTGTGATTCGCTCCCCAGCTACCTGCAAGTACCTGGACGCAATACAGACATCCACCCCCCCGAATACTCGGGGGTTAGCAAAACTCCACTGTTTTGCTAGTGCAAGTATAAAACAAAAGTACAAGCCATACACAACGTGCTTCAAGAATATAATATCTTGAGTATATATTTCCCGAGATAAAACACTTAATCAAAATAGTTTGATTTATAAAAGGTAGGAATAGAACCATGCATCTCACACAAAATATTTTACGGCCTCGGGAGTTTGAAAACATTTGGAAATAAGGAATTATCAAGTCTTTCTAAAACACTTGGGGACACGGCCCAAAATCATCTTTCCAAAATACGATTCCAATAATAA
Source organism: Orobanche coerulescens (assembly GCA_033398695.1). NCBI lineage: Eukaryota > Viridiplantae > Streptophyta > Magnoliopsida > Lamiales > Orobanchaceae > Orobanche > Orobanche coerulescens. Next base: position 18,935,415 of record CM065814.1, on the reverse strand, counting down.
AACGCGGTTTCACAACCCGATTCACAACACACGGGGTCCAAGACCCAAATCATAAGCCACAGGGTCCACGACCCGAATCACATAACACATGTTCCTAAGGATTATTCGCGTCCCGTGCTAACAAGCCAAGAACCTCAGATGCTCCCGTAGAACATACCCAAGTGAATAACCCAATAGGAAACCATACCAAATCACATGTCCTCGTGACAACAGTCACGGAACCATTCCATACCACAACCATAAGTTATCCCGGCATCGGGCTAACAAGCCACGAACCTCGGAGTCCCCGCAAGACATACCCGATGATAACCCCCACAAGTTATCTCGGCATCGGGCTAGCAAGCCCCGAACCTCGGAGTCCCCGCAAGACATACCCGGATTGGATAACCCTACGATCACGCCCGACCCATACTAGCAAGTATGGATCCCGGAGATTCAATAATCCTACCCGGAGGCACATCACTTTCAGCAATCACATAACAATGAGCAGAACATCAAGCCAAGCAACACTTAAACATCACAACCTCCTTTCAAATGAGTATCAACTAATATCCCACGTAATGCATTCTTAACGAACAAGTACACATAACATTACGTAATCCCCAGCAAAGGATTACGGTCTAATAAACTCATTCAAAGTGATCATATCATCTTTTCAACATACAAAACCAACACACATATTCCGAGAACACATATATTCACGAAGTACATAAATTATCGTTGAAAGACAATATTTATCGAGAATATACCGATCCATTTTTACGTTCATTAAACATTGGGTTTTGCACGAATTCCTTTACCATTAATTACGCCTACGAAACATGAAACGTATGGGCAAGATACTTGCCTCGATATCACGAGCGACGAAACAACGAACGGGCACGATCGGGAAACCTTCGAACCCCCAAAAACGATCAAGACTTCGACAGCCCACGAATACTACGAAAATAGCATCACCACAAATCAATAACACTAATCGAAATCCGAAACGATCCTAAAAACGACAAGGATCTAAGTATTCTCAAAGAAATCAAGAATCGTTGATCCGGGCGATAAAAATCAATGAACGGTTAACAAAATCTGAAGATTACGATCAAGACAAACAAGAACAAATAACTGATCGGATGAGATCGGTTAAGAATCACAAATCCAAGCAAAAACCCCAAATTTAAGAAAATAGGGTTCTAAGAAGAGATTACCTTGATCTGGACCAAGAAGACGATTTGATGTTGTTAAACATTTACAAATCCTCTCAGAGATGAAGCTAGAAGAAAAAGATCGGTCCTAATCGCCTCTGGATCTCACTCCCGTCGGAAGGGATGAAGAAAAGTGGAAAAATGACGACTTAATGCTGCTGTCTAGTATTTATACTGGACAGTTATTAGCGCGCGCTAAACACCCTGCATTAGCGTGCGCTAACGGGGTCAACGCTCCAGAGAAACCGCATATAACACAGTTAGCGTGCGCTAGCCAAAAGCCGTAGCGTGCGCTAACGGGTCACAAAACCAGTCCAGTAGCCCCTGGATAGAACCGCACCTGCCGGGTAGTGTGCGCTAGAAAGAAGAGAGTGCGTACGCTAAGCAGTCGATAGCGTGCGCTAGCTATCAGCCTTAGCGTGCGCTAACAAAGCTCGAGTCCCAGTCCAGTAGCTACTGGACTGCCTCTGGACTGCCAGTTAGCGTGCGCTACACATTCAGTAGCGTGCGCTAAAGACCACGCAGTAGCGTGCGCTATGCCTCAAGCATTAGCGTGCGCTACACCACAAAAACTCACACAGTGATCTGAAACGCCTCCAAACACGTGTCCCAACAAGACACACCCAAACATGGCACGAAATTCCAACTATGAGGACAATGACAATCCGATAAAACCCAGAAAACTCAACGATTCCGAAACAAAAATCTCGGGTATTACAGCATGCTTCCATTATGATGGCACCGTTTGAGGCATTATACGGGAGGAGATGTAGATCACCCCTATGTTGGGACGATTCATCAGACTTGATCGGGACAGAACCAGAGTTGATCATACAGACTCGAGAGAAGATAGCCTTGATTCGTGAAAGGCTGTTGACCGCCCAGAGTCGCCAGAAATATTATGCAGACGTACGTCGTCGCCCATTTGAGTTCAATACTGGAGACCACGTACTTTTAAAGGTTTCTCCTACTCGGGGAATCTTCCGTTTTGGAAGAAGGGGAAAGCTGAGTCCGAGATATATCGGACCGTTCGAGATCCTTGAGAGAGTTGGAGAGTTGGCATACAGATTGGCATTGCCACCGTCATTGTGCCATGTTCATAACGTCTTCCACGTATCCCAGTTACGGAAATATATACCAGATCCTAGTCATGTCATTGATTTCGGCGAGATCGAAGTCGCTCATGATGGTACATTTGAAGAAAGACCGGTCAAGATACTGGAGAGTCGAGTTAAGCAGTTGAGGAACAAACCAATCGTTTTGGTCAAAGTTCAATGGTCACGTCACGGAGTGGAAGAAGCCACATGGGAAACGGAAGATGGCATGAAGTCCAAATATCCCGAGTTATTTTCGTCTTGAGTTTAGGGACGAAACTCCTTTTTAGTAGGAGAGTATGTAATATCCGGATTTATTACTGTGTATTTCATCTGTATTCGAACCCTGTATTATTCGGATTTGTAGTCTTGATTATTGGAGTATCACATTTCTTGCAATGGCATCTTTGTACATAAGTATAGCAATATGCAAATTTCCTCATGCAAACTCGTGATAGCGCACGCTAAGAATGTAGCTTAACGCGCGCTATCGGCTACTACTAGCGCACGCTATGTATGTAGGAGTTGCGTGCGCTAGACACTGAATTATTGAGCTGGGCAGCTAGCACATGCACCAGCCGGCACATGGGTCCGGATAAGATTCCCGCGGACGAACCTGGACAGATTTGGAGTCAACGCTTATTAGCGTGCGCTAATTATGTATTGTAGCGTGCGCTAATTAGCTAAAGTGCAAAATATTATAAATGAGACAACAACCCATTTTGGCTTATATTTCCTTCGTCCATTCTTCATTCTTGAGAGGCCAGAGAGCAATAATTATCCTTCTAACACACTTAGAACGCATCTTCTTGATCCTTGAAAATTGGTTATTATTTGTGAGTGATCATTGAAGAGAAGTAACACCTTAGAGTGGCATATAACCAACCGGAGTCAGATCTTACCTTACGGTTCAGTAATTTCGGCATATTAAGGTATGTTCAATCCATCTCCAACCTTAGATTTGGATCCTAAGGAATTAAATGATCATGTTAATGAGATATTGAATTTCATTAGTGAATTATTCAACAACATCATGTTTAGAAGATTGGAATGTCTACGATTACGATATTATTGTTGGAACCTTGAAGTTGGAATCCTAGTACTTCAAATGATGAGAGAAACATTCTGAAGTTAGCAATCCGTATGATTTATGTTATCTTTGTGATCATGAATTGGAGGTGATATTATTTTCGGTTATAAGAACTTAAAGGAAGAATCATCTTAGGAAATATTCTTTCGTATAAGTTGGAATTGTTAGTTCACCTCAAGATGAAGCCTGAATGTGGATAATGATAGTAGAATCTGATACATCAACCGGAGATCACCAAACTTCGCATGAGAATTGTAATCAAGACGGATTATGGTGTTATGATGATTATACGTATACTTGCACCTCGAAGTTGTTATTATCCATGAGATCATTCATAAAGGTTATGAACATAACATGAAGTCGGATAACAAACATTAATCAATGAGTAATTCACTTACTTCATCACCATTTGTATAATCTGCTGCCCTCCAGTGAACTGCCATGCACGCTTAGCGTGCGCTAAGCTACGTGAATTAATGTGCGCTATCGAGTACGTTTAACGTACGCCACGTTTGGAACTTAGCGTGCATTAAGTCATCAGGCGAGTCAGTCGGCTGATCAGTGAGGCACTGACCATGCCTAGTTAGCGTACGCTAGACTGTCTGTACTGCGTGCGCTAACGAGTATTATTAATGTACGCTACATAGGATTCGTAGCGTGCGTTAAGCGATCCAGACAGATTGCATATTAAGGACTTCCTATCGTAATTTTTGAATTATTAGACGTTCGTACGGCATGAGATGAATTCTATGCTATTTCTTTTGTTAAGGTTCGAGCTTAACACGTGATTGATCGAAGGGTACGACCTTCGAGTATTTTGATATTCGTGGAAGTTTTATTCTTGTCAATGAACCGAGGCAAGTACTCTAACTAGAATTGTTTATATTATGACCGTTATGATGTGATTGTATTGTGTAAATGTGTTGTGATTATATGTCCACCATGCGTTGATCCGACAGGAATCATCATGGGAATCTATAGCTGTGTGCGCTAGATCGTTGGACAGGTAGTTCCACCATGTGTTGGTCCGACGAGATCATCATGGGAATCTATAACTGTGTGCGCTGGATCGTTGGAATACCATCAGTATGTTGAAACTGTTATGATACGATATGTGTTGTGGATATTTCTCGTTGGAGAAACTTGTTATGATATAATTGTTGATTATATCACTGTTGTATGATTATTGTACTTGTACTAGCATCGTTGTGCTAACCCCTTCGTGGGTGAACATTTGTGTATGTTCAGGATCCAGGAGAGCGGGGAAACAACCCTTGGAGATGCATGACAACGAGGGTGCAAAGTGATGTTCCGGCCGGGTTTTATTGTCTGTTGTTTGTTGGTGATTTCAATAAGTACTCGAGTACGTCGTCAGTTTATGATGTCTGGATTTTATTGATGTATTAATAACTCTTCATTGGATATTTGTATTCTCGGTATGGAACCAGACGGTTGTATTTTATTTCAGAGATTTCATAAGTTGGTATCTGTTATTGTCATTTCATTTATTCAGCCTTGTAAATTCTTATGTAAAGGATTTACGGCGCTGTAATATTCCCGAATATATCGGGGGTGTTGCAACTGTTTAGCTCCACTATGCCTACAATACCATTAGGGTCCACTGAAGATTTAGAGGCTCCTGTCCGAAATCAAAACAAAAGGTGTAGAACCGGGTATGAAGGAAATCCTAGTATAAATGGAACTGCACCAAACGGCATCACTGATCAACTTAATAAACTCACCACTACTTTTCAAGGAGTTTATGGTTTGTTGGAGAAAAGAGATAGCCTATTGGAGAAAAGAGAAATAGATAGGTCTTATACAAGTTGGGATGCTATCAAAGAGATTCTAAATTTAGATGAAAGGACTCGGATGAAAGCATTTAACATGCTTGACATTAAGACATTGAAAGATGGTTCTTGAAGATGGATCCTCAAGAACGAGCAAATTGGATATTCGATAAATTGCAAGGAAACTAGCTGTTTGTGTTATATTTTGATACAATACTTTTTAGAAAACTCGGTCTTTAAGTTATGTTTCGTATTATTGAGTTTGAACTATTATGTTTAGATTATTATTGTTTGGTGTCACTACTACTTCAGACTCGAGCCTATGTTTTAGCTTTTCTCGCTTTAAACAGTAGCATTTAAATACTTGGAATTTATTAGCTCTTGTGCTCTAGCTCCTGACTCCATGCGTTTTATTGCATTGTTTTTGCTCTAGTTCAATTAACTCTTCTCCTTCACATTTTTATTTCAATGAAGAAAGTGATATTATATTAAAAGAAAATAAAAAATAAAAATAAAAAATAAAAAAGAGTACAGAGAAGTGTAACTTGTAATTATGTTTGAAAATATATGCAAGCTAGCTAGTATATAAGTATGCTTAGTATAGTTGAAATGATCTTGTCTATATATAAGGGTATGACCTTATAAGTTTCCATCGCAACAATATAATACAATTACCTACATACTTTTACAATTGTGTTCCAGAAATAAGGGAAAGGACGCGAAGAGAGGAAGAAATATGGAATGAGTAGATGGATGAAGAAGAAGTAGAGGATAAAATAAAAGATGAAATAGAAGGAGAACTTTATGATTTAGTGAAGTATTTGTTAATGGCAATTGGAGTGTTAATGGTTGTGTTAAGAGAGATCATGGTTGTCCCTCGACGTATTGAACACCAATATTGGATATCGATATATACAAAATGTATTGAGAGAAGACCACAAAGTTCTCGAGAGTTACATAGAATATATCCGTCCGTGTTCTTAAAGTTGTGCACTATCTTGAGGGAGCAAACTCCTTTGGAAGTCATAATGATCGATATTGTAATGTTCTCAAAGGTTTGTTCGATCACACATTACTACAAGTCAAAATTTCAACAAAGTTTTGAAGGCCTTGAATGGTATAGCACCACAAATGATGGTCAAAGCTGGAGGTGTGCCCATGAAAATTTGGAATAGTACAAGGTCTTATCCTTATTTTAAGGTACGTTTATTTATTTTTCTTAAACATATATGATTATAACATATACTATTGAAATAATAATAATATATGACATATATTTTTTGTACCATTATTTGACATAATATTTGTTTTATAATTAGGATTGTATCGGCACTATCGATGGAACTCATATTCCAGCCCTGATAAAAGGTCGACATGTCAGCAGCTTTCGTAATTGTCCTGGTATTAATTCTCAAAATATTTTGGCTGCTTGCAACTTCGACTTAGAATTCATATATGTGCTTAGCGGCTGGAAAAGTTCACTACATGATGCAAGATTATTAGATGATGCTGTAACAAGAACAAATGGACTTCAAGTGCCGATAAGTAATGATGTTTGTACTAGTTCTTAATTTTATGTGTAGTTTTCTATATCACATGACCATATTATTTATTTAGGTTTAATTATTTTAAGAAAAAAATTTCTTGTGGATTGCGGCTTTGCTAACCGGCGTCAATTTTTGGCACCATTGCGCGGTGTTCGATATCATTTAAAAGACTTCAATGCTCAAGGTCGTCACCCTAGAAATCCAAGTGAGCTATTCAATCTCGTCATGCAAAAGTAAGAAATGTGATTGAGAGAATATTTGGTATATTTAAATCAAGATTTATGATTTTCAAAGTTGCTTCTCCATTCCCATTTAAGACACAAGCAGAGTTAGTGTTAGCATGCGCCGGGTTACACAACTTTCTGAGGAAGGAATGTCGGTCCGATGAATTTCCAATTGAACCAGAAAATGATCAAGAAGCTACACCAAATCTGGGCTTGGATGATGAAATATTAAACTGTTGTCTCAAAGTCAACGACAACAAAGGGATGGAGCTGGTACATGGAGACAGGGCATTGCTAATGCTTTATGGAATGATAGGCCAAGAGATAATGTTAATAATGAAACTGAAAAGGATACCGATGAAGATGATGAGAATGAAGAACATATAGATGATGAGAATGTGGAGATTAATGATGATGAGATTGATTAATTTGTTTATATATATATATATATTGCTAATATGATTTAATTTGTTTTGTTAGTTTAATTATTTGTGCTTTGTAAGGTGATTGGATTTTTAATCATTACAAATATATTTTTATTATGAATTTATATAATAAGGTATCACATATATTAATCTCTCAGCCTGTAAAGAATTATTTTCAGAGGAAGTACTTACTATATTATTTTATAAAAATATAATAATCGCTTTGATATGCATATATTTTTTGGGTCGTTGATTGCATATATATATATATATATATATAAGCACTTGGGCTTCGGTCATACATGCACAACATAAATGTTAGAACTTGTAAGCTCTGTTTAATAAAAGTAAAATAAAAGATAAGAGACTTTTAAAATCTTCTTAAGTAATTCCATATAAATCCATAAGAATCTCTAAAGAATTAGAAAATTCCATAGATTTTAAAAGTCGTTATAAAGTCTATAGACTTATAAAAGTCTTTAAAAATATGGATTTAATACACCCCTTAATTTTTCTAATTATGTTGCTTTTGGTTATATTTATTTTAGGTAAAACTATATTTGCTCATACATTTAAATAGAATATTACAAATACAATAACTATTTAAAATATTTACATATTTACCGACTTGTTTATTATCTCTACGAGGCGTTACGAACCCGTGCGATGCACCGGCTGTGCTTTTGGTTGAATATTTACGTGTTTTGTACGTAATGTTTGTGCAGATGTTTATATACTTTATATCAAGGTTGCGTTAATGTGTGTAATATAAGTTATATCACTATGTAACGCCCCGACTTTTTAGGACTAATTATTGGGGAAATTAAATAAAAGGTGAATTTGACGAAGAATAACGCCTACAAAGTCGAGTCTCTACACTGACATAAATTAAATACCTTTAATTAAGGCAATAACACGTCATAGATACGAAATAAAATTTGCATCGGAAGAATAAATTATAAATTGTTAATTTCTAACAAAAGTTTCCCCAAAAGAATTTCGAAACATTTGACATAAGAAAAACATCATTTAATAAATTTCATTCATATGCCCTCTCGGCTCGCTCCTTCGTTCATCCGGCTCGGTTTAACCAGTGGGATCAACAAAGGTGGGGGTGAGCTTCCTTCAGCTCGTGGAAATCTCACTTATCATAGTAATATATAATCTCATGGATAGCATAAAATAAATAATCTATCATATCCTTTCCTCAACATGAATACATACACACAATATTACGTATAGCATGAATCTAGCACGCATAACATGAATATTGAGGTTGCGCAGGTGTCCCCGCAACAACATGAAATACACACAAAATACCACATATAACATGAATCGAGCACGCATGTGAATATTGAGGTTGCGCAAGTATCCCCGCAACAATATATATCTTAAGATAGCCTATTTACACGTATACATGTGAGCCTGATTCACAACATCTATCATCAATTTTTAAACATGAATTGAATATCACATATTGAATTGAATATCAAATATACAATCCAATTAAAGCAATTAAAGTGATAGTGAAAATTCCCACGAATAAATGATGCTGTCTGACTTGAATATGGAGATGCTCGACCCATAGTCCTAAGCCCGTAAATCCTCGATAAAGTCTACATGTAATAATATTTATAATGACGGAAATTAAAATATATATGCATAAAATCGAACTAATTATTAATATTAATTGAAAGGTCAACATTTTAATGTCTTTGTCAAAATGGGACTGAATTGGAAGTTTTAAAGTTGAGTGGGGTCAAATTGTAAGAGTTGGGAAGCTGACTGAGTTAAAATCGAAGAATCATAAATCAAAACCGGTTTAAATTGAAGTATACAAAATTTATGGGGTTAAATTGAAAGCTGCAGGAAAATGTGAGGGCTAAATTACAAAACCCTAATAAATGTTTCAAAATTGGTGTCATTAATACTCCCCAATTATTTTTAGGACTCAATCTTTCATTATACGAGTCATTCAGACCCGTGCGATGCACACGAGCTATATCTAATTGTTTATTGAATAATGTTAGGTCTTTGTTAAAAATGTCCTTTTATTCCACATGCAATAACATCAAATTTCGATTTCTTTCACTATTTAACAGCTTGTTCAATTATTTTAACTACAAAGTTTAATGGTAATAAAATATCATGCAATGCAATAATATTTAACAATATTTAACCCTAATATTCCTCTCACCCTCAAAACATCCGTCCCATCTTATTTATTCGTAGTAAAAAAATATTATGTAACACACTGTTACTTGCACGATCAAAATTTTTTCCAAATAAAAGCATCCCAAAAATAAGAAAATCATTTATCAATCTTATAAATTAATCGCAATGACAAAAACTCAAAAATAACTAAAAAATATGCACATCCATTCCCTTAATTCCTAAATGGGTTAACGGGCCAAATCTATACTATTAAAACTCATTTTTCTTACATAATAACGGGCCCATTATACAATAACCCAAACCAAAACAAAACACTTAATCCTTAACAAAAAGAAACGCATCTCACAGCTCTTTCCTTTTAGTTACTTCCAACCAAATCAAATAACCCTAATCCTTACTCCACACAAATACACGCCTCCTTCCCTAATTTTTTTCTCTTATCATACGCAACCATCTAACAAAAAGAAACGCATCTCACAGCTCTTTCCTTTTAGTTACTTCCAACCAAATCAAATAACCCTAATCCTTACTCCACACAAATGCATGCCTCCTTCCCTAATTTTTTTCTCTTATCATACGCAACCATCTAACAAAAAGAAACGCATCTCACAGCTCTTTCCTTTTAGTTACTTGCAACCAAATTCCAAACACACGAATCACGGTCACAAAAACATTCTCGTTTCTTGATTTCCTTATCACAACTCACGAACAAAACACAAAGGCTAACTCTTTCGTCTTAGACAAATCGAAGATCTATATCTTCATTTCATCTTAAACTTTAATCTCATAAATACATAAAACATAGATCTTGTTTTTCGAAGATCAAAGACAAAACACACAAAACCTTAAACCTTTGATACTCTCTTTCATGCATGATTCGTTGGCAGGTTTAGCTTCAAGATCCTATTCGGGTCTCGGGTAAGTTTTGTAACACCCCCATTCCGCTCAGGGATATTACACGCCGTAGAACCTTTCCTCGAGGTTCTACCAGGCTGGTAACAAAACCGAACAACTCAACAACGCCTTTAAGGCTAAAATGACTCGGTAGACTGATTTGGTCTTTCAATAAATACATACAACTCAATTACAATACATGCCCACGCAGGGGTCGAATACAACACACTCCCGTACAATGGGGAAAGAATACTGCAGCGGAAGTAAAATACAATTAAACCAATATGACATCAAACGGGTCCTCGTGTGATTAGTATCGTTCATCTTTCATCATCCTTCATGCCGACCCTGTGTTATGCTCCCAAACCTGAATGCAAAAACAGACATCCACCCCCCGAATACTCGGGGGTTAGCAAAACTCCACTATTTTGCTAGTGCAAGAACAAAGTGCAAATACGAGCCATACAATTCACATTCCACGAATAACAATAACCAGGAATCCTCAAAGATCCAAACATAATGAAAAGTACTTCCCGAGGCATGAGTTTGGCTAAAACATTCCAAGACCGAAAGATCACAAATCCAGGGAAACAATTTATAAAACAGTTTAAAATGCCATCGAGAGTTTTAATAGAAAACAACTTAGGATTTCAGAATCCTTCTCTTACCAAAATCAACAGGGGTCACAACCCAAAGGTTTTCTTTTCGCAAATAGAAAACCGACAACAATTCACAGGGCCAGAGCCCAACATCACGTGTCCTCGACGGACATAAAATCAACAAAACATAATCGCGCACGCGCATCGCCTAGGACTGGGACGAAGCCACAAATCCCACTCGAGGCCTCGAAGGACCCTCCCGAGCTGGCTAGCAAAACAAATCACACACATCTCACGGTTGGATCAATCGCTTGTTGCATCCTGGCCACATGATCGCATGCCATGTGCCACCATAGATTATCTCAGGCTCTCACGGTTGGATTAATCACTTGTTACATCCTGACCACATGATCACGTGCCATGTGTCACCGTAGACCTTCAACCATATCCACACATTCACATAAATAACATATCACATCAATAATATCCAAGTAATTCAGTCAATGGCAACAAACATAATACACGACGCAATGGTCAAATTACAACGCACCAATAAGAGATAATATATATACATATATATTATCAAAGCAAAACGACAACACCAAGTGTATTCATAGTAATTCACGTAACCATCCACGAACACAATGTCCACAAAACACGCGCGTTTTGAAAGAGGGCCTTTAACAAGGCTAACCGAATCTATGAAAGTGAGATTCAAACGATCAAATAAACACAAGGAGACGATCATTAATTATCATATTCATAAAACAAGAATTGTATGGACAAGGTACTTGCCTCGAGTAATCATAAACGCGAAGAATCGACCGAAGTAGGTTGGCACGAACCGACCACGAACCCGCCGACTCCACCGAACACTAACCCGCGACAATAAACTAAGAACAACAATAACAATAATGAAAATGGATTCCAAAGTACGACCCAAAGTCGCTGAATTCAAAGAACAAACGACGAAAGTTCAAGGTTTTCCCCCAAACGGCCAAGAACGCAAATCGACCGACCAAAACATGAAAATGGAATTCCAAACCGAAATATGGATATACAATCCATAGGAGATGTTTAACAACATCATTTGACAACAATTTATCCAACAAAAACGGATGGAAAATGAGATCGAGAACAAATCCCCCAAAAAGTCGATTCGAAGGAAATCAAGAAATATACTTCGATTCGACGAAGAACAATGGATTAAATGATGTTAAACACAAGAATACTACCAAGATTAATCATACCCATCATGAATTAATCAACAACACGGAATGAATCGGAAAAATGCAAAAACCCCCAAATTCACGAAATTAGGGTTCTAAGGAAGATTACCTTGATTCGTTGGATCAAAGGATGATAACGGATGACTGATTGATGTTATGAACTCAAGAACTTCGTGGATTTGTTGTTAAATAACACAGTTTCGTCACCTCTGAAGCTCCAGCCGCGGATCGAAAAGAAAGGAAATGAAAAATGAGTGAAAATGAGGCTGCTCAGCCACATTTATACTGGGCCGGACTAGCGTGCGGTAGGCTGCCGAGCTAGCGTGCGCTATCGGCCCAGGCCGCAATCCAGTGACCTCCTGGACTAGACTGCTCAGCCAGGCTGTAAAACCCCCAATCCACTCAAGGATATTATACGCCGTAGACCCTCTCCTCGAGGATCTACCAGGCTGGTAACTAAAATCAAACATCTAAACATCGCCTTTAAGGCTAAAATGACTTAGTAAATTGATTTGGTCTTTCAACAATAACATACAACTCAATTCCAAACACATACCCACGCAGGGGTCAAAATACAATAAACTCCCGTACAACGGGAAAAAAATACTGCAGCGGAAAAGAAAATACAACTGGACCAAAACGACATCAACGGATCCTCGTGTGATTAGTATCGTTCATCTTTCATCATCCTTCGTGCCGACACTGTGTTATGCTCCAAAACCTGAATGCAAAAATAGACATCCACTCCCCGAATACTCGGGGGTTAGCAAAACTCCACTATTTTGCAAGTGCAAGTACAAGTGCAAAAATACGAGCCATACAATTCAAGTTCCAAGAATAACAATAATTAGAAATCCTCAAAGATTAAGATACAACGAAACGAATACTTCCCGAGGCAAGAATTTGAGTAAAACTTCCCAAATCCGAAAGATCACAAATAACGAGAATGGTTTGCAAAATGGTTTAAAATACCCTCGGGAGTTTTAATAGAAAACAAATTAGGATTATCAAATCCTTATCTTTCTAAAATCAACAGGGGTCACAGCCCAAAGGTTTTGTTTTCGCAAATAGAAAACCGACAACAGTTCACAGGGCCAAAACCCAAGTCACGTGTTCTCGACGAACATAAAATACACACGCACCCGTGAAGTTTCACTCGTGAATCCAGGGCGAAACCATTGGACTCCCTCTGTGGCCCCGTCGAACCCTCCCGAGGTGAGCAAACACATTCATAAAACATACACATAAACCTATGAAGTTTTTACTCGTGAACCCAGAGTGAAGTCATAGATTCCCCCGAGGCCCCGTTGGACCTTCCCGGAGTGAGTAAAATACATTCACTAAACACACACATCAACCTGTGAAGTTTTTTTCTCGTGAACCCAGAGTGAAGTCTAGATTCCCCCGAGGCCCCGTCGGACCCTCCCAGAGTGAGTAAAATATATTCACTAACATACACATCAACCTGTGAAGTTTTTTACTCGTGAACCCAAAGTGAAGTCATAGATTCCCCCGAGGCCCCGTCGGACCCTCCCGGAGTGAGTAAAATACATTCACTAAACATACACATCAACGTGTGAAGTTTTTTACTCGTGAACCCAGAGTGAAGTCATAGATTCCCCCGAGGCCCCTTCGGACCCTCCCGGAGTGAGTAAAATACATTCACTAAACATACACATCAACCTGTGAAGTTTTTTACTCGTGAACCCAGAGTGACGTCATAGATTCCCCCGAGGCCCCGTCGGACCCTCCCGGAGTGAGTAAAATACATTCACTAAACATACATATCAACCTGTGAAGTTTTTTTTACTCGTGAACCCAGAGTGAAGTCATAGATTCCCCCGAGGCCCCGTCGGACTGTAATATCCGCAATTTTCGATTTTCGGTAAATTTCTTTTTTTGGCCGGAGTCCGTTTTGACGACTCTCTCATGACCGTTTCGTCATTCTGAGAATGATTAATTCTACGCTTTTTGTCATCCGAGTTCGTTTCGGTATCGTTTTGCTGAGTTCCGAGCTTTTTAGCGACTTTTCCGCACTTGAGTTCGATTCTTGCGAATCTCGTTCAAAACTGCTGTTTCGAGTTTCCCGTAAGTCCGTTTAACTTTGTTAGACGTGTTGTGAACTTCGGTTTGGTTATTCGATCACGTATCGTGATTTTCGGGCATTTTGGGCCATTTTCGTAATTTCCCAAAGTTTGGGGTAATTACTTCCGTTGTCGAATTTCGAGCCCTCGGGTGGTCGGAATCGGGTGTTCTCTTAGTATTCGGATTCGTCTTTGCGAGTACTTCATAATTGTGTTTTCGGTTTACGTTCAGGTCGGAGTTTCGGGATTTTTCGGACCGTCGGATCGACGAGGCTGTTGGCCGAACTGGTGGCGAACTGTAATGCCGTAATGGCGGCGATGCGGCCGTAATGCCGTTACGACGTAACAGCCTTCGATTACGTCGTAACATGTCCGGCGTAATTAGTCGGAGAGTTCGGCCTTGGCGATTACGTGCGTAGGCCTTGGCCGTTACGTGCGTGGCGGCCCGCCAGTCGGCTATTTATAGGCACGACCGAGTCATCCGCCATTTCTCATCTTTTCTTCGTTCCTTCGCGATTTTTCACCATAGATCGATGGTTTTGAGTAGAATCAACTTATATCAACATGTTTTGGAAGTTGTAATCATGGATTAACATCATCTTCCACCCGGATCGAAGGTAAGAACACCTAAACTTTTGGTTTTTGGATGTTCTTGAGGTTTCTTGGTGTTTTGGCTGATTTGCTTCGTTTTGATTCATATTATTGTTAGAACTTGATTGTAAACTCGTAATCATTCAATACCCTTGAAGTTTTGTGGAACGAATTTGAGTATTTCTTTGAATAATCGATTAAATTGGACTACGCCCTCAAAGTGTCCGATAAAATGCTTCAATGGGTAGAACTTGGGAAGTTCCATACGTTTTCGTAGAATTGTGATTGAATTGATATCGTTGTGACTTAGGAACGAATTCTTGTGAAGAACTCGAGTCGGAACCCTTCCGTTCGTTGCCTTCTTTGGGGTTCGAGCTTCCCGGTCAAACCGTGTTCTTCGGAGCGTTCGGTAGCGGTTATTAAGGCAAGTATCTTACTATACGACTTGTATCTTGCGACTAGTAATTACGTATGAGATGTATGATGACTTTGCTTGCCTTCGTAAATATGTTCCGTTTTAGTTGGTTGTGTTTTCCGCAATTTGAAGGCTTTGTGATAATAGTGTTATATCAGTATACGTGTTAGGCGTTGTGCCATTTGTGCAGGAATGCGACGTACATATGGGATGGTTGTACACTTGGTTGTGCAATGTATTGTGTACCGAATGTGTGTTATGTTGGTTAAATGTCGTTGATTGATGATAGTTGTTGCGAGTGTCGAGGTTGTGTTATGTGCGTGCAATGTACGATTTTGTGGTGATCAAGGTGATTGATTAATTGTGCTCATTGTTGTATGTAATGTGAATGTGAATATGTGTGTGACCGCTAAGTTCACTCGTGTTGGTTCGACGGGACCTACGAGGATTCGTGGCAGTGGACTACGGGATCAGAACTTAGTGAGGTACTGAGGTCCAATCGTGCTGGTCTGACGAGGCCTACGATAACGCATGGCAGTGGACCATGAGTTTCGGACACAGTGCGTCCAACCGGGTGAGCTCGACGGGGCTTACGGTGACACGTGGCAGTGGACTACGGTGTCAGGACTGTGTGTGTGATTGTTGTGATTGATATAGTCCGTGCGGGTTGTTATGCCTACGGAGACACGTGACAGTGGATCACGGTGTCGGAATTGGTTATGTTTGGTTAATAGTCCGTGTGGGTTGTTGAACCTACGGAGACACGTGACAGTGGATCACGGTGTCGGAATTGATTATGTTTGTTTAATTGTGCGTGATGTAGTCCGTGCGGGTTGTTGAACCTACGGAGACACGTGACAGTGGATCACGGTGTCATGAGCATGATACTTTTCAAATCAAAGTTTTTAAAGGAAAAGTTTTAAGAAAGAATGTTGGGCCGAGCCCCATGAGATTTATGGAAATGTTTTCGTACTGTAAATTGTTGAAATACAATTTTGAGATTTGGGTTAAGACCCTAATATTTTCGAAAGGTTTTGAAATTCTAAAATTCCCGAGGTGATAATCTTATTTTCGAATGCTTCATAGCTTATCTTTCCTTGTGAAAAACTCCCGGGGATATTTTGATACTTGATTGTCATATTGGATTCACGATTATTACTTGCTTGTTATATTTCGTATGATATGATACTTGCACTAGTAAAACAATGGAGTTTTACTAACCCCCGAGTAATCGGGGGGTGGATGTCTGTTTTGCGTCCAGGTACATGCAGATTTAGGGGAGCAGTCACAGGATTGGCACAAGAGGATGACGAGCTGCGATACTAATCATGAGTCGAGAGTTATTTTGATTTTTGTTGTGTTTTCAGAGATGATTTCAGTCTTCCGCTGTATTGTATTTCGATCCCTGTGTGGGTAATGTTATTTAAGTCAGTTTTATCGATTGGGTTGTGTGACCTCATCGGTATGTGTATTCACGTGTAAGTGACCATATCGGTCTGTATCATTTTCTTGTTTGACCCTGGTCGGGCAAGCATTTGGTTGTTTATGGATGTTTAGCCTGGTAGATCCTTGTGGAAAGGGTCTACGGCGTGTAATATTCCCATATGGTTTTGGGGATGTTACACGGACCCTCCTGGAGTGAGTAAAATACATTCACTAAATAAAATATCACGCCAAGCATCGCCTTGGGAACAGGATAATACCATTGATCCCGCCCGAGGCCTCGAAGGACCCTCCCGAGCTGGCTAGCTAAACAAATCACACACATAGCACAATGCAACAAAGATATCCAAACAGTTCATTCTGAGGTATCAAACACTTAGCAAAACACCCCGTCACACCACAACGCACCAAAATGAAATAATATACGTCCACACGCAATACCAAGTGCAACATCAACACCAGACATATCCATAGAAATCACATAGTCATTTACAAACTACACCATTCACAAAACACACGCGTTTTGAAAGTGAGCCTTTAACATGGCTAGCCAAAACTTTTGAAAACTCGTTCAAATAACCAAACAAACACATTGAGACGGTCACCAATCATCATATCCACGAAAGAAGAAAAGTATGGACAAGGTACTTGCCTCGAATAAGAACAACGCGGAGAATCGACCGAAGTAGGTTGACACGAACCGACTACGAACCCGCCGACTCCACCGAACGACAACCCACAACAATGATCTACGAACGAAGACAATAACAACAAAAATGAATTCCAAAGTACGGCCTAAAGCCACTGAATTCAAAGAACAAATGACGAAAGCTCAAGGATTTACCCCAAAACGGCCAAGAACACGATTCGTCCCGACAAAATACGAAAATGGAATTCCAAGTTGAAATATGGATATACAATCCATAGAATATGTTTAACAACATCATTTAACCATAATCGATCCATCAAAAACGGATGAAAAACGAGATCGAGAACAAATCCCCCAAAAAGTTAATTTGAAGGAAACCAAGAAATATACTTCGATTCGACGAAGAACAATGGATTAAATGATGTTAAACACAAGAATACTACCAAGATTAATCATACCCATCATGAATTAATCAATAATACGGAACGAATCGGACAAAAACGCAAAAACCCCAAAATTCAAGAAACTAGGGTTCTAGGAAAGATTACCTTGATTCGCTGGATCAAAGGATGATAACAGATGACTGATCAATGATATAACCTCAATAACTTCATGGATTTGTTGTTAAACAACATGGCTCCATGATGAGCATACCCCCAACCGCGGAAGAGAACAAGAAGAAGGAGAAAAATGGCCAAAAAAGCATTGCGGGGCCTTAAATAAGTGCAGTGTGCTGCGGCCAATGGAGTGTGTCGCGGCACGAGGCCAAAATGCGCCTTGATGATCGGCGGTGTGCATGGCCGGCCGACATGTGCCGCGGCACAAGGTACAGATGGTTTGGCCGAAAAATGCAACATGAGTGTGCCGCGGCCCGGCCGGCCTGTGCCGCGGCCGCAGTGCGGCTGCTCGGCGAGTAAGCTGCCGAGCACTCTGGCCGTAACTCGGCGATCTTGGCACAGGCCCAGTTGCCGGCCATGACTCGGCCGGGGCCAACTCTGACGACCCGAATGACCCCGAAACCCGAACCTGAATACGAATCGAAGGTACGGTTACGAAATACTCGCAAATACGAATTCGAGCACTAAGAGAACACACGATTCCGACCATCCGAAAGCTCGAAATTCGACAACGGAAAGTAATTACCCCAAACTTTGGGAAATTGCGAAAATGGCCCAAAACGCCCGAAAATCACGATACGTGATCGAATAACCAAACCGAAGCTCATAACACGTCCAACAAAGTTAAACGGACTTACGGGAAACTCGAAACAGCAGTTTCGAACGAGATTCGCAAGAATCGAACCCAAGTGCGGAAAAGTCGCTAAAAAGTACGGAACCCAACAAAACGACACCGAAACGAACTTGGATGTCAAAAAGTGTAGAATTAATCATTCTCAGAATGATGAAACGGTCATGATCGAGTCGTCAAAACGGACTTCCGCCGAAAAAAAGAAATTACCGGAAATCGAAATTACGGGTATTACATTCTACCCTCCTTAAAAAGAAGTTTCGTCCCGAAACTTAAAACAAGTAGGGAGAAGAAATATCCTGCTAGGAAAACTCAACGAGATACACAAGAAGCGCGTAAATTACGCCCATCGGCGAAACGTTACAAGCAACGCAAAGGAATATACGGCGTGAAAACACGCTCCACGACGACCAACACAACGTCGCCGTTAGAGACACAATAAAACCAACAAGTGACAAGCGTCATCAAACAGATAATCAACACGCGAGCCAATCGCTGAACAAATACGAAATTCCACCGCCCAAGGGTTGGAAGATCGAAAACAAGACTAATTTCCCGAACATGAGGAAATTAGGAAGGAGACTTGAACGCTCAACAATCACGAAACGAGAACAAAAACCGAACAAACAAACGACCGAGACAACAAAAATCGAACAATCATGTCCGAAACACGAAGGATAATAAAATTCAAACAACAACTCCCAGGATGATCTGGTGAGAACAACAAGACATGCATTCCCATAAGATCCACAGGAAAGGGAATAGCGATTGAAAAGTCACAACGACAAATGAGTTATTCCGAAACAATACCACCCTCGTTCGATCAACAAAAGCAAGGGATAGGGAAAGTTCAGAAAATGTCAACGAACATAAACGAGTCGACAGAGTCGAAAATACAGAAATTCAAAATTCGATCTACGTCGAATAGAAGAGTTAATAGAACCAAATGATGTCACTTCCGAACAAGGTTCACAAGAATCGAACCGAACTCGAAAAAGTCACAGCGATAACTAGATCGACCCACAACAAGATCACAATTTGTTCGGACGATGAAACTGAAATACAGAACAAGTTCATAAGGTATCAACGAACATGAGCGAATCGATAGACTGGAGAAAGAGAAAAATACAGAAGTCAAAATAGTACGGGTATTACCCCCGACCTCATCCACAAAATTCACAAAAACAGGAGCAAGGTAACAAGACATTAAACAACCGACACATAACGGAACGATTACCGATGCACACGGCCATACCAAACCAAGCTCTAACAGCTCGCACATGCGCGACAATGCAGAAATCACCACGAGGCGACAATATTCAATACCAACATCCCACCTCTCACAGAGGGCTATCACAACAAATGTGTGGAAAGCGACTCAACGCTCACACCGCCAATTCGATCATACTCGGGAGCAAACATCATAATGAGAACGTGAACATCATACATACATACCCAGCCCTTAAACGGGAATGGATAGGTTTTAAAAACGAAAACCTCATTTTGAAAATAATTTTAGAAGAACACCGGTTGATCTTGAGTATCACCTTTCAAAAAAAAGTACAAACGTGAGACATCGTTATCGAGACTTTGGAGAACCATTTCACATTAGATAAAAATGAGGATACTTTCTCTTAGTAAAAACTTTCAGAATATTCGACACTTGGGTCTAAGCAACTACATTTCTAAAAATAATTGAAAATATCTCAAAATATTTTGGTCCTCAATTGGAATAATCTTGAAACATATTGCGGCACTAGAAGGCACCTTGAAAGTACCGCGAGAAAATAATTTATTTTAAATGTACGTCTCGAAATTTATTTTCTAAGATACTCAAGGTTTTCGAAAATAATTCAATGGGCTAGAATGCCCAAAAATTTCAGGTAAATACACGGAATAATATTGCGTCGTGGGTCCCGCGCCGGAACCCACCAGGATAAAAACCATTTACAAAAACGCCAAAAAGGCCGATGACGGTAATATTTCAAAAACTCACAGAAGCCATTTAGAAAATACTAAATACTGTCATAAGAATTTCGCCAAAACGATCAAGGCCATAATGCCAAAAACTCGGTCAAGGGAATCGATTTTCGAAATAAAACTCAGTCGGTAAAATACCGAAAAGCATTACAAAAGAACTCACGCAGCGGATAAAAGAAATACAGTTCAACATGCATAATCCAGCAACACTACTCCTCATATGAACGAAATATTAGAGTCAAATAACCACATATCACGAAATAAAAATCCATAAGAGGATTCCGTCACTGAACAAACAATCATAAAAATAGCTCGTGTCACACGAGGCACAACACAAAGAAGGGAGACTTACATCCACAGGTCGCACGAAGATGATGATCGCCCACGATACTAATCACGACCAACAAACTCAGACGACGCGTCGCGACATGACTCAGTCTGATAAAATCCGACGAAACAAGACTCAAACAACACGACTTGACCCGACAGCCTAGGTTTCCTCAACCTAAGCTCTGATACAATTTATGTAACACCCCCAATCCACTCAGGGATATTACACGCCGTAGACCCTCTCCTCGAGGATCTACCAGGCTAGTAACTAAAATCAAACATCTAAACATCGCCTTTAAGGCTAGAATGACTCAGTAAATCGATTTGGTCTTTCAACAATAACATACAACTCAATTCCAAACACATACCCACGCAGGGGTCAAAATACAATAAACTCCCGTACAACGAGAAAAAAATACTGCAACGGAAAAGAAAATAGAACCGGACCAAAACGACACAAATGGATCCTTGTGTGATTAGTATCGTTCATCTTTCATCATCCTTCGTGCCGTCCCTGTGTTATGCTCCAAAACCTGAATGCAAAAATAGACATCCACCCCCCGAAGACTCGGGGGTTAGCAAAACTCCACTATTTTGCTAGTGCAAGTACAAGTGCAAAAATACGAGCCATACAATTTAAGTTCCAAGAATAACAATAATCAGAAATCCTCAAAGATTAAAATACAACGAATCGAATACTTCGCGAGGCAAGAATTTGAGTAAAACTTTCCAAATCCGAAAGATCACAAATAACGAGAATGGTTTGCAAAATGGTTTAAAATACCCTCGGGAGTTTTAATAGAAAACAAATTAGGATTATCAAATCCTTATCTTTCCAAAATCAACAGGGGTCACAGCCCAAAGGTTTTGTTTTCGCAAATAGAAAACCGACAACAGTTCACAGGGCCAAAACCCAAGTCACATGTTCTCGACGAACATAAAATACACACGCACCCGTGAAGTTTCACTCGTGAATCCAGGGCGAAACCATTGGACTCCCTCCGTGGCCCCATCGAACCCTCCCGAGGTGAGCAAACACATTCACAAAACATACACATCAACCTGTGAAGTTTTTACTCATGAACCCAGAGTGAAGTCATATATTCCCCCGAGGCCCCGTCGGACCCTCCCGGAGTGAGTAAAATACATTCACTAAACACACACATCAACCTGTGAAGTTTTTTACTCGTGAACCCAGAGTGAAGTCATAGATTCCCCCGAGGCCCCGTCGGACCCTCCCGGAGTGAGTAAAATACATTCACTAAACATACACATCAACCTGTGAAGTTTTTTACTCGTGAACCCAGAGTGAAGTCATAGATTCCCCCGAGGCCCCGTCGGACCCTCCCGGAGTGAGTAAAATACATTCACTAAACATACACATCAACCTGTGAAGTTTTTTACTCGTGAACCCAGAGTGAAGTCATAGATTCCCCCGAGGCCCCGTCGGACCCTCCCGGAGTGAGTAAAATACATTCACTAAACATACACATCAACCTGTGAAGTTTTTTACTCGTGAACCCAGAGTGAAGTCATAGATTCCCCCGAGGCCCCGTCGGACCCACCCGGAGTGAGTAAAATACATTCACAAAATAACATATCACACCAAGCATCGCCTTGGGAACAGGGTAATACCATTGATCCCGCCCGAGGCCTCGAAGGACCCTCCCGAGCTGGCTAGCTAAACAAATCACACATAGCGCAATGCAACAAAGATATCCAAACAATTCATTCAGAGGTATCAAACATTTAGCAAAACACCTCGTCACACCACAACGCACCGAAATGAAATAATATACGTCCACACGCAATATCAAGTGCAGCATCAACACCAGACATATCCATAGAAATCACATAGTCATTTACAAACTACACCATTCACAAAACACACGCGTTTTGAAAGTGAGCCTTTAACATGGCTAGCCAAAACTTTTGAAAACTCGTTTAAATAACCAAACAAACACATTGAGACGGTCACCAATCATCATATCCACGAAACAAGAAAAGTATGGACAAGGTACTTGCCTCGAATAAGAACAACACGGAGAATCGACCGAAGTAGGTTGACACGAACCGACTACGAACCCGCCGACTCCACCGAACGACAACCCGCAAGAATGAACTACGAACGAAGATAATAACAACAAAAATGAATTCCAAAGTACGACCCAAAGCCGCTGAATTCAAAGAACAAATGACGAAAGTTCAAGGATTTCCCCCAAAACGGCCAAGAACACGATTTGTCCCGACAAAATACGAAAATGGAATTCCAAGTTGAAATATGGATATACAATCCATAGAATATGTTTAACAACATCATTTAACCATAATCGATCCATCAAAAACGGATGAAAAACGAGATCGAGAACAAATCCCCCAAAAAGTTAATTTGAAGGAAATCAAGAAATATACTTCGATTCGACGAAGAACAATGGATTAAATGATGTTAAACACAAGAATACTACCAAGATTAATCATACCCATCATGAATTAATCAATAATACGGAACGGATCGGACAAAAACGCAAAAACCCCAAAATTCAAGAAACTAGGGTTCTAGGAAAGATTACCTTGATTCGCTGGATCAAAGGATGATAACGGATGATTGATCAATGATATAACCTCAAGAACTTCATGGATTTGTTGTTAAACAACATGGCTCCATGATGAGCATACCCCCAGCCGCGGAAGAGAATGAGAAGAAGGAGAAAAATGGCCAAAAAAATGACTGCAGGGCCTTAAATAGGCTGCACAGTGTGCCGCGGCCCAGCGGGAGTGTGCCGCGGCACTGAGGCCAGCTGCGCTGATGATCGCGGTGTACGCGGCCGGCCGACATGTGCCGCGGCACAATCTGACAGTTTGGCGAAAAATGCAACACGAGTGTGTCGCGGCCCTGCCGCATGTGCCGCGGCCCACGATACTGCTCGGCGGAGTAATGCTGAGCACTACGGCCGTAACTCGGCGATCTTGGCACAGGCCCAGTTGCCCGGCCATGACTCGGCCGGGGCCAACTCCGACGGCCCGAACGACCCCGAAACCCGAACCTGAATACGAATCGAAGGTACGGTTACGAAATACTTGCAAAGACGAATTCGAGCACTAAGAGAACACACGATTACGACCATCCGAAGGCTCGAAATTCGACAACGGAAAGTAATTACCCCAAACTTTGGGAAATTACGAAAATGGCCCAAAACGCCCGAAAATCACGATACGTGATCGAATAACTAAAACGAAGTTCATAACACATCCAACAAAGTTAAACGGACTTACGGGAAACTCGAAACAGCAGTTTCGAACGAGATTCGCAAGAATCGAACCCAAGTGCGGAAAAGTCGCTAAAAAACACGGAACTCAACAAAACGACACCGAAACGAACTCGGATGTCAAAAAGTGTAGAATTAATCATTCTCAGAATGACAAAACGGTCATGAGCGAGTTGTCAAAACGGACTTCCGCCGAAAAAAAAATTACCGGAAATCGAAATTACGGGTATTACACAGGTAGCGTGTGCAGCCTTCCGGCCGTAGCGTGCGCTACCTGCCAGCCGTAGCGTGCGCTACCTGCCAGCCGTAGCGTACGTAGTGTCCGGAAGTAGCGTGCGCTACCTGCCGATCCACCGAGTCCAGTACCCCCACTGCCCTACTGCCTCGGCCCGCTAGCGCGCATAGACAACCGGGCGTAGCGTGCGCTGCCTCCCGGCCATAGCGTGCGCTACCTTCCGGCCGTAGCGTGCGCTATGCCGGTTCCTGCCGCACCCGCCCGAACGGTGCCCGCAATCATCCGGCCAGTCCCGCAACCGTCCGGCCAGTACCCGACCATCAGGGCTCGACGACTCGATTTCCGAAAACATACGGAACGAACACGACGAAAAGTTCACGGACAACATCAACGACCCGAAATGAAAACATAATACCATAATTAATCATACGCGACCAAGAAACGGGTCGAGACAACAATTACAGATACGGATACCCGTAACTTTCAGTAAATTACAAAATGGCCCAAAACGCCCGAAAATCACGATACGTGATCGAATAACCAAACCAAAGCTCACAACACGTATAACAACATTAAATGAACTTACGAGAAACCCGAAACAACAGTTTCGAACGAGATTCGCAAGAATCGAACTCAAGCGCGGGAAAGTCGCTTAAGAACACGAAACTCAACAAAACGACACCGAAACGAACTCGGATGACAAAAAGTGCAGAACTAAATACTCTCAGAATGACGAAACAGTCACGAGCGAGTCGTCAAAACGTACTTCGGCCGAAAAAAGAAATTTACCGAAAATCAAAAATTGCGGATATTACATTCTACCCTCCTTAAAAGAAGTTTCGTCCCGAAACTTAAAATAAGTAGGGAGGAGCAACATCCCGCCAAGAAAACTCAACGAGATACACAAGAATTGCGTAACTTTCATCCATCGGCGACTCGTTACAAGCAACGCAAAGGAATATACGGCGTGAAAACGCGCTCCACGACGACCAACACAACGCCACCGGTAAAAACATAATAAAACCAACAAGTGACAAGAATCATCAAACAGATAATATTATCAAGTCAATTATCCGAACATTCAAAAAACACAAAGTACCTATTATAAGGAAACACGCAAAGTCGAGAAAACAGAAAGTAAACACAAACGATCCACAAGGGCAATCATAAACAATTCAGACTACGCCGAAATCCTCAAAACCACACTAGGCATCTCCGTGTCCTTTCGGAGCGGAGACGCGACCTAGATCCCCAAATCTCTCAGCTACCGTCTCGTAATGTACGGCTCGGTGACCCACCTGGCCACACTCGAAGCAGCTGACTAACGGTGAACGACAATTCTTCGCAGTATGGCCTGCTCGACTGCAGTTATAACATATCTTCGAGCTGCTCACATTACTCACTGCAGGGGTACCACTCCTCTGATCACGCGATCTAGGAACCATCTTGGGATGACGAAACGAAGTCCCAACCTCAAGGGTCCCACTCATCTGATTTCCTGAAAAGTTCCCAGCGGTTTTCTGTTTCTTCGAGTCAGACATACTCTCGGTCGATAATCTGGATAGCTCATAGGCTAACGCTCTATTTTGATAATCTCTCAAGGAAGTACAAGCGATACCTTCCATGTACTGACGAATCTCCGGCTTCATCCGCCTACTAAAATGACAAATCTTGTCCTCCTCTGTCCTTACTTGATTCTGCACATAGCCGAGCTGTTTGCTAAAATCAATAATAGCTTGAGACAGCGGTACATCCTGCGGTTTCGCCGAAAAGAATTCATTAATCTTCTGATTTCTGATCGGTTCCGGACAAAACTCATCTCTCATGAATCTCTGGAACTCTGCCCATGTGACAACACGATCTTGAGGCTTAACAGCCTCCCACCAGCTAGCAGCATCTTTGTCGAAAAGATACTGAGCTACCGGGACCTTACGTTCTTCTGGACAATCAACTATCTCGAATATCTTTTCCAACTGGAAAAGCCAACCATCCCAGCCTAAAGCATCTGCAGCACCAGCAAAACGAGGGGGATTCATACGAACCACTTCTCGAAGCCACTGATTTGCACCAGTGTGTTGGGTCACATCTGTAACACACTGAACTGCCTGAGTCAACTGAGTCATCTGTGTGGCTACCTGCTGTAAAATAGTGGCGACACCGATACCGATATCATCACCGGCAGCATGATCTCGACCACGCATCCGATCGCCACGACCACGACCTCGGCCCCTCGGCATACTGAATAAGTAACCACTCAGCACAACAGAAAATCACAACACATAAAACATACAACGATTACCATCGTAAGGCGACACACATATGAATATCACAGCAACAACGGCATCGTTCGGCGACATCAACGACTCGAACGATGACCAGTGCACAATTACAAAACATCACGAAACAACCACGTATGTACACAATCATACAAACTCCAGTTCCAATAGCTCGCACAAGTGCGATAACACACAAATCATCACAAAGCGACAACATTCAATACCAACATCTCACCTCTCACAGAGGGCTAATCACAACAAATGCGTGGCAAACGACTCAACATTCACGCCACCAATTCCATCATACTCGGGAGCTAACATTCTAACGACAATGTGAATATCATACATACATTCCTAGACTGCAAACAGGAATGATAGGTTTTAAAAAAAACGAAAACCACCTTCGAAAAAAAAGAAAGATTCTGGAAACACTTGTTGATATTGAGTATCACCTTTCAAAAAGTAGTACAAACACCATTATCGAGACTTTGAAAATCATCTTGCGTTTGAACAAAAATGAGGACACTTTCCCTTTAGTGTAAAACTTTTAGAATATTCGACCATCGGGTCTAAGTAAAAGTGTTTCTAAAATATTGAAAATAACTCAAAACATTTTGGTCCTCGAGGTAGAAGAATTTTGAAACATATTGTGGCACATTGGATGTACCACGAGAAAATAATTCATTTTGAAAGTACGTCTCGAAATTTATTTTCTAAGATACTCAAGGTTTTCAAAGATAATTCAATGGGCTAGAATGCCCAAAAAAAAATTCAGGTAATTACACGAAATATTATAGCGCCGTGGGTCCCGCGCCGGAATCCATTAGGATAAAACCATTTACAAAAACGCCAAAAAAAAGGCCGATGACGGTAATATTTCAAAAACTCACGAATGCCATTTACCGAAATACTAAATACCGTCATAAGAATTTCGCCAAAATGATCAAGGCCATAATGCCAAAAACTCGGTTAAGGGAATCGGTTTTCAAAATAAAACTCATTCGGTAAAATACCAAAAACCATTACAAAAGAACTCACACAACGGATACAAGAAACACAGTCCAACATGCGCAATCCAGCAACACTACTCCTCATATGAACGAAATATGAGAGTCAATTAACCACATATCACGAAATCAAAATCCATAAGAGGATTCCGTCAATTAACTCATGATACCTATAACTCGCATCAGGCGAGGCACAAACACAAAGAAGGGAGACTTACATCCACAGGTCACACGAAGATGATGACCGCCCGACGATACTAATCACGACAAACCAACTCAGATGACGCGTCGCGACATGACTCAGTCAGACAAAATCCGACAAGGCAAAACTCAACAGACACCACTAAACCCGACAGCCTAGGTTTCCACAACCTACGCTCCGATACCATTTATGTAACACCCCCAATCCGCTCAGGGATATTATACGCCGTAGAACATTTCCTCGAGGTTCTACCAGGCTGGTAACAAAACCGAACAACTCAACAACGCCTTTAAGGCTAAAATGACTCAGTAGACCGATTTGGTCTTTCAATAAATACATACAACTCAATTACGATACATGCCCACGCAGGGGTCGAATACAACACACTCCCGTACAACGGGGAAAGAATACTGCAGCGGAAGTAAAATACAATTAAACCAATATGACATCAAACGGGTCCTCGTGTGATTAGTATCGTTCATCTTTCATCATCCTTCGTGCCGACCCTGTGTTATGCTCCCAAACCTGAATGCAAAAACAGACATCCACCCCCGAATACTCGGGGGTTAGCAAAACTCCACTGTTTTGCTAGTGCAAGAACAAAGTGCAAATACGAGCCATACAATTCACATTCCACGAATAACAATAACCAGGAATCCTCAAAGATCTAAACGTAACGAAAAGTACTTCTCGAGGCATGAGTTTGGCTAAAACATTCCAAGACCGAAAGATCATAAAAATCAAGGGAAACAATTTATAAAACAGTTTAAAATGCCATCGAGAGTTTTAATAGAAAACAACTTAGGATTTCAGAATCATTCTATTACCAAAATCAACAGGGGTCACAGCCCAAAAGTTTTGTTTTCTCAAATAGAAAACCGACAACAATTCACAGGGCCAGAGCCCAACATCACGTGTCCTCGACGGACATAAAATCAACAAAACATAATCACGCACGCGCATCGCCTAGGACCGGGACGAAGCCACAAATCCCACTCGAGGCCTCGAAGGACCCTCCCGAGCTGGCTAGCGAAACAAATCACACACATCTCACGGTTGGATCAATCGCTTGTTACATCCTGGCCACATGATCGCATGCCATGTGCCACCGTAGATTATCTCAGGCTCTCACGGCTGGATTAATCACTTGTTGCATCCTGACCACATGATCACGTGCCATGTGTCACCGTAGACCTTCAACCATATCCACACATTCACATAAATAACATATCACATTAATAATATCCAAGTAATTCACTCAATGGCAACAAACATAATACACGACGCAATGGTCAAATTACAACACACCAATAAGAGATAATATATATACATATATATTATCAAAGCACAACAACAACACCAAGTGTATTCATAGTAATTCACGTAACCATCCACGAACACAATGTCCACAAAACACGCGTGTTTTGAAAGAGGGCCTTTAACAAGGCTAACCGAATATATGAAAGTGAGATTCAAACGATCAAATAAACACAAGGAGACAATCACTAATTATCATATTCATAAAACAAGAATTGTATGGACAAGGTACTTGCCTCGAGTAATCACAAACGCGAAGAATCGACTGAAGTAGGTTGGCACGAACCGACCACGAACCCGCCGACTCCACCGAACGCTAACCCGCGACAATAAACTACGAACAACAATAACAAAAATGAAAATGGATTCCAAAGGACGACCCAAAGTCGCTGAATTCAAAGAACAAACGACGAAAGTTCAAGGTTTTCCCCCAAACGGCCAAGAACGCAAATCGACCGACCAAAACATGAAAATGGAATTCCAAACCGAAATATGGATATACAATCCATAGTAGATGTTTAACAACATCATTTGACAACAATTTATCCAACAAAAATGGATGGAAAACGAGATCGAGAACAAATCCCCCAAAAAGTCGATTCGAAGGAAATCAAGAAATATACTTCGATTCGACGAAGAACAATGGATTAAATGATGTTAAACACAAGAATACTACCAAGATTAATCATACCCATCTTGAATTAATCAACAACACGGAACGAATCGGACAAAAATGCAAAAACCCCTAAATTCACGAAATTAGGGTTCTAAGGAAGATTACCTTGATTCGCTGGATCAAAGGATGATAACGGATGATTGATTGATGTTATGAACTCAAGAACTTCGTGGATTTATTGTTAAAAAACATGGCTTCGTCACCTAAAAAGCTCCAGCCGCGGATCGAAAAGAAAGGAAATGAAAAATGCATGAAAATGAGGCTGCTCAGCCACATTTATACTGGGCCGGACTAGCGTGCGCTAGGCTGCCGAGCTAGCGCGCGCTATCGGCCCAGGCCGCAATCCAGTGACCTCCTGGACTAGACTGCTCGACCAGGTAGCGTGCGCAGCCTTCCGGCCGTAGCGTGCGCTACCTGCCGGCCGTAGCGTACGTAGTCTCCGGCAATAGCGTGCGCTACCTGCCGATCCACCGAGTCCAGTACCCCCACTGCCCTACTGCCTCGGCCCGCTAGTGTAATATCCGCATTTTTCTTCCCCTTGTATTTTTCTTTTTCGGCGTATTTCCCGATAGTAGTGACCCTCGTGTATCTTTCAGTGTATCTTTTCTATTATCTATGGATTTTATCCCCGTTATTGTTGAGCGGAACTGTCGTTTCGGGGTTGCCGTGGGTCCATTCTATGTTATGATACCCGTTGAGATGTTCCGTTGGATGTTTCGTTCACCTACCGGTGTTTTGAACCGTTCATATTTCATACCTAGCGCACGCTATTTTTTTCTGCATAGCGCGCGCTAGGGGTCCCTAAGTAGCGCACGCTACGTTTGTTTAAATAGCGCTAGCGGTAGCCACAGGAGTGGCGATCTTTGTTTTCCGGCCTATACGGACTAGCGTATTAGCGTCGCTACATATCTAGCGCACGCTAATGTCGAGGGCTAGCGCCTGCGATGATGCCCGTAGCGTGCGCTAGCGTGAGTGTCGATCTTGGGCGATTTACTCACGAACCCGGTTAGGTGCGGTTAGCGCACGCTACGCTTGTATGGTAGCGCACGCTAACGCAACAGGTAGCGCACGCAACGCAGGTATGGTCGCGCACGCGAACGTATCAGGGGCGTTCTAGGCAGTTTGCCACTGGACTCGACGGATGTCCAGGTAGCGCACGCGATGGGTCGATAGCGCGCGCTCTGAGAGGTTATTAGCGCACGCTACGTTTGAGTAGCGCACGCTAACGGCCAAAAGTCAGCTCTTGGATGGACGCTAACTATTTTGGCTGTAATTTTTCCCCGTTAGCGCACGCTAACCTTGAGGATTAGCGCACGCTAACACTCCCGGCTATATAAACCAGGAGTTGGCCGAGATAGTCATAATTTCTCATTTCTTCCTCTCTCATGGCGAAGGCGATTCCAAGGCGATTTTCTTGGCGATTTCTTCCTCCAATCATCTCATCCAACATCTTTCTTGAGTTCTTGGAGTATTATAACAACATCAACACGAATCTTTCATCCTAATCCAGGTAAATCTCTTAGAACCCTACTTTTCGATAAATTGGGGGTTTTGGGATTTTCTTCCAATCCGTTCCGTTTTGTTGATGGATTCATGATGAATATGATTAATCTTGTTGGTATTCTTAGTTTCCCTACGGATTCATGGTATATTTCGTGATTTTTACGGAATCGAGAGGGTTTGGTTGTGGTCCGCCCTCGTTGTTGTTTATATACGAATATACATGAATCGTAGGCGGGTTTTCGGGTGTATTCCAATTCCGTATTCATTTAGAAACGGTTGTGATTGTATTCTTCGAATCGTTAGGTTCGGTTTCATTGGTTCCTAGCGTTCGTCGGTGACTTTCCTTTCCGTTCTTCGCGTCGTCAATAATTCAAGGCAAGTATTTTTGGAAACCTTTATGCTTAACGTGGAATGGTAATGTATTTTGTGTGTGATTTGCTCACCTCGTGTTGGTCCGACGGGATCAAGGAGGGAATCCAAAGGTTTGCGTCCCGGATTCATGAGTTTGTTTAGCTAGCCAGTGCGGGAGGGTCCTTAGAGGCCTCGTGCGGGAATTTATGATATGACTCTGTTCCCAAGGCGATGCATGTGCGTGTTTTGCTTTTTAATATAGCCAGTGCGGGAGGGTCCTTAGAGGCCTCGTGCGGGAATTTATGATATGACTCTGTTCCCAAGGCAAATTGTTTGACTGTTTATTTCCGGAAAGGACATGTCTAGTTTTGGTTTTTGAAATGATATTGGTGCATGTACTATGAAATGTATAAGCGATTGGTTTGCCTTGATTACTTGTACTAGCGTAATTGCTAACCCCTTTGGGGACCCGTTTTGGGGAAATTCTTGTTATGGATTTCAGGTTATGATTATCCGGACGAGCGGGCACCAGGACAGTACGAGGATGTTGGCCAGGGTCGTTGACATGTGCATTTGGGTCTACTTATTTCCTTTGTCCATTTCGATATGGTTGTTCCCACAGTTTTAAACTTATAGATTGTACTCGCGAGTACTTAGACTTTTCGTTCCAAACTCCGTATTGTATTGCTTTAAATTGTCACGTTGTTGGTTGATGCTTATTTTGCCGGTTGCTCCGGGCGTATCTTTATATGTCATATTATTTAATTGTGTATCCTCGCTAACCAAGATGGTTAGTCGAGTGGAGTTTTCCTATTGTAGCCTGGTGGGTCCCATGTAGGGGTCTACGGCGCTGTAACATATTCCGAATATCTCGGGGTGTTACAGAAAATGGTATCGGAGCACTAGGTTTATGGATACCTAGGCTTGTCGGTTATTTGGGTCTAGTCGTGTTTTGTTTTGCACATTGTCACACCGCTGCCGGCATCTCAGTACTTCCAGTGCTCGTAAGTTTCCTTACCCGATTGTTTGCTTTCACATACTGTATTCCGTTTCTTGAACCGTGGTTATTCTCCCTCTTTTGCTTATCATCGTAGTTGTTTTTTTTTCCTTCCTTACTCATCCTCGACATGCTCCTGTTATCTTTTAACACCAGTATGGATGCCGGAGGAAACCGTGGTCGTGGTAGTGGTCGTGGCCGTGGACGCGGCCGAGGACGTGGGGCAGCCGATGGGGCAGCCACGTCGCACTCTTCGAGGCCGCGATCTGGCGACCGTCACAGTCATGCTTCTTCTCAGGAGCGCGCCGATCTTGGTATTGCGGCTGTCATGCAACAAATGGTTAACCAGATGGCGGCTATAGCACAGGTGGTTCAGAACCCCGATCAGGCCCATGCTAATCGGGTCGGAGCGGATCGCTGGCTTCAGGATGTCATCAAGATGCATCTTCCTCAGTTTTCGGGAGCTTCGGACCCGATCGGCTGGGAAGGGTAGATCAAGGAGATATCCAAAGTCTTCACTGCTACTAACTGCCCCGAGGACCGTAAGGTCCCTATTGCCCAATACTTTCTCACGGGAGATGCTACAGATTGGTGGGAGGCCGTTGGTCCCAAAGATCACGTTGCTTCGTGGGCCGAATTCCAAGAATTGATGGAGACCGAATATTGTCCGTGGCCGGTCAAACAGGCTCGAGTGCATGCTTTCTATGATGCTCAACCACGGGATATCCCCGTATCTCAGGCCATTGCCGACTTTAACAAGGAGTTGGGTTATGTGAAGACCCAAGTTGTCGCTGAGAGCGACAAAATTTTCCATTTTTCCAGGAGGATGAAGCTGCCCATTCGGGACTATATGTCTGGGCTCGTTTGTACTACCTTGAAGGATTATCAGAGTCGAGCTCTTGCTTATGATATGTCGGTGACGGCTAGCGATTTGGCTCGTGAGAGCAAGAAGCAGAAGTCGGTCGGAAATTTTTCTGGTCCCAAGAGTGGAGGCCAGCAGAAATCTCAAGCTGCAAATATCTCAACGGGCGGTTCGGCTCGTTTCTCTGGGAGCTTTCGGGGTGCCGCCGGAACCTCCGCTCGTGAACCCACATGTTTTAACTGTGGTGTGCAGGGCCATAAGAGCCGGCAGTGTTCTCGTCCGAAGTTTACTTGTCACACTTGCGGACAGCTGGGCCACAAGGCCCCTTTTTGTGAACAGGTCAAACAGCTTCGCGGCGCCCGTTCTTCCCAACCAGTACCGTTGGAGCCGAGTGTGAACCAGGGCTCATTTGCTCCGCTGCCTCCACCGAGTGCCGGCCGAGGTAGGGGTCGGGGTCAGCCTGCTAGGGGTGGAGCTTCCAGTGTCGGCTCTGCTCAGCCGCGTATCTATGAGATGAGGAGGGCCGATGATCCAGCAGCTCTTTGTGGCGGCAGTACCGTTCACATTCATTTCCATCTGTCGGTGTGCTTTTCGATTCGGGTGCTACGCATTCATTCATTTCTCTAGAGTGTGTACGCGTTTGAGTCTCGATTTGTCACCTTGCGAGCCTTTCATCGTTATACTTCCTAGCGGTGATAGAATTGTCGGTGATCGAGAGGTCCGAGGCGCTCTGTGTTTATTTGTGAGAGCTTGGCTCTCTAATCTTATTGTCGTTAATATTGAGGGTGAGGATTTGATTCTCGGGGATGATTGGCTCGAGCGGCATGGTGCAATCATGAACTACCGCACGAGGATCATCACCATGTTAGCCGAGGATGGCAGAGCACTCCTTCGCGGGGCGAAGGAGGAAATCAGAAATTCGTCATTAATGCCTTGAAGGCGATGAGTCTCTGCGAAAGGGTGTGTGGTTATTGGTGCTACGCCTTGAAGGCGGAGAATGGTGGAGTCGAGCTTTCGTCGATTCCAGTCGTTAGTGAGTTTCCTGATGTATTTCCTGACGAGTTTCCGGGGCTGCCACCGGATCGTGAGGTTGAGTTTGTTATAGAATTAGAGCCGGGCGCGGCTCCCATTTCAAAGGCGCCGTATCGCATGGCACCTTCAGAGATGTCAGAGTTGAAGAAGCAGTTGAGTGAGCTTCTTGAGTCGGGGTATGTTCGACCGAGTGCCTCGCCTTGGGGCGCACCGGTCCTGTTTGTGCGGAAGAAGGATGGTTCACTACGTTTGTGTATCGACTATCGTGAACTAAACAAGGTGACCATCAAGAACAAGTATCCTTTGCCGAGAATCGATGACTTGTTTGACCAGTTGCAGGGAGCTGCGGTATTCTCGAAGATTGATTTGAAATCGGGGTACTATCAGCTCCGGGTGAGAGAGTCCGACGTGCCGAAAACAGCTTTTCGGACGAGATACGGACATTACGAGTTTGTAGTTATGCCTTTCGGGTTAACTAATGCACCGGCGGTGTTCATGCAATTGATGAACAAAGTCTTT
Source organism: Orobanche coerulescens (assembly GCA_033398695.1). Classification (NCBI taxonomy): domain Eukaryota; kingdom Viridiplantae; phylum Streptophyta; class Magnoliopsida; order Lamiales; family Orobanchaceae; genus Orobanche; species Orobanche coerulescens. Next base: position 18,900,169 of record CM065814.1, on the reverse strand, counting down.
ATCGAGTATTTGGATAAGTGTGTCGTCGTCTTCATTGACGATATTCTTATCTATTCGAGGAATGAGGAAGAGCATGCCCATCATCTGCGGATAGTGTTAGACATTTTGAGGACCGAGCAACTCTATGCGAAGTTCTCGAAATGTGAGTTCAACTAAAGGAAGTGATGTTTTTGGGTCACGTGATTTCGGTAGAGTCCGTGTGGATCCGTAGAAAATTGAGGCAGTGTTGGATTGGGCATCGCCCACAAATGTGAAGGAGGTCCGTAGTTTCTTGGGTTTGGCTGGCTACTACCGTAGGTTCGTCGAGGGTTTCTCAAAACTAGCTCGGCCACTTACACAGTTGCTCCATAAATCCGAGAAGTTAAATGCGGGACCGATGAGAGGCAGTCGAGTTTCGAGGAGCTGAAGAAGCGTTTGACTTCAGCCCCGGTTTTGGCGTTGCCATGTGGCAACGAGGGATTCGCCGTTTATAGCGATGCTTCGGGTCAGGGTCTTGGGTGCGTATTGATGCAGCACGGCAAGACCATTGCCTAGTCGAGACAGTTGAGACCGTATGAGCTTAACTACCCTACTCACGATTTAGAGTTAGCGGCGGTTGTCTTTGCACTCAAGATTTGGCTTCACTATCTTTTCGGCTCTGCATGTCAGATTTTCACCGATCATAAAAGTCTGAAATACATATTTACTCAGCGGGAGTTGAATATGAGGTAGAGGAGATGGTTAGAGCTGATTAAGGATTACGACCTCGAAATCCTTTATCATCCGGGCAAGGCAAACGTCGTGGCCGACGCCTTGAGTCGGAAACCGATTGCGTTGCGAACGCTTGAGGTCCTTACGCCCCAGTCTGAGCTTCGGCGGGCTCTGATCGAGTTAGATGTTGAAGTTTTGTTGCACAGGTGTCGGGCAACTTTGTGCTCTAGAGATTTCGTCTTTGATCGATGAAATTAAGTCAAGCAATTAGAGGATCCGATGATTACTCAAATCCGAGAGAACGTTCTTAAGGGAAAGTCTCACGGGTTTGTGATTCACGAGGATGGTGTTTTGAGATTCAGTCGGCTTTGTGTGCCGAGCGATCGAGTTGCGACGAGTATTTTGCATGAGGCCCATTCCACACCCTATTCCGTTCATCCTGGTTCGAGTAAGATGTACAAGGACACGAGGAGGAACTTCGGTGGAATGATATGAAGGAGGAGGTCGCACGGTTTGTGGCGAGATGTTTGACTTGCCAGCAGGTCAAAATCGAACATCAGCGATCGGCTGGGTTATTGCAGTCACTTCCCATTCCAGAATGGAAATAGGAAGATATATCGATGGATTTTGTTACGAGTTTGCCGAGATCGAGGTCGGGCATGAATATGGTATGGGTGGTTGTTGATCGTCTGACCAAGTCGGCACATTTTCTGGGCATCAAGGACACTTGGGGCCCGGAGAAATTGGCTCGTGTGTTTATCGCGCAGATTGTGAGACTTCACGGTACTCCGAAGTCTATTGTTTCGGATCGTGATGGCCGTTTTGTATCGCACTTTTAGCGGCGGTGCATAAGGCGTTAGGTACCCGTTTGCATTTGAGTACCTCTTTTCATCCCGATCGGATGGACAGTCGGAACGCACTATCCAAACATTCGAGGACATGTTGCGTGCTTGTGCCCTCGATTGGAGTAGCGGCTGGGAGGAGCACTCGCCATTGATCGAATTCACGTACAACAATAGTTGGCACGCGTCGATTCGGATGGCACCGTATGAGGCACTTTATGGCGGCGATGTCGATCGCCGATTTGTTGGAATGAGGCGTCCGATTTGGTCGGGACCGAACCGGATGTCGTTTTAGAGACGAGACGGAAGATAGAATTAATTCGAGAACGGATGTTGATCGCCTGAGTCGGCGAAGTCATATGCGATGTCCGTCGTCGACCTTTAGAATTCGAGGTGGGAGACCACGTTTCTTTGAAGGTGTCGCCGACGAGAGGAGTTTTCCGTTTCGGGAAGAAGGGGAAGTTGAGTCCGAGATTTATTGGACCCTTCGAGATTCTCGGCGAGTCGGTGGGTTAGCATACCGTTTGGCGTTACCCCCGCCCGAGTCATGTTCATAACGTCTTTCATGTTTCCCGGTGAGGAAATATGTCCGGATCCTAGTCACATCATCGACTATGGGGAGATTGACGTTGCCGAGGATATTACTTTTGAGGAGCGTCCTTTGAAGATTTTAGAGCATCGGGAGAAACGACGAGGCATAAGACCATCCCTTTGGTCAAGGTGCGGTGGTCGAGACACGGTGTCGAGGAGGCAACTTGGGAAGCGAGGAGAGCATGCGTGCTAGGTACCACTGAGTTGTTTGTTTCTTAAGTTTCGGGACGAAACTTGTTTTTAGAGGGTAGAATGTAATATCCGCATTTTTCTTCCCCTTGATTTTTCTTTTCGGCGTATTTCCGATAGTAGTGACCCTCGTGTATCTTTCGGTGTATCTTTTCTATTATCTATGGATTTTATCCCGTTATTGTTGAGCGGAACCGCCGTTTGGGTTGCCGTGGGTCCATTCTATGTTATGATACCGTTGAGATGTTAGTTGGATGTTTCGTTCACCTTAGGTGTTTTGAACCGTTCATATTTCATACCTAGCGCACGCTATTTTTTTACGCATAGCGCGCGCTAGGGGTCCCTAAGTAGCGCACGCTACGTTTGTTTAAATAGCGCGCTAGCGAGTAGCCCCGGGAGTGGCGGTCTTGTTTTCCGGTATACGGACTAGCGTATTAGCGTACGCTACATATGCTAGCGCACGCTAATGTCGAGGGCTAGCGCACGCCGATGATGCCGGTAGCGTGCGCTAGCGTGAGTGTCGATCTTGGGCGATTTACTCACGAACCCGGTCAGTGCGGTTAAGCGCACGCTACGCTTGTATGGTAGCGCACGCTAACGGATCGATTAGCGCACGCTACGCTTGTATGGTAGCGCACGCTAACGTATCGTGGGTTCAGGCGGTTTGCCACTGGACTCGGCCGATGTCCAAGTAGCGCACGCTATTGGTCGATAAGCGGCGCTCCGAGAGGTTATTAGCGCACGCTACGTTTGAGTAGCGCACGCTAACGGCAAAAGTCGCTCTTGGGTGGACGCTAACTATTTTGGCCTGTAATTATTCCCCGTTAGCGCACGCTAACCTTGAGGATTAGCGCACGCTAACACTACCTGGCTATATAAACCAGGGAGTTGACCGAGATAATCATAATTTCTCATTTCTTCCTCTCTCCGCGGCGAAGGCGATTCCAAGGCGATTTTCTTAGCGATTTCTTCCTCCAATCATCTCATCCAACATCTTTCTTGAGTTCTTGGAGTATTATAACAACATCAACACGAATCTTTCATCCTAATCCAAGGTAAATCTCTTAGAACCCTACTTTTCGATAAATTGGGGGTTTTGGGATTTTCTTCCGATCCGTTCCGTTTTGTTGATGGATTCATGATGAATATGATTAATCTTGTTGGCATTCTTAGTTTTCCTACGGATTCATGGTATATTTCGTGATTTTTGCGGAATCGAGAGGGTTTGGTTGTGGTCCGCCCTCGTTGTTGTTTATATACGAATATACATGAATCGTAGGCGGGTTTTCGGGTGTATTCCAATTCCGTATTCATATAGAAACGGTTGTGAATGTATTCTTCGAATCGTTAGGTTCGGTTTCATTGGTTCCTAGCGTTCGTCGGTGACTTTCCTTTCCGTTCTTCGCGTCGTCAATAATTCAAGGCAAGTATTTTTGGAAACCTTTATGCTTAACGTGGAATGGTAATGTATTTTGTGTGTGATTTGCTCACCTCGTGTTGGTCCGACGGGATCAAGGAGGGAATCCAAAGGTTTGCGTCCCGGATTCATGAGTTTGTTTAGCTAGCTTGATGCGGGAGGGTCCTTAGAGGCCTCGTGCGGGAATTTATGATATGACTCTGTTCCCAAGGCGATGCATGTGCGTGTTTTGCTTTTTAATATAGCCAGTGCGGGAGGGTCCTTAGAGGCCTCGTGCGGGAATTTATGATATGACTCTGTTCCCAAGGCAAATTGTTTGACTGTTTATTTCCGGAAAGGACATGTCTAGTTTTGGTTTTTGAAATGATATTGGTGCATGTACTATGAAATGTATAAGCGATTGGTTTGCCTTGATTACTTGTACTAGCGTAATTGCTAACCCCTTTGGGGACCCGTTTTGGGGAAATTCTTGTTATGGATTTCAGGTTATGATTATCCTGGACGGCGGGCACCGGGACGATCACGAGGATGTTGGCGTGGTCGTTGACATGTGCATTTGGGTCTACTTATTTCCTTTGTCCATTTCGATATGGTTGTTCCCACAGTTTTAAACTTATAGATTGTACTCGCGAGTACTTAGGCTTTTCGTTCCAAACTCCGTATTGTATTGCTTTAAATTGTCACGTTGTTGGTTGATGCTTATTTTGCCGGTTGCTCCGGGCGTATCTTTATATGTCATATTATTTAATTGTGTATCCTCGCTAACCAAGATGGTTAGTCGAGTGGAGTTTTCCTATTGTAGCCTGGTGGGTCCCATGTAGGGGTCTACGGCGCTGTAACATATTCCAAATATCTCGGGGTGTTACAGCTAGCGCGCGCAGACAACCGGGCGTAGCGTGTGCTGCCTCCCGGCCGTAGCGTGCGCTACCTTCTAGCCGTAGCGTGCGCTACGCCGGTTCCTGCCGCACCCAGCCGGTGCCCGCAATCATCCGGCGATCCATAGCCGTCCGCGATGCAGACCACGGGGCTCGACGACTCGATTTCCGAAAACGTACGGAACGAACACGACGAAAAATTTGCGGACAACATCAACGACCCGAAATGAAAACATAATACCATAATTAATCATACGCGACCAAGAAACGGGTCGAGACAACAATTACAGATACGGATACCTGTAACTTTCAGTAAATTACAAAATGGCCCAAAACGCCCGAAAATCACGATACGTGATCGAATTACCAAACCGAAGCTCACAACACGTATAACAACGTTAAATGAACTTACGAGAAACCCGAAACGACAGTTTCGAACGGGATTCGCAAGAATCGAACTCAAGCGCGGGAAAGTCGCTTAAGAACACGGAACTCAACAAAACGACACCGAAACGAACTCGGATGACAAAAAGTGCAGAACTAAATACTCTCAGAATGACGAAACAGTCACGGGCGAGTCGTCAAAACGGACTCCGGCTAAAAAAATAAATTTACCGAAAATCGAAAATTGCGGATATTACAAGTTTCGTGTTTTTCGTTTTTTTTTTACCAAATGAAAGTAAGATTGAAACACTTTTTTTTATCTTTCTTTTATGTTTCAAATATTTAATAAGAAGTATTTCTTCTTATAGATATGATGGGTTTGGTTCACACACAAAATCTTTAAAGATTGTTACAAAAAGTGAAGAGACTGAGATATTTATATTTGTTTTTCGAGTCTTGTTTGTGTTTAGTATAGATTGTGAGTTGAGGAGGATGGGATTAGGATAGTATATGATGTTGTTCTGATCGTAAATAAATTGGTGATGGAGATGGGAGATCTGCTTCACAGTTTATTTTCTTATTTCTTTCCTTTTCGTTTTGGTTTCGACTGATGATGGTATAAACTGAGGTCTATTCGGTTGTTATTTATAGGTTCCTGATCAATTAATAAGCAAATGTAAACACTAAATAAAGAGTCTTTTCATTATCTTTAAAACTTAACATCACTAACTAAAAAGTCTTTTGATTTTCCTAAAATTGCAACGACAATTGATATTATAGAAGATGGTTCGGATTCTTGAGTGTTACATTTAACAATAAATGGCAAAATATAAAAATTGGAGTCATTAAGACTCCACAAAAAATTTAAGGACCGAATCTTTATATATACGAGGCGTTACGAACCCGTGCGATGCACCGGCTGTGCTTTTGGTTGAATATCTACGTGTTTTGTACATAATATTTGTGCAGATGTTTATATACTTTATATCAAGGTTGCGTTAATGTGTGTAATATAAGTTATATCATTATGTAACGCCTCGGCTTTCTAGGGATAATTATTGGGGAAAATAAAAAAAGGTAAATTTGACGAAGAATAACGCCTACAAAGTCGAGTTGCTACACTAACATAAATTAAATACCTTTAATTAAGGCAATAACACGTCATAGATACGAAATAAAATTTGCGTCGGAAGAATAAATTATAAATTGTTAATTTCTAACAAAAGTTTCCCCAAAAGAATTTTGAAACATTTGACATAAGAAAAACATCATTTAATAAATTTCATTCATATGCCCTCTCGGCTCGCTCCTTAGTTCATCCGGCTCGGTTTAACCTGCGGGATCAATAAAGGTGGGGGTGAGCTTCCTCCAGCACGTGGAAATCTCACTTATCACAGTAATATATAATCTCGTGGAAAGCATAAAATGAATAATCTATCATATCTTTTCCTCAACATGAATACATACATACAATATTACGTATAACATGAATCTAGCACGCATAACACGAATATTGAGGTTGCGCAGGTGTCCCTGCAACAACATGAAACATACACAAAATACCACATATAACATGAATCGAGCACGGATGTGAATATTGAGGTTGCGCAGGTGTCCCCGCAGAGTTGTGCTATACACCCCTAAAATTGGTCCCAACATATGTACTGAATGACACGTGTCGTGTTTTTATTCGCAGGACTCATATTTATACATGAGGGGTCCAATTAGAATCCATCTAATTAAGATGTTGGGGGAAATTAGGGACTTGTAGAGTGGGTAGTATAGCATTTTCCATCCCCGCAATAACATATATCTTAAGATAGCCTCTTTACAGAGCCTGATTCACAACATGTATCGTCAATTTTTAAACATGAATTGAATATCACATATACAATCCAATTAAAGCAATTAAAGTGATAGTGAAAATTCCCATGAATAAATGATGTTGTCTGACTTGAATATGGAGATGCTCGACTCACAGTCCTAAGCCCGTAAATCCTTGATAAAGTCTACATGTAATAATATTTTAATCATTATAAAATATTACGATATAATGACGGAAATTAAAATATATATGCATAAAATCGAACTAATTATTAATATTAATTGAAAGGTCAACATTTTAATATCTTGGTCAAAATGGGACTGAATTGGAGGTTTTAAAGTTGAGTGGGGTCAAGTTGTAAGAGTTGAGAAGCTGACTGAGTTAAAATCGAAGAATCATAAATCAAAACGGGTTTAAATTGAAGTATACGGGGTTAAATTGAAAGCTGCAAGAAAATATGAGGGCTAAATTGCAAAACCCTAATAAATGTTTCAAAATTGATGTCATTAATACTCCCCAATTATTTTTAGGACTCAATCTTTCATTATATATATATATATATATAAGATATGATATGATTATTTATGTTACATATTTATTTATTTCCGTTGGAGTTAATTTTATATATCTTTTCCTTTATTAATTTTACATATTTAATCTTTTCTATAAACGGTTACAAAATCCCTATTTAAGGGGAAATGTGATTCTTTCTTTACATCTCCGTAAATCACAATAAATTAGAATATATATTTTTTTTACCATAAAAAAAAGAATATAAATTGTCCTTCCAAATCGGTGTTGGTTCTTATATTTTCGTTCTTAGTTGTATTCTGCCTTGCTTTGTTTTTTTTTGTACTGTAAAAGTGAATGATGTAAAAAAAAATGACTGATTTACTCAAATAAACAGTACTACATGCTAAGTATTTTTCATAATAGTTCTTATCTATTACAATTCATGCTAATATTTTTTATTTAATCAGGACTCGTTTGCTAAGTTGTATGGGATAAAGATTGATAAGATTGACTGGAATTTCTTATACAATATAAGGAATTATATCATATTTGGTATGATGTATTAAATTCTCTACAAAATATAGATATCATGGTAGTTTATTGAATTTATTAGTTGTAGTATTATTTAATATCACCTAATACTACCTCTTAGGTGAGATACGTAATACCAAAAATCAGTATTATTTATACGAGCCCGAATTTTATCAAGAGCCCTATACTTTATACCAAACAAGATACAAAAGTGTATTAGATATATTATACATCTTAATCACACATAACAAACAAGCCCCCAATGTATAATATATCAAAATTGTTTGATTACTTTAATACACAGGATAGTTCTAGAAAATAGATCATGTATTTATTTTAAAATATTAGATACATCATTAAAAATAGGATTGTGACTGGACCGAACTATACCGAATGATAGAATGGTCCAAATAGTCCGTTTTGAATGTTTCACCAACCATGACAAGTGAACCGCAAATAATGAAGTTGAGTAGGTGTTCAAAAATAAGGTCTACATATAAATAGACAACAAAAATACACAAAACGATAAGGCACGATCAAATAAGATCATATAAAAAACAAAACAAAAGTAGACAACACAACAGAAGTAAACACAACACACACAAAATGAAATGAAATAGGGAACTAAGGAAACGAACGAGGGGATCGACTCATGGGCCACCTGGTGCAATGTCACCTCAACTTTTGGAACTGAAAGATCGAGTATGACGTTGAGCCTGCCGATAGGAACCCGTATGATCGAAAATCAAACGATTCCGCCAAGCGGTTTGCAAACCGGCATAATTTGAAAATTACAACAATTTATACTGAGGCTAGCCTCAGTAATTGACTCGGTCCGACCCTCTCATGTGTACTATTTTGAAAGAGTATCGGAATCGAGCCTTAGTCATCGAGATTTTGATTTCTGTGACGGAGGCTGGTTCAGAAGCTAAGAGACAGAAAACTTCTCGTAGTGTTTCGGAGGGTCCGAAGAGTGAGTTCATGGAGCCTGTTGTTTCATATCATTCTTCTGGAATGACTCTCATTAGTTAAATTAGTCCAAGACTCTTACTCCTGTAGTTAGTAAGGTGAGCGGTGTGAACATGTGTCTCAACTGTAGCCGTGTTCGCCATAAATAGAGAATTATCATTTGTCGCATGTCAACTTGTCTGTGTGGTTAAGTGGTGCACCAAGCGGTGTATAGCGATACCGTCACTAAGATGTTGGGGAACTAGGGCTCCGCCTTTACTCCGGGAGAGCCCAGTGATGCCATGTTAGGATGATTCGGGTGTTGTTTTGTGGATTAAATCTCATGTGGAGATTCATCACTCGACAACACAAAAGACCATCACGGTCAACTACTCCATATTGTTGGCCACACAGTATACAGTAAACAGCTTGGGGGGGGGGGGAATGAATAAGTTGTATCTTTTTCGATGTTATTTGCGTAGCGGAAGTCTGATATTAAGTTGTTGTAATCTCCTCTTTGCATGGTGCGTATATGGTTTTTGCAATATGTATACTTAAATCACACATGCATATATGAAAATAGTAAATGACAGAATGTAAATACACAAATTTAAGTGGTTCGAGGTAAACTCATCTACGTTCACTGGTCCTCCACATAGGAATAATATGTTTATTAAAATCATGGATTACACAACTATGTGACTTTAACTAAACGCGTCGCTTTATCGTTCACACAGATTGATACAGCCGACAATAGCTTGGGCCGTTCACACAGACTGGCTTTGCTTCTTTGAATTTCTTCTTCTCATACAGATCAAAGATTCGTCTTCAATATTATTCGTCCCATACAGGTCAGAACTAGCAAGGCTTAGCCCATACAGGGCTAAGTTAAACTCAACATAAGGTTTGGTAGAACAAGGTCAAACAGCAGTTGTATGCTTGATGAACGTTCATTGTAAGGTATTGTTTGCTTTGAGGACTCTGTATATTTCTTCTCTTGATGAAGCTGTATGCTTAAGGAAATATACTGCTCTTTGTTAGTTTGATATTCAGATTGTCAGAGCTAATGCCTCAAATGTATTTCGCGAAGTAAAATGTTCAAGTTCGTTCGTGGGAAATGTTTAAGTAAAATGCTTGGGGCTATTTATAACCTTGGAAATAAATCCATTATAAATGTAGCCATTGGACGATTGGTGAGATTGAGACTGTTCTGATTGGCGGCTTCAGAAAATTTGAATTAAAGGCGATTCACATTTAATGCTTCAGACATTCTTTTTTACTAGCTTAAGTGCCCTTCAGACTGTAGTCTATTTCGGCCGCATTAAATATTGTCATATCAGCATTAAATACTACTTTAACCATGGATACTTTGTGAATATATAAAGTTTTTTTTACAATGATTTAAAGTTTTCTTCAGTCCTATTGGATATATATTTTACTTTTCTTAAGTAAAACACTTACAGCAGGTTTGATGTATCCAACTTCTTCAGCTCTTGCTGTATATTGATGAACACGATGTGGAAAGGACTTCTGACTATGCTGGAAGATCTTTTGCTGTATGGAGAGGATATATGAAGTTTCCTAACAACTTCTATACTTAGACCAAAATACTGACTTTGAAGAGCTTTGCTGTATGAGGCAATTATCAAAACAAAGGGCGGATTTTTTCCAATAATTTCTCCCTTTTTGATATTGCCAAAACTTCCTTGATATGGAGAGGTTGTCTTCAAGTCTTCTGTCGAAAGATCTGATCTCCAAGACTTAGTCTAAAAATTTGAACTCCCCGCAGGAAAGCTCTAAAATGACAAATCCTACAAGACTAAGTGTATTACAATTTAACTTATGATTAGCACGCAAGCACAATCTTACAGGAAGTAATCCTAATTGAACACAACTTAATCTATGAACGGTTCGCATACAAGTTCTTACAGCTTTTGAAAATTTACAGATGTTTCATACTTGGTAATTATTTCAACATAAAACATATCAAAGTAAAAACATTAGATCACGAGCCTTAATTTTAAGATGATATTCTATCAATGATCGATTACAGTGCTGATAGAATACAAAATTACATTGAAAGCATACAAGAAACGTAAATATGCAGAAAAATAGAAGTACTATCCCCTGTATGCCTGATGTCTCCAAGTTCTTCGGAAGGGGTCATTTTTGGTTCCCTTCCACAAGTTGACAAGAGCATCTCTTCCTCGATCCATGTAGAGACTTCTACCTTATTGGGTCACATTAAAGGAAAGAATCCAGTCTTCCGGATGAGTTAGCCATTCGCGCTTCATGACTTGGGTTTTTCAGTTTTATCTGTAGTGGGAGCTTTCCTTCTGCAAGAAGCCGCGAAAACTCTTTAACTGCATCCTCCAGCATCTTGAATTTGTTAAACATGGGAGATTCCCCGATGAGAACATCGAAGTAATAAGTTCATTATTTTTTTATGCCTTTAGCTCATCTGATATAGGCTGTCTATCTGTTGGGAGTTTCATTTCTGCAGGCTTCTGCACATTTTTTTTCTACAAGAAGTTGGGATCCTAGAACTCTGAACGAGAACCAGCTACCCTGTATTCCCTGTTTCCTTGTCCGAGCCCTAATCCGGCTAGTCTTCCAATGGCAGCAGCAACACTCTCATCGAGAATAGATTCCATCTCTCTCTCTCTCTCTCTCTCTCTCTCTCTCTCTCTCTCTCTCTCTCTCTCTCTCGAGGCGCCATTTTCTTGCAGCCTCTCTTGACTCTTCCCTCTTTTGGCAGTATCAAGATCCGAGACTTTTCCATGAATATCTCAAAGGTGTTCCATTGATTCAACCTGTTTTTTCTTGAGATCATTGACACATTCTACCAGGCTCGCAACCACTACAATCAGGTCATTGATCTTTTGATCATGTGCAGTGAGCATCAATCTTGTGAATTCAAGGGCGGAAACAGTCTTGGCCTTAGCGACACGCAACTTCTCTTGCTCCAGTTTCAGGATTCGCTCTTGATGCTGCTTCATCTGATTGAGGGCTTGACATAATGCTGTGGACATGAGGCGAAAATCCTCTTCCACATTCGTAATGTCCCTCTGCAGTTTTGGGAGGTCATCCTGAGAAGTTTCCCTCATCCAGTCGAGTTCCTTCCGACTTCGTACAGGGCCTTGACGACAACTTGTAAGAAGACAGTTTGGTGACTGATGGCTTCAAGTTGCTCTATGCGTGCCTCTGTGCGCGGAGAGCTAGGCTACGCGAGTTTGGCGTCCGAAGGTTCTCTAAGCTGTTTAAGCAATACGTTATAATGAGGCCTTTGGCGTGCGTCATCAGCAAAGAGGAGATTTTCGTCCGATCCGGATGGTGATCATGGTTGGAGAGGAGTGGTTGCAGGTTGCGGAGCAGGAACCTCGTATGGTTTTGCTTGAGTTGATGGATAGACAGAGGGGACTGATTCCTCATGTCTCTGGTCACATTCGGTATCCTGTGGTATATGAAGGACTAGGTCTTCCTGTTAGCTCTCACCAGCCGTATGTTCCTTAAGAGGGATGGTTTCCTCTTGTCGGATGGTGCGGGTCACATTAGCTTCTGGCGGAGGGACTGTATCTTCCTGGCTGGGTACTGATGGGGGTTGTTCGGCAGACGTTCCTTGGCTATTTGTAGCCTTAAACTTAGACATTCATTCTCATGAGCCTCATCACAGCTCAGTCTTAGATCTGTCTGAAGGTCATCATCGTCTTTGTCGGAGTCAGAGTGGTGACTCGGTCTCATGGGCTTGTCAGTTGATAGAGATTTCCCTTTCAGTCTTATCTTCTCTTTTGCCACAAAGTGTGAAGGTATAAGTTCTTGGCAAAGGTGATCATTCCACTTTATTTGGACTTCTATGTTTTGGTTGTCGTCACTTCCGAAGCAAAAAACTCTTCTTCCTTCCAGTCCTCCCAGATGTGCATGGTGTCGTAGGGGGCGACCCCGTATATTCGATCCTTCGAAGCGCTCAAAGGTTTCCACAATCTGGACCTGAAGGAGAGTGTTATTGATGATATTTGTTGGGGAGGGAATCCAAATAGTAGTGGGTTTTGCTACCCAGTTGGGATTCTCGATAGATAAGGGAACCTGTGGAGAAGCGGGATCCCTAACAGGGTGGGATGCCCAGTTGGAAGAGGGACTCCGTATAGGGGTAGGTTCCCTATTTAGAGTGGTGGTTGTCGGCAACAAAGAGGCATCCGATTCACCAGTTTCTTTTATATTCATGAACGTCTGGTCATCCTTCATAGCCTTAATGAGCTCAGGATTGTTAGGAATACTTGTTAGATTTTGAGGATGTCATCATTGTACTTGTTTATTCAAATGTATGCTTATTACGTGGCAAATGTAAGGAAGAACCAAATGAGTATCTTCCATATCCCAAATTATGTCAAGTTAGATACTCGGAAAAATGTAAAGATGAACCAAATGAGTATCTTCTATAGGACATTTAAGTTAGACTTAAAATTGGCTAAATACAAAATGCAGATAAGTACATCAGAGAAGTTTCGGTCAGACAAGCAACATCATAGAAGTTTGACCAAACACTGCAGAAATCCGAGTCACAGTCAAGTGAAAATCAGAGAAGTACTGGTCAACAATTATATCATAGAAGTTTGCTCAGACTGCAGTCAAGTGATTAGACGGAGCCCAAGTCATCTGAAGCTTTGACCATCAGATCAGTCAAGTTCATCAGGTCAGAAGACTTCAGACAAGTCGCCAGATCAGAGAAGTCTCGTAAGGACATCAGAGAAGTCATCGTCAGAGAAGTCCGGCGGCAAAGAAGTTTGACTGCACATCAGACAGATTGACTTAAAGAGATCAGATAAGTCATGTCTGAGTAATCAGCCAAGTAAACCAGTCCACGTCATCATGCGTTGAAAAGTCAATAATTACGGAGAGTCACATGCGGGCGATAAGGGACAGACTGGAGAGATTCCCGGAAAGCAAATGAATTAAAAATTCATTCAGAACCACCACTGGAGACTTTAATCATATTAAAATCAAAAGATTCGGCGCTTCAACATGAAAGTCTTCACAACGGTCGGAAATAGATTAAAATAAGGGAATCCAGCCTTGCAACGTTCGGAAAGAAAAAAAAGAAGTTTATTTCTCCAACAGACGAATTTGTTACAGATTTGCAACAGCTATGAAGGAAGCTCAAAGATCTACATCTATAAATACCTGAAGATTTGAAACAATACTCTCGAGCAATCAAAGCAATCAAAGCAATCAGAAATCTATAACATAATGAAGAGCAAAATTCACAAGCTCATATACTAAGAAAGCTTCACTGGTTGAAGTTGCGCGACTGATAGGCATCCAAGGATTTGAAGATCAATTGGTGCTAGGCAGTCAGGAAGGAGTTACAACGACAGGATTTCCAGTGGTTAGAAGTTGTTGTAGCTAAGTTGCAGAATTACTGTAATCTTTATCACTAGTTGAAAATTATAGTGGATTTATCTCCAGCTGGTTTGGAGAAAAGTGGATTAGTAGAGGATTACCCCACCTTTGAGACTACTATAAATTGCCTGCGTGTTTTACTGTTTTAGCACCATACTTACCTGCTGCATACATACTTCACTGTTCCATTATTTAAGTTATCTGTATTCGTCATCAGCTGACTTCCGCATACCTGTCTACAGACGACTCCGAGTCAACTGTACCTATCAGCTGAGAAACTCATCCTTTGTGGAAAAGAGTTTCAATAAGTCTATTCACCCCCCATCTAGACTTATTCCTGGACGACTTGTGACCTACAAGTTGTAACACCCTCAATCTGCTCAGGGATATTACACGCCGTAGAACCTTTCCTCAAGGATCTACCAGGCTGGTAACAACAAACGAACAACTCGACAATGCCTTTAAGGCTACGGTGACTCAGTAGACCGATTTGGTCTTTCAATAAAAACATACAACTCGATTACAATACTTGCCCACGCAGGGTTCGAATACAACACACTCCGGTACAACGGGGAACGAAATACTGCAGTGGAAATAAAATACAACTAAACCAATAACATCGTACGGATCCTCGTGTGATTAGTATCGTTCATCTTTCACCATCCTTCATGCCGACTCTGTGCTATGCTCCAAAACCTGAATGCAATACAGACATCCACCCCCGAATACTCGAGGGTTAGCAAAACTACACTATTTTGCTAGTGCAAGAACAAGTGCAAAAATACGAGCCATACAATACATGTTCCAAGAACAATAATAATTAGGAATCCTCAAAGATCCAAACGTAACGAAAAGTACTTCCCGAGGCATGAGTTTGGGTAAAACATTCCAAAACTGAAAGATCACAAATTAAAGGAAGCAATTTAGAAAACAGTTTAAAATGCCATCGAGAGTTTTAATAGAAAAAAATTTAGGATTACCGAATCCTTATCTTTCCAAAATCAACAGGGTCACAATCCAAAGGTTTTGTTTTCACAAATGAAATCAACAACAATACACAGGGTTAAAACCCCCGTCAGGCATCCTCGACGGACATAAAATACACATGCACCCGTGAAGTTTCACTCGTGAATCTAGGGTGAAGCCATTGAAATTCCCTCCATGGCCCCGTCGAACCCTCCTGAGGTGAGCAAACACATTCACAAAACATAAACACGCACTCGTGAAGTTTTTACTCGTGAATCCAGGGTGAAGCCATTGGAATTCCCTCCGTGGCCCAATTGAACCCTCCCGAGGTGAGCAAAATACATTCACACAACACACACAACAACTCGTGAAGTTTTTACTCATGAATCCAGGGTGAAGCCATTGGAATTCCCTCCGTGATCCCGTCGGACCCCCCGAGGTGAGTAAAATACATTCACCATTCGTGAATCCAGGGTGAAGCCATTGGAATTCCCTCCGTGATCCCGTCGGACCCCCCGAGGTGAGCAAAGCAATCATGCGCAAATAACATATCACACCAAAGATATCCAAACAATTCATCCAGAGGCATCAAACACTTAGCAAAATACCACGTCAAACCACAATGCGCTGAAATGAAACAATATACGTCCACACGCATATACCAAGTGCATCATCAACACCAAACATATCCATAGGATTCACATAGTCATTCACAAAACACACCATTCACAATGCACACGCGTTTTGAAAACAAGCCTTTAACAAGGCTAACCCGAATCTTTTGAAAACTCATTTCAAACAAAGAAACAAACACACCAAGACGTTCACCAATCATCATATCCACAAAACAAGAATAGTATGGACAAGGTACTTGCCTCGAATAAGAACAACGCGGAGAATTGATCGAAGTAGGTTGGCACGAACCGACTACGAACCCGCCGACTCCTCCGAAAGCCAACTCGCGATAATAAACTACGAAGGAAAATAACGACAATGAAAAAAATTCCATAGCACGACTTAAAGCCATTGAATTCAAAGAACAAATGACGAAAGTTTAAGTGTTTTTCCGAAAACGGTTAATAACACGATTCGTCCCGTCAAAACACGAAAACGGAATTCCAAATCAAAATATGGATATACAGTCCATAGGATATATTTAACAACATCATTTAACAACAATCTATCCATCAAAAATGGATGGAAAACGAGATCAAGAACAATTCCCCAAAAAAGTCGATTCGAAGGAAATCAAGAAATATACTTTGATTCGATGAAGAACAATGAATTAAATGATGTTAAACACAAGAATACTACTAAGATTAATCATACCCGTCATGGATTAATCAATAATACGGAACGAATCGGACAAAAACGCAAAAACCCCAAAATTCAACAAACTAGGGTTCTAAGAAGATATTACCTTGATTCGCAGGATCAAAGGATGATATAGGTGTAACACCCCCAGATTTAACCGGAAATATTACAGCGCCGTGGGCCCCGAGATGGAACCCACAAGGCTGAAGGAAATTTTCGCAAACATTTACAAATGCCCAAGAGGCCAACGACAGTATTATCCTTAACAATTCACAAAGACTTATAAAATCCATTTATCAAAAACCGTCGTAAAAACTCATTTGAAATCGTAAGGCCAAACGGCCGACACTCAAAAGTTTAGAAAACGATTTCCAAAGCAACCTCATTTACCAGATACTAAAAGAGCATTTCAAAATACTCACGCAGCGGAAAAAGACCAACCATAAAGATACTCTAGCAGCGGAATACAAGAACCAATCAAGAAACTCAATGCACAAAACATGTCCTAGCCAGTATCCTCCGAGAAGCTCATCTCTTCACGACCGCTACAAGCTCGATACTCCAAGAACCTAAAAAGAAATCCCACGACTGGGTCAGCCATAATATTCAACAATGATAACCGTCATATCACATTAATAATTACATACCAATGAGGATACAACATATGAATACGACCAACATAATCTTACCGCCATAACTTTACTTACTCAAGTAATTCTCATCAGAATAACCATTATCCCATTTCGTATCTCGTAGTCGATTAACCAATAAACTCGAACATAATATCTGTATTATACCTCAAACAATACTCAAGATTCTCAAACTATCATCACCAACTCGCGATACGGAATTATACCAGTTCTGACCAATATGATCCATCGAATAACATCATCAAATCCCAAGACGATAACAGATTGTCCATCATAGACAAATACCAAAGGAAATACGGAACATACCTCGAGATGTGAATTGCCACGACAATCATATCAGTCTAATCCAAGATCAGATCAACACAATATATGAACATGGTCCTAATACAAGACCTACAAATGCATACTCATGTGACAACGTCAATATGCTCAAAAACAATAACAACTATGTATACTCAATGGAAATCCCTTGATCCAGCGCCCTCAGCATAGATCCCAAGATGATCCTACAAGATCAACACGAGGTGGATAACCAACAATATACATATGCACAACAATAACACAATACTGGGTAATCCAATGATCCAGCGCCCTCAGCATAGATCCCCATGATGATCCCGTCGGACCAACGCATGGTGAAAAACCTGTCCAGCGATCCAGCGCCCTCAGCATAGATCCCATGATGATCCCGTCAAACCAACGCATGGTGGATATCCGATCCAGTGCCCTCAGCATAGATCCTCATGATCCCATCGGATCATTTACAACATAAACAATACAATCATGCATACACATATGCAACTCAATATGTTCATCAACATGAACGACATATGGATCAAAACATGAACGACACTATGATGACACAACTAAGACGACTTCATGTTCAGCAACGTGAATGACAACCTGCATGATCAACATCATTAACACTAAACCAAATCAAACTAAGATACTTGTCTCGAGTCCTTTAGGAGCAATCTCGATGTCAAATCATCAACGGCAATTATCCTCAATGCTCGGCGATCCAAATGTACAATGAACTATAGATACTCATATCCTCGTCTTTACCATAATGTAACCTCGATACCCGAACATACCAATAACTGAGATAAAGCATATACATTATGATTTACCTCCCAGAATCGGAAGAACGATATGCGATCCGAATACCTAGAGTTCACAATAATAATCATCGCTATATGCATTATAAACGAAATGAAACTGAAACCATTCACTAAATATTATAACTGAGCAAGTAATAACTTGCCTCGATATCGATACCACGAAGCTGCTACCGAACACATTGCCTTTGTCTACGAGCTCCTCAGCCCCGATCAAAAGCAATACAATGGACATACTCGAACACGACCGCAACATCCGGTTATAATCACCGATCAATAATCTCAACCTATCGAAGTAATCAAATAACACATATCTAATAACAATCAACAACCGACAAAACTAACCAATCGAACTCAATGGTTCAACAAAACCTCGAATAAACGCAGTCAGAACAAACCAAATCAAACCATCACGAATTCATAATCACAACACAAAAATACTGCACAATTTGCCTACTTAGCGCACGTTAAACGCATAACGTAGCGTGCCCTAAGTTGCTCCCGTTAGCGTGCGCTAGCCAGTAATCTTAGCGTGCGCTAATGCTGTACAGTGGCATGCATTCCAAGCATCGACTAACATCTTGTGACTACGAATCCGAATGAAGGGAGACATAAATCTCCATATCTCTTGAAGATAAACGACCCCATAACTATCACAAGGATCATATCAATGTCCATATATCAATAACAACATCAACAATCAAACTGACTCGATAAGAAGGATCATATCATACTCAATCTCTAATTCAACCTAGTATCATGATTCATCTCATCTAAATCGATCAATATAATTACCAAGATTCCGAAATCCATCTTAGATCGGGTTAAATGAATCAATATCCTTATAGTATAAAGAATCTTAACTAACATCCGAAACTCTTATCAAAATTCCATTGAATCTCATAACATCATCATCTGATTATCCAACATGCTTCTCACATGTAATCATCTAAGAAAAACGAACCACCATCAAAGGGATACGAAAATTACCTGGATTGGATGAACTAAGAATAAGAACACTTGACTCCATTCCAAGAATCATGAATAACTTGAAGAACAAGGTTTGAATCCATGCTCTCCATCTTAATCTTGTTAAAAATTATCATCTCACCGTGTTTGGGAACCTCAAGAACCTCCCAGATCTCTCTCTATCGACTGAAGGAGAAAGAATAGACAAAATGCATCTCAAAACCCGTCTGTCCCCTTATATAGAATACATTACTAGCGTGCGCTAACATCTCATGTTTAGCGTGCGCAACAGCCTTAGCGTGCGCTAACTGTCTTTGTTAGCGTGCGCTATCGGGGTCCAGAGGCCACTGTCTGGCTTCGTACATGTGATTGCGTACGTAATGCCCATGCATTAGCGTACGTAACTTACACTGTCTAGCGTACGCAAGTCCTTTCCCTTAGCGTGCGCTATCCGAAGTTGGCTTACTACAGTATGCACCTACCCCAAATATGCCCGTGACCCCACATGCCGAAAGCAACCAATAAAGCCAAGATTCCCTGTTGATTGATCTGATATTAGCGTACGCTAACAACAGGCATTAGCGTGCGCTAATGCTTTATGACAAACATTAGTTGACTTATCAGAACGTGCGCCGAAAGTGGTCTGGTCTACACGCAGATTCCCTCTGAGCTATTCTTCACTAGCGTACGCTAAGTTGTGTCCGTAGCGTGCTATAAACCTGCACGATAGCGTGTGCTAGTCATGATTATTAGCGTGCGCTAATAATGTTACACTTAGCCATTTTCAGCTATTCTTGTCCAACGTCTCGACATGCAAAATACGAACATACGGCATACTGAATACACATACTCTTTCCAATAATATTCTCATACTATACATAATATCAAAAGTGCGATAACCTGATACACGACATTCTCAATTGTAATTGTCTACCAAATACGACAATTATACCAATACTGACATCTCAGTCTTTCATTATTTTATCCATACTGTACAGATTCCACGTTGTACAACATAACTCGGATAAAATAATATTAAATAATAGTAGTAGAAATTCCGGATATTACAATAGGATGATCAATCAATGATATTGTAATATCCGAAATTTCAACTACTGTTGTTTAATATTATTTTATCCGAGTTATGTTGTACAGCGTGGAATCTGTACAGTATTGATAAAATAATGAAGGACTGAGATGTCAGTATTAGTATAATTGTCGTATTTGGTAGACAATTACAATTGAGAATATCGTGTATCAGGTTATCGCACTTTCGATATTGGGTATATCGTATGAAAATATTATTGGATTCAGTGTGTTGTATGTTCGTTTTTGCTATGTCAAGACGTTGGACAGAAATTGCGGGAAATGGCTAAGTGTAGCATTATTAGCGCACGCTAATATGCGTTCCTAGCGCACGCTATCGTGTAGGTTTAGCGCACGCTAATGGTAAAAGATAGCGCACGCTAGTTCAGAACAGATCAGAGGGAATCTACGTGT
Organism: Orobanche coerulescens; assembly: GCA_033398695.1. Classification (NCBI taxonomy): domain Eukaryota; kingdom Viridiplantae; phylum Streptophyta; class Magnoliopsida; order Lamiales; family Orobanchaceae; genus Orobanche; species Orobanche coerulescens. The sequence continues at coordinate 18,879,450 of CM065814.1, read as the reverse complement.
GGACCCGGTCACTTTCGGCGCATGTGCCGACGAAGTCAACTGATGTTTGTCATAAAGCACTAGCGCACGCTAATGCCTGTTGTTAGCACACGCTAATATCAGATCGGTCAACAGGGAATCTTGGCTTTATTGGTTGCTTTCGGCATGTGGGGTCACGAGCATATTCGGGGTAGGTGCAGACTGTAGCAAGTCAACTACGATTAGCGCACGCTAAGATACAAGATTTTGCGTGCGCTAGACAGTGAAGTTTACGTATGTTATTGCATAGGCATTACGTACGCAAGCTGATGTCCGGAGCAAGTCAGTAGCCTCTGGACCGCGATAGCACACGCTAACAAAAAAGGGTTAGCGCACGCTAAGCATGTAACGTACGTTAAATGAAGATGTTAGCGTACGTTAATAATATACAGTATATATATGTGTAGTTGGGCAATATCCTTCATTTCGTCCATTCATTCATTGCAACCGAGAGAGAGAGTTTTTAGAGAGAGGTTGGAGGTTCCAAACACTGAGAGGTGATGATTTTTAACAAAGATTAAGCTAAGGAACATGGATTAAAGTCTTGTTCTTGAAATTATTGATGATTCTTGGAATAAGGTTGATTTTTCTCCTTCATAGTTCGTCTATACAAGGTAATAGTTCTTCATCTTTGGATTTCCTTTTGGATTGGAGATTGATGTTTTTAAGTTGATGATTATCGTATAAACAAGTTAATAAGTATGATTAGGACATGGATTACCGGATTATGATGATGTTGTTATTGATATATGGATATTGATGTGATTCGTATGGTTCGAATCATGTTGTTCGTCCTCTCGAGATAAGTTGGTTAATTCTTCTCCTCAGTTTCGGATGTTGACGTTATTGTTGATAATTACTCACTGTAATGATAGATTATGGAAGTATTGTTACGTTCTTAAGGTTTCATGATGTGGATATTGAGGAAGATGATATATGGATATAGGACTTGGATTATAAGTTGAATGATTATTTATATGTTAAAGGATATCGGATTTCGTTGTCTTGATAGCTTTGAACATGGTTTCGAATTACTTAATGTTCTTGATAATCGCCATATGTTGATCGATACATGTAAAACATGCAAACTGTACAGCAGTAGCGCACGCTAAGCTTACTGGTTAGCGCATGTTATCGGGAGCGACTTTGCGCACGCTACATTGAGTGATTAACGTGCGTTAAGTAGGCAGACAATGCAGTACATCGTATTATGATTATGAATTCGTACTGGTTCGAGTTGGATTGTACAGTCTATGTTTAACCGATATATCGTAGAACCGTTGAGTTTGTGGATTGGTTATATCGATTATTGATTGTTATCGAATCTGTGTTAAATTTATTATTGCGATAGGTTGTGATAATCGATCGGTGATTATAACCGTATATTGCGGTCATGTTGGAGCATGTTCGTGAATTGCGTGGTTAGGGCTGAGGAGCTCGTAGACAAAGGCAATGAAATTGGTAGTGGCTTCATCATCGTCGTATCGGTATCGAGGCAAGTTATTACTTGCTCAGTTATAATATTTAATGAATGGTTTCGGTTTCATTTCGTTTATAATGCATATAACGATGATTATTATTGTGAACTCGGGGTATTTAGATTGTATATCGTTCTTCCGATTATGGGAGGTAAATCATAATGTATATGCTTTATCTCGGTTATTGGTATGTTCGGGTATCAAGGTTACGTTGCGAGAAAGATGAGGATATGAATACCTATAGTTCATGGTGCGTTTGGATCGTCGAGCATTGAGGATAATCATCGGTGATGATTTGACATCGAGATTGCTCCTGAAGGACTCAGGACAAGTATCTTAGTTTTGATTTCGGTTTAGTGTTGATGATGTTGATCATGCAGGTTGTCTTTCATATTGCTGAACATGAGGTCGTCCTAGTTGTTTTGTCATAATGTCATTCATGTTATTGAGTCTTGTGTTGTTCATGTCGATGAACATATTGATTTGCATATGTGTATTTTTTATGTTGCGTTGATCCGTTGGGATCGTGTGATCTATGCTTAGGGCACTGGATCAGATGTCCACCTCGTGTTGGTCCGACGGGATCATCTTGGGATCTATGCTGAGGGCGCTGGATCATTGGACGGGTTTTTCCACCTCGTGTTGGTCCGACGGGATCATCTTGGGATCTATGCTGAGGGCGCTGGATCGTTGGATTACCCAGTGTTGTGTTGTTTTGCATATGTATATTGTTGGTTATCCACCTCGTGTTGATCTAGTAGGATCATCTTGGGATCTATGCTGAGGGCGCTGGATCATGGGATTTCCATTGAGTATATACTGTTGTTATTGTTTTGAGCATATTGACGTGGTCATATGAGTATGCACTTGTAGGTCTTGTGTTAGGACCGTGTCCGTATTGCATTGATCTGATCTCGAATTAGACTGATATGATTGTCGTGGAACTTCATATATCGAGGTATGTTCCGTATTTCCTTTTGTCTTTGATGGACAATCGGTTATCGTCTTGGGATTTGATGATGTTATTCGATGGATCGTATTGGTTAGAAATGGTATATTTCCGTATCGTGAGTTGGTGATGATAGTTTGAGAATCTGGAGTATTGTTTGAGGTACAATACAGATATTAGGTTCGAGTTTATTGGTTAATCAAGTACGAGATGTGAAATGTGATAATGGTTATTCTGATGAGAATGACTTGAGTAAGTAAAGTTATGGCGGTAAGATTACGTTAGTCGTATTCTTATGTTGTATTGTCATTGGTATGTAGTTATTAATGTGATGTGACGATTATCATTGTTGGATATTATGGTTGACCCCGTCGTGGGATTTCTTTTTAGGTTCTTGGAGTATCGAGCTTGTAGCGGTCGTGAAGAGATGAGCTTCCCGGAGGATACGGGCTAGGACATGTTTTGTGCATTGAGTTTCTTGATTGGTTCTTGTATTCCGCTGCTAGAGTATCTTTATAGTAGGTCTTTTTCCGATGCGTGAGTATTTTGAAATGCTATTTTGGTATCTGGTAACTGAGGTTACTTTGGAAATCGTTTTCTAAACTTTTGAGTGTCGGCTGTTTGGCCTTGCGATTTCAAATGAGTTTTTACGACGGTTTTTGATAAATGGATTTTATAAGTCTTTGTGCATTTTTACGGATAGTACCGTCATTGGCCTCTTGGGCATTTGTAAATGTTTTCAAAAATTTCTTTTAGCCTTGTGGGTTCCATCTCGGGGCCCACGACGCTGTAATATTTCCGGTTAAATCTGGGGGTGTTACAGAATATGGTATCAGAGCTTAGGTTGAGAAAACCTAGGCATTTGGGTCGAGTTGGGTCGTGTTTTGGTCGCGTCATTCGAGTTGTCGATTGACTAATACTAGAGCCGTGAGTTCTTGTTGTTCACTCGGGCTTATGGGTTATGTGATTTATCAGTGTGGTACTGGGATTGTTGTAAACTTTTCCAAATAGTGCTAACGTGATTCTTTTGAAAGAGATGTGTTGTGTTCTCAAGTTGAACTGAGTTTGCAAAATGTGTGTTTTGAAAATACCTGTGTCGAGTATTTTCTTGAGTCGAGACGTGCCAGTATCACGGGGAATCGTCGGCTTCACGATCTGTAAATATTAGGATTTTTAAATTTCATTGAGATATATTGCCATTCTAAGTTGATATGTTTTGAGATTCAAAAAGATATTATGCTTCACAGTATGAGATGACAGAGTGAGACAGGATTGATGATCTTGAGAAACTATGATTTTAGGAATCAATATATCGGTTAGATTTCGGAACGGAATTGTGCCTTTGGGAGAAATGTTGTGCATGGTTGAGAAGAACATGTAGTCATGATAGATCATTTCGTGATACATGAAACTGTTTTTGAGCATTTGAAAATGATATTTTTTAAAATGAATGTTTTACGGACGTTTTACGGAAAATGATTTTGGGCCGAGACCCAATCGACTTTGAAATAGTTTTGTAACTCAGGACTTGAGGTCCATAAGGGTTTTCTAGTTTTTTTTTTAAACTTCTTGTTATGTGAAAAGGGATATGGGCTGAGACCCTAATATTTCAAAAGGCTTTTCTGTTTTGTAAAACTCCCGAGATTTGTAAAACACTTTAACAATCATTTTTATTTTCGCCTTTTGAGGTTTTTGGGTTTACTTGTTCAAATGAAACTTCTCGGGTAGTCTTTCGCTGTATTTGATTTATTGATTATCCAATGTTTTGTCATAGCATAATTGAGGTGATCCAGGATGTGTTAATGATTGACGTTGTGAGCCATATGTGGAAAAAAGAGTTTTTATCGGAGCCTATACGTTGAGATTTTGGATTCTATCGTGTAGTTTTCCGACCGAATGTCAGTGGAATTTGTGACGAGCCAGATTGGTATACAGGGGTATAGATGTGGTCAATCATTTGCATAGTTTTCATTTTTAAACTTCAAAATCGTGTGGATTCGGAGGACACTATTATTGAATACTTGGCATTAGCGAGCTAGTTAATTTTTGGAAAATTGATTTCGTGATCTTACGAAAATTTATGTTTTGAGTTTTGGAATTTTTGAAAAGAACTTTCGAAAATTGTCTTCGTGACAAGATTATATGATTTCAAACTGGTTTTGAAAATGGGATTGATGTACATACGCATTTAGTGCATAATGCATATCGTGGTGAAGATCTGAGTGAGACTCACCAACTGGATAACACACTAATGGTACTATGAAAGGAGATTCGAACTTTAGTATGGCAGTTTGGTTATCCAGGGATGATCGGTAGTGTAACACCCCAAAAAGCGGCTATTACAGTGCCGTGAATCCCACACTAGGACCCACCAGACGATATTCAAAACAGATTAAACAAATATTATTTGTGATACCGAACCACAATGAATAGTCATTACTCCGATTAGGAGTTTATTAAAACATGGCCAACGGCCTTACAATACACAGGATCCAAAAACAAGTATAAACCATATGGAGATGGAAAATACTTCAAATGTCAAATACAACCAAATAGCAATTTAAATGAAACAGGAAATAACATAACACGGTTTAACATAACCGGACAACAAGAGATGTGGGGGCCCCCGAACTAGTATCCCTCGAACCCTTCGCCGTCGACATGCTCTTCCCGTGCCTTGCCTTTGCCTCGACCTAAAATACAATACAAGTATTTCGCCCAACACAGGGTCAGATATATATGATAATAAATTCTTCTGACATATACAATTCACATATATAGATTTCAAAGAAATCATTTCGACTATCAATCATACCCCTCGGGCGTATGAAACGAACAGTCACAAGCATCCAATACTATGGACGATTTACAGTATGGCTCAAAGATGGACATCACAGTACGCCCGATCCGGAAATGTGTCCGTGTACATGTCCGCCCCGTATACGGAATCCAGAAATATACGTGGGACAATGTACCTAATTAGCCTCACGAAACTACGTCCCGTGTGCACAGTCCAATGAGGAATAATATCCACGCATGACTATATATGTGCCTGGCTAAAAATCCTACACAGTGACCAATCGGAACGCAGATATGATTCCGGATATGTCATGATACAACATGACAACGAATTCAACAAATCACATATCCGATTAAGGATCAAGAAAAACTCACCGAAGTGAAAATAAGGCCAACGAGATTCAATGATTCAAAACGACGTACTTGGGAATGCAACCCCATGAAGGAAACGGAATAACGTTAAGGACAATGTCAAATCACGACAAAACATTTCATGAACAATTCATACATATGAAAGATATAACCATCAGAAGAATCTAATCATCATTATAACCAAGCAAGATAACTTGCCTCAAATCCGTAAGCGAAAGATAGTCCTTCTCCAAATGATCAAACAGACGGTATCCTCGGTTAAACACTCAATCGAACAAGCAACCTTGAATGAAACGTAATTCATTCAATAACATATTCACATAATATTAATATCAATTCGTAGGAAACGACGCCCGCAACCTACTCGAATAATTCATCCCCCCCTGATGAATACCTTAACGATTAATGAAAGGTTTCATTACAACTAATTCATCTTCCAAAATCGGATTACCATACCAAAAGTGTCCTGTAATTCTCTTGTTATTCCATGAACAAAAACATCTTCAATTTGCCAATAAAATTGGTTTAAATCAAATTCTCATGTTCTACAACATCTCCTATTATAAAAGGATAGTCATAATGAATTTGATACTCAATCTACCATGATAGTATCATTCATAAACAGCATCATCTACTTAAGAACACTATCTATTTAGCATGATGATGAACCACATTCCAAGTTATCAACACAATAGATTAATGAAAAGTTATTGTTGTAAGATCCTTATCATTCTTCAAAGACTTGTGAAACTGAACAAATATGATTTGTTAAAGCTTCTAAGATTTCTGAACTAGATCATCTAATCTTATCTTTAACATTATCAAGTTCTTCTCAAGGTAAATAAATACCTAAAATGGTGTTTAAAAACTTTATGATATCAAGTTCTTGACTAAATCCAGTTATGATGAAGCTAACCGATCCAACAATGTCCTACTGAGCTAAATTCGTCCAGAAGATGAGTAATGACAACTACAAACATGGTTACCATTACTACAATATCAAGAACTCCTCTAATCTAAACCCTCATTTATCATATTCATCAAGAGGTGTTTAAAGAGTTTAATTATAACCACGTTTTACTTGCTTAATCTAACTCTAGGTGAAGTATAATTCGTCATTAATCATCAACATAAGAAAATAATGCATAGAAGAAAGCACACCTACCTCCAGAAATGAAGAACAACTTCAATGCTATGAGAGAATATATTCCAAGCTCAAAAACAACTCCAAATCTCCAAGGAAATGAGCTCCACTCCAAGATTCAAGGCTTAGAAACAAGTTGGTGAAGGTTGATATCGTTTTGGTAGTGCAGAGGTATGATATGTGAAGAGAGAAATTCGGTTTGGGGTTGTGAAGAAATGAAAAAGCAGTGGTCCTATAAATAGATCATGCGAGACTTAGCGCACGCTTCTCGGGACAGATTAGCGTACGCTAATGAACTTACGACGCTATCCGGTCGATATTACGACGTAAGCGGCTTACGATGGCTCTTGTCTTGAATTATCGGCTGGCCGTTAGCGCACGCTAATGATAAATGGGTTACGCACGCTAATAAAAGTAGATTCTCACCGACACGGCATTTCGGACTTAGATCACATGCATGCTAACACTAAGGAGTTTACGTCTGAAGTCAATCACGCCCGATTCCCTCTTAGCGTACGCAACCGAAGAAACCTTACGCACGCTAATGCACAGGATTAGCGTACGTTAATCTTACTGTGTAGCGTACGCTACATTAACAGAAAAAATTCGAAAATGCAACACTCCAATTAACATCGAATCATCACATATGAAATGAAATAACAACGATATGATATTCAAATCTATAATACCACGACGTAATACTAAATGCAACGATTCATGATAATCAGATTATCCGAATAATACAATGACAGGTAAAAATGAAAAGTTACAGTCGGATATTACATACTTCCCCCCTTAAAAAGAGTTTCGTCCTCGAAACTAAGGGGTAAATAACTCGGGGTATCTCGCTCGCATACTATCCTCGGTCTCCCACGTAGCTTCCTCGACTCCGTGTCGTGACCACTGAACTTTCAGTAGGGGAATCGTCTTGTTCCGCAACTGCTTGATCCTCCTCTCGAGTATCCGTACAGGACGCTCCTCGTACGAATGATCCTCTGCTAATTCAATATCTTCGAATTGAAGTATGTGGCTCGGATCAGCAACATATTTCCTCAACTGGGAGACATGAAACACGTTGTGAATCTTACTCAAGGTCGGTGGCAAGGCTAGTCGATAGGCCAGATCACCTACACGCTCCAGAACCTCAAACGGCCCAATGTACCTTGGGCTCAGCTTGCCCCTTTTTCCGAAACGAAAAACACCTCGAGTAGGAGACACCTTCATTAACACATGGTCATCAACCTCGAACTCAAGCGGTCGTCGACGGTGGTCAGCATAAGACTTCTGTCGACTTTGAGCCGTTAACAACCGACTCTTAATCAAAGTGATCTTCTCACAGGCGGCTAACAACATATCGGGTTCCGTACTCAGAGATTCTGACAGTTCGTCCCAACACAAAGGGGACCTACAGCGACGGCCATACAATGCCTCATACGGTGCCATCTGAATCGAAGTGTGCCAACTATTATTATAAGTGAATTCCACCAAAGGTAGCTGGGGTTCCCAATCGTTCTTCCAATCAAGAGCACAAGCTCTCAACATATCCTCTAGAGTCTGGATGGTTCTCTCCGACTGACCATCAGTCTGCGGATGAAAAACCGTACTGAAATTCAACTGCGTGCCCATCGCACGATGAACTGCCTTCCAGAAGTGTGACACAAATCGCCCGTCACGGTCTGATACAATGCTCTTGGGGGTACCGTGTAGTCTCACAATTTCCTTAATAAACAGCTGGGCCAATCTCTCGGGGCCCCACGTGTCCTTAATCTCCAAGAAGTGGGCTGATTTGGTCAGACGGTCCACAATCACCCAAATCGTATTCATTCCTCGACGACTCGTCGGCAAGCTAGTGATAAAATCCATAGATATGTCCTCCCATTTCCACTCAGGAATCGGGAGCGGTTTCAGCATTCCTGCGGGTCGCTGGTTCTCAATCTTAACCTGCTGATAGGTCAAACATCTCGAAACGAATTCGGCAACCTCACATTTCATATTTCCCCACCAATAATTCTGCTTCAAATCCTTATACATCTTGCTAGAGCCCGGGTGAATAGAGTACGGGGTAGCATGGGCTTCTCTCATGATAGAGTTCCTCAACTCTTCGTCAGCGGGTACACAAACTCGATTTCTAAAACGTATCAATCCATCCTCGTGGATCACGAATCCAGGGGCTTTCCCCTGGTTTACTTCATCCCGAACTCGAGATAAGAATGGGTCCGTAACTTGCTTCGATTTGATCATATCATTAAGAGATGAAGAAATCTCAAGGGTGCAAAGTTGTCCCTGAACACGCTGTAACCAAACTTCAATTTCTGACCTCATAAGGTCCAACTGCAACTCTCTCTGTGCTGTCAAACGGCTCAGCATCTGCTCCTACACGGTTTTATGGCTCAATGCGTCGGCAACCACATTAGCTTTACCCGGATGATAAAGGATCTCGATATCATAGTTCTTGATTAATTCTAGCCACCTTTTCTGCCTCATGTTCAACTCCTTCTGAGTAAAAATGTACTTTAGGCTCTTGTGGTCTGTAAAGATCTGGCAGGAAATTCCATAAAGATAGTGACGCCAGATTTTTAAAGCAAACACCACGGCTGCTAACTCCAAGTCATGGGTCGGATAGTTAACTTCATAGGGTCGCAATTGTCTCGATGCATAGGCAATCATTTTCCCTTCCTGCATTAGTACACATCCTGGACTCGTCTCGACGCGTCACTATACACCACAAATCCTTCCGTTCCTTTTGGTAAGACCAAAACAGGGGCCGAAATCAATCGACTCTTGAGCTCGTCAAAACTCTTCTGACATGTTTCTGACCACAAATACTTCTTGTCCTTTCGCAGTAAGTTAGTCATTGGTTGCGCAATTTTAGAGAATCCTTGTACGAATCGTCGGTAGTAACCTGCTAGGCCGAGGAAACTACGAACTTCCTTCACGTTCTTCGGTGGTATCCAATCTCGAATGGCTTCCGTCTTTTGTGGATCCACTCTCACCCCTTCGGCTGATATCACATGCCCGAGAAAGACAACCTCAGGCATCCAGAATTCACACTTAGAAAATTTCCCATAAAGTTGTTCCCGCCTCAATGTATCGAGAACTTGGTGAAGGTGACGCTCGTGCTCTTCGTGATTGCGAGAGTAAATCAGAATGTCGTCAATGAAAACGACTACAAAGCGATCCAGATAGTTAATAAAAACTCGATTCATCAACTCCATGAATACTGCCGGTGCATTAGTCAGTCCAAATGGCATCACCACGAACTCATAATGCCCATAGCGAGTACGGAATGCTGTCTTCGAAATGTCAGACTCTCGAATCCTCAACTGATGATAACCAGATCTCAAGTCGATCTTAGAAAACACGGCAGCTCCCTGAAGTTGGTCCAATAAATCATCAATACGAGGCAAGGGATACTTGTTCTTGATGGTTACCCTGTTCAGCTCACGGTAATCAATACATAAGCGTAGAGATCCATCTTTCTTCCGTACGAATAACACTGGTGCTCCCCAAGGGGACGCACTAGGTCGAATATAGCCTTTGTCAGTCAACTCCTCAAGCTGGTTCTTCAATTCTTGCATCTCAGTCGGAGCCATACGGTACGGTGCTTTTGAGAGCGGGGACGTACCTGGTTCTAACTCAATAATAAACTCCACGTCACGATGAGGAGGTAAACCTGGTAACTCGTCTGGAAATACATCGGGGTAATCTCGGACTACCGGAATGTCGGCCAATTCAACTGGTCGATCTGCTGTTTTGGTCATGTAGCACCAATAACCAATACACCCTTGATTTAGCAGTTTCACTGCTTTCATAGCGCTGATGACTCTCCCAGAACGACTGGGATTATCGCCTCAAAAAATACACTCGAATCCATCATCAGAAGTGACGGTAACCATGCGTTTGCGGACACTGAGTATTGCATCGTGACGATCCATCCAATCGATACCCAAGATTATATCATCCTTTAGGTAGATTGACTACAATCAGATTTGACAACCACTCACGGTCGTTCAAACGAATCGGACAGTCCTGGACTTCACGATTTCCAATAATTCTTCTACCATCAGGTAGACCAATCACGTAGGGCTCACAATTGATAACATGGTCTAGAGGCAAATGACTTAAACAAGAAGAAGATATAAAGGAGTGTGAAGCACCGGTATCAAAAAAAACACATACAGGCTGGGAGTGGATCTCGAGTATACCTGAAATCATGCTGGCCTCGGGATCGTCAGCTTTCTTCATCTCGTAAATCCTGGGTTTCGCGATCTGGCACAGTGTACCACTTTGATTCCCACGGCCCATTCCCCTATTCGCCCCGGTGGTCTGATAGGAAGCGGACGGAGGCGTCCGGTTCTGGACAGAAGATTGAACTGGAGCATGAGACGCCACTGGATCATGTCCGGGCCCACTCCTGCAAAAACAAGCATGGTGACCATTCTTCCCACAAGTATGGCATGTGATGGCAGGCTTTGGGCAATTAAAGTTGATATGCCCCTGGCCCCCACAGTTGTGGCACACCACGGAAGAGGGAACCGCTCGAGAGTGCGATCCGGCGGGCTTTGACGCCATGGGTGGTCGATCATAAGGGTTTGGCAATGACTGGGGCTTCCTGAATGTCCCCCGATTACTCTCGATGCAGTTACGGTTCTTGGACCTTTTGTTGTTGGGTGGGGTTGTTTCTTGGAAATCTCCTTCGCGGTGAGTTCGTACTCCAGAGCCTTCTCGATGAACTCTGGTAAGGTAGTACAGTGGTGATTCAACAGCTGCATTCTCATTCGGGGTTTAAGCCTCTTGAGAAAGTATTTGATCTTGTCGGCCTCTGTTCGGATAATTGTCGTGGCAAAGGAAGGAGTGCCTGGAATTTCTCAGCAACAGATAATACATCATCGTCTTCAGACGGGTTGGGGTTCAATAGTTCCGACAGTTTGGCCTCGCGGAGTGGCCCTGGGTAGTAACGGTCTAGCATGAGGTTTTTAAATTCCTCCCAAGTGTAAACACCATCAGCTGGCCTTACTGAAAGCCACTAGGTGTGAGCGCCTTTGCCAAGGTAATACGCGGCTACTGAAACGCGATTCTCTTCCGGGCAGTCCACCATCTGGAAAAGTTTCTCAAAATGCTCGATCCAATGCACAATGTCAGCGAGCTCGAGGAGCCTTCAAAAGTCGGTGGTCATTTGGCGAGATGTCGGCGATAATCCGACTCACGGGTCCGCCAATCACGGGAGGAGGATGAGCCCCTGCCGCGGCGATGGCGGCCCTCTGCATAGCTTCCATTAGTTGACCCATCTGGGTCATCTGTGTCATCATGCCCTGCATTACGACGTAAGGATCGACACGCGCATCCCCGCGCCCACTGTGGTGCGATTGTTCCCTAGAAGGTGAACCACTGTCTGCGGAACTCTGATCCGCATTCGCGCGTCTGTTGGCTCGAGGTATCGAGATTCGGCCCCTACCGCGGCCTCGTCCCCCTCTGCCACGACCCCTCAGATTTCTTTCCATACTGAAAGAATCAATCATAATGATAACCATAAGTACAGTTCAAGATACTAAAATTCATGCTGAGTTAATAGCAACAAGGAATCACATATTCAAGGAAAACGGTTATCGATACCACAAATGTCGCACCGAATATCATATCGGTGTCAAGTCAAACAATTTTCAAGTGTATAATCAATTCAGCATTTACCTCAGATTATCAATCGGTTAAATCCCGTCACAATTCCTCGAAATAACATGATCAACAAGGAGACCCATACTGATATCAATATCATGCCACTAATTAAATCATGGCTCATAAAGTACATACCGTATTTGGCTCGTAGGGTCAGGCGCTTGCACAGGTCACACGTGACACGAAGGTCTCTTGATACTAGTTCATTTCTCAATGACTCATAAAAAGGAAACAACTCTCCGATACCATCTTCTGTAACACCCCAAAAAGCGGCTATTACAGTGCCGTGAATCCCACACTAGGACCCACCAGGCGATATTCAAAACAGATTAAACAAATATTATTTGTGATACCGAACCACAATGAATAGTCATTACTCCGATTAGGAGTTTATTAAAACATGGCCAACGGCCTTACAATACACAGGATCCAAAAACAAGTATAAACCATATGGAGATGGAAAATACTTCAAATGTCAAATACAACCAAATAGCAATTTAAATGAAACAGGAAATAACATAACACGGTTTAACATAACCGGACAACAAGAGATGTGGGGGCCCCCGAACTAGTATCCCTCGAACCCTTCGCCGTCGACATGCTCTTCCCGTGCCTTGCCTTTGCCTCGACCTAAAATACAATACAAGTATTTCGCCCAACACAGGGTCAGATATACATGATAATCAATTCTTCTGACATATACAATTCACATATATATATTTCAAATAAATCATTCCGACTATCAATCATACCCCTCGGGCGTATGAAACGAACAGTCACAAGCACCCAATACTATGGACGATTTACAGTATGGCTCAAAGATGGACATCACAGTACGCCCGATCCGGAAATGTGTTCGTGTACATGTCCGCCCCGTATACGGAATCCAGAAATATACGTGGGACAATGTACCTAATTAGCCTCACGAAACTACGTCCCGTGTGCACAGTCCAATGAGGAATAATATCCACGCATGACTATATATGTGCCTGGCTAAAAATCCTACACAATGACCAATCGGAACGCAGATATGATTCCGGATATGTCACGATACAACATGACAACGAATTCAACAAATCACATATCCGATTAAGGATCAAGAAAAACTCACCGAAGTGAAAATAAGGCCAACGAGATTTAATGATTCAAAACGACGTACTTGGGAATGCAACCCCATGAAGGAAACGGAATAACGTTAAGGACAATGTCAAATCACGACAAAACATTTCATGAACAATTCATACATATGAAAGATATAACCATCAGAAGAATCTAATCATCATTATAACCAAGCAAGATAACTTGCCTCAAATCCGTAAGCGAAAGATAGTCCTTCTCCAAATGATCAAACGGACGGTATCCTCGATTAAACACTCAATCGAACAAGCAACCTTGAATGAAACGTAATTCATTCAATAACATATTCACATAATATTAATATCAATTCGTAGGAAACGACGCCCGCAACCTACTCGAATAATTCATCCCCCCCTGATGAATACCTTAACGATTAATGAAAGGTTTCATTACAACTAATTCATCTTCCAAAATCGGATTACCATACCAAAAGTGTCTGTAATTCTCTTGTTATTCCATGAACAAAAACATCTTCAATTTGCCAATAAAATTGGTTTAAATCAAATTCTCATGTTCTACAACATCTCCTATTATAAAAGGATAGTCATAATGAATTTGATACTCAATCTACCATGATAGTATCATTCATAAATGACATCATCTACTTAAGAACACTATCTATTTAGCATGATGATGAACCACATTCTAAGTTATCAACACAATAGATTAATGAAAAGTTATTGTTGTAAGATCCTTATCATTCTTCAAAGACTTGTGGCCCGAACAAATATGATTTGTTAAAGCTTCTAAGATTTGAACTAGATCATCTAATCTTATCTTTAACATTATCAAGTTCTTCTCAAGGTAAATAAATACCTAAAATGGTGTTTAAACCCTTTATGATATCAAGTTCTTGACTAAATCCGGTTATGATGAAGCTAACCGATCCAACAATGTCTCTTGAGCTAAATTCGTCCAGAAGATGAGTAATGACAACTACAAACATGGTTACCATTACTACAATATCAAGAACTCCTCTAATCTAAACCCTCATTTATCATATTCATCAAGAAGTGTTTAAAGAGTTTAATTATAACCATGTTTTACTTGCTTAATCTAACTCTATGTGAAGTATAATTCGTCATTAATCATCAACATAAGAAAATAATGCAGAGAAGAAAGCACACCTACCTCCAGAAATGAAGAACAACTTCAATGCTATGAGAGAATATATTCCAAGCTCAAAAACAACTCCAAATCTCCAAGGAAATGAGCTCCACTCCAAGATTCAAGGCTTAGAAACAAGTTGGTGAAGGTTGATATCGTTTTGGTAGTGCAGAGGTATGATATGTGAAGAGAGAAATTCGGTTTGGGGTTGTGAAGAAATGAAAAACAGGCTGGTCCTATAAATAGACTGTGCAGACTTAGCGCACGCTATCGGGACAGATTAGCGTACGCTAATGAACTTACGTACGCTATCCGATCGATATTACGTACGTAAGCGGCTTACAGTGGCTACTGTCTTGAATTATCACAGGCCGTTAGCGCACGCTAATGATAAATGGGTTACGCACGCTAATAAAAGTAGATTCTCACCGACACGACAGCTCAGACTTAGATCACATGCATGCTAACGGCTAAGGAGTTCACGTGCTGAAGTCAACTGCTGCCAGATTCCCTCTTAGCGTATGCAACCGAAGAAACCTTACGCACGCTAATGCACAGGATTAGCGTACGTTAATCTTACTGTGTAGCGTACGCTACATTAACAGAAAAAATTCGAAAATGCAACACTCCAATTAACATCGAATCATCACATATGAAATGAAATAACAACAATATGATATTCAAATCTATAATACCACGACGTAATACTAAATGCAACGATTTATGATAATCAGATTATCCGAATAATACAATGACAAGTAAAAATGAAAAGTTACAGTCGGATATTACAGGTTGATCTATCGGATGAGAGAAATATGCTGCGTATTGTAGATTCATGTACAGGATGCGATTTTAGAAACTTTGAATTTTCTGAAATCGGGACATATGTGCTATGTAATTCCATTGATATGGTAGTAGTGTGATTTTTACCATAATGATTTTTGGGATTTCTTTGTAAGTGTAGGTTTGGGGATGGTAACCCCATGCTGGTTGCTTTGAGTAATGATTGGTCGTTCCCAGTCCATGTATGATTGGATATGTTCGACGGATTGTGATTGGTTGTTCATATGCCGAGGGGTATGTTCACCAACAAGATATGTTTATTGAGATCCACCGTATGTGACTGGTGTGTCGTTTTGAGAATTTTGCTCTTTAGTGTATCGGTTTCTATGGTTCTGGTTGGTCATATTGGAGTTTATCATGTTGATGATATTCTCGATTGTGTTTTGACCTCTGGTCGGTCATATTGGAATTTATCATGTCGATGATAAATTCGGTTGACTTATTAGTTGATCATTGTTGGTGATCATCTGAGCGTTCATATTTTGTGTCGGTGTCTCGGGATTCGTGTCGTTTTGGGCAGTTGTTTCGAAGATGTATTATGTACTATTCGTCTTATCGGAATTAGGACTTGATTATGTAATCAGGTAGACAGGATTTGATTCGGGCAGATTGTTTCATCCGAAGATGATATATTTTGTTGAGACTTCAGGAATTGTGATTGTAAGCGTATTGAGACTGTACAGTGAGATCGCTTGCTAATATCTCAGGGGATCATCGACCTGCGTATTTGTAAGTGTGCTCTTTTGGTTATTCGGTAATGATGTTGATTGATCGTTGTCATGATGGTTTTGGGATATTTTGGTTGAACGATATGTTTGATTGTTTTTATGACGGATTGCAAGTTTCGAGGCCGAAACTTATTTTAAGTGGTGTAGAATGTAATATCCGAAATTTCTACTACTGTTGTTTAATATTATTTTATCTGAGTTATGTTGTACAGCGTGGAATCTGTACAGTATGGATAAAATAATGAAGGACTGAGATGTCAGTATTGGTATAATTGTCGTATTTGGTAGACAATTACAATTGAGAATATCGTGTATCAGGTTATCGCACTTTTGATATTGGGTATATCGTATGATAATATTATTGGATTCAGTGTTTGTGTTCAGTGTGTCGTATGTTCGTTTTTGGTATGTCAAGACGTTGGACAGAAATTGCGGGAAATGGCTAAGTGTAGCATTATTAGCGCATGCTAATATGCGTTCCTAGCGCACGCTATCGTGCAGGTTTAGCGCACGCTAATGGTGAAAGATAATGCACGCTAGTTCAGAACAGATCAGAGGGAATCTACGTGTGGACCCGGTCACTTTCGACGCATGTGCCGACGAAGTGAACTGATGTTTGTCATAAAGCATTAGCGCACGCTAATGCCTGTTGTTAGCGCACGCTAATATTAGATCGGTCAACAGGGAATCTTGGCTTTATTGGTTGCTTTCGGCATGTGGGGTCACGAGCATATTCAGGGTAGGTGCAGACTGTAGCAAGTCAACTACGATTAGCGCACGCTAAGATACAATATTTTGCGTGCGCTAGACCGTGTAGTTTACATACGTTATTGCTTGGACATTACGTACGTAAGCTGATGTGCGGAGCAAGTCAGTAGCCTCTGGACCGCGATAGCGCACGCTAACAAAAGAGAGTTAGCGCACGCTAAGCATGTAATGTACGTTAAATGAGGATGTTAGCATACGTTAATAATATACAGTATATATGTGTAGTTGGGCATTATCCTTCATTTCGTCCATTCATTCCTTGCAACCGAGAGAGAGAGTTTTTAGAGAGAGGTTGGAGGTTCCGAACACTGAGAGGTGATGATATTTAACAAAGATTAAGCTGAGGAACATGGATTAAAGTCTTGTTCTTGAAATTATTGATGATTCTTGGAATAAGGTTGATTGTTCTCCTTCATGGTTCGTCTATACAAGGTAATAGTTCTTCACCTTTGGATTTCATTTTGGATTGGAGATTGATTTTTTTAAGTTGATGATTATCGTATAAACAAGTTAATAAGTATGATTAGGACATGGATTACCGGATTATGATGATGTTGTTATTGATATATGGATATTGATGTGATTCGTATGGTTTGAATCATGTTGTTCGTCCTCTCGAGATAAGTTGGTTAATTCTTCTCCTCAGTTTCAGATGTTGACGTTATTGTTGATAATTACTCACTGTAATGATAGATTATGGAAGTGTTGTTACGTTCTTAAGGTTTCATGATGTGGATATTGAGGAAGATGATATATGGATATAGGACTTGGATTATAAGTTGAATGATTGTTTAGATGTTAAAGGATATCGGATTTCGTTGTCTTGATAGCTTTGAACATGGTTTCGAATTACTTAGTGTTCTTGATAATCGCCATATGTTGATAGATACTTGTAAAACATGCAAACTGTACAGCACTAGCGCATGCTAAGCTTACTGGTTAGCGCACGTTATCAGGAGCGACTTACCGCACGCTACATTGAGTGATGAACGTGCGCTAAGTAGGCAGACAATGCAGTACATCGTATTATGATTATGAATTCGTGCTGGTTTGAGTTGGATTGTACAGTCTATGTTTAACCGAGATATCGTAGAACCGTTGAGTTTGTGGATTGGTTATATCGATTATTGATTGTTATCGAATGTGTGTTAAATTTATTATTGCGATAGGGTGTGATAATCGATCGGTGATTATAACCGTATATTTCGGTCATGTTCAAGCATGTTCGTGAATTGCGTGGTCAGGGCTGAGGAGCTCGTACACGAAGGCAATGAAATTGGTAGTGGCTTCATCATCGTCGTATCGGTATCGAGGCAAGTTATTACTTGCTTAGTTCTAATATTTAATGAATGGTTTCGGTTTCATTTCGTTTATAATGCATATAGCGATGATTATTATTGTGAACTCGGGGTATTTGGATTGTATATCGTTCTTCCGATTATGGGAGGTAAATCATAATGTATATGCTTTATCTCGGTTATCGTTATGTTCGGGTATCAAGGTTACGTTGCGAGAAAGATGAGGATATGAATACCTATAGTTCATGGTGCGTTTGGATCGTCGAGCATTAAGGATAATCGCCGGTGATGATTTGACATCGAGATTGCTCCTGAAGGACTCAGGACAAGTATCTTAGTTTTGATTTCGGTTTAGTGTTGATGATGTTGATCATGCAGATTGTCTTTCATATTGCTGAACATGAGGTCGTCCTAGTTGTTTTGTCATAACGTCGTTCATGTTATTGAGTCCTGTGTTGTTCATGTCGATGAACATATTGATTTGCATATGTATATTGTTTATGTTGTGTTGATCCGTTGGGATCGTGTGATCTATGCTGAGGGCGCTGGATCAGATGTCCACCTCGTGTTGGTCCGACGGGATCATCTTGGGATCTATGCTGAGGGCGCTGGATCATTGGACGGGTTTTTCCACCTCGTGTTGATCCGACGGGATCATCTTGGGATCTATGCTGAGGGCACTTGATCGTTAGATTACCCAGTGTTGTGTTGTTTTGCATATGTATATTGTTGATTATCCACCTCGTGTTGATCTAGTAGGATCATCTTGGGATATATGCTGAGGGCGCTGGATCATGGGATTTCCATTGAGTATACACTATTGTTATTGTTTTGAGCATATTGACGTGGTCATATGAGTATGCATTTGTAGGTCTTGTGTTAGGACCGTGTCCGTATTGCATTGATATGATCTCGAATTAGACTGATATGATTCTCGTGGCACTTCATATCTCGAGGTATGTTCCATATTTCCTTTGGCATTTGTCTTTGATGGACAATCGGTTATCGTTTTGGGATTTGATGATGTTATTCGATGGATCGTATTGGTCAGAAATGGTATATTTCCATATCGTGAGTTGGTGATGATAGTTTGAGAAGCTTGAGTATTGTTTGAGGTACAATACAGATATTAGGTTCGAGTTTATTGGTTAATCAAGTACGAGATGTGAAATGTGATAATGGTTATTCTGATGAGAATGACTTGAGTAAGTAAAGTTATGGCGGTAAGATTACGTTGGTCGTATTCTTATGTTGTATTCTCATTGGTATGTAATTATTAATGTGATGTGACGGTTATCATTACTGGATATTATGGCTGACCCCGTCGTGGGATTTCTTTTTAGGTTCTTGGAGTATCGAGCTTGTAGCGGTCATGAAGAGATGAGCTTCCTGGAGGATACTAGGTAGGACATGTTTTGCGCATTGAGTTTCTTGATTAGTTCTTGTATTCCGCTGCTAGAGTATCTTTATAGTTGGTCTTTTTCCGATGCGTGAGTATTTTGAAATGCTCTTTTGGTATCAGGTAACTGAGGTTACTTTGGAAATCGTTTTCTAAACTTTTGAGTGTCGGCTGTTTGGCCTTGCGATTTCAAATGAGATTTTACGATGGTTTTTGATAAATGGATTTTATAAGTCTTTGTGCATTTTTAAGGATAGTACTGTCGTTGGCCTCTTGGGCATTTGTAAATATTTGCGAAAATTTCTTTTAGCCTTGTGGGTTCCATCTCCGGGCCCACGGCGCTGTAATATTTCTGGTTAAATCTGGGGGTGTTACATATATGAACTCAAGAACTTCATGGATTTGTTGTTTAACAACATGGCTTTGCCTCCTCCGAAGCTCCAGCCGCGGATCGCAAAGAAGGGAAATGAAAAATGAGTGTAAATGTGACTGCTCTGCCACATTTATACTGGTGCAGCCTAGCGTGCGCTAGGCTGCCGAGCTAGCGTGCGCTATCGGCCTGGGCCACAATCCAGAACCCCACTGCCCTACTGAATCGTCCAGGTAGCGTACGCAGCCTTCCGGCCATAGCGCCCGCTACCTGCCGGTCGTAGCGTGCGCAATGCCCGGCAGTAGCGTGCGCTACCTGCCGATCCTCCCCGAGTCCAGTACTCCAGTAACCCCTCTGCCCAGCCCGACAGCGTACGCTGGGCCGGCCGATAGCGTGCGCTACACCTGGCGGTTAGCACGCGTAGCCTTCCGGCCATAGCGTGCGCTATGCCGGTTCCTGCCGTGCCTGCCTAGCCAGTGCCTAGCACTCCCGACCGTGCCTGCCGCACCTGTCCAGCCAGTGCTCAGCCGTCATGATTCGACGACTCGATTTCCGAGAACATACGGAACGAACACGACGAAAAGCTCGCGGACAACATCATCGACCCGAAATGAAAACATAATGCAATAATTAATCATACACGACCAAGAAAAGGGTCGAGACAACAAATACAGATACGGATACCCATAACTTTGGGTAAATTACAAAATGGCCCAAAACGCCCGAAAATCACGATACGTGATCGAATAACCAAACCGAAGTTCACAACACGTCTAACAAAGTTAAACGGACTTACGGGAAACTCGAAACAGCAGTTTCGAATGAGATTCGCAAGAATCGAACTAAAGTGCGGAAAAGTCTCTAAAAAGCACGAAACTCAACAAAACGACACCGAAACGAACTCGGATGTCAAAAAGTGTAGAATTAATCATTCTCAGAATGACGAAACGGTCATGAGGGACTCGTCAAAACAGACTTTCAAGGAAAAAAAAAAGAAATTACCGGAAATCGAAATTACGGGTATTACACAAGTGGTATCGGAGCGGTTGGTTTAATTTTTCAGAACCAGATCCGCATATTGAGGATATATTTTTGATCTCTCATTAAGAATGGAACACATGCACTCTAGATTACCTGTCTTTTCAGTTGATGAGTATGATCTTTGGAAGATAAGGATGCAGACACACTTATCATCTATCCATGATGACATGTGGTGCATCATAGAAGATGGTCCTTTCATCTTTGAGAAGGACAACTCACCTGAGGAAATAGCAGCCGAGAAGCCAGAGAATATCCCCAAGAAGAGGATGGAGCTGACCATTGAAGAGAGGAAGTTGGCCAACCTTGACAACCGGGCCAAAGATGTGCTATATCAAACTCTTGACCAATTAACAATGGTCAAGATCAAGAACTGCAAAAATGCCAAAGAAATCTGGGACACATTAGCCATAATGTGTGAGGGAACAGAGCTGATAAAAGAAAATAAAATTGTCAATTGCTACCCAAAAATTTGACAACTTCAAAATGAAGAATGGCGAATCCATAGACCAAGTGGACAAAATATTCACTGAAATCATCAATGAGATCAACTCCCTGGGAAAATCATATGGGAACAGGGAGATGGCGCTGAAGGTTTTAAGGTCTCTCAATCCAGAATGGAGTATGAAGGCAGTGGCCATGAGGGAATCCAAAGACCTCAATAAAATAAAGATTCAAGAACTATTCTCTGACCTGAAGGCTTATAAATTCGAACTCCCAAGTTCATCATCAAACGAGCTTGCATAGGAGGGAATAGCGTTTGCAGCCGAGTCCGCCGCTAAGAACTTGTCTGATGTCAAACCTCCAAATCCACTAGATTTTGAGTAAGAAATGGCGTTTATAATGCAAAGATTCAGCAACTTCAGAAATAATTACTCAAAATATAAGAAGAATTATAAAGAGAATCCAAGAAGAAATCAAAAAGCCGGAAGCTGGAAGGTGGAATGTTATAACTATCATAAGACATGGCACTTTCAAATCGACTGTCCTGATCTTAAGAAGGACTAGAGAAAGAAGGAGATGAGCAGAAAAGAAGACCGAAGGAAAGCCCTCATTGGAGAAGACCAACAAAAAGTGGAATCGAGCAGCGGATTTTTCTCTGATGATGATGAGGAATATGACTATCTAATGGCCAACCTAGCTGATGAAGAGGTAACATCAAAACCCTCTAATTTAAATAATAGTTCAGACATGTCACAAGACATGGACTTACATGAGTCTGTAAATCAGCTTCTCAAATACTTTGAGAAATTAAAATCTGCACACCTATCTGTATCAGCCGAGAAGACCCAACTGCAAGATGAGAATAGGCAGCTGAAAAATGATTTTGAAAAACCCAGCCTAGAGTTGAATGAAACCAAATCTGATATTGAAAAACAGGCTGCAGACAACTTAAAAAACTAGGCTGATACACCATAGCTGAGATAAAATGATTAACTATTCTGAATAGTGAAAAATCAGCTGCACTTGCTCATGTCAAAGCTGAGTTGACTTGACTGCTGCCTATTTTGAAACACAGGTTTGTAAGTAGGCTCAACAGTTGGGACAAGTGTTTCTTCCTTGATGAAAGTGGTTTTAGAACTAGAGGGAGTGTTAGGGTCATATCCAAGGCCTGATCTGGAATATAGTGGCCTTTTGTTCATACACAATTCGTCCAAATTTAGAGATGCCTTCAGGAAAGTTATTTCCTTCGCCTGAGTTTTACTTAGCTGAGTCAGTTTAGTACGCAAGTCTAGGTTGCAGCTAAGGTATACAAGGCAGCCACCTAGACAAGAGACTAGGCAATGGCCAAGGCAGAAGTAGCATCCGAGACAACACGCCCATTATTATCAAAGACTCCTCAAAACAGATTTCAAAATGGGAGGGGCAAATGGAAACCACAAGGTTATCCTAATTTTCAAAACGAATAGGTGTGGAGACCTCAAAGATTTTATAAATGGTCTCATCCAAGATTTAGAAATGGCCCACACCACTAATTTTATGAGGCATATCCAGTACACAAGCCTAACCGAGGATATAGGCCCAGACCATACACACCTTTTAGGGGCAATCACCATAATTTTCATAATTCAAGGAGAAATCAATTCTCCAGGAGACCAACTAACTCCCGAGGACCCACAAATTTGGGTACCTAAATCTCTGTTTGTCTGATTGCAGAAAAGGTGGAAGGAAGTTGTAATTTGAGGACATCTAATATTTGGCCAGCCCATAAGCGACTCTATCTCTTATTAAAATAAGATATTATTAATTGGAAGAGCTTATTTGAGAAGCTAGAGCTTAATTTAAACGCATTTTTATAAGCATCAAGTAAGCTCTATCAACTTTCGGTTTTTTTACTCCATTTTTAACCTCTTTCTTTTTATCAAAATTATTTAAAATATTCTTTTGTAATATTATTTTTAGTTAGCTTTCCGATTAGTTTTGCTGTACACTTTTATTTATATGACTGTGCTTTTCAGCCATCAGCTATGAGCCATTAGCTATAAGCTCCAAACCAACTTTTAGTTATCAGTTAGTTTTCCAAATATCAGCTAACTTTATTAGCTCTATATACCAAACACAGTGTAAATATGTAAAGTGTAAGGGAGATTATCTTAATGAGTTATATAACTTGAAAATGAAATAAAGATGAAAAATTGGCTTTCTAAAGGGTATTTTTTTCTCGAGGAAATTGCTAGTTGCTTGATGCCAAAGTGTAATTAGTGTCAGCAAGCACTATTAAAGAGAAATCATGATCATTATCCAAACAAGACATCATGGCCCGTGCAATGCACGGGCTTTGTTCACCGTAAAGAATCATCGGTTTTGCAAGGGTTATGCGTATTTAGTTATTGTGCTTAGTTTCGATCAGGTACTCGACTGAATAAAAAAAATTTGTTTAAATAAGTTTTTGTAAATAGAATTGTTTCAATAAAAATGCATCAAATACATGAGTGACTTTCATCACCATAACGCAATACATGCTATTTCAAACACAAAATTTATACTACACACAACTTAGGTCTTTTTCTTTTGTCTCTTACACCAAAATTGATGTACCAGCTTCGAGTCTTGTATTTCATTTGTAACGATTCCGTCGTTACATCTCCAAGTGATTTTTGCTTGAATAACAAATTCTCCCAGATACGTGATAATGAGGCGAGTTCCATTGCACAATCCTTGTGGTTAATATGTACTAAATGCATCAAGTCCTTAAAAACTTGATGATTGTAGATGCTCTAAGTAAGTATGTATGCTTAATATTTTAAGACCTCCGTGAAAGTCACAAATAATTTATAATATAGTAGAGGTTATCATAAATAGTAAACACTTTTTACAAAAAATATAATTTGTGATTATAAATACTCACGTTTAATGATGAAACTCAACATTTATATATTAAAGGACACGGTACCATGGCTTAAGCTAAATAGCCACCTCAGCATCTCACTTTTAACACTCATACACCAAAGACACTTTCCTTTTCATGGCTTGAGCTATTTCAACTTTTTGGGTTAAAAGCGGTAGATGACAAATCGTGAATGTAAAATACGCAACAGTTCTCTTTTGAAAATATGTCATTATTTAGACCTTTTTAAGAAAAAAAAGGTAATATCTGTTATAATATACCATGAAAATGGCGTTTTAATTACCCCTTTTGTTTTTATATAGTGTGAATGACTATTTTTCCCCTGATGTAATTATGTAATTACGATTGTGCCATCTGAAGTTTTCCTATAAATAGGACTTCAGTTATTAATGAAAAACACACTTGAGAATCATTCTCTAATTTCTCTCTCTATTATTTCGATTTTATAACACGTTATCAACACGACTCTAACCGTTTGAGTAATATCACAAGAGTATGATCTACAGTTATATCTTATAGATGACCCTCTGTATCAGAAATTGGATTATTACAAATTACAATCATCCCCCTCTCTCCCCCCTCCAATTCGGTCTCTCTCTTCTGTCTCTCCTTCTCTCTCTAAGCTCAATGACCAATTAATCTCGCTTAGAGATCTGTTCTTTGGATTGAAAGTTGCCCCATGCCACCTATGTGCTGTTGAACCAACTTGTGGAGAAATAGTGGGGAGAAAATGGCTGAAAGTGAAGATTGCTATGGGGTTGAAGCTGAACTCGTGTTTCTACATGCCGAGAACAGTTGAAGGTTCTCCTCCGCCGCCGCCGCTTCCCTTGGGGGTTTTTCTGATGTCGTTGTGTATTCGGGTTGTCGGATCTAAATACCCAACGCGCCCACACTGTTTTTCTCCAGCCTCCTTTCGCCCAAACATTCCTACAAGTCCTCCAAAAGGTCCGCCCGTGTGACGTACTACACCACTGCATACCTCCTCGATGCCGTCGACAACACATGTGGCTACGGTGATCTATAGAAGAACAGATACAACCGCTGCCCTCATCATTGTCTTCTTCGGAAAAGGCCAGATCTGCGGCCGATGCTAAGAAATCCACTGCGTCGGGGATCTCGGTGGTGCATCCCCGGCACGTCCATCATCGTCACTGCCAGGTTCCACTCCTATGGTATCTCTTTTTTCGGTAATGTTTTAATTCAAAGCTCAATTACTCTTGGTAGTCATTTAAAGTTATTTTTCAGTAAGGTTTTAATCGAAGAAGAAAGCTAAAAAAAAATGAGAAAGGATGAAGGTGACAAAGACGATAAAGAAATAAGGTGGACAAGATGCACACTCACGGACGTAATTGAAGTTGAAAAATAAAATAAATATATATAAGATTGGGGTGGGAATTGTGTCGGCAAACAAACAAAAATGAAAAGATCTGTACGAAGCAAAACAATCAACCACATCTATATTATAAAATAGAATAAAAGAATCTTATAATTTATTAAATTATGAATTTAGTTTCCTCATATATAATAAGCATATATTATCGGAATTAATTTTTCTTGATACCACCGTGATCCATTTTACGAGACCTTCAATTTGACATTAATATTGATATGAGTGTCAACTCTTTTCATATATGACATTATTAAATTTATTAGAAAGTACGAATTAATATCCAACTCCGGAAATCGCAAATATTTATGAATACATACCCTTACACATGCTATTAACGGCAGTTGATATTTCGACCTATACCTTGACGAGGACTATATTTTGAGAAATTGATTGGACGATCCTGCTCTGGTAGAAGCAGTTAATTATTTTGCAGTTTAAATTATGTCTCTTACTTATTTCAAAGTGGTGGTTTAAAACCACATATTTATTGCGTTTATTTTATATAATTATAATACCTGAGTTAAATTATCACAAGACGGATGGTTTTACATGTACGCAATTTATATATTATATATCACCATCGTGGTTGGTTATACCACATGAATGGTTCATAAATCCTGCTCTCGAAAAAGAAGCAGTTGATAAAAAAATAAATCCTACTCTGGAGAAGTAGTTGATCGATTATCTAAATCCTGCTCTCGAAAAAGAAGCAGTTGATAAAAATAAATTCTACTCTGGAGAAGTAGTTGATCGATTATCTAAATCCTGCTCTCAAAGAAGAAGCAGTTGATAAAAATAAATCCTACTCTGGAGAAGTAGTTGATCGATTATCTAAATCCTGCTCTGAAGAAGCAGTTGAAAGAAATAAATCCTACTTTGAAGAAGTAGTTGATCAATGATTCAAATCCTGCTCTCGAAGAAGAAGCAGTTGATGAAAATAATATCCGATCTCCATAATTATTAAATACGAACGGAGAAAATTGAGCAAGTGATACCATAAGTTATCACCGATTAATTAAAGAAAATCCCATGCAAACTGCATGATGGGATCATTTAACAAGTGATATGAAAAACTGTCACTGGAAAATAATTGCTCAATAAATCCCATGTTGATTATATTACATGGTGGGATCATTGAAATCATATTGATTGACAATATTCATGGGGAAACATATATCACATATTTGTGAAAATATTGTATTTGCATAAAAGCAAAAGATGGTCTTATTATTGCTGAAGAAGCACATAACAGTCGAAGTGAAAATATCGAAACTAGCTGAAAGGCAGTAAACACTCGACAATATGAAATGAAAATACATATGAAACCCATAAAAGGAAAAAGGGTGCGTCTCGAGAGTATAAAACTCCATAACTCTGCCACCCCATGGCATAAGAGTTTATAATGAAAGATCTAAATGATCTAAACTTCTTTTCCGTTTGGCGCCAATAGCCTGTGGCTGATGAGCTTTGACTTACAAATTCTTAATTGAAATATATGCCTGAAACTTTATAAGTAGATCAGCAACAGTGTCAACACATATTATTATATCTCGTGATGGCTGATATATAAAATTGTGATCTACTCCTTGATCCAGAAAGGCAAGCAAATCGCTGAAGAAATTATTAATATTCAACAAACCTATAGGTTAGGTAGGGAAGTCCCGCTCAGCCCATGACGTGATGTTGAACATCTCATTGAGTGTGCCATAGCCACCTGGAAGAACAATAAAGGCATCACTATTATTCACCACATACATCAAACTATCATGCACAGACTATGTTTGAAGCATCAACCCAGTTGAACCCCCTATACTGGTTCTAACTGTGGGATAGTGTGAGGCACTTGTTACTCTTATTCTCCCATTTTGTGCAGCCTCTAAAAAATAACCCAAAAATCTATAATTACTCCCACCATAGAATATATCGATTTTGTATTTTCCTAATTCTTTTACGAATTGATATGCCATATCTATATGCTGGATATGACCTATCAATTTAAATCCACCTAAACTACATATAGTTTTAATTGGATAAGATCAATATGAGGATTCTGAAAACTCCATCTTTCTACACTAGACTTTCAAAATACTTTTATAAGAGATACATTTTTTGATTTGTGGATCCCAAGTTTAAAGAACAAACTTCTTTCTAAGCGAAAAATGACTTCACTATTTTCATTGAAAATGGAGCGGCAGATAAGTCATTACTTTTGACAAAATTGCAAAAGAAAACGAAAGATATGATATTATATTTTTCAATGAAAATGACGTTATTGATCGGCAGCTGAGAAATTTAAATATTGGAAAATAATATTCATCAACTTATATTATTTTTTCTATTACCTTATACCAACTTTGATAAAATGGACTTACAAACTGGATCTTTTGAAATTAATTTTTCATGACTATAACGTTCCCGTTCATCCTTGAATTGCATCCACAAATCCATTAGTTCACGATGAACGTATCCGCTCAGATGTGCATCAAGAATCTATTGAATATCATGATCCATAGATTCCTTACTCAATCCATCCTTGATAAATGCTATTTTATCTTCTCGATTTTTGGATACAAACCCCACAGATTTGCATCGTGTGTCACATGTCCACCGAGCACATTTATAGCACCCACCTAATCTTTTTGCTCTGCATTTCTTTGCAAAACTACTCTTACCTGTACCTGGCATGTACTTAAATGAATTTGAAAATTCGCCAGATAGTCGAACTTGTGCTTCGATCAACCATCGAATATCTTCTGGGATGCCATTTCTCATTAGCACCCTTAATCTTTTGAGTCGAGCTCGATAAATTCTTTTTATAATATTCACTGGAAGAGATGGATAATATTTATGAAGATTCGAAAGCATTGAATCCATTATGATATTCAGACCCTCGGTATGGGTGAATTTTGAGAATATAATGATAATCTATTTATAGATTGGAAATTATGCGTATGAGATTTGACTCCGCGTCCTGAAGCATATGAACTACGGCTCTATATTTGAATAATGAACATAATATGACATGTGGGAGCAGCTACTCCATGTTGATAATTATGTGCAATAATTGTAATACCCGTAATTTTGATTTCCGGTAATTTCTTTTTTTCAGAGAAAGTCCGTTTTGACGACTCGCTCATGACCGTTTCGTCATTCCGAGAATGATTGATTCTGCACTTTTTGTCATCCGAGCTCGTTTCGGTGTCGTTTTGTTGAGTTCCGTGCTTTTTGGCGACTTTTCCGCACTTGAGTTCGATTCTTGCGAATCTCATCCGAAACTGTTGTTTCGAGTTCCTAGTAAGTTCATTTAATGTTATTATTCATGTTGCGAGCTTTGGCTTGGTGTTTCGATCACGTATCGTGATTTTCGGGCGTTTTGGGCCATTTTTGTAATTTCTCAAAGTTTGGGGTAATTACTTTCCGTTGTCGAATTTCGAGCCTTCGGGTGGTCGGAATCATGTGTTCTCTTAGTGATCGAATTCGTCTTTGCGAGTACTTCGTAACCGTATCTTCGATTCGTATTCAGGTTCGGGTTTCGGGGTCGTTCGGGCCGTCGGAGTTGGCCCCGGCCGAGTCATGGCAGGCGATGCAGGCCCAGGCGGCCGAGTTACGGCCGTTAGTGCTCGGCGATTATGTACGTAAGGCGATTACGCACGTAAGGCCACTGGCCGGTAACGTCACGTAACGCTTCCGGCATTTCTAGGCGGCGAGTTGGCCATGGCGATTACGTCGTAAGCCATGGCGATTCGTCGTAAAGCGGCCCGATCGGCTAATTAAGGCCAGCAGACGTTTTCTTCAGCCATTTCTCACTCGGTTTTCTTCTCTTCCGCGGCTGGGGGTGTGTTGATCATGGAGATATGTTGTTGGAAAATAAATCCATGAAGTCTTGGAGTTCATATCATCAATCATCAATCCTATAACATCCTCCGATCTACCGAATCAGGTCAGATTTCCTAGAAATCTAGTTTTGGGGAATTTGGGTATTTTGGTTGTTTTCGTCCGATTAATCCGATTTAACTTAGGATTATGATGGATTGATGAATATTTAGATGTATTATATCATTTCCCTCGTTATTCCATGGTTGGATCCTATCGATTCGTTGTTTTGGTCGAGTTCTTGATCGATGCCTTGAAGGTGTTTGGTAGAATGTCTTAGAGGGGTTTTCGGACGTTCTACGATTATTCCTCCTCGTATGATCATTGATTTATTAATTATATGTTGTTAGGGTTGAGTTTCTTGCGAAGAAACCAAGTTGAACCCTTTCATTCGTTGTCGTTTTCCTTTTCGAAAGCATCGGGCGTTTCGAAGCTTTCTGGTTGAGCCGTGTTCGTCGGGATACTTGCGTGCCGATTTTGAGGCAAGTACCTTGTCCATATAATTCTTGTTTTGTGGATACGATAATTAGTGATCGTCTAAATGTGGTTGTTTGGTCGTTTGAATTAAACTTTCAAAAGATTCGGGTTAGCCTTTTTAAAGGCTTGTTTTCAAAACGCGTGTGTTTTGTGTGAATTATGTGGGTTGTAAGTGACTACTTGAATCCTTTGGATATGTTTGGTGTTGAGGTTATGCTTAGTAATGCGTGTGTACGTATATGGCTTTATTTCGGTGCGTTGTGGTTTGACGTGGTGTTTTGCTAAGTGTTTGATGCCTCTGAGTGAATTGTTTGGATATGTTTGTTGCATTGTGCTATGTGTGTGATTGTGTGAATGTGGGCGGGGCCTACGGTGGCACATGGCATGTGATCATGTGGCCAGGATGCAACAAGCGATTGATCCAACCGTGAGAGCCTAAGAAAAACTACGGTGGCACATGGCATGTGAGCATGTGGCCAGGATGCAACAAGTGATTGATCCAACCGTGAACGCCAAAGTTAATCTACGGTGGCACATGGCATGCGATCATGTGGCCAGGATGCAACAAGTGATTGATCCAACCATGAGATGTTGTGATTTTTTTTGCTACCCAGCTCGGGAGGGTCCTTTGAGGCCTCGGGTGGGATTCATGGTGGCGTCCTGGTCCTAGGTGATGCGTGTCTGTGATTTGTTTCGCTAGCCAGCTCGGGAGGGTCCTTCGAGGCCTCGGGTGTGATTTGTGGCTTCGTTCCGGTCCTAGGCGATGCGCGTGCGCGATTATGTTTTGTTGATTTTTATGTCCGTTGAGGACACGTGATGTGGGTTCTGACCCTGTGAATTGTTAGTGGTTTTCTATTTGCGAAAACAAAACCTTTGAGTTGTGACCCCTGTTGATTTTTGGAAAGGATAAGGATTGATAATCCTAAGTTGTTTTATATTAAAACTCCCGAGGGTATTTTAGACTATTTTGCAAACCGTTCTCGTTAATTGTGATCTTTCAGATTTGGAAAGTTTTACTCAAACTCTTGCCTCGGGAAGTATTCGTTTCGTTATATTTGAATCTTTGAGGATTCTTAGTTATTCTTATTCTTGGAATTTGAATTATATGGCTCGTATTTGCACTTTGTATTTGCACTAGCAAAACAGTGGAGTTTTGCTAACCCCCAAGTATTCGGGGGGTGGATATCTGTATTGCATTCAGTTTTTGGATCAGAGCACAGGGTCGGCATGAAGGATGATGAAAGATGAACGATACTAATCACACGAGGACCCGTTGATGTCGTATTGGTTTAGTTGTATTTTATTTCCGCTGCAGTATTTTTCCCCATTGTACGGGAGTAGTTTGTATTCGACCCCTGCGTGGGCATGTAATGTGTTAGAGTTGTATGTTTTTATTGAAAGGCCAAATCGGTATACTGAGTCTTTTTAGCCTTAAAGGCATTGTCGATCTGTTCGTTTGTTGTTACCATCCTGATAGATCCTTGAGGAAAGGTTCTACGGCGTGCAATATTTCTGAGCGGATTGGGGGTGTTACATAAATGGTATCGGTGATTAGGTTGTGGAAACCTAGGCTGTCGGGTCAGTGGTGTCTGTTGAGTTTCGTCTCGTCGGATTTTATCTGACTGAGTCGTGTTGCGACGCGTCGTCTGAGTTTGTTGGTCGTGATTAGTATCGTGGGGCGATCATCATCTTCGTGCGACCTGTGAATGTAAGTCTCCCTTCTTTGTGTTGTGCCTCGTGTGACACGAGCTATTTTTATGATTATTTGTTAAGTGACGGAATCCTCTTATGGATTTTGATTTCTTGATATGTGGTTATTTGACCCTCATATTTCGTTCATATGAGGAGTAGTGTTGCTGGATTGTGCATGTTTGACTTTATTTCTTTTATCCGCTGCGTGAGTTCTTTTGTAATGGCTTTCGGTATTTTACCGACTGAGTTTTATTTCAAAAACCACTTCCCTTAATCGAGTTTTTGGCATTATGGCCTTGATCATTTTTGTGAAATTCTTATGACGGTATTTAGTATTTTGTAAATTGCTTTTGTGAGTTTTTAAAATATTACCGTCATCGGCCTTTTTGGCGTTTTTGTAAATGGTTTTATCCTGGTGGGTTCCGGCGCGGGACCCACGGCGCTATAATGTTCCGTGTAATTACCTGAAATTTTTGGGCATTCTAGCCCATTGAATTATCTTTGAAAACCTTGAGTATCTTAGAAAATAAATTTCGAGACGTACTTTTAAAATGAATTATTTTCTCGTGGTACATCCAAGGTGCCACAATATATTTCAAAATTCTTCTACCTCGAGGACCAAAAAGTTTTGAGATGTTTTCAATGTTTTAAAAACATTTTTACTTAGACCCGAGGGTCGAATATTCTGAATGTTTTTCACTAAGAGAAAGTGTCCTCATTTTTATCAAATGCGAAATAGTTTTCCAAAGTCTCGATAACGATGTTTCACGTTTGTACTTTTTTTTGAAAGGTGATACTCAAGATCAACCGGTGTTTTTTTAAATTATTTTCAAAAGGTGGTTTTTGTTTTTAAAACCCATCATTTCCTGCTTGTGGTCGGAGAAGGTGTGTACGATGTTGGTATTGTTGTTAGGGTGTTAGCCCTCCGAATTGTGATTGAATTGGTGGTGTGAACGTTGAGTCGTTCCCCACGCATATGTTTTGTTAGCCCATTGTGGGAGGTGTGATGATGATCTTTGATGTTGTCATTTCGTGGTGGCTTGCGTGTTATCGCACCTATGTGAGCTGTTAAAGCTTGGATTTTTGTGCGTTTATGCATATTGGTGATTGTTTCATGATGTTTATGATTGTGTGCTGGCTATCGTTCGGGCCGTTGTAATCGTCGAATGATGCCGTTGTTGTGATTTTTGTATATGTTGATATGTTATGCTGAGTTGGCATCTCCGGTATGTTGTTTTGCGGTGTTATGTTCCATTGTATCTAGCATCTGTATTTTTGATATGCCGAGCCGAGGCATTTCGAACGTGTTGTGCCGGGGGCATGTACGTGCAAATTGTCCTTCTCGTCAGTAACTCTTTTCAAGTGTGGACCCGAGAGACACAAGATCCAGTTTTGCGAGTTGGGTTCCGAGTCTTTCGGGGCACGAACTTCAGTACAGATATGAGGATCGGCTCTGAGAGGCCCATTAGAGATGTTTCTGTCGTTTGCTTTTTGTGTTGTCACCTTACTCCAGTTGTTGTGAGTTGCGGGAATGACATTTCTTTTATAAGAGGTCGAATGTAATGCCCGTATCGTTTTGACTTCCGCATTTCCTCTTTCTCATGTCTATCGACTCGCTCGTGTTCGTTGATACTTTCTGAACTTGTTCTGTATTTCGGTTTCATCGTTCGAATGAGATGTGATCTTGTTTTGAGTCGATCTGGTTATCGCTGTAAATTTTCCGAGTTCGGTTCGATTCTTGTGAACCTTGTTCGGAAGTAACACCTTTTGGTTCTACTAGTTCTTTTATTCGAAGTGGATCGGATTTTGAACTTCTGTATTTACGACTCTATCGACTCGTTTATGTTCGTTGACATTTTCTGAGCTTGTCCTGCCCCTTGCTTTTGTTGATCGAATGAATGTGGTATTGTTTCGGAATAACTCGTTTGTCGTTGTGATTTTTCAATTGCTATTCCCTTTCCTGTGGATCTTATGTGAATGCACATCTTGTTGTTTTCATCGGATCATATATTGTCTCGAGTCGGGATGCGAACCTTGGAATTGTTGTTTGAATTTTATTGTTCTTCGTGATTCGAACATGAGTGTTCGATTTTTGTTGTCTCGATCGTTGTGGTTCGATCGTTTGATTGTTCGGTTTTTGTTGATCTCGTTTCGTGATTGTTGAGCGTTCAAGACTCCTTCCTAATTTCCTTATGTTCCGAAAATTAGTCTCGTTTTCGATCTTCCAACCCTTGGGCGGTGGAATTCCGTATTTATTCAGCGATTGGCTCGCGTGTTGATTATTTGTTTGATGACGCTTGTCACTTGTTGGTTTTATTGTGTCTCTATCGGTGGCGTTGTGTAGGTCGTCGTGGAGCGTGTTTTCACGTCGTATGTCTCTTTGCGTTTCTTGCAACGTTTCGCCGTCGGGCGCGAGTTTACGGTTTTTGTGTATCTCGTCGAGTTTTCCTGGCGGGGATATTGCTTCTCCCTACTTGTTTTAAGTTTCGGGACGAAACTTCTTTTAAGGAGGGTAGAATGTAATACCCGTAATTTCGATTTCCGGTAATTTATTATTTTTCGGAGAAAGTTCATTTTGACGACTCGCTCATGACCATTTCGTCATTCCTAGAATGATTAATTCTGAACTTTTTGTCATCCGAGCTCGTTTCGGTGTCGTTTTGTTGAGTTCCGTGCTTTTTGGCGACTTTTCCGCACTTGAGTTCGATTCTTGCGAATCTCGTCCGAAATTGTTGTTTCGAGTTCCTCGTAAGTTCATTTAATGTTATTATTCATGTTGCGAGCTTTGGCTTGGTGTTTCGATCACGTATCGTGATTTTTGGGCGTTTTGGGCCATTTTCGTAATTTTCCAAAGTTTGGGGTAATTACTTTCCATTGTCGAATTTCGAGCCTTCGGGTGGTCGGAATCGTGTGTTCTCTTAGTGCTCGAATTCATCTTTGAGCGTACTTCGTAACCGTATCTTCGATTCGTATTCAGGTTCGGGTTTCGGGGTCGTTCGGGCCGCCGGAGTTGGCCCCGGCCGAGTCATGGCCGGGCAGTCTGGGCCCAGGCCGGCACTGGACGAGTTACGGCCGTTAGTGCTCGGCAGTTATGTACGTAAGGCCGGTTACGTACGTAAGGCCCTGGCCGGTAACGTACGTAACGTTTCCGGCATTTCTAGACAGCGAGTTGGCCATGGTCGGTTACGTACGTAAGCCATGGCCGGTTACGTACGTAAGGCGGCCGGCAGTCAGCCTATTTAAGGCCAGCAGACGTTTTCTTCAGCCATTTCTCACTCGGTTTTCTTCTCTTCCGCGGCTGGGGGTGTGTTGATCATGGAGATATATTGTTGGACAATAAATCCATGAAGTCTTGGAGTTCATATCATCAATCATCAATCCTATAACATCCTCCGATCTACCGAATCGGGTCAGATTTCCTAGAAATCTAGTTTTGGGGAATTTGGGTATTTTGGTTGTTTTCGTCCGATTCATCCGATTTAACTTAGGATTATGATGGATTGATGAATATTTAGATGTATTATATCATTTCCCTCGTTATTCCATGGTTGGATCGTATCGATTTGTTGTTTTGGTCAAGTTCTTGATCGACGCCTTGAAGGTGTTCGGTAGAATGTCTTAGAGGGGTTTTCGGACGTTCTACGATTATTCCTCCTCGTATGATCATTGATTTATTAATTATATGTTGTTAGGGTCGAGTTTCTTGCGAAGAAACCAAGTTGAACCCTTCCGTTCGTTGTCGTTTTCCTTTTCGAAAGCATCGGGCGTTTCGAAGCTTTCCGGTTGAGCCGTGTTCGTCGGGATACTTGCGTGCCGATTTTGAGGCAAGTACCTTGTCCATATAATTCTTGTTTTGTGGATACAATAATTAGTGATCGTCTAAATGTGGTTGTTTGGTCGTTTGAATTAAACTTTCAAAAGATTCGGGTTAGCCTTTTTAAAGGCTTGTTTTCAAAACGCGTGTGTTTTGTGTGAATTATGTGGGTTATAAGTGACTACTTGAATCCTTTGGATATGTTTGGTGTTGAGGTTATGCTTAGTAATGCGTGTGTACGTATATGGCTTTATTTCGGTGCGTTGTGGTTTGACGTGGTGTTTTGCTAAGTGTTTGATGCCTCTGAGTGAATTGTTTGGATATGTTTGTTGCATTGTGCTATGTGTGTGATTGTGTGAATGTGGGCGGGGCCTACGGTGGCACATGGCATGTGATCATGTGGCCAGGATGCAACAAGCGATTGATCCAACCGTGAGAGCCTAAGAAAAACTACGGTGGCACATGGCATGTGAGCATGTGGCCAGGATGCAACAAGTGATTGATCCAACCGTGAGCGCCAAAGTTAATCTACGGTGGCACATGGCATGCGATCATGTGGCCAGGATGCAACAAGTGATTGATCCAACCGTGAGATGTTGTGATTTGTTTCGCTAGCCAGCTCGGGAGGGTCCTTCGAGGCCTCGGGTGGGATTCATGGTGGCGTCCTGGTCCTAGGTGATGCGTGTGTGTGATTTGTTTCGCTAGCCAGCTCGGGAGGGTCCTTCGAGGCCTCGGGTGGGATTTGTGGCTTCGTCCCGGTCCTAGGCGATGCGCGTGCGCGATTATGTTTTGTTGATTTTTATGTCCGTTGAGGACACGTGATGTGGGTTCTGACCCTGTGAATTGTTAGTGGTTTTCTATTTGCGAAAACAAAACCTTTGGGCTGTGACCCCTGTTGATTTTTGGAAAGGATAAGGATTGATAATCCTAAGTTGTTTTCTATTAAAACTCCCGAGGGTATTTTAGACTATTTTGCAAACCGTTCTCGTTAATTATGATCTTTCAGATTTGGAAAGTTTTACTCAAACTCTTGCCTCGGGAAGTATTCGTTTCGTTATATTTGAATCTTTGAGGATTCCTGGTTATTGTTATTCTTGGAATTTGAATTATATGGCTCGTATTTGCACTTTGTATTTGCACTAGCAAAACAGTGGAGTTTTGCTAACCCCTAAGTATTCGGGGGGTGGATGTCTGTATTGCATTCAGGTTTTGGATCAGAGCACAGGGTCGGCATGAAGGATGATGAAAGATGAACGATACTAATCACACGAGGACCCGTTGATCTCGTATTGGTTTAGTTGTATTTTATTTCCGCTGCAGTATTTTTCCCCGTTGTACGGGAGTAGTTTGTATTCGACCCCTGCGTGGGCATGTAATGTGTTAGAGTTGTATGTTTTTATTGAAAGGCCAAATCGGTCTACTGAGTCTTTTTAGCCTTAAAGGCATTGTCGAGTTGTTCGTTTGTTGTTACCAGCCTGGTAGATCCTTGAGGAAAGGTTCTACGGCGTGTAATATCCCTGAGCGGATTGGGGGTGTTACAATAATAGCACCGAAAGATGATGTGATATGCCGGTAAAATATCTATATGGTGATATAGACACATCGTCTTCAAATATTTATTCTCGATTAATATCACTACTAGCCAATATTGGGAATGAATTCCTAATAAATTTGGAATATATTAAGGGGGAGTATGGGCCCACTTCCTCTACATATGAACTACTAGATAGTCACATGTGTATATGACTCGTAATCAGAGAATTACGAGATTATTTGCTCACGATTTGAGCATATATTCCATATCAAATTGAGCTAGTAATATTGTAATATCCGCAATTTTCGATTTTCGGTAAATTTCTTTTTCGGCCGAAGTCCGTTTTGACGACTCGCTCATGACCGTTTCGTCATTCTGAGAATGATTAATTCTACACTTTTTGACATCCGAGTTCGTTTCGGTATCGTTTTGTTGAGTTCCATGCTTTTTAGCGACTTTTCCGCACTTGAGTTCGATTCTTGCGAATCTCGTCCGAAACTGTTGTTTCGAGTTTCCCGCAAGTCCGTTTAACTTTGTTAGACGTGTTGTGAACTTCGGTTTGGTTATTCGATCACGTATCGTGATTTCCGGGCGTTTTGGGCCATTTTGTAATTTCTTGAAAGTTACGGGTATCCGTATCTGTAATTGTTGTCTCGACCCGTTTCTTGGTCGCGTATGATTAAATATGGTATTACGTTTTCATCTCGAGTCATTGATGTCGTCCGCGAACTTTTCGTCGTGTTCGTTCCGTGCGTTTTCGGAAATCGAGGCATCGGGTCGTGGCGGTTGAGCAGCTGGCCGGACCGGTGCGGCACTGTCGGAAGTGCTGGGCACTGGCCGAGCAGGCCCGGCAGGAACCGGCGTAGCGCACGCTATGGCCGGGACGCCAGCGCGCTTAGCTCGGCATGTAGCGCACGCTGCCGAGTCGGCCATTGACGCCATCGGGCCCGGGCAGAGGATTCGAGGTTCTCGACTCGGCCAGATCGGAAGGTAGCGCACGGTACTGTCGGTCGTAGTGCGCGCTAACCGGCAGGGGTAGCGCACGCTGCCGGCCGACTAGCGACGTTACTGGGTGAGTTTGTTAGTCCGGTGGCTCTGGGCGTGTCGGCTCAAGCGCGCAGCTTCGGCCGTAGCGCACGCTAGCGGGAGTCGCGGCCGAGTCATGGTCGGCACTGGTCGGTGGTGTCGGGTCATGCGGGCCATGGCCGGCGTGCTCGGCAGTCTTGGCCGATAGCGCACGCTAGTCCGGGAAGGCTAGCGCACGCTAGTTCCGCCCGATATATATGACAGATCACCACATTTCCCTTCGTTTTTCATTTCCTTCCTTCTCCGTCCGCGGCTGGCGATTCATGGGTGACTAAGCCATGTTGTTTAACAACAAATCCATGAAGTTCTTGAGTTCATAACATCAATCAATCGTCCGTTATCATCCTTTGATCCAGCGAATCAAGGTAATCTTCCTTAGAACCCTAATTTCGTGAATTTGGGGATTTTTGCATTTTCGTCCGATTCGTTCCGTGTTGTTGATTAATTCATGATGGGTATGATTAATCTTGGTAGTATTCTTGTGTTTAACATCATTTAATCCATTGTTCTTCGTCGAATCGAAGTATATTTCTTGATTTCCTTCGAATTGACTTTTTGGGGGATTTGTCCCGATCTCGTTTTTCATCCGTTTTCGATGGATCGATTATGGTTAAATGATGTTGTTAAACATATTCTATGGATTGTATATCCATATTTCAACTTGGAATTCCGTTTTCGGGTTTTGACGGGACGAATCGTGTTCTTGGCCGTTTTGGGGGAAATCCTTGAACTTTCGTCATTCGTTCTTTGAATTCAACGGCTTTGAGTCGTGTTATGGAATTCATTTCATTGTTATTATTTGTCCTTCGTAGTTTGTGAACGTGAGTTGGTGTTCGGTGGAGTCGGCGGGTTCGTAGTCGGTTCGGGCCAACCTACTTCGGTCGATTCTCCGCGTTGTTCTTGTTCGAGGCAAGTACCTTGCCCATACTTTTCTTATTTTATGGATATGATGATCGGTGATCGTCTTGGTGTGTTTGTTTGGTTGTTTGAAATGAAGTTTCAAAAGATTTCGGTTTGGCCTCGTTAAAGGCTCTCTTTCAAAATGCGTGTGTGTTTTGTGAACGTTGTGTTTTGGGAATTTATTATGATTTGATTATTTTGAACGTTGAAGGATTTGATGATGATACTCCTATTGTTTAAAGTTATGGAATCGTGTATTCCGTATTTAATCTTGTTATTGTGTTTTGAAGAGTTTGATAATGGTGTCGAGTTAATGGCCATCTCTAGTGAGTATTCTTAATGAACTTACATTCTTAGCATATTAGTATTGCATGAGTAACGTGTGTGTGTGTATGCTCACTACGGGTTAGATCCGACGGGGTCTCGGTAGGGGTCCACAAGAGACGTGGATCGACGAGCTTGCTTTTAACCACTACGGGTTAGATCCGACGGGGTCTCGGTAGGGGTCCACAGAGACGTGGATCGACGATTAATTGTGGTGCATTTTGCAAACGTGATTTGATTATGGCATTTCCGGAAATGAGTGCTTTTGAACGGTTTTCATGATTGCATGCATTGACTAAGTGTGTAAGAGGTAAGTTGTTCGTTTGGCCTACTTGGCTAGGATGGCACTAGAGTATTTTGTTGTTTGTTTTAAATCTTTTATTTGTGGATTTTGATGTTGGGAGACGAACCTTGTGGTCGTTCTTGTGTACTGTGAGTTGCTGAGATTTGGGGCTAAAATCCCAATGGTTTTGTAAAAGTCGTTTTACGGATTTGGGGCTAAAATCCCAACGGTTTGGTTAATGTCATTTTTCAGAAAGTAAACCTTTGGGGCGGTGACCCCTTTTGTCTTTTGGATTTTGAAAAGGTAGGATTTGATAATCCTAAATTGTTTTCCATTAAAACTCTCGATGGCATTCTAAACCGTTTTATAAATTATTTCCATTGATTTATGATATTTCGATTTTGAAAGGTTTTCTCAAAGTCTTGCATCGGGAAGTACTTTTCGTTTCGTTTGGATCTTTGAGGATTCCGAATTATTATCATTCGTGGAATGTGAATTGTATGGCTCATATTTGCACTTTGTTCTTGCACTAGCAAAACAGTGGAGTTTTGCTAACCCCTGAGTATTCGGGGGGTGGATGTCTGTTTTTGCATTAAGGTTTTGGAGCATAACACAGGGTCGGCACGAAGGATGATGAAAGATGATCGATACTAATTACATGAGGAACCGTACATCGTGTGTTGGTTCAGTTGTACTTTATTTTCCGTTGCTATATTGTTCCCGTTGTACGGGTGTGGTTGTATTTTGTCCCCTGCGTGGGCATGAGTTGTATTTGAGTTGTATGTATTTGTGGAAAGACCAAATCGGTCTACTCAGTCTTTTTAGCCTTAAAGGCATGGTTGAGTTGTTATATGTTGTTACCAGCCTGGTAGATCCTTGAGGAAAGGTTCTACGGCGTGTAATATCCCTGAGCGGATTGGGGGTGTTACAAATATATCCCAAATAAACTTGAATAGATCCCAGAAAGGATCAAGATATGCGCATACAAGTGGGATATCAATTGGCATACTATTTGAAGTCCTCCAGCCAATATCGAGAATATAATATATAAACTCCCATGACTGAAGATGAATACTGAGATACTGGCATATGTGTTTGGTGCTCAAGAAATCTCTTAGCATGAGGGGGAGAATTGGTAGTTGGAAATATGTGAAATGCATCACAATATATCCTCACAACTCAAATATGAACTTAAAGTTCAAAGATGCACGACAGATTATTAATCTTTGATACCAACTAGAATTACTTTGATAAACACATAATAATTCCCCGAATATGAATCAAAGTAAATGATAAAAGGAGGCATATACTTTTGAGAAGTATATAGACATAACCACAATGTATAATACCAATGGATGATTGATAATGAGATATCTCGGCAAGTTATGTTGCCATGGGGAAATAAATATTGAAATGTGTTGACACAATATAGCGATATGAATGAAATGAGAATATCAATGATTGGAAAGAGGATATCGATAAATGATATGAGGATATCCATGATTGTGAAATATGGATATTGGAAATAAGGATATTAAAATCCATGATTTGTGAAAATGAGGATATTGAAATCCATCAAAATTAAAATATATGCCCTTATAATAAAATGAAATATATGGGCTTAATGAAAGTGACTCGTAAGGAGATTTTGAACATATTATCAGTGCGTGCAGTCACTCAAAATAAAATGTTGTGAACGAAAATTATATGCTGTACTCTTTTTCTTGACTGAAGTTTTATCCCACTAGGTTTTCCCAGCAAGGTTTTTAACGAGGCAGCCTAATCACAACAAATATGGAATCTCCAAAAGAAATTTCGAATATATTGCAATGAATATGAGTATGATATTACAAACTGCACTGAAAATGATATTCGTACTAATCCCTAGAGGATCATTGAAATGCCTGGAGCATATTTATATAAAATACGCGTTGCACTCTTTTTCCCTTGACTGAGGTTTTGTCCCATTGGGTTTTCCTAGCAAGGTTTTTAACGAGGCAATTGGAATGCGTATTAGTATGAATAATGTACTCTTTTTCCTTCATTAGGATTTTTCCCATTGGGTTTTTTTATAATAAGGTTTTAACGAGGCATATTCATGGCATAATGAGGAACACTACAAAGATCGAGATTATTCCTCAAAGCTTGAAAATATAAGGAGTTGTTGTACTCTTTTTCCTTCGATCAAGTTTTTCCCACTGGGTTTTCTTGACAAGGTTTTAATGAGGCAACACATGGATACTCCAACGAATGATATACATGACAAATTCACTCAGTTTTTATCCCACGAGGTTTTACTGAGACGACACAAGAATATTCATACAAGAACTATCGAGATAAGGGGGAGCAAATTTACGAGATCACTGATTGCTGAAGTTTTATCCCACGGAGATTTCCTACCAACATTATGATGCAACATTATATGATTGCCACAAGCTCCAATAAAAACAGTTTGAAAGTTTTTCTCCCATTGAGTTTTTCTTCAAACTAGTTCAGCAGATATTTATGTACATAGTCATTCAAGGGGGAGTGTTATAATATACCATGAAAATGGCGTTTCAATTACACCTTTTGTTTTTATATAGTGTGAATGACTATTTTGCCCCTAATGTAATTATATAATTACGATTGTGCCATCTGAAGTTTTCCTATAAATAGGACTTCAGTTATTAATGAAAAACACACATGAGAATTATTCTCTAATTTCTCTCTCTAATTCCTCTCTCTATTATTTCGATTTAATAACAATATCATAATATTAAGACCTTTATTATTGAGATTACTTACACAACTTTTGTCGAAACTAAACTCTCGGATTTGAATAGTTGAAAGGATTATAACACAGATTAGTGACCTTGTGAATTGATGATATTTGTACCAAAACTTAATGGCAATATATAACCATGGTCTTAAAAATTCCTTAATCTACGGAAAACTAATGTTTTAGTTACAAAACTCTTCGGGTTCTTATAAATTAAAAAGACTCTCCAAATTTTCAAAATCTTTAATGTGACTTGCATACCAAAAGTTAGACGTTACTCTTTTTTCTTGCAAACCAAAGATCATGTAATGGAAAACTAATGTTTTAGTTACAAAACTCTTCGGGTTCTTATAAATTAAAAAGACTCTCCAACTTTTCAAAATCTCGACGGAACTCAAAACTCAACTTAAATCTTCAATTGAAGAACTTTAATGTCATGAAACTTTAAAAGTTATTAAAAGCTTTCAAATGAAGCTCTAGATTAACGGCCTCATCAAGCTTCACAATTTTGCATAATAGAGTTTCTTAACTAATGCCATTAATGCTCACATTAAAACATGAAACTCATTCTTTATATATAGAGAGTTTCTTAGCTAATGCCATTAATGCTCATATTAAAACATGAAACTCATTCTTTATATATACGAGGCGTTACGAACCCGTGCGATGCACTGACTGTGCTTTTGGTTGAATATCTACGTATTTTGTACGTAATGTTTGTGCAGATGTTTATATACTTTGTATCAAGGTTGCGTTAATGTGTGTAATATAAGTTATATCACTATGTAACGCCCGACTTTCTAAGGATAATTATCGGGGAAAATAAAGAAAAGATAAATTTGACGAAGAATAATGCCTACAAGGTCGAGTCGCTACACTAACATAAATTAAATACCTTTAATTAAGGCAATAACACGTCATAGATACGAAATAAAATTTGTGTCGGAAGAATAAATTATAAATTGTTAATTTCTAACAAAAGTTGCCCAAAAGAATTTCGAAACATTTGACATAAGAAAAACATCATTTAATAAATTTCATTCATATGCCCTCTCGGCTTGCTCCTTCATTCATCCGACTCGATTTAACCTGCGGGATCAATGAAGGTGGGGTGAGCTTCCTTCAGCTGGTGGAAATCTCATTTATCACAGTAATATATAATCTCATGGAAAGTATAAAATGAATAATCTATCATATCTTTTCCTCAACATGAATACATACACACAAAATTACGTACAGTAGAAACTCGATAATTTAATACTCGATTATTTAATAAACTCTCTAAGATAATAGTTTTGGCCGGTCCCGACTCAGGGATAGGGTGCTAAATTAATAATTCGCTAAAATTATAAGATAATACATTTTTGATAATTTCTATAGGTCCCATATAAAATATAAATTAATAATTCCTTATATATTGTACATATTATAGGAATAATTTATGAAGGTTTCTTAAAAAATTACTCAATTGTATTTCTTTTTTGTTGGAATCAATTTCATCTTAAATCGCATCTCTAATTTTCCTTATCACCGTAAGAACTTCTAGTGTTGTATTCTCATATAGGCTCAGCAATAAATTATTCAATATGATGGCCGCTTTAATGTTCGCATATTTTGATTTTGTATTTATAGAAAAAATATACACTGATATATTCAACACATGACGCATAATAAGATGAGAGATTGAAGGGTTATTTTAAATTGGACCCTTCATTTGATATGTACATGCATTGTACAATAATTAAGTGAAAGTTTGAAAGTTGTTTGTAAATTAAGTATTTCATTATAAATTAATAAAATATTAATTAATATATAAATTAATAATTATTAATTTATCAATTAATTAATAACTCTTTTAATTAATAAATTTTGGTTGTCCCAACAGTATTAATTTATAGAGTTTCTACTGTATTGCATGAATCTAGCACGCATAACACGAATATTGAGGTTGCGCAGGTGTCCCCAAAACAACATGAATCATACACAAAATACCATATATGACATGAATCGAGCACGCATGTGAATATTGAGGTTGCGCAGGTGTCCCCGCAACAACATTTATCTTAAGATAGCCTCTTTACACGTATACATGTGAGTCTGATTCACAACATGTATCGTCAATTTTTAAACATGAATTGAGTATCACATATTGAATTTAATATCACATATACAATTCAATTAAAGCAATTAAAGTGATAGTGAAAATTCCCACGAATAAATGATGCTGTCTGACTTGAATATGG
Source organism: Orobanche coerulescens (assembly GCA_033398695.1). Lineage (NCBI taxonomy): Eukaryota > Viridiplantae > Streptophyta > Magnoliopsida > Lamiales > Orobanchaceae > Orobanche > Orobanche coerulescens. The sequence goes on along the minus strand of CM065814.1, from coordinate 18,834,603 downwards.
AGATGCTCGACTCACAGTCCTAAGCCTGTAAATCCTCGATAAAGTCTACATGTAATAATATTTTAATCATTATAAAATATTACGATATAATGATGGAAATTAAAATATATATGCATAAAATCGGACTAATTATTAATATTAATTAAAAGGTCAATATTTTAATGTCTTGGTCAAAATTGGGACTGAATTGGAGGTTTTAAAGTTGAGTGAGGTTAAATTATAAGAGTTAGAGAAGCGGACTGGATTAAAATAGAAAAATCATAAATCAAAACGGGTTTAAATTGAAGTATACAGAATTTTTGGGATTAAATTGAAAGCTGCAGGAAAATATGAGGGCTAAATTGCAAAACCCTAATAAATGTTTTAAAACTGTTGTCATTAATACTCCCCAATCATTTTTAGGACCTAATCTTTCATTATATATATATATATAGATAGATATAGATGTTTATTTCTAATCTTCAAATATTAATTGTTTAAAAATTACTTAACTTAAATATTTAAATTAAGAAAGCATAAATGATGAAATTAAATCTGAAAAATTAGAAAAAAGTAGTTAAATTATGTATAATATATATATATATATATATATTAAAATATTGATTATATAAATCTAAAATTAAAACCAAAAAATAGAAATATCATGAAGTGATATAATTAAAACTGAAAAGTTATAAATAAGATAACCAAATTTTAAGTTTATAAATCAAATGTAATTTTTTAATAAGATGAAACTTGAAACAAAAACCAAATAATTAAAAATACTACTAAATCAGTTCAAAAAATAAAGTTTACTTTTATACTGTTATTTCATAACATCTTAGATTTTTTGATATATGTCCATTAATTTCTCAGATTTGTTACAAAAATTATCTAGAATTTAAATAATTTGTATATATTTAACTGATTTCTTAATTTTTGAAATTGGTTTTATATTATTTGTAGCATTTCCAATTTTTGGATCTTTTTATAAATTTATAAAATATTTATTTAGATTTAATTATAAATGTAAATATTTATTTAACTACTTTTCTAAATTGTAAATTTATTTTATTATTATATTTCTATTTTTATACTTTCTGTTTTCCAGATTTTTTAAGTTTCTTAACTATTAATGCAAAACATTTCTTATATTTATTAATTAACATTGTTTTTAATTTTTTTTTTTGAAGAAATAGAGCTACTTAACAAAAATAAAATAATTAATGCCAGAATTAAAATATATCAATCAATTGTGAAAATCTTTTTATTACAATGCCTTGCGTTTAACCGCAAGGCACGACACACTCGTCGCGTGAATGCTATCAGTTATCTGTCCCTAATAAGCATTTGTCTTTTCATTTTGGTCCGTCCCATACTTAACTGCTATTTTGAAAAAGTTGCAAAAGTCTAAAATGACATCTATTAAAAATGGAGGGAGTATTTATAACCTGTAAGATCCACCCTCTTTAATTTTGGGTGACAGTTTAGTAATTTTTCATAACATTACTACGCGGAAAGTACTGAACGAAAACATGACGTGGGCACAACGGTGGACGTTCAATCAACAACAATCGAAAGAATTTGATCGAAAAATTACTTGGGGACCGATTTAATAAACAACAACAACAAATAAAAATGCTAGGTTCATGCAGTCGGATAAATTGACAATTCGTTATAATAAGAGGTTAAAAGTATGATTTTTCCCAAAACGAAATCAAAAGAAAGATAGGGGAGAAAATGGGGAAGGGGAATAATAAAATAATTGCCCCCGTCTAAAAAAGTATGTTTTGTTTTTTCAAATACACATTTGAACTTTAATAATTTTATTCATATATAAATAAAACTTATAAAAAATTAATATTTGAAAAACATGCATTAAGACAAATAAAAAAAATACTTACTATATGAATATAATTTTTCATATGTTGGTTGTAATTTATAATTTAAGTTTATGAATTTTGATCAATTAAAATCAAAATAAACACATTTTTAGACAGAAGGAGTAATAGTAAAATCAAAATAAACACATTTTTATAATAAAATATAAAACAAGGGTCATGCACGTGTAAAAATATTTATCCTTAAATGTGTAGTAAATAATTTGAAGTACCCATATGAATATTTTTCGTATAAATTTATTTATCATTTGATTTGTATCAAATAATTTTATTATAAATCTAATAATAAAATAAATATAGATATAATATTTATATGGGTAACTACGAACTTTAACTAAATAACATACGTGAAAGTTGAATAATAGAATAGAAAAGTAAAGGACACCGGGACAGGTTGGAGGAGATTTTTATTCAAAAATATCCACGGTGGTCCAATTTGACAAAAAATAGCATATAATGGATAAATTAGTTTATATCGGATAAGAAAATGGATAACAGATAAGTTAGCTGATTAAAATTTAATTTATTTGGTGAATTATCGGCGAAGTAGCTTATAAAATAAAATTACTTAAATAAACTTATAATTAATGCTTAAAAATGAGAGAAATTACTACCACATCTCCACAAATTCAAATATAGAAGGTGAAGAATGGTTTGTAGATTCCGTATGCTAAAGGCACATGACTGGGAACAAGAAGGTGCTGACAAATTACACCAAGAAAAGAGGTCCAGATGTAACCTTTGGAGATAGCTCTAGAGGTCAAACAAAAGGTTTTGGAGAACTGCATATAGGAAATATAACAATATCCAAAGTCCATTATGTCAAAGGGCTCAAGTACAACCTTTTGAGCATAAGTCAGTTTTGTGATGAGAAGAAACTAGTAGTCTTCACCATTTAGAAATGCATGGTGATAGATATCCTATCTGGAGAAGTGAAGCTACAAAGATTCAGAAGGAGAGATGTCTACATGATAGATTGGAACACAGGAACTCCTAATACCTGTTTTCTATCCAAAACAATAGCTGAGAATGGATGGATGTGGCACAAAAGACTATGTCACCTAAACTTCAAAGCCATTAACAAGACCATTTCTCAAAAACTGGTCAGAGGACTTCCAGAAGAAGTATTCAAGAAGGAAGCTCTTTGTGATGCATGTCAGAAAGGGAAACAAACCAAAGCATCATTCAAACCAGTTTAGCCTACCACTCACACCACCAGAATTCTAGATCTACTTCACATGGATCTCTTTGGCGCCATCAAGCCAAGGACATTGAGTGGAAGGAAGCATGCTCTAGTAGTAGTAGATGACTACTCAAGATACACATGAGTTGTTTTTCTCTATAAAAAGAGTGAAATACTAACCAAGCTACTGAGCTGCTAAGGAAGATCGAGAATGAGAAATCCCTCTCAATCATCAAGATCAGATCAGATCAAGGAGGAGAATTTCTCAACAAAGCAATCACTGACTACAGTGATCAGAATGGGATCCAGCATGAAGTCTCTACAGCCAGGACCCCACAGCAGAATGGTGTTGCTGAAAGAAGAAACAGAACCTTGAAGGAAGTCACAGTTAATAATTGCGTAAGGCACTCGCCAAAAGGTTCTGGGTCAAGTCCAACACAGCATGTCACACTCAGAATAGGAGTATGATTGTTGGGAGACATGGCAAAACTCCCTATGAGGTTTGGAATGGCAGAGCACCAACTGTTGCATATTTTCATGTTTTTGGTTGTAAGTGTTTGATCCACAACAATGGTAAAACCCAACTGAATGCCTTTGATGCTAAAACTGATGATGGTCTCTTTATGGTATACTCACAAATAAGCAAGGCATACAGGGTATTTAACAAAAGAACCTTAGTTGTGGAAGAAACACCTCATGTTGTGTTTGATGAATCTACTGTTGAGTACAGGAAAAAGGTGGAATTAATTGAGAATAAGCTCAAATCTGCAACCCTTGAAGAAGTCATCATCCATGATACAGGAATGGTGGACTCACCTGCAGACCAGCCTGAAGACCCAACTGCAGATCAGATAGGACCTCAAAACCTACCTGATCCAGTTGTAGCTGATGAAGACCCATCTATAGCTGATGAAGACCCATCTACAGATCAGACAGGATCCTCACCTGCAGATGACAAGACCTTAGCTGATCCAGTTGCAGACCAAGGAAGTCAGAACCAAGCTGAAGCAGAAAGACAAGAAGTCCACCAAAGCAACTCTACAGGGGGAACAAACCCTGAAGACGAAGAAGAAATCTCCAATTGGCTTAGAGATCACCCCATTCAGCAGATCATTGGAAACCTAACTGATGGAATCAGAACCAGACAATCCATAGTACCAGCAGGAATGGCAATGTTCTCATGTTTCATGTCTCAAATAGAACCCAAGACTACAGAACAAGCTTTGGAAGACTACTCATGGATTAATGCAATGCAAGAAGAGCTCAACCAGATGGAAAGGAATAATGTTTGGGAACTAACAGACAGACCAGATCACAAGAAGGTTATAGGCACAAAATGGGTGTACAAGAACAAGTGCGATGAAGATGGAGTTGTTGTTAGGAATAAAGCCAGACTTGTTGCTAAAGGCTATGCACAATGTGAAGGAATAGATTTTGATGAAACCTATGCACCTGTTGCAAGATTAGAAGCCATCAGACTATTCCTTGTATATGCTGCATTCAAGGATTTTGAAGTCTACCAAATGGATGTGAAGAGTGCCTTTCTAAATGGAATTCTAGAAGAAGAAGTCTGTGTGGAGCAACCCTCTAGATTTGTCAAAGGAGACAAAGTGTACAAGCTTCCACAAGCTCTATATGGACTTAAGCAGGCACCAAGAGCATGGTATGAAACACTCTATGTGTTTCTAGAGAAGAATGGTTTCAGCAAAGGAAAAGTAGACAAGACTCTATTCAGAATAGAACATGAAGACCACATACTATTAGTTCAAATATATATGGATGATATCATATTTGGCTTAACCAACCCGGAGCTGTGTAGGAAATTCTCAAATCTCATGCAAGGAGAATTTGAGATGAGCATGATGGGAAAGCTAAATTTCTTCCTAGGATTGCAAGTCAAACAGATGGAAAATGGAATTTTCATCAATCAAGCCAAATACACCAGAGATTTAATCAAGATATTTGGAATGGAATCATCCAAACCAGCAAGAATCCCTATGAGCGCAAGCACTTACTTAGATGCAGATGAAGGAGGCATATCAGTGGATTCAACCCACTATAAAGGACTTATTGGATCACTCCTTTATCTGACTGCAAGCAGACCAGACATATCTCATGCCGTGGGAGTATGTGCTAGATTTCAATCCAAGCCAAGCAGTCTCACCAGGATGCAGCTAAAAGGATAATCAAATACCTTAAGTCTACAGTCAATGTTGGACTATGGTATCCTAAGGATGATAACTTTGAGCTATCAGGATACTCAGATGCAGATTTTGCAGGATGCAAAATTAATAGGAAGAGCACCAGTGGAACGTGCCAATTCCTAGGAACCAGACTGATATCCTGGTTTAGCAAGAAGCAAATATTTAACTCTATATCAACAACAGAGTCAGAATACCTAGCTGCAGGTAGCTGTTGTGCCCAAATTTTATGGATCAAACAACAGCTAAGGGACTACAACATCATTGCAAATGAAGTCCCAATATGGTGTGATAACAATAGTGCAATTGCAATAACCAACAACCCAGTATTGCACTCCAGGACGAAGCACATTGATGTTAAACATCATTTCATAAGAGACCATGTGCTTAACAAAAGAGTCAGAGTAGAAAGAGTCAACACAGAATACCAGATTGCTGACATATTCACCAAACCTTTACCACAAGAAAGGTTTTTGGAGCTGAGCAGGGATCTTGGATTACTAGATTGGGAATCTAGTACAGACGAGAAAGCTAGCTGAGCAGATCAGACAAGAAGACGAAGGCCAGACGAAGAAACCTAGCTGATCGAGACTACAGGCGATACAACTCACCTAATGCAGATCAGTCAAAAAGTCAAACGGTCAACCAGCTAAGTTTTCTTATCCCTGACCGAATCTTGAATATTAAATTATTATTTATCTACACGTAGAAACTATACGTTCACACGACCTCCACAATGACCAATTAAATCCAACCGTCACTTTTCAAAATTTCAAAAGCTGGACCACCAATTAATTCAATTTAAATTTTAAAATCTCAAAAGGTGGACCACCGCTTAAATAAATGAATATTAAATTCCAAACATCTCTTCACTTTTCCATTTAAAGACGCGAAAATCATTTCACAACTTTGCCTTCTTCAAGCATTCAAACCCTAATTTTCAAAAGCAGAAAAACTTTCAAAAGTTCAATACACTCAGAAACAAATTTCTTGTGCAGAAATGGAATCGTACTTCGACGGAATGAATCTGAAGGCTGTGAAGGACCAGATTATTTTTAGTCTAGTGGTCGATTTCGAGGGGATGCTCGAATTAAATATGGACAACGACGTGTATGACATTATCAGATCCATGAATATGAATGGAATTTACCCATTCCTGAGCATCAACCCAAAATCCCTCTTCAAGGAGGCAGTTATCGCGTTTTTCAAGGAAGCAAGAATATTGAAATTGGGCATCAAGAGCTCGGTTTTCGGAGAAGCAGTAACAATCACTCCACAAATCGTCGCAGAAGCCTTCGGGATACGATATCGAGGCATGGCCGTGGAAGCTCTGAAGCAGAACACAACCGACATCTGGCTGAAGATCAAGGTTGTTGACCAGCCGTCAAAATTGAAATTAACTACTAAGAGGAGCGAGCTGAGAAAGGAATATCGCTATGCGTTGGACATCACCAACAAAATAGTGATGGGAATGGCCGGCAGTTACGATAAACTATCATCAGCCAAGTTTATGGTGCTGGGAGCACTCATTCAAGATGAACCGATCGATTGGGCCGACTACATCTTCAGATAATTGGTTCGTGAAGTGAATAAAGTCCAATGGCTAGATGATGAGAAGAGGTTCAAGACCAAATTAGCCTTCGACACATAGGTAGTTAGATTTTGGAGCACTTGGGTCTGGCGAAGGGAAATGCAGATCCCTTCCACATCAACAAAAGACTTGGTCACCTAGACCAAGAAACTTTGAGAAGATTGGGGAGTGTAAGAAAAGCAGCCAAAATACTAGAGGAAATGCCTATTAAGCCTACACCCTACAGATATCCCTCAAGCTCAGACGAGTCTGATGGAGACCAAGCTGCAGCCCGCGACTTACCTGCAGATCAGTCTGATTCAGACCCAGACAACACTCCACTAGCTCTACGTTTCAAGAGAAGGGGACCAGCCTTGGGAGAGCCATATTTGATCCAATCTTCACCTGAACCCTCCCCCAAGAGGCCCAGATGTCTATTTTTTGAGGAGGAAGAGCAGACAGATCACCTATCTGCACATGAACCTACCCCTGCAGATCAGATGCAGTTCATCCCTTCACCAGTCCCTATCCCTGTCCAATCAAATCTTGTTGCTGAAGAGGTTCCTCTACTCACCCTGCCAGACATAACTGAGGAAGAGGAAGATGATATTGTGATCAACATTCCTGAGGCAATATATTCTCTCAACTTGCTTGACACCAATCCTTTGGGGCTAACTGTGGAACAGCTCCAAGAGGTAAAATAAAAAGCCCTTCAAGTGTCTTTCATTAATGTATATGACGAATGGAAGTACTTTAAATCACTTCCATTCTCTCAATTACAAACTCTCGTAGAAAACAGTAGCTGGGATCTTCCCAAGATACAGAGCAGCTTCTCATGAATTTCTGTCATGAGACTGACATATTTTTAATGCTCAAACCAAGTTGGTTTCTGTCCAATTTCAAAACAAATATGGACAAATGTGTTTTTCTTGTAATGGAAAATGTCCTGGGTGGCACTGTTCCTGGTGATGGGAGTGGAAGTGGAGAGAAGAGCATAAGAATTGAAGAAGTTGAAAAAGAAGTATCTGAGAAGAAAGAACAAGAAGAAAAAATTATAGTTGAAGAAAAAGGAGAAGAAGTGAGACAAGAGGAAGAAGAAAAAGAAAAAAAAGAAAATTTGAAAAACAATCTGGTAAAGAAGAGCAAGAGAAGACAGAAGAGTTGGTAGAAGAAGAAGGAGAAGAAGGAGAAGAATTTGATCAAGAAGAAAAAGAAGAAGGTGATGATGATGAGGAGGAGGAAAAGAAGGATGATGAGGAGGAAAACAAGGATGATGAAGAGGAAGAGAACGAAGAAGAAAAGGAGGAAGAAGAGAAGGAAGAAGAAAAGGAGGCAGAAAAAGAAAAACAAGACAAGGATGAAGTCAACAAGATGAGCCTGGGGCAGCTACCCAAAACCCCAGCTCAGATGAAGAAGAAGACAGATCAGGGACACCAAACCAAACCCCATCTGATCAGCCGCCTGCAGAGAGGTAGGTCAACTGCAAACCTATCTGCAGGCGCAGAAAGCTCAAGTGACCATTCCCCTTAGGCAACACCCATCTCACCTGCGGTGGTTGACCTGATCAGAAGAATTGTCAAAGAGACTGTTGGTGAGTTATTTGCCACAGAAATCAAACCTGACCTGTAGATGGTTCACACCCTAAACACCAATCTAGACACCTTACTACAGAGAGGTGTACCTCCTCCTCTCACAAACTCCAGGATGCCTCTTGGCATGACAGACTGGATGGTAAGAGTTGAGCAGCAATTGACTATGCTAGTTAATGCTGGCAAAAAGGGGGAAGGAAATAAGCAGTGGGACGTGAGGGAAGAAACATGTCAGAATCAGGCTGAGGTAGTAAGAGAGGAGCTCAGAACTAAGAAAATGCAAGATATCCTCTTACTTGAAGCAGGGACATCTAGTCTAAAAAGAAAGGAAGTAGATGCTCCTGATGAAGCTGAAGACCAGCCTGCCTTGAAGACAAGAAGGACCAGGCAAGGAGAAGAGCTAAGTTATGAATGAGAGTGCAAACGGCTATGGCACGCTGAAGAGTTTTTACCTACAGAGTTCATGACTATTTGGGCGGATGCCAAGAAAGAGTTCTCAGAAAAGTACTATCTCTTGGAGATACTCCAGGACAAAGAAAGCTCCCCCCCAACAGATTTTCATCAATTATATGAACACCAGATAGCCAACCCTTTGGAAGATCCAACTAAAATATGCAGCCAATTGGGATGCTTACCCTATGATCCCTCTATTCAGAGCAGAAGAGCCTCCTAATCGCTTGGATGATGAACTGGATGAGCCAGCTTTGCAGTAAGATATCAGAGCACTATGCGAAAAAAATAGCTTCTCAACCACAAACGAGCAGAACTTTGCCTCCCAGATCATAAAAAGGAAGTACGGACTTGAACCTGTCTGTAAGAGGCCTATTGGAGCCAAATTATATAGGCCTCCCAAGCAAACTGTCCGAAGAGGCAGAGGCAGAGGCAAATGATTTTTTTACTTGCCTAGTAATTTACTTTCTTGAAATTTACTTGAAAATTTTGTATTTTGTTTGATTATTCAAAGCACTGTAATGGTAAAACTTATCAGAAAATTTTATAACAGTGATTTGAATGACAACCTCTAGTTGTCTCAAAACAAGACTGCTTTTAGTTTGTGTCTGGCACTTGATTATGTGCATACCTGTTCCTCATTTGAATAATTTGCTTAAAGTTTTGCCATCATCAAAATAGGGGGAATTCGTTAACTTGTCAGATTTTGAGGATGTCATCATTGTACTTGTTTATTCAAATATATGCTTATTACTTGGCAAATGTAAGGAAGAACCAAATGAGTATCTTCCATAGGCCAAATTATGTTAAGTTAGATACTTGGCAAAATGTAAAGAAGAACCAAACGAGTATCTTCTATAGGCCATTTAAGTTAGACTTAAAATCGGCTAAATACAAAGTGCAGATAAGTACATCAGAGAAGTTTCGGTCAGACAAGCAACATCAGAGAAGTTTGACCAAACACTGTAGAAAGCCGAGTCACAGTCAAGTGAAAATCAGAGGAGTACTGGTCAACAATTATATCAGAGAAGTTTGATCAGACTGCAGTCAAGTGATCATACGGAGCCCAAGTCATCTGAAGTTTTGACCATCAGATCAGTCAAGTTTATTAGGTCAGAAGACTTCAGACAAGTCATCAGATCAGAGAAGTCTCATCAGGACATCAGAGAAGTCATCGTCAGAGAAGTCCGACGACAGAGAAGTTTGATTGCACATCAGACAGATTGACTTAAAGAGATCAGATAAGTCATGTTTGAGTAATAAGCCAAGTAAACCAGTCCACGTCAGCATACGTTGAAAAGTCAATAATTACATAGAGTCACATGCGGGCGATAAGGGACAGACTGGAGAGATTCCCGGAAAGCAAATGAATTAAAAATTCATTCAGACCCACCATTGGAGACTTTAATCATATTAAAACCAAAATATTCGGCGCTTCAACATGAAAGTCTTCACAACGGTCGGAAATGGATTAAAATAAGGGAATCCAGCCTTGCAACGTTCGGAAAGAAAAATAAAGAAGTCTATATCTCCAACGGACGAATTTGTTACAGATTTGCAACGGCTATGAAGGAAGCTCAAAGATCTACATCTATAAATACCTGATGATTTAAAGTTGAGCAGTACGATGCGAACAAAACTCTCGAGCAATCAAAGCAATCAGAAATCTATAGCATCGTGAAGAGCAGAATTCACAAGTTCATATACTAAGAAAGCTCTTAGTTGGAGAAGACAAACACTCTTGTCTTAAAACTTGAGATCGGGATACTTCACTGGTTGAATTTGCGCGACTGATAGGCATCCAAGGATTTGAAGATCTAGTGGTGCTAGGCAGTCAGGAAGGAGTTGCAACGACAGGATTTCCACTAGTTGGAAGTTTTTGTAGCTAAGTTGCAGAATCACTGTAATCTTTATCACTGGTTGAAAATTATAGTGGATTCATCTCCAACTGGTTTGGAGAAAAGTGGATTAGTAGAGGATTACCTCACCTCTGAGACCACTATAAACTGCCTGCATGTTTTACTGTTTTAGCATCATACTTACCTGCTACATACATACTTCACTGTTCCATTGTTTAAGTTATCTGTATTCGTCATCAGCTGGCTTCCGCATACCACAGACGACTCCAAGTCAATTGTACATATCAGCTGAGATACCCATCCTTTGTAGAAAAGAGTTTCAATAAGTCTATTCACCCCCCCTATAGATTTATTCTTGGACGACTTGTGACCTACAAGGATCTGCTGTGGGAGCATCCAGAGTTCCTTCCAAAGGGGTTGCGCCCTATGGGATTGCTGTTTCAGCAGATACAGCTTGCGGGACTGCCTCAGTGGCCACTGTATCTGGACCCGCCCAAACTGGACGGTCCGGCGGGAACTGGAAGTGGCCCTCCAGTCAACGGGTTTTAACTGGCCCGCCGGTCAATGGTTCAAAACCCGGTCCAGAACTATCTCACCAAGGGCCGATTACAGTTCGTCCCAGCTGTGAACCGGAACCGCCAATTAATCCCTTGGCCGAACCGTCAGTTAACCACCGGTTCCATTAAAAAAACGGGGGCAGTAGGGCAGCAACGACTAGAAAAATGGTTGTTGCAAAAATGCCCGTAGAGGGTCTTCTCTCTCTCTCTCTCCACTGCTCTCTATCCTCTACTGCTCTCTCTATCTCTCTCTCCACTGCTCTCTCTCTCTCTCCCTCTCTCTATCTCTATCTACAATGCTCTCTCTCTCTCTCTCTCTCTCTCTCTCTCTCCCCACATGTTGGGAATAGTGCCCTAGGACATTCAGTGTGCCTAGATTTGTAATTGTCACATTTAAATAAAGTTATTTGATACCATTTATTTCTCGTTAATTATTATAATGTGTGCATGTTTTAATATTATAATAATCGAATAATAGTTATTCACGAATAATAATATTCAAATGTTCGTGATCCAATCACATTGAGTAGAAACTAAAGTGATTAATATACTAGTATAAGTTTGATTGATAATCATTGGATGATTATGCGTATGGTACAGATCAATCGTATGAGTATTGGTTGGAGAACCAATACTGGACAGAACCGCATGTAACACCCCCAAAACCAACCGGAAATATTACAGCGCCGTAGACCCTTCTCACAAGAATCTACCACGCTAAACTCCAAAAGATTGCTCAATGAATGACCGTCCGAGGTCAATTTAATTACAAAAGACCAACAAGGTCATTAAAAAATTAAAAACCCAACATAGTCCTCGACTTGACGACAATACTAAACTTGAATACAGAAAAGAATAACAACTCAATTACAAACCATACCCGTGCAAGGGTGATTAATCGACTAAAAGAGAACTACCGACCAAAATACAACAAAGAAAAGACTCCAACTCTTGTATGATTAGTATCATTGTCCTTCATCTCCTTCCAAGGTGACTGCTCCCGAACTGTAGGTACCTGAATGCATAACAGGCATCCACTCCCGATTACTCGGGGGTTAGAAAACTGAAATTTTGCTAGTGCAAGTACATAATGGGCAAGATATATGATAAATATCAGCACAAAACTCGACAACCTCAAAGCCTTAACACGAATCACACATTCTCACACCCAGCACATGAGAGCATTCACATACTCAAGGTAAAAGACATTCACACAGTCACATTTCCTCCACGGAAAATAAAATCGAAGAAACTTTAGACAAGCCCCAATGAGTCAAAAGATTCAGGAACCCCTTTTAAGAGAAGTACTTCGCAAAGCATTTTGATAAAATGGGTTGTAAACGTTATTGTTGACTTGGGCCGTTTTAAATGATTTAGGGTTTTTAGAAAAATCGAATGGAAGTACTTTAGAAAATAACTTCAAAATCTCTCGGGTTTCCGACCCATTATATGGAAAAGAATTTTACAGGAAAACCATTTCAACATCATTCGGGGCCCTTGAACCAATTTACAGAACTATCACAAGAACATTCATCTCAACAACTCACGGGGTCTTTGACCCAATCCACAGAATACTATCACAAAAACAACCATTTCCAACTCTCATAGGGAAATAGGATTCGGGTACCTGCATTCAATGCAGACTTTACGAAAATTCCTGCTCAAGACCCTCATGACTAATTAACCCTCGGAAGTCTCGTCAGATATCCTTGATTAGTTAATCCTGATACCAACATTTAAAGTGAGTTGAAAAGGATTTACAAAAGTAAAAATCACAGCCTTTATCGATACCAAAATTTGAAACAAGTTGAAAATGACTATTAAAGCACACACTTGTTTAGTATCAGGGTCTTAGTTATCACTCTAATATTCGCAGCCAATTAGCCTGCCAGGCGCCTCCCTTGCACACCTGTGCACCGGCGTTCACTACACTGTGGTGGCCGCACCCTTGTACATGTCGCCGCACCGACGTCACTCCCACAAGAGCCGCCCCTTGCAACACGCATTAGGCAACACCGTCGTTCCACCATCCATATGAGCCGCTCCTTGCAGCATGCACAGACCGGAGTACACGCCCCGCCCTCAGAGGCTCAAGATACGACGTCTCTCACAAACAAATATTCACATTGTTTCACACCTCAAGCACAAGGTCAATATATCACAATCAGCATACTAACGTCACACAATTTGTCTATCAACCAACATTCACATCCAACTGTATCAACCAATAATACCACACACTATCAATCAAAACTCGGCACAATATGCCTTCAGGCATAAACAAACCAACTCCACATCTATCCATCAATCGTAATTCAACGACACACACACAACCGACTATAATATCACTATAATTATAGCTTATACCTACATCCAACTCATATACACTCAATTAATATTAACGAAAATCATTTAAAACTCACGAACACCATAAATATATATACCTAGTTATATATATATATATATAACATGCACATAGTGATATAATACGACACATACTCTTAAGACAACTGTGATTTTGCAGAGATATAAATCGTATATCAAGGTACTTGACTCGATAATCGACACCCGAATACTCCGACAAGCATGGCTTGGTCAGGCAGCCCCATCTACAACCTACACAAGAAACAACAATAACACAATTACTACGAGGGATAATACCAAAAACGATGGAAATCACATCAGTAACTGAAGTAGACTTGTTAAATCATTTAATCGAACATTAAATGTTCAAGGTTTTCCAAGGACCCAAAAATCATTAACCAGGTTGAAAGAATTGAAGATATGGATACACAATCCATAGAACATGTTTATAAACATCACAAAATACTAATTGAACAAAAAAACAGATAAGAACCAGAATCAATATCAAAAACCCAAAGAGTCAACTTTGGGAAATCAAGTGAAATACCTTCGATCCGACGAAGAACGATGGATTAGATAATGATAATTGTTATTATGAACTCAAGAATATCGATGGATGATGATATATCGACCACCTATAGCCTTTCGAATCAACCCATCCGTCCGCAAGATGAAGAAGAAGAAGAAGGGAAGATGAAATCGCAAATAGAAGCCTGCGGCCTGCCTATTTATAGACCGCAGCATGTTATATACGTAACGCCATACAGTTAACGTACGTAATGAGACTTACATACGTAACATACAAATTGTTACGGATGTAATGCCCTGCTCAAAACTCACTACCCAAATCCTTATGCAATTTAACGTACGTAACACCTCCCATTGTTACGTACGTAATCCTTCATAACGTACGCTATATACCTCATGTAGCGTACGCTAAAGTCTCTCCAGAACCTTCTGTCCCAACCAACAGGTATGCTAACGTACGTAAAGGAATAAGAATAATGTACGTAGGGAAGACTTGATAACGTACGTTATCTGTTGATGCTAGCGTACGTAAGATCCATGCCGTACAGAACTGCTGCAGTCTGATTCGCTGCACAAGGGTATCTACGAACGCGGCAAACACGTGCCACCATGATTAAACTAAATCGAGTGGTACAAAAGCCAGAACATGAGTCAAAATGCCAAATAGAGAAAACAGGAAAAATAGGATTATTACAGATCACTGCATGGAAATGTCATAAGTGAATCTCAATATAACAGTATGTCAATAAGTCCTTGAACCTGAGATTATCATAGAGTCCAACATGATAACTGCTATGCCTTGACGTAATCCAACGTCATCTGAAATATGGTGATCATAAAAGTTAGCGATCGAGATTAGTGGGAGTCATGTAGAGGACAATGAATAATCAAGATGGAGATTTATCCCTCTCTTTAGTGAGAGAGATTTCTGTTGGGACCCTTGATAAGTAGGACTGAAGGAAATGCATGGCCATGCTCAAATGAAGAGTCATTTGATTCAATCAGTCTACTTAAGATCGAGAAAGCATTAGAACATAATAAGTATGACAATTTCCATGACTTAGTTCAAATATGATATCGCGTGACAAATGGATTGACACATTAAATGGTTTAATGGACTATAAACTTATATTATTTGGGTAGTCATAATGTCTTGCTAGAGACCGCTTATGATTTATTATTTAATAAGATATTAAATAATTGCCAATATAATATAAGCCTTTTGGGTCACGCATAAGACAACTAAAGACAAGCAAGAATAATTAATAGATATAATATTGGATATTATATTTAATAAATAATGAGTAATATATAATATAGGATATTATATATTATATTATTTAATTATATCAACTGGAAAGATAAATATAATATTAGATATTATATTTATAAGAGGATTAAACAATAAGTAATATATAATATGAGATATTATATGTATAGTATTATTTAAAAAGTTGAGGGGCAACTAAGCAAATACTAGAGTTTGACTCTAGGGTTTACTTAGTATAAATAAAAGTTCTTGGACAAGGATTTCTTATAAGAAAAATTACACAACCCTAATTTTTGTAAGACAAAAATTGCCCCCCCTTTCTCTACTGTTCGACCGACTTGATTTCAGTCCGTGAATTCGTTTCGGCCATCTTCGTCCTCTTCCCTTAGTTGATTTTGATCTAGAGTACGAATCCTTCTAGCAAGGAATTATTTGTTATACTGTTTATCAACATTATTCGTAAGAAACTAGCAATCCAGCTTGTACCAGTTGTTCGTGTATGGATCCCCGAATGAGGAAGAGGATTTAATCAGCTTCTAGTTCGGGTTCAGATATGTTCTTCGAATTAAGATAATTGAACGAACTCTTAATAAATCAATTAAATTACTGCATGTAGATCCTCGTCTGGGTTTTTTTGTTAATTTATTCCACTGCATGTTGCTCATATTTATTGTATTAGATACACGTAAAATCCAATAATGGTATCGGAGCCAACTTACAGTGATTTAATTATTTATCTAGAACATGTTTTATATGATTTGAATACATAAATATTATGTTCTTGATCATATTTACGAAATAGAGATTTTATAAATATTTTTCTGATTTAATTTGATTAAATTGGATCGTTAGAAAGCAATTTTTTGGACTGTTTTTCGCATAAACTGCTGTCCAGAATTGTTCTGGAACAACACAACTGGTTCAGGCAAGTCGGGCAGATTCGAGTCGGATCAGGACCCGGGGGATGTGGTAAAATAGCAAAAATATACCGCGCCTGTAGGGATTCAATCACGCGCCCATTCGGACCCACGACCGCGTCCGGACCATCTCGGCTAGCACACTTCTTGTGAATTTTATTCGGTGATATTTTATTTAACTCCTATTTTGTAAAATCAAACCACTTTTTGGTTTGGTTTTGTTTTTTTGTAAAATCAAAAATAAATGTTTCAAAATGCATTTTCGCGGCCGGCAGGATTCGAACCCACGAGGCCGTGTACTGGTGAGGAGCGCGGTGCCATCTGCGCCAGTGTTCTAGATTGTTGACTTTTACCGGATATTAATTTTGTACCTGACTGTGAGGCAGATTCATATTCTGTTTAATTAATTATGTGATATATGATTTTAATAGTATGATTAATTAATTATGGGATGATTAATTTTTAGTATATGTTTGGTGTGCGGCATGACCATAAATTGACCAATTTGCTTAGATGTTTCAAATTAATTTTGGGTTGGTTTTACAGCCTGTATGTCATTTAATATTAGTTGGTTTTTACGGCCTGCGAATCGTCTTTTAATTTATTGTTATAATTTATGGCCTGTGTGTCGTTTGCCCTTTTGTAATTTAATTTTACTAGTGTAGTATTTTTCATTAATCTAATGACGACAAGAAGGAGACGAAGGATGGACTCGAGGGGTAAATTGATCGCGTATGACGTTCCAGGGAGTCGGAAGATCAATGAAGACCAATTACTTTAGATTGACCTTTGTGATTTTCATGTGGCTCATGAAAATCACGTTAGGATTATGGTCATGCTATACACGGTTCTATGTTTATTATATCATGTGATGCTACGTATGTTTAAATTTATGCATGTATGTGATGCGATGTATGTTTAGATTTATGTTAGCCAACATAGACATGCTACATAGGATAAAACCCCTCGTTAAAATTTTTTTAATGCCGTTCAATTAAAACAACTATCAAGACTTCGATTATCTTGACCAGGTCATGCCAAAGCTGGGTGCTCGGATTATCTTAGTAAGGTAGGATGGGTAATGGTGATACCTATATATTTTAATAAACTAAGAATTTAAAATAGTTTTGAACCTTAAGGCATAAGATGGGATTATAACATGCTCGAGCATAAGATGCCAAATCTCATAATATAATCTAAGAGTTATATATGATATAATCGATAAAGAGTTATCCACCTAAAGTAGCTCAATTCTAGGCGTCATGCCAAAGCTGAGTTTAGAATTGTGTAAAATGGGGTCTTATAAAATTACAAATGTTGTAAAATTGAGCGTACTTTGTTTTAGTGGGAGTATGTTCGAGAAATAAAATATGTGACTAAATACTTTGCATATTGAATTTTGTAGATAATAGAATGACATCAAACAACACGTCCACCATTTTACTGCGATCCGTCCTTGAGAAGGACAAGCTCAAAGAAAACGGCAGGAACTATCTGGATTGGATCTGGAGCTTGACAATAGTTCTCAAGCAAGAAATAAAGCTGTATGTTCTTGAGGAAAAAATTCCCGATGAGCCTACTGACAATGCTAACAAAGCAACAAAAGACAAATTGAAGAAACATTGTGATGATTCCATTGATGTCAGTTGTCTAATGTTGGCTACCATTTGTCCAGAACTTCAGAAGAATCTGGAAGAAATTGAAGCTTATGAGCTTAATGCTCACCTCAAGGAAACTTTCTCGAAGCATGCTAGGCAAGAGAGGTATGGGACCTTCAAGCCTTGTATTCTTGCAAGATGGTTGAGGGGACATCTGTCAGCACTAATGTACTCAAGATGAAATGATATATTGATCATCTTGATAGGCTTGATTTTCCACTTTCTAAGAAGCACTCTACGGATGTGATCCTAAACTCATTGCCTGATAGTTTCGATCAGTTCATTATGAACTATAATATGAATGAGATGGAGAAGTCCATTGCTGATCTGCATGGGATGCTTAAAACGGTTGAGCAGAATATTAAGAAGAAACCAAGCCACGTGCTGATGGTCAGCAAAGGGAAGTCCTTTAAGAACAGAGGCAAGGGCAAGGGTAAGGCAAAAGTTGCCAAATCTAAAGACTCTACTAAGCCGGTTTTCAAGTCTAAAGCTCCCAAAGATGGAAATTGCCATTATTGCAATAAACCAGGACACTGGAAAAGAAATTGCAAGGTTTACTTGGAAGAGCTGAAGCGTACTAAGGGTAGTGAGACTGCCACAGGTATATTTGTTATAGAAGTTAACTTATCTACTTCTAACTCCTAGGTATTGGATACTCGATGTGGATCTCACATTTGTACAGATGTGTAGGGGTTGAGAAGCAGTAGAGAGCTGAAGAAAGGGGAAGTGAATCTAAGAGTCGGCAATGGAGCAAGAGTTGCTGCACTAGCCGCAGGAACTTATGATCTAGTTTTACCCAATGGTCTTTTGTTAGTTTTAAACAATTGCTATTATGTTCCTGCTATGAATAGGAATATTATTTCAGTTTCTACATTAAATTGTGAAGGTTACGGTTTCCTTATTAAGGATAATATTATTCGTATTTTATTTGATGACTTGTTTTATGGTACTGCAAAGTTATATATACTGGCCTTTATAATATTGATATAGATGATGCCAACACTTTGAAAGTCTGTAACATTGCATCCAAGAAACCTAAGCTCAATGATTCTAATCCGACTTACTTATGGCACTGACTTGGTTACATAAACGAGAAACACATTTCTAAACTCCATAATGATAGACTTTTAGACTTTTTTGACTATGAATCATATGGGACATGCGAATCTTGTTTATTGGGCAAGATGAAGAAGAATCATTTCACCGGTCATGGAGAAAGGGCTAGTAATCTATTAGGCCTAGTACATACTGATGTATGCGGAACTCTTATCACTCATGCCAGAGGCGAATACCAATACTTCATTACATTTACTGATGATTTTAGCCGGTATGGATATGTTTATCTTATGAAGTATAAATATGAATCTTTTGAAATGTTCAAAACTTTCCAGAGTGAAGTACAAAATCAACTTGGCAAGACAATTAAAGCCCTTCGATCGGATCGAGGTAGTGAATACTTGATCCAAGAATTCAATGATCATCTTAGGAGTTGTGGAATTGTTTCACAACTTACTCCTCCCGAAACACCTCAGCATAACGGAGTGTCTGAGAGGAGGAATCGAACTTTATTGGATATGGTTCGATCCATGATGAGTTGAACGGATCTTCCATTATCATTTTGGGGACACGCCTTAGAAACAACAGTGTTCACCCTTAATCGTGTTCCATCTAAAGCAGTTGAAAAGTCACCATTTGAGAAATGGACTGGTAAGAGACCAAACTTGCCTTTTCTAAAGATCTGGGGTTACGAATCGTTCGTAAGGCGCCAAGTGTTTGACAAAATGGCAGCCAGATGTAACACCCCCAAAATATCCCGAGGTATTACAATGCCATGAATCCCACGTGGGACCCACAAGGCTAGTTAGAAAAATAGGCATTTTAAGAAAAGCGCGATAAAA
Organism: Orobanche coerulescens; assembly: GCA_033398695.1. Taxonomy (NCBI): domain Eukaryota; kingdom Viridiplantae; phylum Streptophyta; class Magnoliopsida; order Lamiales; family Orobanchaceae; genus Orobanche; species Orobanche coerulescens. The sequence goes on along the minus strand of CM065814.1, from coordinate 18,814,679 downwards.
CCTTAAATTCAAGGATTACATAACGTGAATCGAAAGATTTAAGGGAAAATGTAATTTGAAGTCCAATTATTACACAACAAAGGTTTTTCCAAAGAAAACAATTTATTCCAATTAAAGCAGTGGCTAGAGATAATTCCAACACCGCTCAAGTCTGACCGGACCCCTCGGGAATGTCCTGCACATGATGAACAATTTTACCTGGTACGACGAGTCATACCAGGTAACCAGGGTCAGAGAATGCATACCAAATAACAACTACTAACAACGATATACGACATCTTTACAATCACGGTACCTAGTAATCACAGGGAATATTTCATCACTCAACCGACGAGTCTCTCTCTTTATCACATAAGCCCCCAAGGTCGCAACCAAGGGTCACGAAAGTATCCACACGGGAATACCCCGGAACATAGGTGCCCAATTCGGGTCTTACCCCCTAACACATTTCCACACGGGTACTATACAGGTTTTATCCCCAACACATCGGCCCATTTATAACATCTTTAGAGAAAGACAAACGTCGGCTTTTATCAAAATGGCACGTACACACATACGGTATAACATTGATATTAGAAAATTCACGAGCAAGATTTCACTTGCCTGTGATCCGATAGTAGGTGCTTTATGATAACGAAGTCCCCACGCCCGCTCGAGCTTAACCTAGCCACGAAACATCCGATTAACACCTCGTACGGATTATAATGAATAAAACTAGTCTCCCTTTCCTAACGGGATTCCTAGTGTAGTTTTAATTGTCGGTATGAGTATCGTTTCTAAGTTTTCAAGTGTTGTGTACCATTATCTCGTTCAATCTTATAATTAACATTAGGTATATCGATTTACACAAGAAGATAATCCTATCATTCTTCGGTTGTCAACGAATTATTATGGCGAAATCGAATCTTATGCTTTCTAATACAGTTCTATATTCCAAATACTACAATCGACGGATTTTATTGCACAACAACTTCGGTGGTTTGACAACCAATATTGATTATACTATCGAATTATTTTTCCTTAGTTTGCTAAGTATCAAAAATCACAAGGTAAGGGTGGCTACGAATAATGGAACATACGGTGACGGATTACTACGAATTTCCCCACAATTGATTCGTCAAATTTTACATTCCTAGTGATGATTTGAAGTTAAATTTCATTTGCATGAAACGAAACATATGAGAAACGAAATTCCCGGTTACTACAATTTCATCCGACAAGATTGTCTACGAAGTTTAGCAAAATCTACCCAATACCCGCAATATAATAAGTATAAATAAGAAAACATCGAAGATATAACTCCAGGGATTGGTGGCTTACCTTATTGGAAGAAGAATAATGAAGATAGTTGACGGATTCACAAGAACTACGAGGAGAACGAGAAGTGACTTGAACGACTTGGATAATCTTCACCGAAGATCAAGAATCCACCTCCTCAATGTTAATTCAAGTGTTTAAGAGGCTTAAGAACCGGGTATAGGGCTAGGAATTTCTCCAAGGGTGGTAGTTTGTGATGTTGGGTCGTGCAAATGAAGAAGGGAACTATCATTTTATAAAACTTGCTTTTGATAACGTACGTTAACGATAAGAGTGTTACGTACGTAAGGTGTATTACGTACGTAATAGTGTGATGACAACGTACGTAAAGAACTCACTGCCCGAAATGTGCCCAAGTGTTACGTACGTTAAATTTGGGACATAACGTACGTAACGAACAGTTGACTCGTTTGTCCTCTAGCCCGCCGAAAGTAGCCCTGTCCGTGTCAAAAGAAAGATTCTGGTCGGGAGACCGACCCACCCGTTACGTACATAATGTAGCTGCCTTAACGTACGTAGCGATCGAAATATAGCGTACGTTAGGCATGGGTTATAGCGCGCGTTAGACAGAACTTTTTAGCCTCAAACCACATTCTAACCATCTTGGGGTGACCATCCCTTCCACTCGTCAACAATTATCGGGGAACAAGATGTTGGCCACCGTCATATTCGCACCGACGATCGTCCCACGGCGTCAAGGTGTGTCACCCCCGTTTCATTCACATCGTACAATTATATAGCACTCAATGGAATACATAAATAGAAATGACGTCACATTACCAAACATTCACACAGTACAAAGTAATCAAGCATGGAATACCAGAGGTATTACATATCACCCCTCTTAAAATAGTTTCATCACGAAACTTAAAAAAATAACTCGGGATGGCTCTCCTTCATGCTCGACTCGGTTTCCCAAGTCGCCTCTTCCGTGCCGTGGTGCGACCACTGAATCTTCATGAGGGGTATGGCTTTATTTCTTAACATCTTCACACGCCGGTCCAGAATGGCGGTCGGCACCTCCCTAAAGGTAGCGTCATTGGAAATTTCCACTTCTTCGAAATTGAGCTTGTGACTCGGGTCATAGACATACTTCCTTAACTGGGAGACGTGAAAAACATTATGCACTCCATCCAGATGCGGCGGTAGAGCTAATCGATACGCGAGTTTCCCTACCCGGTCCAATATCTCAAACGGGCCTATAAATCTCGGGCTTAACTTGCCCTTCTGGCCGAAACGCCGAATACCTCGCATAGGTGATACTTTGACCCAAACATGATCCCCGACCGTAAATTCTAATGGTCGCTGTCGGTTTTCGGCATAAGATTTCTGCCGGCTCAGGCGCGACATGTGTTTCCGAACTATAGAGATCTTCTTAATGGACTCTGGATAAGATCCAACTGTAACCAAGTGTCGGAGGCATCATCCCAGCATAACGGTGACTTGCACCTTCGCCCATACAGGGCCTCAAACGGTGCCATGCCTATGCTTGCATGCCAGCTGTTGTTGTACGAGAACTCTACTAATCCCAAATGTCTAGCCCAATCCTTTACCCAATCGAGCACGCACGCCCTCAACATATCTTCCAAGGTTTGAATCGTACGCTCGGTCTGTCCATCTGTCTGAGGATGATAAGCCGTGCTAAAGTGTATTTGTGTCCCCATAGCTTTATGGACGGCTTTCCAAAAACGAAACACATATCTGGTGTCCCTATCCGAAATGATGGATGATGGAACACCATGTAGCCTGACGATCTCTCTGATGAAAATGACGGCCACCGCTTCGTCTCCGGTTGTCTCTTGAATAGGAATGAAATGTGCTGATTTCGTCAATCGATCAACAATGACCCAAATCGTATCCTTTCCTCCCACCGCCGTAGGTATCTTAGTGACAAAGTCCATTGATATGCTCTCCCATTTCCACTCCGGGATGGGTAGGGGTTGCATAATTCCGGCTGGTCTGCGGTGTTCGATTTTCACTTGTTGGCATGTCATACATCGGGCGACGAACCTAGCAACTTCCCACTTCATGTTCTTCCACCAAAAACTCTGTCGCAAATCCTTGTACATCTTGCTTGCTCCGGGGTGAATAGAATAGGGAGTGGAGTGCGCCTCCTTCAGTATAGTTTGCTTCAGTCCGTCATTCGGTGGAATACATATCCTGTTCTTGAACCTCACCAAATCACCCTGAATCTTATAGTCGGAAATATCTCCTTTCTCGATTCTTTCACCAATCGCACGTAATTTAGGATCTTCCATCTGTGCTAGACGTATCTCGTCTAGTAAGGACGAAAGTATATTGATTGAGCATAATCGTCCTTGCCTACGTTGTACCCATACTTCGGTGTTGCTTCTCCTGATCTCTTGTCAGCTTTGGGCTGAACTGTTATGCTGGATACCATCACCTCTTGTGTAGTTTTCCGACTAAGAGCATCAGCTACCACGTTGGCTTTTCCGGGATGATAAGAAATTTCCACATCGTAGTCCTTGATTAGCTCCAACCAACGCCTCTGTCTCATGTTTAATTCTCTCTGCGTGAATATATATTTCAAACTCTTGTGATCCGTGAAAACTTTGCAAGTAACTCCGTAAAGATAGTGCCTCCAAATCTTGAGGGCATGCACCACTGCGGCTAGCTCCAAGTCATGCGTCGGGTAATTTACTTCGTACGGCTTCAGTTGTCGGGATGCGTACGCAACGACTCTGCCAATCTGCATGAAGACACACCCTAGTCCATGCTTGGATGCATCCGTGTATATAATGAATCCTTCTGTACCCTGTGGTAACACTAGTACTGGGGCAGTAGTTAGCCTACTCTTGAGCTCGTCGAAGCTCTTCTGGCAGTCTGCAGTCCATACAAATTTGGTGCTCTTTCTTAGTAGGTTCGTTAACGGTCGGGCGATACAGGAAAAAGCCTCGACGAATCTTCGATAGTAACCCGCCAGTCCTAGGAAGCTCCTAACCTCTTTGACATTCTTCGGAGGTTCCCAACTCGTTATTGTCTCGATCTTTTGTGGGTCGACCTTGACACCTTCTGCCGAGACAACATGTCCGAGAAAAATTACCTCCGGCATCCGCATTCGCACTTGGGCTTTCGCATAAAGTTGGTGTTGTCTTAACACGCCCAGCACTTGCCTCAAATGTTCCTCGTGTTCCTGTCGGCTTTGAGAATATATCAGGATGTCGTCGATAAAAACCACCACGCATTTATCGAGGAAATCAATCAAAACTCTATTCATCAGTTCCATGAAAACGGCTGGGGCATTAGTCAACCCTAATGATACCACGATATATTCGTAATGCCCATACCTCGACCGAAATGCAGTCTTGGGTATATCTTCCTCCCGGATCCTCAATTGGTGATATCCGGACCGTAAATCGATCTTTGAAAACACGACGGCCCCTTGTAACTGATCCAAGAGGTCATCAATCCTTGGTAGTGGATAACGATTCTTGATAGTAACCTTATTCAGCTCCCTGTAGTCGATGCACAAGCGTAGAGAGTTATCTTTCTTCTTAACGAAAAGTACCGGCGCGCCCCACGGTGAGGTGCTTGGGCAGATCAACCCTTTCTCCAACAGATTTTCGAGCTGTATCTTTAATTCCTTCATCTCGGCCGGTGCCATTCTGTAAGAAGCTTTGGAAATAGGTCTCGTCCCCAGTTCGAGTTCAATGGAAAGGTCAACTTCTCGGTGCGGTGGCAGCCCTGGTAGTTCATCAGGAAAAACGTCTGGAAACTCATTCACCACCGGAATGTCTGTGATTGCAAGTTGTGAAGTGTCCTCTCGAAGAACATAACACCAGTAGTATTCACTTCGAGAGCTGCAGGAGGCTTCCGATGCGATAATGCTGAGAGATCCTTTTGTACTAAAGTGTTCACGTCCGCTGATGACATGTGTGGTACCGTCATGAGCCGAAATAGAAATAGTCAGGTGGTAGGTATCCAAGATTGTTATGTGCAATGGCATCCACCCATTCCTAATATGATATCTTCATTCGGAGTGGGAAGACCATAAGATTAGCGGTCCAACTGTGATCGTTGATGCCGATCCGACAGCCTCGAACCTTTTGATCGCCGCTAATCTACTACCTCGGGTAGTTTAACAAAGAAAGGGCTCACAAGGTACACAAACAAGATTTAAGCGTTCAACACATTCCATGAGATATAAACGAATGGGTGGCTCAGGTATCAAATAGTACATGCACCGGGCCGAGAGTTAACAAGAAGAGTACTGAGATAGTCGGGCGCAGTGACCATCCGTAGCCCTCGGCTCAAATACACGAGACGGCATCGACTCCGAAAGGACGAGGTACCTCCGCCGCGCCCACGGCCTCGTCCGGCACCATGCGGTGGTGGTTGGCTCGTGGGATGGAGCTCGGTAGTTGGAAACAAGAAGGCGTCCTAGGGGATTGCACAGAGCCTTGTTGACTTGGTTGCGAAGCCGGGCTCGAGTGGAATTGGCCCGCCACAGAGCGAGACATGTGTCTACTCTTTCCGCAAGTGAAACATTTGGTAGCCGTCTTCTGACACAGATCCTTAGTATGCCTGGTCATGCCACAATTGAAACAGTCCCTACGGTAAGGCCGATCAGATACACCCTTCTGTTGGTACGAAACCGCCGGCTTAAAAGAAGATGCGGGCCCCGAATTCGTTTTGTTGTTGCTCCCAGTGAATCGATGTCTTCTGCTTCTTCGAGTTATGCCCGATGTCGGTATTAACAACTGTACCGGCATATGCTGTGACTACGTCTTCGTATGCTCTCAGGGTCGTGCAGTGAAATCCGACGGCATAGCGTTGTACATCCTCCGGTAACCGCTGTGCATGATGGCATATTCGTTGATCTTCTGATGGAACCATCTGGGAGATGTAACTTAGCTCGGTTCGGTAGGCCCGAATGATCTCTGGTACTGGCATGTTCTAAGGGCCGGCACTGAAAAAGTCTCGTGCGCGAGCGGTTCGGGCTGATCTGGGACAGTACTCGCTCCGTAGCAGTCGGGCAAATTCGGTCCACCCGACCACTCGGTCCTCTGGCCTGTAAGTCCTCCACCAACGTGCAGCAGTGTCACGGAGTTGATTAATTCCGAGCGGCACCTTTCTGTTTTCTGGGCATCCGATTACTTCGAAGGCAGTCTCCATTTCCAAAATCCAGTCGTCCACGTGTTTCTCTCCTGTCCCGTCAAATAATGGAGGCCTAGCCTTCAGCATCTCTCCCAACCATCGATCTCTTCCTGCGTTTTCTTCCACATTGATGACCGGTATCCGTTCTGCCTGATTGACCTGAGCAATTCCCATGGCGATAGCCTGGGCAAGGGCCTGAACAAAAGCTGGATCCATGCCTCCAGGGTTATTATTTTGGCGTTCTGCCTCCTGATCGTTTTGGTTAACTGGTGGCGGCTGGCCCCCAGCAGGATGGGTCTCGGCGGTGTTCCCGTCCTCATTGTGGTTCGCAGCGGAACCCTGAGCGTCATTCACCACCCTTCTAGCTCCTCGGCGTGCCATCACTAACGGTATCAATCTAAAGCCAGTTCCATGCATGGTTTACAATTAAATGTTGTACAAAAATAGAAACACACACATATCACTTACTTGCATTCCCACGAGGAGCTTCGATCGCTTGGGGTGTTGGATTTTGAGAGAAAGAAAAAAAATATAGGAGAAAGTTTTATTCAAACCAGGAGTTTGGCTCCGATACCATTTTCTGTAACACCCCCAAAATATCCCGAGGTATTACAGTGCCATGAATCCCACGTGGGACCCACAAGGCTAGTTAAAAAAATAGGCATTTTAAGAAAAGCGCGATAAAACCTTAAATTCAAGGATTACATAACGTGAATCGAAAGATTTAAGGGAAAATGTAATTTGAAGTCCAATTATTACACAACAAAGGTTTTTCCAAAGAAAACAATTTATTCCAATTAAAGCAGCGGCTAGAGATAATTCCAACACCGCTCAAGTCCGACCGACCTCGGGAATGTCACGCACATGATGAACAATTTTACAGTACGACGAGTCATACTGTAACCGTGGTCGAGAATGCATACCAAATAACAACTACTAACAACGATATACGACATCTTTACAATCACGGTACCTAGTAATCACAGCGAATATTTCATCACTCAACCGACGAGTCTCTCTCTTTATCACATAAGCCCCCAAGGTCGCAACCAAGGGTCACGGAAGTATCCACACGGAATACCGGGAACATAGGTGCCCAATTCGGGTCTTACCCCTAACACATTTCCACACGGTACCATACAGGTTTTATCCCCAACACATCGGCCCATTTATAACATCTTTAGAGAAAGACAAACGTCGGCTTTTATCAAAATGGCACGTACACACATACGGTATAACATTGATATTAGAAAATTCACGAGCAAGATTTCACTTTCCTGTGATCCGATAGTAGGTGCTTTATGATAACGAAGTCCCCACGCCCGCTCGAGCTTAACCTAGCCACGAAACATCCGATTAACACCTCGCATGATTATAATGAATAAAACTAGTCTCCCTTTCCTAACCGGATTCCTAGTGTAGTTTTAATTGTCGGTATGAGTATCGTTTCTAAGTTTTCAAGTGTTGTGTACCATTATCTCGTTCAATCTTATAATTAACATTAGGTATATCGATTTACTCAAGAAGATAATCCTATCATTCTTCGGTTGTCAACGAATTATTATGGCGAAATCGAATCTTATGCTTTCTAATACAATTCTATATTCCAAATACTACAATCGACGGATTTTATTGCACAACAACTTCGGTGGTTTGACAACCAATATTGATTATACTATCGAATTATTTTTCCTTAGTTTGCTAAGTGTCAAAAATCACAAGGTAAGGGTGGCTACGAACAATGGAACATACGGTGACGGATTACTACGAATTTCCCCACAATTGATTCGTCAAATTTTACATTCCTAGTGATGATTTGAAGTGAAATTTCATTTGCATGAAACGAAACATATGAGAAACGAAATTCCCGGTTACTACAATTTCATCCGACAAGATTGTCTACGAAGTTTAGCAAAATCTACCCAATACCCGCAATATAATAAGTATAAATAAGAAAACATCGAAGATATAACTCCAGGAATTGGTGGCTTACCTTATTGGAAGAAGAATAATGAAGATAGTTGACGGATTCACAAGCACTACGAGGAGAACGAGAAGTGACTTGAACGACTTGGATAATCTTCACCGAAGCTCAAGAATCCACCTCCTCAATGTTAATTCAAGTGTTTAAGAGGCTTAAGAACCGGGTATAGGGCTAGGAATTTCTCCAAGGGTGGTAGTTTGTGATGTTGGGTCGTGCAAATGAAGAAGGGAACTATCATTTTATAAAACTTGGTTTTGATAACGTACGTTAACGATAAGAGTGTTACGTACGTAAGGTGTATTACGTACGTAATAAAGGTGATGACAACGTATGTAAAGAACTCACTGCCCGAAATGTGCCCAAGTGTTACGTACGTTAAATTTGGGACATAACGTACGTAACGAACAGTTGACTCGTTTGTCCTCTAGCCCACCGAAAGTAGCCATGTCCGTGTCAAAATAAAGATTCTAGTCGGGAGACCGACCCACCCGTTACGTACGTAATGTAGCTGCCTTAACGTATGTAACGATCGAAATATAGCGTACGTTAGGCATGGGTTATAGCGCGCGTTAGACAGAACTTTTTAGCCTCAAACCACATTCTAACCATCTTGGGGTGACCATCCCTTCCACTCGTCAACAATTATCGGGGAACAAGACGTTGGCCACCGTCATATTCGCACCGGTGATCGTCCCACAGCGTCAAGGTGTGTCACCCCCGTTTCATTCACATCGTACAATTATATAGCACTCAATGGAATACATAAATAGAAATGACGTCACATTACCAAACATTCACACAGTACAAAGTAATCAAGCATGGAATACCGGAGGTATTACACCAGATCTGAAAGATGTTTATTTGTGGGATATCCTAAGGAAACTGAAGAATACTACTTTTATAAGCCCACAGAGAACAAAGTGTTTGTTGCTCGAAATGTTGTATTCTTAGAAAGGGAATTTATTTCCAAAAGAGACAGTGGGAGAAGAGTAATTCTCGAAGAAACTTGAGAACCACAAGAAGACATCGCTTCACAGATGGAAACTGAATAGGCTCAACAATTAGTTGAAGAGCCAGTCCAAAGTACACAAGTCCCTCGTAGATCTGATAGGATGCGACATGAACCTGAGAGATATGGGTATCTCGTAACAGAGGATGATGACGCATCGCTCATAGATGATGAACCTAGTACCTATACAGAAGCTGCTTCAGGACCAGAGTTTGAGTAACGGCTAGAAGCCATGAAGTCAGAGATGCAATCCATGTATGACAATCAAGTTTGGAACTTGATAATCCACCTGAGGGTGTTAAAACCATTTGGTGCAAATGGGTCTTCAAAAAGAAGAAAGACATGGACGATAACGTGCAAGCCTATAAAGCTAGACTATTGGCAAAAGGTTATAGACAGATTCATGGTGTTGACTATGATGAGACTTTTTCGCCAGTAGTCATGCTTAAATCAATTAGAATTTTATTTGTCATTGCCGCATACTATGATTATGAAATATGGAAAATAGATGTCAAAACAGCGTTCCTTAATGGAAACTTACTCGAAGATGTGACATGACACAACATGAGGGTTTTCTTCATTCATAAAATTCTAAAAAGGTTTGCAAGCTTCAAAGATCTATTTATGGGTTGAAGCAGGCTTCTCGGAGCTGGAATCTTCATTTGGATGAAACTGTCAAAGTGTTTGGATTTATTCAAAATGAAGATGAACCATGTTTATACAAGAAGGTTAGTGGGAGCATATTTATTTTCTTAGTCTTATATGTAGATGACATATTACTCATTGGAAATGACATACCCACCTTGCAGACAGTCAAGACTTGGTTGGGAAGTTGTTTCTCAATGAAAGACTTAGGAGAAGCTGCTTATATTCTTGGGATAAAAATCTATAGAGATAGATAAAAGAGAATGATTGGTCTGAGTTAATGTACCTACATTAACAAAATATTGAAAGGTTTAATATGCAAGACTCCAAGAGAGGACTCTTGCCAATGTCATATGGCATTCATCTGAGTACGACTCAGAGTCCTTTGATTCCTAATGAGCGAGCCCGCATGAGCAAGATTCCATATGCTTCGGCCATTAGATCGATCATGTATGCCATCATTTGTACTCGACCAGATGTATCGTTTGTAACACCCCAAAAGGCGGCTATTACAGTGCCGCGGACCCCACATTGGGACCCACCAGGCGATACCAAAATACAAATTAAATGTGTAATACCGAACCACAACAAATAGTCATTACGCCGATTAGGAGTTTATAAATAGTATGGACAACAACCTTAACGTACACAGGATCCAAATACAAGTATAAACCATATTGAACATAACCGGACAACAAAAGACTTGCCCCCCTGAACTAGTATCCTTCGAACCCTTCGCCGTCACCATGCTCTTCCCGTGCCTTGCCTTTGCCTCGACCTAAAATACAACACAAGTATTTCGCACAAACCACAGGTCAGATATACATTATAAATGATTCTCTAGACATTATACAATTCACATATATTAGATCTCAAAGAAAACATCCCGACTATTGAACATACCTCTCGGGCGTATGAACAATCAATCACAAACCGTGGAACATATCCAATCATACATGGACTATGAATGATCAAACAATATGGTTCAAGATGGACATCACAGTAAGCCCAATCTGGAAATGTGTTCGTGCACATATCCACCCCGTATACGGAATCCAGAATATACGTGTGACAATGTACCTAATTAGCCTCACGAACTACGTCTCGTGTGCACAGTCCAATACGGAAACATCCACATATGACTATATATGTGCCTGGCTAAAAATCCTACACAATAACTAATTGGCACGCATATATGATTCCAAATATGTCACGATACAACATGACAACGAATTCAACAAATCACATATCCGATTAAGGATCAAGAAACTCACCGAAGTGAAAATAAGGATCAATGAGATCAACGATTCAAAGGTGATGAACTTGGGAATGCAATCCCATGATGAAAAATGGAATATCATCAAGAACAATATCGAACTACGAACCATAAATTCATAAGTGTTTCATATACATGAAACATATAACCATCACAAGAATTCAATCATCATTATAACCAAGCAAGATAACTTGCCTCAATATGGCGACGAGAATAATCCCCCCTTGTCAAACGAACGGATGGTCCTTGAATAATATCGGTTACTCGAACAATCGACCTTGAATGAAATATATTTCACTCAATAACACATCCATATAATCATCGATATCGAATTCAGTGAGACGACACCCTAAATTCAATTTGAATAGTTCAACTATATCAAGATATCAAAATTCTATTCCAAGAACTCTATTTACCTCAATTTATTCTTATGATCGGTTTACAAGATATTCTCAAATATTCGCATGGTTCTTATGAATAAGAATTTATCAAGAACATGTTAAACAATCATTTATGTTTGTTAATATCATCTTATATCATTTAAACTTTCCTAGAACATCACTAATGTTTGAAAGTGATAATCTGCACAACCTTTTTTCATCACTACATCAAATTTAGATTGAATATAGTAAGCTACAATAAGGTTATACTAAATTCATTTAGTTACAAGACCATATCATAATCATGAAGATTATCTCATATTAACACCATCCTTACAACCCCTTATTAACTTGGAGAATCAACAATCATCATCTATGAATTTACCTAGCTTAGGTTCAAAAACATCACTCTAATCTTCTAACATTCATCAAGGTGTTCTAATGCATTTTATAACAACAATTCCATCAATCAAACTTAACTACGAAGAGCTAATGATTATTATTGTCCTAATGATGTTAATAGTCCAGCAAGAAGAGTATGATTCTTATAATCATGATCATTACCATTAAAACATCAAAAATATCTTCATTCCAAACCCTTAATTACCACATTCATCAATAAGCGTTAAAAAGCTTAACTACAAACATGTTTTACTTGATTAATTCAACACTAGGTGTAGTATACCATATCACTAACATCATAACTATGAAAATATAGAGTAGAATCATATAACATACCTTCATAAGGGAAGAACAACCACCAAAAACACAAGAACACACTCCAAGCTTCAAGAACAACTCTAAACTTCCAATCAACAAGCTCCAATCCAAGATGCAAGGCTCAAACACAAGTTGGAAGGGAGTAAAGTCGGTCTAGTGAGGTAGAGGGATGATTGTTGGAGAGAAAAATCGGAGTCGGACGTGCAAATGAAAGACACAAGCTGTCTTTTTATAAACTGCACAGCTCGTTACATATGTTATCGCATGAGGATAACGTACGTTAACCCCTTTACGTACGCTACACCGAAAATGTTACGTACGTAATCTGCGTGCAGAGGCTACTACCTCAAAACACCAACATCATTAGGTACGTTATGAAACACAGCATTACGTACGTAATGTATGTCAACCTGGCTGCCTCGAAATGGCCATTTATCCGGATCATGTCCGGCCCCTCATGCCGAAAGTGAGATCATATAAGATTTCAAGCATTACGTACGTAACCAGCATTCCATTACGTACATAAATCCAATGAAATAGCGTAAGTTAGGTTAAAGCCTTAGCATGCGTTAAACACAGAAATTCTAGTCCAAAAATGTAACAATCTACACAACGTCAAGAAATCAACCATAATGCGAATGACAGTTAATTCAAGTCTATTCTTATATATCCCAACATCAATAAATATTATCTAAATGTAACATGATTTCAACGATACTAAAATTATCCGAATAATCCAACAGTATATAAGAAATTACTGTCAGATATTACATACTCCCCCTTAAAATTAGTTTCATCCTCGAAACTAAGGGGTAAACAACTCGGGATACCTCTCTCGCATGCTGCTCTACATCTCCCACGTAGCCTCCTCGACTCCGTGTCGTGACCACTGAACCTTCAGTAGGGGAATCATCTTGTTCCGCAACTGTTTGATCCTCCTATCAAGTATCTGTATGGGGCGCTCCTCGTATGAATGATCCTCCGCTATATCGATCTCATCGAATGAAGTATATGACTCGGATCAGCAACATATTTCCTCAACTGGGAGACAAGAAACACGTTAAAAATCTGACTCAGAGCTGGTGGGAATGCCAGACAATATGCGAGATCGCCTACTCATTCCAAAAACTCATACAACCCGATATATCTCGGACTCAGCTTGCCTCTCTTCCCAAAATGAAAAACACCTCGAGTAGGGGATACCTTCATTAGCACATGGTCTCCAACCTCGAACTCAAGCGGTTGTCGATGGTTGTCTGTGTAAGACTTCTGTCGGCTTTGATCCACTAACAAACGACTCTTAATCAGGGCGATCTTCTCACGGGCTGCTAACAACATATCAAGTTCCTTACCCAGATATTCAGACATGTCGTCCCAACACAAAGGATACCTACAACGATGGCCATACAATGCTTCACAAGGTGCCATCTGAATCGAAGCGTGCCAACTATTTTCCACCAAAGGCAGTTGGGCTTCCCAATTGTCCTTCCAATCAAGAGAGCACGCCCTCAACATATCCTCTAGAGTTTGGATAGTCCTTTTAGACTGACCATCATTCTGCGGATGAAATGCCGTACTGAAGTTCAACTATGTACCCATCGCATGATGAACTGCTTTCCAGAAGTGTGACACGAACCGTCTGTCACGATCCGATACAATACTCTTGGGGGTACCATGTAACCTTACAATCTCTTTAATAAACAGCTGGGCCAATCTCTCGGGTCCCCATATGTATTAATCTCCAAAAATTGGGCTGATTTGGTTAGACGGTATACAATCACCCAAATCGTATTCATCCCTCGACGACTCATCGGCAAGCTAGTAACAGAATCCATCGATATGTCCTCCCATTTCCACTCAGGAATCAGGAGCAGTTTCAACATTCCTGTGGGTCGCTGATGCTCAATCTTAACCTGCTGACACGTTAAACATCTCGAAACGAACTCTGCAACTTCACGTTTCATATTCCCCCCACCAATAACATTGCCTCAAATCCTTATACATCTTGCTAGACCCAGGGTGAATGGAGTACGGGGTAGCATGGGCCTCTCTCAGGATAGAGTTCCTAAACTCTTCGTCTGCGGGTACACAAACTCAATTCCTGAAGCGTATCAATCTGTCCTCATGGATCACAAATCCATGGGCTTTCCCTTGAGTTACTTCATCCTGAACTCAAGATAAGAATGGGTGTGTAACCTGCTTTGATCTAATTCTATCATCAAGGGATGATGAAATCTCATGTGTGCAGAGTTGTCCCTGAATACGCTGTAACCAGACGTCAATTTCCAGCCTCACGAACTCCAACTGCAATTCTCTCTAAACTATCAAGCTGGCAAGCATCTGCTCCTGTACTGTCTTACGATTTAAGGCGTCGGCAACCACATTTGCTTTTCCCGTATGATAAAGGATCTCGATATCATAGTCTTTGATTAGTTTTAGCTACCTTCTCTGCCTCATCTTCAACTCCTCTGAGTAAAAATGTACTTCAGGCTCTTGTGATCAGTAAAGATCTGACAGGTAACTCCCTACAGATAGTGACGCAAGATTTTTAAAGCAAACACCACGGATGCTAGCTCCAAATCATGGGTCGGATAGTTAACTTCATAGGGTCTCAACTGTCTCGACGCATAGGCAATCACTTTCCCTTCCTGCATCAACACACATACAAGGCCCTGTCTCGACGCGTCACTATACACCACGAATCCTTCCGTTCCTTTCGGTAGAACCAAAATAGGTGCTGAAATCAATCAACTCCCGAGTTCATCAAAACTTTGTTGACATGCCTCTGACCATAAATACTTCTTATCCTTCCTCAATAGGTTAGTCATCGGTTGCGCAATTTTAGAAAAACCTTTCACGAACCGTCGGTAATAACCTGCTAAACCCAGGAAACTGCGAACTTCCTTCACGTTCTTTGGAGGTATCCAGTCTCGGATAGCTTCTGTCTTCTGTGGGTCTACTCTCACCCCTTCTGCTGATACCACATGCCCAAGAAAAATAACCTCAGGCATCCAGAACTCACATTTGGAAAACTTCCCATAAAGCTGTTCCTGCCTCAGCGCATAGAGAACTTGATGAAGATGACGTTCATGCTCTTTATGGTTACGATAGTAAATTAGAATGTCGTCAATAAAAACGACTACAAAGCGATCCAGATAATTAATAAAAACCTGATTCGTCAACTCCATGAATACTGCCGGTGCATTAGTCAGTCTAAAAGGCATCACTACGAACTCATAATGCCCATAACGAGTACGAAAAGCGGTCTTTGAAATGTCAGACTCTCGAATCCTCAACTGATGATACCCAGATCTCAAGTTGATTTTAGAGAACACAACATCTCCTTGAAGTTGATCCAATAAATCATTAATAGGCGGCAATAGATATTTGTTCTTGATGGTTACCCTGTTCAGCTCACGATAATCAATACACAAACGCAAAGATCCTTCCTTCTTCCGTACAAATAGCACTGGTGCTCCCCAAGGGGATGCACTTGGTCGAATATATCCCTTCTCAGTTAACTCATCAAGCTGGTTGTTCAACTCCTGCATCTCGGTCGGATCCATACAATACGGTGCTTTCAAAAGCGGGGACGTACCTGGCTCTAATTCAATAGTAAACTCTACCTCTCGATGTGGAGGTAAGCCTGGCAACTTATCTGGGAATACATCTGGGTAGTCTCGGACTACCGGAATATCGGCCAATTCAACTACTCGATCCGCTGTTTTGGTCATGTAACACCAATAACCAATACACCTTTGATTAAGCAGTTTCACTGCTTTCATAGCACTGATGACTCTCCCAGAACGGCTGGGATTATCACCATGGAAAACATACTCAACACCATCATCAGATGTGACGGTCACTATCCGCTTGCGGGCACTAAGTATGGCATCATGAAGATACATGCAATCGATACCTAAGATTACATCATCTTTAGGTAAATCAACCACAATTAAGTTTGGCAACCACTCACGGTCGTTCATGCGAATCGGACAGTTATGCACTTCACGATTCCCAACAATTCTTCTACCATCGGGTAGACCAATTACATAAGGTTCTCAATTGGTAACATGATGTAATTGCAAACGAATCAAACAAGAAGCAGATAAAAAGTAGTGTGAAGCACTCGTATAAAAAAAACACAGACGGGCTGAGATCGGATCTTGAGAATACCTACAATCATGCTGGCTTCGGGATCGTTGTCCTTCTTCATCTCGTAAATCCTAGGTTTCGTAGCTCCGGCACCAGATGTACCAGCTTGGTTTCCACGGCCCATCCCTCTGTTTGCCCCGGTAATCTGATAAGAAGCGGACGGAGGTACACGGTCCTGAACAGAAAACTGAACTGGAGCATGAGATGCTACTGTATCATATCCTGGTCCATTCCTGAAATAACGAGCATGATGCCCATTCTTCCCATAAGTATGGCATGCGACGGACGGCTTCGGGAATTTGGAGATGATGTGCCCCTGGTCCTCACAGTTATAGCACACAACAGATGAACTAACCACTCGAGAGTGTGATCCGACTGGCTTTGATGCCATGGGTGGTCGTTCAGAAGGATTTGGTACCAACTGGGGCTTTTTGAACGTCCCCCGGTTACTATCAGTCTGGTTCTGGTTCTTGGATCTCTTGTTTGAGGAATGTGGTTGCTTCTTGGTAATCTCCTTTGCAGTAAGTTCGTATTCCAGAGCTTTCTCGATGAACTCCGGTAGGGTCGTGCAGTGGTGATTCAACAGTTGCATTCTTATTCGGGGTTTAAACCTCTTGAGAAAATATGTTATCTTATCGGCCTCCGTTCGGACAATCGACGAGGCAAAAGGAAGAAGTGCTTGAAATTTTTCGGCAACAGATAGTACATCATCGTCTTCAGACGGGTCTGGATTCAGCAATTCTGACAGCTTGGCCTCACGGAGTGGCCCTGGATAGTAGCGGTCTAACATGAGGTTTTTAAATTCCTCCCAAATATATACACCATCAGCTGGCCTCACGGAAAGCCACCAGGTGTGGGCGCCCTTGCTAAGATACTAAGCTGCTACAGAGACATGATTCTCTTCTGGGCAGTCCACCATCTTGAATAATTTCTCAAAGTTTTCAATCCAATGAACAATATCAGTAGGCTCAGAGGAGCCTTCAAAAGTCGGGGGTCGCTGGCGAGAGATGTCGCTGATGATCCGACTCACGGGTCCGCCGTGCATAGGAGGTGGTAGATGAGGCCTCTGCTGTTGGCCAGTATTAGATCTCTGCATAGCTTCCATCAATTGACCCATCTGGGTCATCTGAGCCATCATGCCCTGCATAACAACGTAAGGATCGACATGCGCATCCTCACGTCCAGTGTGGTGCAATTTGTGGAAATCCGCTTCACATTCGAACGCGTGTTGGCTCGTGGTCTCAAATTCGGCCCCTTCCGCGGCCTCGTCCTCCTCTGCCATGACCTCTCAGATTTCTTTCCATACTGAAAGAATCAAACAATAAAGATAACCATAAGTACAGTTCGTGACAGTCTTTTATGACCAATCAAAATTCATGCTGAGTTAATAGCAACAAGGAACTACATATTTAAGAAAATAGTTCATAATGAATTATCGACACTACTACTGCCACACAGAATATCATATCGACGTTGAGTCGAACAATTTCAATCACATAATCAATCCATAATTTACCTCGAAATATCAATCAGATAAATCCTGCCACAGATCCTCGAAATATCAAGATCAACAAAGAGATCCATTACGATATCAATATCATGCCAGTAATTAAATAATGGCTCATAAAGTACATACCGTATTTGGCTCGTAGGGTCAGGCGCTTGCACAGGTCACACGTGACACGAAGGTCTCTTGATACTTGTTCATTCCACAACGACCCTTAAAAAGACAACGACTCTCCGATACCATCTTCTGTAACACCCCAAAATGTGGCTATTATAGTGTCATGGACACCACACTGGAACCCACCAGACGATACCAAAATACAGATTAAATGTGTGATACCGAACCACAATAAATAGTCATTACTACAATTAGGAGTTTATAAATAGTATGGCCAACGGCCTTAACGTACACAGGATCCAAGTTCAAGTATAAAACATATGGAGATGGAATATACTTCAAATAAAAACACAATCGGACAATAGTTTAAGTGAAGCGGAAAAATGAGATTACACGGTTTGAACATAACCGGACAACAAAAGACTTGGGCCCCCCGAACTAGTATCCTTCGAACCCTTCACCGTCACCATGCTCTTCCCGTGCCTTGCCTTTGCCTCGACTTAAAATACAACACAAGTATTTCGCCCAAACCACACGGTCAGATATACATGATAAATGATTCTCCAGACATTATACAATTCACATATATTTGATCTCAAAGAAAACATCCCAACTATTGAACATACCCCTCGGGCGTATGAACAATCAGTCACAAACCGTTGAACAAATCCAATCATACATGGACTATGAACCATCAAACAATATGGCTCAAGATGTACATCACAGTACGCCCGATCCGGAAATGTGTCCGTGCACATGTCCACCCCGTATACGGAATCCAGAATATACGTGTGACAATGTACCTAATTAGTCTCATGAACTACGTCTCGTGTGCACAGTCCAATACGGAAACATACACATATGACTATATATGTGCCTCGCTAAAAATCCTACACAATAACCAATCGGCACGCAGATATGATTCCAGATATGTCACGATACAACATGACAACGAATTGAACAAATCACATATCCGATTAAGGATCAAGAAACTCACCGAAGTGACAATAAGGATCAATGAGATCAATGATTCAAAGGTGATGAACTTGGGAATGCAATCCCATGACGTAAAACGAAATATTGATGAACAAATTAAAACTCGCAAGTGAGCGAATCACTTTTTTAGGTAGCGACAAGTTACTATGAGGTCGATCTCACAAGGAGTTGGAAATGGTTTGAAATTCAATAATGTTCGGCAAAGTAGTCGAATTAACAAAAGTAAAGTAACGTAAAATACACCAATGATTTGATAGGATTACAATCACACACGCAGAAAATTAAAATAAACGAAACGTTAACAACACCAAAATAATGGTTGGATAATTAAGAGATTACAATTATGAGAATGATATGGGAGTTTAGAATCACCGATACACACGTAATCAATTATTAGTTCCGATACTCAAAGAAATAAGGTTTGGAATTATCGATTGCTCACGATTAAAAGAAATTCGTTTGATGGCGGTAATTCTAAGAATCATGATTGTTCTTTCCGAAAATAAGAGACACTCCTTTGATGGGGATGAATCCCTAACTAACAATCGATTACACGACTACTTTTGATGAGGTAAATCGCTAAAAGATCGAGTAAAAAAGTTTAGAACATTAACAATCGCTTCTATCTGGTTGTTTGATGGAGGACTCCGACAAAAACCCTCGTTTTGACAATAATAACAACTATGAAATAGGTTTGATGATCTAAATCAAAAGTTCTTATGCGAAGAACAAACAAAGAGGAACAATCCCAAACTCTACTCGGAAAATCAATTGAAACTAACAATCGACAATATGTGTGTGGATCAATCTAAAAACCCATATGAAAAGATTAGCTACATATGATTATTTCAACAATAATAGTAAAAATCATAAAACAAAACATGGTAGAAACTTTCCTTGTAAAAGCCGAAATCGAATTCCCGATGAAGGTTTGATGTTCTTCCTTCAAGAACTCATAACAAATGATACAAGGAATTGTAATCTCTCACAAATGTATTTTTCAAAATGATGAACATACAAGGAAGACGATGAAATAAAATCTCTATTTTCCTCCCTTTTTTGGGTGTTTTCTCCACAAATCTTGTGTTTTTCCACACACTATATCTCACAAGATCAGAATATATGCCCTCTTTAGGTCCCCAAGACCTTTTTATAAAGCCAAAAATCCAAGAAAATCCCTCCAAATCGTATAAAAATGTCAATGAAAAGGTTATGCACTGAAAAATGACACGGCCCGTGTCGAACTGTCCTGGAAACAAAAATCTCACTATCCAATGGACCCGGGCGTGTCCTGTGACACGGCCCATGTTGTACTGCTCTGGAAACGAAAATCTCACTGGACGCGTGACCCCACCGTGTCCTGTGACACGACCCATGTTGAACTGCTCCAGAAAGTGAATTCTCACTACTTTGATGACCCGACCGTATCCTGTGACACGGTCGAGTTGCCTAACGCGGCCCGGGTCGTTTCTGCTTGTTTTGACTCTATTTTTTGGTCTTCTTCGGCTTGATCTTTCGTTTTTGCATCAATACACCTCGGAATTTAGCGTATGATATACCGTTTCGAAGCTAATTTCACAAGGAATCTATATCAATAGAGAACACATCCAAATTCAGAGTGATGATTCTGGAATTTAGAAAATACGACCGATGTTGCTTTGTTTTTCATCGCCCGAGCTATGTTTTTGCTCCCGATTTGCTATTGATCGTCATAAACTTCAATACTGGCAATAAAAGCACATATTTTACCACAATCTTCGCTCGGCTACTTATAAAATAAAAACATAACATACCAAGCATAAAAGAGAACAAAAACACTAAAAAGCAAACAAAAACACGACTCAATAGAATAGAATGAGTCGATCTTGATCGACTCATCAAATCCCCCCAAACTTAAACTTTGATCGTCCCGAGCAGTGCAATTTAAAATAACCACTCGCAAGGGGAACTCATCTCTCAACATACCTCAAAGGACCACTTCGAAAATTTCATCAATACGCTTCAAGTAAAATAAGCTGAGTTCTTTAAAGTTTTCAAATCTCCGGGGTGCTTTCTTAACATCATAGTTAATACTTGGCAAATATAAACCTCACCGGTCAAGTGTATTCACTCACTCTCAAAGTGATATAGGGATTAGTATATGCTCGGAACTCATTCAATGAAATAAGGAACCCCATAGGCTTGCCGATCGTCTACATCTCTACCATTGTTTTGTGTATGCAAAATTATGAATCAAAAAGGACTTTACTCGGCCGTAATGTAGGCTTGGGTCGGGGTGGGATAAATATGGCTAAAGTGACTTGACTTGAGCAATTTAGAACTAAATCACCATAATTACTTAGAAGCTCAAGATTTTTGTAGTTTGCTTCTTTCAACCCCTTAACTATGTAACACTTGCAACAATTGAAAGTGAGAAACGCAGCCTTATGCGTCCTTATTGCTCCAATTTTTTTTTGGTATTTGAGTTGTTTTATTATCCGTTTTATGCGAATGTAAACTATGGGTCACATGAATACACCCGGTTACAAGGATAAAAACATGCACAAACTGCTTCCAAGCATACTCATATCTAAGGTAACTGTTTTACGCGAATGTAAACATGGGTCACATGAATACATCCGGTTACCAAGTTCCCAAAAATAGTGGAGTAGTTATTTTCTCCATTTCAACACTACCAAAAATATATATATCACCCAATGTCACCATAATATTTGTATCCTTGTCAAAAATAATTTCTAATCGTTCAAGTATGGGTCAAAGGATTATAGCAATGGAAAGCTCAACATGTGGTTTGACAATGAAATAGACAATGAGCTCAATTGGGTTTAATTAAGGAATAATCAATTG
Organism: Orobanche coerulescens; assembly: GCA_033398695.1. Lineage (NCBI taxonomy): Eukaryota > Viridiplantae > Streptophyta > Magnoliopsida > Lamiales > Orobanchaceae > Orobanche > Orobanche coerulescens. The sequence continues at coordinate 18,792,608 of CM065814.1, read as the reverse complement.
TTGGAAAAATCGAAGGGTTAAGTTCAAAGACGCCTAAAATCATTTTCACTCAATTGCACACACACTAGTAGTTTCGAATAAGATACCAAGGCAAGTTCTAGAGTCTTAAATCACGAATGAAACACTCGACAATGAAATTTGCATATTTGAAAATGCACGAAGGCTCAAAATCTCATAAGTAGATTTGTTCATAGCTCCAAAATATTAAACTATTTATTCAATTTCACACCGTTTCGATTATCAACAATTTTTTCTCTTCAAATTATCCTCAATTTGTATATAAAAATAACGAAATAAATCCTGAGGCATCCAAGAAAAGAGTTCATTCTTCCAAGTATTTATCAAAAATTCAAGATACTCAAAACTCACCAAAAGTTTATAAAAACACACCCAAAAAAGAAAGTCTTCCGACAAAAACAAGCAAAAATAACCAAAAAAGCAAAATAATATCCAAAAACAAACAAAACAAAGGTAACAAAGTATTTCTTGACCCAATCTGCCCCAAACTTGAATTAAAGAATATACGCACAAAGGGGGTATAGTATTTAAATAAAAGAATTTCATGGGTCAAGAAATACTTACAACCGGTTCTACTGGTGGGGCGGAGGGAAGTGGCCTTGCTGGTCATGCCGCTCATGCATTTGTCTCAAAAGAGACAACATCTCGTCTTGCTTCTATCTAGTCTCCTCTCGGAAGGCTAACAACTCCTCTCGGAAGGCTACGAACTCCTCCCTTAGTGTTGAACGTGATGGGGCATGTCTAGTTTCGGCCTGCCTCGACGTCTCGGGCCGATCTTTAGGGCTTTCTTCTTCTTCTTCGTCTTCTTCTTCTTCTTCTTCATCCGGGCCTCTTTCATATGCCTCTTCCTCTTCCATTCTATCGGCTCTGTCTTCATCCACCGTGCACCGAGGTCGAACATTTCAGTCAAGAGGGCTGTGACCCGGGGGGCAATCCAGCTTCCATTCGTGCACGTCTGTGCGCTTCCGTATCCATCTGCAAATTTCCTATGTCCCGAATATTATTTATAGTTGTCAGACGCATATTTGGGAGATGGAAATGGTCATTGTCATTCTGGAGGAATACTGTGCGCGATTCGTAATCCAAGATATTCACAACTTTCAGCACAGAGAGAGAGAGAGAGCAGCTTGTTTCCTGGTAGTGGAGTCCTCTGATCTAAGGAAATCTCATAATGAAGTGCGATAGGGGTAATCAAACCCCCTATCCAAATCTCCCCTTTCGGCTTCGTCACAACATCCTCAAAATATTCGGCTATGATTGCCCCGGTGGCTGGAGTTGTATTATCGAGCATGTGGGTCAGGAAGTATAATTCTCGCAGTGTAATTGGCCTGGTCCCCTTTCGGCCATAAATAGTGTTTGCAATCACTTTTTGTAGTATCGGAGTATAGGATTGCGAAGACTCGATCCTTTGGCCGACTTTTCAATGGAATACCATGCCGGGCTCCCCGGATATTCCACCATAGCCCGCCAATATGTTTCACACTCGAACTGGTTTATTTGGTAATTTTCGTCGTTTGTCGCATGATAAATGTTTTCGAGCTGGTTCATGGTTAGCCTCTCGTCATTATTGTTAAGCTAGAATATTATTGCGGCCGGTTCTCTAGTGACTGGATCTCGTCTGACTGTAAGAGTGCTAAGGAACTCCATTGTAAGGCATCTGTATGTGTCCCATTTTTGCGTCATCATCCAGCCCCAACTAACCCTCTCTAGAAATTTCATCACGTCATCTTTTATTCCCATCGCGGTCATGCATTCATCATCGGGCCATCAAGTAGGAACCATTCTTTTCTGGCCTAGCATCTCCCACCTAGCTTTTCGCGTTTCGGGGAGATCAATTCCGTATGATTCGGGGGTTTCGACAGCCCCTTGGATCGGTACTCGTGCCGGTTGTTGTTGCTCTATCGCGTCTCTACCCCTTCCCCATTGAGAGTTTCCACGTCCACATCCTCTATCTATTTTCTGCAAAAATTTTCATTTTATTATTTGTTCAAGAATAATAACGCATTCCTCCCCCAAACTTATAACAAACTACGGAATAACCCCAATATAACCATTTATCGATCAAAACAACTCCCCAAGTAAAATTTATCATCCAAATCCTCTAGAATTCATTATTTTCATCATGTAAAACACCCCTTAACTACAAGAATTTCCAACCAAGTAATTTAATCATCAAAAATGAAGAACAATAAAAAATCCCCAAATTATCATCTTCAATTTAATTCATGAACCCTAGATAATCAAAAACTTGTAATTCAAACATTGTAGCATGTTCATAAACAAAAAGAATCATCAAAAACATGAAAAACATACCTTGGATTCGGAGAGTTTGAAGAGAAAAAAAATTAAAGACCAAGCCCCCGATTCGTCCGCTTCGCTGCTTGGAGTAATGAAATCGGTTGAATAATGATGATATTGTAAATGAATCTTGTTACTTTCCTTGATTTTGTACAAATTCCCTTTGAAAATGAAGAAAAATGGAGAAATCAGTGCTTAGGGTTCGGGAGGGGAATTTTTTTTTTTTTGGGGAAGATGAAGAATGAAGGGACTCGGTTGGGTGTCCCTTATATACCCCCGACTGACACGGCCCGTGTCACAGAACACGGTCCGTGTTGTACCTATTCGAAAATTGAAAAAAACATTTTGCCTTGCCAACCCGGCCGTTTCCTGTGACACGGTCCGTGTCCAACCTGCCTAGAATTGCAAAAACTCACTGTATTGCTAACCCGGCCATGTCCTGTGACACGGCCCGTGTCCTGTGATACGGCCCGTGTCCAACCTACCTAGAACTGCAAAAACTCACTATATTGCTAACCCGGCCGTGTCCTGTGACACGGACCGTGTCCAAACTACCCAGAATGTGAATTTTTGATAACGCTCTCGTTTCTTTGCATTTTTAACACCTGAAGTCGACCGGTCAGTCTCGAACCAAGCAAAACAAATAAGGCAAATAAATTCGAAAAGCAAAAAGATAAAAATCTAACTAAATTGTTGGGTTGCCTCCCAAGTAGCGTTTTTTTTATAGTCATTAGCTCAACTTCTTCCTGTCTTACTCAATTTTCGACATCATGCACCTCTATGCATTCAAACACATTGATTTCTTCACTTTGCCCAAAGTATAGCTTCACTTTATGTCCGTTCACCTTAAAGTGCTCATTCTTCCGTGGATCAAGGAGTTCTACCGCTCCGTGTGGCCATACTTGAACGACTTTGAAAGGTCCGCCCCATCGCGACACTAATTTTCCCGGCATGATCTTAAGACGACAGTTATGTGATCGAACGTCCTTCCCAGGCTCTAGAGATTTGCAAATGATACGCTTGTCGTGATACCGTTTCGTCCGTTCCTTATAGAGCTTAGCATTTTCGTATGCCTCGTATCGCATCTCTTCCAACTCATTCAAATGTAGAAGTCGTTCTTCCCCCGCCTTTTCTTGATCTAAATTTAGCATTTTGATAGCCCAATACGCCTTATGTTCTAACTCAACAGGTAGGTGGCATGCCTTCCCAAAAATGAGGCGATACGGGCTCATTCCAATCAGAGTTTTGTAAGCTGTGCGATATGCCCATAAGGCGTCGTTCAACTTCAAAGCCCAATCTTTCCTTGTCGGCTTCACTGTCTTCTCAATTATTGCCTTTATTTGTCGATTACTCACTTCAACTTGCCCGGAGGTTTGTGGATGATAAGCCGTTGTGAACTTATGCGTCACGCTATACTTCTTGAGCAACCCTGCAAGTTGTCTGTTGCAAAAGTGTGTGCCTCTATCGCTAATCACAGCTCTAGGCATCCAAAACCTGCAAAAAAATCACATCCTTAAAGAAATTGCAAACCACGTTAGCATCGTTAGTCCGGGTTGGAATTGCTTCCACCCACTTAGAAACGTAATCCACAACAACCAAAATATATTCAAAGCCAAAGGAAGATATAAAGGGACCCATGAAATCAACTCCCCAAACATCGAAAAGTTATACTACAATATTGTTCATCAACGGCATCTCATTTCTTTTGCTTATGTTCCCCGTTCGTTGACAATGATCGCAACTCTTGCAATAGGAATAAGCGTCCTTAAATAATGTCGGCCAGTAGAATCCAGATTGAAGAACTTTGTGTGCCTTTTTCTTCATGCTAAAATGTCCCCCACAGTGCAAGTCATGACAAAATGACAAGATACTCTCGTACTCTTCTTCCGGGATACAACGTCGGAATACTTGATCGGGCCCCAACTTGAATAAGTAGGGGTCGTCCCAGTAGTAATGCCTGCACATGGAAATAAATCTCTTCTTCCCCTGAAAGGTCATGTCAGGCTGTAAAACACCACTAACAATATAGTTAACAATATCGGCATACCAAGTTGTCTTAGTCACATCAAATAATTGTTCGTCAGGGAAAGTTTCAACAATCGGCAAAGAGCTATCGAGCTTAAAATTATCTCCCTCAGTTAATCTAGATAAATGGTCGGCAAATACATTTTCCGAACCCTTTTTATCCTTAAACTCCAAATCAAATTCTTGCAACAAAAGAACCCACCGAATCAATCTTGGCTTTGCATCGGATTTTTTTAACAAATATTTCAATGCAGCGTGATCCGTATGCACAATTACTTTCGAACCAACCAAATAGGATCGAAACTTGCCTAAAGAGAACACAACAGCTAAAAACTCTTTTTCGGTGGTGGTATAATTGGCCTGGGCTTCATCGAGTGTCTTACTAGCATAGTAAATTACATGGAAAAATTTATTCACTCTCTGCCCCAAAACGGCACCAATAGCAAAATCAGACGCGTCGCACATAATTTCAAATGGTAAAGACCAATCGGGAGCAACAACAATAGGCGCGGAAGTTAACTTTTCTTTCAAAGCATTAAAACCAACCAAACATTCCTCGGTAAAATCGAATTTAGCATCCTTACACAAAAGATTACTTAAATGGCGGGCAATTTTTGAAAAATCTTTAATGAAACACCTATAAAACTCGGCATGCCCTAAAAAGATTCGAACTTCTTTTACACATGAAGGCGGAGGTAATTTAATAATTAAATCAACTTTAGCCTTTTCAACCTCCATTCCCTTATTGGAAACCACATGACCCAAAACAAGGCCTTGTTTCACCATAAAATGACTCCTTTTCCAACTAAGTGTAAGTTACACTCAATACATCATTCGAGCACAACAGTCAAATTATTCAAATAATCATTGAAGGTGGTTCCAAACACAGAAAAATCGTCCATGAATACCTCAATGGACTTTTCCAATAAGTCAGAAAATATGGAAAGCACGCACCTTTGGAAAGTAGCGGGAGCATTGCAAAGACCAAACGACATCCTTCTAAAGGCAAAAGTGCCAAAAGGGCAAGTGAAAGTGGTCTTTTCTTGATCCCCCGGAGTAATGGGAATCTGATAGAAACCTGAAAGACCATCTAAAAAACAGTAATAATCATGACCAGCTAAACGTTCTAACATTTTATCAATGAAAGGGAGGGGAAAATGATCTTTTTTCGTTACGACATTTAATTTCTGATAATCAATGCACATTCTCCAACCGGGCACTGTTCTAGTGGGCACCAATTTATTTTTATCATTGCGAACCACCGTTATTCTAGATTTCTTAGGCACTACATGCACATGACTAACCCACTTACTGTCGGATATCAGATAGATGACTCCGACATCTAGCAACTTCAAAAATTCCTTTTTAACTACATCCTGCATGTTCGGATTCAAACGCCTTTGGGCTTGCCTAATAGGTTTAACATTATCCTCAAGAATTATTTTATGCATGCACCTTACAGGACTTATCCCCTTGATATCAGAAATACTCCACCCAATCGTTTCCTTTAATTTAGTCAGAACTTCTACTAATTTGTTTTCTTGCAATAGAGTTAATTCGGAAGAGATAATTACAGGATAAGTGTCACTTTTGCCTAAGAAAACATATTTAAGATGTGCCGGAAGTTCTTTCAATTCAAGTTGGGGTGGGGTAATTTCAACGGGCTCCTTGAAATTTAATTCCAAAGGCATATTAAGATCGTCGACCTCATCAGTGGGTTCGGAATTATCTAACAATGCAACATATTCTTCAATTTCTAAATTATTCAGCCCTATATCATGCTCAACAGTTAGAGCATCATGCAACGTGTCCCCTACATCGTCATGCAAATATGTATCATTAACCAAAGAATCAATGCAATCAATAAAATTACAATCATGGGCAGCATAAATATGAGAAGGGATAGGAGATGAACCGAACACGTCGCAAGACGGTCATGGTGACCTTCCCTTCACCAATATCGGCGATTGTTTTTGTTGTGCGCATGAATGGCCATCTTAGAAGTATTGTCCCTTCATTTTCACTTGTTGCGAAATCGATCATCTCTAAGATAACAAAATCGGCTGGAATCACCAACTTGTCTACTTGCACTAATAGGTCTTCAATGATTACCTTGGGGTATTTCACCGACCTATCCGCCATTTGAAGAGTCATTTTTGTTGGTTTGATTCCCCCGAGTCCAAGCCTCAAATAAGTCGAGTATGGCATGAGATTCACACTTGCTCCCAAATCGAGCATGCCACGAGCAACCTTCTTATCTCCCATAGTGATGTCAATCATAAAACTTCCGGGATCGCCCCTCTTTTGACTCCTTGCTTCTACCTCGTAGAGCACCACTTTTTTGTTCCCAAAATATCGTCTCTTGTTGGAGGCTAATTCTTTGAAAAATTTTGTGTAAGCGGGAATGTTCTTTACAACATCCAAGAGAGGTAAGTTGACATGAACCTTCGAGAGCATGTCGTAGATTTCGGAAAACTGCTCATCTTGTTTTACTTTTCTAAGTCGGCTCGGAAAAGGGACCGGTGGTTTATATGGTTGAGCAGATTTGTGAAGCTTGGACGTCGAAGTTGCTTTGTCTACTCTCTCTTCTTGATTTCCCGACTCGTCTTCTTTCCCACCGCCCATCTCTTTTGCTTCCGGAATTGTCTCTTTATTTATCACTTTACCACTTCGGAGGGTGGTAATAGCTTGAGCTTGCTCGATTTGACTTGGTAGTTTACCCATTTCTTGTATACGTGCCTCGGTAGCAAGTTGCCCATTTTGAATTTCCATTTTCTTCACCGAGGCTCCTAAAGATTCGATCCTTTTATTGTTCTCTACTCGGTTTTCCCTGCTCTCCTTAATAAATGCCGTAATACTCTCCTCAAGAGAGTTCCTTTTTTGGGGAGGTGTTTCATTTTGCATTGTTTGTTGGGCTCAGTTTCCTCCATTGTATTGAGCTTGGGCGCTTGTGTCGTATGATATCGGGTTGTTGTTTCTCCATGAGAAATTCGGATGGTTTCTTAGCCCAGGATGATAAGTGTTTGGGAGAGGTGCATTTCTTGCATTTCTGCCATAATTATTTCTCCTCTCCTCCCATTTTGGCCTTCCCGTGCTTTGTCCCATAGCCCAATTCACTTGTTCGGTTTGTTCTTCCAAAAAAGTATGTGGGAAAGAATTAGCATCATGTCCGGGTGCTCCGCAAATCTCGCAAACTCGTGAGCTCGAAGATTTATTTTGAGTCTTGAGTTGTCTTAGTTCCCTTGTTAACTCATCAATTTTAGATTGCATCTCGTCTTTCTGGCTTACTTGGTTCACAGCTCCCCTATGAACACGTACACTTTTTTTTGTGAATTAGCTCCCAACATTTCATACACATCATAAGCTTGTCTCTCCGTTAACCCCCAAAATGAACCACCGGCTACGTTATCCACCACACCTTGGCAATATTGAGTCAACCCATCATAGAAGAATTGATTAAGTAGTTGAAGCGGATAGTGATGGTGTGGGCATTGAATGAGGAGCATCTTGAATCGGTCCCATACTTCGTGAAATGCCTCTCCCTCTTGTTGTCCAAATGTTGAGATTTGAGTTCTCAATTGTGTAGTCTTCGATTGAGAAAAGTACTTGGTAATGAATTTGTCGTAAACTTCATCCCACGTTCTTAGTGAGCCCGGTGATAAAGTCATCAACCATTGTTTCGCCCCATCCTTGAGTGTATAAGGGAAGTACTTCATTCTTAGTTGATCCTCGCTCAACCCATTTAATGGAAAGTTGTCAATCGCCACATAGAAGTCTCGGATGAACGACAATGGGTCCTCACGTGCTAATCCGTGAAATGAGGGCAATTGCTCGATGTGAAATCTGTTGATGTGGTAGTTCCTTTCTGTCGGTGCTAATTGGATGCACGAGATGGTGGTGTTAACCACGGGCTTTGCATAGTCCCGCATTAGATGCTCAACCGGAGGTTGTTGCGGCATATTGTAGTTTTCTTCCATCCCATATTGAGGCCCCGGATAATAGTTCGCTCTATATTGCACTCCAACGGGTGGTTGTCTCGGATAAAAGTATCTCCCTTGTTGAGATTCGGGTATCCCTTGATTGTGCCCAACATTCTCATATCTCAGAAACATCGGTTGACGAATGTTTTCTTCATCTAAATTTTGTGCAACATTCTCATGCCTCGGTTGACGAGGGTTTTCTTCCTAGAGCAAAAGTCGCTCTTCAAGATCCGTATTTTCCTCGTCATTTGCCATTGATGATGTGGCTATTGTTTTTGGTGCTCTAATTCTTTGAACTTCGTCTATGGGTGGAAGAATCGGGTTTCCCGACGATCTCCTACCAAGCATAAACAAAAGAAGTTAGAGCGAATTTTTAGACTTTATCGAAAATAATGAAAATGGAAAAATGATCAAGAAAAAAAATTCAACTACTATTAAAACAAGATCAAAAATTAAACGCCAACTCCCCGACAACGGCGCCAAAAACTTGATGAACAAATTAAAACTCGCAAGTGTACAAATCGCTTTTGTAGGTAGCGACAAGTAACTCCAAGGTCGATCTCACAAGGAGTTAGAAACGGTTTGAAATTCAATAATGTTCGGCAAATAGTCGAATTAACAAAAGTAAAGTAAAGTAAAATACACCAATGATTTGATAGGATTATAATCATAAACGCGGAAAATTAAAATAAACGAAACGTTAACAACACCAAATTAATGGTTGGATAATTAAGAGATTACAATTATGAGAATGATATGGGAGTTTAGAATCACCGAAACACACGTAATCAATTATTAGTTCCGATACTCAAAGAAATAAGGTTTGGAATTATCGATTGCTCACGATTAAAAGAAATACGTTTGATGGCGGTAATTCTAAAAATCACGGTTGTTCTTTTCGAAAATAAGAGGCACTCCTTTGATGGGATGAATCCCTAACTAACAATCGATTAATCGACTACTTTTGATGAGGTAAATCGCTAAAAGACCGCGTAAAAAAGTTTAGAACATTAACAATCGCTTCTATCGGGTCGTTTGATGTCGGACTCCATAAAAAACCCTTGTTTTGACAATAATAACAACTATGAAATAGGATTGATGATCTAAATCAAAAGTTCTTATGCGAAGAACAAACAAAGCGGAACAATCCCAAACTCTACCCGGAAAATCAATTGAAACTAACAATCGACAATATGTGTGTGGCTCAATCTAAAAACCCATATGAAAAGATTTGCTACACATGATTATTTCAACAATAATAATGAAAATCGTAAAACAAAACATGGTAGAAACTTCCCTTGTAAAAGCCGAAATCGAATTCCCGATGAAGGTTTGATGTTCTTCCTTCAAGAATTCAAAACAAATGATACAAGGAATTATAATCACTCACAAATGTATTTTTCAAAATAATGAACATACAAGGAAGATGATGAAATAAAATCACTCTTTTCCTCCCTTTTTTGGTGTTTTCTCCACAAATCTTGTGTTTTTCCACACACTATATCTCACAAGATCAGAATATATGCCCTCTTTAGGTCCCCAAGACCTTTTTATAAAGCCAAAAAGCCAAGAAAATCCCTCCAAATCATGTAAAAATGTCAATGAAAAGGTCATGCACAGAAAAGTAACACGGCCCGTATCGAACTATCCTGGAAATGAAAATCTCACTGTCCAATGGACCCGGCCGTGTCCTGTGACACGGCCCGTGTTGTACTGCTCTGGAAATGAAAATCTCACTGGACGCGTGACCCGGTCGTGTCCTGTGACACGGCCCGTGTTGAACTGCTCCAGAAAGTGAATTCTCACTGCTTTGATGACCCGGCCGTGTCCTGTGACACGGTCGAGTTGCCTAACGCGGCTCGGGTCGTTTCTGCTTGTTTTGACTCCAATTTTTGGTTTTCTTCGGCTTGATCTTTCGTTTTTACATAAATACACCTCGAAATTTAGCGTATAATATACCGTTTCGAAGCTAATTTCACGAGGAATCTATATCAATAGACAACACATACAAATTCAGAGTAATGATTCTGGAATTTAGAAAATACGACCGATGTTGCTTCGTTTTTCATCGCCCGAGCTATGTTTTTGCTCCTGACTTGCTATTGATTGTCATAAACTCCAATATTGGAAATAAAAGCACATATTTCACCATAATCTTCGCTCGGCTACCTATAAAACAAAAACACAACATACCAAGCATAAAAGAGAACAAAAACACTAAAAAGCAAACAAAAACACGACTCAATAGAATAGAATGAGTCGACTCATCAAATATCATCAAGAACAATATAGAACTATGAACCATAGATTCATAAGTGTTTCATATACACGAAACATGTAACCATCACAAGAATTCAATCATCATTATAACCAAGCAAGATAAATTACCTCACTATGGAGACGAGAATAATCCTCTCTTGTCGAACGAACGGACGGTCCTTGACTAATATCGGTTACTCGAACAATTGACCTTGAATGAAATACATTTCACTCAATAACACATCTATATAATCATCAATATCGAATTCAGTGAGACGACACCCTAAATTCAATTTGAATAGTTCAACTATCTCAAAATATCAAAATTCTATTCCAAGAACTCTATTTACCTCAATTCATTCTTATGATCGGTTTACAATATATTCTCAAATATTTGCATGGTTCTTATGAATAAGAATTTATCAAGAACATGTTAAACAATCATTTATGTTCATTAATATCATCTTATATCATTTCAACATTCCAAGAACATCACTAATGTTTGAAAATGATAATCTGCAAAACCTTGTTTCATCACTACATCAAATTTAGATGGAATATAGTAAGCTACAATAAGGTTATACTAAATTTATTTAGTTACAAGACCATATCATAATCATGAAGATTATCTCATATTAACACCATCCTTACAACCCCTTATTAACTTGGGGAATCAACTATCATCATCTATGAATTTACCTAGCTTAGGTTCAAAACATCACTCTAATCTTCTAACATTCATCAAGGTGTTCTAATACATTTTATGACAACAGTTCCATCAATCAAACTTAACTACGAAGAAGATAATGATTATTATTGTCCTAATGATGTTAATATTCCTGAAAGAAGAGTATGATTCTTATAAACATGATCATTACCATTAAAACATCAAGAATATCTTCATTCCAAACCCTAAATTACCACATTCATCAATAAGTGTTAAAAAGCTTAACTACAAACATGTTTTACTTGATTAATTCAGCACTAGGTGTAGTATACCATATCACTAACATCATAATAATGAAAATATAGAGTAGATTCGTACAACATACTTTCAGAAATGAAGAACAACCACCAAAAACACAAGAACGCACTCCAAGCTTCAAGAACAACTCTAAACTTCCAATCAACAAGCTCCAATCCAAGATGCAAGGCTAAAAAACAAGTTGGAAGGGAGTAAAGTCGGTCTAGTGAGGCAGAGGGACGATTGTTGGAGAGAAAAATCGGAGTTTGGACGTGCAAATGAAAGACACAAGCTATCTTTTTATAAACTGCACAGCTCATTACATACGTTATCGCATGAGGATAACGTAAGTTAACCCCTTTACGTATGCTACACCGAAAATGTTACGTACGTAATCTGCCTCCAGAGGCTACTGCCTCAAAACAGCAACATCATTACGTACGTTATGGGACACCGCATTACGTACGTAATGTATGTCAACCTTGCTGCCTCGAAAAGGCCATTTATCCGGATCATGTCCGACCCCTCACGCCGAAAGTGAGATCAGATAAGATTCCAAGAATTACGTACATAACCAGCATTCCATTACGTACGTAAAGCCAACGAAATAGTGTACGTTAGGTTAAAGCCTTAGCATACGTTAAACACAAAAATTCTATTCAAAAAATGTAACAATCTACACAACGTCAAGAAATCAACCATAATGCGAATGACAGTTAATTTAAGTCTATTCTTATATATCCTAACATCAATAAACATTAACTAAATGTAACACGATTACAGCGATACTCAAATTATCTGAATAATCCAACCGTATATAAGAAATTACTGTCGGATATTACATCATTTGCCCTTAACATGACAAGTCGATACCAATAAATCCAGGTGAAAGTCACTGAACAGCAGTGAAACCATCCTAAAGTACTTAAGAAGAACTAATGATGCTTTCCTAATTTATGGAGGGGTGGGAAACGAGCTGACTGTAAATAGTTATGCCGATGCAAGTTTCAAAACCGACAGAGTCGATTTTAAATCACAAAGTGGTTATGTGTTTGTATTGAATGGAGGTGCTGTGAGTTGGAAGAGTTCCAAGCAAAGCACGGTTGCTGATTCTGTAACAGAAGCTGAGTACCTGGCAGCATCGGATGCAGCTAAGGAAGTCGTATGGATCAAGAAGTTCGTTACCGAACTAGAAGTGGTATCGACCATCCAGGGACCCATTGTAACACCCCCAAGTTATTCAGGGAATATTACAGCGCCGTAAGCCCCTCCGTGGGACCTACAAGGCTAAACATACGCGGAACTATAGATTTTGACCGAGAAGGTCTACATATAGTGGAATGAAGAATAATACAAAGGGTATTCAAAACATAACCAATGTATCCAAAGACATCACAATACAAATCAATACCTCGGCAAACACAGGCCGGAACATCAAGGAAAATGGAAAATAATATTCGAGTATTCAATAACCATTCCAGTACAACAACACTGAATGGAAAACTCAAAACATAACCGGAGGAAAGACACAGTATCACACTTGCCCACCATCTTCATGCCGACCCGATACCTGCCTGTCCGCTCTCCTGGAACTTGAAATACATAAAAAGTATTTCCCCCATAAAGGGGTTAGCCGTCGAATAGCTAGTGCAAGTATATCAAGTATGAAACACAATACTCCTCGACAATAAAGTAAATGTAACTGTCAATTCATCAATTCAAGACTAGTATTCCGGAATAACTAAATCTCATGGCATCGCATCAATACTTATATGAATATCGTGGAACCGCACCAGAGGCTACGGAACCCTCAGGGGACCTATCGGCCCGCCCTAGAGTGGTTCGTTCATATCATCCGTGGAATCGCACCAGAGGCTACGAAACCCTCAGGGGACCCCTCGGCCCGCCCCAGAGTGGATATAAATAATCATGCCATTAATATTTTATACTTTCAAAGTCGAGAACGCATATTCATAAATATATACTTGCCTTTGAGACATCGAGAAATCGAACGGAAAAACGGTATGAGTTCGGTAGGTCCAAGAATGCGCTTCCGGCACCTAAACGATTCGCAAGGAATATGATAATCAATTATCCATACTCAAATTACACGAAGAAATTCCCAAAGCCCGTCTACAATTCATGAAAATACACAGATAAACAACTAGAGGTTGGAAAATCGCTCAAACTCCCAAAATTCCGAAAATGGCACAATCAAATCCGTAAAATCGTATGAAAATCATGCATACGGTATAGATACATCATAATCTCAAGGTTCTCAAGCTTCAAATCGGATAAATCGGACGAATCTACGAAAAACCCCAAAATCCAACACAATATTCAAAGTGTTCTTGAATAATCCTTCAATAATCCAATGAATAATCAAACATGCCCATAATCATGCGTATATCACTTCATACAACATGATCTTAACACCCAAAACCTCATTCCTCAATACAAAATCGAAATCCAAGATGTTGAAGAAATTACCTCTTGAAGATCCAAGCACTATGATCCGAAGAATACGCGATAGATCGATGATTCGGGCTTCACAATCGAAAGGGGATGAAGAAAATCAAACACTCAAATGATGGATGATGAAAATTCTCTCCCTCAAGCCTCTCTCTCTCGTATGGTTGAAGAAAAGGGGCAAAATGATCTGATTTTGATGAAAAAAACGTAATTATAGGGTTGACTGCCCTGTGTGCCGCGGCCCAGCCGAAGTGTGCCGCGGCACAGGCCCAAAAACTGCTCCCAGGGCTCGGCAGTGTGCCGCGGCCCGGCCGACATGTGCCGCGGCACAAGGTACAGACGGGTTTGGCCGAAAAATGCAACACGAGTGTGCCGCGGCAGTGTGCCGCGGCCCCGCCGGCATGTGCCGCGGCACACAGTACAGGCTGCTCGGCCAAAAACTGGAAAAATGTGTGTGCCGCGGCGCACACTCCTTGTGCCGCGGCCCACACCCCCCTTGGGTCCTAAAATGAAGAAAAAAAGACCCGGGAAGAGAATAAAAGCAATAGGACTCAATATCTGGGAAACAATAACACGAAATGGAAGTACGGAAACCCCAAAACGGTGGTTCCAAGCAATGATTACAAGGGTTCGCCCAACATAACACAATTTGAACAATGAGGAGATTTGAAATGACATGAATTTCAACCGGGTATTACATTCTCCCCCTCTAAAAAGAAGTTTCATCCCAAAACTTAAGAAATAAATAGTTCGGGGTATTCCACCCGCATCTTCTCTTCCGTCTCCCAAGTCGCCTCCTCGACTCCATGCCTCGACCATTGCACTTTAACCAGTGGAATGGTCTTATGCCGAAGTTGTTTCTCGCAACGCTCAAGGATCTTCACGGGTTTCTCCGGAAAGGTAATATCCTCGGCTACGTCAATCTCACTGTAGTCGATAACGTGGCTCCGATCCGGCACGTACTTTCTCACCTGAGACACATGAAAAACACTATGGATGTGACTCAAAGCTGGAGGCAACGCCAAGCGATAAGCTAAATCTCTAACTCTGTCCAAAATCTCGAAGGGTCCGATATACCTCGGACTAAGTTTCCCCTTTTTCCCGAAGCAGAAAACTCCTCTGGTCGGCGACACCTTGAGCAAGACATGATCCCCCACGGGTCGACGACGAGTATCAGCATAAGATTTTTGACGACTCTGGGCAGCCAGCAATCGGTCCCGGATAATAAAAATCTTTTCCTTAGTCTCCATTAACATATCCGGTTCCGTCCCAACTAGCTCAGAAGCCTCGTCCCAACATAATGGCGACCTACATCGCCTACCATAGAGTGCCTCGAAGGGTGCCATTTTGATCGATGCATGCCAACTATTATTGTAAGCAAACTCGATCAACAGTAAGTGAAGCTCCCAATCATTACTCCAATCTAAGGCACAAGCCCGCAACATATCTTCTGACGTCTGAATTGTCCTCTTCGTCTGACCGTCCGACTGAGGATGAAAGAAAGTGCTCAATCTCAACTCAGTACCCAGAGCCTGATGAACGGCCTACCAAAAATGCGATACGAAACGGCCGTCTCGATCAGAAACAATGGTCTTGGGGGCACCGTGTAACCTCACGATCTCAGCAATAAAGGTTCGAGCCAGTCTATCCGGTCCCCAAGTATCCTTAATACCCAAGAAGTGTGCAGACTTGGTCAACCGATCGACAATTACCCAAATCATATTCATTCCGGCCCGAGTTCTTGGCATGCCAGTGATGAAATCCATAGAGATGTCTTCCCACTTCCACTCGGGAATGGGAAGCGGTTTCAACAACCCCGCTGGTCGTTGATGTTCGATCTTGACTTGTTGACACGTCAAGCACCGTAGTACAAACTCCGTAACATCCTTCTTCATGTTATTCCACCAAAAATTGCGCTTCAAATCTTTGTACATCTTACTCGTCCCGGGGTGGATTGAGTAAGGCGTAGCATGAGCTTCTCGGAGAATTCTCTGCCTCAACTCTAAATCGTTCGGAACACAAAGCCTACCCTGAAATCTCAGAATACTATCCTCGTGAACCATAAAGCCAGGAGCTTTTCCTTTAATTACATCTTCCTTCAGTTGGGAAATCATCGGGTCACTCCACTGCTTCCCTTTGATATCGTCAACCAAGGACGAAGTAATTTCGAGGGTACACAACTGTCCCTGTACTCGTTGAAGCCAAACTTCTTTCCCTTGCTCAATTAAATCCTGATGAATTTTCATCTGAGATGTAAGAACCTCGAGCATTTGAAGAGATGCCGATTTGCGGCTCAAAGCATCCGCAACGACATTGGCTTTTCCGGGGTGGTAAAGAATTTCCAAATCATAATCCTTTATCAACTCTAACCAACATCTCTGTCTCGTATTCAGCTCCTTCTGACTGAAAATATACTTCAGGCTCTTGTGATCGGTATAAATCCGACACGGTGAACCATACAAATAATGCCGCCAAATCTTGAGTGCGAAGACAATTGCGGCCAACTCTAAATCGTGAGTAGGATAACTCATCTCATAAGGCTTTAATTGTCGTGACGCAAAAGCTATCGTCTTATCATGCTGCATAAGTACACAGCCCAGGCCTTGACCCGAAGCGTCACTATAAACTGCAAAGCCCTCGCTACCATGTGGTAAAGTTAAAAACGGCGCTGAAGTCAATCATCTCTTCAGTTCATCGAAGCTCTGTTGTCTCTCATCCGTCCAAATAAACTTTTCGGTCTTCTGAAGTAATTTCGTAAGCGGCCGAGCGAGTTTCGAGAACCCCTCGACAAACCGACGGTAATACCCAGCAAAGCCCAAAAAGCTACGAACTTCCTTAACATTTTTAGGCGGTGCCCAATCTAGCACTGCCTCAATCTTCTGTGGGTCTACACGAACCCCTTCATCCGAAATCACATAGCCAAGAAACATAACTTCTTCCAACCAAAATTCACATTTCGAGAATTTTGCATAGAGGTGCTCGGTTCTCAAAATGTCCAAAATCAAACGCAAGTGTCGGGCATGTTCCTCCTTATCTCGAGAATAGATCAAGATGTCGTCAATAAAGACGACTACACACCGGTCGAGGTACTCGATGAATATCTTATTCATTAACTGCATGAATACTTTCGGTGCATTAGTCAACCCAAAAGGCATAACCACAAATTCATAATGCCCATATCTCGTCCGAAACGCCGTCTTCGGAACGTCGGACTCCCTCACCCTGAGTTGATAATACCCGGATCTTAAATCAATCTTCGAGAAAACCGCGGCCCCTTGCAATTGATTAAATAAATCGTCTATACGAGGCAAAGGATATTTGTTCTTGATAGTTACTTTGTTCAGCTCATGGTAGTCGATGCACAAATGTAGTGAACCATCCTTCTTCCTCACGAAAAGAACAGGCGCGCCCCAAGGCGAAGCGCTCGGTCTGATGTACATTTTTTCCAGAAGTTCTCCCAACTGAGTCTTCAATTCCTGCATCTCGGAAGGGGCCATCCGATAAGGTGCTTTAGAAATCGGAGCCGCATCTGGCTCTAAGTCCACGGTAAATTCTATCTCTCGATCTCGCGGTAATCCCAGGAGGTCATCCGGAAAAACATCGGGATACTCATTAACAACCGGAATCGAAGAGAAATCGACTTCATTTCCTTCCGCTTTCAAGGCATAACACCAATAGCCCGTACAACCTTTATTCAAAAGTTTTACGGCCTTCATGGCACTGATAAGTAACTTGGATTGGCCCGACTTACGTCCCAAAAATGAGTACTCAGATCCGTCTTTTGTCATCATGGTGATAACCTTGGTACGGTAATTCATAATCGCTTGGTGACTATCAAGCCAATCCTCGCCGAGGATCACGTCCTCGCCTTCCATATCAACTATAATCAGATTCGATAACCATTCCATACCGGATATAATCACCAGAAAATCTCTAATCTCCCGGTTCCCTACAATTCTATCCCCGCTAGGCAGTTTCACGATGAAGGGATTGCAAGCAGTCAAACAAGTTATATTCAAACGGCGTACACACTCCAAAGAAATAAAAGAATGTGTAGCACCCGTATCAAAAAGTATAGGGACTGGATACGATAAAATATGAATGGTACCTGAAGCCACCGCCGCGTCGGGTTCGTCTGTTCGACGCATCTCATAAACCCGTGGTTGTACCGAACCGACGCTAGAGTTTCCCCCTCCAGCGTTCTGACCCCGTCCCCGGCCCCTGCCGAAATTCTGTTGAGGTTGACCAAAAGATTGCCGCTGATTTATACCTTGGTCAAGTGGTGTTGGGGCGGAAGCCCGAGTGTCCAAAGTCTGATTCGGCTCAGAACAATAAGCCGCTCTATGTCCCAACTGTCTGCACGTGTGACACTTCAATGGTGGAAAGTTGCATTCCGAATTAACGTAGCCTGGACGACCACAATTATAGCAAGTCACCATGCGATTCGTGGTACCCGGAGTAGGACGGTAACCCCTCTTCCCTTTATTAGAACGTGACGACTGTCTGGCAGAACGATTAGTCGTCTGTGACCTCTGAAAGTTGCCACCCTTAGAGCCAGAAAAATTTCCCGCGACTTTCTGCTTCTTCGGTTCTTCAGCGGTATCGTTGTCGGGGTTTAACATATCATGGGCTAAAGCTCTGTCCTGATACTCTTTTAGTGTGGTACAAGCAAATCCGGCCATGTACCGCCGTAAGTCTAAATTCACCCGCATATCAAAATAACGGATCTTATCACGCTCGTTACGCACTTGATCCTTCACATGGATCAATTGTTGGTTGTACTCCACGATCGCCTGCGAAACGGGACTATCTTGTGGTTTAGCCTCAAAAAAGGCTCGGATTCTGCCCTCTCGCACCGGCCAAGGACAAAACTCAGCCTCCAAAAGCTCCTTAAATTCATCCCACGTGGCAATACGATCCTGTGGCTTTATGACCTTCCACCAGGTAGCGGCTTCCTTAGTGAGGAAATACTGAGCAATCGGTACTTTCCTCACTTTGGGGCAATCAACCGCCTCGAAAATCTTTTCCAATTCCGCTAGCCAATCTTCCCAGCCTAACGGGTCTGTGGCACCGCCAAATTGTGGAGGGTGCATACGGATTACATTCTGAAGCAAGGCATCCGTGTTTGGGTTCAGATTATTCAGCTAAATAGTTTGGGCTAAAATGGTCATCTGAGTAGCCAATTGTTGAAGTGCATTCGTAACTCCAACGTTCGCGTTGTTCCCCTGGCCGTTCGACTGGTCGTGCTGACTTTCGGTGTCAGGATGCACCGAGTTCGACAAACTGGGGTTGGTCGACCCCGCAACTGAACTGATGGAAACGGCCGCGCCACGACCTCTTCCTCGTCCACAGCCACGACCACGGCCACAGCCCCTACCAGCTGACATACTGAAGAACACATAAGGCACGTAAGTACAGTTCAATCGCACGTCATTAAGGTGATCGATTCTCAAGAATATCAATAAAAAGAAGCATAACAAATAAGGAAACACCATAAGAGTAAGAGGTCTTACAAGTTCCGGTCGCACTGTGATGATGGCAGAGTAGTGATACTGTGAACAAATGACGACTCATTCGACCCAAAAGACCGACAGCCTAGGTATCCATAGACCTCTGCTCCGATACCATAATTGTAACACCCCCAGATCCTCCTGGGAATATTACATGCCGTAAACCCTCCTCACAAGGATTTACCAGGCTAAGCACAAAATATTACCGTCATCGGTATTTTTGGCATTTTTGAAATGACGTGAAAAATTGTGCTTAGCCTGGTAAATCCTTGTGAGGAGGGTTTACGGCGGGTAATATTCCCAGGAGGATCTGGGGGTGTTACACCCATAAGCCTTTATTATGACAATAATGGTGCTATTGCACAAGCTAAAGAGCCTAGGTACCATCATAATTACAAATATATACTCAGAAATATCACCTAGTCAGAGAGATCGCCAGACGAGGAGATATTATAATATGCAAAGTAGAAACAGAAGAGAATGTTTTTGATCCACTTACCAAGCCTCTCTCATAAGGAAAGCATGTTGAGCATGATAGATCGATAGGACTAAAAGTCATGAATGAATGGTCCTAGTGCAAGTGGGAGACTGTTGGGAATAGTGCCCTTGGACATTCGGTGTGCCCAGATTTATAATTGTCATATTTAAATAAAGTTATTTGATATCATTTATTTCTCGTTGATTATTATAATGTGTGTATGTTTTAATATTATAATAATCGAATAATAGTTATTCACGAATAATAAGATTATTCAAATGTCCCTGGTCCAATCACGTTGAGTAGAGACTCAAGTGATTAATATACTAGTATAAGTTTGATTGATAATCATCGGATGATTATGCGTATGGTACGGATCAATCTTATGGGTATTGGTTGGAGAACTAATACTGGATAGACTCGCATTTAGATCACTGCATGAAAATATCATAAGTGACTCTCAATATAACAGTATGTCAATAAATCCTTGAACCTGAGATTATCATAGAATCCAACATGATAACTGCTATGCCTTGACATAATCCGTCATCTCAAACATGGTGATCATAAAAGTTAGTGATCGGGATTAGTGAGAGTCATGTAGAGGGCAATTAATAATCAAGATGGGGATTTGTCCCTCTCTTTAGTGAGAGAGATATCTGCTGGGCCCCTCGATAAGTAGGACTGGAGGAAATGCATGGTCATGCTCAAATGAAGAGTCATTTGATTCAATCAGTCAACTTAAGATCGTGAAAGCATTTGAACATAATAAGTATGAAAACTTCCATGGCTTAGTTCAAATATGATATCACGTGACAAAGGGATTTGACATGTTGAATGGTTTAATGGACTATAAACTTATATTATTTGGGTAGTCATAATGTCGTGCTAGAGACCGCTTATGATTTATTATTTAATAATGTATTAAATAATTTCCAACATAATATAAGCCTTTTGGGTCACACATACGACAACTAAAGACAAGCAAGAATATTTAATAGATATAATATTGGATATTATATTTATTAAATAATGAGTAATATATAATATAGGATATTATATATTATATTATTTAATTATATCAACTGGAAAGATAAATATAATATTAGATATTGTATTTATAAGAGGATTAAATAATAAGTAATATATAATATGAGATATTATATGTATTGTATTATTTAAAAAGTTGAGGGGCAACTAAGCAAATACTAGAGTTTGACTCTAGGATTTACTTAGTATAAATAAAGGGTTTTGGACAAGGGATTGTTATAAGAAAAATTATACAACCCTAATTTTTGTAACACAAAAATCGGCCCCCATTTCTCTACTATTCGTCTGACTTGGTTTCAGTCCGGGAATTCATTTCGGCCATCTCCGTCCTCTTCCCTTAGTTGATTTTGATCAACAGTACGAATTCTTCTAGCAAGAAATTATTTGTTGGACTGTTTATCATCATTATTCGTAAAGATCTAGCAATCCGGCTTGTACCAATTGTTCGTGTGTGGTTCACCGAAAGAGGAAGAGGATTTAATCAGCTTCTAGTCCGGGTTTAGATCTGTTCTTCGAATTAAGGTAATTTGACGAACTCTTAATAAATCAATTAAATTACTGCATGTAGATCCTCGTCTGGATTTTTTCATTAATTTATTCCGCTGCGTGTTGCTCATATTTATTTTATTAGATACACGTAAAACCCAACACCATAGACCCTACTGCTCTTTCTATCTCTCTCTCCACTACTCTTTCTATCTCCACTGCTAACTCCACTGCCACGCCACCACACCATCGCCCCACCATCATTACATCATGTCGACTTCCACTCGTGCCGACAAGGGCAAGAGCCCTGCTGAAAATCAAGGCGCTACTCAAACTACTCAAACTCGATCAAAAAGAGGAGGAGGAAGAACCGGCGCAAGACAAGCTCGTGCAATGGCGGCAGAAGAAATTTCAAGGGCCTATGCCAAACGACTTCAAGCACAAGAAGAACATTAATGTTACGATGAATTTCGTAGGCAAGATGAGGCTATTAAACGAGAATCTCAACAACAATCGAATTTGGGAGAAAAAGAAGAAGAAGTCCAAGCACCACCACCAACAAGAGCTCTCACCTCATCAATCATTACTAAGCATTTCAAAAAAGTGCCTAGGGTCGTACCCGCCGGAACGGAGACAAGCTAAAACAATGCCGGCGATAAGGTAACTAAATTCAATGCCTATTGCAACTATTGCAATAATTTTATACAAGTGGACGTACGAAGGATGTTATGGCACACTAACCCGACATATAGAGACTTATCATCCGGGAGAATTTGGAATTGCAACCAACCAAACTCAAATACGTGGTGGAACGACTTCCTTGGTGACGGGTACGCCTTCTAATCTCTATTTATGTATGATCATAATCATGCCGAAAATGTTATGGCTAGGTATTGTGCAATGGAAAAACTACCTTTAAATTTGCCGATAAAAAAGTTATGAAATATCTACAAAGATGCATACTGTCCTAATGCAAAAAAAATTAGTAGAAGTATTATGCTTAGGTGAATTAGGAGACAAGCGAATTAGGAGACAAACTTTTGATAAAAAGAACGAGTTAATGAAGTATTTGATTTGTCTAGACCATAAAGTTTCAATTTGTGCGGATATTTGGACGGATTATTATCATAAAAATAATATGGTAATTACTTGTTATTTGGTGGATGATAAATGGATATTACAAAAATGTTTGATTGCATTTATGGAGTTCGATGATCCACACACGGCTAATAATATTGCTTTAATAATTATTACCATTTTAAATGAATATCAATTTATTAATAAAGTTTTCTTGATTGGTTTTGATAATGCATCGGTAGCACCACTAGTATTCCCGAACTTATTGAAGCATGTACTCTATCTTTTAGTGGAAAATATTTTCATAGTAGATGTATTTGTCATATTTTGAATTTATGTGTTCAAGATGCACTAATGAATCGATTGGTCCAATTGAAAAAGTTGTTTCATGTTTGCATAAAAATATACCGTTAGGAAAAAAATGACAAAAATATTGTAGGAATAAATATATTGCACATAGGAGTTTGGTTAGAGATGTATCACATCGTTTGAATTCAACTTATGAAATGATTAATGGTACTTTAGAATATAAAAATATTTATGTGAATTTTTTAGAAAAGAATTTGCTACGGTTCAATTAACATTATTGCCTTGTCATTGGGATCAATGTATTGATTTATATTCTTTATTAAAGGCTTTTAACAATGCTACTATGCCATTATCAGGTGTTTATTATTGTACTTCTGTTTGTGTGTTGGAACATTGCATGTATATTGACCTTAGTTTTAAGACTTGTCTTACTAGATCAAATTTGCAAGGTGTGATTTATTTTATGGTGCAAAATTGCTACAATATTTTTCTTATATTCCGGATGTTTTCTTAGTAGCTAAATGTTTAGATCTTAAATGGAAATATGATGGTGTTTGTTAAATGTTAGATGTATATTATGGTGCTTTCAAGCAAATGGACTTTTTAAATGTACAAATTGTTGGAGATTTAGCTTCATTTGATATTCTTAATGTCTCACAAATAAAAGATGATTTAGAAAGAATATTAAGAACTCTTTTTACCGAATATAAGGTGATTTACGGTAGTGATCTTAATATAAATGAAACACCAATTTCTACTACTACCTCTTCACTTATACCACTTGATTTAAACTCCTTAGATCCATCAGTTCAACAATTGAATAATATGTACCAAGATAGATCTTATGAACTTACTGGGGGCAAGGTAATAGTGAATTGGATATGTATTTGGGTTGTCGTTTTGTTTTTTGTGTTGAAGATAGTACTCCCCAAATCAACGTGATGAAGTGGTGGTCAAAGAGAATGGAGTATCCAATTCTCTCTATCATGGCGAAGGAATTATTTGTCATCCCCGCATCTACCGTCTCTATCGAACAAGCTTTTAGTACTAGCGGACTAATGTTAGACCAAAGAAGATCAAGGATGAAACCAATAAACATTGAAGCCACAATGTTACTTGATGATTGGTTGAATGCGTAGCTTAGAGATCAAGAAATTGATTGGGATGATGTAGATGACAGCAAAAATGAAGAGTTCGCCGAAAGTGATCGATCAGCGGCGGACGAGAACTAGGAAGCATTAAAAACGTAATCGAACTACGTGTACTTTGATTCTCTCTGAGGATACGTAGGCAACTCAATTTTAGTTTTAAAATTGAGCTCAAGTCCTTTTTATTTTAATTTTTTCCCTTTTCAAATGTATTGAGTAATTATTTTGTTTAGTATTGTCATGTTACTTGTAATGTTTCCTCTTTTCACTTGTTTGTTTATTTTAATTTATTCTTTAATAATTTTTATTTAGTGGTATTTTAATTAAACAGCAAAAAATAGTTACAAAATGTGAATTCCGGAACCGGCGGTCCAGACCAGAACCAGCGGTTTTTATCCGACCTAGAATCGCCAATTTTAAGCCCGATCTAGAACCGCCTCCCTTCTTTAAGGGCCGGTTACGGTTCACCCTCCTATGAACCGTGAACCGGAAGGCCGAGGCTCGGAACCGGCAGGCTTAGGCCCGTGGGCAGGTCTAACTATAGCCACCGGGGTTGCTGTAGGATCAGCTTCCGGCTTCATAGATTTCTTGGTTTTCTGCTTCTTCTTCTTGATAGTTGTAGGTGAGCTGCTGTCGGGAATACTTCTTATCTTGCTGACAACCTTCTTCTTACTGTCGACCGATATGGATTTAGAGGTAAGATCAGCAACATCCCTGGGGTCTTTGGATGTTGGGGGGACAAGGGATTGGGCCTGTTAGCGACAAGTGAGTCCTTGTTGAAAACTGATGGCTCCGAGCCACCAAGTAATTTCCCGGCAAGAATCTTCTTGGCACTGGCTGACTGTTGTATGCCACAGCAAGTCAGGATGTAGTTCAATATGAGGCCAAAAGATTTTATAGCAGAGTCAGGCTTTGATGCTTCCTCCTGAAGCCTTTTCAAGATGATCTGGCACCAATTCATCTTTTCTCTAGTCATGATGGCCACCATCATCCTGAAACGTAGGCTTGTGCACATCTTGAATGCACCAGTTTTGTTCTCAACCACCCCGCAACAAAAATCATGCAAATAAGTATAGGGCAGGTGAAGTTCTTCTTGTGACAAGACATATGGACTTGAGAAGGTTGGGAGTTCCCAGTGAACAGGCCCCAGTAAGCCTTTAGAAGCTCCTGAGATCCAAAGGACTCCAGTTCCTCCAATGATAACCCATCAGAAGGAAGTCTAAACAAACGTTCAAGTAGTTCATAGTTGACGGTTATCTCCTTGTATTGGATGATGCTAACGATGGCAGTGACGTCAGAACCCTATTTGTTCGATGCATAGTGAAACTCGGCGTCAACAAAGAACTCTTAAACTATCTGTTGATCATATCTCTCTGGATGCAGGCTACCCAGACGGTAGAGTCCGGTTTGCTTCACATGAGATATAACAAGATTCATCTCGGCCATATCCTCATCCTCAGAGACAATACACTCCTGCAAAACTGAGCGTGGAAAGATTCTTCCATCTATGATTAAGTCCTTATTCTTAGGTGATAAAGATGAAGTTTGAGAAGAATACATGTTTGCAAAAATAGATTGAAAAATACATAATTAGAAAGCTAGAAAGTATATAGACTGTATGCTATAGGTTTGATAATATGCAGAAATCGTAAAGAGTCTGTAGATCAGCATACTTACCCTTTTACAGGGTATAGGGAAGACTAGGTCACAGTGATCAGTCAAATTTAAGGGATGCGAACCGTCTTTAAATGAACGTACATGATGGGTTCACATGTAACTTGTATGTCTAATCCGTCAGTTTTGAAATTAATGAGCAGTCCTATTTCTGACATAGTTCGTCTTCCACTATTGCACGAAGCGGCAGTTTGAATTTTGAAATCACGGTTTTTAAGGCATTGAAGTCCATGTGTCTCTTTGTTATTGAAAGGTAAATCGTTTTAAATTCAGACAATGCATGTGGACTTAAAACAATTTGTTGTGTATAAAAATATAAGTTTGGATATGATTAAAATATCAATTGACATACTACAGTGTATGTGATGTATCCACGAAAATATTTCGTTCCCCCTTAAAAGGTACATACAGAATTCAATTCTTACAACAATATTGGATAAGTATTGTATTCTTGGGTCATACTGTATTGCCCCTTAATTACTGCACACATCATATGTAGGAAGTTTATATACCTTCTTCTTCCTCCTATAGTAAAGATACGACTTGGAGTTCTGAGTGTATAATTAATTAAAGTGGATACTGTATTCATGGGTCTTACAACATTGCCCCTTAATTAATGAATAAAATGTAAAAACTTACACCGAGTTTGGCTGTAGCATTCCCAATTCTTGGCGAAGCATGCAGAGTTTGGTGGTGCTGAGAGGTTTTGTAAAGATGTCGGCTAACTGGATGTCTGTATGAATCTTATCGATCCGAACATCTTTATTCTCAACATGATTCCTAATGAAATGATGCTTCGTATCAATATGCTTAGTTCGCGAGTGCAATACAGGATTGTGCGTGATTGCAATTGCACTCGTGATATTGCATATGGCTGGAGTCTCTCAGGCATGGATCCCATAATCTTGTAATTGCTGTTACATCCAAAAAATCTTCATACAACAACTTACAACAGCATAATACTCTGACTCGGCTATAGAAAGCGAGTTAGCCAATTGCTTAATACTGAACCATAACACAAGTCTAGTCCAAGGAAGTGACAAGTGCCGTTTGTACTCTTCCTATCCAGCATACTGCCTCCGAGATCCGAGTCGCTATAGCCTACCAAACCGAATCCTCATTTCTTAGGATACCACAATCCTACATCGATTGTTGCTTTTACATACTTAAGGATTTGTTTGGCTGTGGTTAAGTGTGACTCCCTAGGTGCTACCTGGTATCGATCACACACTCCTACAACAAACTAGATATCGGGCTTACTGACTGTTAGGTACAGGACTGAGCCTATTAGCTTCCTATAGAGGGATTGATCAATCGGCTTTCCAACTTCGTCAGCACTTATCTGTGTGGAAGTGCTCATGGGGGTAGATGATGATTTGGAGTTGTTCCTTACGAATCTTTTGAGCATCTCATTGTTGTACTTCTCATGGTTGATAAATATACCTGTAGGGAGTTGTTTCACCTGCAATCCTAGAAAATAGCTAAGTTCTCCTATCATACTCATATCAAATTTACTTTGCATGATATGAGAGAACCTTTGACATAAAGCAAGGTTAGTTGAACCAAATATAATATCATCGATATATATTTGAACCGTAAGTAGGTCATCATCTTCCTGTATTTTAAAGAGAGTTTTGTCGACTGCACCTTTCTCAAATCCATTATTGATCAGGTACAGTGACAGCGTTTCATACCAGGCTCTAGGTGCTTGCTTTAGTCTATCTAGTGCTTTTTTTAGCCCTGTATACAAGGTCTCCGCCCTCAGTGTTGACGAACCCTGGTGGTTGTTCAACATAGACTTCTTCGGTGAGGTCTCTATTCAGGAATACGCTCTGAACATCCATTTGATATACAATAAAGTTCTTGTGAGTGGCGAATGATAGGAATATCCTGATGGATTCTAGTCAGGCTACGAGTGCAAATGTTTAATCAAAGTCGATTCCTTCTTCCTACCTGTATCTTTGGGCTACTAGTCTGGATTTTTTCCTGATTATTAGTCCATTCTCATCCTTTTTTATTCTGAATATCCATTTGGTTCGATGATTGACCGATGTCTTGTTCTGGGAACTAGGTACCAAACATTATTCCGTTCGAAACCGTCAAGCTCTTATTCTATTGAAGTGATCAAGTGAGAATTATTCAGAGCTTCATTGGTTGAAACCGATTCGGACTGAGGTAAGAATATAGCTAAGGTGCACGTAGCGAGTCTTTTAAGTTCGGCTTGAGATTTCCATACAGGATATTGAGACTTTTTAGAATCCGTATCTTCCTATGCACAAAGTACAATGCCTTGTGTACTCTGTATTTTCCTACGTGTGGTTACATAGGCATCGATATCTCCGATTATTAATTCCTGGGGGTGATATATTATCCATCTCTTGTGAGGTTCTATCTCGGCATCCCATGCTGTATCCTGTGGTATTGTAGCCTTAGCTTCAGCTTGTATAGCATCAGCTTTGACTGCTTCTGTTCTTACAGCGCCGCGATTGATTTCTAGGTCCACGAATGCATCATCAATAGGAAGTGTCTGGATGCTCTGGGTTATGTATTCTACTCCTGTAGGGTCACAATGGGGTTTATCTAATACTATATGGATGGATTCCTCTATTGTCAGCTTTTTTTGTTAAATATCCTCAAAGCTTTGCTAACAAAGGAGTATCTAATGAAAATACCCTCATCCGACTTTTCGTCGAAGGTCTTCAGTTGATCCTTCCTATTGTTTAGCACGTAACACCTGCATCCAAAAATGTGAAAGTATGCAACCATTGGATTTTTATAATTACACACCTCATATGCTATTTTGTTGTGATGCTTGTTGATGATACAACAGTTTTGTGTACAACATGTTGTATTTGTCGTTTCTCCCCATAAATGCTGCGGGAATTTGCTTGCGGCTAACATGGTCCTTGTTGCTTCTTTCAGTGTCCTATTCTTACGCTCGACAACACCATCTTGTTGAGGAGTCCGGGCTGCTCAGTATTCGTGTTGTATTCTATTATCCGCACAGTATTGCTCTATAAAGCGATTTGTGATTTTTGTGTCTCTGTCTGAACGAATGGGTATAATACTCAGCCTTTCTCATTCTGCAGCTTCTTCAGGAGCTCTGGAAACTTTGTGATGGTATCTTTATTTTTGCTCAGGAAGATGGTCCAAGCATACCTGGAAAAATTGTCAATAATAACAAGACAGTATTTCTTACCTCCCAAACTTACAGGGTCTACGGGGCCGTAGAGGTCCATATGTAGCAAATCCAGTACCCTGTGGGTAGACAGATATGACTTGCTCTTAAGGGTGGTCTTAACTTGCTTGCCTTTCTGGCAGGGTCCACGGATGTTGTTCTTATGAAATGACACATTGGGCAAGCCTCTGACCATTCCCTTTCGAGCTAGCTTGTTGATAGTCTTGAAGTTGATGTGCGACATCCTTTTGTGCCATAGCCAGCTTTGATCTACAGTGCCTCTGACAATAAAACATGGAATAATAGAGCTTGTGGGCTTCCATTCAGCAATATATATTACATGACTGGCTTCTTGTAAGGGCGACTTGGTTGGTCTTGATGTCCTTCACCCTATAGTGATCTACATAGAATTTTACCGAGAACTGTTTGTCACAGAACTGGCTAATACTAAGTAGATTATACTGCAATCCTCCAACATAGGCTACGTCGATGACTTTAAACTTTCCTACAAGCAGGGTCCCTTTTCCTCTTGTTCTTCCTTAGATTTTGTCACTGAATCGCACCTTTGGACCACGATCTTCTACATAATCTGATTGCTTGCTGATTCTCCTGTCATGTGCCGAGAACATACACTATCGAAATACTAAATGTCCTTCTCCTTGATGTCCTGTAATCAAACAAATTAGATAGATTTAGGTCCCCTTTAATTTTTGGGTCCATAGTTGTTAGTGCCTTTTGGTACCCAAATTTGCCTGACAGCAATTGGTTTGCTGTAGGTTACTTATGGTCCAGTCTTGCGATATTTACATGTGACAGGCACATATTAGTTGTAATCCTAATTATTATGCATGAAAAATCTAGGGTTTTGGTTCCAGTACGCTTGCCGTCTCGGAGGGGGAACCATTTCGTCGGCCTCAATGCTTGTCTTATAGGTTTCTAGTTGGATTTCCAGATCTGTTGATGGTGGAACTGCACGGCAGCCTGCTTCCTGGATGGATATCTAGGTTCATGTATCTAGTATATAGGTGCACTGTACTGTTGGTAGTACTGCGGTGCATAAATTTGATACTTAGATACAACCTTTTTTATGGATGACTGCTAACACTGTTGGTATGCTCGGGGATCATATTGTTGGTGATTAGCATTGTGTCTTATAGGTCTGGGAGACTGGGTTCCGTTGCTTATGATAGGAACTTGGGGGCGGAATCACAGCCTTTGCTGTCCTAGGTGGAGCAATTATGACTTTTATGGGACTTGAAGCCTCTTCGAGTTCAGGAATGGGTTCCACTCCCCTTACAAACACCGTACTAGACTTTCTCTTGTGGACAACGAGTCATATCCTAAGCCACATTTATCTTTGGCATGCTGCCCAGTGCTTAGTATGTCTTCCATCTTTCTAGATGATTTTTCAAATGATTTAATGATGGTCTCGAGTTCCCCTCCTCGTTTCACGAGAGTTTGTATTTTAACTTCTAATAAAGTATAATCATTTGTCTTGTCATTATTACGAGATTTTACCTCATTTAGTTATGTTTCAAGTTGATGATTGTTTTCCATTAGTTAAGTGATTTTGCTGTTTTCACAGTATAAAGACATGTTAATTATTCTTTACCAAATTATTTTCATCTTTCAGCTCTAAGTTTGAAATGGTGAGCTGTATGTTTTCCTGTTTGAGCATCTCATGGGCTTTTTGAATGGTTCTAAACTCATTCATCAAATTTTCAAACGTATGCGATGCATTGGTAGGAATAGTTGAGGTTGAGATTACCTCATCATCGCTGTCATCATCATCCTCCACTTCTTTGTCCATAAATCACATATATGCTTTATCCTCTATTTCATGTCGGAGGAGTCACCGTCAGTGATCGCCTGTAGGAACTCCCCGATCTTGTTTGATGCGGGTGAGGCTTCTGATTCTCCAATCAGGGCCTTGAGCTTGTTACGCCAGATGCGCTTTTTCTAATCCTTCTCTTGTTGCTCAGCTTCGGACAATTTTTGTACTTTGAAATGAGGACACTTATTCGCATAATGTCCTGGTTTCCTGCAGTTGTAACACATGTTAGAATCTCCAGATGAAGGTTATTCATAATTCACCCTGTCAGATGGCTTGAGCCTGTATGGGGCATTTCCAGACTTCTTGATGAACTTCTTGAATTTGTGCATGAGCAGGGACATCTCGTCTTGCGATAGGATGTCATCGTCGGTGTCTGCTGCCTTGCATGCTGATTTGGATGTGCTGGGTTCGGAAATGTCTTCTGTTAGACACAACAACCAATGCTGTGGTCTTGGCAGGTGACTTTTCTGCCTTCTCTCATGTCAATGTCATACTCAAAATATTTAAGGTCAGATAAGAGATCAAATGTAGATATGTCATTAAGATTACAAGACATACACATAGTTGTGGTCTTAATGTCCCATCGGGCAGGGATTGATCTAAATATTTTTAAAATTTTCTCCTTTTGAGTATACACATTAGCCAATGCTTCAAGTTTGCCGACAATGCCGGTAAATCTGAGGTCAAGCTCCTCAAGCGTCTCGGAAGATTTCATTTCAAAATATTCGAATTGCTGAGTTAGTTTGGAATTTTTTTTTCTTTCGAGATCTCATTTCCCTCGCAAATAAGCTTGAGTTTCTCCCAGATTTCTTTGGACGTCTTACAGCTTCTTACCTTCGAGAATGTGCCTTTGTCGAGAGTGACAAATATCACATTATTAGCCACATTATCGATTTTCATAGACTTGCGATCGTCCGTTGTCCACTGCTCGCGATCCTTCTCGAGCATCTCTGTATAAGGTTGCCCGTCAATTCTTGCAGCCATATTGACCTTCATTATCTTGATTGGTCCTTCCTGAATGATGAAGATCATCTCTTCGTGCATCGCTACAAAATGAGCTTCCAACCTAATTCTCCAATCACCAAATTCATTAATATAGAACATATGGACTATATTGATCATCGAGGTGTCCATGATAGCAGTAAGATATATGATGAAAGTATAAAAATAAGGTTTTCAAAAGCTAGTGATTTTTTTGGATCTGATTCGGTTAAAAATTCGACTGATTCTTTGTAGAATCAACCGCTCTGATACCATTTGTTAGCCACACAATATACACTAAACAGCTTAGTGGGGGGGTTGAATAAGCTGTATCTTTTTCGAAGTTATTTGCATAGTGGAAGTATGATATTACGTTGCTGTAAATACAACAACTAAGTAATCTCCTATTTGCTTGGTGCGTACAAGGTTTTTGCAATATATATATATACTTAGATCACACAAGCAGATATGAAAACAGTAAATGACAGAATATAAATACACACAAATTTAAGTGGTTTGAGGTAAACCCTTCTATGTTACTTGAGCCGTTCACACAGATTGGATTGGCTTATTCGACTTGCTTGTTCTCACACAGTCGAAGCTTCTTCTTCAATGCTATTCACCCCACACATGTCAGAACTATCAAGGCTTATTAGTCCACACAATGCTAATTTAAGCTCAACGAAAGGTTTGGTAGAACAAGGTCAAAGAGCAGCTGTATGCTTGATGAGGGTTCACTGTAAGGTGTGTCGTTTTCGTTGAGGACTCTGTGTATTTCTTCTCTTGATGAAGATGTATGCTCAAGGAAATATACTGCTCTTTGTTAGCTTGATATTCAGATTGTCTGAGCTAATGCGTCAGATGTATTTCGCGAAGTAAAGTGTTCAAGTTCGTTCATGAGCAATGTCCTCTTGCTTGGGGCTATTTATAACCTTGGAAATAGATCCATTATAAATGCAGTCGTTGGCCGGTTAGTGAGATTGAGACTACTCTGATTAGCGGCTTCAGAATGTTTGGACTATATGCGATTCACACTTAATACTTCAGACATTTTTTTTTACTAGCATTAAGTGCTATTCAGAATGTTCAGACTGTAGTCTTTTTCGGCCGCATTAAATACTGTCCTATCATCATTAAATATTACTTTAACCGTGAATAGTTTGTGAATAAATAATATTTCTTTCACAGCGGTTTAAAGTTTTCTTCAATCCTGTTAGATATTTGTTATACTTTTCCTAAGTAAAACACTTACGACATGTTTGCTATGTCCAACTTCTTCATATCTTGCTGTATATGATGAACACGCTGTAGGAAATGACTTCTGACTATGCTGAAAGATCTTTCACTGTATGGACAGGCAGTATGAAGTCTCCTAATAGTTTTCTAACAGGCTGCATTTCCTAATTTTTTTGCGTAAGAAAAATAATAATTTTAATTTCACAACATAACTGCACCCATGCAAAGGTGATAAATCAACAGTCATATCCCTTGATTACAATAGAGACAAAAGAAAGAGACTTCGACTATTGTGCGATTAGTATTGTTGCCCTTTATCCTCTGTCAAGCCGATCCCATGACCGCGCTCGAGCTGCAAAATTTGAGCGCATAACAGGCACCACCTCCTGAATACTCGGGGGTTAGCAAACTGGAATTTTGCTAGTGCATGTACATCATATACAAGGTATACGAGAAATATTCACACCAGTCCAAATGGGTCACAAATGTGATACAAACCACAAGGTCACACATCATCATATGGTATACGCATACACAAGAATAACAATCATTCGTAAAAGTCTCACCTTCTCAAAGAGAAGTAAAAATACAAAATTTCTAAAAATACCCCCCTTGAGTCAAGAGAATTAGTTCAATCCTTGGGAAATACAGTTGAAAATCATTTTAGTAAAATAGTTGAAAAACGTCTTGACTTGGGTCGATTTAAATGATTCAATAAGATTAAAAAATTGAATGAAAATACTTTACAGACTAATTTCAAAATCTCCCAGGGTCCTTGACCCAATACACGGAAACACTTTTGAAAGTAGTTAAAAAATATCTCGGGTCCTTGACCCAATACGCGCTTTCTCAGTGAATTCCTGCTTAAGACCATCAATGACTAATTAACCCTCGAAGATCTCGTCAGAACTCTTTGGTCGCTTAACCCTTGATTTTCTTACTGATACCAATATTTTCAGACAATGTTTGAAAATTATTTAAACGCACAAATTCATAGGTATCAGGGTCTTAGCTATCACACAAGTATCCTCCGCTCTGAAGCCTACCAGGAGCCTCTACTGAATCATATGTGCACCGACGTTCACTACATCATAGTGGCCGCACCCTTGTACATGTCGCCGTGCCGACATCACTCACACTAGAGCTGCCCCTTGCAACACGCATTTAGGCAACACTGTCGTTCCACCATCCATAGGATCCACTCCTTGCAGCATGCACAAACCGAAGTACACAACCCCGCCCTCCACAGCTTCAGATACGACGTACCATAACAAGCAAATATTCATGTTGGCAAACCACACAAGATTCCATCAACACTCCATACAATCTCAACTGCATACGTTCGAAGCAAATCATTAACAATTCATATCCACATAATCTATCGGACAATCAATATTGCAACCATAAGGGTTTCATACCCCAGTTCACATATATCAATATCAAGAAAAGTCACAAAGTTGAACGTACTCTGAACAAACACCACTAGAATCAAACCACATATCCTTTGATCCCCATAATCACGGAACAAAGAAGTTTTTCAATATATGTATATATATAAACACATAAACTCACATAAACATCCATTCATAATAAAATGATACACCTTGATCATGTAAGGATTTGCGAGGAATACAATTCGTATGGCAAGGTACTTGACCCGATAATCACTCCCAAATACTTTGTAGAACACGGGTCGATCGGAAAACTCTGAAACCTTGTTGCTAGAATATGAAGACGACGATGAACAAAAGAGTTTCAACACAAGATCTTCGCAAGGAGTTCGACCCTAATATCATATCATCACCCAATCAACAATTGTACACGGAAAATAATCGTAGAACACCCGAATCCCCACTATGACATTCTAACAGACATCTAAAAGGCGTTAAATTTATCGGACTCGACCAACCGGAGCAACACTAACAACTAAACCACAGAATAATAAAGAAACCGGTAGAGTACAACTATATCAATGATAATCCATCACTAATCTAAGCTAGGTCCGATTAAATGGACGAAATCAACCAAAAAGCCCTAAATCCCTAAAATTAAGGTTTTAAGAATCTTACCTTGATTCAGATGAAATGAGAGGATCAAGATATGATTAATAAATGCTAGGGACCTAAAAATCTCGTTGATTGATGATTTTCTCAATGATTCATGCTATCCCATGCCCTAGACGCGGAAGAGAAAGAGGTGGAGTGAGAAATGAGTGAAAATCCGTCTGTCAAGTCATATATATACCCGTGGAGACACACGAGCAGGCATGCATGAGCAGTCGGTCGTGCGTGACTTATGTGCCAAGATCATGTCCGGGAACAGCCCAGAGGTGCACGACCATAATGCTCGGGCATCCGGTCGTGCGCTGCACACCGCCCGGCCTCTGTTGCGCTGCACGAGTGCGACACGAGCACCTGCTCATGTGGCTTTATCGTGTGCGCCTGCTCCAGGCATCCCAGTGTCGCACGAGAGTCTACTCGTGCGTCCGCGCGCGCCATACTCGTGCGCGGGCGTTACCCACTACCCCAGGTTCTGCCGCACCGCACGAGCAGCTGCCCGTCTGGCCTGATTGTGCGCACCTGACCAACCAATGGTCCAGCCGAAATGCCTCATCGAGTCATCTTTCCAAAATTGCGTGGGAACTAAACATGACAAAACGCTCATATGGAGTCTCAACAACAAATTCAAACACTAATCAGGAACTAGAGGAACGTAGTGGAAAGAAAGAATATAACAGAAAAATAATATAAACGATACATTAGGTACAAACAATCAAAACAATCGAGAGATATGAAAACGAGAAAAATAGGGTTGCTACATTCTACCCCACTAAAAATAAGTTTCGTTCCAAAACTTAAAACAAAGAGCGGCATACAAACAAAGAGAAGCAACCACTCCGCTCAGCTCCAAAACGTAACGAGTGATATGTAAATGCAACGTTCCTCGAAATGCGATGAACTATCTAAGTAAACATCTGGTACACGATCAAGGCAATAAACATACATATGAAAATGATGAATCGAAGTGGAGGGGTATGAGTTCGAAAATAAACGCCCTAAGAGGTAGGAAAATTATAGAATGGCTCATATGTCTTGAAACCATGTTTCGAGCTCGAGCTGTAATATCCGCATTTTTTCTTTCCCTTGTATTTTCATTTTCGGTGTATTTCTCGGTTGTAGTGGCCCTCGTGTATCTTTCAGCGTATCTTTTCAATCATGTATTGATATGATTCTCGTAATTGTTGTGCGGAACTGCCGTTTCGGGGTTACCGTGGATCCATTCTATGTTATGACGCGTTTTGAGAAGTTCCGTTTGATGTTTCGTTCATATTCCAGTGTTTTGGACCGATTATGTTTCGTACCTAGCGCACGCTATGTTTGCTGCATAGCGCACGCTGAGGGGGGCCTTAGTAGCGCACGCTACAGATGCTTCGTAGCGCGCGCTAGAGAGCAAGCCTGGGAGTGGCAGTGCTGATTCCAGCCCTCTGGACTGGCGGATTAGCGTACACTACGTAGTCT
This sequence comes from Orobanche coerulescens, assembly GCA_033398695.1. Lineage (NCBI taxonomy): Eukaryota > Viridiplantae > Streptophyta > Magnoliopsida > Lamiales > Orobanchaceae > Orobanche > Orobanche coerulescens. The sequence continues at coordinate 18,756,113 of CM065814.1, read as the reverse complement.
AGCGCACGCTAATGTCGGGGGCTAGCGCACGCTGAGTTTCCCAGTAGCGTGCGCTAGCGTGAGTGTCCAAGATTAGACGCTTTACTATCGGACTCAATGCTTGCCCGTGTAACGACGTTATTGGTCGATAGCGCGCTACCGATACACTTTAGCGCACGCTACGCTTGGTGGATAGCGCGCGCTAATCGGATCAGGAGTGTATCGACAGCTTGCTTCGGACTCACCGATGTCCGTAGCGACGCTATTGGTCGATAGCGCGCTACCGAGAGATTATTAGCGCACGCTACGTTTGAGTAGCGACGCTAACGCCGTAACTGCCACCGGATCGGGACGCTAACTGTATGGCCTGTAGTTTTACCCCGTTAGCGCATGCTAACCTTGAGAATTAGTGCGCGCTAACACTCCCTGGCTATATAAACCAGGGAGTTGACCGAGATGAACACAATTTCTCATTTCCTCCTCCTCTCCGCGGCTAAGGCGATTTCGGGCGATTTTCTTGGCGATTTCTTCCTCCAATCATCTCATCCAACATCTTTCTTGAGTTCTTGGCGTATTATAGCAACATCAACACGAATCTTTCATCCTAATCCAAGGTAAATCTCTTAGAACCCTACTTTTGGATAATTTGGGGGTTTTGGGATTTTCTTCCGATCCGTTCCGTTTTGTTGGTGGATTCATGATGAATATGATTAATCTTGTTGGTATTCTTAGTTTCCCTACGGGTTCATGGTATATTTCGTGGTTTTTACGGAATCGAGAGGGTTTGGTTGTGGTCCGCCCTCGTTGTTGTTTATATACGAATATACATGAATCGTAGGCGGGTTTTCGGGTGTATTCCATTTCCGTATTCATCTAGAGTTGGTTGTGATTATGTTCTTCGAATCGTTAGGTTCGGTTCCGTTGATTCCTAGCATTCGTCGGTGATTATCCTTTCCGTTCGTTGCGTCGTCGATTATTCAAGGCAAGTATTTTTGGAAACCTTTATGCTTAACGTGAAATGGTAATGTATATTGTGTGTGATTGCTCACCTCGGGAGGGTCCGACGGGATCACGGAGGGAATCCAATGGTATAGCCCTGGATTCACGAGTTTGTTTCGCTAGCCAGCTCGGGAGGGTCCTTAGGGATCACGGAGCGGGATCAATGGTATAGCCCTGTTCCCAAGGCGATGCGTGTGCGTGATTTATTTTATAATATGGCCAGCTCGGGAGGGTCCATAGGGATCACGGAGCGGGATCAATGGTATAGCCCTGTTCCCATGGCAAATTGTTTGACTGTTTGTTTCCGAAAAAGACATGTCTGGTTTTGGCTTTTGAAATTGATATTGGTGCATATACTATGAAATGTGTAAGTGATTGGTTTGCCTTGATTACTTGTACTAGCGTAATTGCTAACCCCTTTGGGGACCCGTTTTGGGGAAATTCTTGTTATGGATTTCAGGTTATGATTATCCGGACGAGCGAGCACCGGGGCAGCACGAGGATGTTGGCCAGGGTTGTTTACATGTGCATTTGGGTCTTCTTATTTCTTTCGTTTACTTCGATTTGGTTGTTTCCCACTTTTATAAACATATAGATTGTACTCGCGAGTACTTAGGCTTTTCATTTTAAACTCCGTAATGTATTACTTTACATTGTTACATTGTCGGTTGATGCTTAATTCGCCGGTTGCTCCGGGCGTATCTTTATATGTCATATTATTTAAATGCGTGTCCGTGCAAACCGAGATGGTTAGTCGAGTGGTGTTTTCTTGTTGTAGCCTGGTGGGTCCCACGTAGCGGTCCACGGCGCTGTAATATACTCCGAATATCTCGGGATGTTACACGAGCAACAACATCCAAGCTCACAACACGTCTGAAAATGTAAATTGAACTTGTAGAAACAACTAAAAACGACAGTTTTGAGGAAAATTTGTAACGATCAAACTCAAATGCGAAAAAGCCACAATAATTCGCTGATTTCGATAAAACAGCTCCAAAACTCGTTTGGATGATAGTAAACTGTGCAAAACAATATTTTCTCAGCTCAAACATTGTTGATGGTGTAGCGTTCGCTAATTATACAATATATGCTAACAGTGTAGTCTTTGCTATTTCGACCGCAACTCCTTCGTTCGGACTCCGATTGACTCACGATTTGGACCATTGGAAACCTAACTCAACTCTTTATGATAATGTTTATTTTTAGAATTTTTAGACTCTATAAATATTGATGGTGATCTTACAAATTCAAACTAAATGAACAATATTTTCTCAATAATGTCTATCCGCAATACTCTTGGCATTTCCAGCATACTATCGCTTTATAAACATGGAAGCATGACATCAACAAACGTCGTTCAATGAAAAAATAATTCTAACCACTCGAAAACAGCAAAATATTTGGCATAAAATGGCAATCAATTCACGATAATAAGAAATAAAAATTTCGGGTATTACAATGCTAAGTTCACTCATATGGGTTCGAATGAATCCTACGATTAGGGTTCTACATGAGCTGACCTATACTGAACCCTCACTGGGTCCGTCTCGACTCGAACTTATTCAAACCTTAGGTTCGATTTGGCTCGAAAGTTTGGAACATCATAATTTGAGGTTCGATTCGGTACGAAGGCTATTTTTTTATTCGGTTCGATTCGGCTCGAGTTTTCGAACCATTTAAATATAGTCAATTCGGCTTGAATTAAAGTCCAATATAACTTCATAAGTCTATAATCCAAAATATACCAAGCAGAACAGTTGGGCCTGATTTTTCGAAGCCGAATAGTTTGGCCTAGGATGGAAGGTGCACCATATCCCCTCAAACCGAGCTGAATGATTCGATTTGATTCGACAAATCTTATTTCATAGGGTTTGGCTCTATATTTGGTGCCCCAAATCGAGCCAGGAACTGAGTTTTTTCAAGCCTAATTCTTTGAACTGAATCGAACTTTCAGGTTTGGTCACATAACTAACTATGAGGACATATGGCAAGAGATCATGGGATCGAGACTTAGTAAGTGGTACTGAGGTCCAATCGTGCGGGTCTGACGAGGCCTACGATGGCACACGATAGGAGATCATGGGGTCGAACATAGTATTGTCTAACCGTATGGATTCAACGGGACCTACGGTGACTCTGTTGAATTTGGTACCACCACTTGAATAGTGCGATGTAGAGTTTTCAAACTCTTCTGCGTTTGCGGAAGTGTATTTAAAATGCGAAATATAAACTACACAAGATTTATATAGGTTCGTCCAAATGTGCCTACGTCCTCTCTTCGTATCTTTTTCTATAGGCTTAAGATAAACCTTTTCACCTTGTCTTCTATTGGTCCGAGGTAAACCGTTAAAATCTTGTCTTCTATTGATCCAAGATAAATCTTTATGCTCTTGTCTTTTTGTCGGTCCAAGCTAAACCATTTTCCTTTTCTATCGGACAAGAAATCAACCTATCTAGCTTTCGATTGGTACTAGACAAACCTCACTCGGACTTAGATTGTGATTCTAACAATACCGGATCCACGATCTTAATAACACCGAATCAAATCTATAATCCTTTCTTTACTCTCGTGTATTGGTTGAGTGTATCGAACACTCTAACTCTAATAAATAAGCTCGATTACAACAAAAATAATAAAGATAATGATATCTGAAGTATATAAGCTTTTCTTGAAGTTGTTGTGTGTTTAATACCATATGAAATGATATTTATAGGCTTCAAAGCCTAAACTAGCCGTTGGTGACCGACCCTTCCATTACATACGTTATATGTATCCGTAGCGTACGTTAACCTTATTACGTACGTTAACATCCTTTGTTATGTACTTCCTTCATTACTTTATTATTGCAACGTGTTGACTATTACACTGTTCACATACTCTCTTTTGACCATCTTTTGTGATTTATACATATGAAAAAAATATAGTCATGTGAGATCTTGTTAGATTCATCTCGAAATATACTTTCAAAATATCAACGTCTTATAATTTTTAGAAATAAAGAATTGAAAATATTAATAATCAAAGTTGTGCATTGGCAAGTGTGAAAGTTCAGATGTTGCAGTTATAAAAGAACGGAGGTAGTATGTTATTTGATGCTCAGTTCAGTCCAATAGCTTCTGTCTCTTCCATTACGTACGTTATCTCTTCTTCTAGCGTACGTTAAGTACTTCTTGTGGCATACATTAAGGTTTCTTCGTAGCGTACGTGAAAGCACATATCTGTTGCATGCTTTGACCTTCTAGAATCAATCCAACAAATTGATTTATTTGAATTCGTATTTCAACTTGTCATTAGGTACGCTAATTACATTGCATTACGTATGTTAGCTTCCATGCTTAGCGTACGTTATTCTTCATGTGTTGCGTACGTTATTCTTTATGCTGCAACCTCAATGTCTCCAGCTGGGTTTCTATTACGTTAGCTATGTTGCATAGCATACGTTATATGTGACTTCTCTTCAATTCGATGATTGTCTTTGGCTTCTTCTTGACTCATTGTTATTGTACTTCGCTTCATTGTTGTTTTTCTTTGTGTAGCAACTTATCATCAAAACTCTAAATTGAATGTGTGGAATAAAATATTCCAACAATCTCCCCCTTTTTGATGATGACAAAACAACAATACTTCGATGGGATTTATACCTGCAAAAATATATATAAAAAATATACAGATCAAAGTTTTCGGCTTTGTCCGTTTCGTTAGTTTTCTTCTCTTCTTTTCAACTTCTTCTCCCCATTATATTTTTTTTCTCGACTTTCCTCTCCTTCAATCTTCTCCCCTTTTTGTCATTAGCAAAAAGTGCATGAAATATCATAAAATCGATAGTAAAATTCTTATCCCCCTTTGATAATAAAATTATTAGGAAAAATGGGTAAAACTCCCCCAAAAATTAGATCTCCCGTTTTTAAAAAGGCAAAATGACCGAAATTGGGCCTAATGTTTACTGGTTTTAGCACTTGAGGGCCTAAAGTTTAAAACGTATCAAACAGGGTCTGATGTTTGGACCGTTATGCAACGTTAGGGCCTGCCGTCAATTGAAGCCGTTAGTGACTTATGCCACGCCTATGTGGCAGTTATCTTGTGATGTGGCAATGCTGACTAGATTTACAGAAGACGTGTAGATGCAATACAGTTAAATATGTCACTTGTGCTTAAGGAAAGCACTTGTTAGGAAAAACAAACACCCTGTATCGAATCAGCCGGGATACCCGATCCCTGTATCGATTGTTATTTGTTATTGAGAAGGTTTTGACATATATGCCAAATACAGTAAAGGAAACTGTATCGCGGCTTTAAGGATTTATCTCAGATCAAGACCCGCCTCGAATCAAAGATAAGTGAAGCTCACAAGACAAAGAAGAAGACTTGTAAAAGACCAAGTATGGAAACTGTCTCGATGCCCTAAATACAGTCATCTTCCATACAGTTCGAAAAAGGACAAGAAAGAACACAAGTCAAGTTCCGCTGAACAAAGAAGTATTTAAATACTCAAGGATAAAGTATTTAAATACTGTCAGTCCTCAGATCTTCAGAATCCCGCGAAATCCGGATCATGTCATATTCCCGTTGAAGGAAATCTTATTCAAACGGATATCTCAACGGATACTTTCTTCAGAGACTATATATATCCTATGAAGACATTGAAGATCAGTTACAACAACGACACTAAAGTAACCTAACTCTCAAAGCTATCAAAGTAATCATCTGAGCAAACATATCTCCAAAGCATACTGCTATTAAGAACGAAAGAGATATACAGTGCTCAACATCAAGAACAGCTATCATCAGCTCAAGAACTTCAAAGCTGTTGTTCTTACCTGGTTACCTACCTTTTACCTCTGTGTAAAAACCGAGCTCTGTGTGAACTCAACAAGTTATTCTGACCTGTGTGGGACGAATAAGGACGAAGCTTTAGAACTGTGTGTGAAGAAGCTAGTCAAGAAGGAAGCTTTAACCAATCTGTGTGAACGGTTGAAAGTGACATTCTTTGTATCAATCTGTGTGAACGATACAAGGATAGGTTTGTTTATAATTACGTAGTTGTGTACGCAGTAATTATAATAAACTTTTTACTCCTGTGTGGAGGACCAGTGGACGTAGAGGGGTTTACCTCGAACCACTTAAATTACTGTGTCATTTATCTTCTGCTTTTACTGTTTTAAATTACTGTGATATATTAAGTATACACCTAATACTTCGTTGCTGTATCCACGGCAACTGACTGTATCCAAGACTTCCGCTACGCACTCAGATTTAGATTCCATACAGTTTGTTGTTTAAACTATTTTCCAAACTGTATCCAGTATACTTAAGTGGCCAACAAGTGGTATCAGAGCGGTTGATTCTAAAAAGAATCAGTCGTATTTCTTTTAACCGAATCAGATTCAAATCACTTATTTTCAAAACAGTCTCTTTCATTCCTATATTATCAGTATGGATACTTCTATGATTAACAAAGTTCCTATGTTCTCTATTAACGAATTTGACGACTGGAGAATTAGAATGGAAGCTCATCTTGCAGCAATGCACGAAGAGATGATTTTTGTTATACAGGATGGTCCGATCAAGATTATGAAGGTCAATCCAGCCGCAAGGATTGAGGGCCAAGCCCATGCTGAAATGCTCGAGAAAGAACGCGAGCAATGGACAACCGATGAAAGGAAGCGAGCCAATCTCGACAACGTGGCTAAGAACGCGTTATTTGTCACTCTTGACAAAGGCACATTCTCAAAGGTAAAGAGCTGCAAAACAGCCAAAGAAATCTGGGATAAACTCAAGTTAATTTGTGAGGGAACTGAGCTCTCAAAAGAAAACAAGATTTCAAAACTTACTCAGCAATTCGAATCTTTTGAAATGAAACCAACGGAAACACTTGAGGAACTTGACCTCAGATTTACTGGTATTGTTGGTGAACTTGAAGCGTTGGGCAAGATTTACACCCAAAAGGAGAAGAACTTAAAAATTTTCAGATCTCTCGGCCCGATGGGACATTAAGACCACAACTATGCGTGTATCCTGTAATCTTAATGAAATATCCACTTTTGATCTCTTCTCCGACCTTAAAGCTTTTGAGTATGACATTGTGAAGAGAGAAAGTCAAGAATCTCCTTCAAAGGTCACATCTCTCGTCGTCAGACGAACCGTCGACACAAAGATGCCTAGCCTGCCGAAGCCCTGGCCACAAGAGCGCTGATGGACGACGACATCCCGTCACAAGATGAAATGGCGCTTCTAATGCATAAATTTAAAAGTTCATCAAACAACTGAAAGACTCCTACAAAGCCCAAACTCGTCAACAAGGTAAGTACCGAAACACCATCTGGTGATGCTAACATGTGTTATAACTGCAGGAAACCAGGCCATTATGCAAACAAATGTCCTCATCCCAAATTCCAAAGATTGCCTGAGGCCGAGCAACAAGAGAGAGATGAAAGAAGACGTGCTTGGAAAGACAAGCTCAAGGCCCTGATTGGAGAATCAGAAGCCTCCCCCACACCATCCAAATCAGCAGAATGTCTTCAGGTGGTCATTGAAAGTGATTCATCTGACGATGAGTTCGATGATAAAGCATACATGTGCTTTATGGCCAAAGATGTTCCAGAAGGTGAAGACAGCGACGATGAGGTAAGTTCAAACTCAGCTATTCCATCTAATGCATCTCATACTTTCGAAAATATGATGAATGAATTCAAAAACATTCAAAAGGCCCATGAGACTCTAAAAACTGAGAATATACAGCTTCAATTAACAAATCTAGAGCTGAAAGATGAAAATGACTTGCTGAAAATAAACTATGAAAATATGTCTCTTGATTGTGAAACCAGCAAGGTCGATTTTGAAAAACTCATGGAGAGCAATTATCAACTTGCTCATGAACTAAATGCGGTTAAAACCCATAATGAGAGCAAGACAAATGATTTGGTTCTACTACAAACCAAAATTACAACTCTCGAGAAGCGAGAAACTGAACTTGAGACCATTCAAGTCTTTTGAAAAATCATCCAAAAGAATGGAAGAAATTGAGCACTGGGCAACACGCTCATGATAAAAGTGGCTTAGGATACGGCTCATGTTCGAATAAAGGTAAAACTAGTCTTGTGTTCGTCAAGAGTGTGGAACACATTCCAGAATCGGAAGATACTCCGAGTCCCATAAAGGAACCTCTGCACCGAGAAAACCGAAAGCTGCAATTCCGCCTCAACTCTACTATTCGAGACAGTGGAACAAACAACCACTCGAAGGCGTAATCTACAAAGATGCTCCACAAGCATATCATCAAAGCCGACAGTCATTCAGAAAGAAAGCGGTATCCAACCACCAAAGGCCCGCACAAAGAAGACACTCGACAAGGCGCCTAGGTATTGGATACAGGAGCCCCGTTATCCCTCAAGACAAAGCAGATGCGGTCAAGATCAACAACGCAGTGGGAAACCAACCGGAGACCCAAAAGACAAGATCATAGGCCAAGGAAAATTGCACCACAACCTAGACGGCACTCGCATCGGAATAATAATAATAACCCCGAATTTTACATGCATAGTAATTATCATGATTATAACAACTACGGATATGCCCCCGTAGATATCGCAATCTTGCATCGAGTACATTCTACAAGAAACCAACCGCCGTCAGAAAGTCCGGGTACCTAAAGGAACTAACATATATGGACCCAAAATCAAAGGGGACCTAAAACTACCTAATTTCTTTGTTACAGACATTCTAGATGAGGATACAGGTACTTCGATAGTGGATGCTCGTCACATGACCGGAGATAGGAGCAAGCTATCCGATTTTGTAGAAGGTCGTGGTCCAAAAGTTCGCTTCGGTGATAAGTCTAAAGGAAGAACAAGAGGGAAAGGAAACCTACTTGTCGGGAAATTCAAGGTCACCGATGTTGCATATGTTGAAGGCTTACAGTATAATCTACTTAGTATTAGCCGCCTGTGATAAACAGCTTCTCGGTGAAGTTCTATATAGATCGTAGAGAGTCAAGAACACCCAAACCAAAGAAGTTGTGCTTACAGAAGCAGATCGGGTAATATGTACATTCGACGGAAGCCTATGAGCTCCTCAATTCCATGTTTTGTTGCCAAAGTCACCGCAGATCTTAGTCGCTATGGCACAAGAGGATGTCTCACGTCAACTTCAAGACGATCAACAAGCTTTCAAGACAGTATGGTTAGAGTTTTGCGGATGTGTCATTCAAGAAGGACGTCATGGACCATGCCGTAAAGGCAAGCAAATCAAGTCAACCCTGAAAAGCAAATCCTACCTTTCAACCCAAAGAGTGTTGGAAATGCTACACATGGATCTCTACGGTCCTGTAGACCCAGTAAGTTTGGGAGGTAAGAAATATTGCATGGTTGTTGTTGATGATTATTCCAGGTATGCTTGGACGATCTTTCTTAGCAAGAAGAAGGAAACAACATCAAGGTTGCCCGAGCTCCTGAGAAAGTTGCAAAATGAAAAAGCATCGAGTATCGTGTGCATTCATTCCGACAGAGGTACTGAATTTACTAACCGCTTTATAGAGCAATACTGTTCGGAGAATGGAATACAGCACGAATACTCAGCTGCCCGTACACCTCAACAAAATGGTGTTGCCGAGCGAAAGAATAGGACGTTGAAAGAAGCAACAAGGACAATGATAGCCGCAAGCAAATTGCCACAAATAAGCTGGGTGAAGCAACCAATACAACGTGCTACACTCAAAACATTGTATCGTCAACAAGCACCACAACAAAGCGACTTATGAGGTATGGAATAACAAAACTCCATTAGTTTCGTATTTTCACATTTTGGATGCAGGTGTTATGTATTGAACAATGGGAAGGACCAACTTAGAACCTTTGATGAAAAATCGGATGAAGGAATATTCGTAGGATACTCCTCCGTCAAAGAAAGCTTTAATCTTTAATAAAAGGAGGTGACGATCGAGGAATCGGTTCATGTAGTGTTCGACGAACCACACCATGACCCTACAGGAGTAGATGATATCACTCAGACATTCATCATCTATCTATCTTGGATCCACCTACACCCATAGAACCCGTAGTTGATTTAGAAATCAACCCCGCACTGTAAGAATCGATGTGGATGAAGCCGACTGCATGAAGCCGTACCCACGTAAACTTTCGATACAAGACGGGATCTGAACTAGAACCCGACCAAGATGGTTGAGAGATCACCCGCAAGAGCTGATCATTGGAAACATTAATGCAGTGTTTCTACTCGTAGGAGAATACAGAGTACACAAGGAAATGTACTTTGTGCACAAGAAGAATCTAATGTCAAGTCTCACGGTTTCTCGAATGGAAATCTCAATCCGAACTTAGGAGACTCAATATGTGCACTATCGCCGTATTCTTAGCCCACCGAACCTGTTTCGACCATAGACGCTCTTAACAACTCTCATTGGATAACATCTATGGAAGAAGAGCTTAACAGTTTCGAAAGAAACAATGTATGGTATCTTGTACCCAGACCGACACACCAATCGGTTATAGGAACCAAATGGGTATTTCGAAACAAAAAGGATCGAAACGGACTTATCATAAGGAACAAATCCAGACTAGTAGCACAAGGCTATTGTCAGGAAGAAGGAATCGACTATGATGAAACCTTCGCCCCTGTAGCGAGACTAGAAGGCATTAGGATATTTTTAGCCTTTGCCGCCCATAAGAGTTTTATCGTATACCAAATGGACGTCAAGAGTGCTTTCCTGAATGTAGAGCTTGCAGAAGAAGTTTATGTTGAACAACCACCAGGGTTTGCCAACACAGACGGTATCGATCTAGTTTACAGGCTAAGAAAAGCGTTGTACGGACTTAAACAAGCCCCTAGAGCCTGGTACGAAACCCTGTCCCAGTATCTAACCAACAACGGATTTGAGAAAGGTGCTGTCGACAAAACCTTGTTCAAGATACAGGAAGGTGATGACCTTCTAATGGTACAAATCTATGTCGATGATATTATTTTTGGTTCAACTAACCTTGCTCTATGTCAAAGGTTCTCACATCTCATGCAAAGTAAATTTGAAATGAGTATGATGGGGGAACTTAGTTATTTCCTAGGTTTGCAGGTAAAGCAGTTGCCTACAGGTATATTCATCAACCAGGAGAAATACAGCAAGGAGCTTCTCAACAAATTTGGAATGAACACTTCCAAATCCTCGCCAACTCCCATGAGCACTTCCGTGCAAATTAGTGCTGATGAAGCCGGAAAGCCGTTTGACCAATCACTCTACAGGAAGCTCATTGGTTCGCTCTTGTACCTAACGGCTAGCGAGCCCGATATCCAGCTTTGTTAGAGTGTGTGCGAGATACCAAGTTGCACCTAAGGAATCACACTTCAATACAACGAATCACGAAATACGTTAAGCGAGCAAATGATGCAGGATCGTGGTATCCTAAGGAAGGCGGATTCGATTTAGTTGGATACAATGACTTCGGATCTCGGAGGTGCAAGCTAGATAGGAAGAGTACAAGTGGAACTTGTCACTTTCTCGGACCTAGACTCGTTTCTTGGTTCGAAGAAGCAATTGGCTAACTCTCTTTCCACTACCGAATCGTAATACTATGTCTTTGGTAGGCCTTGTATGCAGATCCTTTGATGCAAAGAACAATCGCCGATTATGGAATCGATGCTAGAGAGACTCCAATCATGTGTGATAGCACGAGTGCAATCACAATCACGCACAATCTGTTTTGCACTCGCGCACTAAGCATATCAACATGAAGCATCATTTCATCGGGAATCATGTCGAGAACAAGGATGTTCGCTGGAAAAAGTCCATACAGACATCCAGTGGCCGACATTTTCACCAAGCCTCTCGACACGGCAAGATTCAACATGCTAAGAACAGAATTGGGAATACTACAAAGGACTTCGTAAGTAAATTTCTTGCTTTTACTCAACAATTGAGGGGAATCTTTGTAAGACCCGTGAATACAAGATTCAACATTAATTATCTCGTACACTCGAAATCATCAATACAAGATCGTAGCGAACGAAGGCATATGAATCCTACGGTGGTGTGTGCAATAATTAAGGGGGAATCTTGTAGGACCCATGAATACAAAGATAAATCCAAATATTGCTGTATGGAATTTAAAACCTATTAGTACCTTTTTAAGGGGGAACGTCAGATCGACGCGAGAACAAGACATGCTATAGGATTTCGATTCAAGATATAATATAATATTATTTCCTTTTAAAATAATTTTTGTCCACGTGCCTGTTTTTATGTCAAACGTCATGTTCATTAAATGCCTTACACGACATCTGGACAATCAATCTCAAAAGCCGCGATGTTTTTAAATTGTTTATTATTTTTAAAACGTCGTTTTAGGCATTTAGGGGATCAACCTAAGTCAGAATTGGGACCCGCAGTATTTTAAAACCTTTTAATGGATTAGCGTACCAGTTACACTAAATCCATCCTGACCGTCGATTTCAAAACCGGTTCCCATCCCTTAAAATCTGACCATTCGTACTCTGCAAAACCCTATTTCGCCGCCCAAGTATAAAAGGACTGTATATTCCATTAGAGACTCTTTACGCTTTCTGCAATTACAAGAGCTCTCAAGCAAACAGCCTACATATTTTACGCATATTCAACTGCAATTTATTGTTTTCTTCCACCTTTGTTTTTAAGAAAACATCCATGGCTAGTCAATCTTCTTCCCCTGTTCTGAAGAAAACCTCCAACATCATTGATGGCCGGATCTTCTCCAAACCTGTCATCATCGAGCGTATTCTCTCGGAAATCAATGACTCAGAACCGATGGAGTATATCATTACTCGTCTTGAACAACAAGGACTCTATCGCTTCGGGAGCAAAACCGCCGACAAATACGACGCCCATCTGGTTGAGGAATTCTACCTCAACGCCGCCGTCCGTTTTCTATCACTAGCTCAAGGAGGACATGTTGCTGACATCACTGCAACCGTCCAAGGAGTGGAAATCTGCATCAATCGCGACCTACTCCAGAAAATCTACAGGCTGCCCGCCGACGGCCTGACCATGGACCAACTTGAGACGTTCGGGTCTCAAGAGCTTATTACCAAGTTTTATGGACTATTTACCGGGTCCAAAGTGGTTGATATGGTGACAACCACTTGTCACAAGAAAAATTTTCTTCGTCATTTCGTTTATTTGCATGACTTTTGCTCCAGGATCATCGAAAATCGAACCGGTGCGTTCGAGATGTGCACGAATCTAAGGTTCAGAATGATGGTAGCTATTTTGACCTGTGAAAAGGTCAATTGGTGCCAAATCATTTTGAAACGTCTTCAAGAAGAGGTGTGCAAACCCGCCACCCAAAAGAAATCCTTTGGTTTAATGCTGAACTACATCCTGACGAGGTGCAGAGTGACGCAATCCGCCGATGCCAAGAAAAATAGCTCACGGATATACTTAGGAGGCGTCAAGCCCACTGCTTATAACCAGAGCACAATGTATGCCAACCATCCAAGAACCAGGCACATGCCTATCTCTGCCAACCCAAGAGATGAAACCGTGAAGGTCCCAGAAATGGAATCTTCAAAGAAGAAGCGCAAGCGTTCTCACAGCAAGAAACACTCTACTGGTGAGAAGTCCAAAAAGAGACTCCGGAGGCTCTCAAAAATCAAAGCCAAGCACTCCGAGGATGTCTCGCCCGTGGCGCAACCCACCAATGAAGAACCCCAGTGTGGAATAGGTGTCTCCTACTGCATCGACAGTAGATCCCGAGCCTTTGGCGGCTACGACGGATATAGAGACATCTGCCAACGCTCAAGACTTTAGCAAGTCGGCTGCCCATTCGGAGCCAAAAGCTACTTCTCCTCTGCGGGATCCCACACCCGTACAGGATCCAATTTTCTTCGGGGCACCATCCCCTGCAAGGAGTCCATCTTCCGTACAGGATCCCATACCTGTACCGGAATCCCTCGAAACAGCGTCTCCAGACGTTATTCGAAGTCCCTCCCCTGACTCGATCATAAATCAAACACTTCTTTCGGTTCAAATTGAACAAGCGTACGAAAGATTTCTGCAATGGAAAGGCTATAGGCTAGCTCCGTATGACACACTGTACAACTGGAGCGAATGGAGCCACGAAGAGCGATTTGTCTCCGAAGTAACAGACTCAACTGAAATTGAGGCCCTGCTTCGATGGGACAACGCCTCTTGCAAAGATCTCATTGAAAGCCACCTGCTGCACAAATCTGACGCCAGAAGAAAAGGAAAGAAGAAGTCAGAGGACTCTCCCATTAATCCAAAAGATGACGACGATCATGACTCAGACAACGACGACGATGCTCTTCAAGCAGGTCTGAGAATGAGTCGTGAAGAGGCTGAAGCCCGAGACGCCTCTCCACCCAGAAAAGACGAAGGGCCTTCAACCCAAGCCAATCCACCTTCGCCACAGCCGGAGAACATTCCCGACCAGGAGGAATCAGTCCCTCCAGTCGAGGAAGATCAAGATATTTTGGAACAGGCATCCGAGCCTGTTGCGACCGAAGAAGCCATTCCTGCAAGCCAACAGGAGGATTCAGTCCTTCCTGCATCCATATCTGCCGAAGAACCTTCGCCACAGGACGCTTCTGAACCAACTGTCGCCGTACCACAGGAAGCTGCTCCCGCCCCTGCAACCTTGGAATCCGAGGACGGTAACGAACCTGAGGATGTCCAACTTACTTCACGTCCATCCGTGAATGTAAGGAGGTTGAACGGCGCTGAAGACTTCGCCCAGCCTGACTCTTCGATCTCTGCTGCACGCAAAGAGCGCCTGCGAGCTCTTGGCCTTCAGACTGTATTTATCCAAGATGCAGTAAACGCTCTATCTTCCGTTGAAAAGGCACTGAATTGGATGCACACCTCTGCAGTCGAAGAGATGACCACTCTTCAACACGAAGTATCTCGAGTTGTCGACGCATTCATTCTTCTGCCAGAAGTTTTCAAGCAAGCCTTGAAGATCATGGAAGATAAACAAGAGCAACTGCTGAAGGAGGAAGCTACGAAGACAAGGATTGCTGAAGCCAAGACCGCCTGTGCAATGATTGAGAACAGCTCTCAACTGCGTGTTCACGACAAATGCATTCAAGAAATGTCGCAGACTCTTTCCTCCCTTGTTGAAAGAATAACCAGCATCGAGACCAAACAGGACGCCGCTCTTGAAATCCTGCAAAGTCTTGATGAAGCCAAAAAGGGGGAAGAGGCACGAGAAGCTGCAAGGAGAATAAGACTGCAACAGGAAATGGAATTTGAGGCTGCTCAGAGCAGTATCGCTGCCGAATTGAACAAGCTAGCACCTCAATCCCAAAGCTTTAAAATTTCAGGCTCCAGACCGGAATTCCATGACCCAAATGTCCCTTGGCAAACTCTTATCCAAAGACCTTCGGAAATACGTCTGCCGACCAACCGCAACCCAACTGCCGAAGAGGTGAAGCACTGGAGGAAGAATGAACTGATGAGATATTTTGTCAGACTCATCAGGGAATCCGCCATCTTCAAAAATTATAAAACGTTAGCGGAAGCGGCAGATAAATTTTCAAAGATGCTAGAAGAAGGTAAACTCCCTCTCCAAATCGAAATGAAATCAAAACATAGAAGAGGAGATCGGGTCACCCATCCAGAAGATTGGATACTTGCCTTTGATCGTTCATATGAAGGAAGAGCGATTTACCAGGAACGAGGCAATGATTCACTTCAAAACTGGTGGCGCGGCACCGAGAACGAGCAAGGAAAAAGACCATGGAGGCATGCGGATTATAAATGAAGAGCTGAAATTTATGTATATTATTTTTTGTTTTTGTAATTTCTATTCGAAACAGCAAACTTTGTACTCAATCATTTTTGAATATCAATAAAATAGTTTGTTTGTCTTGAAAGATTACAACTCGTAATCTACTGTGTTAATGTATGATTACTTAAATTGTTTGATAGGAATCTCAAGTTAGATAAACTTGATTGAAAAATAAGCTGTACGAACTAGTCTACGAACAGTTCATAATTTCAGTTGTAAACTTAGAATACATTGTAAGATTGTGCCTGCGCGCCAATCATAGGCTTAAGTTGTAATAAAAACTGTATCGAACGTGCCTGCGAGCAGTTCATCATTTTTGTAGACTAAGTCACTAAGTCAGACCTATTGACAAAAGACCAAGAAATCTGCCAGAAGTCATCGAAGAAGAATGCTTCATGAAGAAGGTTTTGGCATCATCAAGAAGACTCGAAGAGTTAAGTAAGTTAGTCTTGGCAAATTGTCAAAAGGGGGGAAATTGTTAGGAAAAACAAACACCCTGTATCGAATCAGCCGGGATACCCGATCCCTGTATCGATTGTTCTTTGTTATTGAGAAGGTTTTGACATATATGCCAAATACAGTAAAGGAAACTGTATCGCGGCTTTAAGGCTCTATCCTGTATCGAAGACCTGCCTCGAATCAGCATAAGTGAAGCTCGTCAGCACAGCAAGAAGACTTGTAAAAGACCAAGTATGGAAACTGTCTCGATGCCCTAAATACAGTCATCTTCCATACAGTTCGAAAAAGGACAAGAAAGAACACAAGTCAAGTTCCGCTGAACAAAGAAGTATTTAAATACTCAAGGATAAAGTATTTAAATACTGTCAGTCCTCAGATCTTCGGAATCCCGCGAAATCCGGATCATGTCATATTCCCGTTGAAGGAAATCTTATTCAAACGGATATCTCAACGGATACTTTCTTCAGAGACTATATATATCCTATGAAGACATTGAAGATCAGTTACAACAACGACACTGAAGTAACCTAACTCTCAAAGCTATCAAAGTAATCATCTGAGCAAACATATCTCCAAAGCATACTGCTATTAAGAACGAAAGAGATATACAGTGCTCAACATCAAGAAACATTTATCATCACTCAAGAACTTCAAAGTCTGTTCTTACAGTTACCTACCTTTTACCTCGTGTAAAAACCGAGCTCTGTGTGAACTCAACAAGTTATTCGACTGTGTGGGACGAATAAGGACGAAGCTTTGGGCTGTGTGTGAAGAAGCTAGTCAAGAAGGAAGCTTTAACCAATCTGTGTGAGCGGTTGAAAGTGACATTCTTTGTATCAATCTGTGTGAACGATACAAGGATAGGTTTGTTTATAATTACGTAGTTGTGTGCGATAATTATAATAAACTTTACTCTGTGTGGAGGACCGGTGGACGTAGAGGGGTTTACCTCGAACCACTTAAATTCTTGTGTCATTTATCTTACCTTTTCTTGTTTTAAATTACTTGTGATATATTAAGTATACACCTAATACTTCGTTCTTGTATCCACGGCATCGATCGTATCCAAGACTTCCGCTACGCACTCAGATTTAGATTCCATACAGTTTGTTGTTTAAACTATTTTCCAAACTGTATCCAGTATACTTAAGTGGCCAACAGCACTTACTCCTTTCGTCGAATAATAAAAAATATAAAACTCAAAAATATATAAAAAATATAAAAAATCTGGAAAATATTAAAAATTCGGTTTAATTTGCTTTACTTAAAAAATCTATAAAAATAAAAAAATGGAACTTTAGGTACATTTTTTATTTCTGGAATATTAATATTAAAAAATCAGAATATTTTATTTAAAATTCAAAAAAAATAAAAAATATCTGGAATATATTTATAAACTATTCTATATAAAAAAATGAAATATTATTTTTCATAAAATAAATAAAAATTTGAATTATTCTATTTTATTTTTAAAAAGAAAAACCAGCTCGTTTTTATTTATTTTATGGAAAATAAGATTTCAATTTTTTAATATAGAAAAGTTAATAAATATATTCCAGCTTCTTTTTTAATTTTTTTCGAACTTTAAATAAAATATTCTGATTTTTTAATATTAATATTCCAGAAATAAAAATTGAAACTAAAGTTCCATTTTTTTTTTAATTTTCCAAATTTTTTAAGTAAAGAAAATGAATCCGATTTTTTTTAATATTTTCTAGATTTTTTTATATTTTTTATGTTTTTTAGAGTTTTATATTTGTTTATTATTTGACAAAAGGAGTAAGTGCTTTCCTTAAGCACAAGTGGCAGATTTAACACAATTGCATCTACATGTCTTCTGTACATCTAGTCAGCATTGCCACGTCACAAGATAACTGCCACATAGGCGTGGCGTTAGTCACTAACGGGTCCAATTGACGGCAGGCGCTAATACTGCATAACGGTCCAAACATCAGGCCCCTGTTTGATACCTTTTAAACTTTAGGCCCTCAAGTGCTAAAACCAGTAAACATTAGGCCCCATTTCGGTAATTTTGCCTTTTAAAAATGATAACTCCCCATGAGTTTAAATACTTGTTTTAAAATACCATTTGATAAAATATATTAATTTTGAATTTTGGGGATCCATCCGACTCTTGGTCGTTTTTCATTCGGTAAATAGACGATGTTCGGTATGATGGTTCCTTTTGGAATCCATATTTTCTTGATTTTTATCGTCCGTCTTGGGCTTTTACAAATCGAAATGTGATGCCCGATTTTTAAACATTTACCGCATTGGGGTATTTTCAAATTTAAGGATTCGTTTTATCATTTGGTTTGAATCCTAACCCTATTGGTTTAACGCAAATTTTTGAATGCTAAGTAATTTTTCAAACTTCTCATTTTTAAGAGAAAATTTGTTCGTTAAATCCTTTAGTTCATTTTGAACTTTTAATAAATCATTCTTTAATTTATTTTCATTTTCAAGACATAGAGAATGATCGTTTTCAATTAATTTTTCTTTTTCTCGAATTTTGAAGATTTCATCTTCCAAAAATTTATTTTTCGTTTTGAGGGATTTATTATCTGATGCGGATCCTCTGCAACGCAGCACCGTTCTGTGCTGCATCCCCACCATCAGATTACACACATCCACACAGGTGTGTGTGTGTGTGCGTGCCGGATCCAACGGTGTGCTGCAGCATAGCACGGTGCTGTGCTGCAGATGATCCGGCTCCTTTATTATCTTTAAAGCATTTGAAGGTCCGTATGTAAAGATTCGAAAGCATTAAAAAGTTTGTCATGAGACGAGGTACTTACCTGGCTTTCGAAGTCGCTGTCGTCGTATGAACTCCTTGCCATGAGTGCGAGATTATTTTGAATATATTCATCTTCTTCATTCTCATCACTCCATGTGGCTATAAGATCTTAGCTTTTAAAGCTATAGATCTTTCTTTCGATTTCGGATTGGTGTTCTTTGAATTAAGGACTATCTCGTAATTTATTAGCAAACCGACAAGGGCGCTAAAATCAAGAGTATTAAGATCTTTAGATTCCATAATTGCCGTAACCGTGTCGTCCCATTCGCGAGGTAGTGATCGTAATATTTTTTTGACTTTTTCACTACTCGACAATGATTTTCCGAAGCAAGTTAGTCCATTTGTAATGACCGAAAATCGATCGAGCAAATTGGTAATGGACTCTTCGTCTTTCATCATGAAAAGCTCGTAGTCATGGAGAAGCATATTTATCTTCGTCTCCTTGACTTGGTTTGTTCCTTTGTGAGTTACTTCTAATATTTTCCAAATTTCTTTGGCACTATCACACGAAGAAATTCGATCGTGTTCTTTCGGAGTTAGAGCACACTAAAGCATTTGTGTTGCTTTAATGTGATTATCGTTTTTCCAATCTTCATCACTATAATCTTTGAAGCTTTTGAGAGAGCCGTCCAATTTTGTAGAAATTTTCGGACCAAGGCAACTAACTTTTCAAAGCTCAATATCATAAGTCCGGATGAATATCGACATCTTTTTATTCTATGTCATAAAGTTCAATCCATCAAAAAATGGAGGTTGGTTTAAGGCGAGGCCTTCGACCGGTGCAAAATGGAGCACCATTGGATATTTTTCTCCTTGGATGTAAGCCGACTATATGAGATACCCGCTCGGATACCAATTGTTGAATTTGGTACCACCACTTGAATAGTGCGATGTAGAGTTTCGAACTCTTTTGTGTTTGTGGAAGCGTATTTAAAATGTGAAATATAAACGACACAAGATTTATAGAGGTTCGGCCAAATGTGGATACGTCCTCTCTTCGTATCTTTTTCTATAGGCTTAAGATAAACCTTTCCACCTTGTCTTCTATCGGTCTGAGGTAAACCTTTACAATCTTATCTTCTATCGGTCCAAGATAAACCGTTATGCTCTTGTCTTTTTGTCGGTCAAAGCTAAACCGTTTTCCTTTTCTATCGGAGAAGGAATCAACCTATATAGCTTTCGATTGGTACTAGACAAACCTCACTCGGATTTAGATTATGATTCTAACAATGCCTAATTCATGATCTTAATAACACCGAATCAATTCTATAATCCTTTCTTTACTCTCGTGTATTGGTTGAGTGTATCGAACACTCTAACTCTAACAAATAAGCTCGATTATAACAACAATAATAAAGATAATGATATCTGAAGTATATAAGCTTTTCTTGAAGTTGTTGTGTGTTGAATACCATATAAAGTGGTATTTATAGGGTTCAAAGCCTAAACCAGTCGTTGGTGTCTGACCCTTCCATTACGTACGTTATATGTATCCATATCGTACGTTAAGCTTATTACGTATGTTAACATCCTTTGTTACATACGTTATTTGATGCTCAGTTCAGTCCAGTAGCTTCTGTTTCTTCCATTACGTACGTTATCTCTTCTTCTAGCATACGTTAAGTACTTCTTGTAGCATACGTTAAGGTTGCTTCGCAGTGTACGCTAAAGCACATATCTGTTGCATGTTTTGACCTTCTAGAATCAATCCAATGAATTGATTTATTTGAAATCGTATTTCAACTTGTCATTACGTACGTTAAGTACGCTGTATTACGTACATTAGCTTCCATGCTTAGCATACGTTATTCTTCATGTGTTGGTACGTTATTCTTCATGCTGCATACTCACTGTCTTCAGCTAGGTTTCTATTACGTACGTTAGCTATGTTGCATAACATACGTTATATGTGATTTCTCTTCAATTCAATGTATTTCTGTCCAGCTTGATTGTCTTTGACTTCTTCTTAACTCGTTGTTTTACTTTGCTTCATTGTTGTTTTTCTTTGTTTAGCAACTTATCATCAAAACTCTAAATTGAATGTGTGGAATAAAATATTCCAACAGACTCGTGGGAAGGAATTACAAAGTCGCGGACCAGGTGTTGTGATTGTTTTTTTTGGCGCAATCCGTATATGTTGTTGAACCTGCAGAGACACGTGGCAGGAAATCATATGGTCACGAGCTGCTTTGATGTTTAAGGATACTGAAAGGATGTTTTATGATAAATAGTTTTTGGGCCGAGACCCAAATAATTTTTGAAGTGGATTGATAACTATAGACTTGAGGTCCTACATGCTTCTCATTTTCTAAAGACTCCATAATAGTCGTTACTGTTGCATCCCATTCTCTAGGTAGTGATCTTAGAATTTTCTTAACTTTATTACTACTTGAGATAGGTTTGACAAACGAGGTCAGTCCATTTGTGATAGCAGAGAACGGATCAAGCATGGTAGTGATGCTTTCGTCTTTTTTCATTGTGAATAATTCATAATCATGAATAAGCATATTTATTGTAGTTTCTTTGACCTGGCTAGTACCTTTGTGAGCGATCTCCAGCATTTCTAAATTTCTTTGCCCGTCTCACAAGATGAAATTCTATTATGATCTTCTGAATTAAGAGCACAGTAAAGCAGTAGAGTAGCTTTACAATTGAAGTGATCATTTTCCAGTCGGTCTCATCATATTCTTCAAAATTCTTAAGAGGGTCGTCAATTTCTTTAGAATTATTGGTCCAAGAGCAGTAACCTTGCAGATATCAATATCATGAGCTCGAATGAAAATAGACATTTTCTTATTCAAACTCATAAAGTTTGAACCATCGAAGAAGGGAGGACGATTTAGACCATTGCCTTCAAAAGTAGGAATGTAGGCCATATCTGGATCTTTTCTATAGCGGGTATTAGATCGATGAAAAAGAGACCTCTCTGATACCAATTGTTGAGTTGTTCCCATCACTAGAAGGGGGTTGAATAGCGAGATGAAGAGTTTTGAATTGTTTTCGTGCAGAAGCAAATCTTAGCAGTAAAAAAATGCGAAAATAAAAACACACAAGAAATTGTTCAAGATGTTTGGCTATCCAAAAGCCTACATCCCCTACCTACCGTATCGACTAGGACTTTTCTCATAACTGAATGCACTTTATAATTCACTACAAATCCTTTACAACGTCACTTTCATGGTTAGTGCGGAACTTCAATTTCTTGATTTTCGGGCCTAAGAACAACCACAACTTTAAACACTCTTGTTTTTTCGAGTACAAGACAACCTTGCACAATTACAAATAATATTGCTAGTACAATTACTCAACTTACAGAATAGTCGCTCAGAGTGATACAAGAATGTATATAGAAGAATGTTCGAACAATTCTTCTTGTATTAGTTATAATATATAATATTATCTCATCACACACTCAATTTTCTTGCCGAAAAATGTTCGTCAATGCACCAACTCAAAACCCTCCACGCCCCAATCATCCTCCGGGGCGTCACCGATTACCCCACCTCCCTCTTCCAATGGGAAATACTCAGATAAGGCGATTTCTCTTTACCAGAAAATGGCTCGTTGCGGTATTCTTCCCAGTGAGTTCACTTTTCCTTTTATTCTGAAAGCTTGTGCAATTCAGAAGGCATACCTAGAAAGAATTTCGGTGCATTCACATGCTATAAAATTGGGTTTTCACCAGTTTCATGTATGCGTGCAAAATGGGTTTATAAATTTTTATGTTGGTTGTGGGAGGATTCAGTGTGCATGTGAAGTCTTTGAATATATCCGGTTTAGGACTTTAGTCTCTTGGAATTCGATGATCGGCGGTTATGCAAAAATGGGTTGGTGGAAGGAAGCTTTTTTGCTTTTTCGTGGGAAGTAGGGAGATAGGGTAGAGCCTGATGGTCATACCTTTGTCAATCTGTTCTCAGTTTGTTCGAGAATTCACAATGTGGAGTTGTGGAGGTATGTTCATTGGTATATTGAAATTAATGGACTTTCTGTTGATGTATATGTGCAAAATTCTCTTCTGTACATGTACTCTAAGTGCGGGCATTGGCAAATGGCTGAGGCAATATTTGCACGTACTGTTGACAAAAACGTAGTTTCATTCCCTGACTACTGCTTATGCTAAACATGGACTCATCGAATCAGCGGAGATAATTTTCAGCAAAATGCCTGTAAAAAACATAGTTTCTCGGAATTCAATGATCTCATGTTATCTCCAAAATGGTTACTATCAGGAATCTTTAGATTTGCTGTACAAAATGTGTGGTTTTTGTATGATTCCCGATGAGACTACACTAGTTAGTGCTCTTTCAACTTGTGGTCAGCTTGGTGATTTAGTTGCAGGAAAGAAATTACACGACTATTTGCGTAACAATAGCATGCAACCTACTGTTACTCTGTATAATTCTCTTGTAGGCATGTACGCAAAATGTGGTTCTGCAGAATTAGCTTTAGACGTCTATTGGGACATGCCGGGGAAGAATATTATCTCATAGAACACTATAATTAGTGCTCTCGCCCTATATGGTTTCGGATACAGAGCAATCGAACTTTTTCAAGAGATGGAGGTAGGTGGCATACGACCCGATGCACTTACCTTTGGTGTCTTGCTTTCTGCTTGCTGTCATCGTGGTCTTATTTTGTCTAGCAATTCCTCAAGTTGGTTTTTCAATTCATACATCTCAGTGGGTGCCATTCGATACGGCGCCTTGGAAATTGGGCTGGCTCCCGGTTCTAGCTCGATGGTAAACTCTACGTCTCGTTGTGGAGTTAATCCAGGTAATACATCAGGAATTACATCCGGAAGTTCGTTTACAACAGGAATAGATGAAAGTTCTATTATTTCTTATTCTTTCTTGATTGCGTCACACCAATATCTTGCAGAGCCCTATTGCAGCAGTTTGATAGCCTTTATTGCTTTTATCATTCTCCCTGAGCTCCCTGGTCTCCATCCTTCAAATAAATATTCAGAGCCATCCTCAGCTATCATCGAGATGTTTCTCTCCTGATAATTTATAATAGCTCCGTAGCGGTTAAGCCAATCGTCTCCGAGAACTAGATCATCTCCTTGAATTTCCACCAGGACCAGATTTGAAGGTCAATCTATGCCTCTGATTGATATAGGAAGATTTATACCTTCTAGATTCCCTACAATTCTTTCCTCACTTGGTAAACCCACAATATAAGGTTCACATTCATGAAAACAAGAAACTTTTAAATGATTTATACAGGACAGTGATATAAACGAATATGTAGCTCCGGTATCGAACAAAACGCTAACTGGTTGCAAAAGGATCTGAATCATACCTGATGCAACCGATGTACTCTGATCATCTGTACTCTTCATTTCATAGAGGCTCGTAGGAACAGATCCAACACTGGATGCTTCCTTCCGGTCATACTGTCCTCTGCCTCTTCCTCGGCCAAAGATCTGATGTGGCTGCACACTCCGTTGAGTCGGGTTGACACTCGTCTCTTTTTGGTCTTGCTATGAAGTATGAGCTCCGAAAGATCTAGCAACATCTCCACATAATATCGCACGATGTCCTTCTCGTCCATATTCATAACACGTCACGGAGGGAAGTGAGCAGTCACATCGATAATCTTCTGGTTGACCACAGTTAAAACATTTCCTTGTTGCATCTGTAAAGGTGGGTGCTGATTTGGAACCCTTTCCGCCTCTAGATGGCTGCGGGGGCTTCCTAAATGAGTGAAAAGATGAATGGGCTTTACAAGCCCCACCATTCTTGTGTTCGGCAAATCCACCAGAGACTTTCTGTTTCTTGGACTCGGAAAACTTTTTCCACAACTACTTCTTTCATCTCGTATGCCAGAGCTTTATCTTGATACTGGCAGAGAGTGGTGCATTCAAATCCTGACATATATCTTTGTATCTCTGGTTTCATCCTCATGTCAAAGTGAAACATCATTTCTGCATCGGTCCTGACAAGGTGTCGAACAAATGCCAGTTGTTGATTAAAGGTCTTAATCGCTTGAGCTACAGATACGTCTGAAGGTGCGGAGAAGAATTCCCGAACTTTATCTTCTCGGATCAGACGAGGGCAAGACTGAGCTTCCATCATTTGTTTAAACTCTCCCCAAACGACATCATGGTCAATAGGTCGGATAGCTTCCCATCACTCGACGCTTCTCCAGTCAGAAAATATTGGGTGACAGGTTCTTCGATCGTCAGGACAGTTAATTACTGCAAATATTTTCTCTAACTCCTTTAGGCAATGATCCCATGTCGGCGTTTCATAAATGCCATCGAACTTTGGTGGATGTATCTTCGCCACCTCTGGTAGCCATCTATCTCCTCGATTCCCCAAGTTTGAGATGTCTTGTTGTCCCCCTTGGTTGTAGGCCTAGCGCCACCTGCATTTTGTTCGCCACTTGCGCGAATTGGGTCATCTGGTTGACCACCTAGCAAAGTACGTCCGGGACAACAGGATTGTCATTCGTCTCCTCAGTTTGCTCCTGATTATTGTTAATAGATTCCTGTTGCTCGCTAGAACTGAGGTTAGCCTGATTTGATAGTGAATCAGGGACAAGGTGAAGCTTCCCTTTCAGCATTTCCACGTCCACGTCCACGACCTCTTCTCAACATAATATAGGCATATATACTCAATATACGAGGAACAATATCATTCTTGTAATACCGGAGATTTTTATTCTAGTTGCCCTGAATTATTTGTCATCTGGTGCCGGTTATTTTGTTTCATCATGATTATGTGGGATTCGTTTTTCGGTCATGAACGGTATGATATATTCTATATAGTGTTCGTCGAGTGAGACTTGCATCGCGTGCATTTCATTTATTAAATACGCACTTGTGGTATGTTATGTTCCGTGAATTGCTCGTTATTGTTTTTGAATCATGGTCGGTGCGTTTGCGTGATCGAGACGTCGACGAGCATCGAGCCGGACGGTCGGGGGTTGGCTGAGTCGAGTTACGGCCGTAAGACTCCCGCACACCTTGGCCTGGGGGAAACTCGGTTACGTCCGTAAGGATCGTTAGGTTATGGCCATAATGCCGCGTTACAGCCGCAAGTCATGGGCCGGTTACGGCCATAACGCACCAGCAGATTTTGGGCAGTAGCCCTGGGAGCTCGGTTACGGCCGTAAGGGGCTGCCGAGTATGGCCATAAGTGGTTCCCGGTACGTACGTAAGGCAGCGGCCTTCACATACGTAATATGTGTTGACCGAGTTACGGCCGTAAGGCACTGCCGGTTATGGCCGTAACTTGATCGGCCTTATATAGGCCTGGGCGTCGGGCACGCCTCATTTCAACCCTTCTTCTTTTTATTGCGGCTATCGGACGGGAGGTTCGGGAAGTGGAGTTCTTAGTCGATTCCACTCGATTTCTAGGCGTTTTGGAAGACTCTTGTCGATTATATCATCATCTAATCCTTGTTCTTCATTGGATCGAGGTATTCTTGAAATCTCCTAGGGTTGACTTTCGAGATTTCTTTCTTGATTCTCGTTGCTCGTCTGATTTTGATGAATCGATTGATGTTATTGAGTTCTATTAATCATGTTCTATGGGTTGTATATCCGTATTTCGAGTTTGTTCAACTCGATTGGTGATTCGAGTGTTCTTGGGAGTTACTGAAAATTTAATGTTCGATTAAATGTACCAATGAGTTTTCCTTCGATAGTTTGGTGGGATTACCATTGTTATTGGTCTTGATTCTCATGGTAGTCGTATCTTCGTCATTTTTGCTGAAGGATTGTAGGTGTTCGAGGTTTCTCGGTTGAGCCATGTTCGTCGGAGTGTTCGATATCGGTTATCGAGGCAAGTATCTTGCTATACGATTTTTGTCTTGTGAATAGAGACTTCGTGTTAGATTTATGATGATTTGGTTTATCTTCGTGAATATACTTCGTGTGATTTTATAATTACGAACAATTGATGGTAGTGATGATAGTTTATTTCCGTATCAAATTCGTGGTTGCTATTTACTTGTTGCATTTCGTATCGTATTATACTTGCACTAGCAAAATAGTGGAATTTTGCTAACCCGAGTAATCGGGGGGTGGATGTCTGTTTTGTGTCCAGGTACTTGCGGGTTCGGGGAGCAGTCACAGGATCGGCGCAGGAAGTGGCGGGCTACGATACTAATCGAGAGTTGGGAGTTTAGTCGAGTTGTGTTGTTTCGTCAGAGTCGTATTCCGCTATTTTGTATCTTTACCCCTGCGTGGGCATCCTTTGTAATGAGTTGTATTTTCCTGTTTATGTCAGTCGTACGACCTCACCGGTCCGTGTAGTTGTTTATAATTGACCTTAACTGTCTGTATCATTGTATTGTTTACCCCGGTCGGGCAGACCCTTGGTCATTTTGTGGTGTTCAGCCTGGTAGATTCTTGTGGGAAGGATCTACGGCGTGTAATATTCCCATATGGTTTTAGAGGTGTTATATTTATGGTATCAGAGATTAGGTTTCGGAAACCTAGGCTGTCGGGTCAAGTTGAGTCGTGATTTGTCGAGTAATGTGTTGTCTTGTCATTCGAGTCGTCGGGTGACAAGTTGAGTTGTGCGTAGTCACAATGTGTCGGTTATGTTGTCGGATGAGATTAGTACGTGGGCGACTGTCATCTCCGTGCGGCCTGTGGACGTGAGTCTCCTCTTTTGTGCGAGGTATCTGTGTTTCATGATTTCATCTATGTGAGTTAATTGTGGTACATAATTTTAATTGTGCGGTATTGTGTAATGGAGATTGTATTCGATATTTGTGACACACTGTATGTGTATAGAACTGGACGCATTGATGTTTTGACCTTGAACCACTGTGTGGGGTGGTATGATGTGAAAGTTGTGAACCTTGATCATTTCGAAAAAGGTATCGACGGTAGAGTTTGTGAGAAACTGAGATAGATGGTTTTGTTGTATGTTTAAACTTGATGCCCACGAGATGCATTTGATTGAATTTGGTGATCCTGATTGCCGTTTGGGCACGTGGTTTTAAGTTCGATTATTTTTGGACTGGGTAGGCCTGAAAATGTTTTTCTGGAGGACGCTACTGGTTTGAGCATTTTTGTGGAAATCAAAATACTTTTTGAAAATATTTTGATGGTGCGGTTAAACAACGGTTTGTGTGGATTTTGAAATCGGTCGAATTTTGAAAAGTTGGTCATGTATTTTCAAATAACACCATCAGATGGTATTTGGAAAATGTGTTTTAAAATACTTCGGACATTGCAAAATATTACCGTCATTTTTTGTTACGATCGGAAGGATTTTGGGAAAATTTTCATTTTGCAAAACGACATTGGTTTTCGAAATTCAAAATGTTATGTGTTTGTGTGTTGGGACTAAGTCGTTGCAACAAGTTTATTATGTTGTTATACTTGTCGGAGAATGTAGAAGTGTTTTCTATATGTCGGAATACATTGTTAGTAGTCGATCCTTAACCTTCGGAGTCGTGTTGGGGCTGGTGGGACAATTCTGCTGTCCTGCAGCTAGTGATTACGGTCGTAAGATGTTTACCATTACTGCCGTAAGCTCATAGATGTTACGGATGTAAACAACATGTTACGGCCGTAAGCTTTTGACTGGCACGGTGGTAACCTTGTTGTTATAGTTGTATTCGCGCCCTCTACCAATCATTTGATATCAGTAGACGTAGTCGTATGGTCCGCCCGTGATGACTGTGAATTTTAACTATTTTATCGGTAATGTCGCACTCGGTTGGTTATCCTGTATGGGTATCGTTGACGTGTTGTTCATTGTTACCATCCTTGCTAGAACATTTTGGTTGTATACATAAGTGTTGTGACTGCATAGTATGATTTGATCGTATTATTCTACGATATTATCCTGATGTGTGAGTTAATTTGGGAAATGTTGTG
Organism: Orobanche coerulescens; assembly: GCA_033398695.1. Classification (NCBI taxonomy): domain Eukaryota; kingdom Viridiplantae; phylum Streptophyta; class Magnoliopsida; order Lamiales; family Orobanchaceae; genus Orobanche; species Orobanche coerulescens. Next base: position 18,727,248 of record CM065814.1, on the reverse strand, counting down.
TGCGAGTACAAGAGGTTTTCCACCCGGGATTAGTTTAGCGACACCTTTGGGGGTTGATGCCGAGGGGCATGGCCGCGGATTATCATGTGCGTTATTCTTCGTGATGGTTGGTGTGGTAACATGTGGTTACATTGTGTGTCGTTATATATATATATATATATATATATATATATATATATATATATATATTGATAAGGTCATTTTGATGATATCGTTTATCGAGAAGACTGAAGTTTCAACGTGTTGTTTTGTAAGTAATTTCAAGCAAGACGGTTTTGATAATGGGTTCATGGTTTTGGTTAAATGACGAGGTATTAAAAGTGTTTCCAAAATTTTTATTTCAGCAAAATCTTTCAAACTCACGAATTTTAAAATATTATCATTTGAACAAATACCTCGGAAAATTTTTATTTTTAAAGAACGTTACTAGTGTTTGATCCCAATGATATATATGTGGTTTCGACCGTGTTTTGGCAAGATTCAAACATCTCTGTTGATGTGACCGTGCGAATTACTTTGAATTTAAGTTCTGTTATTGCGGTGTTAGTTCGTGTATTCGTGTAATGACTTAGAGTTAATGTTTTACCTGTTGCTGTTTGTTGTCCTGTGTTGATTATGTGATATTATTTTGTTATGTTATTCTGGATGGTTGTCCATCCAGTATGCCAAGAGGTCGAAGCCGAGGACGTGGGCATGGTAGTGGTCATAATCAGGAGCATGAGAGGGCGACTCGCTCGTTGTCGAGCGCCAATCAGCTCAGTACAGATGGTCGAGATGACCAATCGCGTGATCGGGGGCAATCAACCAGAGGTAATGTTGACATTGGCGCCACCACCATCCTTCATCAGGTGGTTGACCAGTTGGCGCATTTGAACCAGACCGTACACCTGGATGGGATCCCAGATGGGGATAACGGAGCTAGTAACTGGTTACGAGATGTGATGAGAATGCACCCGCCCCATTTCGTAGGTTCTTCGGACTCGTTAGGCTGGGAAAACTGGCTCTTCCAGTTGGACAGAACATTCGATGTTGTAGCCTGTCCCGATGAAAGAAGAGTACCCATTTCTCAATACCTGCTCGACAAGGAAGCTGCAGACTGGTGCGAGGCCGTAGCGCCTAGTGATCGTACAGCTACTTGGGCTGAATTCAATATTTCCATAGAGGCTGAGTATTGTCCGCCGCCTATTAAAGAGCGCAGGATTGTCAAGTTTTTCTCGGCTGCGCCCCAAGACATGTCGATATCTCAGGCAATAGTCGATTATAATCGACAGCTGTGTTATGTTCGAGATCAGGTGCGAAGTGAAGCAGATAAAGTTCGTTATTTCGATATGCGTATGAAACCTCAAGTTCGACAGTGTATGGCTCCCTTTATGTGTACAACATTGAAGGACTATCAGGATCGAGCTTTAGCATTTGAAATGGCTATAATGTCTGCAGAGTCTGCATCTGTGGCAAGGGAACGGAAGATTTCTGATGGCGCATCGGGAAGTGAGCGAATTGGGATTCCTAAACCTCAACTCCCGTATCAGTTGAATACGGGACCTTTTCGTTCAACTGTAGAATCTAAAAGACCCAAGCCGGTGTCTTTGAGTTCTAGTAATGCTCCAAGGTGCTTCGACTATAACGTTCTGGGCCATGAACATGCGCATTGTAAGAAACCGCCGGTGACTTGTTAATTGTGGACGCGAGGGGCATCGAGTTCAGTACTGTGAGATTGTTGCCAAGATGGTAGGGAACCAGAATTCCATTCCTACTTCTAGAGGGCCCAGTGATGTCCAGTGATGGTATTTTGTGCTCGTTACGTGGATTGTTTCTCGTGTAGAGATGTATTATGTGATGTTTTATATGTTTGGAGCTTGATGACTGATATTTTGTTTTGAATAAGTTCCATGTGGTTGTTGAACCTACGGAGACGTGACAGTAGACCACGGGGTCATGAATTTGGTATTTTTTATATGTGTCGTTGTGTTTTGTCTGTATCACTACCATGACCTTGTTTTATGTTTTGGGACGAAACTTATTTTTAGAGGGGTAGAATGTAATACCCGAGATTTTTATTCCAGTTGCCCTGAATTATTTGTCGTCTCGTGCCGGTTATTTTTTTCGTCATGCTTATATGGGATTCGTTTTTTTGTCATGAACGGTATGATATATTCTGTGTAGTGTTCATCGAGTAAGACTTGCATCGTGCACGTTTGTTGTATGCTATGTTCCGTAAATTGCTCGTTATTGTTTTTTAATCATAGTCGGTGCGTTTTCATGATCAAGACGTCGTCGAGCATTGAGCCGGACGGTTGGGGGTTGGCTGAGTCGAGTTACGGCCGTAAGGCCTGGCCGATTACGGCCGTAAGACTCCCGCACACCTTGGCCTGGCGAAACTCGGTTACGGTTGTAAGGATCATCAGGTTACGACCGTAATGCCGCATTATGGCGGCAAGGCATGGGCCGGTTACTGCCACAACGCACCAGCAAATTTTGGGCAGTAGCCCTGGGAGCTCGGTTACGGCTGTAAGGGGCTGCCGAGTACGGCCGTAAGGGGTGCCCGGTACGTACGTAAGGCAGCGGCCTTTACGTACGTAATATGTGTTTACCGAGTTACGGCCGTAAGGCACTGCTAGTTACGGTCGTAACGTGATCAGCCTTATATAGGCCTTGGCGTCGGGCAGGCCTCATTTCAACCCTTCTTCTTCTTTTTCTTGCGGTTGTCGGACGGGAGGTTTGGGAAGTGGAGTTCTTGGTCGATTCCACTCGATTTCTAGGTGTTTTGGAAGATTCTTATCGATTATATCATTATATAATCCTTGTTCTTCGTCGGATCGAGGTAAATTCTTGAAATCTCCTAGGTTTGACTTTCGGGATTTCCTTCTTGATTCTCGTTTCTCGTCCGATTTTGATGAATCTGTTGATGTAATTGAGGTCTATTAATCATGTTATACGGGTTGTATCCGTATTTCGAGTTTGTTCAACTCGATTGGTGATTCGAGTGTTCTTGGGAGTTATTGAACATTTAATGTTCGATTAAATGTCCCAATGAGTTTCCTTCGATAGTTTGGTGGGATTACCGTTGTTATTGGTCTTGATTCTCGTTGTAATCGTATCTTCGTCGTTTTTGCCGAAGGATTGTAGGTGTTCAAGGTTTCTAGGTTGATCCGTGTTCGTCGGAGTGTTCGGTATCGGTTATCGAGGCAAGTATTTTGCTATACGATTTGTGTCTTGTGAATAGAGACTTCGTGTTAGATTTATGATGATTTGGTTTATCTTCGTGAATATACTTCGTGTAATTTTATAATTGTGAATGATTGATGGTAGTGATGATATCCTCACTTGGATAACATCTTGGAATTGTGGTGGTTGTGTTAATCCTATGGTTCGTGTCGCGCATGATTGGCCATGGTTGGGTGACCGTGATGATTATGATATTTGTGTCGGTTGATTAGATACTTGAAGATGTATTACAGTGTGTTGTTGAATGGTTTGACATGTTGATAATAATGTGTGTTGCTCGTAGTGATGTGTTGAGTTGATCTATATGAGTTGTGTCGTGACAATGCGTGTGATCCAGGTAAGGTCTACGAGGCCTCTGGAGTTCGGTACATGATGTGTACGAACAGTGATCGTGTGGTCCAGGTAGGGTCTGACGAGGCCTCTGGAGTTCGGTACATGACGTGTACGAACAATGTGTGTGGTCCGGGTAGAGTCCGTTAAGGCCTCTGGAGTTTGGTACATGATGTGTACGAACAATGCGTGTGGTCTGGGTAGGGTCCGTCGAGGCCTCTAGAGTTCGGTACATGATGTGTACGAACAGTGATCGTATAACAGTGATTGATTGAATAACGTTTTAAAGTTAGGTCACAGACCCATTATGATATCTCAACTAGTGTGTTTTGAAACAAGAATCGGGCCGCTTTCGAAAAGGTTTTGTAAATTGGGACTCGAGGTCCAAAAGAATTTCTATTTTAATAATCCCCGAGATGACGAGTTTCTTTTCAAATACTTCCTTGCTTGAGTTCGAAATTTCTAAAACTTCTAGGGAACATTTTGATAGTTGATTTCCGTATCAAATTCGTGGTTGCTATTTACTTGTTGCATTTCGTATCGTATTATACTTGCACTAGCAAAATAGTGGAATTTTGCTAACCCCCGAGTAATCGTGGGGTGGATGTCTATTTTATGTCCAGGTGCTTGCGGGTTTGGGGAGCAATCACAGGATCGGCACAGGAAGTGGCGGTCTACGATACTAATCGAGAGTTGGGAGTTTAGTCGAGTTGTGTTGTTTCGTGAGAGTCGTATTCCGCCTTCCGCTATTTTGTATCTTTACCCCTGCATGGGCATCCTTTGTGAAGAGTTGTAATTTCCTGTCTACGTCAGTCATACGACCTCACCGGTCCGTGTAGTTGTTTATAATTGACCTTAACGGTCCGTATCATTGTATTGTTTGCCCCGGTCGGGCAGACCCTTGGTCGTTTTGTGGTGTTCAGCCTGGTAGATCCTTGTGGGAAGGATTTACGGCGTGTAATATTCCCATATGATTTTGGGGGTGTTACAGTTCTAACGTTTAATCATCGTAAAGGGCATAACATTAAAGGACAATAATAAAGTTTATGTGAACTACAACCACAGTTCGCATGAAGATGTAGGCGGTACAGGGATGTTATTCGCGACCGGTCAACCCAAGAGACACATTTGGACCCTAAATTAACCCAACATCCAAGATATCCATAAATCTTAGCTCCGATATCATATTCTGTAACACCCCGAGATATTCAGGATTATTACAGCACCGTAAATTCTTTATATAAGGATTTACTAGGCTAAGAATTTTAAAACAACGTTATTAAATACCAACAGTAAAATTTATGATTACATCCCAAATTTCAAAGGAAATAAAAGACAACACCAAACAGTAAACAATACAATATCATCTAAACAACACAAAACAACAGCGTACTCGAGTACTTATTAAAACACGACTCAAATGAAGGAACTTCCTGGACCGGCAACATCACTCGATACCCTCATCGTCCTGCAGCTCGTGTGGTTGTTTCCCCGCTCTTCTGGATCCTGAACATAAAACAAATATCCACCCCCGAGGTGGTTAGTAAAATTATGCTAGTACAAGTACGATAGTATACAACAATAGATATTCGACAACTCAGGAAGAATAACCATAACAACATTAGCAATGACAACGACAATTAATCTCCACGACGAGACGTACACATGGTAATTTCGATGATCCAGCATTCACTGCATAGATCCCAAGATGATCCCGTCGGACCAACACGAGGTTGAAAACCCGTCTAATGAACCAGCACCCGCTAGCATAGATCCCAAGATGATCGGTAGGACCAACACGAGGTGGACATACGACAACGACACATATGCACGACAATATGAATGACACCAATACGAAAAATACAATTAAAGTACTTGCCTTAGAAAGACGATAGGTATTCAATCCGACAAACGTACGCCCACTCGGAGGACGTTCTTCGATAAGCCTTTTGCAACACCCGAACCTTAATTAACCTGTTAACATCAAAATCACTACTGGTTTGGATAATCGACTTACAATCTATCTTTCCATATTCCAGCACAAAGCATGAACATGATTACGTGAGTTCCTTCCATTCATTTCTAATTCGGTTGTTCTATCAAAACATGATCGTGACAATGTATCCCCAAAACGTCATACCAAGGAACACATTCATTTGGGTTCTAAGTTCAATTTGAAGCTTGCTAACGACATCCAATCCTCAACAAATCCTCCTACAATAGTGTTATGAATCGATATAATCATTACCTAGATATTCATTTTAACAATCGATACTAGAAGGTTATATAATCAAAATCAATCCCTAAAGTTTATCCTCTTGAAATCATTCACCATAGGTGATAACCTTAACAAGTCATGGATGCAATAATTTTTTCGAAATCATTACCAAAGAATGTTACAATCTCAGAAAACTTCGGTCTAAGGTTCAACATAATCGAGGCTCAACTCATACATGTCTAAATCAAGGTATATCTTATGTTTAATCATCTCAACCTTCCTAAAATCATGGTGTTCAGTAATTTATGTCGTCAATGGAGTCCAATAATCTCTGAAATATATTCATAATCATCCTAGAAATATGAACTCAGACCTAGAGCAACCTTAACGTATCTTATACGGAGGAAAAGCAATGAAACAATCGGTAGAACTCAAGACCGGAAGCTTGAGCACTAATCCAAGATGCCTTCCATCTTCAACAACCAAGTAGAGAGGTTCATATACTAGTTTTGTAAGGTTGGAAGTGTTGGAAGTGAAAATGCAGCGGAAGCGAAGTTTGGGAAATTTTATCCCTCACAATTCTCGATTTCCTTTTCTTTAAGTAATTCCTATATGTAGCAAGAATTAAAGTGTTCTCTCAATTGTGGAATCAAAGACACAAGTCAAGATCCACAATTAAACACTTTAAAGAAAAAATCGAAATTTCTTGTGTACGAATAATGCAAAATCGGCCAACACCCATAAGTCCTATATATAGGCTCTTGGACTACTACTAGGGATCTTAAGGAGGATTATGGAAGGACTCCCGATAAATTCATCTTACCTTATTAGGACTCTTCCTAATATAATGAATCTATTAATATCAACTTAGTCCACTAAAAGGTTGATATTGCACTTCCTACCAAAATCCTAAATTACGAAATTGGGCTCCTTATTAAATATATTATTTCCCGTGTTTAAGATATCGAATGTCCATTAATTAATTATAAGCTACTGACAGCTTTAATTAATTAATATCTTATCCAAGAGTAGTACCACTCGAACTTTATTATTATATCGGAATTAAATCCACATGCAGGGTTTAAAATAATAATCATTATCGAGCTCCTCAAAGGGACATCATCAACCCACACGAGTCGGGACACGATTTCTTGTAATAATAATAACTATCGTATAAATAATATTATTGCCCAAGATACGAGGCTTATTGAGTCGATCATTTTGACTCCCACCCATGGTAAATCAAAGCAATAAGTATTATAAATACACAATTAAATATTATATACTTAGAATTAAGAAATAATAATTATCCGAGATTTACATTCTTCTTACATGTTGTGTCAAGATTTAACACCTTCCGACCGGCGATCGCCTCAGGCGGCGGCCAGGCTTCTTAGCGGCGAGTCGGTTCTGCCGTCGGCAACACAGGCGACCGAGCCTAACCCAATGGACATGCTAGGCGGCCCAGAAGGTCCCAGGACAAGTCCGGTGCCGAGCGATCAACCTCGGATACGATCGTCTCTCGGTACTCGGCGACCGACTCTGGCGACCGACATCTGGCGACCCTCTATCGGCATCCGCCGATCGACCCTTGGTGACCGACCATTGGTGACCTTCCCTTGGTGACCGACCGTTGGCGACCTCGGATGATCAGCCAGGGACGACCGCTCATGTCAATCAGCACCGATGGCCTCCCAGTCGGCTAAGACCGAACCTGGGACTGGCACCACGTGCAAGGGCCGAGACAAGATCCGCGAATCTCGGGCCATTGACCAAAGCCTGACAGATTCCCTCCACCAGCCGACAGGCCGCCGAAAGCTTGTCAGTAGGGCCACATGTTGACTGACTCCGGACACGTGATGGCTCCTTATTGGACCGCCCAAGCTGTGCCAGCCTCTTTCTTGGACTTTAGCCCGACAGCCAGCATCTTCCTTGGACTTTAGCCCAACAGCCCAGGAGATCGCCCCATTATAATATTGGCCGGCAGGCGGTCGGCACATTATTATATTGGCCGGCAGGCGATCGGCAGCTTATTATAATGGCCGGCAGGCGATCGGCCACTACAGGACAGGACCCGGCTGCCCCTATATAAGCAAGGCGCCCTGCACTTGGGCACTCCTTCAGCTTCCTTCAGCTTCCTTCAGCTTCCTTCAGCAATATTGCGATTCAAGCACACTATACAGAAGCAAACATTAAGCACTTGGCTAATCTCCAACTCTTGGCAACAGCTTTCTTTCGGTCTTACTTCTCCCGGCCTTTTCTCCTCGAGCAGATTATCGGCGGGACGAAGAACACCAAGCTTCGCTCAAGAGCCGGATTAACAGAGTCTTTTTACACTCATTGTATTTAGATTTCTCTCATTAATACTTGTATCCACGAATATTTGTATTAATAACATCTCGCGAGAGCATTCAAGCCCGGGCCTAACAAACCCGGCAAATCTTGTATTAATTATCTTCTCTCGGAAGTGCTCCCGCAATTGTTGTTTGTTGTCCGTCTTCCAGCAGTATTAATCTTCGGATAATTATTTTGGGCAACAACAATTGGCGCTAGAGGAAGGGCATCCAACCCTCGATTTTTTATACCTACCGTCCCGAAGAACACTCACTGTTCTCGGGGCAAATACTTGAAGTGACACTTACTGCACTTCAAAGAAATCCTTCAGAAATCATGTCTTCCGCATCCGCGTCGAAGAAAGCCGCTGACCAGCCGGCCCGGACCCTGTTCCGTCGGTCAGGCGGCCGATGGTGGAAGGTAGCCGCGCTTGATCGAGACGCTCGATCCGTCCCTAGACGGCGGCCCAAGCCTCTCGCTCGATCGGTTCGAACCAAGGAACAGATCGAAGGGCCTGGCCGTCTACGGGAGAGCGACGGAGTGCTCTCGACGCGCCTCCAGCTACCGCCCCCCCGGTCTCTCGCCGGAAGATCAAGCGGAAGCTCAAGGCACTACTGGCCGAGCAATCGCCAGGAGGCTTTCGCCCGCAAGAAGAGGCGCTCGGCAGCCGGAGCACGTCTGTCTTCGATCGCACAGGCGGCGGCCGACACAGCGGCAAGGCGATCCGGCCCGGCTACTGGCACGACGGAGTTGGTGTCCGTCACCGGGAGCTCGGCCTACCCGGCTCCCGCAAGGCGATCCAGCCGCCTGGCTCCCGCTCGCCAGATTCCCGAGGTCGGCAGCAGTGGGGTCCGGAGGTCGGTACACGATCGCCTCGGCCCCCGCTCCCAAAGCCGATCCGCAAGCAGCCGAGCCGCGGCGATCGCCGCGATGCAACGTCAGATCGACGACATGAAGGCGCTCCTGCAATCCGGGGCAGGCGCCGCCAAGACGATCGCCGCGCCGGGCGAGCCGCTCGCGATCGACATCGAGCTCGCCCCGGCGCAGCACAAGATCGCCCCTCCTCAGACACCCGTGTACCAAGGGCGATCGGACCCCCAAGCACACCTGCACAAGTTCAACATCTACATGACCGGGTGTGGGGCATCGGACGCGACCAGGTGCCGAATGTTCCCTCTGACACTGGACGACCTCGCCCACCGATGGTACACCTCGTTGCCACCTCGGTCCATCGGCTCCTTTAACGAGCTGGCGCATGTCTTCACGGAGCACTTCGCCACCAGGGTCGCCCGGCCAGAAGGTCGCCATCGCATGATGCAAATCAGGCAAGGAGAACAGGAGTCCGACTCGGATTACATCGACCGGGTTGACATGATCATCCTCAACGGCGAGCCCGTAAGCGATGAGACCGCCCTCTACGCTGTCCTAGGAGGTTTTCAGGGTTTCTCGCCTATGTTCAGGCATCTCACGAAGACCCTACCGACGACCTACGCAGCCTTCCGGGCTAGAGCCGCAGATTTCCTGTCCAGGCAAAGGCTTCTTCTCAGCCTAGGAGTAGATCGGTCGGCGCCCGTACGACGACCTCCAGTCTTCCAGCCCGATCGCTACTACCCAGCAGAGCCGGAGGACTCGATCCCGCCTACTGATCCATTCTAAAATGAGGACTAGCCGCCGACCGATCGCCAATATCGACCTACGAATAATGCGATCGGCCGCGGCGGCGACGATCGCGATCTTCGGCGGTCGCAACATCATCGGCAACCCGGTGGACACGATCGCCATCTGATCCAAAGATATAACATGACGGACTAAGGCATAAGATCGCCTCCACCGCGCATCATAAAGCCATGGCCCTGGCAGTCGATGGAACCGGCTGCTTCGGCCATGCAAGGTCCCTTTCGGCCGAGATCGCCTGCCCTTCGTTTAAATACGAGGCCGGCGTAGTCGGAGGGCTCTCCAACATTAATCAGTGGACTCATTCCACAACCCCGTCTCAACGTACACCGTCAAGGTCGGCCATCTCCATGGCTGGCCGAGGTGGAAGCAGAGCTAACAAGCCGCGGACGTGGAGTTGATTCATCCGACGCTGCCCCGCGCAAGGACTCCTCTAAGACCGAGACCGCACACCCTTCGTTTAAATACAAGGCGAGGCGCAGCCTAACAGAGGACCCTCATAATAAAGTGAGTCACGAGACACTCATTGTCTTCGTGCACCAAGACACGGTCATGGAGTCGGTCCATCGATTTCCGCGACTGTGCACGATCCCTCAAACAAAGCGAAACCACCAAGTTTCCATGGGGGATCGGACAATGTTGTTTTTTGCAGGTACAAGACCGAAAGATAGCTAAGCCAATCGACCATGATAGCCCAAGTCCGAGTCCTAAGCCAGCTCAGGTCGCCCGTCCTCATCCATACACGATCACCAGCAAGAACCACCTCGCCCCATGTCTTCAACATAGGAGCAAGCTGGGGGGCAATTGTTGTGTCAAGATTTAACACCTTCCGACCGGCGATCGCCTCCGAGGCCGAGCGACCGACTTACTGCCGAGCGGCCAAGTCAGTTCTGCCGATCAGCAACCTGGCGACCGAGCCCTAACCCAGCGGACATGCTAGACTGGCCAACCGAAGGTCCCAGGACAAGTCCCGGTGCCGAGCGATCGACCTCAGATACGATCGTCTCTCGGTACTCGGCGACCGACTCCTGGCGACCGACATCTGGCGACCCTCTATCGGCATCTGCCGATCGACCCTTGGTGACCGACCATTGGTGACCTGCCCTTGGTGACCGACCGTTGGCGACCTCGGATGATCAGCCAGGGACGACCGCTCATGTCAATCAGCACCGATGGCCTCCCAGTCGGCTAAGACCGAACCTGGGACTGGCACCACGTGCAAGGGCCGAGACAAGATCCGCGAATCTCGGGCCATTGACCAAAGCCTGACAGATTCCCTCCACCCCGGTAGACGGGCCGCCAAAGCTTGTCGGTAGGGCCACATGTTGGCCCGACTCGGACACGTGATGGCTCCTTATTGACCGCCCAAGTGTGCCGGCCTCTTTCTTGGACTTTAGCCCGACAACAAGATCTTCCTTGGACTTTAGCCCAACAGCCCAGAGATCGCCCCATTATAATATTGGCCGTGATCGGCACATTATTATATTGGCGCAGTGATCGGCGGCTTATTATAATGGCCGTGACGATCGGCCACTACAGACAGGACCATTGCCCCTATATAAGCAAGGCGCCCGCACTTGGGCACTCCTTGACTTCCTTGACTTCCTTGACTTCCTTCAGCTTCCTTCAACAATATTGCGATTCAAGCACACTATACAGAAGCAAACATTAAGCACTTGGCTAATCTCCAACTCTTGGCAACAGCTTTCTTTCGGTCTTACTTCTCCCGGCCTTTTCTCCTCGAGCAGATTATCGGCGGGACGAAGAACACCAAGCTTCGCTCAAGAGCCGGATTAACAGAGTCTTTTTACACTCATTGTATTTAGATTTCTCTCATTAATACTTGTATCCACGAATATTTGTATTAATAACATCTCGCGAGAGCATTCAAGCCCGGGCCTAACAAACCCGGCAAATCTTGTATTAATTATCTTCTCTCGGAAGTGCTCCCGCAATTGTTGTTTGTTGTACGTCTTCCAGCAGTATTAATCTTCGGATAAATATTTTGGGCAACAACATTACAGTCAGTACAGACGACACTATCTCACCTCGATCCAGTTCAACGTATGCAAATACGCTAATGCATGCTAATAGTCAAGACCAATTAATCTCAAGCATACACTACAACCTTTTATATAATTTGTCTAATAATTATATAGGTTGTGAACTATTATATTATTTTATAAGGCACTGATAATATGATCTTCCGTTTGACACCAACATACCACATTATCTACAATATAAAGTAATTTGACATTTCATTTGCATAACCATAACGTGAATAAATATGCAAAACATGTGATTAATTGTAATTAATATTCTCATAGGTAGTAACAGGGAAATTAGGTAATATAGGCATAAAGTATGCTTTGCAGTATACAATTCTAACAATCTCCCACTTATACTCAAAGCATGCTTTTAAGTATACTACTCTATTACATAGTCTCTCATTTCTCCCACTTATACTCAAAGCAATGCTGCCATACACCGTAATCCCATTCCTTCCACATTCCTTTCAAAAACTTTTGAGGGTAGGCCTTTCGTGAAAGGGTCAACAAGATTATCTTCCGATACAACCCTGGCTACAACTACGTCTCCTTCCTTTACGAAGTATCGTATGATGTGGTACTTGTGGTTGATATGTTTACTTGCCTTGTGGGCTCGTGGTTCCCTCGAATTTGCGACTGCACCAGTATTATCACAATAAAGTGTAATACCCTCTGGCAAATCGGGAATCACATCTAAGTCCTGCAGGAAGTACTTGAGCCACACTTCCTCCTTGGCTGCCTCAGAGGCTGCCACGTACTCGGCTTCCATGGTAGAGTCCGAGATGCATTTCTGCTTCACACTCCTCCAACTAATGGCTCCACCTCCCAGGCTAAACACATAACCCGAAGTAGACTTGGACTTTTCTTTGTCCGATGAAAAATCTGAGTCAGTGTAACCCACCGGACACAGGTCGTCTGATTGATATACAAGCATGTACTCCCTAGTCCTTCTCAGGTACTTGAGTATGTGCTTGACAGCAATCCAGTGTCCTGGTCCTGGGTTTGACTAATATCTAGCTGCCATGCCTACGGCATGACAGATATCTGGTCTAGTGCAAAGCATAGCATACATGAGACTTCCCACAGCAGAAGCATAAGGGACCATTTTCATGTCATCTATCTCTTTTTGTGTCTTGGGACACATATCCTTAGATAATTGAATTCCATGTCTGTAAGGTAGAAAACCTTTCTTGGAATTCTCCATGCTAAACCGCTTTAGCACTGTATCGATATAGGATGCTTGGGATAAGCACAACATCATTTTCTTCTAATCACGAAAGATCCTAATTCCAAGGATGTGTCTTGCTTCTCCTAGATCCTTCATATCGAAGTGCTCAGATAGCCATACCCGTACGTCCGACAATTCCTTCACGTTGTTTCCAATCAGAAGGACATCGTCTACATACAGTACAAAAAACACCAACACGTTTCCATCGCATTTCTTACATACACAACTCTCACTCGGACATTGGACAAATCCATATGACTGGACAACTTCGTCAAATTGAGTGTTCCAAGATCTAGATGCTTGCTTAAGTCCATAAATGGATCTCTTAAGCTTGCACACCAAGTGCTCTTCTCCTTCAGCAATGAATCCCTTTGGTTGGCGCATATAGATTTCCTTGTCTAGACTTCCATTCAAGAATGCAGTCTTGACATCCATTTGCCAAATCTCTAGATCTAAATGCGTAGCTATAGCTAAAAGAATCTGGATTGACTTAAGCATGGCTACCGGCGAAAAGGTTTCATCATAATCGATACCCTCTTTCTGAGTGTAACCTTTTGCAACAAGCCTCGCTTTGAAGGTTTCAACCTTTACGTCACCTCCTTTCTTTCGCTTGTAGACCCATTTTCTCCCAATGGCTTGTACACCATCAGGTAGATCTACTAGCTCACACACTTGATTGGAATCCATAGATCCCATTTCTGATTCCATTGCTACTTGCTAGGAGTCAGCATCTTTATCTTGGATTGCCTCCTTGTAGGTCCAGGGATCTGATTCATCTTCGCCTGGGATTGAGTATGAAGACTTTCCCACGCCTATGAATCATTCTGGCTTACGAACAACCTTCCCACTACGACGAGGCAAATACTGAGTTGGTGTAAAAGTTTCATTCGATACGTGCTGCAGTGTTAGTTGGCGCATGTACGATTGGTATAGACGGAGTCTCGCCCCTCAGCTCTTCCAGAATTATCTCGCTCATGGGTTTTTGACTAATCATATAATCCTCCTCCAGGAATTAGGCATGAGTTCTAACAATGACCTTCTGATCCTGGGGACTATAGAACAAGCCACCCTTCGTTCCCTTAGGATATCCTACAAACACTCACACTTCTGTACGAGATACCAACTTATCAGCTTCCTTATTCAGCACATGTGCTGGAGTACCCCAAATCCCAACATGTCCGAGACTGGGCTTACGCCCACTCCACAGTTCTGTGGGTGTTTTTGGAACTGATTTTGAAGGCACCAGGTTTAGAATGTACGCTGTTGTTTCTAAGGCGTATCCCCAAAACGAAATAGGTAAATCTGAATAACTCATCATTGATCTAACCATTTCTAAAAGAGTCCTATTCCTTCTTTCAGTCACACCATTTTGTTGTGGAGTTCCCGGCGCGGTGAGCTGGGACGAAATCCCCTCATTCGCCAAGAAATCCAAAAACTCTCCACTAAGGTATTCGCCACCACGATCAGATCGTAATGACTTGATACTCTTCTCATGACGCTTCTCCGTTTCTGCCTTGAAGTCTCTAAACTTGTCAAAGGCTTCAGACTTACGTCGCATCAAATAGATGTATCCACATCTCGAATAATCATCTATAAACGTGATGAAGTATTCAAAACCACCTCTAGCCTGGATATTCATTGGACCACATACATCTGTATGAAGCAATTCTAACATATTCTGAGCACGGTTTCCCTTGGTTTTAAAAACCCTTTTGGTCATCTTACCTTCTAGACAGGATTCACAAATTGGAAATGACTCAACTTGGAGATCATCCAATGGGCCATCATCTACCAATCTTTGAATTCTCCCAAGATTTACATGCCCTTGTTGGAATATTTATTCCACATATTAATAAAGAAGTGTTTTGATGATTAAGTTGCTAAACAAAGCAAAACAACATCGAGGCGAAGCAAACATCGAAGCAGACGAAGATGCAAAAAGCTGGACAAAATACAAAGCTAGCGCACGCTAGACATATAAGTTAGCGCACACTAACGGGTCCCGGATGCAGATCAGACGAGTTCGAAGTAACCTGAAGTGAAGTCACCTGATGAGGATAGTGCACGCTACACACTATAATATAACCCACACTATCGAGTCTATATTACCGTTGTGAATAGATTCAAACATAGAATGACGTATGCAGTGAAGTCAGTGTAGCGCACGCAACAAGTAATATTTAGCGCACGCTAAATATCAAGTTTGAATCAAGTCAATCAATCCATTGGGAAGAATCTGATGCAAGTCAAAAAGTATAAACGGATATATGATGCATGCAATGATGCAAGATTAGCGCACGCAACAAAGAAGTATTAGTGCACGCGAACAGTAAGAGACAGTAGCTACTGGACTAAAACTGGAAGACGTTAACGTACGTAACATGCAGTACATAACGTACGTTAAGGCAATTATGCGTGATAGTGCATGCTAAGGAAGAAAGCCTAGCGCACGCTAATAACAAATGGCAGTAACGGCTAGTTTTTGGAAGAAGGCTATAAATACCAAATGAGTTGGTATCAATCCATACAACAACATTGACCAATTCATATACACTTGAGATATCATTGTAAACATTATAGTTGTTGTTCTTGAGCTTAAATTAGAGTGATTGAGTGTGATACACTAAATCATACACGAGTAAGAAAAACAAAATATATGATTAGATTCGGTGTTATTAGGATTAAGGATACAGCATTGTTAGAATCGCAATCCCTATCTTAATGAGGTCTATCTAGTACCAATAGAAAACTAGAGCGGTTGATTCCTTGTTCGATAGAAAAGGAAAACGGTTTAACTTGGACCGACACAAAGACAAGTACGAGTGGTTGATCACAGACCAATAGAAGACGTGATTGTAAACGGTAATCCCTCGACCGATAGAAGAGAGGTGCAGAGATTTTGATCTTTAACTTATTGAAAAAGATACATCGAGAGAGGACGTAGACACGTTTGGCCGAACCTCTATAAATCCGTGTCTCATTTAATTTCCGCACTTTATATTTACGCTTCCACAACACGGCGCAAATACCGATCTTGCTCCAACAGCCCTAACCGTAAATGCCATAGATATGTTTGATTTATGCTTGAAGGTTCTTTGCTCTTTTTAGGTTTAGACAAAGAGTTAAGTGATTTATGCATAGGAGTTTGTGCAGTATTAATGATATATAGTCCATCATTAAAAATACCGTTGCAAATATATTCCTCGTTTCTTTTCCTAATAATGGCATTATCATCAAAAGAAACTGAATAACCATCGTATTTTAATTTAGAAACCGAAATTAAATTCATTCTAAAATCCGGTACTAATAATACATTATTGAGGACTAATAATTTATCATTAATCTTCAGCTGCACGACTCCCACTGCAACAGCCATAAGCCTGGAATAATCGCCCCAATTGATGGTAATCTCACCCGCACTAAGCTGCTTGGTTACCTGAAAACCATGCGAGTCAGAGCAAACATGATCAGTGGAGCCTGAATCAACTATCCACGAAGTGGAAGAACAACCTGCCAAACATGTTTTGACCACTAGTGCACGAGACATACCTTTCTTAAGAGCAGGGCAGTCTGCTTTAAAATGTCCTTTCTGACCGCACTTGTAGCACTTTCCCTTTGGCTTTTTGTTCGCCTCGGGGTGAGGAGCCTTGCTTTTCACCTTGAGGGTTGCCACTTGCTTCTGGACAACCTACTTTTTCTTCTTTCCCCATTTAGGTTTAGAAGAAGTAGCACCGGTTGCCGCAAGAATCTGATGATAACCTTGTTTGAAGAGACCTTCAGCAGATTGAAGCTATGTCAGAAGTTATGCCAAACTATATGTCCTATGGTTAATATTGTAGTTAAGGCTGAACTGCTCAAAACTTCTTGGTAAACTGCCCAAGATAATATCGACCTGCGTTTCCGCATCGATAGTAGCCCCCAGTATGCTCAGTTCATTCAAATGAGACATCATTTTTAGAACATGATCCCTTACTGGGGTCCCTTCAGACATTTGCGTTGTCATCAACACCCTCATTGTATTTTGTCTACCTACCCGGTTCTGATGACCAAACATCTCGGTGAGACTTTTCATCAATTTAGCGGCCGAGCCCATCGTCTGATGCTGATGCTGCAATACATTTGTCAGTGAAGCCAAAATGTAACAGCGAGCCATCTCATCAGACTTTTTCCATTTTCGGAATTCAGCCAACTCTTCAGGAGTGGCATCCTGTTTTGGTTCTAGAGGGCTCTCCTCAATTAAGACAAATTTATGTCCCTCAGCAGTCAGGACAATGTCAAGATTTTTTTTCCCAATCAGCAAAGTTAGTGCCATCAAGTTTATTTTCTTTGAGAATAAGAGCTAGTGGATTGAAAGACACCTGAGATAAAAATTAAAACATCCATCACATAATGCATAGCAAAATATATCGAAAAACCTCAAAACACAATATATATGCTAGCAACCAACACCTCAAAAAATCCGTATATGCAAGCTACGATCGTGTGGACGTTTACACACAGATTTTTCAAGTAGAGTTTTACGTCTTTAATTTTACTATCTAGTCAACTTACGTTATGACAAGTAAAATTAATAGTTGGTTCCTCTTGGCCATCTATTAATTAACATAGATTCCGATGGGGAGCTTATTAATTAATACACCTAAGTGAACACCATAATTTAACATCCTTAATATATTATCTTTTAAATAATAGTCCTACAGATGGAGAGGTCCTATCATAAAAGGTAATATTAACCTTATGTTATCATTTTGAAATTTAAAACTAGTGAACCTGTAATTAACACATCCGATATGGAGGAAGACCCTAATGTCAACGCGCATGCTAATTACTTCACAATTTAAATTAATTATGGAGGCTAATTTGATTTTATTTTAAAAAAATAAAATCAATTTAATCACTTAGTTATTTTAGCCTTAAGGTTTTTAATTTTCTCGTCCTAACATGTAGAAAACATATCACGCATACATTCATACATGCCATAAATCAAAACAATAAAAACCAAAAATAAAGCATGGATAATTAAATTATCCAATTATCATGTCTTCTTCCTTGAGTTGAACCCGAGAAAATCTTCGACTCGATCTCTCCCACTGAATCAAGCATCTCGTCGCTCCTCCCCGGTGTAACACCTCAAATCCGCTCAGGAATATTACACGCCGTAGAACCTTTCCTCAAGGATCTACCAGGCTGGTAACAAAATCGAACATCTCAATAATGCCTTTAAGGCTAAAATAACTCAGTAGACTGATTTGGTCTTTCAATAAATACATACAACTCAACCTCAATACGTGCCCATACAGGGGTCAAATACAACGCACTCCCGTACAACGGGAAAAATACTGCAGCGGAAATAAAATACAACTGAACCAATACAACAACGTACGGGTCCTCATGTGATTAGTATCGTTCATCTTTCATCATCCTTCATGCCGACCCTGTGTTATGCTCCCCAAAACCTGAATGCAATACAGACATCCACCCCCCGATTTCTCGGGGGTTAGCAAAATCCCACTATTTTGCTAGTGCAAGTGCATAATCATACGAAATGTAACAAACAATTAGAATTCACGAATCAGGTACGACAATTAACCACCAAAGCCTTCCCGAGAGGTTTTATTATTTAGAAAGCAATCAACGAAGTGTTTGAAAATAAATTCCTCATCTCGGGTATTTTAAAAGTAGAAATCTTATTGGACCTCAAGTCCTTAGTTGAAAATAACCATTTCACGACGAATGGGTCTCAGCCCGAAATTACTTTCCGTAAAAAGACCTTTACAAAACCGTTGGGATCTCGTCCCAAATCTCATCAAATCACAGTACCAAAGGATAATAGCAAGGTCCATTTTCCAACATCAAAACTCCATAATTAAAAGATTAAACATACACGACAAAAATACTCTAGTGCCATCCTAGCTAAGTAATCCAAATGAACATCTTACCTTTTACACACTTAGTCAATGCATGCAATCATGAAAACATAGTCCAAAAGCACTCATTTCCGGAAATTCCATAATCAAAACACATTTGTAAAATGCACCGCAATTAACCGTCAATCCACACCTCCATGGACCCCTACCGAGACCCTATCAGATCTAACCCGTAGTGGTTAAAAGCAAGCTTGTCGATCCACACCTCCGTGGACCCCTACCGAGACCAGGTCGGATCTAACCCATAGTGAGCATACACACACACACGTTACTCATGCAATACTAATATGCTAAGAATGTAAGCTCATCAAGAATACTTACTAGAGATGGCCACTTACCCGACACCATTATCATACTCATCACAATACTCCCATCATAAAAAAATCAATTACAACACCACAAAACAATCAACAGGGAATACACAATTCCATAACTTTAAATAAGTAGGGGTATCATTAAAGCCCTTAACGTTCAAAATAATCAAATCAAAATCAACTCACACAAATCATATTCACGAGGATAAACCAGCTGTCGTAAATCCCACATGTAAACTCTATTTGCAGGACACAAATCGTATAATAAAATACTTGCCTCAAATGATCACAAACGCAGAGAATCGACCGAGGTAAGATGGCCCGAACCGACTATGAACCTGCCGACTCCGCCGAACACTAACCCGCTGTAATATCCGGATTTATTATTGTGTATTTCATCTGCATTTAAACCTTGTAGTATTCGGAATTGTGATCTCAATAATTGGAGTATGATATTTCCTATACTTGTATCCTTGTACATAAGTATAACAACATGCAAAATTTATCATGCAAACTCGTGATAACGCACGCTAAGAATGTAACTTAACGTGCCTTATCGGTTAAAAACTAGCGCATGCTATGAATGAGGAATTGCGTGCGCAAGGCAGTCAATTATTGAGCTAGACGGCTAGCACATGCGCCAGCCGGACGTGGGTCCGGATAATATTCCTGCAGGCGAACCTGGACAGATTTGGAGTCAACGCTAGTTAGCGTGCGCTAAGGATATGGAGATAGCATGCGCTAATTAATGTATGTGCAGAAATGTTATAAATGGGACAGCAACCCATTTTACTTGGTTTACATTTCCTTCAATTATCCTTCGTTCTTGAGAGACCAGAGAGCATTATATCCTCCTTAAACACTTAGATCACCTCTACTTGATTCATTAAAGATTGGATATCACTTGTGATTGATCATTGAAGTGGAGTAGCACCTTGGATTGGCATACAACCAACCGGAGTCGGATTCTACCTTTTTGGCTCAGTGATTTCTTCATCTTAAGGTATGTTAATTCTATCTCCAGCCTTAGATTCGTGTTCTGAAGAATAATATGATCATGCTATCAAGATATTGAATTCCATTGATGAATTATTCAAACAAGCATCATGTTTAGAAGTGGGAATGATTATGCTTATAATATCGTCATTGAAACATCGTAGTTGGAATTGTTAGTTCACCTTTAAGATGAAGTCTGAATATGTAAATGATAATGGAATCTAGTGCACCAATCGGAGATCACCGAACTTCACATGAGAATGATAATCGAGGTTGAATATAAGAGTTGTGATGATATTCTTTTCCTTGAACTCAAAGATGTTTGAATCCGTAAGATCATTCATAAGTTTATGAACATGACATGTAGATGGATAACGTACGTTAATCACTGAGGAGTTCGTAATTTCATCACCATTAAAACGGTATGCTGCCCAGTAGTGAAACTGCCATGCACACTTAGCGTACGCTAAGATATGCATATTAACGTACGCTATCGGGCATGTTTAGAGTACGCTACGTTTGGTATTTAACATACGTTAGGTCATAAGGCAAGTCAGTCGTCTGACCAGAGAGGACTGTCGATACATAGTTAGCGTACGCTAGGCTTCGTTGTTTACGTGCGCTAACGAGCAGGCTTAACGCACGCTATGTAGAATATGTAGCGTACGCTAAGTAGTTCAGGCAGATTACGTTTTATGAACTTTCGACCGTAAAATTGGATTGTTAGACATTCGTACGACGTGAGATAAATTCTATATTATTTCTTTTGTTAAGGTTCGAGCTTGCTACGTGATTGATCGAAGGGGCGACCTTTGAGTGTTTCGTTTTTCGTGGAAGTAGTATTCTTGTCTTCGAATCGAGGCAAGTACCTTAATTGTTCTATATATATATATTGATGTTATACATATTGTCGTGCATATATATCGTTGTTGTATGTCCACCTCGTGTTGGTCCGATGGGATCATCGGGGGATCTATGCTAGCGTGCGCTGGATCATCGGATGGGTTTTTCCACCTCGGGTTAGTTTGACGGAATCATCGGGGGGTCTAGGCAGTGAACGCTGGATCATTGGAATTACCATGTGTATGTTGTGATATCATGTTGTGATTATCATGTGTGTATGTTATTATTGAGTTTCTCGCAGGAGAAGACTCGTTGGTTCTTTTGTCATTTATGTTATTATTATTCTTCGTGAGATGTTGAATAATATGTTGTGATACCTGTACTAGCAATCGTTGTGCTAACCCCTGCGGGGGTGAACATTTGTTTATGTTCAGGATCCAGGAGAGCAGGGAAACAACCACTGGAGTTGCATGACGATGAGGGTGCAGAGTGATGTTCCGGCCGGGTTTATTTGTCTGTTGTTTATATCGTTTTAATAAGTACTCGAGTACGTAGTCGTTTATGATGATTTGGATTTAGTGATGTATTGATACTTTTCCGTTGAACATTCATACTTTCAGTATTTGGTCAGAACTGTTGTATCTTATTTCCGTTATTTTCATACGTTGGTATCTGTTATTATCTTCTCATTTCTTCAGCCTTGTAATTCCTTATGTAAAGGATATACGGTGCTGTAATATTCCTGAAAATATCGGGGGTGTTACAGAATATGGTATCAGAGCTAAGATTATAGATATCTTGGCCATTGGGTTAAAATAGGGGTCATATACCTCTTTTGAGGTAACTGGCCGTGAATAACATCACTGTACTGCCTACATCTTCATGCGAGCGGTGGTTGTAAGTTCCTAAACTCTATCTCGTTTTTTACGTGTTGTACCTCTTTATACTTGAACATTTGAACGATATTGTTTCCTGTATATTGAGTATTTATGCTTACATTATGTTGAGAGGTGGACGTGGACGTGGTCGCGGTGTGGACGCGGATGAAGGAATGCCGAAAGAGAAGCTTCGCCTTCTAATCAGGCCAGCCACAGCTCAGGCGAGCCACAAAGATCTATTAATAATGAACCGGAACCTGCTGTGCCCAAAATCCTTCGTCAGGTGGTGAACCAGATGACTCAGTTCGCCCAGGTCGTGGACCGAATGCAGGTGGCGGTGGGATTACAGCAGGGAGATAGACATCAAGGGATCCCAGACATGGGAAATCAAGGTGACCGATGGCTGTAAGAGGTGGCGAAGATGCAACCACTGAAATTCGATGGCTTTTCCGAGACACCCACATTGGACCATTGGTTGAAGGAATTGGAGAAATTTTTTGCCGGAATTAATTTCCCAGACGACCGGAGAGCTTCTATTGCTCAATACTTTCTAATAGGAGAAGCATTCGAGTGGTGGGAAGCCATCCGGCCTGCAGATCATGATGCAGACTGGACAGAATTTAAATTGATGATGGAAGCTCAGTACTGCCCTCCTCCTGTGAGGGAAGCCAAAGTTCGGGAGTTTTTCTCCGCTCAGCCTTCATATGTGCCAGTATCTCAGGCAATTAAGACGTTTAACCAGCAGCTGGCATTTGTTCGACATCTGGTCAGAACAGATGCAGAAATGATGATCCATTTTGATATGAGAATGAAACCAGAAATCCAGAGGTACATGTCCGGTTTTGAATGTACCACTCTCCGTCAATACAAGGATAAAGCATTGGCGTACGAAATCAAGGAAGCAGCGATGGAGAAGTTTACGAAATCCAAGAAGCAGAAAGTCTCTCGTACTTTTATAGAGCACAAGAGCAGCGGGCCCCGCAAGACCCAGTCATCTTTTCATTCTTTCAAGAAACCTCCGCACCCACCTAGGAGCGGAAAGAACTTCGGAGCAGCATCAACCATGACAGATGTCACCATGAAATGCTTTAACTGTCCCCAGACAGGGCAGAATCGACGGAATTGCCCCTACCTGTCGTGACTTGTTTTGATTGTGGACGGGGGGGACATTGTGTGGTGTTCTGTGAAGAGGCTGCAAAGTCTTTTAGAGCCCGTACACATGGCCGATTCGAAGGAAGCTAGTATCCAATGACGCAGCAAAGTGTACAGATGCCTCGGAATTTTTGCCGCGACGAGGCGAGGACAATGGGACCGAAAGGGTACATCGAGTGCGGATCTGTTCCCCACGTCGTATGAGATGAGGAGAACAGACGATCGAGATCTTCTTTGTCGCATCAGTGCTCGCTCGAGATCCTTTCCCAGCCAGTTAGCGTTTTATTCGATACAGGAGCTACGCATTCATTTATATCCTTATCTTGTGTAAATCGTTTGAATATTTCTGGTTTTCATAATTGTGAACCTTATGTTGTGGGTTTACCGAGCAGAGAGAGAATTGTTGGAAACTTAGAAACTAGAGATTTACCTGTATCGTTTGGAGGCACAAAGTGGCTCTCAAATTTGATTGTGATAGAAATGCAAGGAGACGACCTGATACTCAGAGATGATTGGATTAATCGATATGGAGCTATTGTAAACTACCGAAGGAGGAATATCTCGCTGATCGCTGACGATGGTTCTGAAATACTGTTTGAAAGATGGAAACCAGGAAGCTCAGGAAGGTTGATCAAAGCGATGAAAGCTGTCAAATTGTTGAAACAGGGCTGTACTGGATACTGGTGCTATGCAATGAAGAAAGAAGACGAAATTGTGGAACTTTCATCCATTCCTGTTGTGAACGAGTTTTCGGATGTATTTCCTGACGAGTTACCTGGACTACCTCCACGACGGGATGTAGAATTCACTATCGAGCTGGAACCCGGAGCTACACTAATTTATAAGGCGTCGTATCGTATGGCACCTACTGAGATGTACGAACTGAAAAAGCAACTGGATGAGTTACTGGGCAAAGGCTATATCCAGCCAAGCGTTTCGCCCCGGGGAGCACGAGTTCTTTTTGTCCGGAAGAAGGATGGATCGCTTCGACCGTGTATTGACTATTGAGAGCTGAACAAAATGACGATTAAGAACAAGTATCCATTGCCACGGATTGATGATTTGTTTGACCAATTGCAAGGAGCAACAGTATTTTCTAAAATCGATCTGAGATCAGGATACCATCAGCTGAGAATTAAGGAATCTGATGTTTCAAAGTCAGCATTCAGAACTCGTTACGAACATTATGAGTTTGTACTGATGCCGTTTGGTTTCACTAATGCACCTGCAGTGTTTATGCAATTGATGAATCGTGTGTTCATAGAGTATTTGGACAAGTTTGTAGTTGTGTTCATTGATGACATTCTAGTTTATTCCAAGAGCCCGGAAGAACATACGCAGCATTTGCGGATTGTTTTGGAACTTTTGAGAAGCGAGCAATTGTACGCCAAGATCTCTAAGTGTGAATTATGGCTAAAGGAAGTAATGTTCCTCGGTCATGTGGTATCAACTGAAAGAGTACGAGTAGACCCCCAGAAAATCGAAGCAGTTATGGATTGGAAACCTCCTAAGAACGTGAAAGAAGTCCGGAGTTTCTTAGGACTTGCTGGATATTATCGTCGATTCGTGGAAGGGTTTTCCAAAATTTCCCTCCCACTGACTCGACTCCTGTAGAAAACTCAAAAGTTTGAGTGGAATGAAATGTGTCAGAAAAGCTTTGACGAATTGAAGAAGAGGTTGACGACAGCACCGATTTTAACACTTCCACAGGGAACTGGAGGATTCATAATTTACAGTGATGCTTCGAACCAAGGACTCGGATGTGTATTGATGCAGAATGATAAGGTGATCGCTTACGCGTCACGACAGCTGAAACCTTATGAAGTGAATTACCCAACGCATGATTTGGAGCTAGCAGCAGTAGTTTTTGCTTTGAAAATCTGGAGGCATTACCTGTTCGGGACTCATTGTCAGATCTTTACGGATCACAAGAGTCTAAAATACATCTTCAGTCAGAAAGAGTTGAACATACGGCAAAGGAGATGGCTGGAACTTATTAAGGATTATGACTTGGAGATTTTTTATCATCCAGACAAAGCAAATGTAGTGGCCGATGCACTTAGCCGCAAGCCTATTTCTATCCAGATGTTGGAGACTCTGACCTCCCAGCTCAGCATTCAATGAGAGATGATTCGAGAAGGAATTGAAGTATGGTTACAAAGAGTCCAAGGACAACTGTGCGTGATGGAAATTACTTCATCGTTAACCGAGAAAATCAAATCTAAGCAGGCAGATGACCCTCTGATGATTCAGTTACATGATGAAGTGATCAAGAGGAAGGCCCCCGGATTTGTAATTCATGATGATGGAGTTTTGAGATTTCAGAACCGACTCTGCATTACCGATGTCGATGTTCTGAAACAGACGATTATGAAGGAAGCTCACAGCTCGCCCTATTCTATCCACCCAGGCACCAGTAATATGTATAAGGACTTGAAGCAGAACTTTTGGTGGGGCAACATGAAGAAAGATGTAGCGGACCATGTTTTGAAATGCTTGACTTGTCAGCAGGTTAAGATCGAGCATCAACAACCTGCAGTAATGCTGAAGCCAATCCCGATTCCTGAATAGAAGTGGGAGGACATATCGATGGACTTTATCACTAGTATACCGAGAACCAAGACATGAATGAACATGATTTGGGTAATAGTTGATCGTTTAACCAAATCAGCTCATTTTCAAGGCATTAAGGGCACATGAGGACCAGAGAGGTTGGCATGGGTATTTATTTCAGAGATAGTCCGACTGCATGGTATGCCGAAGACATTATTTCTGATCGAGACGACCGTTTTGTGTCTCATTTTTGGAAAGCAGTTCATAAGGCCTTGGGGACCGAATTGAACTTCAGCACAGCTTATCACCCGCAGACAGACGGACAATCCGAGAGGACCATTCAAACGGTGGAAGACATGCTAAGGGCATGTGCCTTAGATTGGTCAAATGGTTGGGAAGTTCATCTACCGTTGATTGAATTTACCTACAACAATAGTTGGCATGCTTCTATTAAGATGGCACCGTTTGAGGCATTATACGGGAGAAGACGCAGATCGCCCTTATGTTGGGACGATTCATCAGATTTGATCGGAACGGAACCAGAATTGATTGTTCAGACACGAGAGAAAATAGCCTTGATTCATGAAAGGCTGTTGACTGCCCAGAGTCGACAGAAATCGTATGCAGATGTACGTCGTCATCCATTATAGTTCAGTATTGGAGATCACGTACTTTTAAAAGTTTCTCCTACTTGGGGAATCTTTTGTTTTGGAAGGAAGGGAAAGCTGAGTCCGAGATATATCGGACCATTCGAAATCCTTGAGAGAGTTGGAGAGTTGGCATACAGATTGGCATTACCGCCGTCATTGAGCCATGTTCATAACGTGTTCCATGTATCACAGTTACAGATATATATTCCGGATCCTAGTCATGTCATTGATTTCGGCACAATAGAAGTCACTCAGGATGGAACATTTGAAGAAAGACCAGTCAGGATACTCGAGAGTCGAGTTAAGCAGTTGAGGAACAAACCAATCGTTTTGGTTAAAGTTCAGTGGTCACGCCACGGAGTGGAAGAAGCCACTTGGGAAACGGAAGATAGCATGAAGTCCAGATATCCAAAGTTATTTTCGTCTTGAGTTTCGGGACGAAACTCCTTTTGAGTAGGAGAGTATGTAATATCCGGATTTATTATTGTGTATTTCATCTGCATTTGACCCCTGTAGTATTCGGAATTATGATCTCGATAATTGGAGTATGATATTTCCTATACTCATATCCTTGTACATAAGTATAATAACATGCAAAATTTCTCATGCAAACTCGTGATAACGCACGCTAAGAATGTAACTTAACGTGCGTTATCGGTTAAAAACTAACCCACGCTACGAATGAGGAATTGCATGTGCTAAGCAGTCAATTATTGAGATAGACGGCTCGCACATGCGCCAGCCGGATGTGGGTCCGGATAAGATTCCTGCGGGCAAATCTGGACAGATTTGGAGTCAACGCTAGTTAGCGTGCGCTAAAGATATGGAGATAGCGTGCGCTAATTAACGTATGTGCAGAAATGTTATAAATGGGACAGCAACCCATTTTACTTGGTTTACATTTCCTTCGATTATCCTTCGTTCTTGAGAGACCAGAGAGAATTATATCCTCTTTAAACACTTAGACCACCTCTACTTGATTCATTAAAGATTGGATATCACTTGTGATTGATCATTGAAGTGGAGTAGCACCTTGTATTGGCATACAACCAACCGGATTCGGATTCTACCTTTTTGGCTCAGTGATTTCTTCATCTTAAAGTATGTTAATTCTATCTCCAGCCTAAGATTCGTGTTCTGAAGAATAAGATGATCATGCTATCAAGATATTGAATTCCATTGATGAATTATTCAAACAAGCATCATGTTTAGAAGTGGGAATGATTATGCTTATAATATCGTCATTGAAACATCGTAGTTGGAGTTGTTAGTTCACCTTTAAGATGAAATCTGAATATGTAAATGATAATGGAATCTAGTGCACCAATCAGAGATCACCGAACTTCACATGAGAATGATAATCGAGGTTGAATATAAGAGTTGTGATGATATTCTTTTCCTTGAACTCAAAGATGTTTGAATCCGTAAGATCATTCATAAGTTTATGAACATGACATGTAGATGGATAACGTACGTTAATCACTGAGGAGTTCGTAATTTCATCACCATTAAAACGGTATGCTGCCCAGTAGTGAAACTGCCATGCACACTTAGCGTACACTAAGATATGCATATTAACGTACGCTATCGGGCATGTTTAGCGTACGCTACGTTTGGTATTTAACGTACGTTAGGTCATAAGGCAAGTCAGTCGTCTGACCAGAGAGGACTGTCGATACATAGTCAGCGTACGCTAGGCTTCGTTGTTTACGTGCGCTAGCGAGCAGGCTTAACGCACGCTATGTAGAATATGTAGCGTACGCTAAGTAGTTCAGGCAGATTACGTTTTATGAACTTTCGACCGTAAAATTGGATTGTTAGACATTCGTACGACGTGAGATAAATTCTATATTATTTCTTTTGTTAAGGTTCGAGCTTGCTACGTGATTGATCGAAGGGGCGACCTTTGAGTGTTTCATTTTTCGTGGAAGTAGTATTCTTGTCTTCGAATCGAGGCAAGTACCTTAATTTTTCTATATATATTGATGTTTTACATATTGTCGTGCATATATGTCGTTGTTGTATGTCCACCTCGTGTTGGTCCGATGGGATCATCGGGGGATCTATGCTAGCGTGCGCTGGATCATCGGATGGGTTTTTCCACCTCGGGTTGGTTTGACGGAATCATCGGGGGGTCTAGGCAGTGAACGCTGGATCATTGGAATTACCATGTGTATGTTGTGATATCATGTTGTGATTATCATGTGTGTATGTTATTATTGAGTTTCTCGCAGGAGAAGACTCGTTGGTTCTTTTGTCATTTATGTTATTATTATTCTTCGTGAGATGTTGAATAATATGTTGTGGTACTTGTACTAGCAATCGTTGTGCTAACCCCTTCGGGGGTGAACATTTGTTTATGTTCAGGATCCAGGAGAGCAGGGAAACAACCACTGGAGTTGCATGACGATGAGGGTGCAGAGTGATGTTCCGGCCGGGTTTATTTGTCTGTTGTTTGTATCATTTTAATAAGTACTCGAGTACGTAGTCGTTTATGATGATTTGGACTTAGTGATGTATTGGTACTTTTCCGTTGAACATTCGTACTTTCAGTATTTGGTCAGAACTGTTGTATCTTATTTCCGTTATTTTCATACGTTGGTATCTGTTATTATCTTCTCATTTCTTTAGCCTTGTAATTCCTTATGTAAAGGATTTACGGCGCTGTAATATTCCTGAAAATATCGGGGGTGTTACACCTGCGACAATAACTACGAACAAAAAAAATCACAATGAAAATGAATTCCATATTACGACCCAAAGTCGCTGAATTAAAGGAACAAACAACGAAAGTTCAAGGGTTTCCCCCAAAACGGCCAAGAACGCAATCGACCCAACGAAGCACGAAAACAGAATTCCAAACCGAAATATGGATATACAATCCATAGGATATGTTTAACAACATCATTTAACAACAATCGATTTATCAAAATCGGCTGGAAAATGAAATAACGAACAAAACCCCCAAAAAGTCAACTCTAGGGATTCAAGAAAAATATCTTGATTCGGCGAAGAACAATGGATTAACTGATGTTATAATCACCTAGGATACTCCAAATCACCTTTGGATTGAGCAAAATCGGACAAGATCGCGAACCCTAGTCGCCCTTGACTTACTCCTATGGAGAGAAGAGGAAATGAGGGTGAAAATGAGAAAAACGATTGTTGTCCAGTTTATATACTGGACAGCTTAGCGTGCGCTAATCTTCCTGATTAGCGTGCGCTATCGAAGCATCAGAACAAAACGTTCTACCAAAATGTGCAGTTAGCGTACGCTAACTACAAAAGTTAGCGTGCGCTAACGAGACCCCCAGACTCAGTCCAATAGCTTCTGGACTGCCTCGAACTGCCAGTTAGCGCGCGCTACCTCAACCGTAGCTTGCGCTAACTACAGCACCTTAGCGCGCGCTAGCCAATAAGCGTAGTGTGTGCTAACGGGCCTGAATCTAACTACTGACCTCTGACCCTGCTGCTCGACGTTAAGGAGATCCCTTAGCATGCGCTAATGCACCCAAAACTACAACAGTAGTATTCTCAAAGCTGGTTACAACAACGGACTCCTCCGATCGAAATACGAAGTTCAGGATACGCACAGAAAGTTCCAGAATAAGATCATACTACGAGCTTGAGCTACAATCAAACTCACACGCGACCATGAAAAGGTCGAAACAATAAATATGAAGGCAGATACCCACAACTTTGGGAAATTACAAAATGGCCCAAAATGCCCGAAAATCACGATACGTGATCGAATAACCAAACCAAAGCTCACAACACGTCTAACAAAGTTAAACGGACTTACGGGAATACGAAACAACAGCTTCGAACGAGATTTGCAAGAATCGAACTCAAATGAGGAAAAATTACCAAAAAGCACTGAACTCAGCAAAAAGATATCGAAACGAACTCGGATGTCAAAAAGTGTAGAATTAATCATTCTCAGAATGATGAAACGGTCACAGGCGAGCCGTTAAAACGGATTCCTGCCAAAAAAAGAAATATACCAAAAATCGAAATTTGCGGATATTACATTCTACCCTCCTTAAAAGAAGTTTCGTCCCGGAACTTAAAAATAAGTACGGGGGAGTAATATCCCACCAGGAACATCTCAACGAGATACACAAGAACCGCATAGCTACGCCCATCGGTAAGATGCTACAAGAACGCAAAGGAACATACGGCGTGGAGACACGCTCAGCGACAAGCAAGGACATAACACGATCAACAAGTGCCAAGCACCACCAACCAGATAATGCAATCAATTCAATTATCCGAACCATCAAGGGACAAAAGGCACCTATTGCGAGAACACACGCACAGTTGAAAAATAGTAATGACGCGTACAACGATCCGTAAGGGTAACCACGGAGAACTCGGACCACGCCGAAATTCTCGAAACCCACACTAGGCACCTCCATGTCCCTTCGGAGCAGAGACGCAACTCGATCCTCCAACCTCTCAGCTACCATCTCGCAGTGCACGGCTCGGTGACCCACTTGGCCACGTTCGAAACAGCTGACTAACAGGGAACGATAATTCTCCGCGGTACGAGATCAAGCAACACCAGTCATGCAACCACGATCGAACAACAATGATCGAACAACATCGATCGAACAACAATGATTGAACAACGATGATCGAACAACAACAATCGAACAACAATGATCGAACAACATCGATCAAACCACAATGATCGAACAACAACGATTGAACAATGATGATCGAACAACAACGATCGAACAACAATGATCAAACAACAACGATCGAACCACAATGATCGAACAACAACGATTGAACAACGTTGATCGAACAATAACGATTGAACAACAATGATCGAAGTTCACACATCAACTTAAGACATTAAAAGAGCTGGTAGAAACTCAAAGATGTTACTTTCGAATGAGGTTCACAAGAATCGAACCGAACTCGGAAAAGTCACAGAGATAACCAGATCTATCCAAAACAAGATCACGGCTCGTTCGAACAATAAAAACCGAAATACACAACAAGTTCATAAAGTATCAACGAACACGAGCGAGTCGATAGAATTGAGAAGGAGAAAATGCAGAAGTCAAAAATAATACGGATATTACATTCGATCTCTTCTAAAAGAAGTGTCATCCCCAAAACTCACAACAATGGAAGCAAGGTAACAATACAACAAGCAACCGACACATCACGGAACAATCACAGATGCACACAATCATACAAACCCAAGCTCTAACAGATCGTGCATATGCGATAACGCACCAATCACCACGAGGCGACAACATTCAATATCAACATCACACCTCTCACAGAGGGCTAACACAACAAATGTGTGGCAGACGACTCAACGCTCACACCACCCACTCAATCACAACTCAGAGGGCCAACACCCTAACGACAATACTAACATCATACACACTTTCTCTAACCACAAGCAGGAAGTGATAGGTTTTAAAAACGAAAACCACCTTTGAAAAATATAATTTTGAAACACTAGTTGATGTTGAGTATCATCTTTCGAAAAGTAGTACAAACATCGATATCGAGACCTTAAAAAACCATCTTGCGTTTGATAAGAATGAGGACACTTTTCTTTAGTGAAAAACTTTTCAGAAATATTCGACCTTCGGGTCTAAGCAATTGCGTTTCTAAATCATTGGAAATATCTCAAAATATTTTGGTCCTCAAAGTGGAATAATTTTGAAACATAATGTGGCACTAGTAGGCACCTCGAAGGTACCGCTAGAAAATAATCCATTTTAAAAGTACGTCTCGAGATTTATTTTCTAAGATACTCAAGGTTTTTTAGAAATCCAATAGACCAGAATGCCCAAAATTCACACGTATCGACACTCGCTTAAACACATCATAGCACACGCATGAAGTCGTTCAAGATAAAGACAATACATGTCTTTTACCGGAAAAAAATTAGTAAAATATCATAGTCGAAAACCGCCTAGGATCAGGGCGAAACCACTGACCCTATTCGAGGCCTCTAAGGACCCTTCCGAACTGGCTAGCGAACAAGCTCGTAAATCCGGAATGAAGTCACGAATTCCCCCAAGGCCTCGTCGGACCCTCCCGGTGTGAGCAAATCAAACATGTGTAAGCACAAAGGTCTCATAAGAATATTTGCAAAACGAGCAAATCAATTTGAAAATCATTAGCAGCGGACAAAAACAACAGTCGAAAAGACATAAGCAGCGACAACACTCCTCATATAATGTTACGTATTTCTGTGAACGCAAGAGCACGTTGTCGTAATCAAGTAATAAAGTGATGAGAAAAGTATCGTTCCCTCGAGGACTGATGTACTAAGTACCAATTTATTAGTATTTCTAATTTTATCTGAACGACCAAAATTTTGGGGTTGAATAATTATTAATAACTAAATATTGCGATAACTAAAAACAAACAATAAAATCGACAGTCTGATAAAAGGAGATCAAATAGGAGAAGAATCTAGGATCGAGAATTCGCCTCGATTAATCCAAATTAATCTTGATTAATATAATTTATGTAATTCCCCAATTTGTTGAAAGCTAAGATTCTAAGTTAATCTAATGCCTCCAAAGCAAATAATTCACTCTATTTCTAGGTGAGTTAATTCGATCTTAGCCAAAAAGTTCTAAAATCTTCAAATGCTTCATAATTCTTATGAGTAAATTCCTATCTCACAAGACAAAACGGTTTTCACCAAATTTACACTACTTACTCTCCTCTCCCGATTCAATCTACGTAGTTACAAAAATTCAATCATAGGCCACACAATTGAAAGCAATAAGAACAATTAAGGAAAACTCAATAGAAAAGGAAAAAATATCAATAACGTAAAATCAAGAATTAATCTATCATAATCTTGGTTCCATCTCAATCCTAGAATAAAAGAGTCTAGCCCGACATGCTTGAAAACAATACACAAATATTTGAATTAAACATAAGGAAGAAATTCAAACACAATTGATGAACTTGTCTTCTTCTGTTCTCTGACCTTGCTCTCTGCTGCTAGGTATTCTTCTCCTCTCCTTCGATGATCTTTTTTTTTTCTGACCTTCTCTCGGCTTTTATAACTATCTTCTATCTCCAAAAATGCGTCCGACGATTAGGTCGAGTCTGCCTCCAAAACAGCCAAAAATCGCGATCTGAAATTAGGAAACCCGCGTCGCGGCCCGCGGCCCTAGTTGTTACGCTGCCCAGGCCTGAGCAAAATTCCATTATAGGCCGCGGCCCAGAACAAGTGTCCCGCGGCCCCCAGTACAGTTTGTACCGCTTTGCTGGGTGTTGTGCCTGTGCCGCGACCCATCTTCAATGTGACGCATCCCTCGACTGAAAAATGTCATTTTCGGCCCATTTTTCCACGTTCAAGCTTCCGGACTCTAATTCCCTTCAAAATGTGCAAATGTCGTGCATTAGGGGCTCATTTTCACATAATTAAACTAAAATAAAGATAGAATAATGACAATAAAGCGCACAAAAATAACATGTAACAAATACCCTCAAACTTAAGCCTTTGCTTGTCCTCAAGCAAAAATCAATTTCAAATAAGAATACAAGTATCGTGGACAATCGTGCAAATCCATACTGCTCAACTAATTAATACTACCTTGAAATCTCAAAGAATAATACAAATATCGTACTACTGAGTCACATTACGGACAATGATTTCTCAAGGTAACCATTTTTAGTGCTAATCTTAGCTCATAAAGAAAGTAAGGCTCAAAGATTAACAAACGTGAATTGAGCCGACCGCCAATATGAGTGTTGAGAGTATAACAAGCCCACTCGCCCAGTTCTACATCCTCGTGGAAAAAACACAAGAATTTCATCATAAATAATATTCCCCGGACAACACTCTCTTATATTTAATCATTATAATGATTCAAGTTAACCACTAAGTTTCGACTCCCGGGATGTTTCATCGGAAGAACCCCAGGGTGGATTTCCATTCTCATGTATTGGGGAACCGTTTGATGTAAAAGACACTCATGGGGCTCATGAATGCTTCTAGTTACTAAGCCTCCTCTACAGTGGAGAAAAAACTCGAATAGCTACTCCCGCACGTCCGATTCAAGGTTGATGTTTTACGCGAATGTAAACGACGGGTCACGTGAATACATCCGGTTACTTGGCTTCCTATCATCGGAGATGCGATTTTTCTGAACCATTAATCTACTCATGAACATGTCTATTCAGGGTTGTCGTTTTACGTAAGAGTAAACAACGGGTCACGTGAATACCCCCGGTTACTAGACTTCCCATCATAGAACATGCAAGGTTGCTCAAATTTTGGGAATTAAAACTGTCTGACTCAATGCCTAACCTTAGGTACTTAATTGAATGCCAACAAGACTAATGTTACTGGACGACTAGCTAAGTGAATAGCGCCACCAAACATATAGATGACGGCTCGTGTAATGCGGACACTACAAACACGTATGTCTCATTTCTTATATGTCAAGACTACCACAATGACGCAAAAAAAATCAGACCGAAATGAATACTCGAGGGAAACAAATATCGCATAATGTGAACTCAACTAATACTCATCCGTTTCTTCAAATAGAAATCAGTATCATAAATTCAGTCTTACACAAGGCTGCACGACATACTCACGAATGAAAACAAAATCCAGCATACCATAGAAGACAAGCAAGGCAACTAAATAAATAACAACTAAAAATAAATAACAACTAAAAAATAATCCCCCCACCCCAAACTTGAGAAGTACATTGACCCCAATGGACGATAAATAGGAATAAGTAAAGGACAGGTCAAGTACTCCCCTGAATGAAAGTAACCTCAGGCACTGGCATCAGCCTCGTCCAGTGAAGTGGGTGGTGTAGGTGGCCTGGTCAGAGGGATGAAGGGTCCATCCGGGCGAAGGATATGGCCCATCCACACAGCTAAGTAGTCCCGATGGTAAGCGTCCCTCGTAGATAAGCGCCTCTCCGCACGCCGATTGGCCCGACGGACCTACTCGTACATCTCATGTCGAATGGCTGCGAGGATGCTGTCTCGCTCTGCTCGCATCTCCTCTCTCAAGCCGTCAAACATCGCCTGAAGAAGGTGATCTCTCGCTGGCGGTGGAGTGGACTCGGTCTGATCCTCAGTATCTGCCGCCGGCTCATGAGTCAGAAGAAGTGGCTATGAGGAGTGCTCATGTGTCTCATCTAGAAGAAATCCTCATCCACATGGGTGTGCCTGCGCGCCACCCCACTGGTCGAAATGCGAGATAATACGATGGTCGATCGGACCCTGGGGTGCTATAATAGGCTCGTCATCCGACCAAGTCACACCCGACTGGCGGCATAAGGCGCAAATCAGAGAGGGATGTTTTAGCCCCATCTTGGCCCCTCCCTGGATGCACTGGAGAATAGACCGGGCCAAACGTGGGGCCACATCAAATTGAAGTCCGGCCGTGATGACATATAGAAGTCGGGCGCGAGGAAGCTAGACAGAGCGGATCTGCGAAATAGGGTCGACCCGCAAGCAGAGGAAATATAGCCAAGCGCGCCCGAGCCGACTGAGACGGGAGCTCTTGAAGAAGAAAGTTGCGGACCCCGGGACACGCGTTTCCCAAACGGACTCCGGCTGAGTAAGTGTCTCTAGCAAAGCCTCCCTCGTGAGGCTACCCATTGTCCGCGTGAATGCCGATTCGTCTACCTTGGGAAGGTCGTATAAACTCCGGATTGCTGCTGCCGAGAAGTCCACTGTCTGGCCACGGACAACGACCTCATTATGTATATCCGGTCTTCCTAACATCTGTCCTCCCTAGATATGGAGTAATAAAGCGCTGGCGTAGAATTCTTATACGATAGAGATTACGGCCGGCTCGGGTTGTGCGGAAAATCTTGTCCACTCCATTTCGGTGATCATTGTTAAAAGTTCGCCGTCTTGGGGGGCGGGAGTGAATCCCCTCTCAGGAATTATGGGCCGAGGACGAATTCTCTCATTAAAAATTCGATCGATCTCAGGGTCTGAGAATTATTGGGATTGCCCTTCCATCCGGTTTTGCGAGGTTTCCCCTCTCGGTGGGGACGATTGAGTCCTAGTCCGAGTGGAGCTCAACTTTCTTTTACGTGTCATTATGTGTTCCTGAAAATAAAAACAGGATATCAGACGACTGTAAACAACAAAACACCAATCACAACTTATAAAGTGTGAGAAATGAATGTAGCGTTAAAAACTCTCACTTCTATATGAGGAACATGATGCGAAAATTTAATCCAAAATAAGCATTAAGGCAGGGGGAGATACACTATTCAGAATATCATGTTCATTTCCAAAGATTGACGATTCAAGAGTTTCACTGAGGCATTTCATCGAACACTTGATACATATGAACTCAGGTCAAGAGCAAAAGGATTATTTGTGAATTCAATCACCACCAACAAATATTTTCAAATTAACTCATTCAACACACGAAGCAAACTCAGCAAAAATCGACATTCACAATTCATTACGATCAAAATCTCAATATGGAGCTCAAGATATAAACAAGTTCATCAAAAAAAAAAACGAAACAAAAATCACCCCACATCTCAATCCTTGCAATTATTAGCGATTCAAGCTAAGGGATATGGATTACCTGATATGGATCAAAGAAATTAAGAAGAAGAATTTGTTTGAAGGGAAGACCACTGTGCCGCGCGGAAGAAAGGTTGAAGAGTACCTTTTTTCGGCCGACTAAATTCTAACATGCCCGTGTGTTTAAAAACTATCAGTAGGGGCCGCAGCACGTAGCAAGTGAGCTGCGGCCTGCAGTATAGGTTGTTTAGGCGTTTTGGGGTGTCTCGCATTGTGCCGCGGCTCAGTACTATCGTGCCGCGGCCTCCAGGGTAAGTGTGCCGCGGCTCCGAGCTATCGTGTCGCGGCCCTTAGTACAGCCAACTGGGCGTATTTTTAGACCTTTGGCATGCCGAGGCCTATTCTCAGCGTGCCGCGGCTCTGGGGACAAGTGTGTCGCGGCTCAGCACTATCGTGTCGCGGCCCAGTACAGCCAGTTTAGCCGAAATTTGAGAATTATGTGTGCTGCGGCCCGCTCTTGATGCACCGCGGCCCTAACTGGATTTTGGCCCTGGGGAGATTCCTACGAATGTTTTTCAAGTGAAAACACATAAAAAATGAGAGAGAAGCATAGCAAAGCAAAAATACCAAAAAAAGACTCCTAAAATGAAGCAAAACAACGAAAAACTAAAATCTACAACTAATACTCGGGTTGCCTCCCGAGAAGCGCTAAGTTTATAGTCTTCAGCCGGACTTTGCCAGAATTCACTCTGTGGCGGATAGGATGACTGTTGGCTTCTGCGCGTCCATTGGATCACCCGTGTAGCTTTTCAACCGCTGCCCATTTACTTTAAATTTTCGATCCTCACATTGTACTTCCACTGCTCCATGTGGAAATACTTGAACTACAATGAACGGTCCCGACCATCGTGAACGTAATTTCCTTGGAAACAACCGCAAGCGTGAATTGAATAATAAAACCTTTTGACCCGGAACGAACTCTCGATGTATAATGTGCTTATCATGCCACTCTTTGGTTCGCTCCTTATAAAGTTTAGCATTCTCATATGTATCATGACGTATCTCCTCAAACTCATTCAACTGCAAGCATCGCTTTTCACCAGCCGATTTAAGATCAAAATTGAGTTTCTTGATCGCCCAATATGCGCGATGCTCCATATCTACCGTCAAATGACAACCTTTCCCAAAAACCAACCTATACGGTGACATGCCAATCGGTGTCTTATATGCAGTGTGGTATGCCCAAAGTGCATCATCGAGTTTAAGGGACCAATCTTTTCGAGATGAGTTGACTGTTTTTTCTAAGATCCACTTGAGCTCTCCATTTGATATTTCGACTTGACCACTCGTTTGGGGATGGTAGCTTGTAGCAACACGATGAGTAACTCCATATTTCTTTAAGACCGCATCAAGGAACTTGTTGTCAAAATGTGAGCCACCATCACTGATAATTGCACGTGGAGTCCCAAAACGCGTGAAAATGTATTTTTTATGAACTTGATCACGACGTTGGACCCATTAGTTGGTAGTGCAACTGCTTCGACCCACTTCGAGACGTAGTCCACTGCTACTAGAATATATAGGTTCTTATTTGATGGAGGGAATGGGCCCATAAAATCGATGCCCCATACGTCGAACAATTCAACCTCAAGAATGGTGTTCAACGGCATTTCATGTCGTTTGGAGATGTTTCCCATCCGTTGACACCGGTCACATGTGGACACAAAGGAATGATCATTCTTGAATAACGATGGCCAGTAGAAACCCGACTGCAATACTTTTGCCAATGTCCTATTGCCATCAAAATGCCCGCTGTAAGGTGATGCATGGCAATGACTCAACATACTATGAATTTCCTCGTCCGGAATACACCTACGAATGATTCGGTCAGGATATCTTTTAAAAAGAAAAGGGTCGTCCCATAAGTAGTACTTTGGGTCTGAAATCAGCTTCTTCATTTGATGACGAGAGAAGTCATTTGGAATTATGTTGCTTGCAAGATAGTTTACTAGATCAGCGTACCAAGGCGCTTGTCGCGAATCCAGCTTGTAGAGTTGTTCATCAGGGAAATTTTCCACAATTGGTGGATGACTCTCCGCCTTCTCGAATGAATTTTCTAGGCATGAAAGGTGATCTGCAATGACGTTTTCGGACCCTTTCTTGTCTTGAATCTGCAAATTGAATTCTTGTAGGAGAAGCACCTGTAATACCCGTAATTTCGATTTCCGATAATTTCTTTTTTTTTCAGAGAAAGTCCATTTTGACGAATCGCTCATGACCGTTTCATCATTCCGAGAATGATTAATTCTGCACTTTTTGTCATCAGAGCTCATTTCGGTGTCATTTTGTTGAGTTCCGGGCTTTTTGGCGACTTTTCCGCACTTGAGTTCGATTCTTGCGAATCTCATCCGAAACTGTTGTTTCGAGTTTCTCGTAAGTTCATTTAATGTTATTATTCATGTTGCGAGCTTTGGCTTGGTGTTTTGATCACGTATCGTGATTTTCGGGCGTTTTGGGCCATTTCCGTAATTTCCCAAAGTTTGGGGTAATTACTTTCCGTTGTCGAATTTCGAGCCTTCAGGTGGTCGGAATCGTGTGTTCTCTTAGTGCTCGAATTCGTCTTTGCGAGTACTTTGTAACCGTATCTTCGATTCGTATTCAGGTTCGGGTTTTGGGGTCGTTCGGGCCGTCGGAGTTGGCCCCGGCCGAGTCATGGACGGGCAGTCTGGGCCCAGGCCGGCACTGGCCGAGTTACGGCCGTTAGTGCTCGGCAGTTACATACGTAAGGCCATGGCCGGTAACGTACGTAACGTTTCCGGCATTTCTAGACAGCGAGTTGGCCATGGCCGGTTACGTACGTAAGCCATGGCCGGTTACGTACGTAAGGCGGCCGGCAGTCAGCCTATTTAAGGCCAGCAGACGTTTTCTTCAGCCATTTCTCACTCGGTTTTCTTCTCTTCCGCGGATGGAGGTGTGTTGATCATGGAGAGATGTTGTTGGACAATAAATCCATGAAGTCTTGGAGTTCATATCATCAATCATCAATCCTATAACATCCTCCGATCTACCGAATCAGGTTAGATTTCCTAGAAATCTAGTTTTGGGGAATTGGGTATTTTGGTTGTTTTAGTCCGATTAATCCGATTTAACTTAGGATTATGATGGATTGATGAATATTTGGATGTATTATATCATTTCCCTCGTTATTCCATGGTTGGATCGTATCGATTCGTTGTTTTCGCCCGGTAGAATGTCTTAGAGGGGTTTTCGGACGTTCTATGATTATTCCTCTTCGTATGATCATTGATTTATTAATTATATGTTGTTAGGGTCGAGTTTCTTGCGAAGAAACCAAGTTGAACCCTTCCGCTCGTTGTCGTTTTCCTTTTCGAAAGCATCAGGCGTTTCGAAGCTTTCCGGTTGAGCCGTGTTCGTCGGGATACTTGCGTGCCGATTTGTCCATATAATTCTTTTTTTGTGGATACGATAATTAGTGATTGTCTAAATGTGGTTGTTTGGTCGTTTGAATTAAACTTTCAAAAGATTCGGTTTAACCTTGTTAAAGGCTTGCTTTCAAAACGCGTATGTTTTGTGAATGGTGTGGTTTGTGAATAACTATGTGAATTCTATGGATATGTTTGGTGTTGATGTTGCACTTGGTATTGCGTGTGGACGTATATTATTTCATTTCGGTGCATTGTG
This sequence comes from Orobanche coerulescens, assembly GCA_033398695.1. Classification (NCBI taxonomy): domain Eukaryota; kingdom Viridiplantae; phylum Streptophyta; class Magnoliopsida; order Lamiales; family Orobanchaceae; genus Orobanche; species Orobanche coerulescens. The sequence goes on along the minus strand of CM065814.1, from coordinate 18,686,661 downwards.
GTTTGACGTGGTGTTTTGCTAAGTGTTTGATGCCTCTAGGTGAATTGTTTGAATATATGTGTTGTATTGTGTTGTGTGTGAATGTATGGATGTGGGCGGGGCCTACGGTGGCACATGGCATGCGATCATGTGGCCAGGATGCAACAAGCGATTGGTCCAACCGTGAGAGCCTAATAAAAACTACGGTGGCACATGGCATGTGATCATGTGTCCAGGATGCAACAAGTGATTGATCCAACCGTGAGCGCCAAAGTTAATCTACGGTGGCACATGGCATGTGATCATGTGGCCAGGATGCAAAAAGCGATTGATCCAACCGTGAGATGTGTGTGGTTTGTTTAGCTAGCCAGCTCGGGAGGGTCCTTCGAGGCCTCGGGCGGGATCAATGGTATTACCCTGTTCCCAAGGCGATGCATGTGTGTGATTTGTTTAGCTAGCCAGCTCGGGAGGGTCCTTCGAGGCCTCGGGCGGGATCAATGGTATTACCCTGTTCCCAAGGCGATGCATGTGTTGTGATTTGTTTAGCTAGCCAGCTCGGGAGGGTCCTTCGAGGCCTCGGGCGGGATCAATGGTATTACCCTGTTCCCAAGGCGATGCTTGTGTGTGATTACGTTGTGTTGATTTTATGTCCATCGAGGACACGTGATGTGGGTTCTGACCCTGTGAATTGTTAATGGTTTTCTATTTGCGAAAACAAAACCTTTGGGTTGTGACCCTGTTGATTTTGGAAAGACAAGGATTTGATAATCCTAAATTGTTTTCTATTAAAACTCCCGAGGGTATTTGAAACCATTTTGCAAATCGTTCTCGTTATTTGTGATCTTTCGGTTTTGGAATGTTTTACCAAACTCATGCCTCGGGAAGTGCTTTTCGTTACGTTTGGAACTTTGGGGATCCCTGGTTATTGTTGTTCTTGGAACTTGTATTGTATGGCTCGTATTTTTGCACTTGTACTTGCACTAGCAAAACAGTGGAGTTTTGCTAACCCCCGAGTATTCGGGGGGTGGATGTCTGTTTTTGCATTCAGGTTTGGGAGCATAACACAAGGTCGGTACGAAGGATGATGAAAGATGAACGATACTAATCACACGAGGATCCGTATGATGTCTTCGGTTTAGTTGTATTTTATTTCCGTTGCAGTATTCTTTTCCCATTGTATGGGAGTGTATTGTATTCGACCCCTCGTGGGCATGTATTGCAATTGAGTTGTATGTATTTATTGAAAGACCAAATCGGTCTACTGAGTCATTTCAGCCTTAAAGGCATTGTTGAGTTGTTCGTTTGTTGTTACCAGCCTGGTAGATCCTTGAGGAAAGGTACTACGGCCTGTAATATCCCTAAGCGGATTGGGGGTGTTACATAAATGGTATCGGAGCTTAGGTTGTGGAAACCTAGGCTGTCGGGTCAGTGGTGTCTGTTGAGTTTTGTCTCGTCGGATTTTGTCTGACTAAGTCGTGTTGCGACGCGTCGTCTGAGTTTGTTGGTCGTGAATAGTATCGTGGGCGATCATCATCTTCGTGCGACCTGTGGATGTAAGTCTCCCTTCTTTGTGTTGTGCCTCGTGTGACACGAGCTATTTTTATGATTATGAGTAAATTGACGGAATCCTCTTATGGATTTTGATTTCGTGATACGTGATTATTTGACTCCCATTTTTCTTTCATATGAGGAGTAGTGTTGCTGTCTTGTGCATGTTTGACTTTATTTCTTTTATCCGCTGTGTGAGTTCTTTTGTAATGGCTTTCGGTATTTTACCGACTGAGTTTTATTTCAAAAACCAATTCCCTTAATCGAGTTTTTGGCATTATGGCCTTGATCATTTTGGCGAAATTCTTATGACGGTATTTAGTATTTTGTAAATGGCTTTTGTGAGTTTTTGAAATATTACCGTCACCGGCCTTTTTGGCGTTTTTGTAAATGGTTTTATCCTGGTGGGTTCCGGCGCGGGACCCACGGCGCTATAATGTTCCGTGTAATTACCTGAAATTTTTGGGCATTCTAGCCCATTGAATTATCTTTGAAAACGTTGAGTATCTTAGAAAATAAATTTCGAGACGTACTTTTAAAATGAATTATTTTCTCGTGGTACATCCAAGGTGCCACAATATATTTCAAAAAATTTCAACCTCGAGGACCAGAAAGTTTTGAGATATTTTCAATACTTTAAAAAACATTTTTACTTAGACCCGAGGGTCGAATATTCTGAATGTTTTTCACTAAGAGAAAGTGTCCTCATTTTTATCAAATGCGAAATGGTTCTCCAAAGTCTCGATAACGATGTTTCACGTTTGTACTTTTTTTGAAAGGTGATACTCAAGATCAACCGGTGTTTTTTTTGAAATTATTTTCAAAAGGTGGTTTTCGTTTTTAAAACCCATCATTTCCTGCTTGTGGTCGGAGAAGGTGTGTACGATGTTGGTATTGTTGTTAGGGTGTTAGCCCTCTGAATTGTGATTGAATTGGTGGTGTGAACGTTGAGTCGTTCGCCACGCATATGTTTTGTTAGCCCGTTGTGGGAGGTGTGATGATGATCTTTGATGTTGTCATTTCGTGGTGGCTTGCGTGTTATCGCACCTATGTGAGCTGTTAAAGCTTGGATTTTTGTGCGTTTATGCACATTGGTGATTGTTTCATGATGTCTATGATTGTGTGCTGGCTATCGTTCGGGCCGTTGTAATCGTCGAACGATGCCGTTGTTGTGATTTTTGTATATGTTGATATGTTATGCTGAGTTGGCATCTCTGGTATGTTGTTTTGCGGTGTTATGTTTCATTGTATCTAGCATCTGTATTTTTGATATGCCGAGCCGAGGCATTTCGAACGTATTGTGCCGGGGGAATGTACGTGCAAATTGTCCTTCTCGTCAGTAATGCTTTTCAAGTGTGGACCCGAGAGACACAGGATCCAGTTTTGCGAGTTGGGTTCCGAGTCTTTCGGGGCGCGAACTTCAGTACATATATGAGGATCGGTTCTGAGAGGCCCATGGGAGATGTTTCTGTCGTTTGCTTTTTGTGTTGTCACCTTACTCCAGTTGTTGTGAGTTGTGGGAATGACATTTCTTTTATAAGAGGTCGAATGTAATGCCCGTATCGTTTTGACTTCCGCATTTTCTCTTTCTCATGTCTATCGACTCGCTCGTGTTCGTTGATACTTTCTGAACTTGTTCTGTATTTCGGTTTCATCGTTCGAACGAGTTGTGATCTTGTTTTGGGTCGATCTGGTTATCGCTGTAACTTTTCCGTGTTCGGTTCGATTCTTGTGAACCTTGTTCGGAAGTAACATCCTTTGGTTCTACTAGTTCTTTTATTCGAAGTGGATCGAATTTTGAACTTCTGTATTTACGACTCTGTTGACTCATTTATGCTCGTTAACATTTTCAGAACTTTCCCTATCCCTTGCTTTTGTTGATCGAACGAGGGTGGTATTGTTTCGGAATAACTCGTTATCGTTGTGACTTTTCAATCGCTATTCCCTTTCCTGTGGATCTTATGGGAATGCACGTTTTGTTGTTCTTACCAGATCATCCTGGGAGTTGTTGTTTGAATTTTATTATCCTTCGTGTTTCAGACATGATTGTTCGATTTTTGTTGTCTCGGTCGTTTGATTGTTCGGTTTGTTGTTGACCCCACTTCGTGATTGTTGAACGTTCAGACTCCTTCCTAATTTCCTTAAATTCGGGAAATTAGTCTCGTTTTCGATCTTCCAACCCTTGGGCGGTAGAATTCCGTATTTGTTCAGCGATTGGCTCACGTTTTGATTGATGTACCGTTTGGTTGGTCAATCGTATTGATTTTCGTTCTTTGTGTTTTGTGATTGTTCGGATAATCGACTTGGTTGTATTATCTGTTTGATGACGCTTGTCACTTGTTGGTTTTATTATGTCTCTATCAGTGGCGTTGTGTTGGTCGTCCTGGAGCACGTTTTCACGCCGTATATTCCTTTGCGTTGCTTGTAACGGTTCGCCGTCGGGCGCGAGTTTTCGGTTTTTGTGTATCTCGTTGAGTTTTTCCTGACGGGATATTTCTTCTCCCTACTTGTTTTAAGTTTCGGGACGAAACTTCTTTTAAGGAGGGTAGAATGTAATAACCGTAATTTTGATTTCCGGTAATTTCTTTTTTTTCCGGAGAAAATCCGTTTTTATGACTCGCTCATGACCATTTCATCATTCCGAGAATGATTAATTCTGCACTTTTTGTCATCCGATCTCGTTTCGGTGTCGTTTTGTTGAGTTCCGTGCTTTTTGGCGACTTTTCCGCACTTGAGTTCGATTCTTGCGAATCTCATCCGAAACTGTTGTTTCGAGTTTCTCGTAAGTTCATTTAATGTTATTATTCATGTTGCGAGCTTTGGCTTGGTGTTTCGATCACGTATCGTGATTTTCGGGCGTTTTGGGCCATTTTCGTAATTTTCTCAAAGTTTGGGGTAATTACTTTCCGTTGTCGAATTTCGAGCCTTCGGGTGGTCGGAATCGTGTGTTCTCTTAGTGCTTGAATTCGTCTTTGCGAGTACTTTCTAACCGTATCTTCGATTCGTATTCAGGTTCGGGTTTTGGGGTCGTTCGGGCCGTCGGAGTTGGCCCCGGCCGAGTCATGGCCGGGCAGTCTGGGCCAGTAAACCGGCCGAGTTACGGCCGTTAGTGCTCGGCAGTTACGTACGTAAGGCCGGTTATGTACGTAAGGCCCTGGACTGTAACGTACGTAACGTTTCCGGCATTTCTAGGCAGCGAGTTGGCCATGGCCGGTTACGTACGTAAGCCATGGCCGGTTACGTACGTAAGGGGGCCGGCAGTCAGCCTATTTAAGGCCAGCAGACGCTTTCTTCAGCCATTTCTCACTCGGTTTTCTTCTCTTCCGCGGCTGGGGGTGTGTTGATCATGGAGAGATGTTGTTGGACAATAAATCCATGAAGTCTTGGAGTTCATATCATCAATCATCAATCCTATAACATCCTCCGATCTACCGAATCAGGTCAGATTTCCTAGAAATCTAGTTTTGCGGAATTTGGGTATTTTGGTTGTTTTCGTCCGATTAATCCGATTTAACTTAGGATTATGATGAATTGATGAATATTTGGATGTATTATATCATTTCCCTCGTTATTCCATGGTTGGATCGTATCGATTCGTTGTTTTGGTTGAGTTCTTGATCGACGCCTTGAAGGTGTCCGGTAGAATGTCTTAGAGGGGTTTTTGGACGTTCTACGATTATTCCTCTTCGTATGATCATTGATTTATTAATTATATGTTGTTAGGGTCGAGTTTCTTGCGAAGAAACCAAGTTGAACCCTTCCGTTCGTTGTCGTTTTCATTTTCGAAAGCATCGGGCGTTTCGAAGCTTTCCGGTTGAGCCGTGTTCGTCGGGATACTTGCGTGCCGATTTTGAGGCAAGTACCTTGTCCATATAATTCTTGTTTTGTGGATATGATAATTAGTGATCGTCTAAATGTGGTTGTTTGGTCGTTTGAATTAAACTTTCAAAAGATTCGGTTTAGCCTTGTTAAAGGCTTGCTTTCAAAATGCGCGTGTTTTGTGAATGGTGTAGTTTGTGAATAACTATGTGAATTCTATGGATATGTTTGGTGTTGATGTTGCACTTGGTATTGCGTGTGGACGTATATTATTTCATTTCGGTGCATTGTGGTTTGACGTGGTATTTTGCTAAGTGTTTGATGCCTCTGGGTGAATTGTTTGAATATATGTGTTGTATTGTGCTGTGTGTGAATGTATGGATGTGGGCGGGGCCTACGGTGGCACATGGCATGCGATCATGTGGCCAGGATGCAACAAGCGATTGGTCCAACCGTGAGAGCCTAATAAAAACTACGGTGGCACATGGCATGTGATCATGTGGCCAGGATGCAACAAGTGATTGATCCAACCGTGAGCGCCAAAGTTAATCTACGGTGGCACATGGCATGTGATCATGTGGCCAGGATGCAACAAGCGATTGATCCAACCGTGATATGTGTGTGATTTGTTTAGCTAGCCAGCTCCGGAGAGTCCTTCGAGGCCTCGGGCGGGATCAATGGTATTACCCTGTTCCCAAGGCGATGCATGTGTGTGATTTGTTTAGCTAGCCAGCTCGGGAGCGTCCTTCGAGGCCTCGGGCGGGATCAATGGTATTACCCTATTCCCAAGGCGATGTATGTGTTGTGATTTGTTTAGCTAGCCAGCTCGGGAGGGTCCTTCGAGGCCTCGGGCGGGATCAATTGTAACACCTCAAGATATTCGGAGTATGTTACAGCGCCGTGGACCCCTACATGGGACCCACCAGGCTACAACAAGCGGGTACCCCTCGACTAACCATCTCGGTTAGCGAGGATACACAATCAAATAATACATCATGTGAAAAATACACCCGAAGCAACCGACGAAATGAGCAACCATCGACAATGTAGCAATTTAAAATAATATAACACGGGGTTTGAATTGAAAAGCCTATGTACTCGCGAGTAGAGTCTATCAGTTTATAAATATAGAAAACAACCAAATCGAAGTGGACAAAAGAAATAAGTAAACCCAAGTGCACATGTCAACGACCCTGGCCAGCATCCTCGTACTGTCCCAGCGCTCGCTCGTCCGGATGATCATAACCTGAAATCCATAACAAGAATTTCCCCAAAACGGGTCCCCAAAGGGGTTAGCAATTACGCTAGTACAAGTAATCAAGGCAAACCAATCGCTTACACATTTTATAGTACATGCACCAATATCATTTCAAAAACCAAAACTAGACATGTCCTTTCCGGAAATAAACAGTCAAACAATTTGCCTTGGGAACAGAGTCATATCATAAATTCCCGCACGAGGCCTCTAAGGACCCTCCCGCACTGGCTATATTATAAAGCAAAACACGCACATGCATCGCCTTGGGAACAGAGTCATATCATAAATTCCCACACGAGGCCTCTAAGGACCCTCCCGCACTGGCTAGCTAAACAGCTCATGAATCCGGGACGCAAACCTTTGGATTCCCTCCTTGATCCCGTCGGACCAACACGAGGTGAACAAATCACACACAAAATACATTACCATTCCATGTTAATCATAAAGGTTTCCAAAAATACTTGCCTTGAATTATTGACGACGCGAAGAACGGAAGGAAGGTCACCGACGAACGCTAGGAACCAATGAAACCGAACCTAACGATTCGAAGAATACAATCACAACCATTTCTAAATGAATACGGAATTGGAATACACCCGAAAACCCGCCTACGATTCATGTATATTCGTATAAAAACAACAACGAGGGCGGACCACAACCAAACCCTCTCGATTCCGTAAAAATCACGAAATATACCATGAATCCATAGGGAAACTAAGAATACCAACAAGATTAATCATATTCATCATGAATCCATCAACAAAACGGAATGGATCGGAAGAAAATCCCAAAACCCCCAATTTATCGAAAAGTAGGGTTCTAAGAGATTTACCTTGGATTGATGATGAAGAACACAAGTAGGTGTCGTTAATCTACTTCAAAAACTCAAGGTAGAGGATCCCTGAAATAATCGAAGGGAAGAATCGCTCGGAAATCGCCCGGAAGAGCTCTGCGTCGCGGAGAAGAAATGAAATGGAACTAATCTGCTCAACTGGGTCAACTCCCTGGTTTATATAGCCAGGGAGTGTTAGCGTGCGCTAATCCTCAAGGTTAGCGTGCGCTAACGGGATAAAATTACAAGTCAAAATAGTTAGCGTCCAGTCCAGTAGCCAGATTTCTGGCCGTTAGCGTGCGCTACTCGAAACGTAGCGTGCGCTAATAACCACACGGTAGCGCGCGCTATCGACCAATAGCGTGCGCTACCTGGACATCAGCCGAGTCCAGAAGCTAACTGCCCAAAACTCACCTGACCTGTTAGCGTGCGCTACCATACGAGCGTAGCGTGCGCTTCGCCTTTGACCGATTCGAGAAATAAAGCATCGATCTTGGACACCCACGCTAGCGCACGCTAGGGCATCATCGGCGGCGCTAGCCTTTCGACATTAGCGTGCGCTAGTATACGTAGCGTGCGCTAATACGCTAGTCGAGAAAGGTGGAAAAGCAGCCTTTGCCACTCCCAGGGCTACTCGCTAGCGCGCGCTACGAAACAAACGTAGCGTGCGCTACTAAGGGACCCCTAGCGTGCGCTATGCAGAAAAAAAATAGCGTGCGCTAGGTATGAAATATGAACGGTTCAAAACACCGGAAGGTGAACGAAACATCCAACAGAACATCTCAATGGGCATCATAACATAGAATGGATCCACGGCAACCCCGCAACGGCGGTTCCGCACAACAATAACGGGGATAAAATCCATAGATAAAAGAAAAGATACACTGAAAGATACACGAGGGTCACTACTATCGGGAAATACGCCGAAAAAGAAAAATACAAGGGGAAGAAAATTGCGGATATTACATTCTACCCCTCTAAAAACAAGTTTCGTCCCGAAAATTAAGAAACAAACAACTCAGGGTACCTAGCACGCATGCTCTCCTCGGTTTCCCAAGTTGCCTCCTCGACACCGTGTCTCGACCACTGCACCTTGACCAAAGGGACGGTCTTATGCCTCAGTCGTTTCTCCCGATGCTCTAAAATCTTCAAAAGACGCTCCTCAAAAGTAATATCCTCGGCAACGTCAATCTCCCCATAGTCGATGATGTGACTAGGATCCGGGACATATTTCCTCAGCTGGGAAACATGAAAAACGCTATGAACATGACTCAGGGCCGGGGGTAACGCCAAACGGTATCCTAACCCACCGACTCGCTCGAGAATCTCGAAGGGTCCAATAAATCTCGGACTCAACTTCCCCTTCTTCCCGAAACGGAAAACTCCTCTCGTCGGCGACACCTTCAGCAAAACATGGTCTCCCACCTCGAATTCTAAAGGTCGACGACGGACATCGGCATATGACTTCTGTCGACTCTGGGCAGTCAACATCCGTTCTCGAATTAATTCTATCTTCCATCTCGTCTCTAAAACGACATCCGGTTCGGTCCCGACCAAATCGGACGCCTCATTCCAACAAATCGGCGATCGACATCGTCGCCCATAAAGTGCCTCATACGGTGCCATCCGAATCGATGCGTGCCAACTATTGTTGTACGTGAATTCGATCAATGGCAAATGCTCCTCCCAGTCTCTACTCCAATCGAGGGCACAAGCACGCAACATGTCCTCGAATGTCTGGATAGTGCGTTCCGACTGTCCATCTGACTGGGGATGAAAAGAGGTACTCAAATGCAAACGGGTACCTAACGCCTTATGCACCGCCTGCCAAAAGTGCGATACAAAACGGCCATCACGATCCGAAACAATAGACTTCGGAGTACCGTGAAGTCTCACAATCTGCGCGATAAACACACGAGCCAATTTCTCCGGGCCCCAAGTGTCCTTGATGCCCAGAAAATGTGCCGACTTGGTCAGACGATCAACAACCACCCATACCATATTCATGCCCGACCTCGATCTTGGCAAACTCGTAACAAAATCCATCGATATATCTTCCCATTTCCATTCCGGAATGGGAAGTGACTGCAATAACCCAGCCGGTCGCTGATGCTCGATTTTGACCTGCTGGCAAGTCAAACATCTCGCCACAAACTGTGCGACCTCCTCCTTCATATCATTCCACCAGAAGTTCCTCCTCAGGTCCTTGTACATCTTACTCGAACCAGGATGAACGGAATAGGGTGTGGAATGGGCCTCACGCAAAATACTCTGTCGCAACTCTGGATCGTTCGGCACACAAAGCCGACTCTGGAATCTCAAAACACCATCCTCGTGAATCACAAACCCAGGAGACTTTCCCTTAAGAACGTTCTCTCGGATTTGAGTAATCATCGGATCCTCTAATTGCTTCAGCTTAATTTCATCGATCAAAGGCAGCGAAATCTCTAAAGCACAAAGTTGCCCGGCTCCAGGCAACAAAACCTCAACATCTAACCCGATCAAAGCCCGCCGAAGCTCAGACTGAGGCGTAAGGACCTCAAGCGTTCGCAACGCAATCGGTTTCCGACTCAAGGCGTCGGCCACGACGTTCGCCTTGCCCGGATGATAAAGGATTTCGAGGTCGTAATCCTTAATCAGCTCTAACCACCTCCTATGCCTCATATTCAACTCCCGCTGAGTAAATATGTATTTCAGACTTTTATGATCGGTAAAAATCTGACATGCAGAGCCGAAAAGATAGTGACGCCAAATCTTGAGTGCAAAGACAACCGCCGCTAACTCCAAATCGTGAGTAGGGTAGTTAAGCTCATACGGCCTCAACTGTCTCGACGCATAGGCAATGGTCTTGCCGTGCTGCATCAATATGCACCCAAGACCCTGACCCGAAGCATCGCTATACACGGCGAATCCCTCGTTGCCACATGACAACGCCAAAACCGGAGCTGAAGTCAAACGCTTCTTCAGTTCCTCAAAACTCGACTGTCTCTCATTGGTCCAGACGAACTTCTCGGATTTCTGGAGCAACTGTGCAAGTGGCCGAGCTAGTTTTGAGAAACCCTCGACGAACCTACGGTAGTAGCCAGCCAAACCCAAGAAACTACGGACCTCCTTCACATTTGTGGGCGATGCCCAATCCAACACTGCCTCAATTTTCTGCGGATCCACACGGACTCCCTCGGCTGAAATCACGTGACCCAAAAACATCACTTCCTTCAGCCAGAACTCACATTTCGAGAACTTCGCATAGAGTTGCTCGGTCCTCAAAATGTCTAACACTATCCGCAGATGATGGGCATGCTCTTCCTCATTCCTCGAATAGATAAGAATATCGTCAATGAAGACGACGACACACTTATCCAAATACTCGATAAAGACTTTGTTCATCAATTGCATGAACACCGCCGGTGCATTAGTTAACCCGAAAGGCAGAACTACAAACTCGTAATGTCCGTACCTCGTCCGAAAAGCTATTTTCGGCACGTCGGACTCCCTCACCCGAAGCTGATAGTACCCCGATTTCAAATCAATCTTCGAGAATACCGCAGATCCCTGCAACTGGTCAAACAAGTCATCGATTCTCGGCAAAGGATACTTGTTCTTGATGGTCACCTTGTTTAGTTCACGATAGTCGATACACAAACGTAGTGAACCATCATTCTTCCGCACAAACAGGACCGGTGCGCCCCATGGCGAGGCACTCGGTCGAACATACCCCGACTCAAGAAGCTCACTCAACTGCTTCTTCAACTCTGCCATCTCTGAAGGTGCCATGCGATACGGCGCCTTCGAAATCGGAGCCGCGCCCGGCTCTAACTCTATAGCAAACTCAACCTCACGATCCGGTGGCAATCCCGGTAACTCGTCAGGAAATACATCCGAAAACTCACTAACGACTGGAATCGATGAAAACTCAACTCCACCATTCTCCATCTTCAAGGCGTAGCACCAATAACCAGTACACCCCTTTCGCAGGAGACTCATCGCCTTCAAGGCATTAATGACAAATTTCTGATTTCCCCTCCTTCGCCCCGCGAAGGAGTGCTCGGTCCCATCCTCGGCTAACATGGTGATGATTCTCGTGCGGTAGTTCATGATTGCGCCATGCCGCTCGAGCCAATCATCCCCGAGAATCAAATCCTCACCCACAATACTAACGACAATAAGATTAGAGAGCCAAGCTCTCTCACAAATAAACACAGAGCAGTCTCGGACTTCTCGATCACCGACAATTCTATCACCGTTAGGAAGTTTAACGATGAAAGGCTCGCAAGGTGACAAGTAGTCGAGACTCAAACAGCGTACACACTCTAGAGAAATGAATGAATGCGTGGCACCCGAATCAAAAAGCACACCGACAGGATGAGAATGGATATGAACGGTACCTGTCGCCACAGTAGCTGTTGGGTCATCGGCCCTCCTCATCTCGTATATACGTGGCTGGGCGGAGCCGACACTGGAAGCTCCACCCCTAGCGGGCTGACCCCGACCCCTACCTCGGCCGGCACTCGGTGGAGGCGGCGGAGCAAATGAGCCCTGGTTCACACTCGGCTCCAACGGTACTGGTTGAGAAGAACGGGCGCCGCGAAGCTGTTTGACCTGCTCACAAAAAGGGGCCTTGTGGCCCAGCTGTCCACAAGTGTGACAAGTAAACTTGGGACGAGAAAACTGCCGGATCCTATGGCCCTGCACACCACAGTTAAAACATGTGGGTTCACGAGCGGAGGTTCCGGCGGCACCCCGAAAGCTCCCAGAGAAACGAGCCGAACCGCCCGTTGAAATATTTGCAGCTTGAGATTTCTGCTGGCCTCCACTCTTGGGACCAGAAAAATTTCCGACCGACTTCTGTTTCTTGCTTTCACGAGCCAAATCACTAGCCGTCACTAACATATCATAAGCGAGGGCCCTACTCTGATAATCCTTCAAGGTAGTGCAGACGAGTCCAGACATGTAGTCCCGAATGGGCAGCTTCATCCTCCTGGAAAAATGGAAAATTTTGTCGCTCTCAGCGACAACTTGGGTCTTCACATAACCCAACTCCTTGTTAAAGTCGGCAATGGCCTGAGATACGGGGATATCCCGTGGTTGAGCATCATAGAAAGCATGCACTCGAGCCTGTCTGACCGGCCACGGACAATATTCGGTCTCCATCAATTCTTGGAATTCGGCCCACGAAGCAATGTGATCTTTGGGACCAACTGCCTCCCACCAATCTGTAGCATCTCCCGTGAGAAAGTATTGAGCAATAGGGACCTTACGGTCCTCGGGGCAGTTGGTAGCAGTGAAGACTTTAGATATCTCCTTGATCCACCCTTCCCAGCCGATCGGGTCCGAAGCTCCCGGCGAGGAGGATGCATCTTGATGACATCACGAAGTCGGCCGATCCGCTCGCCCGATTAGCATGGGCACGATCGGGGTTACGGACCACTGAGCTATAGCCGCCATCTGGTTAACCATTTCTTTGCATGACGGCCGCAATACCAAGATCGGCGCGCTCTGAGCAAGCATGATGTGATGGTCACCGATCGCCGGCTCCCGAAGAATGCGATGTGGCCGCCACCGGCCCCACGTCCTCGGCGGCGTCACGACCACGACCACGACCACGGTTTCCTCGGCATCCATACGATGTTGAGAGATAACGAAGTATATCGATGATGAGTAAGGAGGAAAAGCAACTACGGTTCAAAAGTGGAAATACAATGCAAGAAACAAAAGAGCCGAATAAGAAAACTTACGAGCCTTTGGAAATCTTGGGATCTTTGGCGGTGGTGTGACAATGTGCAAAACAAACACGACTAGACCCAAATAACCGACAAGCCTAGGTATCCATAAACCTAGAGCTCCGATACCATTTTCTGTAACACCCCAAGATATTCGGAGTATGTTACAGCGCCGTGGAACCCTACATGGGACCCACCAGGCTACAACAAGCGGGTACCCCTCGACTAACCATCTCGGTTAGCGAGGATACACAATCAAATAATACATCATGTGAAAAATACACCCGAAGCAACCGACGAAATGAGCAACCATCGACAATGTAGCAATTTAAAATAATACAACACGGGGTTTGAATTGAAAAGCCTAAGTACTAGCGAGTACAGTCTATCAGTTTATAAATATAGAAAACAACCAAATCGAAGTGGACAAAAGAAATAAGTAAACCCAAGTGCACATGTCAACGACCCTGGCCAGCATCCTCGTACTGTCCCAGCGCTCGCTCGTCCGGATGATCATAACCTGAAATCCATAACAAGAATTTCCCCAAAACGGGTCCCCAAAGGGGTTAGCAATTACGCTAGTACAAGTAATCAAGGCAAACCAATCGCTTACACATTTTATAGTACATGCACCAATATCATTTCAAAAACCAAAACTAGACATGTCCTTTCCGGAAATAAACAGTCAAACAATTTGCCTTGGGAACAGAGTCATATCATAAATTCCCGCACGAGGCCTCTAAGGACCCTCCCGCACTGGCTATATTATAAATCAAAACACGCACATGCATCGCCTTGGGAATAGAGTCATATCATAAATTCCCGCACAAGGCCTCTAAGGACCCTCCCGCACTGGCTAGCTAAACAAACTCATGAATCCGGGACGCAAACCTTTGGATTCCCTCCTTGATCCCGTCGGACCAACACGAGGTGAGCAAATCACACACAAAATACATTACCATTCCACGTTAAGCATAAAGGTTTCCAAAAATACTTGCCTTGAATTATTGACGACGCGAAGAACGGAAGGAAGGTCACCGACGAACGCTAGGAACCAATGAAACCGAACCTAACGATTCGAAGAATACAATCACAACCATTTCTAAATGAATACGGAATTGGAATACACCCGAAAACCCGCCTACGATTCATGTATATTCGTATAAAAACAACAACGAGGGCGGACCACAACCAAACCCTCTCGATTCCGTAAAAATCACGAAATATACCATGAATCCATAGGGAAACTAAGAATACCAACAAGATTAATCATATTCATCATGAATCCATCAACAAAACGGAACGGATCGGAAGAAAATCCCAAAACCCCCAATTTATCGAAAAGTAGGGTTCTAAGAGATTTACCTTGGATTGATGATGAAGAACACAAGTAGGTGTCGTTAATCTACTTCAAAAACTCAAGGTAGAGGATGCCTGAAATAATCGAAGGGAAGAATTGCTCGGAAATCGCCCGGAAGAACTCTGCGTCGCGGAGAAGAAATGAAATGGAACTAATCTGCTCAACTGGGTCAACTCCCTGGTTTATATAGCCAGGGAGTGTTAGCGCGCGCTAATCCTCAAGGTTAGCGTGCGCTAACGGGATAAAATTACAAGTCAAAATAGTTAGCGTCGATCCGGTGGCAGTTACGGCGTTAGCGTGCGCTACTCGAAACGTAGCGTGCGCTAATAACCACACGGTAGCGCGCGCTATCGACCAATAGCGTGCGCTACCTGGACATCAGCCGAGTCCAGAAGCTAACTGCCCAAAACTCACCGGACCTGTTAGCGTGCGCTACCATACGAGCGTAGCGTGCGCTAACTGGCACCTGACCGATTCCAGAAATAAACTGTCCAGTACTGGACACCCACGCTAGCGCATGCTACCAGGCAACATCAGCGTGCGCTAGCCTCTCGACATTAGCGTGCGCTAGTATACGTAGCGTACGCTAATACGCTAGTCCAGAAGGCTGGAAAAACAGCACTGCCACTCCCAGGGCTACTCGCTAGCGCGCGCTACGAAACAAACGTAGCGTGCGCTACTAAGGGACCCCTAGCGTGCGCTATGCATAAAAAAAATAGCGTGCGCTAGGTATGAAATATGAACGGTTCAAAACACCGGAAGGTGAACAAAACATCCAACGGAACATCTCAATGAGCATCATAACATAGAATGGATCCACAGCAACCCCGCAACGGCGGTTCCGCACAACAATAACGGGGATAAAATCCATAGATAAAAGAAAAGATACACTGAAAGATACACGAGGGTCACTACTATCGGGAAATACGCCGAAAAAGAAAAATACAAGGGGAAGAAAAATGGGGATATTACATCAATGGTATTACCCTGTTCCCAAGGCGATGCTTGTGCGTGATTTCGTTGTGTTGATTTTATGTCCGTCGAGGACACGTGATGTGGGTTCTGACCATGTGAATTGTTAATGGTTTTTTATTTGCGAAAACAAAACCTTTGGGCTGTGACCCTGTTGATTTTGGAAAGACAAGGATTTGATAATCCTAAATTGTTTTCTATTAAAACTCCCGAGGGTATTTTAAACCATTTTGCAAATCGTTCTCGTTATTTGTGATCTTTCGGTTTTGGAATGTTTTACCAAAATCATGCCTCGGGAAGTGCTTTTCGTTACGTTTGGAACTTTGGGGATCCCTGGTCATTGTTGTTCTTG
Source organism: Orobanche coerulescens (assembly GCA_033398695.1). Classification (NCBI taxonomy): domain Eukaryota; kingdom Viridiplantae; phylum Streptophyta; class Magnoliopsida; order Lamiales; family Orobanchaceae; genus Orobanche; species Orobanche coerulescens. Next base: position 18,670,821 of record CM065814.1, on the reverse strand, counting down.
GAACTTGTATTGTATGGCTCGTATTTTTGCACTTGTACTTGCACTAGCAAAACAGTGGAGTTTTGCTAACCCCCGAGTATTCGGAGGGTGGATGTCTGTTTTTGCATTCAGGTTTGGGAGCATAACACAGGGTCGGTACGAAGGATGATGAAATATGAACGATACTAATCACACGAGGATCCGTATGATGTCTTCGGTTTAGTTGTATTTTATTTCCGTTGCAGTATTCTTTTCCCGTTGTATAGGAGTGTATTGTATTCGACCCCTGCGTTGGCATGTATCGTAATTGAGTTGTATGTATTTATTGAAAGACCAAATCGGTCTACTGAGTCATTTCAGCCTTAAAGGCATTGTCGAGTTGTTCGTTTGTTGTTACCAGCCTGGTAGATCCTTGAGGAAAGGTTCTACGGCGTGTAATATCCCTGAACGGATTGGGGGTGTTACAGCACCCACCTAATTAACCTTGGTTTAGCATATTTCTTTTCCAAAAGGTATTTGATAGCCGAATGGTCAGTCCACACAACCACTTTTGTTCCGAACAAATAAGCATAGAATTTATCAAAAGCAAAAATCACGGCCAATAATTATTTTTCTGTCGTGGCATAGTTTCTTTGGGCATCGTCAAGGGTTCGGCTTGCATAATACACGACATGAAACACTTTTCCCCGTTGCTGTCCCAAAACAGCCCCAATGGCGAAATCGCTAGCGTCGCACATCAATTCAAATGGGAGGCTCCAGTCTGGAGCGATTATGACAGGATCGGTGCTTAGAGCCTTCTTCAAGAGGTCGAAGCTTTCTTTGTTGGAATATTTATTCCACACATTATTTAATTTGTGTTTTGATGATTAAAGTTGCTAAACAACAAAACAACATTAAGGCCAAGTTCGATTTGGACTACATTAGCGCACGCTAAGACATATATGTTAGCGCACACTAACGAGGAGTAATCTGCATATCAGCCAAGTTCGAAGTAAGCTAAAGTGAAGTCAGCTGATGGGATAGCGGACGCTACACGTTATCATTAATGCACGCTATCGAAGTCTTGTTACCGTTGTGAAGGAATTCAAACACAGAATAACGTATGCAATGAAGTCAGCATTAGCGCACGCTACAAAGAAGGAATAGCGCACGCTAAGCAGTTTGAATCAAGTCAATCAGAACGTTGGGAAAAGCAGGTCAAAGTCAGCATATCAAACGGATACTTTGACAATCCATGCAACGGATATATTGGATTAGCGCACGCTACAATGAGTTATTAACACACGCTAATACAAGAAGGTTACGTACGTAAGGCAGAAGGCATAACGTACGCTAAAGAAGAAATGAAGCTACTGGACTGAAACTGGGAACAGTCTAACGCACGCTACAGGCACGCTAATGAGTAGCGCATGCTAATAAAGTAGGCTAGCGCACGCTAGCAAGTCAAAACAGCCAGCAACGGTTAGTTTGTGCCTATAAATACCATTCCTATGGTATTATTTGAGTACAACAACTTCAAGCAAACGAGTCATACATCTGAGATTCATATACTTACATTGTTGTTGTAATATTGAGGTATATATTGTTAGTTTGAGTGTTTATACATTCAACATTATACACGAGAGGTAAAAGAAAAATTTACGATTGGATTCGGTGTTATTAGGATCAAGTATCCGGCATTGTTAGAATCGCAATCGCTATCTAACTGAGGTCTATCTAGTACCCATAGAAAGCTAGAGTGGTTGATTCCTTATCCAATAGAAAAGGAAAAACAGTTTTACTCAGACCGATAGAAGACGAGCTTGTAACGGTAATCCCTCGACCGATAGAAGAGAGGCGTAGAGGTTTTGATCTTAATCCTAAGAAAAGGATACATCAAGAGAGGACGTAGGCTTCGGTAATAGCCGAACCTCTATAAATCTTTGTGTGATTTATTTCCGCAATTTATTTACGCTTTCGCACAAAACGGCGCAAATATCCGATAATATACCAACAATTGGTATCAGAGAGGTACTCCATTACGCGGCTTAACATACGAGGAGAAAAAGATCAAAAATGGCATTTCAAATGGCTCCAGTCGAAGGCCTTGCTCTCAACCGACCACCATTTTTTGATGGCGTGAACTTCATGACTTGGAAGAAGAAGATGTCGATATTCATTCGAGCTTACGACATCGAACTTTGGAAGGTGATTTGTCTTGGTCTAAAAATTCCAACGAATTCCAACGGTACGCTTAAAACTTTTGAAAATATGACGACTCCGATTGGAAAAACGACCATTTCAATTGTAAGGCAACTCAACTCCTTTATTGTGCCTTAAATCTGGAAGAACACAACCGGATATCATCATGTGATAGTGCCAAAGAAATTTGAAAAATGCTTGAGGTAACACACGAAGGTACGTCTCAAGTCAAAGAGACAAAGATAAACATGCTCCTTCATGATTATGAATTATTCCAAATGAAGGACGACGAATCCATCTCGATTATGCTCGACCGATTCTCGGTCATCACTAATGGATTAGCATGTTTCGGAAAACCACTTTCGAGTAGTGAGAAAGTAAAGAAAATTCTCCGATCACTACCTCGAGAATGGGACGGTACGGTTACGGAAATAATGGAATCAAAAGATTTAAATACTCTCGATTTTAGTGCTCTCGTTGGTTCTCTTATCAACTACGAGATCGTTCTAAAATCTCGGAATGCCAAACCGAAACCGACGGAAAGATCGATAGCCTTCAAGGCTAAGGTGCCGAGAAAGAAAGAAGAAATCTCGGTGGACGAAAGTGATGAAGAAATGGCATATTATGACAAGAACATTAATAAGTTCCAACACTTATTAAACCAGAGAAAAAAGGACATTCAAGAAGGCGAATCGAAGAAACCCGACAACACTTGTCGATTATGTGGTAAATCAGGCCACTTTGCCAAGAACTGTCGAGTAAAGCAAAAGGAGTTTTTAATCGCAACATGGAGCGACGAAGATCCCGATGAAGATTTTCTTGACCAAAATAATCTCGCGCTCATGGCCCGGAGTTCATTCGACGATAGCGACGTCGAAAGTCAAGTAACTCCTACGACGAACTCTTTGAAGAATTCGAATTATTACATACGGACTATCAAAATGCTTTAAATGAAATTAAATCCCTCAAGTCTAAATATAAAACTTTGGAAGTTGAAAATTCCAAAATACTTGAAAAAGGGAAATTTGTCGAAATTGATCATTCAAAATGCCTTGGAAATGAAAATATTTTGAAAAATGATCTTTTAAAAGTTCAAAATGAACTAAAAATTTTGACAAAGAAATTCTCGTGCGGCAACGATAAATTTGAACAAATGTTATGTGTTCAAAAATACACTCTAAATAAAGAGGGGTTGGGATTCAAACCACGTTCGAAAAACGAATCCGTCAATTTTAAGATACCCCATTGCGAAAAGTGTTTAAAAATCGGGCATCACATTTCAAATTGCAAAAGCCCAAGACGGGCGATAAAAATTAAAAAGATTTGAGTTCCTAAAGGAACAAACATTTCAAATATCGTCTACGTTTCAAAAAAAAAACCAACTATAGGTTGGATCCCCAAAAATAAATTTTAACAAATGATATTTTACAAAGGGGGAGAAGGAATATTTTTGAGGGAAAAATAATATTTTCAGGGGGAGCTTATACCCTTAATTAATGCATAAATTGGTGTCATGCATATTTATATTTCATTTGATATACTCTATATTTTTATACTTTTTGATGAAGACAAAAAGGGGGAGAAGTAGATGAATTGAGATAAAAATGAGAAGGAGAAGAATTGAGATAAAAATGAGAAAAATCGAAGAAGTCGAAAAATGAAGGAGATGTCGAAAAGAAATAAGGATTGGAGAAACTAACGAAACGATCAAATCCGAAAACTTTGATTCGTAGAAATATACATATATTATTTTTTTTCAGGTTTTATCCAATTCAAGAGTTGTTTTGTAATCATCAAAAAGTGGGAGATTGTTGGAATATTTATTCCTCACATTATTTAATTTGTGTTTTGATGATTAAAGTTGCTAAACAACAAAACAACATTAAGGCCAAGTTCGATCTGGACTACATTAGCGCATGCTAAGACATATATGTTAGCGCACGCTAACGAGGAGTAATCTGCATATCAGCCAAGTTCGAAGTAAGCTAAAGTGAAGTCAGCTGATGGGATAGCACACGCTACACATTATCATTAACGCACGCTATCGAAGTCTTGTTACCGTTGTGAAGGAATTCAAACACAGAATAACGTATGCAATGAAGTCAGCATTAGCGCACGCTACAAAGAAGGAATAGCGCATGCTAAGCAGTTTGAATCAAGTCAATCAGAACGTTGGGAAAAGCAGGTCAAAGTCAGCATATCAAACGGATACTTTGACAATCCATGCAACGGATATATTGGATTAGCGCACGCTACAATGAGTTATTAACGCACGCTAATACAAGAAGGTTACGTACGTAAGGCGGAAGGCATAACGTACGCTAAAGAAGAAACGAAGCTACTGGACTGAAACTGGGAACAGTCTAACGCACGCTACAGGCACGCTAATGAGTTAGCGCACGCTAATAAATTAGGCTAGCGCACGCTAGCAAGTCAAAACAGCCAGCAACTGCTAGTTTGTGGAAAATGCCTATAAATACCATTCCTATGGTATTGTTTGAGTACAACAACTTCAAGCAAACGAGTCATACATCTGAGATTCATATACTTACATTGTTGTTGTAATATTGAGCTATATATTGTTAGTTTGAGTGTTTATACATTCAACATTATACACGAGAGGTAAAAGAAAAAGATACGATTGGATTCGGTGTTATTAGGATCAAGTATCCGGCATTGTTAGAATCGCAATCGCTATCTAAGTGAGGTCTATCTAGTACCCATAGAAAGCTATAGTGGTTGATTCCTTATCCAATAGAAAAGGAAAAACGGTTTTACTCGGACCGATAGAAGACGAGCTTGTAACGGTAATCCCTCGACCGATAGAAGAGAGGCGTAGAGGTTTTGATCTTAATCCTAAGAAAAAGATACATCGAGAGAGGACGTAGGCTTCGTTAATAGCCGAACCTCTATAAATCTTTGTGTGATTTATTTCCGCAATTTATTTATGCTTCCGCACAAAACGGCGGAAATATCCGATAATATACCAACATTCTTTACAAGACTCATTAAAATCAAACGGGAAATCTTTCATGAGCAAATTACACAAAGGCTTTGTGATCTTCGAAAAATCTTTGAAAAAACGGCAGTAGAACCCGGCGTATCCCAAAAAGCTCTTCACCCCCTTTACGGAAGTAGGCAGAGGCATCTTCTCAATCATTTCAATTTTCGCACGGTCGACTTCAATCCCATTCACGGATATGCGGTGCCCCAGCACAATGCCTTCCTGGACCATAAAATGGCACTTCTCCCAATTTAACACGAGATTCGTCTCTTCGCATCTTTTCAGGACCTTCTGTAAATTCTGCAAACATAAATCAAACGAATCACCGAAAACAGAAAAGTCATCCATAAAAATTTCAATACAATGCTCTAACATGTCAGAAAAAATGGACATCATACACCTTTGAAAAGTGGTCGGCGCATTACATAAACCAAAAGGCATGCGCCTATAAGTGAAAATGTCGTAAGGACATGTAAATGTCGTCTTTTCTTGGGCTTCTGGGGCTATATAAATCTAATTATACCCAGAATAACCATCAAGAAAATAGTAAAAATCGTGTCTGGACAATCTATCCAATATTTGATCAATAAACGGTAAAGGAAAATGGTCTTTTCTAGTGGCTTTATTTAATTTTCTATAATCTATGCACATACGCCACCCCGTAACAATTCTAGTGGGAATTAATTCATTATTATCATTTTGAATAACCGTTATCCCACCCTTCTTTGACACAACTTGAACAGGACTCACCCACTTGCTATCAGAAATAGGAAAGATCATACCTGCGTCGAGGAGTTTTAAAACCTCGACTTTTACCACCTCTTTCATATTCGGATTCAACCGAATTGATGCTCCACAGAAGGCTTGTAGTCCTCCTCCATCAAAATCCTATGCATACAAATTGATGGGCTGATTTCTTTGATATCCGCAATAGACCATCCAAGGGCAGATTTGTACTCCCTCAAAACTCTCAACAACTTATCCTCTTGATCAGCCGCCAAAGTGGCAGAAAGAATGACAGGCAGGGAATCGTCGGGCCCTAAAAATGCATATTTTAAATAATTCGGTAGCTGTTTAAGCTCTAGCTTTGCGGTCTTCTCAATTGATGGGGCGGGTCTAGTTGGTGAACTTCCGAGCTCCTTACATGGTCTACGAGTAAAAAATGGTGGTGAAGCATCCATGTGTCGTAAATAAGCTAAGTGATCTGGATTCAACTCGGTAGAGGATCCAACTAGAACGTACTCCAGTGGATCCGATGGATACCTCTCCCGAAAAGCGCTTCTTACACATGAGTCAATGACATTCACTTGAAAGCAATTTTCGACACCACTAGGATATTGCATAGATCGAAATATATTAAAAGTGACTTGCTCCTTTTGAACTCGTAAAGTTAGCTTCCCTTTTTCCACATCAATTAGAGTTCGGCCGGTCGCTAAAAATGGTCTTCCCAAGATAGTTGGGATATCATGATCCTCCTCCATATCAAGCACAATAAAATCAGCAGGAAAAATGAATTTATCGACCTTGACCAAGACATCTTCTATTTGCTAGTTGCAAAGAGACCGTAGTAAGCTTTGGTTCCCCAATGCCTAGTTTCTTGAAATTGGAAAGGGGCATAAGATTAATGCTGGCTCTGAGATCACATAAAGCTCTATCAAAGGATGAGTTTCCAATAGTGCATGGTATAGTGAAACTTCCAGGATCCCTCAATTTAGGCGGGAGCTTTTTCTGCAAAATAGCGCTGCACTCTTCAGTCAATGCCACTGTTTCATATTCCTCGAGCTTCCTCTTTTTAGATAAGATCTCCTTCATAAATTTCACATAGCTCGGCATTTGCTCCAAGGTATCGGCAAATGGAATATTAATATGCAATTTCTTGAAAACATCAAGAATCTTGGAAAATTGCTTGTCTAACTTTTGCTTTTGCAGACGTTGTGGGAACGGGACTGGTGGTGTAGGATGAGTGGTCGAGACTTCTCTTAACTTGGGCTCTTTGTCATTCATTTTCTCAACGGGGCTGCTCTTTTCTTTGCTACTCTTGGGCTGATCGTGTAGCTCCTTTCCACTTCGTAGCTCGATAGCTTGTACATTTTACTTGGGATTCATCTTGGTAGCAGTTCGTAATACACCTTGAGGTCAAGAAGATAATAAATTTGCAATCTGTCCCATTTGGACTTCCAAATTCCGAATAGAAGCGGAATGATTTTGCAGAGTAGTTTCCGTGCGAGTCATGAATTGGCTCATGTTAGTCGTCATTTGAGCAAGTGCATCTTCTAAAGAAACCTTCGGTGGTTGAGGGGGCTGCTGTTGTGGCTGGGTGAATGGAGCTTGCGGAGGTTTATTCAAAGCTTGCCCGTTCCTCCATGAAAGATTGGGATGATTTCGCCACCCTTGGTTGTAAGTGTTGGAATACGGGTTATTCTGATGATTTCCATTTCCCACAAATTGAGCCTGTTCCATCTGAGATTGCTCAAAAGGATTTTCAACTTCACATTCAGCACTAGGGTGAGATCCGTTGCACCAATTGCAAGTTTCCATGGTATTGCAGTTGTTGAGTTAAAGCTGCAACTTGGGCTGATAGCGTAGAGATTGGATCGTTGTTGGAAATTCCCATAACTCGCTTTGGATTCACACGTTCTGAAGGCCACTGATAAGCATTTGCCGCCATATCTTCCAGTAAAGAATGAGCTTCAGCCATCGTCTTGCCCACCAAAGCACCTCCAGCGGCTGCATCAACAAGAGCGCGTGTAGAAGCACTCAGCCCGTTGTAGAACGTTTGAATCTGCAGCTAATCCGGTAGACCACGACAGGGGCATCTCCTTAGAAAATCCTCATACTGCTCCCATGCCTCATGCAGCGATTCCATCTCAAATTGCCCGAAAGTAGTTATTTCATTCCTGAGTCTCGCTGTCTTCGCTGGTGGAAAGAACTTAGCCAGAAAAGCTTGTGCTAGCTCCGCCCAAGTTGTGATAGAGCCCGGCGGGAGTGAATTGAACCAAAACTTGGCCTTGTCCCTTAGAGAGAATGGGAAAAGCCATAGACGAATGGCATCATCAGTAACTCCATTATTCTTTAATGTATCACAAATCTCGAGAAACGAAGCAATGTGAGCATTGGGGTCGTCATTCGCCAATCCGCAAAATTGGCTTGCTTGCACCATTTGGATGATAGCCGGCTTCATTTCAAAATTGTTTGCTTGAATGGTCGGGCGTCGAGTCCCCGAAAAGTTTGCATTAATTTGTGGAAGTGCATAGTCACGGAGAGCCAATGCCGGTTGAGCCTGCTGAACTGGGTTGTCAATCCGTTGGTTTCCAGTGTTGTCTCCCATGATATCCGTAGTTAATAACTCACGTCTTTCCTTCCTGTTTTTCCGTAAAGTGCGTTCAAGTTCGGTATCCAAAGCGAATAAACCTTCGTTACCAAATTTTCTCATGCACTAAACGAACTCCTGAAAGGAAAACAAATAAAAACAAATTTACACAAAAATAAAATAATGTTCAAATTAAGACTAAAAATACTGAAATTGATATTAATAAAAGCAATCAATCCCCGGCAACGGCGCCAAAAACTTGTTACGTATTTCTGTGAACGCAAGTGCACATTGTCGTAATCAAGTAATAAAGTGATGAGAAAAGTATCGTTCCCTCGAGGACTGATGTACTAAGTACCAATTTATTAGTATTTCTAATTTTATCTGAACGGCCGAAATTTTGGGGTTGAATAATTATTAATAACTAAATATTGCGATAACTAAAAACAAACAATAAAATTGATAGTCTGATAAAAAGAGATCAAATAGGAGAAGAATCTAGGATCGAGAATTCGCCTTGATTAATCCAAATTAATCTTGATGAATATAATTTATGTAATTCCCCAATTTATTGAAAGCAAGGATTCTAAGTTAATCTAATGCCTCTCCTGAGGTCAATAGAATTTTCCAAAGCAAATAATTCACTCTATTCCTAGGTGAGTTAATTCGATCTTAGCCAAAAAGTTTAAAATCTTCAAACGCTTCGTAATTCTTATGAGTATATTCCTATCTCACAAGACAAAACGGTTTTCACCAAATTTACACTACTTACTCTCCTCTCCCGATTCAAGCTACGTAGTTATAACAATTCAATCATAGGCCATACAATTAAAAGCATTAAGTATAATTGGGGAAAACTCAATAGAAAAGGGAAAAATATCAATAATGTAAAATCAAGAATTAATCTATCATAATCTTGGTTCCATCTCAATTCTAGAATAAAAGGGTCTAGCCCGACATGCTAGAAAACAATACACAAATATTTGAATTAAACATAAGGAAGAAATTCAAACACAATCGATGAACTTGTCCTCTTCCGTTCTCTGGCCTTGCTCTCTACTGGTAGGTATTCTTCTCCTCTCCTTCGATGATCTTTTTTTTCTAACATTCTCTCGGCTTTTATAACTATCTTCTGTCTCCAAAAACACGTCCGAGGATTAGGTCGAATCTGCCTCCAAAACAGCAAAAAATCACGATCTGAAATTAAGAAACCCGCGCCGCGGCCCGCGGCCCGACTTAAGTGTGCCGCGGCCCTAGTTGTTACGCTGCCCAGGCCTGGGCAAAATTCCATTACGGGCCGCAGCCCAGAACAAGTGTGCTGCGGCCCCGGGTACAGTTTGTACCGCTTTGCTCGGTGTTGTGCCTGTGCCGCGGCCCAGCTTCGGTGCGACGCATCCCTCGACCGAAAAATGTCATTTTCGGCCCGTTTTTCCACGTTCGAGCTTCCGGACTCTAATTCCCTTCAAAATGTGCAAATGTCGTGCATTAGGGGCTCATTTTCACAGAATTAAACCAAAATAAAGATAGAATAATGACAATAAAGCGCACAAAAATAACATGTAACATATAAACTAAATACGAGAGTCGAATAAACACATATCACGGAACCAAAAATCTACATAAGGATTACATCGCTTAACACATGATCATACCAGTAACTCGTGTCACACGAGGCACAACACAAAGAAGGGAGACTTACATTCACAGGTCGCACGAAGATGATGATCGCGCCACGATACTAATCACGACCACCAAACTCAGACGACGCGTCGCGACACGACTTAGTCAGATAAAATCCAGCGAGACAAAACTCAACAAACACAACTTGACCCGACAGCCTATGTTTCCACAAGCTAATCACTGATACTAATTATGTAACACCCCTAATCCGCTCAGAGATATTACACGCCGTAGAACCTTTCCTCAAGGATCTACCAGGATAACAAAATCGAACATCTCAATAATGCCTTTAAGACTAAAATGACTCAGTAGACTGATTTGGTCTTCCAATAAATACATACAACTCAATCTCAATACGTGCCCACGCAGGGGTGGAATACAACGCACTCCCGTACAACGAGAAAAATACTGCAGCGAAAATAAATTACAAATGAACCAATACAACAACGTACGGGTCCTCATGTGATTAGTATCGTTTATCTTTCACCATCCTTCATGCCGACCCTGTGTTATGCTCCCCAAAACCTGAATTCAATATGTACATCCACCCCCCGATTTCTCGGGGGTTAGCAAAATTCCACTATTTTGCTAGTGCAAGTGCATAATCATATGAAATGTAACAAACAATTAGAATTCACGAATCAAGTACGACAATTAACCACCAAAGCCTTCCCGAGAGGTTTTATTATTTAGAAAGCAATCAACGAAGTGTTTGAAAATAAATTCCTCATCTCGGGGATTTTAAAAGTAGAAACCTTATTGGACCTCAAGTCCTTAGTTGAAAATAATCATTTCACGACGAATGGGTCTCGGCCAAAAATTACTTTCCGTAAAACGACCTTTATAGAACCATTGGGATCTCGTCCCAAATCTCATCAAATCATAGTACCAAAGGACAATAGCAAGGTCTGTTATCCAACATCAAAACTCCACAATTAAAAGATTAAACACACATGATAAAAATACTATAGTGTCATCCTAGCTAAGTAAGCCAAATGAACTTCTTACCTATTACACACTTAGTCAATGCATGCAATCACGAAAACATAGTCCAAAAGCAGTCATTTCCGGAAATTCCATAATCAAAACACATTTGTAAAATGTGTTGGTATGAAATCGGATATTTGCGCTGTGTTGCGGAAGCGTAAATAAATTGCGGAAATTAAATGACGCACGGATTTATAGAGGTTCTGCTATAAACGAGCCTACGTCCTCTTTCGGTATCTTTTTCAATAGGCTAAAGAAAAAACTCTTCTCTTCTCTTCTATTGGTCAAGGTATAACTGTTACAATCACGTCTTCTATTGGTCCGTGATAAACCACTCGTACTTGTCTTTGCGTCGGTCCAAGTTAAATCATTTTCCTTTTCGTAGGACAAGGAATCAACCTCTCTAGCTTTCTATCGGTACTAGATAAACCTCACTAAGATAGCGATTGCGATTCTAACAATGCCGGATCCTTGATCCTAATAACACTGAATCCAATCGTATCTTTTCTTTTACCACTCGTGTATCATTTTGTGTATAACACTCAATCACTCAATGTAAGCTCAATATTACAACAACAATACAATGAATATCAATCTCAGATGAATGTGTAGTATGCTTGAAGTTTTTGTTTTCAATCAATACCATAGACATGGTATTTATAGGCTTCTTGATCAAACTAGCTGTTAGCTGCCAGGACCTTCATTACGTACGCTATATGCTTCTCATTACGTACGTAAGCTAGTTTACGTACGCTAACCAGACATTGTTACGTACGTTAGCTTCTCTCATATTCAGTCCAGTAACATTTGTTTTTTTCTTTACGTACGTTATCATACTTCTCATTACGTACGTTAATAGTACGTCACTGCTGACGTCATATGTCCGTTGCCGCCTTTTTGACTTCGACTCGTCCAACATCTTTCTGGTTTGAATTCTCAAACCCTTGGTTACGTACGCTAAGCCCAGAGTCTTACGTACATTACTCTCACCATATTACTTACGTTAACCTTAGTTAGTTACGTACGTTATGCATGCTCAGAACACTTTTTGGCACTTCGATTTCTTCGATTGCTAGCTTCGCCTCTCCATTGTTTTGTTTCGTTTATCAACTTTAATCATCAAAACATTATCAATATATGTATGGAACAAAATGTTCCAACAAAATGATCCACAATTAACCGTCGATCCACACCTCTGTGGACCCCTACCGAGACCCCGTCGGATATAACCCATAGTGAGCACACACACACACACACGTTACTCATGCAATACTAATATACTAAGAATATAAGCTCATCAAGAATACTTACTATAGATGGCCACTTACCCGACACCATTATCATACTCATCACAATACTCCCATCATTAAAAAAATCAACACAACACCACAACACAATCAACAGGGAATACACGATTCCATAACTTTAAATAAGCAGGGGTATCATTAAAGCCCTCAACGTTCAAAATAATCAAATCATAATCAATTCACACAAACCATATTCACGAGGATAAACCAACCATCGTAAATCCCACATGTAAACTCTATTTGCAGGAAACAAATCGTATAATAAAATACTTGCCTCAAATGACCACAAACACAGAGAATCGACCGAGGTAGGATGGCCCGAACCGACTATGAACCTGCCGACTCCGCCGAACGCTAACCCGCAACAATAACTACGAATGACAAAAATCACAATGAAAATGAATTACATAGTATGGCCCAAACTCGTTGAATTAAAGGAACAAACAACGAAAGATCAAGGGTTTTCCCCAAAACGGCCAAGAACGCAACCGAACCGACGAAACACGAAAACGGAATTCCAAACCGAAATATAAATATACAATCCACAGGATATGTTTAACAACATTATTTAACAACAATAAATTTATCAAAATCGACTGGAAAATGAAATCAAGAACAAAACCCCAAAGAAGTCAACTCTAGGGATTCAAGAAAAATACCTTGATTCAGCGAAGAACAATGGATTAGCTGATGTTATAATCACCTAGGATACTCTAAAACACCTTTGGATTGTTCAAAATCGGACATGATCGCGAACCCTATGTTGTTACCCAAAATATTATTTGGAAGGGATTTGCTGGAATGGATGAGTAACAAACAAAATGTGAGAGCACGTCCGAGGGAATGTAAATAACACAAGATTTTCCGGGGTTGTTAGTCCCGAATGCTCTCGCGAGATATTATTAATACGAATACTTGGGAGTACAAATATTAATGATAGTGTACAATTACAATGAGTGTAAAAACCCTAGTTATCTAGCTCTTGAGTGTTGATGATTGCCGGAAGAACCAGAGTTGATGCTCTGTGAGTTCTTGTAACAACGATGGAGTGCAGTGTTTTTAGTTATAGGATTCAACGGTTTTTGAACTCTCGTATGAAAGCAGTTTCTGAACCTCATCCCAGTTGTTAGAGGTTCCTATTTATAGGAGTAGAAGTAGTTGGGCGATCGCGGCGATCGTCTTTAGCACATGGGTTGGTCTCCATAAAGTCCGCAGCAGCTGCTGGCAGCCGGATGTGCGAACCAATGAGAAGACAACACGCGTCCTATGTCGCTGTCTTGGGAGGTCCCACCTAGGACCTTTCGGCGGGTCTGTTGGTAGGTGAGGCTATCTTTGTCACAGACAGGATAAAAACCTTATGCATTTTCATCTGAGAAGAAGACATAGCCGAATTCCCTTGAAGCTTCATGTGATGATCGTCGTTCGACTCGGACTCTTTAGGTAAGAACAAAAAACTTCTTCTCTCTTCCTCTTCTTTTTACTGAAAATGTCCGGAGGAAGACCAAATGTGTATGAAGCGGGTAGTACTTCCGCCACTGGGGCTTCGACCGCCCGGGATGAACTTTCTGCGGAGTTCCATGTGGACACCGCCGTCGAGGCCATCCGCGCCGGGATTGAGCCCACGGAGGTCGAAGAACTTTTTAATGAAGCTGACGCGGCCGAGGCAGCAAAGGCCGAGTGAATCCGTTTGCTGAAACAGGAGGAGATGGATGCGAAGGCGCACTGGGAGCGGAACAGTGCGTTCGGCAAAGCCTTCACAGATTTTGCCAAACTCATGGAGAGATTGGCCGGCTCACTCCCCAAATTTAACTTTACTGAATACTCGATCCCATACTTATGAACCTGTAAGGCGGACGTTGTTCCGGCTGCTCGCCGCTCTCCGTGGACCCTTGGCCAGATCGGGAGCTCAGCGACCAGGAAGTATCTGGACCGTTGGAGGGCGAGATTCCATGTTCCTTCTGATGTTTTCCTCCACGTGCCCGCCGAGAATGAGCGAGTCGATCAACCTCCCGAGGGCATGGTCGCCGTCAACGAGGCAATAATGGAGGCTGGGCTGCGATTCCCGTTGCCGTTTGCTATCTCCTACCTGCTGACCACCTGGAATGTAGCGCCGCTTCAACTGACGCCGAATGCCTGGCTGCAGATCGTCTGCACCCTTACTTTGTTTGGTGGCCATCGGCTGTATCGTATTCCTTCGCCGTTGGAAATGAACCACCTCTTCAAATTGATGGCTCAAAAAGGCTGTGTTGGCGGCTACCACATCCAAGGTCGCTCAGGCCGGGTGATTCTTGGGGTCCCGAACAAAGTAAGAGGTGATCCGTCGAAGTGGTTCTGGGTCGGCGGTGCATGGAAATCAGAAGCAAGCGACAACCCAACCGACGAGTTGGATACTGCCCACCGGATTTCGGGAGAGGAGTCCGAGTAAGGATTTAGACTCTCCCTTTGTTCGGATACATTCTGAACTGATCTAATTTGTCTTTTTTTGCAGGTGTTATTGTTCCGGCGGCAGACGACCTCGCTTTTGATTTCGCGATCGCCTGGGATAAGATACAGAGTCTTCCTGACGACCAAATAGACGCTCGCCAAATCAACAACGAAGCCTGTTGGTTGGTTGCTCGGCTATTTCCCTACCCGCGCCATCTAAAGGTTCCAGGTACGAACTTTCACGATCTTCTTTGACATGTCGATCGTCTTGACTAAGGAAGATTACTAACTTTGTCAATTATTTTCTTTTGCAGAAATTCGCTTCCCTTGTTTCCCAGAGCCCCCTGCTGCGATCGCCAATGTCTAATACGGGGATCATGAGCCATCTTTGTCAAGGGAAGAAGGTGAGTCGAGCTCCTGCTGCTCCACTCCGAACGATCCCGGAGGCGAGACCTATCCAGGAGCCAGTCGTCGAAGAACAGGAGCCTCAGGAGGAGTAGCAACTTCGGCTCATCCGCAAGAAACGGAGGACTGTGGAGCCCTCGGCCCCTGCCACTGCTGACGAGCCGCTGATCTCCGTGCCTTTGCTTTCCGCGATTCCTCTGGTGAAGGGGTCCACGCCTTCTTCGGCTTTCCTTCAGGCCATGACGACCGCTGAGGCCGAGACCCCGCGTGGCAGGCCGTTCTTCTGCCATGACCCAGAGAAGGTCAAAAGGTAAGCTCAGTCGCTTTGCCGAGTTATGTCACTTGTGTAGGAAACATACTAACTCTTTTGCTCTTTGTGCAGGATCCGTCACTCCGACCCGAACTGCTCGCCGATGGTGTTGGACTTCCTGACGAGCAAAGTTCCTCGCGAGGCCAGCGATGTCCCTTCCACGTTGATCGGGCTACTGCCTCCTTGCCGAAGGCCTAGACGACCAATCTGGATGCGATCGCGCGCCGGCGATCTGCTGACGGGATGCAGGCTACTTTCGCGCTGGCCCTTCAGACGGCGACGATGGTTGCTCAGGCCGTGAGGGACTATGAGGGGCGGCCGTCCACCGCTCGTCTCCATGCGGACCTCGAAGGCACACGGAAACAAAAAATTGAGTTTGCCGACAGGCTCGTAGCCATGGAGAAGAGCTCCGTGGAGGCGGCTAAGCAGGCGAGGCAGGATCTTGACCCGGCACGGGCGGCGACTGACCGGATGCGGGACCAGATGACGGAAGCCCGCAGGTCGCATGCGGACGCGCAGCGAGTTGGCATCCTCGAAAGAAGAGGTGACCGCCAAAGCTGCCAAGCTCGAGGGCGTGAGCCAAACGGTTGCGGAGCTGAGGGGAAAGATGGAGGCAACTGAGGCCGGTCCCTTCATTAACGTGGAGTACGTCAGCGAATTTGCCTACTGTATGGCTTATGCTGACGCGATCCGCGCCGCTAAGAGGGGAGGGCTTGAGGTCGGCCCTTTGGCTGAAAATTTTAAAGCCTATGCACTTGAGCACCCTATGCAGCCAGCCTTCACCGTGCCGATCCTCGACCTTTCCGCGGATCATGGGATTGATTTGAGCTGGTACCCATTGCCGAACAACCTTGTTCATCCGGGTGCCCCGTAGGATGGGGGTTCAAAGCCTGCTGTTGGCGATGGAGCGAGCATCGATCCCTGAGCTTTTCTCGCTTTTTGTTTGTAATTTTATAGCTTTTGCTGTATTTTGCCTTCGGGTGCTTGTACACATATTTCGAATGAAATGGAATATTATGTTTGTTTCTGATTTCTTGCTTGTATGATCGTCTTTCTGAATCCTTTGCATGACTTTATACTAGTGTTTGAGGAACGATCGTCGTGCGTACAACTCCAAGTGAGTTGATAAACTCATACTGGTAACTTTAGAACAAAGTCCATCGTTGCACATATATCTGAACAATGCCGATCATCGTACAAAGTCGATCGTTGCACATATATTTGAACAATGCCGATCGTCGTATGTGTATTTGAGCAAAGACGATCGTCGTATATATAGCTCCGCTCTTCCCCCTTGTTTTTGTTTACTTAGTGAAAGTAAGGGAAATAAAATAAATCGTTTAGCGAGTGGTCTTCAATTTTGCAGATTCCTCGAGGAAGGCCGACCATATCGGCCTAGAGGAATCGTGCACGGTTGTGGAGGTCGATGGACCGACCTCTGCGGACGTGTCTTGTGCGCGAGCGACATTCCGTCTGATGGCCTATTTCTCGCGACTCACTTAATTGTGAGGGTCCTCCGTAGGCTACGTTTTGCCTCATAATGTAGCGATGGGGTGGACGATCTCAGCCTAGAGGAGTCCTTGCATGGGGCGCCGTCGGATGAATCGACTTCGCGACCGTAGCTTGTTAGCACTTTTCTGCCTAGGCCCGACATGTTAGATGGCAGACCTTTGAGGGCATACGTTGTGACGGGGGTAGGGACGCGTCGCATTGTCCGGATCCACCATGTTAGATGATGGACCTTTGAGGGCGGGCGAGCATGTCCACAGATCTGTTTTGGAGGGTCCTTTGGATATGCCTGCCTCGTATTTAAACGAAGGGCGAGCGATCTCTGCCCAAGGGAACCTTGCATGGTCGCAGAGATCGGTTCCATAGACCTCCACAACCTGTCAGCACTTTTCTACCTCGGACCGTCATGTTAGATGGCGATCCTCAATGGTATACATTGTGCGGGGAGGCGATTGCTTGCCTAGGTCCTTCATGTTGATGACGAAATTTAGAGGGCGAGCGAGTCATCCTCTGATTTGTTTTGGAGGGTCCTTCGGCTACGCCTGCCTCGTATTTAAATGAAGGGTGAGCGATCTCTGCCCAAAGGAACCTTACATGGACGGATCGTCAGTTTCATCGACCTCGCGACCATGGCGGCACTCTTCTACCTCGGACCGTCATGTTAGATGGCGATCCTCGACGGTATAAGTTGTGCTGGTGGAGGCGATTACTTGCCTAGGTCCATCATGTTAGATGACGAACTTTAGAGGGCGAGCGAGTCATTCTCTTTTTCGAGGCGTTGTTCAGGCAGTAGCCTTTGGTTTGACATGGTGGGAATCGAGGAAAGACCTCCGAGGTTCCCACCTCTTGATTGAAACATATAGATCCGGCCGCCGAGGTTGATCGGGGGGTCGATTCGTATGAGTCTTCCGGACTATCGCGTTCGACTCGGGCGACCGGTTTGGGAGATTGACGGGGCTTCGGCTAAGCCATTAAACTGTACAGCTTGCCCTCCTCGAACAATCTCCAGAGTTGTCTGAGGAGGTCGCGGCACTGGTTGGTATTGTGGATGGGACTCTTGTGGTAAGCACAAAATTTATCGTGGTCCAGGTGACCGTTGTCCCTTATCGCTTTTGGCTTTCTTAACCGTTCGCGCCCATTGATGGCGTTGAAGATACGGCCCGAAGATAAATTGAAGTTGTGGAGGAGGTGGACTTCCACATCCTCGAAGGCTTTGAAATCACCGGGTGGCTTGGCGACCGCCTTTTTGGACTTCATGATCGCAGTCTTTTGGATGGAAGATGGCTCCCTTCTCTCTCCGGTTGCCCCCTCACCTAGGCGAAGGGTGAGCAACCTTTGCCTGGCCAGAAATTCGGCAGCCTTGGTGTAGAAGATCGCGTAGGTTTGGGGGATGTCCTTCGTGAGGTGCCTGAACATGGGTGAAAGACCATCAAATCCCTCCAGGGCCGAGTAGAGGGCGAGCTCGTTGCTTATGGGCTCGCCGGTGAGGACTATCTCATCTACTCGGTCGATGTAATCCACATCGGACTCGTCTTTCCCCTACCTGATCTCCATCATGCGGTGGGGACCTTCTGGCCGAGTGAATTTGGCGGCGAAATACGAAGTGAAATCGTTCGCCAGCTTCTCAAAGGAGTTAATAGAGCGCGGTGGCAATGAGATGTACCACCTGTGGGAAAGATGCCCAATGTCAATGGGAACATTCGGCATCTCGTCGCGTCTGATGCCCCGCATCCGGTCATGTAGATCCGGAACTTGCTTAGGTGAGTCTAGGGGTCCGATCTCCCCTCATACAAAGGCGTTTGGGGAGGAGCAATCTTTGGTTGCACGAGGGCGAGCTCGATCTAGTCCGCAAGTGGCTCACTTGGTCCGGTGACCTTTCTCCTGGCGTTTGCCCCAGTTTCCATGAGCGCTTTCATCTCGTCGAGCTGGCGTTGTATAGCGGCAATCGCCATAGCCTGGCTGCTCGCGGCCCGGTGCTCGGAGCGGGAGCCGAGGCGATCAAGTACTGATCCCTTAGCTCTGCTGTAGATATGTCTTTGTCGCGGGGCTCGATTCCTCGGCGAATGGGAGCCAAACGGCCGACCTGTTTTTGCTTGGGAGTTGGGTATGCCGAACTTCTGGTGACGGATTCAGATTCCATCGTCTTGTGGCTGGGGCTAGAATTCCCCGGTCACCACGGTTGATCGCTTCCTAGGCGGCTGAACACGGAAATATCCCGCCTCGCGAGTGCTTGTTCTAGTGAATTGGGGCTTTCTGACGATTGCTTGACAAGTAACTCCTTGAGCTTCCATTTGCCCGCGCGGCGGATGGCTGAGGGGGTTATAGCGGGCGCTTCGCATGCTCTCCGTCGCTCCCTTAGGATGGCCATGGCCTCCTCAATATATTTCACGGTTTAGAACTGGTCGAGTGAGAGGCTGGGGCCATCCCTCGGGGGCAGGATTGAGAGTCTCGCGTCACCGCGGCTACCCTCCACCGTAGGTTGGGACTCGGCTCGGGTCGGAATAAGATGTCCGGCGGATTGAAGAGTGGCTCTCGTCGATGTGGTGGCAGACGTCATTATTCTGAAGGTTTTTCTTTGAAGAACAGTGAGTGTTTCTTCAAGTATATGTTCCGGAGAATAGTGAGTGTTCTTCGAAACGGTCGGAATAAAAATGAGGGTAAATCCCCTTCTTCTAGCGCCAATTGTTGTTACCCAAAATATTATTCGGAAGGGATTTGGTGGAATGGATGAGTAACAAACAAAATGCGAGAGCACGTCCGAGGGAATGTAAATAACATAAGATTTGCTGGGGTTGTTAGTCCCGGGCTTGAATGCTCTCGCGAGATATTATTAATACGAATACTTGGGAGTACAAATATTAATGTTAGAGTACAATTACAATTAGTGTAAAGACCCTAGTTATCTAGCTCTTGAGTGCTGATGATTGCCGGAAGAATCAGAGTTGATGCTCTATGAGTTCTTGTAACAACAATGGAGTGCATTGTTTTTAGTTGTAGGATTCAACGGTTTTTGAACTATCGTATGAAAACAGTTTTTGAACCTCTTTCCAGTTGTTGTAGGTTTCCTATTTATAGGAGTGGAAGTAGTTGGGCGATCGCCTTTCCTGTATTATAATAAGCGGACGATCGTCTTTAGCACGTGGTTTGGTCTCCTTAAAGTCCGCAGCAGCTGCTGACAGCCGGATGTGCGAACCACTGAGAAGACAACACGCGTCCTATGTCGCTGTCTTGGGAGGTCCCACCTAGGACCTTTCGGCGGGTCTGTTGGTAGGTGAGGCTATCCTTGTCACCGATAGCTGGTGACAGGCTAAGATTAAAGGGCCTTATCCTACGGCGCCTTTTGCGAATCTGCACGTGGGCCTTCATCCGGAGATTCGGTCTTCGTAGACTTGACGGATGCTGGCTTTCCACGTGGCATGAGGCGGTCGTCTTTAGCTAGGCACCAGAGTCGATCGCTAGGTGCGAAGAGGCGATCGCCCTGGACGTCGATCGCTCGGTACCTGATCTCGGTCTGGAATCTTCGCTTGGCAAGTCTGCCATGGATTATTTGATGCTGGATTGGTCGCTCGGCCCTTATGCCGATCGCCGTCGAGGCGTATAAATCGCCGCACAACATCTTAGTCGTCCTTGAGGTACTGCCGTGGAGAGAAGAGGAAATGAGGGTGAAAATGAGAAAAACGACTGTTGTCCAGTTTATATACTGGACAGCTTAGCGTGCGCTAATCTTCCTGATTAGCGTGCGCTATTGACGCATCAGAACAAAACGTTCTGCCAAAATGTGCAGTTAGCGTGCGCTAACTACAAAAGTTAGCGTGCGCTAACGAGACCCCAGAACTTCGATCCGGTAGCACGGGCGCCTCGGCTCGCCGATTAGCGCGCGCTACCTCAACCGTAGCGTGCGCTAACTACAGCACCTTAGCTTGCGCTAGCCAATAAGCGTAGCGTGCGCTAACGGGCCTGAATCCAACTACTGACCTCTGGCCCTGCTGCTCAATAGCGAGCGCTAAGGAGATCCCTTAGCATGCGCTAATGCACCCAGAACTACAGCATTAGTGTTTTCAAAGCTGGTTACAACAACGGACTCCTCCGATCGAAATACCAAATTAAAGATACGCACGGAAAGTTCCAGAATAAGATCATACTAAGAGCTTGAGCTACAATCAAACTGACACGCGACCATGAAAAGGTCGAAACAATAAATATGAAGGCGGATACCCACAACTTTGGAAAATTACAAAATGACCCAAAATGCCCGAAAATCACGATACGTGATCGAATAACCAAACCAAAGATCACAACATATCTAACAAAGTTAAACAGACTTACGGGGAATACGAAACAACAGCTTCGAATGAGATTCGCAAGAATCGAACTCAAATGAGGAAAAGTTACCAAAAAGCACGAAACTCAGCAAAACGACGCCGAAACGAACTCGGATGTCAAAAAGTGTAGAATTAATCATTTTCAGAATGACAAAACAGTCATAGGCGAGCCGTTAAAATGGACTCCTGCCAAAAAAGAAATTTACCAAATAATCACTTAGTTATTTTAGCCTTAAGGTTTTTAATTTTCCCGTCCTAACATGCAGAAAACATATCACGCATACATTCATACATGCCATACATCAAAATAATAAAAACCAAAAATAATTATTAAATTATCTAATTATCATGGTCTTCTTCCTTGAGTTGAACCCGAGAAAATCTCCGAATCGATCTCTCCCACTGAATCAAGCATCTCGTCGCTCCTCCCCGGCCGGGCCGTGGATTTCCAAAATTAAAATTTCACTTTTATGCAAAATTAATTACATAAAAAAATTAATTTTAAATTCCGACTCTCAGTAGGGCCATGAGCAATGGCAATTTGAACCAAAAGCTGGGCGGCCGGCCCAAACCAAATAACTGCCCGAACCAGCTGCGGCTCTGGCGGTACTTAGCTGACCGTGACGGCCGTGTCTTGCTCAGCGGCCCTTTGCTATTATCGGCGCATTGCCAATGATCCTGGTTCTACTCTATTTCTTAATGATCCCGTCTTTTTCGAATTCGATTACAATTTTATACAAAATAAAATACATCAAAATTACAGTAAGATTACACGAAAAATAAAACACCTAGAACTACCCGCGGATTTTCTCACGGGAAAAATCATTACATGCCTCAAAATCGGGCCAAACCAACAATTGCATAAATACTAAAAATAAATAAATACACCATTCACATAAACCATGATAATTAGATCATATCACCTACAAGAACACATCTAGCAAAATATTCCAACATCAAAATATATGAATATATTTAAATGGCTATCAATTAATCATCAAAATTAATTAAAATAGCAAAAAGCGTAAAAATCCGGCTCCGATACCAATTGTTGGAAGTGAAAACGCAGCGGAAGCGAAGTTTGAGAAATTTGGTAATCGTGTTTTACGCATCCACGAGCATAAGATCTATTTAGGCATGCTAATTAATTAATTACTAAGACTAATAAGTAATTTAAATATTGTTTATTATTTATTAAATAAATATGTCGGTTATATAAATATCCTAATCTAGATATAAAAGATCATAGGATATTACCTTTGAAGCGAATTGGTTGCTTTCGTCTTGATCACCTTGTATTTCTACCTTTAGACCTTCTAGAGTATGATCCGCCTTAACCCGGACGTTGTGTGGACAACGAGCTACCGTATCTTTCTTGGACAACTATGGGATCGGCCAAAATTTTATCCCTCACAATTCTCGATTTTCTTTTCTTCAAGTAATTCTGATTTGTAGCAAGAATTAAAGTGTTCTCTCAATTGTGGAATCAAAGACACAAGTCAAGATCCACAATTAAACGCTTAGAAGAAAAAATCGAAATTTCTTGTGTATGAATAATGAAAAATCGGCCAACACCCATAAGTCCTATATATAGGCTCTTGGACTACTACTAGGGATCTTAAGGAGGATTATGGAAGGACTCCCAATAAATTCATCTTAGCTTATTAGAACTCTTCCTAATATAATGAATCTATTAATATCAACTTAGTCCACTGAAAGGTTGATATTGCACTTCCTACCAAAATCCCAAATTAAGAAATTAGGCTCCTTATTAAATATATTATTTTATGTGTTTAAGATATCAAATATTATTATAGACTGCCTCGAAAGTTGCCATCTTGATCGATGTATGCCAACTAATATTGTAGGCAAAATCGATCAACGGTAAATGAAGTTCCTAATCGTTACTCCAGTCTAGGGGCACAGGCCCGCAACATATCTTCCAACGTTTGAATCGTCCGCTCCGTCTGACCGTCTGACTGGGGATGAAAAGATGTGCTCAATCTCAACTCGGTGCCCAAGTCCTGATGAACGGCTTGCCAAAAATGCGATATGAAGCGACCATCTCGATCGGAAACAATAGTCTTAAGGGCACCATGCAATCTCACAATCTCGGCTATAAAAGTTCGAGCCAATCTCTCCGGTCCCCAAGTATCCTTAATACCCAGGAAGTGTACAGACTTGGTCAACTGATCGACGATTACCCAAATCATATTCATTCCGGCTCTAGTTCTCGGCATCCCAGTGATAAAATCCATAGAGATATCTTCCCACTACCACTCAGGAATGGGAAGCCGCTTCAACAACCCCGCCGGTCGTTGATATTCAATCTTGACTTGTTGACACGTCAAGCATCATAGTACAAACTCTGTGACATCTTTCTTCATATTATTCCACCAAAAATTTCGCTTCAAGTCCTTGTACATCTTACTCGTTCCACGGTGGATAGAGTCAGACGTAGCATGGGCTTCTCAAAGAATTCTCTGTCTCAACTCAAGATCATTCGGAACACAAAGCCTGCCCAGAAATCTCAGAATACTATCTTCATGGACCATAAAACTAGGGGCTTTTCCTTTAATTACATCTTCCTTCAGTTGAGAGATCATCGGGTCACTCCACTATTTCCCTTTGATGTCGTCAACCAAGGACGGAGTAATTCCGAGAGTGCACAACTGTCCTTGCACTCTTTGAAGCCAAACTTCTATTCCTTGCTCGATTAAATCCTAATGAATCTTCGTCTGAGATGTAAGAACCTCGAGCATCTGAAGCGATGCCGATTTGCGGCTCAAAGCGTCCGCGACGACATTGGCCTTTCCGGATGGTAAAGAATTTCCAAATCGTAATCCTTGATCAATTCCAACCAACGTCTCTACCTCATATTCACCTCTTTCTGACTGAAAATATACTTCGAACTCTTGTGATCGGTATAAGTCCGACACGGAGAGCCATACAAATAATGCCACCAAATCTTAAGTGCGAAGACAATTGCGGCCAACTCCAAATTATGAGCAGGATAGTTCATGTAATACGGCTTCAACTTTCGTGACGTCAAAGAAATCGTCTTATCATGCTGCATAAGCACATATCCAAGTCCTTGTCCCGAAGTGTCGCTATAAACTTCAAAACCTTCACTACCCTGTGGTAAAGCTAAAATCGGCGCTGAGGTCAAACGTCTCTTCAGCTCATCAAAGCTCTGTTGTCTCTCGGCAGTCCAAACAAACTTTTCTGTCTTCTGGAGTAATTGCGTAAGCGGCCGAGTGAGTTTCGAGAACCCTCGACAAACCGACGGTAATACCCAGCAAGACCCAAAAAGCTACGAACTTCTTTAACAGTTTTAGGTCATGCCCAATATATCACTGCCTCAATCTTCTACGGGTCCACATGAACCCCTTCGGCCGAAATCACATGGACGAGAAGCATGACTTCTTCCAACCAAAACTCACATTTCGAGAATTTTGCATAGAAGTGCTCGGCTCTCAAAACATCTAGTATCAAACGCAAGTTCCGGGCATGTTCCTCCTTATCCCGAGAATAAATCAAGATGTTATCAATAAAGACGACCACACATCTGTCCAGGTATTCGATGAATATCTTGTTCATTAGTTGCATGAATACTGTTGGTGCTTTAGTCAATCCAAAAGGCATGACCACAAATTCATAATGTCTGTACCTCGTTCAAAACGTTCTTCGGAACATCGAACTCTTTCACCCGGAGCTGATAGTATCCTGATCTCAAATCAATTTTGAGAATACTGCGGCTCCCTGCAACTGATCAAATAAATCATCTATAGAGGCAAGGGATACTTGTTCTTGATGGTCACTTTGTTTAATTCACGATAATTAATGCATAAACGTAGTGAACCATCCTTCTTCCTCACAAAAAAGAACAGGCGCCCCCCAAGGGGAAGCGCTCGGTCTGATGTACCCTTTCTCCAATAGTTCTCCCAGCTGACTCTTTAATTTTTGCATTTCGAAAGGTGCCATCCGATACGGCGCCTTAGAAATCGGAGCCGCGTCAGGCTCTAAGTCCATAGAAAATTCTATCTCTCGATCCGGCAGTAATCCCGGGAGGTCATATGGAAAAATGTCTGGATACTCATTAACAACTGGAATCGAAGAGAAATCGACTTCGTTCCCTTCCGTATTCAAAGCATAACACCAATAGCCCATGCAACCTTTATTCAAGAGTTTTACAGCCTTCATGGCGCTGATAAGCAACTTAGGTTGGCCTGATTTACGTCCCATAAATGAGTACTCAGAACTGTCTTTAGTCATCATAGTGATAACCTTAGTGCGGTAATTCATAATCACTTGGTGACTGTCAAGCCAATCCTCGCCGAGGATCACATCCTCTCCCTTCATATCAACCACAATCAAGTTCGACAACTAATCCATATCGGGTATATTCACCGGAAAATCTCTAATCTCCCAATTCTCCACGATTCTATCCCCGTTAGGTAGTTTCACAATGAAAAGATCGCAAGCAGTCATATAAGTTATATTCAAACGACGTACACACTCCAAGGAGATGAAAGAATGTGTAGCACCTGAATAAAAAAGTACACGAACTGGATGAGATAGGATATGAATGGTACCTGAGGCTACCACCGCATCGGGTTAGTCTATTCGATGCATCTCATAGACTCGCGGGTGTGCCAAACCAACGCTAGAATCTCCCCCTCTAGTATTCTGACTCCATCCTTGGCCCCTGCTGTAACTCTGCTGAGACTGTCCAGCTGGTTGCCGCTGATTCATACTATGATCTATAGGTGCTGGGGCCGAAGCCCGAGTGTCTAAAGTCTAATCTTGTTCGGGGCAATAAGCTACCCTATGCCCCATCTGTCCACAAGTGTGACACTTCAGAGGTGGAAAGTTGCACTCCATATTGATGTGGCCTGGAGGACCAAAATTAAAATAGGTTACCGACGAGTATAGGTGCCCAGAGCAGAACAAAAACTCTTCTTCCCTCTAACAGAACGTGACGACTACCCGGCAAAATGGTTAATCACCTGAGGTCTCTGGAAGTTACCACTTTTAGAGCCAGAAAAGTTACCAGCGGTCTTTAACTTCTTCGAATCTTCCTTGGTATCATTGTGGGGGCTTAACATATCATATGCCAAAGCCCTGTCTTGGTATTACTTCAAGGTAGTGCAAGTAAACCCGGCCATGTAATGCCATAAGTCCATATTTATCCACATATCAAAGTAGCGGATCTTGTCACGCTCATCTCGCACTTGATTCTTCACGTGGATCAGATGTTGGTTGTACTCCACGATCACCTGCTAGACTAGAATGTTCTGCGGCTTAGCCTCGAAAAAGGCTCGTGTTCTGCCTTCTTGCATTAGCCAAGTACAAAACTCAGCCTCCAATAACTCTTTAAATTCTCCCCACGAAGCGGCATGATCCTGTGGCTTGATAACTTTCCACCAAGTCGCGGCTTCCTAGGTAAGGAAGTACTGAGAAATCGGTACCTTCCTCACTTCCAGACAATCAACCACTTCAAACACTATCTCTAACTTCGCTAACCAATTCTCACAACCCATCGGGTCAGTAGCACCGCTGAACTGCGGGGGGGTGCATACGGATCACATTATGAAGCAAGGCATCCCATGCCGGGTTCGGGTTGTTTAGATGAACGGCTTGGGCCAGGATAGTCATCTGGTTAGCCAATGGTTGAAGGACATTCGTAACTCCAATATCTGCGTTATTCCCTTGGCCGGTCGATTGGTCGTGTTGACCCTCTGTATCAGGAGGCACTGAGTTACATAAACTAGGGGTGGTCGACCCCACAACAGAACTGAGGGAAGCGGCCGCGCCACATCTTCGTCCACGACCACGGCCTCGCCTCTGTCCCCTATCAGCAGACATTCTGAAGGATAAACAAAGCACGTAAGTACAATTCAAATCGCATGTCATCGAAGTGACCAATTCCCAATAATACCAAATCAGAAGCAAAGCGATTAAGGAAACACAAGGAGAGTAAGAGGTCTTATAAGTACCGGTCGCACTGTGATGATGGGAAAGTAGTGATACTGTAGACAAACGATGACTCAATCGACCCAAAAGACCGACAGCATAGGTATCCATAAACCTAAGCTCTGATACCAAATTCTGTAACACCCCCAAGTTATTCAGGATATATTACAGCGCCGTGAGCCCCGTCGTGGGGCCCACAAGGCTATTTATATACGGAACTATGAACTTTGACCGATAAGGTCCAAGTATAATCAAATGGAAGACAATAAAAATGGTATTTGAAACAATATCTAATAAATCCAAATACAACACATCACGAATAAATACCATGGCAACACAGGCCGAAACATCAAGGAAACCGAAAACAGTACTCGAGTACTCAAAAACCATTCAAGTACAACATCATTGAATGGAGGAAATACAAAACACAACCAGTGACAAGACACAGCATCACACTTGTCCATCATCTTCATGCCGACCCGGTACGTTCCTATCCTCTCTCCTGGATCCTAAAATGCATGAAAGGTATTTCCCCCGTAAAGGGGTTAGCCGTCGAATAGCTAGTACAAGTATATCGAATATGAAACACAATACTTCTCGAAAATAAAGTAAATGTAATCATCATTTCATCAACTCAAGACTAGTATTCCGGAATAACTAAATCTCATAGCATCACATTCAATACATACATGATTAACCGTGGAACCGCACCAAAGGCAATAAAACCCTCAGAGGACCCGTCGGTCCATCCCAGAGTGGTTAACCCAAAATATTCGTGGAACCGCAGCAAAGGTTACGGAACCCTCAAAGGACCCGTAGGCCCATCCCAGAGTGGATACATACCATCATACAATTCATATATCTTACTTTCAAAGTCGAGAACGTACAATCATAAACATATACTTGCCTTTGAGACATCGAGAATCGGAAGAAAAAGAGTATAAGTTCGGTAGGTCCAAGAACACACTTCCGGCACCTAAATGATTCGTAAGGAATACGATAATCAATAATACATACTCAAATCACATGAAGAAACTCCCGAAACCCGCCTACGATTCACGAAACTACAAGGATAATCACCTAGAGGTTTGAAAATCACCCAAACCCTCTCAAGTCCGAACAAGGTACAAAAACATCCATATAATCGTAGGGGAAACATGTGTACAGGGTAGTTACATCATAATCTCAAAGATATCAAGCTCCAAAATGGATAAATCGGACGAACCTAAGTAAATCCCCAAAAATTCCCAAAACTAGGGTTCTAAGGAATTTACCTTGATTCGGAAGATAGAAACGGATTAGATGTTGTGTAATCTTTGTTATTCAACCAAGGATGATGATAGTTGAAGAAGAATCACCCCAAATCACCTCGTAGTCCCCCTTTTCGTCGGAAGTGATGGAAATGGAGAAGAAATGACGAACAACAGGGCTGACTTCCCTTATATACTGCGTTTGTCTAGCGTGCGCTAAACCTCTAGATTAGCATGCGCTAATGGGGTCACCCAGTAGTCCAGTGGCTTCTGTCCTGAGACGTTAGTGCGCGCTACCACACCTTAGCATGCGCTAACTGGTATCCTGCAAAAATTCCAGTTCACTGCCCAAATCCGCTAGCGTGCGCTACATCTGGGCACTAGCGCATGCTACGCAACACCAATAGCGTGCGCTGGCTCGGGCCTAGCATGTGTTACGTGTTAGTCCAGAAAGTATAAATACCTCACTATCTCTGCCGACTCAGCTCATTAGCGTGCACTACGGGCGATGTTAGCGCGCGCTAAACAACACCTATAGCGTGCGCTAGCTACTGCCTAGTGTGCACTAACTACTAGTTCAGAGGGCAGAATCAGCTACTGCCTCTGCCAAGTCCGGACCGTTAGCGTGCGCTAAGACCCAACGCTAGTGTGCGCTACTCAATAGAAATAGCTTGCGTTAGCTTAGGCCTAGCGTACGCTATCCGCCTGTCTTAAAACACTGCCACAAGGTCCAAACAATACGAACATGATCCGAAAGGCACGAAACACTAGAATCAGCACCGACAACATCCCAAAAGTGTTTACAGAGCGATAAAACTGAAGGAACATTAGAGCCAACAATTCATATGAAGTACGGGTTTTACACAGCTGACCACAAGTGTTACATTTCAGAGGTGTGAAGTTGCACTCAAGATTGAGGTGGCCTGGATGACCACAATTAAAATAGGTCACCGGGCGAGTTGAGGTGCCCGAAAAAGAACGAAAACTCTTCTTCCCTCTAAAAGAACGCGACAACTTCCCGGCAGAACGGTTAGCCGACTGAGGTCTTTGAAAGTTGCCGCCCCTAGATCCAGAAAAATTACTGGTGCTCTTTTACTTCTTCGGCTCGTCTGTGGTGTTATTGTTGGAACACATGTATATGCCAAAGACCTGTATTGGTATTCTTTCAGAGTAATGCAAGCAAACCCAGCCATGTAACGCCGAACGTCCATGCTCATACATAAGTCGAAATGGAGGACCTTGTCTCGTTCATCCCGTACTTGATTCTTCATGTAAATCAGCTGTTGATTATATTCTATTATTGACTGAGAGACGAGAATATTCTGCGGTTTAGATTCGAAAAAGGCTCAGATCCTGCTTTCTTGAACTGGCCAAGTATAAAACTCGACCTCCAACATATTTTGAATTTGTCCCACGTAGCAATATGGTCCTGTGGTTTAACATCTTTCCACCAAGTCACGGCTTCCTTAGCAAGGAAGTTCTGAGCAATAGGTACCTTCTTCGTTTCCGGATAATCAACCGCTTCAAACACTTTCTCCAATTCAAATAGCCAACTCTCCCAACCCGCTGGGTCGATAGCATCACTGAACCGTGGAGGGTGCATACGG
The DNA here is from genome assembly GCA_033398695.1 of Orobanche coerulescens. Lineage (NCBI taxonomy): Eukaryota > Viridiplantae > Streptophyta > Magnoliopsida > Lamiales > Orobanchaceae > Orobanche > Orobanche coerulescens. Next base: position 18,640,570 of record CM065814.1, on the reverse strand, counting down.
ATCACATTCTGTAGTAATGCATCCATAGTCGGATTAGGATTATTCAGTTGAACGGCTTGGGCCAGGATAGCCATCTGATTTGCCAATTGTTGAAGAACATTCGTAAATCCAACATCTACATTATTCTCTTGACCGGTCGGCTGGTCATGCTGACTTTCGGTATTCAGATGCACTGAATTTAATAAGGTAGGGGTCATCGAACCTGCGACGGAACTGAAGGAGACGGCTGCGCCAGGTCCTCGCCCGAGCCCATGACCATGGTTGCATCCTCATCCCCTGTCGGCAGACATTCTAAAGGACACATACAGTACATAAGTACAATTCAAATCGTATGTCATCGAGGTGGCCGATCCCCAAGAATACCAAATTAAAGCGGAGCGATTAGGAAAAATACAAGAAGAGTAAAAGGACTTACTAGTGCTGGTCGCAACGAGATGATGGCAATATAGTGATACTGTATTCGCACGATAACTCAATTCGACCCAAAAAGACCGACATCCTAGGTATCCATAACCTAAGCTCTGATACCATATTCTGTAACACCCCCAAGATATTCAGGGTATATTACAGCGCCGTGGACCCCTCCATGGGACCCACAAGGCTATACATACACATAATCATATATACTCCGACCGATAAGGTCTAGACAAAGCCAAACGGAAGATAATACCATTCAACGTCCAAAGTAACATTCGGGATCAATAGACTAAAACCAATGGCAATTAAACCCAGGAAAACCAAGGTACGACAACCACAATAACATCATGTAGTGCTTGAGTACAAAGAACCATTCAAACATATAACATTCCCAAGAGAGAACATAAAGATACGAACACGGATAAAACACAGCATCACTCTTGCTCATCATCTTCACGCCGACCAGGTACTCACCCAGATGATCTCTTAGAACGTGAAATATATGAAATGTATTTCCCCGAATGGGATTAACCATGGAATAACTAGTACAAGTATATTGAATATGAAACACAATACTTCTCGACAATAAAGTAAACGTAATCCTCATCTCATCAAACTCAAGACTAGTATTCCGGAATGACTAAATCTCATAGCATTTCATTTCAATACATACGTGATTAACCATGGAACTGCACCAAAGGCAACAGAACCCTCTGAGGCCCCGTCAGACCCCCACAGAGTGGTTAAACCAAAAATATTCGTGGAACCGCACCAAAGGTAACGGAACCCTCTGATGACCCGTCGGTCCATCCCAGAGTGAATATATATAATCACACAATTCATATACCTCCTTTCAAAGTCGAGAACATACAATCATAAACATATAATTGCCTTTGAGACATTGGGATCGAAGTGAAATTGGTATTCAAGCTCGGGAGGTCCAAGAATGCACTTCCGGGCCTAAATAATTCGTAAGGAAATACGATAATCAATCATCAATACTCAATTCTCAAGGAAAACTCCCGAAACCCCTTTTTATGATTCATAATTCTTCGAAGTATTCACATATAGGTTGAAAATCATCCAAACCCCCTCCAATTCAAGTAATACACAAAAACATTCGTATAATCGTAAGAGTACCATGGGTATATGGTAGATACATCATAATCTCAAGGATTTCAAGCTTCAAAATGGATCAACCGGACGAATCTAATAAAAAACCCCAAAATTCCCCAAACTAGAGTTCTAAGGAATTTACCTCGAATCACAGGAGGAAAGATGGATGGGTGATGATTTAACTGCGTTAGAAATCCAAAAACGTTGATGACTGATGAATTCTCGACAACCCTTTGTCCTGGGATCGCTCAAATCATCGGAGAGGAATAATTGAGGATGAGAAATGAGATCCATAACCCATCCCCCGTGAATATTTTGACTTGCATTACGTACTTAACATGCACATTTTAGCGTACGTAAGTCCATTAACGTACGCTATGCTCGAAGTATTGCGTACGTTACGGCCTGGGCAGAGGGTGCTGCCTCCAACAAACAAAGGCATTACGTACGTAATGCGGAGCCCTTAACGTACGTTATGGGTTCTAGCGCACGCTATATCCCACAGGCCAGCATACGTAACACTGTCTCCAGAGGCTACTGCCTCCAATCGTCAGACCGATTACGTAAATTATGAATAACACATAATATACGTTAATAACTTATATCGTATGTTAAATTCCAATGTTAGCATACGTATCACAAGAAAATTTAAGGAAGGACGGGAGTACGTATTCCATCCAAGATTTCACACAAACAACATAATGCACAATGTGAAAGGTACATGACAATTTAATATCATTTGATATGAAGTTCAAATATTAGAAAAAACAAGAAATACGGAGCGGTTAAAATACGGATATTACATCGTTGATCGGGTTTACATATTACAATAGTTGGCACGCCTCAATTAGAATGGCACCATTTGAGGCTTTGTACGGAAGGAGGTGCAGATCGCTGTTATGTTGGGATGATGCATCCGAATTGATTGGTACCGAACCGGATTTAGTAGTTGAGACGAGAGAGAAGATTGTCTTGATTCGTGACAGGTTGTTAACGGCTCAGAGTCGACAGAAGTCCTATGCCGATACGCGTCGCCGGCCGTTAGAGTTTAAGGTTGGAGACCATGTATTACTGAAGGTGTCGCCGACTCGGGGAGTTTACCGCTTCGGTCAAAAGGGTAAACTTAGTCCGAGGTATATTGGACCTTTCGAGATTTTAGAGCGAGTTGGAGATCTTGTATATCGATTGGGTTTGCCGCCGTCATTGAGTCACGTGCATAACGTATTTCATGTCTCCCAGCTTAGAAAGTATGTACCGGATCTTAGTCGTGTTATTGATTTTGGAGAGATTGAACTGGGACCCGACGTCACATTTGAGGAGAGATCAATTCAGATTTTGGAGCGTCGGATAAAGCAACTTAGGCACAAAACCAGTCCTTTAGTTAAACTACAAAGGTTGGGACACCGATCATAGAAAGCGACATGGGAAATGGAGGATAGTATGAAGGCTAGATATCCCGAAATATTCACCTTGTAAGTTTCGGGACGAAACTTCTCTTTAGAGGGAGAGAATGTAATATCTGCACTTTCTATTTTTAGTAATTTCCATTTTCAGTGTATTTCCATTTCGGACGACTCACTTGTAATTATTTTGGTATTTTGAAACTATTTTGTTCTGCATTCATGGTCATCCGAACGATTTTCGGAGTTGTTTTAACAATATTTACTTATTGTGTGACTTTTCCGCGTTTAGGCTCGATTTTCGTTAATCTCGTTCTAAACTGGCGTTTCTTTGCTTATGCGAGTTCCTTTAATATTTTTGGATACGTTACGACTTCCTAAGATTATTATTTGACATTGAATCTTGATTCTTGAGAGTCTGGTCTGTTTTGTAATTTTTCATAGTTTTGGGTACCAGTATTGGAATTACTGTCCGTTCCATTGAATAGTTGGAATCATGTGTTCGGATGGGAGAGTGAGCTTGCATGTTGTTGTTTCTTATTAATGTTTCGTTATTCATTGGTAACTATTGAATTTTTATGCCTTCTGAGACGTGTACTTTCTGACCGGGATTCACAGCTGTATTCTGTATCAGAGCAGTTAGCGCACGCTAACAATATATATAGCGCGCGCTAAAGTGATATCTTTAGCGCATGCTAAATTCATATGTAGCGTGCACTAATCAAACTGGACAGTAAGTTCTGCCTTATGGGGTGGGTTGACTGACGTACGTTATTGTTACCATTATGTACGTTATTGAGAAAATTAGCGTACGTTATCATACCGTTGCGTACGCTAATGCGAGTGGACAGAATATTCTGGAATTGGACAGAAGGCTCAGTTATTCAGGGCTAAATCAGGTAACGTACGCTATCCCGGATGTTAACGCACGCTAACTCAGATGTTAACGCACGCTAAGTTGACATTAGTGTGCACTAATGGGAGGACGGAAGTCTCTGTGGACTACATGTTACCCAGAATAGCGTACGCTAAGCATGCCCATAACGTACGCTAATCACTGCTAGTATAAATAGGACAGCAACAGTTAATTTCGTCATTTTTCTTATCTCCTCATCTTCCTTGGCGAATTGCGATGATTTGGATAGAGTAGTGTAGATTTCGATTGATTGTCATCACTTTTCAATAATGTAGCATCATTACAACATCTTTCTCCATCCTAATCGAGGTATTATTTCTAAAACCCTAATTTTTGGGGATTTGGGGAGTTTTGTGATGATTCCATCTTATTATTTCGATTCGGACAATATTGTTGTTAGATTAGGGTTGTATATTCGAAATCCCTTGTTATTCTTATAGTTTTATGGAATAGAATTCGTGAACTCTTTCGTTATTCGATTATGTTGGAACATTTTGTTCCATACATAAATTAAAAGTGTTTTGATGATTAAAGGCGATAAACAAAACAAAGCAACGAAGAGGCGAAGCAAGCATCGAAGGAAAACGAAGTGCAAAATGCTGGATAAAATCAAATCTAACGTACGTAACAAAGGGTATGTTAACGTACGTAATATGGGCAAGCTAATGTACGTAATGGATGTTGTATAACGTACGCAAACTAGTTCAAACAAGTGAACGTTGGAGGAGTCAAAGTCAGAAAAGCATGCAACGGATATATGACATCATCAGTGACGTAATGTTAATGTACGTAATAAAGAATAACGTACGTAACCCAAAATGACGAAGCTCACTGAACTGGATTGTGAAGAGGCTAACGTACGTAACCCGTGGAGGTTAACGAACGTAATCAAGCTTACGTACGTAACCAGAGTTACATAGCGTACGTAATGCAGTGTGCAGCAGCTAACGGCTAGTTTGTTGATGGAGCCTATAAGTACCAAGGAGATGGTATTGATTCAAAACAACAACTTCAAGTATACTACACATTGATCTGAGATTGATATTAATTATATTGTTGTTGTAATATTGAGCTTACATTGATTGATTGAGTGTTATACACAAAATCATACACGAGTGGTAAAAGAAAAGATATGATTGGATTCGATGTTATTAGGATCAAGGATCCGGCATTATTAGAATCGCAATCGCTATCGAGTGAGGTTTATCTAGTACCCATAGAAAGCTAGAGAGGTTGATTCCTTGTCCTACGAAAAGGAAAATGGTTTAACTTGGACCAACACAAAGACAAGTACGAGTGGTTTATCACGGACCAATAGAAGACGTGATTGTAACGGTTATACCTCGACCGATAGAAAAGAGGAGAAGAGGTTTTTTTTAGCCTATTGAAAAAGATACCGAGAGAGGACGTAGGCTCGTTTATAGCCGAACCTCTATAAATCGTTGTGTGCTTTAAATTTACGCACTTGATATTTACGCTTCCGCAACACGACGCAATATCCGACCCCGTACCCAACAATTGGTATTGGAGCAGTACACCAATACACGGCTTAACATCCGAGGAGAAAAAGATCCAATGGTGTTTCAATTTGCTCCTGTCGAAGGCCTTGCTCTCAACTGACCACCATTCTTTGATGGCTCAAATTATTTGACATGGAAGAAAAAGATGTCGATCTTTATTCGTGCCTACGATATAGAGATTTGGAAGATTATTTGCCTTGGCCCGAAAATTCCTCTCAAATCTGACGGTACGCTCAAATATTTCGAAGAATACGACGATGCCGATTGGAAAAATGACCATCTAAATTGTAAGGCTACTCAACTCTTATTTTGTGCCTTAAATCCGGAAGAGGCCAATCAAATCTCATCGTGTGAGAGTGCGAAAGAAATATGGAAAATTATAGAAATCACACACGAAAGGATGACTCAAGTCAAGGAGATGAAAATCAATATGCTTCTCCATGACTACGAGTTATTCATGATGAAAGGTGACGAGTCCATCACCAATATACTCGACCGATTCTCGGTTATCACTAATGGACTTGCTTCGTTTAGAAAACCATTGTCTAGTAGTGAAAAAGTCAAGAAAATATTATGATCACTACCTAGCGAATGGGACGGCACCGTGACCGCGATTATGGAATCTAAAGATCTCAACACGCTTGATTTTAGCACCCTCGTTGGTTCGCTAATTAATTATGAGATCGTGTTAAAATCACGAAGTGTCAAGCCAAAGCCGAAGGAACGATCGTTAGCCATGAAGGCTAAGATGTTGAAAAAGAAAGAAGAAATCCCGGTGGAAGAAAGCGACGAAGAAGCGGCATATTATGCCAAGAATATTAAGAAATTCCAAATCTTATTAAACCGGGGGAAGAAGGATATCTCGAGCGAAACGAAGAAATTCGACAACTCTTATCGACAATATGGAAAACCAGGCCACTTCGCTAAACATTGTCGTGCTCAACCCAAAAAGGAGGTCCTCGTGGCAACATGGAGCGATGAAGACGAAGACGACGAATTTATCGATCAAAATAATCTCGCTCTCATGGCCCGAAGTTCGTTCGACGACAGCGACGGCGAAAGCCAAGTAAGTACATCCTCCCGTGATGAACTTTTTGATGCATTTGAATTATTGCATACGGATTTTCAAAATGCTTTATCCGAAATCAAATCCCTTAAGTCTAAAATTAAATCCTTAGAAATTGAAAATTCCAAAATTATCAAGAAGGGAAAATTTGTTGAAATTGATCATTCAAAGTGTATTGAAAATGAAAATATTTTGAAGGATGATCTCACTAAAATTCAAATCGAGCTTAAATCTTTGACAAAGAAATTCTCGTGCGGAAATGAGAAATTTGAACAAATGCTTGGTGTTCAAAAATTTAGTTTGAATAAAAAGGGGTTAGGATTCAAAACACGTTCAAAAAACGAATCCGTTAATTTCAAAATACCCCATTGTGAAAAGTGTTTAAAAATCAGGCATCATATTTCAAATTGTAAAAGCCCTAGACGAACGATTAAAATTAAGAAAATTTGGTTTCCTAAAGGAACAATTATTTCAAATATCGTTTATGTCTCGAAACAAAAACCAACTATCGGTTGGATCCCCAAAAATTAATTTTGATATTTTACAAAGGGGGAGATAATACTTTCAGGGGGAGTATATTTTTTGAAAAACGGGTATAAACTCCATCCTACTCATGCATTTATTTATCATAAATTAGTATCATGCATATTTTACATTTATTGCAGAATTTTATTCAATTGGCATTTTATTGCACTTTTTGATGAATACAAAAAGGGGGAGAGATAGGAGAATGGAGAAATAAGTCGAAAATGGGATTAACCTTGAAAGAGGGAGAAAAATCGAAGAAAATCGAAAGCGTACAAAAAGAATTGGAAAAACGAAGGAGTCGAAAAATAAATGGGAGAAGAACTAACGAAACGGACAAAGTCGAAAACTTTGGTCTGTACACATATACATATATTTGTATTTTTGCAGGAAAATCCCATTGACGAAGTTTTGTTTTATAATCATCAAAAAGGGGGAGATTGTTGGAACATTTTGTTCCATACTTAAATTAAAAGTGTTTTGATGATTAAAGGCGATAAACAAAACAAAGCAACGAAGAGGCGAAGCAAGCATCGGAGGAAAACGAAGTGCAAAATGCTGGATAAAATCAAATCTAACGTACGTAACAAAGGGTATGTTAACGTACGTAATATAGGCAAGCTAACGTACGTAATGGATGTTGTATAACGTACGTAAACTAGTTCAAACAAGTGAACGTTGGAGGAGTCAAAGTCAGAAAAGCATGCAACGGATATATGATGTCATCAGTGACGTAATGTTAATGTACGTAATAAAGAATTGCTAACGTACGTAACCCAAAATGACAAAGCTCACTGAACTGGTTTGTGGAGAGGCTAACGTACGTAACCCGTGGAGGTTAACGTACGTAATCAAGCTTACGTACGTAACCAGAGTTACATAGCGTACGTAATGCAGTGTGCAGCAGCTAACGGCTAGTTTGTTGATGGAGCCTATAAATACCAAGGAGATGGTATTAATTCAAAACAACAACTTCAAGTATACTACACATCGATCTAAGATTGATATTCATTATATTGTTGTTGTAATATCGAGGTTACATTAATTGATTGAGTGTTATACACAAAATCATACATGAGTGGTAAAAGAAAAGATACGATTGGATTCGGTGTTATTAGGATCAAGGATCCGGCATTATTAGAATCGCAATCGCTATCGAGTGAGGTTTATCTAGTACCCATAGAAAGCTAGAGAGATTGATTCCTTGTCCTACGAAAAGGAAAACGGTTTAACTTGGACCGACACAAAGACAAGTACGAGTGGTTTATCACAGACCAATAGAAGACGTGATTGTAATGGTTATACCTCGACCGATAGAAGAGAGGAGAAGAGGTTTTTCTTTAGCCTATTAAAAAAGATACCGAGAGTGGACGTAGGCTCGTTTATAGTCGAACCTCTATAAATCCTTGTGTGCTTTAAATTTCCGCACTTGATATTTATGCTTCCGCAACACGGCGCAATATCGGACCCCGTACTCAACAGATTGTGCCCTCGTAGTGTCCGATGAATTATTCCTACAGTAGAATTTAGGATGGTTCCTATGTTTCCATAGTGTTGTGACCGATTATGTGTCGTTGTGATTTAGGAACGAACCTTTGAAGGGAGTTGGACCGAAACTCTTTCCTCTTACCATTTCCTTCACGTCTTGTTATTCGAGGCAAGTACATGTATTACATTACGTTATGTGTGTTACGGTTTCGATATGAATGATGAATTGTGATAACATGTGTATGTGTTGTTGTTCTTCCACCCGGGATGGTTCGACGGGACCTATGGGGACCGATAATAATGGGTACGGCCGCAGAAGTGGTTTCCCACCTGGGGACGGTCCGACGGGACCTCTGGGGGTTGATACTAATGGGTATAGCCGCGGGTTTACCAAGTGTGGACTATCGTGATGTTGAGACGTGATGATATGGTTTTTGTGAAAGTCATGTTTGATACAAATGTGATATTCCGGAATATTATTTACTAAAATAGTTTCTAAATGCGATGATATTATGGAATCGTATCTGTATGTACTGTTGTGTAATTGTGTATTTGCACTAGCTATTCGAATGTTAACCCCTTAAATGGGGGAAATGCGTTGCATGCATTTTAGGTATCGGGCGAGCTAAGGATCCAGCACGGGAAACGCATGCAAAGGATGGCCAAGCATGATGATGAGGCTCGAGTCTATGTTATTTATTTTATTTTGCATACGTGGGTTGTCGGAGTTATTCGAGTAAACGTATTATTATTATTTTAAAGATGTCTTTGAAGTCCCTTGTGTGGGCAATGAATTCAGTTTACATTCTGTTTTTCTATATTTGAAGCAAAATATTTTGGCCGAGGCCATGGCCTTATTTTCGTTATTAATTTTGTCGTTATGGAATTATTGTAAAATGTGTGAATATCCTAGCCTGGTAGATCTTGTCGAAGGATCTACGGCGTGTAATGTCCTATTTGAGAATTAGGGTGTTACATATATCACTATGGATATCACACACCTTGTACATCCCTTACTTTCCACCCTTAGATCCGCATTGAGTTAACAGGAAGCTTCTCTCCACATCCCACACACATCGACCTCTATTCAGTCTACACCATGTTGTCAATTCTATCCATATCTTTCCAGTGACACATCTAAAGAACAGATGGTTCATATCTTCATTTTCTTGTTCACATAAAAAACAAGTAGGATCAACTTGAATACCAATCGTTCCATATGCTCACATGTAACCATTCTGCTGCCATGCATTACCATCCAAGTTACAAATACACATTTTGGAGGTGCAATGTTCTGACATATAAGTTTGTGCCAAGCCACATTCTGAACCTCACCTCTCAGAGCTTTATACATCTTCTTGATGGAGAAAGAGTTTATACTCAGCCAATCCACTCCATCATACAGATTATTCAAGTGGTCTCTAGTTCCAATAATTTTTTTCATTACCCATGAGAATGGGGTAGGAAAATTCATCACCTTCACATTCTGAGTTTTAATATAATATCCATGCACCCACCCACCCTTATTTTATTCTTTTTTGAGCCAAACTCCATAACATATTACAAATAGCAGCCCTATTCCATAGTTGAAGATTCACTACATCACAACCCCCAGTAGTTTTAGGTAAGCATACTTTATCCCATGAAATAAGAGCTCTTCTGGACAATGCAGACTTACCTGTCCAAAGAAAAGTGCGGCAAGCAGTTTGGATTACTTTGATAACATTTTGAGGAAGTAGAAACATCTGGCTCCAGTAAATTTGCACTCCAAACAGTTCACATTTGATGAGCTGGATTCTACCTGCATAAGAAAGAAATTTTGTAGACCAACAGTCAATTTTATCTAAGATCTTCTTTATAAAGGGCAAGCACTGCATAATAGACAACTTCTTGGAGGAAGAAAAGTAAAACCCCTGAGTACTTGAAAGATAGTTCTCCTCGTGTCATTCCTGATTCCCTAAATATACCTACCCTTTTGCTCTCATGAAATACCATCAAAGAACTTCTTGAATGCTAGTAACAGCTTTTTAATAGATGTAGTATCTCCTCTTGTATGTGTAATACCCGAGATTTTTATTTCGGTTGCCTTGAACTATGTGTCGGTGGGTTGTCAGTTATTTCGTGTCGTTATGGTTATATGGAATTTGTTTTTCTATCAGGAACGGGTTGATATAATCTGTTGTAGTGTTTGACGAGCGAGACTTGTCATCCCATACGTTCTTTGCCTAAATGTGAGCGTGTGGTGTGGTATGTTTTGTTTCGTAATTTGCTCATTATTGGTTTGAATCATTACCCGTGTGTTGGTGAGATCGAGGTATTGTGGAACGTCAAACCGGACTGTTGGAGTTGGCCACGGCCGATTCATGGCCGTATGTTTGGGGCAAAAACACACCTGGCCGAGTTACGGCCGTAATTGGCCAGCAGTTACGGCCGTAAGGCCTGTTACGTACATAATCTTCTGGCCGGTAACGTACGTAACGCTGTCGGCAGTTTTGGGCAGAAGGTTCAGCCATGGCCGGTTACGGCCGTAAGCCATGGCCGATTACGTACGTAAGGCGGTCGGCAGGCTGCTTATATAAGGCCTGCAGACGGGTTTTGGGCCATTCTTCACTTTTCTTCTTCCTTCTTCGCGAATATTCGGCAGAAATCGAAGGTTTTGATCGGAAATCAGTAGTACATCAGTTAGGAAGCTTGAATCATGATTATAATCATCATCCTTGTTTTTCATCCGAATCGAGGTATTTTGGCCTAAACCCATGTTTTTTGAAGATTTTTGGGATCTTCCTTTTGATTTCGATTTCAATCCATTTTTGATCAAATAATTGTTGTATAAACATTGTTTTGGACATGTTCTATGGATTGGATACTCATATCTTTGATTCGTTTGACTCGAGGGGTGATTTCTTTGTTCCTGGTGGGTCTTGCAAATTTAATGTTCGAATGAGTTTTTCCTTCGATCGTTTGATGAGGTTTCCGTTGTTTTCAGTCTTGATTATCATTGTAACCATATCTTCGTTGTTTTTGCTAGAGAATTGTAGGTGTTCGAGGTCTCCCGGTTGAGCCGTGTTCGTCGGAGTATTCAGTACCAATTATCGAGGCAAGTATCTTGCTATACGAATTGTGTCTTGTGAATAGAGACTTCGTGTTATGTTTATGATGATTTGGCTTGTCTCCGTGAATATACTTCGTGTGATTTTATAATTGTGAACGATTGACGGTAGTGATGATATCCTCATTTGGATAATGTCTTGGGATTGTGTTGGTTGTGTTAATCATATGGTTCATGTCATGCGTGATTAGTCATGGATGAGCTACCGTGATAATTATGACATTTGTGTGTTGGTTCGATTACTTACTTGAATATGTATTACAGTATATTGTTGAATGATTTGACATATCGATAATAATGTCTGTCGCTCGTGGTGATGTGTTGAGTTGAGAAATACGAATTGTGTCGTGTCGACGTGTATGTTCCAGGTAGGGTCTGACGAGACCTCTGGAGTTTGGTACATGATGTGTACGAACAGTGATCGTAAGGTCCAGGTAGGGTCTGACGAGTCCTCTAGAGTTCGGTACATGATGTGTGCGAACAACGTGTATGTTCTAGGTAGGGTCCGACGAGGCCTCTGGAGTTCGATACATGATGTGTACGAACAATGCGTATGGTCCGGGTAGGGTCCGACGAGGCCTCTGGAGTTCGGTACATGATGTGTACGAACAATGATTGTATAATAGTGATTGTTTAGATAACGTTTTAAAAAATGGCTCACGGACTCATAATGATATCTTAACTAGTGTGTTTTGAAATGAGAATCAGGATGAGGCCCTAACGATTTCGAAAAGGTTTTGTAAATAGGGACTTGAGGTCCAAAAGAATTTCTACTTTAAAAATTTTCGATCTAATGAGTTCCTTTTCAAATATTGCTTACTTGAGTTCGAAATTCTAAAACTTCTCGGGAACATTTTGATAGTTGATTTTCGTGGTAAATGCGTGGTTGCTATTTACTTGTTGCATTTCGTATCGTATTATACTTGCACTAGCAAAATAGTGGAATTTTGCTAACCCCCGAGTAATCGGGGGTGGATGTATGTTTTGTGTTCAGGTGCTTGCAGGTTCGGGGAGCAGTCTCATGATCGGCACAGGAAGTGACGGGCAACGATTCTAATCAAGAGTTGGGAGTTGAGTTGAGTGAGTTATCGTTAGAGTCGTATTTCGCTTTCTGCTATTTTGTGTCTTTACCCCTGCATGGGTGTTCATTGTATAGAGTTATGTTTTTATGTTTACATCAGTTATACGACCCCATCGATCTGTGTAGTTGTTTATAATTGACCTTAACGGTCCGTATCATTGTATTGTATGCCCCGGTCGGGCACACACACTTGGTCATTTTGTGATGATTAGCCTGGCAGATCCTCGTGGAAAGGATCTACGGCGTGGAATATTCCCATATGGTTTTGAGGGTGTTATATTTATGGTATAGGAGCTTAGGTTGCGGAAACCTAGGCTGTCGGGTCAAGTCGAGTCGTGATTTGTCGAGTAATGTGTTGTCTTGTCATTCTAGTCATCGGGTGACAAGTTGAGTTGTGCGTAGTCACAACGTGTCGATTATGTTGTCGGATGAGGTTAGTATCGTGGGCGACTGTCATCTCCGTGCGGACTGTAGACGTAAGTCTCCGCTCCTATACGAAGTATATGTGTTTCATGATTCCATCTATGTGAGTTATTTGTGGTACATAATTTTAATTGCACAGTGTTGTGTAATGGAGATTGTATTTGATACTTGTGACACACTGTATGTGTATAGAACTGGACGTATTGATGTTTTGACTTTGAACCACCGTGTGGGGTGGTATAATGTGAAAGTTGTAAACTTTGATCGTTCCGAAAAAGGTACCGACAGTAGAGTTTGTGAGAAACTGAGATAGATGGTTTTGTTGTATGTTTAAACTTGATGCCCATGAGAGGCATTTGATTGAATTAGTGATTCCGTTTGCCGTTTGGGCATGTGGTTCTAAGTTCGATTATTTTGGATTGTTGTAATTATGCCCGCTACGGGTATGTTTGAAAACGTTTTCCTAAAGGACTCTACTGGTTTGAGCATTTATGTGGAAATCAAAATTTTTGAAAATGTTTTGATGGTGCAGTTTAACAACGGTTTGTGTAGATTTCGAAGTCGGTCGAATTTTGACAAATGGTCATGTATTTTCAAATAGCACCATCAGACGGTAACTGGAAAATGTGTTTTAAAATACTTCGGACATTTCGAAATATTACCATCAATTTTGTTGCAATCGAAAGGATTTTTGGAAAATTTCTGTTTTGCAAAACGACTTTAGTTTTCGGAATTTAAATGTTATGTGTTTGTGTGTTGGGACTAAGTCGTTACGACAAGTTTGTTACATTGTTATACTTGTCGGAGAATGTTATACTGTTTTCTACAGGTCGGAGTACATTGTTAGGAGTCGATCCTTAACCTTTGGAGCCGTGTCGGGGCTGCTGGGACAATTCTGCTGTCCTGCAGCTAGTGATTACGGCCGTAAGCTCATGGATGTTACGGCCGTAAACAACGTGTTGTTACGGCTGTAATCTTTTGACTGCCACGATGGTAATCTTATTGTTAATCCGCACCCTCTACAATCATTTGATTTCAGTAGACATAGTCGTATGGACCGCCAGTGACGGGCATGAATTTTAACTGTTTTATCGATAGTGTCGCACTCGGTTTGTTACCCTGTATAAGTATCGTTGATGTGTTGTTGAACGTTACCATCCTTGCTAGAAATCTTGGTTGTACACTTAAGTGTGGTGACTGCATAATATGATTTGATCGTGCTATTCTATGTCATTATAGGGATGTGGTAGTTAATCTGTGGAAATGTTGAGTGCGAGTACAAGAGGTTTTCCACCCGGGATTAGTTTGGCAAAACCTTTGGGAGTCGATGCCGAGAGGCATGACCGCAGATCATCATGTGCGTTGTTCTTTGTGATGGTTGGCGTGGTAACATGTGATTACCCTCTATGTCGTTAACGATGATAATGATATATATATATATATATATATATATATTGATAAGGTCATTTTGATGATATCGTTTATCGATAAGATTGGAGTTTCAACGTGTTGTTTTGACAAATAATTTCAAACAGAACAGTTTTGATAATGGGTTCATGGTTTTGACTAAACTACGAGGAATTAAAAGTGTTTTCAAAAAATTCATTTCACCAAAATCTTTCAACTCCTGAATTTTAAAATATTATCATTCGAACAAATACCTCGGAAAAACTATATTTTTAAAGAATATTACAAGTGTTTGACCCCAATGATATGTATGCGGGTTTGACCGTGTTTGTTTTGGTATAGGTCGTACCTCTCTGTTGGTGTGACCGTGCGAATTAATTTTGAATTTAAGTTCTATTATTGCAGTGTTAGTTCGTGTACTCATGTAATGACTTGGAGTGAATATTGCATTGTACTACTGTTTATTGTCTTATGTCGGTTTGGTGATGATTATTTTGATATGTTATCCCGTATGGTGGTCCGTTCAGTATGTTGAGGGGTCGCGGCCGAGGTAGGGTCGAAATCAGGAGCATGATAGGGCGACCCGCTCGTTGTCGAGCGCCAATGAGCTCAGTACAGGTGGTCGAGATGACCAATCGCGTGAGCAGAGGCAATCAACTGGGGAAAATGCTGACATTGGCGCCGCCACCATCCTTCGTCAGGTGGCTGACCAATTGGTGCATATAAATCAGACCATACACTGGGATGGGATTCCAGATGAGGATAATGGAGCTAGTAAGTGGTTACGAGGTGTGATGAGAATGCACCCGCCCCGTTTTGTAGGTTCTTCGGACTCGTTAGGTTGGGAGAACTGACTCTTCCAGTTGGACAGAATATTTGATGCCATAGCTTGTCCCGATGAGAGAAAAGTGCCTATTGCTCAATACCTGCTCGACCAGGAAGCTGCAGACTGGTGGGAGGCCGTAGCGCCTAGTGATCGTACCGCTACTTGGGCTGAATTCAAGACTGCTATGGAGGCCGAGTACTGCCCGCCACCTATTAAGGAGCATAGAATTGTCGAGTTTTTCTCGGCTACGCCCCGAGATGTGTCGATATCTCAAGCAATAGTCGATTACAATCGACAACTGTATTACATTCGAGATCAAGTGCGAAGTGAGATAGATAAGGTTCATTACTTCGATATGCATATGAAACCTCAGGTTCGGCAGTGTATGGCTCCTTTTATGTGTACAACATTGACGGAATATCAATGTTGGTCCACTAAAAGTATACAGGATACAGCTTGGGAAATGTTTAAGCAACAGGCTGTATGATTTTCTAATCGGAGTGCGTAGCGGAAGTCTTGCAATAGTAAGTTGCTGTCGATACAGTAACTCGGTCTAATCTCCTGTTAGCTTGGTGCGTATAGGGTTTTGCAGTGTATACTTGTATAAATCACAGTTATGAAAACAGTAACGGCGAAAGGTAAATAACACAGTATTTAAGTTGTTCGAGGTAAACCCCTCTACGTCCACTGGTCCTCCACACAGGAGTAAAAAGTTTATTATAATCACTGCGTACACAACTACGTGACTATAATCAAATCTATCCTTGTATCGTTCACACAGATTGATACAAAGAATGTCGCCTTCAACCGTTCACACAGATTTGGTTAAAGCTTTCACTAGACTTGCTTCTTCACACACAGTTCCAAAGCTTCGTCTTTATTCATCCCACACAGGTCAGAATAACTTGTTGAGTTCACACAGAGCTCGGTTTTTACACAAAGGTAAAAGTTAGGTAACCAGGTAAGAACAGCAACTTGAATATGAAGATCTTGAGCTGATGATGGATGTTCTTTATTTGAGCACTTGGATATTTCTTCTTTCAGAATATGCAGTATACTTGAAGAAATATGTTTGCTCTGAATATTCGTGTAAGCACTTAGTGGTTGTTGTTTCACGGGGATGTAGTTTTTGTAGATCTTCAAACTCTGGAGATATAAATAGCCTTGTTGGATATATCCGTTGAGATAGATCCGTTGAGCAAGATTCTGTGACAACTAGATAGTTGACTTTGAAAGGACCATGATCCGGATATTGTGGGATTTGAAGATCTCTGTCGGCTTCAGTATTTAAATACTTTATCCTTTCAGTATTTAAATACTTCTTTTATCGAACGGGACTTGACTTTAGTGAATACCAAATATTCCTTTCCAAACGGTCTTCAGCCCTGTTCCGATGTGAATGCTGTATCCAATTATGCTGTAGGCATATTTGGAGTAGTTGTTGTATCGAATGTTTGCAGTATTGAGGGACATCTTCCATTCTTAGCGTTTACTAAGACTTTGTTGTTGTATCTTGGTAGAGCGAGAGCTCGCTGTATGCTGGCGCTATGAGAAAGTCTTCGATACAGGATCAACAACTTCGATTGACTTTCGATACAGCGGCTTGCTGTATGCTGGGCATTTATCATCTTGCTGTATGCTAGCTTGCTGTATCAAGCTTGTTGTTTGGTAATTATCAAAACAACATTGTTTTTCCCAATAATTTCCCCCTTTTTGATAATTTCCAAAACTTCTTGATCATGCCAAAACTTTGATGCCAAAATCTCTTTAAGCTAAAACAATTTCCCTTTCTTTTTCGATAACCACTTGTTGGTAATTTGTGAAGACTTCGATACAGGATTTGATTATCCCAACAGTTTCCCTCTCTTTTTGATAATGTCAAGAACAATTTTCCCTTTTTCGATAACATCTTGAGCAGTCTTCTTGATCTTCTGTTCGAATGATCTGGTCTTCAGCACTTAGTCTAAAAGAAATGTGAACTGCTCGCAGGCAAGTTCTAAAATTATAGCATCTAATAGGGAAGTGTATTACATCTTAAACTTATGATTGGCGCGCAGGCACAATCTTACCGTGTGATCTAGTTTGAGTACAACTGAACCTATGAACTGTTCGCAGACAAGTTCTTACAGCTTAATACTTAAGCTTGTTTGATTGCATCAATACAAATTGAATGAGTTAAAATTCTCGTCATTCGAGATAGAGAAGTCCAGATGTCATGCAAAGCATTAAAAAAAATGTTTGAATATAAAAACAGGGCATGTGGACTCAAAACTATTTGCAGTACACAATAGAATAAAATTATCAAGCATAATTGATGTCCTGTAGTGTAAATACTATATCCGCGAATAATACAGTGTTCCCCCTTAAAAGGTACATACAGGTTTCAATTCTTACATTAATGTTAGGATTAACACTGTATTCATGGGTCGTACTGTATTCCCCCTTAATTAATGCACACGTCAGCTGTAGGAAGGTTTCATGCCTTCTTTCTCCTACAGTGCTGTCTTGACTGTTCTGAGTGTACAATTAATTAATGGCAGATACTGTATTCTTGGGTCTTACAGCATTCCCCTTCATTTAATGAGTAAAAGCATAAAAACTTACAAGGAGTCTGACTGTAGCGTTTCCCGATTCATGTCGAAGCATAGGAATCAAGTAAATTTGGGTCCTGGTGTGATAGTGCCTTTCGGTACCCAAATTTGCCGGACAACAATTGGTTTGTTGTAGGCTACTTTTGGTCCATTATTTCGATGTCTACGTGGGGCAGGCACATAGTCGTTTTAATCATGATAATTATAATGCATGAAAAATCGAGAATTATAGTTGTTATTCCAGTACGATTGTCGTCTCGGAGGTGGAGCCATTTTCATAGATCTTACAGATTGCCTCCTGGGTCTCCAGTTGGATTCCCAAATCTGTTGTTGATACTGCACTGCGACCTGTTTTCTTGATGGATAACGGGGCTCCTGTATCCAATATCTGGGCGCGTTGTACTGAAAGTACTGTCGTGCGGGCCTTTGATATTTGGATACAACCTTCCTTCTGAACGGCTGTTGGCGCTGTTGATATGCTCGAGGAGCATGCTGTTGGTTACGCCTTATAGGTCTGAATGGCTGGGGATTCCGCTGTCTGGAATATGACTGTGGTGGCGGAATGGTAGCCTTCGCTGTTCGTGGTGCAACGGGTTCCTTCACAGGACTAGGAACTTCTTCCGATACAGGAATGGATTCCTCACTCCTGACGAATACCATACTAGATTTTTCTTTGTTGGAGAACGAGTTGTACCCTAAGCCACGTTTATCATGAGCATGTTGCCCAGTGCTTAGGATCTCTTCCATTCTATTAGAGGATTTCTCGAAAGAATTCAAGATTGTCTCTAATTCTCCTTCACGTTTCTCGAGAGATTTTACTTTGGCTTCGAGTAGAGCCAAATCATTTGTCTTGCTTTCAAGATGAGACTTAGTCTCATTTAGATCGTGAGCAAGTTGATGATTGCTCTCCATGAGTTTTTCTAAATTGACTTTGCTGTTTTCGCAATCGAGAGACATATTTTCGTAATTATCCTTCAGCAAGTCGTTTTCTTCTTTTAGCTCTAAGTTAGAAATTTCAAGCTGTATGTTTTCTCTTTCCAATATCTCATGAGACTTTTGAATGTTATTAAATTCATTCAACATATTTTCAAAGGTATGAGATGTATTTACAAGAATAGTTGAGGTAGAGCTTACCTCATCATCATCGCCGTCTTCATTTTCTTCTTTAACTTCGGCCATAGAGCATATATAGGCTCTATCTACTAGCTCATCATCTGACGAGTCACTGTCAGTGACCACCTGAAGACACTCAGTCTTTGTTGATGCGGGTGAAGCTTTTGATTCTCCGATGAAGGCTTTGAGTTTGTTCTTCATCCTGTTTCTCCAGTCATCAAACTCGTTAATAGAAAACCAGACTGTCGGAGTTGGCCACGGCCGAGTCATGGCCGTATGTTTTGGGGCAAAAACACACCTGGCAGAATTACGGCCGTAATGGGCCAGCAGTTACGGCCGTAAGGCCTGTTACGTACGTAAGCCCCTGGACGGTAACGTACGTAATGCTGTCGGCATTTTTGGGCAGAAGGTTCAGCCATGGACGGTTACGGACTTAAGCCATGGCCGGTTACGTACGTAAGGCGGTCGGCAGGCTGCCTATATAAGGCCTGCAGACGGGTTTTTGGGCCATTCTTCACTTTTCTTCTTCCTTCTTCGCGAATATTCAACGGAAATCGAAGGTTTTGATCGGAAATCAGTAGTACATCAGTTGAGAAGCTTGAATCATGATCATTATCATCATTTAATCCTTGTTCTTCATCCGAATCGAGGTATTTTGGATTGAACCCATGTTTTTTGAAGATTTTGGGGATTTTCCTTTTGATTTCGATTCCGATCCATTTTTGATCAATTAATTATTGTATAAACATTGTTTTGGACATGTTCTACGAATTGGATACTCATATCTTTGATTCGTTTGACTCGAGGGGTGATTTCTTTGTTCTTGGAGGGTCTTGAACATTTAATGTTCGATTAAATGTTCGAATGAGTTTTTCCTTCGATAGTTTGATGAGGTTTCTGTTGTTTTCAGTCTTGATTCTCATTGTAACCATATCTTCGTTGTTTTTGCCGGAAGATTGTAGGTGTTCGAGGTCTCCCGGTTGAGCCGTGTTCGTCGGAGTATTCGGTACCGATTATCGAGGCAAGTATCTTGCTATACGAATTGTGTCTTGTGAATAGAGACTTCGTGTTACATTTATGATGATTTGGCTTGTCTCCGTGAATATACTTCGTGTGATTTTATAATTGTGAACGATTGACAGTAGTGATGATATCCTCATTTGGATAATGTCTTGGGATTGTGTTGGTTGTGTTAATCATATGGTTCGTGACGTGCGTGATTAGTCATTGATGAGTTATCGTGATAATTATGACATTTGTGTGTTGGTTTGATTACTTACTTGAACATGTATTACAGTGTATTGTTGAATGATTTGAAGTATTGATAATAATGTGTGTCGCTCGTGGTGATGTGTTGAGTTGAGCAATACGAATTGTGTCGTGTCGACGTGTATGTTCCAGGTAGGTTCTGACGAGGCCTCTGGAGTTTGGTACATGATGTGTACGAACAGTGATCGTGAGGTCCAGGCAGGGTCTGACGAGGCCTATGGAGTTCGGTACATGATGTGTACGAACGACGTGTATGTTCCGGGTAGGGTCCGACGAGGCCTCTGGAGTTCGGTACATGATGTGTACGAATAATGCATATGGTCCGGGTAGGGTCCTACGAGGCCTCTAGAGTTCGGTACATGATGTGTACGAATAGTGATTGTCTAACAGTGATTGTTTGGATAACGTTTTAAAAAAATGGGTCACGGACTCATAATGATATCTTAACTAGTGTGTTTTGAAATGAAAATCGGGATGAGGCCCTAATGATTTTGAAAAGGTTTTGTAAATCGGGACTTGAGGTCCAAAAGAATTTCTACTTTAAAAATCCCCGAGCTAATGAGTTCCTTTTCAAATATTGCTTGCTTGAGTTCGAAATTCTAAAACTTCTCGGGAACATTTTGATAGTTGATTTCCGTGGTAAATTCGTGGTTGCTATTTACTTGTTGCATTTCGTATCGTATTATACTTGCACTAGCAAAATAGTGGAATTTTGCTAACCCCCGAGTAATCGGGGGGTGGATGTCTGTTTTGTGTCCAGGTGCTTGCAGGTTCGGGGAGCAGTCTCAGGATCGGCACAGGAAGTGACGGGCTACGATACTAATCGAGAGTTGGGAGTTGAGTTGAGTGAGTTATCGTTAGAGTCGTATTCCGCTTTCCGCTATTTTGTGTCTTTACCCCTGCATGAGTGTTCATTGTATAGAGTTGTGTTCTTATGTTTACATCAGTTATACGACCCCATCGGTCTGTGTAGTTGTTTATAATTAACCTTAACAGTCCATATCATTGTATTGTATGCCCCGTTCGGGCACACACACTTGGTCTTTTTGTGATGATTAGCCTGGTATATCCTCGTGGGAAGGATCTACAGCGTGTAATATTCCCATATGATTTTGGGGGTGTTACAGTATGTATCAGCAAAATATATATGTATCAACCACAGTCTTGTAATATCCGAACTTTTTCTATTTTTACTAATTATTATTTTTGGTGTATTTCCATCTTCGATGACTCGCTTGTAATTGTTTTGGTATTATAGAACAATTTGTTCTGCATTCTTGGCCATCTGAATGAGTTTCGGAGTTGTTTCTTGTTATGTGTATATTAATGTAATTTTTTCATGTTTAGGCTCGATTCTCGTAAATCTTGTTCGAAATTATCATTTTGTTGTTTATATGAGTTCATTTAATATATTTAGACTTGTTATGGGTTCGGGGGTTGTCTGACCTCAAATCATGATTTTTGGGAGTTTGAGCCGTTTTGTAATTTTCCATAGTATTGAATATCGATATCCGTGATCGTTTGTCTCTCCATCGGATGGTTGGAATCATGTGTTTGTTTAGCGCTTGAGATCATGTGATGATGTTCTTCACAAGCTCTTTGTTGTTTATTTGTAACCATTGAATTTGTTATCTTTCGGGTTGTGCTCGGACTGATCAAGCTTTACAGCTGTACTGCTGGGCAGAGGAGTTAGCGCATGCTAATTGAACGGCTAGCGCACGCTAATTGTGTTACAATAGCGTGCCCTAATATAGTCAGTAGCGCGCGCTAATCAGGCTGAGCAGGAGATGAAGTAGGTTCAGATTTCTGGACTCTGGACAGAATCGAGAAGTTAACGCACGCTAATGTCCTATTAGCACACGCTAACGGGACCGGGCAGAAACTTTTGTACTGCAGTTCAGACCAATAGCGCATGGTAAATATGCCTCTAGTGCGCGCTAATAAACAGCAGTATATATAGGAGTGCAACCGTCAATATTCGTTATTTTCACCCTTCTTCCTCTTCCCTTAGCGGTCCGCGACAACTTTAGAGGAGTAGTGCATATTTCGGTCGAACATCATCATCTATCAACAATTTCGAGTTCCTAACATGGATTTAACAACATCTCTACATCTTCCACCGTTCTAATCGAGGTAAAATTGCTAGAACCCTGGCTTTTGGGGGTTTTGTAATGATTTCGTCCTTATCGTCCGATCTAGCTTAGATTGCTATTAGATAGTGATTGTATAATTGTAAACCCTTGTTTTTCTTAAAGTTTTGCATAATTAATTTCATGATTTCCACCGTTGGTTGATTATAACCGATTATGCATTGTAGTGTTCGATGAATTGTTCAAAATGGTAGAACTTAGGGTGATTCCTATGTTCCAAAAGTGTTGTAGTTGATGGAGTACCATTGTGTACTAGGAACGAGTTCTTGGAGAGAGTTTGGACCCAAGTCCTTTCCGTTCACCATTTCTTCACGTCGTAATAATTAAGGCAAGTACATGTATTACATTGTGTTATGTCTTGATTGACGTTCTGTGAAGAATATAAGTATGTGTGTGTGTGTGTGTGTGTGTGTTATTATTGTTCTTCCACCTGGGGACAGTTTAACGGAACCTCTGGGGATCTATGATAAGGGCGTTGGATCAAGAAAGTGGTTTTCTACCTGGGGACGGTTCGACGGAACCTCTAGGGATCTATACTAATGGCGCTAGATCACGGAAGTAGTTTCCCACCTGGAGACGGTTCAACAGGACCTCTGGGGGCTGATGCTAAGGGGCACAACTGAGGGTTACCAAGTGTGGTTTACGTGATAATGATATGTTCTTCTTGATGATGATGTTTTCGATGAAAGTTGATATTCCAGAATATTGTTTTACAAATGTTTCAAACTGGGAAAGTGATGTTGAATTGTACTTGTATATATTGTAGCGTAATTATGTACTTGCAGTAGTCATTCAAATGCTAACCTCTTAAATGGGGGAAATGCATTTCATGCATTACATGTATTGGACGATCAGAGGAGCAGACACGGGAAGCGCATGCAAAGGATGGTCAAGCATGATGATATGAGGCTCGAGTCTTGGGTGTTTATTTTAGTATGTTATTGTGGTCTGTCGGAGTCAATTTAAAAAAAGGTATTTCTATTTGAAGGTTATTTGCTGAAGTCCTCTGCGTGGGCAATAATTTTATATTACCTCTTGTCATACCTTACTTTTAAGTGTCTTTTGTTTAAGTGATATGTGTGGTTGTGTGTTTAATTAGCCTGGTAGACCTTGAGGAAGGTTCTACGGCGTGTAACGGCCCTTGCAATTATTGGGGTGTTATAATTCTCTTGCATCTAGGGTGGAAAATGGAAATTTCTTTGTTCTGAGCTCCACCAGACACCTATTCAGGTACTCCATGCTCAAGACAAATAGACTAGGGGAGAGCGGATCTCCCTGTCTCAGTCCCTTCATTGCTTCAAATGACATAGTGAGTTCTGCATTTACATTCACTGTCTGAGAGACAGCTGACAAGCAAGCCATGATCCAAGTAACAAATCTATAAGGAAATCCAAATTCAAGCAGCAAATACTTCACAAAAGGACACTCAACAGAGTCATATGCCTTTTGTATATCCACTTTTGCCATGCATCTTGGTGAAATCCGCTTCTCTTGTACCCTTTAAACATCTCATGGCTAAGTAGGATATTGTCATTGATCACTCTACCTTTTACAAAAGGCAAACTGGTTCTCACTTATGATATTATCCAACCCCCTCCTTACATTCTGTTAACTAACACTTTTGATATAATCTTATAAAGTATTGTGCAGCATGTAATAGGCCTCTACTCTTTTACTGAGCTAGCATTCTGTTTTGGGCAGTGAGTAAGGTCCTGTTTATCTCCTTAGGCATGAATCTAGTGATAAAAAATTGTTGTACTGCCTGTACAACTTACCCCTTCAATATGTTCCATGCTTTTTTGAAGAAAAATACATTGAATCCATCAATTCCTGGAGCTTTGTTAGAATTCATACTGAATAGGGCATCATTTACTTCAATTGTAGAACAACTCACATAGAGTTGTCGCTGCTGTGTTGTATCGAGCTTTGACCCCCTCTCCATTAGGTATTTATCAACCATGTGTAGTTCAATAGCCGCACTTCCTATTAAGGTAAAGATAAAATTCTCTTGTTTCTTCTTTCATCTGGCCCTGTGTTGTGCAGCTTGATCCATTTGTCCTTACCAACAACTTGATGGCATTAGCACTGCTTCTAGCTTTCACATATGCATGAAAAAACTTTGTATTGTAATCACCCATCCTTATCCAATCCACCCTTGACTTCTGTTGCCATATCTTCTCTTCTATGTTGCTCTATTTCTCTATATATGCTAGAATAGATCTCTCGGTAGATATAAGTTGCTCATTTAGCCTATCATGATTGAGTTGCTCATGTATCTCATATAGTTTCCTTCTATAATCTGCAACTCGCACAGCTGTTCCTTTGAATTCTTGGGACTAATTATTAAGTTTGCTAAATACGTAGTTTAATTTTATTTTTAATGAAAATCTAATTATCGACAAACACAAATTTTGATGAGTTGATGTATCATGAAAATTACAATAAGCTAGAATGTTGTACCGTAAGGAAAACTAAAGAATTCCATATTTGTAATCATTTATGCTACATAAAGATTTTTTTTAAAATATCTATAGTCAAAATAATTATGGCTTTATATTCTTAAATATATATGCAAATATTGTTTTCAGATTCTTTTATATGTTATATATAAACTCGAATTTTTTGATTTCTAAACAAATATCTAAAATATTTAATTTTGTTAGGGATTCAAAATACCGCGCATGATTTTTTTTTCAATTTCTTATTCATAATTTATCCAAAACTTTTAATTCCACATTCGAATTATGGTATATAAATTCTAAACTAATTTTGTGACGGGTACAAATATATGATCTTGAAACGGGTCTGTGTGTTGAACCATATCCCACCGTTTCTTGTATTACTACACGTATTTTGAATGGAAACAATTAGTACAATCACCATTTAATCGGGTTCCGAACATGTACGAATACATGATTTTTAAATATTCTGGATGGCTGAACCATAGCCTCATTGTTTCAATTCATTGCTTTGTTCTGCCGCAAAACGAATGACTTTGTATTGCTGTACCCTATTCAAGTATTAAAATATTTTAAATTTTTAACTATAAATACAACTTAAAATTACTACTCACTCCGTCCCATAAGAGTGTGCTCACTCTTTATTGGCACGAGTTTTAATAAAAATTAGATAGTGGTAGTTTTATATGAAAAAGTGTCTCACTTTTTGTTGTAAGTGTATGTTAATTATTGTTGTTGATTAAGTAAATAATAAAAAGTGTGTGTTATCATTGATATTGTTTCAAATAAGTTGAAAATATAAAATAAAAATATAAAATATATTTTTTAAAAAAGGAATAGACACACTCTTATAAGACGAACGAAAATGAAAAATCAAGCACATTCTTATATAAAATGGATGGAGTATTATTTTTAACGGACTACACGGTAATTACATTATTACCATCTTCTTGGTCGTCAAGCTCGATATAATTACCGTAATTACCATTATTACTATTTTCTTGTTCGTCAAGACATCATTTGGTATTTGGTATATTCCGCAAGAGATCTCAATTTGAAAAAAAAATAGCAATAATAATAAAATAAAATAAAATAAAATAAAGTCCAACAACCTAGCTTGAATGAATAAATAAATAGCACTCTCCCAATCCCAGACCTGTCTGTTCCATTCAATTCTTGATTCACTTCGTCACTCTATTTTTCTTTTCCTGCACAAATTCGTTCATCAACAGCACAAGGTTCTTCTCTTTCTACCATCTCTCTCTCTCTCTCTCTCTCTGTCTCTACAACAATGTATTTGTATGTGTGATCGTGCATTTTGTTCTATTTGGACTCCCTCAGGTCTGATCTAGATTGTCTTCTTCACTAATTTTATTTGAAATATTGATAGAAAACCGAGATGGGTAGCACTGGATTCTCATGGAAATTGAAGGATCACCCAAAACTGCCAAAGGGGAAAACCATAGCCATGGTGGTTTTGGATGGATGGGGGGAGGCCAAACCCAATCAGTACAATTGCATCCATGTGGCTGAGACTCCCACAATGGATTCACTGAAAAATGTAACCTTTTTTTTTAATTTTTAATTTATTTAATTTAATATTCTTAATGTGTTCTTGGATCTATGTAGGTCATTTTCTTTTTTGTTTTTCTTTTGGGGGAAGAACGACATGGGATTCAATTTCTCATTTTATTGTTCAATTTTAATTGTGCTTCTTGTATTTGTTGAAGGGGGCCCCTGAGACATGGAGATTGGTGAAGGCCCATGGTAAGGCGGTGGGTCTTCCCACAGATGATGACATGGGCAATAGTGAGGTCGGCCATAATGCTCTTGGTGCTGGCAGGATTTTTGCGCAAGGGTGAGCTTCATTTTCCACATTGACTCTGTTTTGGTCAGATTTTAGTCTATTTGTTTCCAGTACCAAATAGTATTACTACCTAAGGGTGCGTGGTGTTCTGTTGGGTGTTTGGGTGTTGTCCGGTCATTTTCTGTTTTCTGTTCTCGGAGACATGGAAAATGTGTTCTATTAATATATTTCCGAAAAGATTTTTTCGGAAATATTGCTTGTACGGAAAGTGTCGAAAATGACATTTTCTCTGTTAAAACGGCAAAATTACGAAAAATGGGCTTTCGGATTTTAAGCTTTATGTTAGCAACACTTAATTCTCAAAGTTTTTCATAGGATGCATACACCATGACTATCCATTTGTTTTGAACTGAGTTAACAATGACTCCCTCCGCCCCACTTGGAGTGCGTACTTTCTAAACATAATTTTGTCTCAATAGAAATCGGTACTTCAAAAAATTGATATCTAATTAAAATTAGTAAAAGTTAAAGTTCTTAGTAATATAAATTACATACTAATTGATTGGGTATTTTTATTTATTAAGTGATAACAGTTGGTTTAGGAAGAGTTTTACCTTCGTGAAAGTGACTAAAATTAAAAAATTGTACCATCACCAAGGTACCCTCTTCAAGCGGGGCGGAGAGAGTAATTTACAGATACAAAACGAAAATCCAAATACTTTTTCTTGGATTGAGGATTGTGTCATATCAGCCACTATGGATTAACCTTTTTTTTTTAACTTTTAAATTTTAAATTTGTTTCTGGCTGTAGTGCTAAGCTTGTTGATAGTGCTCTTGAAACTGGTAAAATCTTCGATGGAGAAGGTTTCAAGTACATTAAACAATCTTTTGAAACCGGAACACTACACCTAATTGGATTGTTAAGCGATGGAGGCGTCCACTCTAGGCTCGATCAACTTCAGGTACTTCAATGCTCTAAATAACTCGTCGGATTTGTTTTCTTCAGTTATTATTTTTACATTTTCTTAAAATCTCAACTTCATCGGCCCCTCTCCTTTTCTTCATTTTGCTGGATCCAGTTGTTGCTTAAAGGTGCAAGTGAGCGCGGTGCTAGAAAAATCCGCGTTCATGTTCTCACGGACGGACGTGATGTTTTGGATGGGTCGAGTATAGGCTTTGTTGAAACTCTTGAAAGTGATCTCGTAAAGCTACGTGAAAAGGGTGTTGATGCTCGGATTGCATCTGGTGGAGGTCGCATGTATGTTACAATGGACCGTTATGAGGTAAGCCTTTCATCCTTTATATATTTTTTTCTTTATGGATAAGATTACAACAACAACAACATCATCAGAGCCTTAGTCCCAAAATGCTTTGGGGTCGGCTAAAAAAAGTGCCTGCACCATGATTTCATGTGCCATACTTGCTTTGTGGTCATGCATTTGTGGTCCTGCACCATGATTTCATGTGCCAGACTTGCTTTGTGGTCATTGTGTTTGTATGCAAGAAACGTGTTTCCATTTATAATCTTTCTCGTTGTGCTTTCTCCGTTGGGATAATCACAAAGACCACCCTGAAGTTTGGGGTAGTTAGAAGAAAACCCAACCAACTTCGAAAATTACAAAAACCACCCTTGAGATTTGGTTTCGTCTTATATGTTGCCCTTACCATTAGTCGAGCTGATGTAACTTGCTAATGTAGTCACATATTTTAACATTGCAACCCTCAACCTTCCAAAATATTACAGATAGCCACAGCTTTTCATCTTCTTAACTGTATTTTACTTTACCATTGGGACTAGCCCTGAAGTTTGGGATAGTTACAAAAATCCCAACCAACTTCGAAAATTACGAAAACCACCGTTGACATCTGGTTTCGTCTTATATTTTGCTCTTACCGTTAATAGAGCTTATGTAATTTGCTAACTTGGTCACATATTTTAGCATTGCACCTCTCAACTTTTCCAAATATGACAAATAGCTGCAACTTTTCGTCTTCTTAAATGACATATCATTACAAAAATTGGAACGTAAATGTACAATGTAAAAATCTAAAACTTTGCCCTAGCCATTAATCGAACTTGTGGAAGTAGCTAACTTAATCGCATTTTGTAGTTACACCCTCAAATTTCGAAATATTCCAAATAGTCCCATGTTTTCGTTAATTCATTTGTAATTTTACAAAGTAATTGAGGATGTAAAATGTAAAAACGAAAAGTTGTGGGGTATTTGTACAATAATCTATGTATTTACAGTTGAAGCATGTGTAACCTCAAGGATGATTTTCTTAAATATCAAAGTTGGGATTTCTGTAAGATTATCCCTTTTTCATTCCGTCTGTTTTGACCACATCATGATTTCATCACTTGTTTAAGTTATCACTCTAACAATTGTTTTTTCCCACGCACCAATGTATCTCCCGTGTATATTTCCAGAATGATTGGGATGTCGTAAAACGAGGATGGGATGCCCAAGTGCTAGGAGAAGCACCACACAAGTTTAAGTGCGCCATTGAAGCCGTAAAGAAGCTGAGGGAAATCCCAAACACGAGCGACCAGTACTTACCTCCTTTTGTCATTGTCGACGAAAACGAAAAGGCTGTGGGGCCCATTATCGACGGCGACGCTGTTGTGACCGTCAACTTTCGGGCCGACCGCATGGTCATGATTGCCAAGTCACTCGAGTATGAGGACTTTGATAAGTTCGATCGAGTTCGTGTTCCTAAAATCCGTTATGCCGGGATGCTTCAGTATGATGGCGAACTTAAACTTCCGAGCCACTACCTTGTTTCTCCTCCTGAAATAGAAAGAACATCTGGTGAATATTTGGTGCATAATGGTATCCGCACTTTTGCTTGTAGGTAAGCTGGGTAAAAATAAAAAATTAATATTATCGAGCTCCGTTTTGAGTATAAAAAATTCGTACTGATTGGTTTCCGTTTCTATTTCATTTTGATTTACTGTGAAATCTAAGGCGATTACTACGACTTGGTCGAGTTTTAAATTAATCTTTTTAGTTGGTTGATTTCTGCAGTAATGACACCAATTTTTCTGTTGAGCTGGTCTCTTGTGAGAGTCAACACCTAATAAATTGGTCTCACCATCACCCCAGTCCCCTAAAACTAAATTTTAAAAGAACACCAAAAAATAGAAAACTCTTAACAAAAAATTAAAATAACTAGTACTAGAAAATGAACCCTAAAAAACTGTAAATGAACCTAAAAATCCGAAAAAAAGGGAAAAAACACGAGCACCCCCGCAACCACTGGCACTATGTGCGGTTGGCCCCCCAACCTTTAAGAAAGTGCAAAACCCCCGCCAACCTTTGATTGGTTGTGCGATTTGCCTCAAAACTTCATTTTCCGGCTATTTTTTAAAATTTTCTGGCAACGTACACAACTTACACTACACATGCAAGGATTGGAGGGTAAATTTGACACTTCAATTCCTTATGAGCAAATTAAAGTGTTGGATTTGCCCTCGCGAAGTGTACATGTGTTTGAGTTGCCGGGAAAATTTAAAAAATAACTGAAAAATTAAGTTTTGGTGCAAATCGCATAACTCATCAAAGGTTTAGCGGGTTCTTTTACTTTTTTAAAAGTTGGGGGGTAAACTGCACATAGTGTCAAAGGTTTTGTGGGTGATTGCGTTTTTTCAAAAATCCTAAAAAAGAAAACTAAAATTTGAAAAAAACTAAGAAACGAAAAAACCTACCCCCAAAAAAAAAAAGAGAAAGAACAATAAAACTAATTATGCGCCATAGTAACTTTTCTGTTTTATCATGCTGACTGATTTTGTCAGTTGTGTATGTAACTTTTCAAAACATTGCAAAGCTTTTGGTTTGCGGATTATTAAACTTTTGTAGCTTTTTTTTGTCATCAGATGGACTTGCTAATTTTAGATATGCGCCATGGTGTTTTGCAGTGAAACAGTTAAGTTCGGCCATGTCACGTTCTTTTGGAATGGAAACCGGTCGGGATACTTTAACTCAGAAATGGAAGAATATGTTGAAATTCCAAGTGATAGTGGTATTACCTTCAATGTCCAGCCCAAGATGAAAGCATTGGAAATTGCTGAGAAGGCAAGGGACGCCATACTTAGCCGCAAATTCGACCAGGTAAAAAATCCAACTGTATCTACTTATTTTGTGATTGTTAAAGAAAAAACCAAAAAAAAATTGTTTTTAATGAGTTTTCTTCTTTTCTGTGCTCGGTTAAAGGTACGTGTTAACCTACCTAACAGCGACATGGTGGGACACACTGGTGATATTGAAGCAACAGTTGTGGCTTGTAAGGCTGCTGACGAGGCCGTCAAGGTAAAATGTTAATTCTTAAATTGTACTAGTGGTACTACTTTGCCTAAGCATGAAATTTTATTTGGACTGGCATTGTGCGTGTATAGGTTGTAAACAAATCAATTTCTTTTGTTTCGAATTCATTTAGCTCTGTTTGAGTTTGAAAAAATTCGAATTCGAATAAAAATAATTTTTCATATTCATGTACAATTCGAATCCAAATAAAAATATTGTTGTATTCGATTTGAATACTTCGATTCACTTATTTATGTGTGATATATTCTATATTTGTAGTTTCTTATATTATCTATATATAACTTCAATATATATATTTATTAAAGAAATAAAATGAATTTGAATTTCGAACCGAATCAAATATATTCGAACTTCTTTCATGAACTGAATTCGAATTACATTTGAAATTTGATGAAACCGAATTCAAATTCGAATATTCGCCAATTTGTTCGAATGGTTTCAGCGTGCATGGTTAACCAATAGTGTGTGAAAGGTAATGCAACTCTTTTATTTAAAATATGGGGTAGTTACACAAACTACCTCCGAAGTTTAGGGTTATTAAAAAAAAGTTTCAAAGTACCTCACTCCTACACACACACAAAAAAAAAAGTTTGATTTTGTCTCAACCTTTAGGAGTAACCCTAACATTTCTATAAATGTAAGGGGCGGTTTTTGAGTTCCTTTCCTTGTGAAAGGGAGTAATGTAAACCAAATTTGGAACTCAAGGATTTATTCTTGTTTTATGGACTTACCCCAAACCAGTGTTACCTAATTCTCTACCACCCCCCTCGTTCCACGAACCGGAACGCACGTACCAGAACGCGGTGCATTCGCGTATTGGATCTCCATATCCGGCGACCCCAAATATGTAGGCTTTCTCCATATCCGGTGAACTGGACTTGGAGAAGGAAGACAACAGTGGGAGGAAAAAGAAAACGCGTCTGACTAACTGCTCAATTTCCAGAACAAATCAGTTTATTTTTGTACCTTTTTATTTAACTATTTCTCTTTTTTTAACCTATTCCTTTTATATATTGTGGTTTATCTTCTCATAATTTTTAATAAACTTACACTTACTATGTATTTTTTTGTAAACGTTGGATGATATTGATATGAATATAAGGAAATATATATAATTATAACATGATATAAATTAAAATATATAAGTGATCAAATATATATAATAAAAAATTATAAAAAATAAAATACTAGCATACTGTGAAGAATGAATTCGTGTACCGCATCCTAAAAAAACTTCCCGACTAAGCCTACCCCCAATGTACTGCGTTCCGGTATATGTAGCGTACCATGTCCCGGTACGTGTTCCGCGTACCGAAACGTACCGCGAACCAGGTAACATTGCCCCAAACCTCAGGTAGTTTTTGTAATTTTCCATTAGTATTTTTTTTTGCTGAATAACTCTATGGGGGGCAGTGGCCCCCACCAGCCCCACCCTAGCTCCCCTACTTGTCATCACATCAAAGTTAACTTAGAACAGGAGCATAATAGCAATTGTTTTTAAACTGTGATTATCATTAGGACTACAAATCCTGCATTTTTTTCGCTGCATATTTCCGGTCCACTCGCATGAATATACTTTAGAAACGGTCATCATTGATTTATTTTACTAATTGCATTGATTTTTTTGGTAGATGATCCTCGATGCGATAGAACAAATGGGCGGAATATATGTTGTCACCGCTGATCACGGAAATGCCGAGGACATGGTGAAAAGGGACAAGAAAGGCGAGCCTCAACTTGACAAGAATGGCAAAATACAAATACTCACTTCTCACACACTTGAACCTGTAAGTAATTGATTCATGTGTCGTAAAATGTTCACGAGTTTACGACTATTTTTTCTAAAGAACAAAAGCTTTCATCTTTGTGGAACTTTGTAGAATAACTCTCTGTTCTCTTCAGCTTAAAAAGATACATTCAGTAAGAATACGTTTTCATCAGTAAAAGTCAGAAGATTTGATCTGTAAAGTTCAGTTCTAATTTGTAAAAATCAGTAACTTCATTCAACAGCGAACCAGTAAAAATCAGTTTCAATCAATAAAAATTAGGTTTAATCAGTTAATATCAGTATTAATTTCATTTGAGTAAAAATCAGGGGAAGAGAACAGATCCTAACATGTTATGAGTGATTTATTCAGATTCTAACATATATTGAATTTTTTGTAGGTTCCTATAGCAGTTGGGGGACCTGGGCTGGCTCCGGGTGTGAGGTTCCGCAAAGATGTTCCTAATGGTGGGCTGGCCAATGTGGCTGCCACTGTTATGAACCTACATGGCTTTGAGGCACCTAGCGACTATGAGCCAACCCTTATTGAGGTTGTCGATAATTAGATTTATCGGAGTTCTATTTTCACAATTTTTTTTGGCCGTAGAGAAAGTCTTGAATGAAGCGTAGGGAATACGCTATCCATTCATTTGAATAAAACACTGTGGTACTTAATTTTCTTACTTGATTGTTGACTTAAATAGCATTCCATTGCATTGCATGCGTAAAGTATATGGATATATTGGGACGTGAGACGATTTGATGAGTTCAAATATATTATCAGCTATCAGAGACTTGTTTTGCTATACCTTCTGGCTTTTCTTTTGTTAGCGCCATCATAAGGTCTCAAGTGTGTGTGCACGGGGAGCGGACACGCTCGTGAGCGTAATGGTGTAAGCGTTCTTGATTGTGAGACGAGAATTTCTAAGGAGCTCCAATGGTGGTCTTTATGGAGCTCCTAACGTGGCACCAATCAAGTGTGCTTTTTATTTGATGTATGGGCCCTTGATGTATGACCACTATTGGAGCTTCTTTGAAATTCTCATTGTGAGCCATAGTGATGAGGGAGCCCCATGTTGAAGGTCTCTCATCGCCTAAGGTGTGAAAGATTTCTTACGCACACAGTATTGTATAAATCGGCCTAGGCTCCCCTATGCGGTAAAAAATTGGAGTATAGGCGGCCACCGAAGAGGGGAAAGTCGGGCCTAGGCACCATTGGTGCCAAAAATCAGAAATTTTTCCTATGTCATGTATACTATACGGACTAAAGGGACAAAGATAACGGAAATCAAAGTGTAGGAGGAGAGAGTTAGGAAATAAAGCGCATGGGGTAATCATAAAAAATAGAGTAGGCCACATAGATCGTCCTTATGGTTTGTCCAAAATTGCATCTATCGTTCTTGGTAGTTTTATATTGCATTGACAGTCCTTAACTTTGCAAAGAATAGCACCCAAATTCCTTGGACTTAACTTCCGTTAATATGATTCGTTAAATCCCCTCATGTGCCATGCACATGAGGGCAGACTGGTCTTTTTGCTTTTTCCTTTTGGTTCCCAGCACATACATTGTCATTTTATCTCCAATTTTTACTTATTTATTCCTTTTAGTTTCATTCTTTTATTTGTATTATTACTCGAGGTTACAAAATAGGTGAAACCCAAGTGTCTTTTTATATCATCATTTTAAATTTACATCATCTTCAATTTAGATATAGTCTCATTGTCCACCTCGCATAACCGCCATCTCTAAATGATCATTACCTCATCACCTTCAACTCTAGTACCCACCTACTAATAACTAATTTCAAAATCCACAATACCATATCTCTTTACAAGAACTTAAAACTACGCATCTTCAATCATTCCCAACTCCAAAATACATATAACATCTTATTTATCATCTTCTTCTTCAACCAATTTACTGATCTTTGTCTAAATTTTAAACCCACTGGACACAGAATTGTGTTCAATGTTCGATCGATATGTGGTTGTGGCAGGCAGTTTGGCGTGGCGGTAGTGGTTGGACGGGTTGGTGCAAAAATGGTTGGTTTGGTGTATGGTTGGTGGAGTTATGGTGGGATGATGTATGTTAGAGAAAATGTAGCAAGTTGTGTGAAATAAGTAGCGGTATATATGGTGGTGGTGACTAGTAAAGGGATGATGGTGATGTTTGGTTTTTAAGAGAGGAAGTTGTAGAGAGAGAAAATATGTGTGTGTGACTGTTCTGTGTTTGGTGTTTGGAAAGGGGAAAATATGTGTGTTAGAAGGGGAGTAAAAGGACCATTCTAGTCTCATGTGTATAGCACATGAGGGATTTAACGGACTAAGTTAACGGGTGTTAAGATTAAGGACTACCGGTGTTATTCTTGCGAAGTTAAGGACCGTAAATGCAACATGAAACTATCAGGGACGGTAGATGCAATTTTGGACAAACCACAGGGACGATCCGTGCAATTTACTTAAAAAAATATGAAAACGCACAAACAATAGTCCTTAAATTATAAATATCATCAATAAGAACATCTTTGAACATAACTTGACATCACAATAGTCCTTAAATTATAAATATCATCGATAAGAACATCTTTGGACATAACTTGACATCTCTTAAAACTTAGGTTCACGAAGTTTTGCAGACAACTAGTGCTATTAACAGGCTGGTTCGATTCGGGTTTTGACTTAACGGATAAACCCGGATAGAATTGATAAACCTATCAGACCAAATTTCAAATCCGAGACCGAACTGGTAGTTATCGGGCGAGTATCCGGTCCAGTTCGATAAGAAAAATCAGTTTGGAACCAGACCACATACCCGAACCTGAAACTTGAAAATTAAATAAATAAAATTCAAAAAATTGAAAAAAAATCACTTTTGTATCAAGTTAAAAATGAATATATATAAAAAAATACTATAAGATATGAATATAAAATGAATACCACACAAGGAAAATGCTGATTTGGAGGCTGGAAATCGTCAAATATTATCGACTCTTTAGCTGCAATCACTTCAATTTGGTATGACATAATTAAAGGGGAAATTATCGGGTACTTCTTCGGGTTAGCGGTTCGATCTTGTATCGGCAGGGCCGGTCCCGAGATTACGGATGCCCGCGGCGAACAACAAAAATATGCCCCTAAGTACGTATATAATTATATAAAAAAACAACCTAAACTTTTTAAAGGGGTTTGGAACCTAATCAAGTTAGACGGCTCATCCCACGCCGATTTTATTGAATATAGCAAAACTAAAACAACGGGGGCACATAAACCAAAACCCCGTATAAAAAAATATACTAAACATCACCTAAAACGATGCTTTCGTGCATCTTTTGAGGTAAAGACATCGATCACTTTATCATAGTTAATATTAGCTAAAAACTTACTCTCAATATTTAAAATTGCTAACCCGTTCAATCTTTCTTGACTCGTAGACTGCAGATATGATTTCAACAATTTTAGCTTCGAAAAACTTCTTTCTGCGGAAGCTACGGTAAGGGGTACGGTCAGGAAAATCCGATAAGCAAGCAACACGTGTGGAAACATGTTCACCTTCTTTGAAAACTCCATAATTTGTATGGATGTCCAAGGATTTTCTCTATCCGATGCCTTTTCCGGTAACATTCCCTGCAAGACTTGTAGCTCCATAAACAAATATTGCCCATCGATATCAGAATCATCACCATATGTTAACATTCCCTCAATATGACTTTCCCACCGAGTAGTAGATAAAGATTTCAAAGTCAAATTATCAATGTATTCTAATAAAACAGTCCATCTCTTTGTAGAATTAGAGAACACATTGTAAATGGTTTGACAAGTACCAAAAAATATTTTTGCTTTGTGACAACAATTAGCCGTATCACATAAAACTAAATTAAGACTATGACAACCACACGACATATAAAAGGCTTTAGGTTGCATATCAAGTAATCTTTTTTGCACGCCATTATGTCTCCCTTTCATATTAGCCCCATTGTCATACCCTTGTCCCCGCACACAAGAAATATCTAAAATAAGTAATTTTAAAACATCTTGTAATGAGTTAAAAAGTCCCAAATCGCACTACACCATATATGGGTTTCAGCAACACCTGAAAAAATGTGTTCAAAAGTCCAAAAAGTGTTGTTGAAGGCAGAAAAATAAGTTATGGCTACACTTTGACCAAATTCGAAAGTGTTACAAAAACGGCCGCAACCATATGGGTCTAAGGTAACATGTTGGGATAAGTAAAATTTTGTTTTGATAATTGCCAAACAACAAAAGCTTGATACAGCAAGCCCTGTATCGAAAGCCGGTTGAAGTTGCAATCCTGTATCGAAGACCTTCTGATAAGCGCCAGCATACAGCAAGCTCCCGCGCTACCAAGATACAGCAACAAAGTCTAAGTAAGCACCAAGTATGGAAGCTGTCTCGAAACCTCAATACAAAGACTCCTTCCATACAATACCGACTATTCCTATATGGATACAAGATTAGTGGATACAAGATTCACATCTAACAGGATCAAGACCATTTGAAAAGGAATCTTTAGTATTCACTAAAGTCAAGTACCGTTTGATAAAGAAGTATTTAAATACTGAAAGGATAAAGTATTTAAATACTGAAGCTGTCAGAGATCTTCAAATCCCGCTATATCCGGATCCCGGTCTATTCAAGTTATCACGGAATCTCGCCCAACGGATCTATCTCAACGGATATAATATTCAGAAGACTATATATATCTCATAAGAGCGTTGAAGATACACAT
The DNA here is from genome assembly GCA_033398695.1 of Orobanche coerulescens. Taxonomy (NCBI): domain Eukaryota; kingdom Viridiplantae; phylum Streptophyta; class Magnoliopsida; order Lamiales; family Orobanchaceae; genus Orobanche; species Orobanche coerulescens. The sequence continues at coordinate 18,603,050 of CM065814.1, read as the reverse complement.
ACATATACATAGATATACACATACTGAAGTTACCAAGTGAAGAAGCTATCATTATATACATCAGAGCAAAACATATCTCCAGAAGCTTTCTGCAAATTATGATCCAAAGAGATATACAGTGCTCAAACATCAAGAACAGCCATCATCAGCTCAAGAACTTCATATTCAAAACTGTTGTTCTTACCTGGTTACCTACCTTTTACCTTGTGTAAAAACTGAGCTCTGTGTGAACTCAACAAGTTATTCTGACCTGTGTGAGACGAATAAGAGGACGAAGCTTTGGAACTGTGTGTGAAGAAGCAAGTCAAGAAGGAAGCTTTAACCAATCTCTGTGAACGGTTGAAAGCGACAGTCTTTTTATCTATCTGTGTGAACGATACAAGGATAGGTTTGATTATAAATACATAGTTGTGTACGCAGTATTTATAATAAACGTTTTACTCCTGTGTGGAGGACCAGTGGACGTAGAGGGGTTTACCTCGAACCACTTAAATACTGTGTTATTTACCTTTCGCCATCGCTTTTCATAACTGTGATTTATATAAGTATACACTGCAAAACCCTGCACGCACCAAGCTAACAGGAGATTAGACCGAGTTGCTGTATCGACGGCAACTTACTATATTAAAGACTTCCGCTACGCACTCAGATTCGAAAACCATATGTTGTGTCACGATTTATTCATCCCGACAGGCGATCGACTATAAGGCCGAGCGACCAAGTCAACATCAGTCAAACTATGGCTAGCTCGCCAAATCAAAGATATCAAACCACCATCAGGTACCTAGCGATCGACTCCCAGGGCGATCGCCCTTTGGCAACTGGCGATCTGCTCTACTAACCGGCTAAGGGCAATTGACCTGCGCCCCGAGCAGAGACGATCGCCCGTCAAAACCATCAAGGACTGGATCTCAGGAAAGCACCCACGTGCAGATCCACCAAAGGCGCTGACGAGATCTTCGCCAGCAGATAAGATCTTTTGCTGACAGACAAGACATTTGACCACAGCCTGTCACCTACCTCACCTACCAAAGATGCGCCGAAAGTTGTCAGTGGGACCACCCGCGACAGCAACTCAGGACGCGTGTAAGCTCCCCATTGGACCGCACAGTTGACTGCCAGCATTTCCTGCAGACGTTGAAGGGACAGGCCCATGTGCTAAAAGACGATCGCCCGATTATTATATTGCAGTAAAGGCGATCGCCCGGCGTATCCAAGCCCTATAAATAGAGAACCTCCTCCTACTGGAAAAAGGTTCTGAGTTCTGAATTCATTTGAACCAACGGTTCGGAATTCACTCAACGGTTCCCAGTTCACTGAATATACGGTTCGGAATTCATTTGACTTACGTCCGAAATACATTCCACCAAAAGTTCACATTCTCTCACATTCCGATACATCCACGGAAATACTCAAGAACACACATATCATCAAGCTCCCGGCTATCTCACCGGAATCCATCTCAGGACTTCTCTCTCCAAATCTCTCGTCCAGAAGACGATCGGCAGAAGCGGCAAGTCTCCACTAGACAGATTCCAAGGGATTCATAAGCCCAGAAGCCCAAACATCCAGCTAAATACTCGCCGTGAGAGGCGGTCGATCTCTCACCGCCGCGACTGTTCATCACCTTTGTTACAAGAACTCACAGAGCATCAAATCTGGTTCTTCCGGCAATCTACACGCTCACTAGCTAAGATAACAAGAAACTTTACACTCATTGTAATTGTATTCTTACATTAGTACTTGTATCCCGAATATCGGTATTAATAATATCTCGCGAGAGCATTCAAGCCCGGACTAACAACCCCGGCAAATCTTGTGTTATTTATCTTTCTCACGGAAGTGCTCTTGCATTTGTTTGCTATCCCATCCATTCCAAAGAATATCTATCTCCGGATAATATTTTGGGTAGCAACAATTGGCGCTAGAAGGAGGGGCATCTAACCCTCAAACTTTTATTTCTACCGTCCCGAAGAACACTCACTGTTCTCGGGGCATATACTTGAAGTGACACTCACTGCGCTTCAAAGAAAACCTTCAGAATCATGACATCCGCCGGTACATCGAAGCAAGCTGCTCTCCGAACCGCGGACACCATATCCCGGCTCAATCCGAACCCCACCGACGACGGGAAGCCGCGGCAACGCGAGACTCTCGATCTCGCATCCGAGAGATGGCCCCAACCTCTCACTCGATCAATTCCAAACCGAGGAATGATCGAGGAGGCTATGGCCATCCTGGAGGAGCGACGGAGAGCATGCGCGCCACCCGCGATAACTCCCTCGATCATCCGCCGCATGGGAAAACGGAAATTCAATGGGCTACTGAACGAGCGATCGTCAAAAAGCCCCAATTCGCAAGGAAAGGCTCTCGCACGACCGGACGGATCCATATTCGATCGCTTGGGACGCGACCCATCCCGGCGACCGGGCACTGCTTCCAACCTTGAAAAGACGGAATCCGTCACCAGGAGTTCGGCCTACTCACCTCACGGCCAACGCATGTCGGCCATCCGACTCCCGCCCGATCGCCAGGGACTCGCACTCAATCGCCTCGGCTCCCGCTCCGATCGCGAGCCGCTAAGCCAAAGCACGGCGATGGCCGCCATGCAACGTCACCGACGAGATGAGAGCACTCTTGGACACCGGGCAAGCACCGGCCAAGAAGATCGCCGGGCCGACCGAGCCACTCGCGGTCCACATCGAGCTTGCCCCATACAACCAACGATCGCTCCTCCTAAGACACCTCTCGTATAAGGGGAGATCGGACACCGAACCACACCAAAGAAAATTCCGAATTTACATGAGTGGGTGTGTGGCATCTCAAGCAACCAAGTGCCGAATCTTCCCGCTGACATAGTGCGGGCTCGCCCATAAGTGGTACGTCTCACTACCACCACGATCGGTCACCTCTTTTAAGAAAGCGCGGATGACTTCACGTCATACTTCGCCAAAGAAGGTCGCCAGACCGAAGGCCCCAGCATGATAAAAATCAAGCAGGGGAAGGACGAAACTGACGCAGATTACCTCGACCGGGTAGACGAAATCATCCTCACCGGCGAACCCGTCAGTGATGAGCTCGCTCTCTATTCGGTCATGGGGGGATTCCACGGTCACTCTCCCATGTTCAGACATCTCTCCAAGGATATTCCCCCAACTTACACGATCTTCCGCGCTAAAGCTGCCAACTTCCTGGCCAGGCAAAGGCTACTCACCCTCCGCTTAGACGAGGAAACGCCACCTCTTGCCCAGAAGATAGCGATCGCCGAAGCAAAGAAGGCGATCGCCAAGACACCCGTAGATCTCAAGGCTTTCGAGGACATGGAAGCCCATCTCCTCCATACGTTCAACAGAACTCCGGCACATATTTTCTATGCCATCAAGGGGCACGGAGAGCTCAAAAAGCCAAAGGCGATAAGGGACCACGGTCACCTGGACAACAATCAATATTGTGCCTACCACAAGAGTCCCGGCCACAGCACCAACAATTGCCGCGACCTCCTCAAACACTCTGAGACTGCTCGAGGAGGGCAAGTTGGGCCTTATTGGTTTAGCCAAGCCCCCGCCTATCTCTATAGACGATCGTCCGAGTCGAACGCAAAACAGCCGGGAAGCTCATACGAGCCGACCTGGATCAACCTCGGCGACCGTCTCTATATGCTTCAATCAAGAGAAGGAGACCACGGAAGTCATCCCGATCTCCTCCTTATTTAAGAAACCGGAGGACTCGATCGCCATCTGCTTCACCGTCTAACACGATGGACTAAGGCACGAGATCGCCTCCCCGCACAACGTACCGTCGAAGGTCGGCATCTACATGACGATCCAAGGTGGAAGAGTGCACCATGGTCCCGGTGGTCGATAATTCCACCGCTTAGGCCATGCAAGGTCCCTTTAGGCCAAGATCGCCCGCCCTTCGTTTAAATACGAGGCCGGCGTAGTCTGAGGGCCCTCCAAAACAAATCAGTGGACACGATCGCTCGCCCTCAAAGGTTCATCATCTGACATGGTGAACCCGGACAATGCGACGTGCCACAAGCCCGCCTCAACGCACACCGCCGAGGTCGGCCATCTCCATGGCTGGCCGAGGTGGAAGCAGAGCTAACAAGCCGCGGGCGTGGAGTTGATTCATCCGACGCTGCCCCGCGCAAGGACTCCTCTAGACCAAGACCGCACGCCTTTCGTTTAAATACGAGGCGAGGCGCAGCCTAACGGAGGACCCTCATAATAAAGTGAGTCACGAGACACTCAATGTCTTCGCGCATCAAGACATGATCAAGGAGTCGGCCCATTGAACTCCGCGATCGTGCACGGTTCCTCATGATGGACGACCGTCCCCGAGGATTCGACAAAGTTAAAGACCGCTCACTCAAGGAATTATTGTCATCCCCTTACTCCCACTAAGTGAATAAAAACAAGGGGCAAGAAGAGTGCGGACTACCTACACGACGATCGTCGCTATTCAACCACATACGGAGATCGTCATTTTTTCAGATGTAGTGCAGCGATCGAACTTGTTGTAAAAAGTTGTCTTATGAGTTTATCAATTCATTTGGAACTACCCTCGCAACGATCTCTCCTCACGCATTTGTACAAAGTCAAACAAAGACTCAAAAATAACCATTCATTCAAGTGATAAATCAGAAATCCAAATGCTCATTTTATTACTTGAAAAATAGAGTACACGGTCGCCCGAAGGCCTAAGTACTACAAAAAGAAAGCTACAAACTACAAAGAAAGTAAGCTAAAAGCGTGAAAAAGGAAGCGCCTCAGGCCCCTGCCGGGCCTTCGCCATCAGCATTCGGCGCGGTCTCCTCATCTTCCGGAGCATCGGGATGAGCAAGACTGTCTGGAGACGGATACCAGCTCAAATCCACGCCGATGTCCGCCAGGTCCAAGATCGGCAAGGAGAAAGCCGAATGGAGAGGATGCTCCAATGCATATGACTTGAACTTCTCGGCTAGAGGACCGACCTCCAAGCCTCCCTTCTTAGCCGCCGGATCGAGTCGTGACGCCAAGTAATAGGCGAACTCGCCGACATACTCCAAATTTTGGAAGGGATCGGCCTTGGTCGCCTCAACCTCTCCTCTCGGCTCGGCCATCGCTGTTGCGATCCATGGAGCTCGGCCTCCCTCGCAGCAACCTTCTCTTTCGCCTCCGCCACTCGCTGGTCACCTAGCGATCGTCACCTTCCGGCGATCGGCCTCCTCTCAAGAACATTCCTCGCCTGACGGCACTCTGCATCCGGTCCCGAAATCGGTCGACCGCCATTCGAATTTCGGTCTCCTTCTTCTCCGGCTCAAGCTCATGGCTCGCCCGCTTGGCCGCCTCAAGGAGTCCTTCTCCATCGCCACGATCTTGTCGGCAAACTCGGCGTTCTCTTTCCGAGCCGCCTCGAGATCCTCCCGAAGGCGAATAGTGGAGGGCCTCCTCAAACTCTGAGCGGCACAGAAGGCCATGGTCGCCGTCTCAAGAGAAAGGGCGACAACAAAGATGCATCGAACTCGACGATCGGCCCGAGCGATCGCATCCAGATCGCTTGTCCACGCTTTCGGCGGGCGGAAGCGGCCTTGCTAACATAGGGAGGAATATCACAGAATGGCGAGGAGATCGGCTCGCCAGAAATCTACGACCATCGGTGGACAAGAAGGATCTGCGACGGATCCCGCATCAAAACATTTAAGTTAGTACAACTCCTACGCGGATGCAATTGTCAAACACAGTAAATGCTATCTACCTCTCACCTTCTCGGGATCCCGACCAAAAACGGCTTCCCTCGAGGAATCTCGCATCCGCGATCGCCGTCTCCGCGAAAAGCCGCAGAGGGCGGCTCGCGCTCGAGCAACGATGGTGATCGGAGGCGCGGCGATCGGCACTTCATCGCCCGGGCAGAAACGGTTGCTTCCGGCCTCGGCCTCTTGCGATTCGCCCAAGCCCCTCCTCCGAATTTCCTCCTCAACCACGACTCCGCTCTACGCGAGGCTCCGGCTCCGCACGAGGCTCCGCCTCCGAACTATAGGCAATGCGACGGTGGAACCCGAGTCGACCTCTTCGCGTGAAGACGGCCTAGACTCCCGGGTTCGACATAGCGATCTCACGGAGGCTCCAAAAAGCGAGGAAACGAACCTCTGCAGCTTAAAGACGATCGACTAACGGCCGACGCCGTCCTTAAAATAAGGCGATCGCCTAGTAAGTGAAGATCGCAGGACCACATACTGCACCGCGAGATGTCTCGGGAAGCGGAATAGTCGAGCCGACAACCGACTCTCCTTGTTGATCCGAGTGGCGTCTAGGTCGCCGTCCGACAAGCTCCTAATTCGCTCCCAAACAACGAGGAAGTCGAAAGGCGCTCCTCGATCGCGGAATATGAAAGCCTGCAAAACAAATCAAATTAGATCACCCAAAACGCATCCAAGCAAAGGGAGAGTCTAAACCCTTAGGATTCCTCTCCCAAATTCGATGGGGATCTCCGGATTCGCACATGGGATTGTCGCTCGCCGAAGCTCTCCACTTGCCGACCGAGAACCACTTCGTCGATCGCCCGTATCTTATTCGAACTCCATGAATCACCCGCCAGATCGGCCTTGAATATGGTAACCGCCGACCAACCCTCTATGAGCCGTCGCTTTAAACAAATAGTTCATCTCCAACGGCGACGGAGACGGTACAGCGGTGACCGCCGAAAAGGGTGAGGGTGCAAATGATTTGGAGCCGGCGTTCGGGCGTCACCAAGTGGCGCCACATTCCAAGCGGCCGGCAGATGGGAGACCGCAAAGGCGAGAGGAAGCGCAACCCGGCCTCCATAACGGCCTCACTCATCGCGACCATACCCATCGGAGGTCGGTCGGCTCGCTCATTCTCCGCGGGCGCGAACATGTCCACATCTGAAGGAACATGGAATCTTGTCCTCCAGACGGCCAGATCTCTCCTGGACGTCGAGCTCCGTATTTGGCCGAGCGACCACAACGATCGCTGCGCGGCACGATACTGCGACCGCTTGGAAAGCACATAGGGATAAGCGACCGAATATCCCCGGAAATCGAATCGCGGAGTGGGACCGGCCAATCTCTCCATTATTTCAGCAAAGGCCCTATAGGCCCGTCCAAAATCGCTATGTTGCTCCCAGTAAGCCCTGATCGCCAGATCTCTCTCGATCTGCGATCGTCTCTCCTCAGCAGCCGACTCCCTAGCAACATCGGCCTCATTGAACAAAGCCTCAACTTCACTAGGTCGATTCCGCTCGAATTGCCGGCCGTCTCTGTGGAAGACGGAAGAAGTTTCTCCCAGGCACTGATGTCCGTGGCGTAACAGTTCCCGCTCCAAACGATGATGAGGTTCCGGCCATTTTCAGAGTTAGAAAGGAAGAGAAGGATTTTTCTTACCCTAAAGTGAAATCGATCGACGATCGGCTCTTAGATCTTCAGAAAATTCGGCAGCAGGTCCTTCTTTCTCCAAAAAAGCACGCGTGAGTGAGACTGCAGCCCCGCGCCCCCTTTTATAAGAGAAGGCAGGGACCCGTTTGCAATAAGAGAAAACCTCAGGGGTCGAATCTCAAACGGCGCACCAGTTGACCCCCTCGAGACCCGCGTACGCGTCTTTTCGAGGACGCGTCAACCGAGGAGTCATTAAGGACCGTTGGCGTCCTCCAATAGAAGCCCGACACGTGCGAGGAGACTTTTCAACACCCATTGTTTTTCCCGCGCAGTTCAGCGGCCAACCAGGTCGTCCAAATCCAGAGTATATCAGCTCAAAGACGATCGCCAGTTCCATTAAACACGAAGTCGCTCGTCAATAGTTCAGCGATCGCCAAGAGAGCCACCTCACCCCACGTTTCCAAACGTATGAGCGAGCTGGGGGGCAATTGTTGTGTCACGATTTATTCATCCCGACAGGCGATCGACTATAAGGCCGAGCGACCAAGTCAACATCAGTCAAACTATGGCTAGCTCGCCAAATCAAAGATATCAAACCACCATCAGGTACCTAGCGATCGACTCCCAGGGCGATCGCCCTTTGGCAACTGGCGATCTGCTCTACTAACCGGCTAAGGGCAATTGACCTGCGCCCCGAGCAGAGACGATCGCCCGTCAAAACCATCAAGGACTGGATCTCAGGAAAGCACCCACGTGCAGATCCACCAAAGGCGCTGACGAGATCTTCGCCAGCAGATAAGATCTTTCTTGTGAGACAAGACATTTGACCACACTGTCACCTACCTCACCTACCAAAGATGCGCGCCGAAAGTTGTCGGTGGGACCACCCGCGGCGGCCTTTCGACGCGTGTAAGCTCCCATCGACCGCACTGATCGCCCGGCATTTCCTGCAGTCGTTGTAGGGACAGGCCCATGTGCTAAAAGACGATCGCCCGATTATTATATTGCGGTAAAGGCGATCGCCCGGCGTATCCAAGCCCTATAAATAGAGAACCTCCTCCTACTGGAAAAAGGTTCGAGTTCTCAATTCATTTGAACCAACGGTTCGGAATTCACTCAACGGTTCCTGATTCACTCGAATATACGGTTCGAATTCATTTGACTTACGTCCAAATACATTCCACCAAAAGTTCACATTCTCTCACATTCCGATAAATACACGGAAATACTCAAGAACACACATATCATCAAGCTCCGGCTATCTCACCTAATCCATCTCAGGACTTCTCTCTCCAAATCTCTCGTCCGTAAGACGATCGGCGGCGGCAAGTCTCCACTAGACAGATTCCAAGGGATTCATAAGCCCGAAGCCCAAACATCCACTAAATACTCGCCGTGAGAGGCGGTCGATCTCTCACCGCCGCGACTGTTCATCACCTTTGTTACAAGAACTCACAGAGCATCAAATCTGGTTCTTCCGGCAATCTACACGCTCACTAGCTAAGATAACAAGAAACTTTACACTCATTGTAATTGTATTCTTACATTAGTACTTGTATCCCCGAATATCGGTATTAATAATATCTCGCGAGAGCATTCAAGCCCGGGACTAACAACCCCGACAAATCTTGTGTTATTTATCTTTCTCACGGAAGTGCTCTTGCATTTGTTTGCTATCCCATCCATTCCAGCAATATCTATCTCCGGATAATATTTTGGGTAGCAACACCATACAGCCTGTTGCTTAAACATTTTCCAAGCTGTATCGAGTATACTTGAAAAAGGGACCAACATAACACTTTTCTTATTTTTGATAACATGTTAGAAAAGTCTAGCAATAGACCCCTATGCCAACACTTTTATTGTCTGTGGCTACACTAGATTTTGTGCTGCTGTAGACCTATGCTAACACTCATGAGGTCTAATGTAACATTAAATTGTGAAACACTTTGACATCTTTACCAACAACTTTAACACTACGGCTACACTTATATATGAACAGTTCTAACTTTTGCCAACACACTTTTAATCTTTGCCAACACAATTTTTATATTTTGCCAACAGAAAGAATTATAAATTATAGTCTATGGCTACATTTTTCAGGTTTTTACCAACATTTTTCATGGAAAAAGCAAAATGTTATATTGGAAAATAAATATTACCATAAAACAGTCAATACCATTAAAACACTGTCAACCATAATAACATCCAAAATACATGACTACTAATATTCAATCCACAATAGCTAAGAACAAGTTACGACCGCAATCCATAAATATAACAAAACTACTTAAGTCACTTAGCTAGCATAATATAAAATGATGAGATCAGTCAAGGAGTGACATTGTCACCGCCATAGGACTCCTCGACCGATTTCTGAGAGTCATCAATCTTCAAGTTCAAGTCTGGATTCTTCTCGGCCAACATTTTCATCATTTCTCAAACTTTTTGGTCAAGTTTTTCATCCATCACTTGTTGAAGTTGAGCCCTGATCTTAGCAGTTAGGTCCGCCACGTACTGATCAGCAACTTGAACGGATGGCGATGCTGAAGACTTCGATTTTGGTTCCTTTTTCTGAATAAGTCTCCCAATTAGATAAGATGATATGTGTTCTTTGCCATCATGAATCAATTTATCAGCAGCCTCAACACCTTCAGTTTCAAGAGCTTACTTAACATCAGCATGTAAATAAAAGTATCAAGTATTTCCCTCAAATAATTAACAGAAACATAAAATACAAACAATAACAATAATGGAAAATTATCTTAATTCCTGCTTCATAAGTCAACTACCCTATTAACAAAATAACAATATGCGGCACATCTAGAATTTCAGTAAAATTGTAAAACAATATTTACCAACACCAAACATAAAAGTAATATATAAGTAGAATTGTACTCATCAACCATGGCCATTTAAGATATCAACCAACGCCATCTATATATACAATAAATAGGACACCAGTATCTAATCTATGATCTACTACATTTATATTTTACTGCTTCCTATATGTTCCTAGCTCTCTCTTCAATTAAACCATAAGATGTTTTCCATATTATATTAGAAAAATGAGAACAGACAACATCAAGATACATACAAACTGTTAGATTGTCAGCATTACATCAAGATGACATCATTATCATTAGGTTATCATGATCAGATTTACTGTACCAAACTTAGGGACCAATTATATAATAGTTATATACAGCAGCTTAGCTTAGGGACCAAACTTAAGACATCTCTGCAAACTTAGGGACCAATTATATAATAATTATATACTTCAGCCTCCCTCTTGTAAATATAATAGTTATATACAGCAGCTAAGCTATATACAATATCTTTGCTCTTCTTCTCTCTATTTTCATTATCAATCATATATTATATATATATACACGTATATACACAAAGCATTTGAAAGTCTATCTTACGCCATTAATTTTAGCAGGTTCTCAAAAACAAATCAAAACATGAATAAATTAAAACGGCCACATATCATATTAGGAAAGAAAATCATCTAAGTATGTTAATAATATTTGCATGCCATAAGATACCTCTGCTTATTAGACTTGATCAGTTGCACATCCAGTGCATCCAACTTAATGTCCTTAAGAAATGCCGCAACAGAAACAGTGCCAAAATTACCCACGACATGGCAAATCAGAGCCATCATGTTTCCAGAGGCAGTTTATTTGTTACAATGACATTGAGTTCAATCGACTGGTCATTTTCCCAACATAAAAACACTGAATTACTTAAACAAAAGAGGCTAGCAACATTATGACAATAAGGAGCAATCTCAACTAAAGTGCAGACGTGATGAAATAATTCGCATAACAAAGAATCAGACTTCTCCTCCAATAGAAGAAGAGTTTCTCAGTTTGTAAGTTACAATAACCTGGTCAAATAATGCATGGTATAAATCAATCACTACAATATCTACAACTCAAATAAGACTAGTGCTGATATATACCATGCACAATTTAGAGGCCCAAATAATAAAATGACATAGCGAAAAGGGATATATTAATATATGTTGATTTAAATTATCGACAAGTGCAGAGGTCATAGAACAGATTATCAATGAGAACGAAATTATTTCCACGAAGAACCACCTCACATACTGGTCTCCCATTACTGGCATGCTTATGCATATATTGAGATGGAAATATTAGCATAGTAGGAAGCACAGACATGTGAGTGGATACAGGACATGATATGGGGACACAACAAATATATGTCTTTTTACATGTAAAATAAGATACGGCATGGGGACACGACACGACTCAGAAGACCAGGACCAGAGATGGCCAAGGATGAAAATGATAGTGAGATGTGAAATTCAGATTTATTACTAGGCTCACCATCAAAGCTTCAAAAACAAATTTATCATATAAATCATGGGTGATATGATAAAGAAGCAGAACAAACAAGCAACTATTAATATTCAGAAAGCAGTGTAATGATAAGAAAACTTCTCCTATAAAGGATTTATATATTGCAACATACTTGGGAAAAAGCAATTGCCCAATCAGACAGAGCTTCCATCATTAATGGCCAGAGACTCCACATTTCCATTGATATAGCAGGTGAGAAGAATGTCATATAAGAGACGATCTCCAAAACTTCCTCAAAGACCTCTATAAGATTATGCAGTTGTAAGGAAAAATAAACAGCAATATTTACTGAACTACGCAGAAGTTCTGCGGCAAAATAGAGAAGAGAATTACTATTTCCAGACTGTGCATACGACCCATGACGGCGACGGAGGTGGCGCAGCTCTTCTGTGCTTATGAAGGTAGTTGTAACACCCATGTTCTATATTCAAATTCAATTATGGTATACTGTAATCATAACACCATCTAAATAAATGTGGATATCTGATAATCACTTTATTCATTCTTCCCTTACTCTAAGAATTCAAATTGAATAACAAAAATGCTCATTCACATACATATAGGAATCAAAGACTAAGAACAGAGACAAATGTGATTTATAGTGTCCATCAAACTAAGGACCAACTGCATAATAGAGATCCAAGACCAAGAATAGAGAAAACACTAAAGTTACCCTTGAGGTTTAACATAATTACAAAAGGGCACAGTTATCCTTCAAACGAAAGGGCTATTCTTATTCACAAGTAAAACTGAATTGGGAACCTAACCTACTAAATCCCAAATCCATACAAACTTAAAGGAAGAAAAATGGTGTGAAATTGGAGGAGCTGGTGATATATAATTACATACACACAGAGGAGAAAAAAGCATGAGCGTGGACTACTACAAGATGCTCCATGTGAAAACCACCCTTTGGAAAATAAAAAAATCCCATACCTCATACTATCCACCTCACTTTCTTTCCAGACACCCACAAACAATAAGATAATGACGAAGCTCCGACATCAAAGATGCACACACACATGGAAAAATACGAGCAGTAGGAGATAACAATTAAGCGAGAGAGACAAAAATTAGACGGGAGAGATAACGCTAACCTTCGATTGGAGCTCCGGCTGCATCGTGGAAAAGAGGTGGAGGAAGTTGCATTGTGAACCCTAATTGCAGATGGAGGAGGCTGTATGCGTCGTGGAGAAGAGAAATGAGGCTGTTTATGATTTTTTTTGGAACCAAAATTGAGTGTTAGGTTGGAAAACATTATTTTTAATATTAATATTAATATTAATATTTAATATTTTTAATATTAATATTTCTAAATATATTTTTAATATTAATATTAATATTTAATATTTTTACATATAAATTATAATAAAGTTATTTTTTCCGGTAACAATCACAGCACCGTTTTTTCTTCTCCCGATCATTATGTTTAATGAGGGTATATTTGTCATTTGTAAATTTTGGGATGGAATGGATTTCAATTCCATCCATTTTGAGAAGGAATGATCAAATCCTTATTTGAAGGAATGTTGAGATTTCAATTCCATTCCTTAGGTAACCAAACATCACAATGGAATTCAGTCAATGGAATCGACCATTCCAATTCCGTCGGAATCCGATGAACCAAACGCCCCCTAAGTGTTTTGTTTTTTAGTTTTTAAATAAAATAATAACTGAGAGGGCTATAGTTTCAGAGTGAATTATTTGGATAAAATAGTCGCTCATTTGTTTGGGCAAAAATTGAAGATTGATTTTGACCCTCCCAAATATAAGTGTAAACCTGCCTATTTTTTTTCTTTCCTGGTAACGCTTTTTTTAAAGATCAATGGTAACAGCGAATTTGGTGTTACCATATATCCTATGGCAACACCTGTTACTATCAACTGTAATATTAAAAAAAGTGTTAGCGTAGATCAATTTCAAGGCATCTATGCTAACACTTTTGCTTGTAACTGTAATATCCGGATTTATTATTGAGTATTTCAGCTGTATTTGAACCCTGTATTATTCGGGATTGTGATATCGATAATTGAAGTGTGATAGTTCTCATATTTATATCCTTGTACATGAGTATGGCAACATCTAAATTTTTCCATGCAAATACGTGATAACGTACGTTAACAAGAAAGCCTAGCGTACGTTATCAGTCTGAGTTAGCGTGCGCTACGAATGTAGCATAGCGTGCGTTAACCAGCCAATAATTGAGCTGGGCGGCTAGCACATGCGCCAGCCGGACATGGGTCCGGATAAGATTCCCTCAGATGAACCTGGACACTTTTGAAGTCAACGATTGTTAACGTACGCTAAGGATTGTGTCTAGCGTACGCTAATGTGTGTTACTTACCTACGTAACCTGATGGTGCAACATACGTAATCAAGGTTAGAATCAGGATAGTTAACTATCAGGATGATAGCGTACGCTAAATTATACTGGGTAGCGCACGCTAAGAGGCTAACATACGTTATGCATGAAGGCTAACGTACGTTAAGGACAGAAAATTATAAATAAGACATCACACCATTTCATTTCAGCTCGTTCATTTCACCTATCCTTCAGTATACTTCGTGCCCAGAGATATCCCAGCCCCCTTAAACACCTTTAGAACACCTTTTCTTGATCATTGAAGATTGGAGATTACTCATTGAAGTGGAGAATCATTTTGGATTGACATATAAGCAACCGGAGTTGGATTCTACCTATTGTCTCGGTGTTTCCTTCATCTTAAGGTATGTTATACTATCTCCAACCTTGGTTCCGTATTCTTAAGGATATGATGATCATGCTATCAAGATATTAAGTTCCATTGATGAATATTCGACCAAACATCACATTTAGAAGTTGGGATGATTATGCTTAAGATATCATTGTTGTAAACATCATTGTAGAATCCTATTATGTCAAATGATGAGAGTAAGGTTATGATATTGATTAACCGTATTGAATAGCATTGCCATATTGATCGTAGACTTGAAGATTGATATCACTTTTGATAAACGGACTTAAGAAAGAATCATCGAAGGTTGTATCCTTTCTTATAAGTTGGGTTTGTTAGTTCTTTTACATGAAGTCTGAAAGTAATGATGATATTGGAATCTAGTGCATCAACCTTAGATCACCCGAACTTCACATGAGAATGATAATAGAGATTGAATATAAGTGTTACGATGATATACATTTCCTTGAATTCGAAGATGTTTGAATCCGTAGATCATTCATAGTTTTGATGAACATGTTTTGTAGAAGGATAACATACGTTAATCACTGAAGATTTCGTACGTTTCATCATCCATCAGAACAGTCCACTGACCAGTGAGAGATTGTCGGATGCTTGTTTAACGTACGCTAGGCTCTGCAGTTTACGTACGCTAACGGGCAAGGTTAACGTACGCTACGTTTGGTATGTAACGTACGTTATGGCATCAGGCGAGTCAGTCGGCTGATCAGAGAGGACTGTCGATACATGGTTAGCGTACGCTAGACTTCATAGCTTACGTGTGATAACGAGTAGGCTTAACGTACGCTACCTAGGGTACGTAACGTACGTTAAGCAGTTCAGGCAGTATATGTTTTATAAACTTCCGACCGTAATTTGGATTGTTAGATGTTCGTACGACGTTAGATGAACTCTATATTATTTCTTTTGTTTAGGGTTCGAGCTTGCTACATGATTGATCGAAGAGGCGACCTTCGAGTGCTTTGTTTTTTCGTGGAAGTATTATTCTTGTCTTCGAATCGAGGCAAGTACTTTAATTGTTTTATGTATTGATGTTATACATATTGTTGTGCATATATGTCGTTGTTGTATGTCCACCTCGTGTTGGTCCGACGGGATCATCGGGGGATCTATGCTAGCGTGCGCTGGATCATCGGGCGGGTTTTTCCACCATGAGTTGGTCTGACGGGATCATCGTGGGTTCTAGGCAGTGAACGCTGGATCGTCGGAATTACCATGTGTATGTTGTGATATCATGTTGTGATTTTCACTGTGTATGTTATTTATGAGTTTCTCATAGGAGAAGACTCGTTGGTATTTTGTCATTCATGTTGTTATTATTCTTCGTGAGATGTTGAATAATATGTTGTGGTACTTGTACTAGCATCGTTGTGCTAACCCCTCCAGGGGTGAACATTTGTTTGTGTTCAGGATCCAGGAGAACAGTGAAACAACCACTGGAGCTGCATGACGACAAGGGTGCAAAGTGATATTACGGACGGGTTTATTTGTCTAATGATTGTGTTGTTTTAATAAGTACTCGAGTACATCGTCAGTTGTGATGATTTGGATTGGGTGATGTATTAATATTTTTCCTTTGGATATTTGTATTTTCAGTATTGGTCAGAACTGTTTGTATTCTATTTCAGTTACTTTCATACGTTGGTATCTGTTATTGTCTTTTATTTCTTCAGCCTTGTAAATTCTTATGTAAAGGATTTACGGCGCTGTAATATTCCTGAATATATCGGGGGTGTTACAGAATATGGTATCAGAGCTAAGATTATGGATATCTTGGCCATTGGGTTAAAATAGGGGTCGTATATATCTTTTGAGGTAACCGGTCGTGAATAACATCAGTGTACTGCCTACGTCTTCGTGCGAACGGTGGTTGTAAGTTCCTATACCCTATCTCGTCCTTTACATGTTGTATCTATTTATACTTGAACATCGAACGATATTGTTTCCTGTATATTGAGTATTTATGCTTACAGTATGTTGAGAGGTGGATGTGGACATGGTCGCGGTCGCGGACGAGGACGAAGGAATGCCGAAAGAGAAGCTTCTCTAATCAGGCCAGCCATAGCTCAGGCGAGCCACAGAGATCTAGTAATAATGAACCGGAACCTGCTGTGCCCGAAATCCTTCGTCAGGTGGTGAACCAGATGACTCAGTTCGCCTAGGTCGTGGACCGAATGCAGGTGGCAGTAGGGTTACGACAGGGAGAACGACAACAGGGTATCCCAGACATGGGAAATTGAGGCGACCGATGGCTGCAAGAGGTGGCGAAGATGCAACCACCTAAAATCCACAGCATCTCTGAGACTCCCACCTGGGATCATTGGTTAAAGGAATTGGAGAAAATTTTTGCCGGGATTAATTGCCCTGACGACCGGAGAGCCTCTATTGCTCAGTACTTTCTGATAGGGGAAGCATCCGAGTGGTGGGAAGCCATCCGGCCTGCAGATCATGATGCGGACTGGACATAATTTAAATTGATGATGGAAGCTCAGTACTGCCCTCGTCCTGTGAGGGAAGCCAAAGTTCGGGAGTTTTTCTCCGCTCAGCCTTCAGATGTACCAGTATCTCAGGCGATTAAGACGTTTAACCAGCAGCTGGCATTTGTTCGACATCTGGTCAGAACAAATGCAGAAATGATGATCCATTTTGATATGAGGATGAAACCAGAAATCCAGAGGTACATGTCCGGTTTTGAATGTACCACTCTCCGTTAATACCAGGATAAAGATTGGCGTATGAAACCAAGGAAGCAACAATGGAGAAGTTTGTAGAATCCAAGAAGCAGAAAGTCTCCGGTAGTTTCACGGAGCACAAGAGTAGGGGCCCCGCAAGGCCCAACCATCCTTTCATTATTTCAAGAAACCTCCGCACCCATCTAAGAGCGGAAAGAACTTCGGAGCAGCATCAGCCACGATGGATGTAACCAGGAAGTGCTTTAACTGTGCCCAGACAGGGCACTATCGACGGAATTGCCCCCTACCTACCGTGACTTGTTTTGATTGTGGCCGAGAGGGACATCGTGCGGTGTTCTGTGAAGAGGCTGCAAAGTCTTTTAGAGCCCGTACACCACAGCCAGTTCAGAAGGAAGCCA
This sequence comes from Orobanche coerulescens, assembly GCA_033398695.1. Taxonomy (NCBI): domain Eukaryota; kingdom Viridiplantae; phylum Streptophyta; class Magnoliopsida; order Lamiales; family Orobanchaceae; genus Orobanche; species Orobanche coerulescens. The sequence goes on along the minus strand of CM065814.1, from coordinate 18,585,458 downwards.
ATATCCAACAGACGCAGCAAAATGTTCAGATACCTCAGAATTTTGGCCGCGGACGAGGCAGAGGACAGTGGTACCGAAAGGGGATATCGAGTGCCGGATCTGTTCCCCCACGTCTGTACGAGATGAGGAGAATAGACGATCAGGATGCTGCTGTCGCATCAGGTACTGTTCAGATCCTTTCCCAGCCAGTTAGCGTTTTATTCGATACAGGAGCTACGCATTCATTTATATCCTTGTCTTGTGTAAATCGTTTGAATATTTCTGGTTTTCATAATTGTGAGCCTTATGTTGTGGGTTTACCGAGGAGAGAGGGGATTGTTGGAAACTTAGAAACTAGAGATTTCCCTGTATCATTTGGAGGCAGAGAGTGGCTCTCAAATCTGATTATGATAGAAATGCAAGGAGACGACCTGATACTCGGAGATGATTGGCTTAATAGATATGGAGCTATTGTAAACTACCAAAAGAGGAATATCTCGCTGATAGCTGACGATGGTTCCGAAATACTGTTTGAAGGATGGAAACCAGGAAGCTCAGGAAAGATAATCAAGGCGATGAAAGCTGTCAAATTGTTGAAACAGGGCTGTACCGGATACTGGTGTTACGCAATGAAGAAAGATGACGGAAATGTAGAACTCTCATCCATTCCTGTTGTGAACGAATTTTCGGATGTGTTTCCTGGCGAATTGCCTGGACTACCTCCACGACGGGATGTAGAATTCACCATCGAGCTGGAACCAAGAGCTACACCCATTTCCAAGGCGATGTATCGTATGGCACCTATGGAGATGTATGAATTAAAGAAGCAACTGGAAGAGTTACTGGACAAAGGCTATATTCAGCCAAGCGTTTCGCGCTGGGGAGCACTAGTTCTTTTTGTTCGGAAGAAAAATGGATCGCTTCGATTGTGCATTGACTATTGAGAGCTGAACAAAATGACGATCAAGAACAAATATCCGTTGCCACGGATCGATGATTTATTTGACCAGCTACAAGGAGCAACGATGTTTTCTAAGACCGATCTAAGATCAGGATATCATCAACTGAGGATTAAGGAATCCGATGTTCCAAAATCAGCGTTCAGAACTTGCTACAGACACTATGAGTTTGTAGTGATGCCGTTTGGTCTCACTAACGCACCTGCCGTATTCATGCAATTGATGAACCGAGTGTTCATCGAGTATTTGGACAAGTTTGTGGTTGTGTTCATTTATGACATTCTGGTGTATTCTAAGAGCCCGGAAGAGCATGCACAACATTTGCGGATTGTTCTAGACCTTCTGAGGAACGAGCAATTGTACGCCAAGCTTTCTAAGTGTGAATTATGGTTAAATGAAGTAATGTTCCTTGGTCATGTGGTATCAGCAGAAGGAGTCCGAGTAGATCCCCAGAAAATCAAAGCAGTTATGGATTGGAAGCCTCCGAAGAATGTGAAAGAAGTCCGGAGTTTCTTAGGACTTGCTGGATATTATCGTCGGTTCGTGGAAGGGTTTTCCAAAATTACCCGCCCACTTACTCGACTAATGTAGAAAACTCAAAAGTTTGAGTGGAATAAGATGTGCCAGAATAGGTTTGATGAATTGAATATGAGATTGACGACCGATTTTAGCACTCCCACGGGGAACTGGAGGATTCATAGTTTACAGTGATGCTTCGAACCAAGGACTCAGATGTGTATTGATGCAGAACGAGAAGATGATCGCTTATGCCTCACGACAGCTGAAACCTTATGAAGTGAATTACCCAACGCATGATTTGGAACTGGCAGCAGTAGTTTTTAATTTGAAAATCTGGAGACATTACCTGTATGGGACTCACTGTCAGATCTTCACGGATCATAAGAGTCTCAAATACATCTCCAGTCAGAAAGAGTTGAACATGCGGCAAAGGAGATGGCTAGAACTGATTAAGGACTACGACTTAGAGATTCTGTATCAACCAGGCAAAGCAAATGTAGTGGCCGATGCACTTAGCTGAAAGTCTGTTTCTATTCAGATGCCAGAGACTCTAACTTCCCAACTCAGCATTCAACGAGAAATGATTCGCGAAGGAATTTAAGTGTGGTTGCAAAGAGTCCAAGGACAACTGTGTGTGATGGAATTAACTTCATCGTTAATCGAAGAAATCAAATCTAAGCAAGTAAATGATCCTCTAATGATTCGGTTACGTGATGAAGTGATCAGGGGAAAGGCCCCAGGATTCGTAATTCATGATGATGGAGTTTTGAGATTTCAGGACCGACTCTGCATTCCCGATGTCAATGTTTTGAAGCAGACAATTATGAAGGAAGCTCACAGTACGCCCTATTCTATCCACCTGGGCACCAGCAAGATGTATAAAGACCCTGAAGCAGAACTTCTGGTGGGGCGACATGAAGAAAGATTTAGCGGATTATGTCTCGAAGTGTTTGACTTGTCAATAGGTTAATATCGAGCATCAACGACCTGCCAGAATGCTGAAGCCGCTCCCGATTCCTGAATGGAAGTGGGAGGACATATCGATGGACTTTATCACTAATATGCTTAGAACCAAAACAGGAATGAACATGATTTGGGTAATAGTTGATCATTTAACCAAATCGGCTCATTTTCTAGGCATTAAGGACACTTGGGGACCCGAGAAGTTGGCACGAGTATTTATTTCATAGATAGTCCGATTACATGGTACGCCGAAGACCATTATTTCTGACCGAGGCGGACATTTTGTGTCTCATTTTTGGAAAGCAGTCATAAGGCCTTGGGTACCGAATTGAATTTCAGCACAGCTTATCACCCACAGACAGATGGACAATCCGAGAGGACTATTCAAACGGTGGAAGACATGCTAAGGGCCTGTGCCTTAGATTGGTCAACTGATTGGGAAGTTCATCTGCCATTAATTGAATTCACCTACAACAATAGTTGGCATGCTTATATTAAGATGGCACCGTTTGAGGCATTATACGGGAGGAGATGTAGATCGCCCCTATGCTGGGACGATTCATCAGACTTGATCGGGACGGAACCAGAATTGATCGTACAGACACGAGAGAAGATAGCCTTGATTCGCGAAAGGCTGTTAACCGCCCAGAGTCGATAGAAATCTTACGCAGACGTACGCCGTCGCCCGTTGGAGTTCAGTACTGGAGATCACATACTTTTAAAGGTTTCTCCTACTTGGGGAATCTTTCGTTTCGGAAGGAAGGGGAAGTTGAGTCCGAGATATATCGGACCATTCGAGATTCTCGAGAGAGTTGGAGAGTTAGCATATAGATTGGCATTACCGCCGTCATTGAGCCATGTTCATAACGTGTTCCACGTATCCCAGCTATGAAAGTATATACCGGACCTAGTCATGTCATTGATTTCGATGAGATCGAAGTCACTCAGGATGACACGTTTGAAGAGAGACCGATCAGAATACTCGAGAGTCGAGTTAAGCAAATGAGGAACAAACTGATCCCCTTGGTTAAGGTTCAGTGGTCGCGCCACGGAGTGAAAGAAGCCACTTGGGAAACGGAGGATAGCATGAGGTCCAGATATCCAGAGTTATTTTCGTCTTGAGTTTCGGGACGAAACTTCTTTTTAGTAGGAGAGTATGTAATATCCGGATTTATTATTGAGTATTTCAGCTGTATTTGATCCCTGTATTATTCGGGATTGTGATATCGATAATTGAAGTGTGATAGTTCTCATATTTGTATCCTTGTACATGAGTATGGCAACATGTAAATTTTCCCATGCAAATACGTGATAACGTACGTTAACAAGGAAGCCTAACGTACGTTATCAGTCTGAGTTAGCATGCGCTACGAATGTAGCATAGCGTGCGTTAACCAGCCAATAATTGAGCTGGGCGGCTAGCACATGCGCCAGCCGGACATAGGTCCGGATAAGATTCCCTCGGATGAACCTGGACACTTTTGAAGTCAACGATTGTTAACGTACGCTAAGGATTGTGTCTAGCGTACGCTAATGTGTGTTACATACGTACGTAACCTGATGGTGTAACATATGTAATCAAGATCAGAATCAGGATAGTTAACTATCAGGATGATCGCGTACGCTAAATTATGCTGGGTAGCGCACGCTAAGAGGCTAACGTACGTTATGCATGAAGGCTAACGTACGTTAAGGATAGAAAATTATAAATAAGACATCACACCATTTCATTTCAGCTCGTTCATTTCACCTATCCTTCAGCATACTTCGTGCCCAGAGATATCCCAGCCCCCTTAAACACTTTTATAACACCTTTTCTTGATCATTGAAGATTAGAGATTACTCATTGAAGTGGAGAATCATTTTGGATTGACACACAAGCAACCGGAGTTGGATTCTACCTATTGTCTCGGTGTTTCCTTTATCTTAAGGTATGTTATACTATCTCCAACCTTGGTTCCATGTTCTTAAGGATATGATGATCATGCTATCAAGATATTAAGTTCCATTGATGAATTATTAGACCAAACATCACATTTAGAAGTTGGGATGATTATGCTTAAGATATCATTGTTGTAAACATCATTGTAGAATCCTATTATGTCAAATGATGAGAGTAAGGTTCTGAAATTGATTAACCGTATTGAATAGCGTTGCCATATTGATCGTAGACTTGAAGATTGATATCACTTTTGATAAACGAACTTAAGAAAGAATCATCGAAGGTTGTATCCTTTCTTATAAGTTGGATTTGTTAGTTCTTTTAGATGAAGTCTGAAAGTAATGATGATATTGGAATCTAGTGCATCAACCTTAGATCACCCGAACTTCACATGAGAATGATAATCTAGATTGAATATAAGTGTTGCGATGATATACATTTCCTTGAATTCGAAGATGTTTGAATCCGTAGATCATTCATAGTTTTGATGAACATGTTATGTAGAAGGATAACATACGTTAATCACTGAAGATTTCGTACCTTTCATTATCCATCAGAATAGTCGACTGACCAGTGAGAGATTGTCGGATGCTTGTTTAACGTATGCTAGGCTCTGCAGTTTACGTACGCTAACGGGCAAGGTTAACGTACGCTACGTTTGGTACGTAACGTACGTTATGGCATCAGGTGAGTCAGTCGGCTGATCAGAGAGGACTGTCGATACATGGTTATCGTACGCTAGACTTCATAGCTTATGTGCGCTAGCGCGTAGGCTTAACGTACGCTACCTAGGGTACGTAACGTACGTTAAGCAGTTCAGGCAGTATACATTTTATAAACTTCCGATCATAATTTGGATTGTTAGATGTTCGTACAACGTGAGATGAACTCTATATTATTTCTTTTGTTTAAGGTTCGAGCTTGATACGTGATTGATCGAAGGGGCGACCTTCGAGTGTTTCGTTTTTCGTGGAAGTATTATTCTTGTCTTCGAATCGAGGCAAGTACTTTAATTGTTTTATGTATTGATGTTATACATATTGTTGTGCATATATGTCGTTGTTGTATGTCCACCTCGTGTTGGTCCGATGGGATCATCGGGGGATCTATGTTAGCGTGCGCTGGATCATCGGGCGGTTTTTCCACCACGGGTTGGTCTGACGGGATCATCGTGGGTTCTAGGCAGTGAACGCTGGATTGTCGGAATTACCATGTGTATGTTGTGATATCATTTTGTGATTTTCACTGTGTATGTTATTTATGAGTTTCTCGTAGGAGGAGACTCGTTGGTATTTTGTCATTCATATTGTTATTATTCTTCGTGAGATGTTGAATAATATGTTGTGGTACTTGTACTAGCATCGTTGTGCTAACCCCTTCGGGGGTGAACATTTATTTGTGTTCAGGATCCAGGAGAGCAGTGAAACAACCACTGGAGCTGCATGACGGCGAGGGTGCAGATTGATATTACGGCCGGGTTTATTTGTCGAATGATTGTGTTGTTTTAATAAGTACTCGAGTACGCCGTCGGTTGTGATGATTTGGATTGGGTGATGTATTAATACTTTTCCTTTGGATATTTGTATTTTCAGTATTGGTCAGAACTGTTTTTATTCTATTTCAGTTACTTTCATATGTTGGTATATGTTATTGTCTTTTATTTCTTCAGCCTTGTAAATTCTTATGTAAAGGATTTACGGCGCTGTAATATTCCTGAATATATCGGGGGTGTTACAGTAACATCGAAATAAACATTGCTAACGACCATTTGTGGTGTAGTATCAGATGTATCTTCTACAATCAAAAACTCTAAAAAAGAACTCCTCTACCTGTATAGGAGAACTTGAAACATCCACACATCTTATTATCAAAGTCATTTGTTCTTTATGGCTTGCGTCTGGAGTACAATCAAGAATAACTAAAAAATATTTTGCCCTTTTGATTTTCTTTATGATTTCATTCTTTACCTCAGATGCCAACACTTCAATCAATTCATTTTGAATTTTGTGACTAAGATAATGACAATGTGTTTTTTTGTCTTGGATAAGCCGAAAATGTTGTTTCATAACAAGATCAAACTCAGCAGTCATTTCAATTATGCCTAAAAAGTTTCCATTGGACTCTTCAAAAAGTTTCTCATTTGTTCCGCGAAAAGCTAATGTATTTTTTGTTAGACATTTCACAACGACAATTATTCTAAGCAAAACTTCTTTCCAATGATCGGTATCTTTTTTTATCAATTCTTGCAACTCGTTATCAAGTGTTTGATTTTTGTCCAACCTTAGTCGCAACTCGGTCCAAATTCTAAAGTTAGTCATGTTTTCTGGACTATTGCTGCCCAAGATCGTTCTTTCTTCTCATGTTCAATCTTTGGCCAAGTTCTTTCCAACAATTAAAACCTTCCCTTGCTAGTTGACTTCTTGATCGACCATCTTTGAAAAGTTTACAACAAAAACAAAACACTTTATCTATCTCCTTAGAATAAATCAACCACTTTCTATCATAACAATCACCATTTCTTAATTTACGAACATAAAATTCACAAGAGAAATGTCTACCTACATTATCTTTTGGAAATATGATGTTAGTTTCCCTACAGACCCTTTTTCTACAAGCAAAGTTTTTATTTTTGAATTCAACCCATCCCAAACTTCGGATCAAATACATTAACACTAACATTTTCGATATTCTCATCATCACAAGCATTATCTACGTTTTCATTATCACAAGTATTATCAACATTTTCGTCATCACAAGCATCATCTACGTTTTCATCAACACAAACATCATCGATGTTATCATCGTCACAAGTAGCATCTTTGTTTTCATCGTCACAAACATTATCGCAAGGATTTTCAACCGGAATTTCAACGGGGCTTTCAGAAACATTTATTTGTCTAACAATAAACTTATTCATGGATCCTTGCATAGGTTGAACAATTTCTACTGCTCTTTCTTTTCCTTTTTCTATTTTAAGCACCAGATGGTTGTGAACGAGGAAACATATTTAAATGAAATAATATAAAAGTAGAATATGATTAAATTTAAGGAGGAATTATGGAAAGAAAATACCTGATATCATCGATTAGGGCAGAAGTAGAAGTGCAGAACCGTCGATTAGATTTAAGGCAGAACCGTCGAAGTCCAGCAGCCAGCAGATGCCGAAATCGATCAACAAACCAAACTCAGAAACAGAATCAGATCAGTAGGGAGGGGCGTGTGTGTGAATCGTGATACGATGGGCAGAAGACAGAAGCTGAGAAGTGTAACACCCCCGATATATTCAGGAATATTACAGCGCCGTAAATCCTTTACATAAGAATTTACAAGGCTAAATAAAGGAAATGACAATAACAGATACCAGTTTATGAAATTTCTGAAATAAAATTCAACCGACTGGTTCAAAACCGAAATTACCAATATTCCAAGAAGAGTTATTATTACATCACTAAAATCCAAACATTATAAATCGACGACGTACTCGAGTACTTATTAAAATAACCAACAAATGACAGACAGTAAACCCGGTCGGAACATCACTCGGCACCCTCGTCGTCATGCATCTCCAGTAGTTGTTTTCCTGCTCTCCTAGATCCTGAACATACACAAATGTTCACCCCCGAAGGGGTTAGCACAACGATGCTAGTACAAGTACAATAATCATACAACAGTGATATAATCAACAGCTATATCATAACAAGTTTCTCCAACGAGAATATCCACAACACATATCATATCATAACAGTTTCAACATACTGATGGTATTCCAACGATCCAGCGCACACAGCTATAGATTCCCATGATGATCCCGTCGGACCAACACATGGTGGAACTACCTGTCCAACGATCCAGCGCACACAGCTATAGATTCCCATGATGATTCCTGTCGGATCAACGCATGGTGGACATATATTCACAACATATTTACACGATACAATCACATCATAATTGTCATAATATAAACAATTCTAATTAGAGTACTTGCCTCGGTTTGAAGACAAGAACAATACTTCCACAAAACAAACACTCGAAAGTCGTCCTCCTCAATCAATCACGCAACAAGATCAAACCTTAACAAAAGAAATGATATAGGATTTATCTCACGTCATACGGATGTTTAACAATTCGATTTACGGCCAAAAGTTCATAAAATGCAATCTGACTGAACTGCTTAGCGCACGCTAAGTACTCTGTGTAGCGTGCGTTAAGTCTTCCCGATAGCGCACGCAAACAACAAAGACTAGCGTACGCTAACTATGCATAGTCAGTACTTCACTGACCAGCCAACTGACTCGTCTGATGGTCTAGCGTACGTTACGTACCAAACGTAGCGCACGCTAACTCGTGCTCGATAGCGCACGTTAAACTTCATAGCATAGCGTGCGCTATCTATGCATGGCGATTCTTTGGCGAGCGAGAAGCTGTTCTTGCCATGATCGAAACAATGAAATCTTGCGTGATAATTCATGTTACTTCCATGAATACCATGTTCATACCCTTATGAATGATTTTATGGATAAAGACAACTTCGGATTCAAGGATATGCATACCAATTTAAAACCATATTCCATTCCGACTTCAAATCTTCATACGACAATTCGAAAAGCTTAACGGTTGATATCAACACCTCTATATCAATCCATATTATCATGCTGAAGTTGATAAATGTTCTATCTATACTAGATAAATCCTTCCATGATCAAACCTTTAGATTTATCTAACAATAAGGATGTTAACGTCTAGTCCAAGATTACTATGAAATCATCTATTAGATTCGGTTTACCAATGATAGAAGCTTCTCTTCACATATTCAGTGTAATAAGATTCGAATCATGATGATTATAATCAAGGTATTTAAGGCTTATTCATCTCACCATTCCAAACATGATATACTTGGATAATTCATCTATGAAAATCCATATCTTGTTAACATGATCATCCAAATCGTTAAAATCCAACTCTAAGTCTTGAGATAGATTGAACATACCTTAATATGATGAAAATCACTGAACCGTAAGGTAGAATCCAACTCCGGTTGGTTGTATGCCACTCCAAGGTGCTATCCCACTTCAATGAATACTCCCAAGTGATAACCAATATACAAACACCCACAAGATGTGCTCTAAGTATGTGGTAGGATATCTCAGCTCTCTGGCCTCTCAAGTATGCAGAAGGAACGAGTAAAATGTAAGACAAAACGAGTTGTTGTCCTATTTATAATATTCTGCATTTTAACAAGTTAGCGCACGCTACTAAGCATTCCTTAGCGTGCGCTAATAATGGTTGACTTCAGAATTGTCTGGGTGCGTCCGCGGGAATCTTATCCGGACCCATGTCCCGGCTGGCGCATGTGCTAGCTGTCCCGCTCAATAATTGAGTCCTTAGCGCACGTTACTCCTACCTGCATAGCGTGCGCTAATAATAGCCCGATAGCGCGCGTTAAGATACATTCTTAGCGTGCGCTATCACGAGGTTGCATGAGCAATTTTGCATGTTTCTATACTTATGCACAATGATATCAATACACAAAATATCATGCTCCAATAATCAAAACCACCAATCCGAATAATACAGGGTTTGAATACAGATGAAATACACCGTAATAAATCCGGATATTACATACTCTCCTACTAAAAAGGAGTTTCGTCTCGAAACTCAAGACGAAAATAACTCGGGATATCCAGACTTCATATCAGCTTCCGTTTCCCAAGTGGCTTCTTCCATTCCGTGACGTGACCATTGAACTTTGACCAAAACGATTGATTTGTTCCTCAGCTGCTTAACTCGACTCTCGAGTATCTTAACCGGTCTTTCTTCAAACGTCCCATCCTGCTCGATTTCGATCTCGCCGAAATCAATGATATGGAGGATCCGTATATACCTCCATAACTGGGATACGTGGAACACGTTATGAACATGGCACAATGACGGCGGCAACGCCAATCTGTATGCCAACTCCCCAACTCTCTCGAGGATCTCAAATGGTCCGATATATCTCGGACTCAGCTTTCCTTTCCTTTCGAAACGAAAGATTCCCCGAGTAGGAGAAACCTTCAAAAGTACGTGATCTCCAGTACTGAACTCCAATGGGCGGCGGCGTACGTCTGCATAGGATTTCTGGCGGTCAACAGCCTTTCACGAATCAAGGCTATCTTCTCTCGAGTCTGCACGATCAACTCTGGTTCTGTTCCGATCAAGTATGACGAATCGTCCCAGCATAGGGGCGATCTGCATCTCCTTCCGTATAATGCCTCAAACGGTGCCATCTTTATGGAAGCATGACAACTATTGTTGTAGGTGAATTCAATCAACGGTAGATGAACTTCCCAATCGTTTGACCAATCTAAGGCACATGCCCTTAGCATGTCTTCCACCGTTTGTATAGTTCTCTCAGATTGTCCGTCAGTCTGCGGGTGATAAGCTGTACTAAAGTTCAATTCGGTCCCCAAGGCCTTATGAACTGCTTTCCAAAAGTGAGACATAAAACAGCCGTCTCGATCAGAAACAATGGTCTTCGGCGTACCATGCAATCGAACTATCTCCGAAATAAATACTCGTGCCAACCTCTCTGGTCCCCACGTATCCTTAATGCCTAGAAAATGAGCTGATTTGGTTAAACGATCAACTATCACCCAGATCATGTTCATTCCTGTCCTGGTTTTCGGCATATTAGTGATAAAGTCCATCGATATGTCCTCCCACTTCCATTCAGGAATCGGGAGTGGCTTCAACATTCCGGCAGGTCGTTGATGCTCGATATTAACCTGCTGACAAGTCAAGCATTTCGAAACATAGTCCGCTACATCTTTCTTCATGTTGCCCCACCAGAAATTCTGCTTCAAATTCTTATACATCTTACTGGTGCCCGGGTGGATAGAATAGGGCGAACTGTGAGCTTCCTTCATAATCGTCTGTTTCAGAACATCAACATCGGGAACACAGAGTCGGTTCTGAAATCTCAAAACTCCATCATCATGAATTATGAATCCGGGGGCCTTTCCTTTGATCACTTCATCACGTAACCGAATCATCAGAGGATCATCTGCCTGTTTAGATTTGATTCCTTCGGTCAATGATGAAGTTATCTCCATCACGCACAGTTGTCCTTGGACTCTTTGTAACCATACTTCAATTCCTTCACGAATCATCTCTCGTTGAAGGCTAAGTTGGGAGGTCAGCGTCTCCAGCATCTGAATAGAGACAGGCTTGCGGCTAAGTGCATCGGCCACTACATTCGCTTTGCCTGGATGATATAAAATCTCCAAGTCATAGTCCTTAATCAGTTCTAACCATCTTCTTTGCCGCATGTTTAATTCTTTCTGACTGAATATGTACTTGAGACTCTTGTGATCCGTAAAGATCTAACAGTGAGTCCCGTACAGATAATGCCTCCAGATTTTCAAAGCAAAAACTACTGCTGCTAGCTCTAAATCATGTGTCGGGTAATTCACTTCATAAGGTTTGTGTCATGACGCATAAGCGATCACCTTATCATTCTGCATCAATACGCACCCAAGTCCTTGGTTCGAAGCATCACTGTAAACTATGAATCCTCCAGTTCCCTGCGGAAGTGATAGAATCGGTGCCGTCGTCAATCTCTTCTTCAATTCATCAAAGCTAATCTGACACAATTCATTCCACTCAAACCTTTGAGTTTTCTGCAGGAGTCGAGTAAGTGGGCGGGAGATTTTAGAAAACCCTTCCACGAATCGACGATAGTATCCAGCAAGTCCTAAGAAGCTTCGGACTTCTTTCACGTTCTTAGGAGGCTTCCAATCTATAATTGCTTCGATCTTCTGAGGATCTACTCGGAATCCTTTAGCTGACACCACATGGTCGAGGAACATTACTTCCTTTAGCCAGAATTCACACTTAGAGAGTTTGGCGTACAATTGCTCGTTTCTCAAAAGTTCCAACACAATCCGCAAATGCTGCGCATGTTCCTCCGGGCTCTTAGAATACACCAGAATGTCATCAATAAACACGACCACAAATTTATCCAAAAATTCAATGAACACACGGTTCATCAATTGCATAAATACAGCAGGTGCGTTAATGAGACCAAACGGCATCACTACAAACTCATAATGTCCGTAGCGAGTTCTGAACGCTGATTTCGGAACATCAGATTCCTTAATCCTCAGTTGATGATATCCTGATCTCAGATCGATTTTAGAAAATACTGTCGCCCCTTGCAGCTGGTCAAACAGATCATCAATCCGTGGTAACGGATATTTGTTCTTAATCGTCATTTTGTTCAGCTCTCGATAGTCAATACACAGTCGAAGCGATCCATCCTTCTTTCGGACAAAGAATCGGGCGCTCCCGTGGTGAAACGCTTGGCTGAATATAGCCCTTGTCCAGTAACTCCTCTAGTTGCTTCTTCAGTTCGTACATCTCAGTAGGTGCCATACGATACGGCGCCTTGGAAATTGGTGTAGCTCCGGGTTCCAGCTCAATGGTAAATTCCACATCCCTTCGTGGAGGTAGTCCAGGTAACTCGTCAGGAAATACATCTGGAAATTCGTTCACAACAGGAATGGACGAAAGTTCCACAATTTCGTCTTCTTTCTTCATTGCATAACACCAATATCCGGTACAGCCCTGTTTCAACAATCTGACAGCTTTCATCGCTTTGATCAATTTTCCTGAGCTTCCCGGTTTCCATCCTTCGAACAGTACTTCGGAGCCATCATCAGCGATCAGTGAAATATTCCTCCTTCGGTAGTCTACAATTGCTCCATACCGATTAAGCCAATCGTCTCCGAGTATCAGGTCATCTCCTTGCATTTCTATCACGATCAGATTTGAGAGCCACTCTCTGCCCCCAAATGATACAAGGAAATTTCTAGTTTCTAAATTTCCGACAATTCTCTCTCCACTCGGTAAACCAACAACATAAGGTTCACAAGTATAAAAACCGGAAATATTCAAACGATTTACACAAGATAAAGATATGAAAGAATGTGTAGCTCCTGTATCGAACAAAACGCTAACTGGCTGGGAAAGGATTTGGGCAGTGCACGATGCGACAGAACATCCCGATCATCTGTCCTCCTCATCTCATACAAACGTGGGGAACAGATCCGGCACTCGATGTCCCCTTTCGGTCCCATTGTCCTCTGCCTCGCCCGCGGCCAAAATTCCGAGGCATCCGAACACTTTGCCGCGTTTGTTGGACACCGCTTCCTTCGAATCGGCCGTGATGAACGGGTTCCATTGTACTTAGTGGCGTCCTTACAAAACGCCGCATGGTGCCCTTCTGTCCGCACTCAAAACATGTAGCTGGAGTGCGCAAACAATCACGCCAAAGGTGGCCTGGGCGACCATAGTTAAAGCACTTCCTAGCTGTATCCGTCGTGGCTGACATTGTTCCGTAATTCTTTCCGCTCTTAGATGGGTGCGGAGGTTTCTTGAAAGAAAAAGAAGACTGGGCCTTGCGGGGCCCACTGCTCTTGTGCTCTGTAAAAGTACCAGAGACTTTCTGTTTCTTCGACTCCATAAACTTCTCCATTGTTGCTTCTTTTATTTCGTACGCCAACGCCTTATCCTGGTATTGGCGGAGAGTGGTACATTCAAAACCGGACATGTACCTCTGGATTTCTGGTTTCATCCTCATTTCAAAATGAATCATCATCTCCGCATCTGTTCTGACCAGATGTCGAACAAATGCTAACTGCTGGTTAAACGTCTTAATCATCTGGGATACGGGTTCGTCTGATGGTTGAGCGGAGAAAAATTCCCGAATTTTGGCTTCCCTCACAGGACGAGGGCAATACTGAGCTTCCATCATCATTTTAAATTCCGTCCAATCGGCATCATGATCTGCAGGTCGGATAGCTTCCCACCACTCGGATGCTTCCCCTATCAGAAAGTACTGGGCAATAGGAGCTCTCCTGTTGTCCGGGCAATTAATTCCAGCAAAAATTTTCTCCAGTTCCTTCAACCAATGGTCCCAAGTGGGAGTCTCGGAAAAGCCGTCAAATTTGGGTGGTTGCATCTTTGCCACTTCTTGTAACCATCGGTCACCTCGATTTCCCATTTTTGGAATCCTTTGTTGTCCATCTCCCTGCTGAATTCCTGCCGCCACTTGCATTCGGTCCACGACCTGAGCGAACTGAGTCATCTGGTTCACGACTTGACGAAGGATTTCTGGCACACCAGGCTCCGGTTCGTTATTGATAGATTGCTGCGGCTCGCCTGAGCTATGACTAGCCTGATTAGAAGGCGACGCCTCCCTTTCAGCATTCCTTCGTCCGCGTCCACGTCCACGTCCGCCTCTCAACATACTGTAAGCACAAGTACTTAATACACAGGAAACATCATCGTTCTAATATTCAAGTATAAAGAGACACAACATGTAAAGAACGAGATAGAGTTTAGGAACTTACAACCACCGTTCGCATGAAGACATAGGCAGTGCAGTGATGTCATTTACGGCCGGTTACCTCAAAAGACATAAATGACCCCTATTTTAACCCAACGGCCAAGATATCCATAATCTTAGCTCTGATACCATATTCTGTAACACCCCCGATATATTCAAGAATATTACAGCGCCGTAAATCCTTTACATAAGAATTTACAAGGCTAAATAAATGAAATGACAATAACAGATACCAGTTTATGAAATTTCTGAAATAAAATTCAACCGACTGGTTCAAAACCGAAATTACCAATATTCCAAGAAGAGTTATTATTACATCACTAAAATCCAAACATTATAAATCGACGACGTACTCGAGTACTTATTAAAATAACCAACAAATGACAGACAGTAAACCCGGTCGGAACATCACTCGGCACCCTCGTCGTCATGCATCTCCAGTAGTTTTTTTCCTGCTCTCTTATATCCTGAACATACACAAATGTTCACCCCCGAAGGGGTTAGCACAACGATGCTAGTACAAGTACAATAATCATACAACAGTTATATCATAACAAGTTTCTCCAACGAGAATATCCACAACACATATCATATCATAACAGTTTCAACATACTGATGGTATTCCAACGATCCAGCGCACATAGCTATAGATTCCCATGATGATCCCGTCGGACCAACACATGGTGGAACTACCTGTCCAACGATCCAGCGCACACAGCTATAGATTCCCATGATGATTCCCGTCGGATCAACGCATGGTGGACATATATTCACAACATATTTACACGATACAATCACATCATAATTGTCATAATATAAACAATTCTAATTAGAGTACTTGCCTCGGTTTGAAGACAAGAACAATACTTCCACAAAACAAACACTCGAAAGTCGTCCTCCTCAATCAATCACGCAACAAGATCAAACCTTAACAAAAGAAATGATATAGGATTTATCTCACGTCATACGGATGTTTAACAATTCGATTTACGGCCAAAAGTTCATAAAATGCAATCTGACTGAACTGCTTAGCGCACGCTAAGTACTCTGTGTAGCGTGCGTTAAGTCTTCCCGATAGCACACGCAAACAACAAAGACTAGCGTACGCTAACTATGCATGGTCAGTACTTCACTGACCAGCCAACTGACTCGTCTGATGGTCTAGCGTACGTTACGTACCAAACGTAGCGCACGCTAACTCGTGCTCGATAGCGCACGTTAAACTTCATAGCATATCGTGCGCTATCTATGCATGGCAGTTTACTGCTGAGCAGTAAACTGTTCTTGCCATGATCGAAACAATGAAATCTTGCGTGATAATTCATGTTACTTCCATGAATACCATGTTCATACCCTTATGAATGATTTTATGGATAAAGACAACTTCGGATTCAAGGATATGCGTACCAATTTAAAACCATATTCCATTCCGACTTCAGATCTTCATACGACAATTCGAAAAGCTTAACGGTTGATATCAACACCTCTATATCAATCCATATTATCATGCTGAAGTTGATAAACGTTCTATCTATACTAGATAAATCCTTCCATGATCAAACCTTTAGATTTATCTAACAATAAGGATGTTAACGTCTAGTCCAAGATTACTATGAAATCATCTATTAGATTCGGTTTACCAATGATAGAAGCTTCTCTTCACATATTCAGTGTAATAAGATTCGAATCATGATGATTATAATCAAGGTATTTAAGGCTTATTCATCTCACCATTCCAAACATGATATACTTGGATAATTCATCTATGAAAATCCATATCTTGTTAACATGATCATCCAAATCGTTAAAATCCAACTCTAAGTCTTGAGATAGATTGAACATACCTTAATATGATGAAAATCACTGAACCGTAAGGTAGAATCCAACTCCGGTTGGTTGTATGCCACTCCAAGGTGCTATCCCACTTCAATGAATACTCCCAAGTGATAACCAATATACAAACACCCACAAGATGTGCTCTAAGTATGTGGTAGGATATCTCAGCTCTCTGGCCTCTCAAGTATGCAGAAGGAACGAGTAAAATGTAAGCCAACACGAGTTGTTGTCCTATTTATAATATTCTGCATTTTAACAAGTTAGCGCACGCTACTAAGCATTCCTTAGCGTGCGCTAATAATGGTTGACTTCAGAATTGTCCGGGTGCGTCCGCGGGAATCTTATCCGGACCCATGTCCCGGCTGGCGCATGTGCTAGCTGTCCCGCTCAATAATTGAGTCCTTAGCGCACGTTACTCCTACCTGCATAGCGTGCGCTAATAATAGCCCGATAGCGCGCGTTAAGATACATTCTTAGCGTGCGCTATCACGAGGTTGCATGAGCAATTTTGCATGTTTCTATACTTATGCACAATGATATCAATACACAAAATATCATACTCCAATAATCAAAACCACCAATCCGAATAATACATGGTTTGAATACAGATGAAATACACCGTAATAAATCCGGATATTACAAGAAGCAGAATTCGAGCCGTTGTGTTGTGCGTATATGAATGAAGAGGATGATAGGCGGTATATTAGAAGCCCAATGAACCTACTATTAATTAGTGTTAAAAAAAATTTTGCTGCCCCCTTAGTGCCTGATGCCCATGGCCCAAGCCATCATGGCCATGGGCTTGGGCCGTCCCTGTGTATGGACTTTGGTTTCAATTTCAGTTTCTGTATCCAGCCCGTAACTTTTGGATGAGTCCCAGTTTCGGGTATTCTGGTCTGGTTATCGGGTGGGTCTCGGATTTATCCAACCCAATAACAGTCCTACACACAATCGATGAGGGATAAACTTGTCCCTACTCTTTTACGTAGGTTAATGTAAATTACATGCAACGTGATGATATTCACCTACATCATGTTTCTCTAAGCAACACCGAAAGAAGTTGCAGTACTCTCAACAAATTTTCTTGCACCCTTGAATCATCTCTTGTCCCCATTGTGCCTTGCAAATGTACAGATTCCCGTCCTTGATGGTGGCTGATATCAGCTGGTGTTTGCCGCCTTTGTCTCAATCGGCTGTTCTCGTTAGAACCGACAAGAAGTAATACAATGTTCCGTCAACCATAGGGGTCGAAGTCTCCAATATTTTGTCAATTGCCACCGCCCCGGAGTCGAACCCGCCCTATAACAGAATCTTCAGTTTGCTTGCCCAAGGAAAATATAAATATCCTATAAAGACCGTCTCGCGGTGAGACGGACGTGAGACAATAAAAAAAGACAAGATTGTTCAAACTTTTCAACATATATTTAGTACTTTCAAGTGGTTTTATATAGTTGGGATATCACCAAGACTACGGCCACTTCTTTAATTATGTTATTAAAATTATTAATTTCATCCTTAATTTCACAGATTGTACTTAATTAGACAACCTGGCGCGATACTGCATAAAACTAATTATTAGGAATGATGCTTTGATGCAACGCTCTAGGATATGATTTAATTGTATGTGAAAAAAATTATTGCATGTCATGTTGTTGCAGATTGTATAATTAGTTATAATCAGTATACATCTTAACCATAGTACTCACTCTTTAATGCATATTTAAATGATTGACTATTGATAGTTAGGGGGCAACACATTGATTGTCCATGAAAAGCCCCTACCTCCAGAGCCGGAGCTAGGGGGAGCCGGAGCTAGGGGTGGGTCTATGGACAAGCCTGAAAATTCGATTCAGTTCGAAGTGTTCGGTTCGAAAAAACTCAGTTCGTGGCTCGATTCGGGGCACCAAACGTAGAGCCAAACTCTGTAAAATAAAGTTCGGCGATCGGATAGAACCGTTCGGCTTGGTTCGGTGCTTTGGCCCAAAGACCCTCGGTTCGACTTATTTAGGTATTTTCTTCACATCGTCTTGAATTATGTTATTTTTTTAACCCTTTTGTATCAGGCCTAGATCTTGAATTTATATGGGGATTCCTTTTTCTTTTTTTTCGGTTTTTTTAAGTTCCGGACGTTGTCTTTTTTTATTTAATATTTTCTAAATTTATTTTTTAAATTATTTCTCAGAAGGTGAAAGTGCAGATCTTGGTTAATTATTCAGTTATGTTGGTGTGTGATTTTTTCTTTATTTTTTAGGGTGCTGTCTTTTTGTTCTGGTCCAGTTAATAGAGATTTTATTTATTTATTTGCTTGTTGATTCGAAAAATCGATCCGAATCGAACTATATTCGAACGGTGCGAAAAATCGAGCCAAATCAAGTCGAACTATATAAAAAAATTAGTCTTCTAGTCGAACCGAACCTCAAATTCTGAGGTTCGAAATTTTTGAGCCGAATCGAACCTAAGGTCCGAATAATTTCGAGCCGAACCGAACCCAATGAAGGTTTGATACAGTTCGACTCATTTACAACCCTAGCTAGGGGACCAGCATGGTCAATGATACTGTTGGGAAAAACGACACAAAGATATCACAACGAAAATGCGGAACCTTGTTCGACAACTTTCTCAATCTCAATTGTAACTTCGAGGTTACCGACAATTAGAGTAAATCAAATACAAGTCGACAAACAATACAAATGATATCAAAAACAATAAACAACGAGACACAATTTTTAACGTGGAAAACCCCTCAAGAAGAGAGTAAAAACCACTGGACCGAAGCTGCTTAAATCCACTATCACCAATTCACAATACATGATTCATCCCTAGTATAAACTAGAGGTATACAACGATAATCTTCAAATACTTGGTATTAAATAATCTTCAAGTATTTGGAATACACAACAACAACAACAAGATCGAGAAAGAAAAACACCATAAATATCTTACACAAAAAGCTAACAAAATACCCGAACTTCCGGACTCAAAACCCTAATCTACTCCGGTGAAAAAATTTGCCCAATCGCTACCAAGCTCTTGTCAAAATATCACGACGATCCGATCGGTACAACTCTAGGAAATTGAACAAGTATATCTCTCTATTTTTCTTCTCTCTTGTATCTCTCTCTCTCTCTCTCTCGTGTATGAAGTCTCTCAAAATGGTGTGAAGAAGTGAAGTAAACCACAGCAAAAACGCTGTTAAAAAGAACATTCCAGCTGAGTTGACTTCATGTGCTGTGGCCCAGAGAGTGTGTGCCGCGGCACACTCAAGAAAATAGCGTTTGGAGGCTCCCAGAGGGCCGCGACACATAGGATGCGTGCCGCAGTGCGGAATACAGCGGGGGAGGGAGAGTTTTCAGGGGGCCGCGGCCCGGAGGGCTTGTGCTGCCGTCCGGAGTCCAGTGAGGGATGGAGGATTTGATGAAAAAATTGTGTGCCGCGGCGCGCCCTGTTCCGACCATATATTCTGGAAATAATACCTACAAATCTCCCTATTTATGGAATATAGGAATAATTCGCCATCCTGGCGATCGAGCAATATATCTTAACCTTCTCTCTAATCAACGCCTTAGTTAACATATCAGAACCATTATCATAGGTGTGAACTTTATCAAGTTCAAACAAACCATCCTCCAATGCATCTCGAATCCAATGATATCTCACATCGATATGTTTTGTTCTCTTGTGAAAAGTCGCATTCTTCGACAAATGAATCGCACTCTGACTATCACAAAGAACCACACATAACGTCGTTGTCGGAAGCTCAGCTCTTGTAAAAATATTTTCTACCATAAGAGCTCTTTACTCGCTTCCACGAGGCAACACACTTTTGCAAGGCAACACACTTTTGCAATCTTGATTGCCATGACACGGGCCCCCTGCAAACGTCATCAAATAACCGGATGTGGATTTTCGGTTATCTTCGTTACCTGCCATATCCGAATTGGTATAACCAACAAGCATAGCTTTCCCATTTCCAAATGTGATCCCCAATTTGGAAGTACCCCGTAAATATCTAAATATTCACTTTACGGCTTCCCAATGCTTCTTTCCTGGATTCGATTGAAAATGGCTCACCACTCCAACGACATGAGCAATGTAGGGCCTCGTACATACCATGGCATACATCAAACTCACAACCGCAGAGGCATAAGGAACTCTATCCATTTCCTCAATCTCTTCCTTCGTCGTATGGAAATCCTTACTCGTCAATTTAATATTGTTAGTAAGAGGCGAACTAACAACTTCAGATTTATCCATGTTAAACTGCTTAAGCACCTTCTCGATGTATTGCTCATGTGACATGTGTAATTTCCGAGCCGCTCTATCTCGAGTGATTCTTATCCCTAAAATCTGCTTAGCGGGCCCCAAGTCTTTCATGGCAAAAGGCTTATTCAACTCTCTCTTCAATTTGGCAATCCTTTCGGCATTCTTGCCAACGATCAACATGTCATCGACATAAAGCAATAAGATGATAAAATCATCATCTCCAAATTCCTTGAAAAACACGCAATGGTCCAAGGTCGTCTTTCGGTAGCCTTGCTCCCCCTAACCGACTCGAACTTTTTATACCATTGCTGTGGTGCTTGCTTCAAGCTGTATAGACTCTTACGGAGTCTACAAACATAATCCGCTTTTTCCTTAACCTGAAACCCTTCAGATTGCTTCATATATATCTCTTTATCGAGGTCTCTATGAAGAAATACCATCTTGACATTCATTTGCTCTATCTCAAGGTCAAGACTAGCCACTATACCAAGGACCAATCGAATCGATCCTATCTTCACAACTGGAGAAAAAACCTCGTCAAAATCAATGCCTTTCTTTTGACTAAATCCCTTGACTACGAGTCTAGCTTTGTATCGGGGCAATGAAGTATGCTCCTCCGACTTCACCTTATACACCCATTTATTTCTCAAAACTCTATTGCCCTTCGGCAACTTTATCAACTCGTATGTATTGTTCTCATGCAATGAACTCATCTCGTCTTGCATGGCATCCATCCACTCCTTCTTGTTCACATCCTCCATAGCCTTCTCAAAAAATTCGGGCTCTCCCTCGTCGGTGAGTAAAACATACTCATCGGCCGAATAACAAGTGGAGGGATGACGATCCCTCGTTGACCGTCTAAGTGGAACAAAAGATGGCATGTTCATCACGGGTAGCTCGGGATGAACTCTATCGGTATCATCTTGTACCAACTCATCAATGTCATCGGTATCTTGTTGTTCATTGTTTTGGCCATCATCTCCACCGGGTGTCTCAACATGTTGTGGAGGAATGAGGTCCAAATCAATAAGATCATAATCATGTTGTGGAGCCGACTCTCCATTCTCAACATCCTTCATCGTTTGATCTTCAACAAAAACAACATCTCTCGAACGAACAAGCTTCTTAGTCACCGGGTCATACAATCTATAATAATCCTTCACATATAAAAGGTCTTCCATCTTGCCCTTCCATACATGGTAGTTCGAACTATTCAAATTCACCATTCTACTTGTATTGGCTTCCATCTTACAATTGAGATAATACAACCACGAAACAACGTGGCTCCGATAACACTTTGCTGGGAAGAACGACACAAAGATGCGGAACCTCGTTTGACAACTTTCCCAATCTCAATTGTAACTTTGAGGTTACCGACAAGTAGAGTGTTGTGTCCAGAATTACACTCTTCGACCGGCGATCGCCTCAGTGATCGGGCGACCTAGCCATTGCCGAGCAGCCGAGGCAGAACTGCCGACCAGAGGCCAGGCGACCTAGCCATAGCCGAGCAGCCGAGATAGATCGGCCGACCGAAGGTCCCAGGACAAGTCCCGGTGCCGAGCGATCGACATCTAAGACGATCGTCTCTCGGTACTTGGAGATCGACTCCTGGTGGCCGACTAGCAGACGATCATCTCTCGGCACTTGCCGATCGACCCTTGGTGACCGACCGATGCCGACCCCTGGTGACCGACCAATGACGACCGCCTCATGCCGATCGAAGCCGATGATCATCCAGTCGGCAAAGGCAGAAGCCCAAGACAGAGCCCATGTGCAATGCCGGGACAAGATCCGCATTTCACGGATCGTTGACCACAGCCTATCAGCATCTTTCCACCAGCCGACTGTAACACCCCAAATGGCGGTTATTACAGTGCCGTGAATCCCACACTGGGACCCACCAGGCGATATCCAAAACAGGTTAAATAAATATTATTTGTGATACCGAATCACAACGAATAGTCATTTCTCCGATTAGGAGTTTATTAAAATATGGCCAACGGCCTTACAACACCCAGGATCCGAAAAACAAGTATAAACCATATGGAGATGGAGAATACTTCAAATGTCAAATACAACCAAAAAGTAATTTAAATGAAACAGGAGATAACATAACGCGGTTTAACATAACCGGACAACAAGAGATGTGGGGGCCCCCGAACTAGTATCCTCCGAACCCTTCGCCGTCGACATGCTCTTCCCGTGTCTTGCCTTTGCCTCGACCTAAAATACAATACAAGTATTTCGCCCAACACAGGGTCAGATATACATGATAATCAATTCTTCCGACATTATACAATTCACATATATAGATCTCAAGAAAATCATTCCGACTATTAATCATACCCCTCGGGCGTATGAAACAATCAGTCACAAAATATCGAACACATCCAATCAAACATGGTCTCTGAACGATTAACATTATGGCTCAAGATGGACATCACAGTACGCCCGATCCGGAAATGTCTCCGTGCACATGTCCACCCCGTATACGGAATCCAGAGATATATGTGGGACAATGCACCTAATTAGCCTCACGAACTAACGTCTCGTGTGCACGGTCCAATGCGGAAACATCCACGCATGACCATCGTGTGCCTGGCTAAAAATCCTACACAATAACCAATCGGCACGCAGATATGATTCCGGATATGTCACGATACAACATGACAACGAAACTCAAAGGATAACACATCCAATTAAGGATCAAGAAAAACTCACCAAAGTGAAAATAAGGACCAACGAGATCAACGATTCGAAACGGCGTACTTGGGAATGCAATCCCATAACGTCAAGGACAATATCAAATCACGACAAACGTCACATGGACAATTCATACACATGAAATATATATAATCATCACAAGAATCTAATCATCATTATAACCAAGCAAGATAACTTGCCTTAATACGGAGACGAGAATAGTCCTCTTCTTATCGGAACGAACGGACGGTCCTCAACAAGTTTTACTCGAACAACCAACCTTAAACGAAATACATTTTACTCAAAACATATTCGTATAATTATCAATATAGGATTAGTAAGACGTCAACCTACAATCCTTTAGAATAGTGTGTTACTACAAATTATTGAAGCCTTATGCCAGGAGTCCTTCTAACATCAATACAACTATAAGAATCGGTTTACAAAATTTACCGAATGTTCGTATGGTTCAACATAACAAGAGTTCTATCAAGGTTATGTTGAATAACTAATCATGATGTTAAGATCATCTTATGATGATTAAACTTTCCAAAACATTAAAAGGTTGAAAGGTAAAATCTGCACATTATGATTATTCTCCTCTCATTTAAATTGACTTTTAAGCTAACAACAAGTTCATAAGTTCTGAGATTACACCATACTCATGAAGGTTATCAAAGTCTTTGTTACAAGGCTGGAGGATTCATTAACATGATGGTGAATTCACCAATTTTAGTATGATGATCAAAATATTCTAAGTTCTCAATACATTAGATTAATGAAAAATTATTGTTGAAATTATCAAGATCCTTATCAATCTTCAAAGACTTGTGAAACTGAACAATCATGATTTGTTAAAGCTTCTAAGATTCCTGAACTAGATCATATAATCTCATCTTTAACATCATCAAGTTCTTCTCAAGGTAATTAAATACCTAAAATGGTGTTTAATCACTATATGATATCAAGTTCTTGACTAAGTCCAGTTATGATGAAGCTAACCGATCCAACAATGTCCTACTGAGCTAAATTTGTCCAGAAGATGAGTAATGACAGCTACAAACATGGTTACCATTACTACAATATCAAGAACTCCTCTAAACTAAACCCTCATTTAACATATTCATCAAAAGTGTTAAAAAGGTTGGATAAGAACTATGTTTTACTTGCTTAATCTAACTCTAGGTGAAGTATAATTCGTCATTAACATCAACATAAGAAAATAATGCAGAGAAGAAAACACACCAACCTCCAGAAATGAAGAACAACTTCAATGCTATGAGAGAATATGTTCCAAGCTTAAAAACAACTCCAAATCTCCAAGGAAATGAGCTCCACTCCGAGATTCAAGGATTAGAAACAAGTTGGTGTAGGTTGATATCGTTTTTAGAGTGCAGAGGGACGATAAAATGGAGAGAGAATCGGTTTAGAGTTGTGAAGAAATGAAAACAGTGGCCCTATAAATAGATGGACATCCTTAGCGCACGCTATCGTGACGCTTTAGCGTATGCTAATGCCCTTACGACGCTATCCGGTCGATATTACGACGTAAGCGGCTTCTGTGGCTACCGTCTTGAATTATCGCAGCCGTTAGCGCACGCTAACGAGAAGTGGGTTACGCACGCTAATAAAAGTAGATTCTCACCGACACGCCACGATTTAGATCTCATGCATGCTAACGGTTAAAAGGGTTCACGTCTTGAAGTCAAGCCGCGCGATTCCTTCTTAGCGACGCAACCGAGAAACCTTACGACGCTAAGTCGCATGATTAGCGTACGTTAATAGTACTGTGTAGCGTACGCTACATTAACAAAATTCAAAAGTGTAACACTCTAATAACATCGAATCATCACATATGAAATAACAACGATATGATATTCAAATCTATAATACCTCAACATAATACTAAATGCAACGATTTCTGATAATCAGATTATCCGAATAATACAACGACAGGTAAAAATGAAAAGTTACGATCGGATATTACATACTCCCCTTAAAAAGAGTTTCGTCCTCGAAACTAAGGGGTAAATAACTCGGGTATCTCGCCGCAAACTATCCACCGTCACCCACGTAGCCACCTCGACACCCTGTCGTGACCACAGTACATTCAATAGTGGAATCGTCTTGTTCCGCAATTGCTTGATCCTCCTCTCGAGTATCCGTACAGGACGCTCCTCGTACGAATGATCCTCTGCTAAATCAATATCTTCGAATTGAAGAACGTGGCTCGGATCAGCAACATATTTCCTCAGCTGGGAGACATGAAACACGTTGTGAATCTTACTCAAGGTCGGTGGCAAGGCTAGTCGATAGGCCAGATCACCGACACGCTCCAGAACCTCAAACGGCCCAATATACCTTGGGCTCAGCTTGCCCCTCTTCCCGAAACGAAAAACACCTCGAGTAGGAGACACCTTCATTAACACATGGTCACCAACCTCGAACTCAAGCGGTCTTCGACGATGATCAGCATAAGACTTCTGTCGACTTTGAGCCGTTAACAACCGACTCTTAATCAAAGTGATCTTCTCACGGGCGGCTAACAACATATCGGGTTCCGTACCCAGAGATTCTCGATTCGTCCCAACACAAAGGGGACCTACGGCACGGCCATATAATGCCTCATACGGTGCCATCCGAATCGAAGCGTGCCAACTATTATTATAAGTGAATTCCACCAAAGGCAGCTGGGCTTCCCAATCGTCCTTCCAATCAAGAGCACATGCTCTCAACATATCTTCTAGAGTCTGTATGGTTCTCTCCGATTGACCATCAGTCTGTGGATGGAAAGCCGTACTGAAATTCAACTGCGTGCCCATCGCACGATGAGCGCCTTCGAAGTGTGACACAAATCGCCCGTCACGGTCTGATACAATGCTCTTGGGGGTACCGTGTAGTCTCACAATTTCCTTAATAAACAGCTGGGCCAATCTCTCGGGGCCCCATATGTCCTTAATTTCCAAGAAGTGAGCTGATTTGGTCAGACGGTCCACAATCACCCAAATCGTATTCATTCCTCGACGACTCGTCGGCAAGCTAGTGATAAAATCCATAGATATGTCCTCCTATTTCCATTCAGGAATCGGGAGCGGTTTCAAGATTCTGCGGTCGTTGGTGCTCAATCTTAACTTGCCGATGGGTTAAGCACCTCGAAACGAATTCGGCAACCTCACGTTTCATATTTCCCCACCAATAATTCTGTTTCAAATCCTTATACATCTTGCTAGAGCCGGGTGGATAGAGTACGGGGTAGCATGGGCTTCTCTCATGATAGAGTTCCTCAACTCTTCGTCACGGTACACAAACTCGATTTCTAAAACGTATCAATCCATCCTCGTGGATCACGAATGTGGGCTTTCCTGGGTTACTTCATCCCGAACCCGAGATAAGAATGGGTGCGTAATTTGCTTGATTTGATCATATCATCGAGAGACGAAGAAATATCAAGGGTGCAAAGTTGTCCCCGAACACGCTGTAACCAAACTTCAATTTCGACCTCATAAGGTCCAACTGCAATTCCTCTCAGGCTTAAACGGTTCAAAGATCTGCTCTGCCTTTGTCTTACGGCTTAATGCGTCGGCAACCACATTTGCTTTACCGGATGATAAAGGATCTCGATATCATAGTCCTTTATTAATTCTAGCCACCTTCTTTGTCTCATGTTCAACTCCTTCGAGTAAAAATGTACTTTAGGCTCTTGTGGTCCGTAAAGATCGGCAGGTAACTCCATAAAGATAGTGACGCCTTGATTTTCAAAGCAAACACCACTTTTGCTAACTCCAAGTCGTGGTTCGGATAGTAAACTTCATAGGGTCGCAATTCTCTCGATGCATAGGCGATTACTTTCCCTTCTGCATTAGTACACATCCCAGACCCTGTCTCGACGCGTCACTATACACCACAAATCCTTCCGTTCCCTTTGGTAAGACCAAAACAGGTGCCGAAATCAATCGACTCTTGAGCTCTTCAAAACTTTGCTGACATGCTTCTGACCACAAATACTTCTTGTCCTTCCGCAGTAAGTTAGTCATCGGTTGCGAAATTTTGGAGAATCCCTCCACGAATCGTCGGTAGTAACCTGCTAGGCCGAGGAAACTACGAACTTCCTTCACGTTCTTCGGTGGTAGCCAATCTCGAATGGCTTCCGTCTTTTGTGGGTCCACTCTCACCCCTTCGGCTGATATCACATGCCCGAGAAAGACAACCTCAGGCATCCAGAACTCACACTTAGAAAATTTCCCATAAAGTTGTTCTCGCCTCAAAGTATCGAGAACTTGGTGGAGGTGACTCTCGTGCTCCTCGTGGTCGCGAGAGTAAATCAGAATGTCGTCAATGAAAACGACTACAAAGCGATCCAGATAGTTAATAAAAACTCGATTCATCAACTCCATGAACAACCGGTGCATTAGTCGACCCAAATGGCATCACCACGAACTCATAATGCCCATAGCAGTACGGAATCTTGTCTTGAAATGTCGACTCTCGAATCCTCAACAGATGATAACCAGATCTTAATTCGATCTTATAAAAAACGGCCGCTCCCAGAAGTTGGTCCAGTAAATCATCAATACGAGGCAAGGGATACTTGTTCTTGATGGTTACCCTGTTCAGCTCACGGTAATCAATACACAATCGTAGAGATCCATCTTTCTTCCGCACAAATAACACTGGTGCTCCCCAAGGGGACGCACTAGGTCGAATATAGCCTTTGTCAGTCAACTCCTCAAGCTGGTTCTTCAATTCTTGCATCTCAGTCGGAGCCATACGGTACGGTGCTTTTGAGAGCGGGGACGTACCTGGTTCTAACTCAATAATAAACTCCACGTCACGATGAGGAGGTAAGCCTGGCAACTCGTCTGGAAATACATCGGGGTAGTCTCGGACTACCGGAATGTCGGCCAATTCAACTGGTCGATCTGCTGTTTTGGTCATGTAGCACCAATAACCAATACACCCTTGATTAAGCAGTTTAACCGCTTTCATGCTTGATGACTCTCCCGAGCACCGGGATTATCACCTCGAAAAATACTCTCGAATCCATCATCAAGTGGCGGTAACCATCCGCTTGACACCGAGTATTGCATCGTGATGATCCATCCAATCGATGCCCAAGATTATATCATCCTTAGGTAGATCGACTACAATCGATTTGACAACCACTCACGGTCGTTCAAACGAATCGGACGATCTGGACTTCACGATTTCCAATAATTCTTCTACCATCGGTAGACCAATCACGTAGGGCTCACAATTGATAACATGGTCTAGAGGCAAACGACTTAAACAAGAAGAAGATATAAAGGAGTGTGAAGCACCGGTATCAAAAAGAACACACAGTCAGGAGTGGATCTCGAGTATACCGAAATCATGCCGGCCTCGGGATCATCGGCTCTCTTCATCTCGTAAATCACAGGTTTCAGATTCGGCACTGTGTGTACCACTTTGATTCCCACACCCCATTCTCCTATTTGCCGGTGGTACGATAGAAGCGGACGGAGGCGTCCGGTTACGACAGAGGATTGAATAGGAGCATGAGACGCCATCTTGGATCATGTCCGGCCCACCTGCAAAACGAGCACGGTGACCAATCTTGCCACAAGTAAGGCATGTGACGGCAAAGCCGGGCATTTGGTGCTGAAATGCCCCCGGTCTCATGATTATAGCACACAACGAGATGAGGGGACCGCTCGAGAGTGCGATCCAGTGCTTTGACGCCATGGGTGGTCGATCGGAGGGTTTGGCAAAGGCGGGGCTTCTGAATGTCCCGGTTACTCTCGGTCGATTCTGGTTCTTGGACCTTTTGTTGTTGGGTGTGGTTGCTTCTTGGAAATCTCCTTCGCGGTGAGTTCGTACTCCAGAGCCTTCTCGATAAACTCCGGTAAGGTAGTACAGTGGTGATTCAACAGCTGCATTCTCATTCGGGGTTTAAGCCTCTTGAGAAAGTATTTGATCTTATCGGCCTCGGTTCGGATAATTGTCGTAGCGAAAGGAAGGAGTGCCTGGAATTTCTCAGCAACAGATAATACATCATCGTCTTCAGACGGGTCGGGGTTCAAAAGTTCCGACAGTTTGGCCTCGCGGAGTGGCCCTGGATAGTAACGGTCTAGCATGAGGTTTTTAAATTCCTCCCATGTGCAAACACCATCAGCTGGCCTTACTGAAAGCCACCAGGTATGAGCGCTTTTGCTAAGATAATACGCGGCTACCGAGACGCAATTCTCTTCAGGCGATCCACCATCCGGAAAAGTTTCTCAAAATGCTCGATCCGATGCACAATGTCGCAGGCTCGAGGAGCCTTCAAAAGTCGGTGGTCGCCGGCGAGAGATGTCGCCGATAATCCGACTCACGGGTCCGCCAATCACAGGAGGAGGATGAGCCCCGCCGCCGGCCGCAGCGGCCCTCTGCATAGCTTCCATTAGTTGACCCATCTGGGTCATACGTGTCATCATGCCTGCATGACGTAAGGATCGACACGTGCATCCCCGCGCCCACCGTGGTGCGATTGTTCCCTAGAAGGTGAACCACCGTCATGCGAACTCGATCCGCATTCGCGTCTGTTGGCTCGAGGTATTGGGATTCGGCCCCTTCCACGGCCTCGTCCCCCTCTGCCACGACCTCTCAGGTTTCTTTCCATACTGAAAGAATCAATCGTAATGATAACCATAAGTACAGTTCAAGATACTAAAATTCACGCTAAATTAATAGTAACAAGGAATCATATATTCAAGGAAAACATTTATTGATACCACAAATGTCGCACCGAATATCATATCGGTGTCAAGTCGAACAATTTCAATTGTATAATAAATTCAGCATTTACCTCGGATTATCAATCAGATAAATCCTGTCACAATTCCTTGAAATAACATGATCAGCAGGGAGACCCATACTGATATCAATATCATGCCAGTAATTAAACCATGGCTCATAAAGTACATACCGTATTTGGCTCGTAGGGTCAGGCGCTTGCACAGGTCACACGTGACACGAAGGTCTCTTGATACTAGTTCATTTCTCAATGACTCATAAAAAAAACGACCTCTCTGATACCATCTTCTGTAACACCCCAAATGGCGGTTATTACAGTGCCGTGAATCCCACACTGGGACCCACCAGGCGATATCAACGAGTTAAATAAATATTATTTGTGATACCGAATCACAACGAATAGTCATTTCTCCGATTTTGAGTTTATTAAAATATGGCCAACTGCCTTACAACACACAGGATCCTTAAACCTAGTATAAACCATATGGAGATGGAGAATACTTCAAATGTCAAATACAACCAAAAAGTAATTTAAATGAAACAGGAGATAACATAACGCGGTTTAACATAACCGGACAACAAGAGATGTGGGGGCCCCCGAACTAGTATCCTCCGAACCCTTCGCCGTCGACATGCTCTTCCGTGTCTTGCCTTTGCCTCGACCTAAAATACAATACAAGTATTTCGCCCAACACGAGTCGGATATACATGATAATCAATTCTTCCGACATTATACAATTCACATATATAGATCTCAAGAAAATCATTCCGACTATTAATCATACCCCTCGGGCGTATGAAACAATCGATCACAAAATATCGAACACATCGATCAAACATGGTCTCGAGCGATTAACATTATGGCTCAAGATGGACATCACGACGCCCGATCCGGAAATGTGTCCGTGCACATGTCCACCCATTATACGGAATCCGAGAGATATACGTGGGACAATGTACCTAATTAGCCTCACGAACTAACGTCTCGTGTGCACGGTCCAATGCGGAAACATCCACGCATGACCATCGTGTGCACGGCTAAAAATCCTACACAATAACCAATCGACGCAGATATGATTCGGATATGTCACGATACAACATGACAACGAAACTCAAAGGATAACACATCGATTAAGGATCAAGAAAAACTCACCAAAGTGAAAATAAGGACCAACGAGATCAACGATTGAAGCGTGCCTTGGGAATGCAATCCCATAACGTCAAGGACAATATCAAATCACGACAAACGTCACATGGACAATTCATACACATGAAATATATATAATCATCACAAGAATCTAATCATCATTATAACCAAGCAAGATAACTTGCCTTAATACGGAGACGAGAATAGTCCTCTTCTTATCGGAACGAACGGATGGTCCTCAACAAGTTTTACTCGAACAACCAACCTTAAACGAAATACATTTTACTCAAAACATATTCGTATAATTATCAATATAGGATTAGTAAGACGTCAACCTACAATCCTTTAGAATAGTTTGTTACTACAAATTATTGAAGCCTTATGCCAGGAGTCCTTCTAACATCAATACAACTATAAGAATCGGTTTACAAAATTTACCGAATGTTCGTATGGTTCAACATAACAAGAGTTCTATCAAGGTTATGTTGAATAACTAATCATGATGTTAAGATCATCTTATGATGATTAAACTTTCCAAAACATTAAAAGGTTGAAAGGTAAAATCTGCACATTATGATTATTCTCCTCTCATTTAAATTGACTTTTAAGCTAACAACAAGTTCATAAGTTCTGAGATTACACCATACTCATGAAGGTTATCAAAGTCTTTGTTACAAGGCTGGAGGATTCATTAACATGATGGTGAATTCACCAATTTTAGTATGATGATCAAAATATTCTAAGTTCTCAATACATTAGATTAATGAAAAATTATTGTTGAAATTATCAAGATCCTTATCAATCTTCAAAGACTTGTGGCCCGAACAATCATGATTTGTTAAAGCTTCTAAGATTCTGAACTAGATCATATAATCTCATCTTTAACATCATCAAGTTCTTCTCAAGGTAATTAAATACCTAAAATGGTGTTTAATCACTATATGATATCAAGTTCTTGACTAAGTCCATTATGATGAAGCTAACCGATCCAACAATGTCCTCTTGAGCTAAATTTGTCCGAGAAGATGAGTAATGACACTACAAACATGGTTACCATTACTACAATATCAAGAACTCCTCTAAACTAAACCCTCATTTAACATATTCATCAAAAGTGTTAAAAGGTTGGATTAGAACTATGTTTTACTTGCTTAATCTAACTCTAGGTGAAGTATAATTCGTCATTAACATCAACATAAGAAAATAATGCGAGAAGAAAACACACCAACCTCCAGAAATGAAGAACAACTTCAATGCTATGAGAGAATATGTTCCAAGCTTAAAAACAACTCCAAATCTCCAAGGAAATGAGCTCCACTCCGAGATTCAAGGATTAGAAACAAGTTGGTGTAGGTTAATATCGTTTTTAGAGTGCAGAGGGACGATAAAATGGAGAGAGAATCGGTTTAGAGTTGTGAAGAAATGAAAAACAGGCTGGCCCTATAAATAGACTGGACATCCTTAGCGCACGCTATCAGGACAGTTTAGCGTACGCTAATGCCCTTACGTACGCTATCCGGTCGATATTACGTACGTAAGCGGCTTACAGTGGCTACTGTCTTGAATTATCGCAGGCCGTTAGCGCACGCTAACGAGAAGTGGGTTACGCACAATAATAAAAGTAGATTCTCACCGACACGCCAACTCAGATTTAGATCTCATGCATGCTAACGGTTAAAAGGGTTCACGTGCTGAAGTCAACTGCTGCCAGATTCCTTCTTAGCGTACGCAACCGAGGAAACCTTACGCACGCTAAGTCGCATGATTAGCGTACGTTAATAGTACTGTGTAGCGTACGCTACATTAACAAAATTCGAAAGTGTAACACTCTAATAACATCGAATCATCACATATGAAATAACAATGATATGATATTCAAATCTATAATACCTCAACATAATACTAAATGCAACGATTTCTGATAATCAGATTATCCGAATAATACAACGACAGGTAAAAATGAAAAGTTACAGTCGGATATTACACCGACAGGCCCGCCTAAAGGTGTCAGTAGGACAGCCCATGACAGCAACTCCGGACGCGTGCTGGCTCCTCATTGGACCGCACAACTGGCTGCCGGCAGCAGCCTTGGACTTTAGGCAGACAACCCATGTGACTTGCAGACGATCGCCCCATTATTATATTGGATTAAAGGCGATCGCCCGCCAGGAACCAAGGCATCTCAGCCCCTATAAATAGAAGGCTCCCTGCACTTGGAAAAAGGCTTCAACTCCTCTCGGGTTTTTCACGATTCAAGCAATACTCACTACTTGGCTTTCCTACTGTTGGCAACAGCTATCTCTCGGTTCCTTCTTCTCTCTCAGCCTCTCTCATACAGAAGACGATCGGCCGAGAGCAAGAATGCCAAAGCTTCGCTCAACAGCTAGATAATAGGATCTTTTTACAGTCATTGTACTTAGATTCTCACATTAATACTTGTATCCACGAACATTTGTATTAATAACATCTCGCGAGAGCATTCAAGCCCGGGCCTAACAAACCCGGCAAATCTTGTGTTTATTCATACTCTCTCGGAAGTGCTCCCGCAACCTTCTTTGTTGTCCGTCCATTCCAGCAGTATTTCATCTTCGGATAAATATTTCGGGCTACAACAATTGGCGTTAGAGGAAGGGCGGCTCTAACCCTCAATTTAATTCCTACCGTCTCGAAGAACACTCACTGTTCTCCGGGGCATATACCTGAAGAAACACTCACTGTTCTTCAGAGAAAGCTTTCAGAATCATGTCTTCCGCCTCCGCGTCAAAGAAAGCCGTTGGCCAGCCCGCCAGGCGCCTCGTTCCGTCTCAGTCCGAGCCACAGCCGATGGCGGAGGGTAGCCGTCGCGGTCCGAGATGCTCGATCCCGCCCCTGGGGGACGGCCCAAGTCTCTCGCTCGATCAGTTCCGAACCGCGGAACAGATCGAGGAGGCCATGGACGTCCTACAGGAGCGACGGAGTGCTCTTGATGCGCCTCCCGCTATCACCCCCTCGGCCATCCATCGAAGGACCAAACGGAAGTTCAAGGCATTGCTGACCGAGCGATCGCCAGTAGGCTCCCGTTCGTAGGAGAGGCGCTCGCCAGCCGGGGCACCTCGGTTTTCGATCGCCTCCGCAGCGACCCATCTTGGCGACCGGGGCAGTCCGGCCCCAGCCACGAGACGACGGAGCTCGAGTCCCTCACCAGGAGCTCGGCCTATCTGACTCCCAGAAGGCAGCCCAGCCGACTGGCTCCCCCTCGCCATATAGCCGAGGTCGGCAGCAGCGGAGTCAGGAGATCGGTACACGATCGCCTCGGCTCCCGCTCCAAAAGCCGACCCACGAGCGACCATGCTACAACGATGGCCGCAATGCAACGCCAGCTCGACGGCATGAAGGCGCTCCTAGAATTTGGGGCAAGCGCCAAGAGCAAGATCGCCGAGCCGAGCGAGCCGCTCGCAGTCCACATCGAGCTCGCCCCCGTGCAGCACAAGATCGCCCCTCCTCAAACACCTTTGTACGAGGGGAGATCAGACCCCGAAACACACCCGAGCAAGTTCAACATCTACATGACCGGGTGTGGGGCATCTGACGCGACCAGGTGCCGAATGTTCCCTCTGACGCTGGACGACCTTGCCCACAGGTGGTACGCCTCATTGCCGCCTCGGTCCGTCGGCTCCTTTAACCAACTGGCGAACGACTTCATAGCGTACTTCGCCACCAGGGTCACTCGGCCAGAAGGTCCCCATCGCATGATGCGGATAAAGCAAGGGGAAGAAGAGTCCGACTCGGACTACATCGACCGGGCAGACGGGATCATCCTCAACGGCGAGCCCGTAAGTGATGAGATCGCCCTCTACGCGGTCCTAGGAGGATTACATGGTCTTTCGCCTATGTTCAGGCATCTTACGAAGGACCAACCCTCGACCTACGCGATCTTCCGAGCTAAGGCCGCAGACTTTCTGGCCAGGCAAAGGTTTCTTCTTAGCCTATGAGCAGCGCGATCGGCGCCCGAGCTACGATCTCTAGCCCGATCGCCGGTATCAACCTATGAATAACGCGATCGGCAGCCGAACGACGATCACCAATCTTCCAGCCCGATCGCCATTATCAAACATCATACAACCATGGTCCTGGTAGTCGATGGAACCGGCTGCTTCGGCCATGCAAGGTCCCTTTGGGCCAAGATCGCCCGCCCTTCGTTTAAATACGAGGCCGGTGTAGTCTGAGGGCCCTCCAAAACTAATCAGTGGACACGATCGCCCGCCCTCAAAGGTTCATCATTTTACATGGTGAACCCGGACAATGCGACGCGTCACTACCCCCATCTCAACATACACCGTCGAGGTTCGCCATCTTCATGGCGGGCCGAGGTGGAAGCAGAGCTAACAAGCCGCGGAAGTGGAGTTGATTAATCCGACGACGCCCCGCGCAAGGACTCCTCTAGACCAAGACCGCACGCCCTTCGTTTAAATACGAGGCGAGGCGCAGCCTAACAGAGGACCCTCACAATAAAATGAGTCACGAGACAGTCAATGTCGTTCGCGCACAAGACACGGTCATGGAGTCGGTCCATCGAACTCCGCGACTGTGCACGGTTCCTCAGCGACGAAACAATCAAGTTTCTACGAGGGATTGGCCAATGTTGTTTTTTGCAGGTACAAGACCGAAAGATAGCTAGCCAATCGACCGGATCGCCCGTCCTCATCCTACACGATCGCCAGCAAGAACCACCTCGCCCCATGTCTTCAACATCGGAGCAAGCTGGGGGGCAATTATTGTGTCGAGAATTACACTCTTCGACCGGCGATCGCCTCAGTGATCGGGCGACCTAGCCATTCTTTGGCGGCCGGCGAGCTGAGCCCGAGGCCAAGCGACTTAGCCATAGCCGAGCAGCCGAGATAGATCGGCCGACCGAAGGTCCCAGGACAAGTCCCGGTGCCGAACGATCGACATCTAAGGCGATCGTCTCTCGGTACTTGGCGATCGACTCCTGGTGGCCGACTAGCAGACGATCATCTCTCGGCACTTTCCGATCGACCCTTAGTGACCGACCGATGCCGACCCCTGGTGACCGACCAATGACGACCGCCTCATGCCGATCGAAGCCGATGATCATCCAGTTGGCAAAGGCCGAAGCCCAATACAGAGCCCACGTGCAATGCCGGGACAAGATCCGCATTTCACGGATCGTTGACCACAGCCTGTCAGCATCTTTCCACCCGGTAAGCGAGCCGCCGAAAAGGTGTCGGTAGGACCGCTTTGTGGCGGCAATTCGGACGCGTCGGCTCCTCATTGGACCCACAGTGGTGGCGTGACCTTGGACTTTAGGCAGACAGCCCATGTGACTTGCAGACGATCGCCCTATTATTATATTAGACGAAAGGCGATCGCCCGCCAGGAACCAAGGCATCTCAGCCCCTATAAATAGAAGGCTCCCTGCACTTGGAAAAAGGCTTCAACTCCTCTCGGGTTTTTCACGATTCAAGCAATACTCACTACTTGGCTTTCCTACTCTTGGCAACAGCTATCTCTCGGTTCCTTCTTCTCTCTCAGCCTCTCTCATACAGAAGAC
Source organism: Orobanche coerulescens (assembly GCA_033398695.1). Classification (NCBI taxonomy): domain Eukaryota; kingdom Viridiplantae; phylum Streptophyta; class Magnoliopsida; order Lamiales; family Orobanchaceae; genus Orobanche; species Orobanche coerulescens. The sequence goes on along the minus strand of CM065814.1, from coordinate 18,548,438 downwards.
GATCGGTCGAGAGCAAGAACGCCAAAGCTTCGCTCAAGAGCTGGATAATAGGATCTTTTTACACTCATTGTACTTAGATTCTCACATTAATACTTGTATCCACGAATATTTGTATCAATAACATCTCGCGAGAGCATTCAAGCCCGGGCCTAACAAACCCGGCAAATCTTGTGTTTATTCATACTCCCTCGGAAGTGCTCCCGCAACCTTGTTTGTTGTCCGTCCATTCCAGCAGTATTTCATCTTCGGATAAATATTTCGGGCTACAACATAGAGTAAATAAAATACAACTCGACAAGCAATACAAATGATATCAAAAATAATAAACAACGAGACATAATTTTTAGCGTGGAAAACCCCTCAAGACGAGAGTAAAAACCACGGGATCAAAGCAACTTAAATCCACTATTACCAATTTACAATACACGATTCGTCCCTAGTACAAACTAGAGGTATACAATGATAATCTTCAAATACTTGGTAATAAATAATCTTCAAGTATTTGGAATATACAACAACAACAAGATCGAGAAAGAAAAACACCGTAAATAGCTTACACAAAAATCTAACAAAATACCTGAACATCCAGACTCAAAACCTCGATCTACTCCGGTGAAAAAATTTGTCCAATCACTACCAAGCTCTTGCCAAAATATCACGACGATCCGATCGGTACAACTCCGGAAAATCGAACAAGTATATCTCTTTATTTTTTTTTCTCTCTCTCTCTCTCTCTCTCTCTCTCTCTCTCTCTTGTATGAAGTCTCTCAAAATGGTGTGAAGAAGTGAAGTAAACCGCAGCAAAAACGCTGCCAAGAAGAACATCCCAGCTGAGTTGACTTCGTATTCCGCAGACCGGACAATGTGTGCCGCGGAACACTTAAGAAAATGGCGGTTGGAGGCTCCCAGGGGGCCGCGGCACATAGGATGCGTGCCGCGATGCGGAGTACATCGGGGGAGGGAGAGTTTTCAGGGGGCTGCGGCTCGGAGTCCAGTGAGGGATGGGGGATATGATGAAAAAATTGTGTGCCGCGGCACACTCCCTCCTGTACCGCGGTGCCCCCTGTTCCGGACTTATATTCCGGAAATAATACCTATAGATAGCCCAACCTATTTTTTTTCTTTCAAAACATTATACGTTAATAAATTTACTTTGGTATTTGCCCCCTACAAATTAATACAGGAAACACACTATATAGCTTAGTCCCATTTTTTGTTCATACTATGTTGTTCCTACTAAATTAAAATTTTGGCTCCTCCCCGCCAACTTTCATGAGTTTTTCTATTTGCAGATAGCGTCGTACATACATACATACATACAAACAGACATATATATATATTTTTTAGACCAAACTTTTTTTTTTCTGATATCAGTGAAACTCTGGCGACTGGTCACTTTTTTTCCAACCAGCTTTTTATTTTCGGATTCCAACCAGCCACCTGCGAACCATCATCGCCGGCAACAATGAAACTTCGGTGACTGAACAGTTTTTTCGGACCAAATTTTTTTCCTTCGAACCCTAAAAGTGATGTTGAGTTAACTATCACTGCCACTAATAGTGAAATACAGTTTGTGAAATTGAGGCCTTATGGGAGTCTTGTAATACCTCAAATCACTATTGAGGATGAATTACTTTGACAGATTAATGCTGAATGGAGTGATTCCATCATTATCAAAATTCCAGGCCGAGCATGGAACATTGGAGTTTTGCATGGCAGACTTGAACATATTTGGGGTTTGCGTGGGAATTACGATTTGATGGACGTTGGCCCCAATTTGTTTATTCTCCGGAAGCTGAATCCTCAAACTCGAGAAGACATCCTGACGAAAGGTCCATGGAAGATTGCGGGCCAATTTCTGGTAATCCAAAAATGGTTTCCGGATTTTGATCCGTTAACCTACAAAGTTACCACGGCTATTACGTAGATCAGAATTCCTAACCTTCCGGCACAATTTTATCGGGCTGCTATTCTTTTACAGATTGCGAGGGGCATTGGGGAACCTATCAAGGCCGATGCGAGTACTTTCCACCTAGAAAGAGGGCGTTTTGCGCGCCTATGTGTGCAAGTTGATCTTACGAAGCCTTTAGAGTGTGCTATTGATATTAACCACAAACGATATCAAATAGTCTATGAGTACCTCCAAACGCTTTGCTATAATTGTGGCAAGGTGGATCACACTTAGCATCTTGCCCTCTCAAGATAATAGCACCCGCGAGAGAGAAAGCAGGTGTGTCGAGTGTTGGAGCTGGAGAAAGTTCTGGGGCCGAGGCTCCAGTGGACAACTCTACATTGCCATCTGAGAATGATGTTAATTGTACAGGTGCTAATGATGTAGGGGCGGTGCAGGAGACTATTTCTGAGAAGCCGGAATTCGGGCCTTGGATGTTAATGAAGAGGAGTAAGAAGAAACCCATAAGCACGAAGGACGGGGGAAAGCCTCAAAAAGCGAATCAATAGTGAAAACCACTACGGGAACTTAATATAAATGTGCAACCTCATGCAAGTGTTAATATTGAGGAAACCAGTACATCTGTGCTACCCCCTAAGCACATAAGCAGGAAGGTTAATGTTTGAGGCACTCGTGTGAGACACGGTTATGTAGTGCCAGGAGATGTGCGATGTTCGAGACGGATCAACAGAAGATGTGGACATGGTCTAGTAAGTATCCTTTGTCATATTATCTATGAATATGTCTCTCAAGATTATTTCCTGGAATGTTCGTGGTGTGTTGAAAGAAGGATTTAAATCCAATTTTGATCTTTTTTATAATATGCATAAACTGGATATTATGTTTGTTGGAAACACATGCTAGTGTGGATGTTTCCAACAGGATTGGTAAGAGTTTGGGATATTCAAACCATGTTTTCTGTTCTTCGAATGGAGCTTCTGGTGGTATTTGGATGTTATTTGATACAGGGAGAATTTTGATGTGGGGGTGTTGAGTTCTAGTGACCAATATATTCATGCTAAGATTCTTCAGCCTGGGTTAGCACCTTGGATCCTTGCGGGTGCTTATGTTCGTCCTACTGTGGAGGACAAAACACGATTCTGGAAGGGGCTTTCAGTTTTTCCTCGCACTATTTCTTACCCCTGGTGTGTCACAGGAGGTTTCAACGATATTTTGTCAATATCAGAAAAGAGAGGAAGACTTCCAGCTACTTTTTCGAGATGTCAGAGGTTCCGTAACGCTATTGACAGTTGTGATCTTATTGATTTGGTTTTCCAAGGTCCGACCTTTACATGGTGCAATGAACGACGAGGTGCATAACGTGTATGGGAAAGGCTGGATCACTCTCTTGTGAATTTGGAGTGGAAGGAACTCTTTCCAAATGCTATTGTTATTAATCTTCCGAGAACTTTCTCAGATCACAGCCCCATCCTGAGTATATGTGGGGGTTGGGTGGCGCGACCTGAAAGGCCATTCCATTTTGAAAATGCTTGGTTGGTGGGCTCTCGTTGTGATGAGGTCGTGAAGAAAAACTGGAGTGACAGTGATTCCCTTCAATATACTATCTATGAACTACCCAAAATTCTCAAAGATTGGAATGATCAGTCTTTTGGGAATGTCTTCAGAGGCAAGCAACGACTTCTCGCAAGAATGAATGGTATTCATATTAGTTTGGCGGAGAAGGTGGTGAATGACAATATTCTTAATTTTGAGAGGAACATGATCGGTCTTCTTAATACTACTTTGAAGCAAGAAGAGAAGATTCGGATATTTTGAGAGGAACATGATCGGTCTTCTAGTAAACGAGGGTTATCTTGACAAAGACAAATTAGTGAATTTTTGGGATTTGAAATTACTTCTAATCTTGGCAAATACTTAGGTGTACCTCTTATTCATGAGAGGGTCACGACTGGGACTTTCCGTGGTACTGTGGATAAAGTGGCGAATAGACTCTCTAGCTAGAAAGCAAAGCTCTTGTCTGTTGCTGGCAGAGTAACTTTGGTGCAGTCGATGGCTTCATCTCTTCCTGTATATACAATGCAAGCTCAGTGGCTTCCAAAAAATACCTGCAAACAGCTAGACAAGCTTAACAGGAATTTTATCTGGTCATCTAATCCGGAGAGGCGTGAGTTGCACTTAGTTGGTTGGGACACGGTGACTAAGCCGAAAGCTATGGGCGTGTTGGAGCAAGATCGGAATATGCACCGTTTGTGCGGAAGCGTAAAATAATTATGCAGAAATTAAACGACACATGGATTTATAGAGGTTCGGCTATAAACGAGCCTACGTCCTCTCTCGATATCTTTTTCAATAGGCTAAAGACCAAAACCTCTGCACCAATAATATCAATATGAATATCTGATCAATGAGATGTTTGCTTGAAGTTGTATGGATGAATACCAAGGATGTGGTATTTATAGGCTTCAAAGCCTCAACTAGCCGTTAGCTCCCAGTGCATTGATTACGGCTGCTATCATCACCATATTACGTACGGTACACTAGTTACGTACGTTATTTCCATTTCGTTACGTACATGAGCAAGTACCATTTTCAGTCCAGTAGCATTCATTTCTTCCTTTACGTACATTATCAACACACCTTTACGTACGTTATATAAGGTCAATATGTCCATTGCTCGCTGATCTATGCCATGACGTCATCTCCAACGTTCTTCTCGTTTGAACTCAGAAACATCATATTACGTACGTTAAGAAACCTTCCTTACGTACATTAATCTCAACATATTACGTACGTTAAGTAACACATGTTACGTACGTTAGGAATGTACAAAACACCCTTTTGCGATTTCATTTTCTTCGATGATTGCTTCGCCTCTTTGTTGTTTTGTTTTGTGTATCAACTTAAATCATCAAAACATTATTAAGCATGTATGGAACAAAATGTTCAAACAATCTCCCATTTTTTGATGATTACAAAACAACACTTTGTCAATGGAATTTACCTGCAAAAATTACAAATATATGTATATGTGTACAAACCAAAGTTTTCGACTTTGTCCGTTTCGTTAGTTTCTTCTCCCATTTCTTTTTCGACTCCTTCTTTCCTTTTCTTTTTCTTTTCGAATTTTCAAATTTTCATCATCTTTTCGATGGCTCTTCATTTTTCTTTTCAACTTATCTTTTCGACTTTTCTTCTCCTTTCTCCTTTCAACTTCCATTTTTCAATTTCAACTTTTCGACTTTTCTTCGATTTTTATTTTTCTCACCCTTTCAGGGTTAATCCCATTCTCCTTTCTCTCACCCTTTTTGTTTTAATCAAAAAGTGTAAAAAAATAAATATAATGATGCCAAATATAAAATATGCATGATACCAAATGAGTATAACTATATTTATAAATAGGGTATAAACTCCCCCTGAAAATATTATCTCCCCTTTAAAAAATTATTACTCCCCCTGAAAATATTATCTCCCCTTTAAAAAATTATTACTCCCCCTGAGTAAAATATATTTTGATAAAAATCAATTTTTAGGGATCCAACCGAGAGTTGTTTTTTCATTTGAAACATAGACGATATTTGAAATAATTGTTCCTTTAGGAACCCAAATCTTTTTAATTTTAATCGTCCGGCATGGGCTTTTACAGTTAGAAATGTGATGCCCGATTTTCAAACATTTTTCGCAATGGGGTATCTTGAAATTTAAGGATTCATTTTTAGAACGAGGTGTGAATCCCATCCCCTCTTCGTTAAATTTTTGAGCTTGGTTTGAATTTTAACAAGATCATTCTTTAAAGTATTTTCGTTTTCAAGGCATTTTGAATGATCGATCTCGATAAACTTTCCCTTTTCAAGAATTTTGGAATTCTCATTTTTCAAAGATTTATTTTTAAATTGAAGGGATTCAATTTCGGATAAAGCATTTTGATAATCCGTATGCAATAATTCAAATGCTTCAAAAAGTTCGTCGTAAGAATTACTTACTTGGCTTTCGACGTCACTATCGTCGAATGAACTTCGGGCCATGAGAGCGAGATTATTTTGATTGATAAAATCATCATCTTCGTCGTCATAACTCCATGTTGCAATGAGGACCTCCTTCTTGGGTTTAGCTCGGCAATTCTTGACAAAGTGGCCTGGTTTACCACATAATCGACAAGAGTTGTCGAATTTTTTAGATTCGCTCATTTGGATGTCCTTTTTTCTACGGTTTAATAAGTGTTGTAACTTATTAATATTCTTGGCATAATATGCCGATTCTTCGTCGCTTTCTTCAACCGGGATTACTTCCTTCTTAGACATCTTAGCCTTCAAGGCTATCGATCTTTCCTTTGGTTTTGGCTTGACACTTCGTGATTTTAACACTATCTCATAATTAATTAGCGAACCAACGAGGGCACTAAAATCAAGCGTATTGAGATATTTTGATTCCATGATCGCAGTCACGGTGCCATCCCATTTACTAGGTAGTGATCGTAAAATTTTCTTGACTTTTTCACTACTAGATAATGGTTTGCCGAATGAAGCTAGTCCATTGGTGATGACCTAAAATCGGTCGAGCATGTTGGTGATGGACTCGTCACCTTTCATCATGAATAACTCATAGTAATGGAGAAGCATATTGATCTTCGTCTCCTTGACTTGAGTTGTCCCTTCGTGTGTGATTTCAAGAATTTTCCATATTTCTTTAGCACTTTCACATGATGAGATTCGATTGACCTCTTCTGGATTTAAGGCACAATATAAGAGTTGAGTAGCCTTACAATTTAGATGGTCGTTCTTCCAATCCTCGTCATTATATTCTTCGAAACTCTTGAGAGATCCGTCGGATTTGATTGGAACTTTCGGGCCAAGATAAATGATCTTCCAAATTTCTATATCATAGGCACGAATGAAGATCGACATCTTTTTCTTCCATGTCATGAAATTTGCGTCATCAAAAAATGGTGGTCGGTTAAGAGCAAGGCCTTCGACTGGAGCAAATTGAAATACCATTTGGATCGACTCCTCGGATGTTAAGCCGTGTATCGGAGGTACTGCTCCGATACCAATTGTTGGGGCAAGATCGGAATATGCGCCGTTTGTGCGGAAGCGTAAAATAATTGTACAGAAATTAAACGACACACGGATTTATAGAGGTTCAGCTATAAACGAGCCTACGTCCTATCTCGGTATCTTTTTCAATAGGATAAAGATCAAAACCTCTGCACCAATAATATCAATATGAATATCTGATCAATGAGATGTTTGCTTGAAGTTGTTGTATGGATGAATACCAAGGATGTGGTATTTATATGCTTCAAAACCTCAACTAGCCGTTAGCTCACTGTGCATTGATTACGGCTGCTATCATCACCATATTACGTATGCTACACTAGTTACGTACGTTATTTCCATTTCGTTACGTACGTTAGCAAGTACCATTTTCAGTCCAGTAGCATTCGTTTCTTCCTTTACGTACATTATCAACACACCTTTACGTACGTTAAATAAGGTCAATATGTCCGTTGCTCGCTGACCTATGCCATGACGTCATCTCCAATGTTCTTCTCGTTTGAACTCAGAAACATCATATTACGTACGTTAAGCAACCTTTCTTATGTACGTTAATCTCAACATATTACGTACGTTAAGTAACACATGTTACGTACGTTGGGCATGTACAGATCACCTTTTTGCGACTTCGTTTTCTTCGATGATTGCTTCGCCTCTTCGTTGTTTTGTTTTGTGTATCAACTTAAATCATCAAAACATTATTAAGCATGAATGGAACAAAATGTTTTAATAGGGCGGTCTTGGTCTGAGGAGAAGCAGAGCTGTTAATATTGCAATGCTCGCTAAAAAAGGATGGAAGTTGTTGCCTGGGGAGAATAATCTTTGGCTCTCAGTTTGCAAGTCGAAGTATTTGAAAAGTACGAGTATTCAACAGTATATGCTCCGTGGTATCGAATCAAATGCCTTCAAGGGCCTTGTGAAGAGCTGCGCTAAGATTGAGGCCTGCTTCAGGTGGCATATCGGAGACGGACGGAGTGTATCCTTTTGGTTTGATAAATATTTGGGTGCTATATCACTCGCGGATGCTCATGGACAGGATATTGATCCTACTGATATCGAGAAGAGGATGGCAGATTTTTAGACGCCGTCTGAGGGTTGGAATTTGGAAGCGTTGACCACCCCTTAAGACCACAGAAGATGGCTGAGAGATCACCGACAGGAGTTGATCATAGAAAATATTGATGCTGGTGTATTTACCCGTAGAAAAATATAGAGTACACAAGAAAATGTACTATGTGCGCAAGAAGAACTCGAATCTGAGATCTCTGTATTTCCTGTATGGAAGTCTATATCTAAACTTAGAAGACTTAATATGTGCCTTATCGTTGTATTCTTAGCTCAATCCGAACCTATTTCTACCAAAGAAGCTGTAGACAATTCTCACTGGATTTTATCTATGGAAGAAGAGCTTAATGGTTTCGAAAGAAACAATGTATGATATCTAGTACCCAGACCTGAGCACCAATTCGTAATTGGAACCAAATGGGTATTTAGAAACAAGAAGGATGGAAATGGACTCATTATCAGAAACAAATCCCGTCTAGTTGCACAAGGCTACATATAGGAAGAAGGCATAGACTACAATGAAACATTTGCCCCTATAGCCAGACTAGAAGCCATTAGGATATTTCTAGCCTTTGCCGCCCATAAGAGCTTTATTGTATATCAAATGGAGGTCAAGAGCGCATTTCTTAATGGAGACCTTGCCGAAGAAGTCTATGTTGAACAACCACCAGGGTTTGTCAACACAGAAGGCGGAGACCTTGTATACAGGCTACGAAAAGCGCTGTATGGACTTAAGCAAGCACCTAGAGCGTGATATAAAACCCTGTCCCCGTACCTAACCAATAATATATTCGAGAAAGGTGTTGTGGACTAGACATTATTTAAAGTACAGGAAGGTGATGACCTCATGATGGTTCAAATATACGTAAATGATATTATATTTGGTTCAACTAACCTTGCTCTCTGTCAAAGGTTCTCTCATCTCATGCAAAGTAAATTTGAAATGAGTATGATGGGAGAACTTAGTTATTTCCTAGGATTGCAGGTAAAGCAGTTGTCTACAGGAGTCTTCATCAACCAGGAAAAGTACAGCAAGGAGCTTTTCAACAAATTTGGTATGAACAACTCCAAATCATCGTCAACCCCCATGAGAACTTCCGTGCAAATTAGTGCTGACGAAGCTGGAAAGCCGGTTGATCAATTACTCTACAGGAAGCTAATTGGCTCACTCTTGTACCTAACAGCTAGTAGGCCCGATATCCAGTTTGCTGTAGGAGTGTGTGCTCGGTATCAAGTAGCATCTAAAGAATCACACTTCACAATAGCCAAACGAATCCTGAAGTACGTCAAAGGAACGGTCGATGTAGAACTGTGGTATACTAAAGAAGGCGGATTCGATTTGGTTGGCTACAGCGACTCGGATCTCAGAGGCTGCAAGCTAGATAGGATGAGTACAAGCGGTACTTGTCACTTTCTTGGACCTAGACTTGTATCTTGGTTCAGTAAGAAGTAATTGGCAAACTCGCTTTCCACCGCTGAATCAGAATATTATACTGCTGGTAGTTGCTGTATGCAGATCCTTTGGATGCAACAACAGCTGTCAGATTATAGAATCACTGTCAAGGAAACACCGATCATGTGCGATAGCATGAGTGGAATTGTAATAACGCACAATCCTGTATTGCACTCGCGCACTAAGCACATTCATATGAAGCATCACTTCATTAGGAATCATGTTGAGAACAAGGATGTTCGGCTCGAGAAAGTTCATACAGATATCCAGTTAGCCGACATCTTTACCAAACCTCTCAGCACAGCAAGATTCTGTATGCTTCGATATGAATTGGGATTGCTACAGCCTCACTCCCTATAACTTTTTAATGCTTTTACTCAACAATTGAGGAGGAATGTTGTAAGACCCACGAATGCAGTATCCACCGTTAATTATCTGTACACTCAGACAATTATAATTCAGTAATTATCATTCGGTATATCATTCAGTAATTGATACTCAGTAATTTTCACTCATTATTAATCATTTGTCACTCAGATTCAGTCATGGTATTCATCATTCAGAGTAATTGTATCGTGTATCAATCGTCATTCATCACTATTCTGATTGAAGTTTCGTGCCGTGTATATCATCATTGTCATTCTCGTTGCGAACTGTGCGTGAGGAGTAGCGCACGCTACGTACTCCTTTTTAGCGTACGCTAATTGAGTACAGGTAGCGCACGCTACCACTCAGCATTAGCGCACGCTAATGTTACCACAGTTGCGATCCAGAAGGTCTTGGTGCAGTGAGTATTTGTAGCGCACGCTACGAGTGGTAAGTAGCGCGCTAGCTAGCGGTTGTAGTAGCGCACGCTAAATATGTGAAGTAGCGCGCGCTAGGGGCGGATCGAGGTTGAGTCCGGTGGCTCCGGATCGCCTTTGATTAATTCATAGCGCACGCTATGAGTGATATTTAGCGTCGCAATCGATATTATAGCGCACGCTAATCGTTGGTTGTAGCGCACGCTATCGAGGTCGAGTCGGAGGTCGGGCGGTTCGGATTCCGATCGGGCATCAAATTATTCGTTAGCGACGCTAACTATGAGCATTAACGCACGCTAATGATGGTACATGGCGCACGCTACAAAGGTACGTAGCGCGTGCTACCGTGTTCGGACAATGGGTCTTGGACTACCCAAATTACTCGTTAGCGCACGCGCTACGCACAAGGCTAGCGACGCTAACACAGGATAGCTATAAATTGGGCAGTTTAGTCGACTTCGTCATTTGTCATCTTTTTCTCTTCCTCCCGTCGGTTCTTGGCGATTTGGGCGATTTAGAGAGTGTTCTTCAAGGTGTAATCATCAATCATCATCTTCAAGTCTTTGAGTTGGATTAATCATCACTTCATCATCTCCAAAACACCGAATCAAAGGTATTAATTTCTTGGATCTAGAATTTCGAATTTTTGGGTTTTCCTTCCGATTCCTTCGTGTAAGCTTGGATTATCATTGGAATATGTTAGATATGGATTATCTACCTTGGATAAATATATTCCTATGAATTTAATGGTTATTTTCGGAATTATTTCAAGAACCCTTGGGGTTGACTTCGGTTAATTGGGGATTTTCCGATTGATGTTGTTGTAATCATGAATTATGGATTCCTAATGGATTATTGATATCATTGAAAGTGTTTTGATGGTTTGAAATACTCATCCTGGAGTTGGTTTCGATATATTCGAGTTCGAATATTGTTGTATCGACGTTTGGATCGATTATGATCGTTTTTGCTTGATACGTGTATTGAACGATTGTCGGTGCTTATTGTTATTCAAGGTTGTTCGAGCGACCGGCATTTCTTTTAGGACGTTGTTCGTGGACGGACATTCTTCATCGGTATTGTGTAAGTTAATTATTACTCGGTTAAGAGGATATTCATTCCTTTTGAGGTTGTTCATTCATAATCGTAATTCATTCATCATTGTATTAACCGTATCAAAACTTGTCATTGTCAAATAATCACCTCAGTCATAAGGAACGACGGTTCCAATCATTTCATTAAGCGGTCATTCATTTCACCATCATTTAATCTTGGTGAGTCATGATTCATTATCGTTGTCACTTTTGTCATATTGTGGCATTCCGGGTCACACTGGCGTGCCGGTTGGTATGTGTAGGATTTTCATGTCGGGCACATTATAGTCGTGTGTTGGTTGGTGGCCTCACATTGGACTGTGCACACGAGTTGATGGCTTCGTGAGACTGATTAGGTACAAGACCACACGGATATTCGATCGATACTCGTTGGTGGCTTGTGCATGGACACATTTCCATCCCGGACGTAGTGTGGCGCCATTCCGTTGAGCCGTATCATTTGTTGATTCATATAGCATGTTTGATTGCGTATGTTTCGACAGGATATTGTATAATTGCGGATAACTCATGATTGTATATTTTCAACTCTTGAGGATTGTTGTTCTGTGGTGACCGTTGGGAATCTTTTTTAGTCATGGCAAGGCTAAAGCACGGGAGAGCACGGTGACGGCGAGTCAGTGATACTAGAAGGGGGCCCCGATCACATTCGATCATTTATTCAGTCATTTATGTTTCCTTTATTTATTCCGCTGCAGACATTCCGTTTGAATACTCATTTCATTCAGTGTTGTGTATTTTATCGTCACATAAAATACACATGTATTCTATTTTATCCTGGGTGTGTCGTATGAAACTCCTAATCGGAGTAATTGATGTTGTAATGTGGTTCGGTACTACATTTTACCCTGTGTAATTCATCCGTTTTCATTCGCCGGGTGGGTCCCAGTCGGGGGTCCACGGCACTGTAATATCCGCCTAGTTTGGGGTGTTACAGCTACAGCCTCACTCCCTATAACTTTTTAATGCTTTTACTCAACAATTGAGGAGGAATGTTGTAAGACCCACGAATGCAGTATCCACCGTTAATTATCTATACACTCAGACAATCCGATAGCACTGTAGGAATAAAAAGACATCAATTCATCATACAGCTGACGTGTGCAATAATTAAGGGGGAATACAGTATGACCCATGATTAGAGTATTAAGCCAATAATTGCTAAAAGACTTAAATCCCGTATGTACCTTTTAAGGGGGAACGATGTATTTTCGCGGATACAACACATACTATGGAATTTAATTAATGTTATCCTAATATTTTATTCATTATAAAAACAGATTTTTGTCCATGTGCCCTGTTTTAAATCAAACGTCTTTTGCATTAAATGCTTTGCACGACATCTGGACTATTTTATCTCAAACGCCGCGATTTTTCAAATTATTTAATAATTTCAAAATGCCTTTTCGAGCAATAAGGGAAGTCGAAATGTCAGATGTGGGACCAGTTATCATTTCAAAATTGGATGGATAAGATGTACCAGTTATGCTTAATTCATTATGTTCGTTCATTTAAAAACGACGGTTCTCATCCCTTAAATCTGACCGTTCACTGTCTGGAAACCCTAATCTTCTCCTGCCCACTATAAAAGGACTGTTAATGCTTTCTTCAACTCTTTATGCTTTCTGCAAAAATATAGAGTTTTTGAGCAAACAACCTACAAGATTTACTGTATTTTTCTGCATTTTCTTTGAATCTTACTCACTTTCTTTTCAAGAAACTACTATGGCATCTTCTCAGACCTCCTCTCCATCTCTCAAGAAGACCGCCACCATCATTGATGGACGGATCTTTACCAGATCTGTGGTTGTTAAACATGTCCGTGCTGAAACCGACGACGTTGACTCGATTGAAATCATCATTTCAAGGATTCGTCCACAAGGCCTCGATCGCCTTAGTAGCCACTCTGCTGAGCTCTACGATGAGCACATGGTTGAGGTATTCTACCTCAACACCTCTGTTCGTTTCTTCTCTCTTGCACAAGGAGGAAACATAGCTGACATCACTGCCACCGTTCGCAGAATCGAGATCTGCGTTGACCAAGATTTGCTGCAGAATTTGTACAGGCTCTCTGCTGATGGCCTGTCTATGGAGGAACTTGAGACCTTTGGGTCCCAAGAGGTCCTCACCAATACTGGGGATTATTCACTGGCTCGGCATCATACGTGACTGTTCATGCTTCATGCAAGAAGAAATGTTTTTGCTTACCATTTGTCTATTTACATGATTTTTGTTGTCGTGTAATTGAGAACAGGACTGGTGCTTTCGAGATGTGCACCAATATGAGATTCAGGATGATGGTCGCCATCATGTATGAGAAAAGGTTAACTGGTGCCAGATTGTCCTCAAAAGGATGCAGGAAGAAGTTTCTAAACCTGCTACCCAAAAGAAATCCTTTGGTCTAATTCTCAATAATATTCTGACCAAGTGCGGTGTTCTGCAATCAAAGGAAGCAAAGAAGATCAATCAACAAAAATATATTGGAGGAACCGGGACCTCCGTATTCAACAAAGAGCACCTGATTGGGTCGAGACTCTTTATTAGAAATCTGCCCCTGTATGCTGATCCCAGGGACACCATCTCGAAGTCCGGAAGCGAGGAGACTTCATGGAAAAGGAAGAGATCTCACAGCAAAACTCCCCTTGCTGCTGAGAAGCCAAAAAGGAAGCTAAGGAGGCTTACAAAAGTCAAGACTACAGAGATTACAACAATCTCTATGGATGCTCCTTCAATGGCCCAACCCACTATATCGAACCCCCAGGGCGCAACCCATGTAGAAGAGATAGCTGCTACTGTGCAAACAGTAGATCCCGAGCCATTGGCGGCAACGACGGATATACAGCCATCGGCCAATTTGGAAGACTTTGGAGATTCGGGTGCCCCTTCGGAGCCACTAGCCACATCTCCTGCACGGGAACCCACACCCGTAAGGGATCCATCTCCCAACAGGGTACCAACCCCTGTACGGGATCCCTCTCCGATACAGGCTCCCACACCTGTAGCAGAACCCTTGCCTACAGTAGACCCATGTACTGTACGCAACCCCTCCCCCGACACTATAATCCAGAAAACTTTGTTATCATTTCAAATTGAACAAGCTTACGAATGTTTTGTTCAATGGAAATCATAGTGGGTCGCTCTGTACGACAATTTGTATAACTGGAGCGAGTGGAGGGAGGAAGAGTTATTTGTTTTGGAGGTAACAGATTCTCCAATTGAAGTCATAATCCAATGGGACAATGTCTTTTGCAAAGAGCTGATTTCGAGCCATCTCATGGACAAAGCCGATGCTCGATTAAAAGGGAAATTTGTATCCGAAGAAACTATTCCTATCAGTCCCAAAACAGACTGCGACTCAGACGATGCCGACGACGCCCTTCAGGCTGGTCTGAGGATGAGCCGTGAGTAAGCAAGGGAACAGGAATTCTCCAGATTGCAACATCAACAAGGTGAAGAGACCTCGATCCAACAGTCCCCTACCCGACAGCAAGGAATTATTCAAGACAGCGAGGAATCAGTCCCTCCTATCGCAGAAGAACCAACAGTTTCACAATAGGCACCCGAGCCTGTCGCCGCCCATCCTGACGACCAAGCCCGCACCATCCCGCACGAGGAATTAGTCTCTCTGCAGGAGCAGGCGGAAGCTGAGAGACAACAGGAGGATTCAGTCCCTCCTGTACCTATGTCTTCAGAAACCATTATGGAATAGGAGGAATCAGTCCCCCCTGTCGCGGAGGCCGAACAACCAACAACTGCAACAGCAACTAATGCCCCCGCATCTCCATCTGTGGAATCCGACGACGGTTTCTTACCTGAGGATGAACCGAAATGGCCACGCTCTCATATGGTCGTCAGACAGCTTAATGGAGCTGATGAAGATAAGCCAAGCTCTCTAGCTAGGCACGAGCAACTTCAAGCTCTCGGCCGCCAAACTGTTTTCCTACAGGATGCTGTGAATACCTTGTACACTGTTGAAAGAGAGATCAATTGGTTGCATGAGACTGCCATAGACGAAATGGTGGGTGTCAAAAGAGAAAGCTCCAAAGTGGAAGAAGCCTTCCGCATTGCCCACCGTCTTAAGGCAAGCTCTCAATCAACTTCAACAGCACGAGGAGCAGATTCTCTTAGAGGAACAAGCAAAGCTACGCATCTGAAGCCAAGACTACTTCTGCTCTATAGGAAACAGGCTCCCACCTTAGAGGCCATGATAAAAAGATAGATGATATGTCACTAGTGCTTAAATCTCTAGTTGATAAAATGTCAAGTATGGAGACCAAACAGGATGATGCAATGAAGATCCTGGAACGCCTAGATGAGAAGGTCTCTTATCTTGATGAGGCCAAAAAGGAGGAAGAGTCTAGAGAAGCCACAAAGAAACGGAGACTTGAGCAAGAAAAGGAGTTTGATGCTGCTTTGGAAGACAGTATTACTGCTGCAATTACTCGATTGTCTGCTCCTTCTCATACTGTTAGGATACAGGGTGCTCGCCCTGAATTTCATGATCCAAAATTTCCTTGGAAAAACCTTGTGCAGAAGCCGCCAGTGATAAATCTCCCGGCCAACCGGCAGCCAACAGCCAATGAGATAAAGGATTGGAGGAGAAACGAACTGTTAAGATACTTCGTAGTTCTTATCAGGGAATCCCTCATATTCAACAATTTAAAATGCTGAAGGAAGCTACCGAGGAATTTGTAAAGAGACTGGATGAAGGAAAGCTCCCCCTGCAGCTCCAGATTAAATCTAAGCACAGGAAAGGCGATCTGGTTACCCACCCTGAAGATTGGATCCTTGTTTTCGACAAATCGGCTGAAGGAAGAGCGATCTATTTAAATCGAAACAATGATGCCCTGCAAAACTGGTGGAAGGGAACCGAGAATGATCCAAGAAGGCCTTGGAGACATGCTAACTACAGGAGTTAGCTTGGAGGATCCTTCCGGTATCTTATTTTAGAAACAGCAAAAATTATGTATCTTTATTTTTGCCCAACCTTGTAACCTTTGCTCTTCATCAATAAAATCTATTTTTGCGAAAGATTACAACTCGTAATCTACTGTGTTACTATGTGATAATGAAAATTAATCCATGTGCTGAAATCAAACAAGTATGAAAACTTGTTAAGTATACAAGCTGTAAGAACTTGTCTGTGAATAGTTCATAGGTTAAGTTGTATTCAACTAGATTACACTGTAAGATTGTGCCTGCACGCCAATCATAAGTTTAAGTTGTAAAAACACTTTGCTGTTAGATACTACCTTTTTAGAACTTGCCTGCGAGAAGTTTACATTTCTTTAATTTGCTGAAGGCCAGAACATTCAACAGAAGATCAAGAAGAAAGCCTCTCGAAACAAAGATGTTTCAAAGGTTTTGGCATCATGGTTTTGGCATCATCAAGAAGATTTGGCAATTAGCAAAAAAGGGAAATTGTTGGGAAAAACAATCCTGTATTGAGTTTTGATAAAATGCCAACATACAACAAGCTGCTATCCCGAAGTCAATCATACAACAAGATGTGTGTTTTGATAAAGTGCCAACATACATCAAGTCTTCACGGTGTCAACATACATCAAAAGTATAAAGTGCCATCATACAGCAAGAAGCTCATCAGTCAGTATGATACCAAGTATGAAAGATGTCCTGAAATATTCATACATCATCTTTCCATACAGCAGCCCTAAGATAGCCTACAACGTGGAACCTACATCTATATCATTGTAAACGCAACATGTTGGATACAACATACAGTCTGTAACTGTTGAGATCTTCAACACTTATCCAACAGGACTGAAGACTGTTGGAACGGAATCTGCTTTATATGCTAAATTTAAACCTATATTTGAAAACAAGTATTTAAATACTGATTGGATAAAGTATTTAAATACTAAGTCGACAGAGATCTTTAGACAAGGAGCAAAATCCGGATCTTGTTCTGTACAAGTCAATCATCCCGTTGGAACAGACATTTTGCTCAATGGATCTATTCCCAACGAATCTATTCCAAAGGCTATATACCCCGAAGTTTGAAGATCATAGATACTTGAATATATCAGACACACACGATCATATCAGCGAATATACACGAACTTATACGAATATTCAAGATCTTAGATTTGAGCAAACTGATATATACTGAGATACATTTGTGAACATCTCAAGAACAATATATCAAGAGCAAACAGATTTCTTCAAGCATACTGCCAATCCTGAGAGAAGAAATACACAAATGTTCGTCCTTGAACAACACATCATCAGCTCAAAGCTCAAGAAAGTCAAGCTGTTGTTCTACCATTGTTCTCACATTGAAGAAAACTATCAGCCCTGTGTGGACTGAGAAAGCTTTGCTTTTCCTGAACTGTGTGTGATGGATCTGCATTGAAGATACGAAGCTTCGGAACTGTGTGTGAAGAATCTAATCAAGTGAAAGCTTTGACCAATCTGTGTGAACGGTTGAAAGCGACGGTCTTTGTATCAATTTATGTGAACGATACAAGGATATGTTTGATTATAGACACGTAGTTGTGTACGTAGTGTTTATAATAAACATCTTCACTCCTGTGTGGAGGACCAGTGGACGTAGAGGGGTTTACCTCGAACCACTTTAAATATCATGTCATTTACCTTCTACAACTTACTGTTTCAAGACTTCCGCTACACACTTCCATTTGAAAATCATACAGCTTGTTGCTTAAACACTTTCCAAGCTGTATTCTGTATACTTAGTGGCCAACAGGTGCTTATGTACGTTCTACTGTGGAGGACAAAACACGGTTCTGGAAGGGGCTTTTAGTTTTTTCTCGCACTGTTTCTTACCCCTGGTGTGTCACATGGGGTTTCAACGATATTTTGTTAATATCAGAAAAGAGAGGAAGACTTCCAACTACTTTTTCGAGATATTAGAGGTTCCGTAACGCTATTGACAATTGTGATCTTATTGATTTGGTTTTCCAGGTACATGGTGCAATGAACGACGAGGTGCATTGTAACACCCCCAGAATTTGACTTGGAATATTATACACCGCAGACCCTCTCCATGAAGATCTTCCAGGCTAGACACTGAAACAACATAATACGTTACATGCCGACATAACAAAATAACGAACCAATAGAACGATTTGGTCTTACATCATTATTATACAACTCTAATATACATAACTCTATCTGGACTCATACCCCTGCAAGGGTAAAATAAACTCACAAACAAAAGTACGACAGCGGAGAAGACCATACAACAAACTCAGACTGACTGCACCCAAAACTGGCCCTCATGTGATAGTATCATTCGTCTTCCATCATCATTCGCAACGATCCTGTGTTTTGCTCCCAAAACCTGCATGTACCTGGACGCAGAACATACATCCATCCTCCGTATACTCGGGGGTTAACAAAACTCTATTGTTTTGCTAGTACAAGTATAAGTGCAAATACGAGCCATACACAACACGTTCCGAGAATACAACAAAAGACTTCTCGAGATATTTCATTTGGATAAAGTATTACAAAGGATAAAATATAAAGGAAATCATTGGTCATTTAGAAATCGATTCAGGATCTCGGGAGTTTTGAAATATTTGTGATTGAAAAGTTCTTAATTTATCAAAAGCCACTTAGGGTTACAACCCAAAGTTTTATTTTTCCAAAATACAAATCCGTTCGGAAAACACGAGGTCCACGACCTGACCATCCACTTTAATTCACTTCCAAGGACACATTACACACAACACATCACTCTTATGCCATTCTAGCCAAACACCAAGACTCGATATATAATGTATCTCGACCCCTAGCACAAAGCATTGTGATACTCCGTACATATCACAATTAATCATCAAAACTTCAAAACAATATATTAACGCATCTCAATATCACAACCATCCACACTTGGTAACCCGTGGCCGTACCCCTTAGTATCGACCCCCAGACGCCCCGTCGAACGCTCCAGGTGGAAAACCACTTATGCGGCCGTACCTCTTAGTATCGACCGCCAGACGTCCCGTCGAACGCTCTGGGTGGAAGAACAACAATACACACACGTTTTTACAAATCATGGTTTGCAAAATCACAACTCTCTAAAGTCAAACACAAAATATATAGTCGAGGTTGTAACACCCCAAACTAGATGGATATTACAGTGTCGTGGACCCCCGACTGGGACCCACAAGGCGAATGAAAACAAATGAATTAAATAATATAATTGTAGTACCGAACCACATTATATCATCAATTACTCCGACGAGGAGTTTCATTACAACACACCCAAGATAAATACCGAATACATGTATATTTTATATGAAGATAAAATATACAACACTGAATGAAACGGAGTATCCAAATGGAAATCTGCAGTGGAAAATAAATGACGACAACATGAATGACTGAAAGGATTGGGGCCCCCTACTAGTATCACTGGGACTCCTCGCCGTCAACGTGCTCTTCCCGTGCTTTTGCCTTGCCATGACCTAAAAACAATATCCCCCAACAGGGTCAGTTACACAGAACAACAATCCTCAAGGGTTGAATATACACAATCATGATATATCTCAATTATGAAACATCCTTAGTTATGAATTTAAGCTGAAGAGGAGCATCATAGTACGCCCGTAATGTTCTGTGCAAGTATACAAGACGAGTGCACGGACACACCAGTCCTTGTACCTAATTAGTCTCACGGAGGTAAACGTTATCGTCTGCACAGTCCAATGTATCGGTGACCCAATACATGACCATCGTGTGCTCGACTAAAAATTCCACACATCTGCACCCGGCCACGCAATATGAACCCAGAAGGTCATATGAACGAGAATGACCATAATGAATATCAATGAATAATAATCCGATAAAGTCAAGAATGACTCACCGAGATGAAAATAATAGTGAAGTGAATGATAGCTCAATGAAATGATTGTAACCGTCGTTCCTCATGAATGAAGTGATTATTCGACAATTACAAGTCTCAATACGGTTAATACAATTATGAATGAGTTATGATTATGAATGAACAACAACAAAAGGAATGAATATCCTTTTAACCGAGTAAGAATTAACTTACACAACACTGGTGACAAATGTCCTTCCACGAACAAACGTCCTAAATGAGATGTCGGTCGCTCGAACAACCTTGAATAACACAATTACCAACAATCCGTTCAATATACGAATCAAACATGATGATAACTAACTCAAAACGTCGATACGACTAAACCAAACTCATTGGGGCATTATATCGAATACATTGTGGCCAATCTTCGATTGTTTACACCAAAACATTAACTATACCATTATCAAAACCCCAAGAAGTGTTCCAAACCAAGAAAACATCTTTAATACAATCAATAATCCATTATGAATGTCCAAATTCGTGATTACAACAACAACTAATCGAAAACCCCCAAATCCAACTCAATATTCAAAGTGTTCTTGAATAACCCTTCCATAATCCAATGAATATTCATACACACTCATAATCATACATATATCTCTTCATACAACATGATTATAACGTCCAAAACATCATATCTTAACACAAAATCGAAATCCAAGATGTTGAAGAATATTACCTTTGAAGATCCAAACACTTTGATCCGAAGAATACGCGTTAGATTGACTATCCAAGCTTCCCAAATGAATGAAGATGATGAAAACCGAACACCCAAGTGATTGATGATGAAAAATCTCTCCCTTAAGCCCTATCTCTCGGATACAAGGTGAAGAAATGAGAAAATGAACTCAAAGTCCCGTCCAAGTCCTATAGAATGTTACGGCCGTAACTCGGCCTACTTACGGCCGTAACATCCCAAGTCAACGGCCTTACGGCCGTAACCAACCATCTCGTACGGCCGTAACTCGGCCGTCCTGACCGCCGATACCATATGGCCGTACCCGCACTTGTCTTACGGGCGTAACTCGCCCTCGTCCAAAACACCTGCCGACAGCCATACGGCCGTACCCGCACGCCTTACGGGCGTAACTCGCCCGATACGACCGTACCCGGCTAAACTTACGAGCATAAGAAGCCTTTGTCAAACTGCCTGGGCACCCTGCCTGCATCATACGGCCGTAGCCGACTAAGCCTCACGGCCGTACCAGCCTCATCTTACGGCCGTATGCCGCAACCCTTACGGCCGTAAGTCCCATTCGTCGAACTGGCTTGAATTCAACGAACGCCTGTTACGGCCGTATCCGACAATCCTTACGACCGTAACTCGCTGCTGGAAGTGACAAAAATCCGACAACTCCATCTACTCGTTACAAACGGTGAATGATCCGACGTACAATACTTGTATGATTGTAAATAGGTCCAATAACACGTGATAGATGATACTTCCAACACAAGACTATATTCCCGATGATAATGATGATACTCTCGTCTCGATCCACAAACGGAGATGAATGACGATCGGTAACTGATACACATTTACAAAATGCCAACGATGAACCCAAATGAATGAATCCCGAATGATGAGTGATTATTAATGAGTGAAAATTATTGAGTGACAATTACTAACTGATAATTACTGAATGATAATTACTGAATGATAATTACTGAATGATAATGAATGAATTACAACCTGGTATTACATACTCCCCCCCTTAAAAAGAGTTTCATCCTCGAAACTAAGGGTCAAACAACTCGGGATAACTCTTCCGTATACTGTTCTCGATTTCCCAAGTAGCCTCTTCGATTCCATGCCTAGACCACTGAATCTTGACCAAAGGAATCGTCTTGTTCCTCAACTATTTGATTCGCCGCTCTAAAACTCGTATAGGACGCTCCTCATACGAATGATCATCCGCGATATCGATTTCGCCGAACTGAAGTATGTGACTCGGGTCGGCAACATACTTCCGCAACTGAGAGGCGAGAAGCACATTATGAATTCAGCTCAACGCCGGAGGTAAAGCCAATCGATAAGCCAGACTGCCTACTCGATCCAAAATCTCAAACGGTCCGATGAATCCGGACTCAACTTCCCCCGTTTTCCGAATCGGAAAATACCTCGACTCGGGGATACCTTGACCAACACGTGGTCACTTGTCTCGAACTCTAATAGTCGACGACGATTATCTGCATATGATTTCTGTCGACTCTGAGCGGTCAACAAAAGACTCCTGATCAAAGCTACCTTCTCACGGGTGGCTATAAGCATATCGGGCTCGGTGCCGATTGATTCTGATAAGTCATCCCAACACAAAGGAGATTGACAACGACGACCGTACAAGGCCTCATAAGGTGCCATCTTAATCGAAGCATGCCAACTATTATTGTATGTGAACTCAATCAACGGTAGTTGGGCTTCCCAATCGTTTTTCCAATCGAGAACACATGCCCTCAACATGTCCTCCAAAGTCTTAATAGTCCTCTCTGATTGTCCGTCTGACTGAGGATGAGAAGCTATGCTAAGATTAAGCTGAGTTCCCATAGCACGATGAACTGATTTCCCAAAATGAGACACTAACCATCCGTCACGATCGGAAACGATACTTTTAGGAGTACCGTGTAATCTCACTATCTCTTTGATGAACAACTGGGCAAGTCTCTCTGGACCCCACGTATCCTTAATCTCAAGGAAATGAGCTGATTAGTTAAGCGGTCCACAATCACCCAGATTGTATTCATGCCACGACGACTCGTAGGCAAACTCGTGATGAAGCCCATAGAAATATCTTCCCACTTCCACTCTGGGATAGGGAGCGGTCTCAGCATACCTTCCGGTCGCTGATGTTCTACCTTGACTTGCTGACAGGTTAAACATCTCGAAACAAATTATGCGACTTCTCGCTTCATATTACTCTACCAGTAATTTTGCTTCAAGTCCTTGTGCATCTTGCTAGACCCCGGATGAATGGAGTAAGGGGTAGCATGAGCTTCTCTCAAAATTGAGTTTTTCAACCCGTTATTCGCCGGTACGCATAACCGATTCTTAAATCGCAAAAGTCCATCCTCGTGGACCACAAATCCAGGGGCTTTCCCTTGAGCCACATCCTCTCGGATGCGTAACAATGATGGGTCTGAACCCTGATTCACTCTGATTGTCTCCTCAAGTGGCGTGAAATCCCTAACATGCAAAGTTGCCCTTGCACTTGCTGAAGCCAGACCTCGATCTCGGGTCTGAGAAATTCCTGTTGAAGCTCTTTCTGAACTGTTAAGCGAGTAAGCATTTGCTCCTGAACGGACTTACGACTCAAGGCATCAGCGACAACGTTCGCCTTGCCCGGGTGGTACAGGATCTCAATATCATAATCTTTGATTAGTTCCAACCACCGCCTCTGTCGCATATTTAACTCCTTCTGAGTAAATATATACTTCAAACTCTTATGATCGGTGAATATCTGACAGGTGACGCCTAAAGGTAATGACGCCAAATCTTCAACGCGAAAACCATGGCTGCTAGCTCTAGGTCGTGGGTCGGATAATTAACCTTGTAAGGTCTCAATTGCCGTGAAGCATAGGCAATAACCTTTCCATTCTGCATTAATACACATCCGAGACCGTGTCCGGACGCGTTACTATATACCACGAATCCCTCCGTCCCTTGTGGCAAGGAAAGGACAGGTGCTGAAATTAACTGGCTTTTGAGTTCCTCAAAACTCCACTGACACGTGTCGAACCACGTGTATTTCTTATCCTTTCGCAAAAGGTTCGTCAATGTTTGAGCGATTTTAGAAAATCCTTCCACAAACCGTCGATAATAACCGGCTAATCCGAGAAAGCTTCGGATTTCCATAACATTCTTCGGAGGTAACCAATCTTGGATAGCCTCCGTCTTCTGAGGATCAACACGTACACCGTCTGATGAAATTACATGCCCGAGAAACGACACTTCGGACATCTAGAACTCACACTTGGAAAACTTTCCATAAAGCTGCTCTCGCCTCAACACGTCGAGCACCTGATGAAGGTGAAACTCGTACTCCTCTCGATCACGAGAATAAATTAAAATGTCATCGATGAAGACAACCACAAACTGATCCAAAAAGCCGATGAAAACCCAATTCATTAACTCCATGAATACCGCAGGTGCAATAGTTAACCCAAACGGCATTACCCCGAACTCATAATGACCATAGCGTGTTCGAAACGCCTTCCTCGCGATATCTAACTCTCGAATTCGCAACTGATGATATCCAGATCTTAAGTCGATCTTGGAAAATACTGAATCTCCCTGAAGTTGATCTAAGAGATCACCAATATGGGGTAGAGGATACTTATTCTTGATCGTCACCCTGTTCAACTCACGGTAATCAATACACAAGCGAAACGAACCATCCTTCTTCTTGACAAACAACACTTGTGCTCCCCACGGGGACGCACTCGGTCGGATATAACCTTTCTCAAACAATTCCTCAAGTTGATTCTTCAACTCCTGCATTTCGGTCAGGGCCATCCGATATGGTGCCTCCGATAATGGGGACGTACCAGGCTCCAACTCTACTGTGAATTCTACATCCCTCGGTGGAGGTAAACCAGGTAGCTCGTCTGGGAGTACATCGTCAATCGATAACAATGATACCACGAATGGTTGAACACCTTGATTGCCTTAGAACGGTCAATCGATGACAATGATATAGTAAATGGTTGAACACCTCGATTGCCTTAGAACGGCCAATCGATGACAATGATACAATGAATGATTGAACACCTCGATTGCCTTATAATGGCCAATCGATGACAATGATACCATGAATGATTGAACACCTCGATTGCCTTAGAACGGCCAATCGATGACAATGATACAATGAATGATTGAACACCTCGATTGAGTAATTTCACTGCTTTCATCATATTAATGATTCTTCTGGAACAACGGGGATTACCTCCCTGAAATACACATTCAGCTCCAACGACTGAAATGATAGTGACCATACGCTTACGAACACTGAGGATGGTATCATGACGATCCATCCAACTAATACCCAATATTACATCGTCCTTAGGTCAATCCACCATGATTAGGTCCGCCAACCAATCGCGGTCATTAAGCTTATTTCGGTCAGTTCTTAACCTCATGATTTCCGAAAATTCTTTTACCGATAGGTAGACTAATGATATAAGGTCCATAATTAATAGGACTATCCAAGTGAAGTCTATTCAAACATGATTCAGAAATGAATGAATGCGATGCACCAGTATCAAAAAGGGTACACACAGGTTGAGATAGAATTACGAGTATACCTGAGATCATTCGGGCCTCCGGATCGTCGGTCCTCTTCATCGCGTGAATTCGGGACTTGCCGGACCCCGAACCGGATGCTCCCCTCTGATAAATATGAGCTCCGCCTTTATTCGCTTCCGTCGTCTTAAACGACGCTGACAGAGCAATCTGATTCTGAACCGCTGATTGCTTCGGTGCCTGAGATGCCACCGGAGTCGGCTTGGAGTCCCTTCGGCAAAAACGGGCCTTATGCCCAACAATCCCACAATTATGGCACGTGATAGACGGTTTCAGACACTTAGTGCTGTAATGACTCGGCGCTCCACAGTTGAAACAGGTGATGGCCAAACTGGCCGCTCGGGACTGAGACTCTACGGGCTTATGTACCGTAGGAGGTCTCTCAGAAAAAGTAGGGCCCACTCAAGACTTTTTGAAAGTTTACTGACCACCTTCGGACTGATTACGCTTCGTTGATTTCTTGCTGACAGATGAAGGTTGTTGCTCAGCAATTTCCTTAGCAGCAGGCTCATACGGGAGAGTTCTCTCGATTAATTCGGCCAGAGTGGCGCAATGATGATTGAGCAATTGCATATGGGTCATCATGACATGCATAAAAGTGAGTGGATCAACCCGAACATCTTCCGATCGAGCGGAGTCCTGGGTACGATTTCCCGACAGTGAGTGATTATTTCCCGGGTTTCGGCCCGCACCGCGGCCTCTCTTCGTGTGTCCCTTGACATCTCTCTCCAGACTGAAGTAGGAAGGTCGCATGATAATCATAGATCTCGTATGAGTACCGCATTATGATTTACGTCATGAAATGATGAAAATGAGCATACGCGCTCTAACACAGTGATTCCATGAATGATTAACTGAGGTGACATGATTATCAGATGATATTCTTGAACAAGTTAACAAGATTAATGATATGATCCTCAAGATCAACAACTGAGTAATGAAATGAATTGAGTGATTAATGAGTTAACATGATCAACATGATTAAAATGAAAATGATGTTTGAGGATTGTTAACTGATGAATTATGAATGAATGATTCTCATTTCTAGAAATTATACCATGGCATTAGAAGTCTTACAGTTCTTTCGGTCTGATGGGCTCGGCATTTGCACAGGTCACACGTGACGCGAAAGTCCAATGATACTAGTCTGGTGACGATGATTTCAAATGAGACATGACTCGGAAGGTAGTACTCAAAACCATGCTCCGATACCAACACCCCAAACTAGACGGATATTACAGTGCCGTGGACCCCCGACTGGGACCCACCATGCGAATGAAAATAAATGAATTAAATAATATAATTGTAGTACCGAACCACATTATATCATCAATTACTCCGACGAGGAGTTTCATTACAACACACCCAAGATAAATACCGAATACATGTATATTTTATATGAAGATAAAATACACAACACTGAATGAAACGGAGTATCCAAATGGAAATCTGCAGTGGAAAATAAATGACGACAACATGAATGACTGAAATGATTGGGGCCCCCTACTTGTAATACCCGGTTGTAATTCAGTCATTATCATTCAGTAATTTCATTCGGTGATTGTCACTCAGTGGATTTTCACTCATTTATAATCATTCATCAATCATGTTCATTCACTCGTGTTCACCGTTCGGAAAAACTTCGAGTTGTGTATCGTTATTGTCCATTGTTTCAACTTTCCGCATATGAGTTCGACTTTGTTAGATCATCATTAATTTTTGGTAACTCCAAAAATTTTGAATGTTTGAAATATTATAGAGCATCGAGTTAGCTTTCCAATGGTTCAAACGGTGAGTCAATCGGAGTCCGGACGAGAGAGTTATGGTCGTTTTAGCTCACCCGCTCATTTTTCAGCTTTTGGCCGATCACTGCCGACCGAACTCGGCCGTGTCGTCCGACACGGCCCGTGCTGTACTCGTTCGGAAATGCCGAAGTCTCGCCACGTGACTCGACCGTCGTTCGGCACGGCCGAGTCGAACTCTTCCGGATAAGCTGTAACCGATCGCCAGACGCCCGACCGTGTTCCAGTGACACGGCCGAGTCATGCCGAAGTCGCCGGACAGTCACTATCGGAAGGCTCGCGCCGCGACCGTGTCAAGCAGGACACGGTCGAGTCCCTGCCGGCCAGTTGCGCGCCGCGACCGTGCCGATCGGCACGGGCCGTGTCCGACAGGGCAGTCAACCCCTATAAATTCGTTTTTTGAGCATTTCAGCCCATTCCTTCCATTTCTTCCACCTTCATACGAGAGAGAGAGGCTTGAGGGAGAAAATTCTCTTCAACTATCACTTGAGTGTGGTTTTTAATCATTTTCATTCGGTTGTGAAGCTTGGATACTCGATTAAACTCGTGTTCTTCGGGTCGAAGTGGTTGGATCTTCTAGAGGTAATTTCTTCAACACCTTGGACTTCGATTTTGTGTTGAGATATGATGTTTTGGACGTTATAATCATGTTATATGAAGGGATATGTATATGATTATGAGTTTGTATAAGGATTCATTGGATTATTGAGGGATTATTCAAGAACACCTTGAATATCGGGTTGAAATTGGGGGTTTTCGATTAATTGTCGTTATAATCACGTTTTCGGATATTCATTTTGGATTATTGATCATTTGGAAGATGTTTGTTGGTTTGAAACACTTCTTGGGGGATTTGATAGTGGCTCATTGAGATTTGATTGTAAACAATCGGAGTTTGGCCACAACGTATTCGATATAATGCCCCAATGAATTTAGTTTAATCGTATCGACGTTTTGAGTTCGTTATATTCGTGTTTGATTCGTGTATTGAACGGGTTGTTGGATATTGTATAATTCAAGGTTGTTCGAGCGATCGATATCTCAATTAGGACGTCGTTCGTGGAAGGATAATTGTCACCGGTGTTGTGTAAGTTAATTCTTACTCGGTTAAAAGGATATTCATCCCTTTTGTTGTTGTTCATTCATAATCATAACTCATTCATCATTATATTAACCGTATCAAAACTTGTTGTTGTCAATTAATCACTTCAGTCATAAGGAACGACGGCTCCAATCATTTCATTGAGCTGTCATTTATTTCACTACCATTCCACCTCGGTGAGTCATTATTCATTTTCGATGTCACTTTTCTTATATCGTGGCATTCCGGGTCATACTGGCGTGCCGGTTGGTATGTGTTGGATTTTCATGTCGGGCACGTTTAAGTCGTGTGTTGGTTGTTGGCCTCACATTGGACTGTGCACACGAGTCATATTGTCTCGTGAGACTGATTAGGTACAAGACCACACGTGTATTCGATCGTTGGTGGCTTGTGCACGGACACATTTCCATCCCGGGCGTAGTGTGGTACCACCCTTTGAGCCGTACTGTTAGTTGATTCATATAGCATGTTTGATTGCGTATATTTCGATAAGATATTCCATAACTTCAGATATAATCATGATTGTGTATTTTCAACCCTTGAGGATTGTTGTTCTTTGTAACTGACCCCGTTTGGGGATTTTGTTTTTCAGGTCTTGGCAAGGCAAAAGTACGGGGAGAACACGCTGATGTCGAGGAGTCCCAGTGATACTAGTAGGGGGCCCCGATCTTTCAGTTATTCATGTTATTGTCCTTTATTTTCCGCTGCAGACTTTCATTTGAATACTCCGCTTCATTCAGTGTTGTGTATTTTATCTTCATATAAAATACACTAGTATTCGGTATTGTCCTGGTGTGTTGTAACTAAACTCCTCATCGGAGTAATTATTGTTGTAATGTAGTTCGGTACTACATTTATCCTGTGTAATTCATTCATTTTCATTTGCCTGGTGGGTCCCAGTTGGGGATCTACGGCACTGTAATATCCACCTAGTTTGGGGTGTTACAGAGTTGGTATCGGAGAGTGGTTTTGAATACTACCTTCCGAGTCATGTCTCATTTGAAATCGTCGTCATCGGACTAGTATCATTGGACTTTCGCGTCACGTGTGACCTGTGCAGATGCCGAGCCAATCAGACCAAAAGAACTGTAAGACTTCTAACGCCATGGTATAATTTCTGGCAATTATCATTCATTCATAATTCATCAGTTAACAATCCTCGAACATTATTTTCATTTTGACCAGGACGGTCATTTTAACTCATTAATCACTCAATTCATTTCATTACTCGATTGTTGATCTGGATGATCATATCATTAATCTTCTTAACTTGTTCAAGATAATCATTTCAATAGTTTCATCAGACAATCATGTCACCTCAGTTAATCATTCATATAATCATTGTGTTAGAACGTGTATGCTCATTTTCATCATTTAATGATGTAATCATAACGTGATATTCATGTGGGAGATTTAACCATCATGTGACTTTCCTCCTTCAGTATGGAAAGGGCAAGAAGAGGACGTGGAGGACGAGGCCGTGGAGTGGGCCGAATCCCGAGAGCTCGTGTGAATACGCGTGCGAATGCGAGAAATAATGCTAATTCATCGAGCAGCGACGCTGCCACTCATTCACCTGGACGTGATCATTCACTATCGGGGAGTCGTTGATCGGTCAAAAACTTATCCTAAAAATAGGAGCTCTTGAGTCGCTCGCAAATATATACGAGGTAGAAGTAGTTTGTGGTAAGTTCTACCAAGGTCTTTTCTCTCGAGGATTGTCCAACAGGGCTTCGTATAATATTTTGTATAGATTGCAAGAAATAAATACTAAAATATACTAAAATATATTTTTTTTGGTTTTTAAATTAACTAAATTAAAATGCACTATATTTTAAACCAAACTATTTTTAATAAGACTATTTTTACTAGACTATTTTTAATACTACTATTTTTAATACTACTATTTTTAATAAGACTATTTATATTAAGACTATTTTTAACTAGAATATTTTTAACTAGTGAAAATGAATAGAATTAAAATGAGTTGGATTTTATAAAATCTAGGGGATTACGGGTTCATTAAATTAGGTTTTTAATTAAGTATAGGAATTGATTTATACGGATATAAAAGAAAAATGAATGTTTATCGAGTAATCAACTTTTCACCTCCGTACTTTCGTAATCAAAGATGTCTTAATCGCTGTCACTTTTTTAAGATATTGATAACAAGATTAACACTTGATAGATTGAAAAGATGTGTTTCCAATACACTTAACAATCAATCAAGAAGGTTTCACTAGTAGAAATAGGATATGATCAATCTCTATTTAAACCAATTAGTCCTTTCATTTCTCTAACTTGACTATTTTTAGGATAAACGATCGTTCATCGAGTAATCAACTTTTCACCTCCGTACTTTCGTAATCAAAGATGTCTTAACCACTTTCGCAATCTTAAGATGTTGATAACAAGATTAACATTTGATAGATTGAAAAGATATGTTTCCAATTCACTCAACAATCAATCAAGAAGGTTTCATTAGTAAAAATATGATATGATCGATCTCTATTTAAACCAATTAGTCCTAAAAATAGTTTAAATCAATCAAATACTCAATAGATAACCTAATAGAAATCCCCCTTCCCCTAGGAAGAAAGATTAGCTACTCATCGGTTTATACAAACTAAAATTATAATAGAAATAATTGATATACATAATATATATATATAAACTTTTAATTACTAGAACTTAATGACAATAGATAAAACTTACTTGAATATGATGAATCAAAGTGCAAGAAACAAACTTCAAAATATAACTTTAAACTTGTTTAAAGGTTACAAGCTTACAAAATTGAAAGTAAAATACTAAGTGCTTATTGATCAAGCACTTTTCAATTACAAACTAAATGAAAGAAAAACTTTAAACTAAAAATGAAATACAAAGTAAAGTGAGAGTTCAAAGGAGAAAATATCTTGCTAAAAGAAATGGGAGTTTCTTGGCAAGAAGAGGAGTTTGAGAATTGGTAATTGTTATTGGTAATTGTCATTTTGCAATGGATGAACATGTCCTTTTATAGGTGATTTTCAAGAATACAATTGATTATTTAATTCAAAATATCTATTGTAATATCATTTTTTTAATTCTTTGTTCACACTTCACCCATGTCTTTGAATTTTCAGATTTTTGACCAATAAAATATCTTGTGGTTGAGTTCACAAGTTGGTCAAAAATGGACTAATTTTGCATGGCATCTGCTGAAAAACGGCGATGAAAACGCCCGGCTTTGCCCGTGTTGTGCGCCGTTTTGTGGTGACTCGGTCTCTTCCGGAATACGCGCGAGGACACGGCGCTAAATGCCGGCCGTGTGTGAAATGGCCCAAGACACGGCCCTTGTTGCGCCGTATGTGAAACGGCCTACATAACACGGTCCTGTTTGCGCCGTGTTGTAGGTCGTTTTGCCTTGAAAAAATTCCCGTCGTTGGATTTGATCTTGTTTTCCGTCCTTTTTGATGCTTCATGTCAGTAATCTGTAAAATAACCATTTTTTTGCTCATGTTTGGACATATCTGTAAAATATATATTTTTAATCACAAATCAGTACAATTATGCCCGGAAAAATGAATATTTTGTATATGAATTTTAGATCAATTATGCACTAATCAAATACCCCACACTTAAATTCTTGCTAGTCCCGAGCAAGACTCTTTATTAATCACACAAAATAAAAATTAAAATAAGACATAAAATAAAAAATAAAAAATAATACACAGAAATTTAAGAAAAAATAATTATATATAAAGATAAAAAGAGATCAAAATGCCATTAATACACAATAACCAACTTTATACAGTAGATAGAAATGAATCAAGATTCAAAATAAATCTACTAACGATTTTGAAGTTAAAACACGGTTTTTATTTTTGTAATTCCAAAATACAAGGTTTTCCACCCAAAAGGTTGATTATTTCTTTCTCACTCGTGACTTCACACGACTCCCTTTAATGGTTGCTCTCGATCACTCGTTTATTTTTCGACTCAATATGAAGAAGAATTTCATCGGCGTCATCAAATATTGTGATTTTCACAAAATTGAGTGTATTGAAATTCAGCCGCTAATTAATTCAAATCTGCTCATAAACTACATCCCTTTTAGTGATAGCTTTCACACCGTTATTTGCTAACGTGTAGCTCTTTTCACTAACACAATTTCTATCTCATTATTTTTCTTTCGTAAAAAGGTGATAGCTTTCACACCGTTATTTGCTAACGTGTAGCTCTTTTCACCAATTTTTCTGAGACGGCAGCTACGCACCAACAATGGTTAGTCCTTTATTTTTCGCAAAATTTAAGACTTCCAAAATTAGGCAGCTGTTGCTGCTCAACACTTCTCCTTTTCGTCATTTATTTTTTTAGGTGATAGCTTTCACACCGTTATTTGCTAACGTGTAGCTCTTTTCACCAATGACTCCTTTTTTTTTTTAGGGAATAGAATTTTTGCAGAAAATCATTTATTAGTTAAGCATGAAAAATTAAAAACTCCACAAATTAAGTAAATTTCAGTTCTATTTTTCATCAACCGACTGATTCTTCTTTTCTCAAGGTAACGAATGACTCGATTTTATATGATAACTACAAGGCTTGGAAAGAGAGATTAAGGCTCAAAATTTTTTTTGGAATATACAATTTTTTTACCGGTTAAAACAATTTTAGAAGCTTGTATATAGTTAATTTATTGATGTTTATGGCCAGATCTAGAAATCTCACAAATCAAAATAATATATATATATATATATAAAATTAAGGCAAATAACCAAAATAATCAAAAACACACCAAAATAATTAAACAAACCACACCAAAATTACAACACACCAAAATACTAAAACAAACCACACCAAAATTACAACACACCAAAATACTAAAACAAACCACACCAAAATTACAACACACCAAAATACTAAAACAAACCACCCCCAAACTTGAAAATAAAACTGTCCTCAGTTTAAAAATAAAATAAAAAAATAAAAATCAATGCAGAAAAGCAGAATACTCCGTGCTAAGAAAGTTGATGTCTGAGCCTAACGCCTTTTAGAATCTGCAAGAGAATAAATATACGAGGCACACACAAAAGAAAATAAAATATACTCGTAAGTATAACATAATTTTTTAGATGCGCATCAAGAAAGTCCGAAGAGTCGCCTTACGCTGCCATCAAAGTTTTTATAAAAGCAAAACACGAAATAAAAATTACAGCAATACATAAATCGCGAATAGATGCGCGTCAAGATATCAAGAAGAAACTCCTTAAGCTGCCATCATTTAGCACGATTATTACACACGACAGAAAGTAAAAATACAAGAGGTCCGTCATGGGTTATCAAAGGGAGAGGAATGAATCCACTTTTCGTTTTCTCACTGTAAAATCTTCTACCTGCACAATTTTAGCTAGAGTTTGGATCTGGTTGAGGAACAAATTCATTGAGTTTTTGATTAGTTCTTCCGGTGTTGTTGCAACGACTATGATTCATTTTGCACGCTCGGAAATAAAGCCCTTTTCGGCGAGTAGTCGATGAAAGACAAGAAACCATCAAAGAAACCATTGACATTAAGCACTCTATTGGTTTTTGATGAACATTTAGTGGGCTCTGGTAACCACATGAAAAAGTTCCTCAAGGGTGCCAAAACCACCGGAAGGCGATAAAGGCGCGAATTATTTATCATGTGAGTTATGCGATCTTGCATATTCACATATCTAAACTCATCTCCAATAGTTGACCGGTGATTTTACTTTCGGCAGAGGTTTTGGGATTACTCCCAACACTCTTACTCCTTCCATATAGGCGTACACTTCGTCCCATTAATCCTAGACTTCCTCCTCCATAAACTACATGAATGCATTTTTCTCCTAAGGTACGACCCAAGTTGTGGGTCGCCATGAAGCATGCCTCTTTTCCAGAACTAGATTCACCAAAAATGCAGACTGTGTAAAATTTTTTTGTGGAAGATGATGACTCCATTTTTGAAAAGAATTTTTTTAGAGAGAAAAAGAGAAAAGTACAAGTTTGAGAGATGAATAAAAGAAACAAGCACAAAGGTTATTTATAGAAGAAAAAATGAGGAAAAATTGCTTAACAAGTTTGTGATTGCGTTGATTGTGCTTCAACTACTCAATAGAATAATGAAAGCTTTTATCGCGTATCACATTTTTTATTCAGAAAATCTCACCACACGACAAAAATAAAAGATACGTACGCGTATGTACAGTAGTTGTGATTCTGTCTCACATCTTCCTCTGATTTTACGTTCAGAAACGGCCTAAACGCCTTCTATGAGTCGGGGAGAAGCTTCCCATCCAATTTTCTTACAAATTGGCAAACAGGGTCTTTTAACGTCAGATTCCCAAGACGTTGTTCATATTCTGGTTTAAATTTATTCCACAAACATTGAATTCCGTAATATACAAGTCCACTAGGATGCGTGTCAAGAGAAATTTCGATATTATCTAAATTCTCTTTATTCAGACCATCATTAATGAACTGAATTTTATCTTCTCTGTTTGTAGATGGAATTCCTAAAGATCGACATTTTGCATTACAGTTCCATCTAGCACATTTATAGCAAACGGCTAGAATCTTTGCTCGTCGTTTCTTGGCATATGAACTTTTTCCAAGCCCTGGTAAGAATCTAGTTGGTGTTTCTGTGAATTCACCTTCTATTCTTACTTTGGCTTCGATAATGAATCTTATGTCAAAAGGTATGCTTTTATTCGTAAGCAACCTCATCCTTTCAAGCCTTGTCTTGTAAATCTTTAAAATTGCATTTTTGCTTAGAAAGGGAAATCTTTTTTCAATTTTATACAATGTTTCTTCCATGAAAAAAAAATTAAAATGAAAAACGATAAAATATCTACAAATATCAGTTGTTTGTGGGAAACTGAAAAATCCGACTTTGATAGTCACGGAGTACCGTTATCCGCCACTTGACCGGACAGAAAAATTATATTTGGCCTAAAACAATCCCCGGCAACGGCGCCAAAATTTGATCGGTCAAAAACTTATCCTAAAAATAGGAGTTCTTGAGTCGCTCGCAAATATATACGAGGTAGAAGTAGTTTGTGGTAAGTTCTACCAAGGTCTTTTCTCTCGAGGATTGTCCAACAGGGCTTCGTATAATATTTTGTTATAGATTGCGAGAAATAAATACTAAAATATTAAAAAAGATATTTTTGGGTTTTTAAAAATTAACTAAATTAAAATGCACTATATTTTAAACTAAACTATTTTTAATAAGACTATTTTATATAAGACTATTTATATACTAGACTATTTATATTAAGACTATTTTTAACTAGACTATTTATATTAAGACTATTTTTAACTAGACTATTTATATTAAGACTATTTTTATACTAGACTATTTTTAACTAGTGAAAATGAATAGAATTAAAATGAGTTGGAATTTATAAAATCTAGGGGATTACGGGTTCATTAAATTAGGTTTTAATTAAGTATAGGAATTGATTTATACGGATATAAAAGAAAAAACGAATGTTTATCGAGTAATCAACTTTTCACCTCCGTACTTTCGTAATCAAAGATGTCTTAATCGCTGTCACTTTTTTAAGATGTTGATAACAAGATTAACACTTGAAAGATTGAAAAGATGTGTTTCCAATACACTTAACAATCAATCAAGGAGGTTTCACTAGTAGAAATAGGATATGATCAATCTCTATTTAAACCAAGTAGTCCTTTCATTTCTCTAACTTGACTATTTTTAGGATAAACGATCGTTCATCGAGTAATCAACTTTTCACCTCCGTACTTTCGTAATCAAAGATGTCTTAACCACTTTCGCAATCTTAAGATGTTGATAACAAGATTAACATTTGATAGATTGAAAACATATGTTTCCAATTCACTCAACAATCAATCAAGAAGGTTTTATTAGTAAAAATAGGATATGATCAATCTCTATTTAAACCAATTAGTCCTAAAAATAGTTTAAATCAATCAAATACTCAATATATAACCTAATAGAAATCCCCCTTCCCCTAGGAAGAAAGATTAGCTACTCATCGGTTTATACATACTAAAATTATAATAGAAATAATTGATATATATATATAATATATATATATATATAAACTTTTAATTACTAGAACTTAATGACAATAGATAAAACTTACTTGAATATGATGAATCAAAGTGCAAGAAACAAACTTCAAAATATAACTTTAAACTTGTTTAAAGGTTACAAGCTTACAAAAATTGAAAGTAAAATACTAAGTGCTTATTGATCAAGCACTTTTCAATTACAAACTAAATGAAAGAAAAACTTTAAACTAAAAATGAAATACAAAGTAAAGTGAGAGTTCAAAGGAGAAAATATCTTGCTAAAAGAAATGGGAGTTTCTTGGCAAGAAGAGGAGTTTGAGAATTGGTAATTGGTATTGGTAATTGTCATTTTGCAATGGATGAACATGTCCCTTTATAGGTGATTTTCAAGAATACAATTGATTATTTAATTGAAAATATCTATTGTAATATCATTTTTTTAATTCTTTGTTCACACTTCACCCATGTCTTTGAATTTTCAGATTTTTGACCAATAAAATATCTTGTGGTTGAGTTCACAAGTTGGTCAAAAGTGGACTAATTTTGCATGGCATCTGCTGAAAAACGGAAATGAAAAACGGCCCAGTTTGCCCCGTGTTGTGCGCCGTTTTGTGGTGACTCGGTCTCTTCCGGAATACGCGCGAGGACACGGCGCTAAATGCCGGCCGTGTGTGAAACGGCCCAAGACACGGCCCTTGTTGCGCCGTATGTGAAACGGCCTACATAACACGGTCCTGTTTGCGCCGTGTTGTAGGTCGTTTTGCCTTGAAAAAATTCCCGTCGTTGGATTTGATCTTGTTTTCCGTCCTTTTTGATGCTTCATGTCAGTAATCTGTAAAATAACCATTTTTTTGCTCATGTTTGGACATATCTGTAAAATATATATTTTTAATCACAAATCAGTACAATTATGCCCGGAAAAATGAATATTTTGTATATGAATTTTAGATCAATTATGCACTAATCAGTCGTACCCGGGACACGGCTCAGTCAGAAGGTGTTCGGGTGGACCCACTTGCTTTTATGCAGGGCATGATGGCCCAAATGACGCAGATGGCACAACTTATGGAGACGATGCACAATTCTGTCAATCAAAATCAACAGGCTCCTCCTCCGCCACCTCAGAGGCAAGAGATGGGTGTAAGCAATATCATTAGCGATATATCTCGCCAACGACCACCTACCTTTGAGGGCTCATCTGAGCCGGCGGATATTGTTCATTGGCTTGAGCATTTCGAGAAGCTATTTGCTATGGTGGATTGCCCAGAAGGGCATAAAGTTTCAGTTGCGGCTTACTATCTGGGTAAGAGCGCTCATTCATGGTGGTTATTGTTGAAGCCCACAGACGGATCATGTACTTCGGATCAGTTTAAAACTCTCATGATGGAGAGGTACTATCCGGCCCCACTCAGAGAGGCCAAGCTGTCAGAGTTACTCACTCCCGACCCCTCATCAGACGCGGATGTTCTCGCCATTGCCGAGAAATTTCAGGAACTTCTTCCGTTCGCCTCATCTATCATTCACTCTGAGGCGGATAAGATCAAGTATTTCAGCAAGAGGCTGAAACCTCGTATGCGGCTACAGTTGCTTAATCATAATTGCACCACGTTGGCCGAATTCATTGAGAAAGCTCTTACCTATGAGCTTACTGCTAAGGAAATTGCTAAGCAGCAACCTTCGTCTGCTAGCAAGAAGTCCAAGAACCGTAATCAGTCTGACGGTAGTCAGGCCACTTTCAAGAAACCACGTGCGGGCTCTACTTTTTCTGAGCGACCTCCCACGGCATCCAAACCCGCGGAATCTCAGTCACGAGCGGCCAGTTCGGCCATCACCTGTTTCAACTGTGAGGAACAGGGCCATTTCAGCACCAAATGTCCGAAGCAGTCTGTTACGTGCCACAACTGTGGGATTGCTGGGCATAGGGCCCGTTTTTGCCGAAGGGACTCCAAACCTACTCAGACGTCATCTCAGGCCCCTAAGCAGTCAGCCGTTCAGAATCAGGCCACTCAATCAGCATCGTTTAAAACGACAGGAGCGACTAAAGGTGGAACCTATAGCCAGCAGACGGGAGCGTCCGGTGCCGGGACTAGCAAGCCCCGGATTTATGAGATGAAGAAGACCGATGATCCCGAGGCCCGAATGATCTCAGGTACACTCGATATTCTATCTCAACCTGTGTGTACCCTTTTTGATACTGGTGCATCGCATTCATTCATTTCCGAGTCTTGTTTGAGTAGACTACGTCTGGGTAGTGCTACTAGTTGTGAGCCTTATGTCATTGGCCTACGAATTATCGGTAATCGTGAGATTCAGAATTGTCCGATTCAGTTTCATGGTCGTGTATGGCCAGCGGACCTAATCGTAGTAGATTTGCCGAGGGACGACGTCATCTTGGGTATTGACTGGATGGATCGTCATGATGCCATCATTAGTGTCCGTAAGCGTATGGTCACTATCATTTCAGACGATGGGGTTGAATGTGTTTTTCAGGGAGGTAATCCCGGCTGTTCTGGTAAAGTCATTAATTTGATGAAAGCAGTGAGATTACTCAGTCAGGGGTGTGTTGGTTATTGGTGCTATATGACCAAAACCGAGAAATCATCAGTAATGTTGACGGATATTCCGGTTGTGAGAGAATATGCCGATGTATTTCCAGACGAGTTACCTGGTTTGCCTCCACAGAGAGATGTGGAATTCACGATCGAGTTGGAGCCTGGTACGTCTCCGATATCGAAGGCACCGTACCGGATGGCCCCGACCGAAATGCAGGAGTTGAAGAATCAACTTGAGGAATTGTTCGAGAAAGGTTATATCCGACCGAGTGCGTCCCCGTGGGGAGCACCAGTGCTATTTGTCAAGAAGAAGGATGGTTCGTTCCGTTTGTGCATTGATTACCGGGAATTGAACCGGGTGACGATCAAGAATAAGTATCCTTTACCTCGTATTGATGATCTTTTAGATCAACTTCAGGGAGCTTCAGTATTTTCCAAGATCGACTTAAGATCTGGATATCACCAATTGCGGATTCGAGAGTCGGATATCGCGAGGACGGCGTTTCGAACACGCTATGGTCATTATGAGTTCGTAGTTATGCCGTTCGGGCTAACTAATGCACCTGCGGTATTCATGGAGTTAATGAATCGGATTTTCATCGACTTTTTAGATCAGTTTGTTTTTGTCTTCATCGATGACATTTTGATTTATTCTCGTAGCCAAGAGGAACACGAGGTTCATCTTCATCAGGTTCTCGATGTGTTGAGACGAGAGCAACTTTATGGAAAGTTTTCCAAATGTGAGTTCTGGATGTCCGAAGTGACTTTTCTCGGATATGTAATTTCATCAGATGGAGTTCGTGTCGACCCTCAGAAGACGGAGGCTATCCGAGATTGGTTACCTCCGAAGAATGTTAAGGAAATCCGAAGTTTTCTCGGATTAGCGGGCTATTATCGGCGATTTGTGGAAGGATTTTCTAAAATCGCTCAACCCTTGACGAGCCTTTTGCGAAAGGATAAGAAATACACGTGGTCCGACGCGTGTCAACGGAGTTTCGAGGAACTCAAGAGCCGGTTAATGTTAGCACCTGTACTTTCCTTGCCGCAGGGGACGGAGGGATTTGTGGTTTATAGTGATGCGTCCGGACAGGGTCTCGGGTGTGTGCTCATGCAGAATGGAAAGGTTATTGCCTATGCTTCACGGCAATTGAGACCTTACGAGGTTAATTATCCGACCCACGATCTGGAGCTAGCAGCCGTGGTGTTCGCTTTGAAAATTTAGTGTCATTATCTTTATGGCGTTACCTGTCAGATATTCACCGATCATAAGAGTTTAAAGTATATATTTACTCAGAAGGAGTTAAACATGCGACAGAGACGGTGGTTGGAATTAATCAAAGATTATGATATCGAGATCCTTTACCACCCGGGCAAGGCGAACGTTGTCGCCGACGCCTTGAGTCGTAAGTCCGTGCAGGAGCAGATGCTTACTCGTTTAACAGTTCAGAAGGAGCTTCAGCAGGAATTCCTTAGACCCGAGATCGAGATCTGGCTTCAGCGAATTCAGGGACAGCTTTGTATGTTAGAGATTTCATCATCTCTTGAGGATGCAATCAGGGAGAATCAGGGTTCAGACCCAGCATTGTTGCGCATTCGTGAGGATGTGGCTCAGGGGAAAGCCCCTGGATTCGTGATCCACGAGGATGGACTTTTGAGATTTAAGAATCGGATGTGTGTACCGGCGAATGACGAGTTGAAAAACTCTATTTTGAGAGAAGCTCATGCTACCCCTTATTCTGTTCATCCGGGGTCCAGTAAGATGTACAAGGACTTGAAACAAAATTACTGGTGGAGTAATATGAAGCGAGAAGTCGCAGAATTTGTTTCGAGATGCTTAACCTGTCAACAAGTTAAGATTGAACATCAGCGACCGGCGGGTATGCTGAAACCTCTTCCTATTCCCGAATGGAAGTGGGAATACATTTCTATGGATTTCATCACGAGCTTGCCGACGAGTCATCGTGGCATGAATACGATCTGGGTGATTGTGGACCGCTTAACTAAATCAGCTCATTTTCTTGAGATTAAGGATACTTGGGGTCCCGAGAGACTTGCCCAGTTATTCATCAAAGAGATAGTGAGACTGCACGGTACTCCTAAAAGTATCGTTTCCGATCGTGACGGACGGTTTGTGTCACATTTTTGGAAATTAGTTCATCGTGTTATGGGAACTCAGCTTAATCTCAGTACTACCTTTCATCCTCAGTCCGACGGACAATCAGAGAGGACTATTCAGACATTAGAGGACATGTTGAGAGCTTGCGTCCTCGATTGGAAGGACGATTGGGAAGCCCAACTACCGTTGATCGAGTTCACGTATAATAATAGTTGGCATGCTTCCATTAAGATGGCACCTTACGAGGCCTTGTACGGTCGTCGTTGTCGATCTCCTTTATGTTGGGATGACTTGTCAGAATCAATCGGCACCGAGCCCGATATGCTTATAGCCGCCCGGGAGAAGGTAGCTTTGATCAAGAGTCGTATGTTGACAGCTCAGAGTCGACAGAAATCATATGCAGATAATCGTTGTCGACCACTAGAGTTCAAGACGGGTGACCACGTTTTGGTCAAGGTATCCCCGAGTCGAGGTATTTTCCATTTCGGAAAACGGGGGAAGTTGAGTCCGAGATTCATTGGACCGTTTGAAATTTTGGATCGAGTAGGCGAGTTAGCTTATCGATTGGCTTTACCTCCGGCTTTGAGCCGAATTCATAATGTGTTTCATGTCTCTCAGTTGCGGAAGTATGTTGCCGACCCGAGTCACATACTTCAGTTCGACGAAATCGAGATCGCCGACGACCATTCATATGAGGAGCATCCTATTCGAGTCTTAGAGTGGCGAATCAAACAGTTGAGAAATAAGTCGATTCCTTTGGTCAAGATTCAGTGGTCTAGACACGGAGTCGAAGAGGCTACTTGGGAAACCGAGGATAGTATGCGGGAGAGTTATCCCGAGTTGTT
The DNA here is from genome assembly GCA_033398695.1 of Orobanche coerulescens. Classification (NCBI taxonomy): domain Eukaryota; kingdom Viridiplantae; phylum Streptophyta; class Magnoliopsida; order Lamiales; family Orobanchaceae; genus Orobanche; species Orobanche coerulescens. The sequence continues at coordinate 18,506,399 of CM065814.1, read as the reverse complement.
TGACCCTTAGTTTCGGGGACGAAACTCTTTTAAGGGGGGGTGTATATAATACCCGGTTGTAATTCAGTCATTATCATTCAGTAATTTCATTCGGTGATTGTCACTCAGTGGATTTTCACTCATTTATAATCATTCATCAATCATGTTCATTCACTCGTGTTCACCGTTCGGAAAAACTTCGAGTTGTGTATCGTTATTGTCCATTGTTTCAACTTTCCGCATATGAGTTCGACTTTGTTAGATCACCATTAATTTTTGGTAACTCCAAAAATTCTGAATCTTTGCAATATTATAGAGCATCGAGTTAGCTTTCCAATGGTTCAAACGGTGAGTCAATCGGAGTCCGGACGAGAGAGTTATGGTCGTTTTAGCTCACCCGCTCATTTTTCAGTTATTGGCCGATCACTGCCGACCGAACTCGGCCGTGTCGTCCGACACGGCCCGTGCTGTACTCGTCCGGAAATGCCGAAGTCTCTGCCCACAGGACTCGACCGTGTCGTCTGGCACGGCCGAGTCGAACTCTTCCGGATAAGCCAGAACCGACTGCCCAGACGCCCGACCGTGTTCCAGGACACGGTCGAGTCATGCCGAGTCGCTGTCGGACAGGTCACTATCGGAAGGCCCTTCGCGCCGCGACCGTGTCAAGCAGGACACGGTCGAGTCCCTTCCGGCCAGTTGCGCGCCACGACCGTGCCGATCGGCACGGGCCGTGTCCGACAGGGCAGTCAACCCCTATAAATTCGTTTTTTGAGCATTTCAGCCCATTCCTTCCATTTCTTCCACCTTCATACGAGAGAGAGAGAGGCTTGAGGGAGAAAATTCTCTTCACCTATCACTTGAGTGTGGTTTTTAATCATTTTCATTCGGTTGTGAAGCTTGGATACTCGATTAAACTCGTGTTCTTCGGGTCGAAGTGGTTGGATCTTCTAGAGGTAATTTCTTCAACACCTTGGACTTCGATTTTGTGTTGAGATATGATGTTTTGGACATTATAATCATGTTATATGAAGAGATATGTATATGATTATGAGTTTGTATAAGGATTCATTGGATTATTGAGGGATTATTCAAGAACACCTTGAATATCGGGTTGAAATTGGGGGTTTTCGATTAATTGTCGTTATAATCACGTTTTCGGATATTCATTTTGGATTATTGATCATTTGGAAGATGTTTGTTGGTTTGAAACACTTCTTGGGGGATTTTATAGTGGCTCATTGAGATTTGATTGTAAACAATCGGAGTTTGGCCACAACGTATTCGATATAATGCCCCAATGAATTTAGTTTAATCGTATCGACGTTTTGAGTTCGTTATATTCGTGTTTGATTCGTGTATTGAACGGGTTGTTGGATATTGTATAATTCAAGGTTGTTCGAGCGATCGATATCTCAATTAGGACGTCGTTCGTGGAAGGATAATTGTCACCGGTGTTGTGTAAGTTAATTCTTACTCGGTTAAAAGGATATTCATCCCTTTTGTTGTTGTTCATTCATAATCATAACTCATTCATCATTATATTAACCGTATCAAAACTTGTTGTTGTCAATTAATCACTTCAGCCATAAGGAACGACGGTTCCAATCATTTCATTGAGCTGTCATTTATTTCACTACCATTCCACCTCGGTGAGTCATTATTCATTTTCGATGTCACTTTTGTTATATCGTGGCATTCCGGGTCATAAAGGCGTGCAGGTTGGTATGTGTTGGATTTTCATGTCGGGCACGTTTAAGTCGTGTGTTGGTTGTTGGCCTCACATTGGACTGTGCACACGAGTCATATTGTCTCGTGAGACTGATTAAGTACAAGACCACACGTGTATTCGATCGTTGGTGGCTTGTGCACGGACACATTTCCATCCCGGGCGTAGTGTGGTACCACCCTTTGAGCCGTACTGTTAGTTGATTCATATAGCATGTTTGATTGCGTATGTTTCGACAAGATATTCCATAACTTCAGATATAATCATGATTGTGTATTTTCAACCCTTGAGGATTGTTGTTCTTTGTAACTGACCCCGTTTGGGGATTTTGTTTTTCAGGTCTTGGCAAGGCAAAAGTACGGGGAGAACACGCTGATATCGAGGAGTCCCAGTGATACTAGTAGGGGGCCCTGATCTTTCAGTTATTCATGTTATTGTCCTTTATTTTCCGCTGCAGACTTTCATTTGAATACTCCGCTTCATTCAGTGTTGTGTATTTTATCTTCATATAAAATACACTAGTATTCGATATTGTCCTGGTGTGTTGTAACTAAACTCCTCATCGGAGTAATTATTGTTGTAATGTAGTTCGGTACTACATTTATCCTGTGTAATTCATTCATTTTCATTTGCCTGGTGGGTCCCAGTTGGGGATCTACGGCACTGTAATATCCGCCTAGTTTGGGGTGTTACACTACTAGTATCACTGTGACTCCTCGCCGTCAACGTGCTCTTCCCGTGCTTTTGCCTTGCCATGACCTGAAAACAATATCCCCCAATGGGGTCAGTTACACAGAACAACAATCCTCAAAGGTTGAATATACACAATCATGATATATCTCAATTATGAAACATCCTTAGTTATGAATTTAAGCTGAAGAGGAGCATCATAATACGCCCGTAATGTTCTATGCAAGTGTACAAGACGAGTGCCCGGACACACCAGTCCTTGTACCTAATTAGTCTCACGGAGGTAAACGTTACCGTGTGCACAGTCCAATGTATCGGTGACCCAATACATGACCATCGTTTGCTCGACTAAAAATTCCACACATCCACACCCGGCCACGCAATATGAACCCAGAAGGTCATATGAACGAGGATGACCATAATGAATATCAATGAATAATAATCCGACAAAGTCAAGAATGACTCACCGAGATGAAAATAATAGTGAAGTGAATGATAGCTCAATGAAATGATTGGAACCGTCGTTCCTCGTGAATGAAGTGATTATTCGACAATTACAAGTCTCAATACGGTTAATACAATTATGAATGAGTTATGATTATGAATGAACAACAACAAAAGGAATGAATATCCTTTTAACCGAGTAAGAATTAACTTACACAACACCGGTGACAAATGTCCTTCCACGAACAAACGTCCTAAATGAGATGTCGGTTACTCGAACAACCTTGAATAACACAATTAACAACAATCCATTCAACATACGAATCAAACACGATGATAACTAACTCAAAACGTCGATACGACTAAACCAAACTCATTGGGGCATTATATCGAATACGTTGTGGCCAATCTTCGATTATTTACACCAAAACCTTAACTATACCATTATCAAAACCCCAAGAAGTGTTCCAAACCAACAAAACATCTTCAATACAATCAATAATCCATTATGAATGTCCAAATTCGTGATTACAACAACAACTAATCGAAAACCCCCAAATCCAACTCAATATTCAAAGTGTTCTTGAATAACCCTTCCATAATCCAATGAATATTCATACACACTCATAATCATACATATATCTCTTCATACAATTTGATTATAACGTCCAAAACATCATATCTTAACACAAAATCAAAATCCAAGATGTTGAAGAATATTACCTTTGAAGATCCAAACACTTTGATCCGAAGAATACGCGTTAGATCGACTATCCAAGCTTCCCAAATGAATGAAGATGATGAAAACCAAACACCCAAGTGATTGATGATGAATAATCTCTCCCTCAAGCCCTCTCTCTCGGATACAAGGTGAAGAAATGAGAAAATGAACTCAAAGTCCAGTCCAAGTCCTATATAAACTGCGAATGTTACGGCCGTAACTCGGCCTACTTACGGCCGTAACATCCCAAGTCAACGGCCCTAACTCGGCTTCTTCCAGAATCTGCCGACAGTCATACGGCCGTACCCGCACCTGTCTTACGGGTGTAACTCGCCCTCGTCCAAAACACCTGCCGACAGCCATACGGCCGTACCTGCACGCCTTACAGGCGTAACTCGCCCAATACGGCCGTACCCGGCCAAACTTACGGGCGTAAGAAGCCTTCGTCAAAACCGCTGCACTCGCCAGATCGTACGGCCAGAATCGCCAAGCCTTACGGCCGTACCAGCCTCATCTTACGGCTGTAAGTCCCATTCGTCCGAACTGGCCTGAAATCAACGAACGCCTGTTACGGCCCTATCCGACAATCCTTACGGCCGTAACTCGCTCCTGGAAGTGCCAAAAATCCGACAACTCCGTCTACTCGTTACAAACGGTGAATGATCCGACGTACAATACTTGTATGATTGTAAATAGGTCCAATAACACGTGATAGATGATACTTCCAACACAAGACTATATTCCCGATGATAATGATGATACTCTCGTCTCGATCCACAAACGGAGATGAATGACGATCGGTAACTGATACACGGTTACAAAATACCAACGATGAACCTAAATGAATGAATCACGAATGATGAGTGATTATTAATGAGTGAAAATTACTGATTGACAATTACTGACTGATAATTATTGAATGATAATTACTGAATGATAATTACTCAATGATAATGAATGAATTACAACCGGGTATTACAGAGGTACCTTGCAAGAATGGCCATATTGTCCGACACAAACTCACAACCAAGAAACATTACCATCACCTCTAGAATCCAATGGTGCAACTAGCACCAAACACATAGCAACGCGAGAGAATACCTTTCCAACCATGCCGAATGGCACAACCTCCTCATAAAGGAGTTACAACCGTTATCAAACAACCTCACATATTCACCAATAGCACTCATACACACACACACACACCTTAACAAAAGTTAGAAATTTTAAATCTACAAACGAAATAATCAAACAAAACATCTCCACACGAAGGTAAACATTCATATACTCAACACTAATACACATATTCAATTAAGCATATTAATCCACGGAACACGCGAGTTCTCTTTAAATAAACTCGTGATCGTAAATATACCGATTCTTTTGAAAGTTAGTAATAAAAATTCATTTAGCACATATCATAAATTACCAACTATTATACCCACAAAACACGTAATGTATGGGCAAGATATTTGCCTCGAAACTACGATCGCAATGAGACGGGATGCGGTCGAACAGCCCCGAACTCTCGAACACTATCAAGAACACGATAGCACCGCGAACCCACATAAATTATCAATCACCAAACGGGATTAAACTCGGAATCCTCGAGCACCTATAATCCTCCGGAGGAAAAAACAAAAAACATGATTACGACGAGGATCAAGACCAAAAACATCGGAGGTCACAAGAAACTATCGAAGGAAAACTCATTCGAACATTCGATCGAATATCAAATGTTCACTACACCTCAAGAACACCAAAATCACCCTTAGAGTTGAAACGAACCAAAGGTATGGATATAAAATCCATAAAACATGTTTAACGACAACATCAACACCAATCGATTCATCTAAACCGGATTGGATTCGTAACTAAGAACAAAAGTCCCAAAAAGAAAGGTCAACTCTAGAGAATCAAGAAAATACCTCGGATCAATGACGAACAAATTCGTGTTGTTAATCTACACCAAGAACCCGAGGAGGATGATGTCTCTAAGACAAATCGCCCAAAAATTGCCCGAAAATCTTCCAATCCATCGCCATCGGAGAGAAGAAAGGAGAGGAAATGAAATCCTCTTCAAATCCCGTTGATAAAAGGACATTCTGACTCACGTGCCGCGGTGCAGACTGAGTGTGCCGCGGCCCGTGGCTAAAATTCACGGTCAGGCCTCCAGGCCGTGTCGTGGCGCAGACTGAGCGTGCCATGGCCCGCGGTACAGCCGCCCCAGCTCAACTCTTGAAAGGGGTGTGCCGCGGCGCACACTATTCGTGCCAAAAATTGCCGAAAAATCACGATACGTGATCGAGTAGCCAAACTGAAGTTCACAACACGTCTAACAACATTAAACGGACTTATGAAAAACACGAAACAATAGTTTTGAATGAGATTCACAAGGATCGCACTCAGGTGCGGAAAAGTCGCTAAGAAGCACGAAACTCAATAAACCGACACCGAAATGAACTCGGATGTCTAAAAGTGCAGAATTAATCATTCTTACAATGACGAAACGGTCCCAAACGAGTCACTAGGATGGACTTTTGCAAAAAAAGGAAATTACCGGAAATCGAAATCGCGGATATTACATACTACCCTCCTTAAAAGAAGTTTCATCCCAAAACTTAAAACAAGTAGGGATAAGTAATACCCCGCCAGGAACCACTCAACGAGGTACACAAGAACCAGAAAACTCACACCCATCGGCAAAACGCTACAAGCAATGCAAAGAAACATACATCGTGAAATCACACTCGACGACAACCATCACAATGTCACAAGCAGAGACATAATAAAACCAACAAGTGTCAAGTATCACCAAACAGGACAATCACAAAACAAAAGGTACCTATTACAAGAAAACATGCACAATTGAAAAATAGAAATTAAACACACAATAATTCGTGAGGGTAACCACGAAGAACTCCGATCACGCCGAAATTCTCGAAACCACACTAGGCATCTCAGTGTTCTTTCGGAGCAGAGATGCAAACTCGATCCCCAAACCTCTCAGCTACCATCTCGCAATGCACGGCTCAGTGTCTCAAATGACCGCAATCGAAACAGCTGACCAACGGTGAACGACAATTCTTCGCAGTACGAGATCAAGCAACAACAATCGGACAACCACGATTGAACAACAATGATCGAACAACAACTATTGGACCACATCGCCGAAGTTTACTACCGTATTCTCATATGTATAGGGTTCACGGGAGTCGCACCGAACTCGGAAAAGTCATAACGATAAACTAATTAATTCGGAACAACATCAAAACTTGCTCGAATGACAAAGCCGAAGAATAACACAAGGTCAGAAGTATCAGCGAACACAAACGAGTCGATAGAGTCGAACATACTGGAGCGACAAAAAATGGTAATTATACTCTATCACTATTAAAAGAGGTTTCGTCCCTGAAACCAAAACAACGAGAGCGAGGTGATAACATAGCAACCTTCTCGGCAATATTCTCTTGGTCCCGCATCTGATCTCCACGACCATCTGTACCAGGGTCACGATCACGACCTCTGCCCCTCGGCATACTGAGAAAGTAACCACTCAGCACGATGAAACCCAACATCTCAAAACGATACATTAAAATGCCAACACAGCACAACATATCAACATAAGGTATCTAATAGTAACACGACAAGAAGATCCACGAGGTATCCTTTTAAATGATATCATTGAAAATCTTTGAATTTGCATGTTTATTCGAAATAAAATTTTTTAAAGTACTTTTGGTACCTCAGGTTGTTTTACCAAAACTTGTAAACAAAAGACCGTAACTGTCTCATTTTGACATCATTTGCAAAACAATATTTCGGAATATCAATTTACCTCATAATCAGTATCATCATTATCGTTAATATCAAACAGGATAACCACGTATTACCATCAAACCATTCACACATGCACTAAATATTTCCTCCAATCAGCAATCATTTTGGAGTGATTCAAACTTTTCCAAATTTGAGTTTAAAGTTTAAATCGAGTAAGATTTTTCATCTTTCACTATATATTTTTGAAAAATAAAAATCGTATTGGACTTTGAAATAGAAAAATTTTATGGTGAAAGACTTTTGAAAATCATGTACTCAAATTATTTAACAATACAACAATACGTTAAAAAAATTATTTTTCGAAAATCCTCTCAACACTGCACAAAAATCAACGATGGTAACATTTTACAAAATGTCCAAAGCCACTTTAAAACAACGCTTTCAAATATCGTTGAGGTTTTATTTGAGAATTCTAGGTCGGCTCACCAATCCCAAATAATTTCCAAAGTCCACACGAACCCGCCGATTAATTGAACCGTCAAAATTTTTTTTGAAGTTACTTTTTCCGTAACTTGCACAAGTTTATGAAATTTTCAGGAAAGCTTTTTCGAACACACATGCAGCAAACATAATTTATCAATTCATTAAACACAATCAATTACCACCTAGCACTACGAAAAGTCCTAACACATATTCACACACAAAATTTGTCATCACTAGGCAACACACATAGAATACAGTCACAGATGATCGACTGCAAAAGATAGACCTGACGGCAAAAATGCGGTTCCATAGCCTCTGCCCAGGCTGATTAGCGCGCGTTACAACAAATATTAGCGTGCGTCACTCCTACCAAATTAGAGCGCGCTACCCTCATACTTAGCGTGCGCTAACTAATTCAGCAGCATGATTGCGAACATATATACGTCATTACTAGAACCGAATGTTACAAATAGACAACAACATACGAATCTAAATGCCACTAATTCACATAATTACAACACCTCACGAGGAACCATCAAAAGTCAATTGTCATTCAAAACTGAAATTTCACCTCTCGATAAAGAGGGTTATCTCAACGTATACATACCGAACGACTTAGCATTCACATCACTATTTTAATCATAAAACTGGGCAACTGCCCAAACAACGAGAACATCATCACGTTGGCAGTTGAAAGCGAGAGTCACGTCTTGAGTACATCTTGCAGACCTCATTTTAGTTTAAAAATCGTGTTTTAAAAACTTATAATACAAGATGGAAATGAAATATTGATATTTTGAGTTCCCAAAAAACAAAAAAAAATTCGACCTTCAGGTCATCACACGAAAATCAAACTTTTTCCTCCTTTGAAGGGTGTTTTAAATTAAAATTACGTGACTAAAAAATGTTTAAAGCTTTAAGATATCACATTGTTAAATTTTGCTTGTGTAACCACACCAAGGCCATTACTCTTGTAAAAATGATTTATGCAACGATATATATATATATATATATATATATATATATATACACACACACCGACACCATTTTTCATTATAGCACAATACGAGAGTCAAACAAGCATAGACCATATAATCACAAATCACATTTAAACTGTACTCCGAAATACTGAATCACACAACTAGCTCGTTTAGCTCGAGGTACAACATGCAGTAGGGAAATTACATCCACAGATCGCATGAAGATGATGGCTGCACCATGATACTAATCACGACCGACATCACAGACGACTCGTCGCGACATGACTCAGTCAGACACGATCCGACAAGACAAGACTCAACAATACACGACTGGACCCGACAGCCTAGGTTTCCGCAACCTAAGCTCTGATACCATAAATGTAACACCCCCAGAATCTGATCGGGAATATTACACGCCACAGACCCTCTCCATGAAGATATGCCAGGCTAGACACCGAAACAACATAATACATTACATGCGGATGTAACAATATAACGAACCAATTGTAATACCCGGTTGTAATTCAGTCATCATCATTCAGTAATTTCATTCGGTGATTGTCACTCAGTGGATTTTTACTCAATTATAATCATTCATCAATCATATTCATTCACCGTGTTCACCGTTCGGAAAAACTTCGAGTTGTGTATCGTTATTGTTCATTGTTTCAATTTTCCTCATATGAGTTCGACTTTGTTAGATCACCTTTAATTTTTGGTAACTCCAAAAATTCTAAATCTTTGCAATATTATAGAGCATCGAGTTAGCTTTCCAATGGTTCAAACGGTGAGTCAATCGAGTCCGTGAGAGAGTTATGGTCGTTTAGCTCAACCGCTCATTTTTTCGGTGTTGGCGATCATCGCGAACGAACTCGGCCGTGTCGTCCGACACGGCCCGTGCCGCACTCGTCCGGAAAATGCCGAGGTGTTCGCCTCAGACCCGACCGTGTCGTGCACGACCGAGTCGAACCCTTCCGGATAAGCGAGAATCGTCGCCCGGCCACGCCCGACCGTGTCGTCTGGCACGGTCGAGTCATGCCGAGTCGCTGTCGGACGGGTCACTGTCGGAAGGCCCTCCGCACCGCGACCGTGTCAAGCAGGACACGGTCGAGTCCCTGTCGGCCAGCTGTGCGACACGACCGTGCCGATCGGCACGGGCCGTGTCCGGCAGGGTAGTCAACCCCTATAAATTCATTTTTTTCAGCATTTCAGCCCATTTTTCTTCCTTTTCTTCACCTTAAACCGAGAGAGAAGGCTTGAGGGAGGGTTTTTCCTTCACAAATCATTTGGGTGTTTGATTTTCTTCATCTCCTTTCGATCGTGAAGCCCGGATAATCAATCTAACGCGTGTTCTTCGGATTAAAGTACTTGTATCTTCAAGAGGTAATTCTTTCAACACTTTGGACTTCGATTTTGTGTTGAGATATGATGTTTTGGACGTTATAATCATGCTATATGAAGGGATATGTATATGATTATGAGTTTGTATAAGGATTCATTGGATTATTGAGGGATTATTCAAGAACACCTTGAATATCGAGTTGGAATTGGAGATTTTCGACTAATTGTTGTTATAATCACATTTTTGGATATTCATAGCGGATTATTGATCGTATTGGAGATGTTTTGTTGGTTTGAAACACTTCTTGGGGGATTTGATATTGGTATATTGAAGTTTGATTGTAAACAATCGGAGTTTGGACGCAACGTGTTTGTTTTAATGCCTCAATGGACTTAGTTTTATCGTATCGACGTTTTGAGTTCGTTATATTCGTGTTTGATTCGTATATTGATCGGATTGTCGGTAATTGTATTGAATTAAGGTTGTTCGTGCGACCGACACTTCATTTAGGACATTTGTTCGTGGAAGGACTTTCTTCATCGGTATTTAGTAAGTTAATTCTTACTCGGTTAAAAGGATATTCATACCTTTTGTTGTTGATCATTCATAATCATAACTCATTCATCATTGTATTAATCATATTAAAACTTGTTATTGTCAATTAATCACTTCAGTCATAAGGAACGACGGTTCCAATCTTTTCGTTGAGCTATCATTCATTTCATTATTACTCTCATCTCGGTGAGTCATTCTTGATTTTGTCAGATTATTATTTATTCATTGATATTCATTACGGTCATTCTCGTTCATATGACCTTCTGGGTTCATATTGCGTGGCCGGGTGCGGATGTGTGGAATTTTTAGTCGGGCACGTTATGGCCATGTATTGGGAGTGATACATTGGACTGTGCACACGGTAACAGATTACCTCCGTGAGACTAATTAGGTACAAGGACGGGTGTGTCCGGTCATTCGTCTTGTACACTTGCACAGAACACTACGGGCGTACTATGATACCCCTCTTCAGCGTAATTCATAACTAAGGATAATTCATAACTTCAGTTAAATCATGTTTGTGTATTTTCAACCCTTGAGGATTGTTGTTCTGTTTAACTGACCCCGGCTGGGGATTTTGTTTTTCAGGTCATGTCAAGGCAAACACACGGGAATAGCATGTTGATGTCGAGGAGTCCTAGTGATACTAGTAGGGGGCCCCGATCTTTCACTTATTCATGTTATTGTCCTTTATTTTCCGCTGCAGACTTTCATTTGAATACTCCGTTTCATTCAGTGTTGTGTATTTTATCTTCATATTAAATACACTAGTATTCGGTATTGTCCTGGTGTGTTGTAACTAAACTCCTCATCGGAGTAATTATTGTTGTAATGTAGTTCGGTACTACATTTATCTTGTGTAATTCATTCATTTTCATTTGCCTGGTGGGTCCCAGTTGGGGATCTACGGCTCTGTAATATCCGCCTAGTTTGGGGTGTTACAGAGTTGGTATCGGAGCGTGGTTTCGAATACTACCTTCCGAGTCATGTCTCATTTGAAATCATCGTCATCAGACTAGTATCATTGGACTTTCGCGTCACGTGTGACCTGTGCAAATGCCGAGCCAATCAGACCGAAAGAACTGTAAGATTTCTAACGCCATGGTATAATTTCTGGCAATAGTCATTCATTCATCATTTATCATTTAACAATCCTCAAACATCATCATTCATTATGATCAGGACGATCATATTAACTCATTAATCACTTAATTCATTTCAATACTCAGTTAATGATCAGGACGATCATATTAACTCATTAATTACTTAATTCATTTCATTACTCAGTTAATGATCAGGACGATCATGTTAACTCATTAATTACTCAATTCATTTCATTACTCAGTTGTCAATCTGGATGATCATATTATCAATCCTGTTAAGTTATTCAAGATAATAATTTCAAGAATTTCATCAGGTAATCATGTCACTTCAGTAAATCATTCATATAATCACTAAGTTAGAACATGTATACTCATTTTCATCATCTCATGACATAATCATAACGTGATAATCATGCGGGGAATATAATCATTATGCGACCTTCCTACTTCAGTATGGGGAGAGCTGTCAGTGGATGCATGGGGAGAGGCGCGGACCGAAACCCGAGAAATAATCACTCACGCCAGAAATCGTGCCCAGACTCGGCTCGATCAAGATGTTCGGGCTGATCCACTTACTTTTATACGTGCCATGATGACCCATGTGCGGTTGCTCAATCATCATTGCGCCACTGACCGGATTATTCGAGAGAACTCTCCCGTATGAGCCACCGCTAAGGAAAGTGCTGAACAACAACCTTCATTTGTCGGCAAGAAATCAACGGCGTAATCAATCCGAAGGCGGTCACCAACCTTCAAGAAGCCTCGTGTGAGTCCTATCGTTTCGAGCGACCTCCTACGGTGCATAGTTGTGCGGGATCTCGATCCCGAGCGGTCGATTCGGCCGCCACTGTTTCAACCGTGAAGAACAGGGTCATTTCAGCACCAAATGTCCGGCGAATCATCACGTGCCATAATCAGGAATTGCCGGGCATAGGGCCCGTTTTGCCGAAGGACTCCAAGTCGGCTCGGCGGCATCTCAGGCCCCGAAGCAACCAGCGTTTCAGAATCAGACTGCTTTGTCATCGTCGTTTAAGACAATGGAAGCAAATAGAGTTGGAACTCGTATTTATCAGACGGGAGCGTCCGGTTCGGGGACCAGCAAGTCCCATATTCATATGATGAGAAGGATCGACGATCCGGTGGTCCGGATGATTTCAGGTATACTCGTAATTTTATTTCAACTTGTGTGTACCTTTTGATGCTGGTACACCGCATTCATTCATTTTCGAATCATGCTTGAATAGACTTATTTCGGGATAGTCCTATTGCTTGTGGACATCATACCATCGGTCTACCTGACGATGGAAGAATTTTCGAAATCATACCGAATTAAGCTTAATGACCGCGATTGGTTGATGGATCTAATCGTGGTGAATTTATCTTAGGACGACTTAATTTTCGGTATTAGTTGGCTTAACCGTCTTGATACTATCCTCAGTGCTTGTTAGCGTTTGGTCGCTATCTTTCCGTCGTTGGTTGTCGAATGTGTGCTTCAGGGAAGTAATCCCGTTGTTCCAAAGAGAAATTTTCTTATGGCGGAAGCAGAGAAATTCCGCAATCGAACTATCCAATCATTCATTGTATCATTTTCATCGATTGACCTTTCTAAGGCAATCGAGTTATTCAATCATTTCTTGTATCATTTCCATCGATTGGCTTTTCTAAGACAATCGAGTCATTCAATCATTCATTGTATCATTTTCATCGATTGACCTTTCTAAGGCAATCGAGTTATTCAATCATTCCTTGTATCATTTCCATCGATTGACTTTTCTAAGACAATCGAGTCATTCAATCATTCATTGTATCATTTTCATCGATTGGCCTTTCAAAGGCAATCGAGTTATTCAAACATTCCTTGTATCATCTTCATCGATTGGCCTTTCTAAGGCAATCGAGTTGTTCAATCATTATTGGTATCTCTTTTTATCGATTGACCATTCTAGGGCGATCGAAATGTTCAATCATTCGTGGTATCATTGTCATCGATTGACGATGTATTTCCAGACGAGTTATCTGGTTGCCTTCACATAGAGTAAGGGAATTCAGGAGTGAGTTGGAGCCGGTACGTCCCCTTTATCGAAGGCACCGTATCGGATGGCCCCGACCAGAATGCAGGAGTTGAAGATTCAACTTGAGGAATAGTTCGAGAAAGGTCATCTCCGACCGATTGCGTCCCCGTGAGGAGCACTAGTGTGATCTGTCAAGGAGAAGGATGGCTCGACTAGTGTGTGTAGTAATTACTGGGAGTTGAACAGGGTGATGATCAAGAGTAGTATCCTTTACCCCGTATTGATGATCTTTTAGATCAACTTCAGGGAGCCTCAGTATTTTCCAGGATCGACTTAAGATCTGGATATCACCAGTTGCGGATTCGAGAGTCGGATATCGTGAGGACAGCGTTTCATACACGCTATGGTCATTATGAGTTCGTAGTTATGCCGTTTGGGCTAACTATTGCACCTGTGGTATTCATGGGGTTAATGAATCGGGTTTTCATCGATTTTTTTGGGATCAGTTTGTTGTTGTCTTCATCGAAGACATTTTGATTTATTCTCATAGCCGAGAGGAATACGAGGTTCATCTTCATCAGGTTCTCGACGTGTTGAGACGAGAGCAACTTTATGGAAGGTTTACCAAATATGAGTTCGGAGGTCCAAGTGACTTTCTCGGGCATGTAATTTCATCCGCGAGTTCGTGTCGACCCTCGAAGACGGAGGCTATCCGAGATTTGCAACCTCCGAAAGATGTTAAGGAAATCCGATGTTTCCTCGGATTAGCTGGTTAATTATCCAACCCACGGACGGAGCTAGCAACCGTGGTTTTCGTGTTGAAAATTTGGCGTCGTTACCTTTATGGCATCACTGCCGATCTTCACCAATCACAAGAGTTGATGTATATATTTACTCGTATGAGTTAAATATGCGACAGACTGTGGTTGGAATTAATCAAAGATTTTGATATCGATATCCTTTACCACCCGGGCAAGGCGAGCATTGTCGCCGACGCCTTGAGTCGTAAGTCCGCTCAGGAGCAGATGCTTGCTCGTTTAACAATTCAGAAGGAGCTCCAACAGGAATTCCTTAGACCCGAGATCGAGGTCTGGCTTCAGCGAATTCAGGGACAGCTTTGTATGTTAGAGATTTCATCATCTCTTGAGGATGCAATCAGGGAGAATCAGGGTTCAGACCCAGCATTGTTGCGCATTCTTGAGGATGTGGCTCAGGGGAAAACCCCTGGATTCGTGATCCACGAGGATGGACTTTTGAGATTTAAGAACCGGTTGTGCGTACCGGCGAATGACGAGTTGAAAAACTCGATTTTGAGAGAAGCTCATGCTACCCCTTATTCTGTTCATCCGGGGTCCAGCAAGATGTACAAGGACTTGAAACAAAATTACTGGTGGAGTAATATAAAGCGAGAAGTCGCAGAAATTGTTTCGAGATGCTTAACTCACAACAAGTTAAGATTGAACATCGGCGACCGGGTATGTCAAACCTCTCCCTATTCCGGAGTGGAAGTGGGAAGACATTTCTATGGATTTCATCACGAATTTCCGACGAGTTGTCGTGGCATGAATACGATCTGGGTGATTGTGGACCGCTTAACTAAATCAGCTCATTTTCTTGAGATTAAGGATACTTGGGGTCCCGAGAGACTTGCCCAGTTATTCATCAAGGAGATAGTGAGATTGCACGATACTCCTAAGAGTATCGTTTCCGATCGTGACGGTCGATTTGTGTCTCATTTTTGGAAATCAGTTCATCGTGCTATGGGAACTCAGCTCAATCTCAGTACTGCCTTTCATCCTCAGTCCGACGGACAATCAGAGAGAACTATTCAGACATTAGAGGACATGTTGAGGGCATGCGTCCTCGATTGGAAGGACGATTGGGAAGCCCAACTACCATTGATCGAGTTCACGTATAATAATAGTTGGCATGCTTCCATGAAGATAGCACCTTACGAGGCCTGGTACGATCGTCGTTGTCGATCTCCTTTGTGTTGGGATGACTTGTCAGAATCAATCGGCACCGAGCCCGATATGCTTATAGCCGCCGGAGAAGGTAGCTTTGATCAAGAGTCGTATGTTGACATTTCGAGTCGGCTGAAATCATATGCGAGATAATCGCTGCCGACCACTAGAGTTCGAGACGGGTGACCATGTTTTGGTCAAGGTATTCCAGAGTCGAGGTATTGTCCGTTTCGGAAAACGGGGGAAGTTGAGCCCAAAATTCATTGAACCGTTTGAAATTTTGGATCGAGTAGGCGTGTTAGCTTATCGATTGGCTTTACCTCCGGCTTTGAGCCGAATTCATAATGTGTTTCATGTCTCTCAGTTGCGGAAGTTTGTTGCCGACCCGAGTCACATACTTCAGTTCGACGAAATCGAGATCGCGGATGAGCATTCGTACGAGGAGCGTCCTGTACGAGTGTTGGAGCGGCGAATCAAACAGTTGAGAAATAAGTCGATTCCTTTGGTCAAGATTCAGTGGTCCAGACTCGGAGTCGAAGAGGCTACTTGGGAAACCGAGGATAGTATGCGGGAGAGTTATCCCGAGTTGTTTGACCCTTAGTTTCGGGGACGAAACTCTTTTAAGGGGGGATGTATGTAATACCCGGTTGTAATTCAGTCATCATCATTCAGTAATTTCATTCGGTGATTGTCACTCAGTGGATTTTTACTCAATTATAATCATTCATCAATCATATTCATTCACCGTGTTCACCGTTCGGAAAAACTTCGAGTTGTGTATCGTTATTGTTCATTGTTTCAATTTTCCTCATATGAGTTCGACTTTGTTAGATCACCTTTAATTTTTGGTAACTCCAAAAATTCTAAATCTTTGCAATATTATAGAGCATCGAGTTAGCTTTCCAATGGTTCAAACGGTGAGTCAATCGGAGTCCGGACGAGAGAGTTATGGTCGTTTTAGCTCAACCGCTCATTTTTTCAGTGTTGGCGATCATCGCCGAACGAACTCGGCCGTGTCGTCCGACACGGCCCTGCGGCTGCATTTCGTCCGGAAAATGCCGAGGTGTTCGCCTCAGACCCGACCGTGTCGCTCGCACGGCCGAGTCGAACCTTCCGGATAAGCCGATCGTCTCGCCAAAGACGCCCGACCGTGTCGCCCGCACGGCCGAGTCATGCCGAAGTCGCCGCTTGACGGGTCATCGCCGAAGGCCCTCGCGCCGCGACCGTGTCAAGCGGGGACACGGCCGAGTCCCTCGCCGGGTTGCCGCAGCGACACGACCGCGCCGATCGGCACGGCCGTGTCATGCAGGTAGTCAACCCCTATAAATTCATTTTTTCAAAGATTTCAGCCCATTTTTCTTCCTTTTCTTCACCTTAAACCGAGAGAGAAGGCTTGAGGGAGGGTTTTTCCTTCACAAATCATTTGGGTGTTTGATTTTCTTCATCTCCTTTCGATCGTGAAGCCCAGATAATCAATCTAACGCGTGTTCTTCTGATTAAAGTACTTGTATCTTCAAGAGGTAATTCTTTCAACACTTCGGACTTCGATTTTGTGTTGAGATATGATGTTTTGGACGTTATAATCATGCTATATGAAGGGATATGTATATGATTATGAGTTTGTATAAGGATTCATTGGATTATTGAGGGATTATTCAAGAACACCTTGAATATCGAGTTGGAATTGGGGATTTTCGACTAATTGTTGTTATAATCACATTTTTGGATATTCATAGCGGATTATTGATCGTATTGGAGATGTTTTGTTGGTTTGAAACACTTCTTGGGGGATTTGATATTGGTATATTGAAGTTTGATTGTAAACAATCGGAGTTTGAACGCAACGTGTTTGTTTTAATGCCTCAATGGACTTAGTTTTATCGTATCGACGTTTTGAGTTCGTTATATTCGTGTTTGATTCGTATATTGATCGGATTGTCGGTAATTGTAATGAATTAAGGTTGTTCGTGCGACCGACACTTCATTTAGGACATTTGTTCGTGGAAGGACTTTCTTCATCGGTATTTAGTAAGTTAATTCTTACTCGGTTAAAAGGATATTCATACCTTTTGTTGTTGATCATTCATAATCATAACTCATTCATCATTGTATTAATCATATTAAAACTTGTTATTGTCAATTAATCACTTCAGTCATAAGGAACGACGGTTCCAATCTTTTCGTTGAGCTATCATTCATTTCATTATTACTCTCATCTCGGTGAGTCATTCTTGATTTTGTCAGATTATTATTTATTCATTGATATTCATTACGGTCATTCTCGTTCATATGACCTTCTGGGTTCATATTGCGTGGCCGGGTGCGGATGTGTGGAATTTTTAGTCGGGCACGTTATGGCCATGTATTGGGAGTGATACATTGGACTGTGCACACGGTAACAGATTACCTCCGTGAGACTAATTAGGTACAAGGACGGGTGTGTCCGGTCATTCGTCTTGTACACTTGCACAGAACACTACGGGCGTACTATGATACCCCTCTTCAGCGTAATTCATAACTAAGGATAATTCATAACTTCAGTTAAATCATGTTTGTGTATTTTCAACCCTTGAGGATTGTTGTTCATTTAATCGACCCGGGATTTTGTTTTTCAGGTCATGGCAAGGCAAACGCACGGGAATAGCATGTTGATGTCGAGGAGTCCTAGTGATACTAGTAGGGGGCCCCGATCTTTCACTTATTCATGTTATTGTCCTTTATTTTCCGCTGCAGACTTTCATTTGAATACTCTGTTTCATTCAGTGTTGTGTATTTTATCTTCATATTAAATACACTAGTATTCGGTATTGTCCTGGTGTGTTGTAACTAAACTCCTCATCGGAGTAATTATTGTTGTAATGTAGTTCGGTACTACATTTATCTTGTGTAATTCATTCATTTTCATTTGCCTGGTGGGTCCCAGTTGGGGATCTACGGCACTGTAATATCCGCCTAGTTTGGGGTGTTACACCAATAGACCTATTTGGTCTTACATCATTATTATACAACTCTAATATACATAACTCTGTCTCAAAAACAAAAGTACGACAGCGGAGAAGAGCATACAACCAACTCAGACTGACTGCACCCAAAACTGGCCCTCATGTGATTATATCATTCGTCTTCCATCATCCTTCGCACCGATCCTGTGTTTTGCTACCAAAACCTACATGTACTTGGACGCAGAAGAGACATACACCCCCCGTATACTCGGGGGTTAGCAAAACTCCATTGTTTTGCTAGTACAAGTATAAAGGCAAATACAAGCCATACACAACATGTTCTGAGAATATAACAAAAGACTTCCCGAGATATTTCATTTGGATAAAGTATTACAAAGGATAAAATATAAAGGAAATCATTGGTCATTTAGAAATCGATTCATGATCTCGGGAGTTTTGAAATATTTGTGATTTAAAAGTTCTTAATTTATCGAAAGCCACTTAGGGTCACAGCCCAAAGTTTTATTTTTCCAAAATACAAATCCGTTAAGAAAACACAAGGTCCACGACCCGATCATCCACATTAATTCACTTCCAAGTACACATTACACACAACACATCACTCTTATGCCATTCTAGCCAAACACCAAAACTCGATATATAATGTATCTCGACCCCGAGCACAAAGCATTGTGATACTCCGGACATATCACAATTAATCATTAAAACATCAAAACAGTATATTAACTCATCTCAATATCACAACCATCCACATTTGGTAACCCGAGGCCGTACTCCTTAGTATCGACCCCCAGACGCCTCGTCGAATGCTCTGGGTGGAAAACCACTTACGCGGCCGTACCCCTTAGTATCGACCCCTAGACACCCCATCGAATGCCTCCGGGTGGAAGAACAACAACACACACACACGTTTTCACAAATCATGGTTTGCAAAACCATAACTCTCGAAAGTCAAACACAAAATATATAGTAGAGGTACCTTGCTAGAATGGCCATATTATCCGACACAAACTCACAACCAAGAAACATTACCATCACCTCTAGAATCCAATGGTGCAACTAGCACCAAACACATAGCAATGCGAGAGAATACCTTTCCAACCATGCCGAATGGTACAACCTCCTCATAAAGGAGTTACAACTTTTATCACACAACCTCACATAATCATCAATAGCACTCATACATACACACACACACACACACACCTTAACAGAAGTTAGAAATTTTAAATTACAAACGACATAATCACACAAAACATCTCCACATGAAGGTAAACATTCACATACTCAACACTAATACACATATTCAATTATGCACATTAATCCACGGAACACGCGAGTTATCTTTAAAGAAAATCGTGATCGTAAATATACCGACTCTTTTGAAAGTTAGTAATGAAAATTCATTTACCCGTAAATTACCAACTATTATACCCACAAAACACGTAATGTATGGGCAATATACTTACCTCGAAACTACTATCGCAATGAGACAACAGATGGGATGCGGTCGAACAGCCCCAAATTCTCGAACACTATCAAGAACATGATAGCACCGCGAACCCACACGAATTATCAATCACCAAATGGGATTCAACTCGGAATCCTCGAGCACCTATAATCCTCCGGAAGAAACAAAAAAAAAAACATGATTATGACGAGGATCAAGACCAAAAACATCGGAGGTCACAACAAACTATCGAAGGAAAACTCATTCGAACATTTAATCGAACATCAAATGTTCACTACACCTCAAGAACACCAAAGTCACCCTTCGAGTTGAAACGAACTGAAGGTATGGATATACAATCCATAAAACATGTTTAACAACAACATCTAACACCAATCGATTCATCTAAACTAGATTGGATTCGGAACTAAGAACAAACCTCCCTAAAAGAAAGGTGAACTCTAGAGAATCAAGAAAATACCTCGGATCAATGACCAAGAACACAAATTGGTGTTGTTAATCTACACCAAGAACTCGAGGAGGATAATGTCTCTAAGACAAATCACCCAAAAATCGCCTGAAAATCGTCCAATCCATCGCCCACAGAGAGCAGAAAGGAGAGGAAATGAAATCCTCTCCAAATCCCGCTGATAAAAGGATATTCTGACTTGCGTGCCGCGGCCCGCGGCTAAAATTCACGGTCAGGCCTCCAGGCCGTGCCGCGGCACAGACTGAGCGTGTCGCGGCCCGCGGTACAGCCGCCCCAGCTCATCTCTTGAAAGGGGTGTGCCGCAGCACATAATCCCTTGTGCCGCGGCGCACACTGTTCATGCCAAAAAGTTCCGAAAAATCACGATATGTGACCGAAAAGCCAAACCGAAGTTTACAACACATCTAAAAATGTTAAACGGACTTACAGAAAACACGAAACAACAGTTTTGAACGAGATTCGCAAGATCGCACTTAAGTGCCGAAAAGTCGCTAAGAAGCATGGAACTCAACAAAACGACACCGAAATGAACTCGGATGTCAAAAAGTGCAGAATTAATCATTCTTGGAATGACGAAACGGTCCCAAACGAGTCACTAAGATGGACTTCCACCAAAAAAGGAAATTATCGGAAATCGAAATCGCGAATATTACATGCATAACGTGTATAGGAAAGGCTGGATCACTCTATTGTGAATTTTGAGTGGAAGGAACTCTTTACAAATGCTATTGTTATTAATCTTCCGAGAACTTTCTCAGATCACAGCCCCATCCTGACTATGTGTGGGGGCTTGATGGCACAACCTGAAAGGCCATTCCATTTTGAAAATGCTTGGTTGATGGGCTCTCGTTGTGATGAGGTCGTGAATAAAAACTGGAGTGATAGTGATTCCCTTCAAAATGCTATCTATGAACTGCCAAAATTCTCAAAGATTGGAATGATCAGTCTTTTGGGAATGTCTTCAGACACAAGCGACGACTTCTCGCAAGAATTAATGGTATTCATATTAGTTTGGCGGAGAAGGTGGTGACTGACAATCTTCTTAATTTTTAGAGGAACATGATCGGTCTTCTTAATACTACTTTGAAGCAAGAAGAGGAGATTTGGAGATTTTTAGAGGAACATGATCGGTCTTCTAGTAAACAAGGGTTATCTCGACAAAGACAAATTAGTGAATTTTTGGGATTTGAAATTATTTCTAATATTGGCATATACTTAGGCGTACCTCTTATTCATGAGAGGGTCATGACTGGGACATTCCGTGGTACTGTGGCTAAAGTGGCGAATAGACTCTCTAGCTAGAAAGCAAAGCTCTAGTCTGTTGCTGGCAGAGTAACTTTGGTGCAGGTAGTGGCTTCAGCGGTTCCTGTACATACTATGCAAGCTCAGTGGCTTCCAGAAAATACGTGCAAACAACTAGACAAGCTTAACAGGAATTTTATCTGGTCATCTGATCCGGAGAGGCGTGAGTTACACTTAGTTGGTTGGGACATGGTAACTAAGCCGAAAGCTATGGGCAGTCTTGGTCTGAGGAGAAGCAGAGCTGTTAATATTGCAATGCTCGCTAAAGAAGGATGGAAGTTGTTGTAGGGGGAGAATAATCTTTGGATCTCAGTTTGCAAGTCGAAGTATTTGAAAGGTACGAGTATTCAACAGTATATGTTCCGTGGTATCGAATCAAATGCCTTCAAGGGCCTTGTGAAGAGCTACGCTAAGCTTGAGGCCTGTTTCGGGTGGCGTATCCGGGACGGACGGAGTGTATCCCTTTGGTTTGATAAATGGTTGGGTGATGTATCACTGGATGCTCATGGATAGGATATTGATCCTATTGATATCGAGAAGGGGGTGGCGGCTTTTTGGATGCCGTCTGAGGGTTGGAATTTGGAAGCGTTGAGCACTCATTTGTCTAACAGTCTTTGTACTAAAATCTTAAACTTACCAATGCCGCTTCAAGTTGGGGTAAAGATGCTCGGACTTTCCTTGGTGCATGCAATGGTCAGTTTTCATGTAAAGCTACATATAGGGCTTTGACAATGCAGCCTCAGTTTTTGCAAGCAGGTAGATGGAAGAAATTTGGCATTTGACAATCCAAGCAAAATTACGTTCATTTTTGTGGCTTTGCCAACACAACAGACTTGCAACAAATGACCTGCTTCATAGTCGAACTATTCTTGCTAATTCGAAGTGTGTTCGTTGCGGATTGCACTGTGAAACGGTGAAACATGTATAGAGTGATGGAGTATGTGGGGCAGCTTGTTGCTTCGTTTCGAACGCCTTGCAGTGCAGGAAAACAGAAACTACTAATGAGGGTAGTTTGGCGGGCCCCTTCCCCCTCTTGGTTTAAATTGAATACTGATGCTAGTCTTCTTAGTGTGTCGGGGTCATGTTTAATATATTTTGAGTAATATTTTTATTAGTATTTTATATATATAATTGTGTGTTGTGTGATAATTTATTCGTTTTACCATATATTCATATTATTTCATTTTGTTAGAATTTTCTATAATTTTGTGTCATTTTTGGATAATTAATTGGAATTAAATATGTGCAGGTTAACCAACCGGTACAAGACAGATCAATTGGTTCAAGGGCGATATTTTTACAAACTTCAAATATAGTCAGGACTTGTCTCATTTTATTCGTCTCGTCGAGACGATCGTTTTAAAAAAAATTCATCCGAATCCGAGTTCGTATGAAGAAGTTATGACCGTTCGAAGGACAATTAAATAGACGGACCATATTGTGCCACGTGTCAACACCCGATTGGACCGGAAATTCAACTCTCTGCTGATGTCATCCATGACATCAGCATTAATTGGCAGCCGTGTATTATTGGGGGTGGGATTTTAAAATGTTAAAAATTATTATTTTATTAATTTTGTAGTAGTATAAATAGGGGATGAATGTGTAGTGTTTTGGAGAGGAGAAAAAAGGAGAAAAAATAGAGAGATATTATTGTAAGGGAGAAAAATAAAAATATTGTGTAATAAAATTATATTTGAGTAATAATATTATGGAATATTTATTTATTTGTGTTGTTATTATGAGTGAGTAATTTTCTTTTACTGGGGTTATGATGAAACCATTTCTATATTATTATTCATATTTATATATTAATTCCAAATAAATGTTTTTAACGATTATGATTTTCGCTTCAACAGGGGAATATTATTTCATCAATTATATCGCGTATTTTTTATAGTTATAAATTCCCCATTGCTTTGTGATTATTGATATTAGTTAATTGCTTTGATTATTTGTTTTTCATTAAATTGGATACATATAATGCTTAGAAATTACATTTTTCAAGCGAAGGAAAATCTATATTTGAATTATAATTTTGTACTTATTGTCAAATTTATAGGGAAATAGTGAGATTGATTTCAAAATCTATTCCCTGAATTTCTTGGAATTAGAATATAAATTATATAATAAATAGACATTGGTGGATTCTAAACCCAAGTAAATTATTTAAAAAATTAATTTACCTAAAATCTACTTAAATATTACTGTTATTTGTTGCAAATATTATAACCAATAAAAAATCAAATTATTTGGGACTATGTTAGAATTTAATATAATTTGGTTCAAAACGATAGGACTATATTTACTTCACTATCATTGTCCTCCCCGTGGAATCGACCTTGCACCGCATATCTACATCGAACAAATCGTGCGCTTGCGAGTATTAGACTAAAGAATCAACTAACAACAAGTTTTTGACGCCGTTGCAGGGGAGGCGCAAACGAAGTACAAGAAGACTGTCGTCACCAAGTTAGTTAAATTCTTCTACTAGTTATCTATTTTACTGCTTTTCTTTATTATTATCTGTCTTTTTAATATCCGTTTTAGATTGTGTTAGTATAAATAATAGTTAATAGTAGAATTTATTTTCTTTTTACGTTCATAAAAAAATAATAAAAACATATAATAATAAATATAAAATATAATTAATAATAATAATAAAAGCTACTGTTCATTTTCGTAAAAATAATAATAAAATAATTAAAAAAATAAAAAAGTCCAAAAATATATAAAAATCTAAAAATCTGAAAAAGTTTAAAAAAATAGAAAAACTTATTTATTTTTATTTTAAAAAAGATCTGGAAATAAAAAAAAAACTTTCAGACTTTAAGGTAATATTTTTGTAATTTTGGAATATTAATATTAAAAAAATCAAAATTTTTAATTTAAATTCGAAAAAATAAAAAATAATAAAATAAATTAAAAAATAATCTGGAATATTATTTTCCATAATAAATAAAAATCGGAATTATTTCTTAAAAATCTAAAAAAAATCAGATTAAGAATTAATAATTTAAATAATCTGGAATATATAATAAAAAAATCTGAACCCTGAATTATTTAATAAAAACAGATTTTTTTTTTAAAAAAATACATTACAATACTTTAATAAAAAAGTGAAAATACTAAAAAAAAAAATTAAAAACATGAAAATTTAAAAAAAAAACAGAAACGAAAATTTTTAATAAAAAAACTATTTTTATTGTTTGCATAAATAAAATAAAAGTTTGTAATTTTTATTTTTTTTCTAAAAAAAATCTGAATTTTTTTTTGTGAAAAAAATAAATAATACATCCATATATATATATATATATTAGCTCAATATTATTAGTATAAAAATATAATAAAATTATAATAAATATAAAAATATAAAAACTAAAAAAAATATAAAAAAAAAATCAGAATTTTTTTTTAATTTTTATATCTTGTCTTTAGTATTAATAGAATCTTGTAGTGGTAAATTTAGATTGTGTTTTTAGTTGTTATTTTCTATTTACAGTATTCTTAGACATTTAGTTTAGTTGCAATATTTCTCGTCCTACAATTTAGTTTATCAATAGATATTGCTTTCGTAGATCAATTAGTACATCTATTCATTTGCAATATATTACATCCTATAATTTTAGTAATAATTATAATAATTATCATTATTATTAATAATAATAAAAATATAAAAACTCAAAAAAAATAATTAAAACAATAAAATCCTTTAAAAGATTCAACAAGGGATTGATATTTTTCACTCACTACTTTGTTCGATTTGAATAGAGAAAAGCTAAATATCAATCTTGTACAAACTGATTTTGAAAATCGACTGAATTTTGGCAAAAAGGCCTCTGTTGTACATGCCGAAGAAAGTTGGATTTTAAGTGCGACCGTTGTGACGCCTCCAACGATCTGGAAGTTTGATCGACTATCATAATTTGGTTTGTATGCAAAGTTAAAAAAAATTGAAATATCGGTGAATGCAAGTTTGGCAACGAAATAATAAAGGTCGGTTAACGAGAAGAAGATTGTCCTTAACTAAAATTGAAGTTCAACAAACAAAACCGATACAAAAAATGGACGAAATCGAAAATCGGAATAATCAAGTCGCAAAAGAGAAAACTTTAATAGAATATTTTTCTCCAGTGAGTGCTAATTCTCCTTCTTGCATAGTGTTGCCTACAACTAATGCAACTCATTTCGAACTTAAACCATCAATAATTCAACTTCTTCCATCTTTTCACGGTTTGGAAAGAGAAGATCCCTATATGCATGTCAAGGAATTTCTCGACATTTGTTCTACTTTCCGATTCCAAAATTTCTCTGATGAATCTGTCAAACTTAGACTATTTCCATTTTCTCTCAAAGATAAAGCAAAATTCTGGCTAAATTCTCTTCAAGCAAGAACAATTACTAGTTGGGACCAACTAGTGAATAAATTTCTCGCAAAATTTTTTCCAATGTCCAAAAACTGATAGTCTTAAAAGAGAAATATCAGAATTTTTCCAAAAAGAAAATGAAGAATTTTATGAGTGTTGGGAAAGATTTAATGATTTAATCCTTAAGTGTCCCCATCATGGTTTTGAAATATGGCGTTTGGTAAAATATTTTTATGATGGTTTAACTCCAAACAATCGCCAATTAATCCAATCAATGCATGGTGGAAAATTTCTTCACCTTATTAGAGACGAAGCTTGGAATGCACTAGAAAATATGTCAATTAATTCACAACAATGGAATTCACTCGACTCTAGAGCCAAATCGATGCATACGGCCCCAAAAAAAGGTGGAATTTACGAGGTTAAACAAGATGTTAAAATAAAATCTACTATAGATGATTTAGTACGAAAAGTGGATGCTTTAGTTTTGAAGCAATCCATCCCCTCGTCAAACTCAAAAAATGAATTTTGCATTTCATGTGCGGAATCATTTCATTCATCTCAATCTTGTCCCTCTGGTCCACAAAATCATGAAATTTTTAATGAAGAAGTCAATGTGTTACATTCATATGGAAAATCTTCGGACAACCCATTTGCTCCAACTTATAATCCAAATTGGAGGAATCATCCAAATTTTTCCTGGAAGCAAAACATGCCTCCAATGAATCAAGGAGGACATCAAATGAACATGTCAAATCAAAAAAATGTCCGTCCTAATCAATATCCTCCAAATACTTATCAGTATCCTTCTACAGTGCCAAAGAAACCATCTTTGGAAGATAAGTTGCAACAATTCATGCAATCTACTCAACAAATGTTCCAATCAACTCAAAGAAGTCGCACAATCAAACTCACAGGCTATTTCTAAGCTTGAAACACAAATTGGTCAACTTGCAACAACTTTAGCTGAAAGAGAAAAGGGAAAATTTCCGAGTCAGTCCATCCCTAATCATAAAGGACAATATGAAGTAAACTCTTCTAACACAGAAGTTCAGTCCATAACTACCCTTAGAAGTGGAAAAGAAATACAGAAGTCTGACTATGATCTGGAAGAAAAATCAAATGAACCACAAGTTTCAAAATCAAAAGATTCTAAAGAAAAAGAAAAGCCTTACGTTCCAAAAGCTCCATTTCCTGAAAGACTTATTCCAAAAGATAAAAGTGCGCAATACAAAGATATAATGGAAATATTTAAACAAGTTCGAATAAATATTCTATTCCTTGATGCTATTAAACAAGTGCCTGCTTATTCTAAGTTCTTGAAAGATCTTTGCACTGTAAATAAAAGAAAAATGTTCCAAGAAAGGCATTTTTAGCTGAACATGTTAGCTCAATAATCCAAAATAAAACTCCCGTTAAGTATAAAGATCCTGGTAGTCCTACAATATCTTGTGTCATTGGAGATCACATAGTTAAACGAGCCTTGCTTGATTTAGGAGCCAGTGTGAATTTATTACCATATTCTGTTTATACACAACTTAGATTAGGGGAGCTAAAATCAACATCTGTGATACTTCAACTAGCTGATAGATCTATAAAAATACCTCGAGGAATCATAGATGATGTTCTGATTCAAGTAGATAAATTCTACTTTCCTATTGATTTTATAGTCATAGATACTGAACCCGTTGAGAATACTAAAGATCAAATCCCTGTCATTTTAGGAAGGCCAATTTTAGCTACTTCAAATGCATTAATTAACTGTAGAAATGGCATCATAAAATTTTCTTTTGGAAATATGACTGTTGAACTAAATATGTTTAACATTTCTCAACAATATGATGATCATGATGATGTCTGTGAGGTAAATATGATAGAGAGTATGGGTCCTTATTTCTTTCCAAAAATAGATGATGATCTTTTTGAAAGCTGTCTTGCTCATTTTGGCTCAGATTTTGACATCGACAGTTCAATTAATGGAGTAAATTCTTTACTATAGTCTACACCATTATTGGATAATGATAAATGAAAAGCTAAAACCGAACCACTTGAGAGCCAAATGAATAAAGAAGTACCTATTGAGGATTCAAAGATAGAGCTCAATCCATTACCCGAGTCTCTAAAATATGCATTTTTAGGGCCATCAGAAACCCTGCCTGTTATCATAGCATCTGATTTAGATGAAGAACGAGAAGATAAATTAATCAATGTCCTTAAAGAACATAAAGAAGCAATAGGCTGGACCATCTCCGATATTAAAGGTATTAGTCCTTCTATATGCATGCATCGAATTCACCTTGAAGAAAATGCGAAAACTTCCCGAGAATTTCAAAGAAGACTAAATCCTAATTTGAAAGAAGTTGTAAGAGCTGAAATAATCAAACTCTTAGATGTAGGGATCATCTACCCTATTTCTGACAGCCCTTGGGTTAGTCCTGTTCATATAGTTCCAAAGAAATCTGGCATAACTGTAATCACGAATGAAGAAAATGAACTTGTTCCAACCAGAATTCAAACTGGATTGAGAGTCTGTATTGATTACAGAAAATTGAACTCTGTTACAAGAAAAGATCACTTTCCACTTCATTTTATTAATCAAATGCTAGAAAGGTTAGACGGTCATGCTTATTATTGTTTTCTTGATGGATATTCCGGCTATAACCAAATTCCCATTGCTCCTGAAGATCAAGAAAAAACCACTTTTACCTGTCTTTTCGGCACTTTTGCTTACCGACGAATGCCATTTGGTATGTGTAATGCACCTGCTACTTTTCAGCAGTGTATGATGAGCATTTTCTCTGACATGGTTGAGCGGTTTTTGGAAATTTTTATGGATGATTTTTTTGTATTCGGGTCTAGCTTTGATGTATGTTTACACCACTTAAGGTGTTGATTAGGTGTAAGGAGAAGAATCTTGTCCTAAACTGGGAAAAATGTCATTTTATGGTTAAAAAAGGAATTGTCTTAGGACATGTGATTTCTGAAAAAGGAATTGAGGTGGACAAATCTAAAGTTGATTTAATACCCAGTCTTCCACCCCCACAAACGATTAAAGAAATTCTGTCATTCTTAGGCCATGCTGGTTTTTACCGTCGATTCATCAAATATTTTAGCAAAATCTCAAGGCCATTATGTAATTTACTTTCAAAAGACACACCTTTCGTATTTGATGATCATTGTCTAAAAGAATTTAAGACACTCAAATCTATGTTGAGCTCTGCACCTATCATCAAATCTCCAAACTGGAATCTTCCTTTTGAAATAATGTGTGATGCATCTGACTATGCCGTCGGTGTAGTATTGGGTCAAAGAGAAAATAAGTTGCCAACTGTAATATATTATGCAAGTAGAACTCTAAATGATGCCCAATTAAATTATTCTACAACTGAAAAAGAATTGCTTGTTGTTGTTTTTGCCTTAGACAAATTTCGACCTTACTTGATTGGTTCGAAAGTCATAATTTACTCTGATCATGCTGCATTAAAATATTTTCTTTCTAAGAAAGATGCTAAACCTTGCTTGATCCATTGGATTCTATTGTTACAAGAGTTTGACTTAGAAATTCGAGATAAAAAAGGTTCTGAAAATGTTGTTGCTGATCATTTGTCTAGGCTAATTGTGAATTTTACTGATAAAGAACCTCCCATTAATGAGACATTCCCTGATGAACAACTCATGCCTGTTTCTCAAATACCTTGGTATGCAGACATTGTCAATTACTTTGTTACTGGTAACATGCCATCTCATTGGAATAATCAAGATAAAACAAAATTTTTAAACGAAGTAAAAAAATTCTTTTGGGATGATCCATATTTGTTCAAATATTGTCCTGACCAAATTATTAGGAGATGTGTGCCAGAACATGAACAACAAAATATCATTTCCTTTTGTCATGATCAGGCATGTGGAGGTCATTTTAGTTCAAAGAAAACAACTGCTAAAATTCTGCAATGTGGTTTTTATTGGCCAACACTTTTCAAAGATACACATTCATATTGCAGCACATGTGATAGATGTCAAAGATTAGGTCGAATTTCTAAACGAAATATGATGCCTTTAAACCCAATTTTAATTATTGAAATATTTGATGTTTGGGGCATAGATTTTATGGGACCTTTTCCAATTTCTTTTGGCTATCTTTACATCCTTGTGGCCGTCGATTATGTTTCAAAATGGGTAGAAGCAATTGCTTGCAAAACAAATGACCACAAAGTCGTGGTAAAATTTTTGAAAGAAAATATTTTTTCCAGATTTGGAACACCAGGAGCAATTATAAGTGATGGAGGAAAACATTTTTGTAACCAATTTTTGAATCATCTATTTAAAAAATATGGTGTTACACATAAAGTTGCTACTCCTTATCACCCTCAAACAAGTGGACAAGTTGAAATTTCAAACAGAGAAATCAAACATATTCTTGAAAAAACTGTTAATCCTACAAGGAAAGATTGGTCTTTGCGATTGAATGATGCATTATGGGCTTACCGTACTGCTTTTAAAACTCCCATCGGAATGTCTCCATTTAGGCTTGTCTTTGGAAAACCATGTCATTTGCCTGTTGAATTGGAACATAGAGCATACTGGGCCATAAAACGATTAAATTTTTCATTAGACATGGCTGGAATTAATAGGAAACTTCAACCAAATGAATTGGAAGAAATCAGAAATGATGCTTATGATTGTGCAAGGAAATATAAGGACAAAATGAAATTTTTTTTATGATAAACACATTTTGAGAAAAACATTTTCTCCTGGTCAAAAAGTCCTTCTTTTTAACTCTCGTTTGTTATTATTTCCAGGCAAGTTACGTTCACGATGGTCTGGTCCATTTATTATTCATACGGTCTATCCTCATGGAGCTGTAGAAATTGAAAATCCAAAAAATGATAATATTTTTAAAGTGAATGGTCAACGGTTAAAACCATATTTGGAATTAAAATCTTTTGAGGTAGAAGAGGTTCTTCTTAAAGACCCCGATATTGTGAATTAATACTCCATTGTGTTTGCCCAGTCAAGTGGCAGATAACGGTACTCCGTGGCTAGTAAAGTCGGATTTTTCAGTTTCCCACAACAACTGATTTTGTAGATATTTTTTTTAATTATGGAACAAACTTTTTGTAATATCCGGAACTTCTACTACCGTTGTTTAATATTATTTTATCCGAGTTATATTGTACAGCGTGGAATCTGTACAGTATAGATAAAATAATTGAAGGACTGAGATGTCAGTATCGGTATAATTATCGTACTTGGTCGACAATTGTATTAGAGGATATAGTGCGTCATGTATACGTATCCAGTATGTCTAGACGGACGAGAAAAGTCGGAAATGGATAAGTGTAACATTATTAGCGCACGCTAATAATCACGAGTAGCGCACGCTATCGTACAGGTTTAGCGCACACTACGGACATAACTTAGCGTACGCTAGTGAAGAACAGCTCAGAGGGAATCTACGCGTGGACCAGGCCACTTTCGGCGCATGTTCTGATAAGTCAACGGATGTTGTAATGTAGTGTTAGCGCACGCTAATGCATGTTGATTAGCGCACGCTAACTATATATCGGACAAAAAGGAATCTTATCCTCGTCAGCACTTTCGGCGTGTGGACCAGTCTTCGGAGCATACAGACAAACGAGTCAACTGATATTAGCGCACGCTAAATGCAAGGACTTGCGCACGCTAGAGAGTGTAAGTTACGTACGCTAATGCATGGGCGTTACATACGTAAGCACATGTACGAAGCCAGACAGTAGCCTCTGGACTGCGATAGCGCACGCTAACAAAGTCAGTTAGCGCACGCTAAGGCTGTTGCGCACGCTAAACATGAGATGTTAGCGCACACTAGTAATGTATTCTATATAAGGGGACAGACGGGTTTTGAGATATATTTAGTCCATTCTTTCTTCCTCAGTCGATAGAGAGAGATTTGGGAGGTTCTTGAGGTTCCCAAACATGGTGAGATGATGATCTTTAACAAGATAAAGATGGAGAGCATGGATTCAAGCCTTGTTCTTCAAGTTATTCATGATTCTTGGAATGGAGTCAAGTGTTCTTATTCTTGGTTCATCCAATCCAGGTAATTTTCGTATCCCTTTGATGGTGGTTCGTTTTTCTTGGATGATTACATGTGAGGAGCATGTTGGATAATCAGATGATGATGTTATATGAGATTCAATGGAATTTAGTTAAGAGTTTCGGATGTTAGTTAAGATTCTTCATACTATAAGGATGTTGATTCATTTAACCCGATCTAAGATGGATTTCTGAATCTTGGTAATTATATTGGTCGATTTAGATGAGATGAATCATGATACTAGGTTGATTTCCGGCTTGAGTATGATATGATCCTTGTTATCGAGTTGGTTTGATTGTTGATGGATATAAGGATATATAATGGTTTTGATTATAAATATGGATAAGATGATTAAAACCAACATTATGATTTTAGTTTCGTATGTTCGTGATAAGATGTGGATCATGATGATGAGATTGAAGTTGGAAAAGTTATTTTTAATCTTGGAGTATGATTTTCTTTTCATTCGGATTCGTAGTCGTAAGGTGTTAGTCGATGCTTAGAACGCATGCCACTGTACAGCATTAGCGCACGCTAAGCTTACTGGCTAGCACACGCTAACGAGAGCAACTTAGCGCATGCTACGTTATGCGTTTAACGTGCGCTAAGTAGGCAGACAGTGCAGTATTTTTGTGTTGTGATTATGAATTCGTGATGGTTTGATTTGGTTTGTTCTGACTGCATTTATTGGAGGTTTTGTTGAACCGTTGAGTCCGATTAGTTAGTTTTGTCGGTTGTTGATTGTTATCGGATATGTGTTATTTGATTACTTTGATAGGTTGAGGTTATTGATCGGTGATTATAACCAGATGTTGCGGTCATGTTCGAGTATGTCCGTTGTGTTGCTTTTGATCGGGGCTGAGGAGCTCGTAGACAAAGGCAATGTGTTCGGTAGCAGCTTCGTGGTATCGTTATTGAGGCAAGTTATTACTTGCTTAGTTATAATGTTTAATGAATGGTTTCAGTTTTTTTGGCTTATAATGCATATAGCAATGATTATATGTTGTCATTCTGATTCTGGGGGTTTAATCATAATGTATATGATTTATTTCGGTTATTAGCATATTCGGGTATCGAGGTTACATTATGGTAAAGACGAGGACATTAGTATCTGTAGTCCATGGTACGTTTGGATCGCCGAGCATTGCGGATAATCGTCGGTGATGGTTTGATATCGAGATTTCTCCCGAAGGACTCGAGGCAAGTATCTTATATCGATTCAGTTAGTGTTAGTGATTTGATCATGCATATTGTCATTCATGTTGTCGAACATGAGGTCGTTTTAGTGGATTTGTCATATTGTCGTTCATGTTCTGTTGTTCATGTTGATGAACATATTGGTTTGCATATGTGTATGCATAATTGTATTGTTTATGTTGTAAATGATCCGATGGGATCATGAGGATCTATGCTGAGGGCGCTGGATCGTTGGACAGGTTTTCCACCATGCATTGGTTCGACGGGATCATCATGGGGATCTATGCTGAGGGCGCTGGATCGTTGGATTACCAGTATTGTGTTGATGGAATCTTGTGAATTCGCATCATTGATTTTATCATGTGTTGTTGTTCATATGTGTATTGTTGGTTATCCACCTTATGATGATCTGATAGGATCATCAAGGGGATCTATGCTGAGGGCGCTGGATCGTCGGATTTCCATTGAGTATACATGATTGTTATTATTGTGATCATATTGACGTGGTCATATGAGTATGCATTTGTAGGTCTTGTGTTAGGACCGCGTCCGTATTGTATTGATCTTATCTCGGATTAGACTGATATGATTGTCATGGCACTTCATATCTCGAGGTATGTTCCGTATTTCCTTTGGTATTCGTCTTGTGATGGACAATCGGTTATCGTTTTGGGATTTGATGATGCTATCCGATAGATCGTATTGGTCAGAACTGGTATTTTTCCGTATCGTGAGTTGGTTATGATAGTTTGAGAATTTTGAGTATTGTTTGAGGTACAATACAGATATTATGTTTGAGTTTATTGGTTAATCGAGTACGTGATGTGAAATGTGATAATTGTTATTCTGATGAGAACTACTTGAGTAAGCAATAAGATTACATTGGTCGTATTCTTATGTTGTATTCTCATTGGTATGTAATTATTAATGTGATGTGATGGTTATCATTGTTGGATATTATAGCTGACCCCGTCGTGGGATTTCTTTTTAGGTTCTTGGAGTATCGAGCTTGTAGCGGTCGTGAAAAGATGAGCGTCCCGGAGGATACTGGCTAGGACATGTTTGTGCATTGAGTTTCTTGATTGGTTCTTGTATTCTGCTGCTAGAGTATCTTTATGGTTGATCTTTTTCCGCTGCGTGAGTATTTTGAATCGCTCTTTTGGTATCTGGTAACTGAGGTTACTTTGGAAATCGTTTTCTAAACTTTTGAGTGTCGGTCATTTGGCCTTGCAATTTCAAATGAGTTTTTACGACGGTTTTTGATAAATGAATTTTATAAGTCTTTGTGCATTTTTAAAGATAGTACCGTCGTTGGCCTCTTGGGCATTTGTAAATGTTTGTGAAATTTTTTTTCAGCCTTGTGGGTTCCATCTCGGGGCCCACGGCGCTGTAATATTCCCGGTCGGATCTGGGGGGTTACAGATTATGGTATCGGAGCTTAGGTTGAGAAATCCTAGGAATTTGGGTCGAGTTGGGTCGTGTTTTTGTCGCGTCATTCGAGTTGTCGATTGACAAATACTAGAGCCATGAGTTTTTATTGTTCACTCGGGCTTGTGCGTTATGTGATTTACCAGTGTGGTACTGGGATTGTTGTAAACTTTTCCAAATGGTGCTAACGTGATTCTCTTGAAAGAGATGTGTTGTGTTCTCAAGTTGAACTGAGTTTGCAAAACGTGTGTTTTGAAAATATTTGTGTCGAGTATTTTCTAGAGTTGAGACATGTGCCAGTATCACGAGGAATCATCGGCTTCAAGATCTGTAAGTATTTGGATTTTTGAATTTCATTGAGATTTATTGCTGTTCTATAGTTGATATGCTTTGAGATTCAGCAGAATATTATGCGTCATGGTATGAGACGACAGAGTTGAGACAGGATTGATGATCTTAGGAAGTTATGATTCTGAAATCAATATGTCGGTTAAGTTTTGGAACGGAATTGTGTATTCGGGAGCAGGACTGTGGATAGTTTAGAAGAACATGTAGTCATGTTAGTTCATTTGAGGTAAATGAACTATTTTTGAGCATTTGAAAATGATATTTTTCAAAATGAACGTTTTACGGATGTTTTACGGAAAATAATTTTGGGCCGAGACCCAATTGATTTTGAAATAGTTTTATAACTCAGGACTTGAGGTCCAAAAAGGGTTTTCTACTTTTTAAACTTCTTGTAATACGAAATGAGGTACGGGCTGAGACCCCAATGTTTCAAAAGGATTTTTGTTTTCGAAAACTCCCGAGATTTGTAAAACACTTTACCAATCGTTTCTATTTCTGCCTTTTGAGGTTTTTGGTTTACTTGTTCAAATGAAACTTCTCGGGAAGTCTTTTGCTGTGTTGATTTGTTTCAATGTTTTGTCATAGCATATTTGAGGTGATCCGGGATGGATTAATGATTGACGTTGCGAGCCATATGTGGAAAAAAGAGTTTTTAGTCGGAGTTTATATATTGAGATTTTGGAACTCTACTATGTGTTTTTACGATGGAATATCAGTGGATATTGGTGACAAACCGAGTTGGCATACAGGAGTACGAATGTGGTGAATCATTTGCATGGTTTTCATTTTAAAACTTCGAAATCGTGTGGATTCGAAGGAAACTGTTATCGAATACTTGGCACCAACGAGCCAATTTAATGTTTGAAAATTTATTTTGTGGTCTTACCAAAATTTATGTTTTGAGTTTTGGAATTTTTGAAAAGAACTTTCGAAAATTGTCTTCGTGACAAGAGTATATGATTTCAAACTGGTTTTGAAAATGTGATTGAGGTACATACGCATTTAGTGCATAATACATATCATGGTGAAGTTCTGAGTGTGACTCACGAACTGGATAAGACGTCAGTATGGGACGATGAATAGAGATCCGAACTTTGGTATGGCATTTTGGTTATCTAGAGATGATCGATTGGTTGATCAGATAAGGGAAATATGTCGTGTGTGGTAGAATCATGCACATAATATAATTCTGGAACTTTGGATTTTGTGAAACCGGGACATATGTGCTATGTGATTCCATTGGTATGGTAATATTATGACTCTACCATAATGATTTTGAATGATTTCTTTGTAAGTGTAGATTTGAGGATAGTGACCCATGCTGGTGGTTTTGGATATTGAGTAGGTCGTTTCCACTCCAGGTATGATTGGTTATTATCGTCGACTTGATTGGTTGTTCGTATGCCGAGGAGTATGCCCACCAGTCGAGTATGTTTTTTTTTTGAGATCCACGGTATGCGATTGGTGTGTCGTTTTGAGAACTTCATTCGTCCGTATATCTGTCTCTGTGGTTCTGTATTTATCGTGTTGGAATTTACCGTATGAAGGTATTCCCGATTATTGTTGCTCCTTCGTTGGTCATATTGGAGTTTATCATGTTGATGATATTCTCAGTTATGTTTTAACCATTGGATTGGTCGTATTGGAATTTATCATGTCGATGGTATTCTCAGTTATTTTGTTGGTTGATCATTGTTGATGATCGTATAAGTGTTCGAATTTTGTGTCGATGTTTCGAGATTGGTTGCCATTATTTTGAGCAGTTGTTTCATAGATGTATGGTGTATTATTCGTCTTATCGGAATTGGGACTTGATTATGTAATCAGGCAGACAAGATTTGATTCGGGCAGATTGTTTCATCCGAAGATGATATATTTTGTTGAGACTCAAGGAATTGTGATTGTAAGCATATTGGGACTGTACAGTGAGATCGCTTGCTAGTATCTCCGGGGATCGTTGACCTGCGTATTTGTAAGTGTACTCTTTTGGTCATTCAGTAATGATGATGATTGATCGTTGTCGTGAGGGTTTTGGGATATTTTGGTTGAACAGTATGTTTGTTTGTTTTTGTGACGGATTGCAAGTTTCGAGGCCGAAACTTATTTTAAGTGGTGTAGTATGTAATATCCGGAACTTCTACTACCGTTGTTTAATATTATTTTATCCGAGTTATATTGTACAGCGTGGAATCTGTACAGTATAGATAAAATAATTGAAGGACTGAGATCTCAGTATCGGTATAATTGTCGTACTTGGTCGAAAATTGTATTAGAGGATATAGTGTGTCATGTATACGTATCCAGTATGTCTAGACGGACGAGAAAATTCGGAAATGGATAAGTGTAACATTATTAGCGCACGCTAATAATCACGAGTAGCGCACGCTATCGTGCAGGTTTAGCACACGCTACGGACATAACTTAGCGTACGCTAGTGAAGAACAGCTCAGAGGGAATCTGCGCGTGGACCAGGCCACTTTCGGCGCATGTTCTGATAAGTCAACGGATGTTGTAATGTAGTGTTAGCGCACGCTAATGCATGTTGATTAGCGCACGCTAACTGTATATCGGACAAAAAAGAATCTTATCCTCGTTAGCACTTTCAGCGTGTGGACCAGTCTTCGGAGCATACAGAGAAACGAGTCAACTGATATTAGCGCACGCTAAATGCAAGGACTTGCGCACGCTAGAGAGTGTAAGTTACGTACGCTAATGCATGGGCGTTACATACGTAAGCACATGTACGAAGCCAGACAGTAGCCTCTGGACTGCGATAGCGCACGCTAACAAAGTCAGTTAGCGCACGCTAAGGCTGTTGCGCACGCTAAACATGAGATGTTAGCGCACACTAGTAATGTATTCTATATAAGGGGACAGACGGGTTTTTAGATATTTTAGTCCATTCTTTCTTCCTCAGTCGATAGAGAGAGCTTTGGGAGGTTCTTGAGGTTCCCAAACATGGTGAGATGATGATCTTTAACAAGATTAAGATGGAGAGCATGAATTCAAGCCTTGTTCTTCAAGTTATTCATGATTCTTGGAATGGAGTCAAGTGTTCTTATTCTTGGTTCATCCAATCCAGGTAATTTTCGTATCCCTTTGATGGTGGTTCGTTTTTCTTGGATGATTGCATGTGAGGAGCATGTTGGATAATCAGATGATGATGTTATATGAGATTCAATGGAATTTTGTTAAGAGTTTCGGATGTTAGTTAAGATTCTTCATACTATAAGGATGTTGATTCATTTAACCCGATCTAAGATGGATTTCTGAATCTTGGTAATTATATTGGTCGATTTAGATGAGATGAATCATGATACTAGGTTGATTTCCGGCTTGAGTATGATATGATCCTTGTTATCGAGTTGGTTTGATTGTTGATGGATATAAGGATATATAATGGTTTTGATTATAAATATGGATAAGATGATTAAAACCAACATTATGATTTTAGTTTCGTATGTTCGTGATAAGATGTGGATCATGATGATGAGATTGAAGTTGGAAAAGTTATTGTTAATCTTGGAGTATGATTTCCTTTTCATTCGGATTCGTAGTCGTAAGGTGTTAGTCGATGCTTAGAACGCATGCCATTGTACAGCATTAGCACACGCTAAGCTTACTGGCTAGCGCACGCTAACGGGAGCAACTTAGCGCACGCTACGTTATGCGTTTAACGTGCACTAAGTAGGCAGACAGTGCAGTATTTTTGTGTTGTGATTATGAATTCGTGATGGTTTGATTTAGTTTGTTCTGACTGCATTTATTGGAGGTTTTGTTGAACCGTTGAGTCCGATTAGTTAGTTTTGTCGGTTGTTGATTGTTATCGGATATGTAATATCCGCAATTTTCGATTTTCGCTAAATTTCTTTTTTCGTCCGGAGTCCGTTTTGACGACTCGCTCATGACCGTTTCGTCATTTCGAGAATGATTAATTCTGCACTTTTTGTCATTCGAGTTCGTTTCGGTGTCGTTTTGTTGAGTTCCGTGTCCTTAATCGACTTTTTCACGTGGGATCGACTTTGTAAAGTCACCATTAATTCTTGGACACTCCAAAAATTCTGAATCATTGCAATATTATAGAGCATCAAGTTAGCTTTCCAATGGTTCAAACAGTGAGTCAATCGGAGTCCAGACGAGGGAGTTATGGTCGAAATAGCTAAGACTACATGATGTGCCTTTTTCGTGTTGGAGTGGGCTGTACCGTGTGCCGCGGCACTAAGCTGATTCCTGGGCGTTTTTTTGGGCCCTGGGCCGCGGCACACGGGCTTTTTCTGCGTTTTTTAGCAGATTTTCGAGGAGAAACATTCATTTTCTCCTCTCTTCTTCCTCCTCCCATTCTAGGCGATTCTAAGGGCGATTTTGGGCGATTTGAGTGCTCCCAAACTTGTACAGATCATCCACCTCAAGTCTTGTTGTATATTTTCGACCTCTACTTGAATCATTCATCCAAATCAAGGTATTTTGGCTTGAACCCTTGTTTTTGTAGATTTGGGGATTTTCCTTTTTGATTTCGATTCCAATCCATTTTTAATCAATTAATTGTTGTATAAATGTTGTTTTGAACTTGTTCTACGGATTGGATACTCGTATCTTTGGTTCGTTCGACCCGAAGGGTGATTTCTTTGTTCTTGTAGGGTCTTGAACATTTAATGTTCGATTAAATGTTCGAATGAGTTCCCTTTGATAGTTTGTTGGGATTTCCGTTGTTTTGGCCTTGATTCTCGTCGTAACCATGTATTATTGTTCCTTCCGGAGGTTTATAGGTGTTCGAGGATTCCGATGTTGAATCCCGTTTGGTGATTGATGATTCGTGTGGTGTTATTCTCGTAATACTCGTGGTGCTATCACGTTCTTGATATTGTTCGGGGGTTCGGGGCTATTCGACCGCGTCCTATCCGTCGTCTTATTGCGATCGTGATTTCGAGGCATGTACCTTGCCCATACTATTCTTGTTTTATGGATATGATAATTAGTGATCGTCTAAATGTGGTTGTTTGGTCGTTTGAATTGAACTTTCAAAAGATTTGGTTTAGCCTTGTTAAAGGCTTGCTTTCAAAACGCGTGTGTTTTGTGAATGTTGTGTCTTGTAAATGACTATGTGAATCCTATGGATATATTTGGTGTTGATGATGCACTTGGTATTTGCGTGTGGACGTATATTATTTCATTTCGGTGCGTTGTGTTTTGACGTGGTGTTTTGCTAAGTGTTTGATGCCTCTGAGTGAATTGTTTGGATATCTTTGTTGCATTATGTTATTTGTGTGAATGTGTGGATATGGTTGAAGGTCTACGGTGACACATGGCACGTGATCATGTGGTCAGGATGCAACAAGTGATTGATCCAACCGTGAGAGCCTGAGATAATCTACGGTGGCACATGGCATGCGATCATGTGGCCAGGATGCAACAAGCGATTGATCCAACCGTGAGATGTGTGTGATTTGTTTCGCTAGCCAACTCGGGAGGGTCCTTCGAGGCCTCGAGTGGGATTTGTGGCTTCGTCCCGATCCTAGGCGATGCGCGTGCGTGATTACGTTGTGTTGATTTTTATGTCCGTCGAGGACACGTGATGTTGGGCTCGGGCCCTGTGAATTGTTGTCTGTTTTCTATTTGCGAAAACAAAACCATTGGGCTGTGACCCCTGTTGATTTTTGGAAAGAGAAGGATTCGGAAATCCTAAATTGTTTTCTATTAAAACTCCCGATGGCATTTTAAACTGTTTTATAAATTGTTTTCCCTTGATTTGTGATCTTTCGGTTTTGGAATGTTTTACCAAACTCATGCCTCGGGAAGTGCTTTTCATTACGTTTGGAACTTTGAGGATTCCTGATTATTATTGTTCTTGGAACTGGTATTGTATGGCTCGTATTTTTCCACTTGTACTTGCACTAGCAAAACAGTGGAGTTTTGCTAACCCCCGAGTATTCGGGGGGTGGATGTCTATTTTGCATTCGGGTTTTGGAGCATAGCACGAGTCGGCACGAAGGATGATGAAAGATGAACGATACTAATCACACGAGGATCTGTTGATGTCGTTTTGGTCTAGTCGTATTTTCTTTTCATTGAGATCTTTTCCGTTGTACGGGAGTTTATTGTATTTTGACCCCTGCGTGGGTATGTGTTTGGAATTGAGTTGTATGTTATTATTGAAAGACCAAGTCGGTCTACTGAGTCATTTTAGCCTTAAAGGCGAGGTTTAGATGTTTGATTTTAGTTATCAGCCTGGTAGATCCTCGAGGAGAGGGTCTACGGCGTGTAATATCCCTGAGCGGATTGGGGGTGTTACATAAATGGTATCAGAGCTTAGGTTGTGGAAACCTAGGCTGTCGGGTCAGTGGTGTCTATTGAGTTTTTGTCTCGTCAGATTTTATCTGACTGAGTCGTGTCGCGACGCGTCGTCTGAGTTTGTTGGTCGTGATTAGTATCGTGGGGCGATCATCATCTTCGTGCGACTTGTGGATGTAAGTCTCCCTTCTTTGTGTTGTGCCTCGTGTGACACGAGCTATTTTTATGATTATTTGTTAAGTGATGGAATCCTCTTATGGATTTTGATTTCTTGATATGTGGTTATTTGACCCTCATATTTCGTTCATATGAGGAGTAGTGTTGCTAGATTGTGCATGTTTGACTTTATTTCTTTTATCCTCTGCGTGAGTTCTTTTGTAATGACTTTCGGTATTTTACCGACTGAGTTTTATTTCGAAAACCAATTCCTTAACCGAATTTTTGGCATTATGGCCTTGATCATTTTGGCGAAATTCTTATGACGGTATTTAGTATTTTCTAAATGGCTTTTGTAAGTTTTTGAAATATTACCGTCATCAGCCTTTTTGGCATTTTTGTAAATGGTTTTATCCTGGTGGGTTCCGGCGCGGGACCCATGGCGCTATAAAGTTTTGTATAGTTACCTGAAATTTTTGGGCATTCTAGCCTTTTTGGCATCGTCCTTTTTTGGCATTGAATTATTTTCGAAAACTTGAGTATCTTAGAAATAAATTTCGAGACGTACGTTTCAAATGAATTGTTTTCTCGCGGTACTTCTAAGGTGCCACAATATGTTTCAAAATTCTGCTACCTCGAGGACCAAAATGTTTTGAGATATTTTCAATGTTTTATAAACACTTTTACTTAGACAGAGGTCGAATATTCAAAGCTTTTCACTAAAAGAAAGTGTCCTCATTTTTATCAAATGCGAAATGGTTTTCCAAAGTCTCGATAACGACGTTTCACGTTTTTATTTTTTTTTGAAAGGTGATACTCAATATCAACCGGTGTTTTTCATAAATTATTTTCAAAAGGTGGTTTTCATTTTTTTTAAAAACCTATAAATTCCCATTTGCGTTTGGGAATGTATGTATGATGTTCGCGTTGTCGTAATGGTGTTTGCTCCCGAGTATGATCGAGTTGGTGGCATGAACGTTGAGGCGTTGCCACATATTTGTTGTACTAGCCCTCTGTGAGAGGTGTGAACTGGTATTTAATGGTTGTCGTCTCGTGGTGGATTGCGTGTGCCACATGAGTGTGAAATGTTGAAGCTTGGGTTTGTACGTTGGTGTACATGTGTGATTGTTTCATGATGTTTGTAATTACGTGCTGGTTATCGTTCGGGCCGTTGAGGTCGCCGAACGATGCCGTCGTTGCTGTGGTGTATGTGTATATATTACTTTACGATGGTAATCATTGTATATGATATGTGTTATGATTCTTTGTTGTGCTGAGTTGGCATCTCCGCTATGTTGTTTTGCGACGTTATGCCCCATTGTATCTAGCATTTGTATTTTCGGTATGCCGAGCCGAGGTGTTTCAACCGTGATGTGCCGGGGGAATGTACGTGCAATTTGTCCTTCTCGTCAGTAACACATTTCGAATGTGGACTCGAGGGTCACCGAATTCAGTTTTGCGAATTGGCTACCGAGACTTTCGGAGTTTGCGCTTCAGCACAGTTATCAGGATCGACTCTGAGAGGCCCATAGGAGATTTCTCTGTCGGTTGCTTTTTGTGTTGTACCTTGTTTCCGTTATTGTGAGTTGCGGGGACGACTTTCTTTTAGAAGAGGTCGAATATAATACCCGTACTATTTTTGGCTTCTATATTTTCTCTTTCTCCAGTCTATCGATTCGCCCGTGTTCGTTGATCGTATGCGAGCTTGTTCTGTATTTCGGTTTCATCGTTCGAACGAGCTGTGATCTTGTTTTGGGTCGATCTGGTTATCGATGTGACTTTTCCGAGTTCGGTTCGATTCTTGTGAACCTTGTTCGGAAGTAGCATCTTTTGGTTCTACTAGTTCTTTTATTTGAAGTGGATCGAATTTGGAACTCCTGTGTTTTCG
Organism: Orobanche coerulescens; assembly: GCA_033398695.1. Lineage (NCBI taxonomy): Eukaryota > Viridiplantae > Streptophyta > Magnoliopsida > Lamiales > Orobanchaceae > Orobanche > Orobanche coerulescens. Next base: position 18,462,667 of record CM065814.1, on the reverse strand, counting down.
ACTCTGTCGACTCGTTTATGTTCGTTGACATTTTCTGAGCTTGTCCTGCCCCTTGCTTTTGTTGATCGAACGAGCGTGGTATTGTTTCGGAATAACTCGTTTGTCGTTGTGACTTTTCAATTTCTATTCCCTCTCATGTGGATCTTATGTGAATGCATATGTTGTTGTTTTCACCAGATCATATATTGTCTCGAGTCGAGATGTGAACCTTGGAGTTGTTGTTTGAATTTTTATTGTTCTTCGTGATTCGAACATGATCGTTCGATTTTTGTTGTCTCGATCTTTGTGGTTCGATCGTTTGATTGTTCGGTTTTTGTTGATCTCGTTTCGTGATTTTTGAGCATTCAGACTCCTTCCTAATGCCCTTAAGTTCGGGAAATTAGTCTCGTTTTCGATCTTCCAACCCTTGGGCGGTGGAATTCCGTATTTGTTCAGCGATTGGCTCGCGTTTTGATTGATGTACCATTGGGTCGGTCAATCATATTGATTTTCGTTCGTTGTATTTTGTGATTGTTCGGATAATTGACTTGACTATATTATCCATTTGATGACGCTTGTCATTTGTTGGTTTTATTATATCCCTAACGGTGACGTTGTGTTAGTCGCCTTGGAGCGTGTTTTCACGCCATATGTCTCTTTGCGTTTCTTGCAGCCTTTCACCGTCGGGCGCGAGTTTTTGATTTTTGTGTATCTCGTCGAGTTTTCCTGGCAGGGGATATTGCTTCTCCCTACTTGTTTTAAGTTTCGGGACGAAACTTCTTTTAAGGAGGGTAGAATGTAATATCCGCAATTTTCGATTTTCGGTAAATTTCTTTTTTCGTCCGGAGTCCGTTTTGACGACTCTCTCATGACCGTTTCGTCATTTCGAGAATGATTCATTCTGCACTTTTTGTCATCTGAGTTCGTTTCGGTGTCGTTTTGTTGAGTTCCGTGTCCTTAATCGACTTTTTCACGTGGGAGTTCGACTTTGTAAAGTCACCATTAATTCTTGGAAACTCCAAAAATTCTGAATCATTGCAATATTATAGAGCATCAAGTTAGCTTTCCAATGGTTCAAACGGTGAGTCAATCGGAGTCCAGACGAGGGAGTTATGGTCGAAATAGCTAAGACTACACGATGTGCCTTTTCGTGTTGGAGTGGACTTGCACCGTGTGCGGCGGCACACTTCTGGGGTGCCGGGGCACTAAGCTGATTCTGGCGTTTTTGGCCACAGGCGCGGCACACTCGTCCTGTGCCGCGGCACACGGGCTTTTTCTGCGTTTTTTAGCAGATTTTCGAGGAGAAACATTCATTTTCTCCTCTCTTCTTCCTCCTCCCATTCTAGGCGATTCTAAGGGCGATTTTGGGCGATTTGAGTGCTCCCAAACTTGTAGAGATCATCCACCTCAAGTCTTGTTGTAGATTTTCGACCTCTACTTGAATCATTCATCCAAATCAAGGTATTTTGGCGTGAACCCTTGTTATTGTAGATTTGGGGATTTTCCTTTTTGATTTCGATGCCAATCCGTTTTTAATCAATTAATTGTTGTATAAACGTTGTTTTGAACTTGTTCTACGGATTGGATACTCGTATCTTTGGTTCGTTTGACCCGAGGGGTGATTTCTTTGTTCTTGAAGGGTCTTGAACATTTAATGTTCGATTAAATGTTCGAATGAGTTCCCTATGATAGTTTGTTGGGATTTCCGTTGTTTGGCCTTGATTCTCGTCGTAACCATGTGTTATTGTTCCTTCCGAAGGTTTATAGGTGTTCGAGGATTCCGATGTTGAATCCCGTTTGGTGATTGATGATTCGTGTGGTGTTATTCTCGTAATACTCGTGGTGCTATCACGTTCTTGATATTGTTCGGGGGTTCGGGGCTATTCGACCGCGTTATATCCATCGTCTTATTGCGATCGTGATTTCGAGGCAAGTACCTTGCCCATACTATTCTTGTTTTATGGATATGATAATTAGTGATCGTCTAAATGTGGTTGTTTGGTCGTTTGAATTGAACTTTCAAAAGATTTGGTTTAGCCTTGTTAAAGGCTTGCTTTCAAAACGCGTGTGTTTTGTGAATGTTGTGTCTTGTAAATGACTATGTGAATCCTATGGATATATTTGGTGTTGATGATGCACTTGGTATTTGCGTGTGGACGTATATTATTTCATTTCGGTGCGTTGTGTTTTGACGTGGTGTTTTGCTAAGTGTTTGATGCCTCTGAGTGAATTGTTTGGATATCTTTGTTGCATTATGTTATTTGTGTGAATGTGTGGATATGGTTGAAGGTCTACGGTGACACATGGCACGTGATCATGTGGTCAGGATGCAACAAGTGATTGATCCAACCGTGAGAGCCTGAGATAATCTACGGTGGCACATGGCATGCGATCATGTGGCGAGGATGCAACAAGCGATTGATCCAACCGTGAGATGTGTGTGATTTGTTTCGCTAGCGGCTCGGGAGGGTCCTTCGAGGCCTCGAGTGGGATTTGTGGCTTCGTCCGGTCTGGCGATGCGCGTGCGTGATTACGTTGTGTTGATTTTTATGTCCGTCGAGGACACGTGATGTTGGGCTCGGGCCTGTGAATTGTTGTATGTTTTCTATTTGCGAAAACAAAACCTTTGAGCTTTGACCTGTTGATTTTGGAAAGAGAAGGATTCGGAAATCTAAATTGTTTTCTATTAAAACTCTCGATGGCATTTTAAACTGTTTTATAAATTGTTTTCCCTTGATTTGTGATCTTTCGGTTTTGGAATGTTTTACCAAACTCATGCCTCGGGAAGTGCTTTTCATTACGTTTGGAACTTTGAGGATTCCTGATTATTATTGTTCTTGGAACTAGTATTGTATGGCTCGTATTTTTGCACTTGTACTTGCACTAGCAAAACAGTGGAGTTTTGCTAACCCCCGAGTATTCGGAGGGTGGATGTCTATTTTTGCATTCAGGTTTTGGAGCATAGCACAGGGTCGGCACGAAGGATGATGAAAGATGAACGATACTAATCACACGAGGATCTGTTGATGTCATTTTGGTCTAGTCGTATTTTCTTTTCCGCTGCAGTATCTTTTCCCCGTTGTACGGGAGTTTATTGTATTTTGACCCCTGCGTGGGTATGTGTTTGGAATTGAGTTGTATGTTATTATTGAAAGACCAAGTCGGTCTACTGAGTCATTTTAGCCTTAAAGGCGAGGTTTAGATGTTTGATTTTAGTTATCAGCCTGGTAGATCCTCGAGGAGAGGGTCTACGGCGTGTAATATCCCTGAGCGGATTGGGGGTGTTACAGGATATGTGTTATTTGATTACCTTGATAGGTTGAGGTTATTGATCGGTGATTATAACCAGATGTTGCGGTCGTGTTCGAGTATGTCCGTTGTGTTGCTTTTGATCGGGGCTGAGGAGCTCGTAGACAAAGGCAATGTGTTCGGTAGCAGCTTCGTGGTATCGGTATCGAGGCAAGTTATTACTTGCTCAGTTATAATGTTTAATGAATGGTTTCAGTTTCTTTTGGTTTATAATGCATATAGCAATGATTATATGTTGTCATTCTGATTCTGGGGGTTTAATCATAATGTATATGATTTATTTCGGTTATTGGCATATTCGGGTATCGAAGTTACATTATGGTAAAGACGAGGACATGAGTATCTGTAGTCCATGGTACGTTTGGATCGCCGAGCATTGCGGATAATTGTCAGTGATGGTTTGATATCGAGATTTCTCCCGAAGGACTCGGGACAAGTATCTTATATCGATTCAGTTAGTGTTAGTGATTTGATCATGCATATTGTCATTCATGTTGTCGAACATGAGGTCGTTTTAGTGGATTTGTCATATTGTCGTTCATAGTCTGTTGTTCATGTTGATGAACATATTGGTTTGCATATGTGTATGCATAATTGTATTGTTTATGTTGTAAATGATCCGATTGGATCATGAGGATCTATGCTGAGGGCGCTAGATCGTTGGACAGGTTTTCCACCATGCGTTGGTTCGACGGGATCATCATGGGGATCTATGCTGAGGGCGCTGGATCGTTGGATTACCAGTATTGTGTTGATGGAATCTTGTGAAATCGCATCATTGATTTTATCATGTGTTGTTGTTCATATGTGTATTGTTGGTTATCCACCTTATGATGATCTGATAGGATCTTCAAGGGGATCTATGCTGAGGGCGTTGGATCGTCGGATTTCCATTGAGTATACATGATTGTTATTGTTGTGATCATATTGACGTGGTCATATGAGTATGCATTTGTAGGTCTTGTGTTAGGACCGCGTCCGTATTGTATTGATCTTATCTCGGATTAGACTAATATGATTGTCGTGGCACTTCATATCTCGAGGTATGTTCCGTATTTCCTTTGGTATTCGTCTTGTGATGGACAATCGATTATCGTTTTGGGATTTGATGATGCTATCCGATGGATCGTATTGGTCATAACTGGTATTTTTCCATATCGTGAGTTGGTTATGATAGTTTGAGAATTTTGAGTATTGTTTGAGGTACAATACAGATATTATGTTTGAGTTTATTGGTTAATCGAGTACGTGATGTGAAATGTGATAATGGTTATTCTGATGAGAACTACTTGAGTAAGCAAAGTTATGGCAGTAAGATTACATTGGTCGTATTCTTATGTTGTATTCTCATTGGTATGTAATTATTACTGTGATGTGATGGTTATCATTGTTGGATATTATGGCTGACCCCGTCGTGGGATTTATTTTTAGGTTCTTGGAGTATCGAGCTTGTAGTGGTCGTGAAAAGATGAGCTTCCCGGAGGATACTGGCTAGGACATGTTTGTGCATTGAGTTTCTTGATTGGTTATTGTATTCTGCTGCTAGAGTATCTTTATGGTTGGTCTTTTTCTGCTGCGTGAGTATTTTGAAACGCTCTTTTGGTATCTGGTAACTGAGGTTACTTTGGAAATCGTTTTCTAAACTTTTGAGTGTCGGTCGTTTGGCCTTACAATTTCAAATGAGTTTTTACGACGGTTTTTGATAAATGAATTTTATAAGTCTTTGTGCATTTTTAAAGATAGTACCGTCGTTGGCCTCTTGGGCATTTGTAAATGTTTGGGAAAATTCCTTCAGCCTTGTGGGTTCCATCTCGGGGCCCACGACGCTGTAATATTCCCGGTCGGATCTGGGGGTGTTACACTTTGAAAGCAATTGAAAAATGATTTCCCTTTCTTAGTAAAAAAGTCATTTTGAAACTTTACCAAGCCAGACTTGAAAGGATGAGATTGTAACGGCATACCTTTTGATATTCGATTCATTATTGAAGCCAAAGTGAGAATAGCGGGTGAATTCACGGCAAAAGGATGAGGTTGTAATGGCATACCTCTTGGGAATCTGACGTCAAAAGACCCTATTTGCCAATTTATAAGAAAATTGTATGGGAAGCTTCTCCCCGACTCATAGAAGGTGTTTAAGCCGTTTCTGAACGTAAAATCAGAGGAAGATGTGAGCCACAATCACAACTACTGTACATACACGTGAGTATCTTTACTTTTTGTCGTTTTTTTTAGATTTTCTGAATAAAAAATGTGATACGCAATAAATGCATTCATTATTCTATTGAGTAGTTAAAGCGCAATTAACGCGGTCACAGATTTGATAAATATTTTTACTTTATTTTGCATCTATAAATAAACATTGCAGTTGTTTCTTTTCTGCATCCCTCAAACTTGTATTCTTTTCATTTTCTCTCTAAGTAATTTTCTTTTCAAAAAATGGAATCATCATCTTCCACAAAAAGATTTAACTCCATCTGCATTTTTGGTGGAGCTAGTCATGGGAAAAGGCTTGCTTTACTGAAGCAGCCCACAACTTGGGTCGTACCTTAAGAGAAAAATGCATTCATGTAGTTTACGGAGGAGGAAGTCTAGGATTAATGGGACGTGCTCTTGCTTCTGCCTATATGGAAGGAGTAAAAGTGTTGGGAATCCTTCCAAAACCTCTGGCTGAAAGTAAAATCACCGGAGCAACCATTGGAGATGAGTTCAGAGCTGTAAATATGCAAGACCGCATAACTCACATGATAAATAATGCTGATGCCTTTATCACCCTTCCCGGTGGTTTTGGCACTCTTGAGGAACTTTTTCATGTGGTTACCAGAGCCCAGCTAAATGTTCATACGAAACCAATAGGTATGCTAAATATCAATGGTTTCTTCGATGGTTTACTATCTTTCATCAACTACTCTTCTGAAAAAGGTTTTATTTCTGAGCGTGCTAAACGAATCATAGTTGTTGCAACAACACCAGAAGAGCTGATCAAAAAACTTATTGCATTTGTTCCTGAACCAGACCCAACTCTAGCTAATATTGTTTGGATGGAAGATTTCACTGTGCGGAAACGCAAAATTGATACATTCCTTTCCCTCTGATATCCCACTTCATTCCTCTTGTTGTTTTTACTTTTTAGCGAGTGTAAAAATCGTGAAAATGATGGAAGCTTAAGGAGTTTCTTTTCGACCTCTTGACGCGCATCTATCCACGATTTATGTATTGTTATTTCTATTACTGTACTTTTTCTGTTTGTTTTTAATAAAAGCATTGATGGCAGCGTAAGGCGACTCTTCGGACTCTCTTGAAGCGCATCTAGGTTGTTTGTGTTATACTTCCGGGTATATATTTCCTTTTGTTGTTTTGCCACACTTATTTCTTGCAGGTCCAAAAAAAGGCTTGAGCGAAGCGTCGTCTTTCATAGACAGGGAAGCCTTATTTAAACCCTTACTACATTGTTCTTTTTACACAATAAGGATATTGTTTATCATTAAGTGTGGGGGAAGGTGTATATCTATATCTATCTCTCTCTCTCTCTCTCTCTATATATATATATATATATATATATATATATATAATAAAATAAAAAAAAGAGGTTGAAAATCACGGCACCATTTTCTTGAGAAAACGTTAGTGAAAAAATCATTTTTGGGATGTTTCACTAGTTTTGATAATGGATTTGGATGAAGGTGTATGAGATTCAGTACACAACACCCTTTTTGTGAGTTTTGAGCCTTAGAGCAATCCTTATATATACGCTCTATATTTTCTGTTGTGTGGTCAAACATATTGTGTTCATTCTAGAACTTGCTTATTTATACATTTCGAGACTACATTCATAAACTCTCGCATTAAGATGATAAAGGCAATTAGGATTAACCCCTTGTTGGCTTATATTTTCCCACCCATTATATTTTATCCTTAGAAGCCCCATTGAGCCTGAGCCTATTTCTTTGATCAAGCACATTACTTTAGCCATTACCCATTCTTGTTGATGACTCATCCATTTGCACCCTCTAGTCAAAGATTTAATTGTGAACTAGATGTGTGACAAACAGGGAGCGATGTTCATAAGAGTATTATGGAGATTAAGAGCTTTTGTTGAAAGTGAAAAGGGTGTGAAGTACATTGGAGTATTGAACCAAAAAAAATATAAATAAAGGCCAAAAAAAATTTAAAAAAAACGGCCTGAAAAAAAAAGCGGGAGGTCAAGTGCGAAAATCATCACTATATATACATAAAATAGCACTTGAACTATCCCTTGAGTGATACATAATTCCTTCAAGAAGATCCATTGCATACTCTTTCTTACACAAGAGTATGACCTTACCAGATGAATATTCAATTACCATGTACAGAATAACTTGGGGATGATGGTTTGAGAGTTTTCATTACAGAAGGTGGGTGTTGATTGTTATTTGTAGGATTTGTTATGCATCTAAATTCACAATTGATCTTGGCTAGCAAACCTCATAATTTTCCCTTTATCCTACCCATACCCAAAGCCACGTTACAACCAAAAGAAAGACTTTTTGATTTATGCATGAGTTTATTTTTAAGTAGTGGAGATTTGATTTTTGACCAAACATATGGTAATGACACATTATGCTTTGATATGAGTGAACTCTTCTCGAATATCCCGTATATACACTTGAGTGAAGAGTGATATCCACCGTGAGGGTATTGAATCTTTTTGCATTCGATTCTCAATGAAGTTGTTAGAATTTGGTGCGACATCCTATTTATCTCTGATCTCACTTGGGTCATGATCACTTGTTCTCTCTTGATATTGGTTTTGTCATGATTTTTTTCAGCATATGAGTATTATAACTCGGGTATAAGATTTGCCCGAGGACGTGCAAAGATAAGTGTGGGGGAATTTGTTTAATATATTTTGAGTAATATTTTTATTAGTATTTTATATATATAATTGTGTGTTGTGTGATAATTTATTCATTTTACCATATATTTATATTATTTCATTTTGTTAGAATTTTCTATAATTTTGTGTCATTTTTGGATAATTAATTGGAATTAAATTATATCTGCAGGTTAACCAACCGGTACAAGACAGATCAATTGGTTCAAGGGCGATATTTTTACAAAATTCAAATATAGTCACGACTGGTCTCATTTTATTCGTCTCGTCGAGACGATCGTTTTAAAAAAAATTCATCCGAATCCGAATTCGTATGAAGAAGTTATGACCGTTCGAAGGACAATTAAATAGACGAACCATATTGTGCCACGTGTCAACACCCGATTGGACTGGAAATTCAACTCTATGCTGATATCATCCATGACATCAGCATTAATTGGCAGCCGTGTATTATTGGGGGTGGGATTTTAAAATGTTAAAAATTATTATTTTATTAATTTTGTAGTAGTATAAATAGGGGATGAATGTGTAGTATTTTGGAGGGGAGAAAAAAGGAGAAAAAATAGAGAGATATTATTGTAAGGGAGAGAAATAAAAATATTGTGTAATAAAATTATATTTGAGTAATAATATTATGGAATATTTATTTATTTATTTGTGTTGTTATTATGAGTGAGTAATTTTCTTTTACTGGGGTTATGATGAAACCATGTCTATATTATTATTAATATTTATATAATAATTCCAAATAAATGTTTTTAACGATTATGATTTTCGCTTCAATAGGAAAATATTATTTCATCAATTATATCACGTATTTTTGATAGTTATAAATTCCCCATTGCTTTGTGATTATTGATATTAGTTAATTTCTTTGATTATTTGTTTTCCATTAAATTGGATACATATAATGCTTAGAAATTACATTTTTCAAGCGAAGGAAAATCTATATTTGAATTATAATTTTATACTTATTGTCAAATCTATAGGAAAATAGTGAGATTGATTTCAGAATCTATTCCCTAAATTTCTTGGAATTAGAATATAAATTATATAATAAATAGACATTGGTGGATTCTAAACCCTAGTAAATTATTTAAAATCAATTTACCTAAAATCTACTTAAAAATTACTGGTATTTGTTGCAATTATTATAACCAATAAAAAATCAAATTATTTGGGACTAGGTTAGAACTTAATATAATTTGGTTCAAAACGATAGGACTATATTTACTTCACTATCATAGTCCTCCCCGTGGAATCGACCTTGCAACGCATATCTACATCGAACAAATCATGCGCTGGCGAGTATTAGACTAAAGAATCAACTAACAACAAGTCAGTTGCTGGAGGTGGTTTGATAAGGGATGATAAGGGTGCCTGGATTGGTGGCTTTCACGAAAATTTATGATGTCTCCATCAACACTGCAGAACTTTTGGCTCTCCGCGATGCCCTGGCTTTTGCATGGGAACGGTGTCTGCCTAGAGTTGAGGTGGAACTAGATTCTGAAGTTATTTTAAACTGTTTAGTAGCCCAGATACCAAGCATCCTTTGCATTTTCTTCTTGAAGATTGTAGTAGCTTCAGTCGGTTGGCATGGGACTTTTATCTTAAGCATACAAAGAGAGGCGGGAACAAATGTGCAAACTATCTTGCTAAGCTTGGTCATGATTTTATTGGGTTTCAGTTGTGTACTGATCCACCCGATCCTTTGATAGATTTGCTTAGATGTAGAGGACTCTCCTCAAACTCTTTAGTTGTTTTTTAATATTTCTTTTCCGATGGATAAAAAAAGTGTTAATTAATACTTATTCTTGTCAAAAAGAAGAAAATGTAGTCAAAAAGTAACGCAATTTCAATGTAATACCATCTCACATAAATTTATATGGGGAAAAAACAAAAAGAAAAAAGTCAGTTGTGATTTCTAAAATACGGGAATATATAATTTTAAAAGATAATAGATTCTTTTTATATTCATACTAAATGTTAGTAGTATAATAAGACCTTCAAATTAATATTGTCGGGATTGCAAATTATTCAATTAGTACAGATTAAAGTTAATTGAAGTAATAGCACATTTATGTATAACTATTTATAGATTGTATAAATGTATAACTATTTATAGAGTCATATTTGATAAATCTATAACTATTTATAGATTGAGAAGCAAGATATATAAGAATAAGTTCTTGATTTATATACTTACTATTAGTTGAAATATAATTTCGGAGCATACATAGTCATATAAGCAACAACATGAGATTTAAAAGAATTAGAATAAGATTCTTCTATTGGGGAAAAATTATTTCATGCAATAGAACTCCTCAAATCGGATGAAAGGAGTATTTAATCGAGGTTGTTGCGTATGCAAAATCCGTATAGTAATTAATGATATCTCCTGAGAATTTAATGTCATTGTCTCCTAACTCAAGCTGTTATGAGAGACACCTCTTCATGCAGATCCTACGTCTTCCAGAAATGTACCAGCAACCCAACGAGGGTTGGTCCTCGTCGGTGACTCCAGCGTGAGAGTAAATGTCTATACGAGATTGTAAATAATAACTTGAATATAGAGATAGAATAGCTAGGAAATTCGTACCTGAAATGAGGGGTGGAGACCCCTATATATAGGATTACCTGATGAGTTAGTTAGGGTTAGAAGTCTTTGTAGAAGAAGGAGACTCTATCAGATGAGGGAAGACTTATCTCCTAGAAAGTTCTGGAGACTCGTACCCTCTAAGACTCTTAAAATTATGTAGGAGTCTTGTACTTCCAGAATCCTCAAGAGACTTGAGCCTTTAATTATTTTCTAGGCCTAGATAAATATTTGGATATTTATTTATTTGTTATTGGGCTCCGTAACCTAGTCCACTACATTTGTCCCTTGTTTTTAAGAAATTTAAATTTCTTAAAATTATAGTTTTTTGGTTCATTCAGAACTACTTATTTAGACCCAAACTGGGTTTAAACTAAATTTATTCGAGTTTGATCGGACTTATACGAATTGAAGGAACACGCCCCTATACAATAATTAATATATATAATACGCATATCAACAAGAGGATTTTATATTTTTCAAAATGGTGGGGCCCACAAAAAAATTAAAAACCTTGTGTTTGTGATGACATATCTTTTGGCCCCTTTTTCCTTTTTTTTTAATGCAGTATTTACATAGAATAAATGTTGCGGGACCCGCCCGATCACGTGGAGGCCTGTATAATTCACCTCCATTTTCCTCTTCTTTTTTTAATGCAGTGTTTACTGCATAGCCTGCGGGACCCGCCCAATCACGTGGGTGGCCTGAATCCACCAGCCCCTTTTCCTCTTCCTTTTTCACACTTTATGCAGTATTTACTACATAAAGCTGTGGCCCCCGCTCGATCATGTGGGTGGCCTGCAGGCTACAAAGTTGCTGCATTAAGTTGCTGTGGGACCCGCCCAGTTTACATGCAGCATAGCCCCTGCTTCCTTTTCATTGATAGTAGCAGGTAGTGCATACCTTAAGATTTTTGTATATAGTAGGCACCACATGCTAGTATACCCATGGGGGTCAGAAATATTTGTTTAAAAGAGCAATTTTCCCTTCTTCCCCTACTGGTAGGAGCAACAACCTCTTCTTCTTTATCTACTAGAAGCCCTGCAAGGGTATTTCTTACTTTTGTATTTTTATTTTTCAATCTTCAAACAGGCAACAACCATTATTATCTTCTCTCACTAGAATGTTTATTGGGCGACAATCCGGCTATCCTCTTAAGGGGTGATTTATGACAAAGAAATCTCCCTAGTGTTCTTCTCTTTCTTCGTGTGTTCTTACGAAAATTTCTATATGATACATTTCAAATGGAGGACTCAAATGTTCTTGACTCATCTTCTTTATCTCAAGAAAAGGAGCCTTCAGGTAAGGACCTTGAATCAACTCTTGTATATTGTAGTTGTACAGATTTTCATGAAATTTTATGTGAGTTTAGAGAGGCGCATCCTACCACTGTACACTTAGAAGCACATAATATAGTGCATCTTGACCAAGCAGAAATTTAACTTCGTAGTTAAAGCTTTTGAGATCCGGGGACCTTACAAGGCCAAGTTTCCCGAACTGGCTGATAGAGCTTTTCATTATACAGGAGAGTTATGTATGCCCGTAGAAGCCTTTGAGTCAGGTTTTAGGCTTCCACCTCACCCTTTTGCGTGTCGTCTCCTAGCAAAGGTCTGTGTCTGTCCCACCCAGATCTATCCTAACGGGTGGAGGATGATATATATTTTCCTCTCTCAGTGTAAGAAGAAGAGTGTAGTGCCTATTGTTGCCATCTTTAGACGTATATTCTGTTTTAGAAACACTTCTGAGCATTATAGCATATGGGTTGAGATTATGCACCGCAAAGGTGTCGCGCCTATCTTTGATTGCAAAACTCTTCCAAAATCTCACTACTGGAAGGGTAACTTTATACTCATAAAATGGTCTGGGGGTGATTGGGGCAGTCTCTTTTATACTTCCTTTAAGCGTGTTGTTGACGGGAAGATTAAGTTTATTCCCTGCGGTACGGATGAGCTAGTCTCCGTAGCTAAATTGGGAAAGGTGCACATCATTCTCACTATATGCATATTTTATGGGAGGAGAACCTCCAACAGTTAAAGCTTAGTAACATGGGTCGTGAGGGTAATTTTACTTCCACCCATTTTATTTTCATACTTATGCATCCTCCCCCTCTTTTATACTTACTTATTTCATTATAATTTCAGCTATGGAGCTTGTAATGGGTGCCCTCAAGAGCCAGAAGGCTAATGCTGATGCCTATGCTGCTACTGATGCAATAATTAGTATCTCGGACGAGATTGAGCCTGCCCAGAAGAGTAGAGCTTCCACTGAGGCAATCAATGGCGATGATAATGGATCTCGAAGATCTCGCAGACTATAGATATCTTCTTCTGGTGAGGAGGCCTTCAAGCCTAGTTGGGGTATTCGTAATATGGATTCCATCATTGGGGAATATCCATCTTGCTGTTAAGTGGTCTCTTGGATCCATGACTCATATGGTTCGTAAGAACGTGATTAATGTTGGATTTCTCGAGATTACCCATACAGCGGGTAGTCAGGCCCTTGCGACGGTATTTTTTTATCACTTCTTTTTACTTAACATGTTTTATTATAATTTCGTGTGTAAGCTTAATAACTATTCATCTTTGCTTTAGCCCAATGCCTACTTTCAGGCTGCTCTTCACGCTGCTGGTATAAGAGAGGATAAGTGGAATGCTAAGAAGTGGAAGGTCAAAGATCTGGAAGAACAAGTTCGTAGATTGGATGAGAACCTACAAAAGGCAGAGACTGACACATATGGAGCTCGCAAGAAGATTGAGGAGTTTGAGGCTAAATTGGAGATTGTGTATCAGCTTTTATACAGTCAGCGGCTTACAAGGGCCGCCTTCATTAATTTGATGATTGGAGAATTAGGATGGAAGCTCATCTTGCAGCCATGCATGAAGAAATGATTTTTGTCATTCAAGATGGCCCCATAAAGATCATGAAGGTAAATCCTGCTGCAAGGATTGAAGGCCAATCTCATGCCGAGATGCTTAAGAAAGAGCGCGAGCAGTGGACAACTGACGAGCGCAAGCGTGCCAACCTCGACAATGCAGCTAAGAATGCGCTATTTGTCACTTTCAACAAAGGCACATTCTCAAAGGTAAAGAGCTGTAAGATAGCCAAGGAAATCTGGGATAAACTCAAGATGATTTGTGAGGGAACTGAGCTCTCAAAAGAAAACAAGATTTCAAAACTAACCCACTCAGAGGATGAGAGAGTGCGAGCATTGTATTGTTATTAAGAACATCAATCGTATAAGGCATATATTATTGCTATATTATTGTATATCATTGACATCATGATTTGGTATATAGAATAATAGTCCTTGCATTTGAGAGCAAACATTCCACTCATTATGAGATAAGGAGATAGGCACTGGAAGTGTTTAGGCTCAAATGCTTAACTGGTTCGCAAGTTATAAAACTTAACTGAGCATTAATTTTAGAAAAGACTCGCATAATATGTACTTTGATGTGGACGTGTCTGTCTTCACTAAGGGTACCCAGTCCCTTGTCCCGGAGACTTATACGGCATGTTTCACTCATATTGTGGGGGGAGATTGAGAGGGTTGCTCCAGACTTTAATACTTCAGTCTTAAAGAACCCTTTTGCTACTGCCCCTACTGCGACTTTACCTGCTACAGGCCCTTCATCCTCAGTTCTTCTGAGCATTTCTATCCCTTCTTCGGATCATGCTCCTTTCACCCTGTTCTTGTGTTGGACAAGGAGATGGGATTGTCAGAGTACCCTATCCTTTAGTTTCATTATCTTTACTTAAACCCATGGTGACCCTGCTTGGTCTTGGATTATTAATGACCCTTCATGGTCTTATCTTTATTTATCGCTGGATGATTGCCCCTTGGGGCTCTATTTGTGTTTTTATAAACTCTATGTTTATTTATTCGTAGTATTTTGCTTCTTGGTATAGCTGTGTACATATTATGCATGAGCAGAATAACGAGTCCTAAGAAAAAAGACCAAAGAACTTTCATTATAATAGGGGCACTTAGCCCAAACAAAATACAATCATCCATTTTGAGAATAAGTTCTACCCCTAGTGGTCACAACATCCTTATTCAAAAGATAATTCTACGAAATTGTTTTGAAGAAAAACACTCCTAAATCTACTGATAAAAAATCCTAAGATTTGATGCATGCCATGTTTGCGGTATCTCCTTGCCCCCAGTGTCTCCAACTGATAAGTCCTGGACCTCTGATCTTTTTGACTTTGTATGGTCCTTCCCAGTTAGGGGATAACTTTCCACCCTCCCCAGGGGATGATGCTTCCAACTTTCTGAGAACCAAATCTCCTTCTTTGAAGTAACTTCCCTTAACTCGAAGGTTATACTAGGCTGAAGCCTTCCTCTTGTACTCCAGTACTCTAGCGTAAGCCTCATCACGACTTCATCGAATAAATCTAATGCCACTTTCAGACCCTCTTGGTTAGCTTCCTTATCAAATTATCCCACACGGAGGGATGTAAGAGAAACTTCTATAGGGACTACCGCCTCAGTTCCGTAAGCCAACATGAAATGAGTTGCTCCAGTAGAAGTCTTTGAAGTGGTTCGATATAACCACAAGACACTTAACAACTCATCTACCCATCCTTCTCTTGCCTTATCAAGTCTCTTTCAGTCCATCAAGTATAGTTCTATTTTCTCTCCCCACCTGACCATTATCTTGAGGATGAAATACTGAAGTAAACCTCAAGTCAATTTTATAGTCGTCAGAGTAGGCCCTGAAGTCCTTATTATCAAATTGCTTTCTGATATTAGTAATTAACATTCAGGAATGGTGCATTCTACCAAGAAATCTGCAAGATCTTGTGATTTGATGGTCATTCTAGGCTTGTAATGGATATCAAACTCCCCTAACTCTACCGCCCACTTGACCATCCTTCCACTTGATTTAGGACTATGCATGATACTTGTCAAAGGTTTATCTGTTAAAACTTCAATAGAATGAGCCTGAAAATATGGGCAAAGCTTTCTTACTGATTATTAAGGTGACTGCAAATTTTTCGACCTTTGAGTAATTTAACTCTGCTCCATGCAAAACTTTGCTAACATAGTACACAGGTTTATGAACCTTGTCTTCATTGTTTGTGAGCACCGCACTAATTACCTGATGGGATACTGCAAGGTACAAGTACAACAACTCTCCAGGGATGGGCTTTGCTAGTAAGGATGTGTGAGTTAGGTACTCCTTCAATTCTTCAAATGCCTTTTGACATTCTTTTGTCCAAACAAAGTTCTTGATCTTCTTCAACACCGAGAAGAAGTGTAAACACTTATCTCCAGAACGAGACATAAATATTCTGAGAGCTGTTATCCTACCCGTAAGTTTCTGAACATCCTTTTTTGAATTCGGAGGTTGCATATCCAAGATTGCTTTAATCTTCTAGGGATTTGCCTCTATTCCCCTCTGTGATATCATCATCCCCAAGAATTTTCCAGACTTAACCCCAAAGGCACACTTTGTGGGATTCAACTTCATGTTATGTTTCTTCAATACTTCAAAAGACAAATCTAGGTCCTCGATGTGACTAATACTTTTTACACTCTTTACTAGCATGTCATCCATATAGACCTCAATGGCCTTACCAATCAGGGACTTGAAAATCTTGTTCACTAGCCTCTGGTAAGTTTCTCCAGAATTCCTCAATCCAAATGCCATAACTATATAACAATACAGTCCTAGCTCCGTAACAAAGGCAACTTTAGGGACATCATCAGGGTGCATTCGAATTTTATGATATCCACTAAAAGCATCCATAAAACTCAGTAGTTCATGGCCAGCAGTGGCATCTATTAATGCATCGATCCTGGGCAAGGGAAAATAATCCTTAGGACATGCATCATTCAGGTCTGTGAAATCAATACACATCCTCCACTGACCATTAGGCTTCCTTATCTGAACAGGATTTGCTACCCATTCCACATATTGTATTTCTTTAATAAATCCAGCATCAACTAACTTCTCTACCTCTTGATTTATAGCCTCTTGTCTTTCCGGGCCAAAATTCCTCTTCTTTTGCCTGATAGGTGTAATATTCATTGCATTGATGATTTATCTGATCGTTGGGTCGGCATGTCATGTTCGGTTTTATCGTATTAACTCAGTTGTGGTTGTGTCGTCGTGTGGCCAGGATCTTTCTGTCCATACCTGTGCAAAACGGCGATGAAAACGGCCAAGGATTTGCTCCGTGTTCTGCGCTGTTTGTGAAATGGCGCTGTCGAGTCTTGCACCAGGTGTTCGCGCATTTAGCGAATGTCCGAGACACCCGCGCGAGTGCTTACCATGGGTGATGCGCTATTTGTTGCAACACGGCGCTAGACCCACAACATTTTGCGCCGTGTCGTACAAGCCTGCTCGTTGTCCCGCAACACGGCGCTAAACACGGCAATGTTTGGACCGTTTGTTGCGCCGTGTTTCGTCCAGTATATATAGGACAGACGGGTGTTTTGACCCCATTTTCCCACTTTTCCTCTCGGCCTTTCACTCCTCCTTGGCGATTTCGGGCGATCTTACGCAGATATTACATTTTGTCATCTTATAACTCGGAATTGGATATTATAGCACGAATCAACCATCTTCCTTCCACCATTTCATCTTCGAATTGAGGTATTTTGACATTATATCTAGTGTTAGGGTTCTTGGCTATAATTCGTTTATTTTCGTTTTTGCTTCGATTGATGGTGGATTATAGTTGTGTAATCATGGTTCTAAGTTTTACTAGAAGTTTTGTGGATTAATTTCGAGTTTTTCCTTCGTTGATCAAGTTTCACCCTTATGCCTTCATAGTGTTCGGTATATTGTCCCTAAGGGTAGAATTTCGTATGATTCAGTGGGTTTGTAGTTGATTGAGTCTCTATTGTTGTTAGGATCGGAATTTGGAGTTAATCCGGACCGAAGCCTTTTTCGTTCGTCGTTCACTTCGTATCCTAGGAACCCAGGCAAGTACTTTATGCTTTATATTATGGCATGCATTTCAGTAACGAATTGTGATGTTGGAGCGTTGTAAGGATGTTCTCGGGTACTCTCACCTGGGGTCGCTCGACGGGGCACACATGGACTTGGTCGTGTGGTCTTGCGCGAGGGTTACCTTTGCGGGGAGGTATTCTCACTTGGGGATTGGCTCGACAGGGCCCACAGAGAATTGGCCGACTGGTCTTGCGCGAGAATTACCTTGAGTGATGTTTTTGATTGATGAATGATGATGGATATTCCGGAATATAATGACTATGAAATGTTTTATAAATTAATCATGGAAATGCCTGTGTATTAAAATATCGTAATATTGTACTTGCAATAGTTGTTGCTAACCCCTCGTTGGGGTGGAATGTTTAAGCATTTCAGGTGGTATCGAGAATCAGGAGCCTACACGTGGTCCACATGGAGTTGATAGGCGACCGAGATGTTAAATAGCTCGAGTCAGTATTTTGGAATGTGTCTGTATTCGTTTCACTTTTAATAATGTACTGGAGTACGATGTTGTTCGTCGGGCGATGTCCTTGTATTATATTTAAATTGTACTGAACTTGCACATTTTGGCCGAGGCCACGGCCCCACTTTATTTCTAGTTACGTTTTGGTATTATTGAGTTATTGTGTGTGTTTGTGATGTCAGCCAGGTACGTCCTGGTGGGTCCTACGACATGTAATTACCCGTAAGAGAATTAGGGTGTTACATTTTTGGTATCAGAGCCTAGGTTCAGAGATACCTAGGCCTTTGGTTATTGGGTCTGTCAGGTCCTTAGAGTCATGTAAACTGACCGAGCTTAACATCTGGTGCTGCTGTCGAACCTTGTGACCCGTGGTAGTAAGACTTCTTGAAACTCTTCGTATGTTTTATTGCTTTCGTAGTAGCATAAACCTGAATTCCTAGAATTGTGAACTGTGCTGATAATTTCAACTCTTTTATCTTTTAGCATGATGAGAGGGTGTGGCAGACGTGGTCGCAGCAGAGTCCATTGACGTGGTACTGTTCTTAGTCTGATACACCTTCGAGTGCCGCATCTGGCTCGGCGCCCCGTACGGTGCCAAACACCGAGTCTTTGAATCCTGGCGGTCAGCCAGATCCTTCTGTTAATCAAGAATCGTCGGTTGATCCTAATGTGAATGCCGGCATAGCTGCTATACTTCAACAGGTAGCAGCACAATTAGTTCAATTTAATGAGGCTGGGCACCGTGACCAGCCGACAGATGAGATTGCTGTGGCTACTAAGTGGCTTCAGGGAGTGATGAAGATGCAGCCTCCCCTTTTTGCAGGGGCGTCTTATACGTTGGGCTGGGAGGGTTGGTTGTTCCAGTTTGGCAAAATCTTCGATGCTATTGCTTGCCGAGAGGAGAGATGAGTTCCTATTGCTCAGTACTTTCTTGACAAGGAAGTCGCAGACTGGTGGGAAGCTGTTGGGCCTACTGATCATGCGGCCACATGGGACGAGTTTAAAGCTGTTGTGGAAGAAGAGTATTGTCCTTGACTAGTTAAAGAGAAACGCATTGCAGATTTCTTTACTGCAACGCCACAGGATGTATCTATCACTGAAGCCATCGTTTCATATAATCAGCAACTGGGCTATATTCATGAGCAGGTGAGGACTGAGGCGGATAAGATCCATTATTTTGATTTGCGGATGAAACCCAGGATTTGAGAGGGTATGGCGGGCTTTCGATGTGCTACTTTGAAAGAATACCAATATCGTGCGTTGGCCATTGAGATGGTTATTTCTGCATCAGGATCGGGCACCGAGAACAAGAAACCAAAGACGACTGGTGGTTTTTCAGGAAATAAGGGCAGTGGATTTCGTAAACATCAGGCTTCTCACTCTGCTATCGGGAAACCAGTTCATCAATCTTATAGTGCTCCAAGTTCACAACCGGACCATCCTTTTTCATCTGGCAGAGGACTATGTTTTAATTGTAATCAAGTGGTTCACCAATTCAGAGATTGTCCCTTATCTCCTATGACTTGGTATTCGTGTGGACAAACTGGTCACAGAGCTGCCTATTGCGAGGTTGCCACCAGGCTCAACAAGCAACAAAATTCGGCGCCAACTCCTAGTGTGAATCCGGGGGCTACATCTGGTCAATGGTAGCAGACTTTTAGACGAGGCAGAGGCCGAGGTCGGTCAGATCATAAGACTGCATCGAGTTTGGGTTCGGTTCATCCGAGGGTGTATCAAATGAGATGCGTGGATAATGCAGAGGCTCCAATAGCTGCAGGTACCTCACAGATACTTTCTCAGTCTATTTCGATATTATTTGATTCAGAAGCTACGCATTCTTTTATTGCAGTTGACCGTGTATATCGTTTGGGTCTTGATTGTTTTATTGAGTGTGAACCGTTTGTGGTGGATACTCTGAGTGGGGAGCGTTTGGTTGGGAACCGAGAGGTTAGGGATTGTCTTGTGAACATTGGAAGTGGGGATTGGCCTTCAGACCTCATTATTGTAGATCTGAAGGGTGAGGATGTGATTCTCAGAGATGATTGGTTGGTTTGGCATGGCGCTATTATGAACTATCGGACTCGAACCATTTCTATATTAGCTGAGGATGGTGTCGAGCATACTTTCATGGGTCGTAAGCCAGGTAGTTCGGGCAGAATGATTTTAGCCGTTAAGGCGATGAAATTGCTGAATCAAGACTGTATCGGTTATTGGTGCTATGCCCCGAGTACCGATGATGGTGGAGTTGATCTATGATCGATTCCAGTTGTGAGCGAGTATCCTGATGTATTTTCGGATGATCTCCCAGGTTTACCCCCATCTAGAGATGTAGAGTTTTCCATCGATCTAGAGTTGAGTGCAGCACCTGTTTCTCGTGTACCGTATCGTATGGCTCCTACTAATATGTTAGAACTGAAAAAGCAGCTTGGTGAGCTTCTTGACAAAGGGTATATTCGACCGAGTGCTTCACCTTGAGGTGCACCAGTCCTATTCATTAGAAGAAAGATGGCTCGTTCCGTCTGTGCATCGATTATCGGGAGTTGAACAAGCTGACCATCAAGAACAAGTATCTGTTGCCCCAATTAGATGACTTGCTCAACCAGCTTCAGGGAGCTACTATTTTCTCTAAGATCGACTTGTGTTCGGGATATTATCAACTTAGGATTCGGGATTCAGACATTCTGAAGACTGCTTTTCGTACCCGTTATGGTCACTATGAGTTCGTGGTTATGCCGTTTGGGTTAACTAAAGCTCCCGCCATGTTTATGCAGTTGATGAATAAAGTCTTAATTGATTATCTTGATAAATTTGTGGTCGTTTTCATTGACGACATTCTTATCTACTCACAGAACGAGGTAGATCACGCTGAACACCTCTATATAGTGTTGAACACCTTGAGAATAGATAAACTTTACGCAAAGTTTTCTAAGTGTGAGTTCTGGCTTAAGAGAGTAACATTTCTTGGGCATGTAATTTCAGCTGAAGGAGTTCGGGTGGATTCTCAGAAAATAGCGGAAATTATTGAATGGGAACCACCTAGGAATGTGATGGAGACACGGAGTTTCTTGGGACTTGTTGTGTATTACCGTAGGTTTGTCGAGAGATTTTCGAAAATCGCTCGACCACTTACTCAGTTTCTCCATAAATTCCAGAAGTTCGAATGGAGTGTGGAGAGACAGAACAGTTTTGGTGAGTCAAAGAGGCGGTTAACTTCGGTGCCAGTATTGTCATTACCTCAGGGTACTGAAGATTTTGTTGTCTATAGTGATGCTTCGGGTCTCGGACTTGGATGTGTTCTAATGCAGAGAGATAGGGTGATTTTCTATGTGTCTCGACAGTTGAAACCATATGAAGCAAATTACCCTACATATGATTTGAAGCTAGCTGCAGTTGTTTTCGCTTTAAAAATTTGGAGGCATTATCTCTATGGGTCGTCGTGTAAGATTTACACAGATCACAAGAGTCTGAAGTACATCTTCAGTAAAAAGGAATTGAACATGAGGCAGCGTAGGTGGTTGGAATTAATTAAAGATTACGACCTTGAGATTCTTTATCATCTGGGCAAGGCGAATGTTGTGGATGATGCCTTGAGTCGTAAGCCGATGGCTTTGCAGATGTTGAAGGTACTTACGCCTCAGAACGGAATCTAGCAAGATTTGATTCGTCAGAATATTGAAGTTTGGGTTCAGAGAGTTCAGGGTCAGCTGTGTGCATTAAAGATCACTTCGTCTTTGATTGATGATATCAAGGCGAAATAGTATGATGACCCATTCATAGTCCAGTTGAGGGAGGACGTAGAGAAGGGAAAAGCCCCTGGATTTGTGATTCATGATGACGGGATTTTAAGATTTCGTGGCAGGTTGTATGTACCATATGATATTGAGTTGAGACAGAAAATCCTGAGAAAAGCACATCATACGCCTTATTCCATACATCCAGGTACGAGAAAAATGTACAAGGATGTAAGGAGTAACTATTGGTGGAGTAATTTGAAAACAGACGTTAGCGAGTTTGTATCGAGGTGTTTGACCTATCAGCAGGTTAAGATCGAGCATCAGCGACCCGCAGGGCTATTACGACCACTTCCTGTCCTGGAGTGGAAATGGGAGGATATTTCTATGGATTTCATTACCAGTATGCCTAAGACTAGAACCGAAATGAACATGATTTGGGTCATTGTCGATCGACTAACCAAAGCTGCTCATTTTCTGGGTATTAAGTATACTTAGGGAACGGAGACATTGGCTGGAATACCACCAGTATTACATGCTGTTTCACGTTGAGCGATCATTTCTATTTCTACTATTTAATAAATAAATGTACTCCGTCGCGATAAACGCATTTTTTTGAATGATATGTTCGTACTATATTACCATGAATAAAGTTTGTCCGCACCTGTTATTCTTGTAATGTGATTGTGTGATGGTTGATGATTTGTCGGTGACTTACCTTGATGCCGTTGGGCAATTATCGGTGCGAATATGACGGTAGCCAACGTCTTGTTCCCCGAGAGATTACTCGACGAGATTGAGAGGGAGTTGCGTTATAAGAAATCAATGTGATAATAACTTAGTGAACAAACTGAACCTTACGTACGTTATAAGCTAAGTATTACGTACGCTAAGTGTGTGACATTACGTACGTTAAAGATTATACCTTACGTACGTAACACGGTTTTCAGGGAATCTTCGTTGGATGGTACGCATTGTCAGACCAACTTTCGGCGCAATAGCGACAGGCAAGTCAATGGGTGTTACGTACGTTAGCCGACTTTCATTACGTACGTAACAATGTGTGTGATTTAGTCCAGTTAGTTCTGAGTTTTCCTTACGTACGTTAAGCTTTCTACAATAACATATGTAACATTGCTTACGTATGTAAAGCTTCAGGCCTAACGTACGTAAAGCCATTCTGAATTTATGAAAGGACACCCTCCCTTTCATTTCTTCCGACCCAAAACTCACCCCTTGCTCTTGTATACTATCCTCCACCTTTCCTAAATCGATTTTAGATTCCCTAATCAAGTGTTATCCTATTGGAGTGAGTTGATCAAGCTCCGGAGAAGATTTTGAAGATGTTACCCTCTCATTCTTCGTCGTCCTTCATCATTCTTCATCATCTTTTGTCAATTAAGGTAAGTTTATCGAATCGTTAACTCATTTCAGTGTTGTTATACGAGTCATACTAATTTTCGGATGCCTTGGGTAGTTTAGAACTTTCGATAATGATCGGACCGGTGAAAAACTATCACAATTGTTAATCGATGCCTATCTAGCTAGTAATTGGAATGGATGATGGTAGTACTCGTAGTTGGATGGGAACTCATAACTGAATTTGTTAATCACCAACACCTTAGAATCATCTTGTTGAAGATTTCAATTATAATCCTATTATCATATCGTAAAAACGTTAATAATTCCTTGATGAACTAACTAACGACTATCAATTCGGATAAGTATTCAAACATGTTAGGATTTCGGATAATTAGTGCTTAATCATTCCATTCTAGAAATTTAAACTAATGTTTGTGATGTAATTACGGTGGTCTTGAGCCAGAATCACGACGTAGGAATGTTGTATTAGAACATTGATCAACGAGGTGATAAATTGTAAAATGGCGAACCGAGGAATTTAGTAACATGCATTATGGTCAAAAACAGAGAATTTCGACTTCGGCGACATGAACAACTAGGTTTAGAATCCTAACGGGATGGGGGGGAAATTGTCGTTAATCATCATTGTTACCATAAGGTGTTAATCGACGAACATGTAATAGGTTGAGCTTTCGGGTGTGGTCGTTCGAGCCATTGTGTTATCAAGGGAGTAACTCTCGTCGGATTTGAGGCAAGTGAATCTTGCTCGGACCTTACATCTTAAAATTTCAGAATATTGCATGTGTTACTATCTATGGAATGGTGCTCGTCTTATCTATCTCGTCCGGAGTATTCCTATGTAGATACTTCCGTGACCCTTGGTTGTGGCCTTGGGAGTTTATATGTTGATATATCTTGCGGAACTGTGTTGCGGGATAAAACCTGAATGGTACCCACGTCCGGAGTATTCCTGTGTAGATACTTCCGTGACCCTTGGTTGCGACCATGGGAGTTTATGTGCTGATAAAAGAAACGACGTTGAATATTCGGTGATAACCTTGTTTCCTAAATTTATCTGATTCTATCAATGAAATTGGTTCGATTTGTCTGACCTGGGTTGACTGACGCGATACGTCGTGTCAGGCAAATTTGTTGAATATGTGGAGGACATTCCCGAACGTTCCGGTCAGGTTTGATCAGTGTTGGGGAGAAGACCTATTATTTTTTTAAACTAAATTTGAATAATCCACATTGTGTAATAACCGTATGAATGGACATTATTACCTTTTGTATTTCGGTTGTACGAATGCTTTCATTAGAACGTTTCCGAAAACTACTTGTTGAATAAATTGTTTTAAAACCTCTTTTAAACTCGCCCTGTGGGTCCCACATGGGATTCACGGCACTGTGGCGTCCGGTTTATTTTGGGGCGTTACAGAAAATGGTATCGGAGCCGAAAACTCACGTGGAAAGTTGTATCAATATATTTTGAAAACGTTTTACCTTCAAAAGTCCAACACTCTTGGCGACCGTAACTCCTCGAGGAATGTCGAGGTAAAATACATGTAAACTCTTGAGAATCAGGTATAATGTTTGAATTCAGTAAGAACTCAGATAATGTTTGTATTAAACTAACTTTCTAGACCGAACAATCATCACTAATGGCACGTCGTGGAGCTAGAAGGAACGTAAACGCTGCACAGGGTTACGCTATGAATCAACAAGAAGATAGGAACACCGGTGAAACTAATCCAGCCGGAAATCAGCCACCGCCCGTTAATCAGAATAAACAGGAGGCGGAAAACCAGAGCAACGGGGGATTGGATCCAGCCTTCGTCCAGACCCTCGCCCAGGCCATTGCTATGGGGATCGCTCAGCTCAACCGGGCAGAACGGGTACCGGTCATTGACATAGAAGAGAACACTGGGAAGGACCGTTGGCTGGGAGAGATGCTGAAGGCCAGACCGCCATTATTCGATGGATCAGGGGATAAGCACGTGGACAATTGGATCTCCAAGATGGAGACTGCCTTCGAGGTGATCGGTTGCCCAGTGAATCAAAAGGTACCGCTCGGAATCAACCAGCTCCGCGACACCGCAGCCTGATGGTTGAGGACCTATAAGCCAGAGGACAGAGTAGTCGGATGGACCGAGTTTTCCAAACTATTGAGAGACGAGTACTGCCCCCGGTCAGCTCAGACTGCTCGAGCGTGGAGGACCTCAGAACTTACCAGTACCAGAAATCATTCGAGCTTACAGGACCGAACTAAGCTATGTCGCACAGATGGTTCCATCGGAAGATCAACGAATTTCCAACCTTGCTCAACGGTTGCCGGAAGATGTTCAACATTACGCGGCTGGGTTTCACTGCACCACTATGAGGGCATATGAAGACGTAGTCACAACATACGCCGATACGGTTGTCAGTTCGGATACCGGGCATAACCAAAAGAAGCAGAAGACATCTAATCAGTCCGGGAGCACCAGCAGAATGAACTCGGGAATTGGGTTCTCCTCTAAATCAGCAGCTTCGTCCCAACAGAAAGGAGCATCCGACAGGCCCTCTTGCCGGAGCTGTTTCAATTGTGGCATAGCGGGGCATACCATGAGTCAGTGTTGTAAGGCGTCTACAAAGTGTTTTTCATGCGGAAAGGGTGGGCACATGTCTCGCTACTATTTATGGATCAAACCTACACCAATATCAGCTCCTCATAGTCAGCATGGCTCGGTTTAGACATCCAGAGCATCCTCCACGTCCAACTATTGATCCCCACCTTACCAAACTCCTCCATACGGTGCTGGAAGAGGACGTGGGCGCGGGGGAGGCACTACACCCTCCTCGGGAACACTGCCATCCCGCGTGTTCGAACTAAGAGCTACTGATAACCAGACTGCACCTGCTGTCTCAGGTACACTTCTTATTAATTCCCAGCCTGTTCATGTACTGTTTGATACTGTAGCGACCCATTCGTTCATATCCGTGGAATGTGTTAACCGTTTAAATCTTCATTGTGTACCTTGTGAATCTTTTACTGTTAAGCTACCCGAGGGTAGCAGGGTGGGGGTAATTTGGAAGTTCGAAACTGCCCGATCCGCATCGATAATTAGAGCTGGACAACAAATCTCATGGTTTTTCCACTCCAGAACGAAGATGTTATTTTGGGTATGGACTGGATCAATGCACAGGACGATATTAGACACCTATCACCTGAAAGTTTCCATTACAACTCCTGACGGTGCCACTCACATAATCAGAGGCCGAGAACACTTTAGTACTAAGGGGTCCCTCAGTCTCCTTACAGCAGGAGTATCTTGTGACTATCGGGGAACGTATTATTTATGTTATATTCTTCAGAAGGACACATCACAACTGTCGGTTGCTAATATTCCCACGGTGAGCGAATTTTCGGACATTTTTCCCGATGAATTACCAGGATTGCTGCCATAACGGGAGGTCGATCTCTCGATTGAACTTGAGCCAGGAACGACGCCTATCTCCAAGGCACCATACAGTATGGCACCAGCCGAGATGAAGGAATTAAATTTACAACTAGAAGAATTTCTAAAGAAGGGGCTCGTTCGTCCGAGCACTTCGCCATGGGGTGCGCCGGTCCTTTTCATAAAGAAAAAGGACAATTCCCTGCGCCTGTGTATCGATTACAGAGAACTAAATAAAGTC
Organism: Orobanche coerulescens; assembly: GCA_033398695.1. Lineage (NCBI taxonomy): Eukaryota > Viridiplantae > Streptophyta > Magnoliopsida > Lamiales > Orobanchaceae > Orobanche > Orobanche coerulescens. Next base: position 18,435,714 of record CM065814.1, on the reverse strand, counting down.
ACTATTAAGAATCGTTACCCACTTCCGAGGATTAATGATTTACTGGATCAACTACAGGGAGCGACTGTGTTTTCAAAGATCGATTTATGTTCTTGATATCACCAATTGAGAATTCGAGAGGAGGATATTCCAAAGACCGCATTTCGATACAGATACGGACACTACGAGTACATGGTGGTTTCGTTTGGCTTGACTAATACCCCATCCATTTTTATGGAATTGATGAACACGATTCTGATAGAATTTCTCGTAAGTGTGTGGTAGTTTTTATTGACGACATTTTGATCTATTCCCGGAGCCGACAGGAGCATGATGAACACTTGAGGCATGTGTTGAGTGTTTTGAGGCAACACCAACTTTATGCCAAACTTTCTAAATGCGAGTTCTGGATGCCGGAGGTGACCTTTTTGGGACATGTAAATTCAGCAGAAGGTGTTAAGGTAGACCCCCAGAAGATCGAGACAGTTATGAGTTAGGAACCACCAAGAAACGTCAAGGAAGTGAGAAGTTTTCTGGGATTGGCAGGATATTATCGATGGTTTATCGAGGCTTTTTCTAGTATTGCTCGGTCGTTGAGGAATCTACTAAGAAAAAGTACCAAGTTTGTCTGGACAATAGATTGTCAGGAGAGCTTCGACGAACTAAAGATGAAGCTGAATACTGCGCGCCAGTACTGGTACTACCGCAGGGCACGAAAGGATTTGTAATATACACCGATGCGTCTAAGCATGGACTTGGATGTGTATTCATGCAAAATGACAGAGTTATTGCATACGCCTCTCGACAACTTAAACCATATGAGGTGAACTATCCAACCCACGACTTGGAACTAGCTACAGTGGTCCACGCCTTTAAGATTTGGAGACACTACCTTTATGGGGTTATCTGTAAGATTTTTACAGACCATAAGAGTTGAAAATATATTTTCACCCAGAGAGAGTTAAATATGAGGCAGAGGCGTTGACTGGAGCTAATCAAGGATTACGATGTGGAGATTTTATATCACCCTGGAAAGGCCAACGTCATAGCAGATGTACTGAGTCGGAAAACTACACAGGACATGACACTATCTGGTTTAACAGTACAGTCGGAATTGCAGAAAGATCGAAGGAGAAATGGCATTGAAGTATGGATACAACACCGCCAGGGACAGTTGTGCTCAATTAACATTCATTCATCCTTGCTGGAAGAGATACGCCTGGCACAAATGGAAGACCCAGAACTTCGTGCGATCGGTGCAAGGGCCGAAGGGGAGATTATTTCAGACTACAGGATCCAAGGGAACTTGGTGAGGTTTAAGAAAAGAATTTGTATTCCACCGAATGACGAGCTTAAACAAACTATACTCAAGGAAGCTCATTCTACTCCCTATTCGGTACATCCCGCGAGCAAAATGTATAATGATCTACGGAAGATCTTCTGGTGGAAGAACATGAAACAGGAGGTAGCGAGGTTCGTTGCTCGATGTATGACATGTCAACAGGTGAAGATTGAACACCGCAGGCTGGCCGGAATCATGCAGCCCTTACCCATTCCGGAATGGAAATGGGGGAGCATATCAATGGATTTTGTCACCAAGTTACCAGTGACAGCGGGAGGAAAAGACACGATATGGGTCGTTGTAGACCGACTGATGAAGTCGGCACATTTCATTACAATTCAGGAGACCACCGGAACAGAGCAGCTGGCCACCATCTTTATCCGGGAAATCGTGAGACTACATGGCGTTCCCTAGGGAATCATATCAGATAGAGACACTAGATACGGGTCCCGCTTCTGGAAGGCTGTCCACAAGGCTATGGGTACCTAGCTACATTTCAGCACAGCCTATCACCCTCAAACAGATGGACATACCGAACGTACTATACAAACCCTGGAGGATATATTAAGAACGTGTGTACTCGATTGGGGTAAGGATTGGGCCAGACACCTCTGCTTGGCGGAATTTTCATACAACAACACATGGCATGCAAGCATAGGCATGGCACCCTTCGAGGCCTTGTACGGTAGGAGGTGCAAGTCTCCCCTGTGTTGGGATGATGCGTCCGATGTCGTCGCTACCGAGTTGGATCTGATCCAGGAATCTATTAAGAGTATTTCCATTGTTCGAAAACACATGTTGGCAGCTCAGAGCCGTCAAAAGTCATATGCTACGGACCGCCAGCGACCGTTGGAATTTATGGTCGGGGACCACATTTGGTTCAAAGTATCGCCGATGCGGGGTGTTCGACGCTTCGGCCAGAAAGGCAAATTGAGCCCGAGATTTATTAGCCCGTTCGAAATACTGGACTGAGTTGGTAAACTCGCTTATCGACTGGCATTGCCACCTTCATTAGACGGAGTGCATAACGTCTTCCATGATTCCCAGCTGAGGAAGTACGTGTACGACCCAAGCCACAAGATTAATTTCGAGGAGGTAGATATTTCTAATGATGCTACCTTTAGAGAAGTCCCAACCGCGATTTTGGATCGACGCGTAAAGACACTAAGGAATAAGGCCTTACCTCTTGTAAAAGTTAAATGGTCGCACCATGGCATAGAAGAAGCGACTTGGGAGACCGAGTCGAGCATGAGGGAGAATCATCCCGAGTTATTTTATTAGTTTTGGGACAAAACTATTTTTAAGGGGGGCGGTATGTAATACCACCAGTATTACATGCTGTTTCAAGTTGAGCGATCATTTCTATTTCTACTATTTAATAAATAAATGTACTCTGTCGTGATAAACGTATTTTTTTAAATGATATGTTCGTACTGTATTATCATGAATAAAGCTTGTCCGCACCTGTTATTCTTGTAATGTGATTGTGTGATGGTTGATGATTTGTCGGTGACATACCTTGATGTTGTTGGGCAATTATCGGTGCGAATATGATGGTGGCCAACGTCTTGTTCCCCGAGAGATTACTCGACGATATTGAGAGGGAGTCGCGTTATACGGAATCAATGTGATAATAACTCAGTGAACAAACTGGACCTTACGTACGTTATAAGCTAAGTATTAGGTACGCTAAGTGTGTGACATTACGTACGCTAAAGATTATACCTTACGTACGTAACGCGGTCTTCGGTCTTTGGATAGGGAATATTCGTCGGATGGTACGCATTGTCAGACCAACTTTCGGCGCGATAGCGACAGGCAAGTCAATGGGTGTTGCGTACGTTATCCGACTTTCATTACGTACGTAACAATGTGTGTGATTTAGTCCAGTTAGTTCTGAGTTTTCTTATGTACGTTAAGCTTTCTACAATAACATATGTAACATTGCTTACGTACGTAAAGCTTTAGGCCTAACATACGTAAAGCCATTCTGAATTTATAAAAGGACACCCTCCCTTTCATTTCTTCTGACCCAAAACTCACCCTTTGCTCTTGTATACTATCCTCCACCTTCCCTAATTAAGTGTTCTCCTATTGGAGTGAGTTGATCAAGGTTCGGAGAAGGTTTTGAAGGTGCTACCCTCTCATTCTTCTTCGTCCTTCATCGTTCTTCATCATCTTTTGTCAATTAAGGTAAGTTTATCGAATCTTGAACTCATTTTAGTGTTGTTATACGAGTCATACTAAATTTTGGATGCCTTGGTTAGTTTAGAACTTTCGATAATGATCGGACCGATGAAAAACTATCACAATTTTAATCGATGCCTATCTAGCTAGTAATTGGAATGGATGATGGTAGTACTCGTAGTTGGATGGGAACTCATAACCGAATTTGTTAATCACCAACACCTTCGAATCATCTTGTTAAAGATTTCAATTATAATCCTATTACCATATCGTAAAAATGTTAAAAATTCCTTGATGAACTAACTAACGACTATCAAGTTTGATAGGTATTCAAACATGTTAGGGTTTCGGAGAATTTGTGCATAATTGTTCCATTCTAGAAATTTAAACTAAAGTTAGTGATGTAATTACGGTGGTCTTGAGCCATAATCACGACATAGGAATGTTGTATTAGAACATTGATCAATGAGGTGATAAATTGCAAAATAGCAAACCGAGGAATTTAGTAATATGCACTATGGTCAAAACCAGAGAATTTCGACTTCGGCGACATGAACAACCAGGTTTAGAATCCTAATGGGACGGGGGGAAATTGTCGTTAATCATCATTGTTACCATAAGGTGTTAATCGACGAACATGTAATAAGTTGAGCTTTCGGGTGTGGTCGTTCGAGTCGTTGTGTTATCAAGAGTCACTCTCGTCGGGTTTGAGGCAAGTGAATCTTGCTCGGACCTTACGTCATAAAATTTCAGAATATTTCATGTGTTACTATCTATGGAATGGTGCTCGTCTTATCTATCTCGTCCGGAGTATTCCTGTGTAGATACTTTCGTGACCCTTGGCTGCGGCCTTGGGAGTTTATATGTTGATATATCTTGCAGAACTATGTTGCGGGATAAAACCTGAATGGTACCGCGTCCGGAGTATTCCTGTGTAGATACTTCCGTGACCCTTGGTTGCGACCGTAGGAGTTTATGTGCTGATAAAAGAAAAGACGTTGAATATTCGGTGATAACCTTGTTTTCTGAATTTATCTGATTATATCAATGAAATTGGTTCGATTTGTCTGAACTGGGTTGACTGACGCGATACGTCGTGTCAGGCAAATTTGTTGAATATGTGCAGGACATTCCCGAAGGTTCCGGTCAGGCTTGAGCAGTGTTGGGGAGAAGACCTGTTAATTTCTTAAACTAAATTTGAATAATCCACGTTGTGTAATAACCGTATGAATGGACATTATTACCTTTTGTATTTCGGTTGTACGAACGATTTCATTAGAACGTTTACGCAAACTACTTGTTGAATAAATTGTTTTAAAACCTCTTTTAAACTCACCTTGTGGGTCCCACACGGGATTCACAGCACTGTGACGTCCGGTTTATTTTGGGGCATTACATTGGCACAAGTATTTATTGCGGATATCGTGAGATTGCATGGGACTCCTAATAGCATTGTTTCAGATCGAGATAGCCGGTTCGTATCACATTTATGGCAGGCTGTTCATCGAGCTCTGGGGACTGAGTTGAGGCTCAATACATCTTACCACCCTCAGACGGACGGACAGTCCGAGCAGACGATTCAGATGGTAGAGGATATGTTGAGAGCTTGTGTTTTAGACTATAAAGATGATTAGGAGTCGCACCTGTCATTATTCGAGTTCACGTACAACAACAGTTGGCATGCCTCGATTAAAATGGCACCATTTGAGGCCTTGTACGAAAGAAGGTGTAGATCACCTTTATGTTGGGATGACGCATCTTATTTGATAGGTACTGAACCGGATTTGGTAGTTGAGGCCATATGGAAGATTGCTATGATCCGTGATAGGCTATTGACAGCTCAGAGTCGGCAGAAGTCCTATGCCGGCACGCGTCGCCGACCGTTGGAGTTTGAGGTTGGAAATCACGTTTTACTGAAGGTGTCGCCGACTCGAGGAGTTTACCGTTTCGGTTGGAAGGGTAAACTTAGCCCGAGGTATATTGGACCCTTTGAGATTTTAGAGCGAGTTGGGGATCTCGCCTATCGCTTGGGTCTTCCGCCGTTGTTAAGTCACGTGCATATTGTGTTTCATGTCTCACAATTGAGGAAATACGTGTCAGATCCTAGCCATATTATTGATTTCAGGGAGATTGCATTGGGATCCGACGTCACCTTTGAAGAGAAACCGATTCGGATCTTGGAACGTCGGGTGAAACAACTTAGATGCAAAGCTATTCCATTGGTGAAGGTGCAATGGTCAAGACATGGGACGGAGGAAGCTGCATGGGAAACTGAGGACAGTATGAAGTAAAAGTATCGAGAGTTGTTCACATTTTAAGTTTCAGGACAAAACTTTTTGTTAGAGGGGAGGAATGTAATATTCGTACCATTTATTTCCCAGTTTATTTGTTATTGTTCGATTTGTGGTTGTTAACCTCGGACCGTTCCGGTTTATTGGATATTATTTTTCTTGTTGCATTGATGATTTATCGGACCGTTGGGTCAGCATTTCATGTTCGGTTTTATCATATTTACTCAGTTGTAGTTGCATCGTCGTGTCGCCAGGAGCTTTCTGGCCATACCTGTGCAAAACGGTGATGAAAACGGCCAAGGATTTGTGCCGTGTTCTGCGCTGTTTGTGAAACGGTGCTGCCGAGTCTTGCGTCGGGTGTTCGTGCGTTTAGCGAACGGCCGAGACACCCAAGCGAGTGCCTGCCGCGGGTGATGCACCATTTGACGCAAAACGGCGCTAGACCCGCGACACTTTGCGCCGTGTCGTACAGGCATGCTCACTGTCCCGCAACATGGCGCTAAACACGGCGATGTTTGGACCGTTTGTTGCGCCGTGTTCCGTCCAGTATATATAGGACAAATGGGTGTTTTGACCCCATTTTCCCACTTTTCCTCTCGGCCTTTCACTCCTCCTTGGCGATTTCGGGCGATCTTACGCAGATATTACATTCTCTCATCTTATAACTCGGAATTGGATATTATAGCACGAATCAACCATCTTCCTTCCACCATTTCATCTTCGAATTCAGGTATTTTGACATTATATCTAATGTTAGGCTTCTTGGCTATAATTCGTTCCTTTTCGTTTTTGCTTCGATTGATGGTGGATTATAGTTGTGTAATCATGGTTTTAGGTTTTCCTAGAAGTTTTGTGGATTAATTCCAAGTATTTCCTTTCATTGATCAAGTTTAACCCTTATGCCTTCATAGTATTCGGTATATTATCCCTAAGGGTAGAACTTCGTATGGTTCTTGGTTTTTCAGTGGGTTAGTAATTGATTGAGTCTTTATTGTTGTTATGATCGTAATTTGGAGTTATTCCGGACCGAAGCCTTTTTCGTTCGTCGTTCACTTCGTATCCTAGGAACCAAGGCAAGTACTTTATTGCTTTATATTATGGCATCAATTTCGGTAAAGATATGTGATGTTGGAGCGTTGTGAGGATGTTCTCGGTGTACTCTCACCTGGGGTTTCTCGACAGGGCACACAGGGACTTGGCCGTGTGGTCTTGGGCGAGGGTTACCTTTGAGGGGAGGTATTCTCACCTCGAGATTGGATTGATGGGTCCCACAGGGACTTGGCCGAGTGGTCTTGCGCGAGAACCTTGAGTGATGTTTTTGATTGATTAATGATGATAGATATTCCGGAATATCATGACTATGAAAAGTTTTATAAATGAATCTTGGAAATGCTTGTGTATTAAAATATCGTAATATTGTACTTGCACTAGCTGTTGTTGCTAACCCCTCGTTGGGGTCGAATGTTTATGCATTTCAGGTGGTATCGAGAATCAGGATCCTACACGTGGTCCACACGGAGTTGACGGGCAGCCGAGATGTTAAATAACTCGAGTCAGTATTTTGGAATGTGTCTGTATTCATCTCACTTTTAATAATGTACTGGAGTATGATGTTGTTCGTCGGGTGATGTCCTTGTATTATATTTAAATTGTACTGAACTTGCACATTTTGGCCGAGGCCACGGCCCCACTTTATTCTAGTTACATTTTCGTATTATTGAGTTATTGTGTGTGTTTGTGATGTCAGCCTGGTAGGCCCTGGTGGGTCCTACGGCGTGTAATTACCCATAAGAGAATTGGGGTGTTACAATAGGTCTCCGACCTGGTAACACATTGAGTGTATGAACCATCAGATTTGGGTCAATATCAGGCATATCAGCTGCAGTCCAAGCGAATACATCCTTGTTATTTTGAAGTAAATTCACCAAGTACTCTCTCAAATCTCCTTTAAGGGTTGCTCCTATATAGGTTACCTTCTCAGGATCATTCTCATCTAGAGATATGGGTACCAGGTCTTCGTCAGGCCGCCCTCCTCTCCAATCCAGATCATCTCTCATATCCAAGTCCTCTATGGGTAATACTTGTCCTCCAGTGCCATCTGCCCTCAGGGCTGCCACATAACAACTTCTCGCCAAATATTGGTTGCCTCTAGCTTCTCCAACACCATTTCTTGTTGGGAAGTTAACCTTCAAAAGATACGTAGAGAGCACAACCTTGAACTAATGTAGATTTGTCCTTCTAAGGATAACATTATAAGAAGATGGTGCCTTGACCACTATAAAATTTACCATTTGAGTTGCTTGTCGAGGCACTTCTCCAAGAGTCACTGGTAACTGTATAGTTCCTTCTATCTTTGTCTCCACTCCACTAAACCCAAAGATTGGTATGGTACAAGGAGTTAACTGACTATCTTCATATCCATTTGGGTGAACACATTATGAAAAAGGATATCCATTGAGGCTCCATCATCAATAAGAACTCTCTTCACAGAATTATTTCCAATAACCGGCATGATGACCAACGGATCATCATGTGGAGACTTGACTCCCTCCAAGTCAGTATCATCAAAACTGATTACCTGCTCTGTTCTAGCCCTCTTAGGGGGCTCTCCCCAAACATGCATCACTTCTCTCACATATGCCATATGAGCTGATCGAGACGAGCCACTTGTTGTTAAACCTCATGATATAGTGTTAATTACTGCCCCTCGGGGCTGAGGGACTCTATCGTTCCTTGACTCATCTCTCTCTATTCAATCTTTGTTTGGACTATCTTGCCTTTTTCCTGACGCACATACTTATTCAATCATCCCCTTTTAATGAGGAACTCAATCCCATCTTTCAATTGCCTACAATTATCAGTATCATGACCATAATCTTTGTGAAAACGATAGTAAAAATTCTTATTTCTCTTACTAGGATCCGTTCTCATCTCCTTGGGCCATCGTAAATATCCCTCCTTTTCAATTTCCATCAAAATATGACTTCTGGGGTGTTAAGCTTTGAATACTCTGCGAACCTTGGGCCATTATTTTTATGGGTCGAATCATCAGTCTTCGGACGTTTATCCTCCTTGTCAAAATCTCTGTCACCCTTTCTTTTTCGCCCATCCTCTCGACTCATTGCCGTCTTCAAGCTCTTTTCAGCCTTAATATATTTGCCTGCCCTATCCTGGATATCATTCATTGTTTTAGGGGTATTCTTGGCTAGGGACCTCTTAAAGAACTCACCTGTCGTACCTTGTTGTATGGCTATCATGGCCACTTTCTGGTCCAGATCAGGGACTTTTAATGCTTCCTTTGTGAAACGATCTATAAAACTTCTAAGACTTTCATATTTCCCCTATTGGAGATTCATCAATGATGCAGAACTCTTCTCATGTGTTTTTCCACTTATAAATTATCCAATGAAGGCTCGACTAAGCTCTTTGAAGGATCCTATTGAGTTTGAAGGTAAGCAACTATACCAGCGTTATTACCCCAATTCTCTTATGGGCAAGTACATGCCGTAGGATCCATACCTCCCATGGTCTGAGGGAATGCCCTACACTTGATGGCATCCGTGACATACATTTCCAAGGTTATAAATATCCCAAGCAAGAGGATATTAGACACTCAGTTATTCATTATCGTGCATACTCTGACAATCTAGCTATTAAACAGCAGTATATTTCGTGAGCATACAACAGTATTCAAGTGAAGAAATATTCCAAGTCCCCAATGCAAACAAAACAGCATACAGCGAATGTTCATCAAAGATATAGTTGATGTTTGTAATTGTTCTACCCTTACCATTGAGATTATGCCATGTGTGGACTAAAGATCTTTGTGTATTCCGAACTGTGTTGGAAGAATATCATTGAAGATGAAGCTTCAATCTTTGTAAGAAGAAGCGTGTAGAAAGAGCTCAATCCAATCTGTGACCACGGTCCAAGCTACAGTCCATGTATCAATCTGTGTGGACGATACAGAGACAGGTTTAGTTAAAGTCACTTAATTGTGTACGTAGTGATTTTAATAAAGTCTGTACTCATCTGTGAATGACAGTGGACGTACAGGGTTTACCTCGAACCACTTTAAAGCGTGTGTTATTTACCTTCTGTCTTTATTGTTTTCAGTATACTGTGACTTATTAGTATACCTTGTAAAACCCTGTACACATCAAGCAAACAGGAGAACACCCAGTTGTTATATTTACAGCAACTCACTAAACAGACTTCCGCTATGCAATTAACTTCGAAAATCGTACAACTTATTGTATCCTGACCATCTAAGCTGTTTACTATATACTCTGTGGCCAACAAAACTCTATAATTATTTTTATCAGATGGAGAAGCTTCGACCTAAAAATAAACACATCACATAATATTTTATTCATGATGAATAAAGTTAGATAGCCAACTCGATAATATGAGTAAAGAACAATATAGAAGCATATCAAGTACTTGGAGCTGCATTTCCCTCGTTAATTTAAGGATAAGACACTCTTTCCACAACTTAGAAGCGTTGATGATAACATGCATAATATCATATATGCTCCATTTAGCAACATATCTAAGATTTGCAGCAATCGCCTCCAGGAACTACAACCAAATTTCCAAATGGTATAGCCTCATAGGCGGCAATATCTTCTCGAGCGTTCTCATAACATCTCCAAACTCCTATCAGGAGCCTCAAAGTAGTGTCTATGCTCCACCAACGCCTCATACCAAATAAAAAAATGTGTTTTCTTGAGGAGTTTCGCGAGTTATATGCGTGGCTAAATCTTGGTACAAGAAGATTTCCCATCAAATAATAATGGTATGCTGAACCTAGAATTTAGAGTTCTAACTTTAGGAATGAGTGAAGTGATACCACTAGAAGCTATAAGAACAATCTCACGTTTGCCTCTTATGGTTGAACATAAGGTCATTCATACAGAAGCCCTTCCTATACCACCATAACCATACAAAATAAAGGACTCCGCTCGATCCCCCTTTGAATGCAGCCATGTTCTTATGCTAAATTGTCTTCTGCTCATCGACCAATAATGGATATAACTTAGCATGCTCCACTTGCATCCCATTTAGGTTGTAAGACATCTCTTCTAGCAATCATATTACCAGCATCATATGTGCTTATGGCATGTGTGTGTGTGTGTTCTAGTGTATTCATAATAAAACTATCCATGGGGTGTAGCTTAAATACGAAAAAAATTCATATATTTTGAAATTTTAAATACATGCTATTAACATATGTTTCAAATTTTAAAAATTACACTCTAAGCCATATACTTCAACTTTTACCAATTACACATAGGACTCAAGAGAATTTCTCGTGATCTGTATGAGAATATATATTTGGAGGGCTATATACAAACTTCAAAATAGTTAGATATTTTATGTACTTGGCCTAAACTTAAGGGATAATTTTGCAATTACCAATATTTTTTACTTTAAACTGTATGTAATTGTTATGTCTCATTTAGTTATTTATGAAGGTGTGTATAGATGTGTCTAATGCAAATATAATTTTATAAAAAAATATCCAAATATTGTATATAATTCGAAAGATATTTCGGTTTCTTTTATGTAATTTGGCTCAACCTAGAGAATAATGTTGCAACTTTTTGTAATCTTTTAGCTGGTATGGAAATTTTTTCTACTAAATTATAAGGATAAAAAATTTAGCCATTCATATGATTCTATTACCTACCATTCATATCATTCTAATACTGTGATGGAAGTATTCTCATGCTCGGTATTAAAAGAACCAGACTACATAATCTATTAATATTATAATATCATATATGCAATATATATTAATATAAAAAATTCCAGACTAAAAGAATCCAGCTATTCGTAGATTCACAAATTTAGTTCGTCAGTAATTATAAAAAGTGTAATTACTTTCAAATGAATATCAAACAAAAGGACAAAGTATGCAAAACAGCGAGAAAACCAAAATAGGGAGAAATTGAATACGTACCTGAACTTTTGGTAATGCTTCAATTAATTTTTGTGGCGATTGATCCTGATTGTTGCTACTGAGTCATTGGCCGTAAAAATATATACAATTTACATAATTGTGGGGTTGCCAACGATAGACATAAGTTATTTAGTCTTTACGTTTGTCAACACGAATTTAAGTAATTTTTTAATTAGGATAACATACTTATCGAGTAGGAAAAATTTTTGGACTCTTTTTATGGAGAGTAAATACTATGAGACTCCAATTATATAGAAAATCTAACAGATTTAGAAAAGAGATTATCAGAGTCATTTTATAAAGAGCAAATACTATGTAACTCTAATGCCGCAGGAAATCTGAAAGATTTTTTTTGGTTTTTATAAAATTAATTCACATAATTGAGTAACATGATAATTTCGTGAATTTAATTATTCTTTAATAGGAACAAAAAATTTATTCTTCAAAAACATAATTCCCATAATATTGTAAAATAAGAATGACGGTGATAGTAACATGTTAAGTTTGTGAATTTAATTGATTTCTTAATTAGTTACGAAAAAATTTTCATCTAAAAATAATTCACAAAATTTAGTAAAAAGGGAATGATGATCTATCCTAAACTTAAAGGATAACTCTGCAATTACCGGTATTTTTTACTCGTGTTAAACGCCCGTTGAAGCATTAGTCTCACATCTGGAAAATACAAGCATTTTATTTAATATATAGAGATTCTGAGCTACTCCTCTCATTGTCAATTGGATTTGAGATAGAAACCCAGACATTAACATGGTATCGGAGCAGGCTCTCTACACGTGCAAGTCCAACGGTCCACGATGTTCTAGCTTTTTTTTTTTTTAAAAAAACGTCCAGCGTAGACGTGGGGTTGAGGCGGGACCCACCAAACTGTAGATAAGCAAAATCAAGAAATACAAAGTATCAGCCCCGAATTATGACCAATAAAGAGCCATAATTCAGGTCCAAACATCAGAGAAATCTACGGCCCGCTAAAGAAATACAAAGTGCACCACAAATCGTGGGCTAATGTGCGAACCCGTAGACCAAAATAACTCAACTCCGAGTTATGACTAAAAATGGGTCATAAACCGGAACCTAAAATCTAAAGTGCCTACGGCCCGCTAGATCAGTACAAGGTGCACCACTAAAACCGTGGGCTAATGTGCGGACCAATAGACAACCAAGCAATCGATAAAAAATAAAACCTATCTAAATCTAAATGACGGATAACCAAGTTGATCCATCCGTATAAGAGAAAAGAGAAACGGAGCAGCAGTATCGTAAGTATAAATCTGAATGCCGAGGGACGACATGCCGAGCTCAGAAAGATAGTCGGTCGGCCTGTTGCCCACCCGGAAAATATGAGTGACTCTGAACTGAATATCTCTGAGAATGTGTCGGATACGCATAAGAGTGTGACGAACCTGCCAAGAGCCCCGATGGCCAGATGACAGCAGGGTCACCACAGCAGCAACATCAAGCTCAATCCAAACATGTCTCGATCTCTGGGAAGCTAGAATCAATCCAATCGCCAACGCCTGGACCTCTGCATCAAAACTCGAAGAGGCCTGAAAAGAGGAATGGAAAGAAAGAAGGAGCTCTCCATGATGATCTCTAATCAGACCTCCCCCACCCGCAATCTGTATGTCTCTATCGAACGAACCATCCGTGTTCAGCTTGATCCAAGGGTACTCGGGACGAAGCCAAACCACCGAGACGGGGCGACGAGTCTGAGCGGGGGAAGATGTAGCTCGCTGGAAGCGATCAGGCGGCGAGCAACCCACCCAGAACTCAGAGCAAATAAGCCCCGCAGCAGCCAATAAAGCAACATGGCGCTCCACCTGCACAATAACATGAGAGGAAACAAAAGTAACCGCCCTATGCTTTGCACTATTCCTTTCTGTCCAGATGAACCAAAGGATCAGACAAGGAATAATGAAAGTCGCGTGCCTAAAGTGTGTTCCATGTACGAAAAAACTCAGGAGCTCAAAAATATTCTGAGTATGGGGTAGGGATAAATGTGTCCATGCGCCAAAATACTCCCACACGTCACGAGCCACATCACTCTCCAAGAAAAGGTGGGCAATGGTCTCGGTATGGCAGGTCTGGGTAAGGGTATGCGAGCAGCACAAACATCTAGAAGCCAAAGAAACGCCCCTCCTCTATAGGATGTCATCAGTCGGGATCCGTCCCAAGAGAAGTCGCCAAATAAACACCGAAATGGTCGGTGTGAGTATGGCTGTCCAGATGGCCCCGTAAATAAGATTAGCCTGACCCCTCACCCTGATGTGAGACCAAGCCGACGATAATGAGAACGCACCCGAAGAGGTAAGAGTCCAGCACATACTATCCGAATCCTCCTCGGCAATGGGAATTGCGGAGATCTCCTGGATGAACTGAGGGGTAAATCCTAGCTCCTCTCCAACAATAGTCTCCAACCTACCCATGTCCCAAGACCCATCAACCCATAACTCATTAATCCTAAGATGGGGTCTACCAGAAATCTGACAATAAGAAGAAATTGGCCTATCCCCAATCCAAGTATCGTCCCAAAAACTGACCTCCCCGCAGCCACGACCAAGAGTCCAGCGAATGAACTCCTGAGCCTCAATACCCACGCAGAGGAGACGGCGCCAAGGGTGGCTGACACGAGCTTTAAGAGCAGTACGCATAGGCGTATAAAGGCCAGCAAAGCAGTTTTTGCGGAGCTTAAACTGCGCCCACAGAGACGTGCCCGTGCGAAGGCGCCACCAGAGCTTATAACTAAAAGCTCGCGCCATATCCGAAAGGCTCCGAATCCCGAGGCCTCCATCAGAGGCCGGATGACAAATCTGCCGCCAACGGACCCAGTGAGTCTTCCTCTTTGGACCAACAGCACCCCAGAAGTATCTCGCAATGATCTGCTCGAGTTCCTGGATAATGTACTGTGGGGGATCCAAAACCTGAAGCAGGTGAAGAGGAATCGTGCAGAGAGTGCTCTTAATAAGAGCCAAGCGTCCCCCAAAAGCAAGGTGGCGATGGGATCAACCAGAGATCCTATCCAACATCCGTTGCTTCACCCCAGCAAAGAGCTCTCGTCTCTTAAAGCTTTTGTAAAGGGGCACCCCTAGATAGGTGATGGGGAGATCGCTCTGGCGAAAACCAGTAAGATCGTGAACTCTCTGATGCCAACGAGGCGCATGCTTGGGAGCGAGAATAAAAGTGCTCTTCTGGATACTAACCATCTGGCCCGAAGCCATAGAGTAGTGATCCAGGAGGCACATAAGATCAACAAGACCATCATCCACAGCCCGTGTAAATATAATGATGTCATCGGCGTAGGATAAGTGCGAGACGGGGAAAGGCCGTCCAGCCGTCCTATACCTCATCAAATGATGATCTTGAATGAATCGATCCAAGCAGCGCGATAAGTAATCAGCGGCAAGCACGAAGAGCGACGGAGAAATAGGGTCGCCCTGACGCAAACCCCGGCTAGAGGCAAAATAGCCAGCCGGATTGCCGTTCACCAAAATGGAGAACGTGTTCTAGCTTTGCGCCACTCGAGTTAAAAAATCCATGCTATAAGCCTTGACTCCGGCTACGTGTGAAGGGGCGCGTTGAAGTATTAATCCCACATCGGGAAAATACAAGCCTTGTATTTAATATTTAAAGATTCTAGGCTACTCCTCTCATTGCCGATTGATTTTGAGATAGAACTCCAAACCTTAAAAACATCATTAAACTGTGTATATTTATCTATATAGCTCATTTTAGTCATTTATAAAGGTGCACATGTGGGTCTAATGCCAATACAAATTTATAAAAAATTGTCCATATACCGTATGTACTTTGAAAGATATTTTGATTTTTATTTGTTATTAGGCTGAACCTAGAGAGCGATTTTACATAATCTTTTAGTTGATATAGATTTATTGTATTAAGTTTTGAGGATAAAAAAAATCCCAGCATTCATATAATTCTATTACCTAGTATTCAGACGATTCTAATATTAATTTGGAAGTTTCCTCCTGCTTGCCATTTAAAAAGGAGACTACATAAAATTTTCTAATATCATAACATCATATTTTCAATATATATTAATATAAGATAAATTTTAATTAAAAAGTGCATCTATTCATAGATTCACCAATTTAATTTATCAATAATTAGAAAATTACTTTCAAAAGAGTATCAAAGAAAAGGACAAGATATGCAAAAACAGCGAGAAAATCAAAAGTTAGAGAATTTGAATACGTACCTGAACATTTGATGTGCTTCAAATATATTTTGTGGCGATTAATCCTGATTGTTGCTGCTCTTACTGAGTCATTGTTTGTGAAGATGTGTATATCAATTTATACAACTATGGGATTTACCAACAATAAGTATAGTCTTTACGTTTATCAATAAGAATTTAATTAATTTTAATTAAGATATGATGTATATCGAGTAGAAGAAAATTTCAGACTCTTTTATGAAGAGTAGATACTATGAGACTAGTTATGCAGGAAATCTGATAGATTTAAAAAAAAAAATCTTGGAGTCCTTTTATAAAGAACAAATATTATGTGACTCTAATGACGCAGGACATTTAAGAGATTTTTTTCTAAATATTAATTAACTTTTTAATTAGGGGCGAAAAAAATTTCTTCTAAAAAACAATTCACATAATATAGTAAAAAAGAATGATGATGATGATGATGACATTAACATGATAAATCTCTATACTTAAATTATTTTTTAATTAGGGATAATAGTTGTTTTTTCTTCTAAAAATAATTCACAGAATTAAGTAAAAAAAGAATGATAGTGATAATATGAATTATTTAATTAGGGCTAAATTTGAAAAAAAAAAGATTACATTGATATAGATTATTTAATTAGGACCGAGACAAAAAAGGTGTCTTCTAGGTATAATTATAGAATTTAGTAATAAATGAATGATAATAATGTTGTGACGTGATAATTTCTGTGAATTTAATTAAATTTTTAATTATGGAAGAATTTTTTTTCTTCTAAAAGTAATTCAAAGTATTTAGTAAATAAGAATGATGATGATGATGTGCATTATTCATTAGGGACAAGAGATAAAAAAATGATGGGGATGACGTGAATTATTTAATTAAGACTAAAAATAAATAAATAAAAAGAAATAGTGATGTAGACAACTTCAAAAGCTCCGACTAATATGGTGAGAGTTGAAAAATTTTGACTTTCGTTTTATATATACTATTCTTGGAGAAGCTAGCTATATGAGTATGCATGCTTTTTTTTTTAATTTTGTAGGTGCATGATTCGCTGGAAAAACATGTATACTTTGGACAAACTGATACAAATTTTAAAAGCAAAAAAACTTCTATAACATAAATCCATATATAGAAAAAGAAAAAGAAAAAACAATTGGTAGAACTTGGATAAATTGTTAGGAATACTTGTTAGATTTTGATGATGTCATTAATATAAATTCAAATACTTATTACTTGGCAAAAATGTAAGGAAGAACCAAATGAGTATCTTCCATAGGCCAAATTATGTTAAGTTTAATACTTGGCAAAATGTAAGGAAGAACCAAGTGAGTATCTTCCATAGGCCAAATTAAGTTAGGCTCAAAATCGGCTAAGTACAAATACAGCTTAGTTCATCAGAGAGGCACAGCCGAGTCAATCAGAGAAGTTCTGGTCAACAAAAATCATCAGAGATGTTTGACCAGACTGCAGTCAAGTAACCTCAGACAAGTCATCTGATCAGACGAGTCCCGAACAGTCACCATCAGAGAGGTCCAGACTGCAGAGAGGATGACGGTACATCAGCCTACTTGAGATCAGCCAAGTACTCCAAGTCCACGTCAACATGCGTTGAAAAGTCAAATATTACGGAAAGTCACATGCAACGTGAAGAGACAAATTGGAGAGATTCCCGCAAAGGATATGAATTAAATAATTCATCCAGACCCACCTTGAAGACTTTAATCTTACTATATTCAAAAGATTCGGCGCTTCACATGCAAAGTCTTCACAACGGTCTATAGATGGATTAAAATATGGAAATCCAGCCTTGCAACGTTCAGAAAGGAATAAACAAAGAAGTCTCTCTCCAACGGACTGATTTGTTACAGATTTGCAACGGCTATGAAGAAATGCTCAAGGATCAACAACTATATATATCCGAAGATTTGAAGTTGAGCAACTACCGGTGTGAACATATTCTCAAGCAATTAAAGCATTCAAGCAATCTAAAAGCGAAAAATAGCATCGTGAAAAGAGCGGTTCTAAAAAGTTCATAATTGAAGAAGCTCTTAGTTGGAGAAGACAAAAACTCGTGTCTTTAATCCTGAGTTCAGGGTACTTCACTGGTTGAAGTTTGAGACTGTAAAGGCATTCAAGGATCGCGGATCAAGAGGTGCAAGGCAGTCAAGTGTGTTACAACGGCAAGGATTTCCACTGGTTGGAAGCAGTTGTAACTTGGTTGAATCACTGTAATATTTATCACTGGTTGAAAATTATAGTGAATTCATCTCCAACTGGTTTGGAAAAAAGTGGATTAGTAGAGGGTTACCCCACCTCTGAGACCACTATAATTGCGTGCGTACTTTACTGTTTTATAGCATCATACTTTAATTGATGCATTCATTATTAAGTGTTTCATTAGTTTCGTCATTAGCTGACTTCCGCACATATTGAGAACAAACGACTCTAAGTCATTTGTATATCTATCAGCTGAAGAAACTTACTCTTTGTGAAAAAGAGTTTAAGAGTTTCAATAAGTCTATTCACCCCCCCTCTAGACTTATTCCTGGACGACTTGTGACCTACAAGTGGTATCAGAGAGATTAGTTCATTTATTTCACGAACCAGATCTATCAGAGATATATCTTTACTCTCATTTTATAATGGAACACATGCATTCTAGACTACCTGTGTTTTCAGTTGACGAATATGATCTTTGGAAGATAAGGATGCAGACACACTTATCTTCAATCCATTATGACATGTGGTGCATCATAGAGGACGGGCCATTCACCTTCGAGAAGGACAACACTCTAGAGGATATCGCAGCAGGGAAGCCAGAGAAGATCCCAAAGAAGAGGACAGAGCTGACTTCCGAAGAAAGAAAGCTGGCCAACCTTGACAATTGGGCCAGAGACGTGCTGTATCAAACCCTTGACAAATCCACCATGGTCAAGATCAAAAATTGCAAGAATGCCAAAGAAATATGGGACACATTAGCCTTAATGTGTGAGGGAACGGATCTAATCAAAGATAATAAGTTGTCAATCGCTACCCAAAAGTTTGACAACTTCAAAATGAAGAACGGCGAATCTATAGACCAAGTGGACACAAGGTTCACCGAAATCATCAATGAGATCAATTCCCTCGGCAAATCTTATGGCAACAGGGAAATGGCGCTGAAGGTACTCAGATCTCTCAATCATGAATGGAGTATGAAGGCAGTGGCCATAAGAGAATCCAAGGATCTTAATAAAATAAAGATCCAAGAGCTGTTCTCAGACCTGAAGGCTTATGAGTTCGAACTCCCAAGTTCATCCTCAACCGAGCCTGCAGAGAAGGGAATAGCCTTTGCAGCCGAGTCCCCCGCCAAGAGATTATCTGATATAAAGCCTCCAAATCCATTAGATTTTGAGGAAGAGATGGCGTTCATCATGCAAAGATTCAGCAACTTCCGGAAAAACTATTCCAAATACAAGAAAAATTACAAGGAGAATCCCAGAAGGAACTAGAAAGCCGGAAGCTGGAAGGTGGAGTGCTACAATTGTCACAAGACAGGACACATACAAATTGACTGTCCTGATCTTAAGAAGGACGAGAGCAAGAAGGAGGTGGGCAGAAAAGAAGACAGAAGGAAGGCCCTCATCGGAGAAGATCAGGAGCATGTAGAATCAAGCAGCGAATTCTTCTCTGATGATGATGAAGAGTATGACTTCCTGATGGCCAACCTAGCTGATGAAAAGGTAACATCTAAACCCTCTGGTTCAAATAATAGTTCAGCCATGTCACAAGATATGGATCTGCACGAATCTGTAAATCAGCTATTTAAAGATTTTGAAACACTAGAATCTGCACACCAATCTGTATCAGCCGAGAAGACTCAGTTGCAAGATGAGAATAGGCAGCTGAAAAATGATTTTGAAAAACTCTTCCTAGAACTGAATACAGTCAAAACTGATTTTGAAAACCAGGCTGCAACTAAATTGAAAAACCAGGCTGATGTCAC
The DNA here is from genome assembly GCA_033398695.1 of Orobanche coerulescens. Taxonomy (NCBI): domain Eukaryota; kingdom Viridiplantae; phylum Streptophyta; class Magnoliopsida; order Lamiales; family Orobanchaceae; genus Orobanche; species Orobanche coerulescens. Next base: position 18,415,742 of record CM065814.1, on the reverse strand, counting down.
TATAGCTGAGATAAATCGATTAACTATTTTAATTAGATAAAAATCAGCTGCACTTGCTCATGTAAAGGCTGAATTTACTAAGCTGACTCAGGTAAGTAAAACTCAGGCGCATGAAATAACCTCCCTGAAAGCGTCTTTAACTCTGGATTAATTGTGTACTAATAAGAGGCCACTATATTCCAGATCAGGCCTTGGATATGATCCTCACACTCCCTCTAGTTCTAAAACCACTTTCATCAAGGGAGAAACAATAGTCTCGACTGCTGAGCCTATATACAAACCGATATTTAAAAACAGGCAACAGCCAAGTCACAAGTCTAGGCTGTAGCCAGGGTTCACAAGGCAGCCACCTAGACAAGCGACTAGGCATTGGCCAAGGCAGAAGCAGCAGCCCAGACAGCATGCCCACTATTATCAACAACTCCCCAAAAATAGATTTCAAAATGGGAGGGGCAGATGGAAACCTCAAGGTTATCCTAATTTCCAAAATGAACAAGTGTGGAGACCTCAAAGATTTAACAAATGGTCTCGGCCAAGATTTAGAAATGGCCCACACTACCAGTATTTTGAGGAATATCCAGTATACAATCCCAACAAAAGATACAGACCTAGACCTTACACACCTTACAAGGGTAATAATAATAATTTTAATAATCCAAGGAGAAATCAATTCTCCAGGAAACCATCTAACCCAAAAGGACCCACACGGATTTGGGTACCTAAATCTCTGCTTGTATGATTGCAGAAAAGGTGGAAGGACTACTACCACATCTCCACAAATTCAAACTTTGGAGGTGAAGAATGGTTTGTAGATTCTGGATGCTCGAGGCACATCTACACCAAAGAAAGAGGTCCAGATGTAACCTTTGGAGATAGCTCTAGAGGACAAACGAAGGGCTTTGGAGAGCTGCACTGAGGAAATATTTTCATATCCAAAGTTCACTATGTCAAAGGGCTCAAGTATAATCTCCTGAGCATAAGCCAGTTTTGCGATGAGAAGAATCTAGTAGTCTTCACCATTTGGAAATGTATGGTGATAGATATCCTATCTGGAGAAGTGAAGCTACAAGGATTCAGAAGTATAGATGTCTATATGATAGATTGGAACACAGGAACTCCCAACACCTATTTCCTATCTAAGACAATAGCTGAGAACGGATGGCTGTGGCACAAAAGATTATGTCACCTGAACTTCAAAGACATCAAAAATATTAGTTCTCAGAAGCTGGTCAGAGGACTTCCAGATGAAGCATTCAAGAAGGAAGCTCTTTGTGATGCATGTCAGAAAGGAAAGCAGACGAGAGCATAATTCAAGACAGTCCAGCCTACAACTCTAACAACAAGGATCCTAGATCTACTCCACATGGATCTATTTGGTCCTATCAAACCAAGGACTCTAAGCGGTAGAAAGCATGCACTTGTAGTAGTGGATGACTATTCAAGGTACACTTGGATCATCTTCTTGTACAAGAAAAGCGAAACCTTGACCAAGCTACCTGAGCTGCTGAGAAGGATTCAGAATGATAAATCCCTCTCCATTATCAAGATCATATCAGACAGAGGAGGAGAATTTCTCAACAAGGCGATCACTGATTACAGCGATCAGAATGGAATCCATCATGAGCTCTCTGCAGCCAGGACCCCACAGCAGAATGGTGTTGCTGAAAGAAGGAACAGAACCCTGAAAGAAGCAGCCAGGTCTATAATTGCAGAAGCGGACCTGCCCAAGAGGTTCTGGGCTGAAGCTGTCAACACGGCTTGCCATACTCAGAACAGGAGTATGATAGTAGGGAGACATGGCAAAACTCCCTATGAGGTTTGGAATAATAGAACTCCTACTGTTGCTTACTTTCATGTTTTTGGTTGTAAGTGTTTCATCCACAACAACGGTAAAACACAACTAAATGCCTTCGATGCTAAAACTGATGATGGTCTCTTTATGGGATACTCACAAAGAAGCAAGGCATATAGAGTATTTAACAAAAGAACCTTAGTTGTGGAAGAAACACCCCATGTTGTATTTGACGAATCTATAGTTGAGTACAGAAAACAAGTTGAGCTAATTGAGAATAAGCTCAAATCAGCAACCCTCGAAGAAGTCATTGTACATGACACTGGAATGGTAGACTCACCTGCAGACCATCCTGAAGACGCAACTGTAGCTGCTGAAGACCCAACTGCAGATCAGACAGGAACACCAAACCTATATGATCCAGTTGCCGCTGATGAAGACCCAGCTGTAGCTGATAAAGACTCATCTGCAGATCAGTTCCAACCTGCAGATGACAAGACGGTAGCTGATCCAGTTGCAGACCAAGGAGACCAGATCCAAGCTGATGCAGAAATCCACCAGAGCAATTCAACAGGGGAGCAGACCAGAAAGATGATATCCCCAAGTAGCTCAAAGACCATCCAATCCAGCAAATCATCGGGAAGCTGACTGATGGAGTTAAGACTAGACAGTCTACTCTACCCGCAGGAATGGCTATGTTCTCTTGCTTCATGTCTCAGATTGAACCCAAGACAACAGAACAAGCCTTGGAAGATTATTCATGGATCAATGCCATACAAGAGGAACTGGAACAGATGGAAAGAAACAACGTTTGGGAACTAACAGATAGACCAGATCACAAGAAGGTTATTGGCACCAAATGGGTGTACAAAAACAAGAGCGACGAAGATGGAGCTGTTGTTAGGAATAAAGCCAGACTTGTTGCTAAAGGATATGCACAGTGTGAAGGAATAGATTTTGATGAAACCTATGCACCTGTTGCAAGATTAGAGGCCATCAGACTATTCCTCGCATATACTGCATTTAAGGATTTTTGAAGTCTACCAGATGGATGTAAAAAGTACATTTCTTAATGGCATCCTAGAAGAAGAAGTCTATGTAGAGCAACCCCCAGGTTTTGTCAAAGGAGACAAAGTCTACAAGCTATTGAAGGCCCTCTATGGACTTAAGCAAGCACCAAGAGCATGGTATGAAATACTGTCTGTGTTTCTTGAGAAGAATGGTTTTTGCAAAAGGAATGTGGACAAGACCTTATTCAGAGTGGAGCACGAAGGTCACATATTGATAGTTCAGATATATGTGGATGACATCATATTTGGCTCAACCAACCCAGAGCTATGTGAGAAATTCTCAAATCTCATGCAAGGAGAGTTTGAGATGAGTATGATGGGAAATCTTAACTTCTTTCTCGGACTACAAGTTAAGCAGATGGAAAATGGAATTTTCATCAATCAAGCCAAGTATACCATAGATCTAATCAAGAGATTTGGAATGGAATCTGCCAAACCAGCAAGAATTCCTATGAGCACAAGTACTCATCTAGATGCAGACGAGGCAGGCATATCAGTGGATTCAATCCACTACAGAGGACTTATTGGATCACTTATATACCTCACTGCAAGCAGACCAGACATATCTTATGCCGTAGGAGTATGCGCGCGATTTCAATCCAAGCCAAAGCAGTCGCACCAAGATGCAGCCTAGAGAATAATTGAATACCTTAAGTCTACAGTCAATGTTGGACTATGGTATCCTAAGGACGATAATTTCGAGCTGTCAGGATATTCAGATGCAGATTTCGCAGGATGCAAAATTAATAGGAAAAGCACTAGTGGAACGTGCCAATTCCTAGGAACCAGACTGATATCCTGGTTTAGCAAGAAGCAGGTTTCTAAATCTATCTCCACCATAGAGTCAGAATACCTAGCTGCAGGTAGCTGTTGTGCCCAGATCTTATGGATCAGACAACAGCTGAGGGACTACAATATCATTGCCAATGAAGTCCCTATCTGGTGTGACAACAATAGTGCTATTGCAATAACCAACAACCCGGTTTTGCAATCAAGGACCAAGCACATTGATGTTAAGCACCACTTCATTAGAGATCACGTGCTTAACAAGAGAGTCAGAGTTGAAAGAGTCAGCACAGACTACCAAATAGCTGACATCTTTACCAAACCTTTGCCAGAAGAAAGATTCTTGGAGCTGAGCAGAGAACTTGGTCTACTAGATTGGGAATATAGTACCGAAGAAAAAGCAAGCTGAAGCAGATCAGACGAAGGACGGACAAAGGAATCAGACCCTAGCTGATGCAGATAAGAAGACGAAGGACGGACAAAGGAACCTAGTTGATCAAAATCTCAGGCGAGAAATCCAAGGAGTAAACTCACCTGATGCAGAGCAGTCAACACTCAAACAGTCAACCAGCTAAGTTTTCTTATTATCTGCTATATGTATAATAATATTATATTATTTTTAGTTCACAAGTGGCATAAAAATACACGTGGCAATCATAGGTTAAATCGACCTCCACTGTGACCAATTAAAATCTAATCGTCCAATTTCAAACTTAAACCTGGACCACCGATTAGAATTTGAAATTTAAAAAGAATCTCAAAAGGCGAACCACCATTTCAAAATAAATAATAAATTAATCCCAACATCGTTTCATCTTCTTTATAAGGACGAAAAAACCCTTCACTTTACCTTTACGCTTACCAGTCTTTCAAACCCTAAATTTACAGAGCCAAAATCCTTTGAACTCCAACTACACTAAGAAAATCTCTTATTTGCAGAAATGGAATCTTATTTTGAAGGCGTTAACATGAAGGCGGTCAAAGACCAGATCATCTTCTCTCTGGTCGTTGATTTCGAAGGTCTTTTGGAAGCAAATCTGGAAAATTACGACGTCCTTGACCTGATTCGCTCGATGAAGCTAAATGGGAACTACCCATTTCTGGATATCAGTCCCAAACATCTGTACAAAGAGGACATCATCGCTTTCTACCGTGAAGCTCATGTGATTCAAGGAGGAATTAGGAGCACTGTCGGCGGAATTCAAGTTGACATATCGCCGGAGTCGATTCGTACAGTTTTTGATATGAGGCACCATGGCATAGCCGTCGAGGCCCTCAAGCAGTCAGCAGCCGACACCTGGAAGAAGATCAAGGCGGACGATCAGCCGGCGAAGCTGAAGCTCACCGCCAAAAGAAGCGAAATCAAAAAGGTATATCGATATGCGTTGGATATTACCAACAAAATCATTATGGGTATGGCCGGCAGTTACGACCAACTGTCGTCGGCAAAATTCATAGTGCTGAGAGCACTTATTCAGGACGAGTCGATTGATTGGGCTGATTACATCTTTAAGCAATTTGTTCGCGAGGTCAACAACGCCGAATGGCTTGTTGATGCGAAGAAATTTATATTCAAGCTGGCGTTTGGAACGCAGCTGAGTCGGATCTTGGAAAAGACGGGTGTGGTAAAGGGTAATACTGATCCCTTTCACATCAACAAAAGACTTGGTCACCTAGACCAAGAGACGTTGAGGAAGCTGGGAGGCACAAGAAGAGCAGCCGAAATGATAAAGGAATTGTCTGATACAAGGACTTACCCCAGACCCTCACCAGACGAGTCTGACCAACCTGCAGACGACAACTCAACTGCAGCCAAGTCAGACTCGGAGTCAGACAACACATCGATTGTTGTCCGGTTTAAGAGAAGGGGACCAGCCCCTGGCGCGCCATCATTCATTCATTCCTCACCGGAACCCTCTCCCAAAAGACCCAGGCGACTGCAGTTCAGCCAGGAGGAGCAGCCAGAACATTATTCCAGTCCTGCAGCCAGGTCGCCTATCCACCTGGAGGACCAACCTGCTCCTGGCAGCCTGGAGACTCAGATCGTTCCTGTCCTCACTCCAGCATTCATTTCAGAAGAGGAAGAAGCAGGTTTAATTATCTCCATCCCTGAAGCAAACTACACCTTTCACCTGCTGGACAACAATCTTTTTAAGCTGTCCTTGGAGCAATTACAATTGGTCAAACCTCAAGCTTTAAAACACTCTTTTGTTAATATTTTGAAGAGTGGAAATTTTTAAAATCACTGTCATTTGCAAAACTTCAAACCTTTATTGAAACCAGTGGTTGGGAATATCCCCAAGCCACAGAGGATGTACTGATACACTTTTGCAAAGTATCAGACACAGTTTTGATCCTCCAGGAGAATTGGTTCATGTCAAATTTCAAAACCAACATGGACCAATTCATCCATTCTATAATGTACAGTATTTTTGATGGATCTTTTGGGAAAGAAGATGAGGAGGAAGAAGAAAGAGAAATAAGGATTGAAGAAGTGAATGGAGAAGAAGTTTAAGAGGAAGTTATTATCATAGATGTTGAAGAGGAGGAGCAGGAAGAAAGAGAAGGAGGAGAAAATGTTGTAGTTGAAAAAGAAACAGAAGAAGAAGTTGAAAAAACAGAGGAATTAATAGATGAAGAAGAAGAAGGGGAAGAGGTAGATCAGGAGGATGATGAAGGAAAGGAGGATGATGAGAATGATGGAGAAAATGATAAAGATGATAAGACTGATGATGATGATCATGATAAGGGTGAAGGAGGAAAACAACTGGCTGAAAAAGAAAAAGAGAATGTTGACGAAGGAGAAAAGGAGAAAGAACAAGAGAAGGAACAAGAAAAGGAAGAAGGAGAGAAAGAAAAGGAGCCGGAGCAAGAGCCAGTATTAGAGGCTGCAGACAGGGCTGGGGCGCCTGCCCGGTATACCAGCCTAGACACAGAGTTGGCTGAGGACTCCAGATCGGGGACACCTGAACCGACCCCATCTGGAGTGCCAGCTGCAGATAGGAGCATGCCGTCTAGTGGATCATTCGCTGAAGGCTCTGGCGAGCACGCTCCACCATTGCAGATCTCACCTGCAATGACTGAGCTGATAAGACAAATAGTGAAGGATACTATTGGAGAGTTTCTTGCATCTCAGGTCACCCCTGACCTCCAATCCATCAATGCCAAGATCGATACATTGCTGCAGCAGGAAGTCCCTCAACCTCCTCCTCCTACAAACAACAGAATGCCATTTGGCATGTCTGACTGGATGCACAGAATGGAGCAGCAGTTGACCATTTTGGTTGATGCTGGCAAAAAGGGGGAAGATAGGATTCAGGTGGAAGGCTGCATTCAAGGAGAAATAAGAGAAGAGATGAGATCTAAGAAGAGGCAAGATGTCCAGTTGATCACCACTGGGACATCTTCTGCTAAAAGGAAGGGAGAAGCTACTGAACCAGAAGAACAGGCTGATGATCAGCCTGCAGGCAAGAAGAGGGGGACCAGAGGAGGATTCAAGCCTACTCTGGAGTGTTAAGGCAAAGAGTTGTGGTACGTTGAAGATTTTGTACCATACGAAGCTCTACCCATGTGGGGATCTGCAAAGAAAAAGTTCATCAGAGACTATTATATCTGGGAAATACTCCAGGACAATAAATGCTCCCCACAGCAGATCTTCATCAACTTCATGGAAGAAGCTCATCCACAACTCTGGACTATACTTCTAAAACATGCTGAGGCACGAAATGCATATCCCATAATCCCTCCATTCAGTGCCAAAGAACCTCCCACCTTGGAGAAAGGTAATGTTTTGGATGAACTTGCACTCCACAGAAAAATCAAGAAAATGTGTGTTGAGAATAAGTTCTCATCACAAGAAGAGCAAGACTTTGCAGCTCTTGTTGTAAAGAGGAAGTATGGTCTTGCCCCTGTCAAGACAAGACCAATTGGAGCGAAACCTTTCAGGCCTGCCAAGCAGCCTATCCGTAGAGGCAGAGGCTGATGACTTTTATTTAATTTTGTATCTTGTAAAATTTTCTTGTAAATTTAAAACATGTATTTGTAATCAATTCAGAAAATTTTATAACAGTCTTTTGAATGACAATTTCCAGTTGTCTCAAAACTAGACTGATTTTAGTTTGTGTCTTGCACTCAAGTGCAGACTTGCTTATTTGAATATTTGCTTAAGTTTTGCCATCATCAAAATAGGGGGAATTTGTTAGGAATACTTGTTAGATTTTGATGATGTCATTAATATAAATTCAAATACTTATTACTTGGCAAAAATGTAAGGAAGAACCAAATGAGTATCTTCCATAGGCCAAATTATGTTAAGTTTATTACTTGGCAAAATGTAAGGAAGAACCAAGTGAGTATCTTCCATAGGCCAAATTAAGTTAGGCTCAAAATCGTCTAAGTACAAATACAGCTTAGTTCATCAGAGAGGCACAACCGAGTCAATCAGAGAAGTTTTGGTCAACAAAAATCATCAGAGATGTTTGACCAGACTGCAGTCAAGTAACCTCAGACAAGTCATCTGATCAGACGAGTCCCGAACAGTCACCATCAGAGAGGTCCAGACTGCAGAGAGGATGACGGTACATCAGCCTACTTGAGATCAGCCAAGTACTCCAAGTCCACGTCAGCATGCGTTGAAAAGTCAAATATTATGGAAAGTCACATGCAACGTGAAGAGACAAATTGGAGAGATTCCCGCAAAGGATATAAATTAAATAATTCATCCAAACCCACCTTGAAGACTTTAATCTTACTATATTCAAAAGATTCGGTGCCTCACATGCAAAGTCTTCACAACGGTCTATAGATGGATTAAAATATGGGAATCCATCCTTGCAACGTTCAGAAAGGAATAAACAAAGAAGTCTCTCTCCAACGGACTGATTTGTTACAGATTTGCAACGGCTATGAAGAAATGCTCAAGGATCAACACCTATATATATCCGAAGATTTGAAGTTGCGCAACTACCGGTGCGAACATATTCTCAAGCAATCAAAGCATTCAAGCAATCTAAAAGCGAAAAATAGCATCGTGAAAAGAGCGGTTCTAAAAAGTTCATACTTGAAGAAGCTCTTAGTTGGAGAAGACAAAAACTCGTGTCTTTAATCCTGAGTTCGGGGTACTTCACTGGTTGAAGTTTGAGACTGTAAAGGCATCCAAGGATCGCGGATCAAGAGGTGCAAGGCAGTCAAGTGTGTTACAACGGCAAGGATTTCCACTGGTTGGAAGCAGTTGTAACTTGGTTGAATCACTGTAATATTTATCACTGGTTGAAAATTATAGTGAATTCATCTCCAACTGGTTTGGAGAAAAGTGGATTAGTAGAGGATTACCCCACCTCTGAGACCACTATAATTGCCTGCGTACTTTACTATTTTATAGCATTATACTTTAATTGCTGCATTCATTATTAAGTGTTTCATTAGTTTCGTCATCAGCTGACTTCCGCACATATTGAGAACAAACGACTCTAAGTCATTTGTATATATATCAGCTGAAGAAACTTACTCTTTGTGAAAAAGAGTTTACGAGTTTCAATAAGTCTGTTCACCCCTCCTCTAGACTTATTCCTGGACGACTTGTGACCTACATAAATTATTACCCAATAAATCAATAACCTCTGTAGTGGACCAGGCTATGGAGCTCAATAATAAATAAATAAATAAATATCTAATACTTATTTATCTAGAAGAAAATAATTGAAGGCCCAAGTCCTTAGAGGATTCTGGAAGTACAAGACTCCTACATAATTTAAGAGTCCAATACTATTCAGATCCTGGTTATGTAAGAGGGTTGGAACCAGACTATTCAGGACCCTATGACGTAGAAGATAGAGAAAAGTCTGTAGGGGATGAGAATCCTAGAAGAAGAAGACGTGCTGAGAAAAGGCCAATGATCAACATCCAAACTCTCGTCCAGATACCAAGGCATGATGTCCAAATAGAGGAGGCTCTAAGGCGTCGTCAAGAAAGGGAAGCTCAAATTCTGACTTATAGGAGACAGGCTGATGAACTTGAAACACAACTAGAATATAAAAGGGAAGTTGGATAATGGACATGAGGAACTCCTAAGGAGGCCGCAACACAATAACCCTCTTGCTGAACTTTCAACAGCTACTATACAAGAAGAGATGCGAAGAAGGAAATATATCCTTTAACCGAACATGGAAATAAAGGTTGAGCCTATCAATTTTCTACCCCTAGGAGATCCAGATGACCCGACACCCCCATTCACTGATGATATCATGGAGGCTTATATCTCTAAGAAGTTTAAAATGGCCACTATCAAGACGTATGAAGGAATAAGAGACCCTGCAAATCACATTCGTACTTTCTCTAATGCATTGTTATTGCAACCTGTCACGGATGCAATCACGTGTAGGGCATTCCCTCAGACCTTGAGAGGTATGGCTTAACGCTGGTATAGTCGCTTACCTCCAAACTCAATAGGATCCTTCAAAGAGCTTAGTCGAGCCTTCATTGGATAATTTATAAGTGGAAGAACACATGAGAAGAGTTCTGCATCATTGATGAATCTCCAACAGGGGAAAAATTAAAGTCTTAGAAGTTTTATAGATCGTTTCACAAAGGAAGCATTAAAAGTCCCTGATCTGGACCAGAAAGTGGCCATGATAGCCCTACAGTAAGGTACGAAAGATGAGTTCTTTAAGAGGTCTCTAACCAAGAATGCCCCTGAAACAATGAATGATATCCAGGATAGGGCAGGCAAATATATTAAGGCTGAAGAGATCTTGAAGAGGGCAATGAGTCGAGAGGATGGGAGAAAAATAAAGGGTGACAGAGATTTTGACGAGGATAAACGTCCGAAGACTGATGATTCGACCCCTAAAAAGAATGGACCATGGTTCGCATAGTATTCAAAGCTTAACACTCCCAGAAGTCAGATTTTGATGGAAATTGAAAAGGAGGGATATTTACGATGGCCCAAGGAGATGAGAACTGATCCTAGTAAGAGAAATAAGAATTTTTACTGTCATTTCACAAAGATTATGGTCATGATACTGATAATTATAGGCAACTGAAAGATGAGATTGAGTTCCTCATTAAAAGGGGACGATTGAATAAGTATGTGCGTCAGGAAAACGTCCAGGATGGTCCAGACAGAGATAGAATGGAGAGAGACGAGTCAAGGAACGATAGAGTCCCTCATCCCCGAGGGGCAGTAATTAACACTATATCATGAGTTTTAACAGCAAGTGGCTCATCTCGATCAGCTTATAAGGCATATGTGAGAGAAGTGATGCATGTTGGGGGAGAGCCCCCTAAGAGGGCTAGAACAGAGCAGGCAATCAGTTTTGATGATACTGACTTGGAGGGAGTCAAGTCTCCACACGATTATCCATTGGTCATCATGCCGGTTATTGGAAATAATTATGTGAAGAGAGTTCTTATTGATGATGGAGCCTAAGTGGATATCCTTTTTCATAATGTGTTCACCCAAATTGGATATGAAGATAGTCAGTTAACTCCTTCTACCATACCAATCTTTGGATTTAGTGGAGGGGAGACAAAGATAGAAGGAACTATACAGTTACCAGTGACTCTTGGAGAAGAGCCTCGACAAGCGACTCAAATGGTAAATTTTATGGTGGTCAAGGCAACATCTTCTTATAATACTTGGGTAAGTTATGGCTTTTGAATATGGAGCTATAAGATGCGGTTTTTTTGAACAAAATTACGGCTAAAGGCTCAACGGGGCTAGAAAATGATATTGATATGAAATGGTGGGTATTTTTAGATAAGTAGGTTCAAGACAAGAAATGGGCAGCCCTAATCATTTCTCGTGTATATAAATATCAACACATCATCCGACAGAATCATGCAAGTTCTAAAGAATATAAACCATAAGAAGAGAAATCACACATGAAGGAATTTTACCGCTAAAAGTGAATGGTTCAATTAGGCACAAGAACTCACGGCTTTTGGACTACCACACTCATTCCTTACACATCAAGTCAAGTAACCAAAACTATACATTCACATGCAAGGCCAAACAATCAATTAGATTTATAAAACTACACGAGTCAAGTACAAACACGACTAATCATCCATATACCCAACAGTTAAAAAGGATATTACAATCCAACTACGACATCACGCAAGAAAAAAAATAAAGAAAAGAAATAAAAATCACGCATAACTAAAAACAAATAAAAATAGAAGAAGTTGCACCCCCCGAACCTAGACCTTTACTTGTCCCCAAGCAAAAAGAGATAAGTTGGGAAAAATGCTAGAACACAATAAAGAAAGAAAAAAATACCGAAAATAGAACAACACTAAAAGATATGGAAAGAAAGTACCGTTTGAAGAAAGTGGTCAATCCCCTTGCGGAGGGGAACTGCTGGGATCCGTGCCAATTTTTTTGGTGTTGCTTGATTTGGGATATTTGCTCTTGTCAATTTAGCCACTCGCCTCGGAATTCATCAAAGAAGAGTTGTTGCTCATTGCGTAGGCCATCAAAGTACGCTCGTTGCTCAACACGCAATTCCGTCAAAGATGCCATTTGCATCACTCTTGTCTCCTCTTGGTAGGTTTGCATGGTGGCCATGGAGCTGCACACCTCATTCATGAATGCATGTAGGTCGGCGGTAGGTATCTCGGAATGCGCTTCTGACTCATCTTGAGGATTTGGGCCACCCACTTCGTGCATATGCTCATATTCCTGTTGATCTTCATCCTCATTTTGCCCCCTGTTTGGGCCATCGTATTTGTGGATCTTGAGGAGATCAATGACCTTGTAGACATTCAATTTTGAAAGATTGGAGTCCTCGATATTGACCCCAACATGACAGCACATGAACGTAATCATCATGGGGAAGAAGATGGTCTTCAAGGTGTTTGTTTTGGCCATTTCTTCCAGCTGCTTGTAAATTAAAGCCCCAACATTGATCGTGTGATCCTCCATGATCGAGTAAACCAAAGCAAGGCGGTTAAGAATAATTCGGCGTGGGGCCTGAGTCGGCAGAAGGATGTTGCAGATAATATGATATAACATTTTGGCTTCGGTAGAGAGGATTTGAGTGTGCTGGCCCGCTCGATGTAACATAACTCCCGGCTGGACAAAATGATTTTGTAAAGTTTGCAAGATGTCGGGGCAGGCGGTGAATTCAGAGTATTCATCAATGAAGTCCTCGCTATGACGGGGTGGTGCTCGGAACCCCAGCTTTTCATTAAGCACTTCCGGCGAGATTAGCACTTGTTTCCCCTGTACTTTCCCCTCGAGACTCCCATCGGGTGTCGGAGCCACGATTGCGTAAAATTAACGAACCACTGATAGGTCACATTCCCGATCACCTTTGAAAACCCCCTCCCAATTTATGCATTTTAACAAATGCCAGACAACGGGGAAAGGCCCCGCAAGAGCACTCTGCACGCCCTTTTCTGGGAAGATTCTCATCTTGCTCAACTCAGGGAAATATTTTCTGTCCACTGCATTTAATTGAGCAAGAATAGCATCGTGTTCTTGTTGTTCCTGTCCATGGCTCGAACCTTGGTCTTTTTCGACATCGCCTCCAGTCCGAGGACGTTTCGTGGTTCCATTTTCTTAGTCATTTTTCCTGTAAAATTATAGTTGTTAAGCTACTAATTTTGTGAAGTTCAAAACACTCCCCCAAACCGAAGGTTTGTCGTAAATGTAGAAATCCAATCAAGTAGCAAAACTCGTTAGTTTGGTGCAAAGAATTGACAATATATCATCAATAAATTCCAAGAACTAGCAAAAGTAGCACCAACCAAGATATTTGAGAGATTAGTTCATAGAAACATTTCATCGAACACCTTTCGTGCATAAAAGTTTTAAGCTTATGGAGGGACAATTAAGATTACAAAACCTCTCAAAAATGAATCACAACTCCTAATATTATCATATTCAAGCACTTTCAAACTATTTCCAATCATTAATTCAAAGATCTAGGCACAAAATTCCAGTATCATAGAAATTCCCCAAATTGAAGAAAAAACTTGAGCTTTGAATTCATACCTTTGATTTGCTCCAATTTAATGATGAAATGGATGTTAATGTACAAGTTTCTAATCGAAATCACAAGAAGAAATGATGAAATATTAATTTTGAATCGGATTCAAGGTGGAGGGGGAATGGGAGGGATGAGAGTTTGGGGGTGGGAAATTAAGTGAAGGCGAAATGTCGGTGGTATTTTTACCATCAGGGCAGGGTTTTGTTTTTTTTAAAAAAAAAAAAAGCAAGGGACCACGGTCCGGACATTTTCGGCGGATAACTGGGCACATCCCATACATAGGGACCGTGGTCTCAGTAATATGGACCACGGTCTGATGCATTTTCGCACAGCTTGCTGTCATGCGGTCCGAATTTCTCGGACCGCGGTCTGAACCATTTTTTTTTTTGATTTTTTTGATTTTTTTTATTTTTTTGAAAAACTAATAATGAACATGAAATGATAAAAAAATGATAAATCGAATTCCCTGGGGTTGCCTCCCAAGCAGCATTTTTTTATAGTCATTAGCTCGACTTCTTCCCGTCTTGCTAAATCTTTGACATCATGCACTTCTATGCACTCAAACGCATTGATCTCCTCCCTTCGTCTGAAGTACGACTTCACTCTATGTCCGTTTACCTAAAAATGCGCAATCTTCCGTGGATCAAGGAGTTCTACCGCTCCGTATGGCCATACATGAACGACTTTGAACGGTCCGCCCCATCGCGACACCAATTTTCCCGGCATGAGCTTAAGACGAGAGTTATGTAGCAAAACATCCATCCCAGGTTCGAGAGATTTGTGAATGATACGCTTGTCGCGATACCGTTTCATCCATTCTTTGTAGAGCCTAGCATTTTCGTACGCCTCATATCGCATCTCATCTAGTTCATTTAAATGTAGAAGTCGTTCTTCACTCGCTTTTTCTTGATCTAAGTTTAGCGCTTTGATCGCCCAATACGCCTTGTGTTCCAACTCAACAGGTAGGTGGCATGCTTTCCCAAAAATGAGGCGATACAGGCTCATTCTAATCGGAGTTTTGTAGGTTGTGCGATATGCCCATAAAGCGTCATTCAACTTCAATGCCCAATCCTTCCTTGTCGGTTTCACCGCCTTCTCGAGTATTGCCTTTATCTGTCTATTACTCATTTTGACTTGCCTGGAAGTTTATGGATGGTAAGCCATTGCGACCTTATGCATTACGCTATGCTTGTTAAGCAACCATGTAAGTTGTCTATTGCAAAAATGCGTGCCTCTATCTAATCACAGCTCTAGGCATCCCAAACCTGCAGAAAATCACATCCCTAAAAAAATTGCAAACCACGTTAGCATCGTTAGTTCAGGTTGGAATTGCTTCCACCCACTTAGAAACGTAATCCACAACAACTAAAATATATTCAAAATCGAGGGAAGGTGGAAAAGGACCCATAAAATCGACTCCCCAAACATCGAAAAGTTCCACTACTAGGTTGTTCGTCAATGACATCTCATTTCTTTTGCCCTTGTTCCCCGTTTGTTGACAACGATCTCAACCTTTGCAGTAGGAATAAGCGTCCTTAAATAATGTTGGCCAGTAGAATCCCGATTGAAGGACCTTGTGCGCCGTTTTCTTCGCGCTAAAATGTCCCCAACAGTGCAAGTCATGGCAAAATGACAAGATGCTCTCGTGCTCTTCCTCCGGGATGCAACATCGGAATATCTGATTGGGCCCCATCCTGAATAAGTAGGGCTCGTCCCAAAAGTAATGCCTGCACATGGAAATAAACATCTTCCTCCCTTGAAAAGTCAAGTCGGGCTGCAAAACACCACTAACAATATAATTAACAATATCGGCATACCAAGGTGTCTTAGTCACATTGAATAATTGTTCGTCAGGGAAAGTCTCAGCAATCAGCAAAGAGCTATCGAGCTTAAAATCATCTCCCTCGGTTGATCTAGATAAATGGTCGGCAACTACATTTTCCGAACCCTTTTTATCTTTGAACTCTAAATCAAATTCTTGCAACAAAAGAACCCACCGAATCAATCTTGGCTTGGCATCGGATTCTTTTAACAAATAGTTCAATGTGGTGTGATCTGTATGCACAATTACTTTCGAACCAACCAAATTTTGAGGAGCCCGTTGAAATCACCTCACCCCAACTTGAATTGAAAGAACTTCGAGCACATCTTAAATATATTTTCTTAGGCAAAAGTGACACTTACCCTGTAATGGTCTCTTCCGAATTAACTCCTTTGCAAGAAAACAAATTAGTATAAGTTTTGACTAAATTAAAGGAAGCAACTGGGTGGAGTATTTCTGATATCAAGGGGATAAGTCCTGTAAGGTGCATGCATAAAATAATTCTTGAGGATAATGTTAAACCTGTTAAGCAAGCCCAAAGGCATTTAAATCCGAACATGCAAGATGTAGTTAAAAAGGAAGTTTTGAAGTTGTTAGATGTCGGAGTCATCTACACGATATCCGACAGTAAGTGGGTTAGTCCTGTGCATGTAGTGCCTAATAAATCTAGAATAACGGTGGTTCGTAATGATAAAAATAAATTAGTGCCCACTAGAACAGTGACCGGTTGGAGAATGTGCATTGATTATTGGAAATTAAATGCCGTAATGAAAAAAGATCATTTTCCCCTCCTTTTCATTGTTCAAATATTGGAACGTTTAGCTGGGCATGATTATTACTGTTTTCTAGATGGTCTTTCAGGTATCTATCAGATTCCCATTGCTCTGGAGGATCAATAGAAGGCCACTTTTACTTGCCCTTTTGGCAGTTTTGCCTTTACGAGAATGCCGTTTGGTCCAAAGGCATATTAAGATCGTCAACTTCATCAAATGGTTTGGAATTATCTAACAATGCAACATATTCTTCAATTTCTAAATTATTCAGCCTCATATCATGCTCAACGGTTAGAACATCATGCAACGTGTCCCCTACATCGTCATGAAAATATGTATCATCAACCAAAGAATCAATGCAATCAATAAAATTACAATCATGGGCAGCATAAATATTAGAAGGGATAGGAGATGAACCGAACACGTCGATTTCTACTGTTTCACCCAAAACGGTCATGATGACCTTTCCTTCATCAACATCGACGATTGTTTTTGTTGTACGCATGAATGGCCATCCTAGAAGTATTGTCCCTTCATTTTCGCTTGTTGAGAAATCGCTCATCTCTAAGATAACAAAATCAGCCGGAATCACCAACTTGTCCACTTGCAATAATAGGTCTTCAATGATTCCCTTGGGGTAATTCACTGACCTATCCGCCATTTGAAGAGTCATTCTTGTTGGTTTGATTCCCCCGAGTCCAAGCCTCAAATAAGTCGAGTATGGCATGAGATTCACACTTGCCCCCAAATCGAGCATCCCACGAGCAACTTTCTTATCTCCCATAGTGATGTTGATCATAAAACTTCCGAGATCACCCTTTTTTTGACTCCTTGCTTCTACCTCGTAGAGCATCACTTTCTAGTTCCCAAAATATCGTATTTTGTTGGACGTCAACTCTTTGAAAAATTTTCTGTAAGCGGGAATGTTCTTCACAACATCCAAGAGAGGTAAGTTGACATGAACCTTCGAAAGCATGTCGTAGATTTCGGAAAATTGCTCATCTTGCTTTGCTTTTCTAAGTCGGCTCGGAAAAGGGTCCGGTGGTTTAGATGGTTGAGCATATTTGTGGAGCTTGGAAGTCGAAGTTGCTTCGTCTACTCTCTCTTCTTGATTTGCCGACCCATATTCTTTCTCACCACCCCTCTCTCTCTCTTCGGAAATCATTGCTTTATTTATCACTTTACCACTTCGGAGGGTGGTAATAGCTTGAGCTTGCTCGGGCTGACTTGGTAGTTTACCCTTTTCTTGTCTGCGTGCCTCGATAGCAAGTTGCCC
Source organism: Orobanche coerulescens (assembly GCA_033398695.1). Lineage (NCBI taxonomy): Eukaryota > Viridiplantae > Streptophyta > Magnoliopsida > Lamiales > Orobanchaceae > Orobanche > Orobanche coerulescens. The sequence continues at coordinate 18,398,231 of CM065814.1, read as the reverse complement.
AATTTGAATCTCCATTTTCTTCACCGAAGCTTCTAAAGATTCGAACCTTTTATTGCTTTCCTTAATGAATGCCGCAATACTCTCCTCAAGAGATTTCCTTTGTTGTAGAGGTGGTTCACTTTGTGTTGTTTGTTGGGATCGATTTTCTCCGTTGTATTGAGCTTGGGCGCTTGTGTTGTATGGCATCGGGTTGTTGTTTCTCTATGAGAAATTCGGATGGTTTCTTAGCCCAAAATGATAAGTGTTCGGGAGAGGTGCATTTCTTGCATTTTCGCCATAATTATTTCTCCTCTCCTCCCACTCGGGCCTTCCCGTGCTTTGTCCCATAGCCAAATTCACTTGTTCGGTTTGTTCTTCTGGAAAAGTATGTGGGCAAGAATTAGCATCATGTGCGGGTCCCCCACAAATTTCGCACTCTCGTGAGCTCGAAGATTTATTTTGAGTCTTTAGTTGTCTTAGTTCCCTTGTTAACTCATCGATTTTATATTGCATCTCGTCCTTCTCGCTTACTTGGTTCTCAACTCCCCTACGAACACGTACACTTTTTTGTTGTGAATTAGCTCCCAATGTTTCTTACACATCATAAGCTTATCTCTCCGTTAACCCCCAAAACGAACCACCGGCTGCGTTATCCACCGTACCTTGGCAATATTGAGTCAACCCATCATAGAAGAATTGATTAATTAGTTGAAGCGGATGGTGATGGTGTGGGCATTGAATGATGAGCATCTTGAATCGGTCCCATGCTTTGTGAAATGCCTCTCCGTCTTGTTGTACAAATGTTGAGATTTGGGCTCTCAATTGTGTAGTCTTCGGATGAGAGAAGTACTTGGTAATGAATTTATCATAAACTTCATCCCACGTTCTTAGTGAGCCCGGTGCTAAAGTCATCAACCATTGTTTCGCCCCATCCTTGAGTGTATAAGGGAAGCACTTCATTCTTAGTTGATCCTCGCTCAATCCATTTAATGGGAAGTTGTCAATCGCCACATAGAAGTCCCGGATGAATGACAACAGGTCCTCACGTGCTAATCCGTGAAATGAGGGCAATTGCTCGATGTGAAATCCGCTGATGTGGTAGTTCCTTGCTGCCGGTGCTAATTGGATGCATGAGATGATGGTGTAACCACGGGCTTTGCATAGTCCCGCATTATATGCTCAACCGGAGGTTGTTGCGGCATATTGTAGTTTGCTTCCATCCCATATTGAGGCTCGGGATAATAGTTCGCTCCATATTGCACTCCAACGAGTGGTTGTCTCGGATAAAAGTACTTCCTTGCTGAGCTTCGGGTATCCCTTGATTGCGCCCAACATTCTCATATCTTGGAAACCTTGGTTGACGAATGTTTTCTTTATCTAAATTTTGTGCAACATTCTCATGCCTCGGTTGACGAGGGTTTTCTTCATGGATCAAAAGTCGCTCTTCAAGATCCAGATTCTCCTCGTCGTTTGCCATTGATGATGTGGCTATTGTTTTTGGTGCTTTAATCCTTTGAACTTCGTCTATGGGTGGAAGAATCGAGTTTCCCAACGATCTCCTACCAAGCATAAACAAAAGAAGTTAGAGCAAATTTTTTAGACTTTATCGAAAATAATGAAAACGGAAAAATGATCAAGAAAAACAATTCAACTATTATTAAAACAAGATCAAAAATTAAACGCCAACTTCCCGGAAATGGTGCCAAAAACTTGATGAACAAATTATAAACTCGCAAGTGTACGAATCGCTTTTGTAGGAAGTGGCAAGTAACTCCGAGGTCGATCTCTCGAGGAGTTAGAAATGGTTTGAAGTTCGATTATGTTTAGCAAATAGTCGAATTAACAAAAGTAAAGTAAATTAAAACACGGTGAATGATTCGATTGAGATGTAAGTACGTAAAACAAGTGTGGAAAATTAAATTAATCGAAGCATTAAGAACACGGAATTTAAGGTTGGATTATCTAGAGATTGCAATTATGATAATGATATGGGAATTTAGAATCACCGACACACACATTATCAATCATTTGTTTCGATACTCAAAGAATTTAATGTTTGGGATAACCGATTGCTCACAATTAAAAGAAAACCAGTTTGATGGCGGCAAATTCTAAAAATCGCGATTGTTCTTTTCGAAAACAAGAGAAACTCCTTTGATGGGGATGAATCCCTACTAACACTCAACTATCTAAATACCTTTGATGGGGTAATTCGCTAAAAGATCACGTAAAAAGGTTTAGAACATACACAATCGCTTCTATCGGGTCGTTTGATGGCTAACACCGACAAAAACCCTTGATTTTGACAATAAAAACAACTATGAAAAAGGTTTGATGATCTAAATCATAAGTTCTCTTGCATCTAAATAATATTCGTGCACAAATATCATCAAGAACGCCGATAGATTATGAAGAACAAAGAAAGAGAAATAATCCCAAATGCATACCCTGAAAATCAATCAAAACTAACAACCAATAACATGTGTGTGGTTCAATCTAAACACCCATATGATAAGATTAGCTACTCATGATCATTTCAACAATAATAGCAAAAATCATAGAATAAAACATGGTAGAAATCTTCCCTTGCGAAAACAAAATCGAAGCCCGAGGAAGGTTTGATGTTCTTCCTTCAAAAACTTACAAAATCTTCGTACGAGGAATGAAAATCACTCACAAATGTATCTCTAGATGTTTAGAATACAAGAAAAGTGATAAAACCTGAGCTTATAAGATTATATATCGGCTCCCTTAGATATAGGGTTAAGGGGGTATTTATACCTCTCAAAGGAGACTAAAACGCAGAAACAATACCCTGCTGCAGTCAAGGACCGCGGTCTGGGCGATTTTGCTGGAGCTCGCTGCTGTGCGGTCCGAAATACGGACCGCGGTCCTGATGCGGTCTGAGTGCGACCGTGGTCCTGAAGCCATATCTCCCTCAATACACCTTGGAATTTAGCGTATAATATACCGTTGCGAAGCTGATCTCACGAGGAATCCATACATATAGATAACACATCCTAATTCAAAGTAATGAGTCTGGAAATTAGAAAATACGACAGATAATGCTTCAATCTTCATCGTTTAAACCCCGTTCTTGCTCTTGATCGTCATAAACTCCAATATTGACCATAAAAGCGCATATCTCATCACAATATTCATCCGTCTACCTACAAAACAAAAACACAGCATACCAAGTGTAAAAAGAACAAAAACACTTAAAAACAAACAAAAGCACGACTCAATAGAATAGAATGAGACGATCAAAACTCGACTCATCATAGGCATTGGCCTAAAGAAAAGATAAATAGTTATTAAGATTACACATGAAATTATAATAAAAACATGTCAAGTAAAAATAAGTGATAAAAATATACCGTCGCAAGGGCCTGACTACCCGTTGTACGGGTAGTCTCGAGAAAGCCATCATCAATCATGTTCTTACGATCTGTAGGAGTCATGGATCCCAGAGACCACTTAACAGGAAGATGGCTATTCCCAATGATGGAATCCATATTTCGAATACCCCAACTAGGCTTGAAGGCCTCCTCACCAGAAGAAAATATCTCTAGTCTGCGAGATCTTCGAGATCCACTATCATTGCCATTGACTGCTAAGCTCTCCTCTTCTGGGCAGGCTCAATCTCGTCCGAGATACTAATTATCGCATCAGTAGCAACATAGGCATCAGCATTAGCCTTCTGTCTCTTGAGGGCACCCATTACAAGCTCCATAGATGAAATTATAATGAAATAAGTAAGTATAAAAGAGGGAGGGATGCATAAGTATGAAAATAAAATGGGTGGAAGTAAAATTACCCTCACGACCCATGTGACTAAGCTTTAACTGTTGGAGGTTATCCTCCCATAAAATATGCATGTAGTGAGAACGATGTGCACCTTTCCCCAATTCATCTACAGAGACTAGCTCATCCGTACCGCAGGGAATAAACTTAATCTTCCCGTCAACAACATGCTTAAAGGAAGTATAAAAGAGATTGCCCCAATCACCTCCAGACCATTTTATGACTATAAAGTTCCCCTTACAGTAGTGAGATTTTGGAAGAGTTTTGAAATCAAAGATAGGCGCGACACCTTTGCGGTGCATAATCTCAATCTATCCGCTATAAAGCGCAGAAGTGTTTCTAAAACAGAATATACATCTAAAGATGGCAACAGTAGGCACTACACTCTTTTCCTTACACTGAGCGAGGAAAATATATATCATCCTCCACCCGTTAGGATGAATCTGGGTGGGATAGGCACAGACCTCTACTAGGAGACGACACACAAAAGGGTGAGGTGGAAGCCTAAATCTTGACTCAAAGGCTTCTACGGGCATACATAACTCTCCTGTATAATGAAAAGCTCTATCAGCAGTTTGGGAAACTTGGCCTCGTAAGGTCCCCGGATCTCAAAAGCTTTAACTACGAAGTCAAATTTCTTCTTGGTCAAGATGCACTCTGTATTATGTGCTTCTAAGTGTACAGTGGTAGGATGCGCCTCTCTAAACTCACATAAAATTTCACGCAAATATGTAGAACTACAATATACAAGAGTGGATTCAAGGTCCTTATAACCTGAACGCTCCTTTTCTTGAGATAAAGAAGATGAGTCAAGAACATTTGAGCCCTCCATTTGAAATGTATCATATAGAAATTTTCGGAAGAACACACGAAGAAAGAGAAGAACACTAGGGAGATTGCTCTGTCGTAAATCACCCCTTAAGAGGATAGCCGGATCGTCGCCCAATAAAAATTCTAGTGAGAGAAGCTAATAATGGTTGTTGCCTATTTCAAAATTGAAATATAAAAATACAAAAGTAAGAAATACCCTTGTAGGGCTTCTAGTTGATAAAAAAGAAGAGGTTGTTGCTCCTACCAGTAGGGAGAGAAGGGAACATTGCTCTTTTAAACAAACATTTCTGAACCCCATTGGTATACTAGCATGTGGTGCCTACTATATACAAAAATCTGAAAGGATGCACTACCTGCTACTATCGATGAAAAGGAAGCAGGGCTATGCTGCATGTAAACTGGGTGGGTCCCACAGCAATTAAAGCAATAAACGCTGCATTAAAAAAAGAGAGAAAAGAGGGTGGATTTTGTAACACCCCCCAAACCAAATCGGGAATATTACACGCCGCAGAACCTCTCCGTGAAAATCCACCAGGCTAGACATCGAAACAACACATTACATTACATACCGACATAACAAAATAACAAACTAATAGACCAATTTGGTCTTTTATCACTAACATACAAATCAAAGTATACATTTCTATCTCGACTCATACCATGCAAGGGTAAAATACACTCACAAACAAAAGTACGACAGCGGAAAAGACCATACAACGAACTCCGACCGACTGCACCCAAAACTGGCCTTCATGTGATTAGTATCATTCGTCTTCCATCATCCTTCGTATAGATCCTGTGTTTTGCTCCCAAAACCTGCATGTACCTGGACGCAGTACAGACATCCACCCCCCGAATACTCGGGGGTTAGCAAAACTCCACTGTTTTGCTAGTACAAGTATAAAATGCAAATACGAGCCATACACAACACATTCCGAGAATACAATGAAAGACTTCCCAAGATATATTATTTAGTTAAAATAGTTCAAGTCTTAAAGTAGAAACGAAACAAGTAAGCACTTTGAAAACATTTCCAAATCTCGGGAGTTTTGAAAAAATTTGAAATTGAAAAGTTCTTAATTCCTCGAAAACCACTCAGGGTCACAGTCCCAAAGTTCATTTTCCAAAATGCAAATCCGTTAACAAAACACGGGGTCCACGACCCAACCATTCCGGTCACAAAACACAGGGTCCACGACCCGATCATCCACTTCAATTCACTTACAAGTGCACATTACACACAATACATTATTTATGCCATTCTAGCCAAGCACCGAGACTCGATATACAATGACTCTCGACCCCGAGCACAAAGCATTGTGATACTCCAGATAATATCACCATTAACGAAAACATCAATATCACAGAAACCACACTTGGTAACCCATGGCCGTGCCCCTTAGCATCGGCCCCCAGACGCCCCGTCGAACGCTCCGGGTGGGAAACCACTTTCGCGGCCATACCCCTTAGTATCGACTCCCAGACGCCCCGTCGAACGCTCTGGGTGGAAGTTCAACCACACACGCACCCATGTCCACTTCCTCAGCCGTACCCCTTAGTATCGACCCCCAGATGCCCCGTCGAACGGGGTGGAAGTTCGACCACACACGCACCCGAGTCCACTTCCTCGACCGTACCCCTTAGTATCGACCCCCAGACGTCCCGTCGAACGCTCCGGGTGGAAGGAACACAACTCACGCACCCGAAAGATCACAATTCAGTTGTAAAACACAAGCCTCGAAAATCAATCACGGTATATATAGTCGAGGTACCTTACTAGAATGGCCAGTTCATCCAACACATGCTCACGACCCAGAACTAATACTATCAACAAGGAAGCACACTATTGCAACAAAGACCGCATTTAAACAACCAATATCACATAAATTCACATATTCATCGATAACCACATGTCTCCACGTACAACTTAAACAAAGGATTAAACTTCAAAACTTACCGACGACGTAATCACACATAATGGCATCACACAAAAGTAATGCGATCTTATACTCAACATTAATACACATATTCAATTAGGCATATTAATTCTCGGAACATACGAGTCGTCTTTAAGAAAAGCATGATGGTAAATATACTGATTCTTTTAAAAAAATAGTTATAAATATTTATTTAGCACATATCGACGATTAGCAACCATTATATCCACAAAACACGTAATGTATGGGCAATATACTTGCCTTGAATTCAATTTGTGAATACTCCGACAAACGCGACTCGACCGAAACAGGCCCGAAACTGCCCCGAAAACCGACCACCTTCGCGAGAAATCAATAAAAACACCATCACTACGAGAATAACACCGCTACAAATCAACAATACTAAACGAAATCCCAATCGACACTAAGAAACAATAAGAGTTCAAGGGTTTGTTACAAGAAAGCCAAAATCATGTTTCGGGTGAAATAAAATCGATAAATGAGTTTCTAATCCGTAGATTACAACCAATACAACAAGAATTACATGACCAATTCATCATAATCGGCCTAGAATTGAAATCAAGAGGAAAACCCCAAAAATATCTCAAGAACATAAATCAACCCAATAAAAATATGAAAACAAAATTCCAAACCGGGGGTTAAGATAAACAAGACTAGATAACAACAAGGGAATCAACAATTTTGGATTGGAATCACGAAATCACGACAAACCCCAAATTATCCTGAAAGTAGGGATTTAAGAAGAAAATACCTCGATTAAAATGGCGAAAGATGTTGGGATGTTGTTAAATCCGTACTAGGAACTCAAAGATATTGATGGGTGATGATATCAAGCCAAAATCCATGCTTATACGCCCTCAAGATCGTCTAGATCGCCGGAAGGAAGAAAGGGGAGGAAGAAATGACGTAAGTTGACCTCTGCAGTCTTATATATACTGTCAACAGTTAGCGCACGCTATGGTATGTGTAGCGTGCGCTAACAGCTGTAAAATGCAGTCCAGAACCCTCTGCCAGACTCCGTTAGCGCGCACTAATATATGTATTTAGTGTGTGCTAATTATACACTGAGTAGTCTTTGCTATTACGACCATAACTCCTTCGTCCGGACTCCAATTGACTCGTTATTTGAACCATTGGAAAGCTAATTTGATGCTCTATCAGATTGTAAAGTTTCAGAATTTTTAGACTTAATAAGTGCCGGTGGTGATCTTACAAAGTAGACCAAATGCACAACAACGATACTCCTCGACAAAACAATGATTATTCAACATGCAACGAAACACTAACGGACAACACCAATGATCCAAATCGAAAACAAACAAATAACATGCACGACATAATATTAGCTCGACTTACGCAATGATAAGTCGTACCCGATGAACACCACAACACGGTACATCGGCCATACCCAACATAGGGGAAAATCTCAAGAAATCGCCAATAGAACAAAATGACCGGTGCAACCGACAAATATTCAAAAATAACCAGAACCGAGAATCTCGGGTATTACATTATACCCTACTAAAAATAAGTTTCGTCCCGAAACTTAAAACAAGAGCAAGGCGATTCTAGATAACACATGTTATCTGATATTTGCAGCGCACAAGAGCTTCATGCAGTACAGAGCTACTGAGGTCCGATTCAATACGCAAGAATATTTACGAAAAGCAACGAACATAAACCACTACAGTTGATAAATCCGAGCAGTACAACAACCAAAACACAAGTCCAACATTGAACAATAATGTAATTCCAATAACCTCAGATGTTTGGAAGATCAAATACGAAGACAATTTTCCAACACTTATGGAAATTTCGAAGTGGCCCAGATGTTCATTAAGCACGATTTAGAGATCAAACAATAATGATTGGACAACGATGAGCGAATAGCAATAATCGAACAACAACGATCAACTCTGAAGTTCACATCTCAAATCAAGACATCAATAAACTTGTAGGAACCACGAGGTGTTAATTTCGCACACGGTTCACAGGAAATCGATCCGAACTTGGAAAGATCATAGCGATATATAGATCAAATTGGGACAATATCATAACTCGCTCAAATGACAAAGGTGATAAACAACATAAGATCAGAAGCATCAACTAACACAATCGTCGAACAAAACGGAAGCGAAAAAAAGAAAAAAAAATATGGGTATTACATCATATCACCTTTAAAAGAGGTTTCGTCCCCGAAACCTAAACAACGAGAACGAAGTGCTGGAATAGCAACCTTCCCGGCCATATCCTCTTTGTCCCGCATTTGATCTCCGTGACCAACTGTACCGTAGTCACGACTGCGTCCTCTGTCCCTCGGCATACAAAGCGGATTCTCACTCGATACGATGGCACAACTTCGCAAAAATAAATGCTAAAGTACCATCTCAGCAAGACATATCGCATAAGGTAACTAATAACAACTTGATAAGAAACTCACGAGGTATCCTTTTAAATGATATAATTTGAAAGTCCTTGGATTTGTATGCTATTCTAAATAAAACTTTAAAAGTATTTTTTTTTTGGTACCTCGGGTGGTTTTCATAAAAACTTGTACACGACAAACTTTAACCATCTCACTTTGAAATCATTTGCAAAACAATATTTTCTGTGCAACCGGCATTGTCAAAACCACCACGCCACTACACACCATCTTCATCGTTAATAACCAACAATGCAACCACGCAAGGTCATCAAACCATTCATACATACTTTAATCAATATAGGAAACCTTCCCAAATCCGAGTTTGAAGTTTACATCGAGTGAGATTTTTCATCTTTCACTATGTATTTTGAAAATAAAAGTCGTATTGGTTTTTGAAATAAAATATTTTTATGGCGTGAAATATTTTTGAAAATCGTGTACCCGAATGATTTGATAATACAAAAATACGTTAAAAACATTTTCGAAAGTCCTCCCAACACTACACAAAATTTAACGAGGGTAATATTTTACAAAATGTCCAAATATACTTTAAAACAACTCTTACCGTCGAGGTTTTATTTGAGAATTCTAGGCCGGCTCGCACATTCCAAACGATTTCCAAAGTTCATACGAAGTCACCGATTAATCGCACCGTCAAAGTAGTTTTAAAAAATGATTTTTTCCACAACTTGCACAAACTTATGAAAGTTTTAAAAAAGCGTATTAGAACAGACGCGCAGCAGACATAATTTATCAATTTGCTAAACCCAATCAATTATCACTTAGCGCAATGAAAAATCATAACGCACATTCATACAAAACAGTTGTCATTACTTGACAACACACATAGAATACTGTCCCGGGTGATTGACTGCAAAGGTTAGGCCTAACGGCTAAAAGAAATGCGGTTCTCTAGCCTCTGTCCAGACTGACTAACGCGCGCTACAACAAATATTTAGCGTGCGCTACCCATGCTGCATTAGCGCGCGCTAGCCTCACACTTAGCGTGCGCTAACGGTTCTATTTCAGCAACTTGATTGCGAACATATATACGACATTACTAGAATCGGAGGTCACAAATAAACAACAACAATATTCGAATCTCAAAGCCATCAATTCACATAATTACAACACCTCATGAGCAACCATCAAAAGGCAATTGTCATTCAAAACCGAAAAGTTAAAAGCAAGAGTCACGTCTTGAGTATATTTTGTAGAACTCATTTGAGTTCAAAACTCGTGTTTTGAAAACTTATAGTACACAATGGAAAAGAATTATCAATAATTCGAGTTTTCAGAACTTTCAGCCTTGAGGTCAACATACGAAAATCAACTTTTTCCTCCCTTGGAGGACATTTTAAAAATTTTACGTGACTCCCCGAAAGGATTCGAAAACTTAAAATTCCAAGGTTGATACTCTTGCAAGAAAAACAGTTTATACGAAGATACATTCAGCAATATCATTCTACATTCTAGCACAAGACGGGATTCAACAATTATATGCCACGTAATCGTAAATCACATTTAAACTGTACCCCAAAATACTGAATCACACAACTAGCTCGAGCAGCTCGAGGCACAACATGAAGTAGGGAGACTTACATCCACAGATCGCATGAAGTTGATGGCTGCACCATGATACTAATCACGACTGACATCCCAGACGACGCGTTGCGACACGACTCAGTAAGACAAAACCTGACAAGACATGACAAGACAAGACCCGATAACACACAACTCAATCCGATAGCCTAGGTTTCCGCAACCTAGGCTCCGATACCATAAATGTAACACCCCCGAAACCAAATCGGGAATATTACACGCCGCAGACCCTCTCCGTGAGGATCCACCAGGCTAGACATCGAAACAACACATTACATTACATACCGACATAACAAATTAAAAAACCAATAGACCGATTTAATCTTTTATCACTAACATACAAATCAAAGTATACATTTCTATCTCGACTCATACCCATGCAAGGGTAAAATACACTCACAAACAAAAGTACGACAGCGGAAAAGACCATACAACGAACTCCGACCGCATTGTGTTGCTAGTACAAGTATAAAATGCAAATACGAGCCATACACAACACATTCCGAGAATACAACGAAAGACTTCCCGAGATATATTATTTAGTTAAAATAGTTCAAGTCTTAAAGTAGAAACGAAACAAGTAAGCACTTTGAAAACATTTCCAAATCTCGGGAGTTTTGAAAACATTTGAAATTGAAAAGTTCTTAATTCCTCGAAAACCACTCAGGGTCACAGTCCCAAAGTTCATTTTCCAAAATGCAAATACGTTAACAAAACACGGGGTCCACGACCCAACCATTCCGGTCACAAAACACAGGGTCCACGACCCGATCATCCACTTCAATTCACTTACAAGTGCACATTACACATAATATATTATTTATGCCATTCTAGCCAAGCACCGAGACTCGATATACAATGACTCTCGACCCCGAGCACAAAGCGTTGTGATACTCCAGACAATATCACCATTAACGAAAACATCAATATCACGGAAACCACACTTGGTAACCCACGGCCGTGCCCCTTAGCATCGGCCCCCAGACGCCCCGTCGAACGCTCCGGGTGGAAAACCACTTCCACGACCGTACCCCTTAGTATCGACCCCCAGACGCCCCGTCGAACGCTCCGGGTGGAAGTTCAACCACACACGCACCCAAGTCTACTTCCTCGGCCGTACCCCTTAGTATCGACCCCCAAACGCCCCGTCGAACGCTCCGGGTGGAAGTTCGACCACACACGCACCCGAGTCCACTTCCTCAGCCGTACCCCTTAGTATCGACACCCAGACGTCCCGTCGAACGCTCCGGGTGGGAGGAACACAACTCATGCACCCGAAAGATCACAATTCAGTTGTAAACCACAAGCCTCGAAAATGAATCACGGTATATATAGTCGAGGTACCTTACTAGAATGGCCAGTTCATCCAACACATGCTCACGACCCAGAACTAATACTATCAACAAGGAAGCACACTATTGCAACAGCACCGTACGGCACAACCAATATCACATAAATTCACATATTCATCGATAACCACATGTCTCCACGTACAGCTTAAACAAAGGATTAAACTTCAAAACTTACCGACGACGTAATCACACAAAAGTAATGCGATCTTATACTCAACATTAATACACATATTCAATTAAGCATATTAATTCTCGGAACACACGAGTCATCTTTAAAGTAATGCGATCTTATACTCAACATTAATACACATATTCAATTAAGCATATTAATTCTCGGAACACACGAGTCGTCTTTAAAAAAACGATGATGGTAAATATACCGATTCTTTTAAAAAAATAGTTATAAATATTTATTTAGCACATATCGACGATTAGCAACCATTATATCCACAAAACACGTAATGTATGGGCAAGATACTTGCCTCGAATTCAATTTGTGAATACTCCGACGAACGCGACTCGGCCGAAACAGCCACGAAACTGCCCTGAAAACCGACCACCTTCCCGAGAAATCAATAAAAACACCATCTCTACGAGAATAACACCGCTACGAATCAACAATACTAAACGAAATCCCAATCGACACTAAGAAACAATGAGGGTTCAAAGGTTTGTTCCAAGAAAGCCAAAATCATGTTCCGGGTGAAATAAAATCGATAAACGAGTTTCTAATCCGTAGATTACAACCAATACAACATGAATTACATGACCAATTCATCATAATCGGCCCAGAATTGAAATCAAGAGGAAAACCCCAAAAATATCTCAAGAACATAAATCAACCCGATAAAAACATGAAAACGAAATTCCAAAGCAGGGGTTAAGATAAACAAGACTAGATAACAACAAAGGAATCAACAATTTCGGATTGGAATCATGATATCACGACAAACCCCAAATTATCCCAAAAGTAGGGTTTTAAGAAGAAAATACCTCGATTAAAATGGCGAAAGATGTTGGGATGTTGTTAAATCCGTACTAGGAACTCAAAGATATTGATGGGTGATGATATGAGGCCAAAATGAAGAAAGGGGAGGAAGAAATGACGAAAGTTGACCTCTGCAGTCTTATATATACTGTCAACAGTTAGCGCACACTAAGGTATGTGTAGAGTGCGCTAACGGCTGTAAAATGCAGTCCAGAACTCTCTGCCAGACTCCGTTAGCGCGCGCTAATATATGTATTTAGCGTGCGCTAATTATACACTGAGTAGTCTTTGCTATTACGACCATAACTCCTTCATACGGACTCCGATTGACTCGTCGTTTGAACTATTGGAAAGCTAATTTGATGCTCTATCACATTGTAAACTTTCAGAATTTTTAGATTTAATAAGTGCCGGTGGTGATCTTACAAAGTCGACCAAATGCACAATAACGATACTCCTCGACAAAACAATGATTATTCAACATGCAACGAAATACTAACGGACAGCACCAATGATCCAAATCGAAAACAAACAAATAACAAGCACGACATAATATTAGCTCGACTTACGCAATGATAAGTCGTACCCGACGAACACTACAACACGGTACATCGGCCATACCCAAAATAGGGGAAAATCTCAAGAAATCGCCAACAGAACAAAATGACCGGCGCAACCGTCAAATGTTTAAAAATAACCAGAACCGGGAATCTCGGGTATTATAGATTTGCAGCCTACAGGCCACCCACATGATCGAGCAGGGCCCACAGCTTTCTGCAGTAAATGCTGCATAAAGTTGAAAAACAAGAAAGAGGAAAAGGGGCGGGCGGAATCACGCCACCCACGTGATCGGGCGGGTCCCGCAGGCTATGCAGTAAACACTACATTAAAAAAAGAAGAGAAAAATGGAGGTGGATTATACAGGACTCCACGTGATCGGGAGGGTCCCGCAACATTTATTCTATGCATTAAATATTGCATTAAAAAAGGAGAAGGAAAAAGGGACGGAAGGATATGTCATCACAAACACAAGGTTTTTGATTTTTTTGCGGGCCCCACCATTTTGAAAAATATAAAATCCTCTTGCTGATATGCATATTATATATATTAATTATTGTATAGGGCGTGTTCCTTAAATTCGTCAAGTTCGATCAAACTCAAATAAATTTAATTTAAACCCAGTTTGGGTCTAAATAAGTAGTTCTCAATGAACCAAAAAACTATAATTTTAAGAAATTTAAATTTCTTAAGAACAAGGGACAAATATAGTGGACTAGACTATGGAGCCCAATAACAAATAAATAAATATCCAAATATTTATCTAGGCCCAGAAAATAATTAAAGGCTCAAGTCCTTCGAGGATTCTGGAAGTACAAGACTCCTACATAATTTAAGAGTCCTAGAGGGTACGAGTCTCCAGAACTTTCCAGGAGATAAGTCTTCCCTCATTTGATAGTCTCCTTCTTCTACAAAGACACCTAACCCTAAGTAACTCATCAAGTAATCCTATATATAGGGGTCTCCACCCCTCATTTCAGGTACGAATTTCCTAGCTATTCTCTCTCTATATTCAAGTTATTATTTATAATCTCGTATAGACACTTACTCTCACGCTGGAGTCCCCGACGAGGACCAAACCCTCGTTGGGTTGCAGGTACACTTCTGGAAGACCGAGGAGCTACATGAAGATGTGTCTCTCATAACAGTTTGAGTTAGGAGACAATATCATTAAATTCTCAAGAGGTATCGTTAATTACTGTCTATTTTAATTACACGGATTTTGCACACGGAACAACCTCAATTAAATACTCCTTTCATTCGATTCGAGGAGTTCTATTGCATGAAGTAATTATTCCCCAATAGAAGAATCTTATTCTAGCTCTTTTACATCTCATGTCGTTGCTTATATGAATATGTATGCTCCGAAATTATATTTCAACTAATTAGTAAGGAGTAAATTTCAAAAATTGTCCTTGTGGTTTGGCCAAATTGCACGTTTCGTCCTTGTGGTTCATTAAGTGCAAAGATCGTCCTTATTTTGCATTGTTACATGCAGTTTTGGTCCTTCAACAGTGAAATTTGGCAAATCACAAGGACGATTTTTGCAATGATGGAGGACCAAGAGTGCACGTAACAGTGCAAAATAAGGACGATCTTTGCACTTAATGAACCACAAGGACGAAACGTGCAATTTGGCCAAACCACAAGGACGATTTTTGCAATTTACTCAATTAGTAAGTATATAAATCAAAAACTTATTATTATATATCTTGCTTCTGAATCTGTAAATAGTTATACATTTATCAAATATGACTCCATAAATAGTTATACATTTATACAATCTATAAATAGTTATACATAAATGTGTTATTACTTCAATTAACTTTAATCTGGACTAATTAAATAATTTGAAATCCCGACAATATTAATTTGAAGGTCTTATTGTACTACTAACATTTAGTATGAATATAAAAAGAATAAATTATCTTTTAAAATTATATATTCCCGTCGAAATTTGTTTTCATTCTAGAAATTATAACTTGCTTTATTCTTTTTGTTTTTTCCCCACATAAATTTATGTGAGACGGTATTACATTGAAATCGTGTTACTTTTTGACTATATTTTCTTCTTTTTGACAAGAATAAGTATTAAGTAACACTTTTTTTTGATCCATCGGAAAAGAAATATTAAATAACAACTAAAGAGTTTGAGGAGAGTCCTCTATATCTGATCTAAGCAAATCTATCAAAGGATCGGGTGGATCAGTACACAACTCAAACCCAATAACATCATGACCAAGCTTAGCAAGATAGTCTGCACATTTGTTCCTGCCTCTCTTTGTATGCTTATGATAAGAGTCCCATGCCAATCGACTGAAGCTCCTACTATTAGGAGTATGCCCTCAGGTGCCACTCAGAGGATGAGAGAGTGAGAGCATTGTATTGTAATTCTGAATATTAAATAAGGTATCTATTATTTCTATATTATTGTATATCACGGGAATTGTGATTTGGTATATAGAATAATTGTCCTTACATTTGAGAGCAAACATTCTACTCCTTATGGAGATAAGGAGATAGGCACTGGAAGTGTTTAGAGCTCGAATGCTTAACTGGTTCGCAAGTCGATAAAACTTAATTGGGCAATAAGTTTAGGCAAGACTTGTATAACGTGTACTTTGACATGTAGAGTGCCGGTCTTCACTAAGGGTTAGTGGGAGCACATGTTATAGGTATGCTAATGGGATTAGTGTACTCGAACACGACTTATCTCGATTTGATTGCATGGATATCACTCACGGATAGTCAATGACTGAATCGAAAGGTTGTGATAGGTATACGTGGACCTTTGACTTGAGGTTTCAGTAGGAGATGTTCTTGTGATATTAAATTAGTCATTAGAGTAGTTCCATCCAATCGCCGGTTGGTGGGGTCAACCTCGAAATGCAACTTAATGGGCAAGTAGTAGTCTCTACTGAATACCAAAATAGGATTCTTTCTCTTGTTAGTGAGAAGGTAAATGTTATATGCGGTTAATGGCAAATGAGATCATAAGTCTTTGACCAAAACAGTTAGAGCTACTTGTATTTGATACACGAGAGCTCGGTAATCTCAGTTTGCATAACAGAAAGTATAGAGTCAAGTTACAGTAGGGTTTGACTTTACCGTGACCCTACTACTTGACCGGGACATATGATTGAAGGGTTTAAACATATACAGTATTCACGACATAATGGTTTCGGAATGATCCTATCATTCGTTCTCAGTTAGGTTACGGTGTGGACCACGAGACTGGCTAAGTGGTGCTAAGACTCATTGGATCCTCCCAATGCTAACTAAGACGAACCTACAGAGTTGGGGCACAGGAATTGACGACGGATTATATTTAGCTTATTCTCTCTTGGTTAATATTGGATATTGGATGTCTAATTCAATTTATTGGATAAATTAAATCGGTCTCGTGAATTACATATATTATTGGATAATTAATTTATTCATATTATTTCTTAGAGAATTTATTTTTGATATAGTTAATTAATTAGATTAATTAATTATATTAATATTGAAACATACCAAGGTTTATCTATCGGATTAGATACAGAGGGTCCGTTTCAAGGACCGAAACGAACCAACTTCTTTTTCTCCTCCCTTGGTTGCCGCCCGTACCTTTCATCAATTGACTTGGTGATTTTTTTTAAATGTGGGGACTTAATAATACATTTGATGTATTATTATTTCATTAATTATTCTTGGAATAATTTAGGAGGTGTGTGTTGTAACACCCCAAACTAGGCGGATATTACAGTGCCGTAGATCCCCAACTGGGACCCACCAGGCAAATGAAAATGAATGAATTACACAGGATAAATGTAGTACCGAACCACATTACAACAATAATTACTCCGATGAGGAGTTTAGTTACAACACACCAGGACAATACCGAATACTAGTGTATTTTATATGAAGATAAAATACACAACACTGAATGAAACGGAATATCCAAATGAAAGTCTGCAGCGGAAAATAAAGGACAATAACATGAATAACTGAAAGATCGGGGCCCCCTACTAGTATCACTGGGACTCCTCTACATCAACATGCTATTCCCGTGCTTTTGCCTTGCCATGACCTGAAAAACAAAATCCCGGTAGGTTAGTTACACGTAACAACAATCCTCAAGGGTTGAAAATACACAATCATGATTATATCCGAAGTTATGAAATATCACAGCCGAAACATACGCAATCAAACATGCTATATGAATCAACTAACAGTACGGCTCAAAGGGTGGTACCACACTACGCCCGGGATGGAAATGTGTCCGTGCACAAGCCACCAACGAGTATCGATCGAATACACGTGTGGTCTTGTACCTAATCAGTCTCACGAGACAATATGACTCGTGTGCACAGTCCAATGTGAGGCCAACAACCAACACACGACTTAAACGTGCCCGACATGAAAATCCAACACATACCAACCGGCACGCCAGTATGACCCGGAATGCCACGATATAACAAAAGTGACATCGAAAATGAATAATGACTCACCGAGGTGGAATGGTAGTGAAATAAATGACAGCTCAATGAAAAGATTGGAACCGCTGCTTCCTTATGATCAAGTGATTAATTGACAATAACAAGTTTGATACGGTTAATACACTGATGAATGAGTTATGATTATGAATGAACAACAACAAAAGGGATGAATATCCTTTTAACCGAGTAAGAATTAACTTACACAACACCGGTGACAATTATCCTTCCACGAACAACGTCCTAATAGAGATATCGGTCGCTCGAACAACCTTGAATAACACAATAACCAACAATCCGTTCAACATACGTAACAAACATGAATATAACGAACTCAACACGTCGATACGACTAAACCAAGTCCATTGAGGCATTAAATCAAACACGTTGCATCCAAACTCCGATTGTTTACAATCAAACCTCAATATACCAATATCAAATCCCCCAAGAAGTGTTTCAAACCAACAAAACATCTTCAATACGATTAATAATCCAAAACGAATATCCAAAAACGTGATTATAACGACAATTAATCGAAAACCCCCAATTTCAACTCGATAATCAAAGTGTTCTTGAATAATCCCTAAATAATCCAATGAATCCTTATACAAACTCATAATCATATACATATCCCTTCATATAACATGATTATAACGTCCAAAACATCATATCTCAACACTAAATCGAAATCCAAGGTGTTGAAGAAATTACCTCTTGAAGATCCAACCACTTCGATCCAATGAAAACGTGTTAAATCGACTATCCAAGCTTCCCAACAAAATAAGATGATGAAATCCGAATACACAAGTGATTGATGATGACAAAATATCTCCCTCAAGCTCTCTCTCTCTCGGACAAGATGAAGGAAATGAGAAAAATGAGGAAAAGTGTCCCGGCCAAACCATATATACTTCCGGAAGTTACGGCCGTAACTCGGCCCTCTTACGGTCGTAACATTCCAAGTCAATGGCCTTACGGCCGTAACCGGCCAACTCGTACGGCCGTAACTCGGCTTCGTCAAAGCTCACATGAGACTTACGGCCGTAACCGCTCCTGAGTTACGGGCGTAACCCGCCTTTGTCAAAAACATCCGCCGACATCCTTACGGCCGTACCCGCACACCTTACGGCCGTAACTCGGATGATATGGCCGTATCCGGCCGAACTTACGGGCGTAACCCGCCTTCGTCAGAAATGACCAGGCATCCTGCCTGCAGCGTACGGCCGTATCCGGCCAAGTCTTACGGTCGTATCTCCCTCGCCTTACGGCCGTATGCCGAAACCCTTACGGCCGTAACTCGCCTTCGGCCAAAAACGTCTGGGCACCTCGCCGACACGCACGTCAGAATCGCCACTTTTACGGCCAGATTACCTCCCAACTTACGGCCGTATGCCGAAATCCTTACGGCCGTAAGTCCCGCTCGTCCGAAATGGCCTGGAAACAACGAACGTCAATTACGGCCGTATCCGACACTCCTTACGGCCGTAACTCGTTGCTGGACAAGATGAAATTCCGACAACTCCGATTTCTCGCTACGATCGATGAATGATTCGACAAACCAAACGTTTGCGAACGCGAACAAGTCCAACACATGCCAAAAATGATACTTCCAGCACAAGACTACCAATCACGATGATAATGATAATACTCCCGTTCCGACACTCAAACGGAGATGAAATGACGATCGGTAACTGATACACGGTTACAACATGCCAAATGAACGCAAATGAATGAATCATGACTGATGAATGATTATTAATGAGTGAAAATTACTGAGTGATGATTACTGACTGATAGTTACTGAATGATAATGAATGAATTACAACCGGGTATTACATGTGTTTTGTTTATAAAACAAACACCATCTTCCTCATCAAATAAAGGAAAGGTGTAGCCGTGAGTTGAAAAGGAAAAGAGAGAAGTTTTTATAAGTTTATACATTTTGAGTTCTAAGTGTATTTTGAGAGAAAACAATTTTTATAAAATACTTAGAGTATTTATAAAAATATATATAAGCTAATTCTATCAATTTCTAGCTGCACACTTAGAGTATAAATTGATAGAAATATTTTTCGCGTGATACGTAGAGGCACAGTGCTTTCGGTGCTCGGGAATTTCCAAAAGCTCGTTTGATTGGGTTCATGTTGTGCTCGGAATCAGGAAGATATTATCAAATGTTTACGAGGGTATGATCTCTTAATTTATCTTTGTCAATTTTATATTCGTTTATACGATGCTTGATCGATCCGTTTTGGGGTTTGGTTTTATTCGGTTGGACCAGTTTATTTTCCGATGCGTATCTCGATTTTAATCACCGAATCACAATAGTGGTATCAGAGAGAGGTATATGCGATCGTATATTCGATATTTTCATTTGGAATGCTTGATTACTTTTTATGATTTAGAATCATAATTGTTTTAATTGTTGATGTTTAATTGTTCATCTAAAAATTATTTTTTCATGATTTTATGTTACAATATAAATCTATTTTTCTTTTGAAAAACTGATTTAATTGTGTAATATAAAAATTATAAAAATATTATTTTTAGATTCGGGATGAAAAAACGAGCCGAAAAAATGGCCGGACTTGACCTGGGTCACGGGGCCATTGGTCAAGCCCCTACGGTCGGGCTTGGCCTGAGCCTTGTGTTTTCCGACTCCATTTTTATATTTCGTTCGGTAAATTAATTTCCCGCAAGTTAAATTGGATTTAATTTGACTAAAATATAATTATTTAATGAAATATTTATTTTATCCGTAGCAAATTAAAATTAATGGTTAAATGAATTAATTGGATTAATTCTAATTGTTGGATTAATTTTTGTTGATTAGATCAATTTTAGATTAATCATTATTGCAATTTATTTTAATGTAATTGTTCCATTAATTTTGAATAGGGATGTAGTTCATGGACCTAGTTTTGAATCGTTTGTTTTGTTCGATTGGGTTGTAAAGGCTGTTTTGAGCCTACTTATTTTACTAGAAAATTTGTATAGGATGCAAATTTTCAAATGTAAAATTTATATGTGATGACGAAGACCGGAGGAAGATCCGCTCGAGAAGACGAAGATTCAAGACCGAAGACATGTAATTAGATTACGATGTTTTTATTCTAGAAACAGTCCATGAACTGCATGTTGTTAGTTTTAGGTTGTGTATGTTTTCATATTGGATGACAAACAAACAAACCGACAAACCGCGCTTATAAACGGATTAATGTGCAATGTGTAACATATAATCGCGTTAATACTCCCACTTACAAACACTAAGTTATAAAGGTTACGAGGTTTCCTACCCTCCGTCAAACTCATGGAAAATTGAAATCTAAACCGGAATATTATTCTTTTGAGTATTTCGGGGTAATATTTTTGGGGGAAAGTTGATAAATTCCTAGAGTGCATTAGATGCCTTTGGTTGTGACAAATCAAACCCCTATAAACCGTATGGGTTGCCGGGTAAAATTCAATTGTCAGACTAATAGGAGGTGATGGTTTAAATAGATAGTTCAGCGAGCAATAGAAACCGAATGGGTTGAGGGCAAGTGAACTAGGGGTAAAATAAGATCGAATCATCCATTAGATGGGTTGGTGTTAGACACCACTTTATAAAGAATAATAGAATAGAAACCGTATGGGTTTCCCTCTATTAAACTTTGTAAAGAAATCGATCACCACTATGAAGTCACCCAAGACTTCCGGATTTAACATGGGAGTGTGTAAATGCCAATAAAATAATGGGGGCCGAGTTATGAATAAAGAAAGTCCTTAAATTCTTTACTCGGATCATAATTAAACAATCACTAACGAATCTTAAATTATTCTCTGCAGTTAACAAAACTCTCAATATAACAATGAACCCACTCGCTATACTACTTGAAAAGAACGTCCTGACTGGTCCGAACTATGTGGACTGGCTTCGGAAGTTGAGGATTGTCCTAACTATGGAAATGCTGTGATACGTCTTGGAGGCGGACATCCCAGCGGCTCCTGCAAGAAACCGAGCCAATCAGGAAGATGTCGATGCCCATGAGAAATGGGTAAAAGACGACATAAGAGTATGAGGGTACATGTTAGGCTCAATGACCAATGAGCTTCAACGTGCCCAAGAAAAGATGACGTCTTCGAGAGCCATCTTAGCGCACCTGGATGAGCTCTATGGAGAGCATAGCCGAACTGCTAGATATGAGATATCGAAGCAATTATTCGGCGCCAGGATGAAGGAAGGAGAGAGGTTTGGGGACCATATCCCCAAGATGATCTCGATGATTGAGAGATTGGAAGCTCTTGATTTTCAGATGCATGCATCTCTCCAAGCTGGCCTTATCCTGCAGTCACTTCCTGACTCCTTTTCCCAATTTTTCATGAACTTCAACTGCAATGAGATTGCATGTAACTTAGCTAGGCTAGTGAACAAACTGACGACTGCCCAGTGTCAGATGAAGGCAAAGGGAAAGAAAGCTGCACTTGTGATTTCTTCTGGGACTTGGAAGTCCAAAATAAGAAGAAAAAGAACAAGAAGCAGTTAGGTCCAATAACCAAGATCGATAAGGGAAAGGGCAAGGCCCCAATGGTTCAAAAGAGCAAGGGGGCCAAGAAAACGGATATATGCCTCAACTGCGGTGAGCTAGGCCACTGGAAGAGGTACTGTCCAAAGCTTGACCGTAATGCGCCTTCAGGTACGGAACTACTGGTTTTAGAAACAAATTGTTCTGTAACTGTATATTCTACTTCTTAGATACTTGATTCCGGTGCGAGTTCTCGCATTTGTACAATGAATCAGGATCTAGAACGAAGTAGGAAACTGTATTCAGGGGAGGTGATGGTCATCGTCGGAAGTGGGCATAGTGTCGAGGCTTGTGATATCGGATCCCTTATGTTGGATTTAGAATCTGGTTTTATTCTTACTTTAGATGATGTACTTGTTTTGCCAAGGGGCACAAGAATATTGTATCAATTCCGGTCATAGACCGAAAGGGATTTCACTTATTTATTGGAGATGGATCCTGTCGTATTTATTTCAGAAATAAATTGGTTGGTACTGCTACATTCTTAAATGGTTTATACCATTTAAATCTAAAGAATAAAACAACTGTGAACACTATAACTAGGAAGCGTGGTAGGGAAGAAACGAACCAAGCACTTAAGTGGCATCTTAGACTTGGTCATATTGATCAGACCAAGTTTCATAAAATGGAGAAAGATGAGCTTACGGGTCCATTGGGATAAGATCCCTATCCAACTTGTGAATCTTGCCTTCAAAGTAAAATGACTAAGTTACCCTTCGCAGGGACTTTTGAAAGAGCTGCTGATAAATTTGGATTGATCCATACCGACGTCTGTGGACCTTTTGAAGTGGCACGAGATGGCTTTCAGTATTTCATTACATTCACTGATGACCATACCAGGTATGGATTCCTGTACGTAATGAAACATAAGTCTGAAGCTTTTGATAAATTCAAGGAATTTAAAGCCCTAGTTGAAAATCAACCGTGTTAAGACTCTTCGGTCAGACCGAGGTGGTGAGTACATGAGTACCGAATTTGATGAGTTCTTAAAAGAACTAGGAATAGTGTTACAATTCACTCCTCCAGCTACTCCACAATTAAATTGTGTGTCAGAAAGAAGGAATCGAACCTTGTTGGACATGGTTCGCTCTATGCATAACTATACTGATCTACTGATTTATCTGTAGGGTTACACGCTCCATATTGTTGTGTATATATTGAACAGATGTCCTTCCAAATCCATTCCTAAGACTCCACATGAGATGTGGAGAGGTAGGAAACCAAGTCTTAGTCACATTAGGATTTGGGGATGCCCTGCTTATGTAAAGAAGACTAAAGTATAGAAATTGGAAGCTAGGTCTGTGAAAGGTCATTTCATAGGATATCCAAGGAATTCCATGGGATATATATTATACATGCACGAAGATCATAGGATCATCGTTTCTATACAAGCACACTTCCTGGAAGGTCAGTTTATTCAGGAAGGTGGGGCAGGTAGAAATATTCTTTGGAAGAAATAAAAGAAACACCAAATGAGACACATTGCAAGATATTAGAATCGAACCTTATAAAATACAAACACAACCTCGAAAGTCTAGTAGAATTTCTCATTTACCTGAGAGGTATGGATATCTGCATCAAGAGGAACTGGGTGTCCATGAGATGACAGAAAGTATTCAAGAGAATGATCCTTCTACATACTACCAAGTGATGGTAGATGTTGACTCCGCCAAGTGGCAAGAAGCTATGAAAGCTGAGATAGACTCAATGCATGCTAATCAGGTCTGGACTTTGGTAGATCCTCCTAAAGGCATAGTGCCTATTGGAAACAAATGGATCTATAAAAGAAAGACTCATAGAGATGGCAAGGTTGATACCTATAAGGCCAGTCTTGTGGCAAAGGGTTATTCCTAAAGAGAAGGAATCGATTACTTCGATACCTTCTCGCCTGTAGCTATCATTAAGTCTATTCACATGATGCTTTCCATAGTAGCCCACTTATATTATGAAATATGGCAAATGGATATGAAAACGGCATTCCTAAATGGACTCCTCGAGGAGGAGATTTACATGGAACAGCCTAAGGGATTCATATCTCAAACCAATATCCATAAACTATGCAAACTTCAGTATGCCATTTATGGACTGAAGCAAGTATCGCAGAGTTGGAATCTTCATTTTAATGTGACAGTCAAAGAGTTTGATTTTGTCTAAAACGAAGAGGATCCCTGTATTACAAGAAGGTTAGCGGGAGCGAAATTGCGTTCTTAATACTATATATATATGACATTCTACTTATTGGAAACGACGTAGGAATGCTCAGTTCTGTGAAAGCTTGGCTTTCTAAAGAGTTCTAAATGAAAGACTTGGGAGAAGCTACCTATATTCTGGGTATTCGCCTCTACCAGGATAGAGAAAAAATAATGTTAGGTCTTTCCCAAGCCCTCTATATAGAAAAGGACCTAAAGCGATTTAGGATGGAAGATTCTAAAAGAGGGTTCCTTCCTATGCAATATAGTGCAAAACTTTCCTTAGAGGTGTGTCCTCAAAGTGAGGAAGACAGAAAGGAAATTAGTAAGGTGCCCTATGCTTCGGCAGTAGGTAGCCTTATGTACGCTATGATTTGCACTAGACTGGACATTGCCTATGCTGTGAGCGTAGTAAGTTGGTTTCAGTCAAATCCAGGGTAGGAACATTGGACTGCTGTAAAGAACATTCTTAAGTACATTAGGAGGACTAAAGACTTGGTTCTTACATACGGCGGTGGAAAACTTAGAGTAATGGGTTATAAAGACTCAGATTTTTTTAGGGAACATTACACTGCAGAGAGTAGACACGACAAATATCGTTGCTGATCCACTTATCAAGCCACTATCTCAGAAGGTCTGATAGAGACATCTTGAGAGTATGGGTATTAGATACCATAGTTTGTGGCATTGAGTGAAAGTGGGAGATTGTTAGGAATATGCCCTCGAATGCCATTCAGAGGATGGGAGAGTGAGAGCATTGTATTGTAATTATGAATATTGAATAAGGCATATATTATTTCTATACTATTGTATATCACGGGCATTGTGATTTGGTATATAGAATAATTATCCTTGCATTTGAAAGAAAACATTATACTCCTTATGGAGATAAGGAGATAGGCACTGAAAGTGTTTAGATCTCGAATGCTTAACTGGTTCGCAAGTCGATAAAACTTAGTTGGGCAATAAGTTTAGGCAAGACTTGTATAACGTGTACTTTGACATGCAGAGTGCCGGTCTTCACTAAGGGTTAGTGGGAGCACATGTTATAGATATGCTAATGGGATTAGTGTACTCGAACACGACTCATCTCGATTTGATTGCATGGATATCACTCACGGATAGTCAATGACTGAATCGAAAGGTTGTGATAGGTATACGTGGACCTTTGACTTGAGGTTTCAGTAGGAGATGTGCTTGTGACATTAAGTTAGTCATTAGAGTAGTTCGATCCAATCGCCGGTTGGTGGGGTCAACCTCGAAATGCAACTTAATGGAAAAGTAACAGTCTCTACTGAATACCAAAATAGGATTCTTTCTCCTGTTAGTGAGCAGGTAAATGTCCTATGCGGTTAATGGCAAATGAGATCATAAGTCTTTGGCCAAAGCAGTTAGAGCTAGTTGTAATTGATACACGAGAGCTTGGTGATCTCGGTTTGCATTAATAGAAAGCATAGAGTCAAGTTATAGTAGGGTTTGACTTTACCGTGACCTTAATACTTGACCGGGACATATGATTGAAGGATTTATATGTATATGGTATTCACGACATAATGGTTTTGGAATGATCCTATCATTCGTTTTCAGTTAGGTTACGGTGTGGGCCACGATACTGGCTAAGTGGTGCTAACACTCATTGGATCCTCCCAATGCTAACTAAGACGAACCTACAGAGTCGCGGCACAGGAATTGACGACGGATTATATTTAGCTTATTCTCTCTTGGTTAATATTTGACATTGGATGTCTAATTCAATTTATTGGATAAATTAAATCGGTCTCGTTAATTAAATAAATTACTTGATAGTTAATTTATTCATATTATTTCTTAGAGAATATATTTTTGATATAATTAATTAATTAGATTAATATTGAAACATACCAAGGTTTGTCTATCGGATTAGATACACGAGGGTCCGTTTCACGGACCGAAACGAACCAACTTCTTTTTCTCCTCCATTAGCTGCCGCCCCTACCATTCATCAATTGACTTGGTGATTTTTTTTAAATGTGGGGACTTAATAATACATTTGATGTATTATTACTTCATTAATTATTCTTGGAATAATTGAGGAGGTGTGTGTTTTGTTTATAAAACAAAAACCATCTTCCTCATCAAATAAAGGAAAGGTGTAGCCGTGAGTTGAAAAGGAAAAGAGAGAAGGTTTTCTAAGTTTATACATTTTGAGTTCTAAGTGTATTTTGAGAGAAAACATTTTTTTATAAAATACTTAGCGTATTTATAAAAATATATATAAGTTAATTCTATCAATTTCTAGCCGTATACTTAGAGTATAAATTGATAGAAAAATTTTTCGGTCATCTTCCGACGCGTGATACGTAGAGTCACGGTGCTTTCGGTGCTCGGGAATTTCCAAAGGCTCGTTTGATTGGATTCGTGTTGTGCTCGGAATCAGGAAGATATTATCAAAGATCTACGAGGGTATGATCTCTTAATTTATCTTTGTCAATTTTATATTCGTTTATACGATGCTTGATCGATCCGTTTTGGGGTTTGGTTTATCTGGTTGGACCTATTTATTTTTCGCTGCGTATCTCGATTTTAATCACCGAATCCCAATACCTACAATCTTCAAGAAGAAAATGCAAAGGATGCTTGGTGTCCGGGCTACTAAACATTTTAAAATAACTTCAGAATCTAGTTCCACCTCAACTCTAGGCAGACGCCGTTCCCATGCAAAACCCAGGCCATCGCGGAGAGCCAAAAGTTCTGCAGTGTTGATGGAGACATCATAAATTTTCGTGAAAAGCCACCAATCCAGGCACCCTTATCATCCCTTATCAAACCACCTCCAGCAACTGACCCCGACACAATAAGAAGACTAGCGTCAGTATTCAATTTAAACAAAGAGGGGGAAGGGGGCTGTCAAACTATCCTCACTGCAAGGCGTTGGAAATGAAGCAACAAGCTTGCCCACATACTCCTTCACTCTACATGTTTCACTATTTCACAGTGGAATCTGCAACGAACACCCTTCGGATTAGCAAGAATAGTTCGACTATGAAGTAGGTCATTTGTTGCAAGTCTGTTGTGTTGGCAAAGCCACAAGAATGAACGTAATTTTGATTGGATTGTCAAATGCCAAATTTTCTTCCATCTACCTGCTTGCAAAAACTAGAGCTACATTGTCAAAGCCCTATATGTAGCTTTACATGAAAACTGACCATTGCATGCACCAAGTAAAGTCCGAGCATCTTTACCCCAACTTGAAAGCGGCATTGGGAAGTTTAAGATTTTAGTACAAAGACTGTTAGACAAAGGGGTGGTCAACGCTTTCAAACTCCAACCCTCAGACGGCGTCCAAAAATCCGCCATCCTCTTCTCGATATCAGTAGGATCAATATCATGTCCATGAGCATCCGCAAGTGATACAACACCCAACCGTTTATCAAACCAAAAAGATACACTTCGTCCGTCTCTGATACGCCTCCCGAAATAGGCCTCAAGTTTAGCGCAGCTCTTCACAAGGACCTTGAAGGCATTTGATTCGATACCACAGAGCATATACTATTGAATACTCATACATTTCAGTTACATTGACTTGCAAACTGAGAGCCAAATATTATTCTCCCCAGACAACAACTTCCAGCCTTCTTTAGTGAGAATTGCAATATTAACAACTCTGCTTCTCCTCAGACCAAGACCGCCCATAGCTTTCGGCTTAGTCACCATGTCCCAACCAACTAAGTGCAACTCACGCCTCTCTGGATCAGATGACCAGTTAAAATTCCTGTTAAGCTTGTTCCTCTCGAAAAAAATCTCCTCTTCTTGCTTCAAAGTAGAATTAAGAAGACCGATCATGTTCCTCTAAAAATTAAGAAGATTGTCAGTCACCACCTTCTCCGCCAAACTAATATGAATACCATTAATTCTTGCGAGAAGATGTCATTTGAGTCTGAAGACATTCCCAAAAGACTGATCATTCCAATATTTGAGAATTTTGGGCAGTTCATAGATAGCATTTTGAAGGGAATCACTGTCACTCCAGTTTTTCTTCATGACCTCATCACAACAAGAGCCCACCAACCAAGCATTTTCAAAATAGAATGGCCTTTCAGGTCGCGCCACCCAGCCCCCACACATAGTCAGGATGGGGCTGTGATCTGAGAAAGTTCTGGGAAGATTAATAACAATAGCATTTGGAAAGAGTTCCTTCCATACCAAATTCACAACAGAGTGATCCAAACTTTCCCATACACGTTATGCATCTCGTCGTTCATTGCACCATGTAAACGTTGGCCACTAGAAAACCAAATCAAAAAGATCACAACTGTCAATAGCGTTAAGAAACCTCTGACATCTCTAAAAAGTAGCTGGAAGTCTTCCTCTATTTTTTTGATATTAACAAAATATTGTTGAAACCCCCTGTGACACACCAGGGGTAAGAAACAGTGCGCGAAAAAACTGAAAGCCCCTTCCAGAACCGTGTTTTGTCCTCCACAGTAGGACGAACATAAGCACCCGAAAGGATCCAAGGTGCTAACCGAGGCTGAAGAATCTTAGCATGAATATATTGGTCACTAGAACTCAACACCCCCACATCAAAATTCACCCTGTCAAATAACATCCAAATACCATCAGAAGCTCCATTCCAAGAACAGAAAACATGGTTTGAAAATCCCAAACTCTTACCAATCCTGTTGGAAACATCCACACTAGCATGTGTTTCCAACAAAACGTAATATCCGATTTGTGCATATTATAAACAAGATCAAAATTGGATTTAAATCCTTCTTTCAACACACCACGAACATTCCAGGAAATAATCTTGAGAGACATATTCATAGACAATATGACAAAGGATACTTACTGGACCATGTCCACATCTTCTGTTGATCCGTCTTGAACATCGCACATCTCAGTTTCTATAATCTCATTTGATGACGGGTGACCTGGTGACATTAGAACCGCTCCTGGAACTACATAACCGTGCCTCACACGAGTGCGTCCAACATTAACCTTCCTGCTTATGTGCTTAGGGGGTAGCACAGATGTACTAGTTTCCTCAATATTAACACTTGCATTTGCATTGCTATCGAGAATATCAAACTTATTTCGAAGCTGTACATCAGTCTTATGCTGCAAGATTTGCATAGGTTCAGCAATAGCCTTCGGAGGTTGCACATTTATATCAAGTTCCCATAGTGGTTTTTGCTATTGATTCACTTTTTGAGGCTTTCCATTGTCCTTCGTGCTTATGGGTTTCTTCTTACTCCTCTTCATTAACATCCAAGGCCCGAATTCCGGCTTCTCAGAAACAGCCTCCTGCACCGCCCCTACATCATTAACACCTGTAGAATTAACATCATTCTCAGATGGAAATGTAGAATTGTCCACTGGAGCCTCGGCCCCAGAACTTTCTCCAGCTCCAGCACTCGCCACACCTATTTTCTCTCGCGCCGGTGCAATTGTCTTGAGAGTTACCAAAGTAAATTATTAATGTATAATGTTTTGAAAGAAAAAAAATAGGTTGGGGTATCTGTAGGTATTATTTCTGGAATATAGGGCCGGAACAGGGCGCGCCGCGGCACAGGAGGGAGTGTGCCGCGGCACACAATTTTTTCATCAAATCCTCCATCCCTCACTAGACTCTGGGCCGTGGCCCTCTGAAAACTCTACCTCCCACGCTGTACTCCGCGCGGTGGCATGCATCCTATGTGCCTCAGCCCCCGGGGAGCCTTCAACCGCCATTTTCTTGAGTGTGCCGCGGCACACACTGTCTGGGTCGTGGCACATGAAGTCAACTCAGCTAGGATGTTCTTTTTAGCAGCGTTTTTGATGCGGTTTACTTCACTTCTTCACATCATTTTGAGAGACTTCATACACAAGAGATAGAGGTACAAGAGAGAAGAAAAATAGAGAGATATACTTGTTCGACTTCCCAGAGTTGTACCGATCGGATCGTGTGATATTTTGGCAAGAGCTTGGTAGCGATTGGGTAAATTTTTTCACCGGAGTAGATCGAGGTTTTGAGTCCGGAAGTTCTGGTAATTTGTTAGCTTTTTGTGTAAGCTATTTACGGTGTTTTTATTTATCGATCTTGTTGTTGTTTTTGTGTATTCCAAATACTTGAAGATTATTTATTACCAAGTATTTGAAGATTATCGTTGTATACCTCTAGTTTGTATTAGGGACGAATCATGTATTGTGAATTGGTGATAGTGGATTTAAGCTGCTTTGGTCCCGTGATTTTTACTCTCGTCTGAGGGGTTTTACACGCTAAAAATTGTGTCTCGTTGTGTATTGTTTTTGATATCATTTGTATTGCTTGTCGACTTGTATTTGATTTACTCTACTTGTTGGTAACCTCAAAGTTACAATTGAGATTGGGAAATTTGTCAAACGAGGTTCCGCATTTTCGTTGTGACGTTTTTGTGTCATTTTACCCAACAAAGTGGTATCGGAGCCACGTTGTTTCATGGTTGTATTATCTCAATTATAAGATTGAAGCCAATACAAGTAGAATGGTGAATTTGAATGGTTCGAACTACCATGTATGGAAGGGCAAGATGGAAGACCTTTTATATGTGAAGGATTATTATCTACTGGTCTTTAGAAAAGACAAACCAGAAGGCAAGTACAACCCGGATTGGGCTATTTTGCATCACCAAGTGTGTGGCTATATTCGACAATGGGTTGATGATAATGTGTTGAATTATATTAGTGGAGAAAAGGACGCTCGAGAATTATGGCACAAGCTCGAGCAATTGTATGCACGGAAGATGAGGAATAATAAGCTATTTCTCATTAAACAAATGATGAACCTAAAATATCGAGATGGGACTCCTCTGTCGGATCATTTGAATGTATTCCAAGGCATCATTAATCAACTTGCAGGAATGGGCATTAAATTCGAAGAGGAGGTTCAAGCTTTGTGCTTGTTGGGCACTTTGTCGGATACTTGGGAGACGTTTCGTACGTTGTTGTCTAACTCTGCCCCTGATGGTGTCATTTCGATGGAACTTGCAAAGGGGAACATGCTGAACGAGGAGGTCTGAAGAAAGTCACAGGGATCTTCGTCACAGTCGGATGTTCTTGTTACCGAAAGGCGGGGGAGAGGTCAAAGCAAGGGTCCGAGTAATAGAGGGCCACAAAGAAGTAATTCTATAGGGAAGTATGCCAATATTGAATGCTACCATTGTGGTAAGAAAGGGCATACGAAGAAATTTTGCCGACAACTAAAGAAGCAAAATCACCAAGACGGGGAGAACACTCAGAAGAAGGAGAGCGGGAGTAGTGAAAAAGCCGAAGTAAATACTACTACCGAGGAGTTCCTTGTATGTCGCGATTATGACATGGTGAACTTTGCCAGAGATGAGTGGAGTTGGGTGGTCTACAGTGGAGCTACGTGTGATGTTACATCACGCAGGGATTTCTATTCCTCTTATACTCCAAGTGACTATGGAATAGTCAAGATGGGTAATGATGGGTTATCTAAGATTGTTGGAGTAGGAGACGTACACTTGAGGTTCGACAACGGTGTGGACCTTGTTTTTCATAATGTGAAACATGTTTCGGATATGAAGCTAAATGTGATTTTCGTTGGCTTACTCGATGATGATGGATATTGTAGCGGTTTTGGCAAGGGAGTGTGGAAACTCACTCGAGGTTCCTTGATTTTCGGAAGAGGAGAGAATATAGGGAAACTTTACGTGACATACCCAAAGGTCATGATTAATGCCGTGAACACAGTGGACGATAATGACATGACCAAGCTATGGCATAAGAGGCTCGGTCACATGAGCGAGAAAGGGATGGCGCTATTGTCAAAAAAAGAGGTGTTATCCGGGGTTCACGATGTACATCTTAAAAGGTGCTCTCACTGTATAACTAGGAAGCAAAGGAGAGTCACTTTTTAGATCCATACCCCTTCACGGAAGGAAAATATTCTTGATCTTATACATGCCGATGTTTTTGGTCTTATGAAGACTAGGACGCTTGGTGGTTGCCTATGCTTTGTCACATTCATCGACGATCATTCGAGGAATGTGTGGGCATACACCTTAAAGACCAAAGATCAAGTTCTGGATGTTTTTAAACAGTTTCATGCTTCGGTGGAGAGAGAGACCGGAAAGAAGTTGAAGTGTATTCGGATGGATAATGGTAGAGAATACACTGGGCCTTTTGATGAGTATTGTCGAGAGCAAGGGATCCGACATCAAAAGATGCCACTGGAGACTCCACAACTTAATGGCTTGGCGGAGAGGATGAATCGGACTTTGGTTAATAGAGCTCGATGTTTTCTCTCACATGCCGGATTACCAAAGTCATTTTGGGAAGAAGCTTTGAACATGGCGGTTCATGTGATAAATTTGACGTCGTGTCTTCCTTTGAAGTTTGACGTCCCGGATAAAGTGTGGAGCGGTAAAGACATTTCATATCGCCACGTACGGGTTTTCGGATGTAAAGCATTTGTACATATTCCGAAAGATGAGTGGTCGAAGCTTGATTCCAAGATGAAGCCATGTATTTTATTGGCTATGTTCTTGATGAGTTCGGGTATAGATTGTATGACCCGATGACTAAGAAGCTTGTTCGTTCGAGAGATGTTGTTTTTGTTGAAGATCAAATGATGAAGGATGTTGAGAATGGAGAGTCGGATCCACAACATGATTATGATCTTATTGATTTGGACCGCGTTCCTCCACAGCATGTTGACACACCCGGTGGAGATGATGGCCAAAACAATGAACAACAAGATGCCGGTGATAATGATGAGTTGGTACAAGATGATACCGATGGAGTTCATCCCGAGATACTCGTGACGAACATACCATAATTTGTTCCACTTAGACGGTCGACGAGGGACCGTCATCCCTCCACTCGTTATTCGGCCGATGAGTATGTTTTATTCACCGACGAGGGAGAGCCCGAATATTTTGAGGAGGCTATGAAGGATGAGAACAAGAAGGAGTGGATGGATTTCATGCAATATGAGATGAGTTTGTTGCATGAGAACAATACATACGAGTTGGTAAAGTTGTCGAAGGGCGAGAGAGCTTTTAGAAATAAATTGGGGTATAAGGTGAAGTCGGAGGAGCATACTTCATTGCCCGGATGCAAAGCTAGACTCATAGTCAAGGGTTTTAGTCAAAAGAAAGGCATTGATTTTGACAAGACTTTTTCTCTAGTTGTGAAGGTATGATCGTTTCGATTGGTCCTTGGTATAGCGGCTAGTCTTGAGCTTGAGATTGAGAAAATGGATGTCAAGACGGCATTTCTTCATGGAGACCTCGATAAAGAGATATATATGAAGCAACTTAAAGGGTTTCAGGTTAATAGAAAAGAGGATTATGTTTGTAGACTCCCTAAGAGTCTATATGGCTTGAAGCAAGCACCACGGCAATAGTATAAAAAGTTCGAGTCAGTTATGGGGGAGCAAGGCTATCGGAAGACGACCCTGGACCATTGAGTGTTTTTTAAAAAATTTGGAGATGATGATTTCATCATCTTATTGCTTTATGTGTATGACATGTTGATCATTGGCAAGAATGTCGAAAGGATTGCCAATTTAAAGAGAGAGTTGAATAAGTAGTTTGCAATGAAAGACTTGGGGCCCGCTAAGCAGATTCTATGGATAAGATTCACTCAGGATAGAGTAGCCCAAAAATTGCACATGTCACAGGAGCAGTACATCGAGAAGGTGCTTAAGCAGTTTAAAATAGATAAAGCTAAAGTTGTTAGTTCGCCTCTTACTAACAATTTTAAATTGACGAGTAAGGATTGCCCTACGATGAAGGAAGAGATTGAGGAAATGGATAGAGTTCCTTATGACTCTGTGGTCGGGAGTTTGATGTATGCCATGGTATGTACGAGGCCCCACATTTCTCATGTCGTTGGAGTGGTGAGCCGTTTTCTATCGAATCCGGGAAAGAAGCATTGGGAAGCCGTAAAGTAGATATTTAGATATTTACAGGGTACTTCCAAATTGGGGATCACATTTGGAAATGGGAAAGCTATTCTTGTTGGTTATACCGATTCGGATATGGCAGGTAATGAAGATAACTGAAAATCCACATTCGATTATTTGATGACGTTTGCAGGGGAAGCCGTGTCATGACAATCGAGATTGCAAAAGTGTGTTGCCTTGTCAACAACGGAGGCCGAATATATTGTGGCGGCGGAAGCGAGTAAAGAGCTCTTATGGTTGAAAATGTGTTTACAAGAGCTAGGCTTCCGACAACGATGTTATGTGGTTCTTTGTGATAGTCAGAGTGCGATTCATTTGGCGAAGAATGCGACTTTTCACAAGAGACAAAACATATCGATATAACATATCACTGGATTCGAGATGCATTGGAGGATGGTTTGTTTGAACTTGATAAAGTTCACACCGATGATAATGGTTCCGATATGTTAACTAAGGCGTTGAGTAGAGAGAAGGTAAATATATGTTGTTCGATCTCCGGGATGGCGAACTCTTCTTATATTTCGGAAAGGGGGAGATTTGCAGGAGTTATTTCCGAAATATAGGGCCGGAACAGGGCACGCCGCGGCACACAATTTTTTCATCAAATCCTCTATCCCTCACAGGACTCCGGGCCGTGGCTGTAACACCCCCGATGTATTCAGGAATATTACAGCGCCGTAAATCCTTTACATAAGAATTTACAAGGCAGAAGAAATGAAAAGACAATAAAAATACCAACAAACAACGGGAGCATAAAAATTACAACACGAGTCTGAAAACAGTACCGAAGGACAAACGTCAAATAGTAAATATTAATACATGACCAAATCCAACATCACAAATGACAGCGTACTCGAGTACATTATTGAAAACAACGCAAACATACGACAAAGCAATCCGGCCATAACATCACTCTGCACCCTCGTCGTCATGCAACTCTAGTGGTTGTTTTCCCGCTCTCCGGGACCCTGAACAAAAACAAATGTTCACCCCCGAAGGGGTTAGCACAATGATGCTAGTACAAGTACGATAATTATACAACAATGATTTATTCAACAATCCCTGGATAATAACATCAACAGTATCAACAATAATCACGACAAGTCTCTCCAACGAGAAACAGTAACAATGTACAACATATCATATCAATCTCAACATACTCGTGGTATTCCAACGATCCATCGCATATAGCTATAGATTCCCATAATGATCCCGTCGGACCAACGCATGGTGGAAATACCTGTCCAACGATCCAGCGCACACAGCTATAGATTCCCATGATGATCCCGTCAGACCAACACATGGTGGACAAACAATCGCAACACATATACACAATACAACAATCAATATAATCGACATCAATGCGAATAATTGTAATTAAAGTACTTTCCTTATATAGGTGGCAAGAGATAAATACTCCAACGAATCCAACAAACTCGAAGGTCGCTCCTTCGAATAATCGTTCGCAAACCTCGAACCTTAAACAAATAGAAAAAATAATGACAACTCAACATTACATAGCAATTTAAACGTACGAACATCTAACATCCTAAACTATGGCCGGAAGTTGCCGATACTATGGATCCTGTCTGATTCTCTTCATATCGGGCGTTATATACTAAATATAATGTACGTTAAGTCCGTGCCTTAGCGTACGCAAGCTCCTATGCCTAACGTACTCTAAGCTTGTATTTTACAAGGTTCTCTGATCAGGCAACTTGTCTCACCTGATTCCATAACGTACGTAAAGCATGATAACATAGCGTACGTTAAGTCTGTGCCTTAGCATACGCAAGCTCCTATGCCTAGCGTACGCTAAGCTTGTATTTGACAAGGTTCTCCGATCAGGCGACTCGTCTCACCTGATGCCATAACGTACGTAAAGCATGATACTTAGTGTACGTTATGCTTATGAACACATTGAGGTACAAATGCTGGTGTCTACGATTTCAAGGATATTCATCAAACC
The DNA here is from genome assembly GCA_033398695.1 of Orobanche coerulescens. Lineage (NCBI taxonomy): Eukaryota > Viridiplantae > Streptophyta > Magnoliopsida > Lamiales > Orobanchaceae > Orobanche > Orobanche coerulescens. The sequence continues at coordinate 18,361,602 of CM065814.1, read as the reverse complement.
GATATAGTTCTATACTTCAATCCTCATTCATGGTTCGGTCATTTATATAACTCGTATCAAAGGTATGATAAAACAAATACTAACACAATTTCCAAGGAAGATGAAATAACTGTGTTCTAGGTTCAATTCGATTATCCTTATCAATCCATTCTAACGAAGAATATATCGAAGTTTAGCCAATCAAACACCTCTTACGAAAATACGAAACGTTCTTGGTGAAACTCCTAAAGTTCATCTTCTTGAATACTTTGATTCTAGGTGATGATAATAACAAGTCTTGATCATTTCGAAAACATTATACAATGTAAGTTTACAATCTCAGAAAACTTCTCCCTACTTGTTCAACATAACGAGGCTCGGACTATAATGCTCTTAGCAATGGTAAACCTAAGCATAATCATTTCAACTTCCTTAAACATGGTGTTCGGTCAAGTAAGTCATCCATGGGATCAAATAATCTCAGTAGCATGTTCATAATATTCTTAAGAACACGAATTCAAGGTTGAGTTTTGTATCAACATACCTTAATATGAAGAAAACATCAAGGCAATCGGTAGAATCCAACACCGGAAGTTTGAGCACCAATCCAAGATGTCTTACTTCTTCAACAACCAAGTAGAGAGGCCAATATACTAGTTTTGTAAGGTTGGAAGCTCTGGGGAGAGGTAAGGTTTGGATAAAATGAGTGAAAGAATGAAATGGCGTAATGTCCTATTTATAAAACTCAGATCGTTACGTACGTTAGCCTCCCAATATTACGTATGTTATGCCCTTAGCATACGCTATATGACAGATTTAGTGCATGCTATCGTCCGATAGTAGCTACTATCTAATTTCTGACCTCCTTAACGTAGGTTTTTATGTACGTAATGAGCTATGAGTAGCGTACGCTATCTCGGTCCTTTAGCGTATGTTAATCCTTGTTGACTTGCTTTTTCAAAAAGTTGTCCGGGCCATGCGGGGAATCTTATCATTGTCCCCGTCCCAAGGTGGCCCATGTGCCTACCAACCCTATCTTTATAACTGTACATTATGTACGCTATGCTTCGTTCATCGCGTACACTATCCTCAGTCCATAACGTAAGTTAAGCTCATCAGTTAGTGTACGTTATGACGTAGCTCCATGCATAAAATTGCAACTTCTTCCTTATATGATCATGACTGTTTGGAATACGAATATGTAAAAATCACACTTCGATTATAGATACCACAAAGTCGAATAATACAAGGTTCAAATACAGATAAAAATACTCAACAATTATCCGAATATTACATACTATCCCTCTAAAAAGGAGTTTCATCTCAAAACTTAAGACGAAAATAATTCTGGGTATCCAGACATTATACTGTTCTCTGTCTTCCAAGTGGCTTCTTCAACTCCATGTCGTGACCATTGAACTTTAACCAAAGTGATTGGTTTATTCCTCAATTGTTTGACTCGACTCTCGAGTATGTTGATTGGTTTATCTTCGAATGTGCCATCCTTAAAGACTTCGATCTCGCTGAAATCAATTACATGATTGGGATTTGTGATGTATTTCCGTAACTGAGACACGTGAAACACATTATGAACATGAATTAGCAACGGTGGTAAGGCCAACCTGTACGCCAACTCCCCAATTCTCTCAAGAATCTCGAATGGTCTGATATATCTCGAACTCAACTTTCCTTTCCTCCCGAAACGAAAAATCCCCCGAGTAGGAGAAACCTTTAAAAGCACGTGGTCCCCAATTCCAAATTCCAACGGGCGACGGCGCACGTCTGCATAAGATTTCTGCCGACTCTGGGTAGTCAACAGCCTTTCACGAATCAAGGCTACCTTCTCTCGAGTATGTACTATCAACTCCAGTTCCGTACCGATCAAGTCTGACGAATCATCCCAACATAGGGGTGATCTACATATCCTCCCGTATAATGCATCAAAAGGTGACATCTTAATGGAAGTATGCCAACTATTGTTGGAAGTGGATTCAATCAATGGTAGATGAACTTCCCACTCAGTCGACCAATCTAGGGCACAAGCTCTCAGCATGTCTTCCACTGTTTGAATAGTCCTTTTGGACTGTCCATCTGTCTGCGGTTGATAACCTGTGCTAAAGTTTAGCTCGGTTCCTAAGGCTCTATGAACGCTTTCCAAAAGTGTGACACGAAGCGACCGTCTCAGTCAGAAATAATGGTCTTCGGCATACCATGCAATCGGACTATCTCCACAATAAACACTCGTGCCAACTTCTCTGGTCCCCAAGTATCCTTAATGCCCAGAAAATGAGCCGAATTGGTTCGGCGATCAACTATCACCCAAATCATGTTCATCCATGTTCTGGTCTTCGGCATATTAGTGATAAAGTCCATCGATATATCTTCCCACTTCCATTCAGGAATTGGAAGTGGCTTCAACATTCCAGTGGGTCGTTGATGTTCGATCTTAACCTACTGAAAAGTTAAACACTTCGAGACATATTCCGCCACATCTTTCTTCATATTGCCCCACCAAAAATTCTGCTTCAAATCCTTATACATCTTACTGGTGCCCGGGTGAATAGAATAGGGCGTACTGTGAGCTTCATTCATGATTGTTTGCTTCAAAACATCAACATCGGTAACACAAAGTCGACTCTGGAATCTCAAAACTCCATCATCATAAATCACAAATCCTGGGGCCTTACCCTTGCTCACTTCATCACGTAACTGTATCACCAGAGGGTCATCTACTTGATTAGATTTGATTTCTTCGGCTAACGACGAAGTTAATTCCATCACACACAGTTGCCCTTGGACTCCTTGCAACCACACTTCAATTCCCTCACGAATCAACACTCGTTGAATGCTGGACTGGGAGGTGAGAGTCTCCAGCATCGGAATAGAAATGGCTTTGCGGCTTAGTGCATCGGCCACTACATTTTCTTTGCCAGGGTAATAAAGAATCTCCAAATTATAGTCTTTAATCAATTCTAGCCATCTCCTCTGTCGCATGTTTAACTCTTTTTGACTAAATATCTATTTGAGGCTCTTATGATCTGTGAAGATCTAACAGTGAGTCCCGTACAAATAATGTCTCCATATCTTCAAGGCGAAAACAACAGCTGCCAGCTCCAAATCATGAGTTGGATAATTACTTCATATGGTTTCAACTATCGTGAGGCCTAGGCGATCACTTTCTCATTCTGCATCAATACACATCCGAGACCTTGGTTTGAAGTGTCACTGTAAACTACGAACCCTTCAGTTCCTTGAGGTAGTTCTAAAGTTGGTGCCGTCGTCAATCTCTTCTTCAATTCATCAAAACTGACCTGACATATATCGTTCCAATCAAACTTTTGGGTTTTCTGCAGTAATCGAGTAAGTGGGCGGGTAATTTTGGAAAACCCTTCCACGAACCGACGATAATACCCAGTAAGCCCTAAGAAACTCCTGACTTCCTTCACATTCTTAGGAGACTTCCAATCCAAGATTGCCTCGACTTTCTGGGGATCTACTCGGACTCCTTCCGCTGATACCACATGATTGAGGAACATCACTTCCTTTAGCCATAATTCGCACTCAGAAACTTTGGCATATAACTGCTCGCTTCTCAAGAGGTCCAAAACAATCCGTAAGTGCTGCGCATGCTCTTCCGGACTCTTGGAATAAACCAGAATATCATCGATAAACACAACTACGAATTTTTCCAAATACTCTATGAACACTCGATTCATTAACTGCATAAACACAGCAGGCACGTTAGTGAGACCAAACGGCATTACCACAAATTCATAATGTTCGTAACGAGTTCTGAATGCTGACTTCGGACATTGGATTCCTTAATCCTCAATTGATGATATCCCGATCTCAAATCGATCTTGGAAAATACTGTTGCTCCTTGCAACTGGTCAAACAAATCATCAATCCGTAGCAACGGGTACTTGTTCTTGATCATTATCTTGTTCAACTCCCGATAGTCAATACATAATCGAAGTGATCCATCTTTCTTTCGGACAAAAAGAACTAGTGCACACCAGGGTGAAACGCTTGGCTGAATATAGCCTTTGTCCACTAACTATTCTTGTTGCTACTTCAAATCATACATTTCGGTAGGTGCCATATGATACGGCGCCTTAGAAATCGGTGTAGCTCCTGGTTCTAGCTCGATGGTAAACTCTACATCTCGTTGTGGAGGTAGTCCAGGTAAATCGTCAGGGAAAATGTCTGGAAATTCACTCACAACAGGAATGGATGAAAGCTCTACTTTCCCATCTTCTTTCTTCATTGCGTAACACCAGTATCCATCACAACCCTGTTTTAGCAGTTTGACGGCTTTCACAGCTTTAATCACTTTCCCTGAGCTTCCTGGTCTCCATCCCTCGAATAATAATTCGGAACCATATTCAGCTATCATCGAGATATTCCTATTCCGGTAGTTCACAATAGCTCCATTATCGATTAAGCCAATTATCTCCGAGAATCAGATCGTCTACTTGCATATCTATCACAATCAGATTTGAGGGCCACTCTCTGCCTCCAATTGATACATGAAATCTCTAATTTCTAAGTTCCCTACAATTCTCTATCGACTCGGTAAACCCACAACATAAGGCTCACATTCATGAAAACAAGAAATGTTCAAACGATTAACACAGGACAATGATATAAACGAGTGTGTAGCCCCTGTATCGAACAAAACACTAACTGGTTGTGAAAAGATCTGAACGGTACCTGATGCAACGGCGGCATCCTGATCGTCTGCCCTCCTCATCCCGTAAAGGCATGGGAGAATGGATCCAGCACTCGGTGCTCCCTTTCGGTCGAACTGTCCTCTGCCTCGTCCTCGACCAAAACTCTAGGGTAATTGGACACTACTGCATCTGTGGAACACTTGCTTTCTTCTGAGCCGGCTGCGAAGTACGAGCTCCATTTAACTTAGTGGCATCCCTGTAGAACATTTCATGATGCCCCTCCTATACGCAATCATAACATGTCACTGGAGAACGGAAGCAATCACGCCAAAGATGTCCTGGGCGGCCACAGTTAAAACAGCTTTTGACCACTTCTGTTGGTGTTGATACTGATATGAAGTTCTTTCCGCCTTCTGATGGGTGCGGGGGCCTCTTAAACAAATGAAATAATGACTGCGCCTTACGGGGTCCACTACTCTTTTGCTCTGTGAAACTACCAGAGAATTTCTACTTCTTGGACTCCGAGAACTTTTCCATAGCTACTTCTTTCATTTCATACGCTAGGGCTTTGTCTTGGTACTGGCGGAGAGTGGTGCATTCAAAACCTGACATGTATCTCTGTATTTCCGGCTTCATTCTCATATCAAAGTGAATCATAATTTCTGCATCGGTTCTGACTAGGTGTCGAACAAACGCCAGCTGCTGATTAAACGTTTTAATCGCCTGAGCCACTGGCACATCCGACGGCTGCGCAGAGAAAAATTCCCAAACTTTAGCTTCCCTCACCGGACGAGGGCAGTACTGAGCTTCCATCATGAGTTTGAACTCTTCCTAACTGGCATCATGATCAAAAGGTCGGATGGCTACCCACCATTCGGACGCTTCTCCTATCAGAAAGTACTGGGCAATAGGAGCTTTCCGATCGTCTGGGCAGTTAATCCCTGCGAATATTTTCTCTATCTATCTCAACCAGTGGTCCCATGTCGGTGTCTCATAAAATCCATCGAATTTTGGCAGGTGCATCTTCGCCACCTATTGTAGCCATTTGTCTCCCCAATTTCCCAACTCTGGGATGCCTTGCTGTCTTTCTCCTGGCTGCAATCCTACCGCCACTTACATCATGTCCACAACTTGAGCAAATTGAGTCATCTGGTTGACCACCTGACGAAGGATGTTAGGAATGGCAGGATCTGCATTTTTCTCCACTGTCTGTTCTCGTTCATTATTGACAGACTCTTGCAGTTCGCCAGAATTGGAGTGAGCCTGATTTGACAGCGAATCAGAAACAGAAGGTCAAGCTTCTCTCTCAGCATTCCTACGTCCGCGTCTACAACCGCGATCACGTCCACATCCTCCCCTCAACATACTGTAAGCATAAACACTCAATATACAGGAAGTAATATCGTCCTAACGTTCAAGTATAAAAACTTACATCATGTAAAAGACAAGACAGAGTTTAGGAAACCTACAACCACCGCTCGCACAAAGACGTAGGTAGTACAATGATGTTATGCGCGGTCAGTTACCTTAAAAGACATGTCGACCCCTATTTTAACCCAATGGCCAAGATATCCATAATCTTAGCTCTGATACCATATTCTGTAACACCTCCGATGTATTCAGAAATATTACAGCACCGTAAATCCTTTACGTAAGTATTTACAAGGCTTAATAAATGAAAAGACAATAACAATACCAACAAACAATGGCAGCGGAAAAAATACAACATGAGTCTGAAAACAGTACCGAAAGACAAACTTCAAACAGTAAATATTAATACATGACCAATCTAACATCACAAATGACAGCGTACTCGAGTACATTATTGAAAACAACACAAACATACGACAAAGCAATCCGGTCATAACATCACTCTACACACTCGTCGTCATGCAGCTCTAGTGGTTGTTTTCCCGCTCTCTTGGACCCTGAACACAAACAAATGTTCACCCCCGGAGGGTTTAGTACAAGTACGATAATTATACAACAATGATTTATTCAACAATCCCTGAACAATAAAATCAACAGTGTCAACAGTAATCACGACAAGTCTCTCCAATGAGAAACAGTAACAATGTACAACATATCATATCAATCTCAACATACTCGTGGTATTCCAACAATCCAGCGCATACAGCTATAGATTCCCATGATGATCCCGTCGGACTAACGCATGGTGGAAATACCTGTCCAATGATCCAACGCACACAGCTATAGATTCCCATGATGATCTCGTCGGACCAACGCATGGTGGACAAACAATCGCAACACATATACATAATACAACAATCAACATAATCGACATCAATACGAATAACTGTAATTAAAGTACTTGCCTTAGAAAGGTGGCAAGAGATAAATATTTAAACAACTCCAACAAACTTGAAGGCCGCTCCTTCGACTAATCGTTCGCAAACCTCAAACCTTAAACAAATAGGAAAAATAATGACAACTCAACTTTACGTAGCAATTTAAATGTACGAACATCTAACGTCCTAAACTATGGCCGGAAGTTGCCGATACTATGGATCTTGTTTGATTCTCTTCATAACGGACGTTATATACCAAACGTAACGTACGTTAAGTCTGTGCCTTAGCGTATGCAAGCTCCTATGCCTAGCATACACTAAGATTGTATTTGACAAGGTTCTCTGATCAGGCAACTTGTCTCACCTGATGCCATAACGTACATAAATTATGATAATGTAACATACGTTAAGTTTGTGCCTTAGCGTACGCAAGCTCCTATGCCTAGCGTACGCTAAGCTTGTATTTGACAAGGTTCTCTGATCAGGTGACTTGTCTCACCTGATGCCATAACATACGTAAAGCATGATACTTAGCGTACGTTATGCTTATGAACACATTGAGGTACAAATGCTGTTGTCTACGATTTCAAGGATATTCATCAAACCGATATAGTTCTATACTTCAATCATCATTCATGGTTCGGCCATTTATATAACTCGTATCAAAGGTATGATCAAACAAATACTAACACAATTTCGAAGGAAGATGAAATAACCATGTTCTAGGTTCAATTCGATTATCCTTAACATCATCAATCCATTCTAACGAAGAATATATCGAAGTTTAGCCAATCAAACACCTCTTACGAAAATACGAAACGTTCTTGGTGAAACTCCTAGAGTTCATCTTCTTGAATACTTTAATTCTAGGTGATGATAATAACAAGTCTTGATCATTTCGAAAACATTATCCAATGTAAGTTTACAATCTCAGAAAACTTCTCCCTACTTGTTCAACATAATGATACTCGGACTATAATGCTCTTAACAATGGTAAACCTAAGCATAATCATTTCAACTTCCTTAAACATGGTGTTCGGTCAAGTAAGTCATCCATGGGATCAAATAATCTCAGTAGCATGTTCATAATATTCTTAAGAACACGAATTCAAGGTTGAGTTTTGTATCAACATACCTTAATATGAAGAAAACGTCAAGGCAATCGGTAGAATCCAACACCAGAAGTTTGAGCACCAATAAAAGATATCTTACTTCTTCAACAACCAAGTAGAGAGGCCAATATACTAGTTTTGTAAGGTTGGAAGCTCTAGGGAGAGGTAAGATTTGGATAAAATGAGTGAAAGAATGAAATGGTGTAATATAAAACTCAGATTGTTACGTACGTTAGCCTCCCAATATTACGTATGTTATGCCCTTAGCATACGCTATATGACATATTTAGTGCGTGCTATCGTTCGATAGTAGCTACTGTCTCATTTCTGACCTCCTTAACATAGGTTGTTATGTACGTAATGAGCTATGAGTAGCGTACGCTATCTCGGTCCTTTAGCGTATGTTAATCCTTGTTGACCTACTTTTTCAAAAAGCTATCTGGCCACGCAGGGAATCTTATCATTGTCCCTGTCCCAAGGTGGCCCATGTGCCTACCAACCCTATATTTCTAACTGTACGTTATGTACGTTATGCTTCGTTCATAGCGTATACTATCCTCAGTCCATAACGTAAGTTAAGCTCATCAGTTAGTGTACGTTATGACATAGCTGCATGCATGAAATTGCAACTTCTTCCTTATATGATCATGACTGTTTGGAATACGAATATGGGAAAAATCACACTTCAATTATATATACCACAAAGTCGAATAATACAAGGTTCAAATACAGATAAAAATACTCAACAATTATCCGAATATTACATACTATCCCTTTAAAAAGGAGTTTCCTCTCAAAACTTAAGACGAAAATAATTCTGGGTATCTAGACATCATACTGTTCTCTGTCTTCCAAGTGGCTTCTTCAACTCCATGTCGCGACCATTGAACTTTAACCAAAGTGATTGGTTTATTCCTCAATTATTTGACTCGAGTCTCGAGTATCTTGATTGGTTTGTCTTCGAATGTGCCATCCTTAGCGACTTCGATCTCGCTGAAATCAATTACATGACTGGGATCAGTGATGTATTTCCGTAACTGAGACACATGAAACACATTATGAACATGAATCAGCGACGGCGGTAAGGCCAACCTGTACGCCAACTCCCCAATTCTCTCAAGAATCTCGAATGATCCGATATATCTCGAACTCAGCTTTCCTTTCCTCCCGAAACAAAAAATCCCCCGAGTAGGAGAAACCTTTAAAAGCACGTGGTCCCCAATTCCAAATTCCAACGGGACTATCAACTCTAGTTCCGTCCTGATCAAGTCTAACGAATCATTCCAACACAGGGGTGATCTACATATCCTCCCGTATAATGCGTCAAAAGGTGACATATTAATGGAAGTATGCCAACTATTGTTGTAAGTGGATTCAATCAATGGTAGTGAACTTCCCACTCAGTCGACCAATCTAGGGCACAAGCTCTCAGCATGTCTTCCACTGTTTGAATAGTCCTTCGGACTGTCCATCTATTTGCGGTTGATAAGATGTGCTATAGTTTAGCTCGGTTCCTAAGGCTCTATGAATCGCTTTCCAAAAGTGTGACATGAAGCAACCGTCTCAGTCGGAAATAATGGTCTTCGGCGTACCATGCAATCGGATTATCTCCACAATAAACACTCGTGACAACTTCTCTGGTCTCCAAGTATCCTTAATGCCCAGAAAATGAGCCGAATTGGTTAGGCGATCAACTATCACCCAAATCATGTTCATCCATGTTCTCGTCTTCGGCATATTAGTGATAAAGTCCATCGATATATCTTCCCACTTCCATTCAGGAATTGGAAGTGGCTTCAACATTCCAGTGGGTCATTGATGTTCGATCTTAACCTACTGACAAGTTAAACACTTCGAGACATATTCCGCCACATCTTTCTTCATATTTCCCCACCAAAAAATCTGCTTCAAATCCTTATATATCTTACTGGTGCCCGGGTGAATAGAATAGGGTGTAATGTGAGCTTCCTTCATGATTGTCTGCTTCAAAACATCAACATCAGGAACACAAAGTCGACTCTGGAATCTCAAAACTCCATCATCATAAATCACAAATCCTGGGGCCTTACCCTTGCTCACTTCATCACGTAACCGTATCATCAAAAAGTTATCTACTTGCTTAGATTTGATTTCTTCGGTTAACGACGTAATTCCATCACACACAGTTACCCTTGGACTCCTTGCAACCACACTTCAATTCCCTCATGAATCAACACTCGTTGAATGCTGGACTGGGAGGTGAGAGTCTCCAGCATCCGAATAGAAACGGATTTGCGGCTTAGTGCATCGGCCACTACGTTTGCTTTGCCTGGGTAATAAAGAATCTCCAAATTATAGTCTTTAATCAATTCTAGCCATCTCCTCTGCCGCATGTTTAACTCTTTCTGACTAAATATGTATTTGCGACTCCTTTGATCTGTGAAGATCTGACAGTGAGTCCCGTACAAATAATGTCTCCATATCTTCAAGGCGAAAACAATAGCTGCCAACTCCAAATCATGAGTTGGATAATTACTTCATATGGTTTCAACTATCATGAAGCCTAGGCGATCACCTTCTCATTATGCATCAATACACATCCAAGACCTTGGTTTGAAGCGTCACTGTAAACTACAAACCCTTTAGTTCCTTGAGGTAGTACTAAAATTGGTGCCGTCGTCAATCTCTTCTTCAATTCATCAAAACTGACCTGACACATATCGTTCCAATTAAACTTTTGGGTTTTCTGCAGTAATCAAGTATGTGGGCGGGTAATTTTGCAAAACCCTTCCACGAACCGACGATAATACCCAGCAAGCCCTAAGAAACTCCTGACTTCCTTCACGTTCTTAGGAGACTTCCAATCCAAGATTGCCTCGACTTTCTGGGGATCTACTCGGACTCCTTCCGCTGATACCACATGATTGAGGAACATCACTTCTTTTAGCTATAATTCGCACTTAGAAAGTTTGGCATATAACTGCTCGCTTCTCAAGAGGTCCAAAACAATCCATAAGTGTTGCGCATGCTCTTCCAGACTCTTGGAATAAACCAGAATATCATCGATAAACACAACTACGAATTTGTCCAAATACTCTATGAACACTCGATTCATTAACTGCATAAACACAGCAGGCACGTTAGTGAGACCAAACGGCATTACCACAAATTCATAATGTTCGTAACGAGTTCTGAATGCTGACTTCGGATTCCTTAATCCTCAATTGATGATATCCCGATCTCAAATCAATCTTGGAAAATACTGTCGCTCCTTGCAACTGGTCAAACAAATCATTAATCTGTAGCAACGGGTACTTGTTCTTGATCGTCATCTTGTTCAGCTCCCGATAGTTAATACATAATCGAAGTGATCCATCTTTCTTTCGGACAAAAAGAACTGGTGCACTCCAGGGTGAAACGCTTGGCTGAATATAGCCTTTGTCTAGTAACTCTTCTAGTTGCTACTTCAAAACAAACATTTCGATAGGTGCCATACGATACGGCACCTTAGAAATCGGTGTAGCTCCTGGTTCTAGCTGGATGGTAAACTCTACATCTCGTTGTGGAGGTAGTCCAGGTATATCATCAGGGAAAACGTCCGAAAATTCACTCACAACAGGAATGGATGAAAGCTCTACTTTCCGTCTTCTTTCTTCATTGCGTAACACCAAGATTCAAAGACAACCCTGCTTTAGCAAAGGTGACATTTTCAGCCTTTAATCACTTTCCCTGAGCTTCTTGGTCTCCATCCCTCGAATAATAATTCGGAGCCATCTTCAGCTATCATCGAGATATTCCTCTTCTGGTAGTTCACAATAGCTCCATTATAGATTAAGCCAATCATCTCCGAGAATCAGATCGTCTACTTGCATCTCTATCACAATCAGATTTGAGGGCCATGTTAGGAATACTTGTTAGATTTTGATGATGTCATTAATGTAATTCAAATGTTTATTACTTGGCAAAAATGTAAGGAAGAACCAAATGAGTATCTTCCATAGGCCAAATTATGTTAAGTTTAATACTTGGCAAAATGTAAAGAAGAACCAAATGAGTATCTTCTATAGGCCAAAATAACTTAGGCTAAAATCGGCTAAGTACAAAAGTACAGCTGAGTTCATCAGAGAGGTACAGCCGAGTTAAGTCAGAGAAGTTCTAGTCAACAAAATTATTCAGAGATGTTTGACCAGACTGCAGTCAAGTGACCTCAGACAAGCCATCTGATCAGGCGAGTCCCATACAGTCACCATCAGAGAAGTCCAGACTGCAGAGAAGTTGACTGTACACCAGCCTACTTGAGATCAACCAAGTACTCCAAGTCCACGTCAGCATGCGTTGAATAGTCAAATATTACGGAAAATCACATGCAACGTGAAGAGACAAATTGGAGAGATTCCCGCAAGGATATGAATTGAATAATTCATCCAGGCCTACCACTTAAGACTTTAATCTTATTATATTCAAAAGATGCGGCGCCTCACATGCAAAGTCTTCACAACAGTCGAAAGATGGATCAAAATATGGGAATCCAGCCTTGCAACATTCAGAAAGAAAACAATGAAGTCTACCTCTCCAACGGACGGATTTGTTGAAAAGATTTGCAACGGCTATGAAGGAAATGCTCAGAGATCGTGACCTATATATATCCGAAGATTTGAAGCTGAGTATCACACAACACACACAACATAGGTGCGAACATAATCTCAAGCAATCAAAGTATTCAAAGCAATCTAAAAGCGAACTATAGCATCGTGAAAAGAGCAGTTCTCAAAAGTTCATACTTGAAGAAGCTCTTAGTTGGAGAAGACAAAAACTCGTGTCTTTAATCCTGAGTTCGGGGTACTTCACTGGTTGAAGTTCGAGACTGTAAAGGCATCTAAGGATCGAGGATCAAGAGGTGTAAGGCAGTCAAGGGTATTGCAACGGCAAGGATTTCCACTGGTTGGAAGCTGTTGTAATTTGGTTGAATCACTGTAATCTTTATCACTGGTTGACAATTATAGTGAATTCATCTCCAACTGGTTTGGAGAAAAGTGGATTAGTAGAGGATTACCCCACCTCTGAGACCACTATAACTGCCTGCGTATGTTACTGTTTTATAGCACCATACTTTAACTGCTGCATTCATTGTTAAGTGTTTCATTAGTTGTTTTGTATTCGCCATCAGCTGACTTCCGCACGTATTGAGAACAAACGACTCTAAGTCATTTGTATATCTATCAGCTGAAGAAACTTACTCTTTGAGAAAAAGAGTTTAAGAGTTTCAATAAGTCTATTCATTGTTAAATGGTATCGGAGAGGTTGGTTCATTTATTTCACGAACCAGATCTATATCAGAGATATATTTTTACTCTCATTATATAATGGAACACATGCATTCTAGACTACCTTGTTTTCAGTTGACGAGTATGATCTTTGGAAGATAAGGATGCAGGCACCCTTATCTTCAATCCATGATGACATTTGGTGCATCATAGAGGACGGTCCTTACACCTTCGAGAAAGACAACACTCCCGAGGAGATCGCAGCAGGGAAGCCAGAGAAGATCCCAAAGAAGAGGACAGAGCTGACTCTTGAAGAAAGCTGGCCAACCTTGACAAGTGGTCCAGAGATGTGCTGTATCAAACTCTTGACAAATCCACCATGGTCAAGATCAAGAATTGCAAGAATGCAAAAGAAATTTGGGACACATTAGCCTTAATGTGTGAGGGAACGGAGCTGATCAAAGAAAACAAGTTGTCAATTGCTACTCAAAAATTTGACAACTTCAAAATGAAGAATGGCGAATCTATAGACCAAGTGGACACAAGGTTCACTGAGATCATCAATGAGATCAACTCCCTTGGTAAATCTTATGGCAACAAGGAAATGGCGCTGAAGGTACTAAGATCTCTCAGTCCTGAATGGAGCATGAAGGCAGTGGCCATGAGAGAATCCAAGGATCTTAATAAGATAAAGATCCAAGAGCTGTTCTCCGACCTAAAGGCTTATGAGTTCGAACTCCCAAGTTCATCCTCAACCTAGACTGCAAAGAAGGGAATAGCCTTTGTATCCGAGTCCCCCGCCAAGAGCTTATCTGATGTAAAGCCTCCAAATCCATTAGATTTTGAGGAAGAGATGGCATTCATAATGCAGAGGTTCAGTAACTTCCGGAAGAACTACTCCAAATATAAAAAGAACTATAAGGAGAATCCCAGAAGGAACCAGAAAGCCGGAAGCTGGAAGGTGGAGTGCTACAACTGTCATAAGACAGGACACATTCAAATCGACTGTCCTGATCTTAAGAAGGACGAGAGCAAGAAGGAGGTGAGCAGAAAAGAAGACAGAAGGAAGGCCCTCATCGGATAAGATCAAGAGCGTGTAGAATCAAGCAGCGGATTCTTCTCATATGATGATAAAGAGTATGATTGTCTGATGGCCAACCTAGCTGATGAAGAGATAACATCAAAACCCTCTGTTTCAAATAATAGTTCAGCCATGTCACAAGATATGGATCTGCACGAATCCTTAAATCAGCTACTTAAAGATTTTGAGACATTAAAATATGCACACCTATCTATATCAGCCGAGAAGACTCAGCTGCAAGATGATAATAGGCAGCTGAAAAATGATTTTGAAAAACTCAGCCTAGAATTAAATAAAGTCAAAACTGATTTTGAAAACCAGGCTGCAGTTAACTTGAAAAACCAGGCTGACGTCACTACAGCTGAGATAAATCGACTAACTGTTTTAATTAGAGAAAATCACCGCACTTGCTCATGTGAAGGCCGAATTTACTAAACCGACTCGTAAGTAAAACTCAAAGCGCAGGAAATAACCTCCCGAAAGCGTCTCTAACTCCGGGACGAATTGTGTACTAATAAAAGGCCACTATATTCCAGATCGTGCCTCGATATGATCCTCACACTCCCTCTAGTTCTAAAACCACTTTCATCAAGGGAGAAACAATTGTCTCGACTGCTGAGCCTACATACAAACCGATATTTAAAAATAGGCAACAGCCAAGTCACAAGTCTAGGCTGCAGTCAGGGTTCACAAGGCAGCTACCTAGACAAGTAACTAGGCAATGGCCAAGGCAGAAGCAGCAGCCCAGACAACATGCCCACTGTTGTCAACAACTCCCCAAAAATATATTTCAAAATGGGTGGGGCAGATGGAAACCTCAAGGTTATCCTAATTTCCAAAATGAACAAGTGTGGAGACCTCAAAGATTTAATAAATGGTCTCAGCTAAGGTTTAGAAATGGCCCACACTATCAATATTTTGAAGAATATCCAGTATACAATCCTAACAGAAGATACAGACCCAGACCTTACACACCATATAAGGGTTATAATAATAACAACTTTCACAATCCAAGGAGAAATCAATTCTCCAGGAAACCAGCTAACCCCAAAGGACCCACACAGATTTGGGTACCTAAATCTCTGCTTGTATGATTGCAGAAAAGGTGGAAGGACTACAACCACATCTCCACAAATTCAAACTTTGGAGGTGAAGAATGGTTTGTAGATTCTGGATGCTCGAGGCACATGACCGGGAACAAGAAGATACTGACCAAATACACCAAAGAAAAAGGTCCTGATGTAACCTTTGGAGATAGCTATAGAGGACAAACAAAGGGATTTGGAGAGCTGCACCGAGGAAATATTGTCATATCCAAAGTTCACTATGTCAAAGGGCTCAAATATAATCTCCTGAGCATAAGCCAGTTTTGCGATGAGAAGAATCTAGTAGTCTTCACCATTTGGAATTGTATGGTGATAGATATCTTATCTAGATAGGTGAAGCTACAAGGATTCAGAAGGAGAGATGTCGACATGATAGATTGGAACACAGGAACTCCTAACACCTGTTTTCTATCTAAGACAATAGCTGAGAACGGATGGTTGTGGCACAAAAGATTATGTCACCTGAACTTCAAAGCCATCAACAAGATTAGTTCTCAGAAGCTGGTCAGAGGACTCCCAGAGGAAGCGTTGAGGAAGGAAGCTATTTGTGATGCATGTCAGAAAGGAAAGAAGACCAGAGCATCATTCAAGCCAGTCCAGCCTACAACCCTCACAACAAGGATCTTAGATCTACTCCATATGAATATATTTGGTCCTATCAAGCCGAGGACTCTAAGTGGCAGAAAACATGCACTAGTAGTAGTAGATGATTATTCAAGGTACACTTGGATTATCTTCTTGTATAAGAAGAGTGAAACCTTGACCAAGCTACCTGAGATGCTGAGAAGGATCCAGAATGAGAAATCCCTCTCAATCATCAAGATCAGATCAAATAGAGGAGGAGAGTTTCTCAACAAGGAGATCACTGATTACAGTGATCAGAATGGGATCCAGCATGAGCTCTCTGCAGCCAGGACCCCCCAGCAGAATGGCGTTGCTGAAAGAAGAAACAGAACCCTGAAGGAAGCAAACAGTCCATGATCGCAGTAAGGCATCGCCCAAGAGGTTCGGGCTGAAGTCACAACAGCCTTGCCATACTCGTATCAGAGTATGATAGTAGGGAGACATGGCAAAACTCCCTATGAGGTTTGGAATAACAGAACTCCTACTGTTGCTTACTTTCATGTTTTTGGTTGTAAGTGTTTCATCCACAACAACGGTAAAACACAACTAAATGCCTTTGATGCTAAAACTGATGATGGTCTATTTATGGGATACTCATAAAGAAGCAAGGCATATAGAGTCTTTAACAAAAGAACCTTAGTTTTGGAGGAAACACCCCATGTGTTGAGTACAGGAAACAAGTTGAGCTAATTGAGAATAAGCTCAAATCAGCAACCCTCGAAGAAGTCATTATAGATGACACAGAAATGGTGGACTCAACTGCAAATCAGCCTGAAGACCCAACTGTAGCTGCTGAAGACCCAACTGCAGATCAGATAGGAACACCAAACCTACTTGATCCAGTTGCCGCTGATGAAGACCTAGCTGTAGCTGATAAAGACTCATCTGCAGATCAGAACAGATCCCAACCTGCAGATGACAAGACGGTATCTGATCTAGTTGCAGACCAAGGAGACCAGATCTAGGCTGATGCAGACAGAGAGGAAATTCACCAGAGCAATCCTACAGGGGGAACAGACCCTGAAGAAGAAGATATTCCCAAGTGGCTAAAAGACCATCCAATCCAACAAATCATTGGGAAGCTGACTGATGGAGTTAAGACAAGACAGTCTACCCTACCCACAGGAATGGCAATGTTCTCTTGCTTCATGTCTCAGATAGAATCCAAGACAACAGAACAAGCTTTGGAGGACTATTCTTGGATAAATGCCATGCAAGAGGAGCTAGAACATATGGAAAGGAACAATGTTTGGATACTAACATACAGAACAGATCACAAGAAGGTTAGTGGCACCAAATGGGTGTAGAAAAACAAGAGCGATGGAGATGGAGCTGTTGTTCGGAATAAAGCCAGACTTGTTCCTAAAGGTTATGCACAGTGTGAAGGAATAGATTTTGATGAAACCTATGCACCTGTTGCAAGACTAGAAGCCATCATACTATTCCTCGCATATGCTGCATTCAAAGATTTTGAAGTCTGCCAGATGGATGTAAAGAGTACATTTCTAAATGGCATCCTAGAAGAAGAAGTGTATGTGGAGCAGCCCCTAGGATTTGTCAAAAGAGACAAAGTCTACAAGCTACTGAAAGCCCAATATGGACTTAAGCAAGCACCAAGAGCTTGGTATGAAACCCTATCTGTATTTCTTGAGAATAACGGTTTCTGCAAAGGGAATGTGGACAAGACCTTATTCAGAGTGGAGCACGAAGGCCACATATTGATAGTTCAGATATATGTGGATGATATTATATTTGGCTCAACCAACCCAGAGCTATGTGAGAAATTCTCAAACCTCATGCAAGGAGAGTTTGAGATGAGTATGATGGGAAAGCTTAACTTCTTTCTTGGATTACAAGTTAAGCAGATGGAAAATGGAATTTTCATAAATCAAGCCAAATATACCAGAGATCTAATCAAACGATTTGGAATGGAATCAGCCAAGCCAGCAACAATCCCTATGAGCACAAGTACTCACCTAGATGCAGATGAGGGAGGCATATCAGTGGATTCAACCCACTACAGAGGACTTATTGGATCATTGTTATACCTCACTGCAAGTAGGCCAGACATATCTTATGTCGTAGGAGTTTGTGCGCGATTTTAATCCGAGCCAAAGCAGTCGCACCAAGATGCAGCAAAGAGAATAATTAAATACCTTAAGTCTACAGTCAATGTTGGACTATGGTATCCAAAGGACGATAACTTCGAGCTGTCAGGATATTCAGATGCAGATTTCGCAGGATGCAAAATTAATAGGAAAAGCACTAGTAGAACGTTCCAATTCCTAGGAACCAGATTGATATCCTGGTTTAGCAAGAAGCAGGTTTATAACTCTATCTCCACCACAGAGTCAGAATACCTAGCTGCAGGTAGTTGTTGTGCCCAGATCCTGTGGATCAGACAACAGATAAGGGACTACAACATCATTGCCAATGAAGTCCCTATCTGGTGTGACAACAACAGTGTTATTGCAATAACCAACAATACGGTGTTGCATTCAAGGACCAAGCACATTGATGTTAAACATCACTTCATTAGAGACCACGTGCTTAACAAGAGAGTCAGAGTTGAAAGAGTCAGCATAGACTATCAAATTGCTGATATCTTCACCAAACCTTTGCCAGAAGAAAGGTTTTTGGAGCTGAGAAGAGAACTTGGATTACTAGATTGGGAATCTAGTAAAGAAGAAAAAGCCAGCTGAAGCAGAGCAGACGAAGGACGGACTTAGCTGATCGTAGGAATCAGAACCCACCTGATGCAGATAAGAAGACGGAGGACAGACGAAGAAACCTAGCTGATTAAATCTCATGCGAGAAGACAAAGGAGTCAACTCACCTGATGCAGAGCAGTCAACGGTCAACCAGCTAAGTTTTCTAATCTTGACCGACTTCTAAATATTAAATTAATATCTGCTATATGTATGAAAATATTATATTAATTTTGGTTCACAAGTGGCATAATACTATATGCTTTAAATACACGTGGCAATCACAGGTTAAATCGACCTCCACGGTGACCAATTAAAATCTAACCGTCCAATTTTAAACTCAAAACCTGGACCACCAATTGAAATTTGAATTTTAAAAAGGAATCTCAAAAGGCGGACCACTGATTAAAATAAAAGGTTATTTAATTCCAGTGTCGTTTCGCTTTCTTTTTAAGGACGGAAAAACCCTTCACTTTACCTTTACCAGTCTTTCAAAAACCCTAATTTACAGAGCACAAAAATCCCTTGAGCTCTAAATACACTAAGAAATCTCCTATTCTGCAGAAATGGAAGCTTACTTTGAAGGCGTAAACATGAAGGCTGTCAAGGACCAGATCATATTTCTCTGATCATTGATTTTGATGGTCTCTTGGAATCAAATCTGGAAGACTACGATGTGCTGAACATTATCCGTTCGATGAAGCTGAATGGGATCTATCCATTTCTGGATAGCAGTCCCAAACACCTGTACAAGGAGGACGTAATCACCTTTTTCCGCGAAGCCCATGTATTTGAAGCAAGAATTAGGAGCACTGTCGGCGGAACACAAGTTGACATATCGCCGGAATCGATCCGGAAAACTTTTGGTATGAAGAATCGTGGCATAGCGGTCGAGGCTCTCAAGAAAAGCACAGCCGATACTTGGCTGAAGATTAAGGCGGATGACCAGCCGGCGAAGCTAAAGCTCATCGCCAAGAGGAGCGAAATAAAAAGGGTATATCGGTATGTGTTGGACATCACCAACAAAATCGTCATGGGCATGGCCGGAAGCTACGACCAATTGTCGTCGGCTAAATTCATGGTGCTGGGAGCACTAATTCAGGACGAGCCGATTGATTGGTCAGACTACATTTTCAGGCAGTTTGTACGGGAGGTCAATAAGGCCGAATGGCTTGTTGATAAGAAGAAGTTCAGATCCAAGCTGGCTTTTGGAACCCAGCAAAGTTGGATCCTTGAGAAGATGGGTGTGGCGAAGGGAAGTACTGACCCCTTCCACATCAACAAGAGACTTGGTCACCTAGACCAAGAGACTCTGAGGAAGCTAGGAAGCAATAGAAGAGCAGCCCAGATGATAAAAGAGTTGTCTGATTCAAGGACCTACAGATACATTTCATCAGACGAGTCGGACCAACCTGCAGACGGCAACCCACCTGCATCCAAGTCGGATTCGGAGTCAGACAACACGCCCATTGCTGTTCATTTCAAGCGAAGGGGACCAGCCCCTGGTGAGCCATCCATCATGCATTCATCACCAGAACCATCACCAAAAAGGCCTGTGCGATCAGTCACCAAGAGGAGCAAACAGAACAATTTCCCGATCCTGCGGCCTGTGTCGCCTATCCACTGGAGGACCACCGCCCGGCACTGAGACTCAGATCGTTCCCCTCCTCACTCCAGCATTCATTTTAGAAGAGGAGCAAGCAGGTTTAATAATTTCCATCCCTGAGGCAAATTATACTTTTCACCTGCTGGACAACAATATTTTCAACTTATCCTTAGAGCAACTTAAGTTGGTTAAACCACAAGCTCTAAAACATTCTTTTATCCATATTTTTGAAGAATGGAAAACCTTTAAATCACTTTGTTTCACTGAACTTCAAACTTATGTTGAAGTAAGTGGTTGGGGATATCCCCAAGCCACAGAAGATGTGCTGATACATTTTTGCAAAGTATGAGACACAATTTTGCTTCTTTAGGAAAATTGGTTCATATCCAATTTCAAAACCAACATGGACCAATTTATCCACTCCATTATGTATAGTATTTTTGACGGATCCTTTGGGAAAGAAGAAGAAGAGGAGAAAGAAGAAAAGGAGATAAGAATTGAAGAAGTAGAAGAAGAAATTATTGTCATTAATGATGAAGAAGAGAGACAGGAAGAAAGGGGAGAAGAAAATACCTTAGTTGAAAAAGAAACTGGAGAAGAAGAAGTTGAAAAAACGGTGGAATTAGTAGATGAATAAGAAAAATAAGGAGAAGAAGTTTATAAGGAGGATGATGAAAAAGAAAAGGATGGTGACAAAGATAAAGATGATGAAAAAGATAAAAAGGATGATAAGGATGATGATGATGATAATGATGATGATGATGATGATAATGATGATGATGATGATGATGATGAAAGAAGAGAAAAGGAGGCTGAGAAAAAGAAAGAGAATGATGAAGAGGAAGAAAAGAGAGAAGAAGGAGAGAAGGAGTTAGAAAAAGAAGAAGAAGAAAGAGAGGAGCAGCAAGAGAAAGAGCCTGAAAAAGAGGCTGCAGACAAGGCCGGGGCGCCTGCCCGGTATACCAGCCTAGATGCAGAATTGGCTGAAGACTCCAGATCGGGGACCCCTGAACAGACCCCATATGGAATTCCAGCTGCAGATAGGAGACTGCAGTCGAGTGGGTCGTCTGCACACCTACCTGCAGGAGTAGAAGGCTCAGGCGAGTATTCTTCACCGACATCACGAATCTCACCTGTGATGACCGAGCTGATCAGACAAATTGTTAAGGACACTATTAGAGATATGCTTGCTTCTCAGGTCACCCCTGATCTCCAGTCTATCAATGCAAAAATCGATACCTTGCTGCAGCAGAACATCCCTCAACCTCCTCCTCCTACAAACAACAGAATGCCTTTTGGCATGTCTGGCTGGATGCATCGAATGGAGCAGCAGTTGACCACCTTGGTTGATGCTGGCAAAAAGGGGGAAGAAAAGATTCAGGGGGAAGGCAGCAAACAAGGATAAATAAGGGAAGTTCAAGATATGAGAACTAAGAAGAGGCAAGATCTTCAGCTGATCACTGCTGGGACATCTTCAGCTAAGAGGAAGGGAGAAGCAGAATCAGAACAAGCTGATGATCAGCCTGCAGGCAAAATAAGGAGGATCAGAAGTGGATTCGAGCCTACACTAGAATGGGAAGGCAGAGAGTTATGGCATGTTGAAGAGTTTGTACCTACCGAAGCTTTACCCATGTGGGGATCTGCAAAGAAAAGGTTCATCAGAGATTACTATATCTGGGAATTACTCCAGGATAGTAGTTGCTCCCCACAGCAGATTTTCATCAATTTCATGGAGGAAGCACATCCACAACTCTGGGCCATCCTTCTAAAACATGTTGAGGCATGCAATGCATATCCTATGATCCCTCCCTTCAGGGCAAAAGAACCTCCCACTTTAGAGAATAATGATCTGAATGAACTTGCACTCCAAAGGAAGATAAAGAAATTGTGTGTTGAGAATAAGTTCTCCTCTCAAGAAGAGCAAGATTTTGCAGCTCTTGTTGTAAGAAGAAAGTATGGTCTTGTCCCTGTTAAAATAAGACCAATTGGAGCTAAACCATTCAGACCTGCCAAGCAACCTATCCGAAGAGGCATAGGCAGAGGTAGATGATTTATATTCATATTTGTACTTGTAAAAATTTTTGTAAATGTTTTTAGACATGTATTTGTAATCAATACAGAAATTTTATAACAGTCTTTTGAATGACAATTTCCAGTTGTCTCAAAACTAGACTGATTTTAGTTTGTGTCTTGCACTCAAGTGCAGACTTGTTCATTTGAATATTTGCTTAAAGTTTTGCCATCATCAAAATAGGGGAAATTTGTTAGGAATACTTGTTAGATTTTGATGATGTCATTAATGTAATTCAAATGTTTATTACTTGGCAAAAATGTAAGAAAGAACCAAATGAGTATCTTCCATAGGCCAAATTATGTAAGGTTTAATACTTGGCAAAATGTAAAGAAGAACCAAATGAGTATTTTCTATAGGCCAAAATAAGTTAGGCTAAAATCAGATAAGTAAAAAAGTACAGTTGAGTTCATCAGAGAGGTACAGCCGAGTTAAGTCAGAGAAGTTTTGGTCAACAAAATTATTCAGAGATGTTTGACTGTGATCGCACAGTGTGACCTCGCACAAGCCATCCGATCAAAGTAGTCCCAAATACCATCATCGTGAGAAGTCCAGACTGCAGAGAAGTTGACTGTACACCAGCTTACTTGAGATCAGCCAAGTACTCCAAGTTCACGTCAGCATGCGTTGAATAGTCAAATATTATGGAAAATCACATGCAACGTGAAGAGACAAATTGGAGAGATTCCCGCAAGGATATGAATTGAATAATTCATTCAGGCCTACCACTGAAGACTTTAATCTTATTATATTCAAAAGATGTGGCGCCTCACATGCAAAGTCTTCACAACGGTCGAAAGATAGATTAAAATATGGGAATCCAACCTTGCAACGTTCAGAAAGAAAACAATGAAGTCTACCTCTCCAACGGACGGATTTGTTGAAAAGATTTGCAACAACTATGAAGGAAATGCTCAGATATCATGACCTATATATATCCGAAGATTTGAAGCTGAGTATCACACAACACACACAACATCGGTGCAAACATAATCTCAAGCAATCAAAGCATTCAAAGCAATCTAAAAGCAAACTATAGCATCGTGAAAAGAGCAGTTCTCAAAAGTTCATACTTGAAGAAGCTCTTAGTTGGAGAAGACAAAAACTCGTGTCTTTAATCCTGAGTTCGGGGTATTTCACTGGTTGAAGTTCGAGACTGTAAAGGCATCCAAGGATCAAGGATCAAGAGGTGCAAGGCAGTCAAGGATATTGCAACGGCAAGGATTTCCACTGGTTGGAAGCTATTGTAATTTGGTTGAATCACTGTAATCTTTATCACTGGTTGACAATTATAGTGAATTCATCTCCAACTGGTTTGGAGAAAAGTGGATTAGTAGAGGATTACCCCACCTCTGAGACCACTATAACTGCCTGCGTATTTTACTATTTTATAGCATCATACTTTAACTGCTGCATTCATTGTTAAGTTTTTCATTAGTTGTTTTGTATTCATCATCAGCTAACTTCCGCACGTATTGAGAACAAACGGCTCTAAGTCATTTGTATATCTATCAGCTGAAGAAACTTACTCTTTGAGAAAAAGAGTTTAAGAGTTTCAATAAGTCTATTCACCCCCCCTCTAGACTTATTCCTGGACGACTTGTGACCTACAGGCCACTCTCTGCCTCCAATTGATACAGGAAATCTCTAATTTCTAAGTTCCCTACAATTCTCTCTCGACTCGGTAAACCCACAACATAAGGCTCGCATTCATGAAAACAAGAAATGTTCAAACGATTAACACAAGACAAAGATATAAACGAGTGTGTAGCCCCTGTATCGAACAAAACACTAACTGGTTGTGAAAAGATCTGAACGGTACCTGATGCAACGGCGGCATCCTGATCGTCTACCCTCCTCATCCCGCAAAGGCGTGGGAGAACGGATCCAGCACTCGGTGCTCCCTTTCGGTCGAACTGTCCTCTCCCTCGTCCTCAACCAAAACTCTGGGGTAGTTGGACACTTTGCTGCATCTGTGGAACACTTGCTTCCTTCTGAGCCGGCTGCGAAGTACGAGCTCCATTTAACTTAGTGGCATCCCTGTAGAACATTGCATGATGCCCCTCCTATCCGCAATCATAACATGTCACTGGAGAACGGAAACAATCACGCCAAAGGTGTCCTGGGCGGCCACAGTTAAAACAGCTTTTGACCACTTCTGTTGGTGTTGATACTGATCTGAAGTTCTTTCCGCCTTCTGATGGGTGCGGGGGCCTCTTAAACAAATGAAATAATGACAACGCCTTACGGGGCCCACTACTCTTGTGCTCTGTGAAACTACCAGAGACTTTCTATTTCTTGGACTCCGAGAACTTTTCCATAGCTACTTCTTTCATTTCATATGCTAGGGCTTTGTCTTGGTACTGGCGGAGAGTGGTGCATTCAAAACCTGACATGTACCTCTGTATTTCCGGCTTCATTCTCATATCAAAGTGAATCATCATTTCTGCATCAGTTCTGACTAGGTGTCGAACAAACGCCAGCTGCTGATTAAACATTTTAATCGCCTGAGCCACTAGCACATCCGACGGCTACGCAGAGAAAAATTCCCGAACTTTAGCTTCCCTCACCGGACGAGGGCAGTACTGAGCTTCCATCATGAGTTTGAACTCTTCCCAACTGGTATCATGATCAAAAGGTCGGATGGCTTCCCACCATTCGGACGCTTCTCCTGTCAGAAAGTACTGGGCAATGGGAGCTTTCCGATCGTCTGGGCAGTTAATCCCTGCGAATATTTTCTCTATCTCTCTCAAACAGTGGTCCCATGTTGGTGTCTCATAAAATCCATCAAATTTTGGCAGGTGCATCTTCACCACCTCTTGTAGCCATCTGTCTCCCCAATTTCCCAACTTTGGGATGCCTTGCTGTCTTTCTCCTTGCTGCAATCCTACCGCCACTTGCATACTATCCACAACT
The DNA here is from genome assembly GCA_033398695.1 of Orobanche coerulescens. NCBI lineage: Eukaryota > Viridiplantae > Streptophyta > Magnoliopsida > Lamiales > Orobanchaceae > Orobanche > Orobanche coerulescens. The sequence goes on along the minus strand of CM065814.1, from coordinate 18,336,174 downwards.
TGAGCAAATTGAGTCATCTGGTTGACCACCTGACGAAGGATCTTAGGAACGGAAGGATTTGCATTTTTCTCCACTGTCTGTTCTCGTTCATTATTGACAGACTCTTGCTGTTTGCCAGAATTGGAGTGAGCCTGATTTGACAGCGAATCAGGAACAGAAGGTGAAGCTTCTCTCTCAGAGTTCCTACGTCCGCATCCACGACCGCGATCATGTCCACGTCCTCCCCTCAATATACTGTAAGCATAAACACTCAATATACAGGAAAATAATATCGTCCTAACGTTCAAGTATAAAAACGTACATCATGTAAAAGACAAGATAGAGTTTAGGAAACCTACAACCACCGCTCGCATGAAGACGTAGGTAGTACAGTGATGTTATGCGCGGTCGGTTACCTTAAAAGACATATCGACCCCTATTTTAACCAAATGGCCAAGATATCCATAATCTTAGCTCTGATATCATATTCTGTAACACCCCCGATGTATTCAGAAATATTATAGCACCGTAAATCCTTTACGTAAGAATTTACAAGACTTAATAAATGAAAAGACAATAACAGTACCAAAAGACAAACGTCAAACAGTAAATATTAATACATGACCAATCTAACATCACAAACGACAACGTACTCGAGTACTTTATTGAAAACAACACAAACATACGACAAAGCAATCCGGTCATAACATCACTCTGCACACTCGTCGTTATGCAGCTCTAGTGGTTGTTTTCCCGCTCTCTTGGACCTTGAACGCAAACAAATGTTCACCCCCGAAGGGTTTAGCACAATGATGCTAGTACAAGTACGATAATTATACAACAATGATTTATTCAACAATCCCTGAACAATAAAATCAACGGTATCAAAAATAATCACGACAAGTCTCTCCAATGAGAAACAGTAACAATGTACAACATATCATATCAATCTCAACATACTCGTGGTATTCCAACAATCCAGCGCACACAGCTATAGATTCCCATGATGATCCCGTCGGACCAACGCATGGTGGAAATACCTGTCCAATGATCCAGTGCACACAGCTATACATTCCCATGATGATCCCGTCGGACCAATGCATGGTGGACAAACAATCGCAACACATATACATAATACAACAATCAACATAATCGACATCAATACGAATAACTGTAATTAAAGTACTTACCTTAGAAAGGTGGCAAGAGATAAATATTTAAACGACTCCAACAAACGTGAAGGCTTCTCCTTCGACTAATCGTTCGCAAACCTCGAACCTTAAACAAATAGGAAAAATAACGACAACTCAACTTTGCGTAGCAATTTAAACGTACGAACATCTAACGTCCTAAACTATGGCCGGAAGTTGCCGATACTATGGATCCTGTCTGATTCTCTTCATAGCGGACGTTATATACCAAACGTAACGTACGTTAAGTCTGTGCCTTAGCGTACGCAAGCTCCTATGCCTAGCGTACACTAAGATTGTATTTTACAAGGTTCTCTGATCAGGTAACTTGTCTCACCTGATGCCATAATGTACGTAAAGCATGATAATGTAACATACGTTAAGTATGTGCCTTAGGGTACGCAAGATCCTATGCCTAGCATATGCTAAGCTTGTATTTGACAAGGTTCTCTGATCAGGCGACTTATCTCACCTGATGCCATAACGTACGTAAAGTATGATACTTAGCATACATTATGCTTATGAACACATTTAGGTACAAATGATGGTGTCTACGATTTCAAGGATATTCATCAAACCGATGTAGTTCTATACTTCAATCTTCATTCATAGTTCGGTCATTCATACAACTCGTATCACAGGTATGATCAAACGAATACTAACACAATTTTGAAGGAAGATGAAATAACTGTGTTCTAGGTTTAATTCGATTATCCTGAACATCATCAATCCATTCTAACCAGGAATATATCGAAGTTTAGCCAATCAAACACCTCTTACTAAAATACGAAACGTTCTTGGTGAAACTCCAAGAGTTCATCTTCTTGAATACTTTAATTCTAGGTGATGATAATAACAAGTCTTGATCATTTCGAAAACATTATCCAATGTAAGTTTACAATCTCAGAAAACTTCTCCCTACTTGTTCAACATAACGAGACTCGGACTATAATGCTCTTAACAATGGTAAACCTAAGCATAATCATTTCAACTTCCTTAAACATGGTGTTCGGTCAAGTAAGTCATCCATTTAATCTAATAATCTTAGTAGCATGTTCATAATATTCTTAAAAACATGAATTCAAGGTTGAGTTTCGTATCAACATACCTTAATATGAAGAAAACGTCTAGGAAATCGGTAGAATCTAACATCAAAAGTTTGAGCACCAATCCAAGATGTCTTACTTCTTCAACAACCAAGTAGAGAGGCCAATATACTAGTTTTGTAAGGTTAGAAGCTCTAGGGAGAGGTAAGGTTCGGATAAAACGAGTGAAAGAATGAAATGGGGTAATGTCCTATTTATAAAACTCATATTATTACGTACGTTAGCCTCCCAATATTACGTACGTTATGCCCTTAGCGTATGCTATCTGACATATTTGGCGCGCGCTATCGTCCGACGGTAGCTAGTGTCTCATTTCTGACCTCCTTAATGTACGTTAACCATTACTTGTTACGTACGTAATGAGCTCTGAGTAGCGTACGCTATCTCAGTCCTTTAGCGTACGTTAATCCCCGTTGACCTGCTTTTTCAAAAAGCTGTCCGGGCCACACGGGGAATCTTATCCTTGTCCCCGTCACAAGGTGGCCCATGTGCCTACCAATCCTATCTTTCTGACAGTATGTTATGTACGCTATGCTTCATTCATAGCGTACGCTATCCTCAGTCCATAACGTACGTTAAGCTCATCAGTTAGCGTACGTTATGACGTAGCTGCATTCATGAAATTGCAACTTCTTCCTAGTATGATCATGACTGTTTGGAATATGAATACGGCAAAAATCACACTTCGATTATAGATACCACAAAGTCGAATAATACAAGGTTAAAATAAATACTCAACAATTATCCGGATATTACAGCGGCCCCCTGAAAACTCTCCCTCCCCCGCTGTATTCCGCACCGCGGCACGCATCCTATGTGCCGCGGCCCCATGGGAGCCTCCAACCGCCATTTTCTTAAGTGTGCCGCGGCACACACTCTACGGTCCGCGGCACACGAAGTCAACTCAGCTGGGATGTTCTTTTTAGCAGCGTTTTTGCTGCGGTTTACTTCACTTCTTCACACCATTTTGAGAGACTTCATACACGAGAGAGAGAGAGAGAGATACAAGAGAGAGGAAAAATAGAGAGATATACTTGTTCGATTTCCCAGAGTTGTACCAATCAGATCGTCGTGATATTTTGACCAGAGCTTGGTAGCGGTTAGGTAAATTTTTTCACCAGAGTAGATTGAGGTTTTGAATCTGGAAGTTTGGGGTATTTTGTTAGCTTTTTGTGTAAGCTATTTATGGTGTTTTTCTTTCTCGATCTTGTTGTTATTGTGTATTCCAAATACTTGAAGATTATTTATTACCAAGTATTTGAAGATAATTGTTGTATACCTCTAGTTTGTACTAGGGACAAATCGTGTATTGTGAATTGGTGATAGTGGATTTAAGCGGCTTCGGTCCCGTGGTTTTAACTCTCGTCTTGAGGGGTTTTCCACGCTAAAAATTATGTCTCATTGTTTATTGTTTTTTATATCCTTTGTATTGTTTGTCGACTTGTATTTGATTTACTCTACTTGTCGGTAACCGCGAAGTTACAATTAAGATTGGGAAAGTTGTCAAACGAGGTTCCGCATTTTCGTTGTGACGTCTTTGTGTCGTTTTTCCCAACAGTATCGTTGCCCATATTAGTCCCCTAGCTAGGGTTTTAAACGAGTCGAACTGTATCAAACCTTCATTGAGTTCGGTTCGGCTCGAAATTATTCGGACCTTAGGTTCGATTCGGCCCGAAAATTTCGAACCTCTGAATTTGATGTTTGATTCGGCTACAAGACTATTTTTTGTATATAGTTTGACTTGATTCGGCTCGATTTTTCACATCGTTCGAATATAGTCTGATTCGGATCCATTTTTCGAATCAACAAGAAAATAAATAAATAAAATCTCTATTAACTGAACCAGAACAAACAGACAACACCCTAAAAAATAAAGAAAAAATCACACACCAACATAACTGAATAATTAACCAAGATCTGCACTTTCACCTTCTGAGAAATAATTTAACAAATAAATTTAGAAAATATTGAAGAAAAAAAGACGACGCCCGGAACTTAAAAAAACATAAAAAAAAAGGAATCCTCATATAAATTCAAGATCTTGGCCTCATACAAAAGGGTTAAAAAAAGATAACAGAATTCAAGACGATGTGAAGAAAATACCTAAATAACTCGAACCCATGGGGTATGTCTTTGTCTTTGGTCCAAAGCACTGAACTAAGCCGAACGGTTCCGTCCGATCGCCGAACCCTATTTTATAGAGTTCGGTTCTACGTTTGGTGCCCCAAATCGAGCCACGAACTGAGCTTTTTCGAGCCGAACACTTCGAACTAAATCGAACTTTGAAGTGTTAGGAATACTTGTTAGATTTTGATGATGTCATTAATATAAAATCAAATGTTTATTACTTGGCAAAAATGTAAGGAAGAACCAAATGAGTATCTTCCATAGGCCAAATATGTTAAGTATAGAACTTGGCAAAATGTAAAGAAGAACCAAATGAGTATCTTCTGTAGGCCAAAAATTAGTTAGGCTAAAATCGGCTAAGTACTGAGTACCGCTAAGTCCATCAGAGAGGATCAGTCGAGTCGAGTCAGAGTAGTTCTGGTCAACACAATTTATCAGAGAAGTTTGACCAGACTGCAGCCAAGGTACCTGCATAAGGTCACTCGATCGATAAGTCACAAACAGTGAACATCAGAGAGGTCCAGACTGCAGAGATGTTAACTGCTCATCAGCCTAGTCGAAGTCAGCCAAGTACTCCAAGTCAACGTCAGCATACGTTGAAAAGTCAAGTATTACGGAAAGTCACATGCAACGTGATGAGACAAATTGGAGTGATTCCCGCAATAGATATGAATTAAAAAATCTATCCAGACCCACCTTGAAGACTTTAATCGTTTTATAATCAAAAGATTCGGCGCATCACATGCAGAGTCTTCACAACGGTCAGAACATAGATAAAAATAATGGGAATCCAGCCTTGCAACATTCAGAAAGATTAAACAAAGAAGTCTCCCTCCAACGGACGGATTTGTTCAAAAGATTTGCAACGGCTACAAGGAAAAAGCTCAGAGATCGTGATATATGTATATATATCCGAAGATTTGAAGCTGAGCAATCACCGGTGCGAACATACTTTCAAGCGATCAAAGCATTCAAGCAATCAAAAAGCAATCTATAGCATCGTGAAAAGAGCGGTTCTAAAAGTTCATACTTAAAGAAGCTCTTAGTTGGAGAAGACAAAAACTTTTGTCTATAATTTTGAGTTCCGGGTACTTCACTGGTTGAAGTTAGAGACTGTAAAGGCATCCAAGGATCGAGGATCAAGAGGTGCAAGGCAGTCAAGTGTGGTACAACGGCACGGATTTCCACTGGTTGGAAGCTGTTGTAGTTTTGTTTGAATCACTGTAATATTTATCACTGGTTGAGAATTATAGTGAATTCATCTCCAACTGGTTTGGAGAAAAGTGGATTAGTAGAGGATTACCCCACATCTGAGACCACTATAATCGCCTGCGTTCTTTACTGTTTTTATTGCATCATACTTTAACCACTGCATTCATTGTTAAGTGTTTCATTAGTTGCTTTCTATTCGTCATCAGCTGACTTCCGCATATATTAAAGAACAAACGACTCCAAGTCATTCGTTTACCTATCAGCTGAAGAAACTCACTCTTCGTGAAAAAGAGTTTAAGAGTTTCTACAATTCTATTCACCCCCCCCCCTCTAGACTTGTACCTGGACGACTTGTGACCTACAAGTGGTATCAGAGAGGTTGGTTCATTTATTTCACGAACCAGATCTATATCAGATATATATCTTCACTCTCATTTTATAATGGAACACATGCATTCTAGACTCCCTGTGTTTTCAGTTGACGAGTATGATCTGTGGAAGATAAGGATGCAGGCACACTTATCTTCGATTCATGACGACATGTGGTGCATCATAGAGGATGGTCCATTCATCTTCGAGAAGGACAACACAGCAGAGGAGATCGCAGCAGGGAAGCCAGAGAAGATTCCTAAGAAGAGGACAGAGCTGACTCCCGAAGAAAGAAAACTGGCCAATCTTGATAACCGGGCCAGAGATGTGTTATATCAAACTCTTGACAAATCCACCATGGTCAAGATAAAAAACTGCAAGAATGCCAAGGAAATCTGGGACACATTAGCTTTAATGTGTGAGGGAACGGAACTAATCAAAGAAAATAAATTGTCAATCGCCATTCAAAAGTTTGACAATTTCAAAATGAAGAACGTCGAATCCATAGATCAAGTGGACACAAGGTTCACTGAGATTATTAATGAGATCAACTCCCTCGGCAAAACCTATGGCAATAGGGAAATGGCACTGAAGGTTCTCAGATCTCTCAACCCTGAATGGAGCATGAAGACCGTGGCCATAAGAGAGTCCAAGGACCTGAATAAGATAAAGATCCAAGAGCTGTTCTCTGATCTGAAGGCGTATGAGTTCGAGCTTCCAAGTTCATCCTCAACTGAGCCTGCAGAGAAGGGAATAGCCTTTGCAGCCGAGTCCCCTGTCAAGAGCCTATCTGATGTAAAGCCCCCAAATCTACTAGACTTTGAGGAAGAAGTGGCGTTTATAATGCAAAGGTTCAGCAACTTTAGAAAGAACTACTCCAAATACAAGAAAAATTATAAGGAGAATCCAAGAAGGAACCAGAAAGCTGGAAGATGGAAAGTAGAGTGCTACAATTGTCACAAGACAGGACACATCCAAATGGACTCTCCTGAGCTCAAGAAGGACGAAAGCAAGAAGGAGGTGGGTAGAAAAGAAGAAAGAAGAAAGGCCCTCATCGGAGAAGACCAGGATCATGTCGAATCAAGCAGCGGATTCTTTTCTGATGAAGATGAGGAGTATGACTGCCTGATGGCAAACCTAGCTGATGAAGAGGTAACTTCTAAACCCACCGGTTCAAATAATAGCTCAGCCATGTCACAAGATATGGATCTGCACGAATTGGTAAATCAGTTATTTAAAGACTTTGAAACACTCAAATCTGCACACCAAACTGTATCAGCAGAGAAGACTCGGCTGCAAGATGAGAATAGGCAGCTGAAAAATGATTTCGAAAAACTCAGCCTAGATCTGAATAAGGTTGAGATAATCAGAGTGACTTTAAAACCAGCCGATGTTAATACAGCTGAGATAAACAGACTAACCATTTTACTTAAAGAAAAATCAGCTGCACTTGCTCATGCCAAAGCTGAGTTTACTAAGCTGACACAGGTAAATAAGACTCAGGCGCAGGAAATAACCTCCCTGAAGGCGTCTTCAACTCTGGAAGAATTGTGTACCAATAAAAGGCCACTATATTCCAAATCAGGCCTTGGATATGATCCACACACTCCCTCTAGTCCTAAAATATAGTTTATCAAGGGAGAAACAATTGTCTCGACTGTTGAGCCTACATATAAACCGATATTTAAAACAGGCAACAGCCAAGTCACATGTCTAGCCGCAAAGTTACACCAGCAAACCACCTAGACAAAGCGACTAGGCAATGGCCTGTGCAAAAGCAAAGAACTGCATAACATGCCCACTATTACCAACAACTCCCTAAAAACAGATTTCAAAATGGGAGGGGCAGATGGAAACCTCAAGGTTATTCCAATTTCCAAAATGAACAAGTGTGGAGACCTCAAAGATTTAATAAATGGTCTCAGCCAAGATTTAGAAATGGCCCACACTATCAAAATTTTGAGGAATATCCAGTATACAATCCCAACAGGAGATTCAGACCTCGGCCTTACACACCTTATGAGGGTTATAATAATAATAACTACTTTCACAATCCAAGGAGAAATCAATTCTCCAGGAAACCAGCTAACCCCAAAGGACCCACACAGATTTGGGTACCTAAATCTCTACTTGTCTGATTGCAGAAAAGGTGGAAGGACTACAACCACAAAACCACAAGCTCAAATTTTGGAGGAGATGAATGGTTTGTAGATTCTGGATGCTCGAGGCATATGACCGGGAACAAGAAGATGCTGTCCAAATACACCAAAGAAAGAGGTCCCAATGTAACCTTTAGAGATAGCTCTAGAGGACAAACAAAAGGCTTTGGAGAGCTGCACCGAGGAAATATTGTGATATCCAAAGTTCATTATGTCAAAGGGCTTAAGTACAACCTCCTGAGCATAAGCCAGTTCTGTGACGAGAAGAACCTAGTAGTCTTCACCATCTGGAAATGTATGGTGATATATATCTTATCTGGAGAAGTAAAGCTACAAGGTTTCAGAAGGAGAGATGTATATATTATTGATTGGAACACAGGAACACCTAACTCCTATTTTCTATCCAAGACAGTAGCTGAGAACGGATGGCTGTGGCACAAAAGACTATGTCACCTGAACTTCAAAGCCATCAACAAGATCTGGCTCGAAGTCGGTCGAGGACTTCCAAATGAAGCATTCAAAAGGAAGCGCTTTGTGATGCATGTCGAAAGGAAAGGCACTGAGCATCGCTCAATCCAAATTCACCCTACAACTCTCACAACAAGGATCTTAGATCTACTCCACATGGATCTATTTGGTCCTATCAAGTCAAGGACTCTGAGCGGCCGAAAGCATGCACTTGTAATAGTAGATGATTATTCAAGGTACACTCGGATTATCTTCCTATATAAGAAAAGTGAAACCTTGACCAAGCTACCTGAGCTGCTGAGAAGGATCCAGAATGAGAAATCCCTATCCATAATCAAGATTAGATCAGATAGAGGAGGAAAGTTTCTCAACAAGGCGATAACGACATTACTGATCGAATGGGATCCAAAGATGAGCTCTGCGCTGTGACGCCCACAGTAATGGCGTTGCTGAAAGAAGAAACAGAACCCTGAAGGAAGCAAAGAAGGTCCATGATTGCGAGCGGACTGCCAAGAGGTTCGGGTCAAGTCACAACACACTGTCACACCTGCATCAGAGTATGATAGTAGGGAGACATGGCAAAACTCCCTATGAGGTTTGGAATAATAGAACTCCTACTGTTGCTTACTTTCATGTTTTTGGTTGTAAGTGCTTCATCCACAACAACGGTAAAACACAACTAAATGCCTTTGATGCTAAAACTGATGACGGTCTCTTTATGGGATATTCACAAAGAATCAAGGCATATAGAGTTTTTAATAAAAGAACCTTGGTTGTGGAGGAAACACCCCATGTTGTTTTTGATGAATCTACCGTTGAGTACAGGAAGCAAGTTGAGCTAATTGAGAACAAGCTCAAGTCAGAAACCCTTGAAGAAGTCGTTGTACATGACACTGGAATGGTGGACTTACTCGCAGTAATACTGATGATCCAGCTTGCACTGGCCAAGACCCAATCGCAGATCGACAGTGATCACCGAACCTATCCGATCCGGGGCCACGATGAAAACACAAATTAAGTCGACAAAGACTCATCTGCAGATCAGAACCAACCTACAGATGACAAGACATTAGCTGATCCAGTTGTACATCAGAACCCAGCTGATGCAGAAATACACCAGGGCAATCCAACAGGGGGAACAAACCCAGAAGAGGACGACATCCCCAAATGGCTCAAAGATCACCCAATCCAACAAATCATCGGAAAGTTGACTAATGGAGTTAAGACAAGACAGTCAACCCTACCAGCAGGAATGGCTATGTTCTCATGCTTTATGTCACAAATAGAACCTAAAACTAAAGAACAAGCCCTAGAAGATTACTCTTGGATAAATGCCATGCAAGAAGAATTGGAGTAGATGGAGAGAAACAAAGTTTGGGAACTAACAGACAGACCTGATCACAAGAAAGTTATTGGCACCAAATGGGTGTACAAAAATAAGAGTGATGAAGACGGAGATGTTGTTAGGAATAAGGCCAGACTTGTAGCAAAAGGTTATGCACAGTGTGAAGGAATAGATTTTGATGAAACCTATGCACCTGTTGCAAGATTAGTGGCCATCAGACTATTCCTCGCATATGCTGCATTCAAGGACTTTGAAGTATATCAGATGGATGTAAAGAGTGCTTTTCTAAATGGAATCCTAGAAGAAGAAGTCTATGTAGAGCAACCCCCAGGTTTTGTCAAAGGAGACAAAGTCTATAAGCTGTTAAAGGCTCTCTATGGACTTAAGCAAGCACCTAGAGCGTGGTATGAAACATTGTCTGTGTTTCTTGAGAAAAATGGTTTTTGCAAAGGGAAAGTGGACAAAACCCTATTCAGAGTGGAGCACGAAGGCCACATATTAATAGTCCAGATATATGTGGATGACATCATATTTGGATCAACCAATCCAGAGCTATGCGAGAAATTCTCCAATGTCATGCAAGGAGAATTTGAGATGAGTATGATGGGAAAGATTAACTTCTTTCTCGGACTACAAGTTAAGCAGATGGAAAAAGGAATTTTCATCAACCAAGCTAAGTATACCAAAGATCTGATCAAGAGATATGGAATGGAATCAGCCAACTCAGCAAGAATACCTATGAGCACAAGTACTCACCTGGATGCAGACGAGGCAGGCATATCAGTGGACTCAGCCCACTACAGAGGACTCATTAGATCTCTTCTGTACCTCACTGCAAGCAGGCCAGACATATCCTATTCCGTAGGAGTTTGTGCGCGATTCCAGTCCAAGCCGAAGCAATCACACCTAGATGCAGCCAAGAGGATAATAAAATACCTTAAGTCTACAATCAATGTTGGACTATGGTATCCCAAGGATGATAATTTTGAGCTGTCAGGATACTCAGATGCAGATTTCGCAGGATGCAAAATCAACAGGAAGAGCACTAGTGGAACGTGCCAATTCCTAGGAACGATCGATATCTGGTTTAGCAAGAAGCGTGTTTCTAACTCTATCTCCACTATAGAGTCGTAATACCTAGTCCGCAGTAGTCAAGCAGTATGATTTTATGGATTAGACAACAGCTAAGGGATTATAATATTATTGCCAATGAAGTTCCTATCTGATGTGACAATAATAGTGCTATTGCAATAACCAACAACCCGGTGTTGCATTCAAGAACGAAGCACATTGATGTTAAGCATCACTTCATCAGAGACCATGTGCTTAACAAAAGGGTTAGAGTTGAAAGAGTCAGCACAGACTACCAGATAGCTGACATCTTTACCAAACCCTTGCCAGAAGAAAGATTTTTGGAACTGAGCAGAGATCTTGGATTACTAGATTGGGAATCTAGTACTGAAGCAAGCTGAAGCATTTCAGAGGAAGGACGGACCCAGCTGATTAAAGAAATCAGATCCTAGCTGATGAAGACAAAGGAACCCAGCTGATCAGAATATCAGGCGAGAAGTCAACTCACCTGATGCAGAGCGGTCAACAGTCAACAAATCAGACCAGCTAAGTTCTCTCAAACCGACCTCTGAATATTTAATTATTATCTGCCATATTTATAATATTATTATATTAATTTTGGTTAACAAATGACATATAAATATTTTTCGATTCACAAGTGGCATTTTTAATACACGCGTCAATCGCTTATTCAATCGACCTCCACGGTGGCCAATCAAAACAAACCGTCAAATTTTTAATGGACCACCGATTCAAATTTGAAATTCAAAAGAATCTCAAAAGGCGTACCACCGTTTCAAATATATTAATTAATCCAAACGTCTTTTCATCTTCTTTATAAGGAAAGAGAACCCTTTAGTTTACCTTTTTTACGCTTACCAGAAACCCTAGATTTTTCAGAGCAAAAATTCCTTGAACACCAAATACACTAAAATCTTTTGTTTGCAGAGATGGCATCCTACTTCGAAGGCGTCAATCTGAAGGCGGTCAAGGACCAGATTATTTTCTCACTGGTCGTCGATTTTGAAGGTTTATTGGAAGCTAATCTGGAGGATTACGATGTGTTTAACCTAATCCGCGTGATGAAGCTCAATGGGATCTACCCATTCCTAGACATCAATCCTCAACATCTGTACAAGGAGGATGTTATCGCGTTCTATCGCGAAGCCTGTATAATTCAAGATGGAATTCGAAGCACAGTCGGTGTAAATCAGGTCGACATATCTCGAGAGTCGATCCGTACTATTTTCGGTATGAAGCACCGCGGCTTAGCCGTCGAAGCTCTCAAACAGTCTTCTGCCGAAATCTGGAAGAAGATCAAAGAGGAGAATTTGCCCGAAAAGCTGAAACTTACTGCCAAGAGGAATGAGATTAAGAAAGTTTATCGTTTTGCGTTGGACATAACCAACAAAATAATCATGGGGATGGCCGGCAGTTATGATCAACTGTCGTCGGCGAAATTTATGGTGCTGGGAGCACTAATTCAGGAAGAAGAAATTGACTGGGCAGACTACATATTCAGGCAACTCGTTCGAGAGGTCAACAAAGACGAATGGCTTGTTGATGAGAAGAGATTTAAAACAAAGCTGGCGTTTGGAACGTAGCTGAGTTGGATGCTGGAAAAGACAGGCATGGCGAAGGGAAGCACTGACCCCTTCCATCCCAACAAAAGACTTGGTCATCTGGACCAAGAGAAGCTGAGAAAATTGGGAGGCACAAGGAGAGCAGCCCAGATGCTGAAGGACCTACCTGACACAAGGCCATATCCGAGATATCATTCGTCAGAAGAGTCGGACCAACCTGTAGTCGATATCCCAACTGCAGTCGAGTCAGACACCGAGTCCGACGACACTCCCATAGCAGTCCGATTTAAGAGAAGGGGACCAGCCCCTGAAGGAGCTTCTATCATGCAGTCATCACCAGAACCCTCTCCCAAGAGGCCGAGGAGACTGCAGTTTAGTGAGGAAGAGCAGACAGATCACCTTACCAGCCCCTCAGCCAGGTCTCCAACTCACCTGGAAGACCAGCCTGCCCCAGGCAGCCTCGAGACTCAAATTGTGGTTGTACTCACCCCAGCCTACATCTCTGAGGAAGAAGAAGCAGGTCTAATAATTTCTATCCCTGAAGCCAACTATACCTTTAACCTCTTAGAAAATAATACTTTCAATCTATCCATCGAACAACTACAACTTTTTAAACCTCTAGCCTTAAAACAATCGTTCCTTGAAATCTTTGAAGAATGGAAATTTTTGAGATCCCTATCTTTTGTCAAACTTCAATCTTTTATTAACACTTGTGGTTGGGACTATCCCCAAGCCACGGAGGATGTGCTGATAGATTTTTGTAAAACATCAGACATAATTTTGTTCCTTCAGGAGGACTGGTTCATGTCCAATTTAAAAACCAACATGGACCAGTTCATTCACTGCATCATGCTTAGTATTTCTGATGGATCTTATGAGAAAGTTGTTGAGGAGGTAGTTGAAAAGGAAATTAGGATTCAGGAGGTAGAAGGAGAAGAAAATAAAGAAGTTGTTGATTTGGACGAAGAAGAAGAAGAGCAGGAGGAGAGCAGAGAAGAAGAAAAGATTTTAGTTGAAAATCAACCTGAGGAAGTGGAGAAGACAGAAGAATTGAATGAAGAAGAAGAAGAAGAAGGAGAAGAAGTAGAACAAGATGAAGGAGAGAAAGAGGATGATGATGATGAAAAGGAGAATGATGATGAAGGAGAAAAAGGTGGGAAGGATGATGACAATAATAATGATGATGATGGAGGAGATGAAGGAGCTGAAAAAGAAAATGAAAAAGAAAAGGATGAGGAAAAAGAAAAGGAAAATACTGAAGAAGAAAAGGAGGAAGAGGAAGAGAAGGCAGAAGAAGAGAAGGAGGAGGAACAGGAGAAAGAGGAAGAGAAGGCAGAAGAAGAAATGGAGCCGGAGCCAGAGCCAACACAAGAAGCTGCAGATAGGACTGTGGTACCTGCCCGGTATACCAGCCTAGACGCGGAGTTAGATGAGGACTCCAGATCAGGGACCCCATAGAAGACCCCATCTGGAGTACCAGCTGTAGACAGAAGCTTACAGTCCAGTGGTTCAATCGCAGAAGGCTCAGGAGAGCACTCTCCATCAGCTCAGATATCACCTGCCGTGACTGAGCTGATCAGGCAGATAGTCAAAGATACAATTGGAGAGCTGCTGGCATCTCAAGTCACTCCTGACCTTCAATCAATCAATGCAAAGATCGACACTTTTCTGCAGAGAGGAGTTCCTCAGCCTCCTCCCCCTACCAACAACAGAATGCCATTTGGCATGTCTGATTGGATGAGCAGAATAGAACAGCAATTGACTACCCTAGTTGATGCTGGCAAAAAGGGGGAAGAGAGAATGCAGGGGGAAGGAAATGATCAAGGAGAGATAAGGGCAGAGCTAAGAACAAAGAAGAGGCAAGATGTTCTTCAAATTGAAGGACCATCAAGCCTGAAAAGAAAGGAGATATCTGCCCCCAGTCAACCTGAAGAGCAGCCCATGGAGAAGAAGAGAAGAAAGCAATAAGAGCTATAAAGATTCGAATGGGAAGGCAAAGAGTTGTGGTTTGTTGAAGAATTCTTGCCAACAGAATTCATGACTCGTTGGGCGGATGCCAAGAAACAATTCGTAGAGCAGTTCTATCTCTGGGAGATACTTTATGATAAAGAATGCTCGCCCCAACAGTCATTCATCAACTACATGGATACTAGATGGCCTACTCTGTGGAAGTTAATGCTTAAGTATGCAGCCAAATGGCAGGCTTATCCTATGATTCCCAGATTCAGAGCAGAGGAAGCGCCGACCCGTTTGGACAATGAGCTTAATGAGCTAGAGCTTCAAAGAGAAATTAGTAAGCTATGTGAAGAGCACAAGTTCTCTTCAAAATAAGACCAAGACTTTGCTGCTCTAGTCGTAACAAGGAAGTATGGTCTTGCACCAATCAAGATAAGACCAATTGGAGCTAAACCCTTCAGGCCTGCCATACAGCCCATTCGCAGAGGCAGAGGAAGAGGCAGATGACTTTATTTCTTTGTACTTGTAATTTTATTTCTGTACCTGTAAAAACTTTCTTGTAAATTTCAATCATAATCAAGTCAGAAAGTTTTATAACAGTCTGTTGAATGACAATTTCCAGTTGTCTCAATATTAGACTGATTTTAGTTTGTGTCTTGCACTTAAGTGCAGACTTGATCATTTGATTACTTGTTTAAAGTTTTGCCATCATCAAAATAGGGGGAATTTGTTAGGAATACTTGTTAGATTTTGATGATGTCATTAATATAAAATCAAATGTTTATTACTTGGCAAAAATGTAAGGAAGAACCAAATGAGTATCTTCCATAGGCCAAATATGTTAAGTATAAAACTTGGCAAAATGTAAAGAAGAACCAAATGAGTATCTTCTGTAGGCCAAAAATTAGTTAGGCTAAAATCGGCTAAGTACTGAGTACAGCTAAGTCCATCAGAGAGGATCAGTGGAGTCGAGTCAGAGTAGTTCTGGTCAACACAATTTATCAGAGAAGTTTGACCAGACTGCAGCCAAGGTACCTCAGACAAAGTCACCTGATCAGATAAGTCACAAACAGTGAACATCAGAGAGGTCCAGACTGAAGAGATGTTAACTGCTCATCAGCCTAGTCGAAGTCAGCCAAGTACTCCAAGTCCACGTCAGCATACGTTGAAAAGTCAAGTATTACGGAAAGTCATATGCAACGTGATGAGACAAATTGGAGTGATTCCCGCAAGAGATATGAATTAAAAAAGCTATCCAGACCCACCTTGAAGACTTTAATCGTTTTATAATCAAAAGATTCGGCGCATCACATGCAGAGTCTTCAAAACGGTCGTAAGATAGATTAAAATAATGGGAATCCAGCCTTGCAACGTTCAGAAAGATTAAACAAAGAAGTCTCCCTCCAACGGACGGATTTGTTCAAAAGATTTGCAATGGCTACAAGGAAAAAGCTCAGAGATCGTGACCTATATATATCCGAAGATTTGAAGCTGAGCAATCACCGGTGCGAACATACTTTCAAGCGATCAAAGCATTCAAGCAATCAAAAAGCAATCTATAGCATCGTGAAAAGAGCGGTTCTAAAAGTTCATACTTAAAGAAGCTCTTAGTTGGAGAAGACAAAAACTCTTGTCTATAATTTTGAGTTCGGGGTACTTCACTGGTTGAAGTTAGAGACTGTAAAGGCATCCAAGGATCGAGGATCAAGAGGTGCAAGGCAGTCAAGTGTGGTACAACGGCACGGATTTCCACTGGTTGGAAGCTGTTGTAGTTTTGTTTGAATCACTGTAATATTTATCACTGGTTGAGAATTATAGTGAATTCATCTCCAACTGGTTTGGAGAAAAGTGGATTAGTAGAGGATTACCCCACCTCTGAGACCACTATAATCGCCTGCGTTATTTACTGTTTTTATTGCATCATACTTTAACTGCTGCATTCATTGTTAAGTGTTTCATTAGTTGCTTTATATTCGTCATCAGCTGACTTCCGCATATATTAAAGAACAAACGACTCCAAGTCATTAGTTTACCTATCAGCTGAAGAAACTCACTCTTCGTGAAAAAGAGTTTAAGAGTTTCTACAAGTCTATTCCCCCCCCCCCCCCCCTCTAGACTTGTACCTGGACGACTTGTGCCCTACATGAAGCTTGTTCACAGCTCTACCCCTAGCTCCGGCTCTGGAGGTAGGGGCTTTTCATGGACAATCAGTGTGTTTCCCCCTAACTATCAATAGTCAATCATTTAAATATGCATTAAAGAGTGAGTACTATGGTTAAAATGTATATTGATTATAACCAAGTATACAATCTGCAACAACATGACATGCAATAATCTTTTTCGCATACAATTAAATCACATCATAGGGCGTTGCTTCAAAGCATCATTCCTAATAATTAGTTTTATGCAGTATCGCGTCAGGTTGTCTAATTAAGTACAATCTATGAATTTAAGGACGAAATTAATAATTTTAATAACATAATTAAAGAAGTGGCCATAGTCTTGGTGATATCCCAACTATATAAAACCACTTGAAAGTATTAAATATATGTCGAAAAGTTTGAACAATCTTGTCTTTTTTTAATTGTCTCCCGTCCGTCTCACCGCGAGACGGTCTTTATAGGATATTTATCTTTTCCTTGGGCAAGCAATCTGAAAATTCTGTTATAGGGCGGGTTCGACTCCGGGGCGGTGGCAATAGCCAAAATATTGGAGACTTCGACCCCTGTGGTTGACGGAACACTGTATTACTTCCTGTCGGTTCTAACGAGAATAGCCGATGGAGACAAAGGCGGCAAACACCAGCTGATATCGGCCACCGTCAAGGATGGGAATCTGTACATTTGCAAGGCACAATGGGGACAAGAGATGGTTCAAGGGTGCAAGGAGATTTGTTGAGAGTATTGCAACTTCTTTCTGTGTTGCTTAGAGAAACATGATGCGGGTGAATATCATCACGTTGCATGTAATTTACATTAACCTACGTAAAAAAGTTGGGACAATTTTATCCATCATCGATTGTGTGTAGGGCTGTTATTGGGCCGGATAAATCCAAGACCCACCCGATAATCTAACCGGAATACCCGAAACTAGGACTTATCCGAAAGTTACGGTCTGGATACAGAAAATGAAATTGAAACCAAAACCGCAAGGCATCCGAGTTCGGGTTCGGATTGTTCAGTTGAATGACTTGGGACAGGATAGTCATCTGGTTAGCCAAATGTTGAAGGACATTGGTAACTCCAATATTCGCATTATTCCCTTGGCCGGTCGACTTGTCATGCTGACCCTCGGTATCAGGATGCACTGAGTTAGATAGACTAGGGGTGGCCGACTCTGCAACGGAACTGAGGGAAGCGGCCGCGCCACGTCCTTGTCTGCGTCCACGACCACGGCCTCGCCTCTGTCCCCTATCAGCAGACATTCTGAAGGATACACAAAGAACGTAAGTACAATTCAAATTGCACGTCATTGAAGTGACCGATTCCTAAAATACCAATTCGAAAGTAAAACGATTAAGGAAGCACTCGGAGAGTAAGAGGTCTTACGAGTACCGGTCGCACTGTGATGATGGCAAAGTAGTGATACTGTAGACAACCGATGACTCAATCGACCCAAAAGACCGACAGCCTAGGTATCCATAAACCTGGCACTCTAATACCATATTCTGTAACACCCCCAAGTTATTCAGGGTATATTACAGCACTGTGAACCCCGCTGTGGGACCCACAAGGCTATTCTTATGCGGAAATATAAAATTTGATCGAGAAGGTCCAAGTACAATGTAATGGAAGACAATAAAAATGGTATTCAAAACCATATCCAATACATCCGAATACAATACATCACAAATCAATACTGCGGAAACACAGGCCGGAACATCAAGAAAACCGAAAACCGTACACGAGTACTCAAAAACCATTCCAGTACAACCACAATGAATGGAGGAAACACAAAATATAACCGGAGATAAGACACAGTATCACACTTGCCCATCATCTTCATGCCGACCCGATACATGCCTATCCGCTCTCCTGGAACCTGAAATATATGAAAAGTATTTCCTCCATAAAGGGGTTAGTCGTCGAATAACTAGTGCAAGTATATCGAATATGAAACAGAATACTCCTCGACAATAAAGTAAAAGTAATCATCATCTCATCATCAAAAGACTATTGCTCCGGAATAACTAAATCTCAAAACATCACATTCATTGCATACATGATCAACTGAGGAACCGCACCAGAGGCTACGGAACCCTCAGAGGACCCGTCGGTCCGCCCCAGAGTGGTTAACCCAAAATACCCGTGGAACCGCACTAGAGGTTACGGAATCCTCATAGGACCCGTCGGTCCGTCCCAGAGTGGATACATATCATCATACAATTCATATATCTTACTTTCAAAGTATAGAACGCACAATCATAAACATATACTTGCCCTTGAGACATCGAAAATCGGATGGAAAAGAGTATAAATTCGGTAGGTCCAATAATGCACTTTCGGCACATAAACGATTCGTAAGGAATATGATAATCAATAATCCATACTCAAATCACACGAAGAAACTCCTGAAACCCACTTACGATTCACGAAACTACAAGGATAAATATCTAGAGGTTTGAAAATCACCCAAACTCTCTCAAGTCTGAACAAGGTACAAAACAATCCACATAATTGTAGGGGAAATATGGGTACGGGGTAGATACATCATAATCTCAAAGATCTCAAGCTCCAAAATGGATAAATCGGACGAATCTAAGAAAATCCCCAAAATTCCCAAAAATCAGGGTTCTAAGGATTTTACCTTGATTTGGAAGATGGAAAAGGATTAGATGTTGTATAATCTTTGTTATCCAACCAAAGATGATGATATCTGAAGAAGGATCATCTCCAAACGCCCCAAATCGCCTCTCCCGAGCTCTCCCGATCGGAAAAAGTGAAAATGATGGTTGCAATAACAAGGCATTAGAGAAAGTGCGAATGTGATTTGCAGGGTCTGTTATTCCTTCATACGTCTTGATAGTGGGCATTTTAAACTTCTTAGAGATATAAGCCTCCATGATATCATCAGTGAATGGGGGTGTCGGGTCATCTGGATCTCCTAGGGGTAGCAAATTGATAGGCTCAGCCTTTCTTTCCGTGTTCGGTTTAAGGATATATTTTCTTCTTCGCATCTCTTCTTGTATAGTAGCTGTTGAAAGTTCAGCAAGAGGGTTATTGTGTTGCGGCCTCCTTAGGAGTTCCTCATGTCCATTAGCCAACTCCCCTTTTCATATTCTAGTTGTCTTTCAAGTTCATCAGCCTGTCTCCTATAAGCCAGAATTTGAGCTTCTCTTTCTTGACGACGCCTTAGAGCCTCCTCTATTTGGACATCATGCCTTGGTATCTGGACGAGAGTTTGGTTGTTGATCATTGGCCTTTTCTCAGCACGTCTTCTTCTTCTAGGATTCTCATCCCCTACAGACTCCTCTCTATCTTCTACGTCATAGGGTCCTAAATAGTCTGGTTCCAACCCTCTTACATAACCAGGATCTGAATAGTATTGGACTCTTAAATTATGTAGGAGTCTTGTACTTCCAGAATTCTCTAAGGACTTGGGCCTTTAATTATTTTTTGGGCCTAGATAAATATTTAGATATTTATTTATTTGTTATTGAGCTCCATAGCATGTTCCACTACAGAGGTTATCAATTTATTGGGTAATAATTTATCCAAGTTCTACCAATTGTTTTTTCTTTTTCTTTTTCTATATATGGTTTTATGTTATAGAAGTGATTTTGCTTTTAACATTTGTATCCGTTTGTCCAAAGTATACATGTTTTTCCAGCGAATCGTGCACCTACAAAATTCAGAAAAAAAAAAAGCATGCATACTCATATAGCTAGCTTCTCCAAGAATAGTATATATAAAACGAAAGTCAAAATTTTTCAACTCTCGCCATATTAGTCGGAGCTTTTGAAGTTGTCTACACCACTGTTTCTTTTTATCTATTATTTTTAGACTAAATTAAATAATTCACGTCATTCCCATCATTTTTTTTCTCTTGTTTCTAATGAATAATCCACATCATCATCATTCTTCATTTACTAAATACTTTGAATTACTTTTAGAAGAAAAAAAATCTTCCATAATTAAAATTTTAATTAAATTCACAGAACTTATCAGGTCACATCATTATTATCATTCATTTGTTACTAAATTCTATGAATTATACCTAGAAGACACCTTTTTTGTCTCGGTCCTAATTAAATAATCTATATCATTATAATCTTTTTTTTTAAAAAATTGAGCCCTAATTAAATAATTCATATTATCACCATCATACTTTTTTTACTGAATTATGTGAATTATTTTTAGAAGAAAAAACAACTATTATCCTAATTAAAAAATAATTTAAGTATAGAGATTTATCATGTTAATGTCGTCGTCGTCATCATCATCATTCTTTTTTACTATATTATGTGAATTGTTTTTTAGAAGAAATCTTTTTCGCCCCTAATTAAAAAGTTAATTAATATTTAGAAAAAAATCTCTCAAATGTCCTGCGTCATTAGAGTCACATAATATTTATTCTTTATAAAAGGACTCCAAGATTTTTGTTTCGAAATATATCAGATTTCCTACATAACTAGAGTCTCATAGTATCTACTCTTCATAAAAGAGTCTGAAATTTTCTACTACTCGATATACATCATATCTTAATTAAAATTAATTAAATTCTAATTGATAAACGTAAAGACTATACTTATTGTTGGTAAATCCCATAGTTGTATAAATTGATATACACATCTCTACAAACAATGACTCAGCAGGAGCAGCAACAATTAGGTTTAATCGCCACAAAATATATTTGAAGCACATCACATGTTCAAGTACGTATTCAAATTCTCTAAATTTTGATTTTCTAGCTGTTTTTGCATATCTTGTCCTTTTCTTTGATACTCTTTTGAAAGTATTTTTCTAATTATTGATAAATTAAATTGGTGAATCTATGAATAGATGCATTTTTTAATTAAAATTTGTCTTATATTAATATGTATTGCAAATATGATGTTATGATATTAGTAAATTTTATGTAGTCTCCTTTTCAAATGGCAAGCTGGAGGAAACTTCCAAATTAATATTAATTATATGAATGCTGGAAATTTTTTTATCCTTAAAATTTAGTACAATAAATCTACATCAACTAAAAGATTATGTAAAATAAACCTAATTACAGATAAAAATCAAAATACCTTTCAAAGTACATATGATATATGGATAATTTGTTATAAATTTGTATTGGCATTAGACCTACATGTGCACCTTTATAAATAACTAAAAGGAGCTATATAGATAAATATACACAGTTTAATGGTGTTTTTAAGGTTCGGAGTTCTATCTCAAAACCAATCGGCAATGAGAGGAGTAGCCCAGAATCTTTATATATTAAATGCAAGACTTGTATTTTCCCGATGTGGGATTAATGCTTCAACACGCCCTTCATACGTAGCCGGAGTCAAGGCTTATAGCGTGGACTTTTTAACTCGAGTGACGCAGAGCTAGAACATCGTGGACTGTTGGGGTCGCACGTGTAGAGAGCCTGCTTCGATACCATGTTAATGTCTGGGGTTCTATCTCAAATCCAATTGGCAATGAGATGAGTGGCTCAGAATCTTTATATATTAAATAAAAGGCTTGTATTTTCCAAATGTGAGATTAATGCTTCAACGGGCGTTTAACACGAGTAGAAAAATATTGGTAATTGCGGAGTTATCCCTTAAGTTTAGGATAAATCATGATTCCCTTTTTACTAAATTTTGTGAATTATTTTTAGATGAAAATTTTTTCGTAACTAATTAAGAAATCAATTAAATTCACAAACTTAACATATTACTATCACCGTCATTCTTATTTTACAATATTATGTGAATTATGTTTTTGAAGAATAATTTTTCGTTCCTATTAAAGAATAATTAAATTCACAAAATTATCATATTACTCAATTATGTGAATTAATTTTATAAAAAAACAAAAAAAAAAAATCTTTCATATTTCCTGCGCCATGAGTCACATAGTATTTGCTCTTTATAAAATGACTCTGATAATCTCTTTTCTAAATTTATTAGATTTTCTACATAATTGGAGTCTCATAGTATTTGCTCTCCATAAAAAGAGTCCAAGAATTTTTCCTACACGATAAGTATGTTATTCTAATTAAAAAATTACTTAAATTCGTGTTGACAAACGTAAAGACTAAATAACTTATGTTTATCGTTGGAAACCCCACAGTTGTGTAAATTGTATATATTTTTACAGCCAATGACTCAGTAGCAACAATCAGGATCAATCGCCACAAAAATTAATTGAAGCATCACCAAAAGTCCAGGTACGTATTCAATTTCTCCCTATTTTGGTTTTCTCGCTGTTTTGCATACTTTGTCCTTTTGTTGGATATTCATTTGAAAGTAATGACACTTTTTATAGTTACTGACGAACTAAATTTGTGAATCTACGAATAGTTGGATTCTTTTAGTCTGGATTTTTTTATATTAATACATATTGCATATATGATATTATAATATTGATAGATTATGTAGTCTGGTTTTTTAAATACCGAGCATGAGGATACTTCCATCACAGTATTAGAATGATACGAATGGTAGGTAATAGAATCATATGAATGGCTAAATTTTTTATCCTTATAATTTAGTAGAAAAAATTTCCATACCAGCTAAAAGATTACAAAAAGCTGCAAAATTATTCTCTAGGTTGAGCCGAATTACATAAAAGAAACCGAAATATCTTTCGAAATAACTAATTTCAAAATCCACAACCCCATATATCTTTACAAGAACTTAAAACTACACATCTTCAATCATTCCCAACTCCAAAATACATATAACATCTTATTTATCATCATCTTCTTCAACCAATTTACTGATCTTTGCCTAAATTTTAAACCCACCGGACATAGAATTGCTTTCAATGTTCGATCGATATGTGGTTGTGGCAGGCAGTTTGGCGTGGCAGTAGTGGTTGGATGGGTTGGTGCAAAAATGGTTGGTTTGGTGTATGGTTGGTGGAGTTATGGTGGGATGATGTATGTTAGATAAAATGTAGCAAGTTGTGTAAAACAAGTAGCGGTATATATGGTGGTGGTGACTAGTAAAGGGATGGTGGTGATGCTTGGTTTTTCTAGTAAAGGGATGGTGGTGATGCTTGGTTTTTAAGAGAGAGGAAGTTGTAGAGAGAGAAAATATGTGAGTGTGTGTTCTGTGTCTGGTGTTTGGAAAGTGGAAAATATATGTGTTAGAAAGGAAATAAAAAGACCATTCTAGCCTCATGGGCATATCACATGAGGGATTTAACGGACTAAGTTAACGGCGTTAAGATTAGGGACCATCGGTGTTATTTTTTGCGAAGTTAAGGACCGTAAATGCAACATGAAACTATTAGGGATGGTAGATGCAATTTTGGACAAACCACATCGACGATCCATGTAATTTACTCTAAAAAATATGAAGACGCACGAACAATAGTTCTTAAATTATAAATATCATCAATAAGAACATCTTTGGACATAACTTGACATCTTTTAACACTTAGGAACAATAGTCCTTAAATTATAAATATCATCGATAAGAACATCTTTGGACATAACTCGACATCTCTTAACACTTAGGTTCACGAAGTTTTGCACACAATTAGTGCTGTTAACGGGCTGGTTCGGTTCGGGTTTTGACTTAACGGATAAACTAGTACCAAATTGATAAACCTATCGGACCAAATTTCAAACCCGATACCGAACTGGTAGTTACCGGGCGGGTATCCGGTCTAGATCGATAAGAAAAATCAGTTTGGAACCGGACTGGATACCCGAACCTGAAATCCGAAACCCGAAACTTGAAAATTAAATAAATAAAATTCAAAAAAAATTGAAAAAAAAATCATTTTTGTATCAAGTTAAAAATGAATATATAAAAAATACTGTAAGATATGAATATAAAATGAATACCACACAAGGAAAATGCTGATTTGGAGGCTGGAAATCGTCAACTATTATCGACTCTTTAGCTGCAATCACTTCAATTTGGTATGACATAATTAAAGGGGAAATTATCGGGTACTTTTTCGGGTTAGCGGTTCGATCAGAATGTGATCCGCATGCGCCCTCCACAGTTCAGCAGTGCTATAGATCCGATGGGTTGGGAGTATTGATTGGCAGAGTTAGAGAAAATGTTTGAAGCGGTAGATTGTCCGGAAGTGAGGAAGGTACCGATTGCTCAATACTTCCTTTCCAAGGAAGCCACGACTTGGTGGAAAATTATCAAGCCACAGGATCATGTTGCTACGTGGGGAGAGTTTAAAGAGCTATTGGAGGCCGAGTTTTGTCCTTGGCCAATGCAAGAAGGCAGAATTCGAGCCTTTTTCGAGGCTAAGCCACAGAATGTTCCAGTCTCGCAGGCGATAGTGGAATACAATCAACAGTTGATCCACGTGAAGAATCAAGTACGGGATGAGCGTGACAAGAACCGTTACTTTGATATGGGGATGAATATGGATTTACGGCGTTATATGGCCGGATTTGCTTGTACTACCTTGAAGGATTACCAAGACAGGGCCTTGGCATATGACATATTGAGTCCCAACAATGATACCGCAGAAGAACCAAAGAAGCAGAAGAATGTGGGTAACTTTTCTGGATCTAAAGGTGGCAATTGCCAGAGACCTCAGACGACTAACCGTTCTGTCAGGCAGTCGTCACGTTCTGCTAGGGAAAAGAGAAGTTTTTGTTCTGCTCCGGGCACCTCAACTCGCTCGGTAATTTGTTTTAATTGTGGTAACTTCCCACGTACTTGCCTTGAATAAAACGACATGAAGGAAAAGACGAAGGTAAGGTTTCGGTCCGAATAATCTTCACAAATCCGCTCCTAACACAATAATGATATACAAACAATCTCAATATTTCAGAAACGTAATAATTCATCCTAATTCTACCTGTTGGGACATTTCATCGGACAATACAAGGCCATAACTGATTCCAATCTATCAACGGAGAAAAACATCGAATTTTAATCTGCAAAACCATAAGAGAAGTAAGGGATGATGATTACGCTATTGTAATCTAATAGTCATATGAGGCGAATCAGACTAGAAGGGTGAAAATCAAAACAAAACCCCAAAATCCCCAAAAGCTAGGGTTCTAAGGATATACCTCGATCTGAAGGCGAACCACAGATGATTTGGGGTTAGAATGATGATATGATGCCCCAAGATGCTTCTCAACTGAAGTTTGGATGAAGATTTGCCAAGCCCTAACTCAAGGGTGTGTTTCGTCGCGGAAGGAAGAAGAGAGGGTGAAGAAATGTCTGAAAATGTCCGCTGCCAGTTTTAAATACTGGCAGCCTTACGGCCGTAACACCAACACCATTACGGCCGTAATGGTGTTCACGACCTTTCTGCCCGATACGCTCAATCCCATTATGGCCGCTACAGAAGGTACATTACAGTCGTAATGTATGAAGCTTTACGGTCGTAATGCATACCATTTTACGGTCGTAATGCATGTATGGCACCAGGCCAGACTGGTCTGTGATAACGGTTTGCCAACAACCGGAATGAAAATATGAGAAACGAAGCCACAGATATACGAAGATCTTTATGGACGAGATAAACGTAGAAACCATCACAAGCCTCCGGTCATCCAAAGTTCGGAATAAATGAATATTAGCATCAATGCCCAAGATAATAAGAACTTACAAAAATGGCCCAAACATGCAGAAATCTAAACTCGAGACCTGAACGACAATTTAGAAAGTTGTAACATATCCAGAATCATTAAAGGAGCTCGAAGAAGTACTTAAACGTCGGTAAAAAATGAAGTTTACGATAATCGATCCTCAATGCGGAAAAGTTACACAATAAGTAAAATCTCATCAAAACAACTCCGAAACTCATCTGGATGGTCATGGATGCAGAACAAAATAGTTTCAGAATTTCAAAACAATAACAAGCGAGTCGTCCGAAATAAAATACACTAAAAATAGAAATTACTAAAAATAGAAAGAGCTGAATATGAGGCAGAGATGTTGGTTGGAATTGATCAAGGATTACGATTTGGAAATTCTTTACCATCCGGGAAAGACCAATGTCGTCGCGGATGCCTTGAGCCACAAATCGGCATTGCTTCAGATGCTCGAGGTTTTACATCTCAGACAAAGATTCGTTAGGATTTAATCGAGCAAGGAATAGAAGTTTGGATTCAAAGAGTGCAAGGACAGTTGTGCACTCTCGAAATTACCTCGTCCTTAGTTGACCACATCAAAGGGAAATAGTGAAGTGACCCGATGATCTCTCAACTGAAGGAAGATATAATTAAAAGGAAAGCCCCTGGTTTTATGGTCCACGAAGATAGTATTCTAAGATTCCAAGACAGATTTTGTGTTCTGAATGATTTAGAGTTGAGACAGAGAATTCTCCGAGAAGCTCATGCTACGCCTTACTCAATCCACCCCAGAACGAGTAAGATGTCCAAGGACTTGAAGCGAAATTTTTGGTGGAAAAATATGAAGAAAGATGTCACGGAGTTTGTACTATGGTGCTTGACGTGTCAATAAGTCAAGATTGAACATCAACGACCAGTGGGGTTGTTGAAACTGCTTCCCATTCCCGAGTGGAAGTGGGAAGATATCTCTATGGATTTTATCAGTGGGATGCCGAGAACTAGAGCCGGAATGAATATGATTTGGGTAATCGTCGATCGGTTGACCAAGTCTCCGCACTTTCTAGGTATTAAGGACACTTGGGGAACGGAGAGATTGGCTCGAATTTTTATAGCTGAGATTGAGAGATTGCATGGTGCCCCTAAGACTATTATTTCCGACCGAGATGGTCATTTCGTATTGCATTTTTGGCAGGCCGTTCATCAGGCCTTAGGCACCAAGTAGAAATTGAGCACATATTTTCATCCTCAGTCAGACGGTAATACGGAACGGATGATTCAGACGTTGGAGGATATGTTGTGGGATTGTGCCCTGGACTGGAATAATGATTGGGAAGTTCACTTGTCGTGGATCGAGTTTGCCGACAATAATAGTTGGCATGCGTCGATCAAAATTGACCATTCGAGGCAATTTATGGTAGGCGGTGTAGGTCGCATTATGTTGGGACGAGGCTTCGGAGCTAGTGGGAACGGAGCCGGATATGTTGATGGATACTAAGGAAAAGATTTCTATTATCTGGGACTAGTTGTTGACTGCCGAGAGCCGTCAGAAATCTTATGTCGATACTCATCATCGACCTTTGGAGTTCGAAGTGGGAGACCATGTTCTACTTAAGGTGCCACAGACCAGAGGGGTTTTCCGCTTCGGGAAAAAGGGGAAACTTAGTCTGAGGTATATCGGACCTTTTGAAATTTTGGACAGGGTTGGAGATTTAGCTTATCGTTTGGCATTGCCCCCAGCTTTGAGTCATGTCCATAGCATTTTTCATGTGTCTCAGTTGAGAAAGTACGTACCGGACCCTAGTCATGTTATCGACTATGGTGAGATTGACATAGCCGAGGATGTTACTTTTCCGGATAAGCCGATGAATATCCTTGAACATCGTGAGAAGAAACTTCGGCACAAAGCCATCCCGTTGGTTAAAGTGCAATGGTCGAGACATGGAGTCGAGTAGGCGACTTGGGACACGGAAGAGAAGATGCGATCAGAATTCCATGAGCTTTTTATTTCTTAAGTTTCGGGACGAAACTTCTTTTTAGAGGGGGAATGTGATACCGGTACTTTTTATTGATTGTTTGACCTTGACGGTCTTCCTCTTTTGTCGCTCTGTAAACACTTTGAGATATTGTCGATGTTGATTTAGAGTTTCGTACCTTGTTTGAATCATGATAGTGTTGTTTTGACCTTTTGGCAGTGTCCTGGGTCAGGGAGATAGCGCACGCTAGGCCTAGGCTAACGCACGCTAATTCTACTTGAGTAGCGCACGCTAGCTTTCAGCCTTAGCGCACGCTAGTGTTCGGAGCATGGCAGAGGCAGTAGGTATTTCTGCCCTCTGGACTAGCAATTAACGCACGCTAGGAGTTCGCTAGCGCATGCTATTCGAGTTCAGTAATGTGCGCTAACATCATCTATAGCACATGTTAAAAAGCTGGATCGGCAGAGGCAGTGAGGTATTCAAACTTTATGGACTATCAGGTAACGTATGATAGGCAGTGGCTAGCACATGCTATAAGTGTTGTGTAGTGCGCGCTAGTTCCCTACTGTTACGCACGCTAGCGGAGTGGGTCAGTGAATTGGGACTTTGACTGGACACTAGTTAGTGCACGCTAAGGGTTGGTAGAATGCGCTAACGTCGCAGGTCAGTAGCCACTGGACTACCGGATGACCCCGTTAGCACACGCTAATCGTGAAGCTTAGCGCACGCTAAGCGAAGGTAGTATATAAGGGGACAGTCAATGCACTTGTCATCTCACATCATTTTCACTTTTTCCGATCTGGAGAGCTCGAGAGAGGCAATTTGGGGTGTTTGGAGACGATCCTTCTTCAGATATCATCATCTTTGGTTGTATAACAAAGATTATACAACATCTAATCCTTTTCTATCTTCCAAATCAAGGTAAAATCCTTATAACCCTAGTTTTTGGGAATTTTGCGGATTTTCTTAGATTCGTCCGATTTATCCATTTTGGAGCTTGAGATCTTTGAGATTATGATGTATCTACCTCGTACCCATGTTTCCCCTACTTATATGGATTTTTTTGTACCTTGTTCGGACATGAGAGGGTTTGGGTTAATTTCAAACCTCTAGATATTTATCCTTGTAGTTTCGTGAATTGTAGGCGGGTTTCGGGAGTTTCTTCATGTGACTTGAGTATGGATTATTGATTATCATATTCCTTACGAATCATTTAGGTGCCAGAAGTGCGTTCTTAGACCTACCGAACTTATACTCTTTTCCATCCAATTTTTGATGTCTCAAAGGCAAGTATATATTTATGATTTTGCGTTCTCGACTTTGAAAGTAAGATATATGATGTGTATGATGGTATGTATCCACTATGGGATGGACTGATGGGTCCTATGAGGGTTCCATAGCCTCTGGTGCGGTTTTGCGGATATTTTGGGTTAACCACTCTGGGACGGACCGACGGGTCCTCTGAGGGTTCCGTAGCCTCTGGTGTGGTTCCGCGGTTGATCATGTATGTAATGAATGTGCTGTTTTGAGATTTAGTTATTCCGGAATACTAGTCTTTTGATGATGAGATGATTATTACTTTTACTTTATTGTCGAGGAGTATTGTGTTTCATATTCGATATACTTGCACTAACTATTTGACGACTAACCCTTTTATGGGGGAAATACTTTTCATATGTTTCAGGTTCCAGGAGAGTGGATAGGCATGTAGTGGCTCGGCATGAAGATGATGGGCAAGTGTGATACTGTGTCTTGTCTCCGGTTATATTTTGTGTTTCCTCCATTCAGTGTGGTTGTACTGGAATGGTTTTTGAGTACTCGTGTATAGTTTTCGATTTCCTTGATGTTCCGGCCTGTGTTGCCGCGGTATTGATTTGTGATGTATTGTATTTGGATGTATTGGATATGATTTTGAATACTATTTTTATTGTCTTCCATTACATTGTACTTGGACCTTCTCGGACAAATTTTATAGTTCCGCGTAAGAATAGCCTTATAGGTCCCACGGCGGGGCTCACGGCGCTGTAATATACCCTGAATAACTTGGGGGTGTTACAGAGAGTGCTTCCAAGGCCTCCGGTCAAAATCATTTACAGTTCCTTTCCACCGGTTGACTAGGGAGTCCTTGCCTCGATCCCGATAAATGCTTCTTCCTTTAGAGGATTGATCGTAAGCAAGTATCCAGTCTTCCGGATGGGTGAGCCATTCACCTTTCTAGTGCTTGGATTTCATCAGCATTTGTAGAGGGAGCTTTTCTTCTTCCAATAGCCTCGAAATTCATTTGCGTAATCCTACAGAGTCTTGAATCTGTTGAAGAGTGCAGACTCCATGATGAGAGTACAGAAGTATATCATCAGTTCATTTTTCTTCCAACTCTTCAGATCATCAGCTGAAGGCTGTCGGTCAGTGGGCAGCAGAATCTCGAATGGCTTACACACATTTTTCTTCCATGGATTGGGATCCTGGAACTCAGGTCGAGAGCCAGTCACCCTGTATCCCTTTGTAGATTGACTTGACTCGGTTACAGCTAGACTTCCAATGGCAGCAGCAACACTTTCTTCCAACGCTGCATCCATCTCTCTCTCTCTATCTCTCTCTCACTCTCTCTCTCCAATCTCCATCTCCGGGCAGCCTCTCTGGACTCTTCCACATTTTTGGCATCATCAAGATCTGATACCTTGGTATGAATCTCCTATAGGAGATTCATGGACTCGTCCTGTTTGGTCTTCAGATCATTGATGCTTTTAACCAGTGTACCGACCACTAAACATAGATCATCGATCTTATGATTATGCTCAGTCAATCTGGTGCCAGTATGTTGTATGGCAGAAACCATTTTGGCCTCAGCAACTCTGAGCTTCTCTTGTTCCTGTCACAGGATTTGCTACTGATGTTGTTTGAGTTGGTTGAGCGCTTGCCAAAATGTTATAGGCATCAGGCAAAATGCGTCTTCAGCGTTAATAGCAGATATCAACTTGGGGAGCTAGTCTTGTGTAGTTTTATGCATCCAATCGATTTCTTTTCTAACATCGAAGAAACATTGTTTGGCGACTGATGGCGTGGAGTTGCTCTATGCGGGCTTCAGTGCGCGGGAGCCAGGGTGCACGATTTTGGAATCCTCATGTTCTCCAAGTTGATGAAGAACCACAAGATAACGGGATCTTTGTGGTCTGTCCTCGGGCAGAAAACCATCATCAGAATCTGATTTTGAGCTAACAGAGATGGGAGATGCAGGGGCATCTAGAGCAGGAGCTTCAAAAGCAGGGGCTTCGGAAGGAGGTGTTGTGGGTTCAGTCTCGTAGATAGAAGGGACTGATTCCTCCTGTTTGGGTTGCTTGTCTGTAGTGGGAAGTACAGGAGGGACTGAATCCTCCTGCCGACTCTCAACTTCCGCCTGATCCGGAAGAGGGACTGAATCCTCTTGGCGGATGGCGGGGCGGCGTCTTCAGATTGGAGGACAGGATAGGAATCCTGTTCGGGAGCAGATTGCTCATCAGGGTTTACAGGAGGGACTGATTCCATCTATTTTTGTTCTTGAGCAACTTCCTATTGCATGTAAGGGGACTGTTGTCTGTCAGAAGTCCCCTGACCCTGTTGGTTTTGGAGTTTGGCCATCTCACCTTCTCTGGCCTCTTCACAGCTGATCCTTAGACCGGCCTGTAGGGCATCGTCGTCGTCCGAGTCAGGGTTGGAGTGGTGGCTCGGTGATGGAGGTTTGTCACTGGACTGTGACTTCCCTTTGACTCTAGCCTTCTCTTTTACCGTGTAGTAGTTAAAGATTAGCTCGCGACAAAAGTGATCCTCCCAACATCAGGACTTCGACGTTCTGGGTGTCCGTGACCTCCAGAGCAAATAATTCCTCATCCTTCCAGTCATCCTAGTGATACAGTGTGTCGTACAGGGCGACCCTGGATGACTTCCAGATTTTGAAGTGTTCGTAAGCTTCCTCAATTTGAACCTGGAGGAGAGTGTTATTTATGATGTCAGTTGGGGAGGGACTCCATGCAATAGTTGGGTCTACCGTCTGGATGGGATCCTCAACAGGTATGGGAGCCTGTTGTGGAGAGGGATCCCGAATAGGGGATGGTACTCTGTGGGGAGTGGGACTCTGTATAGGGTGGGTACCCTGTTAGGAGTAACGGCTTTTGGCTCTGAAGGGGCAGCCGACTCGCGGAACCTTCCAACTTCGCAAACAGCTGGTCATCCGTCATAGCCGCCACAGGCTCAAGATCTGCTGTTTTAGCAGCAACTGTTTCTTCCAAAGGGGTTGCGCCCTGTGGGGTTGGTTCAGCTACAGGAACAGAAGGAACATCTATAGTGACTGTTGCTGTCACTGTAGGCTCGGTCTTAGAAGACTTCTTGGTCTTCTTCTTCTTCCCTTCTCTTATCACTTAATAATAATATCAAAAAAACATACTCTTAGCATATTAAACTAAATTAAATTAAAGAGGCAATTATTTTGTAGAAAAAAACTATATACAGGGATCTCCGGCAGACGAGTTTTTTCGATAGGGCTGCCGGTCGCCGGCAAACCTCCGACAGCCGGATATTTTTTTTTAACGTCAGGCTGTCGGACCCCACGCCACCGGAGATCTTTTTTTTCAACGGCAGGCCGCTGCCTACTTGCTGGCGGATCTCCGGTGAGCGACCATTTTTTTTAACCCAGGCCGCTGACTTGCTTGCAGCGGGCCACCGCCGGTAGCCGGCCTATGGCAACCGACTATTTTTTTTAAACGTCAGACTGCCGGCTTGCTTTCCTGAAGGACCTCCAGCAACTGGGAATATTTTTTTACACACTAGGCCGCCGGATGGCGGACCTCCGGCGACGGTCAATTTTTTTTAAATGCTATACCGCTGGCCAGCTTTCCGGCTGGCCACCAAACGGCGGTCGGTGGACCTCCGGCGGGCGACTGTTTTTTCTACTTCTTTTTGAAACACCAGAAACAACGGTTATTTTTTTAAGGGCCAGGTCGCCAGCCTACTTTCCTCCGGCGACGGGCCTTTTTTTAAGGCGAGGCCCCCGGCCTACTTTACGGCGGTCCTTAGATTTTTTTTTCTTTTTTACAGCAGGCCTATCGGCTGCTGATAGAATTTTGGGAACCAACATATTTTCTCCGACGGACCTCCTGCAATCGGCTATATTTT
Organism: Orobanche coerulescens; assembly: GCA_033398695.1. Taxonomy (NCBI): domain Eukaryota; kingdom Viridiplantae; phylum Streptophyta; class Magnoliopsida; order Lamiales; family Orobanchaceae; genus Orobanche; species Orobanche coerulescens. The sequence goes on along the minus strand of CM065814.1, from coordinate 18,302,782 downwards.
TTTATTTTTTACACCTGGCCGCCTACCTGCTTTCTGGAGGGCCATCGCCGGCAGCCGGAGACCTCAGGCGATCGGTCTTTTTTTAAACTCGAACCGCCAGCCTGTTTTACGACCACCGTGCCATTATGGCACGGGTAATCTCTACTCTATAACATAAAGGTCTTTTTTTTGTAATGTGCACTTGAAATGATCATTCTATCCCTCTTCTTCTTTTCTTTTTGTGTTGAATTTATAATAATAATAATGATAACAATAACAATAATATCAAATATGCAAAAATAATAAATTTTAAATATACTCTTAGAATATTAAATTAAATGAAATAAAATTAAATTGAGCTAATTTGAAAAATTTATGGGGATATCGTACGAGCCTCAGGCCGACCAATTTTTCTGGCAGGCCATCGATCGCCGACAGACTTTCAATGGCCGACAAGTTTTTTTTCTTTTTCTTTTTGCGCTAGGCCGTCGGCCTACTTTCTGGCTGGCCACCGCTGGTGGAACTCCGGCGACCCCACCTCCTCCTCTTTTTTTGCCAAGCCGCCATCCTGCTTTCCCGCCGGAGACCGGCCAACTTTTTTATTATTATATATATATTTTACGCCAGACCGCCAGCCTGCTTTCTGGCGGATCTCCAACGACTGGTCGTTTTATTTTTATATTTTCTACATGCTAGGCCATCGACATGCTTTCCGGCGGGCCGTTGTCGGCTGTCGGCTGAATCCCAACGACCGACCATTTTTTTCTTCTTACGACAGGTTGTCGGTCGGCCAGTAGCATACCCTTAGAATATTAAATTAAATTAAAAAGACAACTAGTTTTTCAAAAAAAAAATATGAGGATCTCCGATGGACTTTTGGACGACCGCCTTTTCTCGACAGGTCACGGCCGGGCCGCGAACCTTTAACGGTCGACGCTTTTTTAAGGCCAGCCGCGACTGCTTCCGGCGGCCCACCACCGGCGGCCAGTGGAGTTCTAGCGACTGGCCTTTTTTATGCCAGACTGTCGGCCAGTTTTTCGACAGGCCACCACCGGCGACTGACGGAACTCCTGTAATATCCAGATGTAATTTGTCATTTTTATACTGTTGTATTGTATGTATTGTGCATGCATCGTTGTATTATATTTGGATTTATACAATGCTTATTATATGAGGATGTTTTCGAATCAAAATATTCATGTTCGACGTTCGTGTTGTTTTGTCTGTTGGATGTTGCTTAGTAAGTTATGTTTTTTGCCCAGTACATTAGCCCTAATATATGCTATGTCTAGCATCTCGCGTATGCTATATTTACAAGTGTTACATACATTAAGCTTCACAGATAGCGTATGTAACCAAGGGTATCAAGTCGCATCTCAACTTTCAGTGTGGGTCCGTGCATAGCTGGAACTTTTGGCTCGATTAGGACAGCCTAGTCAACGCACAATACGTATGCAACGTTATGGTTTTAGCGTATGTAATGGTGGTAAGTTAGCGTACACTATATTGTCAACGTACGTAAGGCAACGTTTGAATTGAGGCAGTAGCCTCTGGAGGAGGTTTACGTACGTAACACTGTGGTGTTTGCATACGTAAAGGATGTTAGCGTATGTTAACGAATTTAGGTCGCATACGTTAAGGAATGTACAGATTATTAAGACATGTCTTGTCCTTCATTTTTGCACGAACCAACTCTGAGTTTCCTCTCCAGAAATCATCCTCCTGCCCTCCGAAGTGATTATAAGCCTCTTCTATCTTGCCTTGAAGCTTCATATTTTGGATTGGAGCCTGGGAGCTTGAGGATTATAGTGGATTCTTAAAGTCTTTTAGGTTATTCTTCATCTTCAAAGAGATATATTGTCTAATCTTATGTTAATTCTGAGATGATTATGATATTGTTGATGATTACTTCATGTGTTGTTGAATTGTTGGAAGAAACATGATTATTATTGGTTATTATGAACACATGATAGAGAACATGATGATTAGAACTTAGAGATGAGTATGTTCTAAATGCTTAGAGATTCTTAGATGGTATAATCATGTTTTGGAAGGATTATTAACTTGCTTGATGATTAATATAATTGAGAATGATTATTGATACCAAAAATGGAGGAAGGAACAACACAGACTCTGACATGATTATTGATACCTTGGGTGTTCTTGAGAGGTTTAACCTATTCAATGGAAGATGTAATGAATTATGAGATAACTATCATAGATTTGATATAGTTAAGTTAAACTTGATGTTAAATCTGAAACTCTTGATAAATTGATGATTTAGGATAGAACGTCATATTCAAGTGTTGATAATGTTCTTGAAAGGATTGTGATGAAAGATGATAATATTATCATCATAGGATGATTAATTTATGTTGTTTTTGATAATCCATATATAATGGATTATTATGGTTATTAAAGAATATTATGAATATATTGATTTGATTATAGAGATGATTTGGGGGTATTGAAGTTCATAGACTAGGACTTTAATATTCATTGGAATAGTTTGAACTATTCGTCTTGAATTGTGGATGTCGATGTTCGTGAATACGATATCAGTATTATAGGATTGTGTTATTAAATGAATTATACTTCATTCAAGGCTGCTTGCTCGAGTGAGTGTTGTTTATCGAAGTACGCCATTAGTTCGTTCGAGGAAAGACTATTTTTGTCTCCGGAATTGAGGTAAATTATCTTGCTTGGTTATAATCATAAGTGATTTTTGTGGATGTTATACATTTTGTATATATGTAATGCTTTATGAACCTATGATTCATAATGAGGTATTTTTGATCGTGTAGATCATTTCGTTATGGGATTGTTCTCCCAAGTTCACTATCTTTGATATTGTTGGTCTCTATGATTGTTGTTGTCACTTCGGTGAGTTCCTTGATCTTTGCTGGATATGTGATTAATTGAGTTTTGTTGTCATGTTGCACCGTGATATTTCTGGAATCATATCTACTTGTCGATTGGTTATATATAGGATCTTTAGTCGGGCACTATGGTCATGTGTTGATGTTTCCACATTGCACGGTGTTGTTACCCAAAATATTATCTGGAGATATAATTGCTGGAATGATCGAGTAACAAACAAATGCGAGAACACTTCCGCGGGAAAATAAATAACACAAGATTTTCCGGGGTTGTTAATCCCGGGCTTGAATGCTCTCGCGAGATGTTATTAATAAATATACTGTGGAGTACAAGTATTAATGTTAGATTCTATTACAATGAGTGTAAAGACTTCTAGTTATCTAAGCTGTAGAGCGTGTAGATTGCCGTAAGAACCAGATATGAAGATCTGTGAGTTCTTGCTTTGGATGTGATATAAGTGTATATGAATATCACTATGAATGTGTAAGTAATTGCCAGATGAGTCTTTGATTCTCTCTCTGTATGTTTTTGCACTATATTCACGGTAAATCTCAGCATGTCGTTTGCCACTGTAGTGAGCCTCCTATTTATAGGAGACAAAGTTGTTGGGTCCTCTCCGGCGATCGCGGGCGACCGCCGTTTTCTATATTATAATAAGATGGTCGATCGTCCTGTCACGTGGGGTTGTTCCCTTAAAGTCTAGGGCTGCTCCTGGTGGCCAGCTGTGCGAGCCAATGGGAAGCCTGCACGCGTCCTGAGTCGCTGTCCGGGGAGGGCCCATTTTGTACCTTTCGGCGGCCCTGTCGGTAGGTGAGGTAGGTGACAGGCTGGGGTCAAACGTCTTATCTGTCGGCGCCCTTTGTGGATCTGCACGTGGGTCACCGTCTAAGATTCGGTCTTCAACGACTTTGACGGATGTTGGATCCATACGTGGCACGAGACGATCGTCTCTGGTTAGACATCATAGACGATCGCCAGATACCAAAAGACGATCGCCGAATACCAAAAGACGATCGCCGTGGGTGCCGACTGCTGGGTGATTGCCCAGAGTGCGTCTTCTATGGTTGGTTTCTCTGATCGTTATGCCGATCGCCATCGAGGCGTATTAATCGCTGCACAACAATTGCTCCCCAGCTCGCATCGATGTCGAAAACTCGGGGTGAGGTGGCACTGTTGACGATCGCCTAGGTTTGGACGATCAGACGATCTGATTTCAAATTTGGACAATCTCATTTTGCGCTGGGAGCAGCGGGAAAAGAAGGCGGGCTCTCGAAACGTTGTAAGGACACGCGTCGCGCTACCATTGGGGGAGTCCGGCCGTTTGTCAGACTTGTCGCCTGGCGTGCCCTCGAAAAGACGCGTACGCGGGATTCGAGGGCTCCATTTAATGTGTCCCCTCCCCGACGGTTGCACTCCAGCCCTCGGAATTTCGCCTATTTGCACAGAGACCCCTGCTCCCGCCTATAAAAGGGGCTAGGGCTTCTTCATTTTTACTCTTCATGCACCCTTGCATCCTAGCCGAGATTCTGCAGAAATTTCCGAAGCTTCTTGTGCCGATCGTCTTCCTTTCTTTAGGTAAGAAAACCAATCTTCTTTCTCCCTTTACTTTTTAAGAACATGTCTGGAGGATCTAAGACCTTCGATACCGGAAGCACCTCCGCCGCCGCGGCTTCGCCTGACCGGGAGGAGATTCCCGTGGGACTTAATACGGAAACAGCCGTTGAGGCCATTCGTGCGGGGATTGCACCCGCAGAACTCGAAGAGCTCTTCCACGAGGCCAAAGTGGCGAGAACGGCGGCGACGGCGGAGCAGGGGGGTTCGCCGGTGGATGAAGATGACCTGGTGCGGATGACTTGGGAATGGGATAGTGTATTCGGCCCCGCCTATATGGCTTTCGCCAAGATTATGGAGGGGATCGCCAGACCCTGTCCAGAATTTGATTTTGAAGCATACTCCGCCGCTCATCCTTACGAACATGTGAAGCGGATGGTGTTTCGGTACGCCGACCCGTCTCAGTGGACTCTTGGTCAGATCCGGAGTTCGGCGACCCGGAAAGACTTGAGCCGCTGGTGGGCCAAATATCATATTCCTTCTGATGTCTCACTGCACGTGCCCTCGGAAAATGAACGTGTCGATCAACCTCCCGAGGGTCTGGTCACCGTTAGTGAGATGATTATGGAGGCCGGTCTGCGATTCCCCTTGCCGTTTGCCGTGTCCTATTTATTGATCGCCTGGAATTTGGCGCCGCTCCAACTGACGCCGAACGCTTGGCTACAGATCGTCTGTACTCTGACACTTTTCGGCGGTCACCAGTTGTTCCGTCTCCTTTCTGCGATTGAAATGAACTATCTCTTCAAACTGGCTGCGCAGAAAGGGTCGATCGGCGGTAATCACAGTCAAGGTCGGATGGGAAGAGTGGTCCTCGGGATGCCGAACAAGACCCGGGGCGACCTGGAAAAATGGTGCTGGGTCGGCGGAGCGTGGCGATCGGCATCGAGTGATAGGCCGAAGGAAGAGTTGGATATTCCCACCAATTTTCAGGAGAGGAATCCGAGTAAGGGTTTTAACTCTCTCTTTGATCGGGCATGTCTTGAACTGATCTAATTTCGTTTCCTTTTTGCAGGACCCCTCGTTCCAGCAATCGGCGATCTCCCCTTCGATTTCTTGATCGTTTGGGAGCGGATTCATGCCTTGCCGGACTCATATATAGATGTTCGCTCACTCGGTGATGAACTTCATCAGTTGGGGGCTAGATTGTTTCGCTTCCCCCGTCATCTGCAAGTTCCAGGTATAAATTTTTCTTCCTCTTCTTTGCTTGACGATCGTCTGATTTGAAAGAGGTGTTTAACTTAGTCTGAATTTTTTCTTTGACAGAGATTCACTTTCCCCGTTTCGTCGAGCCGCCACAAGAGATCGCCATGTCTAACCCTGGTCTCATCGGTCGCCTTCATCAGGGGAAGAAGACTGGTCGCGTTGCTGCGACGACGTCTCGCCCCGTCTCTGTGGTGAAGCCTGCTGTGGTGCCGGTCGCTGAGCCGGAAATTTAAGAGGAGGAACAACTCCAGCGTAACCGCAAGAGGCGGAGGCCGGAGGAGTACCTGCCGACTACTGAGGCGGACGTGTCTATTTTGGAGCCTCCGGTTGCCGCGGCTCCTATCTCCGCTGTTCCGATGGTGGAGGGGTCAGGCTCTAGGCCCTCGGCGTCCGGCTCCAGGTCATCGGGCGGTTTCTTGAAAAAGATGGCGATCGCCGAGGCTGAAACTTCTCGGGGTAGGCCCTATTTTGGTCGCGATCCCGAGCTGGTCAACAGGTAAGATTGGATTGAACTTTCTGAGTTAGGCAATTTGAGTAAGGTATAGACTAACTCCTTTGTCTCTTTGGTTTATGTTGCAGGGTCCGTCTTGATGATCCGGACGTTTCGCCGATGGTGCTGGATTTCTTGGCGAGTAAGGCTCCGCAAAAGTCCCTCGACGTCCCCTCTTACATCCAGAAGGCCATCACCGCTCTGCCTAAGGCTTGGACGACCGATCTTGACGCGATCGCTCGTCAGCGATCTGGAGACGCCATGCAGGTGGCCATCGCCCTGGCTCTCCAGGCGGCGACGATGGCCGTCCAAGCTGCCAGGGATTTTGAGGGGCGACCCTCTAATGCTCGCCTCCATAGCGACCTCGAAGCCTCCCGGAACATGAACATTGAGTTCGCCAACCGGATCCAGACTATGGAGAAGGAGTACATAGAGACGGTGAAACGAGCTAAACAGGATATCGACCGATTGAAGCAGGAGCTGAGCCGCTCCAAGGAGGTGGCCGATCGGTGCCGCGACCAGGAGAAGGAGGCTCGCCGGATGCATGTGGCCTCGCAGGGGGAGGTGACCGGGCTGAAGGCGATGGTGGATCGGCTCAACAGCGAGCTGGAGGCAGCGAAAGGAGAGCTGGAGAAGGCTAAGGGAGAAACGGCCGCCAAGGTGATCGAACTGGCAGAAGCTGAGAAGACGACCACGGAGCTGAAAGGGCAACTAAAGGCGATCGAGACCGATCCCTACCTCAATGTGGCACCCGTCGGCGAGTTTGCCTATTATGTGGCCTACGCCGACGCAGTCCGAGCCGCCAAAAAGGTAGGGATCGAGATCGGTCCTTTGATGGAGAGCTTCAAGGTCTATGCACTCGAGCACCCTTTGCACCCGGAGGTTTCCCTGTCGATCCTTGACCTCGTCGACTTGGGGATCGACTTGAGTTGGTATCCTTTCCAGGATAAACTCATCTATCCTGAGGCCGATGGGGGAGCACGTGCCGATCTACCACCCGAGGGCGAAGACCAGCCGGCGGGACCCTGAGAGATCTCTTGTTTACTTTGTAACTTGTAATTTTCTGCTTTCTCTTTGTATTGCCTTCGGGCTTTGTATTGTACGAACTCTTTGTTATGAATAAAATACTCCTTTTTTCGCACTTGATTCTTTTTATGTACGATCGCCTTTGAATGTTTGCATGCGAATTTTTACAAGTATGTGTATGATTGCATCTGATGTCTTGTTCATCCGACCGGTTGTTTGAATGTTGAATGTATTGACATGTTTCGAATCGAAATTCTCGAAATTCTTACTTGTAAATATTGTTGAACAATTCTGATCATCCTGCGTGTGTTTGAGGGAAGCCGATCGGGTGCGGTTCCTTCCTTTCGATCGCATTTAGGACTAGCTCCCCTTCTTTGCCCCTTGTTTTTGTTTACTTATTGTAAGTAAGGGAGCAAAAATAGTATGTTTGGTGAGCTATCCTCAGTTTTGCCGACTTTGAGGAATCGTGCACGGTCGCGGAGTTTGATGGACCGACCTCCACAACCGTGTCTTTGTGTGCGAGGGACATTGCCTATCCCGCGACTCACTTTATTGTGAGGGTCCTCCGTTAGGCTGCGCCTGCCTTGTATTTAAACGAAAGGTGGGCGATCTTGGTCTGGAGGAGTCCTTGCACGGGGCGTCGTCGGTTTATTCGACTCCACGTCTGCGGCTTTGTAAGCACTTTTCTACCTAGGGTCGGCATGTTGGATGTCGACCCTCGACGGTATACGTTGTGACGGGGTAGGGACGCGTCGCCTTGTCCGAGTATATCATGTTAGATGACGTACTTTGAGGGCGTGCGAACGTGTCCACAAATTATTTTGGAGGGTCCTTCGGCTACGCCGGCCTCGTATTTAAACGAAGGGCGGGCGATCTCAGACCAAAGGAACCTTGCATGGGCGAAGATGTCGGTTCTATCGACCTCCAGGACCATGGCTGTATTTTTTCTATCTCGGATCGCCATATTCGAACGACGACCCTTGATGGTATATGACGTGCCTGGTGGGGCGATCGCCAGAATAGATGGGATAGGAAAAAATCACATTATATTCCTTGTACATTGGGCAGTTGAAACTGAATACAAAGTTTTTACTGGCAGTATTTCTTCAGATGTACGGCGTTCCAGTGATACTGGTCCGGAGTACCGTCAGGGTGTTCAAGTTCGTAGGCTCCCTTAGTTAGCCATTTAGATATCCTGAAGGGGCCTTCCCAGTTCGGACCAAAGACACCTGTGTGGGTCTGGATCTTTTTGAGGACGAGATCGCCCACTTGAAACCTTCTTTCCTTGACCTTCGAATTGAAGAACTTCTCGGATCTCCTTTTGTGGATCGTGTTCTTCATTTCTGAGGTAAGTCGTCGTTCTTCGAGCATATCAAGGTCGATCCGTCGGGCCACATCGTTGTCGGTCGTCATCTCTTGTTCGGTTCGATGGCTGAGGATGGATATCTCCGAAGGAATCACCGCTTCTGTTCCGAAGGCGAGGGCGAATGGGGTTTCGCCGGTTGAATTACGGGTCGTCGTTCGATAAGACCACAAAACGACTGGGAGCTCGCTCGCCCATCGTCCTAGCCTGGATTCGAGTTGCGCTTTAATTGTTTGTTTGAGGATCTTGTTCACAGCCTCTACCTGCCCGTTCGTCTGAGGGTGATAGGGAGCCGAAAACAACCTTTTGATTCCCCACTTCTCACAGAATTGCATGACTTCTAAGCCGTCGAACTGCTTTCCGTTGTCGGAGATGATGGCCTGGGGCAAACCGAATCGGCATATGATGTTTCTCCAGATAAACTTGATCACTTGTTCTTGGCCGATCTTCTTGAGTGGCTCGGCCTCAGCCCATTTGGTGAAATAGTCGACCCCTACAATGGCAAACTTACAGCTCCCTGGCGCCGTCGGCAAGGGACCTATAAGGTTGATGCCCCATTGGGCGAAAGGCCATGGGCTGTACATTGAGGTGAGCTGCTCGGGGGAGAGTTTAATGTTTGGTCCCATTACTTGACACCTATGACACGATCTGGCATAGGCGATCGCATGCTTCTGAAGTGATGGCCAGAAAAAACCTTACCTGGTTGTTTTATGGATGAGAGCTCGTCCGCCAGCATGGTTTCCGCAGATCCCATCATGGATTTCGGCTAATACGAGCCGACCTTCCTCCGGTGTAATACACTTGAGGAGGGGAAGGCTGAAAGCTCGCTTGTAAAGTCGGTCGTCCAGTAGGGTGTATCTGGTCGCACGCAGCTGGAGTTGGCGAGCTTTGATACGGTCGTCGGGGACCGTTCCATCCTTTAAGTATTTGATGAACGGAGTCATCCAGTTCTCCTCGGCAACAGCAACCGTGGTAACCAGGCTTCTGTCGATCGCCGGCCTTGCTGATTTTGTAATTTGGATATTGGATAAATCAGCTGCCCCATATGATGATGCTAGCTTGGATAGGGCATCGGCCTGAGAGTTGTGCTCTCTCGGGACTTGTTCGATTAGCATTTCCTCAAATTTCGTGCACATTTCGGCGACCAGCTCTTGGTATTTGACCATCTGTTCGCCGCGCGCCTCATATTCTCCCTTGACTTGGTTCACGACCAAGAGGGAGTCCATGAAGATATGGAGGCGACGAACATCCAGGGCGAGGGCTAGATCGAGCCCGCCTACCAAGGCTTCGTATTCGGCTTCGTTGTTGGTCGCGCAAAATCCGAAACGCACAGCATTTGTGAAACTTTGCCCATCGGGACTGATGAGGACAATCCCTGCCCCTGCTCGCGAATTAGTCGCCGAGCCATCCACATATAGCTTCCAGGCAGGTCGTCCGATCTGGGTTGGACTGTGAGGGAATGTTAATTCCACCACGAAGTCTGCCAGAGCTTCGCCTTTGATTGCCGTGCGAGGAGCGTATGTGATACCGTATTGGGCGATCTCCAGTGACCACTTGAGGAGTCACCCGTTGGTGTCCGGTCGGTGTAGAACTTGCCTTAGTGGTAGAGTTGTCAGAACCTCCACTTGATGTTCGAAGAAGTAGGCCCTTAGCTTGCGAACACTCATGACAAGAGCGTAGGCGATCTTCTCCAATGGTGTATAGCGTGTTTCTGCATCATGGAGTGCTTGACTAACATAGTAGATCGGCAAGTGGACTTGTCCCTGCGCTCGCACAAAAACGGCACTCAGTGCGACCTCCGAGGCTGCCAGGTAAAGGAATAGTTTCTCACCGGGGATCGGCTTTGCCAGGATTTGGGGGTTAGATAGATATTCCTTTATTTTGGCGAACGCTACTTGACTCTCCTTCGTCCATGTGAATTTCTTGTTCTTTATGGTCGCGAAGAATGGCTTACTTTTATCGCCGAGCCGAGATATGAAACGGTTAAGGGCGGCTAGACAACCTGTGAGGCGTTGCACCTGCTTGACGTTCCGTGGCTCCTGCATGTCGAGGATCGCCTGAATTTCGTGGGGTTCGCCTCGATCCCCCTCTGGCTCACGATGTGCCCCAGGAATTTTCCGGAGCCCACCCCGAAGTTGCATTTCTTGGGGTTCAGTTTCATGTTGAACTTCTCGAGGATGGCGAACGTCTCGGCGAGATCATTGAGGTGATCTTCCTTCTTGAGGCTTTTGACCACGATGTCGTCAATGTAGACCTCCATGGTCTTGCCGATCTGATTAGCGAACATTCTGTTGACTAGACTCTGGTAGGTTGCCCCCGCATTCTTCAAGCCGAACGGCATTCGGACCCAAAAGTATATGTCCTTTTCCGTGTGGAAAGATGTGTGCTTTATGTCTTTCTCCGCCATTGGGATTTGATGGTATCCGGCGAAGGCATCCATGAACGACATCATTTCGCAGCCTGCAGTACTATCGATCAAGTGATCAATTTGAGGCATCGGAAAGTGATCTTTTGGACACGCCGCGTTGAGGTCGGTGAAGTCGATGCATAACCTCCAGGAGCTAGTAGGCTTTTTGACGAGTACCGCGTTGGCGACCCACTGTGGTTCGTCTGTAGCTACTCCGATTAATTTGTTGTTGAGTAACTTTTGGACTTATATGTCGAGCGCCGCATAATTTTCGGGACCGAATTTCCTATATTTTTGGTGAACAGGCTTCATTGCCGGGTCGATTTTTAGATAGTGGCAAGCGTGCTCGGGACTTATGCCAACCATATCTTGATGCGACCAGGCAAAGACTCCAATGTTCTTACGTAGCAAATTGATTAGATCCCCTTTTAGCTCGCGGTCGATGCTTGCGCCGATCTGTACTTCCCGTTCAGGATGAGCCGGATCTATCGTTATACTCTCCAACTCTTCGACGGGGATGGTCGCCTCTCGTTTGGAACGATTTCCGGACTCGATCCTTGGATCGATGTCGAGACTTGGCTCGAAACTGATCCTTGGCTCGATGTCGTCCGTTAACCGATCCGAGATGGCGTCCTCTGAGTCGGGTTGGTACGATGTGCTCGGCTCGTCGATCTCCATGGGTTGATCGTCGATCGTTTCAATGTTACACATATCATGGGAAGTATTGAAAGCAGTTACGACATATGAGTAGTTCAAACATTTCTTTGCCATTAGCTGATCTCCTTTTACAGTACCGACCGTCCCATCGGCAGTGGGGAATTTGATACAGTAAAAGAAAGACGAGGCGACCGCCTCAAAGGTTTCTAGAAAGGGGCGACCTAGGACCCATTATAGATGCTGGGCCTATCTATGATTACAAAATTTAGGCTCCTAGTAATCCTAACCTTGGGATCGTAAAAGCATATAAGCTCGACAGAGAGCTTGATCCTTCCGTAGGCTTGGACTGTGCTGTCGCCGAACCCTTGAAGTACGGTGTTGAATGGCTTGATGAACTTGGTCAAGTTGCCGAGCTGGTCCAGGGTGGATTTGAATATGATGTTGTAGAAGCTCCCGTTGTCGACCAGCACGCGATCGACCATCTTCCCAAGGATAGAAGCGGAGATCACCAATGCGTCCTCTTTGGGGCATTGTACTCCCTCCCTGTCCTTGTTGGAGAAGGTGATGAACGTGTCTTTAGAGATGGTAGGCTCTGGAGGTACCACAACGTGGACCCCAGCGAACGCCCTCAGTTCAACTTTTCGCTTCCTGTTTGACATGGTGGAAATCGGGGAAAGGCCCCCGAGGTTTCCACCTCCTGCTTGAAGCATATTGATCCGACCGCCAGGGTTGATCGGAGGGATCGATTCATCAGAGTACTCCGGCTCATGCTCGATCCTGGCGACCGGATTGGGAGGGGTTATTTCGTTTTGTCGGCGCTCGCGCCCTCCGGTCCTCTCTGCCCTAGGTTCTGGCTTGGTGACCAAGTTGTCCAATTTGTCGTCCTCAAACAGTCGCCAGAGTTGTCTGAGGAGGTCGCGGCATTGGCTGGTGTTGTGGCCGGGACTCTTGTGGTATGCACAGAATTCGTTGCGGTCTAGATGACTGTGGTTCCTTATCGGCTTTGGTTTTGAAAGCCACTCGCGCCCCTTGATTGCGTTGAAGATGTGGGCCGGAGATAAGTTGAGGTTGTGGAGAAGGTGGACCTCCACATCTTCGAAGGCTTTGAACTCACCAGACGGCTTGGCGACCGCCTTTCTGGGCTTGGCTACCGCCTTCTTCTGGACGTTGGATGGTGCCTTCCCTTCTCCGGTCGATCCCTCGCCTAAGCGGAGGGAGAGCATCATTTGCCTGGCCAAGAAATCGGCGGCTCTAACGCGGAAGACCGAGTAGGTTGGGGGGATGTCCTTTGTGAGGTGCCTGAACATGGGTGAGTGGCCGCAGAATCCCCCCAGGGCTGAGTAGAGAGAGAGCTCGTCGCTAATGGGCTCACCGGTGAGGACTATCTCGTCTACCCGGTCGATGTAATCCTCATCTGATTCGTCCTTCCCCTTCCTGATTTTCATCATTCAGTGGGGACCTTCTGGGCAAGCGACGTTGGCGGCGAAGTACGACGTAAAGTCATTCACCAGCTTCTCAAAGCAATTGATTGAGCGAGGTGGTAGTGAGATGTACCACCTGTGGGCGAGGTCGCCCAGAGTTAGTGGGAACATACGACACTTCGTCGCATCTGATGCTCCACACCCGGTCATGTAGATCCGGAATTTGCTCAAGTGGGTCTCCGGATCCGATCTCCCCTCATATAGAGGTGTTTGTGGGGGAGCGATCTTTGGTTGGACTGGGGCGAGCTCGATCTGAACCGCGAGTGGTTCACTTGGCCCAGCGATCGATCTCCTGGCGCCTGCCCCAGTTTCTAGGAGCGCCTTCATCTCGTCGAGCTGGCGCTGCATGGCGGCCATCGCTGCACTCGATCGCCGCCGATTGGCTCCCGGAGCGCGAGCCAAGGCGATCGTGTACTGATCCCCTGGCCCTGTGGTGAATGACGAGCTCCCTGCCAGTGGGTTCATTTCTTGGGCGAGCAGGGGCTCGCTGACCGGCTTGTCTCCTGGGAGTCGGATATGCCGAACTCCTGGTAAAGGATTCGGACTCCAATGTCTCCCGGTTGGGGCCTGAGTGACCGGGTCGCCATGAGGGATCGCTCCCTAGGCGGCTGAAGACGGAATCGTCCAGCCTCACGAAAGCCTTCTCCTGCGGCTCGGGGCTTTCTGTCGATTTCTCAACATAGATACCCTTGAGCTTCCGTTTGCCTGCCTGGCGGATGGCTGACGGAGTGATGGTGGGCGAATCGCAGGCCCTCCGTCGCTCTCTGAGGATGGCTATAGCCTCCTCAATCTGTTCCGCGGTCTGGAACTAATCGAGTGAGAGGCTAGAACCGTCCCTCGGGGGCGGGAGTGAGAGCCTAGCGTCGCCACGGTCGCCTTCCGCCGTGGGCTAGGATTCGGTCCGGGCCGGAATGAGATTTCCGGTGGATCTTAGGGTGGCTCTCTTGTAAGTCGTAGCAAACGTCATTTTTCTGAAGGTTTTTCTATTGAAGAACAGTGAGTGTTTCTTCAAGTATATGTCCGGAGAACAGTGAGTGTTCTTCGAGACGGTAGGAATAAAAATGAAGGTTTATAGGTACCGCCCCTCCTTCTAGCGCCAATTGTTGTTACCCAAAATATTATCCGGAGATAATATTGTTGGAATGATCGAGTAACAAACAAATGCGAGAACACTTCCGCGGGGAAATAAATAACACAAGATTTGCTGGGGTTGTTAATCCCAGGCTTGAATGCTCTCACGAGATGTTATTAATAAATATACTGTGGAGTACAAGTATTAATGTTAGAATCTATTACAATGAATGTAAAGACTTCTAGTTATCTAAGCTGTAGAGCGTGTAGATTGTCGGAAGAACCAGATATGAAGATCTGTGAGTTCTTGCTTTGGATGTAATATAAGCGTATATGAATATCACTATGAATGTGTAAGTAATTGCCAGATGAGTCTTTGATTCTCTCTCTGTATGTTTTTGCACTGTATTCACGGTAAATCTCAGCATGTCGTTTGCCACTGTAGTGAGCCTCCTATTTGTAGGAGACAAAGTTGTTGGGTCCTCTCCGGCGATCGCGGGCGACCGCCGTTTTCTTTATTATAATAAGATGGCCGATCGTCCCGCCACGTGGGGCTGTTCCCTTAAAGTCTGGGGCTGCTGCTGGTGGCCAGCTGTGCGAGCCAATGGGAAGCCTGCACGCGTCCTGAGTCGCTATCCGGGGAGGGCCCATTTTGTACCTTTCGGCGGCCCTGTCGGTAGGTGAGGTAGGTGATAGGTTGGGGTCAAACGTCTTATCTGTCGGCGCCCTTTGTGGATCTGCATGTGGGTTACCGTCTAAGATTCGGTCTTCGACGACTTTGACGGATGTTGGATCCATACGTGGCACGAGACGATCGTCTCTGGTTGGACATCATAGACGATCGCCAGATACCAAAAGACGATCGTCGAATACCAAAAGACGATCGCCGTGGGTGCCGACTGCTGGGTGATTGCCCAGAGTGCGTCTTCTATGGTTGGTTTCTCTGACCGTTACGCCGATCGCCATCGAGGCGTATTAATCGCCGCACAACACACGGTGCACACGAGACGATTACTTCATGAGACTAATTAGGTACATTATCCCACGTATATCCTGGATTTCGTGGCGTGGACATGTGCACGGATATATTTTCGGATCGGGCGTACTGTGATGTCCGTCTTGAGCCATAGTGATTGGTCGTTCAAACAACATGTATGATTGGGTATGTCCAACGGTTTGTGATTGATTGTTTCATACGCCCAGGGTTATGTTCAACAGTAGGGCTGGTTTCTTTGAGATACATTATATATGATTTGTATAACATCTTGAAATTTATTATCATATTTATCTGACCATGTGGTTTTGGACGAAATACTTGTTGTTTGTATTTTAGGTCGAGGGAAGGCCGAGGCACAGAAAGAGCATTTGACGGCAAAGGGTTTGAAGGAGACTAGTTTGTGGGGGGGAGTCTTCTTTCCTCCGGTTATGATTAAACCGTGTATTTTTATTTCTGCTTTGTAGTAATTCTTTTCAGCTGTACCATTTTAGGTATACTCCATCTTCATAAAGTTTATACTTGTATTTGAATCTTGTGTGTTGTGGCAATTATAGTCGTACGATGTATAAACTCTTTGTTGGAGTGATTGTTAATATTTTGTGGTTCGATACTACAATTATATTACGGTTGACTTGTGTATTTATATCGCATGTTGGGTCCCCAACGTCGGGTCCACGACACTGTAATAGCCGTCATTTTCGGGGTGTTACACCTCCAACAGCCGACTTTTTTTACGCCATACCACCCGCCTGGTTTTCAATCACCCGGAGGACGACCAATTCTTTTGTTGTTCTTTTTTGAACTCCAGTCCCGGCGGCGGCCGGCCTTTTTCCTTTTTTTTACGCCAGACCGCCGACTGCTTTCTGGCGTGTCGCCGCTGGCGACCGATCAATTTTATTTTGTTTTGTTTTTTCATTTGAGGTCAGGCCACCGACAACCAGTAATTTTTTTATTTTTTTTTATATAAACGCTAGGACGCCGATCTACTTTATGGCGGGCCGCCTGCATACCTCCGACGACCAGCCATTTCTTTTTTTTTTAACGTCAGGCCCCTATGCTGCTTTCCGGCGGGCCATTGCCGGCAATCAGCGGACCTCCAACAGCCGACCATTTTTTTTATAAACGTCAATCCGCTAGCCTGCTTTCCATAGGGCCAATGCCGATGGCTGGCAATTTTTTTTTGTTCTTTTTTTAAAGTCAGGCCATCAACTTGCTTTCCTCCAGCGGTCGGCTATTTTTTAAGGCCACGCCTGTCGGTATAATTTATGACGGTCCTTAATTATTTTTTTTTTTTTTACGGCCGACCCGTTGATCGCCAATAGAATTTTGAGAACCAACATTATTTTCATCTAGTAACTAATCTGATAATTTTATTATTTTAATTCAATTATATCACCGTCACCATCAAAAGTAGTCTTGAGTTATATTATAAATTGTGAGAGTGTTATGGTGTGCAAGTAGGGCTGTTAGCGGTCCGAGTGAACTCGAGACCCGGTCAAGAACCGGAACGAAAAAACCGGGATCGAAACTCACCCGACAATTAACGAGTTCGGATACGAGTCCTTAAAATTGAACCGAAACCGATAAGACCCGGACCGAAAAAACCGAAAAAAAAAACCGATAACAGATAATATATATATATATATATATATACACACACACACACACCAAACAAGCCCTCAGGCCTTTGGTATATAATATTTTTAATCATGCACCAAACATGGCCTTAGGCCATTGATATATAACACAAATTAGGTTAGAAATTCGTAAATCTCTCCACTCCCCCCTCTCTCCCGTAGCCGCACAGCCCGAACCTAACGCAATTAGTTTCAATTTTGGGGATTTTAGTTTATTTTCGATTTGGGTTAGGGTTAAAAAATTTGGGGGTTTCAAATTAGTTTAGGATTCGGATTTGAGGGATTCAAGTAAGGGTTCCAGATTTGGGGGTTTAAAATAATTGTTCTAATTTGGTGATTTCAATTTTTTTATAGGTTAATTATTTCGGGTTTCGGGTTTTGAGTTTCCGGGATTCGGGTTACCGAGTTTCGGATTCGGACCGGGTTCTGGCCCGAACTATTTCGGACCGGTTCCGGATCTTAATTATGACCCGGTTCTCTTACCGGTCCGGACCGGGTCTATCCGATACCTTACCGGACCGATTCCCGGTCTGTTAAAAACCGGGCCGGACCGGTTCGATAACAGCCCTATGTGTGGCCATCTCATTCGCAATGTTGTTAACTTAAGGTGTAAGAAGTACAAAATGAGTAAAATATGATACATTTTCACGTTGTCACTAGTCCATTACTATGAAGCACTGATGCTCCTAAAAAATCAAAGTATGTGTATTGGACACTCGGGGATATGAGGATACCATAGCGGAGGTGCAGCTGTCTTCTTCTTCTTTTTCTTTTTTCTAAAATGGGGAGATACTGTTGGGATTTCGGAAATAAAACGAAATACGCAGCGGAAAAGTAAAAACAAATTTCAAACAGGATCGATCAAGTAACGTATATACAAAAATGAAAAGACGAAGATAAAAGGATCAAAGTCTCATGCCCTTGAAGCCTTTGCTAATATCTTCGTAAGTTGATGTTGTTCACGAACCCGAGCACGAGCACGAAATCCCTTCGTCCCAAACACCGAAAATACGATGCATCTACGTCACCACGCATCGGAACTTGACCGGAAAAATATATAGCAATCCATTCTTGGTAGAACACGGCTAGAAATTACTATATGAATTATTTCTCTCTTATTTTTCTTGATATTCTTTCTCCTCCAAGAAGAAGAACAAAGATGAAAAATATATTTTACAAGGACGCAGGTTCGAGTCCTGGCAGCCGCAGTGTGGGAGTTTTGTCCCTCCAATGTGGGGGATAGCTCCTTGTGGACACCTGGCACTGTTCCTCCCACCTAGTGGGACATTGAGTCACCATGATTTAATTCCTCCACCAATCCCTGTCGGGCCGGGGGTTGGGGGCCCTGGGGGCGAGGGATTTCGCCTGCTACAAAGATAAAAAAATATATTTTCTCCCTCTCTCCTTTTGTCACCGCTGAAAAATGCCTTGCCTTAGTTGTCTTAGGAGTTGTCTTGTTTTCAATTATATTTCAAGGTGAAGAAAAATGAGATATTAAATATATCATCAAATCATCACATTTTGAATACATGTGGAAGACAACATGCATGGGAGGAACCAATGAGTGCGGACAGCACTTAGCCAGCCTAGCGGGCCATACTGTAAATCCCAAATAAGAACGAATGAAGGGATCATTCCAGAACCATTATGTCGTGAATACTATATACGTATAGACCCTTCATCAGATGTCCCGGTCAAGTCTTCGGGTCACGGTAAAGTCAAACCCTACTGTTGACTAGACTCTATACATGTGTTAATGCAAATCAAGACCGAGTGATTACTAGTGTATCTAATACGACTATATCAGAATGCTTTGGCGTACAGTAAAGACTGCTACCTGCCCGTATAGTCCGCACTTCAAGGTTGAGTTAATAATTAAGCAAATGAGTCTAACTACTCTAATGACAAATTAAACGTCACAGGTACATCTTCTACTGAACCCTCAAGTCAAAGGTCCACGTATACTATCACAACCTTTCAATTCGTCATCGACTCTCCGAGAGTGAATATCGTGTGACTGAATCAAGTATGAGTCGTGTTCGAGTATACTGGTCCTACCAATATACTTATAACTATGCTATCAAGACATGCACACGTCCTAGCATTAGTTATACAAGTCTTACTAAAACTTAATGCCCATTTAAGTTTATTGACATGCGAACAATTTACGTAAATATACTTTTAAACACTTCCAGTGCATTTTCTCTTATCCAATAACGAGAATGGAATGTTCGATTTATTTACATGGACTTCATTTAAATGTTTACCAAATCAAGAATGCATTTGAAATACAATAAACAGTGAATGAATCGTATTGCCTTTTTATTAATTATTCCATAATTACAAGTACAATGCTCATACTCTCTCATCCCCTGAGTGGCATTCGAGGGCATATTCCTAACAATCTCCCACTTACACTCAATGCCATACATTATGGTATCCAATATCCATGTTCTTCAGATGTCTTTCTAAGACGGCCTCAGATAATGGCTTAGTCAGCCGGTCAGAGACATTGCCTTCTAAGTCTACTCTTTGCAACGTAACATATCCTTTTTTGACCATCTCTCGAACGATGTGATACTTTTTCTCTATATGCTTGGTTTTGTGGTGATCCCTCGGCTCCTTGGCTTGAGCGACAGCTCCATCATTATCACAGAATAGTGATATAGTCAGCTCCGCATTAGGCACCATTTGAAGTTCTTGTACAAACTTTTGCATCCAAAATGCTTCTTTGCTAGCCTCTGAGGGAGCTTGGTACTCTGCTTGGCAGGTGGAATCTGCAGTAGCAGTTTTCTTGGAGATTCTCCAAGATACTTCTCCTCCATTGAGAGAAAACAAATACCCAGATGTCGACTTAGAGTCGTCATTGTCTCCTTAAAAATCAGAATCAGTGAATCCAATCACCTTCAGTTCTCCACCACCGTAAGTAAGAACCATATCTATAGTTCTTCTTAAGTACTTAGAATGTTCTTTACGGCAGTCCAGTGTTCCCTTCCCGAGTTTGCTTGAAATCGACTTACCATACTCACAGTATAGGCTAAGTTTGGTTTCGTACTCAACATAGCGTACATGAGGCTACCCACTGCCGAGCCATAAGGTACCTTACTCATCTCTCTTGTCTTCCTCACTTTGAGGACACATATTCATGGTGAGATGAATTCCATATCGCATGGGAAGGAACCCTCTTTTAGATTCATCCATCTTGAATCTTCTTAGGATTTTATTTATATAGAGGGCTTGGGAAAGTCCTATCATTCTTCGCGGTCTATCTCTGTAAAGACGGATCCCTAGAATATAGGAAGATTCTCCCAAGTCTTTCAAGGAGAACGTTTTAGAAAGCCAAGCTTTCACAGTGCTGACCATTGCTACGTTATTTCCTATAAGTAGAATATCATCTACATATAATAATAAGAATGCAATGTTGCTCCCGCTGACCTTTTGGTAAACACATGGTTCCTCCTCATTTCGCACGAAGTCAAAATCCTTGACTTCTTCGTCAAATCGAAAGTTCCAACTCCAAGAAGCTTGCTTTAGCCCATAAATGGCTCGTTGTAGCTTACACACCTTATGAATATTAGCTTTGGACACAAAACCTTTAGGCTGTTCCATATAGATTTCCTCCTCGAGGTATCCATTTAGAAAAGCCATATTGACGTCCATTTGCCATATTTCATAATAGTAATAGGCATTAATGGCAAGCATCATGCGAATCGACTTGATCATAGCTATGGGTGAGAAGGTATCATGATAATCGATTCCTTCCCTTTGGGTATAACCCTTTGCCACAAGCCTGGACTTATAGGCGCCAACCTTGCCATCCCCATCAGTCTTTCTATTATAGATCCATTTATTTCCAATAGTCCTCATGCCAGTTGGTAGATCTACTAGAGTCTAGACCTGATTGGTATGCATCGAGTCTATCTTAGCTTCCATTGCTTCTTGCCATTTATCGGAGTCTACATCCACTATCGCTTGGTCATAGGTGACAGGGTCATCCTCACGGCTATCAGGTGCATCGTGGAGACCCAGTTCCTCGACATGTGTATATCCATACCTCTCAGGTAAGTGAGACATCCTATCAGACCTACGAAGTGGAGGTTGTGTTACAATAGGTTCGATTCCTTATCCCTGATCAGATGTCTCCTTAGGACTTTCATTATGCTCTTCCAAAGAGATATTTCTACACGAGCCACCTTCCTGAATGAACTCATCCTCAAGGAAGTGCGCTTGTAAAGCCACAATGACCCTATGGTCTTCTGGCATGTAGAATAGATAACCCATCGAGTCCTCTGGGTATCCAATGAAACATCCCTTGATGGACCTCGCTTCCAGTTTGTCCACCTTAGCCTTCTTGACATATGCTGGACATCCCCAAATCCTTATGTGATTAAGACTTGGTTTCTTACCCTTCCACATCTCATGCGGAGTGATAGGAATGAATTTAGAAGGACATCTATTTAGGATATAGGCAGCAGTAAGTAAGGTGTAGCCCCATAGGTATATTGGTAAATCAGTGTAATTCAACATGGAGTGGACCATGTCCAACAAAGTCCGATTTCTCCTTTCTAAAACACCATTTAACTGTGGGGTTCCTGGCGGAGTGAATTATAAAAATATTCCATGTTCCTTAAGGAACTCATCAAACTCTGTGCTCATATATTTGCAACCTCGGTCCGACCGAAGTGCTTTGATATGACATCTAGTCTGTTTTTCAACTAGGGCCTTAAATTCTTTGAATTTAGTAAAGGCTTCAGATTTATGTTTCATTAAGTACACAATCCCATACCTAGTATGATCATCTGTGAACGTTACGAAATATTGATATCTGTCTCGGGATGCTTCTAAAGCATAACAAACGTCGGTATGTACCAACCCAAGTTTATCAACAGCCCTTTCAAATGTCCCTGTGAAGGGGGACTTAGTCATTTTGCTTCTAAAGCAAGATTCACAAGTTGGATAGGGTTCTATATCCAATGGACTTAAAAGTCCATCTTTCTCCATTTTCTGAACCTTGGTCTGACCAACATGACCAAGTCTAAGGTGCCACTTAAGAGCTTGATTAGTATCTTTCCTGCCACGTTTCCTAGTTATAGTGTTCACTGCTGTTTTATTTTGTAAGTTCAGATGATATAAACTATTCAACAATGTAGTTGTGCCAACCAATTTATTTCCAAGACTGGAATGGATATAATGTTTGTATGCCCCTTGGGCAAAACAAGTACTTCGCCTAACGTCAAAATAAAACCGGATTATAAACCCAGTAGGAGTGATCCAATATTGGTTACCTCTATACTTTGTCCGCTTCTGACAGTGATCATTACTTCCCCAGCTTCAAGCTGCCTACTTCGTTCCAAATCCTGATTCATAGTACAAATATGAGAAGTAGCACCTGAATCCAGAATCCATGAAGCAGAATATACAGTAGTGGAACAATTGGTTTCAAAAACAAAAAGTTCCGTACCTGATGCGCCATTAATCTTAGGACAAGTCCTACGCCAGTGGCCCAGCTCACCGCATTCAAGACATTTTTCCGTATGTTTTGGACCGCCTACCTTTTGGGCCTTGCCCTTTCCTCTCTGCACCTCTTTCTTGGGTTTATACTGCTCGTAGGTCTTTTTCTTCTTGTTCTTGGACCTCCGAGGCCCAGAAGAAATTACAAGAGCAGCCTCTCTCGGTTTAATCTTCATGTTAGACTGCGCCGTCACCAGTTTATTCATTAGCCCAGCTAATGTGCATGAAATCTCATTAAAGTTGAAATTCATTACAAACTGCACGAAGGAGTCATGGAGAGATTCAAGGATGAGATCAATCTGAAGGGATAAATCGATATGAAAGTTGAGCACCTCGAGCCTCTCAATCATAGAGATCATCTTGAGGATGTGGTCTCCCACTTTCTCCCCTTCCTTCATCCTAGCACTGAATAACTCCTTCGATATCTCATATCTAGCAGTCCTACTGTGCTCTCCATAAAGTTCGGTCAAGTGTGCAAGAATCTGCCTAGCAGAAGTCATTTTTTCGTGCGCTCTCTGCAGCTCATTAGTCATTGAGCCCATCATAAAACCACGGACCAGTACGTCATCCTTGACCCATTTTTCATGGACGTCAATCTCTTCCTGATTGCCCCTAGTTCGGATTGGAGTCGGTGGAATGTCCGCCTCCAAGATGTATCCCAGAGACTCCATGCTGAGTACAATCATCAGATTCCGCAACCAGTCAACAAAGTTGGGGCCTGTTAGAAGATTCTTTTCAAGTAATATTGCAAGTGGGTTCTTAGCCATTTTAGAGAGATATAGTTTCGTTTCTCTGCATAGATTTAGATAAGATTGAATTAGTAACTTGTTTTATTATGACCGAGTATAGAATTTAAGGGCTTGTATAATTCTCGTCTCGGATCCCATTAATTTTATCGGAATTATACACTTCCATGTTATAATCCGGAAGTCATGGTAAGATCGACTTCTTAGTGGTGATCAAGTTCTTTACAAATTTTAACAGACGCAACCTATCAGGTTTCTTGCCAATTAATTTCTGTAAAGTGGTGTCTAACACCAACCCATCCAACGGATGATTTGATCTTCTTTTACCCCTAGTCTTCATGACCTCAACCTATCAGGTTTCTTGGCAATCCAGACTATCTAAGTTGTTGACCATCAACGTCGATTAGTTTGACTATTGAATCTCACCCAGCAACCTATCAGGTTTCTAGGGGCGAATGTTATCACCAACTGAAGGCATCTAATGCACTCAAGAATTTTTCAACCTCTACCAAATGTACTACCCCGATAACTCGAAAGCATAGCACACCAGCTCGGGTATCAATTTTCTACGAGTTTGATGGAGGGTAGGAAACCGCGTAACCTTTTTTAAACTTAGTCTGTTTGTTGTCGAGAGAATTTTGCGATTAATGTTACAGTTTGCACATTAATTCATTTATAAGCGCATTTGTCTGTCAATCATTCAAAATGAAAAACAGTAAATAGCAACTCAGTTACTACCAACATATAGCTCATGGACCTTTTCTTAAGTACTGGGCCAAGCGAATGACCCAATAAAAAAATTAGTCTTCGATTTTTCGTCTTCTCGGTCGGTTGTCTTCGGTCTTCGTCATAGCCAAAAATAATTACATCATAGAAAATGCATCATATACAAATTTTCTAGTAAAATAAATAGGCTCAAAACGGCCTTTACAACCCAATCGAAACGAACAAATCAAAACTAAGTCCACGAGCTATATCGCCATCACATAAGGATTCATACAACATGTAACGGCAATGAAATTAAACAATTAATTTTAATATAAATTAATCCAATTAATCTATTCAATTTCTACTATAATAATCCAATTAATATATGGCATTAAAATTAAATAATCAATTAATGTATTAATCCAATTAATATAAACATTAATCTATTCAATTTTAATGGTATTAATCTAATTAATACTAAAAAATTTCATTTCAATTCGTTCGAAGTAATCCGGCTAAAAAAATAGTATTTTCGTTTAATATCTTTCCCATTTAAAATAATATTCCAAATATTTATTTTAGTCAAATTAAATCTAATTTAAAATGTGGGAAAATATTACAACATAATACAGAGACTAAACGAAGTCCCGGACAAGTCGAACGGGCCCAACCCGCAAACGGAGCCCAAAAAAGGGGGCTGGCCGAGGGTGACTCGCTGGAGCGAGTCACCTGTCTCTTGTCCGTCCGGCAAGAGGCACTGTCCGCCACTCCCGCTGCATCGCTTAGCATGACTGGGCACTGGCCGCTGAGTCCGATCTCCTTTCGGCTCATTTTTTCGGCTCGTTTCCAAAACGTGATGTTACAACGAACAATTTAAAACCTAAGATTATACCAATAAGGATTCTAAATCATTAACATCAACCAATAGCATTTAAAATGCACAAAAAATCGTATATACGGTATCATTGACCTCGCTCCGATACCACAGTTGGGATTCCCGCAATAAAACAAAATACGCAGTGGAAAAATAAAAACGAATCCCAAACAGGATCAATCAAGTAACGTATATACGAAAATAAAAATACGAAGATAAAAGGATCAAAGTCCCATACCCTTGAAGCCTTTGATAATATCTTCGTAAGTTGATGTTGTTCACGAACCCGAGCACGAGCACGAAATCTCTTCGTCCCAAACACCGAAAATACGATGCTTCTATGTCACCACGCATCGGAACTTGGTCGGAAAAATATATAGCAATCCGTTCTTGGTAGAACACGGCTAGGAATTACTATATGAATTATTTCTCTCTTATTTTTCTTGATATTCTTTCTCCTCCAAGAAGAACAAAGATGAAAAATATATTTTTCCCCCTCTCTTCTTATGTCACGGCTGAAAAATACCTTGCCTTAGTTGTCTTAGGAGTTGTCTTGTTTTCAATTATATATTTCAAGGTGAAAAAAAATGAGATATTAAATATATCATCAAATCTTCACCTTTTGAAAATATGTGGAAGACAACATGCATGGTGTTATACAAAAAAACAAAATAAACACCAAGACCATGTGAGGGGAGCGGCTAGGAGGATCTTTCCAAGAAACGGGAGGAGTCACTCGGCTCGTGTACCGGACGTTCGTCAAATGAATCCGTTAAATACACTCCGTTTTATCTCCAATGTATTTATACTAATTAATTAATCCAATTAATTAATTATATCAAATATAATTTTATTTCTCTAAGAAATCTCATTTATGAATGAAATTAATTACCTAGTAATTTAAATTCAATTCATAAGACCGCTGTTTGATTTATCCAATAAATCATAATCAGATATCCAATATCTAATATTATTAGAGAGATAATAAATTCACATTTATACGACAACGCTCCTGATGCGCGACTCTGTAGGTCCGTCTCAGCCGGTATTGGGAAGAACCAATGAGTGCGGGCAGCACTTAGCCAGCCTAGCGGGCCGCACTGTAAATCCCGACTGAGAATGAATGAAGGGATCATTCCAGAACCATTATGTCGTGAATACTATATATGTATAGACCCTTCATCAGAGGTCCCGGTCAAGTCTTCGGATCACGGTAAAGTCAAATCCTACTATTGACTAGACTCTATACATGTGTTAATGCAAATCAAGACCCACTGATTACTAGTGTATCTAATACGACTATATCAAAATGCTTTGGCCAAAGACTTATGATCTTATTTTCCATTAACCATAAAGGACATTCGCCTACTCACTAACAGGATATAGAATCTTTTCTTAACGTACAGTAATGACTGATACCTGCCCGTATAGTCCGCACTTCGAGGTTGACTCAGCAATTAAGCAAATGAGTCTAACTACTCTAACGACAAACTAAACGTCACATGCACATCTTCTACTGAACCCTCAAGTCAAAGGTCCACGTATACTATCACAACCTTTCGATTCGTCATCGACTCTCTTAGAGTGAATACCGTGTGACTGAATCAAGTATGAGTCGTGTTCGAGTATATTGGTCCCACCAATAGGGGTTGACTATGGTGAAAACACCCTTAACGGTGAAATCTAGAAACCAAGTGCATTATTAAGTAAGTTCACTGTATATTTGTTATTATTTGTTGCATCAAGCTGGTCGCTAGTATATGCAACAAATATTGCAATAAAAAAATACATAAATGCATATAATTTTACTCATCTACAGCCGTTAGATCATTAATATCAATGGCCTACAAAAGTTTCTAGATTTCACAAGGTAATTAGTTTTCATATGATCTATTTCCCCCATCAATATACTTATAACTATGTTATCAAGACATGCACACATCCTAGCATTAGTTATACAAGTCTTACTAAAACTTAATGCCCATTTAAGTTTATTGACTTGTGAATGATTTACGTAAATATACTTTCCCTACTCTCTCATCCCATGAGTGGCATTCGAGGGCATATTACTAACAGATACGTCGCGGATATGTGGAGTTTCGGAGAATACTTCGGATGCGAATTTATGGACGTTCTTATAAAAAAAATTAAAAATTAAGATTTTGTTGAAGGGAAAATAACTTAGACAGAAAGTAGGTCAAAAGCATGCATGTTCTCATTAATAACATCCCTATATATAGGGGGAGATTATATACAAACAGGCTTAATCCTACCCTAACTAGGAAAGCCATAAATAACAAACTTAAGCACACATTGAGTATTATTACTTTAACACTCCCTCTGGTGCCTAGTCTACAAGCGCATGTCATGTTGCCTCGTTAAAACCTCATCAAATAAAAACCCATTGGGAAAATGTCTTGATGGTAGAGCATCAACACATAAATTTTAGACTTCATCCTTTGAATCTATCCTTTCATATGATCATTATATTAATCATAGCACTACTAAGGTGACCATTCCATCGATCCCTAGTTAAAAATGATCCTTGGAAGGAAAAACCTTTCCAACTGATAAAAAATATGTGGAACAAATGATCCTTGGAAGGAAACGGATATAACATACATTGTGGATGTAAGACCCACCCTCAAGTCTACATATTCCCCTGACTTGTACATCAATCAAGGATACTTTGAAAAACTTGTACATGTGTCGCCTGCCTCATTAAAAACTTCGCCAAGTAACAAAACCCAATGGGAGAAAGTAAATCTTTCAAAGAAAAGAGTACGTCGGCGAGTAAGTTTCTTTATAATTCACCCTTCTCCCTCTACCTTTACATCGATTTCGGGAGTTCGAAAATTCTCCGCATTCCGATACTTCTCACATGCTTTTCAAATACGGCTTTGGGCAAAGATTTGGTAAACAAATCGGCCACATTCTCCTCAAATTTCACTTGCTTTACTTTAATGTTGAGGAGAGCCTGTTGTTGCTGATTGTATAAGAATTTTGGGGATATGTGCTTTCTGTTATCCCCCTTGATTACCCAAGCTTCATTTATTCGATGCAAGCTGCATTGTCTTCATATATGCATGTGGGTGCTTCAGTGACATTACTTAGTCCACTGTTACCTAGGATATGTGTAATGATAGCTCTAAAACAAATACACTAATGTACCGTCTCATGCAAAGCGATAATCTCAGAGTGATTAGATGAAGTAGATACAAGGGTTTGCTTAGTAGCGGTGCTCCCAATAGCGAATAAGCCAGTTTTGGAACGACCTTTGTGTGGGTCGGAGAGATACCCTACATCAGCGAATCCTACCAATACATTCGTCGTGGTAGGTTCTTCAGCATTAGCATTTACTTCATCATTTGCCTTAACGGAAGCAGCTTTCGTTGTCTATTTGTAGGGAAAGAATAGTCACAAGTCAATGGTTCCTTTTAGGTATCTGAATATGTTCTTGATACCATTTTAATGACGTTGCGTCGGTGCTGAACTAAATTGAGCTATCAAATTTACTAAGAAGGCAATATCGGGTCGTGTACATTGATCCAAGTACAATAGAGCGCTTATTGCACTTAAGTAGGGAATTTCAGCTCCCAAAAGCTCCTCGTCATCTTCCTTTGGAAGGATGGATCTTTCTTCGCATCTAAGCTACGACCAATCATGGGAGTGCTAGCCGGGTGTGCTTTGTCCATGTTGAAGCATCAAAGCATCTTATGGACATAAGTATATTGATGGATGAGAATTCCACAGACTCTGTGTTCTATCTGAATGTCAAGATAGAAATGAGTCTTCCCAATATCTGTCATCTCAACCTCAGTTTTTAAGTATCCGGTGGTTTCTCTTATTTCATCAAGAGTGCCGATTATACTCATATCGTCGACATATACTATGTTAATCGTAAATCCAGAACTTGTTTTCGTTACGAAGATGCAAAGACACAGTTCATTGTTCTTGTACCCCTTCTCAATCAAGTATTTACGCAGACGGTTATACCACATCCTTCCGAATTGTTTCAAATCGTAAAGTGAGCATTTCAAACGAACTGGATATGCACTCTGTGGTCTAGAGTTACTTTATTTGGGTAATGGAATACCTTCTGGCATTTTCATGTAAATCTCTATATCTAGATCTTTATAGAGATACACAGTGACCACGTCCATTAGCTGCATTTTCAATCCTTCGAAAATAACTAGGCTAATTAGATAGCGAAACATTATAACATCCATAACGGGGGAGTACGTTTCCTCATAATCAATACCATGGTGAGAAATCTTGTGCAACAAGACGAGTCTTGTACCTTAGGACTTCGTGATTCTCATTACCCTTTCTGACAAGAAACCATTTATGTCCAACAGGCTTTACACTTGGTGGAGTTAGTACTATTGGGACAAATACATGGCGTTATGTCAGAGAGTCAAGCTCTGTCTGGACAGCTTCTTTCCATTTAGGCCAATCCGCTCTTCGGTGAAATTCTTCAACAGAGCCTGTTTCGATATCGTCATGCTCTATAATTTCTTGAGAAACTGTGTATGCAAACACATCATCAATATGAGTGGGAGATCGTTCCATTGAATGAGATGCACATTCATAGTTAATCGAGATCTCTTTGTTCTCTGATGTTGAATCAATCTTCGGGGCGTCCCCAGTAATGATTCTTGGACAAAGCTATAATTAGAGACAATCTCATAGGGAGGATTCCAAGTATTGATGATTAAGGGATTGATTTGTGCCTCACCTACCTTTTTCTTCCTTGGGCGGGTGTCTATCGAACCAGGTGGCGTCCCTCTTTTCCTTTTTGGGAGCCACGGCCTCAATCGCACTTCCACTTGGTGCGATCACATCACTTGGTATATTAGTGATGTGCCCCTTATTAGGAACTTATAACCGTTCTAGCATATTAGCAGCTGGAATGCGTGATCTTGTCACTTTAGCGATATCAGTAAACGCATCAGTCATCAAATTTGCTAAGTTTTATAGATCGAGGATTCTTTGTACTTCACGATCACATAGTGAGATATGGGGATCATAGTGAGACAGACTAGGTAAGGAGCAGGATAATTCTTGTCATTCCTTGAGAAAAAAATTTCTCCTCTCTCCCTAACGACAGGAATTCTACTTCATCGAATTGACAATCCACAAAACATGCGGTAAAGAGATCACATGTCAAGTGTTCTAAATAGAGGATGATTGTTGGGATTCATATCCAACGTAACGTCTCTGAGGATCTATATTATTGCGTTGTGGGGGTGTAATCTGCACATTTGTTGCACAATCAAATATGCATAAATGTGAGATATCCGGCTCATATCCAGTTACCAACTGGTACGCAGATAATGATTGGCCAACTGTGGGTCTGAAATGAATAAGTAAGGCTGTATGTAAGACTGCATATCCCCAAGCAGAGATGGGCAGATTGGTGAGCAAAATCAATGCCTGTGCTACCATTTGGATTCTTTTAATGGTTACCTATGTGAGACCATGTTGTGTATGCACATGAGGAACGAGATGTTATACATCGATTCCGATTGACATGAAGTAGTCATCAAATACTTTAGATGTAATTTCTCCTGCATTATCGAGTCGAATAGACTTGATAGGATGATCAGAGTGGTGAGTCCTAAGACGAATGATCTGAGCTATGAGTTTTGCAAATGAAACATTTCGAGTGGAAAGGAGTGCGGCATGTGACCAGCGTGTCGAAGCATCCACCAATACCATAAAGTCCCTAAATGGTCCGTATTTTAGGTGGATGATTCCACAAATATCTCCTTGTATACGTTGTAAGAATATAATGTTTATTTTAGTGTCTTTAGCGTAGGAAGGTCTCGCTTTAGGTAAAGAGCACGCTTTGCAAAATGGGTGATGTGTTTTTGACATAGTCAATTGCTTAGAAGAGGCATATATCTCTGGTTCTTTAGATGACATACCATGATTAACATCAATATTGTTCTTCGTGTTGAGTTGTTGCCCTTTTTTCACTAGAAATAAAGGATGCACGTGTGAGTTATTTAGGATACGAATCATTATATCTCGACCGGGATGACCTAATCTATCATGCCAAAGCATGTATGAGACATTATCTAGATTTCATTTATGGTGACAGCATAAGATTCGAATACCCTAATGGTTGTGGTGTACAGTCTATTATTTTGACTCTTGAGTTTTTCTAATATGAGTTTACGTCCACATTCATTAGATGTAATATAAAGGAACTCGATTCCATTCTCATAGTGGGTTTCGACATGGAAACCATAGCTACATATATCTTTAAAGTTGAATAAGGTTCGAGGGGCTCTAGGTGCGTATAGAGCATCGGTAACTTGGAGAAGAGTGCCGTTAGGCAACAAAAATCGGGCATTGCCTCGCCCTTTGATGAGTTGGGAGGACCCAGTCATTGTAGTTATCGAGGATTGATAGGCGACTACATCAATGAATAGAATCCTATTCCTAAGAATGGTGTGAGTGGTCTCACTATCTCCTAAACATTCAAGTTCTCCTCGATTCATTCCTACGAAAAGAGGAAAAAAAATTCGAACCATAAATACACAAGCAATATTCATTTCTTTGAAGTAAATATAAGAATATAACGTAAACAATAATAACATCTTGTTCTAGAAAAACAAAGTTGCATCACACCATTACTGAAAATAAAATATCGATAACATCGTTCTGAGGTAACAATGCCAAATGTAAACGAGAAAGTAAACATAATGCTAACATTCAGTTATAAAAGGGTGCATCTAATGACTGTGACACGTATGTCTCAGTGCGCGGTGAATGTGAAATTAATGTTTGGGGACTCGTCGAGAATATCATCATCCATATGGTGAGCTTCCCGTTCTTTGGACTCTCTATATTTCTTGTAATGTGCTGCGACTTGCTTGCTTGCATGGCAGTTCTTGTACCAATGTCCAGCACCTCCACAGCGATAGCGGTTCATTGTCAACTCTAACTTCGGGGGCGACAGGAGGGGTAGGTGCTTTATGATTTCCTTGGCTAATAGAGCCGGGAACCAACTCTTCTCATTACATTGGAAGAACCCCCACGTCCTCGACCACATCCGCGACTGTGCCCTTTACCATGTTGTGATTTGGGGTTGCCATGGATAATCCCCTGTATATTGGGGTTCTTTCCACCTTTCATTTTGCCATAATTAGCCTCGGGAATTTTCCTTGTCCAGCGGGCCTGATATTGTTGCTCACTAGAACTTCATTATGCCTCGCAACCACTTGCAGTAGGTTGATGAGTGTATTGAAGGTAGTGAAGTGTTTGCTGTCATACTCCAACCTATACTGGTTGGCTAGTATAAGGACCGAAGTAGGAAAAGTGGAAAGGGTTTTCTGAATCATATGATCTTCCGTGATGTCTTCCCACAGAAAATAAGGCGTGTCTTGAGACGGAGCATATCTTTGTTGAAATCGTTGATCCGTTTATAGTCAAGCAAGCAGATTTTATTCCACTGTACGGTCAACTCTGGGAGCAAAGTATTATGGATGTTCCCAAAACGGCCCTTAAGGACATCCCACAGTTCTTTGGGGGATTTCAACTGCAGATACTCCCATCTTAGGCTGGGGTCAATATGTCGCCTAAGGAACATTAATGTACCTTTGATTTTGTCAGACGGTGCTTCGCCTGCCTTACCAAAGATAGTGGTACTATAGTCCTTAGCGACAAATGTGGTCTCTGTAACACCCCCAAGTTATTCAGGGTATATTACAGCGTCGTGAGCCCTGCCGGGGGACC
The DNA here is from genome assembly GCA_033398695.1 of Orobanche coerulescens. Lineage (NCBI taxonomy): Eukaryota > Viridiplantae > Streptophyta > Magnoliopsida > Lamiales > Orobanchaceae > Orobanche > Orobanche coerulescens. Next base: position 18,270,395 of record CM065814.1, on the reverse strand, counting down.
CACAAGGCTATTTATACGCGGAACTATGAACTTTGACAGATAAGGTCCAAGTACAATCTAATGGAAGACAATAAAAATGGTATTCAAAACTAGAGATGTTAAAAGTCCTAGCGGTTCCGGGCTAGCCCTAGCGGGCTTCGGGCTAAACGGGCCGGGTCAAAAAAGCCCGGATTTAAACGGGCTAGGAAATATAGGCCCTAACCCTAACCCTAACGGGCTTCGGGCTAAACGGGCTAAACGGGCTAAATATAAAAAATCTACTTTTTATTTTTTTATAAGTCATAAACCAAAAAAAAAAAATAGTAACAATATATTTTATATATATCGTAACAACTATACTATAATAAATATAACAAAAAATACACTTTTATGTATATACATGTATATATATACACACACTATATTAACAAATGCAGTAATAATATATATTATATATAATATTAATATATATTACATATATAATATTAATATATGTTATATAAATATAGTATTACTGTAAGTTGAAATTATATATATATATATATATATATATATGTCTATCGGTCTTCGGGCTAACCCTAGGGGGCTTCGGGCTAGCCCTAACGGGCTTCGGGCTAAACGGTCCGGGCCAAAAAAGCCCGAATTTAAACGGGCTAGGAAATATCGGCCCTAACCCGGTTTTTTGGCGGGTTAAACGGGCCAGCCCGTCGGACCCGAGCCCGTTTAACATCTCAATTCAAAATCATATCCAATAAATCCGAATACAACACATCACAAATCAATACCATGGCAACACAGACCGAAACATTAAGGAAACCGAAAACAGTACTCGAGTACTCAAAAACCATCCAAGTACAACATCACCGAATGGAGGAAATACAAAACATAACCAGTGACAAGACACAGCATCACACTTGCCCATCATCTTCATGCCGACCGGGTACATGCCTATCCGCTCTCCTGGATCCTGAAATACATGAAAGGTATTTCCCTCATAAATGGGTTAGCCGTCGAATAGCTAGTACAAGTATATCGAATATGAAACACAATACTCCTCGGCAATAAAGTATATGTAATCATCATCTCATCAACTCAAGATTAGTATTACAGAATAACTAAATCTCATAGCATCACATTCAATACATACATGATTAACTGCGGAACCGCACCAGAGGCTACGGAACCCTCAGAGGACCCGTCGGTCCGTCCCAGAGTGGTTAACCCAAAATATCCGTGGAACCGCACCAGAGGCTACGAAAACCTTAGAGGACCCGTCAGCCCGTCCCAGAGTGGATATAAACCATTATACAATTCACATATTACTTTCAAAGTCGAGAACGTACAATCATAAACATATACTTGTCTTTGAGACATTGAGAATCGGAAGGAAAAGAGTAAGTTCGGTAGGTCCAAGAACGCACTTCCGGCACCTAAACGATTCGTAAGGAGTACGATAATCAATAATCCATACTCAAATCACACGAAGAAAATCCTGAAACCCGCCTAAGATTTACGAAACTACAAGGATAATCACTTAGAGGTTTGAAAATCATCTAAACCCTCTTAAGTCCGGACAAGGTACAAAACCAACCATATAATCGTAGGGGAAACATGGTACGGGGTAGATACATCATAATCTCAAAGATCTCAAGCTCCAAAATGGATAAATCAAACGAATCTAAGAAAATCCCCAAAAATTCCCAAAACTAAGGTTCTAAGGATTTTACCTTGATTTGGAAGATAGAAATGGATTAGATGTTGTGTAATCTTTGTTATCCAACCAAAGAGGATGACAGTTGAAGAAGGACCACCTCAAATCGCCCCAAATCGCCCTTTCCCGTGCTCTCCCGTCGAAAATGAGTGAGAAGGATGCAAAATGACGAGTGTAGGGGTTGACTGCCCCTTATATAATACGCCAGGTTAGCGCGCGCTAAAAATCGGGGTTAGCGTGCGCTAACGGGGTCACCCGGTAGCCCAGTGGCTTCTGTCCTGAGACGTTAGCGCGCGCTACCACACCTTAGCGTGCGCTAACTGGTATCGTGCAAAAATTACAGTTCACTGCCCAACTCCGCTAGCGTGCGCTACGACTGGGCACTAGCGCGCGCTACGCAACACCTATATCATGCGCTAGCTGCTGCCTAGCGTGCGTTACCTGTTAGCCCAGAAAGTAGAAATACCTCACCGCCTCTGCCGACTAAGCTCGTTAGCGTGCGATACGGGTGATGGTAGCGTGCGCTACTGAACACGAATAGTGTGCGCTAGTAGGGGTGGCATTTCGGAACCAAAAATCGAAAACCGAACCGAAAAAATCCTAAAAAAGAATCGAAAAACCGAAACCGAAGAAGACCGAACCGAAAAAAAATAGAACCGAACCGAACTAATTTGGTTCGGTTCCTGGCTCAAGTGAATCGAACTGACCGAAATGGACCGAAGTCAAATTTCAAAATACTAAAATGACCTTGTTTTTGTGATTTTGGTGTGTTTCGAATTTTAGTATAATTCGTTTTCCTTTTGTAAGACCCTCATGGGTCCAAGGAGGACCGATAATATGCTCATGTAATTTGTGATTCAATTAATTTAGATTGAGAGAATGAGCTACTGTGATTTACGATTGTTATATGTTTTGAGATATTTGTAAATGCCATGCAACTCTAACTTTTATCTTGAATATATATATATAATTCCTGTTGGCTTGTTGTTATATATAACTTATTCTATTGCATATAATATTTGAATTTATATTATGAAGAATCGAAAAAATATAAAACCAAATCGAAACCAAACCGAATATTTATAAAACCGAACTTAACCGAACCGAACTTTAAAAAGAACCGAACCAAACCAAAACCGAATATTTGGTTCGATTCTCGATTTCGGTCAAAAACCGAACCGAATGGAACCGAGTCCACCCCTATGCGCTAGCTACTGCCTAGTGTGCGCTAACTGCTAGTCCATAGGGCAGAATTAGCTACTGCCTCTGCCAAGCCCGGACCGTTAGCGTGCGCTAAGGCTCAAAGCTAGCGTGCGCTACTCAAGTAGAAATAGCGTGCGTTAGCCTAGTCCTAACGTGCGCTATCTGCCTGCCCCAGAACACTGCCGAAAGATCCAGTCAACACGATCAAGATCCAAAAAGGTACGAAACTCTAAACTCTAAATCAACATCGACAACATCTCAAAGTGTTTACAGAGCAACAAAAGAGGAAGAATGACAAGGTCAAACATTCAATAAAAATTACGGGTATTACAGTCTCGACGCCAGAAACCCAACTGTGGTACTCAAGCCCTTCTTATTCTAAGATGTCAAATTCGGGACGAGTTGGATCAGCCATCTTGATACGAGAAAAATAAGGAAATGAGTTTTTACAGTATATCATGAGTATTTTCCATGATGAAATATTCAATAATGAGGAGCGTTATTATTTTTCGGAACCAAGATATGGTCAAAAGTTACTTTCAATGCTATTATCCGTGAAATTTCTTTATCATGGTTTAGTATGTGATAATTAGTAGGAAAAAAATGTCATCTAAGTTCTACCAATGATGAACCTAATACACATGTCATATCTATCAATGCATGTAAGGTACATATATAATTACAGATATAACCACATAGTCCTAGGAATATATATATATATATATATACACACACACACACACACGTATATATGCAGTCAAAGAGGTGTCTTAGGTTGCAACATAGTTAGTTCATGTGAATTAATTTTAATTCAATTTGCTTTAAGCAATTTAGTCTGATTTAATTAAAATTATGAATGCATCATGCCTTTAATTAGTTTAATTAAACATACATAAATTTTAGAATATAATACGAAATCAAAAGTAATTAAAAACATGTGAAATCGAATGTTGCAGATAGTAGGGTTCGTATCGTGTACCTTACTTCGGGACGAGAAGGTAAAAGAATTCGGTTTGTGAAGTCCGCTTGCCCGGGCAAGACGAGTCGGGCGCGGTGGGCGAAGTCCGACTGAACGCATGTCGACTGGCGCAGTGGTCGGGTTCCTACTTCTGGTTCTAGGTCACAGGCCGGGTTCCTCCTTCTGGGTTTGGGTCGCGGGCCAGGTTCTGGATTGAAGGTGGGTCGGGGTGGAAGAGACTGGCTGAGTAGCTACGGGCCTGGTATGCAGCGGGCTAGGCTAGGGCTTACAGCGGGATGGGCGCTGATCGGAACTGGACAGGCCGGGCGCGGATCGGAACTGGACAAGGCTGGCTTGCAGCGACGGCTTTGCTCTTCAGCTCTTTGCAGCGGTTGGTCCGATGGGGTTGGCGTCAAATCACGGGCAGGGGTCTGCAACAGTAGTTCGGGATTGGGGTTAAGGCTGGATCGAATTGTGACTGTGGTCGAGGGCAGATCTGGCAACGATGGTCGGGATCGGAGCAAGGGGGGTTGCAAGCGGTGGAGGCGGAGCTTGAACTCGCGGCCGGACTAGATGTGAACTTCACGGCTGAGGGACGGCGAGAACGATCCGAGGCGAGCGAGGTTACGGGCGGTGATGGCGTCGCGGTTTCAGTCGGGTTTGGTCGCGATGATTTCCGGCGATTAGGTCTTCGGTTGGAGGAGTCCGAAAAACTAATTTTCGTTCGCTTTTTTTCGAAGGATTTTTCAGAAAATTGGGACGAGAAATTTTCTTGCTCAGTTGGGAGACTACGTACTGATTTTCATTCGCTTTTTTTCGAATGATTTTTCGGGACGAAAAATTTTCTTGCTCAGTTGGAAGACTACGTGCTGATAACGTGTTGAAGGAAAAATAACTGAGATGGAAAAGTACGGCAAAAGACTGTATATTCTCATTAATTACATCCCTATATAGGGGGAGATTACATACAAACAGGTCTAATCATATCCTAACTAGGAAAGCTCATAAATAACAAACTTAGGCACACATTGGGTATTATTACTTTAACTTATTTTTTATAAAATAGAAAATATAAATCTTAATTAATCCTAATAAAAGGAGTAAATTATTATTAATCATCAAGATTATTTTTTAACTAAGTATATTTTGTGGTTCTTATATGTACATATTTTTTGCCATATCACCAGATACACTGTCTCATTTTTTCTGAAAAATGTTGTTTCCGTACCAGTATCCATGTCAATACCCCTGTTGGTGCTTCATAGATGTAATATAGTTATGTAGTCATGGTTATTGGTCTCAAGCAATGTTAAACCATTTCCTACTACAAAAATCTCACCAGTGATTGTGTTAATTTAAAAAATTAAAAAGAAAAAAGAAAAAAAACTTTGAAGTATCATAAGCAAAAGATATTGAAAATCCAATAATAATATTTTTTATAATTATCACAGAAGTGATGACAAGTGTGGGGTCGTATTTAAACCATATTCTTCATAAGAAACAACAGCTGGTGAGACCTTAGAGCCAACAGTAGCAGCAACCAGGGCCGGCCCTAACCCATGGCTGTGATGGCGACGGCCATGGGCAGCAAAATTCGAAGGGCATCACCAGCTGGTGACTTCTTAGGATCAATAGGCTCATTTTTGTTTTATTTAACGTACCAAATACACATAAAATAGCCTAATTAATATTACTGATTTATACATATAAGATTCAACAGATGTTGCCAACAACAAAAAGGTATCACAAACAGCACATTCTCCAGTGAATATTTCAAATCAAACAAAAGCAATCATCCCTCGTCTCAGATATAAATCAGCCAAAAACTATAAACAAGACCAGATGACTGTCGAGGAAAAAAAAAAAGCATATAATAAGACTACATATACTAGAATTCCACGCAAAGATACATCAATATATCAGTATGAGAGGATGCTAGCTTGAAAATTGCCTGTCAAACTTATCGTCCTCAATAGCTTATACCCTTCTTCACATCTCGTCTCGTATAGAGCACACTGTTTTCGTGCTGAAACAATCCACATGTTACAAGCCATCATCAGCAGCGATAATAAGAGATGTCTAACTGAATACATTCCATGAGACGGAGCCTAGATTTAGTTTTTTAATTGCTGTTTTTTAGTTTTTACAGTATTTTATTCTTTTCCAATTTTTTGTTCTTTTCACATTTCTTAATATTTTTCAGTTATCTTATATATACTTTTTGGGGTTTTTAGTTTCTCATCTTTTGTTTTCCAGTTATTAGGTTCATATTCAGTTTTTCATTTTTTAGCAATTCAAATATTTTAGTTTTTTTATCTGTTTTTTAGTTTTTTTTTTAATATTAAATTTTAGTTTTAGGGGACAGGTCAAATATTTTAGTTTTTTATCTGTTTTTTAGTATTTTTTTTTAATATTAAATTTTAGTTTTAGGGGACAGGTATGGATCCATAATGGTCTTAAGAAGACCTACTCAAAATAAGAACCTACAACCAAACGTTAAGGAAACAGAAGACATCCAAAGTAGACTCAATAGACAAGGAACATTAAGGAATAAACCTATTCCATAAACGAAGAGCCAAGTATATCTAACTATATCAACCGCAATTCCTACTCCCCCGTCCCACATGGAGTCTACTTTTAAAACAAAATCTTAATATTTAATTAAATTTTATAATATTCCTTAATGTTTTTTTTGTTTATATAAATTACAAAATTAGTTGATTGGGAAACAAACAGAAAAAGATAAGTGAGAATAAATGATTTAAAAAGAGTTGCACCTTTGTTTAAATAAATAAAACTAAGTTGTACCTTAACCAAATAGGCCTCGGACGGAGGTAGTAATATAACAGAGAGCAAATAGTTCCTGAAGAACAAAATAAAAAAGAATCACCTTCACTAGCTTCAGAAAAACTTCCTCCCTGAACTTGTCTTGTTATCTCCATTGTCATCATCAAAACCACCAAAGCGAGTTGAACCAGAGCTTTGACCAAATGAACTAGAACGATCCGAACCGAAATCCCCAAAACCACTCGAACGACCACCACCACTTCCAAAGCCACTGTTTCTAGCCGGACCACCCAGGCCCGAACCAAAACCGCCCGACCGGCCTGAGCTCTGTCCTCCATAACCACCATCACCTGAACCACGTCCCCCAAAACGACCACCATCACCTGAACCACGTCCCCCAAAACGACCATCACCCCCAGAACTTCCATATCCACCCGTTCGACTGCCTCTAGAATTACCAAAACCACCTACACGTCCAAACCCAGAATCACCAAAACGGCCTCCCATCCTTCCACTAGAACCAAAACGACTACCCTGATCCATACCACCATACATGTCCAAGTTTCCAGCTTCAACATGTATCTTCGGGAGCTAAAACCGAATAAATTATGAAACAAATTAGTTTCATATAACTTTACAAAAGAACGAGACAAAATAGAAACTAAGAGCCTGTTTTGTGTATGTTTACATGTACATTTTCCAGTTTTACAAAAGAACTTCAAGACTTTACTATTTTCATGCGAGGAATGAGTTTATGTTAAGATGAGCAGTTCTGAAATAAGTAGTTTTATGTATATAATAATCATAGTTGTTAGTGATGGGTTCCACTTTCATTACTTTAATATTAGTAAGATGGTAGGTGATGCTAATATAATTTAAAAAGGTAATAGTTCGAGTAGATACTGGTGGGATTCATATGCAAAAAGATGAGAACGTGAGTGACAATGGACGAACGGTAGCAATTGAGAAATAGAAATTGAAAATGGTGATCCCCAATGAATAAAGTTAAAAACAGAAAAGATTTCATTTTTTTGAATAGTTGGGAAATGGAAACATGCGCTTGCAAATGAAAACAAACAGCAATCTAAACTTTCTCAATTGTTGCGTGTCAGTTAGTAAAAAATGAAACTAGGGATCTTCTTCGGGACCATAGTTGTTAGAGGCGAGAGGCGCACAGAGGCGCAAAGGCTGCCCTAGCGCCCGAGGCGAGAGGCACGCCCGAGGCGCGCGCCCCTTGAACAGAGGCGCAAAATTAATTAAAAATTAATAAGAAAACATAATTCATGTAATCAAGTCTAAGAATTCCATAACATAAAGTTTAACTTCAACTTCAATAATAAATCACATAATCAACAAAAATCAACACATAACCAACAAAAACCAACACACAAAAGACATGTTTAAGTTCAACACTTCTTAAAGAGATAAATGACAAATAATTAAAATAAAACAGAAAATTTAATAAAAACAACATAAAAGAGACATAAAATACTATAAGAAATGCATTATAAGAAAGAAAGAGATATAAATTAAATATAGATAACAATATTAATCAAATGAGAAATTAAAAAATAATGAAAAAAAAAAACAGAAAAATAAACATAAAAATAGAAAATATAATCTTTAGATACAAAAAAACTGAAAATATGATAAATCATATCACATATTAATCAAATGTGAAATTAAAAAATAATGAAAAAAAAACAGAAAAATAAACATAAAAACGGAAAATATAATCTTTAGATACAAAAAAGCTGAAAATATGATAAATCATATCACATATTAATCAAATGAGAAATTAAAAAATAATGAAAAAAAAAACAGAAAAATAAACATAAAAACAGAAAATATAATCTTTAGATACACAAAGCTGAAAATATGATAAATCATATCACATATTATATTATACAATAAATTGCCAAAAAGAAAACTGAAATAAAAATAAAAAATAGCCTAAACTTACCAGTAAACCCTAATTTTGAAGGTTGAAAATGAAGATGGGAGAGAGGCGCGCCTGAGGCGCACCCTAGGAGGCGCGCTAGGCGCACAAAGGCGCCCGCCTCGCCTTCCAGGAGGCGCTGCTCTTGGCGCCCCTAGCGCCTCGCGCCTCGGGCGCGCCTCTAACAACTATGTTCGGGACACCTTATTTGTCGGTAGTCTCACTACATTGCGATTATTGAAATTATCAAAGACCTTGACTAATTTCATAAATTCAAACATATGGAAGAGCAATTCAGCAACACTACAGCAGTGCAAAAGATTGGAAGTTGCAATTTACCTCAATGAATCGGCATCCTACGTCACGTTCAATACCCTTTATATCACTATGTTGGTGGGTTGAATACATAAGAATGGCACTACCTTTCTTCCCAGCACGGCCTGTTCGTCCAGATCGATGAACAAAAATCTCTGAAGAATTTGGAAGTTCATAATGTATCACCTGAGCATAATTGAGTACCCAAGTCAACCCATATCATGGATTTAGAAGTACAAACAGATCAAATTCGAAAAAATATTAGGTTTCTTGCAGCAGGCTAGAAACACTGTTGTGCGCTGTAAATGATTAAGGACCCGAAATTTGAAATCCCATAGAAGCAAGATGCCTCAACAACAAAGATCTGGTTTGATTAGTTGCAATAACAGCCAGAAAGATGAACACATTTACAGTTTTTGGTAACAATGGAATCATCATCATTATTACCTGCCCTTGCTCCCAACTATGGTGGGGACAGTGGCATGAAGATTATAGTGTCAATTAATGGTTTAAAATCAGTTAACAATATGTATTCATGCAAAAATCAAAGTAGCAACGTTTTAGGCCTTATGACCTTCTTGTCCAACCTCATATAATGGAAAATGAGATGAAATTCTGAAGCCATCATCATCGTAAGTTTTTCCACTTGCATGAGAAAATATCACGAGACATCAATGAGTTGAGATAATTGGTATGGTCGGGCTCATGTCCCATTACATGATTGATATTGTAAAACCAACATGTATATCGTGGAACATGACAAAACAATGGATTTACATGTCCTAAATCAATGATACCAATGCGAATAAACTAATGGCATTACATTTTCCATGAATCGACTACATATTAAAAAATGATATGGCACGAACTACCAAAGATAATGCGATCAAAGGTACTTATATGTAGCTTAGTGGTAGGTAATAAATCCTTTTATGTGGTCAAGAAAAGGAACTTGGCACACTGGCACTTTATCTAGTAGTACAACATCTCACTATGGCAACAAAGGCATCAAAACACAAGTATGCAAAAGAACAAATACATAAATAAAAAGAATAAGAATTACCAGATCAACATTTGGTACATCGAGGCCACGAGCAGCCACATCCGTTGCTACTAAAACATTGAATCGACTATCTCGAAAAGCAGCCAATGTTCTCTCTCTTTCGTTTTGGGATATGTCACCATGCAGCGCTTCACATCTAAAGCTTCTTGACATTGTATGTGCCAATCGATCAGCATCCCGCTTTGTTTGGGTGAATACAATACATTTACCACCTTTTGCATGCTCCTAATAAAGAATCGAGTGTGGTGAATAAGATTAAATTATATATTTGTAAAAAAATATAGCAACAGGACCAAAGATTCAGCTAAAGTATAGCAAAACTCTGAAGCTACAAATTCATACAGTTATCAGAGGCCCAATTATAGCAGGTTTCTCTCTCATGTCGGATGCAATTGAATATAAGGAAATCCCATCAGCTAACTTCTGATCAGATTCTCCCACCTATAATACATATTTGAGTCAATAAGCTCACTGTTAAAGATTACACAAAAGTGTAATGCTTGTTCAAAAGGAGGAAAAAAACAGGAAAAAAAACAAAAAAGGAAAATTACAAAGTGTTTAAACAAAAGACTATCTTACAAGGTCAATAATAAGTGGATTTTTTAAGAACTTCTGAGTAAGTTTCACTATCCAGCTTGGCATTGTAGCTGAAAACATCAAGGTCTGATGCTTCTGACTAATGTATCCTAAGATAATCTCCACATCATCCGCAAATCCCACATTAAGCATCTGATCAGCCTCATCAAGGACAACAAATTGGACTTCTGACAAATTCAAGGAACCACGCTTGATCAGATCAATGACACGGCCCGGAGTGCCGACAATCACATCAACACCATGGTCAAGAGTACTCATTTGGCGACCTATTGGAACACCGCCATAAACACATAGAGTGTCTAATTTGGGGGCAGCTTCGGAAAATTCTTTGTCCACTTGTTTAGCAAGTTCTCTGGTCGGAGCCAAAATAAGTGCTAGAGGGTTCCTGCCCTGTCTGAATGATACAAACAACAGCAACTTTCAGCCTTGACTGTAAATTTCCTAATTGATATTCAAGAAGGAAGAAACTTGAAATTTAAATATAGCTAACCCATGCTTCTCATTGAACTTGATGATTTTATCCATAATAGGGATCCCGAAAGCTAGTGTCTTCCCTGTTCCTGTTCTTGCTCTCCCGATCATGTCACGTCCCTGCATGGCTGGTTCCAAAACTGCTTTCTGCAATTGCAAAAAATTACTTTTGTCATTAAAACAAAAGTTCATGACATACATCCAATCAACCTGAGAGAAGAATCTGAGACCAATATAAGAATGACTAAGAAATTCAACATACCACCATATACACACAGAGAGCTTATCCAAGCTTAAACCTAGATACAATATTCTTGTTTCCACTTTTCTAGATTCAATTAGGTACAAATTGACTCATACTAATGTGCACAACTATGAATAATAAAACCACCATTCGTGGAGACATATTTGGTAATGAATACAGACACTCGAAAATATCAAGCAAACAATTTTTTATTTTTGGTACCCCAGTAACATCACCCTTAAAACATACATACACGAAGCTGTTTAGGAATTACACTAGTACCAAACATACATTAAACGGGAATAAAAAAAGTAATATTTCTTTCTACGTGAAATTAGACCTGAATTGGGAAAAGCCTCTCGATACCCTTGCGCGCCAAGGCAGAGATAATCTCTTGCGAAATCCCAAGTTTCGAGATCTCAAGCCCTTCATCGGAAGGCCCATCTTGAAACGCTCTCTTTTGTTCAGCATCAGAATAATCAGCCACGGCAAACCCAGCCCTCAGAGGCAGGCCCGAACGGAAGCCCCTCGTCAGTCCAAACACCGGCGGACGACTGGACAAAGCCGACCCCGTGGCGCATGTGTGCATTCGAGGAGAAAAAGAAGCATTTGTTGAAACTGGGAATGGTTTCTCAGAGAAGAAATGACTGAGTGCGGTGAGCGCGAGTCTCTTACCCGATGACGAAGATGATCTCCTCATCAAAAGGAGGCTTCCCATTTTCTCTTCTTTCTTCTAGGAGATGAAAGTAGTAAAAGGGGAAGGGAGAAATGAAGTTTGGTTAAACCCCAACGAGGGAAGGGTTTTCGTTAGGGTTTACAAATGGGGGAGAGAGGCGACGAAGGGAGTGTAGTGTAAAAAGGCTATTGTTGAGTGAGAAAGTAACAAAATATTGTAAGGTCTACGGCCTGGGGGTTCTGTGGGGACGAGTGGTGGGTCGGGGTTTTAGATATTACCTACACTATTAAACGGGTTAGTTAGGTCCAACCCGCATCAATAGAAGCCAACATAGGCCCTCATCTAAATAAGTGACTGGTTCATAAACATGGCCCATTTTGAGAGAGCTAAATAATTTTAAGGGTAAGGGTAGTTTGTTTCATTTTAATGTAACTATTAAGTTCTATTTCGAATCGTCAGAGGCCACAAATTGTCAAGAAACAAAATTTTACCTCTTAATGGTTACAAAAAAATCTGAACCATTAAGCATTCATACCCTCTCTGAACCATTCAGAGCCAAGTAATTTCCAGATTTACCCTTCCTCTTAAATTAAGAATTATTATTCATAATAATTATTATTATTCTTTAAATGAATTTAAATAAAAAATATTATACATAATTATTATTATAATTTTCTAAAATGAATTAAATTAAAAAATATTATACATAATAATTATTATTTTAAATGAATTAAATTAAAAAAATATTATACATAATAATTATCATTATTTTAAATGAATTAAATTTAAAAATATTATACATAATATTAATAATTATTATTATTATTATTAGTATTATAAATTAAATTTAAAAATATTATACATAATAATAATAGTTATTATTATTATTTTAAATGAATTAAATTTAAAAATATTATACATAATTATTTATAAAAATTAGGGTTTTTATTTATAAAAAGGAGAGGTTTTGGTACGCAATGGGAGGAAAAAATGGGATTTTTAATCGCTACTTTTATACAAAAGGGTAAAATGGTAATTTGCTACCATTCAGAGTTACCGTTCAGAACAATTACCAAACAACCAAATTTCATTCTGCACTCAACCATACAGAGCCTCTCAACAATTCTGGCCTCTCAACCATTCTGCACTAAATCATTCAGCAACTGTCAAACAGCCCCTAAATTGCTATTTATGTTTCATCGTTTGAGCATTTTTTTTCAAAAATGTCCCACAATAAAGGTATTTATAAAAATCTACCCAACATTTCAGAAAAATCCCCCTTTTGTTCCTTAAAAATTTTCCGGTGCCAAAATGTTGACGAGGATCGTCGGACATGTGATGTGGAATGCCAACGTGTATCAGCATAAATGATGTGGAATAAAAACTTTTTTTAAATAATTATTTATATCCCATCGTTTTAGTAATTTGTCAAAAATGTCCCATCGTTTTTAGTTTTTTTTTTTTTAAAAATGTCCTACTCTAAAGATAGTTACTAAAATATACCCAATGTTTCATAAAACCCCCCTTTTGTCCCAAAAAAATTTCAGTATGTTTAATTAGAAAGTTTAATTTTACGTCATGCTTTTGTTAAGTTTCATTGCAAAGTTTCTGTTATATTTCTTTCTACTTTCTATGATATTCAACTATGAATATAGATGTAAATAGAAGTTGCAACGATAATAATGTCATTCATTTGATAAAAAGTGAACTAATGATCTTATGTCATTAATCACAAAATGAGATAGGATATGGTCTTAAGCCATCCACAAAAATTAGAAAATGGTGGTCTAATGTCATTCAACACAAAACAAGAAACTAGATAATAGTATCTAATAGCAATCGAGAAATTAAATTAAGGTTGTGTGGGATGATCGACTTGGCTGCCTCCTTGCGTCTCTTGGATGCCTTGATTGACTCGATCTCCTCGAGTTGTTGATGCAATTGCAGCTCGAAAACCAGAATGAGGAAAATGTACACGACGGGTAGAAGGTCCCTGAAATCAATCAAATGACCATGAATATCCAAGCAAATGCATAAGTGATTCTTTGAAAAAAAAATAAGCCCTAAACTTACTCGGATATAGATGCTCCCGGTATCGGAGTATATGTGTGTAATATCCACATTTTTTCATTTTTCCCGATATTCTCATTTTTGGTGTATTTTCGTTTTTACCAACTCGCTTGTATTTTTTTCATTTTTCCCGATATTCTCAGTTTTAATATTGGACTTCTTGTCGTTCGAGCTTGTTTCGGACTCGTTTTACTCGATTCGGTGTTTTATGTCATTTTCGTCGCTATTTCGTGTATTCTCGTAAATCGTCGTTCGAAAACGCCGTTTCGGGATTGCCAAAGATCCATCTCATGTTATTATGCGTGTTGTGAGCTTTTGTTTGGTGTTTCGACCGTGTATCGTACATTTCATATGTTTTACGCCATTTTGTAATTTCCCAAAATTTTGGGATAATTACGTTTGTTGTTGTTTTCCGAACCTTCGGGTAGTCGGGAATATGTTTTCCTTCAACACTTAGGTTCGTCGCCTTGAATCCTTTACGTTCGTACCCTCGTGTTTTGTTCACCGTTGCATTTCGATTTTTCGGTTCTTTCCTTGCCTGTTGGTAGCGGCCTGTACTCCTCAGGAAGGGACATTACGTACGTTAACCATATGATGTTACCTACGTAATGGTATGTAGGAAATCGACAGCGGTCCCGCCATCAGACACGTACGTAAGATGGGAGGGCTTACGTACGTTAACAAGCTAACGTACGTTAGCTACCTGTGGCTAACGTACGTAACTCGGCCTGGGTTTATATACCCAGGGGTTGACCGATTTCAGTCATTTTTCACTTCTCCTCCTCTCCCCTCCGACTCCAAGGCGATTTCTCGGCATTTCCGGGTGATTTGAAGCTTTGTAACTCCGAGCCATCATCTTCCTCGAGTTTTTGGAGTGTATTATCAACATCTATTTGTGTTCTTCGTCTTTAATCCGAGGTAAACTCCTAGAACCTTGTTTTTGGGAAACTTGGGGTTTCGAGTTTTTCGTCCGATTCGTTCCGTATGGTTGATTAATTCATGATGAATATGATTAATCTTGTTGATATTCTTGGTTTCCCTACGAATTCATGGTATATTTCGTAGTTGTTGCGTTTTCGAGAGGGTTTGGTTGTAGTCCGCCCTCATTGTTATTTTTATACGAATATACATGAATCGTATGTGGGTTTTCGGGAGTATTTCAATTCCGTATTCGTTTAGAAATGGTTGTGATTGTATTTTTCGAATCGTTAGGTTCGTGATTATCGGTTACTAGCGTTTGTCGGTGATTTTTCTTTCCATTCATTGCGTCGTCAATTACTCAAGGCAAGTATTTTTGGAAACCTTTATGCTTAACATGAAATGGTGATGTATATTGTGTGTGCTTTGCTCACCTTGGGAGGGTCCGAAGGGGCCTCGAGGGAATCCAATGGTATAGCCCTGGATTCACGAGTTTGTTTCGCTAGCCAGCTCGGGAGGGTCCTTAGAGGCCTCGAGCAGGATCAATGGTATAGCCCTGTTCCCAAGGCGATGCGCGTGCGTGATTTGTTTTATGATATGGCTAGCTAGAGAGGGTCCTTATAGTCCTCGAGCGGGATCAATGGTATAGCCCTGTTCCCAAGGCAAATTGATTGACTGTTTGTTTCCGGAAAAGACATGTCTGGTTTTGGTTTTGAAATGAATTTGATGCATTGTACTATGAAATGTGTAAGCGATTGGTTTGCCTTGATTACTTGTACTAGCGTAATTGCTAACCCCTTTGGGGACCCGTTTTGGGAAAATTCTTGTTATGGATTTCAGGTTATGTTCAGCCAGACGAGCGGGCACTGGGACAGTACGAGGATGCTGGCCAGGGTCGTTGACATGTGCATTTGAGTTCTTTTACTTCCGTTGTTTCTTTTGTCATGGTTGTTGTTTACTTCTAAACTTATAGATCGTACTTGCGAGTACTTAGGCTTTTCTCTTTGAATTCTGATTGTTATTCGTCGAAGCTACTATATTTGTCGGTTGATGTTTATTACGCCGGTTGCTCCGGGCGTGTTGTTATTTATTGTATTATTAATGTATGTTTCCTCGCTAACCGAGACGGTTAGTCGAGTGGTGTTTTCTTGTTTTAGCCTGGTGGGTCCCACGTAGGGGTCCACGACGCTGTAATATACTTCGAATATCTCGGGGTGTTACAGAAATGGTATCAGAGCCCGGGTTTATGGATACCTAGACTTGTCGGTTATTTGGGTCTAGTTGTGTTTTGTTTTGCACATATTCACACCGCTGCCAGCATCTCGGTACTTCCAGTGTTCGTAAGTTTTCCTTACTCGATTCCTTGTTTTCTCATACCGTATTTCCGTTTCTTGAACTGTGGTTGTTTTTCCTCTCTTACTTATCATCGAGTTGCCTTTTGCCACCTTTTAACACCAATATAGATGCTGGAAGAGGACGTGGTCGTGGTCGTGGATGCGGCCGGGGACGTGGGGCAGCCGGTGGGGCGGCCACGTGGCATTATTCGGGAGCCGGCAACACCGGTGACCGTCATAGCCATGCTTCTTCTCAAGATGGCGCCGACCTTGGTGTTGCGGCTGTTATGCAACAAATGGTGAACCAAATGGCGGTGATAGCTCAGGCGGTTCAGAACCCGAATCCGGCCCACGCTAATCGGGGCGGAGCGGATCCTGGCTTCAGGATGTCATCAAGATGCATCCTCCTCAGTTTTCGGGAGCTTCAGACCCGATTGGCTGGGAGGGGTGGATCAAGGAGATATCTAAAGTCTTTGTTGCCACCAACTATCCCGAGGACCGCTGTAACACCCCCAATCCGCTCAGGGATATTACACGCCGTAGACCCTCTCCTCGAGGATCTACCAGGCTGATAACTAAAATCAAACATCTAAACCTCGCCTTTAAGGCTAAAATGACTCAGTAGACCGACTTGGTCTTTCAATAATAACATACAACTCAATTCCAAACACATACCCACGCAGGTCAAATGCAATAAACTCCCGTACAACGGGAAAAGATCTGCAGCGGAAAAGAAAATACAACTAGACCAAAACGACATCAACAGATCCTCGTGTGATTAGTATCGCTTCATCTTTCATCATCCTTCGTGCCGACTCGTGCTATGCTCCAAAACCCGAATGCAAAATAGACATCCACCCCCGAATACTCTGGGGTTAGCAAAACTCCACTGTTTTGCTAGTGCAAGTACAAGTGCAAAAATACGAGCCATACAATACAAGGTCCAAGAACAATAATAATCGTGAATCCTCAAAGATCCAAACGTAAAGAAAAGTACTTCCCGAGGCAAGAGTTTGGGTAAACATTTCCAAAACCGAAAGATCGCAAATAAGGGAAACAATTTACAAAACAGTTTAAAATGCCATCGAGAGTTTTAATAGAAAACAATTTAGGATTATAAAATCCTTCTCTTTCCAAAATCAATAGTGGTCACAACCCAAATGTTTTGTTTTCGCAAATAGGAAACCACCAACAATTTACAGTGGTCGAGCCCAACATCACGTGACCTCAACGGACCTAAAATCAACGAACCAAAATCACGCACGCGCATCGCCTAGACCGGACGCTACCACCGACATCCCACCCGAGGCCTCGAAGGACCCTCCCGAGCCGGGCTAGCGAAACAAATCACACACATCTCACGGTTGGATCAATCGCTTGTTGCATCCTCCACATGATCACATGCCAAGTGCCACCGTATATAATATCAGTCTCTCACGTTTGGATCAAACACTTTTTGAATCATGACAACATGATCACTTGCCATTTGACACCGTAGAACTTCAACCATAACCAAACAATCACACAAATAACATATCATATCAAGGATATTCAAACAATTCGCCTGAGGCATCAAACACTTAGCAAAACACCACGTCAATCCACAACGCACCGAAATGAAATAATATACGTCCACACACAATACCAAGTGCAACATGAACACCAAGCATATACATAGAATTCACATAGTTATTCACGAACCACACCAATCACAAAACACACACGGTTTTGAAAGAGGGCCTTTAACGAGGCTAACCAAATCTTTTGAAAACTCATTTCAAACAAACAAACAAATCAAGACGATCACCAATCATCATATCCACGAAACAAGAAAAGTATGGACAAGGTACTTGCCTCGAATAAGAACAACGCGGAGAATCGACCAAAGTAGGTTGACACGAACCGATTACGAACCCGCCGACTCCACCGATCGCCAACTCACGTCATAAACTACGAAGGACAATAATAACAATGAAATGAATTCCATAACACAACTCAAAGCCGTTGAATTCAAAGAACGAATGACGAAAGTTCAAGGATTTCCCCCAAAACGGCCAAGAACACGATTCGTTCCGTCAAATCACAAAAACGGAATTCCAAGTTGAAATATGGATATACAATCCATAGAATATGTTTAAGAACATCATTTAACCATAATCGATCCATCGAAAATGGATGAAAAACGAGATCGGGGACAAATCACCCAAAAAGTCAATTCGAAGGAAATCAAGAATTATACTTCGATTCGACGAAGAACAATGGATTAAATGATGTTAAACACAAGAATACTATCAAGATTAATCATACCCATCATGAATTAATCAACAACACGGAGGGAATCGGACAAAAATGCAAAAATCCCCAAATTCACGAAAATAGGGTTCTAAGGAAGATTACCTTGATTCGCTGGATCAAAGGATGATAACGGACGATTGATTGATGTTATGAACTCAAGGACTTCATGGATTTGTTGTTAAACAACATGGTTCATCACCCATCAATCGCCATACGCGGACGGAGAAGGAAGGAAGTGAAAAACGAAGTGAAATGTGACTGCTCAGCCACATTTATACTGGGCCGGACTAGCGTGCGCTAGGCTGCCGAGCTAGCGTGCGCTATCGCCTGTGCCGCGACTCCAAGAGCCTTCTCGGACTAGACTGCTTGACAGTAGCGTGGCGCAGCCTTTCCGGCCAGAAGCGTGCGCTACTGCCGCCAGAAGCGTACGCAGCTGGCCCGACAAGAGCGTGCGCTACTCGCCAAGCATGACCGATTCCGTAACCCACAGGACTCCACTGTCTCGACCGCTAGCGCGGCGTTAGGCATCCAGAAGCGTGCGCTACACTCCGGTTAGCGCGGCAGCCTTTCCGGCCATAGCGTGCGCTTACGCGGTTCTGCCGCACCCGTCCGGCGGTGCCCGCAATCGTCTGGCGATCCCGCAACCGCGAGGGCTCGGCGACCCGACACCAAAACGCACTAACGAACACGAAGAAAAGTTTGCGACGACATCAACGACCGAAATGAAAACATAATACCATATTCAATCATACGCGACCAAGAAACGGTCGAGACAACAATTACAGATACGAATACCCGTAACTTTCAAGAAATTACAAAATGGCCCAAACGCCTTAAATCACGATACGTGATCGAATAACCAAACCGTTCACAACACGCCTAACAAAGTTAAACGGACTTACGGAAACTCAAACAATGAAGCCAACGAGATTCGCAAGAATCGAACTCAAGTGCGGAAAAGTCGCTAAAAAGCACGGAACTCAACAAAACGACACCGAAACGAACTCGGATGACAAAAAGTGCAGAATTAATCATTCTCAGAATGACGAAACGGTCATGAGCGAGTCGTCAAAACAGACTCCGACCAAAAAAAGAAATTTACCGAAAATCGAAAATTGCGGATATTACATTCTACCCTCCTTAAAAGAAGTTTCGTCCCGAAACTTAAAATAAGTAGGGAGGAGCAACATCCCGCCAGAAAATACTCAACGAGATACACAAGAACCGAAACTCGCGCCAACGACGGAGCGCCACAAGCAATGCAACGAGACATACGGCGTGAAAACACGCCCCACGATGACCAACACAACGCCACAGGTAGAAACATAATAAAATCAACAAGTGACAAGCGTCATCAAACAGACAATACAATCGAGTCGATTATCCGTACAATCACAAAACACAACGAATGAAAATCAATAGGATTGACCAACCCAACGGTACATCAATCAAAACGCGAGCCAACCGCTGAACAAATACGGAATTCCACCGCCCAAGGGTTGGAAGATTGAAAACGAGACTAACTTCCCGAACTTAAGGGAATTAGGAAGGAGCCTGAACGCTCAACAATCACGAAACGAGAACAAAACCGAACAAATAAACAATCGAGACAACAAAAATCGAACGATCATGTTCGGATCACGAAGAACAATAAGGTTCAACCGACAACTCCGAGGTTCACATCTCGACTCGAGACAAAACATGATCCGGTGAAAACAACAAGATGCACAGATCCACAGGAAAGGGAATAACAATTGAAAAGTCACAACGACGAACGAGTAATTCCGAAATAATACCACCCTCGTTCGATCAACAAAAGCAAGGGGCAGGACAAGCTCAGAAAATGTCAATGAACATAAACGAGTCGACAGAGTCGAAAATACAGAAGTTCCAAATCCGATCCACTTCGAATAAAAGAATTAGTAGAATCAAAAGATGCTACTTCCGAACAAGGTTCACAAGAATCGAACCGAACTCGAAAAAGTTACAGCGATAACCAGATCGACCCAAAACAAGATCACAGCTCGTTCGAACGATGAAACCGAAATACAGAACAAGTTCAGAAAGTATCAACGAACATGAGTGTATCGATAGACTGGAGAAAGAGAAAATATAGAAGCCAAAAATAATACGGGTATTATATTCGACCTCTTCTAAAAGAAGTGTCGTCCCCAAAACTCACAAAAACGAAATCAAGGAGACGACACAACAGGCAATCAACAGAAACATCCTTCAAAGGCCTCTCAAAGCCAATTCTGATATCTGTACTGAAGCGCGAACTCCGAAAGTCTCGGTAACCAATTCGCAAAACTGAATTCGGTGTCCCTCGAGTCCACACTCGAAATGTGTTACCGACGAGAAGGACAAATTGCACGTACATTCCCTCGGCACATCACGGTTGAAACACCTCGGCTCGGCATACCGAAAATACAAATGCTAGATACAATTGGACATAACGTCGCAAAACAACATAGCGGAGATGCCAACTCAGCACAACAAAGAATCATAACACATATCATATACAACGATTACCATCGTAAAGTAATATATACACATACACCACAAGAACGACGTATCGTTCGGCGACCTCAACGACTCCAAACGATAACCAAAGACGTAATTACAAACATCATGAAACAATCACACATGTACACCAACGTACAAACCCAAGCTTCAACATCTCACACTCGTGACACACGCAATCCACCACGAGGCGACAACCATTAAATACCGTTCACACCTCTCACAGAGGGCTAGTACAAAAATACGTGGCAACGCCTCAACGCTTCATGCCACCAACTCGATCATATTCGGAGTTAACATCATAACGACAAAGCCAACATCATACATACATACCCGGCCCTCAAACGGAATGGATAGGTTTTAAAAACGAAAACCTCATTTGGAAAATAATTTAGAAAAACACCAATGATCTTGAGTATCACATTTCCAAAAAATAAAAACATGAAACATCATTATCGAGACTTTGGAAAACCATTTCGCATTTGATAAAAATGAGGACACTTTCTTTTAGTGAAAAGCTTTGAATATTCGACCTTCTGTCTAAGTAAAAGTGTTTATAAAACATTGAAAATATCTCAAAACATTTTGGTCCTCGAGGTAGAAGAATTTTGAAACATGTTGTGGCACCTTGGAAGTACCACGAGAAAATAATTCATTTTAAAAGTACGTCTCGAAATTTATTTTCTAAGATACTCAAGGTTTTCAAAAATAATTCAATGGGCTAGAATGGCCAAAAAATTTCAGGTAATTACACAAAACTTTATAGCGCCGTGGATCCCGCGTCGGAACCCACCAGGCTAAAAACCATTTACAAAAACGCCAAAAAGGCCGATGACGGTAATGTTTCAAAAACTTACAAAATCCATTTACAAAATGTTAAATACCGTCATAAGAATTTCGCTAAAATGATCAAGACCATAATATCAAAAACTCGGTTAATGGAATTGATTTTCGAAATAAAACTCAGTCGGTAAAATACCGAAAGCCATTACAAAAGAACTCACGCAGCGGATAAAAGAAATAAAGTCAAACATGCACAATCCAGCAACACTACTCCACACATAAACGAAATATGAGGGTCAAATAACCACATATCAAGAAATCAAAATCCATAAGAGGATTCCGTCACTTAACAAATAAATCATAAAAATAGCTCGTGTCACACGAGGCACAACACAAAGAAGGGAGACTTACAGCCACAGGTCGCACGAAGATGATGATCGCCCCACGATACTAATCACGACCAACAAACTCAGACGACGCGTCGCGACACGACTCAGTCAGACAAAATCCGACGAGACAACAACTCAACAGACACCACTGACCCGACAGCCTAGGTTTCCACAACCTAAGCTCCGATACCATTTATGTAACACCCCCAATCCGCTCAGGGATATTACACGCCGTAGACCCTCTCCTCGATGATCTACCAGGCTGATAACTAAAATCAAACATCTAAACCTCGCCTTTAAGGCTAAAATGACTCAGTAGACCGACTTGGTCTTTCAATAATAACATACAACTCAATTCCAAACACATACCCACGCAGGGGTCAAAATGCAATAAACTCCCGTACAACGGGGAAAAGATACTGCAGCGGAAAAGAAAATACAACTAGACCAAAACGACATCAACAGATCCTCGTGTGATTAGTATCATTCATCTTTCATCATCCTTCGTGCCGACCCTGTGCTATGCTCCAAAACCTGAATGCAAAAATAGACATCCACCCCCCGAATACACGGGGGTTAGCAAAACTCCACTGTTTTGCTAGTGCAAGTACAAGTGCAAAAATACGAGCCATACAATACAAGTTCCAAGAACAATAATAATCAGGAATCCTCAAAGATCCAAATGTAAAGAAAAGTACTTCCCGAGGCAAGAGTTTGGGTAAACATTTCCAAAACCGAAATATCGCAAATAAGGGAAACAATTTACAAAACAGTTTAAAATGCCATCGAGAGTTTTAATAGAAAACAATTTAGGATTATAAAATCCTTCTCTTTCCAAAATCAATAGTGGTCACACCAAATGTTTTGTTTTCGCAAATAGAAACCACCAACAATTTACAGGTGGTCGAGCCCAACATCACGTGTCCTCAACGGAAGTAAAATCAACGAAACATAATCACTCACGCGCATCGCCAGACCGGACGCTACCACCGACATCCCACCCGAGGCCTCGAAGGACCCTCCCGAGCTGGCTAGCGAAACAAATCACACACATCTCACGGTTGGATCAATCGCTTGTTGCATCCTGGCCACATGATCACATGCCATGTGCCACCGTAGATTATCTCAAGCTCTCACGGTTGGATCAATCACTTGTTGCATCCTGACCACATGATCACGTGCCATGTGTCACCGTAGACCTTCAACCATATCCACACATTCACACAAATAACATATCATATCAAGGATATTCAAACAATTCGCCCAGAGGCATCAAACACTTAGCAAAACACCACGTCAATCCACAACGCACCGAAATGAAATAATATACATCCACACACAATACCAAGTGCAACATAAACACCAAGCATATACATAGAATTCACATAGTTATTCACGAACCACACCAATCACAAAACACACACGGTTTTGAAAGAGGGCCTTTAACGAGGCTAACCAAATCTTTTGAAAACTCATTTCAAACAAACAAACAAATCAAGACGATCACCAATCATCATATCCACGAAACAAGAAAAGTATGGACAAGGTACTTGCCTCGAATAAGAACAACGCGGAGAATCGACCAAAGTAGGTTGACACGAACCGATTACGAACCCGCCGACTCCACCGATCGCCAACTCACGTCATAAACTATGAAGGACAATAATAACAATGAAATGAATTCCATAACACGACTCAAAGCCGTTGAATTCAAAGAACGAAATGACGAAAGTTCAAGGATTTCCCCCAAAACGACCAAGAACACGATTCGTTCCGTCAAATCACGAAAACGGAATTCCAAGTTGAAATATGGATATACAATCCATAGAATATGTTTAACAACATCATTTAACCATAATCGATCCATCGAAAATGGATGAAAAACGAGATCGGGGACAAATCACCCAAAAAGTCAATTCGAAGGAAATCAAGAATTATACTTCGATTCGACGAAGAACAATGGATTAAATAATGTTAAACACAAGAATACTATCAAGATTAATCATACCCATCATGAATTAATCAACAACACGGAAGGAATCGGACAAAAATGCAAAAATCCCCAAATTCACGAAAATAGGGTTCTAAGGAAGATTACCTTGATTCGCTGGATCAAAGGATGATAACGGACGATTGATTGATGTTATGAACTCAAGGACTTCATGGATTTGTTGTTAAACAACATGGATTCATCACCCATCAATCGCCATCCGCGGACGGAGAAGGAAGGAAGTGAAAAACGAAATGAAATGTGACTGCTCAGCCACATTTATACTGGGCCGGACTAGCGTGCGCTAGGCTGCCGAGCTAGCGTGCGCTATCGCCTGTGCCGCGACCCAAGAGCCTCTCGACTAGATCGCCGGCAGTAGCGTGGCGCAGCCATCCGGCCAGAAGGCGTGCGCTACCCGGCCGTAGCGCAGCTGGCCCGACAAGAGCGTGCGCTACCGCCAAGCATGACCGATTCCGTAACCCCCAGGACTCCACTGTCCGGACCCGCTAGCGTCGTTAGGCATCCGTAGCGTGGCGCTACACTGCCGGTTAGCGCGCACAGCCTTTACGGCCAGAAGCGCGCTTACGCGGTTCGCGCACCTGCCGGCCGGTGCCCGCAATCGTCCGGCGATCCGCAATCGTCCGGCTGGGCCAAGAACCGCTGTGGCTCGGCGACCCGATTACCGAAAACGCACTTTAACGAACACGACGAAAAGTTTGCAGACGACATCAACGACCCGAAATGAAAACATAATACCATATTCAATCATACGCGACCAAGAAACGGGTCGAGACAACAATTACAGATACGGATACCCATAACTTTCAAGAAATTACAAAATGGCCCAAAACGCCCGGAAATCACGATACGTGATCGAATAACCAAACCGAAGTTCACAACACGTCTAACAAAGTTAAACGGACTTACGAAACTCAAACAAGTTAGCCGAACGAGATTCGCAAGAATCGAACTCAAGTGCGGAAAAGTCGCTAAAAAGCACGGAACTCAACAAAACGACACCGAAACGAACTCGGATGACAAAAAGTGCAGAATTAATCATTCTCAAAATGACGAAACGGTCATGAGCGAGTCGTCAAAACAGACTCCGACCAAAAAAAAGAAATTTACCGAAAATCGAAAATTGCGGATATTACAACCGCAAGGTCCCTATTGCCCACTGGGGACGTTACTGACTGGTGGGAGGCTGTTGGGCCTAAGGACCACGTTGCTTCGTGGGCGGATTTCAAGGACCTAATGGAGACCGAATATTGCCCGTGGCCGGTTAGACAGGCTCGAGTTCATGCCTTTTATGATGCTCAGCCTCGGAATATTCCTGTTTCTCAAGCTATTACCGATTTCAACAAGGATTTGGGCTACGTGAAGACCCAAGTTGTCAAGGAGAGCGACAAAATTTTTCACTTTTCCAGGCGGATGAAACTGTCAATTCGAGACTATATGTCTGGGCTCGTCTGCACTACTTTGAAGGATTATCAGAGTAGGGCTCTTGCGTATGATATGTCGGTGACGGCCAGTGAAGCGTCTCGTGAGAGCAAGAAGCAGAATTCCGTCGGAAATTTTTCTGGTCACAAGGTCAGAGGCCAGCAAAAATCTCAGTCTGCGAATGTCCCCGCGGGCGGTTCGGCTCATTTTTCTGGGAGTTCTCGAGGTGCTGCTAGAACCTCCGTTCGTGAACTCATATGCTTTAACTGTGGCTTTTCGGGCCATAAGAATCGGGAGTGTCCTCATTCGCAGTTGACTTGTCATACCTGTGGTCAGACGAGCCACAAGGCTTCCTTTTGTGAACAGACTAGACAGATTCGCGGTGCCCGTTCTTCTCATCCAGCGTCTAGGGAGCCGAGTGTGAACCAGGGCTCGTTTGCTCCGCAGTCTCCGTCGAGTGCCAGCCGAGGGAGAGGTCGGGGTCAGCCCGCTAGAAGAGGAGCTTCTAGTATCGGCTCCATCCACCCGCGTGTCTATGAGATGAGGAGGGTCGATGATCCAGCGGCTACTGTGGTAATAGGTACCGTTCATATTCATTATTATCCTATCAGTGTGCTTTTCTATTCTGGTGCTACGCATTCGTTCATATCTCTGGAGTGTGTGCGCCGTTTGAGTCTCGAATGTTTGACGCCTTGTGAGCCTTTCATCTTTAAGCTTCCTAGTGGTTATAGGATCGTTGTGATCAGGAGGTTCGAGACTGTTCTGTGCTTATTTGTGAGAGGGCTTGGCCCTCTAATCTTATTGTTGGGGGAATTGAGGGTGAGGATTTAATTCTCGGGAATGATTGGCTCGAGTGGCATGGTGAAATCATGAACTACCGTACGAAAATCATCACTATGTTAGCCGAGGACGGCACCGAGCACTCTTTCGCAGGGCGAAAGAGGGGAAACCAGAAGCTCGTTATTAACGCTTTGAAGGCGATGAGACTCCTGCGGAAGGGGTGTACTGGTTATTGGTGCTACGCCTTGAATACGAAAGTGGTGGAGTCGAGCTTTCATCGATTCCAGCTGTTAGTGAGTTTCCTGACGTCTTTCCTGACGAGTTACCGGGGTTGCCACCAGACCGTGAGGTAGAGTTTGTTATCGAGTTAAAGCCGGGTGCGGCTCCGATTTCGAAGGCGCCGTATCGCATGGAACCTTCAGAGATGGCCGAGTTAAAGAAACAGTTGAGTGAGCTTCTTGAGTCGGGGTATATTCGACCGAGCGCTTCGCCTTGGGGCGCACCGGTTTTATTTGTTCGGAAAAAAGGATGGTTCACTGCGTTTGTGTATCGACTATCGCGAGCTAAACAAGGTGACCATCAAGAACAAGTATCCTCTGTTGAGGATTGATGACTTGTTCGATCAGTTGCATGGAGCTGCGGTATTCTCGAAGATTGACTTGAGATCGGGTTACTATCAGCTTCGGGTGAAGGAGTCCGACGTGTCGAGAACAGCTTTTCGGACGAGATACAGACACTATGAGTTTGTAGTTATGCCTTTCGGGTTAACTAATGCGCCAGTGGTGTTCATGCAGTTGATGAACAAGGTCTTTATTGGGTATTTGGATAAGTGTGTCATCGTCTTCATTGACGATATCCTTATTTATTCGAGGAACGAGGAGGAACACGCGCATCATTTGCGAGTAGTGTTGGACATTTTGAGAACCGAGCAACTCTATGCAAAGTTCTCGAAATGGGAGTTCTGGCTGAAGGAAGTGATATTTCTAGGTCACGTGATTTCAGCCGAGGGGGTCCGTGTGGATCCGCAGAAGGTTGAGGCAGTATTGGACTGGGCACCGCCTCAGAACGTGAAGGAGGTCCGTAGTTGCTTGGGTGTAGCTGGCTACTACCGTAGGTTCATCGAGGGTTTCTCGAAACTAGCTCGGCCACTTACACAGTTGCTCCAGAAGTCCGAGAAGTTCGTCTGGAATGACGAGAGGTAGTCGAGTTTTGAGGAGCTGAAGAGGCGTTTGACTTCAGCCCCGATTTTAGCATTGCTGTGTGGCAACGAGGGTTTTTCCGTTTATAGCGATGCTTCGGGTCAGGGTCTTTGGTGCGTGTTGATGCAGCACGGCAAGACTATTGCGTTTGCGTCGAGACAGTTGAGGCCGAATGAGCTCAACTACCCTACTCACGATTTGGAGTTAGCGGCAGTTGTTTTTGCACTCAAGATTTGGCGTCACTATCTTGTTGGCTCTGCATGTCAGATTTTTACCGATCATAAAAGTCTAAAATACATATTTACTCAGCGGGAGTTGAATATGAGGCAGAGGAGATGGTTAGAGTTGATTAAGGATTATGATCTCGAAATCCTTTATCATCCGGGCAAGGCGAACGTCGTGGCCGACGCCTTGAGTCAGAAATCGGTATCGTTGCGGACACTTGAGATCCTTACGTCTCAATCTGAGCTTCAGCGGGATTTGATTGAGTTGAGTGTTGAGATTTTGTTGCCGGGAGTCGTTGGGCAACTCTGTGCTTTAGATATTTCGTCATCTCTGATCGATAAAATTAAACTGAAGCAGCTTGAGGATCCGATAATTATCCAAATCCGAGAGAATATTCTTAAAAGAAAGTCTTCCGGGTTTGGGATTCATGAAGATGGTGTACTGAGATTTCAGTGTCGGCTGTGTGTACCGAACGACTCGGAGCTGAGACAGGGTATTTTGCGTGAGGCCCATGATACGCCTTACTCCGTTCATCCTGATTCGAGTAAGATGTACATGGACCTGAGAAGGAATTTCTGGTTGAATGACATGAAGGAAGAGGTCGCACAGCTTGTAGAGAGATGTTTGACTTGTCAGCAGGTCAAAATCGAGCATCAACGACCGGCCGGGTTATTGCAGTCACTTCCCGTTCTGGAATGGAAATGGGAAGATATATCGATGGACTTCATTACGAGTTTGCCGAGATCGAGATCGGGCATGAATATGGTTTGGGTGATTGTTGATCGTCTGACCAAGTTGGCACATTTTCTGGGCATCAAGGATACTTGGGGCCCGGAGAAGTTGGCTCGTGTGTTTATTGCGCAGATTGTGAGACTCCACAGTACTCCGAAGTCTATTGTCTCAGATCGGGATGGCCATTTTGTATCACACTTTTGGCAAGCGGTACATAAGACGTTGGGTACTCGGTTGCGTTTGAGTACCTCTATTCATCCTCAGTCGGATGGACAGTCGGAGCGCACCATCCAGACGTTCGAGGATATGTTGCGTGCTTGTGCTCTCGAGTGGAGTAGTGACTGGGAGGAGCATTTGCCATTGATCGAATTCACGTACAACAATAGTTGGCACGCGTCAATTCGGATGGCACCGTATGAGGCGCTTATGGGCGGCGATGTCGATCGCCGATTTGTTGGGATGAGGCATCCGATTTGGTTGGGACCGAACCGGATATCGCTTTAGAGACGAGGCGGAAGGTGAAATTGAATCGAGAACGGATGATGACTGCTCAGAGTCAACAGAAGTCATATGCCGGCATCTGTCGTCGACCTTTGGAATTCGAGGTGGGAGACAACATTTTGCTAAAGGTGTTGCTGACGAGAGGGGTTTTCCGTTTCGGGAAGAAAGGGAAGTTGAGTCCTAGATTTATTGGACCTTTCGAGATTCTTGAGAGAGTCGGCGAATTGGCTTACCGTTTGGCATTGCCCCCAGACTTGAGCCATGTTCATAGCATTTTCCATGTTTCCCAACTGAGGAAATATGTCTCGGATCCTATTCATGTCATCGATTATGGTGAGATCGATATTTCCAAGGACATTACCTTCGAGGAGCGTCCCTTGAAGATTTTGGAGCACCGTGAGAAGCGACTGAGGCATAAGACCATTCCTTTGGTCAAAAGTGCAGTGGTCGAGGCATGGTGTCGAGGAGGCAACTTGGGAAACAAAAGATAGCATGCGTGCTAGGTACCCCGAGTTGTTTGTTTCTTAAGTTTCAGGACGAAACTTATTTTTAGAGGGGTAGAATGTATTATCCGCATTTTTTTTCCTTTTTCCCGATATTCTCATTTTTGGTGTATTTTCGTTTTTAGCAACTCGCTTTTAACCGTATTGACATTTCAAGAATATTTAATATTGGACTTCTTGTCGTTCGAGCTTGTTTCGGACTCGTTTTACTCGATTCGGTGTTTTATGTCATTTTCGTCGCTATTTCGTGTATTCTCGTAAATCGTCGTTCGGAACCGCCGTTTCAGGGTTGCCAAAGATCCATATCATGTTATTATGCGTGTTGTGAGCTTTTGTTTGGTGTTTCGACCGTGTATCGTACATTTCGGATGTTTTGGGCCGTTTTGTAATTTCCTAAAGTTTTGGGATAATTACGTTTGTTGTTGTTTTCCGAACCTTCGGGTAGTCGGGAATATGTTTTCCTTCAACACTTAGGTTCGTCGCCTCGAATACTTTACGTTCGTACCCTCGTGTTTTGTTCACCGCTGCATTTCAATTTTTCGGTTCTTTCCTTGCCTGTTGGTTGCGGCCTGTACTCCTCAAGAAGGGACATTACGTACGGTAACCATATGCTGTTACGTACGTAATGGTATGTAGGAAATTGGACAGGCGGTCCTGGCCATTGCATTACGTACGTAAGATGGGAGGGCTTACGTACGTTAACAAGCTAACGTACGTTAGCTACCTGTGGTTAACGTACGTAACTCAGCCTGGGTTTATATACCCCGGGATTGACCGATTTCAGTCATTTTTCACTTCTCCTCCTCTCCCCTCCGACTCCAAGGCGATTTCTTGGCATTTCCGGGCGATTTGAAGCTTTGTAACTCCGAGCCATCATCTTCCTCGAGTTTTTGGAGTGTATTATCAACATCTATTCGTGTTCTTCGTCTTTAATCCGAGGTAAACTCCTAAAACCTTGTTTTTGGGAAACTTGGTGTTTCGAGTTTTTCATCTGATTCGTTCCGTATGGTTGATTAATTCATGATGAATATGATTAATCTTGTTGATATTCTTGGTTTCCCTATGGATTCATGGTATATTTCGTAGTTGTTGCGTTTTCGAGAGGGTTTGGTTGTAGTTCACCCTCGTTGTTATTTTTATACGAATATACATGAATCGTAGGTGGGTTTTCGGGAGTATTTCAATTCCGTATTCGTCTAGAAATGGTTGTGATTGTATTCTTCGAATGGTTAGGTTCGTGATTTTCAGTTCCTCGCGTTCGTCGGTGATTTTTCTTTCCGTTCGTTGCGTCGTCAATTACTCAAGGCAAGTATTTTTTGAAATCTTTATGCTTAACATGAAATGGGGATGTATATTGTGTAGCCTTGGATGTATAGCCCTGGATTCACGAGTTTGTTTCGCTAGCCAGCTCGGGAGGGTCCTTACAGGCCTCGAGCAGGATCAATGGTATAGCCCTGTTCCCAAGGCGATGCGCGTGCGTGATTTGTTTTATGATATAGCCTGCTCGGGAGGGTCCTTAGAGGCCTCGAGCGAGATCAATGGTATAGCCCTGTTCCCAAGACAAATTGATTGACTATTTGTTTCCGGAAAAAACATGTCTGGTTTTGGTTTTGAAATTAATTTGATGCATTGTACTATGAAATGTGTAAGCGATTGGTTTGCCTTGATTACTTGTACTAGCGTAATTGCTAACCCCTTTGGGGACCCATTTTGGGGAAATTCTTGTTATGAATTTCAGGTTATGTTCAACCAGATAAGCGGGCACTGGGACAGTACGAGGATGCTGGCCAGGGTCGTTGACATGTGCATTTGAGTTCTTTTACTTCCGTTGTTTCTTTCGTCATGGTTGTTGTTTACTTCTAAACTTATATATTGTACTCGCGGGTACTTAGGATTTTCTCTTCGAATTGTAATTGTTATTCGTTGAAGCTACTATATTTGTCGGTTGATGTTTATTACGCCGGTTGCTCTGGGCATGTTGTTATTTGTTGTATTGTTAATGTATGTTTCCTTCGCTAACCGAGACGGTTAGTCGAGTAGTGTTTTCTTGTTTTAGCCTGGTGGTAGGGGTCCACGGCGCTGTAATATACTTCGAATATCTCGGGTTGTTATGATGTGAGCACCAAATCTCTGTCGTGCCTGCTTAGGAGGAGCTTTTGGTTGTCGACCGCGTGGAATGCTTCCCCGAGCAGCTTTAACAGTTTTCTAAATCAAGCAAGTTAGTGGTTAGTCACAAATATTATTTAAAGAATAATTAGATCAAAATAAACAAACTAACATGTATCATTCTTGATGGATTCTTTCAAGATCTCTTGTTGTGGTCAAACTCACCACAATTCTTACATGACATTCTAAGGCCACGCATAGACAATTTTCCAGTAGACTTGTTTTGAATGTCATCAAGACCTCTTTTTCTTTGTTTCTTAGGTCTTCTAGGAGCTTTGGAATACTCCGAAGGCAAAATTATGTATCTTTGTCATCTTATTTCTGATATTCGGACAAAATAGATCAGAAGAACCCAAAGTTTTCTCAAGACTTGTTGATAACTCATATAACCTAGACATGATATTCATCCTAATCTCCTCCAACATATCTATCAAGTGCTTAACTCTAGACCTCAATATATAACTATTAAATGTCTCACACACATTGTTGAGGATGGTGTAATATCCGCCATTTTTACAGAATAATATTATTATTTATAATAATATTATAATGCATTTCATTTTATTCAATTTCATTAGAGGGTCATGAATATTTATTTCGACGTATCACAAGTCCTAGCCCGAATCAATTTCTCAAGTTAATTTCAGAACATTTAATATTAGTCATGGTTATTATAATTATTAGAGGTAATATTATTAATAATAATAATATTTATAATAAGAACCATATTAATATTAACGATATTAATATTTTTATATTTATCATTTCGATATCATCATTTATATTACTCTCGATATTATAATTGTTAGTATCGATATTATTAAATTATTACTACCGTTATTATTATTATTATTTTTATTTTTATCATTCTTGTTATTATTACTATTATCAATGGCCCAAACATATTGTGCTGACCCAAATCAACAATTAAGCCTAGAAAAAAATATGCCCTAACCCTAATTTTATACAGTATAAATACAATACACTATGCAGTACAAAATAAAATACACTATACACAACAGACACAATCTCACGCTGGAAGAAGAAGAACACAACTTTTCTCTACCGAATCTGCAACTCCGTCTTCTCAGGTAAACCAATTCCTCTCATCTTCCTTTACATACTCCAGCTCTGTGTTGTTTACCCACTGTTAGTTGATTCGTCAGTATCTATGTATTAATCCAACTCATCCGAGACTGAAATCCAATTCACTAATTTCTTATCTCAAACCTCAATACCTTCTCAGCCAGAAAACCCAAAACGCCTTAATTAATCGGGTCAACTCGTTTCAGCAAAAAACCCAAAATCAAATGAACGAAAAAAAAAACATGGTGGATTGGCTTCTCCACTTCATCAGAATCATAAAAATACCCAAACTCTAGAACTCAACGGAAATCGAAACCCAGAATCCATATAGGAAACCAGAATCACATCTCCAGCCTCACCACCGTGGACCACCCCTTCCACCACCAAACTCAACCCAGCATAATCAGTCAAACCCTCCATTCGCGAGCCACCACCGTGCCGCTGGATTCAGACCAGAATTTGTGAACTCAACTCGAATCTGGAAGCCCCCATATTGACCATCGCCATCGCGACCCGCCGTCGGTTCAAATGCCGCCGCGGCGGTTCTGGAGTTGGAATCCAGGGGGGATCCTTAGAATTTACTCGGTCGCGACTCTCTATTGCCTTGCATTTGTACGCCGCGGGCCTTGTGATTGGTGTGCGTGTGTTCCATCCGATTTTATAGTGTGTGTGTGTGTGTGTCTTCTGACCATCCTATTTCCGGCCGATAAGGAATTTTGCAGAGAGTTGGATAGAGACGGGAGGGAGAGGATTGTTAGAGAGAGGGACGATAGAATTGTGAGGTTGTTGTCGGCTGAAAGGTGTTAGGGTTTTTATACCCAACTTTTTTGGGGTTATTCAATGTAACCCCAAAAATCTAGATACTTCAATTTAGCCCCAATCTGATATATAATTTCTTCAATTTAGCCTCACTTTTTTCAGTAACATTCAATTCGACTCCATATTTTTTTACTTACTTCGATATTGACCCCAATCAGCTTTTCAGCTCATTCAGTTTCAGCCCCAAGTTCCTAATTCGTGCATACTTAATCCAATCAACTTTTCAATAATTAAGATTCAGTCCTAATTATGACCAAGACATTAAAATATTGACCATAAATTAATATTAATAATTAATCTGAATTTATGCATATATATTTTAATTTCAGTCATTATATTGTAATATTTTATAATGATTAAATTATTATTATATGTAGACTTTATCGAGGATATACGGGCTTAGGACTGTGAGTCGAGCATCTTCATTTCAAGTCAGACATCATCATTTATTCAGGTGGGAATTTTCACTATCACTTTAATTGCTTTTATTGGATTGTATATGTGATATTCAATTCATATTTATAAATGGATGATACATGTTGTAAATCAGGCTCACCTGTATACGTGTAAAGAGGTTATCTTAAGATTTATGTTGTTGCGGGGACACCTGCGCAACCTCAATATGCACATGCGTGCTCGATTCATGTTATATGTGGTATTGTGTGTATATTTCATGTTGTTCCGGGGACACCTGCGCAACCTCAATATTCGTGTTATGCGTGCTAGATTCATGTTATACGTAATCTTGTGAGTATGTATCATGTTGTTGCGGGGGCACCTGCGCAACCTCAATATTCGTGTTATGCGTGCTCGATTCATGCTACACGTAATATTGTGAGTATGCATTTACGTTGAGGAAAAATAAGATAGATTATTCATGTTATGCTTTCCATGAGATTGTATATTAATGTGATCAGTGAAATTTCCACGAGCTGAAGGAAGCTCACCCCCACCTTTATTGATCCCACAGGTTAAATCGAGCTCGATGGACGAAGGAGCGAGCCGAGAGGGCATATGAACGAGAATTTACTACATGATGTTTTTCTTTATGTCAAATGTTTTGAAACTTATTTGGGGAAATGTTGACTAGATATTTATAATTTATGATTTATTCTTCCGCCGTAAATTTTTACCTCGTATCTATGATGAAAGGTTTCCTTATTTAAAGGTATTAAATTTTATGTCAGTGTAGCGACTCGACTTTGTAGGCGAGAATTTTAATATTCTCAAAGAAAATTATTTTTGTGAAAATTACCTTTTATTTATTCTCCCCAATTATTACCCTAGAAATTCGGGGCGTTACATAGTGATATCAGAGCGAGTTTTGCCTTTCTGTAGACTCGCTAAAATATAAAAGTATCATATGCTCTTAGCTTCGCCACTTCATCACTCCGTCCGAGGTACCAAATTTCAGTCATTATTCATGCATATGCCATTTCATTTTATTTACATAATTATATATGTATGTACGAATTGTTAGAATGGCCAAACCTAGGATGACGCCACGTAAGAAGGTCCCGGCTACTTTTGACTCGCGTCTTCTGGCACGCAAAGACTGGTGGGACAATCCTAGTTTACCAGAAAATGCACCACACTATGTCATTAACAGACTGAGCAAGTGGCTGCAATCTGGGAAACGAGGTTCCGTCACGCGATAGCTAGAGCACCTGATGGAGAAATTATCCGAAGACTGGAGTTGCTGCATCTTCCGGCTTTGGAAAAAGGCCATCAAGAGATCGCTAGAAGAGCGAGAGGCCGCGGATGATTTCCAGTTCGTCGCTGGACGCTTATTGGATTTGTTCGCTCGAGAGGAGATTCCAGCTGCAAATTGGGATGACGACTCTACGGAAGAGGAAGACTCGGAGGAGGATCCCGAAGAAGATCCAGAGGAAGATCCAGAAGAAGTTCCCGATGAAAGCTCAAAGATGGATCTCGCCGAAAATATGAAGGATGTTTTGATGGCAGGCATCGAGTCTGAAGATGAAGTCACTTCGTGGATTGATCCGCGACCCCCTATTCCTGTTGTAGAGATTATTAGCAGTGACGATGGGGAGTAGTGCATGTAGACTCGATAACTAACAAAGTGAAGATAGAGATTAACTAACATAGCTTCTTAGCCAACTTGCACATAGTTGAACTTAGTGATTTTGATGTCATTTTGGGTATGGATTGGTTGGACAAGCATAGAGCTATAGTTGAATGCTCCGAAAGGAGAGTAACTTTATGTCCGTCTATCGATGTCAAAACCGTATTCGAGGGAGTAAGACACTCTAGTATCCCGAAGGTGATTTCAGCTATGAAAGCCGTGAAAATGTTGAAGAAGCGTTGTTGCCAAGGATTCTTGGTGAATGTGATGGGGAAAACAACTTCAGAGTAGATGGTAGCTGACGTACCTATCGTCAAGGAGTATCCAGACGTCTTTCCCGAAGACTTGCCCAGAGTTCTACCGAATCGTCAAGTTGAGTTCTCGATTGATTTAGTGCTAGGAGCGGCACCAATATCGAAAGCTCCCTATAGGATGGCGCCCAAGGAATTGCAAGAGCTGAAAGTACAACTCCAGGAACTACTCGACTCTGGATTAATCCGACCGAGTGTTTCGCCATGGGGTGCGCCAGTACTCTTCGTGAATAAAAAGGACGGAAGTTTGAGGATGTGCATAGACTATCGTGAACTTAATCGACTTACGATAAAGAATAAATATCCACTTCCTAGAATAGAGGACATATTCGATCAACTTGGAGGCTCGTGAGTATTCTCGAAAATAGATTTGAGATCCAGATATCACCAGCTGAGGATTAAGGATGATGATATCCCGATGACAACATTTCGAACTCGATATGGAGACTATGAATTTATAGTGATGCCATTCGGTTTGACTAATGCGCCAGCGGTATTCATGGACCTCATGAACCGTGTATTTCAGCCTTATTTGGATAAGTTTGTCATTTTGTTCATAGATGACATACTTGTATATTCAAAGACCAAGGTTGAACATGAGCAGCATCTTAGAACAGTATTGGGAATACTGCGCAAGGAGAAGTTGTATGTGAAGTTCAACAAGTGTGAATTCTGGCTTAATCGAGTCGCATTTTTGGGACATGTGGTCACTTCTAAAGGAATTGAGATTGACCCGACTAAGGTAAAAGCAGTTAATGATTGGAAAGTACCAAGTAATGTGAATGAAGTTCGCAGTTTCTTTGGATTAGCTGGTTATTATCGAAGATTTATTGAGGGATTTTCGAAGATTGTTGCACCTATGACTAAATTGAGTAGAAAGGGAGAAGTTTTCGTATGGAATGAGAAATGCGAAAAGAGTTTCCAAGAACTTAAACGAAGATTGACTGCAGCACCAGTTTTAACGATTCCCGATCCGACGAAAGAGTTCGTCATCTACAGTGATGCATCCAAGCAAGGCTTGGGATGTGTATTGATGCAAGAGGGCAAGGTAGTTGCCTATGCTTGGAGATAGTTGAAACCGCACAAACTGAATTACCCTACTCATGATTTGGAATTAGCAGCGGTAGTTCATGCCTTGAAGATTTGGAGACATTACCTGTATGGAGGTAAGTGTGAAATTTATACCGACCACAAAAGTCTGAAATATATTTTCACACAGAAGGAATTGAATATGAGGCAACGCAGATGACTAGAGTTGGTCAAAGACTACGATTATACAATTCATTACCACCCTGGTAAAGAAAACGTAGTTGCTGATGCACTGAGCCGTAAGGCGATGGGAGATCTAACTTTTTTGTTGACCAAAGAGGAAAGCTTAGTCAAGGAATTTGCAAGGATGAACCTTGATATGGCTACACCGCCGAATCCAGTTGAGTCGTTATTTGCTAGTTTGGTGGTGCAACCAACCTTGAAGAAGCATATCAAAGAATGTCAAGGATAGGACGGCTTCTTGGTCAAAATGAAAGAACGTACTCTTTCAGGTGAGGATAAAGGATCCGTGTGTCCGGTGATGGCACAATGTACTACGAAGGGAGGATATGTGTGCCCAATTTTTTCAAGTTGAGATAAGCGATATTGAAGGAGGCACATAGTACTCCGTATACAGCACACCCTGGGAGTACAAAGATGTATCAAGATCTTAAGGGGACATTTTGGTGGGAAGGTTTGAAAAGAGATGTGGCAGACTTTGTCAGAAGGTGTATAGTTTGTCAACAAGTTAAGGCAGAACACCAACGCCCCTTTAGATTACTTAAATCACTTTATATTTCGGATTGGAAATGGGAACACAATATGATGGACTTTGTGGTAGGTTTGCCTCGAACGGAAAGAGGAAACCACGCTATTTGGGTTGTTGTGGACCGACTCACAAAGTCAGCTCATTTTATCCCAGTTAAGATGAATTTTCGAATGGATCAGTATGCCCAACTTTACATCAGGGAGATTATTAAATTGCACGGAGTGCCAGTCTCTATAGTATCCGATAGAGATACTCGTTTCACATCGCATTTTTTGGAGAGTTTGCAAGAAGCCTTGGGAACGCAGCTGAATTTTAGTACGGCCTATCATCCTCAGACTGATGGTCAGTCCGAGAGGACCATCCAAATCCTCGAGGATATGTTGCGAGCATGTGTGTTAGACATGGGAAATAATTGGGAACGAATGTTGCCTTTGGTAGAATTTGCTTACAACAATAGTTACCAGTCGACGATCGGTATGGCACCGTATGAAGCCTTATACAGTAGGAAGTGCCGATCACCACTGTATTGGGATGAGGTAGGTGAAAGGAGAATTTGGGGTCCCGAGATGATCGAACAGACAGTTGGTGTGGTGGATAAGATCCGTGAGAGGATCAATATAGCACAGGATCGTCAGAAGTCTTAGGCCGACAAGCGTAGGAAGGATCTCGAATTCTGTGTTGACGACAAGGTATTCCTGAAGGTATCTCCTACCAAGGGAATTGTTCGTTTTGGTCCAAGGAGCAAGTTGAGACCGAGAAACATTGGACCGTTCGAAATTCTTGAACGGATTGGAGAATTAGCTTACCGCTTGGCTCTACCCCCGGAACTTTCGGCAGTGCACAACATTTTCCACGTATCATTGTTGAGAAAGTATGTGCACGATCCCAGCCACGTCATCAACTATACCGCCGTGGAGATGAACAAAGATCTTACTTATGAAGAACAACCAGAGCTGATTCTAGACCGATCAGTCCGACAGTTGAGGAACAAAGGGAAGGTGTTTGTCAAGATCCAATGGCGTAACCACAGTAAAGATGAAGCCACTTGGGAGCGTGAGGAAGAACTTCAAGATCGTTATCCGAATTTCTTCAATCGAGGTATGTCATTTATTTTCGAGGACGAAAATCTTTCTAAAAGGGGTAGGATGTAATATCCGTCATTTTTACAGAATAATATTATTAATATTATAATGCATTTCATTTTATTTAATTTCATTTAGAGGGTCATGAATATTTATTTCGACGTATCACAAGTCCTAGCCCGAGTCAATTTCTCAAGTTAATTTCAGAACATTTAATATTAGTCATGGTTATTAATATTATAATTATTAGAGGAAATCTTATTAATAATAATAATAATATTTATAATAGGAACCATATTAATATTAACGGTATTAATATTTTATCTTTATCATTTCGATATCATCATTTATATTACTCTCGATATTATTATTATTAGTATCGATATTATTAAATTATTACTACCGTTATTATTATTATTTTTTTTATTTTTATCATTCTTGTTATTATTATTATTATCAATGGCCCAAACATATTGTGCTGACCCAAATCAACAATTAAGCCCAGAAAAAAAATGCCGTGACCCTAATTTTATACAGTATAAATACAATATGCAGTACAAAATAAAATACACTATACAAATCAAACACAATCTCACGTCGGAAGAAGAAGAACACAAGTTTTCTCTACCGAATCTGCAACTCTATCTTCTTAGGTAAACCAATTCCTCTCCTCTTCCTTTACATACTCCAGCTCTGTTTGTTTACCCACTGTTAGTTGATTCCTCAGTATCTGTGGATTAATCCAACTCATCCGAGACTGAAATCCAATTAACTAATTTATTATCTCCAACCTCAATACCTTCTCAGCCAGAAAACCCAAAACGCCTTAATTAATCGGGTCAACTCATTTCAGCAACAAACCCAAAATCACATGAACAAAAAAAAAACATGGCCGATTGGCTTCTCCACTTCATTAGAATCAGAAAAATACCCAAACTCTAGAACTCAACAGAAATCGAAACCCAGAATCCATATAGGAAACCAGAATCACATCTCCAGCCTCACCACCGTGGACCACCCCTTCCACCACCAAACTCAACCCAGCATAATTGGTCAAACCCTCCATTCACGAGCCACCACCGTGCCGCTGGATTCAGACCAGAATTTGTGAACTCAACTCGAATCTGGAAGCCCTCATATTGACCATCGCCATCGTGACCCGCTGTCGGTTCAAACGCCGCCGCGGTGGTTCTGGAGTTGGAATCCAAGGGGGCTCCCTAGAAT
Organism: Orobanche coerulescens; assembly: GCA_033398695.1. Taxonomy (NCBI): domain Eukaryota; kingdom Viridiplantae; phylum Streptophyta; class Magnoliopsida; order Lamiales; family Orobanchaceae; genus Orobanche; species Orobanche coerulescens. Next base: position 18,230,198 of record CM065814.1, on the reverse strand, counting down.
TTACTCGGTCTCGACTCGCTAGTGCCTTGCGTTCGTACGCCGCGGGCCTTATGATTGGTGTGCGTGTGTTCCATCCGATTTTTCAGTGTGTGTGTGTCTTCTGACCATCCTATTTCCGGCCGATAAGGAATTTTGCAGAGAGTTGGATAGAGACGAGAGGGGAGGATTGTTAGAGAGAGGGAGAAGATAGAGAGAGGGACGATAGAATTGTGAGGTTGTTGTCGGCCGAAAGGTGTTAGGGGTTTTTATACCCAACCTTTTTGGGGTTATTCAATTTAACCCCAAAATTCTAGATGCTTCAATTTAGCCCCAGTCTGATATATAATTTCTTCAATTTAGCCTCACTTTTTTCAGTAAAATTCAATTCGACTCCAGATTTTTTTATTTACTTCAATATTGACTCCAACCAGCTTTTCAGCTCATTCAGTTTCAGCCCCAAGTTCCTAATTCGTGCATACTTAATTCAATCAACTTTTCAATAATTAAGAATCAGTCCTAATTATGACCAAGACATTAAAATATTGACCTTCAATTAATATTAATAATTAATCTGAATTTATGCATATATATTTTAATTTCAGTCATTATATCGTAATATTTTATAATGATTAAATTATTATATGTAGACTTTATCGAGGATTTACGGGCTTAGGACTGTAAGTCGAGCATCTTCATTTCAAGTCAGACATCATCATTTATTCAGGTGGGAATTTTCACTATCACTTTAATTGCTTTAATTGGACTGTATATGTGATATTCAATTCATATTTATAAATGGATGATACATGTTGTAAATCAGGCTCACCTGTATACGTGTAAAGAGGTTATCTTAAGATTCATGTTATTGCATGGACACCTGCGCAACCTCAATATTCACATGCGTGCTCGATTCATGTTATATGTGGTATTGTGTGTATGTTTCATGTTGTTGCGTGGACACCTGCGCAACCTCAATATTCGTGTTATGCGTGCTAGATTCATGCTATACGTAATCTTGTGAGTATGTATCATGTTGTTGCGGGGGCACCTGCACAACCTCAATATTCGTGTTATACGTGCTCGATTCATGCTACATTTAAGGTGGTTCCAACATTCTCCCACTTGACCAAGCGATCTTTTATCTATGAGTATCAATAAGTCCGGCCGGGATAATACTCATTTTGTTTTAATCTGAAATCATAGCTAATAAGTACAGTCGTAGAGAAGAACATCAACTCAGGACTCCCACTAGTTAAACTATGACTCAAAATCAAAACTGAATAAGCAATGATCAATTGACTAAGACAAATTTTGTTATAATAATGTCCATACACCGTTATGAGCTCAAAAGTGTAACTAATAGACAAACAAAATCTGAATAAGGAGGAAAAATTTATTAAGATAATAATAATGACCAATAAGTACAATATGCTATTAAATTAAGTCTTTTGTAAGCCCCATCTTCGACACGTGTCCTACGAAGATATTAGGAAGAAGACCTTTGGTCATCGGATCCGCAATCATTTCTTTTGTACTTATGTACTCGATACAAAGAGCATTTTCCTCAACCCGTTCGCGTACAAACAGATACTTTGTATCAAGATACAGCCCAGCGCCAGTCGAACTGTTACTGTTTGAGAAAGTTACGGCAGCTGAGTTATCACAGTAAAGCTTCAATGGTCTTGAAATTGAGTTGACGATTTTGAGTCCACTGACCAGGTTCCTTAACAACATACCATAACAAGTGGCATTATAAACAGCAACGTATTCAGCCATCATGGTGGATGTTGTAGTCAGCTTTTGCTTATGACTCCGCCAAGAGATAGGTCCACTAGCTAACATATAAATATACCCAGAAGTAGATTTCTTATCTTCCTGATATGATAATTGACACTTATTAATATCCCTATGTCTAGTAAATATTCGATGGGCGTATTTACCATTATTGACATAATATAGGGTTTCCCTTTAGATGATTGGAACTATGAGGGTATTACTGCACACATTAAACACCTAAGGGTTCTAAGTGTAATTATTCTTCTTATATATAGAATACTTAATCCTACACTAAACCCTAATCGCAAAATCACTAACCCTAATCGATTCGTGTGCCTCCCTCACTAGTCGGCTAATTCTCTGATCAGTTCATCCCATCCTAATACAATCATCGTACTGGGAATACGCAATGGCTAACATGTTCAATGCGTTTACAGGATCCTCAGGATCATCAGGTATGTTTACCATTACTTATTGAATCATCTTTACAGTTCCTAAATCTTTCCGACATGTGGTATCGGAGCAGAATCAGCAGTGATATTAGGATCAGCATTAGGTACAAGGGGTGATGGAGATGTTCCCTATGCGTTTTGATTAGGAGGAGACTGATTAGGAGGAGTGGGATCAGTGATATTCGGAGCAGCATTGGGTACAAGAGGAATTAGCGTCGGAATAAGGACGGCGGAATGGTTTCCCCCCGCTTCTTGTACTTCATGTAAATCTAAATTAGGATTTGATGTGCTCCCACTGATCTCTGATTTCTCAAGAAACGTGGCATGCTGCGTGTCGATAATGCTCGTAGAATGGTTTCCCCCCGCTTCTTGTGAGTATGCATTTACGTTGAGGAAAAATATGGTAGATTATTCATGTTATGTGTTGTTACCCAAAATATTATCCGAAGATGATATGCTGGAATGGACGAGCAACAAACAAAATACGAGAGCACGTCCGTGGGGAAGTAAATAACACAAGATTTGTCGGGGTTGTTAGTCCCGGGCTTGAATGCTCTCGCGAGATATTATTAATATGAATACTTGTGAGTACAAATATTAATGTTAGAGTACAATTACAATGAGTGTAAAGACCCTATTTATCTAGCTCTTGAGTGCTCTTGTTTGCTGGAAGAACCAGAGTTAAAGCTCTGTGAGTTCTTGTTACAAAGATGAGGTGTTCTCTGTATTGTTTGTTGTGTGTAATCGTGTTTTCCTTGTCACATCCCATTTTTCCAATGCTGGAGGCCTCCTATTTATAGGAGAAGAGGTTGCTGGGATGTCCCTGTCCCACACGGGCGATCGTCGTTCCTGCATTAAATAAGGCGAGCGATCGTCCCAGCACGTGGGACTGTTTCCTTAAAGTCTGCAGCTGTTGCTGGCAGCCAGAAGCGCGAACCAATGAGGAGGCAACAAGTGCCTCACGTTGCTATCTTGGGAGGTCCCACCTAGGACCTTTTGGCGGGTCTGTCGGTAGGTGAGGCCGTACTTGTCACTGACAGCTGCTGATGGGCTGGAGTACAGCTTGTTCTCGCTGTCTTGGGAGGTCCCACCTAGGACCTTTCGGTGGGTCTGTCGGTAGGTGAGGCCGTCCTTGTCACTGACAGCTGCTGATGGGCTGGAGTACAGCATGTTCTTGCAGCGCCTTTTGCGGATCTGCACGTGGGCCTTCATCCCGAGATTCGGCCTTCGCAGACTTTGACGGGTGTTGGACTTACACGTGGCATGGGACGGTCGTCCCCGGTCGGATACTAGAGGCGATCGCCAGGTGCCAATAGACGATTGCCTTTGGACGTCGACCGCTAGGCACTTGACCAACATCTGTCTTCTTCGATTGGCATCTGACCATTATGCCGATCGCCTTCGAGGCGTATAAATCGCCGCACAACAATTGCCCCCCAGCTCGCTCCGATGTTGAAGACGTGGGGTGAGGTGGCTTTGCTGGCGATCGCTTGTTTTAGACGAGCGACTCATCTTCTTATGAAACAGACGATCGTATCCTGAACGAACTGATTTCGAATTTGGACGACCTCCTCGGACGCTGAAAAGAGCGGGAAGTGGAAGCGGACTTTGAAACGTCACTGGGGCACGTGTCGCGCTCCCATTGGGGGAGTCCGGCGATTTTGTCAGACTTGTCATTTGGCGTGCCCTTGAAACTACGCACACGCGGATGTCGAGGGTGGCATTAAATGCGACTTATCCGACGGTTGCACTTCAGCCATCGAGATTCTGTTTATTTGCCCAGAAGTCCTTGCTCCCGCCTATAAAAGGGGCTAGGGCTTCTAGGGTTTTATCTTTATGCGTTTTTGCCTGAGAAGAAGACATAGCTGAATTTTCTTGAAGCTTTGTGTGCCGATCGACGTTCGATTCAGACTCTAGGTAAGAACAAAAACTTTTCTCCCCCTTTCTCTTTGAATATGTCTGGAGGAGGATCCACCATGTATGAGGCGGGTAGCACTTCCGCCGCCGCGACTTCGACTGCCCGGGACGAAACCTCTGCGGATTTTTATGTGGAGACGGCCGTCGAGGCCATTCGCGCTGGGATTGAACCCACGGAGGTTGAAGAACTCTTCAACGAGGCTTATGCGGCGAATTCGGTGGCGGCGGAGCAGAAGCGCTCGCTGGCCGACGAGGAGGAGGCAATAAGACTGTAGTGGGAGCAGAACAGTGTGTTCGGCCAAGCCTTTCTGGAATTTGCCGAGCTTATGGAGAGACTTGCCGGACCACGCCCTAAGTTCTATTTTCACGCATATTCGGTCGCCCATCCCCATGAACCCGTAAAGCGGACGTCGTTTCGGGCCGCGGACCGCTCCCCGTGGACCCTTGGCCAGATTACGAGTTCGGCGACTAAGAAGGATTTGAGTCGTTGGAGGGCGGAGTTCCATGTCCCCTCCGACGTTTCACTGTATGTGCCTGCCGAGAATGAGCGCGCTACCCAACCTCCTGAGGGTATGGTCGCGTTAACGAGTTGATCATGGGGGCCGGATTGCGGTTCCCATTGCCGTTTTCTGTGTCGTATCTGTTGACCACTTGGAATGTGGCGCCGCTCCAACTGATGCCGAATTCCTGGTTGCAGATCGTTAGCACTTTGACTCTATTTGGCGGTCACCAGCTATTCCGTCTTTCTTCTGCGTTGGAGATGAACTATCTCTTTAAGCTTACGGAGCAGAAAGGTTCTGTTGGCGGCTACCACATCTAGGATCGCTTGGTCCGGGTGGTCCTTGGGGTGCCGAACAAGGTCCGGGGCAACCTGACAAAGTGGTGCTGGGTCGGCGGAGCGTGGAAATCGGCCGCAAGCGACAAACCCGAGGATGAGTTGGATATCCCCACCGGCTTCCTGGAGAGGAATCCGAGTAAGGGTTTTAACTCTCCCTTCGTTCGGATACACCTTGAACTGATCTAATTTGGTTTTCTTTTTGCAGGCTCCATTGTTCCAGTAGCCGACGACCTACCATTTGATTTTTCAATCGTCTGGGAGCGAATCCGTAGTCTTCCGGATAGTTATATCGACGCTCGCGTGATCAACAACGAAGCTCATTGGTTGGGAGCTCGGTTGTTTTGCTTTCCCCGCCACTTAAGGGTCCCAGGTACAAATGTTTATGATCTCCTTTTTTCTTGACGATCGCCTTCTATTGAAGAAGACGTCTAACCCGGTTGATTGTCTTCTTTGACAGAGATCTACTTCCCCCACTACTCCGAGCCGCCGAGAGAAATCGCCATGTCGAACCCTGGTATCATGAATCGTCTCCGCCAAGGGAAGAAGGCGGGTCGTGCCCCTGCGGCAACGACCCATCCTATCCCAGAGGCGAGACCTCTCATGGGGCCGATCATCATCGATCCGGAGACTCGGGAGCAGGAGCAGCTCCAGCGCAACCGCAAGAGGTGGAGGCCGGAGGAGCCCTTGCCATCTGTTGCTGCTGAGGCGCCCGTAGTGGTGCCGCCGGTCGCCGCGCCTCCAATTTCTGCAGTTTCAATGGCGGAGGGGCCAACGCCCTTATCGGCCTTCCTACAGGCCATGGCGACCGTTTATGCCCAGACCCCGTGGGGCAAGCCTTTCTTCGGTCGCGACCCCGAGAAGGTCGAAAGGTAAGTTTGGTTGATCTGCTGAGTTACATCACTTGTGTAGGGGACATACTAACTCCTCTGTTCTTGGTGCAAGGCCCGTATTGCTGACCCGAACTGGTCGCCGATGGTGTTGGACTTCCTAACGAGCAGATCTCCCCGCGAGCCTAGCGACATCCCTCACTACATCTCTCGGGCTATCGCCGCCCTGCCGAAGGCTTGGACAACTGATCTGGATGCGATCGTGTGTCGGTGGTCTGGAGACGCAATGCAGGCGACTCTTGCTCTGACCCTCCAAGCGGCGACGATGGACGCTCAAGCCGTGAAGGATTATGAGGGGCGGCCCTCTACTGCCCGTTTCCATTCGGACCTCGAGGCTGCTCGGAATCGGAATGCCGAGTTTGCCAACAGGATCGCGACAATGGAGAAGGAGTACGTGGAGACGGCCAAGCGGGCGAAGCAGGATCCCGACCGGTCGAAGCAGGATCTCGATCGCCCAGGTGGCGACCGACCGGATGTGTAATCAAATAACGGAAGCCCGTCGGTTGCACGCGGCCTCTCATGAGGAGGCGACTGAGCTGAAGGCGGTGGTGGACCGGTTAAATAGCGAGCTGGAGTCGTCGAAGGGAGAGCTGGTCGCTAAGGTTGCCGAGCTCCAGGGTGCGGATCAAACAATCGCGGGGCTGAAGGAGAAGTTGGAGGCGACCGAGGCCGATCCCTTCCTCAACGTGGAGTATGTCAGTGACTATTACATGGCTTACGCTGACGCCATCTGCGCTGCCAAGAAGGGAGGGCTCGAGGTCGGCCCTCTGATTGATAACTTCAAAGCCTATGTGCTTGAGCATCCTCTGCAGCCGGCCTTCTTTGTGCCGATCCTTGACCTCTCCGACCTCAGAATCGACCTGAGCTGGTATCCGTCGCCGGGCAACCTCGTTCACCCGGATGCCGGCGAGGAAGCGCACGTCGACCCAGCAGCCGGTGGTGAAGGCCGGACCGATCTAGCGGCCGGTGGCGAAGGCCAGGCGGGGGCAGCCTGAGTTAGTCTGCTTTCATTTTGTTTTCACTTGTAATTTTTCAGTTTCGTTGTGTTTTGCCTTCGGGCACATTCGTTTTCGGGCACTTGTACAAGTATTTCGAATGAAATGAAATAAGTAATTGCATCTGATTCCTTTCTTATACGATCGTCTGTCTGAATCTTTCGCATTTGACTTCACACAAGTGTTTGAGGAGCGGTCGTTGTATGTATAGCTCCGAATGTATTGGTATACTTAAATTTTTACTTGTAAATTTCTGAACAAAACTGATCGTCATATGTGTATTTGAACAAAGCCGATCGTATGTGGTTTCGTCCTCCTGATCGTATGTATGGCTCCGCTCTGCCCCTTGTTTTTGTTTACTTGGTGAAAGTAAGGGAACGAAAATAATTCGTTTAGCGAGCTATCTTTAGTTTGGTTCTTGTGATCTTCGATTTTGTTGATTCCTCGAGGGAGGTCGAACGTCCCGGCCTGGAAAGACTTCGCACAGTCGTGGGGTTTGATGGAACCGACCTCCACGACTATGTCTTATGCGCGAGCGACATTCCGTCTGATGGTTAACTTCTCGCGACTCACTTAATTGTGAAGGTCCTCCGTAGGCTACGTTTTGCCTCGCAATGTAGCAAGGGGGCGGACGGTCTCTGCCTGGAGGAGTCCTTGCACGGGGCGCCGTCGGATAAATCGACTTCGCTACTATGGCTTGTTAGCACTTATCTGCCTAAGAGGGCATATGTTGTGACGGGGGGAGGGACGCGTCGCATTGTACAGGTCCACCAAGTTAGATGATGGATCTGAGGGCGGGCGAGCGTGTCCACTGATCTGTTTTGGAGGGTCCTTCAGCTACGCCCACCTCGTATTTGAACGAAAAGACGGGCGATCTCTGCCCAAAGGAACCTTGCATGGACGGGCTATCGGTTCCATTGACATCCAGAACCATGGCTGCACTTTTCTACCTCGGATCGCCATGTTAGATGACGATCCTCGACGGTATACGTTGTGCTATGGGGGCGATAGCTTGCCTAGGTCCATCATGTTAGATGACGAACTCTTGGAGGGTGAGCCAGTCGTCCTATTTTTTGTTTGTTTGTTTTGCCAAGGCGAATCATTTATAGGGGATCGGAAAATCTCATTAATCTCTTTGTACATTGGATAACTGAATACAAAGTTTTTATTGATAGTATTTTTTCAAATGAACGGCGTTCCAGGGATATTGGTCCAGAGTGCCGTCTGGGTGTTGGAGCTCGTAGGCTCCTTTGGTCAGCCATTTAGATATCCTAAAGGGCCCCTCCCATTTCGGGCCAAATACTCCCGTGTGAGCCTGGACCTTTTTGAGGACTAGGTCGCCCACTTGGAATCGCCTTTCCTTAACCTTCGAATTGAAGAATTTCTCGGATTTCCTTTTGTGGATTGTGTTCTTCATTTCCGAGGCCAGTCGTCGTTCCTCGAGCATATCTAAGTCGATCCGCCGAGCTACATCATTGTCCGTCGTCATTTGTTGTGCAGTTCGGTGGCTGAGAACGGCGATCTACGAAGGGATCACTGCTTCTGTTATGAAGGCGAGGGCGAATGGGGTTTCGCCGGTTGAATTTCGGGTTGTCGTTCGGTAGCACCACAAAACATCCGAAAGCTCACTCGCCCATCGTCCTTGTTTGGATTCGAGTCTCGTTTTGATCGTGTGTTTGAGAATCTTGTTTACAGCCTCTACCTACCCGTTTGTTTGAGGGTGGTAAGGGGCCGAGAACAGCTTTTTAATTCCCCATTTCTCGCAGAATTGCATAACTTCCAAACCATCGAACTGCTTTCCGTTGTCGGAGATGATAGCCTGAGGTAGACCGAATCGGCATATGATGTTCTTCCAAATGAACTTGATCACTTGTTCTTGGCCGATCTTGTTGAGTGGCTCGGCCTCTGCCCATTTTGTGAAATAATCGACCCCCACGATGGCGAATTTACATCCCCCTGGCGCCGTCGGCAAAGGACCGATGAGGTCGATTCCCCATTTGGCGAACGGCCACGGACTGTACATAGAAGTGAGCTGATCGGGGGAGAGCTTGATGTTCGGGCCCATTACTTGACACCTGTGACAAGATCGGGCGTAGGCGATCGCGTATTTTTGTAAGGTAGGCCAGAAAAAGCCTTGTCTGGTCGTCTTGTGGATGAGAGCTCACCCTACAGCGTGATTTCCACAGATCCCGTCATGGATTTCAGCTAAAACAAGTCAGCCTTCCTCCGGCGTAATGCATTTGAGGAGAGGAAGGATGAAAGCTCGCTTGTAAATCCGGTCGTCCAATAGGGTGTATCTGGTTCGGAGCTGAAGCTGGCGAGCTTTGAACCGATCTGTGGGGACCGTTCCGTCCTTCAAGTACTTAACGTACAGAGTCATCCAGTTCTCTTCGGCGATGGCAACTATGGTGACCAGGCTTCTGTCGATCGCCGATTTGGCTGGCTTCGTGATTTGGATGTTAGAGAAGTATGTCGCCCTATCTGATGATGCGATTTTGGATAGGGCATCGGCCTGAGAGTTGTGCTCTCTCGGGACTTGTTCGATTAGCACTTTTTCAAACTTTGTGCACATTTCGGCGACCAATTCTTGATATTTGATGATATGTTCGCCGCGCGCCTCATATTCCCCCTTGACTTGGTTCACGACCAAGAGGGAGTCCATGAAGATGTGGAGGTAGCGAACGTCCATGGCGAGTGCTAGATCGAGCCCGCCTACCAAGGCTTCGTACTCGGCTTCATTGTTGGTCGCACGGAACCCGAAACGCACGGAATTTGTAAAACTTTGGCCGTCGGGGCTGATGAGGACAATCCCTGCCCCTGCTCGCGAGCTGGTCGCCGAGCCATCTACGTACAATTTCCATGCAGGACGGCCGACCTGGGTCGGACTGGGCGGGAACGTTAATTCCATCACGAAATCCGCCAGAGCTTGGCCTTTGATCGTCGTGCGAGGGGCGTACTTGAAACCGTATTGGGCGATCTCCAGTGACCACTTGAGGAGTCGCCCGTTGGTGTTTGGCCGGTGCAGAACTTGCCTTAGAGGGAGAGTCGTCAGAACCTCCACTTGGTGTTCGAAAAAGTATGCCCTCAGCTTGCGAACACTCATGACTAATGCGTAGGCGAGCTTCTCCAGAGGTGTGTAACGCATTTCTGCATCATGAAGCGCTTGACTGACGAAGTAGATCGGTAAGTGGGCTTGCCCCTCTGCTCGCACTAATACAGCGCTCAGCGCGACCTCCGAGGCTGCCAGGTAGAGGAATAACTTTTCACCGGGGATAGGTTTCGCCAAAATTTGGGGATTAGAGAGGTACTCCTTGATTTTGGCAAACGCCATTAGACTTTCCTTCGTCCATGCAAATTTCTTATTCTTTATGGTGGTGAAGAATGGCTTTCTTTTGTCTCCAAGCCGAGAAATGAAATGGTTAAGGGATGCTAGACAACCCGTGAGGGCTGCTTGACATTCCATGGCTCCTGCATGTCGAGGATCGCCTTGATCTTGGTGGGGTTCGCTTCGATCCCCCATTGGCTCATGATGTGCCCCAGGAACTTTCCGGAGCTTACCCCGAAGTTGCATTTCTTGGGGTTCAGTTTCATATTGAATTTCTCGAGGATGGCGAACGTCTCGGCAAGGTCTTTGAGGTGATCATCCTTTTTGAGGCTCTTGACCATAATGTCGTCAATGTAAACCTCCATGGTTTTGCCGACTTGATCGGAGAACATCCCGTTGACTAGTCGTTGGTTGGTTGCCCCCGCATTTTTCAGACCGAGCGGCATTCGGACCCAAGAGTACACGTCTTTTTCCGTGTGGAATGATGTGTGTTTTACATCTTTCTCCGCCATTGGGATCTGATGGTACTCGGCGAAGGCGTCCATAAACGACATCATTTCGCAACCTGTCGCGCTATCGACCAAGTGGTCAATATGAGGCATTGGAAAGTGGTCTTTCGGACATGCCGCGTTGAGGTCGGTGAAATCGATGCATAACCTCCAGGAGTTGCTTGCCTTTTTGACGAGCACCGCGTTGGCTACCCACTGTGGCTCGTCGGTAGCTACTCAGATCAGTTTGTTGTCGAGTAGCTTTTTGACTTCTGCGTCGAGCGCAACATACTTCTCATGACCGAAATTCCTACGTTTCTGGTGAACAGGCTTCCTTGCCAGGTCGATCTTTAGATAGTGGCAAGCGTGTTCATGACTGATGTCGACCATATCTTGATGCGACCAGGCAAATATTCCGATGTTCTTACGTAGTAAATTGATCAGATCGTCTTTTAACTCTGGACCAATGCTTTAGCCGATCTGCACTTCCCGCTCTGGGCGAGCCGGATCGATTGTTATACTTTCCAACTCTTCAATAGGGACGGTCGCTTCTCGTTTGGAACGATCGCCGGACTCGATCCTTGGATCAATGTCGAGGCTTGGCTCGAAACCGCTCCTTGGATCGATGTCGTCCGACAATTGATGCGAGATGCCGTCCTCTGAGTCGGGCTGGTATGAGGTGCTTGGCTTTTCGATCTCCATTGGTTGAACGTCGATCGCCTCAATGTTATAAATAGTATGGGAAACGTTTAAAGGGGAAGTTACGACACAAGAGTAATTCAAACATTTCTTTGCCATTAACTGGTCTCCTTTTATAGTACCGACTGTCCGATCGGTAGTGGGGAACTTGATACAGTAAAAGAAAAAAGAGGCGACCGCCTCAAAGGTTTCTAGAAAGGGGCAACCTAGGAACCCATTATAGATGCTGGGCCTATCTATGATTACAAAATTGAGGTTCCTAGTGATCTTAACCTAGGGATCGTAACAGCATATTAGCTCGACAAAGAGCTTGATCCTTCCATAAGCTTGGACCATGTTGTCGCCGAACCCTTGAAGCATGGTATCAAATGGCTTGATGAACTTGGTCAGGTTGCCGAGCTGGTCCAGAGCAGATTTGAATATGATGTTGCAAAAGCTCCCATTGTCAACCAGCACGCGGTCGACCATTTTCCCAAGGATACATGCAGAGATCACCAATGCATCCTCTTTGTGGCACTGCACTCCCTCCATATCCTTGTTGGAGAAGGAGATGAGCGCGTCTCTAGAGATGGTTGGCTCTGGGGGCACCATGACATGGACTCCGACGAACGCCCTCAGCTCGGACTTCCGATTTCTATTTGATTTGGTGGAAACCGGGGAAAGACCTCCGAGGTTTCCACCTCCCGACTGAAGCATATTGATCCGGCCGCCGGGGTTGATCGTAGGAATCGACTCATATGAGTACTCTGGCTCATTTTGCTCGATCCTGGCGACAGGATTAGGAGGTTGACGGTCGTCGTTCTGTCGACGATCGTGTCCTCCGGTCCTTTCTGCCCGGGGTTCTGGCTTGGTCACCAAATTGTCCAGCTTGCCTTCCTCGAACAATCTCCAGAGTTGTCTGAGGAGGTCGCGGCATTGGCTGGTGTTGTGGCCGGGACTTTTGTGGTAGGCACAAAATTTACTGCGGTCCAGATGACCGTTGCCCCTCATCGGCTTCAGCTTGCTAAGCCATTCGCGCCCCTTGATGGCGTTGAAAATATGGGCCGGAGAAAGATTGAGGTTGCGGAGGAGGTGAACTTCCACATCCTCAAAGGCCTTGAACTCACCGGGCGGCTTTGCGACCGCCTTTCTGGGCTTGGCGACCGCCTTCTTCGGAACAGGAGATGGCGCCTTCTCTTCTCCGGTGGATCCCTCGCCTAAGTGAAGGGTGAGCATCCTCTGCCTGGCCAGAAAGTCGGCGGCCTTGACGCGGAAGATCTTGTAGGTCGGGGGGATGTCCTTCGTGAGGTGCCTGAACATGGGTGAATGGCCATAGAATCCACCCAGGACCGAGTAGAGGGCGAGCTCATCACTAATGGGCTCGCCGGTGAGGACTATTTCATCCACCCGGTCGATGTAGTCTTCGTCGGGCTCGTCCTTCGCCTGCCTAATCTTCATCATGCGGTGGAGACCTTCTGGCCGAGCAACCTTGGCGGCGAAATATGATGTGAAATCGTTCTCCAGCTTCTCAAAATAGTTGATTGAGCACGGTGGCAATGAGATGTACCACCTATGGGCAAGATCGCCCAATGTTAATGGGAACATTCGGCACTTCATCGCGTCCGATGCCCCATATCCGATCATGTAGATCCGGAACTTGCTCAGGTGGGTCTCAGGGTCTGATCTCCCCTCATATAGAGGTGTCTGAGGAGGAGCGATCTTCGGTTGCACGGGGGCATGCTCGATCTGGACTGCAAGCGGCTCACTTGGTCCGGTGATCGATCTCTTGGTGCCTGCCCCAGTTTCTATGAGCTCCTTCATTTTGTCGAGCTGGCGCTGCATTGCGGCCATCGCCGTAGCCTGACTGCTCGCGGTCTGACTCTCGGAGCGGGAGCCGAGGCATCATGTACCGATCTCCTGGCCCCGTGGTAGGCGATGAGGTCTCTGCCGCCGAACTCAATTCTTGGGCGAGTGGGAGCCCGATGTCCGGCCTGTCTTCTGGGAGTTGGGTACGTCGAACTCCTGGTGACGGATTCAGACTCCAACGTCTCACGGCTGGGGCCTGAATGCCCAGGTCGCCATGAGGGATCACTCCCTAGGCGGCTGAAAATGGAATCGTCCCGCCTTACGAGCGCCTTTTCCTGCGGCTCGGGGTTTTCTGATGATTTCTCGACATATAACCCCTTGAGCTTTCGCTTGCTTGCACGGCGGATGGATGATGGAGTAATGGTGGATGTGTCACATGCTCTCCATCGCTCCCTCAGGATGGCCATGGCCTCCTCGATATGTTCCGTGGTTTGGAATTGATCGAGTGAGAGGCTGGGGCCGTCCCTCGGGGGCGGGAGTGAGAGTCTAGCATCACCACGGTCGCCTTCCGCTGCAGGTTGGGACTCGGCCTAGGCCGGAATAAGGTGTCTGGAAGATCGTAGGGTGGCTCTTTTCGAGGTCGTGGCGGACGTCATTATTCTGAAGGTTTTTCTTTGAAGAACATTGAGTGTTTCTTCAAGTATATGCCCCGGAGAACAGTGAGTGTTCTTGGAAACGGTCGGAATGAAAACGGACCGAAGTCGATAAGGGACAACGGTCATCTGGACTGCAGTAAATTTTGTGCCTACCACAAAAGTCCCGGCCACAACACCAGCCAATGTCGCGACCTCCTCAGGCAACTCTAGAGATTGTTCGAGGAAGGCAAGCTGGACAATTTGGTGATCAAGCCAGAACCCCGGGCAGAAAGGACCGGGGGACACGATCGTCGACAGAACGATGATCGTCAACCTCCCAATTCGGTCGCTAGGATCGAGCAAAACGACCCAGAGTACTCAGACGAGTCGATCCCTCCGATCAACCCCGGCGACCGGATCAATATGCTTTAGTCGGGAGGTGGAAACCTCAGAGGTCTTTCCCCGGTTTCCATCATATCAAATAGAAAGCGGAAGGCCGAGATGAGGGCATTCGCCGGAGTCCATGTCGTGGTGCCCACAGAGCCAACCATCTCCAGAGACGCGCTCATCTCCTTCTTCAACAAGGATAGGGAGGGAGTGCAGTGCCCCAGAGAGGATGCATTGGTGATCTCTGCATGTATCATTGGGAAAGTGGTCGACCGCGTGCTGGTTGACAATGGGAGATTTTGCAACATCATATTCAAATCTGCTCTGGACCAGCTCGACAACCTGACCAAGTTCATCAAGCCATTTGATACCGTGCTTCAAGGGTTCGGCGACAACACGGTCTAAGCCTATGGAAGGATCAAGCTCTCTGTCGAGCTAATATGCTGTTAAGATCCCAAGGTTAAGATCACTAGGAACCTCAATTTTGTAATCATATATAGGTCCAACATCTATAATGGGTTCCTAGGTCGCCCCTTTCTAGAAACCTTTGAGGCGGTCGCCTCTTTTTTCTTTTACTGTATCAAGTTCCCCACTACCGATGGGACAGTCGGTACTATAAAAGGAGACCAGTTAATGGCAAAGAAATATTTGAATTACTCCTATGTCATAACTTCCCCTTTAAACGTTTCCCATACTATTTATAACATTGAGGCGATCGACGTTCAACCAATGGAGATCGACAAGCCAAGCACCTCATACCAGCCCGACTCAAAGGACGGCATCTCGCATCAATTGTCGGACGACATCGGGCCAAGGAGCGGTTTCGAGCCAAGCCTCGACATTGATCCAAGGATTGAGTCCGGAGATCGTTCCAAACGAGAAGCGACCGTCCCTATTGAAGAGTTGGAAAGTATAACAATCGATCCGGCTCGCCCAGAGCGGGAAGTGCAGATCGGCTCAAGCATTGGTCCCGAGTTAAAAGACGATCTGATCAATTTACTACGTAAGAACATCGGAATCTTTGCCTGGTCGCATCAAGATATGGTCGGCATCAGTCCTGAACATGCTTGCCACTATCTAAAGATCGACCCGGCAAGGAAGCCTGTTCACCAGAAACGTAGGAATTTCGGTCATGAGAAGTATGCTTCGCTCGACGCAGAAGTCAAAAAGATACTCGACAACAAACTGATCGGAGTAGCTACCGACGAGCCACAATGGGTATCCAACGCGGTGCTCGTCAAAAAGGCGAGCAACTCCTAGAGGTTATGCATCGATTTCACCGACCTCAACGCGGCATGTTCGAAAGACCACTTTCTAATGCCTCATATTGACCACTTGGTTGATAGCACGGCAGGTTGCGAAATGATGTCGTTTATGGATGCCTTCGCTGGGTACCATCAGATCCCAATGGTGGAGAAAGACGTAAAACACACATCATTCCACACGGAAAAAGATGTGTACTTTTGGGTCCGAATGCCGTTTGGTTTGAAAAATGCGGGGGCGACCTACCAACAACTAGTCAATGGGATGTTCTCCGATCAAATCGGCAAAACCATGGAGATTTACATTGACGACATTGTGGTCAAGAGCCTCAA
The DNA here is from genome assembly GCA_033398695.1 of Orobanche coerulescens. NCBI lineage: Eukaryota > Viridiplantae > Streptophyta > Magnoliopsida > Lamiales > Orobanchaceae > Orobanche > Orobanche coerulescens. The sequence goes on along the minus strand of CM065814.1, from coordinate 18,214,440 downwards.
AAAGGAAGATCACCTCAAAGACCTTGCCCAAACGTTCGCCATCCTCGAGAAATTCAATATGAAACTGAACCCCAAGAAATGCAACTTCGGGGTAAGCTCCGGAATGTTCCTGGGGCACATCGTGAGCCAAAGGGGGATCGAAGCGAACCCCACCAAGATCAAGGCGATCCTCGCCATGCAGGAGCCACGGAATGTCAAGCAGCCCTCACGGGTTGTCTAGCAGCCCTTAACCGTTTCATTTCTCGGCTCAGAGACAAAAGCAAGCCATTCTTCGCCACCATAAAGAATAAAAAATTTGCATGGACGAAGGAAAGTCTAATGGCGTTTGCCAAAATCAAGGAGTACCTGTCTAATCCCCAAATTTTGGCGAAACCAATCCCCGACGAAAAGCTATTCCTCTACCTAGCAGCCTCAGAGGTCGCGCTGAGTGCTGTATTAGTGCGAGCAGAGGGGCAAGCCCACTTGCCGATCTACTTCATCAGTCAAGCGCTTCATGACGCAGAAACGCGTTACACACCTCTGGAGAAGCTCGTCTACGCATTAGTAATGAGTGTTCGCAAGCTGAGGGCCTTCTTAGAACACCAAGTAGGGGTTCTGACGACTCTCCCTCTAAGGCAAGTTCTGTACCGGCCAGACACCAACCGGCGACTCCTCAAGTGGTCACTGGAGATCGCCCAAAACGGTCTCACGTACGCTCCTTGCACGGCGATCAAAGGCCAAGCTCTGGCGGATTTCGTGGTGGAATTAACGTTCCCACCCAGTCCGACCCAGGTCGGCCATCCTGCCTGGAAATTGTACATAGATGGCTCGGCGACCAGCTCGCGAGCAGGGGCAGGGATTGTCCTCATCAGCCCCGACGGCCAAAGTTTTACAAATGCCGTGCGTTTCGGGTTCCGTGCGACCAACAATGAATCCGAGTACGAAGCCTTGGTAGGCGGGCTCGATCTAGCACTCGCCATGGGTGTTCGCCGCCTCCACATCTTCATGGACTCCCTCTTGGTCATGAACCAAGTCAAGGGGGAATATGAGGCGCGCGACGAACTGATGATCAAATATCAAGAATTGGTCGCCGAAATGTGCACAAAGTTTGAAGAAGTGCTGATCGAACAAGTCCCGAGAGAGCACAACTCCCAGGCCAATGCCCTATCGAAACTCGCATCGTCAGATGGGGCGGCAGACTTCTCGAACATCTAAATCATGAATTCAGCAAAATCGGCGATCGACAGAAGCCTGGTCACCACAGTTGCCATCGCCGAAGAGAACTAGATGACTCCGTTCGTTAAGTACTTGAAGGACGAAACGGTCCCCACAGATCAGATCAAAGCTCGCCAGCTTCAGCTCCGAGCAACCAGATACACCCTATTGGACGACCGGCTTTACAAGCGAGCTTTCATCCTTCCTCTTCTCAAATGCATTACACTGGAGCAAGGCCGACTTGTTTTAGCCGAAATCCATGACTGGATCTATGGAAATCACGCTGGAGGGCAAGCTCTCATCTACAAGATGACCAGACAAGGCTTTTTCTGGCCTACCCTACAAAAAGACGCGATCGCCTACGTCCGATCTTGTCACAGGTGTCAAGTAATGGGCCCGAACATCAAGCTCTCCCCCGAGCAGCTCACTTCTATGTACAGTCCATGGTCGTTCGCCCAATGGGGCATCGACCTCATCGGTCCTTTGCCGACGGCGCCAGGGGGATGTAAATTCGCCATCGTGAGGGTCGATTATTTCACGAAATGGGCATAGGCCGAGCCACTCAACAAGATCAGACAAGAACAAGTGATCAAGTTCATTTGGAAGAACATCATATGCCGATTCGGTCTACCTCAGGCTATCATCTCCGACAACGGAAAGCAGTTCGATGGTTTGGAAGTTATGCAATTCTACGAGAAATGGGGAATTGAAAAGCTACTCTCGGCCCGTTACCACCATCAAACAAACGGGCAGGTAGAGGCTATAAACAAGATTCTCAAACACATGATCAAAGCAAGACTCCAATCCAAACAAGGACAATGAGCGAGCAAGCTCCCGGATGTTTTGTGGTCCTATTGGACGACAACCCAAAATTCAACCGGCGAAACCCCATTCGCCCTCGCCTTTGGAACAGAAGCCGTGATCCCTTCAGAGATCTCTGTTCTAAGCTACCAAACTGCACAACAAATGACGACGGACAATGATGTAGCTCGGCGGATCGACTTAGATATGCTCGAGGAACGATGACTGACCTCGGAAATGAAGAACACAATCCACAAAAGGAAATCCAAGAAATTCTTCAATTCGAAGGTCAAGGAAAGGCGATTCCAAGTGGGCGACCTAGTCCTCAAAAAGGTCCAGGCTCACACGTGAGTATTTAGCCTGAATTGGGAGGGGCCCTTCAGGATATCCAAATGGCTGACCAAAGGAGCCTACGAGCTCTAACACCCAGACGACACTCCGGACCAATATACCTGGAACGCCGTTCATTTGAAGAAATACTATCAATAAAAACTCAGTATTCAGTTATCCAATGTACAAAGAGATTAATAAGATTTTCCGATCCCCTCTAAATGATTTGCCTCGGCAAAACAAACAAACAAAAAAGAGGACGACTTGCTCGCCCTCCAAGAGTTCGTCATCTAACATGATGGACCTAGGCAAGCGATCGCCCCCCTAGCACAACGTATACCGTCGAGGATTATCATCTAACATGGCGATCCGAGGTAGAAATGTGCAGCCATGGTTCTGGAGGTCGATGGAACCGATAGCCCGTCCATGCAAGGTTCCTTTGGGCAGAGATCGCCCATCCTTTCGTTCAAATACGAGGCGGGCGTAGCCGAAGGACCCTCCAAAACAGATCAGTGGATACGTTCGCCCGCCCTCGGATCCATCATCTAACATGGTGGACCTGGACAATGCGACGCGTCCCTCCCCCCGTCACAACGTATGCCCTCTTAGGCAGATAAGTGCTAACAAGCCACAGTAGCAAAGTCGATTTGTCCGATGGCACCCCGTGCAAGGACTCCTCCAGGCAGAGACCGTCTGCCCCCTCGCTACATTGCGAGGCAAAACGTAGCCTATGGAGGACCTTCACAATTAAGTGGGTCGCGAGAAGTTAACCATCAAACGGAATGTCGCTCGCGCACAAGACATAGTAGTGGAGGTCGGTTCCATCGAACCCCACGACTGTGCGAAGTCTTTCCAGGCCGGGATGTTCGGCCTCCCTCGAGGAACCAATAAAATCGAAGATCGCAATAACCAAACTAAAGATAGCTCGCTAAATGAATTATTTTCGTTCCCTTACTTTCACCAAGTAAACAAAAACACGGGGCAGAGCGGAGCCATACATACGATCAGGAGGATGGAACCACATACGATCGGCTTTGTTCAAATACACATATGACGATCGGTTTTGTTCCGAAATTTACAAGTAAGAATTTAAGTATACCAATACATTCGGAGCTATACATACAACGACCGCTCCTCAAACACTTGTGTGAAGTCAAATGCGAAAGATTCAGACAGACGATCGTACAAGCAAGGAATCAGATGCAATTATTTATTTCATTTCATTCGGAATACTTGTACAAGCGCCCGAAGGCAAAACACAACGAAACTGAAAAATTACAAGTGAAAACAAAATGAAAGCGGACTAACTCAGGCTGCCCCTGCCTGGCCTTCGCCAGCGGCTGCTAGATCGGTCCGGCCTTCACCACCGGCTGCTGGGTCGACGTGCGCTTCCTCGCCGGCATCCGGGTGAACGAGGTTGCCCGGCGACGGATACCATCTCAGGTCGATTCCGAGGTCGGAGAGGTCAAGGATCGGCACAAAGAAGGCCGGCTGCAGAGGATGCTCAAGCACATAGGCTTTGAAGTTATCAATCAGAGGGCCGACCTCGAGCCCTCCCTTCTTGGCAGCGCGGATGGCATCAGCGTAAGCCATGTAATAGTCGCTGACATACTCCACGTTGAGGAAGGGATCGGCCTCGGTCGCCTCCAACTTCTCCTTCAGCCCCGCGATTGTTTGATCCACACCCTGGAGCTCGGCAACCTTAGCGACCAGCTCTCCCTTCGACGACTCCAGCTCGCCATTTAACCGGTCCACCACCGCCTTCAGCTCAGTCGCCTCCTCCTGCGAGGCCGCGTGCAACCGACGGGCTTCCGTCATTTGATCACACATCCGGTCGGTCGCCGCCTGGGCGATCGAGATCCTGCTTCGACCGGTCGGGATCCTGCTTCGCCCGCTTGGCCGTCTCCACGTACTCCTTCTCTATTGCCGCGATCCTGTTGGCAAACTCGGCGTTCCAATTCCGAGCAGCCTCGAGGTCCGAATGGAAACGGGCAGTAGAGGGCCGCCCCTCATAATCCTTCACGGCTTGAGCGTCCATCGTCGCCGCTTGGAGGGTCAGAGCAAGAGTCGACTGCATTGCATCTCCAGACCGCCGACGCAAGATCGCATCCAGATCAGTTGTCCAAGCCTTCGGCAGGGCGGCGATAGCCCGAGAGACGTAGTGAGGGATGTCGCTAGGCTCGCGGGGAGATCTGCTCGTGAGGAAGTCCAACACCATCGGCGAGCAGTTCGGGTCGGCAAGACGGGCCTTGCACCAAGAACAGAGGAGTTAGTATGCCCTACACAAGTGACGTAACTCAGCAGATCAACCAAACTTACCTTTCGACCTTCTCGGGGTCGCGGCCGAAGAAAGGCTTGCCCCGCGGGGTCTGGGCATCATTGGTTGCCATGGCCTGTAGGAAGGCCGATGAGTGCGTAGGCCCCTCCGTCATTGGAACTGCAGAAATTGGAGGCGCGGCGACCGGCGGCACCACTACAGGCGCCTCAGCAGCAACAGAGGGCAAGGGCTCCTCCGGCATCCGCCTCTTGCGGTTGCGCTGGAGCTGCTCCTCCTCCCGAGTCTCCGGCTCGATGATGATCGGCCCCATGAGAGGTCTCGCCTCTGGGATAGGACGTGTCGTCGCCACAGGGGCACGGCCCGCCTTCTTCCCTTGGCGGAGACAATTCATGATACCAGGGTTCGACATGGAGATTTCTCTCGGTGGCTCGGAGTAGAGGGAGAAGTAGATCTCTGTCAAAGAAGACAATCAACCAGGTTAGACGTCTTCTTAAACCAAAGGCGATCGTCAAGCAAAAAGGAGATCGTAAACATTTGTACCGGAGACCCTTAAGTGGCGGGGAAAGCGAAAAAACCGAGCGCCCAACCAATGAGCTTCGTTGTTGATCACGCGAGCGTCGATATAACTGTCCGGAAGACTACGGATTCGCTCCCAGACGATCGAAAAATCAAATGGTAGGTCGCCGGCTGCTGGAACAATGGAGCCTGTAAAAAGAAAACCAAATTAGATCAGTTCAAGGTGTATCCGAACGAAGGGAGAGTTAAAACCCTTACTCGGATTCCTCTCCAGGAAGCCGGTGGGGATATCCAACTCATCCTCGGGTTTGTCGCTCGCAGACGATTTCCACGCTCCGTCTACCCAGCACCATTTTGTCAGGTCACCCCGGACCTTGTTCGGCACCCCAAGGACCACCCGGCCCAAGCAACCCTGGATGTGGTAGCCGCCAACAGAACCCTTCTGCGCCGTCAGCTTAAAGAGATAGTTCATCTCTAGCGCAGAAGGAAGACGGAACAGCCGGTGACCGCCAAATAGAGTCAAAGTGCTGACGATCTGCAACCAGGCGTTCAGCGTCAGTTGGAGCGGCACCACATTCCAAGCGGTCAACAGATACGACACGGCGAACGGCAATGGGAACCGCAATCTGGCCCCCATGATCAACTCGTTAACGGTGACCATACCCTTGGGAGGTTGGTCGGCGCGCTCATTCTCGGCAGGCACATACAGTGAAACGTCGGAGGGGACATGGAACTCCGCCCTCCAATGACTCAAATCCTTCTTAGTCGCCGAACTCTTAATCTGGACAAGGGTCCACGGGGAGCGGTCCGCGGCCCGAAACGACATCCGCTTTACGAGTTCATGGGGGTGGGCGACTGAATATGCGCGAAAATTATGAGTATGCATTTACGTTGAGGAAAAATATGATAGATTATTCATGTTATGTGTTGTTACCCAAATATTATCCGGAGATGATATGTTAGAATGGACGAGCAACAAACAAAATGCGATAGCATGTCCGTGGGGAAGTAAATAATACAACATTTGTAGGGGTTGTTAGTCCCGGGCTTGAATGCTCTCTCGAGATATTATTAATATGAATACTTGTGAGTACAAATATTAATGTTAGAGTACAATTACAATGAGTGTAAAGACCCTAGTTATCTAGCTCTTGAGTGCTGTTGTTTGCCGGAAGAACCAGAGTTAAAGCTCTGTGAGTTCTTGTTATAAAGATGAGGTGTTCTCTGTATTGTTTGCTGTGTGTAATCGTGTTTTCCTTGTCACGTCCCATTTTGCCAATGCTGGAGGCCTCTTATTTATAGGAGAAGAGGTTGCTGGGATGTCCCTGTCCCACACGGGCGATCGCCGTTCCTGCATTAAATAAGGTGGGTGATCGTCCCAGCACGTGGGACTGTTTCCTTAAAGTCTGCAGCTGCTGCTAGCATCCAGAAGCGCGAACCAATGAGGAGGCGACACGTGCCTCACGTTGCTGTCTTGGGAGGTCCCACCTAGGACCTTTCGGTAGGTCTGTCGGTAGGTGAGGCCGTCCTTGTCACTGACAGCTGCTGATGGGCTGCAGTACAGCCTGTTCTCGCTGTCTTGGGAGGTCCCACCTAGGACCTTTCGGCGGGTCTGTCCGTAGGTGAGGCTGTCCTTGTCACTGACAGCTGCTGATGGGCTGGAGTATAGCCTGTTCTTGCGGCGCCTTTTGTGGATCTGCACGTGGGCCTTCATCTCGAGATTCGGCCTTCGCAGACTTTGACGGGTGTTGGACTTACACGTGGCATGGAACGGTCGTCCCCGGTCGGATACTAGAGGCGATCGCCAGGTGCCAATAGACGATCGCCTTTGGACGTCGACCGCTAGGCACTTGACCAGCATCTATCTTCTTCGGTTGGCATCCGACCATTATGCCGATCGCCTTCGAGGCGTATAAATTGCCGCACAACATTATTCTTTCTATGAGATTGTATATTACTGTGATCAGTGAAATTTCCACGAGCTGAAGGAAGCTCAGCCCCACCTTTATTGATCCCGCAGGTTAAACCGAGCCGGATGGACGAAGGAGCAGGCCGATAGGACATATGAACGAGAATTTATTACATGATGTTTTTCTTTATGTCAAATGTTTTAAAACTTATTTGGGGAAATGTTGACTAGATATTTATAATTTATGATTTATTCTTCCGCCGCAAAATTTTACCTCGTATCTATGATGAAAGGTTGCCTTATTTAAAGGTATTAAATTTTATGTCAGTGTAGCGACTCGACTTTATAGGCGAGAATTTTAATATTCTCAAAGAAAATTATTTTTGTCAAAATTACCTTTTATTTATTCTCCCCATTTATTACCCTAGAAAGTTGGGGCGTTACATATGGTATCAGTTTTTGTAAAAGAGTTTATCAAAGCCTTACAGAATGAGTTGGGCCCTTTGCTCAAGAAATCAGCAGCTGCTTGTGGGCTCTCCACTTTCAATTGATTGAGAAACCATTCAAAATCAGCCTTTGAAGTAGCCTCACAATCTGCCAGAAATTCTCTTTGAATTTTGGACCTGGAAAGTTCTTCTTCCAGTTAGCATAGAAATGTCTTGCACAGTGCCTATGCTCACCATTGGGAGCAAGCTTCTGGATTCCATTTATCAAACCCTGATAGAATGGGTAGAAAGTATATACCTTTTGAGTTCAATAATTTTCATAAAATAATATGGAAATCCATCTACAAATGGTCGGCAGAAAAATATACCTTTTGTTTGTCGCTCATAAATGTCCAACCTAATCCATCTCTGATGTTGATATCATCAAACAGACGCTCGAAAAAACATGTCCAACTTGCTTCATTTTTTTTTCCACCACTACCCAGGCTATGGGATACATTTTGTTGTTACAATCTTTAGAAACCGCAGCGAGCAATGCTCCTCCTAACACTGTCTTCAAGAAGCAAGCATCGAAGCCGATGTATTTTCTACAACCAACAAGGAAACCTCTCCTGAATGCTGAAAACCCGATGTACAATCGTTCAAACACTGGCCTATCTTCTTTATCAAGGTATGTTTTCAACTCAAAATGATCCTCTTTGTCATTCCTCATCAACTCCCATATGTAGGGTCTAATCTTGGCAGAATGCTCGTAGAATGTACTTCTTATCTGCTCCAAAGCTTTCCACTTTCCTCTATAACACTTCATAGGCCTAACAGTGACTCCACATGTGAGGCAAATTTCATCTATCATCTCTTTATTTGTGATGTTTAGATTGGTTATCTTCCATCCCATCATCATATATTGGGTCATCTTCAATTAATATTTTATCAAATGGACAATCCCCTAAATCTTCAACATCAGCCACTTCTTTCTCTTTCTCCCTGTCTTCGCCCTTCTCACTCTCCATGGAAGCTTCATTCTCACACTCACAATAAATCTCCATAATATTTTTATCATCAACATACTTCAGGGCAGCAGTTACAAAACCAGAATGAGCGACATCCATAAATTCAAAAGCTCCAGTCTTTTTATCCCTAAAAGCATATCTGATCACACTAGCATAACCATAATCAGCAGTCAACAGCTCAGTGAGAAAGTGTTCCCCATATTCGAACACATCATACTCAGGCACATCATGGCAGCGATAACCATTATAATTCCTATTGTCCCTAAAAACCCCACCATGCCACATCCTAATTATAACCATAAGAGTCGACATCACCCTTAAAAAAATAGAATACAACAAAATATTAAGAGAGCACAACATTATCAATTTTTTAAAACTGAAAAGAAAATCAAAAAAATAAATAAAAAAGAACTGTTGTTGCATTATCAATTCTTTCCCAAATAATTGTCTAACTATTTGAATTACTGAATTCCCCACAAACTCTTTTCAACCACTTTGATTATTCAATTTTTATTTCTCTTTTATAAGTCAACCACCCACGAGCACAAACTGTTTGTTGAAATTTCCAAAGAGGAGAAACACATGCTGCTGACAGAAATACAAAAGCTCGATTCCCCTAGAGTATTATATACCCTAATGTTGATAAAAGAAAAAAAAGTTTAAACAAATACCTCAATGTTTAGCTCCCCCCCCCCCAGAATTGTTACTTTCGGGACCACCACCACCACCTCGATTCCTCGAACCAACTGAACCAGAGTGCTTTGAGGACCACTCACCATGGGATTACGTTAGATTGGGACAAACAAAACTTAACTCCATGGCCATGGGATTAGGTTCGATTTGTTTTGTTCTTGAGGAAATTCTAGATTTTTAGGTTAGGGTTTGTGAGGAAAATACGTGAATTGCATATTTGAGAGATGAAAATACATTAAGTGTATATTGTGTTTATTTTAATTCTTATTAGGCACAGAAAACGACGTTGATTTCTCTCTCTATCTTTTTTCTAATTTAAAAAAAAAAGATTATTCCACATCATTTATGCTGATGCACGTTGGCATTCCATATCACATGTCCGACGATCCTCGTCAACATTCCGGCATCGGAGAATTTTTAGGGGACAAAAAGGGTGGGTTTTCTGAAACGTTGGGTAGATTTTTGTAAATACCTGTACGGTGGGACATTTTTGAAAAAATGCTCAAACGTTGGGACATAAATAGCAATTTACCCTATTTTCAATTCTCCCAATAAACGGATTTTGAAACAAATTTAACAAATATCTCATATATACTAACTAGTAATACCCGCCGTGCGATGCACGAGCTCTAGTTTAAATTCTGTAAATAGTTGAGATATTTACACATCGAGAGAGTTTAAATAATTAAGAGAAAAAAAAAATTAAGATCAATATAACACAGTGCGATATATTTAATATTGTTCGAGATAAATGAAAATAACGATTTTTACAAATTGCGGAAGACCTCCCTGTTGTGCGGCGATTTATACGCCACGACGACGATCGGTATAGGGTCCGAGCGACCGAGTTCGCGACCAAATGAGCTACGGCGAACTTGTCAAAACGAAGATAACAGTCCGCCTTCAAGTATCTAGCGATCGACTCCCAAGGCGGTCGCCTTTTAGCACCTAGCGATCGACTCTGGTGCCCGACCAAGGGCGACCGACCTGTGCCACGAACAAAGCCATCGTCCGTCAAAGTCTATGAAGACTGGATCACGAAGCAAAGCACCCATGTGCAGATCCGTGAAAGGCGCCGCAGAACATGGATCGTTGACTCCAGCCCATCAGCAGCTGTCAGTGACGAGGACGGCCTCACCTACCGACATACCCGCCGAAAGGTCCTAAGTAGAGCCTCCCAAGACAGCGACTCAGACGCGTGTTGGCCTCTCATTAGTTCGCACTCCTGGCAGCCAGCAACTCCTGCGTACTTTAAGGAGACCAACCCATGTACTAAAGACGATCGCCCACTTATTATAATACAGCGGAGGCGATCTCCCAGCAACTTCCAGTGCTATAAATAGAGAACCTCCAACAACTGGAGAAAGGTTCCCCTCACGACAGAAAAACGTTCAGACGTCCCTCTCCGAAAATACAGACATACGCACACACTTTCAGACTCTCGGCTTCCTCTCTTGAATCTATCTCAGGATTTCTCTCTCAGCACCTCCTAACCAAAAGACGGTCGGAAGAGGCAAGAAATCCCTATAGTTCAGATTCGAAGAGACTCGCAAGTCCAGGAGCTCAGACATTCAGCTAATACACACTGTGAGAGACCGTCGATTTCTCACAGTCATCACAGCACTCCACCGTTGTTACAAGAACTCATAGAGCATCATATCTGGTTCTTCCGGTAATCTTCACGCTCAATAGCTAAGATAACTAGGGTCTTTACACTCATTGTAATTGTACTCTAACATTAATATTTGTATTCTCAAGTATTTGTATTAATAATATCTCGCGAGAGCATTCAAGCCCGGGACTAACAATCCCGGCAAATCTTGTGTTATTTACTTTCCCACGGACGTGCTCTCGCATTTGTTTGTTACTAGACCATTCCAGCAATATCATCTCCGGATATGGGTAACAACAATTGGCGCTAGAAGGAGGGGCATCTTAACCTTCATTTTTATTCCTACCGTCCCGAAGAACACTCACTGTTCTCTGGGGCATATACTTGAATAGACACTCACTGCTCTTCAAAGAAAATCCTTCAGAATAATGACGTCTGCCACCACATCGAAGAGAGCCACTCTCCGAACCGCCGGACATCATATCCCGGCTCGATCCGAGCCCCATCCGACGACAGAGGATAGCCACGGCGACGCGAGACTCTCAATCCCGCACCTGAGGGACGGCCCCAGCCTTTCGCTCGACAAGTTCCAAACCACGGAACAGATCGAGGAGGTTATGGCCATCCTAAAGTAGCGACGGAGAGCATGCGCAGCGCCCGCAATAACCCCCTCGGCCATCCGCCGCGTGGGCAAACGGAAGTTCAAGGGGCTACTGGGCGAGCGATCGTCAGAAAGCCCCGATTCGCGAGAAAAGGCTCTCACAAGGCGGGACGGTTCCGTCTTCAGCCGCTTGGGAAGCGATCCGTCATGGCGACCGGGGCATTCTGGCCCCAACCATAAGACGACGGAATCCGAGTCCGTCACCAGGAGTTCGGCATACCCAACTCCCAGTCAAATACAGGACAGCCGTTCGGCTCTCTTCCGCCGAAGAATCGAGCCACGCGGCAAGGACATCATCAACAGCAGAGCCAGGGGGTCAGTACTTGATCGAATCGGCTCCCGCTCCGAGCGCCTAGCCGCGAGCAACCAGGCTGCGGCGATGGCCGCTATGCAACGCCAGCTCGACGAGATGAAAGCGCTCTTGGATACTGGGGAAAGCGCCAGTAGAAAGATCATCGGACCGACTGAGCCACTCGCGGTCCACATCGAACTCACCCCCGTGCAGCCAAGGCTCGCTCCTCCCAAAACACCTTTGTACGAAGGGAGATCAGACCCCGAGACCCACCTAAGCAAGTTCCGGATCTACATGACCGGGTGTGGGACATCAGATGCGACCAAGTGCCGAATCTTCCCGTTAACATTGGGCGAGCTGGCCCATAGGTGGTATGTCTCACTACCACCGCGTTCGATCATCTCCTTCGAGAAACTGGCGAGTGACTTCACGTCATACATCGCCGCCAAGGTCGCTAGACCAGAAGGCCTCCACTGCATGATGAAAATCAGGCAAGGGGGAGACGAATCCGACGCAGATTATATCGACCGGGTGGATGAAATAGTCCTCACCGGCGAGCCCATCAGCGACGAGCTCGCTCTCTACTCAGTCCTAGGGGGATTCTACGGTCATTCGCCCATGTTTAGGCATCTCACAAAGGACATCCCCCAAACTACGCGATCTTCCACGCTAAGGCTGCCGACTTTCTGGCCAGGCAGAGGCTGCTCGTCCTCCGCCTAGGAGAGGGAACACCACCTCCCGTCCGAAAGACAGCGATCACCAAAACCAAAAAGGTGGTCGCCAAGCCACCCGGCGATCTCAAGGCCCTCGAGGATTTGGAAGCCCATCTCCTCCACAAGTTCAACCGAACTCCGGCCCACATTTTTTACACCATCAAGGGGCGCGAACCGCTAAACAAGCCAAAGGCAATAAGGGACCACGGTCATCTGGACCACAGTCAATATTGTGCTTACCACAAGAGTCCCGGCCACAACACTAACCAATGCCGCGACCTCCTCAGACAACTCTGGAGATTGTTCGAGGAGGGCAAGTTGGACAGCTTATTGGCTTAGCCGGAGCCCCATCGATCTCCCGATACGGTCGTCAGAGTCGAACGCGAACAGGCCGGAAGACTCCAACGAGTCGACCCCTCGATCAACCTCGGCGACCGGATCCATATGCTTCAATCAAGAGGAGGAAATTTCGGAAGTCTCTCCCCGATTCCCGCCTCGTCAAACCAAAGGCTACTGCCTAAGGAAACACCTCGAAAAAAAGGATAACTCGCTCGCCCTCTAAAGTTCGTCATCAACATGATGGACCTAGACAGCGATCGCCTCCCGTAGCATAATGTATACCGTCGAGGATCGTCATCTGACATGATGGTACGAGGTAGAAAAGTGCCGCCATGGTCACGAAAATCGATGAAACTGACGATCCGTCCATGCAAGGTTCCTTTGGGCTTCGATCGCTCACCCTTCGTTTAAATACGAGGCGGGCGTAGCCGAAGGACCCTCCAAAAGTAAATCAGAAGATGACTCGCTCGCCCTCTAAAGTTCGCCATCAACATGAAGAACCTAGGCCAGCGATGGCCTTCCCTTACACAACGTATACCGTCGAGGATCGTCATCTGACGTGATGGTCTGAGGTAGAAGAGTGTCGACATGGCTGTGGAGTATGATGGAACCGTTCTTTGTGCCCGTGCAAGGTCACTTTGGGCCACGATCGCTCACCCTTCGTTTAAATACGAGGCGGGCGTAGCCTGAGGGCCCTCCAAAACACATCTGTGGACACGTTCACCCGCCCTCAAAGGTCCACAACGTATACCGTCGAGGGTCGCCATCTTAATGGCGGTCCGAGGTATAAAAGTGCTAAGAAGCCACGGTCGTGGAGTCGATTAATCCGACGACGCCCCGCGCAAGGAATCCTCCAGACCAAGATCGCACGCCCTTCGTTTAAATACGAGGCGAGGCGCAACCTACGGAGGACCCTCATAATTAAGTGAGTCGCGAGAACTTAGCCATCAGACGGAATGTCGCTCGCGCACAAGAAACGGTCGTGGAGGTCGGTCCATCGAACTCCGCGATCGTGCACAGTTCCTCTAGACCGAGATGGACGGCCTTCCTCGAGAAATCTGCAAAATTGAAGACCGCTCACTCAACGATTTATATTCGTCCCCTTACTTTCACTAAGTGAACAAAAATAAGGGGGAAGGACGGAGCTAAGTATACGACGATCATCCCTATTCAATTACATATGGAGATCGGCATTTTTCAGATGTATGTGCAGCGATCGATTTTGTTGTAAAAGTTATCTATGTGAGTTTATCGATTCACTTGGAGCTATACACGCAACAATCTCTCCTCACGCATTTGTACAAAGTCATGCAAAGACTCAGAAAAGCAATCATTCAAGCAATAAATCGAAGAAACAAATGTTCATTTCATTACTTGGAATATCAGAGCACAAACACGGTCGCCCAAAGGCCTAAGTACAACAAAGCTACAAAATTACAAAGCTAAGACAAAATAAGGACGTAGAGCCTCAGGCTGGCCCTGCCTGGCCTTCGCCTTCAACCACTGGATCGGCCCGCGACCCTTCGCCAGCTTCTGGAGCTGCCTCCCCGTCCTCCGGGGCATTTTGATGAACAAGATTTTCGGGAGTCGGGTACCAGCTCAGGTCTACGCCGATTTCCGAGAGGTCCAAGATCGGCACAGAAAAGGCAGGATGAAGAGGGTGCTCCAGCGCGTATGCCTTGAAGTTTTCAGCAAGAGGGCCGACCTCTAGCCCTCCCTTATTAGCAGCACGGAGCGAGTCAGCGAACGCCATGTAATAGGCAAACTCACTGACGAACTCCACGTTGAGAAAGGGATCGGCCTCGGTCGCCTCCAGCTTCCCTTTCAACTCCTCAACCGCCTGTTGCGCACCTTGAAGCTCGGACTCTTTAGCGGCAGTCTCTCCCCTTGACGACGCCATCTTGCTAGTCAGCCGAGCAACAGTCACCTTCATCTGATCAGCCTCCTTCTGAGAGGCCGCGTAGGACCGACGGGCATCTGTCATCTGGTCCCGAAGTCGGTCGACCGTCGCCCGGGCTCGCTCGGAATCCTGTCTCTCCAGCTCAAGATCCTGACTTGCCCGCTTAGCCGCGTCCAGGGAGTCCTTCTCCATAGCCACGGTCCTGTCAGCAAACTCGGAGTTCTGTTTCCGAGCGGCCTCGAGGTCCGCTTGAAGACGAGAAGTAGAAGGACGCCCTTCGAATTCCTTCACAGCCTGGGAAGCCATCGTCACCGCCTAGAGGGAGAGAGCGAAAGCAGCCTGCATCGTGTTCCCGGATCGCTGGAGAGTGATCGCATCCAAGTCGGTCGTCCAGGCCTTCGGAAAAGCAGAAACAGCCCGGTTGACGTATTGCAGGACATCACAGGCCTCGCGAGGAGATCGGCTCACGAGGAAATACAATACCAGCGGCGGGCAAGCTGGGTTAGTGCTGCGGATCCTGCATCAAGAATGGAAGAGTTAGCACATCTCCTACGCAAGTGACACAATTCAGCAAGACAAACAAAGTTTACCTCTCGGATTTCTTAGGGTCGCGGCCGAAGTACGGTTTCTCGCGAGGGGTCTCGGCCTCGGCGATCGCCATCGCTTGCAAGAAAGCCGACGAAGGCGTAGGCTCATCCGCCAAAGGGATCGCGGAGAGCGGAGGCGCGGCGATCGGCGGCTCACCCACAGGGACAGAGACTTGGGACTCCCCCGACCTCTGTCTCTTGCGGTTCAGCCGGAGTCCCTCCTCCCGAACCTCCTCCCCCGCAGCGATCGTCTCAACGTGAGGCCCCACCTACGGAATAAGAGGTAGCGCCACCTAGGGCTGTAAACGGACCGAATTATACTGAACTATGGTACGTTTGAGTATACGTTTGAAAATGTCGAACCTTAGCTTCGAACACGTTTGAAAGTGTCGAATCTTAGAATTTAACGTTTGGGTATACGTTTGAACACCTCAAACCGAGCCGAACTTCTGCGAATCGAGCCGAACTGTTTGACTAAGCGTTTCAAATTTTTTACGAGTGACTGAATTAAATGGTTGAGAGTTGCTGAGATATGAAAAAATGAGATAAATGGTGATAAATTTGTATCTTTATCAGATTTTCAACATAGGTTTATATCATATATAAGGCATGAAACAAAAATATTGCATGAAGCATCCACAAATTGGACTAGGGCTGTTTTTTTGCTTAAATAGACTGATAGAATTAGTTGGGCTGGAGGAGAGTTATTTTTAATGGTTTCTGCTACAGTAACCGAGCCAAGCCGAACCGTTTGGTCCGGTTTGCGAACCCCAAATATTAGGGTTTGGCTCTAAGTTTGAGGGGTTGAATCGAGCCTCGGAGCGAGCTTTTTCGAGTCGAATATCTCAAACCGGATCGAGCTTCCAGGTTCGTTTACAGCCCTAGCACCACCGGAGGTACTCGAGACGACTTCTTCTGGCGCAGACGACTCAAAACTCCGGGGTTCGACATGGCTATCTCCGGTGGAGGCTCTAAGAAGCGAGGGAAGTGGACCTCTGCAATAAGAAACAATCAAACAACGGTTAGACACATTCTTCAAACAGGACGATCGCCAAGCAAAGGAGATCGTAGAAAGTCATACCTGGGACCGAAAGATGTCGCGGAAAACGGAATAACCGAGCAGACAGCCAATGGCTCTCTTTGTTAATCCAGCGAGCGTCTAAATCGTTGTCCGGAAGACTGCGAATCCGTTCCGAGACGACCATAAAATCGAAAGGTAGCTCATCGGCCGCCGGAATATGGAAACCTGCAAAAGGAAGACCAAATTATATCAGTTCAGAACATATCCGAACAAAGGGAGAGTCAAAACCCTTACTCGGATTCCTCTCCTGAAAGCCTGTGGGAATGTCCAGCTCGCCCGTAGGATTGTCGCTCGCAGATGCCTTCCATGCACCGCCGACCCAGAACCACTTCGCCGGATTGCCACGCACCTTATTCGGGACCCCAAGGATCACCCGACCGGATCGGCCTTGGATATTATAGCCTCCGACGGACCCCTTCTGAACTGTCAGCTTGAACAAGTGGTTCATTTCCAATGGCGAAGGAAGGCGGTACAGTCAATGACCGCCGAACAAGGTGAGGGCACAGACAATCTGGAGCCAGGCGTTCGGCGTTAGCTGAAGCGGCGCCACGTTCCAATCAACCAGCAAATGGGAGACGGCGAAAGACAGAGGGAACCGCAGTCCAGCCTCCATGATTGCCTCATTCACGGCGACCATACCCTACGGAGGTTGGTCGGCTCGTTTGTTCTCGGCCGGCGCAAAAAGATCCACATCTGAGGGGATATGATACCTCGCCCTCCAGAAGGCCAGGTCCTTCCTGGTCGCCGAGCTCCTGATCTGGCCAAGGGACCACGGAGAGCGCTGCGCGGCCCGAAACAGCGACCGCTTCGCGGATTGATAGGGATGAGCGATCGAGTACTCCCGGTAATCGAACTCGGGGCACGGACCGGCCAACCTCTCCATGATGTCTGCAAAGGCCAAATAGGCTTGGCCAAAAGCACTCTGCTGCTCCCAATACGCCCTCACCACCGAATCCTTCTCTGCCAGCAAACGTTTCTGCTCAGCCGCCGCCTCCCTAGAAGCGTCGGCCTCATTGAATAATGCCTCGACTTCCACGGTATTAATACCAGTGCGGATAGCCTCGGCGGCCATCTCCATATGGAATTCCGCGGAGGATCCTCCCCGTACAGTCGAAGTCCCGGCGGCAGAGGCGATGTCCTTTCCAGACGATGAAGGTACTCCAGACATTTTCGAAAAGAAGAGGAGAAAAGGAGTGTTTTCTTACCGAGGGTTGAGTCGATCGACGATCGGCAGTCAAAGCTTCAGAAAATTCTTCGGAAATATTCTTCTTCTCCAATGAAATCGCATAAGGTTCTTGACACTGTAACCCAACACCTTTTTATAGGAGATGGAAGGGGCTTCCGTGCAAATAAGGAGAATCTTGGGGGCCGGAGTGCAACCGTCGCAATTAATGCCTCCCTTGAAACCCGCGTACGCGTCGTTTCAAGGATACGCCAGACGAGGAGTCATAACTAACCGTCGGTCTCCACCAACAGGAGCCTGACACGTGCCCCGAAGACTTTTCCACGACTGCTCTCATTTCCCACTCATTTCAGCGACCGACCTGGTCGTCCATATTCAAAACCAATCCGCTCAAAGACGATCGCCAGTCCCGTAAAACGCTGAGTCACTCGTCAAAGTTAAGCGATCATAAGTAGAACCACCTCACCCCACATTTCAAACATCGGAGCGAGCTTGGGGGCAATTGTTGTGCGGCGATTTATACGCCACGACGACGATCGGTATAGGGGCCGAGCGACCAAGTTCGCGACCAAATGAGCTACGGCGAACTTGTCAAAACGAAGATAACAGTCTGCCTTCAAGTATCTAGTGATCGACTCCCAAGGCGATCGCCTTTTAGCACCTAGCGATCGATTATGGTGCCCGACCAAGGGCGACTGGCCTGTGCCATGAACAAAGCCATCGTCCATCAAAGTCTACAAAGACTGGATCACGAAGCAAAGCACCCATGTGCAGATCCGCGAAAGGCGCCGCAGAACATGGATCGTTGACTCCAGCCCATCAGCAGCTGTCAGTGATGAGGACGGCCTCACCTACCGACAGACCCGCCGAAAGGTCCTAAGTAGGGCCTCCCAAGACAGCGACTCAGACGCATGTTGGCCTCTCATTGGTTCGTACTCCTAGCAGCCAGCAATTCCTGTGGACTTTAAGGATACCAACCCATGTGCTAAAGACGATCACCTGCTTATTATAATACAACGGAGGCGATCGCCCAGCAACTCCCAGTGCTATAAATAGAGAACCTCCAGCAAGTGGAGAAAGTTTACCCTCACGACAGAAAAACGTTCAGACGTCCCTCTCCGAAAATACAGACATACGCACACACTTTCAGACTCTCGGCTTCCTCTCTTGAATCTATCTCAGGATTTCTCTCTCAGCACCTCCTAACCAAAAGACAGTCGGCAGAGGCAAGAACTCCCTACAGTTCAGATTCGAAGAGACTCGCAAGTCCAGGAGCTCAGGCATTCAGCTAATACACACTGTGAGAGCCGTCGATTTCTCACAGTCGTCACATCACTCCACCGTTGTTATAAGAACTCACAGAGCATCATATCTGGTTCTTCCAGCAATCTTCACGCTCAATATCTAATATAACTAGGGTCTTTACACTCATTGTAATTGTACTCTAACATTAATATTTGTACTCCCAAGTATATGTATTAATAACATGTCGCGAGAGCATTCAAGCCCGGGACTAACAACCCCGACAAATCTTATATTATTTACTTTCCCACGGACGTGCTCTCGCATTTGTTTGTTACTCGACCATTCGAGCAATATCATCTCCGGATAATATTTTGGGTAACAACACACCCTATAGACGACATTTCTTGTTGTGGTAGATTTGTTGTCCTCTTTGTCGCCCATCAAGATTTTGAGACCCTTTGGATGAGTAACCCTTGACAAAGCCACATATAGTTGACCGTGATAAAAAAACTGATTTTCATAGAAATAGTCCAACGTGAGTCAAAGATTGACCTTGGCTCTTATTTATGGTCATTGCAAATGACACAACCAAGGGATATTGCCTTCTTGTGAATTTGACTGGTAGTCTCGAATCAGAAGGTGTCAACGACATTCTAGGAATTAGTGCTCGATGTCCTGCGTTACTTCCTGTTAAAATCTCAGCTTCAATGACATAGTTCCCAAGCTTTGTCACGACCATTCTTGTACCATTGCATAGTCCAATCGAATGGTCGACATTTCGTAGCAACATCACCGGAGTACCTACTTTCAAATTAAGTTCATGGTTTGGAACCCCTAAAGATCTGATTTCATTCAAAAATTCAGTTGTGTGAAGTGCATTTATGACATCAGTTGTCTTGTTTGAATGACATAGTTCGTCCGAACTTAAATATAAGCATCCATCTCCAGATAATTGTGCGTTCATGTACTAATTCACTTCATCAATGACGTCTAGTGTAGGTGCCAAAATCGCCCTTTCTTTCAAGTAAGATGAATCTTCAGTGTAAATGCCAGAGGATGAATATGTGCTCTCAACAATTGATGGGATAGGATCCTCGAAGTCTTGTATCAAAAAATCATGAGGAATGTAGAAAAATATTATTATCCTGAAATTTAGAAATTGTAGTAACTTACCGCAAAGTTTCCCTATGACAATGTTGGTGTTTGTCTCAAAAATCTGCAAAGCTTTTAAGCACAAATCTCAAATTTGGAAATTCTTCTTTCGGATCTTCATATATGAGAGTTCATCCACAAATGTTGATCATGAAGGGTGCATCAGTTGTTGGATATGGCATATCATTTAAGGCAACAAAAAATTTAGACATTCTATATAGTTTTCCTTCTTGCAGCATGGGCCTGTTTTTCGAAACCCATGGTTTTTTTATTTGAGCATGGATCCTGTCTCCCTATAAATAAAAAGAATTACACAGTGTTGCATCAAGTAAATGAGAGACATCTTTATATATGGAAAATGGAATCACAATGTAATAGAATCTTAATGTTTACATCGTGAAATATGCATTCAACTGTTTTTATGTCTCTCCCAGCAAAATCAGCACATCATATGATCTGACCAGACGTAATCTCATGCTCCATCCGAAATTTCTAGGTTCCAGATCTCTTATACTGCTCCAAATCGGCATGTTGTCTATCTTTTGTAAATATATTTCTATGGTGATCGTTTCTGCAACTATAGGAAGAATGGAATGGAGCTGATGTATATTTCTTGGTTGGGGGCTCCTTTTATACTGTTTTCCATTTTAATATGCCTGTTATAAGGTAGTTTTATGTTAGTGACTAAAGTAGTGGACAATATGGTTGTTGTGGATAGGAAGACATAAACAATTTTTTGTTAAACCACCACTCCTAATAAAACCGCCAATTCTAGTGGGGCAGTTTTTTGATAAACCGTCATTGCAACTACTATACAATAATCTGCTAGTGAAAAATGTGGCTGTGATAATTTATTGTAATCAAGTTCTATATTTTTTATCTTTAAATTTATTGCTTTTATTAATTTTTTATTTAATTTTTTTGCGACGGTCTTATTCATAAAACCACCATTAGACTTACTATACACTAACTATAATTTGGGCGGGAAATTCCGTATTATTATCTTCAAATTTATTATTTTTATTATTTTTTTCTTTAATTTTTTTGCAACGATTTTATTAAAAACCCCGCCATTACACCTATTTTTTTTTAATTTTTTTGCAACGATTTTATTAAAAAAACCGCCATTATACTTATTAAATTTGGGCGGGAAATCTCCTTCCCAAATGACTATATTCTTTTAATATATAAAGATTTAAGATGCATCGGGTCTTTAGTCAGAAAAAAAAAGATGTAATGGGTCTGCGTGCTACTTCTCACACTTCATCTGCCACATGCATGTTGTAGTATTTCAATTGCTTATTCCTCATGCTTCGATTGACATATAATAAATAAATAAATTATAGTTTGCAGGATTTGACTCCAATTGACATAAAATATCTAAACGACATACACATGTTTTCACCACCTGGCAAATCTACTAGATGATAGAGACATGCAACAACTTTATGATGTTACTTAAGTCCTACATATCAAAATAGATGATAATAAAAATTCAAAAAAAATCATTATATCATATATCTATCAAAATAATTCAAAATCCTATTTAAAATTGAATCCTAGTTCTACGTAAATTATAATGCATATACAAAATAAAAAAGAATGATCCTGTATTTTTCATATGAATATTATTCTTTTTCTCAATGCCTATAGTTGTTATCCACAAAGTACATAATTTTTTCTTAGTTCATCTCAATATATTTTTGTTTGTTTTGAAATTTCTTCTCAAAAGAGAATAATTAGAATCTAAACATATAAATATAATAAGTTATATTTTTTAAGAAAATATAAATTGAGTTAAATTATTAAAATTAAATTCCGTTATATAAGACAAACAAAGTAATATTTGATGGGTGATATAATCTACTATATGAGAATAAGAAACATATATTAAATACTTATCATGTTACTATTTTTTACAAATATATTCATAAAAATGTAATTAAGTTATTTTAAATAAGCATATAAATTATTAGAATTATTTTTTCGAGGATAAAGTTAAGTATTCTTAAAATTGATTGGATAATTATTTCTATCTTAAAGGTTCAGCTGTTTAAAAATAAAATTCACATGAGAAAATACAGAAATTATATAATTGTGTTACTGCAAGAATAATTCATTTGGATGAGAGTTAATTTTTGTTTGTTTTATTTTTTATTATATTTTGATTGATACTCATTCTATTCTCATTTAATTCATGCTCTAGCATTTATATATACTTTGCATATTTAATTATATTAAATTTCATAATTGTTATTTATAAAAAAATTAATACTCCCTCTGTCCCAGTCAAAGGTTGACAGAGGGTGTATATTTGGTGTATTTTAGGTAATGATTGGTATAAGTAATGATGATTAAATGTATGGTGGAGATTAAAAAGTAAAAAGTATTGATAATAAATGCGTGGTGGAGATTAAAAAGTAAAAAGTGATTGTTTGATTTGATTGTAAAAAGTGATATATGTAAACTTACTAAATGAACTACTTTTTTATAGAAATGTAAACCTTTGAGCGAGACGGTTAATCAACTCCTTCAAAGAAGGAAAAGCTTAGTGGACAACTTAATTATTAAACCTTTCTTGTATGAAAATAGAGAATATTTGATTGCGTAATTGTAACATTATTTAATTTTGTGTGACAATATGCAAATTTGTACTATTTTATCGCAAATTATGTCCTAGGATTATATATATTTTATATTAATTTATACATTTATCAATTTATAAATTTTCAAATATATGTTCCTAAATTATATACAAGTGATTAATTTAATAAATAGCGTATGAATAAGAAATAATCTTGAGAGAATAAAAATTAATTTAATTAATTTTTGGTTAATGGACAATTATTTTGGGGAAATGACATGGTTGATTTACCCATAAAATAATAACTTTAATTATATACCCAAAAATAATTTTGACCCAAATCACCCAATATACCGTTAAACCCTAAATAAAGCACTCTTTTTCTCTCGTTTTTCTCTGTATCGATCTCCCTCCCTAAACCGTCACCTCCAACCTTCCCTCCCCCCTCCATGTCTTCCCCAGACCCCGGTGATAGGGCCGGCCCTGAGGGCAAGCAATACAAGCCATTGCTTGGGGCATCCATCTCTTGGGGGCAATTTTTTTTGAAAAAAACTAGGTATATATTGAAAAAAAAATTAAAAACTAAGTCTAATATTTGAAGTTAAAAATTAAATTTAGCATAAAGAATATTTAAACCTTAAAGGAGACATGTTTTAATTAGCAAATAAAAATGGGGGCATATTTAATTTTAAAAAAAGGAACATATTTGATCCATCCTTTAAAAAAAATATTTGGGTCTCTATTATATAAAAATCAGGTAAAATACACATTCAAACCTATATCGCAAAGACCGTGAACTACAATGACTGAAGGGAGAGGAAACGCGTCATTAGTAACACCGACACAATTATCCTGAAGCTTTTCAACCAACACGCTGATCCACATTATGTTCTTATGTTCTCTGTAATTCTTATAACTTATATATTTATAAATATAGTTTACAAGGGTTGTCTATCTAATTGAATTGGTGTTGTATTACTTTTTTTGCATCATGTTACGTGTGTGTGTGTATATATATATATATCATATAACCCTAAATTCATATTGTTTATAATAAGTTTAATGTGAACATTTTGTTATTAAAAGTAGAATTTACCAAAAACTTTTAATTTTCTTGTTTAATTCGAACGAGAATCATGCCTCCAAAAAAAAAAGCAAGCATGTGAAGCTCAAAATAGGAAGAAAAGAAAAGAATTTCTAAAGCATGGTTTTGTGTCTGACATTGATGGGAATATTCTGTGTCTTGAGTTAAGGATTATAAGAGAATGCTTACCTATAGAAGTAAAGAAGATGACCGATATGTTGAACTTTTTGAAGAACATGGAAGGCTGCTATCTTACTGCAATAATTGCTTATAAAATATTGTTAACAATTCCGATTACAGTGGCTTCAGCAGAACGGAGTTTTTTAAAATTGAAGTTGATTAAGTCGTATCTCGATTCTAATATGTCACAAGAACGATTGAATGGGTTGGCTATGTTATCAATCGAGAAGGAGATGCTAGCAAATTCTAACTTTGAAGGCTTGATTAATGATTTTGCTAGTAAAAATACGAGAAGAATAATTTTTAAGTCGTCAGTTTTATTTTATTAGGTACTTCAGTAAGTTTTATGGACCTTGATTTTATTATGTAATGAGTATTCTGTGTTGAGAGTTTAGTATCATTTTTATGTATTTTTACTGTCTCTGAGGTATTGTTTTGTTTCTTCTTATTTCTATGTCAAACAAAAATTTGTGAGGCAAATTTTTTTGAGATGGCATGGGGCATCTCAAAACTCGTGGCAGTCCGCCCTTGAAGTCCTGCATTTTTTCTCTCGATGGTCAAGGTCCGTCGTTCTACGCACGGTCATGAACGGAGGTACTTGCAGTACAGATTTTAACGGCCAACAACAGCAATTTTCTTTCCCTTCACCCGTCGGCGGAATCCTGTCGGACCTGATAGCCCAGATCCACAGATTCGATTTGATCGGAAAGATATCTCTCGCCGAATTTCAGCAGCATAATCAAGGGTTGGGATTTTATCTCCGGAATGTCAAGCTGAGGCCTAGTAGTTACCAGCATGCATCTCGAATATCTCCACTCTCAACCGTGGTGTTTTAAGTGTATTGGGTCTGACTCGCATGGACGCGCATTTTTTCTTTACAGAACTGTTTTGTTTTCCAAGTTCGGTGATATCAATTTTTTCCACAACTGATTTGTTCTCTCTCTTTTTTCGTTTAAATTTAGATTGAATTTTGGGCTATTTGGTTAACTGTTATTTTGGGATTTTTGTTCCATTGTTTGGTTCTGGATTATAACGGAATAAAACAAAATGACTCACTAAACTGGCTGCACTTCTTTTTCTCATGAAGTACTAGTCATTCCATGCAATTCTCGATGCAATTTTCATTTTGGATCATCCTAAAGCTTATCCGTGTTTAGACAGGGGTAAGATCACAGACATCCGATCCCCCTTACTCGCTTCATGGAGCGGTTGAGGCATTGAGGTAATGTTGTTGTTGTGTTATTTTGGGATTTTTGGGTTTGATTATCTTGCAACTTTGATATCGACTTCAATTTTAATAATATCCAGATATGTTGTTATCATATGATATATCAGAATACATGTCGGTAATCTAAATTACCACTAGGTAATTTTGTTATTAAGTAAGTCGGGGGTGACTGGATGTGGTCGGTGACGGTGAAAATATCAGCCGATATGTTGTTACCATATGGTAATTTAGAATACATATCGGTAATCTGAATTACCAGTGAGTAATTATGTTAACTGTGATGACTGGTAACACACGGTGATGGTCAAAATACTATTTTTAATATTTAAAAAAAAATTCAAGAGCAACTGGGGTGGTCGACCGGCCAGAAAAAAATTCTGGCGGTGGCCGGCCGGCGGCGACTGGTGGTCGCTGGTCATCGGTCAGCTATCGGCAGTTGGCCGACCGCGGTGGTCGTCCGGCCGGGTGGTCAGCCATCAGTCAACTTATGTAAAATACTCTCTTAGATTTTTAAATTAAAAATAAGGGCATAAATAGAATATTCAAAAAATATTATTTATGTATGTGTATTGAGTATAAAAAGAGTTGGTTTTAGGCAGTAAAATTAAATTTATTGGATTTTGGTCATTCCCCATTATTTTAATCATCTTAAGATTTTAATCATTCAAAAAATTAGTATATTCGTGTACGTCAATACATAAACGATTTGATTGTGTTATTACAACAATAATTAATACATAATTCGGTAATTCGATTTGATTGTATCTTAAATGATGTGCATTTCGGTATTTTGGCACAACCTATACCCTAACATTTATACGTAAGTTGGTAATTTAATATCTAGATTATATAATTACTGATTTTACTAAGTTCCAAAGCTATCTTCCTAATACTATATTGGCAAAAAATACCTCAATCACCTAAAAGAAGCCCAAATATTATCAAGGCCCAACAAAGTTGGCCCAAGCCTAAAGCAGAGCCAGGTGCTATAAAATATAGTGAGTGGGCTCAAACCGTGAAAAGCCCGCTCACAAAAATTCTAGGGGCAGCCCAGGAATACTGTTGGGCCGCGGTCCAGCATCCTGCCTACATGAGCATAAAAATACGCGAGGCGCGACTTGCGATTCGACTCGTGAGGTTTGTATTATGAAGTGGTTAAATGAATTAATATGGACTACTCATAACAACAAGTTGCATCAAGTTAAGTTTGCTTGGTCTGGAGTAGTTATAGGATGGACGACCTCGTGGAAAGTTTTCAGGGGTGCGCGCCAGATTCATGGATGAGTGATTTATTTCCACAAATGAATCAATTCTCAGGATAATGTAATGGCACGATATTGCTAATATACTTATACCCAACTCGATAATAATATCATTGAAGCAAAAATTATTTTCGAGAATAATTATTTGGTTCCATGCATGATTTACTGTCTCCAGCCTATGAATGAAGCCACAACATGCAGTTAAAATATTGCAAATAAATCACATCTCAAAAACATGCTTTTTGTAAATAAAAGACACTTTCTTTGAAATATTTGTTTTTATCAAGATAGACCATTTTATGTAGGCGAACCACTAATGTGAAAATATGACTCAACTTGGGATCACATAATCAGGAAAGGAGGGAGGGGGTGGGGGTCTAAAGAGGTTCTAGGACCCTCCAGCTGATGGAGGCTCTCCTATGAAATAAATGAAGGTATATGTGGTTGTCCGACCTTCGCAACCTCCATAGATCTGGTTCCTCTCGGATAAATATCCTGCTTCCACCACTGTATATAATTATCTAGGGCTTTTGCAACAACACATAAGCACCGCAAGCCTTGTGTAATTGAGTCCTTAAAAAATTTATCTGGAGGTAAATTTTCTTTAGATTCTGTTTTTAATCCTCTTATGATATTTAATATTTACTAGCAACACTACATCACCAGAAACATCCACATTGCATGTTCAGTTGGAGAAGTATGTTTGTAGGAAAGGAGGCTGCAGTAGTTTTGGCATGGGTTATGCACAAATTCATCCATTCTTCTGGCATTAATGGGAAAGGTACAGGTAGTTAAGTAGAGACTAATATCATTTGATAATTTGCAGTTTCTTCCAGTCCTCAATTATTTGAACATTGTAAGATAGTTTGATTATTGTTGATTTGATTGTATAAATGAATATTTTGATTTTTCCAATTTGTTGTGCACCACACTGTAGGAAAAGGGTTAGGATCAACGGCGTATCCAACAATGGACCGAGGGGTGGGAGGGGAGGCCAAGCTTAAAAATTCTTACCATATTATTTTTTATTTTTTATTTTATTTTTCAATAGTAAATTCTAATTATTTTCCTCAAATGGGGGAGCCTGGGCCTAGGATGGCCCCCTATCTACACTAGTAGTTATGATGATCTTGTGTTCAACACAATATGCAAAGCGATGGAAAAACTATCATGATTGTGGAGTTGATCAAGTTTTTTAATGCGAAACAATGTATATTGAAGGTGTTCTTGCTAGAAACGACTGATCGGGTAGTAATTATTAATGATGTCCAGGTGTTATTTCAACCAACTTGTTTTTTTTTTGCTAGCATATGACAATCTTTTGTTTATTTTGTCTTTGATTACGAGCAGTGTCAGATAGCTTCTAAAGAGATACCAAAAGCTGATTTCAGGAAGTTCTTGACCAAGCCCCAAGCACTAGAAGATCGAGGGCCGAGCAATGGCTAAACCGAGGCTAAAATATGTCAAATTGAGATCGAGGGTAACTCAACCGAGCCACCGGACTGAGGTCTGACCGATGCCAAGGGAAAATGACCAACTCCTGGGCATGTTTTGCCCTGTTTTTAGTATTTTTGGGTCAAAATATAAATAAATGTTTGACCAACTATTTTCGAACATATCTTCGATTTTTAGATTCTTAAGAGAGAGACTCTTTCCGTCTCTAGTTTTATCTCCATTTTTTCCTCTTCTCATAAACCCTAATATTCTAGATCTAGATTGCAATTGCAATTCCTTTTGAGTTCCTAGTTTGAGTTGGTAGTAATTGCATTTTTCTTCTTCAATTCCTAGTCTATTGCAAGGTATGAATTCAAATTTTACTTTCAATTTCAAGCATTCAAGTAATTTTACATATTTTTGCACTTCAATTGATTTCAATTACTCTCTCCATTTCTCTATGGAACTTGCTTTATTTCTTGTTTTTTCCTCTATTTTTGATTTCCCTTTTAATGAATTGCTAGAACCCTATTTCTAGGGATTAAGAAAAATTGACCTAATTCACCTAGGGTTTAGGAGGATTAGCAATTGAATAGATCTAATTTGGGGGAATTATCTTGATTAACCTCATTTTGGGAGAATTGACCCCCAAGGGCAATATGCCTCAAATTTTCCCAAATTAAAATTAGGTATAATTCGAGAGACATCATTCAGGCGAGAACCGATTGTTGATTCCGGCTAAATTTTTAGTAGGATTGGGGTAATTCCCATCTCTTTAGGCCTTTAATTGCATATTCCTTCGTTATTCTTGCACTTTAATGTGTTTGTTTAATTGCTTTAGTGATAGTTTTTACTTGCTTTCTTTAATTTCGCACTTTGCTGCTTTCGTCAATTTTGCACTTTACATGCTTACATTAATTCCGTATCTACTTTATTTACTTGCTTTGTTTAATTTCGCATGTTTTACTTTCCTTTACTTGCTTACATTTACTTTCTTGTCTTGCGTTTTTATTTTCTACTTGCTTTCCTTACTTTTTCGTATTGAATTTATATTTCTTAGTGATAATCAATCTCAAATCAATGACAGGAGTTAGTTTTCTATTTAGCACACATCTTCATTCTTTCGCATTATTATTTATTGATGCCTCCCTTTAAACTTCTTTGAGAGATCGACCCAAGTTGATTTACCACCACTGCAAGCCGACCCTGTTCTCTTACAAGCGAGAATTTAGTCCTGTAAATAAATGTTGGCATAATTTCAGGAAAACTTTAACAAGTGCTTGTGGATAAATTTTGTAAAAAATATATTTACCGTCGCTTCAGTTTTCTTTCATTTCCAGAATTTCTCATTCATGATCTTTATTTCTATTTTGCTCGGGTTTATACTTTGTACATATTTGCTCTTATTTTCCTTGATTTGACCTTTTATCTTGTGTTATTGTGCGAAGTCAATCATTAAAGGCATAATGGATATGTCAAATTGGTGGGACACCTTCTCCGAGCAAAGACCAAACAGTTGATTATCAAAGTATGTTGCTATGTTTAACCACATTAAAAGCCCATTGAGAAAGGCCCTACTTATAATTCTAGTCACCCAACCCCCTCCGGAACCTTATATGCATAATCAATTTACCATGCCATATTTGGAGCTAATCCCAACATTTTGGGGTATAATCCTTCACCAGCTCCAAACTACTTCTCTTATCCCGCTCCACCGAATTATGAGCCGAACAATTACTATCAACCATCTCCAAGTCGGTACAACTATAATTATCAAATCAATGATCTCCACCTCAAAGCTAAAATGGTTATCCTTCATAGTCAAATAAATACTAGACGCCACATTCCTCCTATGATTATGAGTTAAATTCTTATTACCCGATCTACTCTTCAACCCATGATTTGTCACATTCCAACAATGTTGCTCCTTCTCCTCTGCACGTCGATAATCACTAATGGGAAGTTCAACCAAGTGCACCAACGTCATATGGTCCTTATCAGTAAAATGGTGAATTTTTTACCAATCGAGAGAACCTCCGCCTTACCTCAACAAGTCGCATGTGAACTTTCCTTTTCAAACGGGAGGCACACCTTCTTACGAGAACCTAGTGGAAGCTTGCATGCACAAATTGAAGAGCATTTGGATGTATCTTGCCGAAATATATCTGAATTCCCTAAAAGGACTATAAATATGTATGATCCGTATCTTAAAAGGTGGGGTCACAAGGATGAAACATATATTGAGGAGATTACAGATTCTTATCCAACGACGACAATGTGGGTAATAAGTGTAACATCCTCAAAGACAAAATGGAACATCACACGTCGTAGACCCTTCTCACAAGGATCTACCAGACTATACTTCAAAAAGACAAATCAACGTTTGACCGATTGGGTAAAATTAAATAACATTACGGACAGATAAGGTCGAAACTCAAAATAACTGGAGAGGTGAGGTCAAACAACTAAACCAAAATCGAACAAAATTTCATTACAACACTTACCCACGCTGGGATCAAAATATATTGCAGCGGGAATGTGATACAACCCAACATTATAGAGAAACTCAACTCTCGATTGATTAGTATCGCAGCTTGTCATCTTCCATGCCGACCATGTGACTGCTCCAACGATCCAAAAAATACCTGAAATGCATAAAATGCATTTCCCCCATTTACGCGATTAGCAACTGGAATTTGCTAGTACAAATATTCCAGTTATACAAAATATACCATGCAGTCCATCATGAATCAAACAACAAGCATTGAAAGAGATACCCTAGAGGTTTTAAGATTTAGAAAACAAACTCAAATTCAGGAAAATAATCCGAATCATAGGGCTGGCGAAAACCTCCGGGGACACGCCGATTCAACTGTTTTTCAGCCTGCGAAGCACGTTTATATGCTTAAGCAACTGTCAATGGGTCAAACATGTTGAGAACATTCTGCAATTGGAGACGAAGACCACCAATATAGCGAGAAACTAACTGAAATGCTATATTGAAACTCAAATGAATTAGATAATCGCTTGATATATTCAGAGAAATCTTGTGTATTTCAACTCCTCCAAATACCTCTATTTAAAGCATATATTGACCTTTTTACTGTTGGTAAAGTTGTTCTCTTCAACGTTCGTTAAGTAACAAGAGTTACATACGTTAATGTCATACCGTGAAGTATTTGATCATTGTAACGTCCACAACACTAGTCCAGTAGCATCCAATAGCCTACAGCTTCTTCCCTTGCATACGTTAAGTCTGTTGATTGCGTATGTTATCATTTTCCTTAGATAGCCATTTGATTTGTTGACCTTCTAGATGTCATCAACGATCTAATTTTGAATTCAACATCAAATGCTTAGCGGTCGTTAACATGTATCCGTAGGTACGTTATTGTGTAGATGACCGTTCAATTTGTTGACTTTTTGGAGACTGCACAATGGTTCATTTTCGAACTTAGCGTATGTTACTCCAAAGCCTTAGTGTACGTTAAGCTTGTCTTGTAACGTAGTTTCTCCATCTACGTAACCTGCATGATTTTAATACTTTCCACAAATATAAAAGAGTGAGTTTTACGTACGTTAAGCTAACAACACATCATACCTTACCTTTGAGAATTTATTGATTCAACATAATGAGTGAAAATTTGAAATGTGTTAATGAGTGAGATCTTGTTAATAATTATTTTGTTTCTATGAACATCATCAAAATATATGTGATAAAAATATCGTTCCTGTAATATCCGCATTTTTTTCTTTCCGGTATTTTTATTTTTGGTGTATTTTTCGTTTCTAGTGACTCGCTTGTAACCGTATGAATATTTAAAGAATATTTAATACTGGACTTTTCATCATTCGAGCTTGTTTCGGACTCGTTTTACTCAATTCCGCGGTTATTGTCTTTTCCGTTGCTATTTGGTTCGATTCTCGAAATCGTTGTTCGGAGCCGCCGTTTCGTGGTTGCCGTAAATCCGTCTTATGTTATTATGCACGTTGTGAACTTTTTTTCCGTCTTTCGACCGTGTATCGTGTATTTCGGATGTTTGGGCCATTTTGTAATTTCCCAAAGTTAGGGGGTAATTACTATCGTTGTCGTTTTCCGAACCCTTGAGTAGTCGAAATCGTGTTTTCTTTTAGCACTAAGATTCGTCGTCTCGAACTCTATGTTTTCGTATCTTCTTGTTTTGGTAATCGTCGCGTTTTGTTTTTCGGTTCATTTGTTGCCTGGTTAAAGTGGCTTGTCATCCGAGTCCTGGATGGACATTATGGTACATTAACCACGTTGTTGTTACGTACGTAATGGTGTTCAGAAAATTGGGCAGTGGGTTCTGCCGATGCATTACGTACGTAAGTCTGGAAGGCTTACGTACGTTAAGAAGCTAACGTGTTAGCTGTCCAGGGCTAACGTACGTAACCAGGCTGGTTTTAAATACCCAGGAGTTGACCGATTTCGGCCATTTTTATTTTTCCTTCCTCCTCTCTGATCCTAGGGGTTTCCGAGCGATTTCCAGGTGATTTGAAGCCTTGTAACTTCAAGCCATCATCTTTCTCGAGTTTTTGGTGCGTATTAACAACATCTACGCGTGTTCTTCATCTCCGATCCGAGGTAAACACTTAGAATCTTATTTCGGGGAATTTGGGGATTTTTGATCTAATGTCTGATTCGTTCCGTATTGTTGATTAATCCATGATGTATGTGATTAATCTTAGTGGTATTCATGTTTTACCTACGAGTTCATGGTATTTGTGAAATCGAGAGGGTTCAGTTGCGATCCGGCCTCGTTTTTGTTTTGTACGAATTTACATGAATCGTAGGTGGGTTTCCGGGTGTATTCCATTTCTGTAATATTTTAGAAATGGTTGGGATTGTATTCTTCGAATCGTTAGGTTCGGTTTTTTCGCTTCCTAGTGATCGTGGTTGTTCTCCGTTCTGTTTCGTTGTTAATCACTCAAGGCAAGTATTCTTGGAAACCTTTATGCTTAACATGAAATGGTGATTTATCATATGTGTGTGCTTTGCTCACTCCGGGAGGGTCCGATAGGGCCTCGGGGGAATCCGTGACTTCACTCTAGATTCACGAGCTTGTTCGCTAGCCAGTTCGGGAGGGTCCTTAGAGGCCTCGAATGAGATCAGTGGTTTCGCCCCGGTCCCAGGCGATGCCTGTGCGTGATTTGTTTTCTGATTATGGCCAGTTCGGGAGGGTCCTTTGAGGCCTCGAATGGAACCAGTGGTTTCGCCCCTGTCCTAGGCAATTTGGTTATTTGACTGTTTGTTTTCCGAAAAAAAACATGTCTGATTTTGTTTTTTGAATAAATTGATGCATGTAGTATGAAATATATAAGCGAATGGTTTGCCTTGATTACTTATACTAGCGTAATTGCTAACCCTTTGGGGACCCATTTTGGGGAAATTCTTGTTATGAATTTCAGGTGGCATTCAGCCGGTCGAGCAGGCACTGGAGCAGTATGAGGATGATGGTTGGGGATGTTGACGTGTGCAATAGAGTCCCTTATTTCCGTTGTCCATTTTGATGCATTGTTCTCCAAACTTGTGAACTTATAGATAGTACTCGTGAGTACTTAAACACTTTTGAATTGGGATATGTTTTGTATGTTAAATCGTATTTGTGAATTTGAGTGATGTCCTATTTACCGGTTGTACCAGGTGATTCATTTAATTATTGTTGTAGTGTTGTGTGTTTCTCGCTAACCGAGATGGTTAGACGAGCGGTATTTTTTATTTAGCCAGATGGATTCCACGGAGGGGTCCACGACGCTGTAATATACCCTGAATATCTTGGTGGTGTTATAGAAAATGGTATCAGAGCGCTATATTTATGGATATGCCGAGGATTCGTGATTACATGTCTGGATTCGCCTACATCACCTTAAAGGACTATCAGAGTAGAGCTCTTTCTTATGATATATCCTTGATGGCCAGTGAGGCGGCTCGAGAAAGTAAGAAATGGAAATCCGTCGGTAGCTTTTCGGGTCACAAGGGTGGAGTTCAGCAGAAATCTCAGTCTGCAAATATTCCTGCGGGCGGTTCAGATCGTTTTTCTGGGGGCTTTTGAGATACTGCCAGTGCCTCCACTCGTGATGTCAGATGTTTCAACTGTGGCAAGCCGCGCCATAGGAACCGGGAGTGCCCTCATCCGTCGTTGACTTGTCATACTTGTGGTCAGTCGGGCCACAAGGCTTCTTTTTGTGAGCATTTAGGGCATACTCTTGGTGCCCAGGCTTCTTTTCTAGCGCCTAAGGATCCGAGTGTGAACCAGGGGTCGTTCGCTCCACAGATTCTGTAGAATATTGACCGAGGGAGAGGTTGGGGTCAGCCCGCTAGAGGGGGAGTTTCTAGTGTCGGCTCTGCTCATCCGCGTGTTTATGAGATGGGGGGCCCGATGATCCAATGGCTACCGTGGCTACAGGTACCGTTCATATTCATTCTCATCCTGTCAGTGTGTTTTTCGATTATGGTGCTACGCATTCATTTATCTCTCTGGAGTGTGCGTGCCGTCTGAGTCTTGACTGTTCGTCGTCTTGTGAACCTTTCATCATTAAACTTCCTAGCGGTGATAGGATCGTTGATGATCGGGAGATCTGAGATTGTTCTGTGATCATTTGTGAGAGGGCTTGGCTCTCTAATCTTATTGTTGTGAATATTGAGGGTGAGAATTTGATTCTCGGGGATGATTGGCTCGAGCGGCATGGTGCGATCATGAACAACTGCACGAAAATCATCACCATGTTAGCCGAGGATGGCACCGAGCACTCTTTCGCGGGGCGAAAGAGGGGAAACCAGAAGTTCGTAATTAATGCCTTGAAGGCGATGAGACTCCTGCCGAAGGGGTTTACTGGTTATTGGTGCTACGCCTTGAAGGTGGAGGATGATGGGGTCAAGTTTTCATCGATTCCAGTCCTTAGTGAGTTCCCTGATGTCTTTCCTGACGAGTTACCGGGGTTTCCACCGGACCGTGAGGTTGAGTTCGCTATCGAGTTAGAGCCGGGTGCGGCTCCGATTTCGAAAGTGCCGTATCGTATGGCACCTTCAGAGATGGCCTAGTTGAAGAAGCAGTTGAGTGATCTTATTGAGTCGGGGTATATTCGACCCAGCGCTTCGACTTTGGGCGCACCGGTCCTGTTTGTGCGGAAGAAGGATGGTTCACTGTGTTTATGTATCGACTATCGCGAGCTAAACAAAGTGACCATAAAAAACAAGTATCCCTTGCCGATTGATGACTTGTTTGATCCATTGCAGGGAGCTGCGATATTCTCGAAGATCGACTTGAGAACAGGGTACTATCAGCTTCGGGTGAAGGAGTCCGATGTTCCGAAAACAGCTTTTTGGACGAGATACGGACATTATGAGTTTGTGGTTATGCCCTTCGGGTTAACTAACACACCGGCAGTGTTCATGCAGTTGATGAACAAGGTCTTCATCGAGTATTTGGATAAGTGTGTCGTCATCTTCATTGACGATATCCTTATCTATTCGAAGAATGAGGAGGAGCATGCACATCATCTGCGTGTGGTGTTAGACATTTTGAGGACCAAGCGACTCTATGCGAAGTTCTCAAAATGTGAGTTCTGGTTGAAGGAAGTGATGTTTCTGGGTCACGTGATTTCAGCTGAGGGGGTCCATGTGGATCCACAGAAGATTGAGGCAGTACTGGATTGAACACCGCCTAAGAATGTGAAGGAGGTCCATAGTTTCTTGGGTTTGGCTGGCTACTATCGTAGGTTCGTCGAGGGGTTTTCGAAACTAGCTCGGCCACTTACACAGTTGCTTCAGAAATCTGAGAAATTCATCTGAAATGACGAAAGACAGTCGAGTTTTGAGGTGCTGAAAAGCCGTTTGACTTCAGCCCCGATTCTAGCGTTGCCATCTGGCAACAAGGGTTTTGCTGTTTATTACGATGCTTCGGGTCAGGGTCTTGGGTTCGTATTAATGCAGCACGACAAAACTATTGCGTATGCGTCGATACAGTTGAGGTCGTATGAGCTCAACTACCCTACTCACGACTTGGAGTTAGCGGCAGTCGTTTTTGCGCTCAAGATATGGCGTCATTATCTTTTTAGCGCTACATGTTGGATTTTTACCGATCATAAAAGTATGAAGTACATACCCACTCAGCGGGAGTTGAATATGAGGCAGAGGAGGTGGTTGGAGTTGATTTGTGACCTCGAAATCCTTTATCATCCGGGCAAGGCGAACATCGTGGCAGACGCCTTGAGTCGGAAACCGATTACGTTGCGGACGCTTGAGATACTTACGTCTCAATCTGTGCTTCAGCGTGATTTGATCGAATTGGGTGTTGAGATTTTGTTTCCAGAAGCTGTTGGGCAACTTTGTTCTTTAGAGATTTCATCGTTGCTGATGGATGACATTAAACTGAAGCAGTTGAAGGATCCGATGATTATTCAAATTCGAGAAAATGTTCTTAAAGGGAAGTCTCCTGGATTTGTGATTCACGAGGATGGTGTGTTGAGATTCCAGAGTCGGCTTTGTGTACCGAACGACTTAGAATTGAGGCAGAGTAGTTTGCGTGAGGCCCATGCTACGCCTTACTTGGTTCATCCTGGTTCGAGTAAGATGTACAAGTACCTAAGGATGAAATTTTGGTGGAACGATATTAAGGAGGAGGCCGCGCAGTTTGCAGCGAGATGTTTGACTTGCCAATAGGTCAAAATCGAGCATCAGCAAGCAACCGAGTTATTGCAGTCGCTTCCCGTTCCAGAATGGAAATGGGAAGATATTTCGATGGACTTCATCATGAGCTTGTCGAGATCGAAGTCTGTTATGAACATGGTTTGGGTGATTGAAATGATTGGATCAATTCTATTTATTGATTGGATCGATATATATTTATACGCTATATCCATTTATTTAGTATTTATTGGATGAATGCTTTTGAATGGGGATGTGGTTCATGGACTTAGTTTTGAACCGTTCGCTTTTATTTGATTGGGTTGTAAATGCCATTTTGAGACTATTTATTTTCCTAGAATTATTTGTATCTAGGATACAATTTTTCAAATATAAAATTTATATATAATGACGAAGACCGGAGGAAGATCCATTCGAGAAGACGAAGATTCAAGACCGAAGACTTGTAATTAGATTACGAAGTTTTTGATTCTAGGAACGGTCCATGAACTACATGTTGGTAGCAACTAGGTTGTGAATATTTATTCATATGGTATGAATGCACAAACGCGCTTAAATGAATTAATGTGCAAAGTGTAACATTAATCGCGAAAATTCACTCACGACAAATTATTAAGTTTAAAAGGTTTCAAGGTTTTCCTTCTCTCCATCGAGCTTTCGGAAAATTGAAATCCAAGCCGGATGTGCTATGCTTCCGAGTTATCAGGGTAGTCGTTCTTGGAGGATGGATACTGGGAGCGCATTGGATGCCTTCATTTGGAGCAAATTTTATTCCTAGAAACCTGTTCGAATGCTGGATAAGATTCAATTGTGAAACTGATTTGCGTCGATGGTATAAACTTAACTTGTTCACGAATCATAGAAACCGTATAGGTTGATGGGAGTGAACAAGGGTAAAAAGAAGATCGAATCATCCATTAGATGGGTTGGTGTTGGACACCACTTTATGAAAATTAATAGACTAGAAACATGTTCGGTTGCCCTCTATTAAAATTTTTAAAGAACTCGATCACCACTATGAAGTAGAGCGAACGATACTTCCGGATTTCACATGGGAGTGTGTTATTCCGATAAAAATAGTGGGAGCTGGGTTAAAGAATATAAAAGACCTTAATTCTATACTCAGATCATAATTGAACGAGTCACTAATTAATCTGTCGTACTTAATGCAGACATAACTCTCAATATGACTATGAACCCGCTCGAAATTCTACTCGAAAAGAACACCTTAATCGGACCTAACTTTGTGGATTGGCTCCGCAATCTGATGATAGTCCTCAGTATAGAGGCACGAGGATACGTCTTGGAGACGGACATTCCGGCGCCTCCGGTGCGGATAAGAGCCAATCAGGAATATTGAAAACCACGAAAAGTGGGTTAAGGATGACATAAAAGTCCGTGCTTACATGATGACTTCTATGTCTAATTAGCTTCAGAGAGCTCATGAGAAAATGACTTCTGCTAGGCAGATTTTATCTCACTTAACCGAGCTTTATGGTGAGCACAGTCGAACTGCTAGATATCAAATATCCAAGCAACTGTTCGGTGCAAAGATGAAGGAAGGCGAGAAGGTTGGGGACCACGTCCTCAAGATGATATCTATGATCGAGAGATTGGAGGCTCTTGATTTTAAGATGGATACTTCTCTTCAGACCGACCTTATCCTACAGTCTCTCCCTGATTCCTTCTCACAGTTTGTAATGAATTTCAACTGCAATGAGATTGCGTGCAACTTAGCAGGCTTAATGAACAAACTTGTGACCGCTCAGTCTTAGATGAAGACTCCGCGGATGAAGGAGTCTGCCCTTCTGATTTCTTCAGGACCTCGTAGGTCTAAGAATAAGAAGAAAAAGACCAAGAAGTGGACGGGACCACAAGTCAAGGACCTTAAGGGAAAGGGCAAGGCCCCGATGGTTCCGAAAAACGAGAAGAAGAAGGACGCATGTCTCAAATGCGGTGAGCTGGGCCACTGGGCTAGATATTGTCCGATTCTTCATGGTGCTTCAGGTACAGAACTTTTAGTTTTGGAAACAAATTGTTCTGCTACTGTATACTGGATTCTGGTTCTAGTTCTCATATTTGTACCATGAATCAGGATCTGGAACAAAGTAGGATGCTTGGAGCTGGGGAAGTGATGATCACTGTGGGAAGCGGACATAGTGTCGAGGCAACTTACATGTAATACCCGGTTGTAATTCATTTATTATCATTCAGTAATTACCAATCAGTAATGGTCACTCAGTAATTTCTCACTCACTAATAATCACTCATCATTCATGATTCATTCATTTGTTTTCATCGTTGGCATTTTGTAACCGTGTATCAGTTGCCGATCGTCATTCATCTCTGATTGAGAGTCGAGATGAGAGTATTATCATAATCATCGTGAATATAGTCTTGTGTTGGAAGTATCATCTATCACGTGTTATTAGACTTATTTACAATCATACAAGTATTGTACGTCGGATCATTCACCGTTTGTAACGAGTAGACGGAGTTGTCGGATTTTTGTCACTTCCAGCAGCGAGTTACGGCCGTAACTATTCAGGCATTACGGCCGTAACATGCATTCGTTGGCTCAAGGTGATTTTGGACGAAGGTGAGTTACATCCATAAGGATTGTCAGATACGGCCGTAACAGGCGTTCGTTGATTTCAGGCCAGTTCGGACGAATGGGACTTATGGCCGTAAGGGTTGCGGCATACGGCCATAAGATGAGGCTGGTACGACCATAAGGCTTGGCCAGTTATGGCCGTACGATGCAGACAGGGTGCCCAGGCAGTTTTGACGAAGGCTTCTTACGCCCGTAAGTTTGGCCGGGTACGGCCGTATCGGGCGAGTTACGCCCGTAAGGCGTGCGGGTACAGCCGTATGGCTGTCGGCAGGTGTTTTGGATGAGGGCAAGTTACGCCCGTAAGACAGGTGCGGGTACGGTCGTATGACTGTCGGCAGATTGTGGACGAAGCCGAGTTATGGCCATACGAGATGGTTGGTTACGGCCGTAAGGCCGTTGACTTGGGATGTTGCGGCCGTAAGTAGGCCGAGTTACGGCCGTAACATTCGGCGGTTTATATAGGACTTGGACGGGACTTTGAGTTCATTTTCTCATTTCTTCACCTTGTATCCGAGAGAGAGGGCTAGAGGGAGAGATTTTTCATCATCAATCACTTGGGTGTTCGGTTTTCATCATCTTCATTCGTTTGGGAAGCTTGGATAGTCGATCTAACGCGTATTCTTCGGATCAAAGTGTTTAGATCTTCAAAGGTAATATTCTTCAAACATATTGGATTTTGATTTTGTGTTGAGATATGATGTTTTGGACATTATAATCATGTTGTATGAAGAGATGTACGTATGATTATGAGTGTGTATGAATATTCATTGGATTATTGAAAGGTTGTTCAAGAACACTTTGAATATTGAGTTGGATTTGGGGGTTTTCGATTAGTTGTTGTTGTAATCACGAATTTGGACATTCATATTGGATTATTGATAGTATTGAAGATGTTTTGTTGGTTTGGAACACTTCT
Source organism: Orobanche coerulescens (assembly GCA_033398695.1). Lineage (NCBI taxonomy): Eukaryota > Viridiplantae > Streptophyta > Magnoliopsida > Lamiales > Orobanchaceae > Orobanche > Orobanche coerulescens. The sequence goes on along the minus strand of CM065814.1, from coordinate 18,174,531 downwards.
TGGGGATTTGATATTGGTATAGTTAAGGTTTGGTTGTAAACAATCGGAGATTGGTCACAACGTGTTTGATATAATGCCCCAATGAGTTTGGTTTAGTCGTATCGACGTTTTGAGTTAGTTATACTCGTGTTTGATTCGTATTTTGAATGGATTGTTGGTAATTGTGTTATTCAAGGTTGTTCGAGCAACCGACATCTCATTTAGGACGTTGTTCGTGGAAGGACATTTCTCACCGGTGTTGAGTAAGTTAATTCTTACTCGGTTAAAAGGATATTCATTCCTTTTGTTGTTGTTCATTCATAATCATAACTCATTCATAATGTATTAACCGTATTGAGACTTGTAATTGTCGAATAATCACTTCATTCACGAGGAACGACGGTTCCAATCATTTCATTGAGCTATCATTCACTTCACTATGATTTTCATCTCGGTGAGTCATTCTTGACTATGTCGGATTATTATTCATTGATATTCATTTTGGTCATTCTCGTTCATATGACCTTCTGGGTTCATATTGCGTGGCCGGGTGCGGATGTGTGGAATTTTTAGTCGAGCACACGATAGTCATGTGTTGCGTTCACCGATACATTGGACTGTGCACACGGTAACACTTACCTCCGTGAGACTAATTAGGTACAAGGACGGGTGTGCCCGGGCACTCGTCTTGTACACTTGCACAGAATATTATGGGCATACTATGATGCTCCTCTTCAGCTTAAATTCATAACTAAGGATATTTCATAATTGAGATATATCATGATTGTGTATATTCAACCCTTGAGGATTGTTGTTCTGTGTAACTGACCCCGTTGGGGGATACTGTTTTCAGGTCATGGCAAGGAAAAAGCACGGGAAGAGAACTTTGTCGGCGAGGAGTCCCAGTGATACTAGTAGAGGGCCCCAGTCCTTTTAGTCATTCTTGCTTTTCTTCATTTGTATTTCCGCTGCAAATTCCGTTTGGGATGTTTATTTATTCAGGGTGATGTATTTTATCTTCATATAAAATATACTAGTATTCTGTATTGTCCTTGTGTTTTGTACTTAAGCTCCTCATCGGAGTATTTGGTAATATAATGTGGTTCGGTACTATAATTATATTATTTAATTCATTAGTTTTCATTCTCCTGGTGGGTCCCAGTCGGGGGTCCACGGCACTGTAATATCCGCCAAGTTTGGGGTGTTACAGAGTTGGTATCGGAGCATGGTTTTGAATACTAGCTTCCGAGTCATGTCTCATTTGAAATCATCGTCATCGGACTAGTATGATTGGACTTTCGCGTCACGTGTGACCTGTGCAAATGGCGAGCCCCTCAGACCAAGAACTGTAAGACTTCTAACGCCGTGGTATAATTTCTGGCAATAATCATTCATTCATAATTCATCAGTTAACAATCCTCAAACATCATTTTCATTTTGATCAGGTTGATCATGTTAACTCATTAATCACTCAGTTCATTTTATTACTTAGTTGTTGATCTTGAAGATCATATCATTAATCTTGTTAACTTGTTCAAGATAATCATTTCAAGAATATCATCAGATAATCATGTCACCTCAGTTAATCACTCATGTAATCACTATGTTAGAGCGCGTATGCTCATTTTCATCATTTCATGACGTAATCATAACGTGATATTCATGCGAGAGATATAATTATCATGTGACTTTCCTACTTCAGTATGGAGAGAGCAGGCAGAGGACGTGGGGGACGAGGCCGTGGTGCGGGCTGAAACCTGAGAGCTCGTGTGAATACACGTGCGAATGCTAGGAATAATGCTAATTCATCGAGCAGTGATGCTGCCACTCATTCACCTGGACGTAATCATTCACTATCAGGGAGTCGTACCCGGGACACGGCTCAGTCAGAAGGTATTCGGGTTGATCCACTCGCTTTTATGCAGGGCGTGATGGCCCAAATGACTCAGATGGCACAACTGATGGAGACAGTGCATAACTCAGCTACTCAAAATCAACCGGCTCCTCCACCGCCACCTCAGAGGCAAGAGAGGGGTGTGAGCAGTATCATTGGCGACATCTCTCGCCAAAGGCCACCTACTTTTGAGGGTTCGTCTGAACCGGCAGATATTGTTCACTGGCTCGAACATTTCGAGAAGTTATTTGCTATGGTAGAGTGTCCCGAAGGATACAAAGTTTCAGTTGCGGCTTACTATCAGGGTAAGAGCGCTCATTCATGGTGGTTATCCTTGAAACCCACCGACGGATCATGTACTTGGGATCAATTCAGGACTCTCATGATGGAGAGGTATTATCCGGCCCCACTCAGAGAGGCCAAGTTATCAGAATTACTCACTCCCGACCCCTCAACGGAAGATGATGTTCTCGCCATCGCCGAGAAATTCTAGGAACTTCTTCCTTTCGCCTCATCTATCATTCACTCCGAGGCGGATAAGATTAAGTATTTCAGCAAGAGGCTGAAACCCCACATGCGGATGTAGTTACTTAATCATAATTGCACCACTTTGGCCGAATTCATTGAGAAAGCTCTTACTTATGAGCTTACTGCTAAGGAGATTGCTAAGCAGCAACCTTCATCTGCTAGCAAGAAGTCAAAGAATCGTAATCAGTCTGAAGGTGGTCAGACAACCTTCAAGAAGCCTCATGCGGGCTCTACTTTCTCTGAGCAACCTCTTGTGGTGCCAAGACCGGCGGAATCGCAGTCCTGAGCGGCCAGTTCGGCCATCACCTGTTTCAACTGTGGGGAACTTGGTCATGTCAGCACCAAGTGTCCGAGGCGGACTATCACATGCCATAACTGTGGGATTGCTGGGCATAAGACCCGTTTTTGCCGAAGGGACTCCAAACCTACTCAGGCGTCATCTCAGGCCCCGAAGCAGTCAGCTGTTCATAATCAGGCCACTCAGTCTGCGTCGTTCAAGACGACAGGAGCGAATAAAGGTGGAGCCTATAGCCATCAGACGGGAGCATCCGGTGCTGGGACTAGCAAGCCCCGAATTTATGAGATGAAGAGGACCGATGATCTGGAGGCCCGGACGATCTCAGGTACACTCGATATTCTATCTCAACCTGTGTGTACCCTTTTTGATACTGGTGCATCGCATTCATTCATTTCCGAGTCATGTTTGAGTAGGCTACGTCTGGGTAGTGCTACTAGTTGTGAGCCGTATGTCATTGGTCTACCTGATGGTAGAAGAAAGGTTATATCCGACCAAGTGCGTCCCCGTGGGGAGCACCATTGTTGTTTGTCAAGAAGAATGATGGTTCGTTTTGCTTGTGTATTGATTATCGGGAGTTGAACATGGTGACGATCAAGAATAAGTATCCTCTACCCCGTATTGATGACCTCTTAGATCAACTTCAAGGAGCTTCAGTATTTTCCAAGATCGACTTGAGATCTGGATATCATCAGTTGCGAATTCGAGAGTCGGATATCGCAAGGACAGCGTTTCGTACACGCTATGGTCATTATGAGTTCGTGGTAATGCCGTTTGGGTTAACTAATGCACCTGCGGTAGTCATGGAGTTAATGAATTGGGTTTTCATCGACTTTTTGGATCAGTTTGTGGTTGTCTTCATTGATAACATTTTGATTTATTCTCGTGACCGAGAGGAGCACGAGGTTCACCTTCATCAGGTTCTCGACGTGTTGAGACGGGAGCAACTCTATCGAAAGTTTTCCAAATGTGAGTTCTGGATGTCCGAAGTGACGTTTCTCGGACATGTAATTTCATCAGATGGTGTGCGTGTTGATCCTCAGAAGACGGAGTTTATCCGAGATTGGTTACCTCCGAAGAATGTTAAGGAAATCCGAAGCTTTCTCGGATTAGCCGGTTATTATCGGCGGTTTGTGGAAGGATTTTCTAAAATCGCTCAACCAATGACGAACCTTTTGAGAAAGGATAAGAAATACGCGTGGTCCGATGCGTGTCAGCGGAGTTTTGAGGAACTCAATATCCGGTTAATTTCAGCACCTGTCCTTTCCTTTCTACAAGGGACGGAGGGATTCGTGGTTTATAGTGATGCGTTCGGACACGGTCTCGGATGTGTATTAATGCAGAATGGGAAGGTTATTGCCTATGCTTCATGGCAATGGAGGCCTTACGAGGTTAATTATCCGACCCACGACCTGGATCTAGCAGCCGTGGTTTTTGCGTTGAAGATTTGGCGTCATTACCTTTATGGCGTCACCTGTCAGATATTCACCGATCATAAGAGTTTGAAGTATATATTTACTCAGAAGGAGTTAAATATGTGACAGAGGCGGTGGTTGGAACTAATCAAAGATTATGATATCGAGATCCTGTACCACCCGGGTAAGGCAAACGTGGTTGCCGATGCCTTGAGTCGTAAGTCCGTTCAGGAGCAAATGCTTACTCGTTTGACAGTTCAGAAGGAGCTTCAGCAGGAATTTCTTAGATCCGAGATTGAGGTCTGGCTTCAGCGAGTGCAAGGGAAACTTTGCATGTTAGAGATTTCATCGCCACTTGAGGAGGCAATCAGAGCGAATCAGGGTTCAGACCCATCATTGTTGCACATCCGTGAAGATGTGGCTCAGGGGAAAGCCCCTGGATTTGTGGTCCATGAGGATGGACTATTGCGATTCAAGAATCGGTTATGCGTACCGGCGAATGACGAGTTGAAAAACTCAATTTTGAGAGAAGCTCATGCTACCCCTTACTCCATTCATACGGGGTCTAGCAAGATGTACAAAGACTTGAAACAAAATTACTGGTGGAGTAATATGAAGCTAGAAGTCGCGGAATTTGTTTCGAGATGTTTGACCTGTCAACAAGTCAAGATAGAACATCAGCGACCGGCAGGTATGCTGAAGCCGCTCCCTATTCCAGAGTGGAAGTGGGAAGATATTTCTATGGACTTCATCACGAGTTTGCCGACGAGTCGTCGTGGCATGAATATAATTTGGGTGATTGTGGACCGCTTAACTAAATCAGTTCATTTCCTTGAGATTAAGGATACGTGGGGTCCCGAGAGACTTGCCCAGTTATTCATCAAAGAGATAGTGAGACTGCAGGGTACTCCTAAAAGTATCGTTTCCGATCGTGACGGACGGTTTGTGTCTCATTTTTGGAAATCAGTTCATCGTGCTATGGGGACTCAGCTTAATCTCAGTACAGCTTTTCATCCTCAGTCCGACGGACAATCAGAGAGGACTATTCAGACTTTGGAGGACATGTTGAGGGCATGTGTTCTCGATTGGAAAGATGATTGGGAAGCCCAACTACCGTTGATTGAGTTCACGTACAATAATAGTTGGCATGCTTCGACTAAGATGGCACCTTACGAGGACTTGTACGGTCGTCGTTGTCGATCTCCTTTGTGTTGGGATGACTTATCAGAATCAATCGGCACCGAGCCCGATATGCTTATAGCCGCCCGTGAGAAGGTAGCTTTGATCAGGAGTCGTTTGTTGACCGCTCAGAGTCGACAGAAATCATATGCAGATAATCGTCATCGACCACTAGAGTTCGAGACAGGTGACCACGTGTTGGTCAAGGTATCCCCGAGTCGAGGTATTTTCCGATTCGGAAAATGGGGGAAGTTGAGTCCGAGATTCATCGGACCGTTTGAGATTTTGGATCGAGTAGGCAGTCTGACATATCGATTGGCTTTACCTCCGGCGTTGAGCCGAATTCATAATGTGTTTCACGTCTCTCAATTATGGAAGTATGTTTCCGACTCGAGTCACATACTTCAATTCGAAGAAATCGAGAACGCGGATGATCATTCGTATGAGGGGCGTCCTATACGAGTTTTAGAGTGGTGAATCAAACAGTTGAGGAACAAGACGATTCCTTTGGTCAAGATTCAGTGGTCTAGACACGGAGTCGAAGAGTCTACTTGGGAAACCGAGGATAGTATGCGGGAGAGTTATCCCGAGTTGTTTGACCCTTAGTTTCGAGGACGAAACTCTTTTAAAGGGGGGGTATGTAATACCCGGTTGTAATTCATTCATTATCATTCAGTAATTATCAATCAGCAATGGTCACTCAGTAATTTCTCACTCATTAATAATCATTCCTCATTCACGTGTTATTCGACTTATTTACAATCATACAAGTATTTTACGTCGGATCATTCACCGTTTGTAACGAGTAGACGGAGTTGTCGGATTTTTGTCACTTCCAGCAGCGAGTTACGGCCATAACTATTCAGGCATTATAGCCGTAACATGCATTCTTTGGCTCAAGGTGATTTTAGACGAAGGTGAGTTACGGCCGTAAGGATTGTCGGATACGGACGTAACAGGCGTTCGTTGATTTCAGGCCAGTTCGGATGAATGGGACTTACGGCCGTAAAGGTTGCAGCATACGGCCGTAAGATGAGGCTGGTACGGCCGTAAGGCTTGGTCGGTTACGGCCGTATGATGCAGACAAGGTGCCCAGGCAGTTTTGACGAAGGCTTATTACGCCCGTAAGTTTGGCCAGGTACGGTCGTATCGGGTGAGTTACGCCCGTAAGGCGTGCGGGTACAGCCGTATGGCTGTCGGCAGGTGTTTTGGACGAGGGCGAGTTACGCCCGTAAGACAGGTGCGGGTACGGCCGTATGACTATCGGCAGATTCTGTACGAATCCGAGTTATGGCCGTACGAGATGGTTGGTTACGGCCGTAAGGCCGTTGACTTGGGATGTTGCGGCCGTAAGTAGGCCGAGTTACGGCCGTAACATTCGGCGGTTTATATAGGACTTGGACGGGACTTTGAGTTCATTTTCTCATTTCTTCACCTTGTATCCGAGAGAGAGGGCTAGAGGGAGTGATTTTTCATCATCAATCACTTGGGTGTTCGGTTTTCATCATCTTCATTCGTTTGGGAAGCTTGGATAGTCGATCTAACGCGTATTCTTCGGATCAAAGTGTTTAGATCTTCAAAGGTAATATTCTTCAAACATCTTGGATTTCGATTTTGTGTTGAGATTTGATGTCTTGGACGTTATAATCATGTTGTATGAAGAGATGTACATATGATTATGAGTGTGTATGAATATTCATTGGATTATTGAAAGGTTGTTCAAGAACACTTTGAATATTGAGTTGGATTTGGGGGTTTTCGATTAGATGTTGTTGTAATCACGAATTTGGACATTCATATTGGATTATTGATAGTATTGAAGATGTTTTGTTGGTTTGGAACACTTCTTGGGGATTTGATATTGGTATAGTTAAGGTTTGGTTGTAAACAATCGGAGATTGGTCACAACGTGTTTGATATATTGCCCCAATGAGTTTGGTTTAGTCGTATCGACGTTTTGAGTTAGTTATACTCGTGTTTGATTCGTATGTTGAATGGATTGTTGGTAATTGTGTTATTCAAGGTTGTTCGAGCGACCGACATCTCATTTAGGATGTTGTTCGTGGAAGGACATTTGTCACCGGTTTTGAGTAAGTTAATTCTTACTCGGTTAAAAGGATATTCATTCCTTTTGTTGTTCATTCATAATCATAACTCATTAATAATGTATTAACCGTATTGAGACTTGTAATTATCGAATAATCACTTCATTCACGAGGAACGACGGTTCCAATCATTTCATTGAGCTATCATTCACTTCACTATGATTTTCATCTCGGTGAGTCATTCTTTACTTTGTCGGATTATTATTCATTGATATTCATTTTGGTCATTCTCATTCATATGACCTTCTGGGTTCATATTGCGTGGCCGGGTGCGGATGTTTGGAATTTTTAGTCGAGCACACGATAGTCATGTGTTGGGTTCACCGATACATTGGATTGTGCACACGGTAACGCTTACCTCCGTGAGACTAATTAGCTACAAGGACGGGTGTGTCCGGGCACTCGTCTTGTACACTTGCACAGAACATTACGGGCATACTATGATGCTCCTCTTCATCTTAAATTCATAACTAAGGATATTTCATAATTGAGATATATCATGATTGTGTATATTCAACCCTTGAGGATTGTTGTTACGTATCGATTCGCTGGGGGATACTGCTGTGTCATGGCAAGGAAAAAGCACGGGAAGAGAACGTTGTCGGCGAGGAGTCCCAGTGATACTAGTAGGGGGCCCCAGTCCTTTCAGTCATTCTTGTTTTTCTTCATTTGTATTTCCGCTACAAATTCCGTTTGGGATGTTTATTTATTCAGGGTGGTGTATTTTATCTTCATATAAAATATACTAGTATTCTGTATTGTCCTGGTGTATTGTACTTAAGCTCCTCATCGGAGTATTTTGTAATATAATGTGGTTCGGTACTACAATTATATTATTTAATTCATTAGTTTTCATTCTCCTGGTGGGTCCTAGCCGGGGGTCCACGACACTGTAATATCCGCCTAGTTTGGGGTGTTACATTACATAGGATCACTTCTTTTGGGTTTAGAATCCGGCTTTGTTTTGACTTTAGAAGATGTACTTGTTTTGCCCAAGGGGCATAAGAACATTGTATCCATTCCGGTCATGGATCGGAAAGGCTTTTTATTTTTCATTGGTGATGGTTCGTGCAAAATTTATTTTAGAAATAAACTCGTGGGTACTGCTACATTGTTAAATGGACTGTATCATCTAAACCTTAGTAACAAAGTCGTTGTGAATACTATGACTAGGAAGCATGGTATGGATGAAACTAATCAAGTTTTGAAATGGCATCTTAGACTTGGTCATGTTGGTCAGACCACGATTTACAAAATGGAAAAAGATGGACTTATGGGTCCATTGGGATCGGATCCCTTTCCTACTTGTGAATCTTGCCTCAAAGGCAAAATGACTAAGTCCCCATTCACAGGGACTTTTGAAAGAGCCGCTGATAAACTAGGATTAATCCATACCGACGTTTGTAGTGCTTTGGAAGCAGCACGTGATGGATATCAGTATTTCATTACGTTTACAGATGATCATACTAGGTATGGTTATGTATACTTAATGAAACATAAATCCGAGGCCTTTGAGAAATTCTAGGAATTTAAGGCCCTAGTCGAAAAATGGAATAGTATCACAACTAACACCTCAGTCGGACCGAGGTGGCGAGTATATGAGTGCTGAGTTTGACGAGTTCCTAAAGGAACATGGAATAGTATCACAACTAACACCTCCAGGTACTCCTCAGTTAAATGGTGTGTCAGAAAGAAGGAACCGGACCTTGTTGAACATGGTCCATTCCATGCTGGGCTATATTGACTTACCGATTTACCTATCTTGAACAGATGTCCTTCTAAATCCGTTCCTAAAACTCCACATGAGATGTGGGAGGGCAGGAAACCAAGTCTTAATCACATTAAGATTTGGGGATGTCCCACCTATGTCAAGAAGACTAAGGTGGAAAGGTTGGAAGCGAGGTCCGCGAAGGGACGTTTCATTGGATTCCCATATGGGATGATATGTTATCTATTCTACATGCCCGAAGATTGAAAGATCGTTGTTGCTTTTCAAGCACACTTCCTGGAAGATGAGTTCATTCAGGAAGGCGGAGCAGGTAGAAGTATTTCTTTGGAAGAATACAATGAAACACCTCATGAGACATCTATACAAGAAGTTGGAACCGAACCTTCTGAAACACAAGTACAACCACCTCGTAGGTCTAGTATGGTGTCTCATTTACCTGAGAGGTATGGCCTTGTGCACCTGGAGGAGCTGGGTCTCCATGAGGTTCCAGGTGATATCCAAGAGACCGACCCAACGACCTATGACCAAGCGATGGTAGATGTAGACTTCGCGAAATAGGGTGAAGCTATGGAAGCTGAGATAGACTCGATGCATGTTAATCAGGCCTGGACTCTAGTATACCACCCCAAGGGCATAATGCCTATTGGGAACAAGTGGATCTACAAAAGAAAGACTGATGGGGATGGCAAGGTTGTTGGGAAAACAAGAACCCTGTATCGAAACAGCCGGGATATCCAATCCCTGTATCGAATGGTATTTGATAAAGAGGTTTTGACATATATGCCAATCCGCATACAGTAAAGGAAACTGTATCGAAGCATTAAGGCATTATCCTGTATCGAAGACCTGCCTTGAATCAGCATATAGTGAAGCCCTTCAGTACAGCAAGAAGTCTTATAAAAGACCAAGTATGGAAACTGTCTCGAATCTCAAATACAGTTATCTTCCATACAGCTCACAACAGGACAAAGAAGGAATCTCCAGAAGTCAAGTCCCGTTGAATAAAGAAGTATTTAAATACTCAAGGATAAAGTATTTAAATACTGTCAGTCAACAGATCTTCAAATCCCGCTAAATCCGGATCGTGTTATAATCCCATTGGAACGAAATCTCACTCAAACGGATACATCTCAACGGATATATATTTCAGAGACTATATATATCACATCAAGATGCTGAAGATCAGTAACCCAAGCTATCGAAATTATTATCAGAGCAAAACATATCTCCAAAGCTTACTGCAACTCGGATCAAAAGAGATATACAGTGCTCATCATTACGAACAACACTTCATCACCAAAGCTCTTAAAGTCAAAGTTGTTGTTCACCATCTGTTCTATACTTTGAACAAACAAACTGGTGGACCGAGCAATCTGGCTTCTCCGAATCGTGTGTGAAGGATTTGCATTGACGAAGACGAAGCTAACTGTGTGAAGAAGCAAGTCAAAGCATTAGCTCAAAACCAATCTGTGTGAACGGTTGAAGCTAAGATCTTTATATCAATCTGTGTGAACGATATATTGATTGTGTGTTGTTATAATTATGTAGTTGTGTACGTAGTAATTATAATAAACTTTTTACTCCTGTGTGGAGGACCAGTGGACGTAGAGGGGTTTACCTCGAACCACTTTAAAGTACTGTGTTATTTACCTTCAGTTTTTACTGTTTTAATTACTGTGATTAATTAAGTATACTCTATACATTTAGTTGCTGTATCCACAACAACCTACTGTATTTAAGACTTCCGCTACACACTCAGATTTAAAATCCGTACAGTTTGTCGTTTAAACTATTTTCCAAACTGTATCCAGTATACTTAGTGGCCAACAGGTGGTATCAGAGCGGTTGATTCTAAAAAGAATCAGTCGTATTTTTAACCGAATCAGATCCAAAATCACTTATTTTCAAAACAGTCTCTTTCATTTCTGTATTATCACATGGATACTTCTATGATTAACAAAGTTCCTATGTTCTCTATTAACGAATTTGATGTCTGGAGAATTAGAATGGAGGCTCATCTTGCAGCAATGCACGAAGAGATGATTTTTGTTATACAGGATGGTCCTATCAAGATCATGAAGGTAAACACGACCGCAAGGATTGAAGGCCAAGCCCATGCGGAGATGCTCGAGAAGGATCGCGAGCAATGGACCACAGATGAAAGAAAGCGAGCAAACCTTGACAACGTAGCTAAGAACGCGTTATTTGTCACTCTTGACAAAGGCACGTTCTCAAAGGTAAAAAGCTGCAAAACAGCCAAAGAAATCTGGGATAAACTCAAGTTGATTTGTGAGGGAACTGATCTCTCAAAAGAAAACAAGATTTTTCAGCAATTTAAATCTTTCGAAATGAAACCAACTGAGACACTTGAGGAACTTGACCTCAGATTCACTGGTATTGTCGGTGAACTTGAAGTGTTGGGCAAAATTTATACCCAAAAGGAGAAGAATTTAAAAATTTTCAGATCTCTCCCAGCCCGATGGGACATTAAGACCACAGCTATGCGTGTATCTTGCAATCTTAATGAAATATCTACTTTTGATCTCTTCTCTGACCTCAAAGCTTTTGAGTATGATATTGACAAAAGAGAGAAAGCTGAAGAATCTCCTTCAAAAGTCACAACACTAGCCAGATCGAACTGGCCGACACAAAGATGCCCAAATCGTCGAAGCCTAGTCACAAGAATTCTCGGTGGACGACGACATCCCGTCTCAAGATGAAATGGCGCTTCTCATGCATAAATTCAAAAGTTCATCAAACGATCTGAAAGACTCCTACTGTGCCCAAACCTGTCCACAAGGTAAGTACCGAAACATCATCTGGTGATGCTAACCTGTGCTATAATTGCAGGAAACCAGGGCATTATGCAAATAAATGTCCTCATCCCAAAGTTCAAAGGTTGCCGGAGGCCGAGCAACAAGAGAGAGATTAAAGAAGACGTGCTTGGAAAGACAAGCTCAAGGCCCTGATTGGAGAATCAGAAGCCTCCCCCACACCATCTAAATCATCAGAATGTCTTCAAGTGGTCACTGAAAGTGATTCATCTGACGATGAGTTCGATGATAAAGCATATATGTGCTTTATGGCCAAAGACATTCCAGAAGGTGAAGACAGCGACGATGAGGACATTCTAGAGGAGGATACCTGGTACTTTGATAGTGTATGCTCTCGACACATGACCGGAGATAGGAGCAAGCTATCAGATTTTGTAGAAGGTCGCGGTCCAAAAGTTCGCTTCGGTGATAAATCTAAAGGAAGAACAAGAGGGAAAGGAAACCTACTTGTCGGAAAATTCAAAGTCACCGATGTTGCATATGTTGAAGGCTTACAGTATAATCTACTTAGTATTAGCCGATTACGTGATAAACAGCTTCTCGGTGAAGTTCTATATAGATCGTCAGAGAGTCAAAAACATCCAAACCAAGGAAGTTGTGCTTACAGAAGCAGATCGGGTAATATGTATATTCTCGATCGAAGCCTATGAGCTCCTCAATTCCATGCTTTGTTGCCAAAGGCACTGCAGATCTTAGCTGGTTATGGCACAAGAGGATGTCTCACGTCAACTTCAAGACAATCAACAAGCTCTCAAGACAGGGAATGGTTAGAGGTTTGCCAAATGTGTCATTCAAGAAGGACAGCGTCTGCGGACCATGTCAGAAAGGCAAGCAAATCAAGTCAACCCTAAAGAGCAAATCCTACCTTTCAACCCAAAGAGTGTTGGAAATGCTACACATGGATCTCTACGGTCCTGTAGACCTAGTAAGTTTGGGAGGTAAGAAATACTGCATGGTTGTTGTTGATGATTATTCCAGGTATGCTTGGACGATCTTTCTTAGCAAGAAGAAGGAAACAACATCAAAGTTGCCCGAGCTCCTGAGAAAGTTGCAAAATGAAAAGGCATCGAGTATTGTGTGCATTCGTTCCGACAGAGGTACAGAATTTACTAACCGCTTTATAGAGCAATACTGTTCGGAGAATGGAATACAGCACGAATACTCAGCTGCCCGTACACCCCAACAAAATGGTGTTGCCGAGCGAAAGAATATGACGTTGAAAGAAGCAACAAGGACAATGATTGCTGCAAGCAAATTGCCACAGCGTTTCTGGGGTGAAGGAACCAATACAGCATGCTACACTCAAAATCGCTGTATCGTCAACAAGCACCACAACAAAACAGCATATGAGGTATGGAACAACAAAACTCCGTTAGTTTCATATTTTCACATTTTTGGATGCAGGTGTTATATATTGAATAATGGGAAAGACCAACTTAGAACCTTTGATGAGAAATCAGATGAAGGAATATTCGTAGGATACTCCTCCGTCAGCAAAGCTTTCAGAATCTTTAATAAAAGGAAGCTGACGATCGAGGAATCAGTTCATGTAGTGTTTGACGAACCACACCATGACCCTACAGGAGTAGATGATGTCACTCAGAACATTCACCATCTATCTATCTTGGATCCTCCAATTCCCATAGAACCTATCGTTGATTTAGAAATCAACCCCGCACCTGTAAGAATCAATGTGGATGAAGCCGACGCTGTACAAGCTGAAGCTGTATCCACAGAATCTTTCGATACAGTACGGGATCCTGAATTAGAACCCGACCGAAGATGGTTGAGAGATCACCCGCAAGAGCTGATCATTGGAAACATAAATGCTGGTGTTTCTACTCGTAGGAGAATACAGAGTACACAAGGAAATGTACTTTGTGCAAAAGAAGAATCTGATGCTGAGATATCACAGTTTCCTGAATGGAAATATCAATCCGAGCTTAGAAGACTCAATATGTGCACTATCGCTGTATTCTTAGCCTAGTCCGAACCTGTTTCGACCATAGACGCTCTTAATAATTCTCATTGGATAACATCTATGGAAGAAGAGCTTAACGGTTTCGAAAGAAACAATGTATGGTATCTTGTACCCAGACCAACACATCAATCGGTTATAGGAACCAAATGGGTATTTCGAAACAAAAAGGATCGAAATGGACTTATCATAAGGAACAAATCTAGACTAGTCGCACAAGGCTATAGTCAGGAAGAAGGCATAGACTATGATGAAACCTTCGCCCCTGTAGCGAGACTAGAAGCCATCAGGATATTTCTAGCCTTTGCCGCCCATAAGAGTTTTATTGTATACCAAATGGACGTCAAAAGTGCTTTCCTGAATGGAGACCTTGCAGAAGAAGTTTATGTTGAATAACCACCAGGGTTTGCCAACACAGACGGTATCGACCTAGTTACAGGCTAAGGAAAGCGCTGTATGGACTTAAACAAGCCCCTAGAGCCTGGTACGAAACCCTGTCCCAGTATCTAACCAACAACGGATTTGAGAAAGGTGCTGTGGACAAGACCTTGTTCAAGATACAGGAAGGTGATGACCTTCTTATGGTGCAAATCTATGTGGATGATATTATTTTTGGTTCAACTAACCTTGCTTTATGTCAAAAGTTCTCTCATCTTATGCAAAGTAAATTTGAAATGAGTATGATGGGAAAACTTAGTTATTTTCTAGGTTTGCAGGTAAAGCAGATGCCTACAGGTATTTTCATCAACCAAGAAAAATACAGCAAGGAGCTTCTCAACAAATTTGGAATGAACACTCCCAAATCCTCGCCAAGCCCCATGAGCACTTCCGTGCAAATTAGTGCTGATGAAGCCGGAAAGCCGTTTGACCAATCACTCTACAGGAAGCTCATTGGTTCGCTCCTGTACCTAATGGCTAGCAGGCCCGATATCCAGTTTGATGTTGGAGTGTGTGCAAGATATCAAGTTGCACCTAAGGAATCACACTTCAATACAGCTAAACGAATCCTGAAGTACATTAAAGGAACAATGATGCAGACTATGGTATCCTAAGGAAGGCGGATTCGATTTAGTTGGATACTGACTCGGATCTCGTAGTCGCAAGCTAGATAGAAGAGTACAAGTGGAACTTGTCACTTTCTTGGACCTAGACTCGTTTCTTGGTTCAAGAAGAAGCAATTGGCTAATTCTCTTTCCACGGTGAATCAGTACTATGTCACTGGTAGTTCTTGTATGCATCCTTCGATGCAGAATGCTTGTCAGACTATGGAATCGATGCCAGAGAGACTCCAATCATGTGTGATAGCACGAGTGCAATTGCAATCACGCACAATCCTGTCCTGCACTCGCGCACTAAGCATATCAACATGAAGCATCACTTTATAAGGAATCATGTCGAGAACAAGGATGTTCGCCTTGAAAAAGTTCATACAGACGTTCAGCTGGCCGACATCTTCACCAAGCCGCTCGACACAGCAAGATTCAACATGCTCAGACAAGAATTGGGAATGCTACACCCAGACTCCCTGTAAGTGATTTACTGTTTTTACTCAACAAATTGAGGGGGAACGCTGTAAGACCCGAGAATACAGTATCCAACGTTAATTATTTGTACACTCAGAATCATAAATACAACACTGTAGCGAGCGAAGACATATGAATCCTACAGCTGACGTGTGCAATAATTAAGGGGGAATACCGTAGACCACGAATACAAAGATTAATCCTTAAGTTGTCAGATGGAATTTAAAACCTATATGTACCTTTTTGAGGGGAACGTGTATCGACGCGAAACAAAGACATACTATAGGATTACGATTCAGTATATATATAATATCATATTATTTCTTTTTAAAATGATTTTTGTCCACGTGCCCTGTTTTTATGTCAAGTGTCATGTACATTAAATGCCTTACACGACATCTGGACAACTGAATCTCAAAAGCCGCGATGTTTTAAATTGTTTATTGTTTTAAAACCGCCGTTTTAGGCATTTAGGGTGACACAAATGTCAGAAATGGGACCCGCTCATTTTTTAAACATTTTAATGGATTAGCGTACCAGTTACACTCAGTCCATCTTAACCGTTGATTTAAAAAACCGGTTCCCATCCCTTAAAATCTGACCATTCGGCCTCTGCTAAACCCTATTTCGCCGCCCAACTATAAAAGGACTGAATCTGCCATTAGAGACTCTTTACGTTTTCTGCAAATTCAAGAGTTCTCAAGCAAAAACAACCTACATACTTTTCTGCATTTTACTGCATATTTCGATTATTTTCTTGCACTTTTTCTTAAGAAATCATCAAATGGCTGGACAAACTTCTTCTCCTGCTCTGAAGAAAACTGCTAACATCATTGATGGCCGGATCTTTTCAAGATCTGTTATCATTGAGCGCATTCTGTCTGAAACCAACGACGCAGAACCCATGGAGTACATCATAACTCGGCTTCGTCAACAAGGCCTCTATCGCCTTGGAAGTCAGACCGCTGATAAGTACGATGCTCATCTGGTTGAGGAATTTTACCTCAATGTCGCCGTACGCTTTCTGTCATTGGCCCAAGGAGGTCATATTGCCGACATCACCGCTACAATCCAGGGAGTTGAGATCTGTATTGATAACGATCTGCTCCAGAACATCTACAGGCTACCCGCTGATGGCCTGACTATGGATCAACTTGAGACATTCGGGTCTCAAGAGCTAATTACTAAATTTTATGGACTGTTCACAGGCTCCAAAGTTGTCGACATGGTTCAGACTACATGTCACAAGAAAATTTTTTGTCTCTCATATGTATATCTTCATGATTTTTGCTGCACGATAATTGAGAATCGAACCGGTGCGTTCGAAATGTGTACCAACCTGAGGTTCAGGATGATGGTGGCTATTCTGACCTGTGAAAAGGTCAATTGGTGCCAGATAATCCTGAAGCACCTGCAAGAGGAGGTGTGCAAGCCTGCCACCCAGAAGAGATCTTTTGGTTTGATGTTAAACCATATCCTGACGAAATGCGGACTGTCGCAATCCGCTGATACTAAGAAGAATAACCCCAGGATATACCTAGGAGGCGTCAAGCCTACTGCGTATAATCAAACCACTATGGTCTGCAACCATCCAAAACCGGAAGTATGCGCTTCCGCAAATCCACGAGATGAGTCCTTGAAGTTCCGTGAAGTGGAATCTTCAAAGAAGAGAAAGAGATCTCACAAAGAAGAAACCCACCGGCCGGTGAGAAGCCCAAGAAGAGACTTAGGAGGCTTTCTAAAGTCAAAACTGCCAAGCCCTCCGAAGAAGTCTCCCCCGTGGCTCAACCCACTGACGAACAACCCCAGGGCCCAACCCCTGTAGAAGAGGTGTCCCCTACTGTATCGACAGTAAATCCTGAGCCTTTGGCGGCTAGGACGGATAATGAGACATCTGCCAACGAACAAGACTTTAGCGAGTCGGCTGCCCATTTGGAGCCAACAACTACTTCTCCTCTGCGGGACCCCACACCCATACAGGATCCATCTTCCTTCAGGGCACCATCCCTTGTAAGGAGTCCCACTTCCATACAGGATCCCATACCTGTACAGGAATCCCTCGCTACAGCGTCTCCAGACGTTGTACGTAGTCCCTCCCCCGACTCCATTATTCATAAGACCCTTCTTTCTGTTCAAATTGAACATGCTTACGAAAGATTTCTAACATGGAAAGGCTACAGGCTAGCTCCGTACGAAACATTGTACAACTGGAGCGATTGGAGCCAAGAAGAAAGATTCGTCTCAGAAGTGACGGACTCAATGGAAATTGAGGCCCTGATCCGATGGGACAATCCCTTCTGTAAAGAGCTGATTGAAAGCCATCTGTTGCAGAAATCTGACGCTAGAAGGAAAGGAAAAGACAAGTCAGAGGACTCTCCCGCACATCCAAAAGACGATGACAATGACTCAGATGACGACGACGATGCTTTTCAAGCTGGTCTGAGGATGAGTCATGAAGATGCTCAAGCTAGAGACGCCTCTCCACCCAAAGGTGATGAAGGGCCATCAACCCAGAGCAAGCCCCCTTCGCCACAGCAAGAGGAAACTCCCGACGAAGAGGAATCAGTCCCTCAAGTCGAGGAAGTTGAAGCAATTTTGGAACATGCACCTGAGCCTGCTGCCTTAGAAGAAGTTGTACCTGAAAGACAACAGGAGGATTCAGTCCCTCCTGTATCCATGTCTACTGAAGAAACTTCGCAAAAGGAAGCCACTCAACCCCCTGTCGCCGAACCAGAACAAGCTGCTCCCACCCCTTCAACCGTGGAATCCGAGGACGGTATCGAACCTGAGGATGTCCAACTTACCTCACGCCCAACCGTGAACGTAAGGAGGTTGAACAGCTCTGAAGACTTTTCTCAACCAGATTCTCCGATTTCTGCCGCTAGGAAAGAGCGCCTGCGCGCACTTGGTCTTCAAACTGTATTCATCCAGGATGCAGTTAATGCTCTGTCTTCCGTTGAGAAAGCATTAAATTGGATGCATACTTCTGCTGTGGAGGAGATGACCACTCTACAACATGAAGTATCTCGTGTTGTCGAAGCATTTGTTATTTTGCCAGAAGTGTTCAAACAAGCTCTGAAAATCATGGAAGACAAGCAGGAGCAACTCCTGAAGGAAGAAGCAACAAAAACTCGCATTGATGAAGCCAAGACCTCATGTGCCATGATAGAAAACAGCTCTCAATTGCGCGCCCACGACAAATGTATCAAGGATATGTCGCAGACGCTTTCCGCCCTTGTGGAGAGAATGACTAACATCGAGACGAAACAGGATGCTGCACTAGAAATCCTAGAACGTCTTGATGAAGCCAAAAAGGGGGAAGAGGCAAGAGAAGCTGCTAGGAGACTCAGGCTACAGCAAGAAAGGGGATTCGAGGCCGCTCAAGACAGCATCACTTCCGAGTTAAACAAGCTAGCCCCTCACTCCCAAAGTTTTAAGATTTCAGGCTCCCGACCTGAATTTCATGATCCAAATGTTCCGTGGCAAAATCTAATCCAGAGACCTTCTGAATTTCGTCTGCCGACCAACCGCCATCCTACTGCCGATGAAGTGAAGCAATGGAGGAAGAACGAACTGATGAGATACTTTGTCAAACTCATCAGGGAATCCGCCATCTTCAAGAGCTATAAAACGTTAGCAGAGGCCGCAGACAAATTTACGAAGATGTTAGAAGACGGAAAACTCCCTCTCCAGCTTGATATGAAGAGCAAACACAAACGAGGAGATCGGATCACCCACCCAGAAGACTGGATTCTTGCCTTTGATCGATCCTATGAAGGAAGAGCTATATACCAGGATCGAGGCAACGATTCCCTACAGAACTGGTGGCGTGGTACCGAGAATGATCCAGGGAGAAATCCATGGAGGCATGCGGACTACAGATAGGAGCTGAAATCTCTGTATAATATTCTTGATTTGTAATTTTTCTCTTCAAAACAGCAAACCATGTACTCAATTTATTTTGTATATCAATAAAAGTGTTTGTTTTTCTTGAAAGATTACAACTCGTAATCTACTGTTTTGATGTATGATTACTTAAATTGTTTGATTAACAATCTCAAGTATACAAACTTGATTGAAAATAAAGCTGTACGAACTAGTCTACGAACATTTCACGATTTCAGTTGTAAGCTTAGAATACTTTGTAAGATTGTGCCTACGCGCTAATCATAAGCTTAAGTTGTAAATCCTTAACTGTATCGAACTCGCCTGCGAGCAATTCATCATTTAGACTAAGACAGACCTTTTGACGAAAGACCAAGAAATCTGCCAGAAGACATCAAAGAAGATCACTTCATGAAGAAGGTTTTGGCATCATCAAGAAGACTTGAAAAGTTAAGAAAGTAAGTCTTGGCAAATTGTCAAAAAGGGGGAAATTGTTGGGAAAACAAGAACCCTGTATCGAAACAGCCGGGATATCCAATCCCTGTATCGAATGGTATTTGATAAAGAGGTTTTGACATATATGCCAATCCGCATACAGTAAAGGAAACTGTATCGAAGCATTAAGATATTATCCTGTATCGAAGACCTGCCTTGAATCAGCATATAGTGAAGCCCTTCAGTACAGAAAGAAGTCTTATAAAAGACTAAGTATGGAAACTGTCTCGAATCTCAAATACAGTTATCTTCCATACAGCTCACAACAGGACAAAGAAGGAATCTCCAAAAGTCAAGTCCCGTTGAATAAAGAAGTATTTAAATACTCAAGGATAAAGTATTTAAATACTGTCAGTCAACAGATCTTCAAATGCCGCTAAATCCGGATCGTGTTATAATCCCGTTGGAACGAAATCTCACTCAAACGGATACATCTCAACGGATATATATTTCAGAGACTATATATATCACATCAAGATGCTGAAGATCAGTAACCCAAGCTATCGAAATTATTATCAGAGCAAAACATATCTCCAAAGCTTACTGCAACTCAGATCAAAAGAGATATACAGTGCTCATCATTCTGAACAACACTTCATCAGCTGAAAGCTCTTAAAGTCAAAGTTGTTGTTCACCATCTGCTTCTATACTTTGAACAAATACTGTGGTGGATCGAGCAACTGTGCTTCTCCTAATCGTGTGTGAAGGATTTGCATTGAAGAAGACGAAGCTTCAGAACTGTGTGTGAAGAAGCAAGTCAAAGCATTAGCTCAAAACCAATCTGTGTGAACGGTTGAAGCTAAGATCTTTATATCAATCCGTGTGAACGATATATTGATTGTGTGTTGTTATAATTACGTAGTTGTGTACGTAGTAATTATAATAAACTTTTTACTCCTGTGTGGAGGACCAGTGGACGTAGAGGGGTTTACCTCGAACCACTTTAAATTACTGTGTTATTTACCTTCAGTTTTTACTGTTTTAATTACTGTGATTAATTAAGTATACTCTATACATTTAGTTGCTGTATCCACAGCAACCTACTGTATTTAAGACTTCCGCTACACACTCAGATTTAAAATCCGTACAGTTTGTCGTTTAAACTATTTTCCAAACTGTATCCAGTATACTTAGTGGCCAACAAAGGTTGACGCCTATAAGGCCAGGCTTGTGGCAAAGGGTTATACCTAGAAAGAAGGGATCGATTTACCTTCTCGCCCGTAGCCATGATCAATTCTATTCGCATGATGCTTGCTATAGATGCCTACCACGATTATAAGATATGGCAAATGGACGTAAATATGGCTTTCCTTAATGGATTCCTCGAGGAGGAAATCTATATGGAGCAACCTAAAGGCTTTGTGTCTGAGGTCGATATTCAGAATGTGTGCAAGCTTCAGCGTTCCATTTATGGACTGAAGCAAAATGAAGAGGAACCTTGTTTATACAAGAGTTTGATGAGGCAGTCAAAGAGTTTGACTTCGTGTAAAATGAAGAGAAACCTTGTGTATACAAGAGGGTTAGTGGGAGCAAGATCGCATTATTAGTACTATATGTAGATGACATTATACTAATAGGAAATGATGTGGAAATGCTCAGTTCTGTGAAAGCTTGGCTTTCGAGTAATTTCTCCATGAAAGACTTGGGAGAAGCTACTTATATTCTTGGTATTCAGCTCTACCGGGAAAGAGCGAAGAGAATGATAGGTCTTTCCCAAGCCCTATATATAGATAAAATCTTAAAGCGATTTAAGATGGATGATTTTAAAATAGGTTCCCTACCGATGCGACATGGAATAAAACTCTCCTCGAAGATGTGTCCTCAAAGTGAGGAACAACGAAAGGAAATGAGTAATATACCATATGCTTTGGCCATGGGTAGCCTTATGTATGCTATGTTGTGTACGAGACCTGACATTGCGCATGTTGTGAGCATGGTAAGTAGGTTTCAGGAAACCCAGGTAGGGAACATTGGACTGCCGTAAAGAACGTTCTCAAGTACTTGAGAAGGACTAGAGATATGGTTCTGATGTATGGCGGTGGAGAATTGAATGTGTTGGGATTCACTGATTCGGACTTCCAAGGACAGAAAGACGATTCGATGTCTACTTCTGGCTACATATTTACTCTTAATGGAGGAGCAGTATCTTGTTGTAGCGCCAAGCAAAACGCGACTGCTGGTTCCACCTGTCAGGCTGAGTATCAATCAGCCTCGGAGGCTTCTAAGGAAGGGTTCTGGATTAAGAAGTTTCTGGGAGAACTTCAAGTTATATAATGTGCTGAGCTGCTTGTTCCGCTGTACTGCGACAACGACGGAGCTGTAGCGCAGGCCAAGGAGCCGAGGTTTCACAATTGTACCAAACACATTGAGAGGAAGTATCATCTCGTAAAGATATATATAGAAACCAGTCCATGTATTTGAGGGCAAAACATTCCACTCCTTATTGAATAAGGTGATGGGCATTGGAAAGGTTTATAGCTCAAATACTTAATCGTTCGCAAGTCGATGAAACTTGATTGGGCGTTAAGTTTATGTGAAGACTTGTATGACATGTTCTTTGACGTGGAGAGTGCCTGTCGAACACTAATGATTAGTGGGAGCACACGTTATAGGTATGCTAATTGGGTTAGTATACTTGAACCGAATCACCCTCGATTCGTCACACGGATTTCACTCCAGGATAGTCAATGATGGAATCGAAAGTTTGTGATAGGTATTCGTGAACCTTCGACTTGAGGATTTGGTAGGGATGTGCTTGTGACGTTGAGATTTTCATTAGAGTAGTTCGAACCAGAAAACCGGAAGGTGTGGGTCAACCTCGACGTGCATCTTGACGGGCAAGTAGCATGTCTACTGAATATCAAGATAGAATTCTTTCTCCTGTTAGTGAACGGGTTATATGTCCTATGCGGTTATTGGCAGATGAGATCATAAGTTTTTGGCCAAATCATTGGAGCTAGTTGTATTGGATACATGAGAGCTCGATGATCTCGATTTGTATTAACTCATGCATAGCATCAAGTACTGATAGAGTTTGACTGACCGTGACCCTATAACTTTATCGGGACATTTGAAAGAAGGGTTTATACGTATACTGGTATTCATGACAGAATAGGGTTTGAATGATCCCAAATCATTCGTTCTCAGTTGGGGTACAGTGTAGGCCGCCAGGCTGGCTAGGTGGTGCTACTACTCTTTGGTTCCTCCCATTGCTAACTGAGACGGACCTACCGAGTTGTGCAATAGGATTGACGACGGAATGAATCGAGCTTATTCTCTCATTATGAATACTAGATATTGGATATCTAATTATTGGGACACTGGATGTCTAAATTAATTTATTGAATAAATTAATTTACGGCCTAATGAATTAAATAAATTACTGGGTGATTAATTTAATTCATAAATATAATTATTTCTTGGAGAAATTAATTATATTATTTTGTATTCGATTTGATTAATTAATTGATTAATTAATCAATATAAATACATCAGATCAGAATTGGATTTTATCTGTTTGGACTCACGAGAGTCCGAATCGAACCGAACTCGTCCGATTCCTTCAAGATGCCCACCCCCTTCCACTCACCTTCCCTCTTGATCTTTGTCTCCATTTTATAATGGAAGACAAATGACTTTAAGAGATTTGAAATCTCTTTTAATATTGTAAAGATGATTTGGTTGGTGCTTGGTCATGTGGGTTGAAGAATAAAATATGAAGACCAACTCACTCTTGCCCCAACCTTTGGCATCTCACGATTTAGAGAGAGAAGAAAATTGTTTTCTTAGTCTACGTATTTGTTCTTCAAGTTCTTCTTGTTTTTCCTTGGAGAAAATTCAAGACATATTGAGGGATTGTGAGTTATACACTTGGAGTGTTATAATCACATTTTAGATTAGCTCCTAGAACCTTGTTCTAGCCGTATCCTTGGAGGATAACGAGGTATAGTCGTTCCGATCATTTCTCCGGCGCGTGGCAAGTAGAGACGCGGTACTTTCGGCATTGGATCATTCAAGAGCTTGGAGCGGATTGGATTCGAAGGGAAATCACCTAAAGCTTGGGGAATCGCTTTCTAGGAAATCACCATTCAATCAACGGACTACGAGGGTATGTTTCTCGTATCTTCTTATGCTTCATTTTATATTCGTATATATGTAGCTTGATCGATCCTCATGGGGATTCGGATCGAATTAATATTCGTTTTACCGCTTTCGCTGGGCCTTCGTTTTAGGCACCGAATCCCAACAAAAACTCATGGAGAGAAATCATCAACTTGCCCACGATCTAAATGAGACCAAGTCTCATAATGAGAGCAAGACAAATGATTTCGTTCTACTCGAAGCTAAAGTAAAAACCCTCGAGAAATGAGAAGGAGAACTAGAGACCATCTTGAAATCTTTCGAGAAATCATCTAAAAGGATGGAAGAAATTCTAAGCACCGGGCAACATGCTCATGATAGAAGTGGCTTAGGATACAACTCATTTTCCAATAAAGGGAAAAGTAGTACAGTGTTCGTCAGGGCTGTGGAACCCATTCCTATACCTGAAGAGACCCCGAGTCCCGCCAAGGTTACAGCTGAACCGTGTACAGCAAAGGCTGTCATTCCGCCACCTAAGTCATATCACGCATGTGGAATCCTCACCACCTGCACTGTAAGGTGTAACCAACAGCATACTCCCCGAGCATATCAGAAGCGCCAACAGCCATTCAGAAAGAAGGTTGTATCTAAATATCAATGGCATGCACAACAGTACTTTCAACAATACATTGCGCCTAGATATTAGATACAAGAGCCTCGTTATACATCGAGAAAGCAGGTCACCGCGCAATATCAGCAATAACTTTGGCAATCCAACTGGAGACCCAGGAGGCAAGCTGTAAGGCCGAAGAAAATGGCTCCACCTACAAGACGGCATTCATACTGGATTAATCATAACCCACGTTTTTACATGCATCATAATTACCAAGGTTACAGCGACTACGTTCCTACCCCACATAGACATCACAAGAACCGACCAAAAGTAACCTACAGCAAGCCAATTGCTGTCAGGCAAATATAGGTACCTAAAGGCACTAACATCCATGGACCCAACATACAAAGGGGACCTAAATCTACTTAATTTCTTTGCTTACAGGACATCAAAGAGAAGGACATCTGGTACTTTGACAGTGGATGTTCTCGGCAAATGACAGGAGATAGAAGCAAGCTGTCAGATTATGTAGAAGGTCGTTGTCCAAAAGTGCGCTTCGGTGATAAATCCAAAGGAAGAACAAGAGGGAAGGGAACCCTGCTTGTAGGAAAATTCAAAGTCACCGATGTAGCTTATGTTGAAGGGTTACAGTATAATCTACATAGTATTAGCCAGTTCTGTGACAAACAGTTCTCAGTGAAATTCTATATAGATTACTGTAGAGTCAAGAATTTTCTGACCAAAGAAGTTGTGCTGACAGGAAGCAGGTCATGTAATATGTATATTGCTGACTGGAAGCCTACGAGCTCCACAATTCCATGTTTTGTTGCCAAAGGTGTAACACCCCCAAATCCTATTGGGTTATTACAGTGCCGTGGACCCCACGCCAGGAGATCCACCAGGCGAATATGACTAAAATACATTAAATTAACCAACAAGAAAAATCATAGTCCCTACCATGATATCCGACACAATATTCCGATGAGGAATTTTAACCACAATGATGGGCCTACATGGCCAAAAATGAAAATACAACCACACCCACGAGCCTTGCTCGGGTAATACATAATGACAATGACTGACAAACTAGAGAACACTCCAACTGACTGACCAACATGAACAACTCGGACTAGTATCGCTCGAATGCCTCGTCGCCATCATCATGCCCTTGTGTCTCAACTCTCTCCTCGCAAGCACCTAAAACATGAAAACATGTTCCGCCACTGGTCGGGTCATCCAGATAATGAACATCAAATACATGTATAACATGATATGCATCCAAAGGCAGAATGAAACAGTACAATGATAATAATACGAAATGCTCACAAACCAAGGTAAGAACCGAGCATTCGTGAAACACTATGCCCACGGCATATGAATAATACATGCTCAACAGGTTAGAACATAAGTGCTCAACAACGAATCATAACTTATAAAGCACCACAATGAATTACATGAACATGAACCACACCAGAACTGAATTAAAATGTGAATCACAATGCCCGAAGGCTCCAATGAAATTACCAAGACATCACAAAGGCCTGAAAGCCACTCAGCCGAAACTGTAAATATCACAATCATCTGAAACCAAAATAGTCCGAAGTTGTAATAATGAGAGCCGAAGCGACGGCACGAAGCCGTATCACAATGAGTTACATGAAGATGAACCAAACTAGAATTGAATTAAATATGAATCACAATGAATTACATGAATATGAACCAAACCAGAATTGAATTAAATATGAATCACAATGAATTACATGAAGATGAATCAAACCAGCCCGAAGCTGTAACAATGGAGGCCGAAGCCACGGCACGAAGCCGTATCAAAATGAAACCATCCAATGGCCGTTGACCTACTGAGCTGTAGGCGTTGGGGGAAACAACCGCGAAGGTTCAGGACCCACCAAACTTACCCCATAATGAAACCATCCAATGGCCGTTGACCTACTGAGTTGCAGGTGTTGGGGGAAACAACCGTGAAGGTTCAGGCCCCACCAAATTTACCCCATAATGAAACCATCCAATGACCGTTGACCTACTGGGTTGTAGGTGTTGGGAAGTCAACCGCGAAGGTTCAGGCCACACCAAACTTACCCCATAATGAAACCATCCAATGGCCGTTGACCTACTGAGTTGTAGGTGTTGGGAAGTCAACTGCGAAGGTTTCAAACTCTCCAAACTCACCCATTGAGCACTAGCCGAGACTAGCCTCCAAAACACAACTAATCACAAATGGCAACGATCCCAAGATTACCGAATTCACGAGAATGATAGTGTGCTGCCTTGAGTCGGCCAACACGATAATGATGACTCACGAATGGGCACCGTCCTCGGCGATCCCAATTCAATACCTCGATTACCTTAGAATGGTCAATCGATAACAACGAGACAACGGATGGGAACTATCCTCAACAGCCCCAATTCAATACCTCGATTGCCTTAGAATGGCCAACCGATAACAATGATGCAGCGGATGATTCAATACCTCGATTGCCTTAGAACGGCCAATCGACAACAATGATACAACGAATGATTGAGTACCTCGATTGCCTTAGAACGGCCAATCGATAACAATGATACAATGAATGATTGAGCACCTCGATTGCCTTAGAACGGCCAATCGATAACAATGATACAATGAATGATTGAGCACCTCGATTGCCTTAGAACGGCCAATCGATAACAATAATATAATGAATGATTGAGTACCTCGATTGCCTTAGAACGGCCAATCGATAACAATGATACAATGAATGCCTCAGCACCTTTAATCGGTTACCGACGACGAAGATGAGAAATGAATACGTCAATGCCTTCAATCGGCCAAAACAACATCAAGGACAAAACTCCAACATTAATAACAATGATTACAACGACTTCTTAGATCGACATAAATATTAACAACAACAATCGGTACATCGATACCGCGAACCGGCGATCGACATTAACATTAACAACGAGTATCCCAATGCCTTGAACCGGCCATTAATGAATGATAATAAACATTTGGCATAATTGCCGAAGAGTATCGTATCGAAGGATACCCTAATATCAATGAACTTATGAAGAGACTATGTCTCGGAATGATACAACACATTCATACACATATATGATAACATTAATCTCATTGACTAGTACAAGTATAAAACTTGCCTCAACCGAAGGTGATGAATTCCTTCCACGAACAACGAACGCCGTCCTCCGATAAACACAAGCGCTCGAATAACCTTGAATGAAATACAATTCATTCAATAACACAATATCAATCGACAACAACACAACGACCGAAGGAAACTCTTTGAAACATTTCATCGAACACTAAATGTTCAAAGTTCCTCAAGAACCTAAGAATCATCAATCGGGTTGAACGAATCGAATATATGGGTATACAATCCATAGAACATGTCTAACAGCGTCTAATAACCTCAATCGATCTATTAAAATCGGACAGAAAATGAAATCAAAACCAAAACTCCGAAAATGGACAATTTTAGGAAAACCAAGAGAATTACCTCGATTCGACGAAGAAGAAGGATTAGATGTTGATATGATCACCTAGAGCCTTCTCAAAACATGATTGGATGGAGTAAAATCGATCATAACCACAACCCTAGTCGGATCGCCCGACTACCGCGAGAAGAAGGAGAGAAAGGGGTGAAATGAGGTGACAACCCCGTCTGACCCCCTTAAATACTCTAGTGACGCACGACCAACACGCACGACCAAATGTCCGTGTGTTTGGTCGTGCGCCATGCCACTGCCCGACCACTAACCTCACGCACGAGCACCTGCTTGTGTGTCATGCTCGTGTGTCCCTGATGATTGCCAAAGTGCACTGTCCAACTCTGTTGCCATGCACGAGCAGCACGCATGAGCACCTGCTCGTGTGTCATGCTCGTGCGTCCCTGATAAGTGCCAAAACGACAAGGGAAAACAAAATGCCATGCCATGCAAGCCTACACACGACCTGCACGACTAACACGATTATAAGTCACGTCCAATCGGTGAAACAATAATGGAACTCCCAACGCAAGGCTACCAATCATGATGATGATGATGAAGAAAATATTTTCCTATCGATCCCCGAATAGAGATGAGTGATGAATAAAAACTGATACACGACTCCAAGATACGCTGAACGATGAACACGAAATGAATGAATACGAATGACGAATGATTATTACTGAGTGAAAAGAATTCTAAGTGGAAATTACTGAATGATAATTAATGAATTCACATCCGGGTATTACATACTCACCCCCTAAAAAGAGTTTTGTCCCCGAAACTAAGGGTAAACGGTTCGGAGAATGAACTATCCATCATGATCTGAATACAACAATTCACAAATAGTCCTCGGAACCAAACCAATCACACGCCCAAGTCCTCATGACTTGACATCTCTAATCACAATGAACAATTACCCAAATTATCACGAAATCTCGGGTACAATACCAATGGGGAAAAATACTACCCAATGCTACATCTAAAATGTGCCCAACATCGATATCCTCCAGATCGTCGATCCCCTCGACCTCATCGATTCAAGGAATACCCAAATCTGACTCACCGCTAAATATGATTCCGCGAGGTCACGAGAATGAGAGTGATTAACATGAATGATGAATGATAAATGACTATAAATCCAACAAGGATTAAGAATGACTCACCGAGGTGAATTTATAACATAATGAGTGACAACTCGATGAAGAGATTGGAACTGTTGTTCCCCATGAAATGAATAATTAGTTTGATAATTATGAGTCTCAACATGTTTGATATATATGATGAATGAATCATATGAATGAATGAACAACAACGAAATGAATGAAAATCCTTTAAACCGAGCAAGAATTAACTTGCTTCAACACCGGTGATGAATGTTCTTACCTCTGACTCTAGAAGCCTGATAGGACCCCTAGGCACGGTCTGGAGTAACAAAATCTATCGAGGCCGTGAACTCTATCGAGATCTACTGGCATTAGAACTACTGGCGACCGACCTGGTCGTCCATATTCAAAACCAATCCGCTCAAAGACGATCGCCAGTCCCGTAAAACGCTGAGTCACTCGTCAAAGTTAAGCGATCACAAGTAGAACCACCTCACCCCACATTTCCAACATCGGAGCGAGCTTGGGGGCAATTGTTGTGCGGCGATTTATATGCCACGACGGCGATCGGTATAGGGGCCGAGCGACCGAGTTCGTGACCAAATGAGCTACGGCGAACTTGTCAAAATGAAGATAACAGTCCGCCTTCAAGTATCTAGCGATCGACTCCCAAGGCGATCGCCTTTTAGCACCTAGCGATCGACTCTGGTGCCCAACCAAGGGCGACCGGCCTGTGCCATGAACAAAGCCATCGTCCGTCAAAGTCTACGAGGACTGGATCACGAAGCAAAGCACCCATGTGCAGATCCGCGAAAGGCGCCGCAGAACATGGATCGTTGACTCCAGCCCATCAGCAGCTGTCAGTGATGAGGACAGCCTCACCTACCGACAGACCCGCCGAAAGGTCCTAAGTAGGGCCTCCCAAGACAGCGACTCAGACGCATATTGGCCTCTCATTAGTTCGTACTCCTGGCATCCAGCAACTCCTGCGGACTTTAAGGAGACCAACCCATGTGCTAAAGACGATCACCTGCTTATTATAATACAGCGGAGGCGATCGCCCAGCAACTCCCAGTGCTATAAATAGAGAACCTCCAGCAAGTGGAGAAAGGTTACCCTCACGACAGAAAAACGTTCAGACGTTCCTATCCGAAAATACAGACATACGCACACACTTTCAGACTCTCGGCTTCCTCTCTTGAATCTATCTCAAGATTTCTCTCTCAGCACCTCCTAACCAAAAGACAGTCGGCATAGGCAAGAACTCCCTACAGTTTAGATTCGAAGAGACTCGCAAGTCCAGGAGCTCAGACATTCAGCTAATACACACTGTGAGAGACCGTCGATTTCTCACTGTCGTCACAGCACTCCACCGTTGTTATAAGAACTCACAGAGCATCATATCTGGTTCTTCCGGCAATCTTCACGCTCAATATCTAAGATAACTAGGGTCTTTACACTCATTGTAATTTTACTCTAACATTAATATTTGTACTCCCAAGTATATGTATTAATAATATCTCGCAAGAGCATTCAAGCCTGGGACTAACAACCCCGACAAATCTTATATTATTTACTTTCCCACGGACGTGCTCTCACATTTGTTTGTTACTCGACCATTCTAGCAATATCATCTCCGGATAATATTTTGGGTAACAACACACCCTATAGACGACATTTCTTGTTGTGGTAGATTTGTTGTTCTCTTTGTCGCCCATCAAGATTTTGAGACCTTTTGGATGAGTAACCCTTGACAAAGCCACATATAGTTGACCGTGATAAAAAAACTGGTTTTCATAGAAATAGTCCAACGTGAGTCAAAGATTGACCTTGGCTCTTATTTATGGTCATTGCAAATGACACAACCAAGGGATATTGCCTTCTTGTGAATTTGACTGGTAGTCTCGAATCAGAAGGTGTCAACGACATTCTAGGAATTAGTGCCGATGTCCTGCGTTACTTCCTGTTAAAATCTTAGCTTCAATGACATAGTTCCCAAGTTTTGTCACGACCATTCTTGTACCATTGCATAGTCCAATTGAATGTTCGACATTTCGTAGCAACATCACCAGAGTACCTACTTTCAAATTAAGTTCATGGTTTGGAACCCCTAAAGATCTGATTTCATTTAAGTGCATTTATGACATCAGTTGTCTTGTTTGAATGACATAGTTCGTCCGAACTTAAATATAAGCGTCCATCTCTAGATAATTGTGCGTTCATGTACTAATTCACTTCATCAACGACGTCTAGTGTAGGTGCCAAAATCGCCCTTTCCTTCAAGTAAGCTGAATCTTCAGTGTAAATGCCAGAGGATGAATATGTGCTCTCAACAATTGATGGGATAGGATCCTCGAAGTCTTGTATCAAAAAATCATGAGGAATGTAGAAAAATATTATTATCCTGAAATTTAGAAATTGTAGTAACTTACCGTAAAGTTTCCCTATGACAATGTTGGTGTTTGTCTCAAAAATTTGCAAAGCTTTTAAACACAAATCTCAAATTTGGAAATTCTTCTTTCGGATCTTCATATATGAGAGTTCATCCACAAATGTTGATCATGAAGGGTGCATCAGTTGTTGGATATGGCATATCATTTAAGGCAACCAAAAATTTAGACATTCTATATAGTTTTCCTTCTTGCAGCATGGGCCTGTTTTTCGAAACCCATGGTTTTTTTATTTGAGCATGGATCCTGTCTCCCTATAAATAAAAAGAATTACACAGTGTTGCATCAAGTAAATGAGAGACATCTTTATATATGGAAAATGGAATCACAATGTAATAGAATCTTAATGTTTACATCGTGAAATATGCATTCAACTGTTTTTATGTCTCTCCCAGCAAAATCAGCACATCATATGATCTGACCAGACGTAATCTCATGCTCCATCCGAAATTTCTAGGTTCCAGATCTCTTATACTGCTCCAAATCGGCATGTTGTCTATCTTTTGTAAATATATTTCTATGGTGATCGTTTCTGCAACTATAGGAAGAATGGAATGGAGCTGATGTATATTTCTTGGTTGGGGACTCCTTTTATACTGTTTTCCATTTTAATATGCCTGTTATAAGGTAGTTTTATGTTAGTGACTAAAGTAGTGGACAATATGGTTGTTGTGGATAGGAAGACATAAACAATTTTTTGTTAAACCACCACTCCTAATAAAACCGTCAATTCTAAAAAAAAAACGCCAATTCTAGTGGGGCAGTTTTTTGATAAACCGTCATTGCAACTACTATACAATAACCTGCTAGTGAAGAATGTGGCTCTGATGATTTATTGTAATCAAGTTCTATATTTTTATCTTTAAATTTATTGCTTTTATTAATTTTTTATTTAATTTTTTTGCGACGGTCTTATTCATAAAACCACCATTAGACTTACTATACACTAACTATAATTTGGGCGTGAAATTCCGTATTATTATCTTCAAATTTATTGTTTTTATTATTTTTTCTTTAATTTTTTTGCAACGGTTTTATTAAAAAAACCGCCATTACACCTATTTTTTTTTAATTTTTTTGCAACGATTTTATTAAAAAAACCGCCATTATACTTATTAAATTTGGGCGGGAAATCTCCTTCCCAAATGACTATATTCTTTTAATATATAAAGATTTAAGATGCATCAGGTCTTTAGTCAGAAAAAAAAAAGAAGATGTAATGGGTCTGCGTGCTACTTCTCATACTTTATCTGCCACATGCATGTTGTAGTATTTCAATTGCTTATTCCTCATGCTTCGCTTGACATATAATAAATAAATAAATTATAGTTTGCAGGATTTGACTCCAATTGACATAAAATATCTAAACGACATACACATATTTTCACCACCTCGCAAATTTACTAGATGATAGAGACATGCAACAACTTTATGATGTACATACTTAAGTCTTACATATCAAAATAGATGATAATAAAAATTCAAAAAAAAATCATTATATCATATATCTATCAAAATAATTCAAAATCCTATTTAAAATTCAATCCCAGTTCTACGTAAATTATAATGCATATACAAAATAAAAAAGAATGATCCTGTATTTTTCATATGAATATTATTCTCTTTCTCAATGCCTATAGTTGTTATTCACAAAGTACATAATCTTTTCTTAGTTCATCTCAATATATTTTTGTTTGTTTTGAAATTTCTTCTCCAAAGGGAATAAATAGAATCTAAACATATAAATATAATAAGTCATATTTTTTAAGAAAATATAAATTGAGTTAAATTATTAAAATTAAATTCCGTTATATAAGACAAACAAAGTAATATTTGATGGGTGATATAATCTACTATATGAGAATAAGAAACATATATTAAATACTTATCATGTTACTATTTTTTACAAATATATTTATAAAAATGTAATTAAGTTATTTTAAATAAGCATATAAATTATTAGAATTATTTTTTCGAGGATAAAGTTAAGTATTCTTAAAATTGATTGGATAATTATTTCTACCTTAAAGGTTCCGCTGTTCAAAAATAAAATTCACATGAGAAAATACAGAAATTATATAATTGTGTTACTGCAAGAATAATTTATTTGGATGAGAGTTAATTTTTGTTTGTTTTATTTTTATTATATTTTGATTGATACTCATTCTATTCTCATTTAATTCACGCTCTAGCATTTATATATACTTTGCATATTTAATTATATTAAATTTCATAATTGTTATTTATAAAAAAATTAATACTCCCTCTGTCCCAGTCAAAGGTTGACAGATGGTGTATATTTGGTGTATTTTAGGTAATGATTGGTATAAGTAATAATGATTAAATGTATGGTGGAGATTAAAAAGTAAAAAGTATTGATAATGAATGAGTGGTGGAGATTAAAAAGTAAAAAGTGATTGTTTGATTTGATTGTAAAAAGTGATATATGTAAACTTACTAAATGAACTACTTTTTGATAGAAATGTAAATCTTTGGGCGAGACGGTTAATCAACTCCTTCAAATAAGGAAAAGCTTAGTGGACAGCTTAATTATTAAACCTTTCTTGTATGAAAATAGAGAATATTTGATTGCGTAATTGTAACATTATTTAATTTTGTGTGACAATATGCAAATTTGTACTATTTTATCGCAAATTATGTCCTAGGATTATATATATTTTATATTAATTTATACATTTACCAATTTATAAATTTTCAAATATATGTTCCTAAATTATATACAAGTGATTAATTTAATAAATAGCGTATGAATAAGAAATAATCTTGAGAGAATAAAAATTAATTTAATTAATTTTTGGTTAATGGACAATTATTTTGGGGAAATGACATGGTTGATTTACCCATAAAATAATAACTTTAATTATATACCCAAAAATAATTTTGACCCAAATCACCCAATATACCGTTAAACCCTAAATAAAGCACTCTTTTTCTCTCCTTTTTCTCTGTATCGATCTCCCTCCCTAAACCATCACCTCCAACCTTCCCTCCCCCCTCCATGTCTTCCCCGGACCCCGGTGATAGGGCCGGCCCTGAGGGCAAGCAATACAAGCCATTGCTTCGGGCATCCATCTCTTGGGGGCAATTTTTTTTAAAAAAACTAGGTATATATTGAAAAAAAATTAAAAACTAAGTCTAATATTTGAAGTTAAAAATTAAATTTAGCATAAAGAATATTTAAACCTTAAAGGAGACATGTTTTAATTAGCAAATAAAAATGGGGGCATATTTAATTTTAAAATAGGAACATATTTGATCCATCCTTTAAAAAAAATATTTGGGTCTCTATTATATAAAAATCAGGTAAAATACACATTCAAACCCATATCCCAAAGACCGTGAACTACAATGACTGAAGGGAGAGGAAACACGTCATTAGTAACACCGGCACAATTATCCTGAAGCTTTTCAACCAACACGCTGATCCACATTATGTTCTTATGTTCTCTGTAATTCTTATAACTTATATATTTATTAATATAGTTTACAAGGGTTGTCTGTCTAACTGAATTGGTGTTGTATTACTTTTTTTGCAGCATGTTACATATATATCGAGTATATATATCATCATATAACCCTAAATTCATATTGTTTATAATAAGTTTTGTTGGGTTTAATTGGCCCAAATGAATAAAATAATGAGGGCCTAATTTATATCTCCCGCAGCCCACTTAAAATCGGACCCGACCCGGAACCTTTGGAAGCAGCCCTTTAGTGTGGGATTAATCCTGGACATTTATCTGGTATCTGTTAATCCCAGCCGTTGGTTTTATATCTACCCTAAATATAAAACCTACCCCCAAACCCTACCCCTCATTTCACTCCCCTCTCTTGCCGTCACTCTTCATCCTTCCGATTTTCTTTCCTTCTTCTCCTCGGTTTTGACTTGTTCTTCTGAGATGGAAACTAAATCTTCCCGATTTCCTTTCTTCGTTTTGTTGTTCCCGAATTTTCTAACTACCCTACCTTGAGTGAGGTGGAGCCTGAAAATGATGAAACTTTGCATGCTGAAAATGAAAATCATTCCGAAAATTCTAGTGATGAAGTAATTGAAAATGTTGATGAAAGTGCTGATCTGACCAACTATCAATTAACTAGAGATAGGCCTAGAAGAGAGAAT
Organism: Orobanche coerulescens; assembly: GCA_033398695.1. Lineage (NCBI taxonomy): Eukaryota > Viridiplantae > Streptophyta > Magnoliopsida > Lamiales > Orobanchaceae > Orobanche > Orobanche coerulescens. The sequence continues at coordinate 18,138,798 of CM065814.1, read as the reverse complement.
GTTAGGAGGCCTCATCACTTTGATGATTTTCATATGATGTCTCATGCTTGCAATGTGTTTGAATCTTTAGATAATAACGAACCTAAAAGCTACAAAGATGCTTTAAAATCTGAAAATACTTCTGATTGGTTAAATGCTATGAATGATGAAATGAATTCCCTGCATGTTAACCAAACCTGGACTCTTGTTCCAAAACCTGATCGGTGTTCTCTTGTGGACTGTAAGTGGTTATTTAAGGTTAAGAATGAAGTAGAGAATATCAGATTTAAAGCTAGGTTGGTTGCTAAAGGTTTCACTCAAAAAGAAAGAATTGATTATACTGAGATATTTGCTCCTGTTGTGAAATTCACCACCGTTCGTATCATGCTTGCTTTAGTTGCTCACTTTAATTGGGAATTAAAACAAATGGATGTTAAAACAGCTTTTCTTCATGGTGAATTAAATGAAAAAATTTATATGAGGCAAAGAAGGTTTTGTCGACTCTAAGAAACTCGATCACGTTTGCCTTCTTAAAAAGGCTCTTTATGGCACAAGCAGTCTCCAAGGCAATGGAACAAGAAATTTGACTCTTACATGCTTTCTTTAAAATTCAAACGTAGTTCGTATGACCCTTGTCTCTATTTTAAAGAAGACTCCATTGTTCCTATCTTCTTGCTTATCTATGTGGATGACATGTTACTTGTGAGTCCGTGCATGAAATTGATTAATCATGTTAGATCGTGTCTTAGTGATCAATTTGACATGAAATACCTTGGAGACGCCCAGAAAATTTTAGGCATGAACATTGTCAGAGATAGGAAAAATTGTTCTTTGTTTCTAAATCAGTCTTCCTACATTGAGAAAATACTTGAAAAATTTTCTATGACTGCTGCAAAACCTGCTTCTGTGCCTCTTGCTGCCCATTTTCTATTATGCAAAGATCAATCTCCGAAAACTAGTGAAGAAGAAAAATCAATGGAAAAAGTTCCCTACGCTAATGCTATAGGATCAGTCATGCATCTCATGGTTAGTACTGCACTGATATAGCTTTATCTTTGTTAGTTGCTTGAGTAGATACATGTCTAATCCTGGTATGCCACATTGGGAAGCCTTGAAGTGGCTTCTCCGTTATCTGAAATCCTCTGTGGATGTTGGTATTAAGTTTTCTAAATCTGGTGATGGTGTTAAACTTGTTGGATATGTGGATTCTAACTTTGCTAATGATCGTGACAATCGAAAATCCACGACCTCTTATGTGTTTACCCTTTGTGGCTCTTGCATTAGTTGGAAATCTCAGTTACAGAATGTTGTTGCTTTATCTACAACTGAATCTGAATATGTTGCTACAACTGAGGCATTTAAAGAAGCCATATGGCTAAAGGGTCTTCTGTCCGAAATCGGTTTTCTGAAAGAAAAAGTCGTGGTATTTTCAGATAGTCAATCTGGAATTCAGCTATGCAAAAATCCTGTCTTTCATGACCGCACTAAACATATTGATGTTAAATTTCATTTTATTCGTGACATTGTTGAAAAAGGTGAACTTGAGCTTGGAAAAATTCCGTGTAATTCAATCCAATGAGATATGGGCACCAAATTCTTGCCTTTGGAGAAGTTTGTGTCCTGCACTGACCTGCTGAACTTGGGAACTCAAGACTAACTCTTAGTCTTTGCCTTCTTTGTGATGGATTTACATTCTTAGTGAATTATTATGCTATCTTTGTGATAGCCCTGTTGTCTTAGTGATTGCTTTCTTTGTGATTACCTGTACTTACTTTGTGTTTTGTGTGCAGGTGATGTCCTACGGCGATGATGACCTCCGTCTCCCTTATGTACCCCGATGACTCATTTGGCCCATGTGGAGAATTGTTGGGTTTAATTGGCCCAAATGAATAAAATAATGAGGGCCCAATTTATATCTCCCGCAGCCCACTTAAAATCGGACCCGGCCCGGAACCTTTGGAAGCAGCCCTTTAGTGTGGGATTAATCCTGGCCATTTATCTGGTATCTGTTAATCCCAGCCGTTGGTTTTATATCTACCCTAAATATAAAACCTACCCCCAAACCCTACCCCTCATTTCACTCCCCTCTCTCGCCGTCACTCTTCATCCTTCCGATTTTCTTTCCTTCTTCTCCTCGGTTTTGACCTGTTCTTCTGAGATGGAAACTAAATCTTCCCGATTTCCTTTCTTCGTTTTGTTGTTCCGATTCTCCTATAAATTCCGATTTCGGATGAGATGAAAGAACAACAAAAAACGAAGAGAGCAAGTGATATCTTTTCTGATTCCCTCGATTTTCTCTGTGAAATAATTGAGGGTTTTTTGTGGGTGAGGCTTGTGAGAGTTCGGATCTGAGTTTCTGGGGTTTTGTTTCGGTTGCTTTGTGCTTCGATTCATTTTTGGGGTTTGTATCGGTTGAATCTTGCTTGGTGCTTTGATTCTTCGGTGGTTGCTTCCGGTTCCGGTGGTGGGCTTCGTTTCGAGGTGCTGGCCGCGGGTCTTTGTGAGTCCTGGACGTGGCTACGGGGACGGAGGACTGAGCCGGCCGGTTATTTCCGACAGTGACATCACTTTCGACGGCTTCGGCCGTTTGGTTTGAATTTCTATACTCACTGTTCTGATTTTTCCTTTCCAGTTGTTGTTTGATTCATTTAATTAGAAGTTGTGTAATCCCTAATCCCTATCCCGAGTAGATTCGTGTAATAGTTATATTTGTTATAATTACTGTAATAATTTTGCCACCCGATTCGGACCAATTCTCAACAAGTTTAATGTGAACTTTTTGTTATTAAAAGTAGAATTTACCAAAAACTTTTAATTTTATTGTTTAATTCGAACGAGAATCATGCCTCCAACAAAAAAAGCAAGCATGTGAAGCTCAAAATAGGAAGAAAAGAAAAGAATTTCTAAAGCATGGTTTTGTGTCTGACATTGATGGGAATATTCTGTGTTTTGAGTTAAGGATTATAAGAGAATGCTTATCTATAGAAGTAAAGAAGATGACCGATATGTTGAACTTTTTGAAGAGCATGGAAGGCTGCTATCCTACTGCAATAATTGCTTATAGAATATTGTTAACAATTCCGATTACAGTGGCTTCAGCAGAATGGAGTTTTTTAAAATTGAAGTTGATTAAGTCGTATCTCGATTCTAATATGTCACAAGAACGATTGAATGGGTTGGCTATGTTATCAATCGAGAAGGAGATGCTAGCAAATTCTAACTTTGAAGGCTTGATTAATGATTTTGCTAGTAAAAATACGAGAAGAATAATTTTTAAGTCGTCAGTTTTTATTTTATTAGGTACTTCAGTAAGTTTTATGGACCTTGATTTTATTATGTAATGAGTATTCTGTGTTGAGAGTTTAGTATCATTTTTATGTACGAGGCATGCAGAACCCATGCTACGCACGAGCTTTTAATCTAATTGTTAATTGTGTATTAATTCTGCATATTGGATAGTGTATGCTTATTTTTTGTTTAGTACTTTAGTATGTTGTATGAAACGTTTTTACTTTGTTGTATAAAAATTTAAAAATGTTTGATGTTGTTTTGGTTTTGTCGTTTTGTATTTTATAAATGGGTTTTTGTTATTAAGTTGTGATGTGTTTTATAAATGGGTTTTTGATTACTCCACATTAAATCAAGAGAAAAATTATCATTTAACCATTTAAATGTTGCTTTATATACATGCTCGTGCATATTTTCTTGAATGAATTCGCACATGTGAGCTACATCAATAGAAAACAAACATAATTTACTTGTATATGAAAATGCATTCACATAATACATATATCTCTATATGCTTATCTATAACAATCACCTAAATATGTAAGAAACAAAGAAAATTGTTGGTACCATTTATCTGAGCATGCATGATCTTGTGTGATTTTCATGGTACCTGCGTATGATAACTAAATTAAGAAAAAAAAAAGACCAAGTTAATTATAAAGATCTAAAAGATGTGTGAATCATCTCCAAAATATTTCTCATTAACACACTTCAACAAACATGTACGTACTAAATGTTGCAAAAGAGAATTTACAGACCGCTACCAACAATCAAAGATCTAAAAGATGTGTGAATCATCTTAGTAATACACTTCAACAAACATGTATGTACTAAATGTGATTTTGGTCGGTTTATATAGGAATAAATTAGATTAAATCATTAATTATTCTTACAATCTTTTCAACTTCATTTCAATCCATAACCGACTTTTAATTCTATACTAAATACGTGATCAATTCCGGCAACCCTTGCACTTCCATCTCGATGTTGTATATACTTCACATTAAATTATGCTTCTGACCCGTGCGATGCACTCGGGCTTGTTCTAATTATTTGTAGCGTATTGCTCAGCAATAATTTTTATCATTTTGTTTGTCAATAGGTTCACCAGTTGTGATTTTATTATCACAAATACTCAAAATGATTTTGTTAATATATGTGCATACCTGTGATGCTTTGGTTTCTCAACTTACCATGAAACATATATATGCACATACCGTGATGCTTTTTATCGATCCAGTTAGTAGGAAAAATTGGTTATCTTCACCATGCCTTAATTTTATTGTTATTATTATTTTTTTAGACACTTAATTGATGGGTTAGTTTCCTATATGTGGACATGGAATCTGTATTGTCCAAGGTGGCCAATTGAGTGGCCTTTTATGTGAAAGTTATATGGCACTAACAATCTTTTGTGGCTTAACATCTTGGTACTATTTTATTATTAAAGATCTTTACCTTCATCATGTAGGAATGTTTATAATCATGCAGTATGGCAAGTCAAACATTGCATTACATTTGAAAATAAGGGAATATTAAAAAACTCAAAGATACATAACTGACGTTATATTTTTGTTCAAGCTAGAAACTAAAAACAATGAAACCAAAGTCGGAATCAATACTTAATGCGACATATTTTCGACATATGAAACTGAAGTGTGGCACCTTGAAACGGTAACTCATAGCACATCACCGACTTTGTACCTATAAAGACGTGGAAATTTGGTCACATGAAAAAAAAATCATTACTTATGTCAGGAAAAAAATAAATAAATATAAAACCTTGTGCACAACGTATGCAGCTCAAGTGTTATTTTGTTGTCAATCTTAACCCGCTTTGCAAACCGTTCCAGCCCATACTACCTTTAAGCCCATAAACACTATCAAAAATATGCTACACAACCCACTCAAATTTAACCCTAATCATATAACACTCTCTTTTAGCCTAACCCTACACACTATAACACGCCTCACTTACAGTCACCATCTACATCTCAAAATCACATACATCATCACTTAACGAAACCCTTATGTTCGCACTCCCCAAACTCAACCACAAAAGAAATAAACAATCAAAGTATCTATTTATCTTTATGTGACCGAAGCTAAGCAAAACCATATCCCTTTTCTGCTATTCTTAGCTCAAACACACGAACCCACCAAGTCACCAAGGCATGGTGGTGAAGATTGGTGCCCAAAAAACTGTGAGGGTTGTATCTTCTATTTATAATCCTTCTTTGTTATAACTGCCAAACTGTTTATATTCTTTTTTGTATCTTCTATTCATCTTCCATGGTCATGTTTAATTCCGCTAAATAAAACCGAAAGACTCTTGAGACGCAAGCATTTATACGCAGGTAAGGCATGAACGAATAATAAAGGCCTCCAACTTGTTTTTAACTCTAAAACCTCTATCTTTATTACTCCACCTTAAATTTTGAGACTCAATCTTATAGTATTATAGATTTTTACTGTCTCTGAGGTATTGTTTTGTTTCTTCTTATTTCTATGTCAAACAAAAATTTGTGGGGCAAATTTTTTTGAGATGGCATGGGGCATCTCAAAACTCAGGGCCGGCCCGGTGAAGTCCCAGATTTTTTCTCTGATGGCCGAAGGTCCGTCGTTCTACGCACGGTCATGAACGGAGGTACTTGCAGTACAGATTTTAACGGCCAACAACAGCAATTTTCTTTCCCTTCACCCGTCGGCGGAATCCTGTCGGACCTGATAGCCCAGATCCACAGATTCGATTTGATCGGAAAGATATCTCTCGCCGAATTTCAGCAGCATAATCAAGGGTTGGGATTTTATCTCCGGAATGTCAAGCTGAGGCCTAGTAGTTACCAGCATGCATCTCGAATATCTCCACTCTCAACCGTGGTGTTTTAAGTGTATTGGGTCTGACTCGCATGGACGCGCATTTTTTCTTTACAGAACTGTTTTGTTTTCTTTCTTTTTTTTCTTAGTTCCAATTGAGATTGATGGAAATGATCTGTACTTTATCAATTTGGCCGAGTATTTCAAGTTCGGTGATATCAATTTTTTCCACAACTGATTTGTTCTCTCTCTTTTTTCGTTTAAATTTAGATTGAATTTTGGGCTATTTGGTTAACTGTTATTTTGGGATTTTTGTTCCATTGTTTGGTTCTGGATTATAACGGAATAAAACAAAATGACTCACTAAACTGACTGCACTTCTTTTTCTCATGAAGTACTAGTCATTCCATGCAATTCTCGATGCAATTTTCATTTTGGATCATCCGGAAACAGCCTCTCTGTGTTTAGACAGGGGTAAGACTGCGTACATCCGACCCCCCCTTACCCTGCTTTTTGCGGGAGCGGTTGAGGCATTGAGGTAATGTTGTTGTTTTATTTTGGGATTTTTGGGTTTGATTATCTTGCAGCTTTGATATCGACTTCAATTTTAATAATATCCAGATATGTTGTTATCATATGATATATCAGAATACATGTCGGTAATCTAAATTACCACTAGGTAATTTTGTTATTAAGTAAGTCGGGGGTGACTGGACGTGGTCGATGACGGTGAAAATATCAGCCGATATGTTGTTACCATATGGTAATTTAGAATACATATCGGTAATCTGAATTACCAGTGAGTAATTATGTTAACTGTGGTGACTGGTAACAGACGGTGATGGTCAAAATACTATTTTTAATATTTAAAAAAAAATTCAAGAGCAACTGGGGTGGTCGACTGGCCAGAAAAAAATTCTGGCGGTGGCCGGCCGGCGGCGACTGGTGGTCGCTGGCCATCGGTCAGCTATCGGCAGTTGGCCGACCGCGGTGGTTGTCCGGCCGGGTGGTCAGCCATCAGTCAACTTATGTAAAATAGATTTTTAAATTAAAAATAAGGGCATAAATAGAATATTCAAAAAATATTATTTATGTATGTGTATTGAGTGTAAAAAGAGTTGGTTTTAGGCAGTAAAATTAAATTTATTGGATTTTGGTCATTCTCCATTATTTTAATCATCTTAAGATTTTAATCATTCAAAAAATTAGTATATTCGTGTACGTCAATACATAAACGATTTGATTGTGTTATTACAACAATAATTAATACATAATTCGGTAATTCGATTTGATTGTATCTTAAATGATGTGCATTTCGGTATTTTGGCACAACCTATACCCTAACATTTATACGTAAGTTGGTAATTTAATATCTAGATTATATAATTACTGATTTTACTAAGTTCCAAAGCTATCTTCCTAATACTATATTGGCAAAAAAATACCTCAATCACCTAAAAGAAGCCCAAATATTATCAAGGCCCAACAAAGTTGGCCCAAGCCTAAAGCAGAGCTAGGTGCTATAAAATATAGTGAGTGGGCCCAAACCGTGAAAAGTCCGCTCACAAAAATTCTAGGGGCAGCCCAGGAATACTGTTGGGCCGCGGTCCAGCATCCTGCCTACATGAGCATAAAAATACGCGAGGCGCGACTTGCGATTCGACTCATGAGGTCTGTATTATGAAGTGGTTAAATGAATTAATATGGACTACTCATAACAACAAGTTGCATCAAGTTAAGTTTGCTTGGTCTGGAGTAGTTATAGGATGGACGACCTCGTGGAAAGTTTTCAGGGGTGCGCGCCAGATTCATGGATGAGTGATTTATTTCCACAAATGAATCAATTCTCAGGATAATGTAATGGCACGATATTGCTAATATACTTATACCTAACTCGATAATAATATCATTGAAGCAAAAATTATTTTCGAGAATAATTATTTGGTTCCATGCATGATTTACTGTCTCCAGCCTATGAATGAAGCCACAACATGCAGTTAAAATATTGCAAATAAATCACATCTCAAAAACATGCCTTTTGTAAATAAAAGACACTTTCTTTGAAATATTTGTTCTTATCAAGATAGACCATTTTATGTAGGCGAACCACTAATGTGAAAATGTGACTGAACTTGGGATCACATAATCAGGAAAGGAGGGAGGGGGTGGGGGTCTAAGAGGTTCTAGGACCCTCCAGCTGATGGAGGCTCTCCTATGAAATAAATGAAGGTACATGTGGTTGTCCGACCTTCGCAACCTCCATAGATCTGGTCCCTCTCGGATAAATATCCTGCTTCCGCCACTGTATATAATTATCTAGGGCTTTTGCAACAACACATAAGCACCGCAAGCCTCGTGTAATTGAGTCCTTAAAAAATTTATCTGGAGGTAAATTTTCTTTAGATTCTGTTTTTAATCCTCTTATGATATTTAATATTTACTAGCAACACTACATCACCAGAAACATCCACATTGCATGTTCAGTTGGAGAAGTATGTTTGTAGGAAAGGAGGCTGCAGTAGTTTTGGCATGGGTTATGCACAAATTCATCCATTCTTCTGGCATTAATGGGAAAGGTACAGGTAGTTAAGTAGAGACTAATATCATTTGATAATTTGCAGTTTCTTCCAGTCCTCAATTATTTGAACATTGTAAGATAGTTTGATTATTGTTGATTTTGATTGTATAAATGAATATTTTGATTTTTCCAATTTGTTGTGCACCACACTGTAGGAAAAAGGTTAGGATCAACGGCGTATCCAACAATGGACCGAGGGGTGGGAGGGGAGGCCAAGCTTAAAAATTCTTACCATATTATTTTTTATTTTTTATTTTATTTTTCAATAGTAAATTCTAATTATTTTCCTCAAATGGGGGAGCCTGGGCCTAGGATGGCCCCCTATCTACACTAGTAGTTATGATGATTTTTATTACCCGATCTACTCTTCAACCCATGATTTGTCACATTCCAACAATGTTGCTCCTTCTCCTATGCACGTCGATAATCACTAATGGGAAGTTCAACCAAGTGCACCAACGTCATATGGTCCTTATCAGTAAAATGGTGAATTTTTTACCAATCGAGAGAACCTCCGCCTTACCTCAACAAGTCGCATGTGAACTTTCCTTTTCAAACGGGAGGGACACCTTCTTACGAGAACCTAGTGGAAGCTTGCATGCACAAATTGAAGAGCATTTGGATGTATCTTGCCGAAATATATCTGAGTTCCCTAAAAGGACTATAAATATGTATGATCCGTATCTTAAAAGGTGGGGTCACAAGGATGAAACATATATTGAGGATATTACAGATTCTTATCCAACGACGACAATGTGGGTAATAAGTGTATCATCCTCAAAGACAAAATGGAACATCACACGTCGTAGACCCTTCTCACAAGGATCTACCAGACTATACTTCAAAAAGACAAATCAACATTTGACCGATCGGGTAAAATTAAATAACATTACGGACAGATAAGGTCGAAACTCAAAATAACTGGAGAGGTGAGGTCAAACAACTAAACCAAAATCGAACAAAATTTCATTACAACACTTACCCACACTGGGATCAAAATATATTGCAGCGGGAATGTGATACAACCCAACAGTATAGAGAAACTCAACTCTCGATTGATTAGTATCGCAGCTTGTCATCTTCCATGCCGACCATGTGACTGCTCCCACGATCCAAAAAATACATGAAATGCATAAAATGCATTTCCCCCATTTACGCGATTAGCAACTGGAATTTGCTAGTACAAATATTCCAGTTATACAAAATATACCATGCAGTCCATCATGAATCAAACAACAAGCATTGAAAGAGATACCCTAGAGGTTTTAAGATTTAGAAAACAAACTCAAATTCAGGAAAATGATCCGAATCATAGGGCTCGCGAAAACCTCCGGGGACACGCCGATTCGACTGTTTTTCAGCCTGCGAAGCACGTTTATACGCTTAAGCAACTGTCAATGGGTCAAACATGTTGAGAACATTCTGCAATTGGAGACGAAGACCACCAATATAGCGAGAAACTAACTGAAATGCTATATTGAAACTCAAATGAATTAGATAATCGCTTGATATATTCAGAGAAATCTTGTGTATTTCAACTCCTCCAAATACCTCTATTTAAAGCATATATGAACCTTTTTACTGTTGGTAAAGTTGTTCTCTTCAACGTTCGTTAAGTAACAAGAGTTACATACGTTAATGTCATACCGTGAAGTATTTGATCATTGTAACGTCCACAACATTAGTCCAGTAGCATCCAATAGCCTACAGCTTCTTCCCTTGTATACGTTAAGTCTGTTGGTTGCGTATGTTATCATTTTCCTTAGATAGCCATTTGATTTGTTGACCTTCTAGATGTCATCAACGATCTAATTTTGAATTCAACATCAAACGCTTAGCGGTCGTTAACATGTATCCGTAGGTACGTTATTGTGTAGATGACCGTTCAATTTGTTGACTTTTTGGAGACTGCATAATGGTTCATTTTCGAAATTAGCGTATGTTACTCCAAAGCCTTAGCGTACGTTAAGCTTGTCTTGTAACGTAGTTTCTCCATCTACGTAACCTGCATGATTTTAACACTTTCCACAAATATAAAAGAGTGAGTTTTACGTACGTTAAGCTAACAGCACATCATACCTTACCTTTGAGAATTTATTGATTCAACATAATGAGTGAAAATTTGAAATGTGTTAATGAGTGAGATCTTGTTAATAATTATTTTGTTTCTATGAACATCATCAAAATATATGTGATAAAAATATCGTTCCTGTAATATCCATATTTTTTTCTTTCTGGTATTTTTATTTTTGGTGTATTTTTTGTTTCTAGTGACTCGCTTGTAACCGTATGAATATTTAAAGAATATCTAATACTGGACTTTTCATCATTCGAGCTTGTTTCGGACTCGTTTTACTCAATTCCGCGGTTATTGTCTTTTCCGTTGCTATTTGGTTCGATTCTCGAAATCGTTGTTCGGAGCCGCCATTTCGTGGTTGCCGTAAATCCGTCTTATGTTATTATGCACGTTGTGAACTTTTTTTTCGTCTTTCGACCGTGTATCGTGTATTTTGGATGTTTGGGCCATTTTGTAATTTCCCAAAGTTAGGGGGTAAGTACTATCGTTGTCATTTTCCGAACCCTTAAGTAGTCGAAATCGTGTTTTTCTTTTAGCACTAAGATTCGTCGTCTCGAACTCTATGTTTTCGTATCTTCTTGTTTTGGTAATCGTCGCGTTTTGTTTTTCGGTTCATTTGTTGCCTGGTTAAAGTGGCTTGTCATCCCAGTCCTGGATGGACATTATGGTACATTAACCACGTTGTTGTTACGTACGTAATGGTGTTCAGGAAATTGGGCAGTGGGTTCTGCCGATGCATTACGTACGTAAGTCTGGAAGGCTTACGTACGTTAAGAAGCTAACGTACGTTAGCTGTCCAGGGCTAACGTACGTAACCGGGCTGGTTTTAAATACCCAAGAGTTGACCGATTTCGGCCATTTTTATTTTTCCTTCCTCCTCTCTGATCCTAGGGGATTTCCGAGCGATTTCCAGGCGATTTGAAGCCTTGTAACTTCAAGCCATCATCTTTCTCGAGTTTTTGGTGCGTATTAACAACATCTACGCGTGTTCTTCGTCTCCGATCCGAGGTAAACACTTAGAATCTTATTTCGGGGAATTTGGGGATTTTTGATCTAATGTCTGATTTGTTCCGTATTGTTGATTAATCCATGATGTATGTGATTAATCTTAGTGGTATTCATGTTTTACCTACGAGTTCATGGTATTTGTGAAATCGAGAGGGTTCGGTTGCGATCCGGCCTCGATGTTGTTTTGTACGAATTTACATGAATGGTAGGTGGGTTTCCGGGTGTATTCTATTTCCGTAATATTTTAGAAATGGTTGGGATTGTATTCTTCGAATCGTTAGGTTCGGTTTTTTCGCTTCCTAGTGATCGTGGTTGTTCTCCGTTCTGTTTCGTTGTTAATCACTCAAGGCAAGTATTCTTGGAAACCTTTATGCTTAACATGAAATGGTGATTTATCATATGTGTGTGCTTTGCTCACTCCGAGAGGGTCCGACGGGGCCTCGGGAGAATCCGTGACTTCACTCTAGATTCACGAGCTTGTTCGCTAGCCAGTTCGGAAGGGTCCTTAGAGGCCTCGAATGAGATCAGTGGTTTCGCCCCGGTCCCAGGCGATGCCTGTGCGTGATTTGTTTTCTGATTATGGCCAGTTCGGGAGGGTCCTTTGAGGCCTCGAATGGAACCAGTGGTTTCGCCCCTGTCCTAGGCAATTTGGTTATTTGACTGTTTGTTTTCCGAAAAAAGACATGTCTGGTTTTGTTTTTTGAAATAAATTGATGCATGTAGTATGAAATATATAAGCGAATGGCTTGCCTTGATTACTTATACTAGCGTAATTTCTAACCCTTTGGGGACCCATTTTGGGGAAATTCTTGTTATGAATTTCAGGTGGCATTCAGCCGGTCGAGCAGGCACTGGAGCAGTACGAGGATGATGGTTGGGGATGTTGACGTGTGCAATAGAGTCCCTTATTTCCGTTGTCCATTTTGATGCGTTGTTCTCCAAACTTGTGAACTTATAGATAGTACTCGCGAGTACTTAAACACTTTTGAATTGGGATATGTTTTATATGTTAAATCGTATTTGTGAATTTGAGTGATGTCCTGTTTACCGGTTGTACCGGGTGATTCATTTAATTATTGTTGTAGTGTTGTGTGTTTCTCGCTAACCGAGATGGTTAGACGAGCGGTATTTTTTATTTAGCCTGATGGATTCCACGGAGGGGTCCACGACGCTGTAATATACCCTGAATATCTTGGGGGTGTTACAGAAAATGGTATCAGAGCACTAGATTTATGGATATGCTGAGGATTCGTGATTACATGTCTGGATTCGCCTACATCACCTTAGAGGACTATCAGAGTAAAGCTCTTTCTTATGATATATCCTTGATGGCCAGTGAGGCGGCTCGAGAAAGTAAGAAATGGAAATCCGTAGGTAGCTTTTCGGGTCACAAGGGTGGAGTTCAGCAGAAATCTCAGTCTGCCAATATTCCTGCGGGCGGTTCAGATCGTTTTTCTGGGGTTTTTGAGGTACTGCCAGTGCCTCCACTCGTGATGTCAGATGTTTCAACTGTGGCAAGCCGCGCCATAGGAACCGGGAGTGCCCTCGTCCGCCGTTGAATTGTCATACTTGTGGTCAGTCGGGCCACAAGGCTTCTTTTTGTGAGCATTTAGGGCATACTCTTGGTGCCCAGGCTTCTTTTCTAGCGCCTAAGGAGCCGAGTGTGAACCAGGGGTCGTTCGCTCCACAGATTTCGTAGAATATTGACCGAGGGAGAGGTTGGGGTCAGCCGCTAAAGGGGGAGTTTCTAGTGTCGGCTCTGCGCATCCACGTGTTTATGAGATGGGGGTCCCGATGATCCAACGGCTACCGTGGCTACAGGTACCGTTCATATTCATTCTCATCCCGTCAGTGTGCTTTTCGATTCTGGTGCTACGCATTCATTTATCTCTCTGGAGTGTGCGCGCCTTCTGAGTCTTGACTGTTCGTCGTCTTGTGAACCTTTCATCGTTAAACTTCCTAGCGGTGATAGGATCGTTGATGATCGGGAGATCTGAGATTGTTCTGTGATCATTTATGAGAGGGCTTGGCTCTCTAATCTTATTGTTGTGAATATTGAGGGTGAGAATTTGATTCTCGGGGATGATTGGCTCGAGCGGCATGGTGCGATCATGAACAACTACACGAAAATCATCACCATGTTAACCGAGGATGGCACCGAGCACTCTTTCGCGGGGCAAAAGAGGGGAAACCAGAAGTTCGTAATTAATGCCTTGAAGGCGATGAGACTCCTGCCGAAGGGGTTTACTGGTTATTGGTGCTACGCCTTGAAGGTGGAGGATGATGGGGTCAAGTTTTCATCGATTCCAGTCGTTAGTGAGTTCCCTGATGTCTTTCCTGACGAGTTACCAGGGTTTCCACCGGACCGTGAGGTTGAGTTCGCTATCGAGTTAGAGCCGGGTGCGGCTCCGATTTCGAAAGTGCCGTATCGTATGGCACCTTCAGAGATGGCCTAGTTGAAGAAGCAGTTGAGTGATCTTCTTGAGTCGGGGTATATTCGACCCAGCGCTTCGACTTTGGGCGCACCGGTCCTGTTTGTGCGGAAGAAGGATGGTTCACTGTGTTTATGTATCGACTATCGCGAGCTAAACAAAGTGACCATAAAAAACAAGTATCCATTGCCGATTGATGACTTGTTTGATCCATTGCAGGGAGCTGCGATATTCTCGAAGATCGACTTGAGAACAGGGTACTATCAGCTTTGGGTGAAGGAGTCCGATGTTCCAAAACAGCTTTTCGGACGACATACGGACATTATGAGTTTGTGGTTATGCCCTTCGGGTTGACTAACGCACCGGCAGTGTTCATGCAGTTGATGAATAAGGTCTTCATCGAGTATTTGGATAAGTGTGTCATCATCTTCATTGACGATATCCTTATCTATTCGAAGAATGAGGAGGAGCATGCACATCATCTGCGTGTGGTGTTAGATATTTTGAGGACCAAGCGACTCTATGCGAAGTTCTCAAAATGTGAGTTCTGGCTGAAGGAAGTGATGTTTCTGGGTCACGTGATTTCAGCTGAGGGGGTCTATGTGGATCCACAGAAGATTGAGGCAGTACTGGATTGAACACCGCCTAAGAATGTGAAGGAGGTCCGTAGTTTCTTGGGTTTGGCTGGCTACTATCGTAGGTTCGTCGAGGGGTTCTCAAAACTAGCTCGGCCACTTACACAGTTGCTTCAGAAATCTGAAAAGTTCGTCTGGAATGACGAAAGACAGTCGAGTTTTGAGGTGCTGAAAAGCCGTTTGACTTCAGCCCCGATTCTAGCGTTGCCATCTGGCAACGAGGGTTTTGCTGTTTATTACGATGCTTCGGGTCAGGGTCTTGGATTCGTATTAATGCAGCACGACAAAACTATTGCGTATGCGTCGATACAGTTGAGGTCGTATGAGCTCAACTACCCTACTCACGACTTGGAGTTAGTGGCAGTCGTTTTTGCGCTCAAGATATGGCGTCATTATCTTTTTGGCGCTACATGTTGGATTTTTACCGATCATAAAAGTATGAAGTACATACCCACTCAGCGGGAGTTGAATATGAGGCAGAGGAGGTGGTTGGATTTGATTTGTGACCTCGAAATCCTTTATCATCTGGGCAAGGCGAACATCGTGGCAGACGCCTTGAGTCGGAAACCGATTACATTGCGGACGCTTGAGATACTTACGTCTCAATCTGTGCTTCAGCGTGATTTGATCGAATTAGGTGTTGAGATTTTGTTTCCAGAAGCTGTTGGGCAACTTTTTTCTTTAGAGATTTCATCGTTGCTGATGGATGACATTAAACTGAAGCAGTTGAAGGATCCGATGATTATTCAAATTCGAGAAAATGTTCTTAAAGGGAAGTCTCCTGGATTTGTGATTCACGAGGATGGTGTGTTGAGATTTCAGAGTCGGCTTTGTGTACCGAACGACTTAGAATTGAGGCAGAGTAGTTTGCGTGAGGCCCATGCTACGCCTTACTCGGTTCATCCTGGTTCGAGTAAGATGTACAAGTACCTAAGGATGAAATTTTGGTGGAACGATATTAAGGAGGAGGCCGCGCAGTTTGCAGCGAGATGTTTGACTTGCCAACAGGTCAAAATCGAGCATCAGCAAGCAGCCGGGTTATTGCAGTCGCTTCCCGTTCCAGAATGGAAATGGGAAGATATTTCGATGGACTTCATCACGAGCTTGTCGAGATCGAAGTCTGTTATGAATATGGTTTGGGTGATTGAAATGATTGGATCAATTCTATTTATTGATTGGATCGATATAGATTTATACGCTATATCCATTTATTTAGTATTTATTGGATGAATGCTTTTGAATGGGGATGTGGTTCATGAACTTAGTTTTGAACCGTTCGGTTTTATTTGATTGGGTTGTAAATGCCGTTTTGAGACTATTTATTTTACTAGAATTATTTGTATCTAGGATACAATTTTTCAAATATAAAATTTATATATAATGACGAAGACCGGAGGAAGATCCGTTCGAGAAGACGAAGATTCAAGACCGAAGACTTGTAATTAGATTACGGAGTTTTTGATTCTAGGAACGGTTCATGAACTACATGTTGGTAGCAACTAGGTTGTGAATGTTTATTCATATGCCATGAATGCACAAACGCGCTTAAATGAATTAATGTGCAAAGTGTAACATTAATCGCGAAAATTCACCTACGACAAATTATTAAGTTTAAAAGGTTTCAAGGTTTTCCTTCCCTCCATCGAGCTTTCGGAAAATTGAAATCCAAGCCGGATGTGCTATGCTTCCGAGTTATCAGGGTAGTCGTTCTTGGAGGATGGATACTGGGAGCGTATTGGATGCCTTCATTTGGAGTAAATTTTATCCCTAGAAACCTGTTCGAATGCTGGATAAGATTCAATTGTGAAACTGATTTGCGTCGATGGTATAAACTTAACTTGTTCACGAATCATAGAAACCGTATAGGTTGATGGGAGTGAACAAGGGTAAAAAGAAGATCGAATCATCCACTAGATGGGTTGGTGTTGGACACCACTTTATGAAAATTAATAGACTAGAAACATGTTCGGTTGCCCTCTATTAAAATTTTTAAAGAACTCGATCACCACTATGAAGTAGAGCGAACGATACTTCCGTATTTCACATGGGAGTGTGTTATTCCGATAAAAATAGTGGGAGCTGGGTTAAAGAATATAAAAGACCTTAATTCTATACTCAGATCATAATTGAACGAGTCACTAATTAATCTGTCGTACTTAATGCAGACATAACTCTCAATATGACTATGAACCCGCTCGCAATTCTACTCGAAAAGAACACCTTAATCGGACCTAACTTTGTGGATTGGCTCCGCAATCTGATGATAGTCCTCAGTATAGAGGCACTGGGATACGTCTTGGAGACGGACATTCCGGCGCCTCCGGTGCGGATAAGAGCCAATCAGGAATATTGAAAACCACAAAAAGTGGGTTAAGGATGACATAAAAGTCCGTGCTTACATGATGACTTCTATGTCTAATTATCTTCAGAGAGCTCATGAGAAAATGACTTCTGCTAGGCAGATTTTATCTTACTTAACCGAGCTTTATGGTGAGCACAGTCGAACTACTAGATATCAAATATCCAAGCAACTGTTCGGTGCAAGGATGAAGGAAGGCGAGAAGGTTGGGGACCACGTCCTCAAGATGATATCTATGATCGAGAGATTGGAGGCTCTTGATTTTAAGATGGATACTTCTCTTCAGACCGACCTTATCCTACAGTCTCTCCCTGATTCCTTCTCACAGTTTGTAATGAATTTCAACTGCAATGAGATTGCGTGCAACTTAGCAGGCTTAATGAACAAACTCGTGACTGCTCAGTCTCAGATGAAGACTCCGCGGATGAAGGAGTCTGCCCTTCTGATTTCTTCAGGACCTCAGAGGTCTAAGAATAAGAAGAAAAAGACCAAGAAGTGGACGGGACCACAAATCAAGGACCTTAAGGGAAAGGGCAAGGCCCCGATGGTTCCGAAAAACGAGAAGAAGAAGGACGCATGTCTCAAATGCGGTGAATTGGGCCACTGGGCTAGATATTGTCCGATTCTTCATGGCGCTTCAGGTACAGAACTTTTAGTTTTGGAAACAAATTGTTTTGCTACTGTATACTGGATTCTGGTGCTAGTTCTCATATTTGTACCATGAATCAGGATCTGGAACAAAGTAGGAAGCTTGGAGCTGGGGAAGTGATAATCACTGTGGGAAGCGGGCATAGTGTCGAGGCAACTTACATGTAATACACGGTTGTAATTCATTCATTATCATTCAGTAATTATCAATCAGTAATGGTCACTCAGTAATTTCTCACTCTTTAATAATCACTCATCATTCATGATTCATTCATTTGTTTTCATCATTGGCATTTTGTAACCGTGTATCAGTTACCGATCGTCATTCATCTCTGATTGAGAGTCGAGATGAGAGTATTATCATAATCATCGTGAATATAGTCTTGTGTTGGAAGTATCATCTATCACGTGTTATTGGACTTATTTACAATCATACAAGTATTGTACGTCGGATCATTCACCGTTTGTAACGACTAGACGGAGTTGTCGGATTTTTGTCACTTCCAGCAGCGAGTTACGGCCGTAACTATTCAGGCATTACGGCCGTAACATGCATTCATTGGCTCAAGGTGATTTTGGACGAAGGTGAGTTACGTCCGTAAGGATTGTCAGATACGGCCGTAATAGGCGTTCGTTGATTTCAGGCCAGTTCGGACGAATAGGACTTACGGCCGTAAGGGTTGCGGCATACGGCCGTAAGATGAGGCTGGTACGGCCATAAGGCTTGGCTGGTTATGGCCGTACGATGCAGATAGGGTGCCCAGGCAGTTTTGACGAAGGCTTCTTACGCCCGTAAGTTTGGCCGGGTACGGCTGTATCGGGCGAGTTACGCCCGTAAGGCGTGCGGGTACAGCCGTATGGCTATCGGCAGGTGTTTTGGACGAGGGCGAGTTACGCCTGTAAGACAGGTGCGGGTACGGCCGTATGACTGTCGGCAGATTGTGGACGAAGCCGAGTTACGGTCGTACGAGATGGTTGGTTACGGCCGTAAGGCCGTTGACTTGGGATGTTGCGGCCGTAAGTAGGCCGAGTTACGGCCGTAACATTCGGCGGTTTATATAGGACTTGGACGGGACTTTGAGTTCATTTTCTCATTTCTTCACCTTGTATCCTAGAGAGAGGGCTAGATGGAGAGATTTTTCATCATTAATCACTTGGGTGTTCGGTTTTCATCATCTTCCTTCGTTTGGGAAGCTTGGATAGTCGATCTAACGCGTATTCTTCGGATCAAAGTGTTTAGATCTTCAAAGGTAATATTCTTCAAACATCTTGGATTTTGATTTTGTGTTGAGATATGATGTTTTGGACGTTATAATCATGTTGTATGAAGAGATGTACGTATGATTATGAGTGTGTATGAATATTCATTGGATTATTGAAAGGTTGTTCAAGAACACTTTGAATATTGAGTTGGATTTGGGGGTTTTCGATTAGTTGTTGTTGTAATCACGAATTTGGACATTCATATTGGATTATTGATAGTATTGAAGATGTTTTGTTGGTTTGGAACACTTCTTGGGGATTTGATATTGGTATAGTTAAGGTTTGGTTGTAAACAATCGGAGATTGGTCACAACGTGTTTGATATAATGCCCCAATGAGTTTGGTTTAGTCGTATCGACGTTTTGAGTTAGTTATACTCGTGTTTGATTCGTATTTTGAACGGATTGTTGGTAATTGTGCTTTTCAAGGTTGTTCGAGCAACCGACATCTCATTTAGGACGTTGTTCGTGGAAGAACATTTGTCACCGGTGTTGAGTAAGTTAATTCTTACTCGGTTAAAAGGATATTCATTCCTTTTGTTGTTGTTCATTCATAATCATAACTCATTCATAATGTATTAACCGTATTGAGACTTGTAATTGTCGAATAATCACTTTATTCACGAGGAACGACGGTTCCAAGCATTTCATTGATCTATCATTCACTTCACTATGATTTTCATCTCGGTGAGTCATTCTTGACTTTATCGGATTATTATTCATTGATATTCATTTTGGTCATTCTCGTTCATATGACCTTCTGGGTTCATATTGCGTGGCCGGGTGCGGATGTGTGGAATTTTTAGTCGAGCACACGATAGTCATGTGTTGGGTTCACCGATACATTGGACTGTGCACACGATAACACTTACCTCCGTGAGACTAATTAGGTACAAGGACGGGTGTGTCCGGGCACTCGTCTTGTACACTTGCACAGAATATTACAGGCATACTATGATGCTCCTCTTCAGCTTAAATTCATAACTAAGGATATTTCATAATTGAGATATATCATGATTGTGTATATTCAACCCTTGAGGATTGTTGTTCTGTGTAACTGACCCCATTGGGGGATACTGTTTTCAGGTCATGGCAAGGAAAAAGCATGGAAAGAGAACGTTGTCGGCGAAGAGTCCCAGTGATACTAGTAGGGGGCCCCAGTCCTTTCAGTCATTCTTGCTTTTCTTCATTTGTATTTCCGCTGCAAATTCCATTTGGGATGTTTATTTATTCAGGGTGGTGTATTTTATCTTCATATAAAATATACTAGTATTCTGTATTGTCCTGGTGTATTGTACTTAAGCTCCTCATCGGAGTATTTGGTAATATAATGTGGTTCGGTACTATAATTATATTATTTAATTCATTAGTTTTCATTCTCCTGGTGGGTCCTAGTCGGGGGTCCACGGCACTGTAATATCCGCCAAGTTTGGGGTGTTACAGAGTTGGTATCGGAGCGTGGTTTTGAATACTACCTTCCGAGTCATGTCTCATTTGAAATCATCGTCATCGGACTAGTATGATTGGACTTTCGCATCACGTGTGACCTGTGCAAATGGCGAGCCCCTCAGACCAAGAACTGTAAGACTTCTAACGCCGTGGTATAATTTCTGGCAATAATCATTCATTCATAATTCATCAGTTAACAATCCTCAAACATCATTTTCATTTTGATCAGGTTGATCATGTTAACTCATTAATCACTCAGTTCATTTTATTACTCAGTTGTTGATCTTGAAGATCATATCATTAATCTTTTTAACTTGTTCAAGATAATCATTTCAAGAATATCATCAGATAATCATGTCACCTCAGTTAATCACTCATGTAATCACTATGTTAGAGCGCGTATGCTCATTTTCATCATTTCATGACGTAATCATAACGTGATATTCATGCGAGAGAAATAATTATCATGTGACATTCCTACTTCAGTATGGAGAGAGCAGGCAGAGGACGTGGGGGACGAGGCCGTGGTGCGGGCCGAAACCCAAGAGCTCGTGTGAATACACGTGCAAATGCTAGGAATAATGCTAATTCATCGAGCAGTGACGCTGCCACTCATTCACCTGGACGTAATGATTCACTATCAGGGAGTCGTACCCGGCACACGGCTCAGTCAGAAGGTATTCGGGTTGATCCACTCGCTTTTATGCAGGGCATGGTCGCCCAAATGACTCAGATGGCACAACTGATGGAGACGGTGCATAACTCAGCTACTCAAAAACAACAGGCTCCTCCACCGCCACCTCAGAGGCAAGAGAGGGGTGTGAGCAGTATCATTGGAGACATCTCTCGCCAAAGTCCACCTACTTTTGAGGGTTCGTCTGAACCGGCAGATATTGTTCACTGGCTCGAACATTTCGAGAAGTTATTTGCTATGGTAGAGTGTCCCGAAGGATACAAAGTTTCAGTTGCGGCTTACTATCAGGGTAAGAGCGCTCATTCATGGTGGTTATCGTTGAAACCCACCGACGGATCATGTACATGGGATCAATTCAAGACTCTCATGATGGAGAGGTATTATCCGGCCCCACTCAGAGAGGCCAAGTTATCAGAATTACTCACTCCCGACCCCTCAATGGAAGATGATGTTCTCGCCATCGCCGAGAAATTCTAGGAACTTCTTCCTTTCGCCTCATCTATCATTCACTCCGAGGCGGATAAGATTAAGTATTACAGCAAGAGGCTGAAACCCCACATGCGGATGCAGTTACTTAATCATAATTGCACCACTGTGGGGAACTTGGTCATGTCAGCACCAAGTGTCCGAGGCGGACTATCACATGCCATAACTGTGGGATTGCTGGGCATAAGGCCCGTTTTTGCCGAAGGGACTCCAAACCTACTCTGGCGTCATCTCAGGCCCCGAAGCAGTCAGCTGTTCATAATCAGGCCACTCAGTATGCGTCGTTCAAGACGACAGGAGCGAATAAAGGTGGAGCCTATAGCCATCAGACAGGAGCATCCGGTGCTGGGACTAGCAAGCCCCGAATTTATGAGATGAAGAGGACCGACGATCTGGAGGCCCGGATGATCTCAGGTACACTCGATATTGTATCTCAACCTGTGTGTACCCTTTTTGATATTGGTGCATCGCATTCATTCATTTCCGAGTCATGTTTGAGTAGGCTACGTCTGGGTAGTGCTACTAGTTGTGAGCCGTATGTCATTGGTCTACATGATGGTAGACGAATTATAGGAAATCATGAGATTAAGAATTGTTCGATTCAACTTCATGGCCGTGATTGGTTAGCAGACCTAATCTTGGTAGAGTTACCGAGAGACGACGTCATTTTGGGTATTGATTGAATGGATCGTCACGATACCATCATTAGTGTCCGTAAGCGTATGGTCACTATCATTTCAGACGATGGAGTCGAATATGTTTTTCAGGGAGGTAATCCCAGCTGTTTTGGTAAGGTCATTAATTTGATGAAAGCTGTGAAATTACTCAGCCATGGGTGTGTTGGTTATTAGTGCTTTATGACCAAAACCGAGAAATCACCAATAATGTTGGCGGATATTCCGGTAGTGAGAGAATATGCCGATGTATTTCCAGACGAGTTACCTGGTTTGCCTCCACAGAGAGATGTGGAATTCATGATTGAGTTGGAGCCCGGTACGTCCTCGATATCGAAGGCACCGTACCGGATGGCCCCGACCGAAATGCAGGAATTGAAGAATCAGCTTGAGGAGTTGTTTGAGAAAGGTTATATCCGACCGAGTGCATCTCCGTGGGGAGCATCATTGTTGTTTTTCAAGAAGAATGATGGTTCGTTTTGCTTGTGTATTGATTATCGGGAGTTGAACAGGGTGACGATCAAGAATAAGTATCCTCTACCCCGTATTGATGACCTCTTAGATCAACTTCAGGGAGCTTCAGTATTTTCCAAGATCGACTTGAGATCTGGATATCATCAGTTGCGAATTCGAGAGTCGGATATCGCAAGGACAGCGTTTTGTACACGCTATGGTCATTATGAGTTCGTGGTAATGCCGTTTGGGTTAACTAATGCACCTGCGGTATTCATGGAGTTAATGAATTGGGTTTTCATCGACTTTTTGGATCAGTTTGTGGTTGTCTTCATTGATAACATTTTGATTTATTCTCGTGACCGAGAGGAGCACGAGGTTCACCTTCATCAGGTTCTCGACGTGTTGAGACGAGAGCAACTCTATCGAAAGTTTTCCAAATGTGAGTTCTGGATGTCCGAAGTGACGTTTCTCGGACATGTAATTTCATCAGATGGTGTGCGTGTTGATCCTCAGAAGACGGAGTTTATCCGAGATTGGTTACCTCCGAAGAATGTTAAGGAAATCCGAAGCTTTCTCGGATTAGCCGGTTATTATCGGCGGTTTGTGGAAGGATTTTCTAAAATCGCTCAACCAATGATGAACCTTTTGAGAAAGGATAAGAAATAGGCGTGGTCCGACGCGTGTCAGCGGAGTTTTGAGGAACTCAATATCCGGTTAATTTCAGCACCTGTCCTTTCCTTTCTACAAGGGACGGAGGGATTCGTTGTTTATAGTGATGCGTTCGGACACAGTCTCGGATGTGTATTAATGCAGAATGGGAAGGTTATTGCCTATGCTTCATGGCAATTGAGACCTTACGAGGTTAATTATCCGACCCACGACCTGGATCTAGCAGCCGTGGTTTTTGCGTTGAAGATTTGGCGTCATTACCTTTATGGCGTCACCTGTCAGATATTCACCGATCATAAGAGTTTGAAGTATATATTTACTCAGAAGGAGTTAAATATGTTACAGAGGCGGTGGTTGGAACTAATCAAAGATTATGATATCGAGATCCTGTACCACCCGGGTAAGGCAAACGTGGTTGCCGATGCCTTGAGTCGTAAGTCTGTTCAGGAGCAAATGCTTGCTCGTTTGACAGTTCAGAAGGAGATTCAGCAGGAATTTCTTAGATCCGAGATTGAGGTCTGGCTTCAGCGAGCGCAAGGGAAACTTTGCATGTTAGAGATTTCATCGCCACATGAGGAGGCAATCAGAGCGAATCAGGGTTCAGACCCATCATTGTTGCGCATCCGTGAAGATGTGGCTCAGGGGAAAGCCCCTGGATTTGTGGTCCACGAGGATGGACTATTGCGATTCAAGAATCGGTTATGCGTACCGGCGAATGACGAGTTGAAAAACTCGATTTTGAGAGAAGCTCATGCTACACCTTACTCCATTCATCCGGGGTCTAGGAAGATGTACAAAGACTTGAAACAAAATTACTGGTGGAGTAATATGAAGCGAGAAGTCGTGGAATTTGTTTCGAGATGTTTGACCTGTCAACAAGTCAAGATAGAACATCAGCGACCGGCAGGTATGCTGAAGCCGCTCCCTATTCCAGAGTGGAAGTGGGAAGATATTTCTATGGACTTCATCACGAGTTTGCCGACGAGTCGTCGTGGCATGAATATAATTTGGGTGATTGTGGACCGCTTAACTAAATCAGTTCATTTCCTTGAGATTAAGGATACGTGGGGTCCCGAGAGACTTGCCCAGTTATTCATCAAAGAGATAGTGAGACTGCAGGGTACTCCTAAAAGTATCGTTTCCGATCGTGACGGACGGTTCGTGTCTCATTTTTGGAAATCAGTTCATCGTGCTATGGGGACTCAGCTTAATCTCAGCACAGCTTTTCATCCTCAGTCCGACGGACAATCAGAGAGGACTATTCAGACTTTGGAGGACATGTTGAGAGCATGTGTTCTCGATTGGAAAGATGATTGGGAAGCCCAACTACCGTTGATTGAGTTCACGTACAATAATAGTTGGCATGCTTCTACTAAGATGGCACCTTACGAGGCCTTGTACGGTCGTCGTTGTCGATCTCCTTTGTGTTGGGATGACTTATCAGAATCAATCGGCACCGAGCCCGATATGCTTATAGCCGCCCGTGAGAAGGTAGCATTGATCAGGAGTCGTTTGTTGACCGCTCAGAGTCGACATAAATCATATGCAGATAATCGTCATCGACCACTAGAGTTCGAGACAGGTGACCACGTGTTGGTCAAGGTATCCCCGAGTCGAGGTATTTTCCGATTCGTAAAATGAGGGAAGTTGAGTCCGAAATTCATCGGACCGTTTGAGATTTTGGATCGAGTAGGCAGTCTGACTTATCGATTGGCTTTACCTCCGGCGTTGAGCCGAATTCATAATGTGTTTCACGTCTCTCAGTTATGGAAGTATGTTGCCGACTCGAGTCACATACTTCAATTCGACGAAATCGAGAACGCGGATGATCATTCGTATGAGGAGCGTCCTATACGAGTTTTAGAGCGGCGAATCAAACAGTTGAGGAACAAGACGATTCCTTTGGTCAAGATTCAATGGTCTAGACACGGAGTCGAAGAGGCTACTTGGGAAACCGAGGATAGTATGCGGGAGAGTTATCCCGAGTTGTTTGACCCTTAGTTTCAAGGACGAAACTCTTTTAAAGGGGGGGGTATGTAATACCCAGTTGTAATTCATTCATTATCATTCAGTAATTATCAATCAGTAATGGTCACTCAGTAATTTCTCACTCATTAATAATCACTCATCATTCATGATTCATTCATTTGTTTTCATCGTTGGCATTTTGTAACCGTGTATCAGTTACCAATCGTCATTCATCTCCGATTGAGAGTCGAGACGAGAGTATTATCATAATCATCGTGAATATAGTCTTGTGTTGGAAGTATCATCTATCACGTGTTATTGGACTTATTTACAATCATACAAGTATTGTACGTCGGATCATTCACCGTTTGTAACGAGTAGACGGAGTTGTCGGATTTTTGTCACTTCCAGCAGCGTGTTACGGCCGTAACTATTCAGGCATTATGGCCGTAACATGCATTCTTTGGCTCAAGGTGATTTTAGACGAAGGTGAGTTACGGCCGTAAGGATTGTCGGATACGTCCGTAACAGGCGTTCGTTGATTTCAGGCCAGTTCGGACGAATGGGACTTACGACCATAAAGGTTGCAACATACGGCCGTAAGATGAGGCTGGTACGGCCGTAAGGCTTGGCCGGTTACGGCCGTACGATGCAGACAGGGTGCCCAGGCAGTTTGACGAAGGCTTCTTACGCCCGTAAGTTTGGCCAGGTACGGTCGTATCGGGCGAGTTACGCCCGTAAGGCGTGCGGGTACAGCCGTAAGGCTGTCGGCAGGTGTTTTGGACGAGGGCGAGTTACGCCCGTAAGACAGGTGCGGGTACGGCCGTATGACTATCGGCAGATTCTGGATGAAGCCGAGTTATGGCCGTACGAGATGGTTGGTTACGGCTGTAAGGCCGTTGACTTGGGATGTTGCGGCCGTAAGTAGGCCGAGTTACGGCCGTAACATTCGGCAGTTTATATAGGACTTGGACGGGACTTTGAGTTCATTTTCTCATTTCTTCACCTTGTATCCGAGAGAGAGGGCTAGAGGGAGAGATTTTTCATCATCAATCACTTGGGTGTTCGGTTTTCATCATCTTCATTCATTTGGGAAGCTTGGATAGTCGATCTAACGTGTATTCTTCGGATCAAAGTGTTTAGATCTTCAAAGGTAATATTCTTCAAACATCTTGGATTTTGATTTTGTATTGAGATATGATGTTTTGGACGTTATAATCATGTTGTATGAAGAGATGTACATATGATTATGAGTGTGTATGAATATTCATTGGATTATTGAAAGGTTGTTCAAGAACACTTTGAATATTGAGTTGGATTTGGGGGTTTTCGATTAGTTGTTGTAATCACGAATTTGGACATTCATGTTGGATTATTGATAGTATTGAAGATGTTTTGTTGGTTTGGAACACTTCTTGGGGATTTGATATTGGTATAGTTAAGGTTTGGTTGTAAACAATCGGAGATTGGTCACAACGTGTTTGATATATTGCCCCAATGAGTTTGGTTTAGTCGTATCGACGTTTTGAGTTAGTTATACTCGTGTTTGATTCGTATGTTGAACGGATTGTTGGTAGTTGTGTTATTCAAGGTTGTTCGAGCGACCGACATCTCATTTAGGATGTTGTTCGTGGAAGGACATTTGTCACCGGTGTTGAGTAAGTTAATTCTTACTCGGTTAAAAGGATATTCATTCCTTTTGTTGTTGTTCATTCATAATCATAACTCATTCATAATGTATTAACCGTATTGAGACTTGTAATTGTCGAATAATCACTTGATTCACGAGGAACGATGGTTCCAATCATTTCATTGAGCTATCATTCACTTCACTATGATTTTCATCTAGGTGAGTCATTCTTTACTTTGTCAGATTATTATTCATTGATATTCATTTTGGTCATTCTCGTTCATATGACCTTCTGGGTTCATATTGCGTGGCCGGGTGCGGATGTGTGGAATTTTTAGTCGAGCACACGATAGTCATGTGTTGGGTTCACCGATACATTGGATTGTGCACACGGTAACGATTACCTCCGTGAGACTAATTAGCTACAAGGACGGGTGTGTCCGGGTACTCGTCTTGTACACTTGCACAGAACATTACGGGCATACTATGATGCTCCTCTTCAGCTTAAATTCATAACTAAGGATATTTCATAATTGAGATATATCATGATTGTGTATATTCAACCCTTGAGGATTGTTGTTCTGTGTAACTGACCCCGTTGGGGGATACTGTTTTCATGTCATGGCAAGGCAAAAGCACGGGAAGAGAACGTTGTCGGTGAGGAGTCCCAGTGATACTAGTAGGGGGCCCCAGTCCTTTCAGTCATTCTTGTTTTTATTCATTTGTATTTCCGCTACAAATTCCGTTTGGGATGTTTATTTATTCAGGGTGGTGTATTTTATCTTCATATAAAATATACTAGTATTCTGTATTGTCCTGGTGTATTGTACTTAAGCTCCTCATCGGAGTATTTGGTAATATAATGTGGTTTGGTACTACAATTATATTATTTAATTCATTAGTTTTCATTCTCCTGGTGGGTCCTAGTCGGGGGTCCACGGCACTGTAATATCCGCCTAGTTTGGGGTGTTACATTACATAGGATCACTTCTTTTGGGTTTAGAATCCGGCTTTGTTTTGACTTTAGAAGATGTACTTGTTTTGCCCGAGGGGCATAAGAACATTGTATCCATTCCGGTCATGGATCGGAAAGGTTTTTCATTTTTCATTGGTGATGGTTCCTGCAAAATTTATTTTAGAAATAAACTCGTGGGTACTGCTACATTGTTAAATGGACTGTATCATCTAAACCTTAGTAACAAAGTCGTTGTGAATACTATGACTAGGAAGCATGGTATGGATGAAACTAATCAAGTTTTGAAATGGCATCTTAGACTTGGTCATGTTGGTCAGACCAAGGTTTACAAAATGGAAAAAGATGGACTTATGGGTCCATTGGTATCGGATCCCTTTTCTACTTGTGAATCTTGCCTCAAAGGCAAAATGACTAAGTCCCCCTTCACAGGGACTTTTGAAAGAGCCGCTGATAAACTAGGATTAATCCATACCGACGTTTGTGGTGCTTTGGAAGCAGCACGTGATGGATATCAGTATTTCATTACGTTTACAGATGATCATACTAGGTATGGTTATGTATACTTAATGAAACATAAATCCGAGGCCTTTGAGAAATTCCAAGAATTTAAGGCCCTAGTCGAAAAATGGAATAGTATCACAACTAACACCTCAGTCGGACCGAGATGGCAAGTATATAAGTGCTGAGTTTGACGAGTTCCTAAAGGAACATGGAATAGTATCACAACTAACATCTCCAGGTACTCCTCAGTTAAATGGTGTGTCAGAAAGAAGGAACCGGACCTTGTTGAACATGGTCCGTTCCATGCTGGGATATATTGACTTACCGATTTACCTGTGGGGGTATGCACTCCTGACTGCTGCTTATATCTTGAACAGATGTCCTTCTAAATCCGTTCCTAAAACTCCACATGAGATGTGGGAGGGCAGGAAACCAAGTCTTAATCACATTAAGATTTGGGGATGTCCCGCCTATGTCAAGAAGACTAAGGTGGAAAGGTTGGAAGCGAGGTCCGTGAAGGGATGTTTCATTGGATTCTCATATGGGATGATATGTTATCTTTTCTACATGCCCGAAGATTGAAAGATCGTTGTTGCTTTTCAAGCACACTTCCTGGAAGATGAGTTCATTCAGGAAGGCGGAGCAGGTAGAAGTATTTCTTTGGAAGAATACAATGAAACACCTCATGAGACATCTATACAAGAAGTTGGAACCGAACCTTCTGAAACACAAGTACAACCACCTCGTAGGTCTAGTATGGTGTCTCATTTACCTGAGAGGTATGGCCTTGTGCACCTGGAGGAGCTGGGTCTCCATGAGGTTCCAGGTGATATCCAAGAGACCGACCCAACGACCTATGACCAAGCGATGGTAGATGTAGACTTCGCGAAATGGGGTGAAGCTATGGAAGCTGAGATAGACTCGATGCATGTCAATCAGGTCTGGACTCTAGTATACCAGCTCGAGGGCATAATGCCTATTGGGAACAAGTGGATCTACAAAAGAAAGACTGATGGGGATGGCAAGGTTGACGCCTATAAGGCCAGGCTTGTGGCAAAGGGTTATACCTAGAAAGAAGGGATCGATTACCACGATACCTTCTCGCCCGTAGCCATGATCAAGTCTATTCGCATGATGCTTGCTATAGATGCCTACCACGATTATGAGATATGGCAAATGGACGTAAATATGGCTTTCCTTAATAGATTACTCGAGGAGGAAATCTATATGGAGCAGCCTAAAGGCTTTGTGTCCGAGGTCGATATTCAGAATGTGTGCAAGCTTCAGCGTTCCATTTATGGACCGAAGCAAAATGAAGAGGAACCTTGTTTATACAAGAGTTTGATGAGGCAGTCAAAGAGTTTGACTTCGTGTAAAATGAAGAAAAACCTTGTGTATACAAGAGGGTTAGTGGGAGCAAGATCGCATTATTAGTACTATATGTAGATGACATTATACTAATAGGAAATGATGTGGAAATGCTCAGTTCTGTGAAAGCTTGGCTTTCGAGTAATTTCTCCATGAAAGACTTGGGAGAAGCTACTTATATTCTTGGTATTCAGCTCTACCGGGATAGAGCGAAGAGAATGATAGGTCTTTCCCAAGCCCTATATATAGATAAAATCTTAAAGCGATTTAAGATGGATGATTCTAAAATAGGTTCCCTACCGATGCGACATGGAATAAAACTCTCCTCGAAGATGTGTCCTCAAAGTGAGGAACAACGAAAGGAAATGACTAATATACCATATGCTTTGGCCGTGGGTAGCCTTATATATGCTATGTTGTGTACGAGACCTGACATTGCGCATGTTGTGAGCATGGTAAGTAGGTTTCAGGAAACCCAGGTAGGGAACATTGGACTGCCGTAAAGAACGTTCTCAAGTACTTGAGAAGGACTAGAGATATGGTTCTGATGTATGGCGGTGGAGAATTGAATGTGTTGGGATTCACTTATTCGGACTTCCAAGGACAGAAAGACGATTCGATGTCTACTTCTGGCTACATATTTACTCTTAATGGAGGAGCAGTATCTTGTTGTAGCACCAAGCAAAACGCGACTGCTGATTCCACTTGTCAGGCTGAGTATCAATCAACCTCGGAGGCTTCTAAGGAAGGGTTCTGGATTAAGAAGTTTCTGGGAGAACTTCAAGTTATATAATGTGCTGAGCTGCCTGTTCCGCTGTACTGCGACAACGACGGAGCTGTAGCGCAGGCCAAGAAGCTGAGGTTTCACAATTGTACCAAACACATTGAGAGGAAGTATCATCTCGTAAAGATATATATAGAAACCAGTCCATGTATTTGAGGGCAAAACATTCCACTCCTTATTGAATAAGGGGATGGGCACTGGAAAGGTTTATAGCTCAAATACTTAATCGTTCGCAAGTCGATGAAACTTAATTGGGCGTTAAGTTTATGTGAAGACTTGTATGACATGTTCTTTGACGTGGAGAGTGCCTGTCGAACACTAATGATTAGTGGGAGCACACGTTATAGGTATGCTAATTGGATTAGTATACTTGAACCGACTCACACTTGATTCGTCACACGGATTTCACTCCGGGATAGTCAATGATGGAATCGAAAGCTTGTGATAGGTATTCGTGAACCTTCGACTTGAGGATTTGGTAGGGATGTGCTTGTGACGTTGATATTTTCATTAGAGTAGTTCGACCCAGAAAATCGGAAGGTGTGGGTCAACCTCGACGTGCGTCTTGACGGGCAAGTAGCATGGCTACTGAATATCAAGATAGAATTCTTTCTCCTGTTAGTGAACGGGTTATATGTCCTATGCGGTTATTGGCAGATGAGATCATAAGTTTTTGGCCAAATAATTGGAGCTAGTTGTATTGGATACATGAGAGCTCGATGATCTCGATTTGTATTAACTCATGCATAGCATCAAGTACTGATAGGGTTTGATTGACCGTGACCCTATAACTTTATCGGGACATTTGAAAGAAGGGTTTATACGTATACTGGTATTCATGACAGAATAGTGTTTGAATGATCCCAAATCATTCGTTCTCAGTTGGGGTACAGTGTAGGCCACCAGACTGGCTAGGTGGTGCTACTACTACTCTTTGGTTCCTCCTATTGCTAACTGAGACGGACCTACCGAGTTGTGCAATAGGATTGACGACGGAATGAATCGAGCTTATTCTCTCATTATGAATACTAGATATTGGATATCTAATTATTGGGACACTGGATGTCTAAATTAATTTATTGAATAAATTAATTTACGGCCTAATGAATTAAATAAATTACTGGGTGATTAATTTAATTCATAAATATAATTATTTATTGGAGAAATTAATTATATTATTTTGTATTCGATTTGATTAATTAATTGATTAATTAATCAATATAAATACATCGGAACAGAATTGGATTTTATCTATTTGGACTCACGGGAGTCGGAATCGAACCGAACTCGTCCGATTCCTTCTAAATGCCCACCCCCTTCCACTCACCTTCCCTCTTGATCTTTGTCTCCATTTTATAATGGAAGACAAATGACTTTAAGAGATTTGAAATCTCTTTTAATATTGTAAAGATTATTTGGTTGGTGATTGGTCATGTGGGTTGAAGAATAAAATGTGAAGACCAACTCACTCTTGCCCCAACCTTTGGCATCTCACGATTTAGAGAGAGAAGAAAATTGTTTTCTTAGTCTACGTATTTGCTCTTCAAGTTCTTCTTGTTTTTCCTTGGAGAAAATTCAAGACATATTGAGGGATTGTGAGTTATACACTTGGAGTGTTATAATCACATTTTAGATTAGCTCCTAGAACCTTGTTCTAGCCGTATCCTTGGAGGATAACGAGGTATAGTCGTTCCGATCATTTCTACGGCGCGTGGCAAGTAGAGACGCGGTGCTTTCGGCATTGGATCATTCAAGAGCTTGGAGCGGATTGGATTCGAAGGGAAATCACCTAAAGCTTGGGGAATCGCTTTCTAGGAAATCACCATTCAATCAACGGACTACGATGGTATGTTTCTCGTATCCTCTTATGCTTCATTTTATATTCGTATATATGTAGCTTGATCGATCCTCATGGGGATTCGGATCGAATTAATATTCGTTTTACCGCTTTCACTGGGCCTTCGTTTTAGGCACCGAATCCCAACAAAAACTATGGAGAGAAATCATCAACTTGCCCACGATCTAAATGATACCAAGTCTCATAATGAGAGCAAGACAAATGATTTTGTTCTACTCGAAGCTAAAGTAAAAACCCTCGAGAAATGAGAAAGAGAACTAGAGACCATCTTGAAATCTTTCGAGAAATCATCTAAAAGGATGGAAGAAATTCTAAGCACCGGGAAACATGCTCATGATAGAAGTGGCTTAGGATACAACTCATTTTCCAATAAAGGGAAAAGTAGCACAATGTTCGTCAGGGCTGTGGAACCCATTCCTATACCTGAAGAGACCCCGAGTCCCACCAAGGTTACAACTGAACCGTGTACAGCAAAGGCTGTCATTCCGCCACCTAAGTCATATCACAGACAGTGGAATCCTCAGCCACCCAGACCTGTAAGGTGTAACCAACAGCATACTCCCCGAGCATATCAGAAGCGCCAACAGCCATTCAGAAAGAAGGCTGTATCTAAATATCAATGGCATGCACAACAGTACTTTCAACAATACACTGCGCCTATATATTAGATACAGGAGCCTCGTTATCCATCGAGAAAGTAGGTCGCCGCGCAATATCAGCAACAACTTTGGCAATCCAACTGGAGACCCAGGAGGCAAGCTGTAAGGCCGAAGAAAATGGCTCCACCTCCAAGACGGCATTCGTACTGGATTAATAATAACCCACGTTTTTACATGCATCATAATTACCAAGGTTACAGCAACTACGTGCCTACCCCACATAGACATCGCAAGAACCGACCAAAAGTAACCTACAGCAAGCCAATTGCTGTCAGGCAAATATAGGTACCTAAAGGCACTAACATCCATGGACCCAACATACAAAGGGGACCTAAATCTACTTAATTTCTTTGCTTACAGGACATCAAAGAGAAGGACATCTGGTACTTCGACAGTGGATGTTCTCGGCAAATGACAGGAGATAGAAGCAAGCTGTCAGATTATGTAGAAGGTTGTTGGCCAAAAGTGCGCTTCAGTGATAAATCCAAAGGAAGAACAAGAGGGAAGAGAACCCTGCTTGTAGGAAAATTCAAAGTCACCGATGTAGCTTATGTTGAAGGGTTACATTATAATCTACTTAGTATTAGCCAGTTCTGTGACAAACAGTTCTCGGTGAAATTCTATATAGATTACTGTAGAGTCAAGAATTTTCTGACCAAAGAAGTTGTGCTGACAGGAAGCAGGTCAGGTAATATGTATATTGCTGACTGGAAGCCTACGAGCTCCACAATTCCATGTTTTGTTGCCAAAGGTGTAACACCCTCAAATCCTATTGGGTTATTACAGTGCCGTGGATCCCACGCCAGGAGATCCACCAGGCGAATATGACTAAAATACATTAAATTAACCAACAAGAAAAATCATAGTCCCTACCATGATATCCGACACAATATTCCGATGAGGAATTTTAACGACAATGATGGGCCTACATGGCCAAAAATGAAAATACAACCACACCCACGATCCTTGCTCGGGTAATACATAATGACAATGACTGACAAACTAGAGAACACTCCAACTGACTGACCAACATGAACAACTCGGACTAGTATCGCTCGAATGCCTCGTCGCCATCATCATGCCCTTGTGTCTCAACTCTCTCCTCGCAAGCACCTAAAACATGAAAACATGTTCCGCCCCCACGGGGTCAGTCATCCATATAATGAACATCAAATACATGTATAAC
Source organism: Orobanche coerulescens (assembly GCA_033398695.1). NCBI lineage: Eukaryota > Viridiplantae > Streptophyta > Magnoliopsida > Lamiales > Orobanchaceae > Orobanche > Orobanche coerulescens. The sequence continues at coordinate 18,104,357 of CM065814.1, read as the reverse complement.
ATGATATGCATCCAAAGGCAGAATGAAACGGTACAATGATAATAATACGAAATGCTCACAAACCAAGGTAAGAACCGAGCATTCGTAAAACACTATGCCCACGGCATATGAATAATACATGCTCAACAGGTTAGAACATAAGTGCTCAACAGCGAATCATAACTTATAAAGCACCACAATGAATTACATGAACATGAACCACACCAGAACTGAATTAAAATGTGAATCACAATGCCCGAAGGCTCCAATGAAATTACCAAGACATCACAAAGGCCTGAAAGCCACTCAGCCGAAACTATAAATATCACAATCATCTAAATCCAAAACAGTCCGAAGTTGTAATAATGAGAGCCGAAACGACGGCACGAAGCCGTATCACAATGAGTTACATGAAGATGAACCAAATCAGAATTGAATTAAATATGAATCACAATGAATTACATGAAGATGAACCAAACCAGAATTGAATTAAATATGAATCACAATGAATTACATGAAGATGAATCAAACCAGCCCGAAGCTGTAACAAAGAAGGCCGAAGCCACGGCACGAAGCCGTATCAAAATGAAACCATCCAATGGTCGTTGACCTACTGAGCTGTAGGTGTTGGGGGAAACAACCGCGAAGGTTCAGGACCCACCAAACTTACCCCATAATGAAATCATCCAATGGCCGTTGACCTACTGAGTTGCAGGTGTTGGGGGAAACAACCGTGAAGGTTCAGGCCCCACCAAATTTACCCCATAATGAAACCATCCAATGACCGTTGACCTACTGAGTTGTAGGTGTTGGGAAGTCAACCGCGAAGGTTCAGGCCACACCAAACTTACCCCATAATGAAACCATCCAATGGCCGTTGACCTACTGAGTTTTAGGTGTTGGGAAGTCAACTGCGAAGGTTTCAAACTCCCCAAACTCACCCATTGAGCACTAGCCGAGACTAGCCTCCAAAACACAACTAATCACAAATGGCAACGATCCCAAGATTACCGAATTCACGAGAATGATAGTGTGTGCTACCTTGAGTCGGCCAACACGATAATGATCACTCACGAATGGGCACCGTCCTCGGCGATCCCAATTCAATACCTCGATTACCTTAGAATGGTCTATCGATAACAACGACACAACGGATGGGAACTATCCTCGACAGCCCCAATTCAATGCCTCGATTGCCTTAGAATGGCCAACCGATAACAATGATGCAGCGGATGATTCAATACCTCGATTGCCTTAGAACGGCCAATCGACAACAATGATACAACGAATGATTGAGTACCTCGATTGCCTTAGAACGGCCAATCGATAACAATGATACAATGAATGATTGAGCACCTCAATTGCCTTAGAACGGCCAATCGATAATAATGATACAATGAATGATTGAGCACCTCGATTGCCTTAGAACGGCCAATCGATAACAATGATACAATGAATGATTGAGTACCTCGATTGCCTTAGAACGGCCAATCGATAACAACGATACAATGAATGCCTCAGCACCTTTAATCGGTTACCGACGACGAAGATGAGAAATGAATACGTCAATGCCTTCAATCGGCCAAAAAAACATCAAGGACAAAACTCCAACATTAATAACAATGATTACAACGACTTCTTAGATCGACATCAATATTAACAACAACAATCGGTACATCGATACCGCGAACCGGCGATCGACATTAACATTAACAACGAGTATCCCAATGCCTTGAACCGGCCATTAATGAATGATAATAAACATTTGGCATAATTGCCGAAGAGTATCGTATCGAACGATCCCCTAATATCAATGAACTTATGAAGAGACTAAGTCTCGGAATGATACAATACATTCATACACATATATGATAACATTAATCTCATTGACTAGTACAAGTATAAAACTTGCCTCAACCGAAGGTGATGAATTCCTTCCACGAACAACGAACGTCGTCCTCCGATAAACACAAGCGCTCGAACAACCTTGAATGAAATACAATTCATTCAATAACACAATATCAATCGACAACAACACAACGACCGAAGGAAACTCTTTGAAACATTTCATCGAACACTAAATGTTCAAAGTTCCTCAAGAACCTAAGAATCATCAATCGGGTTGAACGAATCGAAGATATGGGTATACAATCCATAGAACATGTCTAACAGCATCTAATAACCTCAATCGATCTATTAAAATCGGACGGAAAATGAAATCAAAACCAAAACTCCAAAAATGGACAATTCTAGGAAAACCAAGAGAATTACCTCGATTCGACGAAGAACAAGGATTAGATGTTGATATGATCACCTAGAGCCTTCTCAAAACATGATTGGATGAAGTAAAATCGATCATAACCACAACCCTAGTCGGATCGCCCGACTACCGCGAGAAGAAGGAGAGAAAGGGGTGAAATGAGGTGACAACCCCGTCTGACCCCCTTAAATACTCTAGTGACGCACGACCAACACGCATGACCAAATGTCCGTGTGTTTGGTCGTGCGCCATGCCACTGCCCGACCACTAACCTCACGCACGAGCAGCACACACGAGCACCTGCTTGTGTGTCATGCTCGTGTGTCCCTGATGATTGCCAAAGTGCACTGTCCAACTCTGTTGCCATGCACGAGCAGCACGCATGAGCACCTGCTCGTGTGTCATGCTCGTGCGTCCCTGATAAGTGCCAAAACGACAAGGGAAAACAAAATGCCATGCCATGCAAGCCTACACACGACCTGCACGACTAACACGATTATAAGTCACGTCCAATCGGTGAAACAATAATGGAACTCCCAACGCAAGGCTACCAATCATGATGATGATGATGAAGAAAATATTTTCGTATCGATCCCCGAATAGAGATGAGTGATGAATAAAAACTGATACACGACTCCAAGATACGCCAAACGATGAACACGAAATGAATGAATACGAATGACGAATGATTATTACTGAGTGAAAAGAATTCTAAGTGGCAATTACTGAATGATAATTAATGAATTCAGATCCGGGTATTACATACCCCCCCTAAAAAGAGTTTCGTCCCCGAAACTAAGGGTAAACGGTTCGGAGAATGAACTATCCATCATGATCTGAATATAACAATTCACAAATAGTCCTCGGAACCAAACCAATCACACGCCCAAGTCCTCATGACTTGACATCTCGAATCACAATGAACAATTACCCAAATTATCACGAAATCTCGGGTACAATACCAATGGGGAAAAATACTACCCAATGCTACATCTAAAATGTGCCCAACATCGATATCCTCCAGATCGTCGATCCCCTCGACCTCATCGATTCAAGGAATACCCAAATCTGACTCACCGCTAAATATGATCCCGGGAGGTCACGAGAATGAGAGTGACTAAAATGAATGATGAATGATAAATGACTATAAATCTAACAAGGATTAAGAATGACTCACCGAGGCGAATTAATAACGTAATGAGTGATAACTCGATGAAGCGATTGGAACTGTTGTTCCCCATGAAATGAATAATTAGTTTGATAATTATGAGTCTCAACATGTTTGATATATATGATGAATGAATTATATGAATGAATGAACAACAACGAAATGAATGAAAATCCTTTAAACCGAGCAAGAATTAACTTGCTTCAACACCGGTGATGAATGTTCTTACCTATGACTCTCGAAGCCTGATAGGACCCCTAGGATGATGCACGGGCTGGAGTAACAAAATCTCTCGAGGCCCGTGAACTCTATCGAGATCTACTGGCATTAGAACTACTGCAGTATTTCCGTAGGTGTCCCGGGTCCCCACACAAAAAACAAAAAATATTTCGCACCGTACACCGAGTACTCACGTGCCCTGCTGAATCATAATTAAAGCAAACAACAGTCGAACTCGTCGTCTGAGAAGAAAATGATCTCCCAGCACGAAGACGACTAGAAAACGATCTCTTGGACATCGGAGTCCGATGTCCCTCTGACAGCTCTTTCCATACCGAGGCAGGAAAGTCACATGATAATTACAGATCCCGTATGACGATCGCATTATGATTACATTACGGAATGATGATAACGAGCATACATGCTCTAACATAATGGATGCATTAATAATGCGGTAAAATGATCGTCCATATGATGCCGAAATATGATAAGATTGCATGAAAGATCGAATGAGGTAACATGATTATCTGATGAAATTCCTGAAATGATTACCTTGAACAAGTTACCAAGGTTGAAAATTCGATCCACAAGATAAACAACTGAACCGTGAGTTGGGCTGGATGATTAATTAATTAACTGAGCAATGAGATTGACTGAGTGATGAATGAATTAACTGAACAATGAGATTAACTGAGTGATGAATGAATTAACTGAACGATGAGATTGACTGAGTGATGAATGAATTAACTGAACAATGAGATTGACTGAGTGATGAATGAATTAACTGAACAATGAGATTGACTGAGTGATGAATGAATTAATATGATCGACAAGATAAAAAATGATGGTTGATGATTGTTGACTGATGAATGAGTTGATCCTTATCGCTTGCATGGTCAAACGTGCTCCAACACAATTAATCATGAATCAATCATAACACTAATATCACATATAGGCTTCAACAAAACAGGCATAATTAATGAAATGATGAATGTATGAACATAAAAAGAATAGAGTCCTTACACAGGTCATACGAAGCTTCGAGGTCTTGCGATACTAGTCTTCACTGACGACGACTCGATGAATGAATGACTCGTGCAGTCGTACAAATATTACGACTCACAAAACCAGACTGTCTAGATTGTCATAACCTGACAGTCCCACTACTACTGCGTTGGTAGAGCCACATAACTCACATATCAGGGTATCTCACAACCCAAAAGTCTCTGATACCATCTTCTGTAACACCCCCAAATCCTATTGGGTTATTACAGTGCCGTGGACCCCACGCCAGGAGATCCACCAGGCGAATATGACTAAAATACATTAAATTAACCAACAAGAAAAATCATAGTCCCTACCATGATATCCAATACAATATTCCGATGAGGAATTTTAACGACAATGATGGGCCTACATGGCCAAAAATGAAAATACAACCACACCCACGAGCCTTGCTCGGGTAATACATAATGACAATGACTGACAAACTAGAGAACACTCCAACTGACTGACCAACATGAACAACTCGGACTAGTATCGCTCGAATGCCTCGTCGCCATCATCATGCCCCTGTGTCTCAAATCTCTCCTCGCAAGCACCTAAAACATGAAAACATGTTCCACCCCCACGGGGTCAGTGATCCAGATAATGAACATCAAATACATGTATAACATGATATGCATCCAAAGGCAGAATGAAACGGTACATTGATAATAATAATACGAAATGCTCACAAACCAAGGTAAGAACCAAGCATTCGTGAATCACTATGCCCACGACATATGAATAATACCTGCTCAACAGGTTAGAACATAAGTGCTCAACGGCGAATCATAACTTATAAAGCACCACAATGAATTACATGAACATGAACCACACCAGAACTGAATTAAAATGTGAATCACAATGCCCGAATGCTCCAATGAAATTACCAAGACATCACAAAGGCCTGAAAGCCACTCAGCCGAAACTGTAAATATCACAATCATCTGAAACCAAAACAGCCCGAAGTTGTAATAATGAGGGCCGAAGCCACGACACGAAGCCATATCACAATGAGTTACATGAAGATGAACCAAACCAGAATTGAATTAGATATGAATCACAATGAATTACATGAAGATGAACCAAACTAGAATTGAATTAAATATGAATCACAATGAATTACATGAAGATGAACCAAACCAGCCCGAAGCTGTAACAATGAAGGCCGAAGCCACGGCACAAATCCGTATCAAAATGAAACCATCCAATGGTCGTTGACCTACTGAGCTGTAGGTTTGGGGGAAACAACCGCGAAGGTTCAGGCCCCACCAATATTACCCCATAATGAAACCATCCAATGGCCGTTGACCTACTGAGTTGTAGGTGTTGGGGGAAACAACCGTGAAGGTTCAGGTCCACCAAACTTACTCCACGATGAAACCATCCAATGGCCGTTGACCTACTGAGTTGTAGGTGTTGGGAAGTCAACCGCGAAGGTTCAGGCCCCACCAAACTTACCCCATATCCAATGGCCGTTGACCTGCTGAGTTGTAGGTGTTGGGAAGTCAACCGCGAAGGTTTCAAACTCCCCAAACTTACCCATCGAGCACTATCCGAGACTAGCCTCCAACACATAACTAATCAAAAACGGCAATGATGCCAAGATTACCGAATTCACGAGAATGATAGCGTGCTGCCTTGAGTCGGCCAACACGATAATGATGACTCACGGATGGGCATCGTCCTCGGCAGTCCTAATTCAATACCTCGATTACCTTATAATGGTCAATCGATAACAACGACACAATGGATGGGAACTATCCCCGACAGCCCAATTCAATGCCTCGATTTCCTTAGAATGGCCAACCGATAACAATGATGCAGTGGATGATTCAATACCTCGATTGACATAGAACGGACAACCGATAACAATGATACAACGAATGATTGAGTACCTCGATTGCCTTAGAACGGCCAATCAATAACAATGATACAATGAATGATTGAGCACCTCGATTGCCTTAGAACGTCCAATCGATAACAATGATACAATGAATGATTGAGCACCTCGATTGCCTTAGAACGGACAATCTATAACAATGATATAATGAATGATTGAGTACCTCGATTGCCTTAGAACGGCCAATCGATAACAATGATACAATGAATGCCTCGGCACCTTTAATCGGTTACCGACGACGAAGATGAGAAATAAATACGTCAATGCCTTCAATCGGCCAAAACAACATCAAGGACAAAACTCCAACATTAATAACAATGATTAAAAAGACGTCTTAGATCGACATCAGTATTAACAACAACAATCGATACATCGATACCGCGAACCGGCGATCGACAATAACATTAACAACGAGTATCCCAATACCTTGAACCGGCCATTAATGAATGATAATAAACATTTGGCATAATTGCCGAAGAGTATCGTATCGAACGATCCCCTAATATCAATGAACTTAATAAGAGACTAAGTCTCGGAATGATACAACACATTCATACACATATATGACAACATTAATATCATTGACTAGTATAAGTATAAAACTTGCCTCAACCGAAGGCGATGAACTCCTTCCACGAACAACGAACGGCATCCTCCGATAAACACAAGCGCTCGAACAATCTTGAATGAAATACAATTCATTCAATAACATAATATCAATCGACAACAACACAACGATCGAAGGAAACTCTTTGAGACATTTCATATAACACTAAATGTTCAAAGTTCCTCAAGAACCTAAGAATCATCAATCGGGTTGAACGAATAAAAGATATGGATATACAATCCATAGAACATGTCTAACAACATCTAATAACCTCAATCGAACCATTAAAATTGGATGGAAAATGAAATCAAAACCAAAACTCCCAAAATGGACAATTCTAGGTAAGCCAAGAGAATTACCCCGATTCGACGAAGAAGAAGGATTAGATGTTGATATGATCACCTAGAGCCTTCTCAAAACATGATTGGATGGAGTAAAGTTGATCATAACCACAACCCTAGTCGGATCGCCCGACTACCGCGAGAAGAAGGAGAGAAAGGGGTGAAATGAGGTGAAAACCCGTCTGACCCCCTTAAATACTCTAGTGATGCATGACTAACACACACGACCAAATGTCCGTGTGTTTGGTCGTGCGCTAGTCCACTGCCCGACCACTAACCTCACGCACGAGCACCTGCTCATGATAATAAGTCACGTCCAATCGGTGAAATAATAATGGAACTCCCAACGCAAGGCTACCAATCATGATGATGATGAAGAAAATTTTCTCGTATCGATCCCCGAACAGAGATGAGTGATGAATAAAAAATTATACGCGACTCTAAGATACGCCGAACGATGAACACGAAATGAATGAATACGAATGACGATTGATTATTACTGAGTGAAAAAATTCTGAGTGGCAATTACTGAATGATAATTAATGAATTCACATCCGGGTATTACAGAAGGCACTGCAGATCTAAACTGGCTATGGAACAAGAGGATGTCGCATATCAACTTCAAGACGATAAACAAGCTCGCTAGACAGATAATGGTTAGAGGTTTGCCCAATGTGTCATTCCAAAAAGACAGCATCTGCGGACCCTGTCAGAAAGGCAAACAAATCAAAACCACCCTGAAAAGCAAATCATACCTGTCCACTCACAGAGTCCTGGAAATGCTACATATGGATCTCTACGGTCCTGTAGACCTTGTAAGTTTGGGAGGTAAGAAATATTGTCTTGTTATTGTTGATGATTATTCCTGGTATGCTTGGACAATCTTCCTGAGCAAGAAGAAGGAAACCACAACAAAGCTGCCTGAGCACCTGAGAAAGCTTCAGAATGAGAAAGGGTTAAGTATCATGTCCATTCGTTCTGATAGAGGTAGTGAATTCACTAACCGCTTTATAGAGCAATACTGTTCGGACAATGGAATACAGCACGAATACTCAGCTGCCCGAACACCTCAACAAAATGGTGTTGCCTAGCGAAAGAACAGGACGCTTATTGAAGCAACAAGAACCATGATCGCCGCAAGCAAGTTTCCATAGTGTTTCTAGGGTGAAGCAACAAATACAACGTGCTATACACAAACCATTTTATCTTCAACAAGCATCACAACAAAACAGCATACGAGGTATGGAACAACATAACTCCATTGGTTTCATATTTTCACATATTTGGATGCAGGTGTTATGTTCTGAACAACGGGAAAGACCAACTTAGAACCTTCGATGAGAAGTCGGATGAAGGGATATTTCTAGGATATTCCTATGTCAGCAAAGCTTTCAGGATCTTTAATAAAAGGAAACTGACAGTCGAGGAATCTGTACATGTAGTGTTCGATGAACCTCACCATGATCCTACAGGAGTAGAAGATCTAACTCAGAATATCCAACAACTCTCCATTAATGATCCTCCAACTCCAATAGAGCATGTCATCGACTTAGAGATCAACCCCGTAGTTGTAAGAACAGAGGTAGTTGAAGCTGATGCTGTACAAGCTGAAGCTGAAACTACAGCACCACAAGATACAGTACGGGACGCCGAACTAGAACCCGACAGAAGATGGTTGAGAGATCACCCACAGGTGTTAATCATAGGAGACATTGATGTCGGAGTATCCACCTGTAGGAGAATACAGAGTACACAAGGAACTATACTGTGTGCGCAAGAAGAACTTGATTCTGAGAAATCTCCATTTCCTGTATGGAAATCTCAAGTAGAACTTAGAAGACTTGCAATGTGCACACTTGCTGTATTCTTAGCTCAATCCGAACCTGTTTCTACCAAAGAAGATCTGAACAATTCTCACTGAATCAATTTAATGGAAGAAGAGCTTAATGGTTTCAAAAGAAACAATGTATGGTATCTAGTACCCAGACCTGAGCATCAAGCCGTGATTGGAACTAAATGGGTATTTAGAAACAAGAAGGATGAGCACGGACTTGTTATTAGGAACAAATCCCGTCTAGTCGCACAAGGCTACAGATAGGAAGAAGGCATAGACTATGATGAAACATTTGCCCCTGTAGCCAGACTAGAAGTCATTAGGATATTTTTAGCTTTTGCCACCCATAAGAGCTTTATTGTATATAAAATGGACGTTAAAAGCGCATTCCTGAATGGAGACCTCACCGAAGAAGTCTATGTTGAACAACTACCAGGGTTTGTCAACACAGAAGGCGGAGACCTAGTATACAGGCTACGGAAAGCACTGTATGGACTTAAGCAAGCACATGAAACACTGTCCCTGTACCTAACCAATAAAAGATTTGAGAAAGATGCCGTGGACAAGACTCTTTTTAAGATACAGGAAGGATACGACCTATTGATGGTTTAAATATACGTAGACAATAATACATTTGGTTTCACTAACCTTGCTTTATGTCAAAGGTTCTCGCATCTCATGCAAAGTAAATTTGAAATGAGTGTGATGGGAGAACTTAGTTATTTCCTAGGAATGCAGGTAAAGCAGTTGCCTACAGAAATCTTCATCAACCAAGAGAAGTACAGCAAGGATATACTCAACAAGTTTGGGATGATTAACTCCAAATCCTCGTCAACTCCCATGAGCACTTCCGTGCAAATCAGTGCTGACGAAGCTGGAAAGCTAGTTGATCAATCACTCTACAGGAAGCTTATAGGCTCACTCATGTCCTAACAGCTAGCAGGCCCAATATCTAGTTTGTTGTAGGAGTGTGTGCTAGGTATCAAGTAGCACCTAAAGAATCACACTTCATAACAGCCAAATGAATCCTTAAGTACGTTAAAGGAACAGTCGATGCAGGACTGTGGTATCCTAAGGAAGGCGAATTCGATTTGGTTGGCTACAGTGACTCGGATCTTGGAGGCTTCAAGCTAGATAGGAAGAGTACAAGCGGTACTTGTCACTTTCTTGGACCTAGACTTGTGTCCTGGTTCAGTAAGAAACAATTGGCAAACTCGCTTTCCACAACTGAATCGGAATACTATGCTGCTGGAAATTGCTGTATGCAGATTCTCTGGATGCAACAACAGCTATCAGATTATGGAATCATTGCCAAGGAAACACCGATCATGTGCGATAACACGAGTGCAATTACAATAACGCACAATCCTGTATTGCACTCGCGAACTAAGCATATTGATATGAAGCATCATTTCATCCAGAATCATGTTGAGAATAAGGATGTTCGGATCGAGAAAATTCATACAGACATTCATTTAGCCGACATCTTTACCAAACCTCTCAGCACCACCAGATTCTGTATGCTTCGACAAGAATTGGGAATGCTAAAGCCTGACTCCCTGTAAGTTTTTATGATTTTACTCATCGATTGAGGGGGAATGCTGTAAGACCCAAGAACACAGTATCCACCGTTAATTAACTATACACTAAGACAGTCAGACAGCAGTGTAGGACTAAGAAGACATGAAATCTTCCTACAGCTGACGTGTGCATTAATTAAGGGGGAATACAGTATGACCCATGAATACAGTATTAATCCAAACATTGTTGTAAGAATTGAATCCCGTATGTACCTTTTAAGGGAGAACACTATATTGTTCGCGGATATAGTACATACACTATGGGACGTCAATTAATAATATATTATTATTCTATTCGTAATAAAATCATTTAAGTCCACGTGCCCTGTTTCAATTCAAACGTGTTATCATTTAATGCTTAACATGACATATGGACTTTATTATCTCAAACGCCGTGATTCTAATTAATTTAAACCGCCATTCCGTGCAATGAGGGAAGTCGAATTGTCAGAAGTGGGACCGGTTATCATTTCAAAAATATGGATAAGATATACAAGTTAAATCTCAGATCGTCCTGTTCGTTCTTTTCAAAGACGGTTCCCATCTCTTAAATCTGACCATTCACTATTTTGTAACCCTAATCTTCCCTGCACACTATAAAAGGACTGTTTCTTTCTCCCTTCGACTCTTTACGCTTTCTGCATATTAAATGAGTCTTTGAGCAAATAGCCTACTCGCTTACTGCATTTACTACTTTCTTTGTTCTCCACTCACTTTTTCTTCAGTAAACTATGGCCTCATCTCATACATCTTCTCTGTCACTCAAGAAGAGAGACTCCATAATCGACGGGCGAATCTTCGCCAGATCCATCGTGCTTGAACGAGTTCACATCGAATCCGACGATGCTGATGCCATGGAACTTATCGTTTCCAGAATACGGCAACAATGCCTCTACCGCCTTGGAAGTCATCATGCTGAGCTCTATGATGAGTGTATCGTCGAAGAATTTTATCTCAATGCTTCTGTCAGATTCTTCTCTCCGAAAATAGGAGGATATGTATCCGATATATCTGCTACCATCTGCGGAGTTCAGATCTACGTTGACCGGGAGCTTCTGCAGAATATTTACAGGCTGCCGTCTGATGGCCTGACCATGGAAGAGCTTGAGACCTTTGGGTCCTAAGAAATACTCACTGCCTATTGGGGATTGTCCACTGGCGATGCTTCGGACAAGAACGTCCACGCATCTTGCCACAAAAAGAGATTTTGCTTACCTTTTGTTTACCTGCACGATTTCTGTTGTCGTGTTGTTGAAAACAGGACCGGCGCATTCGATATGTGCACTAACCTGCATTTTAGAATGATGGTCGCCATCATGTCCGGTGAACGTGTAAACTGGTGCCAGATCGTCCTGAAGAGTCTATAGGAAGAGGCTTCTGAGCCTGCTACTCAGAAGAAGTTCTTCAGCCTAATCCTCAACAATATTATCACCATGTGTGATGTGCCGCAATCAAAAGGAGCCAAGAAGATTGGCCATGGCAAGTACCTAGGTGGAAGCAAGCCCTCCGTGTACAACAGAGACAGACTCATTGCGACAAGACCCTTTGCCCGATATCTGCCCCTTTCTGATGATCCAAGGGATGTCACTCTGAAGTTCGGGAGTGAAGAGAGATCGAAGAAGAGAAAGAGAACATCTCACAGCAAATCACCTCTTGCTGTTGAGAAGCCAAAGAAGAAGCTTAGGAAAGCTTCAAAAGCTAAGGCTACAGAGGTTACAGTGATCTCTGTAGACATCCCTACATCGGCGAACCCGCTGTACCACAACACGAGGGCGCAACCCCTACGGAAGAAATAACTGATGCACATGCTGCAGATCCCGAGCCTGTGGCGGCTGATCAGTTATTTGCCAAGTTAGAAGGAACTGGCGAATCGGCTGCCCGTTCGGAGCCGACTGCCGCTTCTCCTATAAGGGAACCCACACCCGTACAGGATCCCTCTCCCATTAGGGTACCAACACCTGTTCGGGATCCCTCTCCAAAACAGGCTCCCACACCTATTATGGATCCCATTCCCACAGTAGACCCACATACTATACGGAGCCCCTCCCCCAATGCTATCATTAACGAAACTATCCTTCAAGTGCAGATTGAGCAAGCATTTGAACGGTTTGTACAATGGAAGTCTTACAAGGTTGCACCTTATGACGTCCTGTACAACTGGGAGGAGTGGAAAGAAGAAGAAGCTTTTGCTCTGGAACTCTCGGACACTCAATAAATCCAAATATTGATTCAATGGGATAACAACTTTTGCCGAGAGCTCATATTAAATTACTATCTGGCAAAAGAACAGGCTCGATTGAAGGGAAAATCCAAGTCCGAAGACACAGTTCCTAGCAGCCCCGAATCTGATCCCGACTCAGACGACAATGACGGTGCCCTTCAGGCAGGTTTGAGAATGAGTCGAGAGGAAGCTCAAGAACAGGAACTTTCCAGAATGCAAGACCAACATGGTCAGGGGACCTCAAACAGCCGACATCAATACCCTCTCCAACAACAACAGGAAGCTACCAACAATGTACAGGAGGAATCGCCCTCCCGTATAGCATGAAGCTTCAGAACATGAACCTCAACCTGAAGAAGAAGAAGCTCGCGCCATCCCGCAAGAGGAATCAGTCCCTCTGCAGGAGCAGGCAGAAGCTGAGAGTCAGTAGGAGGAATCAGTCCCTCCTGTATGCATGACTACAGAAGACCAACAGGAACAGAAGGAATCAGTCCCTCTGTCTCCAAGACTGATGAAGCTGCCCAACCATCAGCCGAGCCCGCGCCGGATGCCCGCATCACCTATCTCTATCATCTCCGAGTTCGATCACGGATTCTTTCCCGAAAAGAGACCATGTCCTCATGTGGCTATGCATCAACTTATTGGAGCAGAGGATGAGAGAACAGCGCACCCTGGCTCTCCGCGTACAGATGTAATATCTGCATTTTCCTTTTTCCGGTATTTTCATTTTTGGTGTATTTTTTCTTTTTTAGTGACTCGCTTGTAACCATAAAAATAATTCGAGAATATTTAATACTGGACTTTTTATCATCCGAGCTTGTTTCAGACTTTTTTTTACTCAATTCCACGTTTATTGTCATTTTCGTCGCTATTTGGTTAGATTCTCGTAATCGTTGTTCGGAAATGCCGTTTCGGGGTTGCCGTAAATCCATCTTATGTTATTATGTGTGAGCTTTCGTTTGGCATTTTGATTGTGTATCGTGTATTTAGGATGTTTTGGGCCGTTTTGTAATTTCCCAAAGTTATGGGGCAATTACTATCGTTGTCATTTTTCGAACCTTTGGGTAGTCGTAATCGTGTTTTCTTTGAAGTGATTCAATTCTGACTCGAACTCATCGTTCGTGTGTATTCTTCAGTCCGTTTTTTGGTGTCGGGTGCGTGTTGTTTTCATCCGGGGAAGAATACGCCATTTTCCATCTTTGAGTGTTGTCTGTACTACTGTTTGCACTCGCCAGCGCGCGCTAATTTTGTTGTGTAGCGCACGCTAAATTCTCCCCAGTAGTGCGCGCTAAGGATTCGAGTACAGCAGTGGCATTAGATTGTTTCTGCTCTCTGGACGAGCAGTTTAACGCACGTTAAGTCTGTGAATTAGCACACGCTATAGTTGGGGCTTACCGCACGCTAGGTGTGCGGCAGCGCGCGCTAATAAGGTACTCCAGTTGAGGCAAAATATTTCTGGACTCTGGATGACGAGCATATAGCGCACGCTATAGCTCGATAGCGTGCGCTAACATTGGGGGACTGTTATCGCACGCTATTTTCTGGTAGCACACGCTAACGGGTCAGAACCGAATGTTCTAGACCAGTTTTGGCTGGTTAGCGCGTGCTAACCATAATCCATTAGTGCACGCTAACCCGTCCGGTTATATATACTCGTGAGTTGACCGAGTTCGGTCATTTCCACCTATTTCTTCTCCTTCTCCGCAGTTGAGCGATTCTTGGGAGATTTCCGGGCGATTCGAAGTCTTGTAACTCCAAGCCATCATCTTTCTTGAGTTCTTGGTGTATATTAACAACATCAACACTTGTTCTTCGTCTTCAATCCGAGGTAAGCTCTTAGAACCCTACCTTTGGGTAAATTGGGGGTTTTCGAGTTTTGTCCAATTTGTTCCGTATTGTTAATTAATCCATTATGTATGTGGTTAATCTTAGTGTAACACCCCCGAGATATTCGAAGTATATTACAGTGCCGTGGACCCCTACATGGGACCCACCAGGCTAAAACAAGGAAACCTCACTCGACTAACCATCTCAGTTAGCGAGGATACACACATTTAAATAATACAACATATAAAGATGCGCCCGGAGCAACCGGCGTAATAAACATCAACCGACAATATAGCAATTTGAGTTAATATAAAACGAAGTTCGGAGTGAAAAGCCTAAGTACTCGCGAGTACAATCTATAAGTTTATAAGTGTGGGAAACAACCATATCGAAATAGACAAGAGGAATAATAAGACTTGAATGCACATGTCAACGACCCTGGCCAACATCCTCGTACTGTCCCAGCGCCCGCTCGTCCGGCAAAACATAACCTGAAATCCATAACAAGAATTTCCCCAAAACGGGTCCCCAACTGGGTTAGCAATTACGCTAGTACAAGTAATCAAGGCAAACCATTCGCGTACACGTTTCATAGTACAATGCACCAAATCATTTCAGAAACCAAAACCAGACATGTCTTTTTCGGAAACAAACAGTCAATCACATTTGCCTAGGACCAGGACGAAGCCACAAATCCCACTCGAGGCCTCTAAGGACCCTCCCGAGCTGGCCATATCATAAAACAAATCATACACATGCATCGCCTAGGACCGGGACGAAGCCACAAATCGCACTCGAGGCCTCTAAGGACCCTCCCGAGCTGGCTAGCTAAACAAACTCATGAATCTAGGGCACAAACCATTGGACTCCCTCCGTGGCCCCGTCGGACCCTCCCGAGGGGAGCAAATCACACACAATATACATTACCATTTCACGTTAAGCATAACGGTTTCCAAAAATACTTGCCTCGAATAATTGGTGACGCAACGAACGGAAAGAAAAATCACCGACGAACACTAGGAACCAATGGAACCGAACCTAACGATTCGAAGAACATAATCACAACCAACTCTAAACGAATATTGAAATGGAATACACCCGAAAACCCGCCTACGATTCATGTATATTCGTATAAAAATAACAACGAGGGCGGACCACAACCGAACCCTCTCGAATATGCAACGACCACAAAATATACCATGAATCTGTAAGGAAAACAAGAATACTAGTAAGATTAATCATATTCAACATGAATTAGTCATCCGTATGGAACAAATCGAAGACAAGCCCAAAAAACCCTAATTTACTCAAAAGTAGGGTTCTAAGAAGATTAACCTTGGATTAGGATGAAAGATTCGTGTTGATGTTGTTATAATACACCAAGAACTCAAGGAAGATGATGGTTGAGATGATTGGAGGAAGAAATCGCCAAGAAATCGCCCAAAATCGCCAAAGCCGCGGAGGAAGGAGGTGAAATGAGAATTAGATCCGTCCAAGGTCAACTCCTGAGTATATATAGCCACAAGGCTTAGTGCGCGCTAACGGCTAAGGGTTAGCGTGCGCTACCCAGTTATTTCACAGTCCAGAACTCACTGTCCTGGACCGTTAGCGTGCGCTACTACTATTAAGCGTGCGCTAACAACGACTCGGTAGCGCGCGCTATCGAGCTATAGCGTGCGCTACCTGGTCATCTGAATGAGTCCAGAACAAACTGTCCAGTACTGGAAAGTCACGCTAGCGCACGCTACCGGACATCTTAGCGTGCGCTAGTCCCCCGACATTAGCGTGCGCTAGACAACGTAGCGTACGCTAATCCGCTAGTCCAGAGGGCTGGAATCACAACTGCCACTCCCAGGGCTCAGCTCCCTAGCGCGCGCTACGAAGCAGACGTAGCGTGCGCTACTAAGGAATCTCTAGCGTGCGCTATGCAGAAAAATTTGTGCGCGCTAAGTACGAAATATGAACGGCCCAAAACACCGGAATATGAACGAAACATCAAACGGAACATCTCAAAACGCATAATAACATAGAATGGATCCACGGCAACCCCAAAACGGCAGTTCCGCACAACAATTACTAGAATCAGATCAATAGATGACGGAAGAAATACACTGAAAAAATACACGAGGGTCGCTACAAACGAGAAATACACCGAAAAATGAAAATACCGGAAAAAATAAAAATGTGGATATTACATTCTACCCCTCTAAAAATATGTTTCGTCCCGAAACTTAAGAAACAAACAACTCAGGGTACCTAGCACGCATGTTATCCTCGGTTTCCCAAGTTGCCTTCTCGACACCATGTCTCGACCGCTGCACCTTGACCAAAGGGATGGTCTTATGCCTCAGTCGCTTCTCACGATGCTCCAAAATCTTCAAAGGACGCTCCTCAAAAGTAATATCCTCGGCGACATCAATCTCACCATAATCGATGACTTGACTAGGATACGGGACATATTTCCTCAACTCGGAAACATGAAAAACGCTATGAACATGACTCAGGGCCGGGGGTAACGCCAAACGGTTTGCCAACCCACCGACTCGCTCGAGAATCTCGAAGGGTCCAATAAATCTCGTACTCAACTTCCCCTTTTTTCCGAAACGGAAAACTCCCCTCGTCGGCGACACCTTTAGCAAAACGTGGTCTCCCACCTCAAATTCCAAAGGTTGACGACGTACATCGGCATATGACTTCTGTCGACTCTGGGCAGTCAACATCCATTCCCGAATTAATTCTATCTTCCGCCTTGTCTCTAAAACGATATCCGGCTCGGTCCCGACCGAATTGGATGCCTCACTCCTGTTAGGATTGTATACTGCAAAGCATACTTTATGCTTGTATTACCTAATTTCCCTGTTACTACCTATGAGGATATTAATTACATTTAATCAGATGATTTGCATATTTATTCACGTTATGGTTATGCAAATGAAATGTCTAATTATTTTATATTGTAGATAATGTGGTGTGTTGGTGTCAAACGGAAGATCACATTATCGGTGCCTTATAAAATAATATAATAGTTCACAACCTATATAATTATTAGACAAATTATATAAAGGGTTGTAGTGTATGATTGAGAATAGTTGGTCTTGATTATTAGCATACATTAGTGTATTTGCATACGTTGAACAGGATCGAGGTGAGATAGTGTCTTCTGTACTGACTGTAAGAAGAACGTAAATCTCGGATAATTATTATTTCTTAATTCTAAGTATATAATATTTAATTGTGTATTTATAATAATTATTGCTTTGATTTACCATAGGTGAGAGTCAAAATGATCGACTCAATAAGCCTCGTATCTTGGGCAATAATATTGTTTATACGACAATTATTATTATTACTAGAAATCGTGTCCCGACTCATGCGGGTTGATGATGTCCCCTTGAGGAGCTCGATAATGATTATTATATTAAACCCTGCAGGTGGATTTAATTCCGATATAATAATAAGGTTCGAGTGGTACTACTCTTGGATAAGATATTAATTAATTAAAGTTTTCAGTAGCTTATAATTAATTAATGGACATTCGATATCTTAAATACGGGAAATAATATATTTAATAAGGAGCCCAATTTCGTAATTTGGGATTTTGGTAGGAAGTGCAATATCAAACTTTTTAGTGGACTAAGATGATATTAATTGATTCATCATATATTAGGAAGAGTCCTAATAAGGTAAGATGAATTAATTGGGAGTCCTTCCATAATCGTCCTTAAGATCCCTAGTGGTAGTCCAAGAGCCTATAAATAGGACTCATGGGTTGATGGCCGATTTTATGCTTTGACGTACACAAGGAATTTCGATTTTTTCTTCTAAGTGTTTAATTGTGGATCTTGACTTGTGTCTTTGATTCCACAGTTGAGAGAACACTTTAATTCTTGCTACATATCGGAATTACTTGAAGAAAAGAAAATCGAGAGTTGTGAGGCATAAGAATTCGGCCGATCCATAGGTGTCCAAACAAGATCCGGTAGCTCGTTGCCCACACAACGTTCGGTTCAAGGCGGATCATACTCTAGAAGATCTAAAGGTAGAAATACAAGGCGATCAAGACGGAAGTAACCAACGCGCTTCAAAAGGTAATATCCTATGATCTTGGATCTAGATTAGGATATTCTAATTAATCAACATATTTAATTAATAAATAATAAATAATATTTAAATTGCTTGTTAGTCTTAGTAATTAATTAATTAGCATGCCTAAATAGATCTAATGCTCGTGGATGCATAAAACGCTATCATCAACTTTCCCAAAGTTCGCTTCCGCTGCGTTTTACTTTCCAACAATTGGTATCAGAGCCGGATTTTTTAGGCTTTTGCTATTTTAATTAATTTTAGTGATTAATTGATAGCAATTTAAATATTCATATATTTTGCTGTTGGAATATTTTGCTAGATGTGTTCTTGCAGGTGATATGATCCAATTATCATGGTTTATATGAATGGTATATTTATTTATTTTTATTAATTATGCAATTGTTGGTTTGGCCCGTTTTGAGGCATGTAATGGTTTTTTCCCGTGAGAAAATCCGCGGGTAGTTCTAGGTGGTTTTATTTTTTCGTGTAAATCTTGATGTAATTTCGATGTATTTTATTTTGTATAAAATTGTAATCGAATTCGGAAAAGACGGGATCGCGAAGAAATAGAGCGTAATCGGATCACGGATCATTGGCTGGCGGCGACAAGACAAGAAAGGGCCGCTGAGCAAGACACACGGCCGCCGCTGAAAGGCCGCGAGCGGCCGCTGCCGCGGCACTGTCCGGGCAGTTATTGTTCGGCCGGCCGTCGAGCTTTGGTCCGTCCGTTTGCGCCGTTAGATTGCGTCATTGGGAAGTCGGGATTTAAAATTAAATTTTTTTATGTAATTAATTTTGCATAAAAGTGAAATTTTAATTTTGGAAATCCACGGCCCGGTCGGGGAGGAGCGACGAGATGCTTGATTCAGTGGGAGAGATCGAGTCGAAGATTTTCTCGGATTCAACTCAAGGAAGAAGACCATGATAATTGGATAATTAATTATCCATGCTTTATTTTGGTTTTTATTGTTTTGATGTATGGCATGTATGGATGTATGCGTGATATGTTTCCTTGCATGTTAGGACGAGAAAATTAAAAACCTTAAGGCTAAAATAACTAAGTGATTAAATTGATTTATTTTTTTTAAAATAAAATCAAATTGGCCTCCATAATTAATTTAAATTGTGAAGTAATTAGCATGCGCGTTGACATTAGAGTCTTCCTCCATATCGAATGTGCTAATTATAGGTTCACTAGTTTTAAATTTCAAAATGATAACATAAGGTAAATATTACTTTTTATGATAGGACCTCTCCATCTGTAGGACTATTATTTAAAAGATAATATTTTAAGGATGTTAAATTATGGTGTTCACTTAGGTGTATTAATTAATAAGCTCCCCATCGGAGTCTATGTTAATTAATACATGGCCAAGAGGAACCAACTATTAATTTTACTTGTCATAACGAAATTTGACTAGATAGTAAAATTAAAGACGTAAAACTCTACTTGAAAAATGTGTGTGTGAACGTCCACACGATCGTGGCTTGCATGTGCGGATTTTTTGAGGTGTTGGTTGCTAGCATATATATTGTGTTTTGAGGTTTTTCGATATATTTTGCTATGCATTATGTGATGGATGTTTTTAATTTTTATCTCAGATGTCTTTCAATCCATTAGCTGTTATTCTCAAAGAAAATAAACTTGATGGCACTAACTTTGCCGATTGGAAAAGAAATCTTGATATTGTCCTGACTGCTGAGGGGCATAAATTTGTCTTAATCGAGGAGAGCCCTCTAGAACCAGAACCGGATGCCACTCCCGAAGAGTTGGCTGAATTCCGAAAATGGAAAAAGTCTGATGAGATGGCTCGCTGTTACATTTTGGCTTCACTGACAAATGTATTGCAGCATCAGCATCAGACTATGGGCTCGGCCGCGGAAATGATGAAAAGT
Source organism: Orobanche coerulescens (assembly GCA_033398695.1). NCBI lineage: Eukaryota > Viridiplantae > Streptophyta > Magnoliopsida > Lamiales > Orobanchaceae > Orobanche > Orobanche coerulescens. The sequence continues at coordinate 18,083,392 of CM065814.1, read as the reverse complement.
CTCACCGAGATGTTTGGTCATCAGAACCGGGTGGCTAAACAAAATGCTATGAGGGTATTGATGACAACCCAAATGTCTGAAGGGACTCCAGTGAGGGATCATGTTCTAAAAATGATGTCTCATTTGAACGAACTGAGCATACTGGGGGCTACTATCGATGCGGAAACGCAGGTCGATATTATCTTAGGCAGCTTACCTAGAAGCTTTGAGCAGTTCCGCCTTAACTACAATATGAACCGTAGGACATATAGTTTGGCGGAACTTCTGACAGAGCTTCAGTCTGCTGAAGGTCTCTTCAAACAAGGTTATCATCAGATTCTTGCGGCAACCGATGCTACCTCTTCCAAACCCAAATGGGGAAAGAAGAAGAAGAAGGTTGGCCAGGAGCAAGTGGCGACCCTCAAGGTGAAAAGCAAGGCTCCTCACCCCGAGGCGAACAAAAAGCCAAAGGGAAAGTGCTACAAGTGCGGTCAGAAAGGACATTTTAAAGCGGACTGCCCTGCTCTTAAGAAAGGTATGTCTCATGCACTAGTAGTCAAAACATGTTTGGCAGCTTGTTCTTCCACTTTGTGGATAGTTGATTCAGGCTCCACTGATCATGTTTGCTTTGACTCGCATGGTTTTCAGGTAACCAAGCAGCTTAGTGCGGGCGAGATTACCATCAACTGGGGCGATTATTCCAGGCTTATGGCTGTTGCAGTGGGAGTCGTGCAGTTGAAGATTAATGATAAATTATTAGTTCTCAATAATGTATTATTAGTACCAGATTTTAGAATGAATTTAATTTCGGTTTCTAAATTAAAAAGCGATGGTTATTCAGTTTCTTTTGATGATGATGCCATTATTAAGAAAAGAAGCGGTGAATATATTTGCAAAGGTACTTTTAATGATGGACTATATGTCGTTAATACTGCACAAACTCCTATGCATAAATCACTTAACTCTTTGTCTAAACCTAAAAAGAGAAAAGAACCTTCAAGCATAAACCAAACATATCTGTGGCATTTACGGTTAGGACATGTAAACCTTGGAAGGATTCAAAGATTGGTAGATGATGGCCCATTGGATGATCTCCAAGTTGAGTCATTTTCAATTTGTGAATCCTGTCTGGAAGGTAAGATGACCAAAAGGGTTTTTAAAACCAAGGGAAACCGTGCTCAGAATGTGTTAGAATTGGTTCATACGGATGTATGTGGTCCAATGAATATCCAGGCTAGGGGTGGTTTCGAATACTTCATCACATTTATAGATGATTATTCGAGATATGGATACATCTATTTGATGCGACGTAAGTCTGAAGCCTTTGACAAGTTCAGAGACTTCAAGGATGAAACGGAGAAGCGTCATGGGAAGAGTATCAAGTCGCTATGATATGATCGTGGTGGTGAATACCTTAGTGGAGAGTTTTTGGATTTCTTGGCGAAAGAGGGGATTTCATCCCAGCTCACCGCGCCGGGAACTCCACAACAAAATGGTGCGGCTGAAAGAAGGAATAAAACTCTTTTAGAAATGGTTAGATCAATGATGAGTTATTCAGATTTACCTATTTCATTTTGGGGATACGCCTTAGATACAGCGGCGTACATTCTAAACCTGGTGCCTTCGAAATCAGTTCCAAAAACACCCACAGAACTGTGGAGTGGGCGTAAGCCCAGTCTAGGACATGTTCGGATTTGGGGTACTCCAGCACATGTGCTGAATAAGGAAGCTGATAAGTTGGCATCTCGTACAGAAGTACGAGTGTTTGTAGGATATCCTAAGGGAACGAAGGGTGGCTTGTTCTATAGTCCCCACGATCAGAAGGTCATTGTTAGCACCAATGCCCAATTTCTGGAAGAGGATTATATGATTAGTCACAAGCCCATGAGCGAGATAATTGTGGAAGAGCTGAGGGGCGAGACTCCGTCTATACCAATCGTACAAGCGCCAACTAACACTGCACCACGTATTGATTCTGAAACTTTTACACCAACTCAGGATTTGCCTCGTCGTAATGGGAGGGTTGTTCGTCAGCCCGAACGATTCATAGGCGTGGGAAAGTCTTCAGACTCAATCCTGCATTTAAGATGAATCGCCTCGGACCTATAAAGAGGCAATCCAAGATAAAGATCTCGACTCTGGCAAGTAGCAATGGAATCAGAAATGGGATCTATGGATTCCAATCAAGTGTGGGAGCTAGTAGAGCTACCTGATGGTGTACAAGCCATTGGAAGTAAATGGGTCTACAAGCGAAAGAAAGGACGTGACGGGAAGGTTGAAACCTTCAAAGCGAGGCCTGTTGCAAAAGGTTACACTCAGAAAGAGGGTATCGATTATGATGAAACCTTTTCGCCGGTAGCCATGCTTAAGTCAATCCGGATTCTTTTAGCTATAGCTGCGCATTTGGATCTGGAGATTTGGCATATGGATGTCAAGACTGCATTCTTGAATGGGAGTCTAGACAAGGAAATCTATATGCGCCAAGCAGAGGGATTCATTGCCAAAGGAGAAGAGCACTTGGTGTGCAAACTTAAGAAATCCATTTATGGACTTAAGCAAGCATATAGATCTTGGAACACTCGTTTTGACGAAGTTGTCCAGTCATATGGATTCGTCCAATGTCCGAGTGAGAGTTGCGTGTATAAGAAATGCGATGGAAATGTGTTGGTATTTCTTGTACTGTATGTAGACGATATCCTTCTGATTGGAAACAACGTGAAGGAATTGTCGGACGTACGGGTATGGCTATCTGAGCAGTTCGATATGAAGGATCTAGGAGAATCAGGACACATCCTTGGAATCAGGATCTTTCGTGATCGGAAGAAAAGGATGTTGTGCTTATCCCAGGTATCCTATATCGATACAGTGCTGAAGCGGTTTAGCATGGAGAATTCCAAGAAAGGTTTTCTACCTTACAGACATGGAATTCAACTATCTAAGAACATGTGTCCTAAGACACAAAAGGAGATAGATGACATGAAGATTTTTGAAAGGCTTACCTTCAAAAGTTTTTGAAAGGCATGTGGAAGGAATGGGATTACGGTGTATGGCAGCATTGCTTTGAGTATAAGTGGGAGAAATGAGAGACTATGTAATAGAGTAGTATACTTAAAAGCATGCTTTGAGTATAAGTGGGAGATTGTTAGGATTGTATACTGCAAAGCATACTTTATGCTTGTATTACCTAATTTCCCTATTACTACCTATGAGGATATTAATTACATTTAATCACATGATTTGCATATTTATTCACGTTATGGTTATGCAAATGAAATGTCTAATTATTTTATATTGTAGATAATGTGGTGTGTTGGTGTCACACGGAAGATCACATTATCGGTGCCTTATAAAATAATATAATAGTTCACAACCTATATAATTATTAGACAAATTATATAAAGGGTTGTAGTGTATGCTTGAGAATAGTTGGTCTTGATTATTAGCATACATTAGCGTATTTGCATACGTTGAACAGGATCGAGGTGAGATAGTGTCTTCTGTACTGACTGTAAGAAGAACGTAAATCTCGAATAATTATTATTTCTTAATTCTAAGTATATAATATTTAATTATGTATTTATAATAATTATTGCTTTGATTTACCATAGGTGAGAGTCAAAATGATCGACTCAATAAGCCTCGTATCTTGGGCAATAATATTGTTTATACGACAATTATTATTATTACTAGAAATCGTGTCCCGACTCGTGCAGGTTGATGATGTCCCCTTGAGGAGCTCGATAATGATTATTATATTAAACCCTGCAGGTGGATTTAGTTTCGATATAATAATAAGGTTCGAGTGGTACTACTCTTGGATAAGATATTAATTAATTAAAGCTGTCAGTAGCTTATAATTAATTAATGGACATTCGATATCATAAACACGGGAAATAATATATTTAATAAGGAGCCCAATTTCGTAATTTGGGATTTTGGTAGGAAGTGCAATATCAAACTTTTTAGTGGACTAAGTTGATATTAATTGATTCATCATATATTAGGAAGAGTCCTAATACGGTAAGATGAATTAATTGGGAGTCCTTCCATAATCCTACTTAAGATCCCTAGTAGTAGTCCAAGAGCCTATAAATAGGACTCATGGGTTGATGGCCGATTTTATGCTTTGACATACACAAGGAATTTCGATTTTTTCTTCTAAGTGTTTAATTGTGGATCTTGACTTGTGTCTTTGATTCCACAATTGAGAGAACACTTTAATTCTTGCTACATATCGGAATTACTTGAAGAAAAGAAAATCGAGAGTTGTGAGGCATAAGAATTCGGCCGATCCATAGGTGTCCAAACAAGATCCGGTAGCTCGTTGCCCACACAACGTCCGGTTCAAGGCGGATCATACTCTAGAATATCTAAAGGTAGAAATACAAGGCGATCAAGACGGAAGTAACCAACGCGCTTCAAAAGGTAATATCCTATGATCTTGGATCTAGATTAGGATATTCTAATTAATCAACATATTTAATTAATAAATAATAAATAATATTTAAATTGCTTGTTAGTCTTAGTAATTAATTAATTAGCATGCCTAAATAGATCTAATGCTCGTGGATGCGTAAAACGATATCATCAACTTTCCCAAACTTCGCTTCCGCTGCGTTTTACTTTCCAACAATTCCAACAAATCGATGATCGACAACGCCGCCCATAAAGTGCCTCATACGGTGCCATCCGAATCGACTCGTGCCAACTATTGTTGTACGTGAATTCGATCAATGGAAAATGCTCTGTTGGCCACTAAGTATACTGGATACAGTTTGGAAAATAGTTTAAACAACAAACTGTATGGATTTTAAATCTGAGTGCGTAGCGGAAGTCTTGGATACGAGGTTCTTTGTGATACAACAACTAAGTGTAAGGTGTATACTTAATGTATCACAGTAATTTAAAACAGTAAAAGCTGAAGGTAAATAACACAGTAATTAAAGTGGTTCGAGGTAAACCCCTCTACGTCCACTGGTCCTCCACACAGGAGTAAAAAGTTTATTATAATTACTGCGTACACAACTACGTAATTATAACAACACACACAATCAATATATCGTTCACACAGATTGATATAAAGATCTTAGCTTAAACCGTTCACACAGATTGGTTTTGAGCTAATGCTTTGACTTGCTTCTTCACACACGCTCAAGCTTCGTCTTCTTCAATGCAAATCCTTCACACACGTTAGGAGAAGCACAGATTGTTCAGTCCACACAGGGCTGATCTTGAGTTTGTTCAACGTATAGAACAGATGGTGAACAACAACTTTGACTTTAAGAGCTTTCAGCTGATGAAGTGTTGTTCAGGATGATGAGCACTATATATCTCTTTTGTTCTTAATTGCAGTAAGCTTTGGAGATATGTTTTTCTCTGATGATAACTTTTGATAGCTTGAGTGTTAGGTTGCTTGGTGTCTGATCTTCAATGCCTTCATAAGATATATATAGTCTCTGAAGCATATATCCGTTGAGATGTATCCATTTGAATGAGATTTCGTTCCAACGGGATTATGACACGATCCGGATTTCGCGGGATTCTGAAGATCTGAAGACTGGCAGTATTTAAATACTTTATCCTTGAGTATTTAAATACTTATTTATTCAACGGGACTTGACTTCTGTTCCTTCTTTGTCCTGTTGTGAGCTGTATGGAAGATAACTGTATTTTGAGTTTCGAGACAGTTTCCATACTTGGTCTTTTTACAAGACTTCTTTGCTGTACTGAAGGGCTTCACTATATGCTGATTCGAGGCAGGTCTTCGATACAGGATAAAGCCTTAAAGTTTCGATACAGTTTCCTTTACTGTATTCGGATTGGCATATATGTCAAAACCTCTTTATTAAATACCATTCGATACAGGGATCGGATATCCCGGCTGTTTCGATACAGGGTCTTTGTTTTCCCAACAATTTCCCCCTTTTTGACAATTTTCCAAGACTTACTTTCTTAGCTTTTCAAGTCTTCTTGATGATGCCAAAACCTTCTTCATGAAGCGATCTTCTTTGATGACTTCTGGCAGATTTCTTGGTCTTTCGTCAAAGGGTCTGACTTTTAGTAACTTAGTCTATAATAATGAACTGCTCGCAGGCGAGTTCGATACAGTTAAAGGATTTATTACAACTTAAGCTTATGATTGGCGCACAGGCACAATCTTACAATGTTTTCTAAGCTTACAACTGAAATTATGAACTGTTCGTAGACTAGTTCGTACAGCTTAATTTTCAATCAAGTTTATCTAACTTGAGATAGTTATCAAACAATTTAAGTAATCAACACAGTAGATTACGAGTTGTAATCTTTCAAGACAAACAAGCATTTTTATTGATATTCAAAAATGAATTGAGTACAGAGTTTGCTGTTTCGAATAGAAATTACAAAACAAAAATAATATACATAGATTTCAGCTCCTTATCTATAATACGCATGCCTCCATGGCTTTTTCCCTGGGTCATTCTCGGTACCACGCCACCAGTTCTGAAGAGAATCATTGCCTCGATCCTGGTATATAGCTCTTCCATCATATGATCGATCAAAGGCAAGTATCCAGTCTTCTGGATGGGTGATCCGATCTCCTCTTCTGTCCTTGGATTTCATCTCGACTTGGAGAGGGAGTTTCCCGTCTTCTAGCATCTTCGTAAATTTGTTTACGGCCTCCGCTAATGTTTTATAGTTCTTGAAGATGGCGGATTCCCTGATGAGTTTGACAAAGTATCTCATCAGTTCGTTCTTCCTCCAGTGCTTCACTTCGTCGGCAGTAGGATTGCGGTTGGTCGGCAGACGAATTTCAGAAGGTCTCTGAATAAGAGTTTGCCAAGGGACATTGGGATCATGAAATTCCGGTCTGGAGCCTGAAATTTTAAAACTTTGGGAGGGAGGTGCTAGTTTGTTCAACTCGGCAGTGATACTGTTTTGAGCAGCCTCAAATTCCCTTTCTTGTTGCAGCCTGATTCTCCTTGCAGCTTCTCGTGCCTCTTCCCCCTTTTTGGCTTCATCAAGACTTTGCAGGATTTCTAGAGCAGCGTCCTGTTTTGTCTCGATGCTAGTCATTCTCTCTACAAGGGAGGAAAGAGTCTGCGACATTTCCTGAATGCATTTGTCGTGAGCACGCAGTTGAGAGCTGTTTTCAATCATAGCACAAGCGGTCTTGGCTTCAGCTATCCTCGTTTTTGTTGCTTCTTCCTTCAGCAGTTGCTCCTGCTTATCTTCCATGATCTTCAAAGCTTGTTTGAAAACTTCTAGCAGAAGAATGAATGCGTCGACAACACGAGATACTTCATGTTGAAGAGTGGTTATTTCTTCGACGGCAGAAGTATGCATCCAATTTAATGCTTTTTCAACGGAAGATAGAGCATTTACTGCATCCTGGATGAATACAGTTTGAAGGCCAAGTGCACGCAAGCGCTCTTTCCGTGTGGCAGAAATTGGAGAATCTGGTTGGTCAAGGTCTGCAGAGCTGTTCAACCTTCTTACATTCACGGATGAACGTGAAGTAAGTTGGACATCCTCAGGTTCGATACCGTCCTCGGATTCCACGGTTGAAGGGGCGGGAGCAGCTTCCTGTGGTTCGGCGATAGGGGGTTGAGATGCTTCCTGTTGCGAAGATGCTTCAGTATACATGGATACAGGAGGGACTGAATCCTCCTGTTGTTTTTCAGGAACAGCTTCTTCGGTCGCAGCAGGCTCAGGTGCCTGTTCCAAAATTTCTTGTACTTCCTCGACTTGAGGGACTGATTCCTCTTGGTCGGGAATGTTCTCATGCTGTGGCGAAGGGGGATTGTCTTGAGTAGAAGGCCCTTCGTCGTCTCTGGGTGGAGAGGCGTCTCTTGCTTCAGCCTCTTCACGACTCATTCTCAGACCTGCTTGTAAGGCATCGTCGTCGTCGTCTGAGTCATGATCTTCGTTGTCTTTTGGATTGGTGGGAGAGTCCTCTGACTTCTTCTTTCCTTTCCTCCGAGCGTCAGATTTGTGCAGAAGATGGCTTTCAATTAGATCCTTGCAAGAGGGGTTGTCCCATTGAAGCAGGGCCTCAATTTCAGTTGAGTCCGTCACTTCTGAGACGAATCTCTCTTCGTGGCTCCAATCGCTCCAGTTGTACAGTATATCGTACGGAGCTAGCCTGTAGCCTTTCCATTGCAAAAATCTTTCGTAGGCATGTTCAATTTGAACCGAAAGAAGGGTCTGATTAATGATCGAGTCAGGGGAGGGACTTCGTACAGTGTCTGGAGACGTCAGATCGAGGGATTCTGACATGTATGGGATCACAGACGGAAGAGGGACTCCTTACAGGGGATGGTGCCCTGAAGGAAGATGGATCCTGTACGGGTGTGGAATCCCGCAGAGGAGAAGTAGCTTTTGGCTCCAAATGGGCAGCCGACTCGCTAAAGTCTTGATCGTTGGCAGATGTCTCAATATCCGTCGTAGCCGCCAAAGGCTCGGGATCTACTGTCGATACAGTAGGAGACACCTCTTCCGCAGGGGTTGGGCCCTGGGGTTCTTCATCAGTGGGTTGAGCCACGGGGGAGACTTCCTTGGAGGGTTTGGCAGTTTTGATTTTCGAAAGCCTCCTGAGTCTCTTCTTGGGCTTCTAACCAGCAGAGTGTTTCTTGCTGTGAGATCTCTTTCGCTTCTTTGAAGATTCCACTTCTGGGACCTTCAAGGATTCATCTATTGGATTATCAGAAATTGGCATGTGCCTGGTTCTTGGGTGGTTGCAAGACAAGGTACTCTGGTTATACGCAGTAGGCTTGACGCCTCCTAAGTATATCCTCGAGCTATTCTTCTTTGCATCGGCGGATTGCGTCAGTCCGCACTTCGTCAGGATATAGTTCAACATTAAACCGAAAGATTTCTTCTGGGTGGCAGGTTTGCACACCTCCTCTTGTAGGCGTTTCAGGATTATTTGGCACCAATTGACCTTTTCACAGGTCAAAATAGCCACCATCATCCTGAACCTTAAGTTGGTACACATCTCGAACGCACCGGTTCGATTCTCAATAATCCTGGAGCAAAAGTCATGAATACACATAAGGAAGAAGAAAGTTTTTCTTGTGACAAGTAGTCGTCACCATGTCAACAACTTTGGACCCTGTAAACAGTCCATAAAATTTTGTAATGAGCTCTTGAGACCCGAACGTCTCAAGTTGATCCATGGTCAGGCCATCAGCGGGTAGCCTGTAGATTCTCTGGAGCAGATCGCGATCGATACAGATCTCCACTCCCTGGACTGTAGCAGTGATGTCAGCAACATGACCTCCCTGGGCCAATGACAGAAAACGGACGGCGGCGTTGAGGTAGAATTCCTCAACCAGATGGGCGTCGAATTTGTCGGCGGTCTTGCTTCCAAGGCGATAGAGGCCTTGTTGTTGAAGACGAGTAATGATATATTCCATGGGATCTGCGTCGTTGGTTTCTGAGAGAATACGCTCAATGATGACAGGTTTGGAGAAGATCCGGCCATCAATGATGTTAGCAGATTTCTTCAGAACAGGAGAAGAAGATTGACCAGCCATTGATGTTTTCTTAAGAAAAAGGTGCAAGAAAATAATCGAAATATGCAGTAAAATGCAGAAGATTATGTAGGCTGTTTGCTTGAGAACTCTTGAATATGCAGAAAGCGTAAAGAGTCTCTAATGGCAGATTCAGTCCTTTTATAGTTGGGCGGCGAAATAGGGTTTTGCAGAGTACGAATGGTCAGATTTTAAGGGATGGGAACCGGTTTTGAAATCAACGGTTAAGATGGACTGAGTGTAACTGGTACGCTAATCCATTGAAATGTTTAAAAATTAAGCGGGTCCCACTTCTGACATAGGTTGATACCCTAAATGCCTAAAACGGCGGTTTAGAAATAATAAACAATTTGAAAACATCGCGGCTTTTGAGATTCAGTTGTCCAGATGTCGTGTAAGGCATTTAATGAACATGACGTTTGGCATAAAACAGGGCACGTGGACAAAAATTATTTTGAAAGGAAATAATATTATATTATATACTGAATTAAAATCCTATAGCATGTGTCAAGCGTCCGCCGATACAGCTTTCCCCTTTTATAAGGTGATTTTAGGTTTTGAATTCCATACGGCAATATTTGGATTAATCTTTGTATTCATGGGTCCTACTGATATTCCCCTTAATTATTGCACACGCCAGTGTAGGATTCATATGTCTTTGCTCGCTACAGTGCTGTATTGACGATTCTGAGTGTACAAATAATTAATGTTGGATACTGTATTCTTGGGTCTTACAGCATTCCCCCTCAATTATTGAGTAAAAACAGTAAATTACTTACAGGGAATCTGGCTGTAGCATTCCCAATTCTTGTCTGAGCAAGTTGAATCTTGCTGTGTCGAGCGGCTTGGTGAAAATGTCCGCCAGCTGAACGTCTGTATGAACTTTTTCCAGGCGAACATCCTTGTTCTCGACGTGATTCCTGATAAAATGATGCTTCATGTTGATATGCTTAGTGCGCGAGTGCAGAACAGGATTGTGCGTGATTGCAATTGCACTCGTGCTATCACACATGATTGGAGTCTCTCTAGCATCGATTCCATAGTCCTGACAGCTTGTTGCCGCATCCAAAGGATCTCGCATACGGATCTACCAAAGACAGATAGTACTGATTCGGCCGTGGAAAGAGAGTTAGCCAATTGCTTCTTCTTGAACCAAGAAACGAGTCTAGGTCCGAGAAAGTGACAAGTTCCACTTGTACTCTTCCTATCTAGCTTGCGACCTCCGAGATCCGAGTCATTGTATCCAACTAAATCGAATCCGCCTTCCTTAGGATACCATAGTCCTGCATCGACTGTTCCTTTAATGTACTTCAGGAGTCGTTTAGCTGTATTGAAGTGTGATTCCTTAGGTGCAACTTGGTATCTCGCACACACTCCAACAACAAACTGGATATCGGGCCTGCTAGCCGTTAGGTACAGGAGCGAACCAATGAGCTTCCTGTAGAGTGATTGGTCAAACGGCTTTCCGTCTTCATCAGCACTAATTTGCACGGAAGTGCTCATGGGGGTTGGCGAGGATTTGGAAGTGTTCATTCCAAATTTGTTGAGAAGCTCCTTGCTGTATTTCTCCTGGTTGATGAATATACCTGTAGGCAACTGCTTTACCTGCAAACCTAGAAAATAACTAAGTTCCCCCATCATACTCATTTCAAATTTGCTTTGCATGAGATGAGAGAATCTTTGACATAGAGCAAGGTTAGTTGAACCAAAAATAATATCATCCACATAGATTTGTACCATAAGAAGGTCATCTCCTTCCTGTATTTTGAACAAGGTTTTGTCCACAGCACCTTTCTCAAATCCGTTGTTGGTTAGATACTGGGACAGAGTTTCGTACCAGGCTCTAGGGGCTTGTTTAAGTCCATACAGCGTTTTCCTTAGCCTGTAAACTAGATCGATACCGTCTGTGTTGGCAAACCCTGGTGGTTGTTCAACATAAACTTCTTCTGCAAGATCTCCATTCAGGAAAGCACTCTTGACGTCCATTTGGTATACGATAAAACTCTTATGGGCGGCAAAGGCTAAAAATATCCTAATGGCTTCTAGTCTCGCTACAGGGGCGAAGGTTTCATCATAGTCGATTCCTTCTTCCTGATAATAGCCTTGTGCTACTAGTCTGGATTTGTTCCTTATGATAAGTCCATTTCGATCCTTTTTGTTTCGAAATACCCATTTGGTTCCTATAACCGATTGGTGTGTTGGTCTAGGTACAAGATATCATACATTGTTTCTTTCGAAACCGTTAAGCTCTTCTTCCATATATGTTATCCAATGAGAATTGTTAAGAGCGTCTATGGTCGAAACAGGTTCGAACTGGGCTAAGAATACAGCGATAGTGCACATATTGAGTCTCCTAAGTTCGGATTGAGATTTCCATTCAGGAAACTGTGAAACTTCAGCATTAGATTCTTCTTGTGCACAAAGTACATTTCCTTGTGTACTCTGTATTCTCCTACGAGTAGAAACACCGGCATTAATGTTTCCAATGATCAGCTCTTGCGGGTGATCTCTCAACCATCTTCGGTCTGGTTCTAATTCAGGATCCCGTACTGTATCGAAAGATTCTGTGGATACAGCTTCACTGTCTGTTGTCGGCTTCATCCATATCGATTCTTACAGCTGCGGGGTTGATTTCTAAATCAACGACAGGTTCTATGGGTGTTGGTGGATCCAAGATAGATAGATGGTGAATGTTCTGAGTGATATCATCTACTCCTGTAGGGTCATGGTGTGGTTCGTCGAACACTACATGAACTGATTCCTCGATCGTCAGCTTCCTTTTATTAAATATTCTGAAAGGTTTGCTGACGGAGGAGTATCCTACGAATATTCCTTCATCTGATTTTTCATCAAAGGTTCTAAGTTGGTCCTTCCCATTGTTCAATACATAACACCTGCATCCAAAAATGTGAAAATACGAAACTAACGGTGTTTTGTTATTCCATACCTCATATCTTTGTTTTGGTGTGGTGCTTGTTGACGATACTGCGGTTTTGTGTGTAGCACGCTGTTTTGGTTGCTTCACCCCAGTAACGCTGTTGCAATTTGCTTGCGGCAATCATTGTCCTTGTTGCTTCTTTCAACGTCCTATTCTTTCGCTCGGCAACACCATTTTGTTGAGGTGTACGGCAATTGAGTATTCGTCTTTGTATTCCATTCTCCGAACAGTATTGCTCTATAAAGCGGTTAGTGAATTCTGTACCTCTGTCGGAACGAATGCACACGGTACTCGATGCTTTTTCATTTTGCAACTTTCTCAGGAGCTCGGGCAGCCTTGATGTTGTTTCCTTCTTCTTGCTAAGAAAGATCGTCCAAGCATACCTGGAATAATCATCAACAACAACCATGCAGTATTTCTTACCTCCCAAGCTTACTGGGTCTACAGGACTGTAGAGATCCATGTGTAGCATTTCCAGCACTCTTTGGGTTGAAAGGTAGGATTTGCTTTTCAGGGTTGACTTGATTTGCTTGCCTTTCTGGCATGGTCCGCAGACGATGTCCTTCTTAAATGACACATTTGGCAAACCTCTAACCATTCCCTATCTTGAAAGCTTGTTGATCGTCTTGAAGTTGACGTGAGACATCCTCTTGTGCCATAACCAGCTAATATTTGCAGTGCCTTTGGCAACAAAACATGGAATTGAGGAGCTCATAGGCTTCCAGTCAGCAATATACATATTACCTGATCTGCTTCCTGTAAGCACAACTTCCTTGGTTTGGGTGTTCTTGACTCTGCAGCGATCTATATAGAACTTCACCGAGAACTGTTTATCACAGAACTGGCTAATACTAAGTAGATTATACTGTAAGACTTCAACATATGCAACATCGGTGACCTTGAATTTCCCGACAAGTAGGTTTCCTTTCCCTCTTGTTCTTCCTTTAGACTTATCACCGAAGTGAACTTTTGGACCGCGACCTTCTACAAAATCAGATAGCTTGCTCCTATCTCCGGTCATGTGACGAGAGCATCCACTATCAAAGTACCAGGTATCCTCCTCTAGAATGTCCTGTAACAAAGAGATTAGGTAGATTTAGGTCCCCTTTGATTTTTGGGTCCATGTATGTTAGTTCCTTTAGGTACCCAAGCTTTCCTGGCAGCAATTGGTTTACTATAGGACATACTCGGTACAGTGTTGCGATATCTACGGGGGGCATATCCGTAGGTGTTATAATCATGATAATTATTATGCATGTAAAATTCAGGGTTATTATTATTTTTCCAGTACGAGTGCCGTCTAGGCGGTGGAGCCATTTTCTTAGGCCTAACAGCTTGTCTTCTGGGTCTCCAGTTGGATTCCCAATGCTGTTGTTGATACTGAACTGGCATCTGCTGTCTTGAGGGATAACGGGGCTCCTGTATCCAATACCTCGGCGAGCTGTACTGATAGTACTGCCGTGCGGGCCTTTGGTGGTTGGATACAGCCTTCCTTCTGAACGGCTGTTGACGCTGTTGATATGCTCTGGGAGCATGCTGTTGAGTGCGCCTCACAGGTTGGAATGGCTTATGATTCCGCTGTCTGGTATAGGATTGCGGGGGCGGAATTGCAGCCTTCGGTTTTCTCGGTACAGCAGGTTCCTTCATGGGACTAGGGGTATCTTCCGATTCTGGAATGTGTTCCACACTCTTGACGAACACTGTACTAGTTTTCCCTTTGTTTGAACATGAGCTGTATCCTAAGCCACTTTTATCATGAGCATGTTGCCCAGTGCTCAGAATTTCTTCCATTCTTTTGGACGATTTTTCAAACGACTTCAGAATGGTCTCAAGTTCAGTTTCTCGCTTTTCGAGAGTTGTGATTTTGGCTTGTAGTAGAACCAAATCATTTGTCTTGCTCTCATTGTAGGTTTTAACCTCATTTAGTTCATGAGCAAGTTGATGATTGCTCTCCATGAGTTTTTCAAAATCGACCTTGCTGGTTTCACAATCAAGAGACATATTTTCATAATTTATTTTCAAAGAAGTCATTTTCATCTTTCGGCTCTAAATTTGTTAATTGAAGCTGTATATTCTCGATTTTAGAGTCTCATGGGCCTTTTGAATGTTTTTAAATTCATTCATCATATTTTCGAAGGTATGAGATGCATTTGTGGAATAGCCGAGGTTGAACTTACCTCATCGTCATTGTCTTCACCTTCCGGAACATCTTTGGCCATAAATCACATGTATGCCTTATCATCGAACTCATCGTCGGATGAATCACTTCGATGACCACTGAAGACATTCTGCTGATTTGGATGGTGTGGGGAGGCTTCGATTCTCCAATCGGGGCCTTGAGCTTGTCTTTCCAAGCACGTCTTCTTTCATCTCTCTCTTGTTGCTCGGCCTCGGGCAATCTTTGGACTTTGGGATGAGGACATTTATTTGCATAATGGCACGGTTTCCTGCAGTTATAGCACGAGTTAGCATCACCAGATGATGTTTCGGTACTTACCTTGTGGACAAGTTTGGGCTGTAGGAGTCTTTCCAGTGTTTGATGAACTTTTTGAATTTATGCATTAGAAGCGCCATTTCATCTTGGGACGGGATGTCGTGCCATCACAAGCATTCTTGTGGTCGGCTTTCGATTTAGCCGGGCATGCTGTGTCGACGGTTCGATACAGCGGCGAGAGCGGTGACCTTTGAAGGAGATTCTTCAGCTTTCTCTCGTCTGTCAATATCATACTCGAAAGCTTTGAGGTCAGAGAAGAGATCAAAGGTAGATATTTCATTAAGATTACAGGATACACGCATAGCTGTGGTCTTAATGTCCCATCGGGCTGGGAGAGATCTGAAAATTTTTAAGTTCTTCTCCTTTTGGGTGTAAATCTTGCCCAACGCTTCAAGTTCACCAACAATACCAGTGAATCTGAGGTCAAGTTCCTCAAGTGTTTCCGTTGGTTTCATTTCAAAAGATTCAAATTGCTGAGTTAGAAATCTTGTTTTCTTTTGAGAGCTCAGTTCCCTCACAAATCAACTTGAGTTTATCCCAGATTTCTTTGGCTGTTTTGCAGCTCTTTACCTTTGAGAACGTGCCTTTGTCAAGAGTGACAAATAACGCGTTCTTAGCCACATTGTCGAGATTGGCTCGCTTTCTTTCATCTGTTGTCCATTGCTCACGTTCCTTCTCGAGCATTTCAGCATGGGCTTGGCCCTCAATCCTTGCGGCCGGATTTACCTTCATAATCTTGATAGGGCCATCCTGTATAACAAAAATCATCTCTTCGTGCATTGCTGCAAGATGAGCTTCCATTCTAATTCTCCAGTCGTCAAATTCGTTAATAGAGAACATATGGACTTTGTTAATCATAGAAGTATCCATATTCATAATATAGGAGTGAAAGAGACTGTTTTGAAAATAAGTGATTTGAATCTGATTCGGTTAAAAAGAAATACGACTGATTCTTTTTAGAATCAACCTCTCTGATACCACTTGTTGGCCACTAAGTATACTGGATACAGTTTGGAAAATAGTTTAAACAACAAACTGTATGGATTTTAAATCTGAGTGCGTAGCGGAAGTCTTGGATACAGTAGGTTGCTGTGGATACAGCAACTAAGTGTAAGGTGTATACTTAATATATCACAGTAATTTAAAACAGTAAAAGCCGAAGGTAAATAACACAGTAATTAAAGTGGTTCGAGGTAAACCCCTCTACGTCCACTGGTCCTCCACACAGGAGTAAAAAGTTTATTATAATTACTGCGTACACAACTACGTAATTATAACAACACACACAATCAATATATCGTTCACACAGATTGATATAAAGATCTTAGCTTAAACCGTTCACACAGATTGGTTTTGAGCTAATGCTTTGACTTGCTTCTTCACACACAGTTCTGAAGCTTCGTCTTCTTCAATGCAAATCCTTCACACACAGTTCAGGAGAAGCACAGATTGTTCAGTCCACACAGGGCTGATCTTGAGTTTGTTCAACGTATAGAACAGATGGTGAACAACAACTTTGACTTTAAGAGCTTTCAGCTAATGAAGTGTTGTTCAGGATGATGAGCACTATATATCTCTTTTGTTCTTAATTGCAGTAAGCTTTGGAGATATGTTTTGCTCTGATGATAACTTTTGATAGCTTGAGTGTTAGGTTGCTTGGTGTATGATCTTCAATGCCTTCATAAGATATATATAGTCTTTGAAGCATATATCCGTTGAGATGTATCCGTTTGAATGAGATTTCGTTCCAACGGGATTATGACACGATCCGGATTTCGCGGGATTCTGAAGATCTAAAGACTGGCAGTATTTAAATACTTTATCCTTGAGTATTTAAATACTTCTTTATTCAACGGGACTTGACTTCTGTTCCTTCTTTGTCCTGTTGTGAGCTGTATGGAAGATAACTGTATTTTGAGTTTCGAGACAGTTTCCATACTTGGTCTTTTTACAAGACTTCTTTGCTGTACTGAAGGGCTTCACTATATGCTGATTCGAGGCAGGTCTTTGATACAGGATAAAGCCTTAAAGTTTCGATACAGTTTCCTTTACTGTATTCGGATTAGCATATATGTCAAAACCTCTTTATTAAATACCATTCGATACAGGGATCGGATATCCCGGCTGTTTCGATACAGGGTCTTTGTTTTCCCAACATGCTCCTCCCAGTCATTGCTCCAATCGAGAGCGCAAGCACGCAACATATCCTCAAATGTCTGGATAGTGCATTCCGACTGTCCATCTGACTGAGGATGAAAAGAGGTACTCAAACGCAAATGAGTACCCAACGCCTTATGCACCGCCTGCCAAAAATGTGATACAAAATGGCCATCACGATCCGAAACAATAGACTTCGGAGTACCGTGAAGCCTCACAATCTGCGCGATAAACACACGAGCCAACTTCTCCGGGCCCCAAGTGTCCTTGATGCCCAGAAAATGTGCTGACTTGGTCAGACGATCAACAATCACCCAGGCCATATTCATGCCCGACCTCGATCTCGGCAAACTCGTAATGAAATCCATCGATATATCTTTCCATTTCCATTCCGGAACAGGAAGTGACTGCAATAACCCGGCCGGTCGCTGATGCTCAATTTTGACCTGCTGACAAGTCAAACATCTCACTACAAACTGTGCGACCTCCTCCTTCATATCATTCCACCAGAAATTGCTTCTCAGGTCCTTGTACATCTTACTTGAACCAGGATGAATGGAGTAAGGTGTAGCATGGGCCTCACGCAAAATACTCTGTCTCAACTCTGAGTCATTCGGTACACAAAGCCGACTCTGGAATCTCAAAACACCATCCTCGTGAATCACAAACCCAGGAGACTTTCCCTTAAGAACGTTCTCTCGGATTTAAGTAATCATCGGATCCTCCAACTGCTTCAGCTTAATTTCATCGATAAAAAACGACGAAATCTCTAAAGCACAAAGTTGCCCGACAGCTCCAGGCAACAAAACCTCAACATCTAACTCGATCAAAACCCGCCGAATCTCAAACTGAGACGCAATGATCTCAAGCATTCGCAACGCAACAGGTTTCCGACTCAAGGCGTCGGTCACGACGTTCCCCTTGCCTGGATGATAAAGGATTTCGAGGTCATAATCCTTAATCAAATCTAATCACCTCATCTGCCTCATATTCAACTCCCGCTGAGTAAATATGTATTTCAGACTTTTATGATCGGTAAAAATCTGACATGCAGAGCCGAAAAGATAGTGACGCCAAATCTTGAGTGCAAAAACAATTGCCGCTAACTCCAAATCATGAGTAGGGTAGTTAAGCTCATACGGCCTCAACTCTCTCGATGCATATGCAATGGTCTTGCCGTGCTGCATCAATACGCACCCAAGACCCTGACCCGAAGCATCACTGTAAACAGCAAAAACCCCGTTGCCATATGGCAACGCTAAAATCAGGCTGAAGTCAAACGCCTCTTCAGCTCCTCGAAACTCGACTGTCTCTCGTCATTCCAGACGAACTTCTCGGATTTCTGGAGTAACTGTGTAAGCGGCCGAGCCAGTTTCGAGAAACCCTCTATGAACCTACGGTAGTATCCGGCCAAACCCAAGAAACTACGGATCTCCTTCACATTCTTGGGCGGTGCCCAATCCAACACTGCCTCAACCTTCTGCGGATCCACACAAACCCCCTCGGCTGAAATCACGTGACCTAAAAACATCACTTTCTTCAGTCAAAACTCACATTTCGAGAACTTCGCATAGAGTTGCTCAGTTCTCAAAATGTCTAACACTACTCGCAAATGATGGGCATGCTCTTCCTCGTTCCTCGAATAAATAAAAATATCGTCAATGAAGGCAACGACACACTTATCCAAATACTCGATAAAGACTTTGTTCATCAACTGCATGAACACCGCCGGCGCATTAGTTAACCCGAAAGGCATAACTACAAACTCGTAATGTCCGTATCTAGTCCGAAAAGCTGTTTTCGGCACATCAGACTCCTTCACCCGGAGCTGATAGTACCCCGATCTCAAATCAATCTTCGAGAACACCGCAGCTCCCTGCAACTGATCGAATAAGTCATCAATCCTCGGCAAATGATACTTGTTCTTGATGGTCACCTTGTTTAGTTTGCGATAGTCGATACACAAACGCAGTGAACCATCATTCTTTCGCACAAACAGGACCGGTGCGCCCCAAGGCAAGGCGATGGGTCGAACATACCCCGACTCAAGAAGCTCACTCAACTGCTTCTTCAACTAGGCCATCTCTGAAGGTGGCATGCGATACGGCGCCTTCGAAATAAGAGTCGCGCTCAGCTCTAACTCTATAGCAAACTCGACCTCAAGATCCGGTGTCAATCCCGGTAACTCGTCACGAAATACATCAGAGAACTTACTAACGGCTGGAATCGACGAAAACTCGACTCCACCATCCTCCGCCTTCAAGTCATAGCACCAATAACTAGTACACCCCTTTTGCAGGAGCATCATCACCTTCAAGGCGTTAATAACGAACTTCTGGTTTCCCCTCTTTCGTCCCGTGAAAGAGTGCTCGGTGCCGTCCTCGGCTAACATAGTGATGATTCTTGTGCGGTAGTTCATGATTGCGCTATGCCGCTCGAGCCAATCATCCTCGAGAATCAAATCCTCACCCTCAATATTAACGACAACAAGATTAGAGAGCCAAGCTCTCTCACAAATAAACACAGAGCAGTCTCGGACCTCTCGATCGCCAACGATCCCATCACCGCTAGGAATTTTAACGATGAAAGACTCGCAAGGCGACAAACAGTCGAGACTCAAACGGCGCACACACTCCAGCGATATGAACGAATTGTAGCACCAGAATCGAAAAGCACACTGACAGGATGAGAATGGATATGAGCAGTGCACTGCCGCCACGATGTTCTTTGGATGATCGGCCCTCCTCATCTCATAGATACGCGGCTAGGCAGAGCCGACACTAGAAGCTCCTCCTCTAGTGGGCTGACCCCGACCTCTACCTCGACCGGCACTCGACGGAGGCTGCGGAGCAAACGAGCCCTGGTTCACACTCGGCTCTCTAAGTGATGGAAAAAAATCACGAGACTCCTGAAACTGTCTGACCTGATCACAAAAGAGGGCCTTGTGGCCCGACTGACCACAAGTATGACAAGTCAACTTCGGACGAGGACACTGCCGGTTCATATGGCCCAGCTGGCCACAGTTAAAGCATGTGGGATCACGGACGGAGGTTCCGGCGGCACCTCGAAAACTCCCAGAGAAACGAGCCGAACCGCCCGTAGAAATATTCGCAGCCTAAGATTTCTGCTGGCCTCCACCCTTGGGACCAGAAAAATTTCCGACTGACTTCTGCTTCTTCCTCTCACGAGCCACATCACTATCCATCACCGACATATTGTAAACAAGAGCCCTACTCTGATAATCCTTGAAAGTAGTGCAGACGAGTCCACACATATAGTCCCGAATTGACAGCTTCATCTGCCTGAAAAAATGGAAAATTTTGTCGCTCTCCTCGACAACCTGGGTCTTCACATAGCCCAACTCTTTGTTAAAATCGGCAATAGCTTAGGATACGGGAATATCCCGTGGTTGAGCATCATAGAAAGCATGGACTCGAGCTTGTCTAACCGGCCACGGGCAATATTCGGTCTCCATCAATTCTGAAATTTGGCCCACGAAGCAACATGGTCTTTGGGCCCAACGACCTCCCACCAATCCGTAGCGTCCCCAGTGAGAAAGTACTGGGCAATAGGGACCTTAAGGTCCTCGGGGCAGTTGGTGGCAACGAAGACTTTAGATATATCCTTAATCCACCCCTCCCAGCCGATCGGGTCTGATGCTCCCGAGGAGGATGCATCTTGATGACATCTTGGAGCCAACGGTCTGCTCTGCCCCGATTAGCATGGGCCGGATCCGGGTTCTGAACAACCTGAGCTATCGCCGCCATTTGGTTTACCAATTGCTGCATAACGGCCGCAATACCAAGGTCGGCGCACTCCTGAGAAGAAGCATGACTGTGACGGTCACCGGTACTTCCGGCTCCCGAAGAATGCAATGTGGCCGCCCCACATCCCCGGCCGCGTCCATGGCCACGACCACGACCACGGCCCCTTCCAGCATCCATGCTGGTGTTAAGAGGTGGCAAAAAGCAACTCGATGATAAGTAAAAGAGGGAAAATAACCATAGTTCAAGAAATGGAAATACGGTACGAGAAAACAAGGAATCGAGTAAGAAAACTTACGAACACTGGAAGTACTGAGATGCCGGCAGTGGTGTGACAATGTGCAAAACAAAACACAACTAGACCCAAATAATTGACAAGCCTAGGTATCCATAAACCTAGTGTGCTCCGATACCATTTTCTATAACACCCATGAGATATTCAAAGTATATTATAGCGCCATGGACCCCTACATGGGACCCACCAGGCTAAAACAAGGAAACACCACTCGACTAACCATCTCAGTTAGCGAGGATACACATATTTAAATAATACAACATATAAAGATACGCCCGGAGCAACCAGCGTAATAAACATCAACCGACAATATAGCAATTTGAGTTAATACAAAATGAAGTTCGTAGTGAAAAGCCTAAGTACTCGCGAGTACAATCTATAAGTTTATAAGTGTGGGAAACAACCATATCGAAATAGACAAGAGGAATAAGAAGACCTGAATGCACATGTCAACGACCCTGGCCAACATCCTCGTACTGTCCCAGCGCCCGCTCGTCCGGCAAAACATAACCTGAAATCCATAACAAGAATTTCCCCAAAACGGGTCCCCAACGGGGTTAGCAATTACGCTAGTACAAGTAATCAAGGCAAACCATTCGCTTACACGTTTCATAGTACAATGCACCAAATCATTTCAAAAACCAAAACCAGACATGTCTTTTCCGGAAACAAACAGTCAATCACACTTGCCTAGGACCGGGACGAAGCCACAAATCCCACTCGAGGCCTCTAAGGACCCTCCCGAGCTGGCCATATCATAAAATAAATCACGTACATGCATCGCCTAGGACCGGGACAAAGCCCCAAATCCCACTCGAGGCCTCTAAGGACCCTCCCGAGCTGGCTAGCTAAACAAACTCATGAATCCAGGGCACAAACCATTGGACTCCCTCCGTGGCCCCGTCGGACCCTCCCGAGGTGAGCAAATCACACACAATATATATTACCATTTCACGTTAAGCATAAAGGTTTCCAAAAATACTTGCCTCGAATAATTGGTGACGCAACGAACGGAAAGAAAAATCACCGACGAACGCTAGGAACCAATGGAACCGAACCTAACGATTCGAAGAACATAATCACAACCAACTCTAAACGAATACGGAAATGGAATACACCCAAAAACCCGCCTATGATTCATGTATATTCGTATAAAAATAACGAGGGCGGACCACAACCGAACCCTCTCGAATACGCAACAACCACGAAATATACCATGAATCCGTAAGGAAAACAAGAATACTAGCAAGATTAATCATATTCAACATGAATTAGTCAACCGTATGGAACGAATCGAAGAAAAACCCGAAAACCCCCAATTTACTCAAAAGTAGGGTTCTAAGAAGATTTACCTTGGATTAGGATGAAAGATTCGTGTTGATGTTGTTATAATACACCAAGAACTCAAGGAAGATGATGGTTGAGATGATTGGAGGAAGAAATCGCCCAAAATCGCCAAAGCCGCGGAGGAAGGAGGTGAAATGAGAATTAGATCCGTCCAAGGTCAACTCCTGAGTATATATAGCCACAAGGCTTAGCGCGCGCTAACGGCTAAGGGTTAGCGTGCGCTACCCAGTTATTTCACAGTCCAGAACTCACTGTCCTGGACCATTAGCGTGCGCTACTACTATTTAGCATACGCTAACAACAACTCGGTAGCGCGCGCTATCGAGCTATAGCGTGCGCTACCTGGGCACCTGAACAAGTCCAGAACAAACTGTCCAGTACTGGACAGTCACGCTAGCGCACGCTACCGGACATCTTAGTGTGCGTTAGTCCCCCGACATTAGCGTGCGCTAGACAACGTAGCGTACGCGAATCCGCTAGTCCAGAGGGCTGGAATCAGAACTGCCACTCCCTAGCGCGCGCTACGAAGCAGACGTAGCGTGCGCTACTAAGGAATCTCTAGCGTGCGCTATGCAGAAAAATTAGCGCGCGCTAGGCACGGAATATGAATGGCCCAAAACACCGGAATATGAACGAAACATCAAACGGAACATCTTAAAATGCATAATAACATAGAATGGATCCACGGCAACCCCGATACGGCGGTTCCGCACAACAATTACGAGAATCAGATCAATAGATGACGGAAGAAATACACTGAAAAAATACACGAGGGTCGCTACAAACGAGAAATACACCGAAAAATGAAAATACCGGGAAAAGAAAAATACGGATATTACACTTAGTGGTCTTCATGTTTTCCTTACGAGTTCATGGTAAATTTCGTGGTATTTGTGATATCGAGAGGGTTTGGTTGCAACTCGCCCTCGTTGTTTTTGGATTTACATGAATAGTAGGTGGGTTTTTGGGTGTCTTCCATTTTCATACTCGTTTAGAAATGGTTGTGATTGTATTCTTCGAATCGTTAGGTTCGGGTTTGTCGATTCCTAGCGATCGTGGTTGTTTCTCCGTTCCGTCCGTTTCGTCGTTAATTACTCAAGGCAAGTATTCTCGTGAAACCCTTGTGCTTAACATGAAATGGTAGTGTATATGTGTGTGCTTTGCTCACTCCGGGAGGGTTCGATGGGGCCTCGGGGGAATCTGTGATTTTGCTCCTGATTCACGAGCTTGTTTGGCTAGCCAGTCTAGGAGGGTCCACAGAGGCCTCTGATGAGACCAGTGGTTTCGCCCCGGTACTAGGCGATGCATGTGCATGATTTTGATTTCTAGCTATGGCCAGTCTGGGAGGGTCCTTAGAGGCCTCGGATGGGATCAGTGGTTTCGCCACGTTCCTAGGCAAGATTGAACTGTGATATTTGACTGTTTGTTTTCCGGGAAAAGACATGTCTTGATTTTGATTTCAAAACGATTTGATGCATGTACTATGAAATGTGTAAGCGAATGGTTTGCCTTGATTACTTGTACTAGCATAATTGCTAACCCCTTTGGGGACCCGTTTTTGGGGAAATTCGTGTTATGAATTTCAGGTTGTGTTTAGTCGGTCGATAGAGTACTGGGGCAGTACGAGGATGTTGGCTATGGTGGTTGACGTGTGCAAATGAGTCCTTT
The DNA here is from genome assembly GCA_033398695.1 of Orobanche coerulescens. Taxonomy (NCBI): domain Eukaryota; kingdom Viridiplantae; phylum Streptophyta; class Magnoliopsida; order Lamiales; family Orobanchaceae; genus Orobanche; species Orobanche coerulescens. The sequence continues at coordinate 18,059,238 of CM065814.1, read as the reverse complement.
ATTTTAGTTGCCATTTTAAATGTTTGTTTTCAATTTGTAAAGTGATAGACCGTACTCGCGAGTACTTAGGCATTTTGATTCGGAATATGGTTTGTAGTACTAAATATTATTTATGATTGTCGGTGATGTCTGGTTTACCGGTTGTACCGGGAATTTTATTTAATTTTCGTCTAGGTGATGTGTGTTTTCTCGCTAACCGAGATGGTTAGACGAGTGGTATTTCTTATGTAACACCCCCAAGATATTCGAGGTGTATTACAGCGCCGTGGACCCCTACATGGGATCCACCAGGCTAACACAAGAAAACACCTCTCGACTAACCGTCTCGGTTAGCAAGGAAACAATCGTTAACAACAAGAATATAAATCAACACGCCCGGTACAACCGGCATAATAAACATAAACCGACAAATGCAATAACTCCAACGAACACCAATCACAATCCGAAAGGAAAAAGCCTAAGTACCCGCGAGTACAATCTATAAGTTTACAATTTGGAAAAACATCCACATCAAAAGAGACAGTAGGAAATAACAAGACTCAATTGCACATGTCAACAACCTTGGCCAACATCCTCGTACCATCCAGTAGCCCGCTCGTCTGGTGAACATAACACGAAATCCATAACAAGAATTTCCCCGACAACGGGTCCCCAAAGGGGTTAGCAATTACGCTAGTACAAGTATTCAAGGCAAACCAATCGCTTACACATTTCATAGTACATGCACCAATATCATTTCGAAAACCAAAACAAGACATGTCTTTTCCGGAAACAAACAGTCACAATTAATTTGCCTAGGACCGGGACGAAGCCACGAATCCCACTCGAGGCCTCTAAGGACCCTCCCGAGCTGGCCACGTTCATAAAACAAACCAAGCACCACACTTCACCTAGGACCGGGACGAAGCCACGAATCCCACTCGAGGCCTCTAAGGACCCTCCCGAGCTGGCTAGCGAAACAAACTCATGAATCCAGGACGAAGCCATAGATTCCCTCCGTGATCCCGTCGGACCCTCCCGAGGTGAGCAAATCACACACAATATACATTACTATTTCACGTTAAGCATAAAGGTTTCCAAAAATACTTGCCTTGAATTATTGACGACGCAACGAACGGAAAGGAAAGTCACCGACGAACGCTAGGAACCAATGAAACCGAACCTAACGATTCGAAGAATACAATCACAACCATTTCTAAATGAATACGGAATTGGAATACACCCAAAAACCCGCCTACGATTCATGTATATTCGTATATAAACAACAACGAGGGCGGACCACAACCAAACCCTCTCGATTCCGTAAAAAATCACGAAATATACCATGAATCCGTAGGGAAACTAAGAATACCAACAAGATTAATCATATTCATCATGAATTAATCGACAAAACGGAACGAATCGGACAAAAACGCGAAAATCCCCAAATCTACCCAAAAGTAGGGTTCTAAAGATCTAACCTTGATTATTTGGATCGAAGGATGTTATAGGATGATTGATCAACGATATAACCTCAAGAACTTCATGGATTTGTTGTTCAACAACATGGTTTCGTCTCCTCCGAAACTGACCCATGAACAGAAGAGAAATGAAATGAAAATGACGGAGAAAGTCATTTGTCATCATTTTATCTTGGGCCGGAACTAGCGTGCGCTAGCCTTCGGCCTAGCGTGCGCTATCGGCCGGCATCGGCCGAGCACACTCGGCCATGGCCCGCACGACCGGCACCACCGACCAAATCTGCCGACCGTGACTCGGCCGACTCCGCTAGCGTGCGCTACGGCGGAAGCTCTGCGCTAGCGGCTCCGGTAGCCACCGGGTGACAACTCGTCCGTGCGTCGCTAGTCGGCGGCGTGCGCTACCCCTGCCGGTTAGCGCGCTCGGCCGGCGATGGCGTGCGCTACCGCCGATCTGGCCGAGTCGAGAACCTCGAATACCTCTGCCCGGGCAGATGGCGTCTGGTGGCTCGGCAGCGTGCGCTACAACTGCCGAGCTAAGCGCTGGCGTCCGGCCGTGGCGTGCGCTACGCCGGTTCTGCCGTGCTGCTCGGCGGTGTCAAGACTCGTCCGGCGATCCACACCGTCCGGCGGTACTTTCGGCCGCCACGACCCGACGCCTCGATTTCAAAGCGCACGCAGGCGGACACGGCGAAAAGTTCGCGGACGATGTCAACGACTCGAGATGAAAACGTAATGCAATAATTAATCATACGCGACCAAGAAAAGGGTCAAGACGACAAATCTGAGATATGGATACCGTAACTTTCAAGAAATTACAAAATGGCCCAAAACGCAGGAAATCACGATACGTGATCGAATAACTAAACCGAAGTTCACAACACGTCTAAAAAAGTTAAACGGACTTGCGGGAAACTCGAAACAATGATTTGGACGAGATTCGCAAGAATCGAACTCAAATGCGGAAAAGTCGCTAAAAACCACAGAACTCAACAAAACAACACCGAAACGAACTCGGATGACAAAAAGTGTAGAATTAATCATTCTCGAATGACGAAGCGGTCATGAGCGAGCCGTCAAAACGGACTCGGTGAAAAAGAAATTTACCGAAAATCGAAAATTGCGGATATTACATTCTACCCTCCTTAAAAGAAGTTTCGTCCCGAAACTTAGAACAAGTAGGGAGAAGCAATATCCCTTGCCAGAAAAACTCGACGAGATACACAAAAACCGAAGACTCGCGCCCGACGGCGAAACGCTGCAAGGAACGCAAAGAGACATACGGCGAGAAAATACGCTCTAGGGCGACTAACACAACGTCACGGTAGAGACATAATAAAATCAACGAGTGACAAGCGTCATCAAATAGACAATACAATCGAGTCGATTATCCGAACAATCACAAAACTCAACGAACGAAAATCAATACGATTGACCAACCCAACGGTTCATCAATCCAAAACGCGAGTCAACGGCCCGAACAAATACGAATTCCACCGCCCAAGGGTTGGAAGATCGAAAGCGAGACTAATTTCCCGAACTTAAGGGAATTACGAAGGAGCACGAACGCTCAACAATCGCGAAACGAGAACAAAAACCGAACAAACAAGCGATTGAGACAACAAGAATCGAACAATCATGTCCGAAACACGTAGGATAATAATATTCACGACAACTCCCGGGATGACTGGTGAGAGCGACAAGGCGTGCATTCCCACAATATCCACAGGAAAGGGAATAGCGATTGAAAAGCCACAACGACAAGCGAGTTATTAGAAACAATACCACCTCGTTCGATCAACAAAAGCAAGGGATAGGGAAAGTTCGAAATGTTAACGAGCATAAACGAGTTGATAGAGCCAAAAGTACGAAGTTAAAATTCGATCCACTTGAATAAAAGAACTATTAGAACCAAAGATGTTACTTCCGAACAAGGTTTACAATAGTCGCACCGAATTCGGAAGGTCACGGCGATAACGGATCGACTCAAAACCAGATTACGGCTCGCTCGAGCGATGAAACCAAGGTACAGAACAAGTTCATAAGGTATCAATGAACACGAGCGAATCGATAGACTGGAGAAAGAGAAGATATAGAAGTCAAAATAGTACGGGTATTACTTTTGACCTCGCCCCCGAAACTCACAACAACGGAACCATGGTAACAGTATAACAAGCAATCGACACAACGCGGAACAATCACCGATGCACACAATCATACCAACCCGATCTCTAATAGCTCGCATATATGCGATAACGCATAAACCGCTACGAGGCGACAACATCCAATACCAATATCACACCCCTCGCAGAGGCTACCACGACAACTGTGTGGCGAACGACTCAACGCTCACACCACCAATTCAACAACAACTCGGGGTTAACACCCTAACGAGAGCACGAACATCACACACATATATTCCCGGACCACAAATAGGAATGATAGGTTGTGAAAACGAAAACCATCTTTTGAAAATAACTTGCAAGCACCAGTTGATCTTGAGTATCATATATCAAAAAGTAGTACAAACATCGTCATCGAGACAAAAAAAATCATCTTGCGTTTGAAAAAAAAGAAATGAAGATACCTTTCGTTAAATTAAAACTTGTCAGCTATATTCGACCTTCGGGTCTAAGCGAATGCATTTCTAAATCATTAGAAATATTTCAAAATATTTTGATCCTCAAAGTAGAATAATTTCGAAACATAGCGTGACACTAGTAGGCATCTTGAGAGCACTGTGAGAAAATAATTTATTTTAAAGGTACGTCTCGAGGTTTATTTTCTAAGATACTCAAGGTTTTTCAGAAGTACAATAGGCCAGAATGCCCAAAATCGCACGTATCAACATTTACTTAAACACATCATATCACACGCATCAAATCGCTCAAAATTACGACAATGATATACAATCCTCAGGATATGTTCAACAACATCGTTAAAACAACAATCGGTTTATCAAAACTGGATGGAAAACGATATCAAGAACAAAACTCCAAAAAGTCAACTCTAGGGATTCAAGAAAATACCTAGATTCGGCGAAGAACAATGGATTAGATGATGTTAAAAATCATCTAGGATACTCCAAAACACCTTTGGGTGGAAGAAAAATCAGCCCAGATGCGAAACCGAGTCGCTACGTCTCAAACTCATGGAGGAAGGAGAAGAAATGAAGAAAAATGCAACTTCTAGATGGTGTCCGGTATTTATATCGACACAATTAGCGTGCGCTAATCATTAAGGTTAGCGTGCGCTATCACGGCACCAAACAAAACTCGACCAAAAATACACTTTGTTAGCGTCGCTAACCCCAAGTGTTAGCGTGCGCTAACGAGAACTTGAGACCAGTCCGGTAGCTCTGGGCCACTGAAACTACCGTGTAGCGTGCGCTATCCTCCCCTTAGCGTGCTACCAATGCACTCTTGCGCGCTAGCTGCAAAGCGTAGCGTGCGCTAACGACCCACGAGACAACAACGAACACATCGAGAAAAATTACATGCCGTAAACCTTTCTCACAAGAATTTACCAGGCTAAGTACAATTTCCCATGTCATTTCGAAAATGCTAGAAAGACCAATGACGGTAATATTTTTCCAAAGCTCACAAAATCAATTGTCAAACCATCATGAAATATTCAAGGCCAAAATGACCAAAACTTGATTCAAGGAATCGGTTTCTGAAATAAAACTCGGTTGCAAAATACAAAGCCGTTTGAAAGAACTCACGCGTGGATAAAATACGGTACGAAAATACATCGAGAGACGACACTCCTCGTATAAACCAAATACGAGAGTCTAATAAACACATATCGCGAAATCAAAATCCACAGAAGGATTCCATCATTTAACGACTAATCATACAAATAACTCGTGTCACACGAGGCACAACACAAGGATTGGAGTTTTACATCCATAGATCGCACGTAAGTGACGACCACCCCTCGATACTAATCACGACCAATGATCTCAAACGACGCGTCGCGATGCGACTAAGTCGCAAAATCCGACGAGACAAAACTCAACAAACACAACTTGACTCGGCGGCCTAGGTTTCCCAGGCTAATCGATTTTAAAATCGTATACTTTAGTTATTCGAAAATAAAACCGATAAGTTAAAAATCGTTTTCAAGACCCTTTCAAATACGACAAGGGCTTAACAGCGGTGGCATTTTATAAAATGTCCCAAACACTTTGAAACACGACCTTTAAATACGACACAAGTTTTTATTTGAAAATACAAGGCTGGCTCGCCCAAATTCATGTCACTTTCAAAAACCCACAATACGATCAAGTCTAAGAAATTTTCAAGCATGCACGCCACATGTATTATTATTAACAGAAACACATTGGTTGTAAATATTAATAATTAGCCAAGTACCATCAATTCCAGAACACACGCATATACGCCATTCAAAAATCACCAGTTCAACAAGCGCAACTCGGGAATACCAATTCCAAGCATATGTCAAACTATCTCTTCAAGTTTAACAGCGTAACCAAAGATCACCGATTTGGACATATGTCGAAACTAGCTATGTGAGTTTCTCAACAAACTCTGCCATCAATACCTATACCGGAACATATCAATGTTCAAAACAACTACATCATACTGCACCCTACGGTGTCCAACTCATCGGTACATTCGGCTCAACATACATTTAGTATATCGCAATTACCAAACGCAGATTCCATCATACAACAAAAGACTAGAGGGTCAAGCCCTCTCACAATATACCACGGAGCAAAACTCGGATCTTTCGATCACCAACGATCCCACCAACGCTAGGAAGTTTAGCGATGGAAGGCTCATAAAGCGACAAACGGTCAAGCCCAGAACGGCGCACATACTCCAGAGAGACAAAGGACGGCGCAATACTAGAATCAAAAGTACACAAACCGGATGGATCGAAAAACAACTCGACGATAAGTACGAGAGAGGCAATCACAGTTCAAGAAGTGGAATTTCAATACGAGAAAACAAGAGAATTGAGTAAGGAAAACTTACGAGCACTGGATGTACTGAGATGCCGGCAGCGGTGTGACAATGTGCAAAACAAAACACAACTAGACCCAAATAACCAACAAGCCTAGGTATCCATAAACCTAGGGCTCTGATACCATTTTCTGTAACACCCCCAAGATATTCGAGGTGTATTACAGCGTCGTGGACCCCTACATGGGATCCACCAGGCTAACACAAGAAAACACCTCTCGACTAACCGTCTCGGTTAGCAAGGAAACAATCGTTAACAACAAGAATATAAATCAACACGCCCGGTACAACCGGCATAATAAACATAAACCGACAAATGCAATAACTCCAACGAACACCAATCACAATCCGAAAGGAAAAAGCCTAAGTACCCGCGAGTACAATCTATAAGTTTACAATTTGGAAAAACATCCACATCAAAAGAGACAGTAGGAAATAACAAGACTCAATTGCACATGTCAACAACCTTGGCCAACATCCTCGTACCATCCCAGCGCCCGCTCGTGCATTTGAACATAACACGAAATCCATAACAAGAATTTCCCGACAACGGGTCCCCAAAGGGTTAGCAATTACGCTAGTACAAGTATTCAAGGCAAACCAATCGCTTACACATTTCATAGTACATGCACCAATATCATTTGAAAACCAAAACAAGACATGTCTTTTAGGAAACAAACAGTCACAATTAATTTGCCTAGGGCCGGGACGAAGCCACGAATCCCACTCGAGGCCTCTAAGGACCCTCCCGTGGCCACGTTCATAAAACAAACCAAGTACCACACTTCACCTAGACCGGGACGAAGCCACGAATCCCACTCGAGGCCTCTAAGGACCCTCCCGAGTGGCTAGCGAAACAAACTCATGAATCCGGGACGAAGCCATAGATTCCCTCCGTGATCCGTCGGACCCTCGAGGTGAGCAAATCACACACAATATACATTACTATTTCACGTTAAGCATAAAGGTTTCCAAAAATACTTGCCTTGAATTATTGGACGCAACGACGGAAAGGAAAGTCACCGACGAACGCTAGGAACCAATGAAACCGAACCTAACGATTCGAAGAATACAATCACAACCATTTCTAAATGAATACGGAATTGGAATACACCCAAAACCCGCCTACGATTCATGTATATTCGTATATAAACAACAACGAGGGCGGACCACAACCAAACCCTCTCGATTCCGTAAAAAATCACGAAATATACCATGAATCCGTAGAAACTAAGAATACCAACAAGATTAATCATATTCATCATGAATTAATCGACAAAAGCGAACGAATCGGACAAAAGCGAAAATCCCCAAATCTACCCAAAAGTAGGGTTCTAAAGATCTAACCTTGATTATTTGGATCGAAGGATGTTATAGGATGATTGATCAACGATATAACCTCAAGAACTTCATGGATTTGTTGTTCAACAACATGGTTTCGTCTCCTCAGAAACCCCGGCCCATGAACCGAAGAGAAATGAAATGAAAAATGACGGAGAAAGTCGGCTGTCTGTCATTTTTATCTTTGGCCGGAACTAGCGTGCGCTAGCCTTCCGACCTAGCGTGCGCTATCGGCCCGGCATCGGCCGAGCACACTCGGCCATGGCCCGCACGACCCGGCACCACCGACCAAATCTGCCGTGGCCGTGACTCGGCCGACTCCCGCTAGCGTGCGCTACTGGCCGGAAGCTGCCGCGCTTGACATCGATAGCCAGCTGGGTGACAACTCGTCCGTGCGTCGCTAGTCGGCCGGCGGCGTCGCTACCCTGCCGGTTAGCGCGCGCTACGACCGGCGATGGCGTGCGCTACCGCCGATCTGGCCGAGTCGAGAACCTCGAATACCTCTGCCCGGGCCGATAGCGTCTGGCTGGTGACTCGGCAGCGTGCGCTACGCTGCTGAGCTAGCCTTGGCAGCGTCCGGCCGTGGCGTGCGCTACGCGGTTCTGCCGTGCTGCTCGGCGATGTCAACACTCGTCGGCGATCCGCCCCCACCCGTTGGCCACCGCCGCCGCCACGACCCGACGCCTCGATTTCAGCGCGCGCAGGCGGACACGGCGAAAAGTTCGCGGACGATGTCAACGACTCGAGATGAAAACGTAATGCAATAATTAATCATACGCGACCAAGAAAAGGGTCAAGACGACAAATACAGATATGGATACCCGTAACTTTCAAGAAATTACAAAATGGCCCAAAACGCCCGGAAATCACGATACGTGATCGAATAACTAAACCGAAGTTCACAACACGTCTAACAAAGTTAAACGGACTTGCGGGAAACTTCGAAGCAGTGATTTGGACGAGATTCGCAAGAATCGAACTCAAATGCGGAAAAGTCGCTAAAAACCACAGAACTCAACAAAACAACACCGAAACGAACTCGGATGACAAAAAGTGTAGAATTAATCATTCTCAGAATGACGAAACGGTCATGAGCGAGCCGTCAAAACGGACTTCGGCTGAAAAAAGAAATTTACCGAAAATCGAAAATTGCGGATATTACATCTTATTTAGCCTGGTGGGTCCCATGTAGGGGTCCACGGTGCTGTAATATACCCTGAATATCTTATGGGTGTTACAGAAAATGGTATCAGAGAACTAGGTTTATGGATACCTAGGCTTGTCGGTTAATTGGGTCTAGTTTGTAATACCCAGTTGTAACTCAGTAATTATCACTCAATAATTATCATTCAGTATTTATCATTCAGTAAATGATACTCAGTAATTTCATTCATCATTGATCATTTGTCACTCATATTCAGTCATGGTATTCATCATTCAGAGTAATTGTATCGTGTATCAATCGTCATTCATCACTAATCTGATTGGAGTTTCGTGCCGTGTTTATCATCATTGTCATTTCGTTGCGAGCTGTGCGTGAGGAGTAGCGCACGCTACATACTCCATTTAGCGTACGCTAATTGGGTATAGGTAGCGCACGCTACCACTCCGCCTTAGCGCACGCTAAGGTTACCTTGGCTGCGATCCAGGTCTTGACTGCAGTGAGTTATAAGCAGCGCACGCTACGATTGGTAAGTAGCGCGCTAGCGGTTGAAGTAGCGCACGCTAATATGAGGTGTAGCGCGCTAAGGACGGATCGAGTTGAGTCCGGTGGCTCTTTGGATCGCTGGATTATTTCATAGCGCACGCTATGTGTGTTGTTAGCGTACGCAACCGATATATTAGCGCACGCTAAACAATGGTTGTAGCGCACGCTATCGAGGTCGATCGAGGGCGACAGTTTTACGGACTCGATCGGGCATCAATATTTCGTTAGCGCACGCTAATAATGGATCTTAGCGCACGCTAGTAAAATGGCCGTAGCGCACGCTACAAGAAGGTACGTAGCGCGCGCTACCGTGTTCGGACAAAGGTACTGGACTACCCAAATTACTCGTTAGCGCACGCTACACACAAGGCTAGCGCACGCTAACACAGGCGACTATAAATTGGGCGATTAGTCGACTTCGTCATTTATTCATCTCATTTCACTCCTTCGGTATTTTTGGGCGATTTCGAGCGTTTGGAGAGGATTCTTCGAGGTGTAATCATCAATCATCATATTCAAGCTCATCTTAGGATTGATCATCATTTCATCATCTTCAACACATCGAACCAAAGGTATTAATCTCTTGGATCTAGAATTTGGATTTTCGGGTTTTCCTTCCGATTTCTTCGTATAAGCTTGGATTATCATTGGAATATGTTAGATATGGATTATCTACCTTGGATAAGTATATTCTTACGGATTTAATGGTTATTTTCGAATTATTTCAAGAACCTTTGGGGTTGACTTCGGTTAATTGGGGATTTTCCGATTGATGTTGTTGTAATCATGAATTATGGATTCCTAATGGATTATTGATATCATTGAAGCGTTTTGTTAGTTCGAAATACTCATTTTAGTGTTGGTTTCGACATATTCGGGATTGGATATTTTCAAGTCGTGTGGTTGGTTACGTAGTCGTTAGAATGCCCCAATGAGTTTGATTATCGTTGTTTCGACCTTTGGGTTAGTCGTGTTTTGTTGCTTGATGCGTGTATTGAGCGATTGTTGGTAATGATTGTTATTCAAGGTTGTTCGGCGACGGTATTTCACTTAGGGCGTTGTTCGTGGACGGACATTCTTCATTGGTATTGAGTAAGTTAATTCTTACTCGGTTAAAAGGATATTCATACCTTTTGTTGTTGATCATTCATAATCATAACTCATTCATCATTGTATTAATCATATTAAAACTTGTTAATGTCAATTAATCACTTGATCATAAGGAGCAGCGGTTCCAATCTTTTCGTTGAGCTATCATTCATTTCATTATTACCCTCATCTCGGTGAGTCATTCTTGACTTTGTCGATTATTATTTATTCATTGATATTCATTACGGTCATTCTCGTTCATATGACCTTCTCGGGTTCATATTGCGTGGCGGGTGTGGTAATGTGGAATTTTTAGTCGGGCACGCGATGGTTATTGTATTGGGTTCACCGATACATTAGACCGTGCACACGGGAAAGCGTTACACCGTGAGACTAATTAGGTACACGGACGGGTGTTGTACACTTACACGAACATTACGGGCGTACTATGATACTCCTCTTGGCGTAATTCATAATTAAAATAATTCATAACTTGATTAATTCATGATTGTGTAATTTCAACTCTTGAGGATTGTTGTTACGTATGGCGACCGTTGGGGATTTTGTTTTCAGTCACGGCAAGGCAAAGGCACGGAAGAGCATCTTGGCGAGAGTCGATGATACTAGTAGGGGCCCGATCATTTCGTTTGTTTGATCATTTGATCGTTTGATTATTCCGTCATTTGTATTTTTCCGCCGCAAAATTCCGTTTGAAATGCTTATTTGTTCGGGTGGTGTATTTTATCTCCATATAAAATATACTAGTATTACATTTTGTCTGGTGTAATGTACTTAAACTCCTCATCGGAGTACATGGTAATATAATGTGGTTCGATCGCAATTATATTATTTAATTCATCATTTTCATTTGCACAGTGGGTCCCAGTCGGGGATTCACGACCTTTGTAATATCCGCCTAGTTTGGGGTGTTACGAGTTGGTATCGGAGCGTGGTTTGAATACTACCCTCCAAGTCATGTCTCATTTGAAATCATCGTCATCGGACTAGTATCATTGGACTTTCGCGTCACGTGTGACTGTGCAAATGCCGAGCCAATCGGACCAAGAATCGTAAGATTTCTAATGCCATGGTATAATTTCGGCATTAATCATTCATTCATAATTCATCGATTAACAATCCTCAATCATCATTGTCATTTTGGCCGGAGAGTCGAGTTAACTCGATGTCAGTCAATTCATTTCATTGTTCGATTGTTGATCGTGAAGATCGAATCATTAATCTTGTTAACTCATTCAAGATAATCATTTGATAACTTCATCGGATAATCATGACACGTAAATTAAACATTCATGTAATCGCTTTATTTGAGCTCGTATGCTCATTCACGTCATTACATAATATAATCATAATGTGATACTCAAGCTAGATCTATAATCATCAAATGACTTTCCACTTGGTATGGAAGGGGCGAGAGGCGTGGAGGACGAGGCCGTGGAGGCGGCGAATCCGAGAACTCGTGCGAATACACGTGCAAATGCCGGGAATAACGCTAACTCATCGAGCAGCGCTGCCACTCATTCACCTGGACGCGATCATTCACTATCGGGGAGTCGTACCCGGGACACGGCTCACTCAGAGGGTGTCCGGGTTGACCCACTCGCTTTTATGGAGGGCATGATGGCCCAAATGACCCAGATGGCTCAGTTGATGGAGACGATGCATAACTCCATCAATCAGAATCAGCAGGCTCCTCCGCCGCCACCTCAGAGGCAAGAGAGGAATGTGAGTAATATCATCGGCGATATCTCTCGCCAGAGGCCACCTACGTTTGAGGGCTCGTCTGAGCCGGCAGATATCATTCATTGGCTCGAGCATTTCGAGAAATTGTTTGCTATGGTAGAGTGTCCCGAAGGACACAAAGTTTCTGTTGCGGCTTACTACCTGGGTAAGAGCGCACATTCTTGGTGGTTATCGTTGAAGCCCACCGAAGGATCTTGTACTTGGGATCAGTTCAAGACTCTCATGATGGAGAGGTATTATCCGGACCCACTCAGAGAGGCCAAGATGTCGGAATTGCTCACCCCCGACCCCTCAACAGACGAGGATGTTCTCGCCATTGCCGAGAAATTTCAGGAACTTCTTCCTTTCGCCTCATCCATCATTCATTCAGAGGCGGATAAGATCAAATATTTCAGCAAGAGGCTGAAACCCCGTATGAGACTTCAGTTACTTAATCATAATTGCACCACGTTGGCTGAATTCATTGAGAAAGCTCTCACTTATGAGCTTACTGCTAAGGAAATTGCTAAGCAGCAACCTTCGTCTGCTAGCAAGAAATCGAAGAATCGTAATCAGTCTGAAGGCGGTCAGACAACCTTCAAGAAACCCCGTGCGGGCTCTGCTTTTTCTGAGCGACCTCCAGTGTCGTCTAAACCCGCGGAATCTCAGTCACGAGCGGCCAGTTCGGCCATCACCTGTTACAACTGTGGGGAGCTTGGTCACCTCAGTACCAAGTGTCCTCGACAGACTATCACGTGTCATAATTGTGGGATTGCTGGGCATAAGGCCCGTTTTTGCCGTAGGGACTCCAAACCTACTCAGACGTCATCTCAGGCACCTAAGCAGTCAGCCGTTCAGAATCAGGCCACTCAATCAGCGTCGTTTAAAACGACGGGAGCGACTAAAGGTGGAGCTTTTAGCCATCAGACGGGGGCGTCCGGTGCCGGGACTAGCAAGCCCCGAATTTATGAGATGAAGAAGACCGATGATCCAGAGGCCCGAATGATCTCAGGTACACTCGATATTCTATCTCAACCTGTGTGTACCCTTTTTGATACTGGTGCATCGCATTCATTCATTTCCGAGTCATGTTTGAGTAGACTACGTCTGGGTAGTGCTACTAGTTGTGAGCCGTATGTCATTGGACTACCTGATGGTAGACGAATTATCGTGTCGTGAGATTGAGGTGTCGATTGATTTCATGGTCGTGTATGGCCGGCGGACCTAATCGTGGTAGATTTGCCGAGAGACGCAGCGTCATCTTGGGCATTGATGGATGGATCGTCATGATGCCATCATTAGTGTCCGTAAGCGTATGGTCACTATCATTTCGAGACGATGGGGTGGAATGTGTGTTTCGAGGGAGGTAATCCGTACATTGCTCGTAAGGTCATTAATTTGATGAAAGCAGTAAGATTACTCAATCAGGGATGTGTCGGTTATTGGTGCTATATGGCCAAAACCGAGAAGTCATCAGTAATGTTGACGGATATTCCGGTGGTGAGGGAATATGCCGATGTTTTTCCAAACGAGTTACCTGGTTTGCCTCCACAGAGGGATGTGGAATTCACGATTGAGTTGGAGCCTGGTACGTCCCCGATATCGAAGACACCGTACCGGATGGCCCCGACCGAAATGCAGGAGTTAAAGAACCAACTTGAAGAGTTATTCGAGAAAGGTTATATCCGACCGAGTGCGTCCCCGTGGGGAGCACCAGTGTTGTTTGTCAGGAAGAAGGATGGTTCATTTCGCTTATGTATTGATTATCGGGAGTTGAACAGGGTGACAATCAAGAATAAGTATCCCTTACCCCGTATTGATGATCTCTTAGATCAACTTCAGGGAGCTTCAGTATTTTCCAAGATCGACTTAAGATCTGGATATCATCAGTTGCGGATTCGAGAGTCGGATATCGCGAGGACGGCGTTTCGAACACGCTATGGTCATTATGAGTTTGTGGTTATGCCGTTCGGATTGACTAATGCACCTGCGGTATTCATGGAGTTAATGAATCGGGTCTTCATCGACTTTTTGGATCGGTTTGTTGTTGTCTTCATCGATGACATTTTGATTTATTCTCGTGACCGGGAGGAACACGAGTTTCACCTTCATCAAGTGCTCGACGTGTTGAGACGAGAACAACTTTTTGGGAAGTTTTCCAAATGTGAGTTCTGGATGTCCGAAGTGACTTTTCTCGGACATGTAATTTCATCAGACGGAGTTCGTGTCGATCCTCAGAAGACGGAGGCCATTCGGGATTGGCTACCTCCGAAGAACGTTAAGGAAATCCGAAGTTTTCTCGGATTAGCGGGTTATTATCGGCGGTTTGTGGAAGGATTTTCTAGAATCGCTCAACCCTTAACGAACCTTCGCGGAAAGATAAGAAATACACGTGGTCCGACGCGTGTCAACGGAGTTTTGAGGAACTCAAGAGCCGGTTAATGTCGGCACTGTACTTTCCTTGCCGCAGGGACGGAAGGATTTGTAGTTTATAGTGATGCATCGGACGGGGTCTCGGATGTGTACTCATGCGAACGGGAAGGTTATTGCCTATGCTTCACGGCAATTGAGACCTTACGAGGTTAATTATCCGACCCACGACACGGAGCTAGCGGCCGTGGTGTTCGCTTTGAAAATTTGGCGTCATTATCTTTATGGCGTTACATCGAGATATTCACCGATCATAAGAGCTTAAAGTATATATTTACTCGAAGGAGTTAAATATGCGTCGAAGGCAGTGGTTGGAATTAATCAAGGATTATGATATTGAGATCCTCTACCACCGGGCAAGGCGAACGTTGTCGCCGACGCCTTGAGTCGTAAGTCGATTCAGAGCAGATGCTTGCCCGTTTAACAGCTCGAGAAGGAGCTTCCAGAATTCCTTAGATCCGAGATCGAGGTCCGGTTTCAATGAGTTCGGGCGGCTTTGTATGTTAGAGATTTCATCGTCACTCGAGGAGGAAATCCGAGAGAATCGGGTTCGGACCCATCATTGTTGCGCATCCGAGAGGATGTGTCTCGAGGAAAGCCCTGGATTTGTGGTCCACGAGGATGGACTTTTGAGGTTTAAGAATCGGTTGTGCGTCTGGCGAATGACGAGTTGAAAAACTCGATTTTGAAAGAAGCTCATGCTACCCCTTATTCCGTTCATCCGGTCTAGCAAGATGTACAAGGACTTGAAACAAAATTACGGTGAAGTAATATGAAGCGAGAAGTCGCAGAATTTGTTTCGAGATGCTTAACTGTCAACAAGTTAAGATTGAACATCGGCCGTGGGTATCTTGAAACCTCTTCCCATTCCCGAATGGAAGTGGGAAGACATTTCTATGGATTTCGTCACGAGTTTGCCGACGAGTCGTCGTGGCATGAATACGATCCAGGTGATCGTGGACCGCTTAACTAAATCAGCTCATTTCCTTGAGATCAAGGATACATGGGGTCTAGAGACTTGCCCGACTTTTCATCAAAGAGATAGTGAGACTTCACGGTACTCCTAAAAGTATCGTTTCCGATCGTGACGGACGGTTTGTGTCTCATTTTTGGAAATCGATTCATCGTGCTATGGGAACCCGACTTAATCTCGATCGCTTTTCATCCTCGGTCAGACGGACAATCGAGAAGGACCATTCAGACATTAGAGGACATGTTGAGAGCATGCGTCCTCGATTGGAAAGACGATTGGGAAGCCCAACTACCATTGATCGAGTTCACGTATAATAATAGTTGGCATGCTTCGATTAAGATGGCACCTTACGAGGCCTTGTACGGTCGTCGTTGTCGATCTCCGTTGTGTTGGGACGACCTATCAGAATCATTGGGCACCGAGCCCGATATGCTTATAGCCGCCCGTGAGAAGGTAGCTTTGATCAAGAGTCGTTTGTTGATAGCTCAGAGTCGACAGAAATCACATGCAGATAACCGTTGTCGACCATTAGAGTTCGAGGCTAGCGACCATGTGTTGGTCAAGGTATCCCCGAGTCGTGGTATTTTCCGTTTTGGGAAGAGGGGGAAGTTGAGTCCGAGATTCATTGGACCGTTCGAGATTTTGGATCGAGTGGGCGAGTTAGCTTATCGATTGGCTTTACCTCCGGCGTTGAGCCAAATTCATAATGTGTTTCATGTCTCTCAGTTGCGGAAGTATGTTGCCGACCCGAGTCACATACTTCAGTTCGATGAAATCGAGATCGCCGACGATCATTCATATGAGGAGCGTCCTATACGAGTTTTAGAGCGGCGAATCAAACAGTTGAGAAATAAGACGATTCCTTTGGTTAAAATTCAGTGGTCTAGACACGGAGTCGAAGAGGCTACTTGGGAAACCGAGGATAGTATGCGGGAGAGTTATCCCGAGTTGTTTTGACCCTTAGTTTCGGGGACGAAACTCTTTTAAGGGGGGGTGTATGTAATACCCAGTTGTAACTCAGTAATTATCACTCAATAATTATCATTCAGTATTTATCATTCAGTAAATGATACTCAGTAATTTCATTCATCATTGATCATTTGTCACTCATATTCACCATGGTATTCATCATTGAGTAATTGTATCGTGTATCAATCGTCATTCATCACTAATCGATTGGAGTTTCGTGCCGTGTTTATCATCATTGTCATTTCGTTGCGAGTATGCGTGAGGAGTAGCGCACGCTACATACTCCATTTAGCGTACGCTAATTGGGTATAGGTAGCGCACGCTACCACTCCGCCTTAGCGCACGCTAAGGTTACCTTGGCCGCGATCCAAGGTACCGACTGCAGGTGAGTTATAAGTAGCGCACGCTACGATTGGTAAGTAGCGCTAGCGGTTGAAGTAGCGCACGCTAATATGAGGTGTAACGCGCGCTAAGGACGGATCGAGTTGAGTCCGGTGGCTCTTTGGATGCCTCGATTATTTCATAGCGCACGCTATGTGTGTTGTTAGCTTACGAAACCGATATATTACAGAACGATAAACAATGGTTGTAGCGCACGCTATCGAGTCGATCGAGGGCGACAGTTTTACGGACTCGATCGGGCATCAATATTTCGTTAGCGCACGCTAATAATGGATCTTAGCGCACGCTAGTAAAATGGCCGTAGCGCACGCTACAAGAAGGTACGTAGCGCGCGCTACCGTGTTCGGACAGTGGGTACTGGACTACCCAAATTACTCGTTAGCGCACGCTACGCACAAGGGCTAGCGCACGCTAACCAGGACTGACTATAAATTGGACAGTTAGTCAGACTTCGTCATTTATTCATCTCATTTCACTCCTTCGGTATTTTTGGGCGATTTCGAGCGTTTCGGAGAGGATTCTTCGAGGTGTAATCATCAATCATCATCTTCAAGCTCATCTTCCGGATTGATCATCATTTCATCATCTTCAACACATCGAACCAAAGGTATTAATCTCTTGGATCTAGAATTTCGGATTTTCGGGTTTTCCTTCCGATTTCTTCGTATAAGCTTGGATTATCATTGGAATATGTTAGATATGGATTATCTACCTTGGATAAGTATATTCTTACGGATTTAATGGTTATTTTCGGAATTATTTCAAGAACCTTTGGGGTTGACTTCGGTTAATTGGGGATTTTCCGATTGATGTTGTTGTAATCATGAATTATGGATTCCTAATGGATTATTGATATCATTGAAGCATTTTGTTAGTTCGAAATACTCATTTTAGTGTTGGTTTCGACATATTCGGGATTGGATATTTTCGAAGTCGTGTGGTTGGTTACGTAGTCGTTAGAATGCCCCAATGAGTTTGATTATCGTTGTTTCGACCTTTGGGTTAGTCGTGTTTTGTTGCTTGATGCGTGTATTGAACGATTGTTGGTAATGATTGTTATTCAAGGTTGTTCGAGCGACCGGTATTTCACTTAGGACGTTGTTCGTGGACGGACATTCTTCATTGGTATTGAGTAAGTTAATTCTTACTCGGTTAAAAGGATATTCATACCTTTTATTGTTGATCATTCATAATCATAACTCATTCATCATTGTATTAATCATATTAAAACTTGTTAATGTCAATTAATCACTTCAGTCATAAGGAAGCAGCGGTTCCAATCTTTTCGTTGAGCTATCATTCATTTCATTATTACCCTCATCTCGGTGAGTCATTCTTGACTTTGTCAGATTGTTATTTATTCATTGATATTCATTACGGTCATTCTCGTTCATATGACCTTCTGGGTTCATATTGCGTGGCCGGGTGTGGCTGTGTGGAATTTTTAGTCGGGCACGCGATGGTTATTGTATTGGGTTCACCGATACATTAGACCGTGCACACGGGAAAGCGTTACACCGTGAGACTAATTAGGTACACGGACGGGTGTTGTACACTTACACGTAACATTACGGGCGTACTATGATACTCCTCTTGGCGTAATTCATAATTAAAATAATTCATAACTTGATTAATTCATGATTGTGTAATTTCAACTCTTGAGGATTGTTGTTACGTATGGCCCGGCCCGTTGGGGATTTTGTTTTCAGTCACGGCAAGGCAAAGGCACGGAAGAGCATGTGGCGAGGAGTCGATGATACTAGTAGGGGCCCAGTCATTTCGTTTGTTTGATCATTTGATCGTTTGATTATTAGTCATTTGTATTTTTCATTTGCAAAATTCCGTTTGAAATGCTTATTTGTTCAGTGGTGGTGTATTTTGTCTCCATATAAAATATACTAGTATTACATTTTGTCTGGTGTAATGTACTTAAACTCCTCATCGGAGTACTTGGTAATATAATGTGGTTCGGTACTGCAATTATATTATTTAATTCATCATTTTCATTTGCCTGGTGGGTCCCAGTCGGGGATTCACGGCACTGTAATATCCGCCTAGTTTGGGGTGTTACATAGTTGTGTTTTGTTTAGTACATCGTTACCCCGCTGCCATCATCTCAGTACATCCAGTGCTTGTAAGTTTTCCTTACTCGATTCTCTTGTTTTATCATATCATACTTCCGTTTCTTGAACTGTGATTGTTTTTTTCCCATGCTTATCATCGAGTTGCTTTTACTACCTTGTATCTCCAGTATGGATGCTAGGAGAGGTCGTGGTCGTGGTCGTGGTTGTGTACGCGGCCGGGGACGTGGGGCAGCCACGTCACACTCTTCCGGAGCCGGCAGTACTGATGGCCGTCAGATCCATACTGCTACTCAAGATGGCGTAGCCGGTAATGGCGCCGACTTTGGTGTTGCAGCTGTAATGCAACAGATGGTGAACCAAATGGCTGCGATAGCCCAGGCGATTAAAAATCCGACTTCGGCTCATGCCGCTCGTGCCGGGGCAGATCGTTGGCTTCAGGATGTCAACAATATGAATCCTTCTCAATTTTTTGGGGCTTCAGACCCGATTGGCTGGAGGGGTGGATCAAAGAGATGTCCAAGGTCTTTGTTGCCACAAACTGTCTTGAGGATCGCAAGATCCCAATCGCCCAGTATTTTCTCACTGGGGACGTTGCTGATTGGTGGGAGGTTGTCGGACCTCAGGATCATGATGCTTCGTGGGCCGAGTTCAGAGACCTTATGGAAGCTGAGTATTGTCCGTGGCCAGTTCGTCAGGCACGGGTCCTTGCTTTTCATGATGCTCAGCCTCGAGATATTCCAGTTTCTCAGGCCATTGCAGATTTCAACCGGGAGTTGGGCTTCGTGAAGGCCCAGGATAAGGAGGAGAGTGACAAGACCTGCCACTTTTCTAGGCGGATGAAATCGAGGATTCGTGACTACATGTCTGGACTCGCTTGCACCACCCTAAAGGACTATCAGAGTAGAGCTCTTGCTTATGATATATCCTTGACGGCCTGTGAGGCGGCTCGAGAAAGTAAGAAACAGAAATCCGTCAGTAACTTTTCGGGCCACAAGGGCGGAGTTCAGCAGACGTCTCAGTCTGCTAATTTTCCTGCGGGCGGTTCGGCTCGTTTTTCTTGGGGCTTTCGAGGTACTTCCAGTGCCTCCACTCGTGAGGTCAGATGTTTTAACTGTGGCAAGCCGGGCCATAGGAACCGGGAGTGTCCTCGTCCGCCGTTGACTTGTCATACTTGTGGTCAGTCGGGCCACAAGGCTTCTTTTTGCGATCGTTTAGGGCAGACTCTTGGTGCCCAGGCTTCTTTCCCAGCGTCTAAGGAGTCGAGTGTGAACCAGGGGTCGTTTTCTCCGCCGCCTCCGCAGAGTGCCAGCCGAGGGAGAGGTTGGGGCCAACCCGCTAGAGGGGGAGCTTCCAGTGTCAGCTCCGCTCATCCGCGTGTATACGAGATGAGGAGGGCCGATGATCCAGCGGCTACCGTGGCTACAGGTATCGTTCATATTCATTCTCATCCTGTCAGTGTGCTTTTTGATTCTGGTGCTACGCATTCGTTTATCTCTCTGGAGTGTGCGCGCTGTTTGAGTCTTGACTGTTTGTCGTCTTGTGAGCCTTTCATCGTTAAACTTCCTAGCGGTGATAGGATTGTTGGTGATCGGGAGATCCGAGAATGTTCTATGGTTATTTTTGAGAGGGCTTGGCTCTCTAATCTTGTTGTTGTGGGTATTGAGGGTGAGGATTTGATTCCCGGGGATGATTGGCTCGAGCGGCATGCTGCGATCATGAACTACCGCACGAGGATCATCACGAGATATAGCCAACAATTTTTCGGCGCGTGATTTTCCATTCAACATCGTTCGTATCTCTTGGTTTGGCATCATCACTATGTAAGGGTACATAGAGATCCTTACAATAGAGAAGATCCAACATGCTTAGTTTTCAAATTGAGTAATTTGATCTATTACTACTTGTTGGGAAAAATTACACTTGTTTAGAGAAATAGTATCAAAATAAATCACACTTACACAAAGAAATAAGGGTAAATATTATCTCACTAGTTGGATTTGAAAATGAGATAATAAAAATAAACAAGACAAATTTTACGTGGAAAACCCAGATTGAGAAAAAACACAGGTGGATGTCAGTCCGAAAACTTTCGCTATGTTTATAGTAGGCTTACAAAATCCTCCCTAAATAATTAGGGTATCACAAACTCTCAAGATCTAATATGGAAAATACAATAGAACCACTCATCAAAACTCTCTTATTTAGAGTCTCACTAATTGCACTACTCTTGCAACTCTTGCAAACTCTTATGCAGATTTGCAGCTCAATTGGTAGGGAATTGGCACACATTTTCTTTTCCTCATAGCCGCGAATGTTGAGAAATTTGCATGCAGCATGTGGGGATTCAAGAATGGCGGCTTCCATGCAGCAATTTGCTGCTGCATGCTTTCCTTGCAAAGTCTTGCAGTAATAATAATTTTGAACTTCAAGTCTTCAATTTCGGCTGAATTTTCTTTACTTCACCATCATGTTCAAATGAATTTTCGACTTGCATATTTAAGTTGTTTCACTTTTTTTTTTCTGATCTTTTTTCTTTTCATGAATAAAAAATTAGTGTTTAAAAATTAAAGTTAGGGCAAAATAAATGAATTGTACTACTGTATAATTATTTTGCCTTTTCATTTCGAATAACTTTTAAAATAACGGGCGTTTGTGTAATTTAATGGTTTTTATTTTTTCAAATTTAAATTTTCATGCAAAATCCTACTCTTAAAAAGAAATAAACATAGTTTCAACCACTTAATTCAATAAAAGTAAACTTATGCTTGATCTAAAATGTTTCTTATGTGTCATATTCAGCTGTCATGTTCACCATACAAACATGTGTGTGTGTTCAAAATTCAGTTAAACTAGCTATTGTCTCGTTTGACACCTTGCCGGGGACACGATGGAAATGAAGTGGTTTCGGTTTGAGAACACCTGGAAAAAAATATCCAAATTTGGCAAACATTCTGCAGAATTATAATCATTAGTGTTGTTAACGAGTCGAACCGAGTTGGGTATCCTTATATCGAATTGGCCCTTTAGGAATCGAGTATCAACTATGGCTCGAGACCAGCTCACTATGGCTGCAGATTTAATATTGAAAAGGTTGGGTGGTTGGAATGGTTGCAGATATTCATGGTCTAATAATCATACCACAGAAACATCATTAAAAGAGGGAAAAAAATATATCTTACTGTTCAGTTACAATATCAGTGAAAATCAAAAGCAACAACCCAAGTAGTCTTGTTTTCCTCTTGTAGAAGTAGAAAAGCTCCTGCCACTTTCACCAATAAGCTTGCACGCGTTACATTTGTAACCGAAAGCCATTTCCAGAATCCAATTTAAGGCAAAAGTCTTCGATCTGGGTTCAAGCCGAACACTAAATCTTCCATTTCTTTCGAAATTTATCCATCCCCTCCGCTCCTCCCAACTAATTAGAAGAAAAAGAAAAGTAGATGGAATGCTATCCCACCTGCTACCGTTTTCTAACCTTATGCATAGCCCGACAGTTGTTTTCGGCTATATCTTTGTTAAATGCCATCATCAAATCATCCTCGAGTTCCATGTACCGTATCCTTTTCATTCTCTGCTCCTCGGGACTGCCTTCCTCCAATAGTAGATCGCCTAAAGTGTCGTCCTCCAACATCCTATCAAGAATTTCCGAGCAATTGGGGAAAAACCGAGGACTTGCTTCCACTGCCATCAAGGAAAAGATTGCACTCAGAAAGAAAGAATAATGAGTTCCGAAAATTCCTAAAAAAAATATTATTTTTTATCGACGCCTCAACAATTTTGTTTATTACTTATTACGATTACGTGAAACTTTATTTAATAAATATAGGTCTCTCTACGCCTGTGAGTAGAGGCAGTGACATTTCAGTCAGGTAGTTTGAACAATTCGCAAACGTCCTGTACTGTACATTAAAAACCATGGTTACGGCGGTAAGTCGAGTCGAGTCGACGGTGGTCCGTCATGGCGAGTCGTAGACTAGTCGAGACTAGTCGACTAATTATAAATAATAAATAATAAATATTTATATATATAAATTATATTAAATATGATATATATATATATATATATGTAAATTTGTAATGTAAAGATGTAATGACAATTGACAAATACCACATTGCAGAACGGAATAATCATCCAAGTTCAGGTTTCAAGTTTCAACAAACGGTCGCTTCACGGCTTCAGATCGAGTCTCGACGAGGATGAAGTGGAGTCCTTCAGCCGGCTCTGCAATTAAGTTTCAAATTACCTCATTCTCTTCTCCTTTTCTAATATATGGGTCTTACATGGGTCGGGTCTTAGACCAGTCGGACCCAAGTCATCCCCAGTCCCCCAAGTCGTCGACTAGGCGACCCATGTCGTTCCTGGAGGACGAAATACTTACATCAGTCGAGTCAGAGTTACACGGCGACTGTCCTGCACCGCCTGGTCGACTAGTCAACGACTAGTCGAGCGTCGTAACAACCATTTTAAAAACATTTCTGTTTTTGATCCTTGAGTCGCTGGTGATTGAATTGGTCGTCGGAAAGGCCATCATGTGAGTGTCACGCTAAGCGAGCCATTAAATACTCTTACATCCAAGCATGTGCATCGTAGCACAGAAGGTTGGGGGAGAGAGGGAGGGGGAGGGGAAGGGGAGGCGGAGAATGATAAAAATGAAGGTACAAAAGAAAAAAGAAAAAAAAAAGGAAGTTATAAACAACAAGATAAGAAAACACGATTACCTCAACTTATTGCCATCTCATGATGACAGTTTTGGAATTTCATCTCATTTGCGACGGAGGGCATCAGGCATAGAACTTTGCTACTTTGTTTTTTGCATGAATTTATAGTGGTCAGTAATTTCAGACCATTAATTGGTATTATAATTTTGATGCCATCATATTGGAATTGACGATGATGATAATGATAGAAAAACAGGATAAGGCTGACTTTTTCTTTTCCTTGCTTTAAACCACATGAATAGTAGTTCATTTAAATCAACCTCGACTTTGGATGCCGAAAGGCCAGCAAACTCTAAAGTCGAATCTGCATGCGATATGTGCATTGCTAATCTGGTTTCGACAGGAATCAAAGATCATGCCATTGCAACTGCCAAATTGAACTAAAATTTAGATCATACAGTATATCTAAAAGGTAGAACACCGATTTCATGAATTATTCAATACTAGAATTAATTTTAGTTAGACTCCGACCTATGCGATTTTCTCACTTTGCAGTAAATTTTACGAAGTATAAAGATATACACGAAATGTTAAAATTAGGTGAGACTTTTATTATTTGATGCCAGGACCAACGTGCTGTCGATGTCAGGACCTCATACGCCACTAGGGAAACCTAATATAATTCAGGGTGAATTACAAAAACTACCCCAGGGCCTTATTACAAAACATCATGGAGGTTTTTGAGAATTACAGGAAAAAAAAGGAGAGAATAGAGTTTGATTCCGTATGACACTTTACCCCCTCCATAAGCAAAAACACTTCAAATTCCTACACACTCACAAACACAATGATCATGCATTTTATCTTATCGAATTCTACCTCTATTTTCAAGAAGTAGAAGCTTCATGTGTAGATCATCCGCCACCATCGTTGATGACATGGAAATGTTCCCATTCAATGAAATCCCACACATCTCTCTTTCAAGCACGTCAATGCACAACCGGTCCATATTGGTCTCCTTCCCATGCATTAAAATCTTTGGGACAAGTCAACCTTCTCCGTATTGACAGCTGTCAATCCATTCCACGTGGTATCCAATGCACGCGCACAGTGCTCCATAACCCTAAGCACTATCGACGGGTCCTTTTGTCTACAGGCAATGTGAAGAACTGTATATCCTCGAGAATTCCTGAGGTTAAGATTGGCATTTCCTAAACTTCGAACCTCGTTTAGGATTACAAAATGCGGCTGCATAATGAAGGGCATAAGAGGCGTCCAAGGAGAGATTGGATTCTTCGAGAAGTAATTTCACGAGTTCGACGCCATCAGAATCCAATGCTTGGTAGATTCTCCTCATAACCTTTCCGTTCAAATAGTTCATGAGTTCCAATTGTGATGGATCATGTTCTTCCACATAGTTAGATTTCATGCTACGCGAAATAATACCGCATATAACCTCACGAGGCAGCTCTGTCTCGATTATAACATCGTCGACATCGATTCGTGCTATTCTTTGGACATAATATGATACGAGTTGGTTCAACTCAAAAAGAATTGCTACCTTGAGAATTGGAACAATGTCTTCTACGAAAACTTTATCGACGTAATATAGGAGACGACGCTACAAGCAAAACAGAAAGATGGAAATCAGAAAGAAAAAAGAAAGCAAAATAACACGAATCCTTACGACTTAAGCACTTCTGGTGTGCGATGTCATCTCAATATTTTATATATGTAATGATGTAATCATATTATTGTTATCGCAGAAACTACTGTCCGGCAGTCTCACGTGCATCTTACATGCAACGGTTGTTCGGAAAAGTATGACTGTTCACCTTAAAAGTACAAATTTTTGTTTGAAAAATATGGGTTACGTGAGACGGGCTTATTTGATCGGATGGGTGCAATAGTTAGAAAGAAATATGGCCTGAAGAAATCGGTCAAGAATTAATTAAACAAATATTGTGAGTGTACTTTAAGATCTTCTAATTAAATTCTGCATAATGGGAAGCAGAATTTCGAACTTGAAAAAGCCGACAATCACTTTCAGTGATTGCAAGCACTCCCACAATAGTCTTCAGAAACAGATCAACACTAACTTTTCGAAATTCGAACTTAGTCTACTCAAACTTAAAAATTCGAAATTCGGCTCCAATTCGCAGCCGGCGGTGGAGCCGTTTGATAAATACGAGCAAGACTCAAAGCTCAAGGATGACAACAGATGGTTTCCGTTTTCCATGAATGTTTTAGGGGTGGTGGGGTGGGGGGAGTTCCTCAGATACTAAATGAAACAAGATTAACAATGTAAAACCAAATAAAACTGATTTTTTTAAAAGTCGGCTGCTTACTGGGGAACACGTTTTATCAAGAAAAATTGAAATTCATCCGGACCATCCATCCCATAGCGCGAGTCCTTTTTGAACATCTACACTGATCTGACATATGCTACAATCCTATATCAAAATCAAGGGGAAAATAAATAAATATAACTAAAAAAAATTAACCTCATAAATATGCTTAGGATTCTGAAAAGAGACTTCAACAAACAATCTCAGCTAATGAGCATGGTCCATGAATATTTATTTTTTCATAGAACCAAATAAAACGTAATGTAATGCACACATACACTCCATCGACATATTCCTCCGTCTGTGTCTTTCTGAACAAAATCATAGAAATTCGAAATCGACACAAAAAAGGAGGTGAAAGAAAGGAACGGAAATAATTTATTTCATTTTTCTTTTGGCAGTAGCTAGAGGTGAGCATGGGTCGGTTTGGGTCGGTTTTAGGCTAAAACCGAATCCAAATCGACTTGTTTCGGTTTCCAAAAAATCAAACTGAAACCGAAACCAACCCAATGGGTTCGGTTTCTCGGTTTTTTGGTTTTTTACGGGTCAGTTTCGGATTTAAACCCAACCAACCCGATTTTTGTATATTCTTCAAAAAAAAACTTAAAATGTGCATTGGATAGGAATCAAACCTGGGACCAACGCACGAACTACCAGTGTTATAACCACCAGACCAGGACACTATTTTTGTCTATTCTACATAATGCATATATACATATAAAATTTACGAAATACATATATATTATATGATATCGGTTCGGTTCGGTTTTAATGGTTCGGTTTCTAGTGTATAAACCGAAACCGAAACCGACTTTTCGGTTTTTAAAAATTCTAAACCCAAACCGATGGTTTTGATTTGGTTTCGGTTTTTTCGTTTCGGTTTCGTCGATTTTTTTCGATTTCTCGGTTTCTCGGTTCGGTTTTGCTCACCCCTAGCAGTAGCAAAGTTCAAAGCCCAAATCACGGGAGACAAAGGGGATTACGATTTACGATATGATAGAAATAGAGAAAAAGCCATAGGAAAATCTCTACAAAGGAATAGCGCTGGCAATTTGTGCGTGTCGGGTCGTTATCGGGTCGATATCGGGTCGACACGATAAGACCAAACATGAACATGATCCGTTAAGTATATGCCCGAGACGAACACGAACACGACATGAAAGATTGAAATACGAACACGGCAGGAACACGACACAAAAATGATATGACACGATATTTTTTGTGTTGACACAACACGATAACAACACGAATCGACAAATTCAAATAAAAAATTAGAAAATAAACTTAAAATATTTAAAATAATAATAAAATTAATGCTAAAAATATATAAATATTATCGGTTTACACGAACACAACACGACACGAACACGAAAGTTATCGTGTCACACGAACACGGCACCAGTGGCGAAGTTAGAAAATTTTCAGTGGGGGGTCGGTATCTAAAATTTTTTTTTCCTAACGCTATTTTTCGGGTAATATATTCGGGTCGGGTCAAAAATTAAATACTATTATTATAAAAAAAAAGTTTCAATCATTAAAAAACTAAACATTTGTCCAAGACAACTAAACATTAAAAAGGAGACAAACGGTTGGTACCTGGTTCGATTCATTGAAGAAATTAGAGTTCAGCCTTTCGACCTTTAAGAGCCTTGAATTCTTCAATTATGGACTCCGCATCAAACTAGTTAGCAATTTCTTTTTCTATGTAAATCACCATACTGTTTGCTAGATTCTGATTTGACATCTTATTACGTAGGCGATTCTTGAATATCTTCATTGCCGAAAATCCCCTCTCTGTTGTTGCAGTCGAACCCGGAAGTGTCAAGAGTAGCCGACACACTCTTTCAACCAAATCGTACATGCTATTTCTCGCAGTTTCTACAAGAGTTTGGCAGAGATCAGAAAGAGTTGCTACTAATTTCGGTTTTCAACCCCAATTTCTAATTCTAATTTCTACTTGAATCCCTAATTTCTAATAAATCCCTAAATAAAAGACAAGTAGATTTAAAGACAACAAACTAGAAGGGACGCTGCAGGCGGCGGCAGGCGTGGCGGAGGCTGGTCGGCCGTCGGCGGTGGTCCGCGGTGGCCGGCGGGACTGCAGGAGCCAGGAAGGTGGGAGGAGATGAGGGTCGAAGGGGGAGGGTTTGGGATTTGGTTAATTGGTTTGTTAATTGTTATTGTTTTGGTTTTTTTTAATGGGCTAAGTAATGGATTTTAGTTTGGGTAGATGGGCTTATGTAAAATATAATGGATCAATTTTATTGCTTAATGTATTAAAAAAATTCACAATTAAAATGGGGGGTCGAAATCGAATTGTAATATCCTAGAATTTCACTATGAATTTTTCGCATTATTTTATCTGGGATGTACTGTACAGAGTGGGACCGACACGATATGAGTGTATAATTTTGGAAATCGTGACAGCCGTGCCAGTATGTCTATCGAGGTTATTTTGATTCTAGGATATTACATGCTTGGTGTGTTTTCGATGTCGGATATACCGTATGAGTATTTGTATGATTTTCGTACCTGGTCGACAGTTGTAATTGAGGATATCGTGCATCAGACGTACCGTATGAGAATATTTTTGGGATTTCGTATATGTGTTCAGTATGTCGTATGTTCATATTTGTTATGTCGAGACGTTGGACAGGAATTGCTGGAAATGGCTAAGTATGGATCTGTTAACGTACGTTAAGACTTTGAGATAACGTACGCTAAGTTGGTACGTGTTACGTACGTTATGCGTAAGGTATTACGTACGTAACAAGAGGAATCGGACAGTTGGGCCCGGTGTCGGCATCTTTCGGCGCGGATCTGGACAGGTGAGTCAACGGATGGAGTTACGTACGTTATACAGGGTGTATTACGTACGTAATACGAGTATAATACTGTAGCAAGTCAACGTACGTATTACGTACGCAACGGAATAAGTGTTACGTACGTTACGTGGCGGCTGGCCGAGTCGTGGCCGAGAGAACCTGTAGTGTCCGAGCATGGTCGACAGTGACTCACAGGGATGGCCGATCACGGTCGGCAGTGACTCGCTGGGGGCTAGGATAGGCCGATTACGTACGTAGGCTGTGGCTGGTTACGGCCGTAAGGGCCTGTTACGTACGTAAGGAAGCTGCCGGTTACGTACGTAAGGTTGTCGGCCAAACTGGACAGTAAGGTAGGCCATGGCCGGCTACGTACGTAAGGACCCGCCGGTTACGTACGTAACGTGCCGTCAGGTCTCGGCCTATATAAGGCCTGGACCGAGTCATTCTTGCCATTTTTCGTTTTTCTTCGTTCCTTCCGCGATTTCTTCAGCAAAGATGATGATTTTGAGTAGAATCAACTTATTACAACATGTTTTGGAAGTTGGAATCATGGATTAGCATCATCCTCCACCCGGATCGATGGTAAGAACACATGAACTTTTGGTTTTTGGATGTTCTTGAGGTTTCTTGGTGTTTTGGCCGATTTGCTTCGTTTTGATTCAGATTATTGATAGAACTTGATTGTATACTCGTAAACATTCAATACTCTTGAAGTTTTGTGGAACGAATTCGAGTATTTCCTTGAATAATCGATTGAATTGGACTATGCCTTCAAAGTGTTCGATGAAATGTCTCAATGAGTAGAACTTGGAAAATTCTACACGTTTTCATATGAATGATGGTTGAATTGATATTGTTGTGATGATTCTTGGTATTTATGAGAATTTTGTTAAGGGAAGATAATGAATTGGTGATCAAATGATTCGATTATGTTGTTATGATTATGGAATCGTAGTATTCTCAATGTTCTTGGTAGTTTGTTGCGATTCATGATGTTATGAGAAGTATATATGTTGAAGACATTGTTAGGACTATTGAACACCGGATTTCGACTTGTATTCGTATTGTTAAGAGTTGATACGGTTTGGTTTCGTATGATCGAGATATCGTTGAACCATCGAGTTTGATTAGTTGGTCATTTCGGTTGTTGATTGTTATTGAACGTATTGTTAATTAATTATTGCATTAGGTTGCGTTTAGTGATCGTTGAAGTTAACCGTTGTGCTGCGGAGCTTGTAGATGAAGACGACGGGACTAGTAACAACTTCATCGTATTGGTATCGAGGCAAGTTATGCTTGCTCAGTTCATAATGTTAATAAATGATTTCGTTTTCATTTCATTTATGATTTATATAGCAATGGTATTATGGAATATATGAATTGTCGGAATGGTGGTATGTATGGTATTTTTGGACTAAGATAAATCATAATGTATATGATTTTAAGGATGTCTAGTGGAAATGGGAACGTGAATTATAATTTGGTCTATTGCATGAGAAGTTGGATATCAAGGTTAGTTATCGTGTCGATGTTGAACTCGGGATGGTGGTTTGGTATTAGTTATGGACTGTACTTCATTTTGGATTGTCGGATAAACCGTGTATTCGTTCAGGGCGGTTGGTCGTGGAAAGGTTAGCATCTCCAGCTTGAGGTAAATTAACATTGTTGGATTATGATAATCATCCTGTTGCATTATTGCATGTGTGTGTTGATATTTCATGCGGTGAGTGTGCATCATTGTTTGTTACGTTTTGTGATGTGCTCTTTCTTTGAGATGTAATCTGTTGGGCCGATGTGTTAGGGGATAAGACCTATATGGCACCTATGTTCCGGGGTATTCCTGTGTGGATACTTTCGTGACCCTTGGTTGCGACCTTGGGGTATTTTGTGATTGCATGAACTGTGTTAGGGGATAAGACCTAAATGGCACCTATGTTCCGGGGTATTCCTGTGAGATGCTTCTGTGACCCTTGGTTGCTGCCTTGGGGTTTATGTGTTAATATTATAAGCATTGTTGAGCATGATGTGGATTGTTGTCTGATGGAAATACGACATTGTGGTCGTGTCGGTCTTTCATGATCGAGTTACTGTTGCTCTTTTGGAAGTCTTCTGATCCTTGATGGATATGCGTTTCTTCGAGATTTGTTGTCATGTTGTATCGTGGCATATCTGGAGTCAGATACGTTATGATCGTTCATGTGTAGGATTTTCGAGACGGGCACGTGTAGCATGTGTTGGTTTCGACCTCATATTGAACCGTGCACACGAGACGTACTTCGTGAGGCTGATTAGGTACGAGACCAAACGAGTATCTGATCAATACCGTGGTTGGCTTGTACACGGACACATGTCCGGATCGAGCGTATCGTGACATCCATCTTGAGTCTTATTGATTGGTTGTTCACAGTCCATGTACAATCGTATCTGTTCGGAATTCGGGTTGTCCTTGTAATTCTGTATATATAATCCGTATATGGTCGACGATTTTATTCTCTCGTGTACCTGTCACCGTTGAACTTTTACTAATCTCGTTCGGAGTTACCATATCGATTGTCAACTCATTTGATATCGATCCTTTATTAATCTCGTTGGAGTTCACCCTGTCATTGGTAATCTCGTTCGTTATTGATCCTTATTGATTCCGTTTGAGAGTTGTCTCACCGTTGGTATTCTTGGTTATTAGTCCTTGATTGATGTTATTGGAGTTTACCGTGTCGTCGGTATTCTCAGTTGTTGATCCCTTATTATCCCTATTGGAGTATACCGTGTCGTCAGTATTCTCGGTTATCGATTCCTTATTGTTCTTGTTGGAGTATACCGTATCATTGGTACTCCCGGTTGTTGGTCCTTATTGATCTTGCTAGAGTTTACTATGTCGTCAGTATTCTCGGTTGTCGACCCTTTATTAATCTTATTGGGGTTTATCGTACCGTTGGTATTTCTGATTGTCGACTCCTTTGATCTTGTTAGAGTTTACCGTGTCGTCGGTATTCTCGGTTATTGATTCTTCATTGATCCTTACCGTGTCGTCGGTATTCTCGGTTATTGATTCTTCATTGATCCTTACCGTGTCGTCGGTATTCTCGGTTATTGATTCTTCGTTGATCCTTACCGTGTCGTCGGTATTCTCGGTTGTCGACCTTTTATTGATCTTGTTGGGATTTGTCGTATTGTCGGTATTCTCGGTTATTGATTATGTCATTGATCTTGTTGGAGTTACCACATCATGGTATTCTCGTTCGTGGTTGATCCTTTGTCGATCTTGTGTGGAAATATTGTTAGATTGGTACCGCCACTAGAAGGGGGGTTTAAATAGTGCGGATAAGAGTATTGAACTCTTTTTGTGCGGAAGCAAAATATCGGAGTAATTAGAATGCGGAAAAGAAAGAACACAAGTATTTGTTCGAGAGGTTCGGCTATTAACAAAGCCTACGTCCCCTACCTAGTTTTATTGACTAGGACTTTTCTTAGAACTTAGAATTGCACTTTCTAGTTTAGTGCCAACTTTTTACAATTTCTTGATTTCCGGGCTCAAGAACAACCTCACAAAAACACTCTTGTTTTTCTGGGTACAAGATAACCTATTCACAAAACAAATGCGAGTAGAAACTCGGCTTTCACAATATATCGCTCTTTGATACAAGAATGAAGATTGGAAATTATAGGACAAATCTTCTCGTATCACAATCTAGAATAAGTATATCTCTCAAAATGTTTGCTTGATATTGCTTGAGTATGCTAGTAGGCTCTGAATGCTTGTGTATCTTCAATCTCCATGAAGTTGGCTATTTATAGCCTTCTTGAGCTCATATTCCCGTTGGAACAGTTTAGCGATTACGACGTTATATCTTTGATGGTTACGTGCGTTATGAATGTTACGTACGTTATATGTTCGAATAGCGCCCGTAACGAAAGTGAAGAAAGCATCGATGAGATATGATAAAGTGCGTTACGTACGTTATGAACCTCATGGTTACGTACGTAATATTCTGGTCAAAGATCCGTTGAGTGAGACGACTTGTTGCAACGGCTAGTGGCTTTTCCAACGGTCAGAATAATTCAAGCATTACGTACGTTAGATAACTCCGGTTACGTACGTTACCTGTACTAAAAATCTTGCAGACAACTGTGAATGTTACGTACGTTAATATAGTTTGTGTTACGTACGTTAACTGAAGAGAAAATATGTTTTAAGTAAATTTTGGTTTTATTAACACATCATCAAAATGATTTAAAAGATATTGTTCCAACAATCTCCCCCTTTTTGATGATGACAAAATTTACGTATGTGAGTTTTTGAAAACATGATTTTAATAAGGCTCCCCCTGAACACGAGCACTGTAAAAATTAATATGCTCCCCCTGAAAACTATTTCAAAAGGTGATTTCAAAAATGAATTCATATTATTCTCCCCCTTTTTGTCATTAACAAAAAGTTGAGAGAACCTGCAAGAGAAATCAATGATACGCATAATAATCAATAGAATCCAAGTCAACGATTAACCAAAATGATGCATAAAAAACAGAGATAGTTATTACAGACGAAACAGAAACATGAGAGTGAAATGTTTGGTCTTTTAATAAAACAGGAAACATCATCATCAGAAAGGATAGCCTGACTAGTCAAGGTCCGCATCCGGAGGTGTCGGCGGTATCCCAAAATGCGTGCAGATGTTCTTGACCATGATCTTGATGTCGCTCATATCTTTCTCGAGCCTATCCATCCGAGAAGCCATCTGGGATGAAGAGGATTCCGGACGAGGACGGGAGGAACCAAGCTGAGATGAAGGACGAGGTCTAGTATGCTCGATCCCCCTCGATGTGATCCTCTCCTCCGGTCTCGGAAGAGTACCCCCATCTATGAGCTGATCATCATCCTTGATATACGCAAAGTATATCCATCCACGATTTCTCGTGCGTAGATACCTCATCGTCCGTAACGTCCCCTCGGTGACGAGGCTCCCCCTAGGAATCGGAACCCCATGGACCCCAGACAAATCAACTCCTGCTTTCTCAAAAATTTCAGTTAAGATCGATCCAAACGGCATTCCTGATTTTCTCTGTCGATCAACTTTCGCGTAGCTCTTTTTGTGGAAAATTTGACCCATTTCCACGAACCATTTTAGCACAATAGACGCGAAGTTGACTTGGTGATCCTTCCACACATGATAAATGATCTCCATATCGATATTCACAAGTCGAAGCTGAGCATTAACTTTAGGCATAATACAACGAGTGATAGCATCGTGAAGCAAACGGATGTTTATCCCAAAGTCATTGTTTTCAAACCGCCCGGAATGAACATTTAGAACGGCTTTGTCCGACAAAAAATCACGGACTTTGGACTCATGAACACCATAGCTTTCATCATCGGAGAAGTTGTCAATGACTTCATCCGGAGGAACAAACTCTCCTTTGCATCGAAAACCCTCATTAGGGAGACCAAAAATCTCCGAAAGTTTCGCGGCATCAAAGGATATTGGTTTACCACGCACAAGAGAGTTAACTACAGCAAGTCCATCGGCATCATACGTGACAAAAAAATTTGCATAAAACTCTTTTACACAGTCCACATATATTGGTGGAGCAAGACTAACGAACTGATTAATCCCAAGCATATCGAAGAATTCTTCGATAGCAACACCAGCACAGTTCAGAGATTCGAAATCAAAGTGGTGACTCGGAGTTACCTCTTCGTCGATAAGGATTTCGTTGAAAACTTTCATGGCTTGAGCATTCCGAAATGATGGATCGCCGGAAGCCGTGGAGGATGATTGGGAGGTTTCTCCTCTTCTCTTCTTTCCGGTTCTGGATGCCATGAAGATTGAATCGGTCGAAAAGTGAAGGTTTGATGGATGAACTTGAATTTTAGGTAGATTTTGCAGGAAATTCTTCGTCGACGTCGCTAGGGATTGAAAGGAATGAAAGGGGACGGTCGAAATGGGTTAATATATGTTAGGGTCAACGACGGATTACGTACGTTATATCCCTTATGTAACGTACGTAGCGAAAAAACCTGAACTCTCTGGACTGAATCCTGCGTTTCGTTACGTACGTAACGTAACACCATGTAACGTACGTAAGGTCCTATTGCGTACGTAATGGACCGCTCCTACCGTACGTAAGCAGGACCAAATGAATAGTTTTTCCCTTTCGATGATGTCCCGATTTAAATGACCATTTAATGTGAGTATGCAATATTTAAAAATGATCAGCATGTCCCATTCCTAAATTTATGCGAATAAAGTTGAAAGCCTCTTCGGGTAATGGTTTTGTAAAAATATCTGCCAATTGTTCATTAGTACCAACAAATTAGAGATGAACATTCCCGTTTTGGACATGGTCACGAATAAAATGGTGACGAATTTCGATGTGTTTTGTCCTACTATGCAAAATGGGGTTTTTACTTAAATTAATGGCACTTGTATTGTCACAAAAAATAGGAGTATTCTTAAGTTCAATGCCATAATCAAGTAATTGATTTTTGATCCAAAGGACTTGTGCACATGCACTTCCCGTAGCCACATATTCTGCTTCAGCTGTGGAAGTAGCGACACTAGTCTGTTTCTTACTTCCCCATGAAATTAAACATGAACTCATAAAATGACAAGTTCTGGTGGTGCTTTTTCTATCAATTTTACATCCACCGAAATCGGCATCACTATATGCAAAAAGTTGAAAATCACTGCTAGAAGGATACCATAGGCCTAAACCAGCAGTATATTTTAAATATCGAAAAATCCGTTTACATGCAATGAGATGAGATTCTTTAGGGTTTGCTTGAAAACGAGCACATAGACAAGTAGCAAACATTATATCAGGTCTAGATGCAGTTAAGTAAAGTAAAGATCCGATCATACCTCGATACTATTTTTGGTCAACAGATTTACCTTTTTCATCTTTATCGAGTTTAAGAGTGGAAGACATAGGAGTGGATATTTCTTTGCAATTTTCCATCTTAAATTTCTTTAGAAGCTCATTGACGTACTTGGATTGGTGAATGAATATTCCGTCATTGAGTTGCCTAATTTGGAGTCCGAGAAAGTTTTTAAACTCTCCCATCATGCTCACTTCGAACTCTCCCTTCATAAGATTTGAAAATTCTTTGGACAGAGTTTCGTTAGTTGCACCAAAAACAATATCGTCCACATAAATTTGACAAATTAACATATCATCACTTAAGACCTTAATGAATAGAGTATTATCAACATTACCTCTTTTATAGCCATTTGAGATAAGAAAAGAGCTTAGGCGATCATACCATGCTCTCGGAGCTTGTTTTAATCCATAAAGAGCTTTATGGAGCTTGTACACATGATCCGGATGATCATAGTCTTCAAAACCCGGCGGTTGCCTGACATACACTTCCTCCTGGATGATTCCATTTAGGAACGCACTTTTTACATCCATTTGATGGAGTTTGATCTTCTTGTATGCGGCAAAGGCACAGAGAAGACGAATAGCTTCAAGACGAGCAACAGGAGCGAAAGTTTCTTCATAATCCAAACCTTCTTCTTGATTATAGCCTTGGGCGACCAACCTCGATTTATTTTTAATAGGGAGACCATCATCATCGGTTTTGATTTTATGAACCCATTTGGTACCAATGATTGATTTGTCTACCGGTGCCGGAACTAATTCCCAAACATTATTTCTTTCGAATTGGTTTAGCTCTTCTTGCATAGCAATAGCCCAATTCTCATCATTTATGGCCTCATCGATATTCTTTGGTTCTGTAAGAGAAATAAATGCAATATTGTTAATACAATCATTTATATTTCTCCTAGTTCGTACACCTTCATCGATTTTTCCGAGAATTTGTTCCATCGGATGGTCTTTCACATTTGCCCAATCTTTAGGAAGGTTGTAAGTATTTTCCTCCTCTTTGTCCGAGCTTACGTCGATCTTCTCTAACTCCTTTGATACATTGGATACTTCGTTAGCTGGAATCATACCTGCATCATCATCAAAAACAACCTTTCTCAGGGGTAAAACTGTATCATCGAATTTTACATGAATAGATTCTTCTACCGAACCTCTTCTACAATTAAATACACGATACGCTTTACTATTAGTGGAATAACCAAGAAATATGCCAATATCTAATTTTGAATCGAATTTACCCAAATTATCCTTACCATTATTATGAATAAACACTTTACAACCAAATGGATGAAAATAAGATAAATTGGGCTTTTACCTTTAAAAATCTCATAAGGAGTCATCATTTTGTTCCTCCTGAGATGGACACGATTAATAACATAACAAGCGATGTTAACGACTTCGGCCCAAAAATATTTAGGAAGACCATACTCATTGAGCATTGTTCGGCTTATTTCTTCTAGAGAGCGATTCTTCCTCTCGACAACTCCATTTTGTTGAGGTGTCCGAGGTGCCGAAAAGTTGTGCCCAATACCATATTTATCGCACCAATATTCAAAGAGATTAGAATCAAATTCTCCACCATGATCGGTTCGAATGGCGATAACTGGTAATTCTTTTTCCTTCTGGGTAACCTTACACCACTTAACAAACTCGTTAAAAGCATCATCTTTATTGGCTAAGAATTTTACCCAAGTAAATCTTGAAAAATCATCGACAATAACTAAAATATAAAGTTTACCTGTTAGACTGGCATGTCGAGACG
Source organism: Orobanche coerulescens (assembly GCA_033398695.1). NCBI lineage: Eukaryota > Viridiplantae > Streptophyta > Magnoliopsida > Lamiales > Orobanchaceae > Orobanche > Orobanche coerulescens. The sequence goes on along the minus strand of CM065814.1, from coordinate 18,021,576 downwards.
GACCAATTAAATCCATATGAATTAATTCTAGAATGCGACTAGTGGAAATTTCTATTTTTGGTTTAAACGAGCCTCTTGCATGTTTACCTTTAATACAGGCCTCACAAATGTGGTCTTTTCTAAAATTCAATTTTGGTAGACCACGAACAATATCATTTTTGGCCAATTTTGAAAGAAGTGGTAAAGAGGCATGTCCCAATTTTCGGTGCCAAACAACGGCATTTTCATCGTACGAAAGTAGACATTTTTCGTTGAAGGAAGATTCATCTTGGAGATCGACAATGTAAATATTCCCATAACGCAATCCAATAAAAACGATTTGGTCTTTTCTCATTGCCGTGTAATGGGTAATTTCAAAAATCAGTTTAAGACTGGTGTCACAAAGTTGGGAAACACTCAGAAGATTATGGCAAAGTCCATCAACAAATAGAATATTTTCAATGGTAGGTAAAGGTTTCTTACCAATTTTACCTGTCCCTTTTATTTGGCCCTTTTTATTATCGCCAAAGGTAACACAGCCACGATCTTCCTTTTTCAGCTCCGTGAAGAGGTGTTCATTTCCACTCATGTGATTTAAACATCCACTATCAACATACCATTTATTTGATAATATTGTCTTCCTTGCTTGTACCTACAAAAATAATTTTCTTCCGTTTTATAGGTACCCAGGCTAATTTGGGTCCTGAGGAGTTAGATACAAAAACTTGATTTTTAACAATGGTCCCTTTTGGTACCCAAATTTGCTTAACCCTTATAGTGCGTCTAGAATTACGACAGTATGTTTCGGTATGTCCAGGTTTTAAACATTTTGGACATGATGGAATTCCCGTTTTTAAAGTGTCCGAATCTTTTGTGGTAATTTCTAAGGACTTTTTCATTGGAAATGAATTATATCCAAGTCCTTGTTTTGAAAGGGAAAATTTTTGACCAAATAATAGTTGCTCGAATTTGTCATTACCACATGAAAATTTTCTGACATAAAGTTTTAATTCTTTCTGAGTTTTGTGCAATTCATCTTTCAGAATTTTCTCAGTTTCCAAACAATTTGTATGATCAATAGAAACTTCCTTGTTTTTCAATAATTTAGCATTTTCAATTTCAAGGAGTTTTATTTTCTTTTTCAAATCTTTATTGCTATTGCAAGCCTTTTCGTATTCATTATTTAGGGATTCAAAAGCATCAAGTAGTTCTTCATGAGAATCACTAACCTCGACTTCTTCGTCACTATCTTCGGATGCGCAGGCCATTAGAGCAAGATTGGTTTGGACTTGTGGTTCATCATCCTCATCATCATCGCTCCATGTGGCGACATAAACTTCCTTCTTTTTGAACTTTTCATGAGGTGGTTTTGATGAACTTATTGGAGCAGCAGCACGACAATCTTTTGCAAAATGGCCTGGAACGCCACACCTTCGACAAGTGTTGTCGAACTTTTTGTTTTGATGGAAGTGAGTCTTTTTGGATTCATCTCTTGATTCTTGCTTGATATCTCTCCGGCGCATTTGTAGAAGATTTTTGAATTTCTTTATGTTTTTGGCATAAAAGGCGGTTTTTTCGTCCTCTTCTTCGATAGGTTCATCTTCTAGATCGCTTTCTTCTTTGGCTTTGAAAGCGATTGTCCTTTCTCTCTCCTTAGGTTTTGGTTTCGAACTACGAGATTTAATGACAATCTCATAATTGATGAGAGATCCGATGAGAGGCCGAATTCTATGGTATTGAGGTCTTTCGACTCCATGATAGCCATGTGATGGCGTCCCATTCTCTAGGTAGAGACCGAAGGATTTTCTTGGCTTTATCACTACTTGATATCGGTTTCCCGAATGAAGCTAGCCCATTAGTGATTGCCGAGAAACGGTCAAGCATAGTGGTAATGCTTTCTTCTTCTTTCATGGTGAAGAGTTCATAATCGTGAAGAAGCATATTGATTTTGGTTTCCTTAACTTGACTCGTACCTTCATGGGTGATCTCTAACATTTTCCAGATTTCTTTTGCCGTCTCGCAGGAAGAAATTCTATTGTGATCTTCTGGATTGAGAGCACAGTAAAGCAGTTGAGTGGCTTTACTATTGAAGTGATCGTTCTTCCAGTCGGCATCGTCGTACTCTTCGAAACTTTTGAGAGAGCCATCCGTCTTCTTAGGAATGGTAGGTCCAAGGGCAATGACCTTCCATATTTCAATATCGTGAGCTCGGATGAAAATGGACATCTTCTTTTTCCATGTCATAAAGTTCGAACCATCGAAGAAGAGTGGGCGATTGAGAGCGTTGCCTTCAAGGGAGGAGTGAATAAAGGCCATTTCTGGATCTTTTCTCTAGCGGGTGTTAATCCGGTGATAAAGAGACTACTCTGATACCAATTGTTAGATTGGTACCGCCACTAGAAGGGGGGGTTGAATAGTGCGGATAAGAGTATTGAACTCTTTTTGTGCGGAAGCAAAATATCGGAGTAATTAGAATGCGGAAAAGAAAGAACACAAGTATTTGTTCGAGAGGTTCGGCTATTAACAAATCCTACGTCCCCTACCTAGTTTTATTGACTAGGACTTTTCTTAGAACTTAGAATTGCACTTTCTAGTTTAGTGCCAACTTTTTACAATTTCTTGATTTCCGGGCTCAAGAACAACCTCACAAAAACACTCTTGTTTTTCTGGGTACAAGATAACCTATTCACAAAACACATGCGAGTAGAAACTCGGCTTTCACAATATATCGCTCTTTGATACAAGAATGAAGATTGGAAATTCTAGGACAAATCTTCTCGTATCACAATCTAGAATAAGTATATCTCTCAAAATGTTTGCTTGATATTGTTTGAGTATGCTAGTAGGCTCTGAATGCTTGTGTATCTTCAATCTCCATGAAGTTGGCTATTTATAGCCTTCTTGAGCTCATATTCCCGTTGGAACAGTTTAGCGATTACGTCGTTATATCTTGATGGTTACGTCGTTATGAGCGTTAAATGCGTTATATGTTCGAATAGCGCCCGTAACGAAAGTGAATAAAGCATCGGTGAGATATGATAAAGTGCGTTACGTACGTTATGAACCTCATGGTTACGTACGTAATATTCTGGTCAAAGATCCGTTGAGTGAGACGACTTGTTGCAACGGCTAGTGGCTTTTCCAACGGTCAGAATAATTCAAGCATTACGTACGTTAGATAACTCCGGTTACGTACGTTACCTGTACTAAAAATCTTGCAGACAACTGTGAATGTTACGTACGTTAATATGGTTTGTGTTACGTACGTTAACTGAAGAGAAAATATGTGTTAAGTAAATTTTGGTTTTATTAACACATCATCAAAATGATCTAAAAGATATTGTTCCAACAAATATTATGTCCTTGATATTTCTGTTGTGATGCATCGATTGTTTATCATTATTGATTGTGTGAGCATTCAGACTTTGTATTGATATCCGGGACTTGCCATTGTTTCGGGACAGTTGATTTGCAGATGTATCGTGTGATATCGGTTTCTATCAGTATTGAGATCTAATTGTGCGACCCAGCCAGCAGAATTGAACCTGACCAGATTATTCTATACTCGAGATATGTTTATGTTGGAAATCTTGATATTGTTTCGGATACAGTACAGGTGATTACATTTGAATTTGTTCATTACTTAAGAACGCGAGATGTGATTATGGTAAGGATTGATTCGATATGGATTGTGATGGGTTGGTAAGGTTATGTCGGTAAGACTACATTGGAATTATTCTTACCTTGTAATTACATTGATATGTATTGTTTTTGTGATGTGATCGTTATCATTGTTGAGTATTATGGCTGACCCCGTCGTGGGCTTTATCTTTTAGGTACTCAGAGTTTGAGCTAGTAGCGGTCGTGAAGGGATGAGCTTTCCGGTGATACTGGCTATGGCGTGATTGTTCGGATTGTATATTCTTTTCTGGTTTTTCTAATTCCGCTGCAAATGTATTTAATTATGTTTTTATCCGCTGTGTGTGTATGTTTCTAAATGGCTTTTCGGTATTCTCTGAACTGTGTTTTTATTCGCTGCGTGTGTGTGTACTTTCAAAGGACTTTTTGGCATTTTTAAATGTTTGCGAAAATAATTTTAGCCTTGTGGGTTCCAATATGGGGCCCACGGCGCTGTAATATTCCCGTATGGTTTTGGGGGTGTTACACGAATATACCGAAATTTTTCTACACGAAAACTACATACCTCCTACATCGCAAAAAAAAATTCGGGGGGTCGGGCGCCAACCCCCCCCCCCCCCCGCCCCCCCGCCCCTATATAGTTGCGCCCCTGCACGACACGAATCCAACACGAAATTAGCGTGTCCTTATCGTGTCGACACGATAAGGACATGAACACGATAAGGCCAAACACTAACCCATTAATTTCGTGCGTGTTCGTATCGAATTATCGTGTCGTGTCGAAAATTGTCAGTTCTACAAAGAAAAGAAAGGTGGGGAGAGGGAGGGAGGGACGAGTGCGAGATGGTTGCTTGTAAAAATTATATTGTACGGTGTGAGGTATATTAATAGTGATTATGTTATATATTAATAGTAATTATGTGTAATTATTTTATATAATTATACTAGTAATCACCATTATTGTGTATACATTATATCGTAGGATATACCATGTCGGCAATCTTTCTCATCAAAATGGGAATTACATCTTTACGTTGAAAGTGAAACTAACGAAAAACGAGGAAAATATGCCAAGTTGCCAACTCACGTTTTAGGGTTTCTACAAATACAAGTCTTTATGAGTTTTGATCATAGATTAAGAAATATAAAATGATGATTAATTTACTTCTAATCGATTAATAGAATCTGTAATAAATAAATAATAAATATCTCTCTATATATTTTTTTAATAAGTATACCATCATAATTTTGTGTCATTATGAAGAGAGTGTTTGTAACTAAATCCCCCTAACAAGACTTGGCGTATCCTAGCATGATCAGATAGCACATACAAAGCTGGCTAACGTACGTTAAAGTGGTGAAGCAGCGACCACTATTTGTTTACAGATTATGTAGACATCGCTGTGTTAGGGTTGGGGATAAAGTCTTTTTTGGTCCCATAATTTTTCGCCTTTATTAAAAATGTCCCAAGAAATTTTGTTTAGTCAATTACACCCCAATTGTTTCTCAAGTGTACAATTTACATCCCAATACTCGTCGGAGTTGAGAAAACGGCGTCGTTTCCCCCCATGTGACCAGCACGTGACTTTTAATTTGGGGCTTTTCATCTCCGGCGTGATGTGGATAATACGTGGAATGTCTTGCCCAATTAAAGCACAAAGAATGGCATCTCATTTACTGAAATTAAAATAGCCCCAAAAATATAATTAAAAAAAGATTAACAATTAAATTAAATTAGAAATACAACTCTGCGCGTAGGAAAGGCGGGAGAAAGAAGAGATGTATCATTCTAGAGTTCATGCGCAGAAAGTCTCCGAGCTGAATTTCGAGCCCCAAACAGCAATGGTTTTTGTACGGAGGAAAGGTGCAATGGAGTGCCCCAACCCAAAATATGGTAAGTTCTCTTTTCCCTGTGTTTAAGATTCGCTTTTGTATAAGTAATTGATAATTAAAAATTGGCTTCTTTCATACTTCTGTACAGATTCGAATATTAAATACCTCACTTTGGTCTTGTATTTTGGTGGAAAGTTTGAGCATTCCGGCAATGAGTACGTAGGGGGGGACAGGGTTGTTTATGATTGGGTTAGGACCTTTGAACTTAAAAAATCTGATTTGGATGAGTATTGTGTAAAGACAGGGTGCAAAGGGGAGATGAAGTATTATATTAGACTTATAGATATGAGCTTTAAACTCCTAGTTGATGATGAGGATCTTAATTCATGGTTAGAGAGGGACCTTGCATTCAGGGAAGTTCATATATTTGCTGAACAAGTGCAAGTAGAAACTGAGAGTGTGTACATAAATCTTGATGAGGATGACTCAGACTTTGAAGATCCTGACTTTATGATAGGTAATGAATTGACTGATGAAGATGATGATGAGATTTTTGAGGAAAATATAGAGGAAGTGTCCTATGACAATGATGAGATAGATGAATCAAATGAGATTGAGAATAGTACCATTTATATTATGCCTGAAGGGATGAGTGGGAGGGATAATCAGACTGAAGGAAATGAGAGGGGTAAACATCCTGAAGGAAGTGAGAGGGGTAAGCATCCTGAAGGAAGTGTTAAGGGTAAGCAGCCTGTAGTTGATGAAGAGGATAATGTGGGTGAGGGTGAGGGTGAGCCTGACATTGTTTGTGAGGTCAATGAGGTGGACTTTGATGAGAACAGAGTGTCTGATGAATACAATGATGAGCCTAATTACCCTGTGTTTAATCCCAAAACTATATTCAGTCCAGTGTTCTGCCTTAATCAAATCTTTGCCACTAAGCAGGAGTTCAGAAAGGCTGCTCAGTCACATGCTGTTAATGTTAAAAGGAGCATATGCTTTCCTAAGAATGATAAAAGAAGGATATATGCAAAGTGCGTGAATGATAATTGTAACTGGAAGATCCATGCATTGAAAAGAAATGATGAGATGGCATTCCAGATTAGGGTGTTTGAGGACAAGCACACATGTGCACCTACTAATAAGGTTAGGAACATGACCTCTACATGGTTGAGTGAGAGATTCTTGCAGAGGTTTCAATCTGATCAGAAGAAAGATGCTGTTGTTTTTATGAAAGACACTTACCATGACACAAGGTGCCAAATCAGTAGGCAACAGGCTTACAAAGCTAAGAAGAAAGCACTCTTGAAGATTGAAGGTGATCCTGACCTTCAATACTCTAAGCTATGGTCTTATGTTGATGAGATGAGGAAAACAAATCCTGGATCCACCATACTATTAGGAACTGAACTAGATAATGGTGTTACTAGGTTTAGTAGGATCTATATGTGTTTTGATGCATTAAAAAAAGGGTTTGCAAAAGGGTGTATACCTATTATAGGCGTGGATGGGTGTCATCTGAAAAGCAAGCATGGGGGTGTGCTCCTTACTGAAGTTGGGGTTGATGGTAACAACAACCTGTATCATATAGCTGATGCTGTGGTTGAAAAAGAGAATGGACCAAACTGGGAGTGGTTTCTCACTGTATTGAAGTCTGATCTGTCTCTTAATGATCAAGACACAACCTTCTTATCTGATAAGAAGAAGGGCTTGATTCAAGCATTCCAGTCAGTCTTTCCAGGGTGTAAGCACAGATTTTGTGTCAGGCATTTGCATAATAACTTCAAATTGGCTGGGTTTAGGGGTCAGGCATTGAAATATGCTGTATGGAGGGCTGCTTGCAGTACTACAGAAGGTGAGTTCAATTTAAGAATGAGGGAGTTGAATGCTTTGAATGAGGCAGCATGGCAATGGTTTCAAGATAAGCCTCCTACTCAGAGGTGCAAGGCTTTTTTCTCTGAAAGACTTAAGTGTCATATGTTGTTAAATAATGTGTGCGAGTCATTCAATTCTAACATGATGGTCAGAAGTACTTGGATTTATCATCACAGGATGGAAAACCAGAAGGAAAAGGAAAGAAGAAGAAGAAATGAAGACATCTGACTTATTTTCATTAATGTGTACTTGTTCAGGGTTTTTTTTGCTTATTTTGAGGATTGTAATAATTATGTTTAACTTCATGTTCTGCTGTTTGGTACTTTGATGTTTGTGATTATGGTTAATGAAATTAAGTCCTGTTGTTTAAAATACTTCATCTGGTACTTTGATGTTTCTGATTTTGGTTAATGAAATTAAGTCCTTTTGTTTCTGATAACTGGTCCTTTGATGTTTTTGATGTTTCTTATGTTTGGTACATGTGACTTCATTTGGTCCTGTTGTTTTCTGATGCTTCTGATGTTTGATACATATGACTACATTTGGTCCTTCTTGTTAACTTCATTTCACTTTGATGTTTGTTTTGTGCTGTTTCTGATGTTTCTGGTATTTGTTCCTTCTTGTTAACTTCATTTCATTTTGTGCTGTTTTTTATGTTTCTGATGTTTGGTACATGTGACTTCATTTGGTCCTTTTGTTTTCTCTTGATACAAACCTCATTTTGATAACTCATTTGGTCCATTTGATACAAACCTCATTTTGATAACTCTTGCACATTATGGTTCATTTTGATTCATTTTGGATCTGTTCATCATTTTGGTTCATTTGGTCCATTTGATACAAACCTCATTTTGATACAAACCTCATTTTGATAACTCTTGCACATTATGGTTCATTTTCTTTCATTTTGGATTTGTTCATCATTTTGGTTCATTTGGTCCATTTGATACAAACCTCATTTTGATACAAACCTCATTTTGATAACTCTTGCACATTTTGGTTCATTTTGGTTCATTTTGAATCTGTTATAACAGAACATTAAACCAGAACATTAAACCAGAACATTAAACCAGAACAACACTTCAATTAACAGAGGAAGACTTCATTAAAATAAAAACTGATAATACAAACCAATTACAACACATGTGCACTTTCTTCATTCTACAAAACCAGACACAAACCAGCACATTAAACCAGAACAACACATGTGCACTTGCTCACACCACCAGTACATCAATCTAACATAACATTTTTAATCCTACACCTTCATCATATCCAAGTAGATGAGGCACCAGATTCAGCAAACCTAAACCAGCACAAACCATAGCAAAAGCCTTCACAAACAGATTCATATTACATAATTTGATGCCATATCTTCTCTCCTCCACCTTCATTTTCATCTTCAACTTCTGGTTTTGAGAAATCAATTGTCTATTTTCCTCCTTCAATGCCATGTTTTGTTCTTCAAGCTTGTCATTTGCACACTCCACCAATTGAATCATTTGATTCAATTTATCTACAATTATCTCCGCTCTTTGGGTCTCATCCCTCTGCTCATTAACCCTCCTCAGTAACCCGTGTATAATTGGTCTTGCCCGATCACACAATGGGTCGTCAATCCAGCGAAAGAATTTAAAATACCCATCTTTCTGAAACATAAATAATCGAGAAGAAAATCAGAAAACATCAAAAATTGAACGTACAATATCGACATTACAGACTTCTCAATCGATTGAGGCATACCGGGTATTTTGCACATCCGTAGAACCGCCGACCTACGTTTGCTTCTTTCCAACTAGTCACGATTGAGGCTCGTTCATGGCACCCACACTCTATTTCGTCCATGAATTTCACGTGAATTTCGCAACTCACGCGAATTCGACCACTCACAGGGTTTAGGGTTCTTCGTTCTTCGCCCTAATTTTGGGTTCTTCGTTCTTCGTTCTTCGTTGGGTATCTGATTTAAGTTTAAGTATACATTTAATGAATAAAAAAAAATTAAAAATTTTTAATTAATGAGGTGGAAAAAAATTATTGTTTTTGGGTGATAAAAAACTCAAAATTCCCCCACGTGTTATCCACATCACGCCGGAGATGAAAAGCCCCAAATTAAAAGTCACGTGCTGGTCACATGGGGGGAAACGACGCCGTTTTCTCAACTCCGACGAGTATTGGGATGTAAATTGTACATTTGAGAAAAAATTGGGGTGTAATTGGCTAAACGAAATTTCTTGGGATATTTTTGGTAAAGGCGAAAAGTTATGGGACCAAAAAAGACTTTATCCCGGTTGTATGCTGTTACCTTATTTTTCTGTAACCATCTATGAGAATATTAATTATATTTAATTACATATTTGGAATATTTATTCACGTTATGATTATACAAATAAAATATCTAATTATTTTATATTGTAGAAAATGTGGTGTGTTGGTGTAACATATAAGATCACATTATCGGTGCCTTATAAAATAATATAATAGTTCACAACCTATATAATTACTAGACAAATTATATGAAAGGTTATAACGTATGCGTGAGATTAGTTGGTCTTGACTATTAGCATGCATTACCGTATTTGCATACGTTGAACTGGATCGCTGTGAGATATTGTCTTCTGCATTGACCGTAAGAAGAACGTAAATCTCGAATAATTATTATTACTTAATTCTAAGTATATAATATTTAATTATGTATTTATAATATTTATTGCTTTGATTTACCATGAGTGAGAGTCACGGTAATTGACTCAATATGCTTCGTATCTTGAGCAATAATATTATTTATATGATAATTATCATTATAAGTAGAAATCATGTCCCGACTCGTGCGGGTTGATGGTGTCCCCTTTAGAAGCTCGATAATAATTATTATATTAAACCCTGCAGGTAGATTTAATTCCGATATAATAATAAGGTTCCAATAGTACTACTCTTGGATAAGATATTAATCAATTAAAGCTTTGAGTAGCTTAAATTAATTAATGGACATTCAATATCTTAAACATGGGAAATAATATATTTAAATAAGGAGCCCGATTTCATAAATTGAGATTTGGTTTGGAAGTGCAATATTAATTCTTTAATGGACTGAATTGAAATTAGTGAACTCAACCATATTAGGAAAAAGATTAATATGAAAAGTTGGGTTGCACTAGGAGTCTTAACCCGAATCCTCCTTAAGATTCCTAGAGTAGTCCAAAGGCCTGTAAATAGGGACATCGGGGGGTTCGGCCGAATTGACATCTTCATACACAAGAAATTTCGATTTTTCTTCTTAGTGTTTAATTGTGGATCTCGACTTGTGTTTTTTATTCTACAATTGAGATAACACTTTAATTCTTGCTACATATCAGAATTACTTGAAGAAAAGAAAATGAAGAGTTGTTAGAAATAAGATTTTGGCCGATCCACTTTCGTCCAAGCAAGATTCGGTAGTTCGTCGCCCACACAACGCCCGGATTAAGACGGATCATACTCTTGAAGATCTAAAGGTAGAAATACAAGAAGATCAAGGAGCAAGCAACCACTACGCTTCAAAGGTAAATATCCTATGATTTTTGATCTAGATTAGGATATTGAATTTACCAACATATTTATTTAATAAATAAGAAATAATATTTTAATTACTTATTAATCTTAGTAATTAATTAATTAGCATGCCTAAATAGGTTTTGTGCTCGTGGATGCATAAAATTCTTTTATCAACTTTTTCCAACTTCGCTTCCACTACGCTTTATTTCCAACAATTGGTATCGGAGCCAGATTTTTAGACTTTTGCCATTTTAATTAATTTTGGTGATTAATTGATAGCAATTTAAATATTCATGTAATTTGATGTTGGAATATTTTGCTAGATGTGTTCTTGCAGGGAATTTGATCCAATCATCATGGTTATGTGAATGGTTAATTTTATTATTTGTGCAATTATTGGTTTGTCCCGGTTTTGAGGCATGTAATATTTTTTCCCGTGAGAAAATACACGGATTGATCTAGAATCTTATTTTTTCGTGTAATATTGCTGTAAATTCGATGTATTTTATTTTGTTTAAAATTGTAAGACGAAGTCACGAAGAAGAGAGCAGAACCAGGACACCGGGACTGCTGGACAGTCACGGCCGAACAGCAGCACGCGGGCGCTGCCGAGCAGCACACGGCTGCCTACCGAGCAACACCGGGCCTGCTTCCGAGGGTCGGGTCGTCCAGTTTTTGGTCCGGTCCATTTCACCGCCTTTCGTTGCGTTCGCTAGAGAGTCGGAATTTAAAATTGATTTTTTTATAATTAATATTTGCATAAAAATGAAACTTTAATTTTGGAAATCCACGACCTGACGGGGGAGGAGGGACGAGATGCTTGATCCAGTGGGAGAAATCGAGTCGAAGATTTTCTCGGATTCAATTCAAGGAAGAAGACCATGATAATTGGATAATTTAATTATCCATGCTTTTATTTTGGTTTTTACTGTTTTGGATGTATGGCAGTATGAATGTATGCGTGATATGTTTCTTACACGTTAGGACGAGAAAATAAAAAACCTTAAGACTAAAATAACTAAGTGATTAAATTGATTTATTTTAAATAATATCACATTGGCCTCCATAATTAATTTAAATTATGAAGTAATTAGCATGCGCGTTGACATTAGGGTCTTCCTCCATATCGGATGTGCCAAATATAGGTTCATTAGTTTTAAATTTTAAATGATAACAAAAGGCAAATATTATTTTATGATAGGACATCTCCATCTGTAGGACTATTATTTAAAAGATAATATTTTAAGGTTGAAAGCTGCGACTTTAGGGAGAACTCATGGATCCATCCTTCCGACAACGCATTCAATGGCATTATGATGTTCACTTAGGTGTATTAATTAATATGCTCCTCGTCGGAGTCTATATTAATTAATACATGGCCAAGAGGATCCAACTATTAGTTTTACATGTCAGAACGTAAATTGACTAGCTAGTAAAATTAAAGACGTAACACTCTACTTGAAAAATATGTGTGTAAACGTCCACACGATCGTGACTTGCATATGCGGGGTTTTCGAGATGTTGGTTGCTAGCATATATATTGTGGTTTTAAGGGTTTTCAATATATTTTGTTATGCATTATGTGATGAATGTTTTTAATTTTATCTCAGATGTCTTTCAACCCACTTGCTGTAATTCTCAAAGAAAACAAACTAGATGGCACTAACTTTGCTGATTGAAAACGTAATCTTAATATTGTCCTGACTGCTGAGGAACACAAATTTGTTCTAACTGAGGAATGTCCATTGGAACCAGATGCGGATTCGACACCCGATGAGGTGAAAGAATACGCAAATGGAAGAAATTTAATGGGATGGCTCGTTGTTACATTTTGGCTTCTTTAGCAAATGTATTGCAGCATCAGCATCAGAGTATGAGCCGGCTGCAGAAATGATGAAAAATCTCGACGAGATGTTTGGTCATCAGAACCAGGCGGCTAGGTAAAATGCTATGAGGGTCTTGATGACGACCCAAGTGCCTGAAGGAACCCCGGTAAGGGATCATGCTCTAAATATGATTTCTCATCTAAACGAACTTGATATCTTAGGGGCAACTATCGATGCGGAAACGCAGGTTGATATCATCCTAGGCAGCTTACCTAGGAGTTTTGAGCAATTCTGCCTAAACTACAATATAAATCGTATGGAGTATACCTTGGCGGAATTACTGACAGAACTTTAAGCTGTGGAAGGTATCTTTAGGCAAGGGTATCAAGTTCTTGCGGCTACTAGTGTTTCAACTTCTAAACCCAAGTGGGGGAAGAAGAAAAACAAGTGGGCCAGAAACAACTGGCAACTCTCAAGGTAAAGAGCAAGGCACCTCATGCTGAGGTGAATAAAAAGCCAAAGGAAAAGTGCGACAAGTGCGGTCAAAAAGGACATTTTAAAGCGGACTGCCCCTCTCTTAAGAAAGGTATATTTCGTGCACTAGTAGTCAAAACATGTTTGGCAGCTTGTTCTTCCATTTCGTGGATAGTTGATGCAGGCTCTACTGATCATGATTGCTTTGACTCACATAGTTTTCAGGTAACCAAGCAGCTTAGTGCGGGCGAGATCACCATCAACTGAGGCGATTATTCCAGGCTTATGGCTGTTGTAGTGGAAGTCATGCAGTTGAGGATTAATGACAAAATATTAGTCATTAATAATGTATTATTAGTACCAGATTTTAGAATGAATTTGATTTCGGTTTCTAATTAAAATGTGATGGTTATTCAATTTCTTTTGATGATGATGCTATTATGAGAAAAACGTTGAATATATTTGTAAAGGTATTTTTACTGATGGATTGTATGTCACTAATACTGCACAAACTTCCATGTATAAACATAAATCGCTTAACTCTTTGTCTAAACCTAAAAATGAGAAAAAAAACCTTCGAGCATAAACCAAACATATCTGTGGCATTTACGGTTAGGTCATGCAAAACTTAGGAGCATTCAAAGATTGCTAGATGATGGCCCGTTGGATGACCTCCAAGTTGAGTCATTTCCAATTTGTGAATCCTGTCTGGAAGGTAAGATGACCAAGAGAGTTTTTAAGTCCAAAGGAAACCGCGCTCAGAATGTGTTAGAATTGGTTCATACGGATGTACGTGGTCCAATGAATATCCAGGCTAGGGGTGGTTTCAAATACTTCATCACGTTTATAGATGATTATTCGAGATCTGGATACATCTTTTTGATGCGGCGTAAGTATGAAGCCTTTGACAAGTTCAGAGACTTCAAGGCATAAACAGAGAAACGTCATGGAAAGAATATCAGTCACTACGATCTGATCGTGGTGGCGAATACGTTAGTGGAGAGTTTTTGGATTTCTTGGCAAATGAGGGGATTTTGTCCCAACTCACTGCGCCGGGAACTCCACAATAAAATGGTGTTGCTGAGAGAAGGAACATAACTCTTTTAGAAATGGTTAGATCATTGATGAGCTATTCAGGTTTACCTATTTCGTTCTGGGGGTATGTCTTAGAAACAGCGACGTACATTCTAAACCTGGTGCCTTCGAAATCAGTTCCAAAAACACCCACAGAACTGTGGAGTGGGCGAAAGCCGAGTGTAGGACATGCTCGGATTTGGGGTACTCCATCACATGTGCTGAATAAGAAAAGTGATAAGTTGGAATCTCGTACAGAAGTATGAGTGTTTGTAGGATATCCTAAGGGAACGAAGGGTGGCTTGTTCTACTAGGAGTGTCGAACGGTTCGGTTCCGGTTAACCGGACGGGTAACCCGTAAGAACCGTTTTTATTTTTTTTAATAAATTATAAATTATAAAATATAAAATTAATATTTAATACATATATAATATATTATTATAAATTTTTAACAAAATATAAAATATTTATTTAACAATATTAGAGTTCTAAATTTTTAATTTACAAAAATTAAAATAATAAAATATATAAGTATAAAATATAAAAATAATATTTAATAAATATATTATAAAATCGGTTTTCGGTTCGAACAGATTCGGTTCCGAACCGAAAACCGAAAAATTATGTAATGAGGAACCGAAAACCGAACCTTTAACCGATTATATGGTTCCGGTTAACCAGAACCGCCTCGGTTCCGGTTCGGTTCCGGTTCTAATTGAGAACCGGGAACCATTTAGACACCCTTATGTTCTACAGTCCCCAGGATCAAAATGTCATTGTTAGCACCAATGCTCGATTCCTGGAAGAGGATTATATGATTAGTCACAAGCCCATGAGTAAAATAATTCTGGAAAAGTTGAGGGGCGAGACTCCGTCTATACCAATCGTATAAGCGCCAACTAACACTGCACCACGTATCTATTTTGAGACTTTTGCACCAACTCAGGATTTGCCTCGTCGTAGTGAGAGGGTTGTTCATCAACCAGAACGATTCATAAGTGTGGGACAGTCTTTGGACTCAATCCCAGGCGAAGATGAATCACATCCATGGACTTGCAAGGAGGCAATCCAAGATAAAGATGCTGAATCCTGGCAAGTAGCAATGGAATCAGAAATGGGATTTATGGATTCCAATCAAGTGTGGGAGCTAGTAGAACTACCTGATCGGGTACAAAGCATTGGGAGTAAGTGAGTCTATAAGCAAAAGAAAGGAGGTGACGGGAAGGTTGAAACCTTCAAAGTGAGGCTTGTAGCGAAAGGTTACACTCAGAATGAGGGTATCGATTATGATGAAACTTTTTCGCTGGTAGCCACATTTAAGTCAATTTGGATGATTTTAGCTATAGCTGCACATTTGGATATGGAGATTTGGCAAATGAATATCAAGACCGCATTCTTTAATGGAAGTCTAGACAAGGAAATCTACATGCGCCAACCAGAGGGATTCATACCTGAAGGAGAAGAGCTCTTAGTGTGCAAACTTAAGAGATCCATTTATGGACTTAAGCAAGCATCTAGATCTTGGAACACTCGATTTGACGAGGTAGTCCAGTTGTATGGATTCGTCCAATGTCCGGGTGAGAGTTGTGTGTATAATAAATACGATGGAAACGTGTTGGTGTTTCTTATACTGTATGTAGATGATATCATTCTGATTGGAAACAACGTGAATAAGTTGTCGGGCGTACGGGAATGGCTATCTGAGCAGTTTGATATGAAGGATTTGGGAGAAGCAGGACACATCCTTGGGATCAGGATCTTTCGTGATCGGAAGAAAAGGACGTTGTACTTATCTCAGGCATTCTATATCGTTACAGTGCTAAAGCGGTTTAGCATGTAGAATTCCAAGAAATGTGTTTTCTATCTTACAGACATGGAATTCAACTATCTAAGGATATGTGTCCCAAGACACAAAAGGAGATAGATGACATTAAGTTGATCCCTTATTCGTCAGCTGTAGGAAGCCTCATGTATGCTATGCTTTGCACTAGACCAGATATTTGTCATGCCGTAGAAATGGCTGCTAGATATCAGTCGAACCCAGGACTAGGACACTGGATTGCTGTCAAGCACATATTCGAGTACCTGAGAAGGACTAGGGAGTATATGCTAGTATATCAATCAGACGACCTGTGTCCAGTGGGTTATACTGACTCAGATTTTTCATCAGATAGAGAAAAATCCAAGTCTACTTCAGGTTATGTGTTTAGCCTGGGAGGTGAGCCATTAGTTGGAGGAGTGTGAAGCAGAAATGCATCTCGGACTCTACCATGGAAGCCGAGTACGTGGCAACCTCTGAGGCAGCCAATGAGGCGGTATGGCTCAAGTACTTCCTGTAGGACTTAGATGTGATTCCTGATTTGCCAAAGGGTATTATACTTTATTGTGATAATACCGGCGCGGTCGCAAATTCGAGGGAACCACGAGCCCACAAGGCAAGTAAACATATCAATCGCAAGTACCACAACATATGACACATCGTAAAGGAAAGAGACGTAGTTGTAGCCAGGGTAGCATCAGAAGATATTCTTGCGAATCCTTTCACGAAAGGCCTACCCTCAAAAGTTTTTGGAAGGCATGTGTTATGAGTGGGATTACGTTGTATGGCAGCATTGCTTTGAGTATAAGTGGGAGAAAGGAGAGACTATGTAATAGAGTAGTACACTTAAAAACATGCTTTGAGTATAGATGAGAGATTGTTAGGGTTATATATTGCAAAGAGTACCTTATGCTTGTATTACCTTATTTTCCTGTAACTACCTATGAGAATATTAATTACATTTAATCAAGTCGTTTGACTTTTTTATGATCAAACTAACAATACCTTGACCATAATTATTTATAATTTTATAATTATAAATATAAAATTATAATATTTTAAAATATACATTTCATTGTAAATTTATTTCTATTAATATCACACCATAATTAAATATTTTTTATAAATTAATGGTCAAAATTAAAAAAAAAAAAATTGACTAGAAAAATATCAAATGCATCGAGCTAGTTGGGACTGAGAAAGTATATAATAAATATATCATGTGCTTTTCCAGACATAATTTGACATTTATAATAAAAAGAAAATTATCAATCCTGGAACAAACAAATACTCATTGAAACATTCAGAATACACGAAATTCTGAATACCAGAATTTAAAATCCCAATAAATGTTAGAGCAGACAAGCCCTAAGTGAAATAAATGTGTGTTTGTGTGTGCGCGCGTGCACGTGCCCACATGAGACAACCAAATGGACGTGCCCACATGAGACGACCAAACGGGTAAGATGCCGCATTAGAAATCCCCATGTAATCATAAGCCTCGAAATGAAAGAATAACCAGCAAACACTATTATTCAAGATGGAAAACGAAGTGCATAACCAGCAAACACTATTATTCAAGGTGGAAAAAGTGCATAAATTGTTAGGGTAAATGCAAATTCTCTGATATGCTTTGTTGCCATAAATGTTAGCTTAACATTGAAGTATAGGAATTTACAGAGAAGCACTTTAGTTATAATTTAAAAAACAGCATGGTTGAACAAATGATGCTTTTCGTTAATTCGTACCAACTTCAACTTCTCCCGTTGCAGCAATGAACAGCATCACCATTCCTCTCATTGTAATTTAAATTGACGCGATTCAATCCCCATATTCGTATAGTTCGATCATCACTGGCAGAAGCAAGCATATGTGGATTAGCTGGATTCCAGCTAACACAGTTTACGGCCGCAGAATGTCCAGCCAAAGTCATAATGAGCTCTCCTGAGAGTCTATGCCATATGTAAACCTATACAAACAGACAGCACCAAAAACATTAGTTATTTCTTTCAACACGAGGATCGACTTTTGGGGTGTTGCAGACACTTCTGTTTTTGGAAGAAGTGGCTTTATTTCCGTGAAAGTAGTAGTCAAGAAACTTAAAATGGTAGCAGCTAAGAGAGATGAAGAGTGTTCGATCGGGAGTTGAAGAGTGGTTTATTTGGGTTTAAAACTCAAATAAGATATTGAAACCAAACTAGCGAGTGGTTTATTTGAAGAGTGGTTTAATTGAAGAGTTGTTGGTTGAGTATTTGAAATTTGAGTCTTTGACCCCAAATCCAGCAGCGGCACAATATTACGAGGATCAAAAGTAAAACAATCATGAGACAAGCATGCATCAACAAAATTCACGAAAACGGAACAAAATATTGATTGTCGAGAGCAAAAGAAAAAAATCACCTGGGAGTCCTCACTCCCACTAGCAATAAAAGCTTGTTCTAG
This sequence comes from Orobanche coerulescens, assembly GCA_033398695.1. Classification (NCBI taxonomy): domain Eukaryota; kingdom Viridiplantae; phylum Streptophyta; class Magnoliopsida; order Lamiales; family Orobanchaceae; genus Orobanche; species Orobanche coerulescens. The sequence goes on along the minus strand of CM065814.1, from coordinate 18,003,084 downwards.
TCCACCGAAACAGGACATCACGACAAAACGAGAACGTCTATGACCTTTGTATTTCGATACCAGCTTGGGACAGCCATCTATGTTCCAGAGATGAAGTTCATTCAATAGGCTAACGAGTAAGAGCTTTCTGTCTCCAGAAAGTGAAATTGAAGTTATTGTTTGATCCTCTTCAATGAATTTCTCAGAATTTGTTTCCCAATTAAACAACAATATCGTAGTCTCTTTACAAACTGTAATAAGCTCTTTGCCATCAGTAGTGATACCCAAGTTCACGTTCTTTACTGTTCTCTGCCCTTTCCAACATTCTAATTCTTTCCCTTCCAGATCCCACATACTGATGCTCTTATCAGTAACACCAGAAAATATACTCTTCCCATCCAAAGCCCATCCACAAGAGACAAAACCATGACCACTTTTTTCATAAACCTGAAGGCAGTCGCCGGAGGCGACATCCCATCGTCTAACCGTCTCTTCGATTCCACATGTGAGAAGTTGATGATCATCCGGGCTCCATGAGATATAGGAGACAGGTTTCTGGTGACCAGATAATCTATGTCTAACGGAAACATGGTTGTTAGCCTTAACCTACATAAAGCAACAAAACAATCAAAATAAAGACAACGTGCTGCACCAAGCATTTTGAGAATGCTGTGCTTCAAACACATCAAAAAGCACATTGATCGCAATGAAATAAATACTTCGGCCAACATGCTTAACATTTCAGCAGTCACTCACAAAAAAACTTGACCGTAACTCTCATGAACCTGAACAAAGTGAAGCACTAACTTATATTTCATGGTTTGTACAGTTGCTCTGAATGCACCTTTTTGGGTCCTAGTATAGGTGTCTTTTCAATCTATAACATCAAAATGTGATTTTAGTACCAATAGTCAAACTAAAAGAAACAAACGATCAAGAACCGTCCTCAAATAAAATTTAGATTACTGAACTATGATTAAATCATTATGGGACTCGCTTCAATATATATATATATATATATATATATATATATATATATATATATTCGACCTTATCCATGTTTTATGCTTATAATCTAGATGATGAGGAAAATAACTTTGGAAGTCCATTTGTCTGCAGAAAAATGGAACGATGGCTTCTCTTCTGCAGCTGCCACTATTGACAGCTTTGGCAGATCAGAGAACTTTTAGCGATGCAAGGTCCTAATGTATCACAGCATCAAAAATGGACCACACTTTTCCTTTGTGACAGGAGGATCATCACATTATAGTACCAGATAATATACCCAATTGATGCTATCAAATTTTGATATTCTTCTGAGAAACAGGAAAATTGAAGGACAAAAAGTACTTTTTAGATGGGATATGATGGGATTTTGATTAGAACTAAATCATCAATTGATATATTAACACCAACCGAATAGCATTCGCGAGAAAACTTTCCACCTCTAGATGGAGGACAATAAGCTCCATTCAAGACATTGCTATTAGGCATGGTTGTTAAAGGCCCAAGGCACGTATAGGTGCAACGGCTTCCAGAGCCTGAGACCCAAGGCAAAAAAAGGGCGCATGCCTTTTTGAAGTGAGGAACAAAAAAAGGAAAAAGAATGTAAACATAAACATGTATAAAGTGCTGCTGTTACGGACCCCTAGCTCTAAAATTTATCCTATTGTGTTTCACCTGGGGTTATGTTAAATAAGTGGCTCAACTTAATACATACTGCCCACTTTAAAGGCCCTAGGAAAACATAGGTTGCCCTACTTAAGATAAATTGCCCACTTCAAGAAACTCATAGGATCAGGCCAAACTTAATAAATACACAACCCGTTGTTCAACAACCTAGACTCAATTAGGCGCACCTATCAGCACTCTGCGTGCACTGCAAGGTGCACATGCAGGGCCTTATGCACCTCATGCCTGAGGCGGGCCTGACAACTGTACTATTAGGATTTTAAAGCTCCAAAAAAGTGACGTAGAAAACTTAAGAACAGGCCTGTTTTTATAAACAAAACAAAAGAAAAGGGAAACAAAAGATTTTAGACAGACACTAAGGCAACTCAAAATACATGATTGATAATAGCAGCAGCAGCAGCAATACCTCCCATATAATCACATGACAATCACGAGATGATGAGGCCAAGTGTTTTCCATCGTAAGAAAATTGCAAGAACCAGACTTCATCACTGTGTTCCTGTAATATCTGGAGGGTTGAAAAATACATCAAATACCACAGTAATGATAGAACACAGTAGCTTCTGGCAAAAGTCTAGAACCTGACATCCTGATGATTTGTTTAAAAAAACATATATCTTAAAGAAGTTGCATGTCTGAAGAGCAGATTAAGTCAACAGTTTAGTCAACTCCAATACTTCACAATTGCAGATACAACTAAATCCAATTTAGTAAAAGGTAACACCAAGCCAAAGCCAATAATCCACCCGCTCAAACTGAGTGTTTTGATCCTCTTTGATCAGACATCAGCGAAAAGGAAACATCTCATCCTCACACCACAGTAAAGCATTATGGACAAACTAATTGGACGGTTAAGAGTCACTCTCAGCAGATGAAAAAAAAGGCAGTTGGACCATCTGAATCTATCAAATCAACCTGGAACCAAATGTTCAACTTGGACTAAAAAACAGTAAATTGTCAAAAGGCGAATCAAATGAACACATAATCCAGTCGTTTTGTTCCTTCGTTGTCGAGTAAAAAATTGATAAAACCTTTGAATATCATCTTCTACAATCCCTGTCATTCCTAATTCTTCCACTACCCCCAATGGCCCATTAAATTCTCTCGTGCTCCGTGCATCATCCTTTTTCGCAGGGACAAAGGAACAGGAGGTCTAAGGAAATCGAGGCCTAAAAGAAATATCAAATCTTACTTCGCTCTGTGCATCTCCGGACAGAGTCCATCTTTTACTCACTAATTTACTTTGCATCATATATCTATAGGATTTCCTTTATTTTCCATACCTTTTTGTCTTTCTTTCTAATTGTGGTAACTAAGAATATTAATTAATCAAAATCATAAAGAAGAAGAGTGAAAACTCAAATGACTTTCATGCATATAGAGCTAGACAAAACAGACATATGATTGTAGTAGAACCAATGTGAAACTTGGCTTTGTTCCCAGAAAATGCAAATAACAGATAATATTACCTGGAATGTTTGACAAGGAATCTGGTCCTTTCCACACTGATGATCAGTGAGCAATGACATTTCTCCGACTGAGGAGTTGTGAAACCTACAAGCATCTTTTTGCAAGTCAAGAGCCTGTTCGACAAGGTGCACCAATCGGTTTTCTGGAACTATTACATTCGGAGGAAGCAACTTTTGCAACTCCTCAAGTATTTTTTTACGAGATTTGAGCCTTGATTCTTGACCAGTTCTTTGAAGTATATTCTGTAATGGAGACACAATGAAAAAGGAAAGCTCTCGGACTCTGTCACCATTTATACAAAGTGGTGCAATCTCAATCCTCAGAGTCTTCAAAGCATCCATGAATTTTTCTCCATCCAAAAGTTCAAAAAATTTCTGCTCCAATATTACAAAAGATGCCAACTTGATTATACTTTCATCCATTAGATCAAATTTATGTAACGTTGTGACACTTTCGTCCCATTTACCATCAATAATTTGCTGCACAAATAAATCTACCAGAGTGGAGTGCACTGGTATTCCCGACTCTTCCTCGAGGCGTGCCCCTGCCTTTGAATACCCAAGAGAATATAATGCCTCAGCTATAATTCGAACAAGTTCAGCTTTCTTAATGACTCCTCTTGAACCAACAACCTCATCATCCTCTTGAGATGCTAACAGCCGCGCCATGGACTCACTTATCGAGCAGCTTCCTCGATTTCTAACAGATATGCCGTTGGAAAGATCTCCCGATTCTCCAGAGGACACTTTCACACGTTTTAAGGGCGGTTCTTCATCCTCTACACCTCCCATGAAAATTACACTTCAGCCCATATATGGATACCACAGAAGCAAGGAAAGATTTCTCTAGTCAAAATTTTGACACATGTCAAGTGTTATTCTGTTGTCAAGAGGATAGCAATAGATTTCTGAGCAAAATTTACAAATAACAAATTGGAGAAAGATAAGAGAACATGTAAGTCATGCCAGATCTTTATCGTATGTACTACTCCACTCAAAACACGGGAAGAATGAGTTCAAATCTACTTGGAATAAAAACACAGAGATTGCAATAATTACAGGAGTCAAACTTGTGGTGCAGAACCAAGCTGAAAAATAATAACTAAAATATTAATTAAAGAAGATGGGAGATTGAGAGTGTCCTTCGAGGATGCGGATAAAACCAACTGTACAACTCTAAGTCTCAGAAGTAAATCGCTATCTTAACACACTTGAACTGTTGCTATCCTACTTCCAGGTAAATCAAAGTTTCATAGACCCTAAATCATGTTATTCCAAAAACGACGAGTACTAAAACCTAAAACTTGTCCACGACTCCTTGCCACGATTAAGGACAACAGTAAACAGTTACCAAATGAAATTGCATTGCAATACCTCTATTCATGATATTCACACTCAAGCACAAGTTTGCTAACTTCATGTTTCTCCACAAAATCAATACATACTTTTAAGTACAATTTAGGAATATTAATATACATTTTACAGAAACAATATGTCTAGGATAAATGGCTCGCAGTGGAGCTCTGGGCCCGAATTCTTCTTTGTATGCTTCCACACGGATTTGGGTGAATGCCTATGCTGTAAGCATAACCCACTTAGCCGTCCCACATATTAGATGAAATCAAATAATGTGGTATTCTGACGCGACAGGATCAACTGCTCTTACATCCTTCACTCTCTTCTGCCTACTTCTTCCTATCCCTAAACTTCTCCTGCTACCTGAATCGATGGTTTCTTGCTGGCCTAAGTAAATTTCATTCCTTGATGCAAATGAAAAGGCGGTACCTCTATCACAACAAGGTAAGTTCAGTTAATAGACCCACTCAAATTCCTCCACCACCAGCGACAACTAAGCTGAGCAATGACTAAACCTTGACAAGGTTATAAACTTACTAACCCGTTTGCCTTTAAGTGTAAAATTTAGAAGAAGACCATAAAACAAATATACTAAAACCCTCAAATTTTCAGGTAATAATCCTATCTGAACTTCTCCAGGTCAAGACATCACTTTAGGCTTCATTTGATTGATGGATTTACGGTTGAGGATATCAAATCCCTAATAACAAATCCACCGAAGTTGTTTGGATAGTCATTATACAATGGATTTCAAATACTTGTAAGCTGTCTCTGGAGTCCTTTTGGAGGAGTTCAAGCCCATATTTATTGAAATCATTTCAGTTCTATCCTCTCCCCAAATCCAAATGCAACCTTAAGGAATGCGAGCACACATAAACATCTTACTTTGTCCATATTGACATTATTTCTTCACCTTTTGACTGATTATGCATAACTTATCTAAGCCAATGCAATCACTTAATTTGGCCAAACTATACCTAACTATAAACCTGGATAGAATTTCTCAAGACCAAACCAACAACTGATACAAGGCCATAACCAGGAAACATTATTTAGAACCAAATGAGGAGAAAATATCAGCTTTGCGCCTTGATCCTAAAGAAGGGAAAAGGCCACAAAGCTGCTATTCCTTTCCGTTGTGGGAATGTCATGCCTTTTGAGCCTTTGACAACAACTGACCACTTAATTGTACATACTATTGACATATATATAAGATTGTTCTATCGTGTTCATCAGGATATGGACAGATTTATGGAATGTGTGGGGCATTAAATCCATTTGGTAGGGTATTACACACACATTATTGAAGGATGGAGGTGTTTGGGAGAGAGGGGGAATCGAATGGTTGACTATACTTTTCAACGAGATTTGGAAATACAACAAGATGCCACTGGCATGGAGGAAAAGAACTTTAGTCCCTTCATATAAGAACAAAGGCGATGTCCAAGAGTGCTCTAGTTATCGAGGGATTAAGTTGATGAGTCATACCATGAAATTATGGGAACGAGTGACTGAGCAACGTCTTAGAAAGTGTGTGGATCAGAAAACCAATTTGGATTTATGCATAGGAGATCGACTGTGGAAGCAATATTTCTGATGAGACAGATGATGGAACACTATCGTGATAAGAAGAAAGACTTGCATATGATTTTTATTGATTTAGAGAAGGCTTATGATAAGGTACCAAGAGGTACTTTGGTGGGCATTAGCCAAAAAGGGCGTGTCTAAGAAGTATATTGACATCATTAGAGACATGTATGAAGGAGCTAGTACAATTGTACGTACTACCGTGGGAAGGACTGAGGAATTCCCTATTATGATTGAGGTGCATCAAGGATCGGCTCTTGATCCTTTCCTCTTTGCCATAGTCATGGACGAATTGACAAGGTCAATTCAAGACGATATTCCTTGGTGCATGATGTTTGCAGATGATATAGTATTGGTTGATGAAACGAAGGACAGGGTTGAAAAAAAGTTGGAACTCTGGATAAATACACTCGAAACTCGTGGTTTTAGGCTGAGCATAAGTGAGACTGAATATTTGGAGTGTAGCTTTAGTGGAAATGGAACTAGAGAGGCGGGTACAATCACTTTTGATGGGAATGTTATATGAGGATCGGAGTTTTTTCATTATCTTGGGTCTATTTTTCAAAAGGATGACGGTGACGTGGCTCATAGGATTAAGGCGGGATGGTTGAAATGGAAGAACGCAACGAGGTTATTATGTGATCAAGGCATACCTTACAGATTAAAGGAAAAATTTTACCGAACAGCCTTTATATGGCACTGAATGCGGGGCTGTAAAGCATAGTCATGTGCATAAGATGAATGTGGCGGAAATGCGTATGCTAAGATGGATGTGTGGCCATACGAGAAAGGATCGACTTAGAAATGATGTGATTAGGAAAGAAGTACGAGTGGCCCCTATACAGGATAAGCTGTTGGAGAATCGGTTAAGATGGTTCGGACATGTGAGACGGAGGCCGATTGATGTACCGGTGCGGAGGCTTGAAGAATGGGGAACGCATAGGCCGATGAGGGGTAGAGGAAGACCTAAACAGACATGAATAAGAGTGATTGAGATTGATATGAGGTTTCTTGGGATTGGAGAAGTTATGGCGTTGGATAGGACAACGTGGAGGGAGAGAATTCGGGTGTTTGATTATGTTTGAGTTTTTTTTTTTGCATAATGATTATTACTATTTTTTATTTACTTTTTATTATTTACTTATTTTTGCATATTTATTGTTACTTTTTTTTTTTTACGTACTAAACTTTTCACCTATCACTATTGCCTTTTCATAGGACTGTTTTATTGGAGACGACTTGACGTTTTCAGAGATTGATTCATGTTAGCCGACCCCAAAGCATTTTGGGACTAAGGCTCTGATGTTGTTGTTGTTGTATATACTATCCATATATAACGCCCCCAAAATATGAAACAATCACCATATCACAGAACAAAATATTGAAAAGTAGGCAGATAAACGTGTTGCATTGCAGTTACCTAAATATTATTCTGCTATATTTACATGACAACAATGACACTGAACTCTTTGTAGAACGCAGTAAAATTAAAAAAAAAAAAAAAAAAAAGATAAAACACAGTATTTTAATTGCAGGAAGTGAACTCTCAAAAAACATTTCCCCCAATTCGTGCATTTTCTAAGAGCTGTTCTCCCTGTGAATTTTTGTTTGTTGAACAATATGTAATGAATATAGTGTTATATTAGCGTTGAAGGCTGTTGATGGAGAAGTCTCTTGTGAATGCTCTCCTAGTTTTCCCTTCTGAATTGGTTGTAAATTTGTAATTCAGAGATGTCAGACACCAGTTGACATAAAGCCTGTAATTTGCTTGTTGAGTTTCATATAACTATTGTTGGATTCTATAAAAACAAAAAATTGCCCCAGAAAGGAACATAGGAACTTCAAAATTTTCCAACACATTATTTTACACAGTTCATAGAAGCGGATGCGATACGATGACTTCATTACTTTTAACACTGCTTTGAGAAATGTTTACAACTGACAATCAGTAACACTAAAATTACAAAAGAGCAAGCTAATAAACACACTTATTCTATATCCTTGTATGAAATATCCAACAAAAACACATTTAGAAAAAAAATGAAAAATGCAAAACAAAAAATAATAAAAGGACATTACAAGAAACAGTCACACAAGCTCTTGATCCGATCAGATGCCAGATATGATCTAATGCTAAGCACGTAGAGTAGCATTTGATTCACAATACACAGAACCAGAGATCAACTTTAAAAAAAAAAAAATCAAAACTATCAACCCACCCCGTTAAAATGGAAAAGCAAATCCAACTGGTCAGTGTTTCTCTCATATCCCTGATCACATTTATAACTTGTATGTTTATAACGGAGTGCAATTACACATGATTTTCGCACATGTTAAGACCAGATGGCAATCAAAGCAGTTTAAATCTATAAACGTTTCATCAAATTGGGGCAAAACCATAAAGCCTTCTTATCCAATTGAATCCATGATATAACTCAGTTGAGGCAAAGCTTGATCGCAATTACCAAGTGCATCTAACAAACTATAATCTGAATTATGCAGACTCACAGAAAATCAAATAGAGAATATCAATTTATGCGCTCGATGAACAGCAACCGAGCCGGCACCGTAGCCGCGAGCTAGTCAGTAAACTGAAGTTTCAACGGCGATTACAGAAGAAGGAATCGGTGCAAAGAGCAGTGGTTGCGAAAAGTGAGGCGAGTTAGGGATGTGTGTGTATCGATGTAAAGTTGTGGAGAGGATAAATACACAAACTTTTTGGAGAAAGAACAATAACTACACTTGCTAACTACGAATATCATTTTAACTATTGATTCTTCATTTACATATGTTTCTAAAACTCTAAGATACATCAATTCATGAGGTAAAGACATCCGATATAAATATTATTTTATCATCGAAGTATCAAATACAATATTGTAGAAAAAGATTATTCTTCATAATTTCTTTAAAGTTATATACTAAATAAATATAAATGGCACATACATTACATGTGTACACACTCTAGTTACATAAAAATCACAATTTATAATAGGGCTTTGTCTTTTTTAGTACTAAATCATAAAGTAACAAGTATATATCTTCATTCATAAGAGTATACGTTTTTTATACCAAAATATGTTAAAAGACATTACCCTTAAGTCTACCATTAAAGGATAAAAAAAACATAAAAGAAATAGAAAACTAATAAAACCAAACAACAATAATCTAAACAGTCACACAACTCAATCTTCCTCTCTCTTCCAAAAAAAGCTCTCTCTCTCTTTCTCGCAAAACCCGAAGGGCCCCAACCAAAACTATCGCCGGCAAGAAAATGTCCGACTCCGACTACGACAGAGAATCCGAAAAAGATAGAAGTTCCTCACACGATAGTGCACCCAATCTGAAGAGGCTTTCTTCAATAAGCCACCGGTTAGTGCAATTTAGTCACACACAATCGCCCCCGCGCCGGTTGTTCATCGGCTCATGATGGTGCTGAAGACGATGACAACATTGTGTGCACAATGGTCTTTCATAGGCACGATAATTTACACACGACGAGTATCAATCGTGTGAGCCGTCATGGGTAACAAGACCAAAGGCGTCTGCCTTTTTTTATATCAGAAAAATGGAACTTTTATTATCAAGGTACCAGAGGTAGACAAAGGAATTTACAGCGGAAAATTAAAGGAAAGCATTTAACAGAGCAGAAGAACACCAAGACTTGAATTCTAGTACACGAGCATTGATAGACCAAAGGCATCTGCCTTGCGCACGATCCTCTACACACGATGGGCATCGATCGTGTCAGCCGTCGCGGGACACACGATGGTCTGCACATGACGGGCATCGATCGTGTGCAGGTCACTGTGTGCAAGCAGAGGCCGTTTGTGTTTGTTTTTTTAGGCATTCTATCATGGTTCTTATGATTTGAATGTCTATATTGCAGCCTGGTTGCTTATGGAAGAGACCCACATTAAGCTTTGTTACACGACACGTCAATCTTTACATAAGGAGGTAATATTTGAATAGATTGAGACACTAAGAAGTATTGGCCGCAAGTCTGCAGTTGGTGAGCAAGTTATCGGGAGCTTGACCGAAGGGGTCCTTGGCTCTTTGATTAAAGCGAGGAGAAATGGTGGTACAAATACTGTCCTACATCACTTGATTGCCCGTCAATTGGAGGGTGATCAATCCCCCAGATGAGTCGTGGTTCTAGGTTTGCGGGAGGACCATTCGTTTTACAAGACGTGATTTTGCCATGATCACTGGACTGCACTTTAGAAACTCTACCTTCCATCCACAGGACAACCATCTCCTTGGGTGTGATGGTATTTTATACAGAATACTCTATGGCAAAAATGTTTTGGTTAGTGTTCTGCGCAAGAAGTTCAATGATCTGGATTTGGGCGGAACTGATCGAGTGAGAGGCTGGGGCCTAGAACCGTGCTTTTGCAATCATATATTTAATTCAGAAAAATGATCTAAAGACATAAGAGATTATGTGAAGGTAGCTAATTTGCTGATATACTACTACTTTATCCTATGCCGTGACGACATGATGGTCGAGATATGGGCATGGGTATTAGTTGAGGATTTCGAACAGCGGGATATGTTTCCTTGGGGTTCTTACAGCTTTTTGGTTTTGACTTACTACATAGACAATGTGGCCATGAAGGAGGGACAGGAATATAAGGACTCATTTCTATGGTCCAATTTGGGCTTTACAGATATAGTCATACGAGATGATTCCTTCATTAGGAGAATTATTTGGAATTCGAGATAAATCTATCCAAGTTCACCGGTGTTTGATGTGGACTACAAGGAAGATGTTATGTGATTTCACTCATTTCTTCGATGAAAAAGTACGTAAATTTATAAAAATATTTTCTTGTGACTTCACTCATTTCTTCAAGGTTATGTGATTTTACTCTAATGATAAGTTTAATGACTTGTTTTGCAGCACAAAGTGCTTTCCTCTTTACCGCATCTGGAAGAGGATGAGTACTACTACTCCAGTTTTGAGAATGGCTCACCATACGATGTTCAATCCATAAAGTCTATACGAATAGCACAGAAAAACAAGGAGGATGGGCCTGCACCGAAGCAGAGAAATAAAGTTATAGATAGGTTGAAGAAGACTGTAGGGAAAATAATTACACATGAGCCTGCACATAAAGTGTCAAAGCGACGCCGACAGAGTACCCCACCATTAGATGGTGCGGAGACAGCTGACCGGGGCTACCAGGAGAGGCAGCCATGTTGGGATAAACATTCCTGTTTTGATAATTGCCAATATACATCAAGTAGTCTCAAAGAAGATCATAATTGTTAGGATAAACATTCCTCATGGAAGCTGTTAGAACTCCTCATATAGCCCCAACATACAGCAAAGAGATTTTCCGACAGTCTATCCTACAGAACCATCTTCATACAGCAAAAGATGCAATACGTTGGATACAGCATACAGGATGAAGGTGTTTTACTTAGAAAAAGTAAAACACATCCAACAGGACTGTATATTATTATGCTTTAAACCGTTGTGAGATAAATATTGTTTATTCATAAAGTATTCATGGTTAAAGCAGCAGTTATTGCTGATAGGACAACATTTAATACAGCTGGAGAGAGACAAGTCTGAACACTCTGAAGAGCATTTAATGCAAAGACATAAAACATGTCTAAAGCATTAAATGCGATGTGCTTTAATTCAAACATTCAGAAGCCGTCAATCAAGGGTTAGACGTCAACATCTCACCAACCAGCAACGGCTTTATTTAAAATGGATACATTTCCAAGGTTATAAATACCCCTAAGCAAGAGGGCTTTAACACACGGAACACAAGTTATTCAATATTGCGAAAGCTCTGACAGATCACTCTGACATTCTAGGCGATTACAACGTAGTATATTTCATGAGCATATAGCAAGTATTCAAGCGAAGAAATATACAAGTCATCAACGTTAACAGCACAGCATACAGCGAGTGTTCATCAAACATATAGCTGTTGTTTGAGATTTGTTCTACCTTTCCGTTGAGATTATCATTAGCCATGTGTAGACTAAGAATCTATGCGTATTCCGACCTGTGTGGGAAGAATAGCATTAAAGACGAAGCTTTGATCTGTATGAGAAGAAACGAGTCGAAAAAAAGCTCAAGCCAATCGTGTGAACGGCCCAAAGCTGCAGTCCCTATATCAATCTGTGTGAATGATACAGAGACAGGTTTAGTTATAGTCACGTAGTTGTGTACGCAGTGATTATAATAAACGTTTTACTCCTGTGTGGAGGACCAGTGGACGTAGAGAGGTTTACCTCAAACCACTTCAAACTGTGTGTCATTTACCTTCTGTCTTTATTGTTTTCATTGCTTTGTGTTTTTTCAAGTATACTGATAAAACCCTGTACGTACCAAGCAAACAGGAGAACACCTAGTTGCTGTATTTACAGCAACTCACACCAAAACTTCCGCTACGCAAACAAACTTCAAAAATCGTACAACTTACTGTGCTTATATTTCTAAGTTGTTATTCGTATACTTAATGGCCAACAAGTGGTATCAGAGAATAGGTCAAAAGTATAAATATCATAGAGGTTACAGCGACTGTGTGCCTTCCCCACGTAGGCATCGAAAAACTGCACCAAAAGTAAACCACAATAAACCAATTGCTGTTAGGCAGATATGGGTACCAAAAGGCACTAACATCCATGGACCCAACAATCAAAGGGGACCTAAATCTACTTAAATTATGTGCTTACATGATATCAAGGAGAAGGACATCTCGTACGTTGATAGCGGATGTTCTCGGTGTTAGGAATATGCCCTCGAATGCCACTCAGAGGATGATAGAGTGAGAACATTTGTATTGTAATTATGAATATTTAATAAGGTAATTATTATTTCTATATTATTGTATATCACTGGCATTGTGATTTGGTTTATAGAATAATAGTCCTTTCATTTGAGAGCAAACATTCCGCTCCTTATGGAGATAGGGAGATAGGCATTGGAAGTGTTTAGGGCTCGAATGCTTAACTGGTTCGCAAGTCGATAAAACTTAACTGGGCAATAAGTTTAGACAAGACTTGTATCACGTGTACTTTGACATGCAAAGTTCCGGTCTTCACTAAGGGTTAGTGGGAGCACACGTTATATATATGCTAATGGGATTAGTGCACTCGAACATGACTCACCACGATTCGGTTACATGGATATCGCTCAGGGATTTTCAATGACTGAATTGAAATGTTAGGAGAGGTATACGTGGACCTTTGACTTGAGGTTTCAGTAGGAGATGTGTTTGTGACATTAAGTTAGTCATTAGAGTAGTTCGATCCAATCGCCGGTTGGTGGGGCCAACCTCGAAATGTAATTTAGTGGGCAAGTAGCAGTCTCTACTGAATACCAAGATAGGATTCTTTCTCCTGTTAGTGAGCAGGTAAATGTCATATGCGATTAATGGCAAATGAGATCATAAGTCTTTGGCCAAAGCAGTTAGAGCTAGCTGTATTTGATACACAAGAGCTCGATGATCTCGATTTGCATTAACAAAATGCATAGAGTCAAGTTACAATAGGGTTTGACTTTACCGTGACCCTAATACTTGAACGAGACATATGATTGAAGGGTTTATACGTATACGGTATTCACGACATAATGGTTTTGGAATGATCTTATCATTCATTCTCAGTTAGGTTACGGTGTGGGCCAGGAGACTCGCTAAGTGGTGCTAACACTCATTGGATCCTCCCAATGCTATCTAAGGCGAACCTACAGAGTCGCGGCACAGAAATTGACGACGGATTATATTTAGCTTATTCTCTCTTGGTTAATATTGGACATTAGATGTCTAATTTAGTTTATTTGATAAATTAAATCGGTCTCGTGAATTAAATAAATTACTGGGTAATTAATTTATTCATATTATTTCTTAGAGAAATTATTTTTAATATAATTAATTAATTGGATTAATTAATTGTATTAATATTGAAACGTACCAAGGTTTATCTATCGGATTAGATACACGATGGTTCGTTTCACGGACAGAAACGGACCAACCACTCTTTCTCCTCCCTTGGCCGCCCCCCACTCACTTCACATGGTGTATTATCATCAATTTTTACTTGATGATTTATTTATTTACGATGTGGGGACTTTAATTATACATGGTGTATAATTAATATTAATTGATTCTTGGTATGATGCGTTTTTATGTTATAAAACAACACCATCTTCATTCTACCATGGAAGACTTGGCCGTGAGTAACAAAGGCAAATGAGAGAAAAATTTTCCTTTTCTTAAATTTAGAGTTTAAGTATTTTGTTGAGAGAAAATAATTTCTCTAAAATACTTAGAGTATTTATAAAATCATAAATAAGCAAATTTTATCAACTTCTAACCATATACTTAGAGTATAAGTTGATGGAAATATTTTACGGTCACCTTCCGACGCGTGATATGTAGAGGCACGGTGCTTTCGCTGCTCGAGAATCTCCAAAAGCTCGTTCGATTGGATTCGTGTTGTGCTCAGAATCAAGAAGATATTATCAAAGGTCTACGAGGGTATGATCTCTTAATTTTATCTTCGTCAATTAATTTTCATTTATTCGATGCTTGATCGATCCGTTTTGGGATTTGGTTTTATCCAGTTGGACCGGTTTATTTTCCGATGCGTATCTCGATTTTAATCACCGAATCTCAATACTCAGCACATAACAGGAGATATCATCAAGCTGTCAGATTATGTAGAAGGTCGGGGTCTAAATGTGGGCTTCGGTGACATGTCCAAAGGAAGAACAATAGGGAAGGGAACCCTATGTGTAGGAAAGTTCAAAGTCACCGACGTAAGAAGGCCTACAGTACAATCTACTTAGTATCAGCCAGTTCTAAAACAGTTCTCGGTGAAATTTTATATATATCACTATAGAGTGAAGAACATCTTGACCAAAGAAGTTGTTCTCACATGAAGCAGGTCAAGTAAAATACATATTGCTAACTGGAAGCCTACAAGCTCCACTATTCCTTGTTTTGTTGCCAAAGGCACTGCAGATCAAAGTTGGCCCTTTTGAAATGGCACGAGATGGCTTTCAGTATTTCATTACATTCATAGATGACCATACTAGGTATGGGTTCGTGTATTTACTAAAACATAAGTCTGAAGCTTTTGATAAATTCAAGGAATTTAAAGCCCTAGTTGAAAATCAAGCAGGTAACCGTGTTAAGACTCTTCGGTCAGACCGATGAGGGGAGTACATTAGTACCGAGTTTGATGAGTTCTTAAAAGAACTAGGAATAGTGTCACAATTCACTCCTCCAGCTACTCCACAATTAAATGGTGTATCAGAAAGAAGGAACCGAACCTTGTTGGACATGGTTCGCTTTATGCTTAACTACACTGATCTACCAATTTATCTGTGGGGCCACGCGCTCCTTACTGCCACGCATATCTTGAACTAATGTCCTTCCAAATCCATTCCTAAGACTCCACATGAGATGTGGAGAGGTAGGAAACCAAGTCTTAATCACATTAGGATTTGGGGATGTCCTGCTTATGTCAAGAAGACTAAAGTAGAGAAATTGGAAGCTAGGTATGTGAAAGGTCGTTTCATAGGTTATCCAGGGGATTCCATGGAATATTTATTCTATATGGTCAAGAGAATGATACTTCTACATATGACCAAGTGATGGTATATGTTGACTCCGCCAAGTGGCAAGAAGCTATGGAAGCTGAGATAGACTCAATGCATGCTAATTAGGTATGGACTTCAGTAGATAGTCCTAAAGGCATAGTGCCCATTTGAAACAAATGGATTTATAAAAGAAAGACTGATGGAGATGGCAATGTTGATACCTATAAGGCCAGACTTGTGGCAAAGGGTTATTCCCAAAGAGAAGGAATCGATTACTTCGAGACCTTATCGCCTGTAGCTATGATTAAGTCTATTTGCATGATGTTTGCCATAGCAGTCCACTTAGATTATGAAATATGGCAAATGGATATGAAAACAGCATTCCTAAATGGATTCCTCGAGGAGGAGATTTACATGGAACAGCCTAAGGGATTCATATCTCAAATCAATATTCATAAAGTACGCAAACTTCAGCGTGCCATTTATGGACTGAATGCAAGCTTCACGAAGTTGGAATCTTCATTTTAATGAGACAGTCAAAGAGTTTGATTTTGTCCATAACAAAGAAGAGCCCTGTATTTACAAGAAGGTTAGTGGGAGCAAAATTGCATTCTTAATACTATATGTAGATGACATTCTACTTATAGGAAACAACGTAGGAATGCTCAGTTCTGTGAAAGCTTGGCTTTCTAAAGAGTTCTCAATGAAAGACTTGGGAGAAACTACCTATATTCTGGGTATTCGACTCTACCGGGATAGAGCGAAAAGAATATTAGGTCTTTCCCAAGCCCTCTATATAGAAAAGATCCTGAAGCGATTTAAGATGAAAGATTCTAAAAGAGGGTTTCTACCTATGCAACATGGCGCAAAATTTTCCTTAGAGATGTGTCCTCAAAGTGAGAAAGACAGAAAGGAAATGAGCAAGGTACCCTATGCTTCGGCAGTAGGTAGCCTCATGTACGCTATGATTTATACTAAACCGGACATTGTTTATGCTGTGAGTGTAGTAAGTCGGTTTTAGTCAAATACAGGGCAGGAATATTGGACTGATGTGAAGAACATTCTTCAGTACCTAAGTAGGACTAAAGACTTGATTCTCACATACGGCGGTGGAGAACTTAGAGTGATGGGATATACAGACTCAGATTTTTTGGGGGACATGGATGCTCAGATGTCCACATCAGGGTATATCTTTACTCTGAATGGTGGGGCAGTTTCTTGGAGAAGTGCCGAGCAAAGTTCAACTACTATCTCTACATGTCAAGGCGAATATCAGGCAGCCACGGAGGCTGTTAAAGAAGCTTTTTGGATTAAGAAGTTCACCGAGGAACTTCAAGTGGTTTTTAACGCAGAGAAGCCCGTGATGCTGTTTTGTGATAACTAAGGAGCTGTTGCACAGGCTAAGGAGCCTAGGGCTCACCACAACACTAAACATATTGCGAGAAAATATCATTTTGTTAGAGAAATGATTCAGGAAGGGAATATTATACGGCAGAGAGTAGACACAGCAAATAACGTTGCTGATCCGCTTACCAAGCCACTATCTCAGAAGGTCTTAGAGAGACATCTGGAGAGTATGGGTATTAGATACCATAGTGTGTGGCATTGAGTGCAAGTGGGATATTGTTAGGAATATGCCCTCGAATGCCACTCATAGGATGATAGCGTGAGAGCATTTGTATTGTAATTATAAATTTAATAAGGCAATTATTATTTCTATATTATTGTACATCACTGGCATTGTGATTTGGTATATAGAATAATAGTCCTTGCATTTGAGAGGAAACATTCCGCTCCTTATGGAGATAGGGAGATAGGCACTGGAAGTGTTTAGGGCTCGAATGCTTAACTGGTTCGTAAGTCGATAAAACTTAACTGGGCAATAAGTTTAGACAAGACTTGTATAACGTGTATTTTGACATGTAAAGTGCCGGTGTTCACTAAGGGTTAGTGGGAGTATACGTTATAGGTATGCTAATGGGATAAGTGTACTCGAACACGACTCATCTTGATTCAGTTACATGGATATCACTCAGGGATTGTCAATGACTGAATCAAAAGGTTGTGATAGGTATACGTGGACCTTTGACTTGAGGTTTCAGTAGGATATGTGCTTGTGACATTAAGTTAGTCATTAGAGTAGTTCGATCCAATTGCCGGTTGGTGGGGTCAACCTCGAAATGCAATTTAGTGGGCAAGTAGCAGTCTCTACTGAATACCAAGATAGGATTCTTTCTCCTATTAGTGAGCAGGTAAATGTCATATGCAATTAATGGCAAATGAAATCATAAGTCTTTGACCAAATCAGTTAGAGCTAGCTGTATTTGATACCCAAGAGCTCGGTGATCTCGATTTGCAATAACAAAATGCATAGAGTCAAGTTACAATAGGGTTTGACTTTACCGTGACCCTAATACTTGACCGGGACATATGATTGAAGGGTTTATACGTATACGATATTCACGATATAATAGTTTTGGAATGATCCTATCATTCGTTCTCAGTTAGGTGACGGTGTGGGCCACGAGACTGGTTAAGTGGTGCTAACACTCATTGGATCCTCCCAATGCTAACAAAGCGGAACCTATAGAGTCGCGGCACAGGAATTGACGACGGGTTATATTTAGCTTATTCACTCTTGGTTAATATTGGACATTGGATGTCTAATTTAGTTTATTTGATAAATTAAATCGGTCTTGTGAATTAAATAAATTACTGGGTAATTATTTATTCATATTATTTCTTAGAGAAATTATTTTTAATTTAATTAATTAATTAATTGTATTAATATTGAAACGTACCAAGGTTTATCTATCGGATTAGATATACGATGGTTCGTTTCATGGATCGAAACGGACCAACCACTTTTTCTCCTCCCTTGTCCGCCTCCCACTCACCTCACATGGTGTATTATCATCAATTTTAACTTGATGATTTATTTATTTATGATGTGGGGACTTTAATTATACATGGTGTATAATTGATATTAATTGATTCTCGGCATGATGTGTGGTGTGATGTGTTTTTATATTATAAAACAACACCATCTTCATTCTACCATGGAAGACTTGGACGTGAGTAACAAAGGCAAAGAAGAGAAAATTTTTCCTTTTCTTAAACTTAGAGTTTAAGTATTTTGTTGAGAGAAAATAATTTCTATAAAATACTTAGAGTATTTGTAAAATCATAAGTAAGCAAATTTTATCAACTTTTAGCCATATACTCAGAGTATAAGTTGATAGAAATATTTTCGGTCATCTTCCGACGCGTGATACGTAGAGGCACGATGCTTTCGGTGCTCGGGAATCTCCAAAAGATCGTTCGATTGGATTCGTGTTGTACTCGGAATCAAGAAGATATTATCAAAGTTCTATGAGGGTATGATCTCTTAATTTTATCTTCGTTTATTCGATGCTTGATCGATCTGTTTTGGGGTTTGGTTTTATCCGGTTGGACCGGTTTCTTTTCCGATGCATATCTCGATTTTAATCACCGAATCTCAATACTCGGCACATAACAGGAGATATCATCAAGCTGTCAGATTATGTAGAAGGTCGCGGTCCGAAGGTGCGTTTCGGTGACAAGTCCAAAGGAAGAACAATAGGGAAGGGAACCCTACTTGTAGGAAAGTTCAAAGTCACCAACGTAGCATATGTTGAAGGCCTACAGTACAATCTACTTAGTACCAGCCAGTTCTGTGACAAACCATTCTCGATGAAATTCTATATAAATCACTATAGAGTGAAGAACATCTTGACCAAAGAAGTTGATCTCACAAGAAGCAGGTCAGGTAGAATACTTAATGCTGACTGGAAGCCTACACGCTCCACTATTCCTTGTTTTGTTGCCAAAGGCATTGCAGATCAAAGCTGACTATGGCACAAGAGGATGTCTTACATCAACTTCAAAACAATCAACAAACTCGCCAGACATGGAATGGTTAGAGGTTTGCCCGATGTGTCGTTCCATAAAGACAGCGTCTGCGGACCCTGTCACAAAGGCAAACAAGTCAAAACCACCCTGAAAAGCAAATCATACCAGTCCACTCACAGAGTTCTGGAAATGCTACACGTGGATCTCTACAGCCCTGTAGACCCTATAAGTTTGGGAGGTAAGAAATATTCTCTCGTTATTATTGATGATTACTCCAGGTATGCTTGGACAATATTTCTAAGCAAGAAGAAAGAAACCACAACAAAGTTGCCAGAACACCTGAGAAAGCTTCAGAATGAGAAAGGGTTGAGTATCATGTCTATTCATTCCGACAAAGGTACTGTTTGGACAATGGAATACAGCATGAATACTCAGCAGCCCAGACTCCTCAACAAAATGGTGTTGCCGAGCGAAAGAATAGGATGCTCAAGGAAGCCACAAGAACCATGATCGCCGCAAGCAAGTTGTCGCAGTGGTTCTTGGGCAAAGCAATAAATACAGCATGCTATTCACAAAATCGCTGTATTATCAACAAGCATCACAATAAAAACAGCCTATGTGGTATGGAATGATAAAACTCCATTAGTTTCATATTTTCACATCTTTGGATGCCGATGTTATGTTCTGAATAATGGGAAAGATCAACTCAAGACTTTTGACGAGAAATTGGATGAAGGGATATTTGTAGGATATTCCTCTACCAGCAAGGCTTTTTCAGAATCTTTAACAAAAGGAAGCTGACAATCGAGGAATCTGTCTATGTAGTATTCGATGAACCTCATTTCATCCCTACAGAAGTCGAAGACTTAACCCAGAATATCCGAACACTTTCCATTAATGACACTAAAACTCCAATAGAACCTATCGTAGACTTAGAGATCAATACCGCACCTATAAGATCAGAAGTAGTCGAATCCGATGCTGTACAAACTGAAGCTGAAACTACAGCACCTCAAGATACAGTACGGGATGCCGAACTAGAACCTGACAGGAGATGGTTGAAATATCACCCGCAGGAATTAATTATAGGTGATATTGATGCTGGTGTATCTACCCGAAGGAGAATACAGAATTACACAAGGAACTGTACTATGTGCGCGAGAAGAATCTGAATCTGAAAAATCTCCATTTCCTGCATGGAAATATCAAGTTGAACTTAGGAGACTAGCCATGTGCACTCTAGTTGTATTCTTATCTCAATCCGAACCTGCACGAAGCTTTGAATAATTCTCACTGGATCACTTCTATAGAAAAAAAGCTTAATGGTTTCGAAAGAAACAATGTATGGTATCTACTATCCAGGCCAGAACATCAAGCTATAGTTGGAACCAAATGGGTATTTAGAAACAAGAAGGATGAGAATGGACTTGTTATCAAGAACAAATCCCATCTAGTCGTGAAAGGCTACAGACAGGAAGAAGGCATAGACTACGATGAGACATTTTCCCCTATAGCCAGACTAGAAGCCATCAGGATATTCCTAGCTTTTGCCACCCATAATAGCTTTATAGTATATCAAATAGACGTTAAGAGCGCATTCCTGAATGGAGACCTCACCTAAGAAGTCTATGTTTAACAACCACCAGGGTTTGTTAACACAGAAGGCGGAGACCTTGTATACAGACTACAGAAAGCTCTATATGGACTTAAGCAAGCACCTAGAGCATGGTACGAAACCTTGTCCCTGTACCTTACCAATAATGTATTTGAGAAAGGCATTGTGGACAAAACCCTATTTAAGATACAAGAAGTAGATGACCTGTTAATGGTACAAATATATGTCGATAATATTATATTTGGTTGTACTAACCTTGCTTTATGTCAAATGTTCTCTCATGTCATGCAAAATAAATTTGAAATGAGTATGATGGGGGAACTTAGTTATTTTCTAGGATTGCAGGTGAAGCAATTGCCTGCAGGAAGTCAGAGGAGTCAACTCACCTGATGCAGACCAGTCAACGGTCAACCAGATAAGTTTTCTAACCTTAACCGACTTCTGAATACTTTATTATTATCTGCTATGTGTATAATAATTTCATATTATTTTTTGGTTAACAAGTGGCGTAATACTATATGCTTTAAAATACACGTGGCAATCATAGGTTAAATCAACCTCCACTGTGACCAATTAAAATCCAACCGTCCAATTTAAAATCAAAACCTGGACCACCGATTTAAATTTGAAATTTTAAAAAAAGGAATCTCAAAAGGCGGTCCACTGATTTAAAATAAAATATTATTTAATTCCAACGTCGTTTCACCTTCTTTTTAAGGACGGAAAAATATTTCACTTTACCTTTACGCTTACCAGTCTTTCAAACCCTAAATTTACAGAGCAAAAACCCTTTGAACTCCAAATACACTGAAAATCTCTTATTTGCAGAAATGGAATCTTATTTTGAAGGCGTTAACATGCAGGCGGTCAAAGACCAGATCATCTTTTCTCTGGTCGTTGATTTCGAAGGTCTATTGGAATCAAATCTGGATAACAACGACGTACTCTTCCTTATCCAGTCGATGAAGAAAAATGGGATCTACCCATTTCTGGATATCAGTCCCTAACACCTATTCAAGGAGGACGTCATCGCTTTCTACCGTGAAGCTCATGTGATTGAAGAAGGAATCAGGAGCACTGTCGGCGGAATTCAAGTTGACATATCGACAGAATCGATTCGGAAAGTTTTTGGTATGAAGCATCGTGGCATAGCAGTCGAAGACCTCAAGCAGACAGCAGCCGACACTTGGCTAAAGATTAAGGCGATCGACCAACCGACGAAGCTAAAACTCACTTCCAAAAGGAGCGAGATTAAAAAGGAGTATCGGTATGTGTTGGACATCACCAACAAAATTATTATGGGTATGGCCGGCAGTTACGACCAACTGTCGTCGGCCAAATTCACAGTGCTGGGAGCACTCATTCAGGACGAGCCGATTGATTGGGCTGACTACATCTTTAGGCAGTTTGTTCGCGAGGTCAACAAAGCCGAATGGCTTGTTGATGAGAAGAAATTCAGATCCAAGCTGGCGTTTGGAACGCAGCGAAGTTGGATCCTTGAGAAGATGGGTGTGGCGAAGGGAAGTACTGACCCCTTCCACATCAACAAGAGACTTGGTCACCTAGACCAAGAGACGTTGAGGAAGTTGGGAGGCAACAGAAGAGCAGCTCGGATGCTAAAACAATTGTCTGATTCACAGCCCTACAAATATCCTTCATCAGACGAGTCGGACCAACCTGCAGACGACAACCCTCCTGCAGTCAAGTCAGACTCGGAGTCAGACGACACGCCGATTGCTGTTCAGTTCAAAAGACGAGGACCAGCCCCTGGTGAGCCATCCATCATGCATTCATCACCAGAACCTTCGCCAAAAAGGCCCAGGCGACTGCAGTTCAGCCAGGAGGAGCAGCCAGAACATTATACCAGTCCTGCAGCCAGGTCGCCTACCCACCTGGAAGACCAGCCTGCTCCGGGCAGCCTGGAAACTCAGATCGTCCCTGTCCTCACTCCAGCATTCATTTCAGAAGAGGAAGAAGCAGGTTTAATTATCTCCATCCCTGAAGCAAACTACACCTTTAACCTGCTGGACAACAATCTTTTCAACTTGTCCATAGAGCAATTACAGTTAGTTAAACCACAAGCTCTAAAACACTCTTTTGTTAATATTTTTGAAGAGTGGAAATTTTTTAAATCACTGTCATTTGATAAACTTCAAACCTATATTGAAACCAGTGGTTGGGAATTTCCCCAAGCCACAAAGGATGTGCTGATACACTTTTGCAAAGTATCCGACACAGTTTTGATCCTCCAGTAGAATTGGTTCATGTCAAATTTCAAAACCAACATGGACCAATTCATCCATTCTATAATGTACAGTATCTTTGATAGATCTTTTGGGAAAGAAGATGAGGAGGAAGAAGAAAAAGAAATAAGGATTGAAGAAGTGAATGGAGAAGAAGAAGAGGAGGTCATTGTTATAGATGACGAAGAAGAGGAGCAGGAAGAAAGAAAAGAAGAAGAAAATATTTTAGTTTAAAAACAAACAGAAGTTGAAAAAATAGAGGAATTAGTAGATGAAGAAAAAGAAGAAGGGGAAGAGGTAGATCAGGAGGATGATGAAGGAAAGGAGGATGATGAGAATGATGGAAAAGATGATGGGAATGATGGAGAAAATGATAAAAATGATAAGAATGATGATGATGATGATGATGATGATGATGATGATGATAAGGATGAGGGAGGAGAACAACTGGCTGAAAAAGAAAAAGAGAATATTGATGTAGAAGAAAAAGAGGAAGAACAAGAGAAAGAATTAGAAAAGGAAGAAGAAGAGAAAGAAAATGAGCCGGAGAAAGAGCCAGAATTAGAGATTGCAGATAAGGCTGGGGCGCCTGCCCGGTATACCAGCCTGGACGCAGAGTTGGCTGAGGACTCCAGATCAGGGACACCTGAAAAGGCCCCATTTGGAGTGCCAGCTGCAGATAGGAGCCTGCAGTCTAGTGGATCATTCGCAGAAGGCTCAGGCGAGCACTCTCCACCATCGCAGATCTCACCTGCGATGACCGAGCTGATAAGGCAAATAGTAAAGGATACTATTGGAGAGTTGCTTGCATCTCACGTCACCCCTGATCTCCAATCCATAAATGCGAAGATTGATACCTTGCTGTAGCGGGAAGTCCCTCAACCTCCTCCTCCTACAAATAACAGAATGCCTTTTGGCATGTCTGACTGGATGCACAGAATGGAGCAGCAGTTGACCACTTTGGTTGATGCTGGCAAAAAGAGGGAAGAAAGGATACAGGGGGAAGGCAGCATTCAAGGAGAAAATAAGGGTGGAGCTTAGAACTAAGAAGAGGCAGGATGTCTAGTTGATCACTGCTGGGACATCCTCAGCTAAAAGGAAGGGAGAAGCTTCAGAACCAGAAGAACAGGCTGATAATCAGCCTGCAGGCAAGAAGAGGAGGACAGAGGAGGATTTGAGCCTACTCTAGAGTGGGAAGGCAAGGAGTTGTGGTACGTTAAAGAATTTATACCATACGAAGCTCTACCCATGTGGGGATCTGCAAAGAAAAAATTCATCAGAGACTATTATATCTGGGAAATACTCCAGGATAATAATTGCTCCCCACAGCAGATCTTCATCAACTTCATGGAAGAAGCTCATCCACAACTCTGGACCATACTGCTAAAACATGCTGAGGCACACAATGCATATCCCATGATCCCTCCGTTCAGGGCCAAAGAACCTCCCACCTTGGAGAAAGGAAATGCTTTGAATGAACTTGCACTCCAGAGAAAAATCAAGAAGCTGTGTGTTGAGAATAAGTTTTCATCTCAAGAAGAGCAAGATTTTGCAGCTCTTGTCGTAAGGAGAAAGTATGGTCTTGCCCCTGTCAAGACAAGACCAATCGGAGCTAAACCTTTCAGGCCTGCCAAGCAGCCTATCCGAAGAGGCAAAGGCAGATGGCTTTTATTTATTTCTGTACTTGTAAAATTTTCTTGTAAATTTAAGACATGTATTTGTAATCAATTCAGAAAATTTTATAACAGTCTCTTGAATGACAATTTCCAGTTGTCTCAATACTAGACTGATTTTAGTTTGTGTCTTGCACTCAAGTGCAGATTTGTTTATTTGAAAATTTCCTTAAGTTTTGCCATCATCAAAATAGGGGGAATTTGTTAGGAATACTTGTTAGATTTTGATGATGTCATTAATATAAATTCAAATACTTATTACTTGGCAAAAATGTAAGGAAGAACCAAATGAGTATCTTCTATAGGCCAAATTATGTTAAGTGTAAAATTTGGCAAAATGTAAAGAAGAACCAAATGAGTATCTTCTATAGGCCAAAATAAGTTAGGCTAAAAATCGGCTAAGTACTAAAGATCAGTTGAGTTCGTCAGAGAGGTACAGCCGAGTAAAGTCAGAGAAGTTCTGGTCAACAAAAAATCATCAGAGATGTTTGACCAGACTGCAGTCAAGTAACCTCAGACAGGTCATCTGATCAGGTGAGTCCCAAACAGTCACCATTAGAGAGGTCCAGACTGCAGAGAAGTTAACTTACATCAGCCTACCTGAGATCAGCCAAGTACTCCAAGTCCACGTCTAGAGGTGTTCACGGTTCCGGTTCGAACCGCCGAACCGCCGGTTTTGAACCGTTGACCGCGGTTCGGTTAACCGCTGACATGATTCGGTTCAAAACCGAACCGTGAACTGCGTTTTAGGCGGTTGGTTCGGTTCGTCAAAATAATGACGAACCGAACTGCCATTCAACCACGGTTCAACCGTGCGGTTTCAAAAAAAAAAATTCAAAAATTCAAAAATGTGGCGTTGTGAACCGGTTCAAGCCGAACGCGTTCAACCGAACCGCGGTTCAACGGTCACATTTTCAAATTTTTTTTTTAAATTTTTACACCTATAAATACCCCCTCACATCCTTCATTTTACTCACACCAACTATCAACTTTCTCTCTAATTTCTATTATCTCAACTATCAAGTATACACTTTTAATTCGAAAAAATGTCAAGTGGTCAATTCAATCGGGAAAGGGAAAGGCTATCACCGGCATTCCTCGACGTGGAAGAGGCGGTGCTAGTGGTAGTACTCCTCCTCCTACTCATACTCCGAGTTCTCATTCTATACCAAGTCCGAATTTTGGAGATTATGTTCCCGATGAATTAGCAGGAACAAATCAACGAAATGTTTGAAGCCTCAAAATCGATTCATGAAGATGATGAGCTAGAGCAACCAACAAAACCAAAACAAAGGAAACCATCCGAGTGAAATCTCCATTATTTGCGATCCATTATACAAAAATGGACGACGTTGCATCCGGTCCGGTCATTTCTTGGCCAAGTGCAACTATTGCGATAAAGTGTACAAGTTTAAAAAGGAGGAGGTTACGGGACACTCAATGGCCATATACAAAGACAACATCCCGACAAAGTTGGCATCGAGTCTAATCAAACCCAACTTGAGGCACGGCGACGTCGTCTAATGCCCCCAATCAAGGTAATAGTACTTTATTTAAATTTAATCCAATTACCGCTAGAAAAGAATTAGCTAAGTTTGTTTGTGGTAAATCTCTTCCTTTTAACTTTGCGGCGACCAAATGTATGAAAATTTCACTCAACTAAGTTTTAATCCCGCTAGTAAAAATTTCACGCTCCACCGTAACTCGTGATATTCGAAAAACTACTAGCGAGGCAAAATTAATTTTAGCAAATATGTTTTTAAACTTAGATCATAAAGTTTGTATTTGTTAGATGCTTGGAGTGATCATTGGGAAGCAAATTCATATATGGGAATTACTTGTATTTGGATTGATGATTCTTGGACTATACAAAAACGTTTAATTGGTTTTAGAGTTTAATATCCCACATACCGCTCAAAATATTTCGCATAAAATTCATACAATTTTATCTCGAATATAATTTAGTACAAAAATTTTTCAATTTCTTTTGATAATGCTAGCTCCAATCTGACTAGTTTAGAATCACTTATTGCAATATGTGAGCCATCTCTTGGTGGTAAATTTTTCATGTTAGGTGTATTTGTCATGTTCTTAATTTATGTGTTCAAGATGGTTTAACTGTTTTACAAGAAGCATATGCTCCTATTCGTGAAGCAATAATGTATTTAATTAGACATTCGGCTCTAGGTAAAAATGGAAAAGATATTGCATAAAAATAATATGCATCCAAAAATTTTCAAAAGATGTGCCAAATCGTTGGAATTCTACTTACAATTTGTTAAATGATAGTTATGAATATCGTATTGCATTATGCAATTTTTATAACGAAGAACAAGTACTGTTTGCTTATTGCCATCTCAATGGGATAAGTGCTCTAGTTTAATGGCACTTTTAAAAATCTTTAAAGAGGCAAATTGAATCTTTGTCCGTGTTTATTATCCTACTTCTACACTTGTTGTTGAACATTGTGTTAAAATTGTACTTGTATTCAAGTCTTTAATTAAAGTTCGAGTTATTTAATTGTATAAAAGAAATGAGAGACAAATGGATTAAATATTTCGCCTACATTCCTCCGGTTTTTAGTTGCTAAACTTTTAGATCCTCAAGTTAGAGAGGAAGGTTTGCTAAAATTACTTTCACTTTACTATAATGCTTTATTTCCTAATCCTATTGCTAATTTTAGTCCTCCAAATCCTAGCGAGTTAGTACAAAATGCAAAAAATTTATTATCTACTCTTTATCGTGAATATGCATGTAGTTATAGTGGTAGTCTTGATCTTGGTACGAGTTCTTCTTCTCCTGTTCACATTCCTTCTAGTAGTAGTACATCTTCTTTTGGTTTTGCTATTCCGGATCTTAGTGAATGGAATGCCTATCAAGAAGATTTATCCCGAAAACGAACAAGGTACCAAAGTAATGCTTATCAAGAACTTGAAAATTATTTAACTACTTGTGAATTGGGAGCTTTAGAACGTGGTTCGGATGGTAATAACAATCTTCTTAAGTGGTGGGCAAAAGGTCTACAATATTTCTGTAGTTGCCACGATTGCGAAGGAAATACTAGCTGCCCCGCCTCAGCGGTTTACATTGAACAAGCCTTGATGTAGGAGGATACATTACGGATGAACGACGATCTCGATTGACGCCTCAAAATCTTGAAGCCCAAGCATTATTGAATGATTGGGTGAAAGCCGAGTTACGCCAACAAGAACCAAACTATAATGAACAAGAAGACGGTGATACATATGATCTAGGATCTAGCAATGATTCGGTTGACTTGGGTGATTGAACCATCTCCTCTCCGCCTCCACCTCCGCTACCTAAGGTAAGTATAAGGTAAGTGAACTACGAGGACTTTGATTCCTAAGGTAAGGGGATACGTAGGCAACTTAATCCAAATATTTAAAGTTGAAATTCTTAATTTTAACTTTGAATATTTGAATTAAGCTCAAGTCCATTTTATTTTTTTTCCTTCCCCCCCAACAAATTTAAAAATGAACTACGAGGACTTTGATTTTGATTCCTAAACTCTAAAGTTACGGATATCAAATACGTAGGCGCTTAATTCAAATATTTAAAATTACAAAATTCAAGTTTAGACTTTAATATCGAATTAAGCTCAAGTCCAATTTTTACCCCATTTTTTCAAATTAAAATTTAAAAATTAAAAAAAAAAACCGCCGAACCGCGGTTGGTTCCGGTCGAACCGGCGGTTCCGCAGTTCAAAATCAGAACCGTGAACCGCTATAAGGCGGTTCGGTTCCGGTTCCGATTTTTGGCAAACCGGAACCGGCGGTTCATGAACCGGCGGTTCAAAAAACCGGCGGTTTTGAACCGCCGAACACCTCTATCCACGTCAGCATGCGTTGAAAAATCAAATATTACGGAAAGCCGCATGCAACGTGAAGAGACAAATTGGAGAGATTCCCGCAAGGATATGAATTTAATAATTCATCCAGGCCTACCTCTGAAGACTTTAATCTTATTATATTCAAAAGATTCGGCGCCTCACATGCAAAGTCTTCACAACGGTCGAAAGATGGATTAAATTATGGGAATCCAGCCTTGCAACATTCAGAAAGATAACAATGAAGTCTACCTCTCCAACGGACGGATTTGTTGAAAAGATTTGCAACGGCTATGAAGGAATTGCTCAGAGATCGTGACCTATATATATCCGAAGATTTGAAGCTGAGCAAACACATACAACAATTAATACCGATGCAATCATATTCTCAAGCGATCAAAGCATTCAAGCAATCTATAGCATCGTGAAAAGAGTGGTTCTCAAAAGTTCATAATTGAAGAAGCTCTTAGTTGGAGAAGACAAAAACTCATGTCTTTAATCCTGAGTTCGGGGTACTTCACTGGTTGAAGTTCGAGACTGTAAAGGAATCCAAGGATCGCGAATCAAGAGGTGCAAGGCAGTCAAGTGTGTTGCAACGGCAAGGATTTCCACTGGTTGGAAGCTGTTGTAATTTGGTTGAATCACTGTAATCTTTATCACTTGTTGACAATTATAGTGAATTCATCTCCAACTGGTTTGGAGAAAAGTGGATTAGTAGAGGATTACCCCACCTCTGAGACCACTATAATTGCCTGCGTATTTTACTGTTTTACAGCATCATACTTTAACTGCTGCATTCATTATTAAGTGTTTCATTAGTTGTTTTGTATTCGTCATCAGTTGATTTCCGCACGTATTAAGAACAAACGACTCCAAGTCATTTGTTTATCTATCAGCAAAAGAAACTTACTCTTTGAGAAAAAGAGTTTAAGAGTTTCAATAAGTCTATTCACCTCCCCCTCTAGACTTATTCCTGGACGACTTATGACCTATATATCCTAGGCATCCTCTTCTCCGGTGAACAGCCTCCAGTAGGCCTCAGCAATTCCGCTGACTCAAAAGTCTCGAGGTCTTCCATTCTCAGGCCATCAGAAGGTAGCCTGAAAAGATTTTCTAGCAACTCTCTGTTCAAAGTGACCTGAATCCCTTGAACATTAACAGAGATTTCAGACATGTCACCTCCTTTCTTCTTAGACGCGTACACAATAGATGCGTCCAGGTAGAACTCTTCCACAATTTGTTAATCATACACCTCAGCATGACGACTTGCAAGGCAGTACATCCCTTGTTGTTTCACACGGAAAATGACCATTTCCATTCCAGCAAAGTCTTCACCTTCCAGAGTGATTCTTTCCATGATAACTGACCTGGCGAAGATACGCCCGTCGATGTTTGTCTCCTTTTTCTTCATGGACAGAGAGGAAGTCTGGGAAGTCGACAGTTTTGTAGAGAAAGATTTGAAGAAAACTTAAAATAAACCCAGAGATGCAGAAAGTACAAAGAAGAATGTAGGCTGTTTTTGCTTGAGACTCGTTTAAAATGCAGAAAGCGTAAAGAGTCTAAGGGAGCAAGATACAGTCCTTTTATAGTGTGCAGGGAGGATTAGGGTTTCATACAGTAAACAGTCAGATTTAATAGATGGGAACCATCTTTTAAAATTAACGTATAGGATGGATTCAGAGTAACTGGTATGTCTTATCCATATGTTTTTGAAATGATAATCGGTCCCACTTCTGACAGTTTGTCTCCCTTATTGCACAAAACAGTGGTTTTGAAATTATTAAAAATCACATTATTTGAGGTATTGAAGTCCAGATGTTTTTAAGGCATTTAAAATATAAAACGTTTGAACTATAAACAGCGCACGTAGACTTAAAATTTTTTTTTGTACGAACAGAATAGTGATAAATATTAATTTATATCCTCTAGTGTATGTGCTGTATCCGCAAAAATGCAGTGTTCCCCCTTAAAAGGTACATACAAGATTCAATTCTTACACCAATATCTGGAGTAATACTGTATTCATGGGTCGTACTATATTCCCCCTTATTTAATGCACACGTCAGCTGTAGGAAGGTTCCATGCCTTCTTTGTCCTACAGTACTGTCTGACTGATTCTAAGTGTACAGTTAATTAATATGGATACTGTATTCTTGGGTCTTACAGTATTCCCCCTCAATTGATGAGTAAAAGCATAAAAACTTACAGGGAGTCAGGCTGTAGCATTCCCAATTCTTGACGAAGCATGCAGAATCTGGTTGTGCTGAGAGGTTTTGTAAAGATGTCGGACAACTGAATATCTGTATGAATCTTTTCGATCCGAACATCCTTATTCTCAACGTGATTCCTGATAAAGTGATGTTTCATTTCAATATGCTTAGTTCATAAGTGCAATAAAGGATTGTGCGTTACTGAAATTGCACTCGTGTTATCGCACATGATTGGCGTCTCTCTGGCACTAATTCCATAATCTTGTAACTGCTGTTGCATCCAGAGAATCTGCATACAACAACTTCCAGCGGCATAATATTCCGACTCAGCGGTAGAAAGCGAGTTGGCCAATTGTTTCTTACTGAACCATGACGTCTTGGTCAAAGAAAATGTCAATTACTGCTTGTAATCTTCCTATCCAACTTATAACCTCCGAGATCCGAGTTGCTGTAGCCAACCAAATTGAATCCTCCTTCCTTAGGATTCCACAATCCTACATCAACTGTTCCTTTTACGTACTTAAGGATTCGTTTGGCTGTCGTGAAGTGTGACTCTTTAAGTGCTACTTGATACCGAGCACACACTCATATCGGGCCTGCTAGCCGTTAGGTACAGGAGTGATTGATTAACCGGCTTTCCTGCTTCGTCAGCACAAATTTGCACGGAAGTGTTCATGGGAGTTGACGAGGATTTAGAGTTGTTCATCCCAAACTTGTTGAGTAGCTCCTTCATGTACTTCTCCTGGTTGAGATCTTGATCAGCTAGGTTCCTTTGTCCGTCCTTCGTCCTTTTTGTCTGCATCAGCTAGGATCTGATTCCTTTGATCAGCTAAGTCCGTTCTTCCTCTGATCTGCTTCAGCTAGCTTTTTCTTCTGTACTAGATTCCTAATCTAGTAGACCAAGTTCTCTGCTTAGCTCCAAAAACCTTTCTTCTGGCGAAGGTTTGGTAAAGATATCAGTAATTTGATAGTCTGTGCTGACTCTTTCAATTCTGACTCTCTTGTTAAGCACATGATCTCTAATGAAGTGGTGCTTAACATCAATGTGCTTGGTCCTCGAATGCAAAACCGGATTGTTGGTTATTGCAATAGCACTATTGTTGTCACACCAGATAGGGACTTCATTGGCAATGATATTATAATCCCTCAGCTGTTGTCTGATCCATAAGATCTGGGCACAACAACTACCTGCAGCTAGGTATTCTGACTCTGTGGTGGAGATAGAGTTAGAAACCTGCTTCTTGCTAAACCAGGATATCAGTCTGGTTCCTAGGAATTGGCACGTTCCACTAGTGCTTCTCCTATTAATTTTGCATCCTGCGAAATCTGCATCTGAATATCCTGACAGCTCGAAGTTATCGTCCTTGGGATACCATAGTCCAACATTGACTGTAGACTTAAGGTATTTAATTATTCTCTTGGCTGCATCTTGATGCGACTGCTTTGGCTTGGATTGAAATTGCGCACATACTCCTACGGCATAAGATATGTCTGGTCTGCTTGCAGTGAGGTATAGCAATGATCCAATAAGTCCTCTGTAGTGGGTTGAATCTACTGATATGCCTCCCTCATCTGCATATAGGTGAGTACTTGTGCTCATAGGGATTCTTGCTGGCTTGGCTGATTCCATTCCAAATCTTTTGATTAGATCTCGGGTATACTTGGCTTGGTTGATAAAAATTCCATTTTCCATCTGCTTAACTTGTAATCCGAGAAAGAAGTTAAGCTTTCCCATCATACTCATCTCAAACTCTCCTTGCATGAGGTTAGAGAATTTCTCACATAGCTCTGGGTTGGTTGAGCCAAATATAATATCATCCACATATATCTGAACTATCAATATGTGGCCTTCGTGCTCCACTCTGAATAGGGTCTTGTCCACCTTTCCTTTACAAAAACCATTCTTCTCAAGAAACACAGACAGTGTTTCATACCATGCTCTTGGTGCTTGCTTAAGTCCATAGAGAGCCTTCAACAGCTTGTAAACTTTGTCTCCTTTGACAAAACCTGGGGGTTGCTCTACATAGACTTCTTCTTCTAGGATGCCATTTAGAAACGCACTCTTTACATCCATCTGGTAGACTTCGAAATCTTTGAATGCAGCATATGCGAGGAATAGTCTGATGGCTTCTAGTCTTGCAACTGGTGCATAGGTTTCATCAAAATCTATTCCTTCACACTGTGCATAACCTTTATCAACAAGTCTGGCTTTATTCCTAACAACAGCTCCGTCTTCGTTGCTCTTGTTTTTGTACACCCATTTGGTGCCAATAACCTTCTTGTGATCTGGTCTGTCTGTTAGTTCCCAAACTTTGTTCCTTTCCATCTGCTCCAGTTCCTCTTGCATGGCATTGATCCATGAGTAATCTTCCAAAGCTTGTTCTGTTGTCTTGGGTTCTATCTGAGACATGAAGCATGAGAACATAGCCATTCCTGCGGGTAGAGTAGACTATCTTGTCTTAACTCAATCAGTCAGCTTCCCAATGATTTGCTGGATTGGATGGTCTTTCAGCCATTTTGGAATATCATCTTCTGGTGAATTTCCTCTCTGTCTGCATCAGCCTGGATCTGGTCTCCTTGGTCTGCAACTGGATCAGCTACCGTCTTGTCATCTGCAGGTTGAGTCTGATCTGCAGATGAGTCTTTATCAGCTACAGCTGGGTCTTCATCAGCGGCAACTGGATCAGATAGGTTTGGTGTTCCTGTCTGATCTGCAGTTGGGTCTTGGCGGCTTCTGATTGCGTCTTCAGGCTGATCTGCAGGTGAGTCTACCATTCCAGTGTCATGTACAATGACTTCTTCGAGGGTTGCTGATTTGAGCTTATTCTCAATTAGCTCAACTTGCTTCCTCATAGGGAGTTTTTCCATATCTCCCTACTATCATGCTCCTGTTCTGAGTATGGCAAGCTGTGTTGTGACTTGACGAGAACCTCTTGGCGAGTCCTTCGCAATCATGGACTGTTTGCTTCCTTCGAGTTTTGTTTCTTCTTTCATCAACGCCATTACTGGGGTCTGGCCGCAGAGCTCATCTTTGGATCCCATTCGATCGCATGTAAGGTGATCGCCTTGTTGAGAAACTCACCTCCTCTATCTGATCTGATCTTGATGAATGGGAGGGATTTCTCATTCTGGATCCTTCTCAGCAGCTCAGGTAGCTTGGTCAAGTTTTCACTCTTCTTATACAAGAAGATAATCCAAGTGTACCTTGAATAATCATCCACTACTACTAGTGCATGCTTTCAGCCGCTTAGAGTCCTTGGCTTAATAGGACCAAATAGATCCATGTGGAGAAGATTTAAGATCCTTGTTGTGAGGGTTGTAGGCTGGACTGTCTTGAATGATGCTCTGGTCTGCTTACCTTTCTGACAAGCATCACAAAGAGCTTCCTTCTTGAATGCTTCCTCTGGGAGTCCTCTGACCAGCTTTTGAGAACTAATTTTGTTGATGGCTTTGAAGTTCAGGTGACATAATCTTTTGTGCCACAGCCATCCGTTCTCAGCTACTGTCTTAGATAGAAA
Organism: Orobanche coerulescens; assembly: GCA_033398695.1. Taxonomy (NCBI): domain Eukaryota; kingdom Viridiplantae; phylum Streptophyta; class Magnoliopsida; order Lamiales; family Orobanchaceae; genus Orobanche; species Orobanche coerulescens. The sequence continues at coordinate 17,968,451 of CM065814.1, read as the reverse complement.
ACAAGAGTTTGGTGTTCCTGTGTTCCAATCTATCATGTAGACATCTTTCCTTCTGAATCCTTGTAGCTTCACCTCTCCAGATAGGATATCTATCACCATACATTTCCAAATGGTGAAGACTACTAGATTCTTCTCATCGCAAAACTGGCTTATGCTTAGGAGTTTATACTTGAGCCATTTGACATAGTGAACTTTGGATATTATGATGTTTCCCCGGTGCAGCTCTCCAAATCCCTTTGTTTGTCCTCTAGATCTATATCCAAAGGTTACATTAGGACCTCTTTCTTTGGTGTATTTAGTCAGCATCTTCTTGTTGCCGGTCATGTGCCTCGAGCATCCAGAATTAGGGCTGTAAACGAACCGAGCTGTTCGCGAACAAAGCTCGGCTCGGCTCGTTAAGGGCTCGGTTCGGCTCGGTTCGTTAAGAACTCGAGCTCGAGCTCGAGCTCGAAAATCTGTGCGTTAAGAAAACGAGCTCGAGCCGAGCTTGGGCATGTGCGGCTCGAGCTCGGCTCGAGATCGACTCGAGCTCGGTTCGGCTCGAGCTCGGTTCGGCTCGTTAAGCTCGATTAATAAATATATTTTTAAATTATTTTTTATAATATTTATATATTATATTATAGATTAATAATTTTTTAAATAATTTTCATATATTAAAATATTAATTTTTATATATATATTTGAAAATATATAATTTTTAATAATTACTTTAAAATATTTATTTTAAATAATTCAAATATATTATTTAAATAATTTAAAAATATATAATTATTCGCGAACAGCTCGAGCTCGGCTCGAGCTCGACTCGGCTCGAGTTGTTCGCGAACAGCTCGTGTGCGGCTCGATTTATTAACGAGCTCGAGCTCGAACACGATTTTTGTTCGGTAAGAAAGCTCGGCTCGGCTCGGCTCGTCAGAAAAAAATTTAAAACTCGGCTCGGTTCGATCAAAGCTCGGCTCGACTCGGTTCGTTTGCAGCCCTATCCAGAATCTACAAACCATTCTTCACCTCCAAAGTTTGAATTTGTGGAGATGTGGTTGTGGTCCTTCCACCTTTTCTCTTCATCAGCTAGGTTGGCCATCAGGCACTCATACTCTTCATCATCATCAGAGAAGAATCCGCTGCTTGATTCTACACGCTCCTGATCTTCTCTGATGAGGGCCTTCCTTCTATCTTCTTTTCTTCTCACCTCCTTCTTGCTCTCGTACTTCTTAAGATCAGGACAGTCGATCAGAATGTGTCCTGTCTTATGACAGTTGTAGCACTCCACCTTCCAGCTTCCGGCTTTCTGGTTCCTTTTGGGATTCTCCTTATAATTCTTTTTGTATTTGGAGTAGTTTTTCCGGAAGTTGCTGAACCTCTGCATTATGAACGCCATTTCTTCCTCAAAATCTAATGGATTTGGAGGCTTTACATCAGATAAGCTCTTGGCGGGGGACTCGGCTGCAAAGGCTATTCCCTTCTCTACAGGCTCGGTTGAGGATGAACTTGGGAGCTCGAACTCATAAGCCTTCAGATCGGAGAACAGCTCTTGGATCTTTATCTTATTAAGATCCTTGGATTCTCTCATGGCCACTGCTTTCATGCTCCATTCAGGATTGAGAGATCTTAGAACCTTCAGCGCCATCTCCCTGTTGCCATAAGATTTGCCGAGGGAGTTGATCTCATTGATAATCTCAGTGAACCTTGTGTCCACTTGGTCTATAGATTCACCATTCTTCATTTTGAAGTTGTCAAATTTTTGAATAGCAATTGACAACTTGTTCTCTTTGATCAGCTCCGTTCCTTCACACATTAGGGCTAATGTGTCCCAGATTTCTTTTGCATTCTTGCAATTCTTGATCTTGACCATGGTGGATTTGTCAAGAGTTTGATACAGCACGTCTCTGGCCCGGTTGTCAAGGTTGGCCAGCTTTCTTTCTTCGGGAGTCAGCTCTGTCCTCTTCTTTGGGATCTTCTCTGGCTTCCCTGTTGCGATCTCCTTGGGAGTGTTGTCTTTCTCGAAGGTGTAAGGACCGTCCTCTATAATGCACCACATGTCATCATGGATCGAAGATAAGTGTACCTGCATCCTTATCTTCCAAAGATCATACTCGTCAACTGAAAACACAGGTAGTCTAGAATGCATGTGTTCCATTTTATACTGAGAGTAAAAATATATCTCTGATATAGATCTGGTTCGTGAACTAAATGAACCAACCTCTCTGATACCACTTGTAGGTCACAAGTCGTCCAGGAATAAGTCTAGAGGGGAGGTGAATAGACTTATTGAAACTCTTAAACTCTTTTTCTCAAAGAGTAAGTTTCTTCAGCTGATAGATAAACAAATGACTTGGAGTCGTTTGTTCTTAATACTTGCGGAAATCAGCTGATGACGAATACAAAACAACTAATGAAACACTTAATAATGAATGCAGCAGTTAAAGTATGATGCTATAAAACAGTAAAATACGCAGGCAATTATAGTGGTCTCAGAGGTGGGGTAATCCTCTACTAATCCACTTTTCTCCAAACTAGTTGGAGATGAATTCAATATAATTATCAACCAGTGATAAAGATTACAGTGATTCAACCAAATTACAACAGCTTCCAACCAGTGGAAATCCTTGCCGTTGAAACACACTTGACTGCCTTGCACCTCTTGATCCGCGATCCTTGGATGCCTTTACAGTCTCGAACTTCAACTAGTGAAGTACCCCGAACTCAGGATTAAAGACACGAGTTTTTGTCTTCTCCAACTAAGAGCTTCTTCAAGTATGAACTTTTGAGAACCGCTCTTTTCACGATGCTATAGATTGCTTTAGATTGCTTGAATGCTTTGATCGCTTGAGAATATGATCGCACCAGTATTAATTGTTGTAGGTGTTTGCTCAGCTTCAAATCTTCGGATATATATAAGTCACGATCTCTGAGCAATTCCTTCATAGCCGTTGCAAATATTTTCAACAAATCTGTCCGTTGGAGAGGTAGACTTCATTGTTTTCTTTCTGAACGTTGCAAGGCTGGATTCCCATAATTTAATCCATCTTTCGACCGTTGTGAAGACTTTGCATGTGAGGCGCCGAATCTTTTGAATATAATGAGATTAAAGTCTTCAGAGGTAGGCCTGGATGAATTATTCAATTCATATCCTTGCGGGAATCTCTCTAATTTGTCTCTTCACGTTGCATGTGGCTTTCCGTAACATTTGACTTTTCAACGCATGCTGACGTGGACTTGGAGTACTTGGCTGATCTCAGGTAGGCTGATGTAAGTTAACTTCTCTGCAGTCTGGACCTCTCTGATGGTGACTGTTTGGGACTCGCCTGATCAGATGACCTGTCTGAGGTTACTTGACTGCGATCACGGTCAAACATCTCACGATGATTTTTATTGACGTAACTTCTCTGACTTTACTCGGCTGTACCTCTCTGAACTCAGCTGATCTTTAGTACTTAGCCGATTTTTAGCCTAACTTATTTTGGCCTATAGAAGATACTCATTTGGTTCTTCTTTACATTTTGCCAAGTTTTACACTTAACATAATTTGGCCTATAGAAGATACTCATTTGGTTCTTCCTTACATTTTTGCCAAGTAATAAGTATTTGAATTTATATTAATGACATCATCAAAATCTAACAAGTATTCCTAACAGGATGTTCATCCGTGTTGCCACAAAAAGAACTTCTGCCTACCGTATGTCTATCTACATGACTTCTGCTGCCGGGTCGTTGGAAACCGGACAGGAGCATTCGAAATTTGCACAAACCTTCGGTTCCCGATGATGGTCGCCATCATGTCAGGCGAAAAGGTCAATTGGTGCCAGATTCTATTGAAAAGGATACAGGATGAGGCTGCCAAACCCGAGTCCGCTAAGAAATCCTTCGGCCTCATCCTCAACTACATCTTTACCAGCTGCATATTCAAGCAATCCGCACAGGCCAAGAAGATCGGCCCCGGGAAGTCCATTGGAGGGCTGACTTCCACTGTGTTCAAGAAATTGCCTTTAATTGCAAAAAGGCAGAACCCCAAATTTATGCCTCTAAAATAAAGGCCCCTAAGGCCCACATAACCTAAATGTACACGGGCCGGTCTGGGCCAAATAGTAAACGGGTCGGTCCGGACTGGTTTTTAAGCATGTCGGGCCGTGCCGGGCTGTTCTGCGACCGGCCCAGATACCACTTCTAACCTCGACTCCTTGGTCTGTGCTACAGCTCCATCGTTATCGCACAAAATCAAAACAAGCAGCTCAGCACATGGTATCACTTGAAGTTCACTCTTAAACTTCTTAATCCAAAACCCTTCCTTAAAGGCCTATGAGGCCGCTTGATACTCACCCTGACAGGTGGAATCAGTAGTCGCACTTTTCTTGGCGTTTTGCCAAGATAATGCTCCTTCATTAAGAGTAAAAATCTGGCCAGAAGTGGATATCGAGTCGTCTTTCTGTTCTTGGAAGTCTGAAACAATGAAGCCCGTCACATTCAGTTCTCCACCACCGTACATAAGAACTAGATCTATAGTCCTTCTTAAGTACTTGAGAACATTTTTTACGGTGGTCCAGTGTTCCTTTCCTGGGTTTGCCTGAGACCTACTTACCACGCTCACAGCATATGCAATATCGGGTCACGTACACAGCATACATACATAAGGCTACCCACGGTCGAAGCATATGGTATAGTACTCATTTCCTTCCGTTGTTCCTCATTTTGAGGACACATCTTCGAAGTGAGTTTTATTCCATGTCGCATCGGAAAGAACCCTCTTTTAGATTCGTCCATCTTAAACTAGTTTATGATTTTATCTATGTAGAGGGCTTGAGAAAGACCTATCATTCTCTTCGCTCTATCCCGGTAGAGCCAGATCTCAAGAATATTTGTAGCTTCTCCCAAGTCTTTCGTGGAAAACCTACTTGAAAGCCAAGCTTTCACAGAACTGAGCATTCCCACATCGTTTTCTATTAGTAGAATGTTATATAGATATAGTAATAAGAATTCGATCTTGCTCCCACTAACCATATTGTATACACGAAGTTCCTCTTTATTCTGCACGAAGTCAAACTCTTTAACAGCCTCGTGAAAATGAAGGTTCCAACTATGCGAAGCCTGCTTCAGTCCATAAATAGAACACTGAAGCTTGCACACCTTATGAATATCGACATTGGACACAAAGCCTTTAGGCTGCTCCATATAGATCTCCTCCTTGAGGAATCCAAGGAAAGTCGTCTTTACGTCCATCTGCCATATCTCATAATCATAGTAGGCATCTATAGCAAGCATCATTCGAACAGACTTGATCATATCTACATGTAAGAAGGTATCGTGGTAATCGATCCCTTCTTTTTGGGTATAACCATTTGCCACAAGCTTGGCCTTATAGGTGTCAACCTTGCCATCCACATCAGTCTTTTTCTTGAAAAGATACATTTGTTCCCAATGGACACTATGTCCTTCGGGTGGTCTACTAGAGTCCACACCTGATTGGCACGCATCGAGTCTAACTCAGCTTCCATATCTTCCCGCCATTTCACGGAGTCTACATCCACCATCGCTTGGTCATATGTCGCGGGGTCAGTCTCTTGGCTACCACTTGGAACCTCAGGGAGACCACATTCCTCCAAGAGCATAAAGCCATACCTCTCAGGTAAATGAGACACCCTACTAGACCTGCGAGGTGGTTGTACTTGTGTTTGAGAAGGTTCAGTTCCAACTTCTTGTACAGGTGTCTCTTGAGGAGTTTCATTGTATTCCTTCAAAGAAATACTTTTAGCTGCTCCACCTTCCTGAATGAACTCATCTTTCAGGAAGTGTGCTTGCAAAGCAATAATGATCTTTTGATCTCCGGGCATGTAGAATAGATAACCCATTGTCCCATATGGGAATCCAATGAAACGTCTCTTCATGGACGGTGCTTCCAACTTCTCCACCTTAGTATTCTTGACATAGGCGGGACATATCCAACTCCAAAGATGATTAAGACTTGGTTTCCTACCCTTCAACATCTCATATGGAGTTGTAGGCAGACTTAGAAGGACATTTTTTCAAGATATATGCAGCAGTAATGAGCGCGTATCCCCACAAGTAAATTGGTAAGTCGGTGTAGCTAGGCATGGAATGAACCATGTCCAACAAGGTTCTGCTCTTTCTTTTCGAGACACCATTTAACTGAGGAGTTCCTGTAGGTGTTAGTTATGATATTATCCCATATTCCTTTAGAAACTCGTCAAACTCTGTACTCATATACTCGCCACCTCGGTCCAACTGAAGTGCTTTGATAAGATTACCAGTTTGCTTTTCGAGTAGTGCCTTAAATTCCTTGAATTTCTCGAATGCCTCGGATTGTACACATAACCATACCTAGTATGATCATCCATGAACATAATAAAATACTGATATCCATTATGTTCTACTTCTAAAGCACCACACACATCGGTATGGACTAATCCAAGTTTATCACTAGTCTTTCAAAAGTCCTTGTGAAGGGGGACCTTTAAGGCAAGATTCACAAGTTGAAAATGGATCCAATCCCACTGGTCCCGTAAGTCCATCCTTTTCCATTTTTTAAACCTTGGTATGACCAAGTCTAAGATGTTATTATAAAGCTTGATTAATTTTACCCCTACCATGCTTTCTAGTCATAGTGTTCGCGATGACTTTGTTACCCAGGTTTAGATGATACAGTCCATTTGACAATGTAGCAGTGCCTACTAATTTATTTCCAAAATAAATTTTACAAGTACTATTACCAATGAAAAATGAATAGCCTTTCCGATCCATGACCGGAATAGATACAATATTTTTATGCCCCTTGGGGAAAATAAGTACATCATCTAATGTAAAAACAAAGACGGATTCCAAATAAAAAAGAAGTGATCGTATATTGGTTGTTGCGACACTATCCCGCTTCCGACAATAATTATCACTTTTCCAGCTCCAAGCTTCCTACTTTGTCCCAGATCCTAATTCATGGTACACATGTGAGAACTAGCACCTGAATCTAGTATTCAAGAAGTAGAAAATACGGCAACAGAACAATTCATTTCCAAAACTAAAAGTTCCATACTTCAAGCGCCATGAAGGATCGGATAGTCTCTTGCCCAATGGTCCAGCTCACCGTATTTGAGACATGCGTCCATCTTCATCTTCTTGTTTTAAGAACCATCTGGTCCTTGCCATTACCCTTAAAAGTCTTACCTTGTGATCTCATCTAGTTCTTGGTCACTTTCTTCTTATTCTTGGACCTCCGAGATCCAGAAAAAATCACAAGGACAGATTCATTCACCCGCGGAGTGTAACACTCCCAAGTAATTCAGAGTATATTACAACGCCGTAAGCCCCGTCTTGGGACCCACAAGGCTATTTACAAGCGGAACCATGAACTTTGACCGATAAGGTCCAATCACATTACAATGGAGGATAATAATGTTGGTACTTAAAACGATATCCAGTAAAACCGAATACAATACATCAAGAATCAAACCCATGGCAACATCGGCCAAAATCTCAAGAAAACCAAAAACATTACTCGAGTACTCATAACCATTTCAAGTAGAACAACACTGAATGGAGGAAATGCAAAGCATAACCAGTGAACAAGACACAACATCACACTTGCCCATCATCTTCATGCCGATCCGGTACGTGCCTATCCGCTCTCCTGGATCCTGAAATACATGAAAAGTATTTCCCCCATAAAGGGGTTAGCCATCGAATAACTAGTACAAGTATATCGAATATGAAACACAATACTTCTCGAAAATAAAGTAATCATCATTTCATCAACTCAAGACTAGTATTCTGGAATAACTAAATTTCATAGCATTACAATTCAATACATATGTGATTAACCGTGGAACCGCACCAAAGGCAACGGAACCCTCAGAGGCCCCGTCGGACCCTCCCAGAGTGGTTAACCCAAAATATTCGCGGAACCGCATCAAAGGCTATGGAACCCTCATAGGACCCGTCGGTCCGTCCCAGAGTGAATATATACAATCATGCCATTCATATACCTTACTTTCAAAGTCTAGAACGTACAAGCATAAACATATACTTGCCTTTGAGACCTCGAGAATCGGAAGGAAAAGAATACAAGTTCGGTAGGTCCAAGAACGTACTTCCGGCACCTAAACGATTCGTAAAGAATATGATAATTAATAATCCATATTAAAATCACACGAAGAAACTCCCGAAACCCATCTACGATTCACAAAACTACAAAGATAATCACCTAGAGGTTTGGAAACCATCTAAGCCTTCTAAAGTCCGAATAAGGTACAAAACCATCTATATAATCGTAGGGGAAACACGGGTACGGGGTAGATACATCATAATCTCAAAGATCTCAAGCTCCAAAATGGATAAATCGGACGAATCTAAGAAAATCCCCAAAAACTCCCAAAAGTAGGGTTCTAAGGAATTTACCTTGATTTGGAAGGTAGAGATGGATTAGATGTTGTGATATTTGTTATCCAACCAAAGATGATGATGGCTGATGAAAGATCGCCCCCAAATCGCCCTCAAATCGGCTTCTCGTGTTCTCCCATCGGAAATGAGTGAAATAGATGAAAAATGACGAAGAACAAGGTTGACCCTCACTTATATACTGCGCCTGATTAGCGCGCGCTAAAATTCAGGGCTAGCGTGCACTAACGGGGTCACCCAGTAGTTCAGTAGCTTCTGACCTGCGACGTTAGCATGAGCTACCACACCTTTACGTGCGCTAACTGGTATCTTGCCAAAAATTCCAATGCACTGCCAAATCCCGCTAGCATGCGCTACATCTGGGCACTAGCGCACGCTACGCAATACCTATAGCGTGCCCTAGCTCAGGCCTAGCGTGCATTAACTGTTAGTCCAGAAAACAGAAACACCCCACTGCCCCTACCAACTCAGCCCGTTAGCGTGCGCTACAGGCGATGCTAGCACGCGCTACTCAATACGAATAGCATGCGTTAGCTAGTGCCTAGTGTGCGCTAACTGCTAGTCCAGAGGGCAGAATCAGCTACTGCCTCTGCCAGGCCTGGACCATTAGTGTGCGCTAAGACTCAAATCTAGCGTTTGCTACTCAATAGAAATAGCATGTGTTGGCCATTAAGTATACAGGATACAACTTTGAAAGTGTTTTAAGCAACAAGTTGTACGATTTACAAATTAGAGTGCGTAACGGAAGTCTGTTAAAGTAAGTTGTTGTAAATACAGCAACTAGGTTTTCTCCTGTTTGCTTGGTGCGTACAGGGTATGCAATGTATACTTAAAAATAATCACAATAATGAAAACTATGAGTGCAGAAGGTAAATGACACGGTATTTAAAGTGGTTCGAGGTAAACACCTCTACATCCATTGGTCCTCCACACAGGAGTGAAAATGTTTATTATAAACACTACGTACACAACTACATGTCTATAATCAAACCTATCCTTTTATCATTCACACAAATTTATACAAAGACTGTCGCTTTCAACCGTTCACACGGATTGGTCAAAGCTAGTACTTGACTTGCTTCTTCACACATAGTTCCGAAGCTTCATCTTCAATGCAAATCCATCACACACAGTTCACGAAAAGCAAACTTTCTTCAGTCCACACAGGGCTGATGGTTTCTTCAAATGTAAAAACAAGGTTTGAACAACAGCTTGACTTTCTTGAGCTTGAGCTTGATGATGTGTTGTTCAAGGTTGAGCACTTGTATATTTCTTCTCTCAAGAAAGGCAGTATGCTTGAAGAAATATGATTGCTTTTGATATACTGTTCTTGTGATGTTCACGAGTGTATCTTAGTATATCTCAGTTTGTCTCAGTTTTCAGATCTTGATCTTATGAATATTCGTTCTTGTGTTGTTCTTATTATCTCTTGTAATCTGATCTTCAAACTTTAGGGTATATATAGCCTTTGGAAATAGTCCATTGAGAATAGATCCATTGAGCATAGAACCGTTCCGTGTTGTTTGACTTGCAAAATACAAGATCCGAATTTTGCTCCTTGTCTGAAGATCTTTGTCTGGTGGTATTTAAATACCTTATCCATTCAGTATTTAAATACTTCTTTTCAAATGGGGCTTGACTTTAGCGAATAAAGCAGATTCCGTTTCAACGGTCTTCAGTCTTGTTCGATAAGTGTTTGAATAATCTCAACACTTTACAACTTGTTTGCTGTATCCAACATGTTGCATTTATACTGTTGTAGCTGTAGGTTCCACGCTGTAGGCTGTCTTAGGGCTGTTGTATGGAAAGATGTTGCATGAATGTTTCAGGACAGCTTCCATACTTGGTGTCATTGGTTGATGAGCTTCATGCTGTATGATGGCACTTTATTCTTTTGCTGTATGTTGAGGTACTTGACATTTTGCTGTATGATTGTCTTCGGGACAGCTACTTGTTGTATATTGGCACTTTATCAAAACACGGTATAGGATTGTTTATCCCAACAATTCCCCCCTTTTGATAATTGCCAAAGCTTCTTGATGATGCCAAAACCTTTAAAACATCTTTGCTTTGAGAGGCTTTCTTCTTGATCTTCTGTCGAATGTTCTGGCCTTCAGCATTAAAATAATGTGAACTGCTCGCAGGCAAGTTCTAGAATGATAGCATCTAATAGGGAAGTGTATTACAACTTCAATTAATGATTGGCGCGCAGGCTCAATCTTACAGTATGATCTAGTTGAATACAACTTAACCTATGAACTATTCGCATACGAGTTCTTACAGCTTTATACTATACAAGTTTTACTTGTTAGATTGCAGCAGATAAATTAATTTTGTAATCACACAGTAACATAGAGTAGATCACGAGTTGTAATCTTTCAAGACAAATATAGATTTTATTGATATTGGGCAAAGATTACAAAGAAAACGGAAATAAAGATACAGAATTTTATGTTGTTTTAAATTTTGATGAAAGGGATCCTCCATGCTAACTCCTGTAGTGAGCATTTCTCCAAGGTTTTCTGTCGGGATCATTTTAAGTTCCTCTCCACCAGTGTTCCAATGAATTCTTGCCTCGATCTATATAGATCGCTCTTCCTTCAGCCGATTGGTCGAAGGCAAGAATCCAGTCATCTGGGTGAGTGATCCGATCTCCTTTCCAATGCCTTGACTTCATTGAAATCTGCAATGGGAGCATTCATTTTTCAAGCATTTTAGCAAATTCTTCACCATCCTCTGCCAATGTTCGGCATTTGTTGAAGATGGCGGACTCCCTGATGAGCTTGACAAAATACCTCATCAGTTCATTCTTCCTCCATTGCTTCACTTCATCAGATGTAGGCTGACGGTTGGACGACAGACGAATCTCCGATGGCTTTTGCACATTATTTTCCCATGGGAAGTTGGGGTCGTGGAACTCAGGGCGAGAACCAGATACCCTGTATGTTTGTGCAGGAGCGGCCAGTCGGTTGATTGCAACACTGACGCTATCTTCTAGTACAACTTCAAATTCCTTCTCTTTTTCTAACCTCCATTGTCTTCCAGCTTCTCTAGTTTCTTACTCCTTTTTGGCATCATCAAGATAAGAGACCTTCGTATCAAGGCGTTCCAGGATCTTCATCGCATTATCGTGTTTGGTCTCCATGCTTGACATCTTATCAACTAGGGATTGAATCACCAGCGGCATATCATCTATCTTTCGATCGTGTCCTCTGAGCTGGGTGCCTGTTTCCTGTAGGGCACATACAGTTTTGGCTTCAGAGATGCAGAGCTTGGCATTGTCCTCCATGAGAATCTGCTCTGACGCTATTGGAGTTGGTTGAGAGGTTGCCTTAGGACGGTGGGCAAAATGCGGAAGTCTTCTTCCACTTTGGAGATTTCTCTTTTAACACCCATCATTTCGTCAATGGCAGTCTCATGCAACCAGTTGATCTGTTTTTCAACATTGTGCAGAGCATTTGCAGCTTCCTGTATGAAGACAGTTTGGCGACCGAGAGCATGAAGTTGCTCATTCCTAGCTTCCAATCTGGGAGAGCTTGGCTTTCCATCATCAGCTCCATTGATCTGTCGGACGACCACATGATTTCGTGGTCGTTGTGGTTCATTCTCGGGTAGGAAACCGTCATCAGATACCACATCAATCGGTGATGCAGGGGCATCAGGTGCTGTTGTATCTGGTGGTTGTTCGGCTTCATTGGTCTCGGTGACAGGAGGGACTGATTCCTCCTGTTCCGGATGGGCTTCCTGTTGTGCGTCGATAGGCTCGGGGGCCTGTTGAGAAACTGTTGTAACTTCAGTGACAAGAGGGACTGATTCCTCCTGTTCGATGGTAGTTTCTTGCTGTTTGGGAGGGGACTGATGTTGGCTGGAGGTCCCTACTCCCTGTTGTTGTTGCATCCGTGCAAACTCCTGTTCTCGAATTTCCTCACAGCTCACTCTCAGACCGGATTGAAGGGCGTCATCGTCATATGAGTCGTGGTCTGTTTTCGGACTTACAGGAATAGTGTCCTCGGATATAGATTTTCCTTTCATTCGAGCGTCATCTTTATCCATGAAATAGCTCGAAATCAGCTCCTTGCAGAAGATATTGTCCCATTGGATTAGGACTTCAATATTCGGATAATCTGTTACCTCCAGGACAAACAATTCTTCTTCTCTCCACGCGATCCAGTTATACAAAGTATCGTAAGGAGCGACCCTATAGGATTTCCATTGAACAAAACGTTTATAATCCTGTTCAATTTGAACTGACAGCAGAGTTTTGTTGATTATAGTGTCGGGAGAGGGGTTGCGCACAGTGCATGGGTCTACTGTAGGCATGGGTTCATCTACAGGTGTGGGATCCTGTATTGGAGTGGGATACCGTACAGGGGTTGGTACCCTGAGGGGAGATGGATCCCTTACGGGTGTGGGTTCCCGTACAGGAGATGTGGCTTTTGGCTCCAAAGGAGCAGCCGTCTCGCCAGAGACTTCAATGTTGGCATATAGTTGTTTATCCGTCGTTGCCGCCAAAGGCTCAGGATCTTCCATTGCAGTAGCAACTATCTCTTCCACAGGGGTTGCGCCCTGGGGGTTTGATATAGTGGGTTGCACCATCGAAGGGGCATCCACAGAGATCGCTGTAATCTCTGCAGCCTTGGCTTTGGAAAGCTTCCTTAGCTTCGTTTTCGGCTTCTCAACAGCAAGGGGAGTTTTGCTGTGAGATCTCTTCCTTTTATTTGAAGTCTCCTTGCTCCCTTACTTCAAAGTGGTATCCCTAGGGTCAGCAGACAGGGGCATGTATCGAACAAATGGCCTTAACCCGATCAATCCGTCTTTGTTAAATACGGAGGGCTTGCTTCCTCCAATGTACTTACACTGATTGATCTTCTTTGCTTCTTTTGATTGCGGTACACCGCATTTGGTCAAAATATAGTTAAGGATAAGACCAAAGGGCTTCTTCTGTGTAGCAGTCTTGGAAGCCTCTTCATGCAGTCTTTTTAGGACAATCTGACACCAATTGACCTTTTCTCCAGACATGATGGCGACCATCATTCTGAATCTAAGATTGGTGCACATCTCAAAAGCTCTAGTACTGTTCTCAACCACACGGCAACAAAAATCGTGTAAATAAACGAATGGCAAGCAGAAACCTTTCTTATAGGAGGACGCATGAACGTTCACGTTCGATGCAGAACTAGTGAATAATCCTCAGTATGCGGTGAGGATCTCCTGGGACCCAAAATTCTCAAGTTCCTCCATAGTCAGACCATCAGAGGGAAGCCTGTAAAGATTCTGCAATAAGTCCTGGTCAACGTGGATCTCGACTCCACGGATGGTGGCAGTGATGTCAGAAACATTTCCTCCTCTTGCCAGAGAGAAGAAACGAACATAGGCGTCGATATAGAATTCCTCGACCATTTGCTCATCATAGAGCTCATCCGTGTAGCTTCCAAGGCGAGAAATGCCTACTGACGAATCCTTGAGACGATGAACTCCATGGATTCAACGTCCTCAACTTCAGAACGAACACGTTATACCACTACAGATCTGGCGAAGATTCGCCCATCGACGATAGTGGTGTTCTTAAGAGATGGAGAAGAGGTCTGTGATGATGCCATAGTGATTCTTGAAGAGAAAGTGAGTGAAATGCAAAGAAAATGTTGTAATATGCAGTAAACATTGTAGGCTGTTTGCTCAAAGAACTCATTTAATTTTGCAGAAGGCGTAAAGAGTCGAAGGGAGCAAATAACAGTCCTTTTATAGTGGGCGGGGAAGATTAGGGGTTTTCTAGACAGTGAACGGTCAGATTTAAGGGATGAGAACCGTCATTTTTAAATGAACGATGAGGATGAATTGAGCGTAACTGGTACATCTTATCCATCCGAATTTGAAATGATAACTGGTCCCACATCTGACATTTTGACTTCCATTATTGCCCGAAATGGCGGTTTGAAATTATTAATTAATTTGAAAAATTACGGCGTTTGATATAAAATAGTCCAGATCTCTTGTAAAGCATTAAATGCAAAAGACGTTTGATTTTACAACAGGGCACGTGGACTCACAACTGTTTTTAAAATGAATAAAATATTGAAATAGTATTAATATAGTATTAATTGATGACCCATTGTATGTATTGTATCCGCGAAAATACAGCGTTCCCCCTTAAAAGGTACATACCGGATTCAATTCTTACAGCAATTTTTGGATTAATACTGTATTCATGGGCCATATTGTATTCCCCCTTAATTATTGCACATGTCAGCTGTAGGATAATTACATGTCTTTTTATTCCTACAGTGCTGTCGGATTGTCTGAGTGTACAGATAATTAATGGTGGATACTATATTCTTGGGTCTTACAACATTCCCCCTTAATTGTTGAGTAAAGCATTAAAATTATAGGGAGTCGGGCTGTAGCATTCCCAATTCTTGTCGAAGCATACATAATCTGGATGTGCTGAGAGGCTTGGTAAAGATGTTGGCTAACTGGATATCTGTATGAACTTTTTCGAGCCGAACATCCTTGTTCTCAACATGATTCCAAATGAAGTGATGCTTCATATGAATGTGCTTAGTATGGGAGTACAATACAAGATTGTGCGTTATTGCAATTGCACTCGTGCTATCACACATGATCGGTGTTTCCTTGGCAGTGATTCTATAATCTGACAGCTGTTGTTGCATCCAAAGGATCTGCATACAGCAACTACCAGCAGCATAGTAATCTAATTCAGCTGTGGAAAGTGAGTTTGCTAATTGCTTCTTACTGAACCATGACACAAGTCTAGGTCCAAGAAAGTGACAAGTACCGCTTGTACTCTTCCTATCTAGCTTGCAGCCTACGAGATCCGAGTCGCTGTAGCCAACCAAATCGAATCCGCCTTCTTTAGGATACCATAGTCCTACATTGACTGTTCCTTTGACATACTTCAGGATTTGTTTGGCTGTTGTGAAGTGTGATTCTTTAGGTGCTACTTGATACCGAGCACACACTCCTACAGCAAACTAGATATCGGGCCTGCTAGCTGTTAGGTATAGGAGTGAAGCAATAAGCTTCCTGTAGAGTGATTGATCAACCGGCTTTCCAGCTTCGCCAGCACTAATTTGCACGGAAGTGCTCATGGGGGTTGACGATGATTTGGAGCTGTTCATACCAAATTTGTTGAGAAGCTCCTTGCTGTACTTTTCCTGGTTGATGAAGATTCGTGTAGGCAACTACTTTACCTGCAATCCTAGGAAATAACTAAGTTCTCCCATCATACTCATTTCAAATTTACTTTGCATGAGATGAGAGAACCTTTGACATAGAGCAATCTAAGTTGAACCAAATATAATATCATTTACGTATATTTGAGCCATCACGAGGTCATCACCTTCCTGTATTTTAAATAGGGTCTTGTCCACAGCACCTTTCTCGAATCCATTATTGGTAAGGTACAGGGACAAGGTCTCATACCATGCTCTTGATGCTTGCTTAAGTCCATACAGTGCTTTCCTTAGCCTGTATACAAGGTCTCCACCTTCTGAGTTAACAAGACCTGGTGGTTATTCAACATAGACTTCTTCGGCACGGTCTACATTCAGGAATGCACTTTTGACGTCCATTTGATATACAATAAAGCTCTTATGGGCGTCAAAGGCTAGAAATATCCTAATGGCTTCTACTCTGGATACATGGGCAAATGTTTGATCGTAGTCTATGACTACTTCCTGTCTGTAGACTTGTGCGACTAGATGCGATTTGTTTATGATAACAAGTCTGTTCTCATCCTTCTTATTTCTAAATACCCATTTAGTTCTTATTACAGCTTGATGCTCAGGTCTGGGTACTAGATACCATACATTGTTTCTTTCGAAACCATTAAGCTCTTCTTCGATAGATGTGATCCATTGAGAATTGTCTAGAGCTTCTTTGGTAGAAACAGGTTCGGATTGAGCTAAAAATACAGCAATAGTGCACATATTAAGTCTTCTAAGTTCAGCTTGAGACTTCCATACAGGAAATGGAGATATTTCAGATTCGGGTTCTTCTTGCGCATATAGTACATTTCCTTGTGTACTCTGTATTCTTCTACGGGTAGATACTCCAGCATCAATGTTTCCTATGATCAACTCCTGTGGGTGATCTCTCAACCATCTTCTCTCGGGTTCTAATTCGGTGTCCCGTACTGTATCTTGAGTTGTTGTAGTTTCAACTTCAGCTTGTACAGCATCAGCTTCAGCTACATCTATTCTTACAGCTGCGAGGTTGATTTCTAAGTCAGCGACAGGCTCTATCGGAGTTTGAGGGTCATTAATGGTGAGTTTTTGGATATTCTGAGTAACATCTTCTACTCCTGTAGGATCATGGTGAGGTTCGTCGAACACTACATGCACTGATTCCTCAATTATCAGCTTCCGTTTATTAAAGATTCTGTAAGCTTTGTTGTCAGAGGAATATCGTACAAATATCCCTTCATCCGACTTCTCATCGAAGGTTCTAAGTTGATCCTTCCCGTTGTTCAAAACATAACATCTGCATCCGAATATGTGAAAGTATGAAAGTAATGAAGTTTTGTTATTCCATACCTCTTATGCTGTTTTGTTTTGATGTTTGTTGATGATACATCGGTTTTGTATATAGCACGCTATATTGGTGGCTTCACCCCAGAAACGCTGTGGCAACTTGCTTGCGGCAATCATGGTCCTTGTTGCTTCTTTGAGCATCCTGTTCTTTCGCTCGGCAACACTGTTTTGTTGAGGTGTTCGGGCAGCTAAGTATTTGTGCTGTATGCCATTTCCGAGCAGTATTGCTCTATAAAACGACTAGTAAATTCAGTACCTCTATCGGAATGAATGGAAGCGATACTCAACCCTTTCTCATTTTGAAGCTTTCTCAGGTGCTCGGGTAGCTTTGATGTGGTTTCCTTCTTTTTGCTCAGGAAGATTGTCCAAGCATACCTGGAAAAATCATCAACAATAATGAGATAGTATTTCTTACCTCCCAAACTTACCGTGTCTACAGGACCGTAGAGATCCATATGTAGAATTTCTAGAACTCTGTGAGTGGAAAGGTAGTATTTACTTTTCAGGGTGGTCTTGATTTGCTTGCCTTTCTGACAGGGTCCACAGACGCTATCTTTTTGAAATGACACATTGGGCAGACCTCTAACTATTCCCTGTCTGGCGATCTTGTTGATCGTCTTGAAGTTGACTTGAGACATTCTCTTGTGCCATATACAGCTTAGATCTGCAGTGCCTTTGTCAACAAAACAAGGAATTGTGGAGCTCGTAGGCATCCAGTCAGCAATATACATATTACCTGATCTGCTTCCTGTGAGCACAACTTCTTTGGTCAGAATGTTATTGACTCTACAATGGTCTATATAGAATTTAACCGAGAACTGTTTGTCACAGAACTTGCTAATACTAAGTAGATTATACTGTAAGACTTCAACATAAGCTACATCGGCGACTTTGAATTTTCCTACAAGCAGGGTTCCCTTCCCTCTTGTTCTCCCTTTTGATTTTTCACTGAAGCGCACTTTTGGACCGCGCCCTTCTACATAATCTGACAGCTTGCTTCTATCTCCTGTCATGTGCCGAGAACATCCGCTATCGAAGTACCAGATGTCCTTTTCTTTGATGTCATATAAGCAGAAAGATTAGAAGATTTAGTTCCCCTTTATATGTTGGGTCCATAGATGTTAGTGCCTTTAGGTTCCCATATTTTCCTGACAGCAATTGGCTTGATGTAGGTTACTTTAGGTCCATTCTTGCAATGTCTACGTGTGGCAGGCACGTAGTCGCTGTAACATTGATAATTATTATGCATGTAAAATTCAGGCTTATTATTATTAATCCAGTACGAATGCCTGTTAGGGTTGTACACATCAAAGCATACTTTATGCTTGTATTACCTAATTTCCCGGTCTTTATCTATGAGAATATTTAATTCATTAATCACATATTTTGCATATTTATTCACGCTATGGTTACAAATGTTGTCTAAATTACTTTATATTGTAGATAATGTGGTGTGTCGAGTCACACAAAAGATCACATTATCGGTTCCTTATATAGTAATAATTAGTTCACAACCTATATAACATTAGACCGTTATGTGAGAGGTTGTAATATATGCTTGAGATTGATTGGTCTTGACCATTAGCATATATTAGCGTATTCGGTATACGTTGAACAGGATCAAGGTGAGATGGATTCTTCTGTACTGACTATAAGAAGAACGTACATCTCAGACAACTATTATTTCTTAATTCTAGTGATTAATATTTAATTATATATATTTAATATTTATTGCTTTGATTTATCATGGGTGAGAGCCACAATGATTGACTCAATATGCTCGATATTTTGGGCAATATTATTATTTATATAATAATTAATATTATAGCTGGAAATCGTGTCCCGACCAGTCGGGTTGATCATGTCCCTTGAGGCACTCGAAAGGATTATTATACTAAACCCTGCATGTGGAATTAATTTTCCGATATAATAATAAAAGTCGAGTGGTATACTCATGTATAACACATTAATTAATTAAAAGCTGTCAGTAGCTTAAATTAATTAATGGACATGGATTATCTTCAACACGGGAAATAATTAATTCAAAAAGGAGCCCAATTTCGTAATTTGGGATTTTGGTAGGAAGTGCAATATTAACATTTTAGTGGACTAAGTTGATATTAATAGAGTCTTCATATTAGGAAGAGTCCTAATATTGGAAAGATGATCTCTATTGGGAGTCTTTACCTTATCATCCTTAAGGTACCTAGAATAGCCCAAAACACCTATAAAAGGAGCATACATGGTGGCCGATTTTACTACTTCTTGTAACAAGAAATTTCCAATTTTTTCCTCATTATTTTGTGTTTAATTGTGGATCTTGACTTGTGTCTTGGATTCCACAATTTAGGTAACACAATATTTTTCTAAATACACAAATATTCAAGAAAAATAGAGAGAAAAAATTGTGAGGTATTTCTTGAAGAATTTCCGGCCTATCCCATACTGCAAGTCCAAGTTTGACCCGATAGATTATTGCCCACACGATATTCGGATCTTAGGCGGGATATACTCTAGAAGATCTTGAGGTAGAAATAAAAGAAGATCAAGGAGGAGTACGAAGGGGAGTTCGATCGACCCAGAAGGAATTTTCCACCACTTTGCTTCAAAGGTATGAATTACCAATTTCTACTGCGTAAATACGTATATTTAAATTGTTAATTAATTTGCTTAATTAATTAAGCAAGCCTAAATACATCCGCTATTTATGTTGGTTAGTTTATAAAACCTTTTATTCCTTCTCGCTTCCACTGCATTTTATACTACAACAATTGGTATCGGAGAAGGTCTTTAGGTTCTGTTCAATTTAATTAATTTGTGATTAATTTGCTAGCAATTTGAATATGCATATGGTATGATGTTTGGAATATTTTTGCTAGAAATTGTCTTGCAGGTGAATATGGTCCAATTATCATGGCTATGTGATTTTATTTATTTATTTACGCGTTTTGGTAATTTGGTTCGGTTTTGAGGCATGTATAAAGTTTTTCCCGTGAGAAAAACAGGTAGAATAGGATTTATTTTTCCTTGTAATTTTTGTTGTAAATTCGATGTATTTTAATTGATATAAAATTGTTATCGAATTGGAATACACAAAGTACTGAAGGAAAGGAAGTCCAGCGCGAAAAGGAGTCCTGATTGGATGAACCGATCGAGATGAGCCTGCTGCCAATGGAACTCGGCCAGCTTGCTGTCTCGGCCGAATCTGGCCTGCCGCGCTCGGCCAGTAGCAGGGTGCCGGGCCGTGGGTTGGGTCGGGCAGCGGGTCGGGTTTTTGGTCCGGGCAGGTTCGTTCGGTGTATGGTCCTATTCGTTTATCCTCCGTTCGTTGCGTCCGTTGGAGAACAATAATTTTAATTTGGAAATTTCTTGTGCAATTAATTTTGCATGGAAGAAAGTTTCTAAATTTGGCAATTTTTGTGCCCCAACTGGGAGGAGGTGACGAGATGCTTGAAGCAGTGGGAGCAAAAGAGTCGAGGATTTTCTCGTTATTCAAAACGAGGAATAAAAGCCATGATAATTGGATTTAATTATCTAATTTTTTTTATTGGTTTTTACTGTTATGATGAATGACATGTATGGATGTATGCATGATATGTTTCTTGCATGTTAGGACGAGAAAATTAAAAACCTTAATTTTTCAAAATAACTAAGTGATTTTAATAATTGATTTTTCAAAATCAAATTGGCCTCCATAATTAGATTAAATTGTGAAATAATTAGCACGCGCGTTGACATTAGAGTCTTCCTCCACATCGGATGTGCTGATTATTAGCTCACTAATTTTAAACTTCAATTAGATAGAAAAAAAGTGAATATTATTTTTTATGATAGGACCTCTCCATCTATAGGACTATTATCATTAAATAATACTCTAAGGTTTGTTAAATTATAGTGTTCACTTAGGTGTATTAATTAATAAGCTCCCCATCGGAGTCTATGTTAATTTAATACATGGCCAAGAGGAACCAACTATTAATTTTACTTGTCAACACGCATCTTGACTAGATAATAAAATTAAAGACATTAAAATCTACTTGAAAACTGTATATGTAAACGTCCACACTAACGTGGCTTGCATGTGCGTTTTTTTGAGGTGTTGGTTAACTGCATATATATTGTGTTTTAAGGTTTTTCAATATATTTTGCGTCGAATTATGTGATGAATGGTGTTTTAATTATATTCTCAGATGTCTTTCAATCGACCAGCTATTATTCTCAAAGAAAATAAACTTGATGGCACTAACTTTGCCGACAGGAAAAGAAATCTTGACATTGTCCTGACTGTCGAGGGGCATAAATTTGTTTTAACTGAGAAAGCCCTCTGGAACCAGAACCGGATGCCACTCCTAAAGAGTTGGCTGAATTTCGAAAATGGAAAAAAGTCCGATGAGATGGCTCGCTGTTACATTTTGGCTTCACTGAAAAATGTATTGCAGAATTAGCATCAGACGATGGCCACAGCCGCGAAAATGATGAAAAATCTCACCGAGATATTTGTTCATCAGAACCGAGCGTATAGGCAAAATGCAATGAGGGTGTTGATGACAACGCAAATTCTGAAGGGACTCCAGTAAGGGATCATGTTCTGAAAATGATGTCTCATTTGAACGAACTGAGCATAATGGGGGCCACTATCGATGCCGAGTCGCAGGTCGATATTATCTTGGTCAGCTTGCCAAGAAGCTTTGAGCAGTTCTGCCTCAACTACAATATGAATCGTAGGACTTACACTTTGGCGGAACTTCTGATAGAGCTTCAATCTGCCGAAGGTCTTGTCAAACAAGATTATCATCAAATTTTTGCGGCAACCAGTGCTAGTTCTTCAAAACCCAAATGGGGAAAGAAAAAAAAAGCAGGTTGGCCAGAAGAAAGTGGCAACCTTCAAAGCTAAGGTCAAGGCTCCTCAGTCCGAGGCAAACAAAAAGCTGAAGGAGCATTTCAAGAGTGACTGCCCTAAGAAAGGTACGTCTCATGCACTAGTAGTCAAAACATATTTGGCTGCATGTTCTATCCCTTCGTGGATAGTAGATTCGGGCTCCACTGATTATGTTTGCTATGACTCGCAGGTGTTCCAAGTAACCAAGGTACTTAGTGCGGATGAGATTACTATTAGCTGGGGCGACTATTCCAGGCTGAAAGCTGTTGCAGTGGGAGTCGTGCAGTTAAAAGTTAATGATAGGATTCTAGTCCTAAATAATCTGTTATTAGTACCTGATTTTAGAATGAATTTAATTTCAGTTTCTAAATTGCGGTGTGATGGATATTCAGTTTCTTATGAAGATAATGCAGTTATTAAAAGAAATGGTGAATATGTTTGCACAAGTACTTATAATGAAGGACTTTATATTATTAATACTGCACCAGCTCCCTTGCATAATTATAAATCAATTAATTCTTTGACTAATCCTACTAAAAGAAAAGAACCTTCGAGCATAAATTAAACATATTTGTGGCATTTACGATTGGGTCATATTAACCTTATAAGGATTCAAAGATTGGTGAGCGATGGCCCACTGGATTCGCTCTAAGTTGAGTCATTTCCAATCTACGAATCCTGTCTAGAAGGGAAAATGACTAAAAGGACTTTCCAAAGAAAAGGAAATCATGCACAAAATGTATTGGAATTAGTAAACACCGATATATGTGGTCCAATGAACATCCAGGCTAAGGGTGGTTTCGAATAATTTATCACGTTTATAGATGATTATTCGAGATATGGATACATATATTTGATGCGACGTAAGTCTGAATCTTTTGATATGTTCAAACAATTCAAGGCTGGAACGGAGAAGCGTCATGGACAGAGTATCAAGTCACTACGATCTGATCGTGGTTACGAGTATCTTAGTGGAGAGTTTTTGAATTTCTTGGCACGTGAGGGGATTACTTCCCAGCTCACGCCTGGTACACCACAACAAAATGGTGTTGCTGAACGAAGGAATTGTACTTTATTAGAGATGGTTAGGTCAATGATGAGTTATTCTGATTTGCCTATTTCGTTTTGGGGGTACGCCTTGGAAACAGCGGCGTACATTCTAAACTTGGTGCTTTCGAAATCAGTTCCAAAAACACCCACATAACTGTGGAATGGGCGCAAGCCCAGTCTAGGACATGTTCAGATTTGGGGTTCACCAGCACACGGGCTGAATAAGGGAGCTGATAAGTTGGCATCTCGTATAGAAGTACGAGTGTTTGTAGGATATCTGAATGGAATGAAGGGTGGCTTATTCTACAGTCCTAAAGATCAGAAGGTCATTGTTAGCACCAATGCCCGGTTCTTAGAGGAGGACTATGTAATAAGCCACAAGCCTAGAAGTGAGGTCATTCTAGAAGAACTTAGGGGCGAGATTTTGACAATACCAATTGTGCAAACACCTAGTGTACCATGTATCGACACTATTGTGAATACGCAAACCAAGGACACGCCTCGTCGTAGTGGGAGGGTTGTTCGTCAACCTGAACATTTCATCAGCGTGGGAGCGTCTTCGGACCACTCCCCAGACTAGGATGAAATGGATCCATGTACGTATTAGCAGGCAGTTCAAGACAAAGATGCTGAATTCTGGCAAACAACAATGAAATCCGAAATGGGATCTATGGATTCTAATCAAGTGTGGGAGCTAGTAGAGCTAACCAATAGGGTAAAACCCATTGGAAGTAAGTGGTTCTACAAGCGTAAGAGAGGATCGAAAGGGAAGGTTGAAACCTTCAAAGCAAGGCTTGTTGCAAAAGGTTACACTCAGACGGAGGGCATTGACTACGATGAGACCTTTTCACCAGTAGCCATGCTTAAATCGATCCGGATTTTCTTAGCTATAGCTGCACATTTGGATATGGAGATTTGGCAGATGGATGTCAAGACTGCGTTCTTGAACGGAAGTCTTGATAAGGAAATCTATATGCGCCAACCTTAGGGATTCATTGATGAAGGAGAGGAGCACTTAGTGTGCAAGCTTATAAGAGCCATTTATGGTCTCAAGCAAGCATCAAGGTCTTGGAACATGCAATTTGATGAGGTCATTCAGTCGTATGGTTTTGAACAGTGTCCTAGTGAGGTATGTGTAAACAAAAAGTGCGATGGAAACGTGCTAGTGTTTCTTCTACTGTACGTAGATGATATACTTATAATTGGAAACAATGTGAAGGTATTAGTAGACGTAAGGGTATGGTTGTCTGAGCAGTTTGATATAAAGGATTTGGGAGAAGCCTGGAACATCCTTGGTATTAAGATCTTTCGAGATTACAAGAAAAGGATGTTGTGCTTATCTCAGGTATCCTATATCGATATGGTGCTAAAGCGGTTTAGCATGGAGAATTCCAAGAAAGGTTTCTTACCTTACAGACATGGAATTCAGCTATCTAAGGCTATGTGTCCTAGAACACAGAAGGATATAGATGACATGAAGCTGGTCCCTTATGCTTCAGTAGTGGAAATCCCCATGTATGCTATGCTTTGCACTAGGCCTGATATCTGGCATGCTGTAGGCATGGTGGCGAGATATCAGTCGAACCCAGGACCGGGACATTGGATTACTATCAAGCATATACTCAAGTACCTTAGAAGGACTAGGGAGCATATGCTTGTATATCAATTGGATACATTTTGTCCATTGGGTTACACTGACTTATATTTCAGTGCGGATAAAGAACAGTCGAAATCAACTTCCGGATATGTTTTCACTTTGGGAGGTGGAGCCATCAGTTGGAGGAGTGTGAAGCAGAAATGCATAGCGGACTCTACCATGGAAGCCGAGTATGTAGCAGCCTGAGAGGCAGCTAAAGAGGCGGTATGGCTCAAGTGTAATACCCGGTTGTAATTCAGTCTTTATCATTTAGTAATTTCATTCGGTAATTGTCACTATGTAATTTTTCACTTGTTAATAATCATTCATCCGTGTTCACCGTTCGGAATAACTTCGAGTTGTGTATCGATATTGTTCAGTGTATCTACCTTATTCGGGAATCGAGACAAGAGTATTATCTTGATTCTTGTAATTGATTCATTAGTCGATGTTGACGTTGGAATTCATGTCATTTCAAATCTCTTCATTGTTCAAATCGTGTTTTGTTGGACGAACCCTTGTAATCATTGCTTGGAACCACCGTTTTGGGGTTTTCGCACTTCCATTTTGTGTTATTGTTTCCCAAATATTGATTCATATTGCTTCTTTCCATTCCCGGGTCATTTTTCTTCATTTTAGGACCCTAGGGGGGTGTGGGCCGCGACACAAGGAGTGTGCGCCGCGGCACACACATTTTCCAATTTTTGGCCGAGCAGCCTGTACCGTGGGCCGCGGCTCATGCCGGCAGGGCCGCGGCACACTGCCGAGTCACTGCCTTGGCACACCCGTCCGGGCCGCGGCACACTCGTGTTGCAATTTTTTTTGGCCGACCCGTCTATACTGTGAGCTGCGGCTCATGCCGACAGGGCCGCGGCACACTGCCGAGTCACTGCCGCGGCACATTCGTCCGGGCCGCGGCACGCTGCCGATCACTGGGGGCAATTTTGGCCCTGTGCCGCGGCACACTTCGGCCGGGCCACGGCACACAGTGCAGTCAGCACTATAATTGCATTTTTTCAGCGAGATCAACCCATTTTTTTCCCATTTCTTCACCTTGGTCCGAGAGAGAGGGTTTGTCGGAGAGAATCTTCATCATCAATCACTTGAGTATTCATTTTTCATCATTTTCATTCGGTTGTGAAGCTCGGATTGTGGATCTAACGCGATTTCATCGGATTAAAGTACTTGGATCTTCAAAGGTTGTTCGCGCGACCGATATCTCAATTGGGACGTTGTTCGTGGAAGGATAATTGTCACCGGTGTTGAGTAAGTTAATTCCTACTCAGTTAAAAGGATATCCATTCCTTTCGTTGTTGTTCATTCATAATCATAATTTATTCATAAGGTACTAACCGTTTCAAAACTTGTAACTGTCACTTAATTACTTCATTCACGAGGAACGGCGGTTCCAATCATTTCATTGAGCTGTCATTCATTTCACCATCATTTCATCTTGGTGAGTCATTATTCATTTTCGATGTCACTTTTGTTATATCGTGGCATTCCGGGTCATATTGGCGTGCCGGTTGGTATGTGTAGGATTTTCATGTCGGGCATATTTAAGTCGTGTGTTGGTTGGTGGCCTCACATTGGACTGTGCACACGAGTTGATGGCTTCGTGAGACTGATTAGGTACAAGACCACACGTGTATTCGATCGATACTCGTTGGTAGCTTGTGCACGGACACATTTCCATCCCGGACGTAGTGTGGCGCCATTCCTTTGAGCCGTACTGTTAGTTGATTCATATAGCATGTTTGATTGCGTATGTTTCGACATGATTGTGTATATTCAACTCTTGAGGATTGTTGTTCTGTGTAACTGACCCCGTAGGGGGATATTGTTTTTCAGGTCATGGCAAAGTGAAAGCACGGGGAGAGCACGTTGACGGTGAGGAGTCCCAATGATACTAGAAAGGGGCCCCAGTCTTTTCAGTCATTTATGTTTCCTTCATTTATTCCACTGCAGACATTCCGTTTGAATACTCATTTCACTCAGTGTTGTATATTTTATCTCCATATAAAATATACATGTATTCTGTATTATCCTCGATGTGTTGTATGAAACTCCTCATCGTAGTAATTATTGTTGTAATGTGGTTCGGTACTACATTTACCCTGTGTAATTCATTCATTTTCATTCGCCTAATGGGTCCCAGTCGGGGGTCCACGACACTATAATATCTGCCTAGTTTGGGGTGTTACAGAGTTGGTATCAGAGAGTGGTTTTGAATAATACCTTCCGAGTCATGTCTCATTTGAAATCATCGTCATCAGACTAGTATCATTAGACTTTCGTGTCACGTGTGACTTGTGCAAATGCCGAGCCAATCAGACCGAAAGAACTGTAAGACTTCTAACGCCATGGTATTATTTCTGGCAATAATCATTCATTCATAATTCACTAGTTAACAATCTTCAAACATCATTTTCATTTTAATCATGTTGATCATATTAACTCATTAATCACTCAATTCATTTCATTACTCAGTTGATGATCAGGACGATCATGTTAACTCATTAATCACTCAATTCATTTCATTACTCAGTTGTTAATCTGGAAGATCATATCATTAATCTTGTTAACTTGTTCAAGATACTCACTTCAAGAATTTCATCAGATAATCATGTCACCTCAGTTTATCATTTATGTAATCACTGTGTTAGAGCGCATATGCTCATTTTTATCATTTCATGACGTAAATCATAATGCGGTACTCATACGAGATCTATGATTATCATGCGACCTTCCTACTTCAGTATGGAGAGAGCTGTCAGGGGATGCACGGGGAGAGGCCGCGGTGCGGGCCGGAACCCGGGGAATAATCACTCACTGTCAGGAAATCGTACCCAGGACTCAGCTCGATCGGAAGATGTTCGGGTTGATCCACTCACTTTTATGCAGGTCATGATGACCCATATGCAATTGCTTAATCATCATTGCGCCACTCTGGCCGAATTAATTGAGAGAACTCTCCCGTATGAGCCTGCTGCTAAGGAGATTGCTGAGCAACAACCTTTATCTGTCAGCAAGAAATCAACGAAGCGTAATTAGTCCGAAGGCAGTCAGTCAACCTTCAAGAAGCCTCGTGCGGGTCCTATCATTTCTGAGCGACCTCTTACGGCGCATAATCGTGCGGGATCTCAGTCCCGAGCGGCTAGTTCGGCCATCACCTGTTTCAACTGTGAAGCACCGGGTCATTACAGCACTAAGTGTCTGAAACCATCTATCACGTGCCATAACTGTGGGAATTTTGGGCATAAGGCCCGTTTTTGCCGAAAGGACTCCAAGTCGGCTCCGACGGCATCTCAGGCCCCGAAGCAATCAGCGATTCAGAATCAGACTGCTCTGTCAGCGTCGTTTAAGACAATGGAAGCAAATAAAGGCGGAGCTCATATTTATCAGACGAGAGCATCCGGTTCGGGGGTCGGCAAGTCCTGGATTCATGTGATGAAGAGGATCGACGATCTGGTGGCCCGAATGATCTCAGGTATACTCGTAATTTTATTTCAACCTATGTGTACCTTTTGATACTGGTGCACCGCATTCATTCATTTTCGAATCATGTTTGAATAGATTTAATTTGGATAGTCCTATTGCTTGTGGACCTCATACCATCGGTCTACCTGGTGATGGAAGAATTTTCGGAAATCATACCGAATTAAGCTTAATGACCGCAATTAGTTGGTGGACCTAATCGTGGTGGACTTACCTGAGGACGATGTAACATTGGGTGTTAATTAGATGGATCGTCATGATACCATCCTCAGTGATCGTAAGCATTTGGTCACTATCATTTCAGTAATTGGAGCCAAGTGTGTATTTCAGGGAGGTAATCCCCGTTGTTCCAGATGAATTATTAATATGAGGGAGACAGTGTAATTACTCAATCGAGGTGTTCAATCATTCATTGTATCATTTTCATCGATTTGCCGTTATTAGGCAATCGAGGTGTTCAATCATTCATTGTATCCTTTTCATCGATTGACCATTCTAAGGCAATCGAGGTGTTCAATCATTCATTGTATCATTTTCATCGATTGGCCATTCTTAGGAAATCGAGGTGTTCAATCATTCATTATATCCTTTTCATCGATTGGCCATTCTAAGGCAATCGAGGTGCTCAATCATTCACTACATCGTCGTCATCAATTGACCGTTCTAGGGCAATCGAAATGTTCAATCATTCGTGGTATCAATGTCATCGATTGACGATGTATTCCCAGACGAATTACCTGATTTTCCTTCACAAAGAGTTGTGGAATTCGTGACTGAGTTGGAGCCCGGTACGTCCCCGTTATCGAAGGCACCGTACCGGATGGCCCCGACCGAAATGCAGGAGTTGAAGATTCAACTTGAGGAATTGTTCGAGAAAGGTTATCTCTGACCGAGTGCGTCCCCGTGGGGAGCACCAGTGTTGTCTGTCAAGAAGAAGGATGGTTCGTTCCGCTTGTGTATTGATTACCGGGAATTGAACCGGGTGACGATCAAGAATAAGTATCCCTTACCCCGTATTGATGATCTCTTAGATCAATTTCAGGGAGCTTCAATATTTTCCAAGATCGACCTAAGGTCTGGATATCATCAGTTGCGAATTCGGGAGTCGGACATCGCAAGGTTGGCGTTTCGAACACGCTATGGTAATAATGAGTTTGTGATTATGCCGTTTGGATTGACTAATGCACCTGCGGTATTCATGGAGTTAATGAATCGGGTTTTCATCGACTTTTTGGATCAGTTTGTTGTTGTCTTCATCGATGACATTTTGATTTATTCTCGTAACCGAGAGGAACACGAGGTTCATCTTCATCAGGTTCTCGACGTGTTAAGACGAGAGCAACTTTATGGAAAGTTTTCCAAATGTGAGTTCTGGATGTCCGAAGTGACTTTTCTCGGTCATGTAATTTCATAAGATGGAGTGCATGTTGATCCTCAGAAGACGTTGGCTATCCAAGATTGGTTACCTCCGAAGAATGTTAAGGAAATTCGAAGCTTTCTCGGATTAGCCGGTTATTATCGGCGGTTTGTGGAAGGATTTTCTAAAATCGCTCAACCCTTGACGAACCTTTTGCGAAAGGATAAGAAATACACGTGGTCCGACGTGTGTCAACAGAGTTTTGAGGAACTCAAGAGCCGGTTAACTTCAGCACCTGTCCTTTCTTTACCGCAAGGGACAGAAGGATTTGTGGTTTATCGTGATGCGTCCGGACAGGGTCTCGGATGTGTACTCATGCAGAATGGGAAGGTTATTGCTTATGCTTCACGGCAATTGAGACCTTACGAGGTTAATTATCCAACCCATGACCTGGAGTTAGCAGCCATGGTTTTTGCATTGAAGATTTGGCGTCATTATCTTTATGGCGTTACCTGCCAGATATTCACCGATCATAAGAGTTTAAAGTATATATTTACTCAGAATGAGTTAAATATGCGACAGAGACGGTGGTTGGAACTAATCAAAGATTACGATATCGAGATCCTTTACCACCCGGGCAAGGCGAACGTTGTCGCCGACGCCTTGAGTCGTAAGTCCGTTCAAGAGCAGATGCTTGCTCGTTTAACAGTTCAGAAGGAACTTCAGTAGGAATTTCTGAGACCCGAGATCGAGGTCTGGTTACAGCGAGTACAAGGGCAACTTTGTACGTAGGAAATTTCATCGCCACTTGAGGAGGCGATCAGGGAGAGTCAGGGTTCGGACCTATTTTTGTTACGCATTCGAGAGGATGTGACTCAGGGGAAAGCCCCCGGATTTGTGGTCTACGAGGATGGACTTTTGCGTTTTAAGAATCGGTTGTGCGTACCGGCGAATGACGAGTTGAAAAACTCGATTTTGAGAGAAGCTCATGCTACCCCTTATTCCGTTCACCCGGGGTCTAGCAAGATGTATAAAGACTTGAAACAAAATTACTGGTGGAGTAATATGAAGCGAGAAGTCGCGGAATTTATTTCGAGATGCTTAACCTGTCAGCAAGTCAAGATAGAACATCAGCGACCGGCGGGTATGCTGAAACCTCTCCCTATTCCAGAATAGAAGTGGGAGGATATTTCAATGGACTTCATCACGAGTTTGCCGATGAGTTGTCGTGGCATGAACACAATCTGGGTAATTGTGGATCGCCTAACTAAATCAGCTCATTTCCTTGAGATTAAGGATATGTGGGGTCCCGAGAGACTTGCCCAGTTATTTATCAAAGAGATAATGAGGTTGCACGGTTCTCCTAAAAGTATCGTTTCCGATCGTGACGGACGATTAGTGTCTCATTTTTGGAAATCAGCTCATCGTGCTATGGGAACTCATCTTAATCTCAGTACAGCTTTTCATCCTCAGTCCGACGGACAATCAGAGAGGACTATTCAGACTTAGAAGGACATGCTGAGGGCATGTGTCCTCGATTGGAAAGATGATTGGGAAGCCCAACTACCGTTGATCGAGTTCACGTACAATAATAGTTTGCATTCTTCGATTAAGATGGAACCTTACGAGGCCTTGTACGGTCGTCGTTGTCGATCTCCTTTGTGTTGGGATGACTTATCAGAATCAATCGGCACCGAGCCCGATATGCTTATAGCCGCCCGTGAGAAGGTATCTTTGATCAGGAGTCGTTTGTTGACCGCTCAGAGTCGACAGAAATCATATGCAGATAATCGTCGTCGACCACTAGAGTTCAAGATGAGTGACCACGTGTTGGTCAAGGTATTCCCGAGTCGAGGTATTTTCCATTTCGTAAAACGGGGGAAGTTGAATCCGAGATTCATTGGACCGTTTGAGATTTTGGATCGAGTAGGCGAGTTAGCTTACCGTTTGGCCTTACCTCCAGCGTTGAGCCGAATTCTTGATGTTTTTCACATCTCTCAGTTACGGAAGTATGTTGCCGACCCGAGTCACATATTTCAGTTTGACAAAATCGTGATCGAAGATGATCATTCGTATGAAGAACGTCCCATACGAGTCTTAGAGCGGCAAATCAAACAGTTGAGGAATAAGGCGATTCCTTTGGGTAAAATTCAGTGGTCTAGACACAAAGTCGAAGAGACTACTTGGGAAACCGAGGATAGTATGCGGGAGAGTTATCCCGAGTTGTTTGACCCTTAGTTTCGGGGACGAAACTCTTTTAAGGGGGGGTGTATGTAATACCCAGTTGTAATTCAGTCTTTATCATTCAGTAATTTCATTCGGTAATTGTCACTATGTAATTTTTCACTAGTTAATAATCATTCATCCGTGTTCACCGTTCGGAATAACTTCGAGTTGTGTATCGATATTGTTCAGTGTATCTACCTTATTCGGGAATCGAGACAAGAGTATTATCTTGATTGTTGTAATTGATTCATTAGTCGATGTTGACGTTGGAATTCATGTCATTTCAAATCTCTTCATTGTTCAAATCGTGTTTTGTTGGACGAACCCTTGTAATCATTGCTTGGAACCACCGTTTTGGGGTTTTCGCACTTCCATTTTGTGTTATTGTTTCCCAAATATTGATTCCTATTGCTTCTTTCCCTTCCCGGGTCATTTTTCTTCATTTTAGGACCCTAGGGGGGTGTGGGCCGCGGCACAAGGAGTGTGCGCCGCGGCACACACATTTTCCAATTTTTGGCCGAGCAGCCTGTACCGTGGGCCGCGGCTCATGCGGGAAGGGCCGCGGCACACTGCCGAGTCACTGCCGCGGCACACCCGTCCAGGCCGCGGCACACTCGTGTTGCAATTTTTTTTGGCCGACCCGTCTGTACTGTGAGCTGCGGCTCATGCCGACAGGGCCGCGGCACACTGCCGAGTCACTGCCGCGGCATATTCGTCCGGGCCGCGGCACGCTGCCGATCACTGGGGGCAATTTTGGCCCTGTGCCGCGGCACACTTCGGCTGGGCCACGGCACACAGTGCAGTCAGCACTATAATTGCGTTTTTTCAGCGAGATCAACCCATTTTTTTCCCATTTCTTCACCTTGGTCCGAGAGAGAGGGTTTGTCGGAGAGAATCTTCATCATCAATCACTTGAGTATTCATTTTTCATCATTTTCATTCGGTTGTGAAGCTCGGATTGTGGATCTAACGCGATTTCATCGGATTAAAGTACTTGGATCTTCAAAGGTTGTTCGCGCGACCGATATCTCAATTGGGACGTTGTTCGTGGAAGGATAATTGTCACCGGTGTTGAGTAAGTTAATTCCTACTCAGTTAAAAGGATATCCATTCCTTTCGTTGTTGTTCATTCATAATCATAATTTATTCATAAGGTACTAACCGTTTCAAAACTTGTAACTGTCACTTAATTACTTCATTCACGAGGAACGGCGGTTCCAATCATTTCATTGAGCTGTCATTCATTTCACCATCATTTCATCTTGGTGAGTCATTATTCATTTTCGATGTCACTTTTGTTATATCGTGGCATTCCGGGTCATATTGGCGTGCCGGTTGGTATGTGTAGGATTTTCATGTCGGGCACATTTAAGTCGTGTGTTGGTTGGTGGCCTCACATTGGACTGTGCACACGAGTTGATGGCTTCGTGAGACTGATTAGGTACAAGACCACACGTGTATTCGATCGATACTCGTTGGTGGCTTGTGCACGGACACATTTCCATCCCGGACGTAGTGTGGCGCCATTCCTTTGAGACGTACTGTTAGTTGATTCATATAGCATGTCTGATTGCGTATGTTTCGACAGGATTGTATATATTCAACTCTTGAGGATTGTTGTTCTGTGTAACTGACCCCGTAGGGGGATATTAATTTTCAGGTCATGGCAAGGCGAAAGCACGGGGAGAGCACGTTGACGGCGAGGAGTCCCAATGATACTAGAAGGGGGCCCCAGTCTTTTCAGTCATTTATGTTTCCTTCATTTATTCCGCTGCAGACATTCCGTTTGAATACTCATTTCACTCAGTGTTATATATTTTATCTCCATATAAAATATACATGTATTCTGTATTATCCTGGATGTGTTGTATGAAACTCCTCATCCGAGTAATTATTGTTGTAATGTGGTTCGGTACTACATTTACCCTGTGTAATTCATTCATTTTCATTCGCCTAGTGGGTCCCAATCGGGGGTCCACGGCACTGTAATATCCGCCTAGTTTGGGGTGTTACATCAAGTACTTCCTAAAGGATTTGGGTGTGATTCCTAATTTGCTTAAGAGTATTACACTGTATTGTGATAATACCGGTGCAGTTGCAAATTCGAAGGAACCATGGGCCCACAAAGCAAGCAAACATATCAGGCGCAAATATCATATCATTCGAGATTTTGTGAAGAGAGGGAAGATTATTGTCTCCAATATAACATCTGAAGATAACCTAGCTGATCCTTTCACGAAAGGGTTGCCCTCAAAGTCATTTGAAGGGCATGTGGAAGGAATGAGGCTGAGACGTATGGCAGCATTGCTTTGAGTATAAGTGGGAGATAGATAGACGTAGTCTAGATAGTATACTTCAAAAGCATGCTTTGAGTATAAGTGGGAGATTGTTAGGGTTGTATACATCAATGCATACTTTATGCTTATATTACCTAATTTCCCGGTCTTTATCTATGAGAATATTCAATTCATTTATCACATGTTTTGTATATTTATTCACGTTATGGTTATGCAAATATTGTCTAAATTACTTTATATTGTAGATAATGTGGTGTGTCGAGTCACACATAATATCACATTATCGGTTCCTTATATAGTAATAATTAGTTCACAACCTATATAACATTAGACCGTTATGTGAGAGGTTGTAATATATGCTTGAGATTGGTTGGTCTTGACCATTAGCATATATTAGCGTATTCGGTATACGTTGAACAGGATCGAGGTGAGATGGATTCTTCTATACTGACTATAAGAAGAACGTACATCTCGGACAATTATTATTTCTTAATTCTAGTGATTAATATTTAATTTATATATTTAATTTGATTTATCATGGTGAGAGCCACAATGATTTACTCAATATGCTCGATATTTTGGGCAATATTATTATTTATATAATAATTTGTTGTAATTAATGTATTTACTAATGAATGACATTTATACCCCTGAAACCCTAGATGTGTACTTATAAATAAAGGTCTTTGGCCCTCATAAGAATACACACATTATTCTTCTTCTATTTCAATCTCTCTCTTTTTCTCTCAAGTTTATAACACGTTATCAGCACGATACTCTACGAGTAGAATTTTTTTTTTCTCTTCGATTTTCGAAATCAAAAAAAAAAAAAAAACACGATCAGTTTTTCTGCACTGCGAGACCGCGCTAAAATCGCGATTCTCGCTTTGTTAACCGTCGGATCAGTATGAAATTTTTACAGTATCTTCCTGACAAACAGATCTACAAATTCAACGGTGGAGATCGGCTTCTAAAACGTATTGAAAAAAAAAGTCCGAGCAAAAATAGTCTTTTTCTTACATTGGTGAACGGTATTAATTCTATTTACTCCTTCAAAAACTTTCTTGTATATGATGATTTTGAGGAAAAATATATTATATTTAGTTATTAAATTTTATATCTTTTTGTGCATCATATATAAATAATATATATGATGACCTCAAAATTTATTATCAAATCATATTCATCTTTGTTTCTAGAAGAAACACGATTCAACAATACTTAATAATCCAGAAGATTATTAAGATAAAAGATTTGTTGTAGTTCTTGAAGAAGGACAATGTTATCTCGTCATATTCTAGTTGAATATGATGTGTTCATGAAGAACACTATGAGATCTAATAATTTGTGCAATTCCTAATGAAAAATACAAAATAATATTCCTGAAGAATATTGTAAGTGCTCTTGAAGAAGCAATTATTTTAGTTTAGTTATTTCGAGCCTTGATTAATTCTCGTACTATTTTTTTCCCTTTGTATATTCAATTATGGGTCTTAAAATGATTGTTCCCGAAGTAGCACAATTAATTATAATATTCTTGAAGAATATTACTATTCTAAATGAATAATTTTTATTTATACATGATTATGCGATGATACAATATTCCTGGAGAATATTGATTTGTTAGCATAATTAAATCATGATGCTCTTGATGTAGCATGATATTATCCCTGAAGGAGAATACAATTTATATCCCAAATAAAAAAAATATTAATATGATTTGAGAATATCATCTATCGAGATTGTACAAGATATGATATACTCCACAATCATAATCCGACTGTGCTCCAATGATAGCAAAATTAGTAAGTGGTCGAATATTCCTATCAAGTTGTTCCCGGAAGTGAACAATATTAAATTAAAAACTTCAATATTACATGGCTCAAATTTTATCTCCTGAAGTAGATAAAATTTAGAGTTTATCCTTGTAGGGGATAATTATTTATAAATTTTATCTCGTGGAGTTGATATATCAACGGTTAATGATAAGGACACGAAAATGATAATCTTAAGATTATATGTCAATATATAATCTTATATATTGTGTAGTTTAATATTTTATTATCTCTTATGATATATTGTGAGCTTTTATCAATATAAAATATGATGTCATACCTGGAGTATGATTTGAATTGATCGTTGCTATATAATTAGTGATAAAAGGGTCAAATATCCTGAAGATATTTGTATCATTCAAATTCTTGGCTTATCTTGTTTCTTCTTTTTGTGAATAGAATGCCAAGTTCTTGGGATTAAATAGTGGTCATGATTTATTGTCTCATCAAAGTGCAAATATGCATGATATATTTAGAATGATACTTTTCGTATGAAAAAAAAGGTAGTGCTAAATTTATTGACAGTTCATGAAGAACCACTAAATTTCTTCCTATATGGTCGAAGATTTTGCACTATTATCTTCTAAGTATCGATAAATATATGGATTTCTAAACTATCGCTTGAAATATGTATGATTCCGCGATAACAAGTGAGACAAATGACATATACAATTTTTGAAGAAAAGAAATTGGTATTAGAAAAAATATCAATGTAAATAATATTCACCACTTATTAGACCAGAAGTCTATTAATCCCAATACTTTCAATATTTACATGTTTAAATTTACGTGTTTGGTGTTAAAGTCTATTTATATTATTTTTATATATTATCTAACTATATGTTTATTTATAATATATCCTGAAGATATATTAATACAAATTCACACATATTGTATGATAAATATCACAAATTACTAGTAAATATCATGAAGTATATTTATACACTTAAAATTGTATTATTTTGAGTTGACCAATTTTCATCAACATCTTATAGATGTTGGATTAATGCATAATAATTATTGCGCTTTCTTACGGAAGAAGAGTAATAACGATAGTTATTACATATTATATTGATGATAATACTTGTATCATTGATATAAAATTATTTGTAATGATTCTTTTAATACATTACATTAATATATTTTCATGGTTTCTCGAAGAAACATAAATTTGTAATTTTAATAATCCAGAAGATTATTAAAAAGAAATTGTTGATGTTCTTGCTAAAACACAATGATATATAGTCATATTTTTATGATAGTATTTATGATAAACACATCAATTAAAGTTAATATTCCTGAAGAATATTAAACAAAAAAAGGCATTATTTTGAATATTTTCTATATGGCCTTGTGTTATTGAATTGCTTCTATTATCACCACATTGATATAAATTGTTGCTCATGGCGTAGCACAATTAATACTTTTAATTAATATTTACATACTCTTTAGAGTAATTTATATTTTGGGTGCTATATGCTCATAAATTGTTGCTCCCAAGGTAGCATAATTGATACTTTTGAAAAATATCACATACTCTTGATGAGTACTTCATATTTTCGGTAATATATGATTATCTTTGATTTAAATTGTTGCTCCTGAGTTAGCACAATTAATATTCTTGAAGAAAAACACATGCTCGTGGTGAGCAACTTACATTTGAAGTTGCATGTATTTATTTCAAATGAAAAATACATAACTTTATGTCATATTGATTTGTTCAATTTCTACTAGAGGAATGGAAAGACAATCCCCGAAGGATTGGTATAATTTCATATGGCAATATTCTTATTGTCGGTCTAAAAGGAGCTTTATTCAATGAGTATCAAATTAATTATAAGCGATATAATATTTTATCCAATGATCATGTTGCGATGAATTTCAAATTCAAGTATCCATATCAAATGCACAATATTTGGGTCACGCCCTCTGTTATTAGTGCACCTCCTGAAGAGGATTGATTTTATAATCCAATTCCAACTATCTCCGACATTAGGGAGAGATATAAAATATAAATAAGAGAAAGTCGGAAAATTCTCGTTGAGTTGGATATTTAAATTTACGCACTATGAACTCGAAGTTCAACAAGTTATTGATTGCCAAAGGAGTGATGAAATCTCATATACCAGTTGTATATGTCCCATAAAGAATTAAAGTCAAATGTGAACAAAATATATTTGTTGATACTCCCCGACGCCAGAAGCGTGAGAGACGTATTCTTTATTGGTATTAAAGATAAAATCCGCGGAATACAAATTAATTAAACTATAACATCACTTCAAAAACCTCCTGAAGAGGATCGTCCCGAAGATGAGAATCTCAATACCTTAATTTGCACGTGCACTAAATAATTACAGTATTGGATTATGGGACGACCAAATCAAATGTTATGGGAAATGTTGAATATTTGATTTTGTTGAAGTTGTCATTCACTTTGTGAATATGGGAGAATTGTTTATAAGAATGATAGTTGTCGACAACACTTTGTGTCTCAACAATTGCTAGTGGAGTGCCTGAAGCACTAAATAAAATATAAGCAATTGAGACAAAGCTTAACTCGCAAAATAAAATAAAGTGGTGAAAGATAAGCGATATTAGTATATCAAGGGTTTAAGCGCATACCCAAAACATATTCTCCCGTTGGCACTAAATTTCGTCATTTAATATACATATGACAATTATTATGAATATAGATATTCAATTAGTGATGTCATCACCACATTTTTCTATGGGTCATTGGACGCGAATATCTATATGAAAGTCCCTGACGGACTTGAGGTTCCTAAAGTAATAGGAACGTGAAATTCGCAACATGTACTATTTTGAGTTATAAATATTTATACATTTTGAAATAGTCTGGTGGATCAACCGACTAAGTGAATTCCTCCTGAAGAGGATATATGTGAATTATTTGAACTCGTGTCTAAATACAAGTTCAAAATGAAAAACTTAGATAAAACTAAGTATTAGTATTGTCTCGACTTGTAGATCGAGCATATATGATGGAAAGTTTTTATCCATTTAGCTACCTAAAGGTTGTCTTACCACTTGAAGTGGATACCGACTCATATAGA
Organism: Orobanche coerulescens; assembly: GCA_033398695.1. Lineage (NCBI taxonomy): Eukaryota > Viridiplantae > Streptophyta > Magnoliopsida > Lamiales > Orobanchaceae > Orobanche > Orobanche coerulescens. The sequence continues at coordinate 17,929,650 of CM065814.1, read as the reverse complement.
TCTCAAGAAAATAACAAAGATATAAGAGGACCAGAAGTTCCGTACTTGTATGCTATTGAAGCATTACATCATCAGCCCTGATATACAAATTGAAGTTAACATGCTAGCAAAATTTAATATTTCTCCAAGAAGGAGAATGTGGAATGGTGTTAACCATATTGGTTTATTACATGAAAGAGATCGAGATTCGATATTGGTGGCTATTAGGGATTATGATTTCATACTGCCTATTTATTATGATGATAAATATTTTCCATTTATGTGTTGCATATAATGTTTGGGCAAGTAAGATGAAACTTATTTCCACACGAGCTTCAGAAGAGCAATAATGATAATCTAGCAGATTTATTCACTAAATCTCTCCATGTCTGAAAATTATATTCATGGTATTGGAGTGCAAGATTGTTATCTTGAGGGGGAGAAGTGATAACTTTTAAATTAGCTTGAAGATTATGTCGACCCTGAAGGTCAAAAGGTACTGAAGACCAAATGGGTTTTTCCGAAGGAGTTTTGATGAGGCATGAACATCATAATATTCAAGAGGAAGTATTGTATGAAGACGATATCACTTGTATCTCAAAGGTAGATACATCAAATATTCACTTAAGTGATTAATTGGCGAACTTATTCACAAAGACGTTGCCGACATCAACATTCAGAAGACTAGTACACAAGATCGGAATGCGTTAACTCAAAGATCTTATGTAATCGATTTCAGGGGGAGTAGCTGTACTCTTTTTCCTTCGATCGGGTTTTTTCCCACTGGGTTTTCCCGGCAAGGTTTTAATGAGGCAGCATGTATTAAAGGTCATTCAAGGGGGAGTGTTGTAATTAATGTATTTACTAATGAATGACCTTTATACCCCTGAAACCCTAGATGTGTACTTATAAATAAAGGCCTTTGGCCCTCATAAGAATACACACATTATTCTTCTTCTATTTCAATCTCTCTCTTTTTCTCTCAAGTTTATAACATAATTAATATTATAGCTAGAAATCATGTCCCGACCAGTCGGGTTGATCATGTCCCTTGAGGCACTCGAAAGGATTATTATACTAAACCCTGCAGGTGGAATTAATTTTCCGATATAATAATAAAAGTCGAGTGGTATACTCATGTATAACACATTAATTAATTAAAAGCTGTCAGTAGCTTAAATTAATTAATGGACATGAAATATCTTCAACACGGGAAATAATTAATTCAAAAAGGAGCTCAATTTCGTAATTTGGGATTTTGGTAGGAAGTGCAATATCAACCTTTTACTAGACTAAGTTGATATTAATAGAGTCTTCATACTAGGAAGAGTCCTAATATTGGAAAGATGATCTCTATTGGGAGTCCTTACCTTATCCTCCTTAAGGTCCCTAGAGTAGCCCAAAACACTTATAAAAGGAGCATACATGGTGGCCGATTTTACTACTTCTTGTAACAAGAAATTTTCGATTTTTTCCTCTTATTTTGTGTTTAATTATGGATCTTGACTTGTGTCTTGGATTCCACAATTTAGCTAACACAATATTTTTCTAAATACATAAATATTCAAGAAAAATAGAGAGAAAAATTTGTGAGGTATTTCTTGAAGAATTTTCGGCCTATCCCATACTGCAAGTCCAAGTTTGATCCGGTAGATTATTGCTCACACGATATCCGGATCTTAGGCGGGATATACTCTAGATGATCTTGAGGTAGAAATACAAGAAGATGAAGGAGGAGTACGAAGGGGAGTTCGATCGACCCAGAAGGAATTTTCCACCACTTCGCTTCAAAGGTATGAATTACCAATTTCTACTGCGTAAATATGTATATTTAAATTGTTAATTAATCTGCTTAATTAATTAATTGACAAGCCTAAATAGATCCGCTATTTATGTTGGTTAGTTTATAAAACCTTTTATTCCATCTCGCTTCCGCTGCGTTTTATACTCCAACAATTGGTATCGGAGACGGTCTTTAAGTTCTGTTCAATTTAATTAATTTGTGATTAATTTGCTAGCAATTTAAATATTCATATGGTATGATGTTTGGAATATTTTTGCTAGAAATTATCTTGTAGGTGAATATGGTCCAATTATCTTGGCTATGTGATTTTATTTTTTTATTCGCGTTTTGGTAATTTGGCCCGTTTTGAGGCATGTATAAAGTTTTTCCCGTGAGAAAATCCACGGGTAGAATAGGATTTATTTTTCCTTGTATTTTTTGTTGTAAATTCGATGTATTTTATTTGGTGTAAAATTTGTAATCGAATTGAAATACACAAAGTACAGAAGGAAAAGAAGTCCAGCGCGAAAAGGAGTCCTGATCGGACGAACCGACCGAGACGAGCCTACTGCCAATCGGTGCGCGGACAGCTTGCTGTCTCGGCCGAATCTGGCATGTCGTGCTCGGCCAGCAGCAGGGTGTCGGGTCGCGGGTCGGGTCGGGCAGCGGGTCGGCTTTTTTGTCCGGCCAGGTTCGTTCGGTGTATGGTCCTATTCGTTTATCTGCCGTTCGTTGCGTCCGTTGGAGAACAATAATTTTAATTTGGAAATTTCTTGTGCAATTAATTTTACATGGAAAAAAGTTTTTAAATTTGGCAATTTTTGTGCCTCAACTGGGAAGAGGTGATGAGATGCTTGAAGCAGTGGGAGCAAAAGAGCCGAGGATTTTCTCATTATTCAAAACGAGGAATAAAAGCCATGATAATTGGATTTAATTATCCAATTTTTTTATTGGTTTTTACTGTTTTGATGAATGGCATGTATGGATGTATGCGTGATATGTTTCTTGCATGTTAGGACGAGAAAATTAAAAACCTTAATTTTTCAAAATAACTAAGTGATTTTAATAATTGATTTTTCAAAATCAAATTGGCCTCCATAATTAGTTTAAATTGTGAAATAATTAGCACGCGCATTGACATTAGAGTCTTCCCCCACATCGGATGTGCTGATTATTAGCTCACTAGTTTTAAACTTTAATTAGATAGCAAAAAGGTGAATATTATTTTTATGATAGGACCTCTCCATCTGTAGGACTATTATCATTAAATAATACTCTAAGGTTTGTTAAATTATGGTGTTCACTTAGGTGTATTAATTAATAAGCTCCACATTGGAGTCTATGTTAATTTAATACGTGGCCAAGAGGAACCAACTATTAATTTTACTTGTCAAAACGCATCTTGACTAGATAGTAAAATTAAAGACATTAAAATCTACTTGAAAATTGTATATGTAAACGTCCACACTAACGTGGCTTGCATGTGCGTTTTTTTTTGAGGTGTTGGTTGACTGCATATATATTGTGTTTTAAGGTTTTTCAATATATTTTGCGTTGAATTATGTGATGAATGGTGTTTTAATTTTATTCTCAGATGTCTTTCAATCCACTAGCTATTATTCTCATAGAAAATAAACTTGATGGCACTAACTTTGCCGACTTGAAAAGAAATCTTGACATTGTCCTCACTGTCGAGGGGCATAAATTTGTTTTAACTGAGGAAAGCCCTCTGGAACCAGAACCGGATGCCACTCCTGAAGAGTTGGCTGAATTCCGAAAATGGAAAAAGTCTGATGAGATGACTCACTGTTACATTTTGGCTTCACTGAAAAATATATTGCAGCATCAGCATCAGACGATGGCCACATCCGCGGAAATGATGAAAAATCTCACCGAGATGTTTGGTCATCAGAACCGAGCGGCTAGGCAAAATGCAATGAGGGTGTTGATGACAACCCAAATGTCTGAAGGGACTCCAGAGAGGGATCATGTTGTGAAAATGATGTCTCATTTGAACGAATTGAGCATACTGGGGGCCACTGTCGATGCCGAGTCGCAGGTCGATATTATCTTTGGCAGCTTGCCAAGAAGCTTTGAGCAGTTCCGCCTCAACTACAATATGAATCGTAGGACTTACACTTTGGCGGAACTTCTGACAGAGCTCCAATCTGCCGAAGTTCTCTTCAAACAAGGTTATCATCAAATTCTTGTGGCAACCGGTGCTAGTTCTTCAAAACCCAAATGGGGAAAAAAGAAAAATCAGGTTGGCCAGAAGTAAATGGCAACCTTCAAAGCTAAGGGCAGGGCTCCTCAGTCCGAGGCAAACAAAAATCCGAAGGGCAAATGCTATAAGTGCGGACTGAAGGCGTATTTCAAGAGTGATTGTCCTAAGAAAGGTACGTCTCATGTACTAGTAGTCAAAACATGTTTGGATGCCTGTCTATCACTTCGTGGATAGTATATTCGGCCTTCACAAATCATGTTTGTTATGACTCGCAGGTGTTCCAAGTAACCAAGGTATTTAGTGCGGACGAGATTACTATTAGCTGAGGCGACTATTCCAGGCTGAAGGCTGTTGCAGTGGGAGTCATGCAGTTAAAAGTTAATGATAGGATTGTAGTCCTAAATAATGTGTAGTACCTGATTTTAGAATGAATTTAATTTCAGTTTATAAATTACGTTGTGATGGATATTCAGTTTCTTTTGAAGATAATCCAGTTATTAAAAGAAATGGTGAATATGGTTGCACAAGTACTTATAATGAAGGACTTTATATTATTAATGATGCACCTGCTCCCTTACATAATTATAAATCACTTAATTCTTTGACTAATCCTAATAAAAGAAAAGAACCTTCGAACATAAATCAAACATATTTGTGGCATTTACGATTGGGTCATATTAACATTAGAAGGATTCAAAGATTGGTGAGCGATGGCCCACTGGATTCGCTCCAAGTTGAGTCATTTCCAATCTGCAAATCCTGTCTAGAAGGGAAAATGACTAAAAGGGATTTCCAAAGCAAAGGAAATCGTGCACAAAATGTATTGTTATTAGTACACACCGATATATGTGGTCCAATGAACATCCAAGCTAAGGGTGGTTTCGAATACTTCATCACATTTATAGATGATTATTCGAGATATGGATATATCTATTTGATGCGATATAAGTCTGAATCGTTTTGATAAGTTCAAAGAATTCAAGGCTGAAACGGAGAAGCGTCATGGACAGAGTATCAAGTCACTACGATCTGATCGTGGTTGCGAGTATCTTAGTGGAGAGTTTTTGGATTTATTGGCACATGAGGGGATTACTTCCCAGCTCACTGCGCCTGGTACACCACACAACAAAATGGTATTGCTGAACGAAGGAATCGTACTTTATTAGAGATGGTTAGGTCAATGATGATTTATTCTGATTTGCCTATTTCATTTTGGGGATACGCCTTGGAAACAACGGCGTACATTCTAAACTTGGTGCCTTCGAAATCAGTTCAAAAAACACCCACAGAACTATGGAATGGGCGCAAGCCCAGTCTAGGACATGTTCAGATTTGGGGTTCACCAGCACACGGGCTGAATAAGGAAGCTGATAAGTTAGCATCTCGTACATAAGTACGAGTGTTTGTAGGATATCCGAAGGGAACGAAGGGTGGCTTATTCTATAGTCCTAAAGATCAGAAGGTCATTGTTAGCACCAATGCCTGGTTCTTAGAGGAGGACTATGTAATAAGCCATAAGCCTAGGAGTGAGGTCATTCTAGAAGAACTTAGGGGCAAGATTTCTACAATACCAATTGTACAAACACCTAGTGTACCACGTATCGACACTATTATGAATACGCAAACCAAGGACACGCCTCGTCGTAGTGGGAGGGTTGTTCGTCAACCTGAACGTTTCATCGGCGTGGGAGCGTCTTCGGACCACTCCCCGGACCAGGATGAAATGGATCCATGTACGTATAAGCTGGAAGTTCAAGACAAGGATGCTGAATCCTAGCAAACAGCAATGGAATCCGAAATAGGATCTATGAATTCTAATCAAGTGTGGGAGCTAGTAGAGCTACCCAATGAGGTAAAACGCATTGGAATTAAGTGGGTCTACAAGCGTAAGAGAGGAGCGAAAGGTAAGGTTGAAACCTTCAAAGCAAGGCTTGTTACGAAAGGTTACACTCAGAAGGAGGGCATCGACTACGATGAGACCTTTTCGCCAGTAGTCATGCTTAAATCAATCCGGATTCTCGTAAGAGGAAATTAAGGCTGAGCTTTCGAGTTTAAACATGATGCAAGGGTTGGGGTACAATGTAATCCGATAATTGAATTCGTTGCATATAAATTGAAAGCGTTTGGCTCAAAAATTTTCATTGACGTATTTTATCAAACACCTAACATGCATGGGTTTAAATGAAGAACAAGAATTATAATGGCTAAATCCAATCCCAAAAATAACAACATCAATCGATAGTCATGACAAAACGACATATAACATCAACAATTCATACATAATCAACAAATACCATCACAATCAATCAATAATCACCATATTCCAACTCAATTTTGATATAACTTTGAAAAAAAACTAACATATTCAACATTGAATGAAGAACAACACCTCACTTTTTAATTCATGTAGCAATTAAGATTAGGAATTGAGAATTACCTTGCTTGGATTGAAGAATGCAAGAAGAAGAAAAATTGAATAGGGTTCGTCCGAGCGCTGCGCAAAGGAGGGGAAAGAAACTTACAATTTGTGCCGGCCGATCCATGGTATAAAGGAAACCTGGGCGGTTGATCTTCGCAACAGGGGCCGCGACACAGCTTAAGTGAGCCGCAGCCCAGAGTACAGCCTGCTTGGGCGTTTTTGCTATTTCGCCGTGTGCCGCGACTCAACGTACAGGTGCCGCGGCTCGTAGTGTAAGTGTGCCGCGGCTCATTTGGTCCGTGCCACGGCATGGAGTACAGTTTCCTGGGCGTTTCTGGGGCATTTGGCGTGCCGCGGCTCAGTACATTTGTGCCGCGTCTCAGGGTTCGGGTGTGCCGCGGCACAGAGTACAGTACGGTTAGCCTTTTTGTGTCAACTTGTGTGTGCCGCGGCTCAGGGTTAAATTCTCCCCTGGGGATATTCCTGCACAGATTTTTTAAAGCCAAACACCAAGAACGTGAGAGATAAGCATATCCAAGCAAAATGACGAAAAATAAAGACTCTAAAATGCATGAAAACACTGAAAAAAAATACAAATCTACAACTAATACTCGGGTTGCCTCCCGAGAAGCGCTAAGTTTATAGTCTTCAGCCGGACCTTTTGAAAATCAATTTGCTTTTCGCAAACACCATTTGAACTCCGCCCCATCCATCGAACCGTTAATATGTGTTTCAAATTTTTGACCATTGGTCTTTAACAATTCGATTTTCGGTTTGGACACCCAATGTTCTTTGCGAAAAGATTTGAACAAAAACAACTTTCCAAAACACCCATATTGCACATGACTTGGCACCCGTTTCACTTCCGGCTTATTCTCTTTTTTCACGAACGAACTTATGACAGCATTAGAATTTTTCGTTGGTGGATGAACGGTTGATGAAGACGACATGTCCAAATGCCTAAGATATGCGACTCGTTCTACATTTTTCTTAGACGTCGGAGCAACTAACACGGATTCTGAACATTTCGACCAACAACTCTCCCGGTGTGTGTCTTTCTCAAAGATATCAATTTGTGAACACTTCTGAAGATAATATTTTTTTTGCTCCAACGGAAAAAAGAAAATAATATTTTAATTATCAATTTGTTTTATATAATGTAAATGAGTATTATGTACAATTGTGTAATTACGATTGTGTCATGTGCAGTTTTTCTATTAATAATGTTGAAGTTATTAATAAAATCACCCTTAAATTCATTCTCTGTATTATCTCTATTTTAAATGCAATTTTTTTGGGAAAATTTCAAAATTCGTCCCGTATGTTGGCCCATGAGCGACTTTGGTCCTTTATTTTAACATTGTGCAATTTTCGTTCTTTATCTTCAAAATTTGTGCAATTATGATCATATGTGGCAGAATCAATAAACGCGTCGCGCGTGTGACTGTTAATCTCCAGTTAATATTTGGAAAAAAAAGTTCAACGCGGTCCTACAAAATTGAAAATCATAATTCTGCCGGAAATTTTTGTCGAAACCACTCATTGCACCCGAATTTTTCTACAATTTCCAAAAATTTCCCATAATTTGTGTTAAAAAATTATGTATAAGTTTAAAAATGATAATTATGCCCAACTCTTTAACAAATTTTTGCAATTAACTCCAAATTGCCAAATTTTCATACCTTGTAATTTTTTTTCAATAATCACCAAAACTAATACGAATTTCTTAAAATTTATGATTTTTGCTCTAATTCATTTGAAAAAACATCCAAAATATTTTGAAAAGCTTAATTTTCTTCTCCTAACGTGCACAATATATATAATCTCCTTTTTTTTCTTTATACATTAATTATATTAGCAAAAACACTTCTATTAACATCATTATCATAAAATTACATTAATGACATTCAATAAAATCACATCGTAATCAGTTAATAAAATAACAAAAAATAAAAATAAAAATATTGGGTTTAATATTTGTTTTTAACATTGGTTATGGGGAATTTTTGTAAATTTTAAGAGTTTGGGTGTAATAGGTAATTTTGACGAAAAATAGGGGTATAAATATTATTTATGAAACTTATAATGCTGAAATTGACAATTTATCAAATTATAAAAATTAATATATACTTATTTTTTTAGTTTCTGTGATACTATACTGGCGCTTCGTTTTTGAATGAATGAATCAATCAATCGAATCGAATCGAACTAAATCAATCGAATCCAACTGAATCTGATTCAACTTAATCGAATCAAATATATATTAAGGGTAAATAATAATAAGAATAATGGTAAATAATAATAATAATAATAGTAATTAACAAAAACAACGATAATAGTAATATTATTAGTAATAATAACAATAATAATAATTAAGATTAATAATAATAATAATAAGAAGAAAATCGAAAATCGAATTGACGATTGAATCGAATCGAAAAGCGAAAAATAAGTCCAAAAGAACATTAGGCCCTGTTCTTTTGGATTTATTTTCGATTTTCGATTCAGTCGGCCCATTCAGTTGATTGCGCCCATTCGATTTAGTTGGTCCATTCGCTTCTTCTTCTTGTTATTATTGTTAATCTTAATTATAATTATTGTTATTATTACTAATAATATTACTATTATCGTTGTTGTTGTTAATTACTATTATTATTATTATTTACCATTATTATTATTATTATTATTATTATTATTATTATTATTTAAAATTAATATATATTTGATTAATTCGATTGATTCATTCGATTCGATCCATTCGATTCGATTGATTCATTCAAATTCAAAAAAACAGAAATTTAATTCCTTTTTATTTGTGTCTTTCGAAAAAAAATCACAGAAGATCACCAAAATGGATGTGAACGAGAAGAAAGCAAAAATAGGTTGTTTTTATCAATGTTAATGCCTCCTTTCGTAAATCGATAAATTTATATGACTTTCAGCTCAATCTTACATTAAAAAAATAAATACAAAAGCTTCATTTGGGCCAACTTTTTTTCCAGTATTTGTTTCTTACATGTTTTCAACTCATATTATTTTATATAATATTAGAGATAATTCATGGCACGTATTGTAATTGGATTAAAATAATTAAATTACCAGATTATCTTATTAGAAGAAAAAAAACATATTGATTTCCACAAATCTATCAGCGGCCGACTCTCTGCTGTTAAAGAAAAGGAACCAATAAAATTGACAGACTGCTGGAAAACACGCCGACAGACCAAAAAAAAAAAAAAGAAAAAATGACCGCCCGCCGAACAGCAATTCGGCGGAACTGGTTCAGCAGTGGTGGCCATTCAAAAAGCAGGCCAACAGGCCTGGTGTTGAAAAACAAAATTAGCCGACCACAAGCAGTAGGCTACCGGAAAGCAGACCAGCGGACTTGATGTAAAAAAAAAATTAATAAGGCATGCCGGAAGTAGGCAGGTGTAAAAGAAAAAAATTTGGCCAACAGAGGGCTGCCAGCCTCCGGCATTAGCTGTCGAATAACAGGCCGGCGGGCCTGACATTAAAATTATCAGGCCGCCGGAGGTCTCCGGTCAATGCCCCACCGGAAAGCAGGCAGGATGGCCTGACCTATGAAAAAAGGAGAGAGAGCTGGCCGACAGTGGGCAGTGGTCCATCTGAAAGCAGGTCGGCGGGCCCTGTCGTTGAAAATAAAAATTGGTCGCCAACTAGAAAGCAGGCCGGCGAGCCTGGCTTTAGAAAAGAAAAAAAAAACTGGCCGGCCGCAAAAAAAGCTGGTCAGCTGGAGGTCTGTCGGAGATCCCCAGTTAGGAAAGATTTTCTTTTTGAAAAATTATGTGTCCCTTTAATTTAATTTGATTATTTATGAGGATTTTTTGAAATTAATTATTGTTGAATAGTTTGTATTATTAATAAATTAAATTCGGCATGAGAGGGATTGGGTAAAATGGTTTTCTCAAGTGCACATTACTAAAAATTATTATTGTCCTTTATATTATAGACTAGAGATTACACATGCCATAATGGCACGATGATGATGTAATTGAATTAAAATAATTAAATTATCAGATTACTTGCTAAAAAGAATATTTTGGTTCTCAAAATTCTATTGACGACTGATTGGTCTGCCAGAAAAAAAAAATTAAAAACTGACGGAAAGTAGGCCGGTGGGCCTGGCTTGGCCTTAAAAAATGGAAAGCGCTGGCAGTGGCCAACTGGAAAGCAAGCCTGCGGTCTGTCGTTAAAAAAAATGGACAGCTATTGGAGGTCTGCCGGCTGTCGGGCATTAAAAAGAAAAAAATGGTCGGCCAATGGCCCAGCGTAAAAAAAAGGGTCGATCGCCGGAAGTCCGCCGACAGCCGGCGGTGGCCCGCCGAAAAGCAGGCTGGCGACCTAGAGTATTAAAAATGATCGGTCAGCCGGCGGTGGCTCGCCGGAAAGTAGGCCGGCGGCCTGTTGTAAAAAAAAATGGTCGGTCCCCGAAGGTCCGCAGACAACTGGCAGTGGCCCGCCGGGAAGCAGGCTGGCGGCCTGGCGTATAAAAAAAGAATAACATACAGTGTGGTGTAAAAAAATCGCCGATCGTCGGAGGTCCGCAAAGAGCCCGTGGTGGCCCACCGGAAAGCAGGCCGATGGCTTGGCATATATAAAAACAAAAAATGGTCGATCGCTGACGGTGGCCCGCGGGAAAGCAGACTGCGGCCTCACGCGAAAAAAGAAATGGCTGATCGTTGGGGGTCCGTCGATAGCCAGCTGGCGTATAAAAAAACTGATCGGTCACCGGAGGTCCGTCGGCATCGGCGGTGGCCTGCTGGAAAATAGGTCGGCGGCATCATGTAAAAAAATAATCGGTCACCGGTGGTCCGCCATTCGCTGCGATGGCTCGCCATAAAGCAGGTCGACGGAGGTCCGTCGGCTGCCGACTGTGCCCGTCGGAAAGCAGGACGGCGATATGGGTTAAAAAAAGAAAAAAAGAATATTTGGCCGGCCACCGCCGATCGGCGACCTTGCGTAAAAAAAAGGCCGGTCACCAAGGTCTGTCGGCGATAGGCGACCCTGCTAGAAAAACTGGTTGGCTTGGGGTCCATCGGAGATCCCCGTTATTATTTTCCGAAAATTAATTGTCCCTTTAAGTTAAGTTAAGTTAATATCTTGATGTGTTTTTTTAAATTTATTGTTGTTGAATATGTGATATTATTGTTATTATTATTAAATTCACTAAAAGAAGGAGAAAAGAGGAGAAAGATAGAATAATCTTTCCAAGTGCACACTATGATCATAAAACATCACTGTCCTTTATAATATGAATTCGGCACACTTAGGACCTGTTCTCTTCGGCAAAATTCAATTGAACTGAACTGAATTGAATTGGAAAAAAATGAACTGAAAAGAACTGAACTGAACTGAACTGAAAGCAACTAATAATTTAAAAATGAGTAATAATAATATAAATGATTATTATTAATAGAAATAATAAATAATTATAAATAATAAGCTAATATAATAATACTTATTAACAATAGGAATATTTTAAAAAATATATTATTAATTTTGATAAATAGTACGAGGAAATGAATACGTGTTGATAAATATATTATTAATTTTCTTTCACTTTCTAGTTTACCTATTCTTCTTTATTAATTATTTTTCCCCTTCTGTATTTATGTAGCTAGGGTTAGACATTCGAGTCGGGTAGTTTGGGTACCAAATCGAATACCCGAAAAAGTTTAGGTACGAGATCGAATACCCGAAGAAGTTTGGGTATGCTTCACAATTTTATTCGTTTACATGATCTGGGAATTGCTTTCACACACCAAGTTGAAGTAATGGAATCAAGAGATGATCATAACATGTACGATGATGCGAGAAAAAAGCCATAGATAATGTACGATGTACAATAATCGATGAAATATGGAAGTCAGTCAAGGATAATATGGAGTTGATAGAGCACATTTATAAAGAAAAGAGCAAAAACAATTAATTAATTATGAAAATGATGATAATGATTAATATTCAATAATATTATTAGGTTAGATACCTTTTTCTTTGGGCTTAGCAATCGTTATTGGTGGTGACATGTCTTGTTGCTTCCTCTTTTTCTTTTTTGTCCATATTTTTTCACCTTGAATTGAAGTCTGCCCCACGTGAAATATGGGCCCATGCTGATTATCATGCTCCAAGATTTGTGGTGTAGCTTTGGAATTAATTTCTGCCAGATTATCAGTCAAAGGCGCAAACGAATTAGCAGTAACCATTTTTTTCATGAGTAATGCTACTTGGCACGATCCTGTAAAGTGAAATGTCACAATCACATTTATCTCACTTTACAGGATCGTGCCACATACACAAATTGTCAACCGCGTTGTTATCCAGGTTGTGAAAGTAGCATTTTCCTTTTTTCATCCCCATCACCCCTCCCCGTGCACCGGAAGTTTTGTGAATATTCTTCAACGGTTTCTTTTTTGAGTAATTCACTGACAACGGCGCCGAGGTTGTGATTTGTGTATGTGGCGCGATCCTGTGAAGTGAGATAAATGTGATTGCGACATTTCACTTTTATCTCACTTCACGCGATCGCGCCACGTATCTGATTGTCACCTCACATGGTCAATGAAGCGAAAGATACTTTCTTTTTTCTACAACCAGTTAGTCATGATGGAGTGGACCCCAGTCATTTATTTTTTCATTATTTTCATTCTCACTAACCGTCTCAGCATTAATGGGCGCCGTGATTATCTCGTTGGTGACAGCCTGTTGAACCGCGCTGGACTCTTTCCCGGCGGCTAGGGTTGTTACCGACGCAGGCTTGGGGCAATTCCGGTCAACGTGGCCGTAGCGTCCACACTTTTTACAGAGAAGGTGAAGACCTTCGTACTACACGTTGAACCATCTATTCCTGAACCAAACTCTCCCCACAACCGGTTCCTCCAAGTTGATTTCAACACACACACTTGCGAATTTGCCGCAGGATGCATCAATGGTGCGAATGTCAACCTTGACCGGTTTGCCTATTGCTGCTCCAAGTGCCATTAAAACACTTTCATCATAGTATTCTAGCCCAAGAAAGGGAAACCTCACCCATACCATGGTAGTCTTGATCTTGATTTCGGACGCGATAAATTCCGGCGTCCAAGGTCTCACCGCAACATAATGATCAAAAATCATCCAAGGTCCCTCACATATAATCTTCTCCCTATCTGCTGCCATGTCAAACTTAACCAGGAAGTAGCCACTTCCTATATCGATCATATCCATTCCCCCTGTCAGCCTCCATGTAGCTCGGGGTCTGTCCTTCATTGTCAGATAGCCTAGCGTCTTTTCTAAGAGTGTAACGATAACTGCATCTTTCCATGGCATCCACAACTCCTCCAAGATGCTTTCAGCAATAAAGCATTTTGGTTTCAACCTATCCCCCTCCTCTTCAAGCTCGATTTTGAACAAATTTTTTGCCAATAAATCAACACGTTCTCTCCTTGGAAGTGGTTTTTGAGCCCCGAGTAACTTATCGCGAAAACTGATGCGTGGTTGGCGCACCCCCCTCCCCCGTCTTGTGGCTTTAACGGCGGTGGAAGTGCGCCGGCATGGTTCTGAACATTAGGAGCGTCTTGCATTTTTTCTCTCTCTCCGAATACTAGATTCTTTCACACGCATGCAATTGTCCGGAGGAAGCGCAATAAGATCCATGGTCTTAACCTTCCGTGTGGCACTTGGTGTACCGACCAGTAAGTTCTTAAATACGAGGCAGTGAATTTCTTTAAAAGCTTGTTTTGTTCTATAGAGCATGTCCTTCCTACTCACCTTGGCACCATACGTAATACCATTGGTGACGACGTGGCTCGGTCTCTGTTGGAGCCCGTAACCAAGGAGGCAGTCTTTCTGGCATTTATGTCCATGAAGTCTTACAAAGCCTCCAGGCCGGATGGATTTCAGCCAATCTTCTTCAAAATGTATTGGGAAATCGTTGGTGATGATGTTTGGACTTTTGTGAAGAACGCTTTTGCTACTGGGTATTTTGATCCCAAAGCTGCGGAGACTCTGCTGGTTCTTATTCCCAAGGGGGATCGGTCCACCTCTTTTAAAGAATTCCGACCTATCACTTTGTGTAATGTCATCCACAAGCTTATTTCTAAGGTGTTGGTAAGTAGATTGAGACCTCATCTTGATTATATTGTTAGTCTTTTACAAAGTAGCTTTATTCCAGGAAGGGGCACCAGGGAGAATGCTATTATTTTGCAGGAATTCGTTCATCATGTGCGTAACAAGAAGAGTAAACAGGGTGATATGATCTTGAAGCTGGACATGGAAAAAGCTTATGATAGAGTTGATTGGCTTTTTCTACAGGACACTCTTTGCATGTTTGGGTTTCCTTCCAGGATTATTAATCTAATCATGCATGGCATCACACAGCCTTGCTTTGGAATGGTAGTCGTACGGATAGCTTCACGCCTAGAAGGGGACTCCGCCAGGGGGATCCCCTCTCCCCTTATCTGTTTGTTTTGTGTATGGAGCGATTTGGGGAGCTGATATCAACAGCAGTTGGTCATAACTTGTGGAAGCCTCTGATATTCTTTGCAGATGATGTTATTCTTTTTCCGAAGGCAAAGGTAGCTCAAGCGAAATTTATTAAGCGAGTACTTGATTGTTTTTGTTTGATGTCTGGGTTAAAAGTAAGCTTGGCCAAATCAACCATTTTTGCATCTAGAGGAGTAGTTAATACGAAAAAGTCAAAGGTAAGAGCTATTCTTGACATCAACTTCACTTCTTCTATTGATAAGTACTTGGAGTTTAAGATCTTCCAAGGGCGAGTTACGAAGGAGGATTTTCATGGTATGCTATACAGAATCAACTCCAAGTTAGCATTTTGGAAGGGCAAGATGCTCAATAAAGCTAGACGTTTGACTTTGAGTACCTCGGTGTTGACTTCGATACCTTCGTATGGGATGCAGATACAATGGTTCCCTCAATCTGTGTGTCATCAAGTGGACAGGGCGGTGCGTAATTTCTTATGGTAGGGTAATAATGACTCCGGTATGCATATGGTTGGTTGGTCAAAAATTACCCAACCAAAGAGGCGTGGGGGTCTTGGAGTTCCCATAACTCATTATAATAACACGACATTGCTGGGGAAGTTGATTTGGGACGCTTCTACAACACCTAACAAGCTTTGGGTGCGCGTTTTGAAGGATATATACTTCCCTCATCGGTCTATCTTGGGGGCTCTCAAGTGTAGGGGGTCCAGCACTTGGAATTCGATGATGAAAGCGCGTGATTGCATTGGAGCTGGGTTCACTTTCTAATTTGGCAATGGAGATACTAGTTTCTGGAATGATAGTTGGCTCTTTCCTTCTCCTCTTGGGCCCCAGTTACCGTTGATCCATATCCATGATAGCAATATGAAATTGAATGATATTGATGTAGATGGGATTTAGAATCTTGATATGCTTCACACTATTATCCCACAAGAATGGAGGGACGCCGTCACCATGGTAAAGCCAATGCTAGCTCCTAAAGTGGCTGATGCCTGGACTTGGTCTGGCACTTCTACCAGAATCTACTCAGTAAAGTCAGCTTACCAGTTTCTTTTGGAGGATAATAATACTATTAACACCGATCAGACCTGGATGTGACTGTGGCGGTTACGGCTTCCTACGAATGTCCAATTTTTTATTTGGCAACTCTGTCATAATTCTTTACCAACCAGGTCGGTGCTTTGCAGGCGCGACGTATTGGACTCAGCAACTTGTGCTATTTGCAATGCCCATGATGAAACTCTTCACCACTGTCTTTTCGCCTGCCAGAAGGCCCGGGAGGTGTGGAAGCACTGCGCTCCTCATGGTTTCACACTTCCTGCAGATGATTTCATTCCATTTAATTGGCTGCATAATTGGATATCTAACACCAGCGCTCTTCCCACTATCATTATGTGGAAGATTTGGTGTGCTAGAAACTTGTTTGTGTTTGATAGGAAGATTATTAGTGCGGTTGAAGTGGCAGCTCAGGTGTATGGTCTTTGGAATGACGTGGTTGCTGCATTCGGTTCTGGGGCTAAAACTACGAGATTGACGTCGGGTTTGGAGGTCAGGTGGCATCCCCCTCCTCCTGGTTGGGTAGCACTAAATGTTGATGGTAGCGCCCAGCTTAATCCGCCTGCTGCATCCTTTGGTGGCCTTATTCGGGATGTTAGAATTTTGGCCCAAATGATTTATTATTATTATGGGCCGGTATTATGCAGCCCGGCCCAGACCTATTAAAACTACCCCTCTGGCCCGGCTTCTAGACCCTTTCGGCTCCTTGATCTCACCCGTTGATTTTATGTTGACCCATCTCACCCGTCGGTCACTTGTATTTGTTTCACTCCCTCAAACCCTAGCCTCACTTTTCTGTTTTTCTCTCATCTCTCTCGCCACTCCGCCGACTGCCATGGAAATCCGATTTCCTTACCTTTTCTGCTCGGCTGTGCGGTTCCGATTTGGAAAGGAATCGAAACCCTTATCAATCAATGATAAGAAAGGATTCGATTCCCCTAAAAATCGGTGGCTTTCCGATTGGGATTTTTGCCTATATATTGTCGAGCGATTTGGGCTTGAGAGTGACACACGAAAATCAAAACCTAATTTTTCTGAGTGAGAAAATCAATCCGTGTTTTTTTGTGATTTTTTCTGAGTGAAAAATATTTTCTGAGTGAAAATTGCTTGAGGCCGTTTTTGGGGTGTTTTTATTCGGGACCTTTGAAACCAGCTGGGGAGTTGGCTTTGTTCGTCTGGGCTGCTGGCCGCGGATACACAAGGAGCCTTGGACGTGGGTACTGGATATTGGAGGACTGAGCCGAGGCCGAGTTCCGGTCGATTCGCACCTCCTTTGCCTCTCGTTTTACAGATCGGTTCCGATCTGTTCGGTTTGATTTCTAGAACTTTAAATTCCTATTCTTTGTGTTCGGGTTTTTTGGGTTAATTCGTTTTTCCCTTTTATTTCGTGTAATTCGTTGCCAATAAGTTTGTTGTGTAATCCTTAATCTCCGGAATTTATTTGTAATTCGTTTACTACTTTGTTGTGTAATTTTCTATGTATTCCGAATAGTTACCCTACAGTGGTATCGGAGCCTCTAAAAGGGGTTTCTATTCGGAAGGGCATACGGATTCCGGCCGAGGGATCCGCTCAGTACGATTCCAGCTCGTATCATTTTAAAAATCTGGTGTGATTTAAATCTTTGTGATATCTGTGTGATATTGGTATTCGATTCCAGCTCACTTTATTTCAAAATCTGGTGTGATTTTGTTCTTCGTGGTATCTGCGTGATATTTAACTGTTATATCAGTTTTTACAGTATTAATAGTACCTTGTGCTAGTATTTTAAATCTTGTGTGATTTTTACAATACTAAAATGGGTTCTTTAACTTCATTTACAATGGCACTTTTCGACGGCAAAGGGGATTTTAGAAGGTGAAAATCTTGTGCTAGTATTTTAAATCTTGTGTGATTTTTACAAATACTAAAATGGGTTCTCTAACTTCATTTACAATGGCACCTTTCGACGGCAAAGGGGATTTTAGAAGTTGGCAACAGAAAATGAAATCTATACTTGTCCAACAAAAATGTTTTAAAGCCATTGAAGGTACTTTTCAGTCTGATGTGTCTTCTGAGAAACGTGAGGAATTAATTGAGTTTGCTCATTCATCTATAATCTTGAACTTGTCTGATTCTGTGATTAGACGAATAGGCAAAACTGATAATGCTAAACAGCTTTGGGATAAACATGAGGAAACGTTTACTGAAAAATATTTGCCAAATAAATTATTCCTCCTCGAAAAGTTTTTTCGTTATAAGCTGGATTTGAATAAAGATATTGATGGTAATCTTGATACCTTTACAAAGTTAGTACAAGATATAAAACAAACGGGTGATAAAAATATTGATGATTATTCCCCTATTGTGCTCTTGAATGCTATCCCTGATGCTTATAATGATGTGAAGTCTGCTATCAAATATGGTAGGGATTCTGTTACCTTAGACACTGTTATAAGTGGCTTGAAGAGTAAGGAATTAGACTTGAAAGTTAATAAGGTTTCTAAACCGGTTTCTGATATCAACTTTGTAAGGTCTAAACCACACCTTAAAAAGAAACCGTTTATCAAAATTGATTCTGAGAAGTCTAATAAGAAAAAGGGGCAATGGAAGGATAAATTTAAGTTCCGGCCTAAAATCGCAAATGCTACAACTGTGGTGAATTTGGTTATTATATACAAGAATGCACCAAGCCTAAAAAGAATTTGCAAAATGATCAGGCTAATTTTAATGCTGGGGATGTCTTTATGGTTATTGATGATTTGCGTCTCTCTGTGAATTCTGTGCTTTCGGGTCTGTGTGAAAACGAATGGTTGCTGGATTCTGGATGCACTCACCATATGACACCTTATAAACAGCATTTTACGAGTTATACTAATCTTGGTGATCGGTATGTTTATATGCCTGATAAAGTGAAACGGGTTGTGGCCGGGGTAGGGAATGTTTGTTTGAAATTTGCTGATGGTACTCAGTTTACTTTAAAAAATGTCAGACATATTCCTGATTTATCTCATAATCTGATATCTTGTACTACTTTGGAAGATGAGGGCCTTAGGGGTTCATGGGGAAATGGTTACATGAAAATTTGCAGAGGTTCCTTAATGTTGTTTAAAGGAATCCGGAAATTTAATTTATACATTTGCCAAACTGAAACTGCTGCATGTTCTAACCTGCTTTGTGCGGATAAAACTGAATTGTGGCATAATAGGTTAGGACACATGAGCATGAAGGGATTAGATATCTTGCATAAAAAAAGTGTTTTGGAAAAGATAAAATCTCTAAGTTGTCTTTCTGTGACTCTTGCATGTATGGCAAACAACATAAAATCCAATTTCCTAAACCTCCCGATTCCCCTGATCCTGTTTTTGAAAAATCTGGTAAGAGTTCCAATGTGCTTGATTATGTTCATGCTGATGTTTGGGGTCCTGCCAGTGTGCCGACTCATGGGAGGAACCGTTACTTCTTGTCCATTATTGATGATTACTCAAGGAAAGTTTTCATTTTTCTACTCAAACTGAAATCTGATGTGTTCGAAAAATTCCAAACTTGGAAAACTTTAGTGGAAAATCAGACCGGAAAATGGATTAAAAAGATAAGGACCGATAACGGCCTTGAATTTTGCAATACTCAGTTTGATACTATGTGTTCTGAAAATGGCATCCTTAGGCATAAGACAGTTCCGTACACCCCTCAACAGAACGGGGTGGCTGAGCGAATGAACCGAACCCTCCTTGAAAAGGTTAGGGCTATGCTCGCCACTGGGCCGGCCCAAAAGTTTTTGGGGTGAGGCTCTTTTAACTGCTGCCTATCTTATCAATAGATCACCTTCTATACCATTGAATGGTAATTACCCCGAGTTTGTGTGGTCGGGTCATGCTATTGATTTTTCAAACATTCGTGTGTTTGGTTGTGCTGCTTACGTGCATCAAAATGTTGATAAAATTGAACCCAGATCCTTGAGATGTGTTTTTCTTGGATATCCTGATGGTATTAAGGGTTATCGTTTATGGGTCAGATCTGAACCCGGATTAAAGGTGATCACTAGTAGGGATGTTGTATTTAATGAAACCGAATTTCCTTGTCTTAATAATCCTTTACCTGCTCCTGTGTTAGCTGCTGAAAATTCTCCCCACCCTGTTCAGATTAGGGTGGAGCATCTTAGTGATAATGAGTTACCTGCTGAATCTGATAATATGGAAAATCCTGAATCCTCTAATGCTCAACCTGATAATCAATCTGAAAATGGAGACGAATCTGAATCTGTTCGTGACTTGTCTGATTATCAATTAACTAGGGATAGGTCTAGAAGAAATGTTAGAAGACCTATACACTTAGATGATTTCCATATGTCTTCTCTTGCTTTCAATGTGTTTGATATGCTTGATGGGAATGAACCTAAATCTTACAATGATGCTTTGTTGTCTGATAAATCAAATGAATGGTTAAGTGCAATGAATGAAGAAATGACATCCTTGCATGCGAATAATACTTGGAAACTTGTTCCAAAACCTAGAAACTGTTCTTTGATTGATTGTAAGTGGTTATTTAAAGTCAAAAAGGATGAGGATGATATCAGATTCAAAGCGAGGTTAGTAGCTAAAGGTTTCACTCAACGAGAAGGTATTGACTATACCGAGATTTTTGCACCTGTAGTTAAATTCACCACTGTTCGCATTATGCTTGCATTAGTTGCATATCATAATTGGGAGATGAAACAATTAGATGTTAAAACAGCATTTTTGCATGGTGAATTAAAAGAAACCATCTACATGAAGCAACCAGAAGGTTTTATAGATAGTAACCATCCTGATTATGTGTGCCTGCTTAATAAAACCTTATATGGCCTAAAGCAATCCCCTAGAGATTGGAATAAGAAATTTAATGATTGCATGCTGTCCTTGAAATTCCGTCGTAGTGCATATGATCCATGTCTTTATTTCAAGAATGACTGTGATGTTCCTATGTTCTTACTTATTTATGTAGATGATATGCTCTTGATAAGTTCGTGCATTAAATCTATTAATCATGTTCAAAGTCGTTTAGGTAAACAATTTGACATGAAATATCTGGGGGATGCTAAAAGGATATTAGGCATGAATATCATTCGGGATAGATATAAAGGCACTTTATTTCTAAATCAGTCCTCTTACATTGGTAAAATTCTTGAAAAAATTTCAATGACTGATGCGAAAACTGCTAGTGTGCCATTGGCTTCTCATTTCTTATTATCCAAAACTCAGTCACCAAAAACTGAATCTGAAATTAGTGAAATGAGATCTATCCCATATGCTAATGCTATTGGATCTATCATGTACCTTATGGTTAGTACCAGACCAGATATTGCTTATGCTGTGAGTTGTTTAAGTAGGTATATGACCAATCCAGGAAAACCTCATTGGGAGGCTCTTAAGTGGTTACTCTGGTACTTAAAAAACTCTGTTTCTGATGGTCTTGTGTTTTCTAAATCTAATGACGGGGTTAACCTTAAAGGTTATGTCGATTCTAATGGTGCCAATGACCGGGATGAATGTAAGTCCACAACTTCATATGTGTTTACCTTGTGTGGCTCATGCATTTCTTGGAAATCACAACTTCAGCATATAGTTACTTTGTCTACTACTGAAGCTGAATATATTGCCAGCACCGAAGCCTTTAAAGAGGCTATTTGGTTGAAAGGTTTACTTACTGAAATTGGTGTTCTTCGTGATAATGTTGTGGTCTTTCCGACAGTCAATCTAGCATACATTTGTGTAGAAATCCTGTTTTCCATGATCGCACAAAGCATATTGATGTCAGGCGACACTTCATCCGTGACATCGTGGACAATGGCGCAGCTACATAGGGGCGGGAGGGGGCGCCCGACCCCCCGAAATTTTTTTACGATGTAGGGGGTATATAGTTTTCGTGTAAAAAAATTTCGGTATATTCGGTTTCGACCCCCCATTTTAATTCGGTTTCGACCCCCCAGAGCGTTAGAAAAAAAAAATTTAGATCCCGACCCCCTACTGAAAATTTTCTAGCTTCGCCACTGATCGTGGAAAAGGGCATAATTGATTTGAAGAAAATCCCGTCCCAGTCTAACCCTGCAGATATTGGCACGAAGTGTCTACCGGTCGAGAAAATCAGATCCTGCAAGTCGATACTAAATATCGACTCCCTCAACTGAAGACACTCCAGTCTTTCTTTTCGTTATCTTTGTGATAGCTCTTCTAGTTTTCTCCGTGATTCCTAGTTTTCTTTCTTAGTGATTAACTTATGTCTTTATGCTTGTACTAACTTTGTGTGGTGTGCAGGTGGTGTGACGTTCGGCAATGATGACCTCCTTATCAAAAAGGTACCCCGATGGCTCATTTGGTCCGGGTGGAGATTTGTTAGAATTTTGGCCCAAATGATTTATTATTATTATGGGCCGGTATTATGCAGCCCGGCCCAGACCTATTAAAACTACCCCCTGGCCCGGCTTCTAGACCCTTCCGGCTCCTTGATCTCACCCGTTGATTTTATGTTGACCCATCTCACCCGTCGGTCACTTGTATTTGTTTCACTACCCCAAACCCTAGCCTCACTTTTCTGTTTTTCTCTCATCTCTCTCGCCACTCCGCCGACTGCCATGGAAATCCGATTTCCTTACCTTTTCTGCTCGGCTGTGCAGTTCCGATTTGGAAAGGAATCGAAACCCTTATCAATCAATGATAAGAAAGGATTCGATTCCCCTAAAAATTGGTGGCTTTCCGATTGGGATTTTTGCCTATATCTTGTCGAGCGATTTGGGCTTGAGAGTGACACACGAAAATCAAAACCTAATTTTTTTGAGTGAGAAAATCAATCCGTGTTTCTTTGTGATTTTTTCTGAGTGATAAATATTTTCTGAGTGAAAATTGCTTGAGGCCGTTTTTGGGGTGTTTTTATTCGGGACCTTTGAAACCAGCTGGGGAGTTGGCTTTGTTCGTCTGGGCTGCTGGCCACGGATACACAAGGAGCCTTGGACGTGGGTACTGGATATTGGAGGACTGAGCCGAGGCCGAGTTCCGGTCGATTCGCACCTCCTTTGCCTCTCGTTTTACAGATCGGTTCCGATCTGTTCGGTTTGATTTCTAGAACTTTAAATTCCTGTTCTTTGTGTTCGGGTTTTTTGGGTTAATTCGTTTTTTCCTTTTATTTCGTGTAATTCATTGCCAATAAGTTTGTTGTGTAATCCTTAATCTCCGGAATTTATTTGTAATTCGTTTACTACTTTGTTGTGTAATTTTCTATGTATTCCGAATAGTTACCCTACACGGGATCATGATGGCAGATTTGTTCATGCCTTTTATGGGTCCCTGGGGACGTCTACTATCATGCATGCCGAATTGCGTGCTCTTCTTCATGGCCTGGAACTGTATTGGGAGCTGGGTTTCAGGAAGATAATCTGCTATTCTGATTCTCTAAATACTTTGCGCCTTATTGAAAGTGCTCATGAGTTGTTTCATGTTCATGGTAATGAGGTGGCTCTGGTTCGCAGTCTCCTTCGCCGCTCTTGGGAAGTCAAGCTTCAGCATGTCTTTAAGGAAGCTAATTTTTGTGCCGATTTGCTTGCTAAGTTGGGAATGTCTGCGCCTCCTCTGCAGACACAAATCCTTTCTTCTCCACCAACTTTGATTCAGCTCCTCCAGGCGGATGCGCAGGGGCTCCCTTTTGTTAGGCCCTAGCTTTCGTTTTATGCCTTTTTGCACCTTCGGTTTATCCTTTGTAACCAAAAGAAAATAGTATTATTATTTTGCTTGATACTTGAACCATTAAAATGTTCTTGTACAATACTTCAATTATTTAAATGTTTGATTTATTTTTTTATTAAAAACTCATAGGATTACAAAAAATTAGTGGGAAGCCTCGAAACTAACTGAGCCCCCACACTGTAATATCCCTGAGTGGATTGGGGGTGTTACATAAATGGTATCGGAGATTAGGTTGTGGAAACCTAGGCTGTTGGGTCAGTGGTGTCTATTGAGTTTTTGTCTCGTCGGATTTTATCTGATTGAGTCGTGTCGCGACGCGTCGTCTGAGTTGGTTTGTTGTGATTAGTATCGTGGGGCGATCATCATCTTCGTGCGACCTGTGGATGTAAGTCTCCCTTCTTTGTGTTGTGCCTCGTGTGACACGAGCTATTTTTTTTTTTTTGATTATGAGTTAATTGACGGAATCCTGTTATGGATTTTGATTTCTTGATATGTGGTTATTTGACCCTCATATTTCGTTCATATGAGGAGTAGTGTTGCTGTCTTGTGCATGTTTGACTTTATTTCTTTTATCCGATGTGAGTTCTTTTGTAATGGATTTCGGTATTTTACCGACTGAGTTTTATTTCGAAAAACAATTCCTTAACCGAGTTTTTGGCATTACGGCCTTGATCGTTTTGGCGAAATTCTTATGACGGTATTTATTATTTTCTAAATGGCTTCTGTGAGTTTTTGAAATATTACCGTCATCGGCCTTTTTGGCGTTTTTGTAAATGATTTTTAGCTCTTGGTTCGTAGCGGGACACACGGCGCTATAATGTTCCGTGTAAGTACTTAAACTTTTTGGGCATTCTAGCCCATTGAATTATTTTTTAAAACCTTGAGTATCTTAGAAAACTAAAATTCGAGACGTACTTTTAAAACGAATTATTTTCTTGCGGTGTTTTCAAGATGTTTTCTAATGCCGCAATACATTTCAAAAATTTTTCCGGTTGAGGACCAAAAATATTTTGAGATATTTTCAAATGCAGTTGCTTAGACCCAAGGGTCGAATATTTTTGAAAGTTTTTCACTAAAAGAAAGGTGTCCTCATTTTTGTTCAAACGCAAGATGATTTTCAAAGTCTCGATAATGGTGTTTGTACAACTTTTTGAAAATGTGATACTCAAGATCAATTGGTGTTTTCCAAATTGTTTTTCAAAATGTGGTTTCATTTTCTTTAAAACCTATCAATTCCCGTTTGCGGTCTGGGAATGTATGTATGATGTTCGCATTGTCGTTATGATGTTAGCTTCCGAATATGATCGAATTGGTGGCATGAACGTTGAGGCGTTGCCACGTATTTGTAGTAATAGCCCTCTGTGAGAGGTGTGAACTGGTATTTACTAATTGTCGCCTCGTGGTGATTTGCCTGTTGTCGCACGAGTGTGAGTTGTTAAAGCTTGGATTTTTGTGCGTTTATGCACATGGGTGATTGTTTCATGAGGTTTGTAATTATGTGCTGGTTATTGTTCGGGCCGTTAAGGTCTCCGAACGATACCATCGTCGCTGTAGTGTTTGTGTGCGTATTACTTTACAAAGGTAATCGTTGTATATGATATGTGTTATGATTCTTTGTTGTCTTTGAGTTGGCATCTCTGCTATGTTGTTTTGCGACGTTATGCCCCATTGTATCTAGCATTTGTATTTTCGGTATGCCGAGCCGAGGCGTTTCAACCGTGATGTGCCGGGGCATGCACGTGTAAAATTGTCCTTCTCGTCGATAACACATTTCAAGTGTGGACTCGAGGACACCGAATTCGGTTTTGCGAATCGGCTACCGAGACTTTCGGAGTTCGCGTCAAAGACAGATATCGAATCGGCTTTGAGAGGCCTTTGAAGGGTGTTTCTGATTGCACTGTGTCGTCTCCTTGATTTTGTTGTTGTGAGTTTCGGGACGACACTCCTTTTAGAAGAGGTCGAATATAATACCCGTATTATTTTCGCTTCTATATTTTCTCTTTCTCCGTCTATCGATACACTCATGTTCGTTGATACCTTCGAACTTGTTACGTATTTCGGTTTCATCGCTCGAACGAGCCGTGATCTGCTTTTGGGTCGATCCGGTTTTCACGTGGCTTTTCCGAGTTCGGTTCGATTCTTGTGAACCTTGTTCGGAAGTAACATCTTTTGGTTCTACTAGTTCTTTTATTCGAAGTGGATTGGATCTTGAACTTTTGTATTTTCGACTCTGTCGACTCGTTTATGTTCGTTGACATTTCTGAGCTTGTCCTGCCCCTTGCTTTTGTTGATCGAACGAGTGTGGTATTATTTCGGAATAACTCGTTTGTAGTTGTGACTTTTCTATTGCTATTCCCTTTCCTATGGATCTTATGCGAATCACATCTTGTTGCTTTTACCGGATCATATATTGTCTCGAGCCGAGACGTGAACCTGAGAGTTGTTGTTTGAATTTTATTGTTCTTCGTGATTCGAACATGATTGTTCGATTTTTGTTGTCTCAACCGTTGTGGTTCGATCGTTTGATTGTTCGGTTTTTGTTGATCTCGTTTCGTGATTGTTGAGCATTCAGACTCCTTCCTAATTTCTTTATATTCGGGAAATTTGTCTCGTTTTCGATCTTCTAACCCTTGGGCGGTGGAATTCCGTATTTCTTCAGCGATTGGCTCGCGTTTTGGTTGATGTACCGTTGGGGTGGTCAATCGTATTGATTTTCGTTCGTTGTGTTTTGTGATTGTTCGGATAATTGACTTGATTGTATTATCCATTTGATGACGCTTGTCACTTGTTGGTTCTATTATATCCCTAACGGCGACGTTGTGTTGGTCGTCGTGGAGCGTGTTTTCACACCGTATATTCCGTTGCGTTGTTTGTAACGTTTAGCCGTTCGCATTAGTTACGCGTTTCTTGCGTATCTCATTGAGTTTTCTTGGCGGGATATTGCTTCTCCCTACTTGTTTTAAGTTTCGGACGAAACTTCTTTTAAGGAGGGTAGAATGTAATATCCGCAATTTTCGATTTTCGGTAAATTTCTTTTTTAGTGAAGTCCGTTTTGACGACTCGCTCATGACCGCTTCGTCATTCCGAGAATGATTAATTCTGCACTTTTTGTCATCCGAGTTCGCTTTCGTGTCGCTTTTGTTGAGTTCCGTGCTTTTTAGCGGTTTTTCCGCACTTGAGTTCGATTCTTGCGAATCTCGTCAAGCTATTGTTTCGACTTTCTCGTAAGTTCATTTAATGTTATTATTCATGTTGCGAGCTTTGGCTTGGTGTTTCGATCACGTATCGTGATTTTCGGGCGTTTTGGGCCATTTTCGTAATTTCCCAAAGTTTGGGGTAATTACTTTCCGTTGTCGAGTTTCGAGCCTTCGGGTAGTCGGAATCGTATGTTCTATTAGTGCTCGGATTCGTCTTTCGAGTACTTCGTAACCGTATCTTCGATTCGTACTCGTGTTCGGGTTTCGGGTCGTTCGGGCCGTCGAGTTGGTCCCGGCCGAGTCATGGCCGGCATGATCGCCAAAGCCACCGCCGAGTAACGTGCGGTAATGATCGGCCATTACGCACGTAAGGCCGGTTACGCACGTAAGGCCCTGGCCGTAACGCACGTAACGCTCCGGCATTTTCCAGCAGAGTTCGCCATGGCCGTTACATACGTAAGCCATGGCGATTACGCACGTAACCCGGCCGTGATCGGCTATAAAAGGCCTCGGCGTTTTCTTGACATTTTCTCACTTCTCTTCTTCCATTCCGCTTTGGAGATGGTGTAATCATGGAGAGATGTTGTTGGACAATCAATCCATGAAGTTTTGGAGTTCATATCATCAATCATCAATCCTATAACATCCTACGATCTACTGACCAGTCGATTTCCTAGAAATCTAGTTTTGGGGAATTTGGGTATTTTGGTTGTTTTCGTCCGATTAATCCGATTTAACTTAGGATTATGATGGATTGATGATTATTTAGATGTATTATATCATTTACCTTGTTATTCCATGGTTGGATCGTATCGATTCGTTAGTTGGGTCGAGTTCTTGACCGACGCCTAGAAGGTGTCCTAGAAATGTTATAGAGGGGTTTTCGGGCGTTCTACGATTATTCCTCATCGTATGATCATTGATTTATTAATTATATGATGTTAGGGTCGAGTTTCTTACGAAGAAACCGAGTTGAACCCTTCCGCTCGTTGTCGTCTTCCTTTCGATAGCATCGGGCGTTTGAAGCTTTCGGTTGAGCCGTGTTCGTGGAATACTTGCGTACGATTTTGAGGCAAGTATCTTGCCCATACATTTCATATTTCTTAGGCATAATTATTGATAAATGATTTTATGCGAAATCCAATGTTTAATGAACGTTAAAAAGGATCGGTATGTTCTCGATAAATATTGTCTTTCAACGATAATTCGTATACTTCGTGAATGGATATGTTCTCGGAATATGTGTGTTAGTTTCATACGTTGAGAGACGTTATGATCGCATTGACCATAATTGTTTGCCGAGGATTGTGCATTGAATTGTATATTTGTTCGGTGGGTATTCGACATGATGTGATGTTAGTCGTTACTCCTTTGAAAGGAGGTTGTGATGCTTAGTGTTGCTTGTCTTGATAATCGGTTATTGTTGTGTGCTTATTGTATGTGATGTGCCTCCGGGTAGGATTGTTGAATCTCGGGATCCATACTTGCTAGTATGGGTCGGGCGAAACCGTAGGGTTATCCAATACGGGTATGTCTTGCGGGGACTCCGAGGTTCGGGGCTTGCTAGCCCGATGCCGAGATAACTTGTGTGGTTATCATCGGGTATGTCTTGCGGGGACTCCGAGGTTCGTGGCTTGTTAGCACGATGCCGGGATAACTTATGGTTGTGGTTTGATTATGTAAGTATATGTGCTTTTAGTCACGTGATCGCAGTTACGGTGACATGTGATTTGATATAGTTTCCTGTGGGTTATTCACTCGGGTTTGTTCTACGGGAGCATCCGAGGTCCGTGGCTTGCTAGCACGGACGCGAATGATCTGTGGAAACAGTTGTTATGGTACGATCGGGTCGTGGACCCCACTTGTTGTTATCGAATTTATGTTTTGGGAAAATGACTTTTGGGTTTGTGTCCCTAAATGTTTTCGAAAGGCACGAGGATTTTAAATCCCAATGTATTCAAAACTCCCGAGGTCGTAAAATATTTTTCACAAGATGTTTATCGGGTTTACCCCATCTTTCGATTTAATCGTTTAATTAAGTGAATCACCTCGGGAAGTATGTTTATGATTAACATGTTTCGTGGAGTATGATATGTATGGCTCGTTTCGTATTTTATACTTGCACTAGCAAAACAGTGGAGTTTGCTAACCCCGAGTATTCGGGGGTGGATGTCTATTTTGCATTCGGGTTTTGGAGCATAACACAGGGTCGGCACGAAGGATGATGAAAGATGAACGATACTAATCACACGAGGATCCGTTGATGTCGTATTTGTCTAGTTGTATTTTCTTTTCCGCTGCAGTATCTTTTCCCCGTTGTACGGGAGTTTATTGTATTTTGACCCCTGCGTGGGTATGTGTTTGTAATCGAGTTGTATATTTTATTGAAAGACCAAATCGGTCTACTGAGTCATTTTAGCCTTGAAGGCATTGTCGAGATGTGAAATGTTGTTACCAGCCTGGTAGATCCTCGAGGAGAGGGTCTACGGCGTGTAATATCCCTGAGTGGATTGGGGGTGTTACACACACCTCTAGCAATGGCAATCCAATCCTATTAAAAATATGAACTGCTGCACGCGCACCAATGTCCTGAGTCATAGAGAATCGTCGAATGCGCTTAAGTAAGGTAACCCCATCTTTCTCAAGTTCTCCAAAAGAAGAAAAGGAGAAGGGGAGAAACCCATATCCAATATCCGCACATTTAGCATCGTACTTGACACGTTTACGCTGTGCAGCATCACTTATCGCACGCCCCGGTATAAAGTCAATCAACCCGGATTGCGTCAAAGGCGACGAACCCGTAAGATCAACACATACGTCACGTCCACCGTCCCAAGAGTAGAGTAATATGTCAGCCGGACGTAAGGATCTGTCCCCATCTCCGAAAAGCCCAATATCCACCTCCTTACGAGCGAAATCACCGACCGAGAGCATATGTCAACAAGAACGTCACGCACAAGGTTATGCCGATGTTTAATGCCAACAATACCCGCACACGAAACAGCGTGGTCCCCGTAGATATCTCCATAAAAACCTTAGAGCGGGCGGAACACGGTGCACGAACGGTGAAAAGCGGAACACCCAGACGATAGCACAAGACACAACGATAAGCCCCGGCATTCATAGTTTGTCCCAATCCAGATATCGGAGCCACCCTAAGCCAATCCAAGTATGATCCTCCTTTAGAGAACTCCATAACACCATCCGCCGAGGGGAAAGATGGAAAGTAGATTCAACGATTTGGGAAACTCGACCGAAATATATATCTGCCAATTTCTTCATAAGTTTGGGGGCAGCGACCTCGGTAGGGTTACTCAAAAGGTCAATATCCATATTCGCATTGAAAGTACATAGAGCATCATCAAAAGAGGGGCCAGCAGTTACAATACCAGAACCATAAAGAAGCTTAGTCTGTAGGTCAGCTGATTGAAGTCTAGAAGCAAGGAAGGCATAGTTCAAGACATCACCTGCAGAATATAAACCAAGTCCCCCAAAAGCAAAAGGTAAGGTGGTGAGTCTCCACTGCCAGTCGCCAAAACCAGGCCCAGAAGCAGTGACAATACGCTTCAAAGAAGAACGAAGTGCCGCATCAAAAGAAACCTGAGCACACTCAAAGACCCGAGGAGAACATGTGCGCATAGAAAAATAGAGCTTAGAAATACCAGCACATGTACGGAGTAACAACAACTCGCATTGAGGGTCATTGAGTTTGGCAACTGCCTCCATAAGTTCAATAGTTTTAGCAACCCTTTTCAGGACCAACTTACTACCAAACTCAAAATCCACACTAACAGGTCCACCCAATAATTTAACACCATGTGAGGGACGAGAAATATTAGGGGGAAAAACACCATCATACACCTTCAGGGTCCTCTTGTGGCCAAAAAATTTCAGTTTTATCAACATTGAGGTGTAAACCACGACAAGGTCCGTCTGCCATAATCAACTCTAAAACCTTACCCACAACCAAGGTATCACCAATAATAGTGCCATCATCCAAATACCAAGCTTGAAAAGAAAGGGCAAAAGAATCTCTAATCTTACATGCCAAAGGATGTAAAACTAAAGCGAAAAGAAGAGGCCCAAGCGGATCACCTTGTTGCACACCTTGATGAGACCAAAGAGTATGCTCACCATAATATAATCTAGCAGATCGAGTAATGAGAATTCCACCTTTGTGAAATAGCCGGGAAATGCAGCCGAACCTCACGTAACATAACAGCTCGGTCCACCATGTTGAAAGCGTTCCTAAAATCAACCAACAACATGGACAGACCAACCTCACAACCACGGTCCTCAACCAAACGGTTCACAGCATGAAGAATAGCTTCACCTCCCCCCGACACCCCAACACCAAGTTGTAAATCATCGAAATACCTGGCTGAAGAGTGGCCAATCATAGAAGCACAAACCTTGGAAACTAAACGCCTCCACACAGTCCCAACAGCAATAGGACGGATACCCCCTCCTGGTTTGACTAAGGGTGTGAGAGGAGCACTAGCAATATACTCACCCAACGCCCTCGGACAGACCAACTTTTTCAATATAATAATTACCAATAATAATTAGTAATAATAGAAATAATAGCAATAATAATAATAATTAGGGGTGCATTTGGGTTGGGTAGTTTGGGTACCCTATCGGAAAAAATTCGGGTATGGGATCATGTATTTTTTAAAAAAAATTCAGGATGGGTACCCGAATCCGATTAAAGTTCTGGTTTGGGATTCGGGTATTCCAATTTGAATTTCGGGTACCCGATCAGGTACCCGACTATTTTATGCGAAGTTTTAATAATTATTAGGCATTAAATTCTTTAAATATAAAAAAAAAAAATCAGTACGGGTTTGGGTAGTGTAAAATATCACCCGATCCCGAACATCTAGAAACACCCGATCTATACCCGAACGTCCACCCCTATAATATCAACGAAGATAATAATAATAATAATAATAATAATAATAATAATAATAATAATATCAACTAAAGGATTAAATAATAACTAATAATAATCCTAAAACAAAACAAAACAAAACTGAACTGAACTGAAAAAA
This sequence comes from Orobanche coerulescens, assembly GCA_033398695.1. NCBI lineage: Eukaryota > Viridiplantae > Streptophyta > Magnoliopsida > Lamiales > Orobanchaceae > Orobanche > Orobanche coerulescens. Next base: position 17,897,748 of record CM065814.1, on the reverse strand, counting down.
ACTGAATTGGATTGAACTGAACTGAACTGAATTGAACTAAACTGAAAAAATTGAATTGAATTGAACTGAAAATAAGGTGGAGAGAACATTTCATCAAATGAAACATCACCATCCGAGATGGAGCCGGCAAGATCTGTACAATTTCTTAGTGGGCTTTTGTTTTACTTTTCTTTCTCCTTATTCGTTTATTTAGGGCTGACAATTTTCGACACGACACGATAACCCGACACGAACACGCACGAAATTAATGGGTTAGTGTTTGGCCTTATCGTGTTCGTGTCCTTATCGTGTCGACACGATAAGGACACGCTAATTTCGTGTCGTGTTCGTGTCGGATTCGTGTCGTGTTCGTGTAACACGATAACTTTCGTGTTCGTGTCGTGTCGTGTTCGTGTAACCCTTTAATATTTATATATTTTTAGCATTAATTTTATTATCATTTTAATATTTTAAGTTTATTTTCTAATTTTTTTATTTGAATTTATCGATTCGTGTCGTATCGTGTCATTATCGTGTCGTGTCGACACGAAAAATATCGTGTCATATCGTGTTCATGTCGTGTTCGTGTCGTGTCCGTGTTTCAACCTTTCGTGTCGTGTTCGTGTTCGTGTCGGGCATATACTTAACGGGTCGTGTTCGTGTTTGGTCTTATCGTGTCGTGTCGTTATCGTGTCGACCCGATAACGACCCGACACGCACGAATTGCCAGCCCTACGTTTATTCGGCACTCTTTCTCGTTGAAGTTTGTTTGTAGCATAAACTAAACAAATTAGGGAGACGAATATACACCGTGCCACACAAGGATATTTACAATATTTGTTCCATGACTTTTGGTGCATGACTTTGGGTGCATGATAGTATTAAAAAGTTTGTCGAATTAAGCAAAAATGATTCTTGGTGGAGAAAGAACAAAATTTGTAATAGACAAAAAGTATGGCAAAGCCGATGTTATACTCGTTGATAATACTTCTATATATAGTGTAGTATGGATTACAGACTTACATATTTCAGTCCATAAATGAATAATTAAGTAAAAGTCCAATCAACTAGGCGAGATATGTAAAACGTAATTTCTTAAGTACTCCCGCTTGTGCAAGTATATCTTTACCGCATCATCAGAACTTCATCAAGTAAAAACTTAATGGGAAAAATCTTGAGCGTATGGATGAGAATATTACGTACACATTGCTTCATTGAGCTACTTTCATTAAGCCAATGTGATTCTTGTTTTGATCAGTTCTTTCCGTACACATCATTCTCCTTTATATCGAATTAAAATTGTAAATGTTGGAAATTGGTGTAGATAAAAATGACTGTTGACTCAATTTTGAACTAATTTAATAATGACGCAATAGTTAACTATTGGAAGTTAAATTATAAATAATGAATCTACTTTTCGAGGAGATAAATATTGTATTTAATTTTTCTCAAAGATCTCCGATGAGTGAGAAATAAAAAATTAAAGTTGGCCATTTAATTGAATTTAATGGTAAGATGAAGAGTTAAATTGGTTCGATTTTTGACCAAAGAGAAGAGCCAAATATTCGATATCGGTTCGATTCAGTTCTTTTTGAAGTTAAGTTTGGTTTTATAAGTATTCTATTCTTTCGGTTATTCGCAATGTAAATTCGAATATTTGTAGTAAAATAAGTTGTATATAACAATAACCCAACAAGAGTGATATTTATGCTCAAGATAAAAGCAAGAATTGTAAAGCAATTAGCAAATATCTCAAAACATATAACATTCACAAATCATAATAATCCATTCTATCAACCTAATTTTTTTTTTCTTTTTATAACTTCAATGAATATCTTGTATATAGATTCAGGCTGCCAAAATTTAGTCAAAGTGAATATGTAATAACACATTACAATAAGATGCATAAGAACGCAATGACAGGCCTTGCAACCCCTTTTGAATGGCAAAATCAATCCTACTAAAAATGAAGAAGTGCTAAATGCTAATAGAGCTTCACAAAATTCCATAAGCATGAAACGTCTATAAGCTAAAGAGAATCAACACAAAATACACATTAAGATACTCAATTCACCTTTTGAGGTAGTGAACCTCATTTTCGCAGATACCCCCCACAACATTCATTCTTATTGGGGTCTTAAAAAGAATAAAAATAAAACTTGAGCCCACTTCAAAGAAACATCGAAATTATACACATTCATCAAGGTATCTAAAATTTCCAAAAAAAAAAAAAAAAAAACGGAAAAAGGGCATATAGTAGCCTCTAGAGTCGTTTGGTTCGTCAATATAAATATCAAGTATGAGTTTGAAATAAATTAAACCTGCACTAATTGTCTGATTAACAATATTTTAATTTTAAGCACATACCTCAAACTCATAAGGTATGAGGTTTGATATCTTAAGGGGAGGTGGGTCTGAAGCGTAAAATTAAATCAATCCATTATACTTCTTTCTCTATAAACTAAAAAATTAAAAAAATACAAATAATTTATAGTTATTATTTTATAAGTAAAAATAAATAATTATGATTAAAGCAATTAATTATTATTATTATTAAATATAATATAATGATTATTATTAATTATTTAATAATAATATTGATCAAATAATGATTAAAATTATTAACTATTAAATAATAGTAAATTATTATTATTAAATTAGTATTTTCTATCATTATTAATAATAAACATAAATTAATTATAATAAAGTAATTATTTAATAAATAGTAAGATTAAACTCATACTAATACTTATTAATTAATTAATAATCAGAAATTAATAAATAATACTAATTATCATAATAATTATTTTTATTATTATTAATAATAGTATTCATTAATCAGTTAATCATCCAGTATAATTAAATAACATCATTATTATGCAATATTAATTATTAATGAAAAAAATAATTACGTAAAAATAATTATTGTTAAATAACTATTACTAAATAATTATTTGATAATAATAATAAATATAATATTTTTATTTCAATAATAAAATTATTAATTCTTGTTAAAGAATATTTATTTAAATAAATAAAATATATTTTTTACTTTTGAGATATTAGTTGGAAGAAATACAAAAATTATTTTAGCTCTTGATTCTAAAATATTTTAAATCAAAACAACATAAAGAGAATTTATCTTCATTCCACCACTAAACCAAACATATGATATCAAAAATCATGTTCAAACCCATACCACCTTAATTCGATTTCTAATTTCAAATCCATACCTCGGTATGAACTAAACGACCCTTAATAGTATTCCCTCTACGTATCTCTCTCTCTCTCTCTCTCTCTCTATATATATATATATATATATATATATATATATATAAAAAGCGTTACGAATTCGAAGCAATAGATTTATTCTTTCTTCTACGTGGCATTCTCTTAATTTTAGATTCCTATTTATCTAAAATTTTAAATCCCACATCAATTTAAATAATACTTAACTGATGGACAATCCAAATAAATAGAATTCGATATCTTGAATCCCACATCGATTTAAAACAGGATTCCACCGATGGAGAACCTAAATAAGTACTTAAAATCAATGTGATTTTCAATAATACTTAACTGATGGACAATCCAAATAAATAGAATTCGATATCTTGAATCCCACATCGATTTAAAACAGGATTCCACCAATGGAGAACCTAAATAAGTACTTAAAATCAATGTGTATTTTTCAACCACATAGTTATTTTACACACAAGCTTAAGAATACTCTTTTTATTGTGTTTCATTTGGTTAATTATTAAGTTGGATAAATAAATAGTTTAAATTTTTAGTGAAAATTTAATTGGGCCAATTATTAAATTTACATTAATAATATCATTATGAATTCAAAGCATTAGATTAATTCTCTCTCCTACGTGGCATACTCTTAATTTTGGATTCCAGTTTATCTAAAATCTTGAATCCCACATCAATTTAAAATAATACTTAACTGATGAACAATCCAAATAAATAGAATTCGATATATTGAATCCCACATTGATTTAAAATAAGACTCCACCAATGGAGAACCTAAATACGTACTTAAAATCAATGTGTATTTTTCTACCACATAGTTATTTTACACACAAGTTTAAGAATATTATTTTTATTTTGTTTAATTTGGCTAATTATTAAGTTGGACAAATAAATAGTTTAAATTTTTAGTGGAAATTTAACTGGACCAATTATTAAATTGACATTAATTTAAAGATTACTTAACCGAAAGACAATCTAAATAAATGATCAATTATTGGGTTGGCTATATAAATATTGTTATTTTATTGAAAATGGATTTTAGGCAATTATTGAGTTGATCAAATAAATAATCTTATTTTTTTGAAATTTTTTATTATTATTTAATTTAATTTGTCCAATTTATCAACGTTTAACAATTTAAGCGAATTTGAATTTTGTTAAAGTCAAACATAACAACTAATTATTTTAACAATGCTAAACTCACCTTGGAGAACCGAAGACAAAAAAGAAAAGGAACAAAAATTATAAAAGAAAATTATTGTCCAACTTATATTTGATTATGTAGATTTCATAGTTTTTAATAGATTTGGGTAATTCATTCATATAATCAATATGTATTTTACCATCATATTTCTCATCACCAATTAATTTGACCAATTATCGAGTTGGCAAATAAATAGTATTATTTTTATTAAAAATATAATTTGACAAATCATTAAGTTGGCCATTTATATTTTGTATTAAAAAATTAATTTGACTAATATATTGACGTTTGATTTAATTTATTTATCAATATATAATAATTTGAGCAAATTTGAAATTTTTTTAAAGCCAGACGTAACAACCAATTATTATAACAACTTAATTTAATTATTTAGATTTTGTATATTTTAATAGATTTGGGCAATTAGAGCATATAACTATACAGATTTGTGAGGGGAGCATGTTCTAAAATTATTTTTTTGGAACGGGTATAGGTATATAATATATAAATTGGTCTCAGATGATTGAACCTTAGCTGTATTGTTTCGGGTATCATTATATGGATTGGGGATAAAAATGTGTAGTAAATTCATCTTTAAGTCAGATTTTGGACGGGTATGGTTATATAAATTATAAACAGGTTCGAGTGGCTGAATCCTTGCCTCATCTTTTTGGTTTTCGTTGTGTTCTACTGCGGTGAGGAACTCCGAATGACTGAACCTAACTAATAAGTATAATTGGCGAGTTTTTGCATTAATAAATTTGATTTAATATAATTTTATTATATATATACCTTTACGTATCCGGAGCACCACATTAACTCTCTTATACGTGGTATTTTATATTTTTTAGAATCTTATTTATTTAAATCGTTTACCCATCTTGATTTTCAATGACACTCCACTCACTTAATAACTAAATAACTATTTAAAATACATATGTATCTTATCCATAATTCTTTTACACCATTTTTTATTATTATTTAATTTAATTTGTCCAATTTATCAATGTCTAACAATTTAAGCGAATTTGAATTTTGTTAAAGTCAAACATAACAACTAATTATTTTAACAATGCTAAACTCACCTTGGAGAACCGAAGACAAAAATGAAAAGAAAAAAAAATAATAAAAGAAAATTATTGTCCAACTTATATTTGATCATGTAGATTTCATAGTTTTAAATAGATTTGGGTAATTCATTCATATAATCAATATGTATTTTACCATCATATATCTCATCACCAATTAATTTGACCAATTATCGAGTTGGCAAATAAATAGTATTATTTTTATTAAAAATATAATTTGACAAATCATTAAGTTGGCCATTTATATTTTGTATTAAAAAATTTAATTTGACTAATATATTGACGTTTAATTTAATTTATTTATCAATATATAATAATTTGAGCAAATTTGAAATTTTTTTAAAGCCAGACGTAACAACCAATTATTATAACAACTTAATTTAATTATTTAGATTTTGTATATTTTAATAGATTTGGGCAATTAGAGCATATAACTATACAGATTTATGAGGGGAGCATGTTCTAAAATTATTTTTTTTGGAACGGGTATAGGTATATAATATATAAATTGGTCTCAGATGATTGTACCTTAGCTGTATTGTTTCGGGTATCATTATATGGATTGGGGATAAAAATGTGTAGTAAATTCATCTTTAAGTCAGATTTTGGACGAGTATGGTTATATAAATTATAAACAGGTTCGAGTGGCTGATCCTTGCCTCATCTTTTTGGTTTTCGTTGTGTTCTACTGCGGTGAGGAACTCCGAATGGCAGAACCTAACTAATAAGTATAATTGGCGAGTTTTTGCATTAATAAATTTGATTTAAAATATAATTTTATTATATATATACCTTTACGTATCCGGAGCACCACATTAACTCTCTTATATGTGGTATTTTATATTTTTTAGATTCTTATTTATTTAAGGGTAAATTGCATAAAAAATCCTTACCTTTACCCCGATTCCGGTTTTAAACCAATCTTTTTTTTTGCAAATAAAACTACGACCTATCGATTGAACTTAATTGGCACCTTCGATGAGACCCGGCGGCCGATGTGGCTAGATGTGTGCCTACGTGTTTAAATGTTTGCCCACATGTCCATTAGTTTCCTACGTGGCAAGAAGATGTGGCACACTTCTTCATCTTTCTATCTTCTCCCTCTCTCTTCTCCCAAATCCGTTCAGCAATCCTTCTCTCTTCTCCCACTACATTTCTTCTCCAGTCCCGTTCAGCACTCCCTCTCTCTTCTCCCACTACATTTCTTCTCCAGTCCCGTTCAGCACTCCCTCTCTCTTCTCCCACTTCATTTCTTCTCCAGTCCCGTTCAGCAATCCCCGACTTTCGGCAAAAATGAGCTCTTCATCCGCACAATCGGGCTCTTGTTTCAATCCCGGCCAGCAACTTTGCAATTGTCTTCCACCTCTACCAGCTATATGGAAGACTTCAAAAAGTGAGCAAAACCCTGAGAGGCGGTACTGGTATTGCCAAAAGAGAGGGCAGGTACGAATTTTTCAATTTTTCTTCTTCATTTCTGGGCAATGAGACTGTAAATTTAAATGAAAGATTGATTTTTATGTGGCAGAGAGATTCATGTGATTTTTGGCTTTGGATTGATCCGGTATTGACTACTCATTACAAGGATGTTATCCAAAGACTAAAGCTTGAAAAGGAATGTGTTGTGGAGCAACTACTTCAACAGAGAAAAATGAAGAAGAAAAATGAAGAAGTGGAAGTGGAAGAGGAAGAATACACACCACGTTATTCCACTGAAAACTTGAAGGAAGTGGTGAATAATATGAAGAGTGTTGAATTCAAGATCAAGGTGTTGTATGTAGTCGGTGCTGCTGTTAGTTTGTTGGTTTTATTTTCCAAGCTTTAGGATTGCTGTTGTTTGTTTGTTGGATTTTGGTGTCTGGGATTGTTTGTTGGTTTGTTGGTTTTATTTTCTAAGCTTTTAGATTGCTGTTGTTTGTTGGATTTTGGTGTCTGGGATTGTTTGTTGGTATTGAATGATGATGATGATGATGATGATGATGTTGTTGTTGTTATCTACTCAAGTGGTTGGTATTGAATGTTGCATTTGTTAGCATCTCGTAGTAAATATTAGATGTTTTGTTGGTTCAGTTTCATGAAATGCTACTGTCAGTCTGAAAATTGACAAAATTGACAAAATGGAATCCTTTTCTATTCCTTTTATATTCTTACATTACATTTTTGGTATTTTTTTCCCTTTTCAAAAAAATAAACAAAATAAATATCATGAAGATGCCCACTCCATCTAAGAACACAAGTATAGCAAAAGCAGATTTCATTAACATTGAATCATCAGCATCAAAGGCAACCTGGATTCACATAGTCACAACTAAATCACAACTAATTCCCACCAGTCCCAATCTTCTAAAGAGAGCAGTGTACTGGATTCACATAGTCACAAAAAAAGGCCAAGCCTACATGTCTATTCAGGTTTACAAAAGAAAGGCTAAAATGACAATCAGATGCCTAGTTAACCCCAAATGGAACCCTGCTTTCTTGTGTTGAAGGACCTCCATTTCTGGCCATAGTGCTCTGTGTAGAGGGCTGAGCAACTTTCTTCCTTGGTCGTCCCCTTCCCCTTCCACTACTCAATGCCATAGAGATTGATGTCTGCTCTTGTTCTTCAGAAGGTGGTTGAGCTGGATGCTTTCTTGGTCTTCCTCTTTTTCCCTGTTTCATTAAAGTTTAAGAAACATGTGTTAGGAGTATGCCCTCGAATGCCACTCAGAGGATGTTGAGTGAGGGCATTGTACTTGTTATTATGTAAATCATCAATATAAGGCAATGGATGTTTCTTTATTTACTGGTAGTTACTGGCATTCCTAACTCGTAAATATACATATAGAAACTAGTCCGTGTATTTGAGAGCAAAACGTTCCACTCCTTATTGGATAAGGGGGTTGGCACTGGAAAGGTTTATAGCTCAAATACTTAATCGTTCGCAAGTCGATGAAACTTGACTGGGCGTTAAGTTTATGTGAAGACTTGTATGACGTGTTCTTTGACAAGGAGAGTGCATGTCGAATACTAATGGTTAGTGGGAGCACACGTTATAGGTATGCTAATTGGATTAGTATACTCGAACCGACTCACCCTCGATTCATCACACGGATTTCACTCCGGGACAGTCAATGATGGAATCGAAAGGTTGTGATAGGTATTCGTGAACCTTCGACTTGAGGTTTTAGTAGGGATGTGCTTGTGACGTCAAGATTTTCATTAGAGTAGTTCGACCCTATAAACCGGAAGGTGGGGGTCAACCTCGACGTGCATCTTGACGGGCAAGTAGCAGGTCCTACTGAATACCAAGATAGAATTCTTTCTCCCGTTAGTGAGCGGGTTATATGTCCTATGCGGTTATTGGCAGATGAGATCATAAGTCTTTGGCCAAAGCATTAGAGCTAGTTGTATTAGATACATGACAGCTCGATGATCTCGATTTGCATTAACGCATGCATAGAGTCAAGTACAGATAGGGTTTGACTGACCGTGACCCTATAACTTGATCGGGATATTTGAAAGAAGGGTTTATACGTTTACTGGTATTCACGACAGAATGGTTCCCAATCATTCGTTCTCAGTTGGGGTACAGTGTAGGCCGCCAGACTGGCTAGGTGGTGCTACTACTCTTTGGTTCCTCCCATTGCTGACTGAGACAGACCTACCGAGTCACGCAATAGGATTGACGACGGAATGAATCGAGCTTATTCTCTCATTATGAATATTAGATATTGGATATCTAATGTGGGACATTAGATGTCTAAATCGATTTATTGGATAAATTGATTTACGGCCTAAATGAATTAAATAAATTACTGGGTGATTAATTTAATTCATGTATATAATTATTTCTTGGAGAAAATAATTATATTATTTTGTATTTGATATGTTTAATTAATTGGATTAATTAATCGATATAAATACATCGAAACGGAATTGGAGTTTATCTGTTTGGACTTTCAGGAATCCGAAACGAACCGAACTCGTCCGATTTCTACATGGGCCGCCCCAACCCCTTCCACCCACCTTCCCATTGTCTTGTTGTTTCCTTTTTATATTAAGGAACATTGCTTGTGGAGCAAAATATCATATGGGATGATTTGTTTTGCATGTGAGTGGAAATAGAATAAAGAGAGGAAGACTTCTCATCAAACCAACTTCATTCATTTGATTCCATACGTGAGGTTGCAAGAGGAGAGAGAGAGAGAGAAGTCTTCTTCATCATCTTCTTCTTTATTCATCTTCTTCATAACTTCTTAGAGAAATTTTGTGAGGAAATATTGAGAGAAATAGATATTCATACACTTAGAGTGATATTAATATCTATAACAAGCTTACTCACCTTGATCTAGCCGCATACTTGGAGGATAACGAGGTGAGTATTGTTCCGATCGTTTTTCCAGCGCGTGGCAAGTAGAGACGCGGTGCTTTCGGCGTTGGATCGTTCAAGGGCTTGGAGCGGGTTGGATTCGTAGAGATCAAGCAAAGCTTGGGGAATATCTCAAGAGAAGGTTGCCATTTAATCAACGGACTTCAAGGGTGAGTTTCTTACAACTCTTGTTTTTCGTTTATATATTCGTATATACGTAGCTCGATCGATCCTCGTAGGGATTCGGATCGAATTAATTTTCATTTGACCGCTTCTGCTGGGCCTTCGTTTTAGGCACCGAATCCCAATAGTGGTATCGGAGCGTAGGTCTTGCGATCGTATATACGATATTGGCATTTGGAATGCTCGATTAGATGGTGAATGATTTGGAATCATTTTAGTCATAATCATGGTACATGTTTTACGTTCGTTGTAGTAATATTTTTCGTAAGTTTATGTCTAAATATAAATCTTAAATTTCTGGGAAATATGATTTATATTGAAGATATGAAAGTCGGAAAATATTGATATTGGATATCCGGTCGAAAATCTAGCCCCGAATCGTCGTCGGACGACTTTTTGGACAAAAAGGGTAACTGCCGAGAGTGACTCGACCGTGTCTGGCCGACGGCCGTGTCCGGCAGCTGCCAAGTCATCGCCAGTGCACTCGATCGTGTCTGGTGACTCGGCCGTGTCCGGGCTGCCATGTCATCGCCAGTGCACTCCGACCGTGTCCGAGACACGGGCCGTGTCTGTCCGGCAGCCTTCCGAGCGTGACTCGCCATGCCAGCTCGTCACGGCATGCTGCCGAGGGTGACTCGGTCAGGCAGGCCAATTTTCACCCCGGCTCGATTTTTTCGTGTATTCCTGAAAATTAATCTCCCGCATGTTAAATTAGATTTAATATGATTAAAATGATTTATGGTATTTCATTTTATAAGGGAAATTTTATTAATTGGAATAGTTATGGTCGACCGAATTATTTTGAACGTTATCATATTACCGATTGTGTGAATCGATTGGATCGGTTCGTATTGTTGATTGGATCAATGTATCTCTACGCTTTCCATTTATATAGTATCTATTGGATGAATGCTTTTGAATGAGGATGTGGTTCGTGGACTTAGTTTTGAATCGTTCGTTTTATTCGATTGGGTTGTAAAGGCCGTTTGAGCCTATTTATTTTACTAGAAATGATTGTATCTAGGATGCAATTTTCGATGTAAAATTTATATGTAATGATGAAGACCGGAGGAATATCCGTTTCGAGAAGACGAAGATTCAAGACGAAGACTTGTAATTAGATTACGAAGTTTTTGTTTTCTAGGAACGGTCCATGAACCACATGTTGGTAGCAACTAGGTTGTGAATGGTTTTTTTTCATATTGTATGAATACCACAAACGCGCTAAAATGATTAATGTACAAAGTGTAACGTTAATCGCGAAAATTCTCCCACAACAAATTATTAAGTTTATAAGGTTTCAAGGTTTTGCTTCCTCCATCGAGTTTTCGGGAAATTGAAATCCAAACTGGATGTGCTATGCTTCTGAGTTATTGGGGTAGTCATTCGGGGAGGACGGATAAATTACCGGGAGCGCATTGGATGCCTTCGGTTGGAGCAAATTTTATCCCTAGAAACCTGATAGGTTGCCGGATAAGATTCAATTGTGAAACTGATTTGCGTCGATGGTATAAACTTAACTTGTTCACGAACCATAGAAACCATATAGGTTGAGGGGAGTGAACAAGGGTAAAAAGAAGATCGAATCATCCATTAGATGGGTTGGTGTTGGACACCACTTTATGAAAATTAATAGACTAGAAACCTGTTCGGTTGCCCTCTATTAAGATTTATAAAGAACTCGATCACCACTATGAAGTAGAGCGACGATACTTCCGGATATCACATGGGAGTGTGTTATTCCGGTAAAAATAGTGGGAGCTGGGTAACAAGAATAGAAAAGACCTTAATTCTATACTCAGATCATAATATAACAAGTCACTAATTAATCTGTTATACTTAATGGAGACAAATCTCAATATGACAATGAATCCACTCGCAATTCTACTCGAGAAGAACACCCTGATTGGACCTAACTTTGTGGACTGGCTCCGCAATCTGATGATAGTCCTCAGTATAGAGGCACTGGGATACGTCTTGGAGACGGACATTCCGCGCCTCCGTGCGTACTGAGCCAATCAGGAAGAGATCGAAAACCACGAAAAGTGGGTTAAGGATGACGTAAAAGTCCGTGCATACATGATGGCTTCTATGTCTAATGAGCTTCAGAGAGCTCATGAGAAAATGACTTCTGCTAGGCAGATTCTATCTCACTTAACCGAACTTTATGGTGAGCACAGCAGAATCGCTAGATATGAGATATCCAAGCAAATCGCTCGTGCAAGGATGAAAGAAGGTGAGAAAGTTGGGGAACATGTCCTCAAAATGATATCCATGATCGAGAGATTGAGGCTCTTGATTTTAAAATGGATACTTCTCTCCAAACCGACCTTATCCTTCGCCTCTCCCGATTCCTTCTCACGCTTTGTTATGAACTTCAACCGCAATGATATTGCATGTAACTTAGCCGGGCTAATGAACAACCGTGACCGCTCGCCTCGGATGAAGACTCGCGGATGAAGGAGTCTCGCTTTGTGATTTCTTCCTGACTTCTAAGTCTAAGAATAAGAAGAAAAAGACCAAGAAGCAGATCGACCACAAGTTAAGGACCTTAAAGGAAAGGGCAAGGCCCCGATGGTTCCAAAAGGCAAGAAGAAGAAAGATACTTGTCTCAAGTGCGGTGAGCCGGGCCACCGGGCTAGAGACTGTCCGATTCTTCATGGCACTTCGTCTGTAACTTTTAGTTTTGGAAACAAATTGTTCTCGCTACCGTATTTTCTACTTCTGATATCTTGGATTCTCGTGCTAGTTCTCATATTTGTACCGTGAATCGGGATCTGAACATAGTAGTAAGCTTGGAGCGGAGAAGTTATGATCACAATCGGAAGCGGGCATAGTGTCGAGGCGACCGACATAGATCACTTCTTTTGGGTTTAGAATCCACCTTTGTTTTGACTTTAGAAGATGTACTTGTTTTGCCCAAGGGCACAAAAACATTGTATTCATTCCGGCCATGGACCGGAAAGGCTTTTCATTTTTCATTGGTGATGGTTCTGCAAAATTTATTTTAGAAATAAACTAGTGGTACCGCTACATTGTTGAATGGATTGTATTATCTAAATCTCAAAGAACAAAGTAGTTGTGAATACTATGACTAGAAAACGTGGTAGGGATGAAACCAATCAAGTTTTGAAATGGCATCTTAGACTTGGTCATGTTGGTCAGACCAAGGTTTACAAGATGGAAAAGGATGGACTTATGGGTCCATTGGGATCGGATCCCTTTCATACTTGTGAATCTTGCCTTAAAGGCAAAATGACTAAGTCCCCCTTCACAGTGGACTTCAAAGAGCCGATAAATCCGGGATTAATCCATACTGACGTTTGTGGTGCTTTGGAAGCAGTATGTGACGGATATCAATATTTCATTACGTTTACAGATGATCATACTAGGTATGGTTATGTATACTTAATGAAACATAAATCCGAGGCTTTTGATAAATTCCAGGAATTCAAGGCCCTAGTCGAGAAACAAACTGGTAATCATATCAAAGCACTTCGGTCGGACCGAGGTGGCGAGTATATGAGTATGGAGTTTGACGAGTTCCTTAAGGAACATGGAATAGTTTCACAACTAACACCTCCAGGTACTCCTCAGTTAAATGGTGTGTCAGAAAGAAGGAATCGGACCTTGTTGAACATGATCCGTTCCATGCTGGGCTATACTGACTTGCCGATTTACCTATGGGGATATGCACTCCTGACTGCCGCTTACATCTTGAACAGATGTCCTTCCAAATCCATTCCTAAAACTCCACATGAGATGTGGGAGGGAAGGAAACCAAGTCTTAATCATATTAGGATTTGGGGATGTCCCGCCTATGTCAAGAAGACTAAGGTGGAGAAGTTGGAAGCTAGGTCCGCGAAGGGACGTTTCATTGGATTCCCGTCTGGGACGATGGGATATCTATTCTACATGCCTGAAGATCGAAAGATCGTTGTTGCTTTACAAGCACACTTCCTGGAAGATGAGTTCATCCAGGAAGGCGGAGCAGGTAGAAGTATTTCTTTGGAAGAATACAATGAAACTCCTAAGGAGACACATGTGCAATAAATTGGAACCGAACCTTCTGAAACACAAGTACAACCACCTCGTAGATCTAGTAGGGTGTCTCATTTACCTGAGAGGTATGGGCTTGTGCACTTGGAGGAGCTGGGTCTCCATGAGGTTCCAAGTGATATCCAAGAGACTGTAATACCCGAGATTTCTGATATGTATTTGGAAACTCGTGACATTGAAATTGTTGCACTTTGATCTGAGTATTATTCTCCATATTTCATAATCCGATGTTGTTGAGCGTATGATTTCATGAATGTGATGAAAATTGTGATTCTGCGCATGTAGCGCACGCTATCGACTATGTGTAGCGTACGCTAAGTCGAATCCATAGCGCACGCTGTGCATGACCTTAGCGCGCGCTATACGTAGTCAGCATGATTGAGACGTGTGGTAGGTGAGATCAGGCCGGGGATCATTGTCGGATTGTGTCGGGATGAACCTGGACGGCTTTCGGGAAAAAGCCAAGTCAACGGCTTAGCGCACGCTACTGATACGAAATAGCGCACGCTAAGTGCTGAGTACAGTGAAGTCAGTAAGCTTCGTATGGCCGTTAGCGCACGTTATGAATAGGGACTAGCGCGCGCTAATAACCATTTCCTATATATAGGACAACCTACTTTCTCATTTTTCAGATATTTCCACTTTCCAAAATCCGAATTTTTGAGCTCAGAGAGTTACTTCCTACCTCCTCAAACCCCTCATATCATCCTCCTAGCTCGAGGTTGGCGATTGTAGATCATTGAGGATTGGTGTTCAAGCTCTCGGTGTTGGATTTTCTTCAAGTTCCTTCGTGTTCTTCGCTATTTTGAGGTAGGTGTTTCTTTGCCAATATTAGTAGTATTCTGAAGGACGTTTGATCATGTTTATCTAGTCAGTTAATTCGTAGTAGTCGAGCATCATGTGTTAGGAAGATAATTTCGATGTTTCGGTACTTAGTCATTGTATTATACCATGGAACCTTTTTGTGTTTGAACTCCTAGCATATTCTGAAGCTTCAAACCAATTTGTGACCAGTAGGTGGAAATTATCAAGTTGTTATGTTTTACACTTTGGAATCATGCGTTTTGGAACGTAGGACGAAGGGAACTTAGGATACTTTCTCGAGATCAAGATGAATTTTGATGATATTACGTACCCTTATATCGTGTAGTCGTTTAATCCGTAGAGATCGTTCACACTCCTTATGAGCACGATGTGTACGGGGATGACATGTATTATCACCATAGAATTCATGAGTTCATCACCATTAGATCAAGTTTTCTGCCAGTAGTAATCTGCCATGCACGGTTAGCGCACGCTAACATACGTAAGTTAACGTGCGCTATCGGGATTAAGTTAACGCACGCTACGTTTGGTACGTGACGTACGCTATGTTATCGGGCCGATTGGCCGATCAAGAGAACTGCTGGGCCCATGGCTAGCGACGCTAGACTTAGACGATAGCGCATACTAACAGTGGTGCTTAGCGCACGTTACGTAGAGTACGAGCGACGCTAAGTGGTTCAGCAGATTGCATATTTTGAGCTTTTGGGCCGTAGACCGAATTGTTAGGCAATCGCTCGACTTGAGATGATTTGTATATCATTTCTTTTGTTAAGGTTCGAGCTTGCTACGTTGATCGAAGGAGGCGGCCTTCGAGTGTGTTGAGATCATTGAAGTGTTTCGTTCTTGCCATCTTCGAGGCAAGTATCGTAATGTGTTAAAATTGGTATTTTGAGCATGTTTGTGGTTTATTCATGTTGTTGAACATGGAAATTATTTTGTTGAATTATCATGATATTCGTTATCTAGTGTTTTTATGTTCATGTTGATGGACATAATGGTTTGGCATATGTGTATGCATGAGTTGTGTTTGTGTACGTTGTACGATCTATGCTGAGGGCGCTGGATCGGATGTCCACCTCGTGTTGGTCCGACGGGATCATCTTGGGATCTAGGCTGAGGGCGCTGGATCATTGGACGGGTTATTTCCACCTCGTGTTGGTCCGACGGGATCATCTTGGGATCTATGCTGAGGGCGCTGGATCATTGGAATACCCTTGCTGTGTTAATGGAATCTTGTGGATTCGCATTGTCGGATTCCGGTAGCGGAAGTCCGTGTGGTGTATCTTGTTATGTATTGTTGATGCATATTCGAATTGTTTAAATGATACTTGTACTAGCATCGTTTTGCTAACCCCTTCGGGGGTGGACATTTGTTTTGATGTTCAGGTAGCCGAGGAGCAGAGAAACAGCCACAGTACCGATGTGACGACGAAGGGGTTCAGTGATGTTTATGGTTGTTGGTGATTTATTTTCTTGGTTTGATTTCAGTACTCGAGTACGCGTGTCTTATTAATATCATTTCGATATGGTTGTATTAATTACTCGTTGAACCAGTTGGACGGTTTTGTAAACTTGATTTTTCGTAGTATTGATGTCTTATATTTACACTTCTTTTAAATTAGCCTTGTAAATCCTTACTTAAAGGGTTTACGGCGCTGTAATTATTCCGAATATCTCGGGGTGTTACAGAATATGGTATCGGAGCTAAGATTCATGGATATCTTGGCAGTCGGGTTTTAGTTGGGTCTGTTTACGTTATTTGATTTGCGGGTCGTTCGTAACATCACTGTTCAACCAAAGTCGTCATGTGGACCGTGGTTGTAAGTCTCCTAATCTCTTATACTACCGTTTTACTTAATTACTGTTTTGTGAGTATTGACGGGCTTTATTTCGAAAACTTTGTCCTGGATATTGAGAAATTATGTTTACAGTATGTTGAGAGGAGGACGTGGACGCGGACGCGGTCGTGGACGCGGACGGGGTTATATGAGACAGGAGGACTCCGCAACTACCCCAGAATTATCGGCTAGTAGAACCGATTCCCATTCTGGAGGGCAGCAAGGATCAGCGAATGACGACGCAAATCCTAACATGCCGGGAGTGCTTCAACAGGTGGTGGCGCAGATAAACCAGTTCGCCCAGGTAGTTGACCGCATGCAGACGGCGATGGGACAGCAGCACCACGAGGATAACCGGGGAGACAGATGGCTTGATGAGGTGGTCAAATTGCACCCGCCAAAATTTGACGAATCTGCTGAGGCACTTACTTGGGATCATTGGCTTAAGGAGTTAGAGAAGATATTCTCGGGTCTTAACTGTCCCGAGGACCGGAAGGTTCCCATTGCCCAGTATTTTCTGACTGGGGAGGCCTTTGATTGGTGGGAAGCTATTCGACCCGAGAATCATAATGCGGATTGGACGAAATTCAAACTAATGATGGAAGCACAATATTGTCCTCGTCCAGTTAGAGAGGCAAAGATCCGAGAGTTTTCCTCACCACAGAGTTCGGAAGCATCTGTGACAGATGTAATCAAAACTTTTAATCATCAGCTGACGTGTGTCCGACACTTGGTCAGAACAGAGGCTGAAAATATTTTTCATTTCGATATGCGAATGAAGCCGGAGATTCAGCAGTACATGTCCGGGTTCGAGTGTACTACGCTACGACAATATCAAGACAAAGCGTGGGCCTACGACATGAAAGAGGCGGCGGTGGAAAAATCGGTGGAGGCAAAGAAGCAGAAAGTGACCGACAATTTCTCAGAAAACAAGAGTGGTGGGCCCCGTAAGGGCCAGTCTTCCTTTTATACGGCTAGGAAACCTCCACATCCTTCTAGAGGTGGAAAGAAGTTCCGGACAACATGAGCAGTTTCGGACGCATCAAAGAAATGCTACAATTGTGGTCGAGCAGGGCATATTCGACGTGATTGCCCCGCATCTTCTGTGACTTGTTACGATTGTGGACAAGAAGGGCACCGTGCGGCTTTCTGTGGAGTTGCTACTAGATCTTTTGGTACTCACACTCCAGCGCCAGTTCCGAAGGAGATGAGTGTGAACCAGACGCAGCAGAGTGGATTTCAGCAGCAAAATATTGGGAAGAGAGAGACATCCAGTGCTGGGTCTGTTCCTCCGCGCCTGTACGAGATGAGGAAATCTGACGATCAGAACACTGCTGTTGCATCAGGTACAATTCAGATCCTTTTGCAACCAGTTAGTGTTTTATTCGATTCCGGAGCTACACATTCTTTCATATCATTGAACTGTGTAAATCGTTTAAAAATCTCGTGCTTATTTTATTGTGAACCATATGCTGTGGGTTTACCGAGTGGAGAGAGGATTGTGGGAACCCTAGAGGCTAGAGATTTTCCAGTGTCTATAGGAGGGAGAGACTGGCCATCGAATCTTATTGTAGTTGACATCTAAGGTGACGATGTAATTCTCGGAGACAATTGGCTCAACCGTTATGGAGCTATTCTGAATTACCGAGAGAGAGTCATTTCTATCATTGCTGATGACGGATCTGAACACTTATTCCGAGGATGGAGACCGGGAAGCTCGGGAAAATTGATCAAAGCAATGAAAGCCGTGAAATTACTGAAGCAAGGATGTCATGGACTTTGGTGCTATGCCATGAGGAAAGAGTAAAGAGTAGAGCTCTCGTCTATTTCAGTTGTGAATGAGTTTTCAGATGTATTTCCTGACGAACTACCTGGGTTAACTCCGCAGAGAGAAGTGGAGTTCACTATCGAATTAGAGCCTGGAGCAGCTCCTATTTCCAGAGCACCATACCGCATGGTGCCAACCGAGATGTATGAACTCAAGAAGCAACTGGAGGAATTGTTACAGAAGGGCTATATTCAACCTAGCGTTTCTCCTTGGGGAGCGCCCGTTCTCTTTGTCCAGAAGAAAGATGGATCCCTCCGATTATGTATTGATTACAGGGAGCTCAACAAGATGACGATCAAGAATAAGTATCCTATACCCCGGATCGACGACTTGTTTGATCAACTGCAAAGAGCAAGGGTATTCTCGAAGATTGACTTGCGATCAGGATACCATCAGTTGAGAATTAAGGAATTGGATATACCGAAATCTGCTTTCAGATCCCGGTACGGGCATTATGAATTTGTAGTGATGCCATTTGGACTTACCAATGCTCCTGCGGTATTCATGCAATTGATGAATCGGGTATTCTTGGAATACTTGGATAAATTTGTGGTCGTCTTCATTGATGACATCTTGATATATTCGAAGGACGCAGAGGAGCATGCCGAACATTTGCGTGTGGTTTTGAGCACCTTGAGGAAGGAACAGCTGTATGCAAAGATTTCAAAATGCGAGTTCTGGCTTAGGGAGGTAACTTTCCTTGGGCATGTGATATCACCGACGAGTTCAGTGGACCGAAAAAAGTCAAGCAATCTTGGAATGGGAAGCTCCTAATAACGTGAAAGAAGTCCGGAGTTTCTTAGGACTTGCCGGATATTATCGCCGCTTTGTAGAGGGATTTTCCAAAATTGCTCGTCCGCTCACTCAATTTATAAAACTCGAAAGTTCACGTGGGATGAGAAATGCTAGTTTGGTTTTGATGAACTTAAGAAGAGACTCGATTTACGTAACCTATATTAGCATTGCGGATGGAACCGATGGATTCATGGTTTACGCGACGCTTCAAATCGTGGTGCAGGGATGTGTGTTGATGCAAAAGGATAAGGTAATTGCCTATGCTTCTCGACAGTTGAAACCGTACGAAGTAAATTACCCGACTCATGATCTGGAGTTAGCAGCTGTAGTCTTTGCCTTGAAAATTTGGCGACATTATTTGTACGGCACTCATTGTCAGATCTTTACAGATCATAAGAGCCTCAAGTACATTTTCAGTCAGAAAGAATTAAACATAAGGCAGAGAAGGTGGCTGGAATTGATCAAGGATTACGACTTGGAGATTCTCTATCATCCGGGGAAAGCAAACGTAGTAGCTGATGCTTTGAGCCGTAAACCTGTTTCTCTTCGAGTGTTGGAAGCACTTACGTCCCAAACCAGCATTCAACGGGAACTGATCCGCGAAGGTATTGAAGTATGGGCACCAGGAATCCAAGGGCAACTATATGTGATGGAGGAAATCAAATCTAAGCAGTTGAACGATTCTTTGATCCATCGGTTATGTGACGAAGCAAAGAAAGGAAAGGCCCCAGGATTCGTGATACAAGATGATGGAATTCTGAGATTTCAGAGCCGACTTTGCGTTCCCGATAATGATGAATTGAGACGGACTATTCTGAAGGAAGCTCACAACGCGCCCTATTATATTCACCCGGGCAGCAGTAAGATGTATAAGGATTTAAAACAAAACTTCTGGTGGGGGAATATGAAGAAGGACGTAGCAGAGTACGTTTCGAAGTGTTTGACTTGTCAGCAGGTTAAGATTGAACATCAGCGATGATTAGTGCATAATAGATCTAAAATTCATATACAAAATATTCATTTTTCCGGGCATAATTGTACTGATTTGTGATTAAAAATATATATTTTACAGATATGTCCAAACATGAGCTAAAAATGGTTATTTTACTGACATCGACATGAAGCATCAAAAGGACGGAAAACAAGATCAAATCCAACGACGGAATTTTTCCAGACAAACGACCATACAAAACGGCGCAAAATGGACCGTGTTCGCCGATCGTTTCACATACGGCGCAAAAGAGGCCGTGTCTTGGGCCGTTTCACACACGGCCGGCATTTAGCGCCGTGTCCTCACGCGTATTCCGAAAAGACCGAGTCACCACAAAACGGCGCACAACACGGCAACCGGGCCGCTTTTACATCGCTGCTTTTCACAGATGCCATGCAAAATTAGTCCATTTTTGACCAACTTGTGAACTCAACCACAAGATATTTTTATGGTCAAAAATCTGAAAAATCAAAGTCATGGGTGAAGTGTGAACAAAGAATTAAAAAAATGATATTACAATAGATATTTTGAATTAAATAATCAATTGTATTCTTGAAAATCACCTATAAAAGGGCATCTTCACCCATTGCAAAATCACTCCACATTCTTACCAAGAAATCCTCAACTTCTTGCTAAGAAATACTCCTTTCCTTTAGCAATATATTTTCCTTAGAACTTTCAATTTTAGTTTGTATTTTATTTTTGCTTTGAAGTTTTTCTTTCATTTAGTTTGTAATTGAAAAGTGCTTGATCAATAAGCACTTAGTATTTTACTTTCAATTTTTGTAAGCTTGTAACCTTTGAACAAGTTTGAAGTTATAATTTGAAGTTTATTTCTTGCACTTTGATTCATCATATTCAAGTAAGTTTTATCTATTGTCATTAAGATCTAGTAATTAAAAGTTTCTATATATATATTATATATATCAATTATTTCTATTATAATTTTAGTTTGTATAAACCAATGAGTAGCTAATCTTTCTTCCTAGGGGAAGGGGGATTTCTATTAGGTTATATATTGAGTATTTGATTGATTTAAACTATTTTTAGGACTAATTGGTTTAAATAGAGATTGATCATATCCTATTTTTACTAATGAAACCTTCTTGATTGATTGTTGAGTGAATTGGAAACATATCTTTTCAATCTATCAAATGTTAATCTTGTTATCAACATCTTAAGATTGCGAAAGTGGTTAAGACATCTTTGATTACGAAAGTACTGTAATATCCGGTTGTAATTCAGTCATTATCATTCAGTAATTTTATTCGGTGATTGTCACTCAGTGGATTTTCACTCATTTATAATCTTTCATCAATCATGTTCATTCACCCGTGTTCACCGTTCGGAAAAACTTCGAGTTGTGTATCGTTATTGTTCATCGTTTCAACTTTCCTCTTATGAGTTCGACTTTATTAGATCACCATTAATTTTCGGTAACTCCAAAAATTCTAAATCTTTGCAATATTATAGAGCATCGAGTTAGCTTTCCAATGGTTCAAACGGTGAGTCAATCGGAGTCCGGACGAGAGAGTTATGGTCGTTTTAGCTCACCCGCTCGTTATTGGCCGATCATCACGGCCGGACCGACCGTGTCGTCCGACACGGCCCGTGCCGTACTCGCCCGGAAATGCCGGTTTCTGCCGGCCGAACTCGGCCGTGTCGTCCGACACGGCCCGTGTCGAACCCTTCCGGATAAGCCGCATCGTCGCCGAGCACGCCCGACCGTGTCGCAGCACGGCCGAGTCATGCCGAGTCATTGCTTGACGGGTCATCGTCGGAAGGCCCTCCGCGCCGCGACCGTGTCAAGCCGGACACGGTCGAGTCCTGTCGGCCACCAGTGCGACACGACTGCCGGTCGGCCGCACGGCCGTGTCCGGCAGCAGCCAACCCTATAAAAGGCCCCCGCAGACGCTTTTTCTTGCCATTTTTCACCTTCTTCTCCTCCTCTTCCGCACTGGCATGTTCTAAGCTTGAAGCCATGTTGTTTAACAACACATCCATGGATTTCTTGAGGTTATATCATCAATAATCCGTCGATATCATCCCTTGATCCAAATAATCAAGGTTAGATTTCTAGAACCCTACTTTTGGTAAAATTGGGGGTTTTCGTGTTTTTGTCCGATTCGTTCGCTTTTGTTGATTAATTCATGATGAATATGATTAATCTTGTTGGTATTCTTAGTTTCCCTACGGATTCATGGTATATTTCGTGATTTTTACGGAATCGAGAGGGTTTGGTTGTGGTCCGCCCTCGTTGTTGTTTATATACGAATATACATGAATCGTAGGCGGTTTTCGGGGTTTCTTCGTAATTTGAATATGGATAATTGATTATCATATTCCTTGCGAATCGCTTAGGTGCCGAAAGCGCGTTCTCGGACCTACCGAACTCATACCTTTCCTCCGTTCGATTTCTCGATGTCTCAAAGGCAAGTATACATTTATGATTATACGTTCTCGACTTTGAAAGTATGAAATATTGATGATATGATTATTTCTAGCCACTCCGGGACGGGCCTATGGTCCTCTCGAGGGTTTCGTAGCCTCCGGTGCGATTCCATGGTTGATATGAACGAACCGTTTCTATGGCATTCATATGAAATAATGTTGGCATGCTTATTTATATCCACTCCGGACCTGACCGACGTCCTCTCGAGGGTTTCGTAGCCTCCGTGCGATTCCATGGATAATATGAATTAACCACTCGGGACGGACCGACGGGTCCTTCCGAGGGTTCCGTAGCCTCCGTGCGGTTCCACGGTATTCATATATGTATTGATGAGATGCTATGAGATTTAGTTATTAGGAATACTAGTCTTAAATTGATGAATTGACGGAAATTGATGAATTGACGGATTACATTTACTTTATTGTCGAGAAGTATTATGTTTCATATTGTTATACTTGCACTAGCTATTCGACGGCTAACCCTTTATGGGGAAATACGTTTCATGTATTTCAGTTCCAGGAGAGCGGACGGGTGTATCGGGTCGGCATAAAGATGGTGGGCAAGTGTGATATCGTGTCTTTCTCCCGCTTTTATTTTCTTTGGGAATTCTGTTCGGTTGTTGTTATCTTGGATTGACTATTGAATACTCGAGTATTGTTTTCCTTTTTCCTTGATGTTCCGCCTGTGTTTGCCAAGTATTGAATTGAGTTGTGATGTTTGTAAGTACATTGGTTATTTTTCGAATACCTTTGTATTGTTTTTCATCCCAATGTGTGTAGACCTTATCGGTCAAAAATTATGGTTCCGCGTATGTTTAGCCTTGTGGGTCCCACGGCGGCTTACGGCTGTAATATCCCCGAATAACTTGGGGTGTTACGAATATGGTATCGAGCTTAGGTCTATGGATACCTAGTCCGGTCTTTTGGGTCGATCGAGTCGTTAATTGTCCACAAGATCACTACTCGCCATCATCACGGCGACCGGTACTTGTAAGACCTCTCACTCTTCCGGTGTTTCCTTATTCGCTTTGCTTCCTTTTATCGGTATTCTTGAGAATCGGACACTTTGTTGATGCGTGATTGAATTGTGCTTACGTGACTTGTGTGTTCTTCAAGATGTCACCGGTAGGGGCCGTGGCCGTGGTCGTGGCCGTGGGCGAGGAAGAGGTCGTGGCGCGGCCGTTTCCATCGGCCTGGGCCATGGGTCGGCCAACCCTGGGCTTGTCGAACTCGGTGCATCCCGATACCGAGAGTCAAGACGACTACCGGATGGCTGGGGAACAACGCAGACGTTGGAGTGGCGAATGCACTTCAACAATTGGCTACTCGAGATGACTATTTTGGCCCAAACTGCTCAAACCAATAACCCGAACCCAAACACGGATGCCCCGCTTCAAAATGTAATCCGTATGCACCCTCCACGCTTGGTGGTGCCATGCACCGTTAAGCCGGGAGGATTGGCTAGCAGATTGGAAAAGATTTTCGAGGCGCTTGATTGCCCCGAGGTGAGGAAAGTACCGATTGCCCAAGATTTCCTCACTAAGGAGGCCGCTACCCGGTGGAAGGTCATCAAGCCACAGATCGTATTGCCTCATGGGATGAATTTAAGGAGCTCTTGGAGGCCGAGTATTGTCCTTGGCCGGTACGAGAGAGGGGAGGATCCGAGCCTTCTTTGAGGCTAAACCACAAGATATTCCCGCTTTCGCAGCGA
Source organism: Orobanche coerulescens (assembly GCA_033398695.1). NCBI lineage: Eukaryota > Viridiplantae > Streptophyta > Magnoliopsida > Lamiales > Orobanchaceae > Orobanche > Orobanche coerulescens. Next base: position 17,873,193 of record CM065814.1, on the reverse strand, counting down.
TTGTGGAGTATAACCAACAATTAATCCATGTGAAGGATCAAGTACGTAACGAGCGATAAGATCCGTTATTTTGATATGCGGATGAATTTGGACTTACGGCGTACATGGCCGGATTTGCTTGCACCACACCGAAAGAATATCGTGACGAGCTTTAGCCCATGATATGTTGAGCCCCAACAATGATACCGTTGAAGAACCAAGAAGCGAAAGTTGGGGAAATTTTTCTCGCTCTAAGGGTGGCAACTTTCGAAGTCACGCATTTACTAACCGCTTTACGGACAAATGCCACGCTCTAATAAAGGAAAGAGGGGTTATCGTCCCCTTCGGGTACCTCAAATCGCTGATGACTTGCTATAATTGTGGCCGTTCGTGCCATATTAATTTGGAATGCCACTTTCCATCGTTGAAGTGTCACACGTGTGGTCGATGGGGCATAGAGCGCTTTATTGTTCCGAGCCGAACCAGACTTTGGACACTGGCCGCCCCAACACCCCTTGATCAAGGTGTTAATCGGCGGCAATCTTTCGGTCAACCTCGCAGAATTTTGGCAGGGGCCGGACGGGGTCGAACGGCGGAGGGGGAACTCTAGCATCGGTTCGGTACAACCACGAGTTTATGAGATGCGTCGAATGCACGAACCCGATGCGGCGGTGGCTTGTGTACCATCCATATTCTATCCTATCCAAAGTGTACTTTTTGATTCGGGTGCTACACATTCTTTTATTTCTTTGGAGTGTGTACGCCGTTGAATATAACTTGTTTAATCGCCATGCGATCCCTTTATCGTGAGACTCGCTAGCGGGATAGGATTGTGGGGAATCGGGAGATTAGAGAATTTCCGGTGGTTATATCCGGTATGGAAAGGTTATCAAATTTAATTGTAGTTGATATGAAAGGCGAGGACGTAATCCTCGGCGAGGATCGCTTAATAATCACCGGCGATTATGAATTACCGTACCAAAGTTATCACTATGATGACTAAGGACGGATCTCGAATACTCATTTTTGGGACGTAAGTTGGGCCAATCCAAGTTACTTATCGGTTCCTTGAAGGCCGTAAAACTTTTGAATAAAGGTTGTACGGCTATTGGTGTTATGCATTGAAAACGAAAGGAATTGAAGTCGATTTCTCTTCAATTCCGGTTGTTAATGAGTATCCCGATGTTTTAGGACGATCTTCCGGATTACCGCGATCGAGAGATAAATTTTTCCGTGGATTTAGAGCCGGATGCGGCCCCGATTTCTAAAGCACCTTATCGGATGGCACCTTCCGAGATGCAGAATTGAAGACTCGCTGGGAGAACTTTTGGAAAAAGGGTACATCGACCGAGCGCCGCCTTGGGGCGCGCCGTTCTTTTCGTCGGAAGAAGGATGGTTCCCTACGTTTGTGCATTGACTACCGTGAGTGAATAAAGTAACCATCAAGAATAAATATCCTTTGCCTCGTATAGACGATCTATTTGATCAATTGCAAGGAGCTGCGGTTTTCTCGAAGGTTGATTTAAGATCCGGGTATTATCAACTCGGGGTGAGGGAGTCCGACGTTCGAAGACGGCGTTTGGACGAGATATGGACATTACGAATTTGTAGTTATGCCTTTTGGGTTGACGAATGCGCCGGCGGTATTCATGCAATTAATGAATAAAATATTCATCGAGTATCTCGACAGTGTGTAGTCGTCTTTATTGACGACATCTTGATCTATTCTCGAGATAATGAGGAACATGCCCGCACTTGCGTTTGGTCTTAGACATTTTGAGAACCGAGCACCTCTATGCAAAATTCTCGAAATGTGAGTTTTGGTTGGAAGAAGTTATGTTTCTCGGCCATGTGATTTCAGTCAAGGGGTTCGTGTAGACCCGCAGAAGATCGAGGCAAGTTAGGCCGGGCACCGCCTAAAAATGTTAAGGAGGTTCGTAGCTTTTTGGGCCTTCTGGGTATTACCGTCGATTTGTCGAGGGTTCTCGAAACTCGCTCGACCACTTACGAAATTACTCTTAAGACCGAAAAGTTTATTTGACGGATGAGAGACAACAGAGCTTCATGAATCAAGAGACGATTAACTTCAGCGCCGATTCTAACTTTACCACATGGTAGCGAAGGCTTTACGCTTTATAGTGACGCTTCGGTCAAGGCCTGGCCGTGTTCTTATGCGGCATGATAAGACAATAGCTTTGCGTCACGACAATTAAAACCGTATGAGATGAATTATCCTACTCACGATTTAGAGTTGGCCGCAATTGTCTTCGCACTCAAGATTTGGCGGCATTATTTGTACGGTTCACCGTGTCGGATTTATACCGATCACAAGAGCCCGAAATATATTTTCATCGAAGGAGCTAAATATGAGGCGAGACGTTGGTTAGAATTGATAAAGGATTATGATTTGGAGATTCTTTACCACCCCTAAAAGCCAATGTCGTTGCGGATGCTTTGAGCCGCAAATCGGCATCTCTTCAAATGCTTGAGGTTCTTACGTCTCGCACGAAGATTCGTCAAGATTTAATTGAACAAGGGATCGAAGTTTGGCTTCGAGTACAGGACACAGTGTACTCGAAATTACTTCGCCCTTGGTTGACGATATCAAAGGGAAACAAAGGAGTGACCCGATGATTTCTCAACTAAAGGAAGATGTAATTAAAGGAAAAGCTCCAGCTTTATGGTACACGAGGATAGTATTTTGAGATTTCAGTATGTGCTTTGCGTCCGAATGATTTGGAATTGAGACAGAGAATTCTCCGAGAAGCTCATGCTACGCCTTACTCAATCCACCGAACGAGTAAGATGTACAAAGATTTGAAGCGCAATTTTGGTGGAATAACATGAAGAAGGATGTTACGGAGTTTGTACTACGGTGCTTGACGTGTCAACAAGTCAAGATCGAACATCAACGACCCGGGATTGTTGAAACCACTCCCCATTCCCGAGTGGAAGTGGGAAGACATCTCGATGGATTTTATCATCGCATGACGAGAACTCCTGACCGAATGAATATGATTTGGGTAATTGTCGATCGATTGACCAAGTCTCGCACACTTCGGGTATTAAGGATACTTGGGGACCGGATAGATAGCTCGAACCTTTATTGCCGAGATCGTGAGATTACACGGTAGCCCCAAGACCATTGTTTCCGATCGAGACGGCCGTTTCATATCGCATTTTTGGCAGCCGTTCATCGTGCCTGGTACGGAGTTGAGATTGAGCACTTCCTTTCATCCTCGGTCGGACGGTCGAGAGAGGACGATCTGAACATTGGAAGATATGTTACGGCTTGTGCCTTGGATTGGAGTAATGATCGGGAGCTTCACTTGTCGTTGATCGAGTTTGCTTACAATAATAGTTGGCATGCGTCGATCAAAATGGCACCCTTCGAGGCACTCTATGGTAGGCGATGTAGGTCGCCATTATGTTGGGACGAGGCTTCTGAGCTAGTTGGGACGGAACCGGATATGTTATTGGAGACCAAGGAAAAGATCTCTATTATCCGAGATCGACTACTGACTGCCCAGAGTCGTCAGAAATCTTACGCTGATACTCGTCGTCGACCCTTGGAGTTTGAAGTGGGGGATCACGTTTTGCTCAAAGTATCACCGACCAGAGGAGTTTTCCGCTTCGGGAAAAAGGGAAAACTCAGTCCAAGGTATATCGGACCTTTCGAGATTTTGGACAGAGTTGGAGATTTAGCTTATCGCTTGGCGTTGCCTCCAGCTTTGAGTCACGTCCATAGTGTTTTCCATGTGTCCCGATTAAGGAAGTACGCATCGGATCCGAGCCACATTATCGACTACGGTGAGATTGACGTAGCCGAGGATATTACCTTCCTGAGAAACCCGTGAAGATTCTTGAGCGCCGTGAGAAACAATCTCGCATAAGACCATTCCACCGGTTAAAGTACAATGGTCGAGGCATGGAGTCGAAGAGGCGACTTGGGAGACGGAAGAGAAGATGCGAGTTGAATACCCCGAACTATTTATTTCTTAAGTTTCGGACGAAACTTCTTTTTAGAAGGGAGAATGTAATATCCGGTTGTAATTCGGTCATTATCATTCAAGAATTTTATTCGGTGATTGTCACTCAGTGGATTTTCACTCATTTATAATCTTTCATCAATCATGTTCATTCACCCGTGTTCACCGCTCGGAAAAACTTCGAGTTGTGTATCGTTATTGTTCATCGCTTCAACTTTCCTCTTATGAGTTCGACTTTATTAGATCACCATTAATTTTTGGTAACTCCAAAAATTCTAAATCTTTGCAATATTATAGAGCATCGAGTTAGCTTTCCAATGGTTCAAACGGTGAGTCAATCGAGTCCTGACGAGAGAGTTATGGTCGCTTTAGCTCACCCGCTCGTTATTGCCGATCATCACGGCGGACCCGACCGTGTCGTCCGACACGGCCCGTGCCGTACTCGCCCGAAATGCCGAAGTTTCTGCCGCCGAACTCGCCGTGTCGCCCGACACGGCCCGTGTCGAACCCTTCCGGATAAGCCAAGATCGTCGCTGAGCACGCCCGACCGTGTCGCCTCGCACGGCCGAGTCATGCCGAAGTCGCCGTCGGACGGGTCATCGTCGGAAGGCCCTCCGCGCCGCGACCGTGTCAAGCCGACACGGTCGAGTCCCTTTCTGCCAGCTGTGCGACACGACCGTGCGGTCGGCACGGCCGTGTCCGGCAGCAGCCAACCCCTATAAAAGGCCCCGCAGACGCTTTTTCTTGCCATTTTCACCTTCTTCTCCTCCTCTTCCGCACTGGGCATGTTCTAAGCTTGAAGCCATGTTGTTTAACAACACATCCATGGATTTCTTGAGGTTATATCATCAATAATCCGTCCGATATCATCCCTTGATCCAAATAATCAAGGTTAGATTTCTAGAACCCTACTTTTGGTAAAATTGGGGGTTTTCGTGTTTTTGTCCGATTCGTTCCGTTTGTTGATTAATTCATGATGAATATGATTAATCTTGTTGGTATTCTTAGTTTCCCTACGGATTCATGGTATATTTCGTGATTTTTACGGAATCGAGAGGGTTTGGTTGTGGTCCGCCCTCGTTGTTGTTTATATACGAATATACATGAATCGTAGGCGGGTTTTCGGGGTTTCTTCGTGTAATTTGAATATGGATAATTGATTATCATATTCCTTGCGAATCGTTTAGGTGCCGAAAGCGCGTTCTCGGACCTACCGAACTCATACCTTTCCTCCGTTCGATTTCTCGATGTCTCAAAGGCAAGTATACATTTATGATTATACGTTCTCGACTTTGAAAGTATGAAATATTGATGATATGATTATTTCTAGCCACTCGGACGGGCCTATGGTCCTCTCGAGGGTTTCGTAGCCTGCAGTGCGATTCCATGGTTGATATGAACGAACCGCTTCTACGGCATTCATATGAAATAATGTTGGCATGCTTATTTATATCCACTCCGGACGGACCGACGGGTCCTCCGAGGGTTTCGTAGCCTGCAGTGCGATTCCATGGATAATATGAATTAACCACTCAGGGACGGACCGACGGGTCCTCCGAGGGTTCCGTAGCCTCTGAGTGCGGTTCCACGGTATTCATATATGTATTGATGAGATGCTATGAGATTTAGTTATTAGGAATACTAGTCTTAAATTGATGAATTGACGGAAATTGATGAATTGACGGATTACATTTACTTTATTGTCGAGAAGTATTATGTTTCATATTGTTATACTTGCACTAGCTATTCGACGGCTAACCCCTTTATGGGGGAAATACGTTTCATGTATTTCAGGTTCCAGGAGAGCGGACGGGCAGGTATCGGGTCGGCATAAAGATGGTGGGCAAGTGTGATACTGTGTCTTTCTCCCAGTTTTATTTTCTTTGGGAATTCCCGTTCAGTGTTGTTGTACTGGATTGACTATTGAATACTCGAGTATTGTTTTCCTTTTTCCTTGATGTTCCGGCCTGTGTTTGCCGAAGTATTGAATTGAGTTGTGATGTTTGTAAGTACATTGGTTATTTTTCGAATACCTTTGTATTGTTTTTCATCCCAATGTGTGTAGACCTTATCGGTCAAAAATTATGGTTCCGCGTATGTTTAGCCTTGTGGGTCCCACGGCGGGGCTTACGGCGCTGTAATATCCCTGAATAACTTGGGGGTGTTACAAGTACGGAGGTGAAAAGTTGATTACTCGATGAACGATCGTTTATCCTAAAAATAGTCAAGTTAGAGAAATGAAAGGACTAATTGGTTTAAATAGAGATTGATCATATCCTATTTCTACTAGTGAAACCTCTTTGATTGATTGTTAAGTGTATTGGAAACACATCTTTTCAATCTATCAAGTGTTAATCTTGTTATCAACATCTTAAAAAAGTGGCAGCGATTAAGACATCTTTGATTACGAAAGTACGGAGGTGAAAAGTTGATTACTCGATAAATATTCATTTTTTTCTTTTATATCCATATAAATCAATTCCTATACTTAATTAAATACCTAATTTAATGAACCCGTAATCCCCTAGATTTTATAAATTCCCAACTCATTTTAATTCTATTCATTTTCACTAGTTAAAAATAGTCTAGTATAAAAATAGTTTTCTTAAAACTAGTAGTATTAAAAATAGTCTTAATATAAATAGTCTTAATATAAATAGTCTAGTATAAATAGTCTTAATATAAATAGTCTTAATATAAATAGTCTAGTTAAAAATAGTCTAGTTAAAAATAGTCTTATAAAAAATAGTCTTATTAAAATAGTCTTATATAAAATAGTTTAAATTAAATATAGTGCATTTTAATTTAGTTAATTTTTAAAAACCCAAAAATATATTTTAGAATATTTTAGTATTTATTTCTCGCAATTTGTAACAAAAAAATTATACGAAGCCCTGTTGGACAATCCTCGAGAGAAAAGACCTTGGTAGAACTCACCACAAACTACTTCTACCTCGTATATATTTGCGAGCGACTCAAGAACTCCTATTTTTAGGATAAGTTCTTGACCGATCAAATTTTGGCGCCGTTGCCGGGGATTGTTTTAGGCCAAATATAATTTTTCTGTCCGGTCAAGTGGCGGATAACGGTACTCCGTGACTATTAAAGTCGGATTTTTCAGTTTCCCACAACAACTGATATTTGTAGATATTTTATCGTTTTTCATTTTAATTTTTTTGGTAATGGATGAAACATTGTTTAAAATTGAAAAAAGATTTCCCTTTCTAAGCAAAAATGCAATTTTAAAAATTTACAAGACAAGGCTTGAAAGGATGAGGTTGCTTACGAATAAAAGCATACCTTTTGACATAAGATTCATTATCGAAGCCAAAGTAAGAATAGAAGGTGAATTCACGAAACACCAACTAGATTCTTACCAGGGCTTGGAAAAAGTTCATATGCCAAGAAACGACGAGCAAAGATTCTAGCCGTTTGCTATAAATGTGCTAGATGGAACAGTAATGCAAAATGTCGATCTTTAGGAATTCCATCTACAAACAGAGAAGATAAAATTCAGTTCATCAATGATGGTCGAATAAGGAGAATTTAGATAACATCGAAATTTCTCTTGACACGCATCCTAGTGGACTTGTGTATTACGAATTCAATGTTTGTGGAATAAATTTAAACCGAGAATATGAACAACGTCTTGGGAATCGGCGTTAAAAGACCTGTTTGCCAATTTGTAAGAAAATTGGATGGGAAGCTTCTCCCGACTCATAGAAGGCGTTTAAGCCGTTTCTGAACGTAAAATCAGAGGAAGATGTGAGCCACAATCACAACTACTGTACATACGCGTAAGTATCTTTTATTTTTGTCGTGTGGTGAGATTTTCTGAATAAAAAATGTGATACGCGATAAAAGCTTTCATTATTCTATTGAGTAGTTGAAGCACAATCAAACAAAATCACAAACTTGTTAAACAATTTTTCCTCATCTTTTCTTCTATAAATAACCTTTGTGCTTGTTTCTTTTATTCATCCCTCAAACTTGTACTTTTCTCTTTTTCTCTCTAAATAAATTTCTTTTCAAAAATGGAGTCATCATCTTCCACAAAAAAATTTTACACAGTCTGCATTTTTGGTGGATCTAGTTCTGGAAAAGAGGCATGCTTCACTGAAGCAGCCCACGACTTGGGTCGTACCTTAGGAGAAAAATGCATTCATGTAGTTTACGGAGGAGGAAGTCTAGGATTAATGGGACGAGTGCCGTCGCCTATATGGAAGGAGTAAGAGTATTGGGAGTAATCCCAAAACCTCCGGCTGAAAGTAAACGCACCGGGACAACGATTGGAGATGAGATTAGATCTGTGCATATGCAAGATCGCATAACTCACATGATAAATAATTGGCGCCTTTATCGCCCTTCCGGTGGTTTTGGCACCCTTGAGGAACTTTTTCATGTGGTTACAGGAGCCCACTAAATGTTCATCAAAACCAATAGGAGTGCTTAATGTCAATGGTTTCTTTGATGGTTTCTTGTCTTTCATCGACTACTCAGACGAAAAGGGCATTAATTCCGACAGTGCAAAACTAATCATAGACGTATCAACAACACCAGAAGAACTAATCAAAAACTCAATGAATTTGTTCCTCAACCAGATCCGGCTCTAGCTAAAATTGTGCAGGTAGAAGATTTTACAGTGAGAAAGCGAAAAGTGGATTCATTCCTCTCCCTTTGATAACCCATGACGGACCTCTTGTATTTTTACTTTACGTGTGTGTAATAATCGTGCTAAATGATGGCAGCTTAAGGAGTTTCTTCTTGATCTCTTGACGCGCATCTATTCGCGATTTATGTATTGCTGTAATTTTTATTTCGTGTTTTGCTTTCTTTTAAAAAACTTTGATGGCAGCGTAAGGCGACTCTTCAGACTTTCTTGATGCGCATCTAAAAAATTATGTTATACTTACGAGTATATTTTATTTTCTTTTGTGTGTACCTCGTATATTTATTCTCTTGCAGATTCTAAAAGGCGTTAGGCTCAGACATCAACTTTCTTAACAGGGAGTATTCTGCTTTTGCATTGATTTTTATTTTTATTTTATAAAGCGAGACAGTTTATTTTCAAGTTTGGGGTGGTTTGTTTAATAATTTTGGTGTGTTTTGATTGATTTGGTTATTTGCCTTAATTTTTTTTTTATTATTATATATATATATTTATAGTATTTTGATTTGTGAGATTTCTAGATCTGGCCATAAACACCAATAAATTAACTATATACAAGCTTCTAAAAATTGTTTTAACCGGTAAAAAAATTGTATATTCCAAAATTTTTTTTTTAGCCTTAATCTCTCTTTCCAAGCCTTGTAATTATCATATAAAATCGAGTCATTCGTTACCTTGAGAAAAGAAGAATCAATTGGTTGATGAAAAATAAAGCGAAATTTACTTAATTTGTGGAGTTTTGATTTTTCATGCTTAACTAAAAATGATGATTTTCGCAAAAATTCTATTCCAAAAAAAAAAAAAAAGGAGTCATTGGTGAAAAGAGCTACACGTTAGCAAATAACGGTGTGAAAGCTATCACCTAAAAAAATAAATGACGAAAAGGAGAAGTGTTGAGCAAGCAATTTGCTAATTTTGGAAATCTTAAATTTTGCGAAAAATAAAGGACTAACCATTGTTGGTGCGTAGCCGCTAGTCTCGAAAAATTGGTGAAAAGAGCTACACGTTAGCAAATAACGGTGTGAAAGCTATCACCTTTTTACGAAAGAAAATAATGAGATAGAAATTGTGTTAGTGAAAAGAGCTACACGTTAGCAAATAACGGTGTGAAAGCTATCACTAAAAGGGATGTAGTTTATGAGCAGATTTGAATTAATTAGCAGCTGAATTTCAATACACTCAATTTTGTGAAAACCACAATATTTGATGACGCCGATGAAATTCTTCTTCATATTGAGTCGAAAAATAAACGAGTGACCGAGAGCAACCATTAAAGGGAGTCGTGTGAAGTCACGAGTGGGAAAGAAATAATCAACCTTTTGGGTGGAAAACCTTGTATTTTGGAATTACAAAAATAAAAACCGTGTTTTAACTTCAAAATCGTTAGTAGATTTATTTTGAATCTTGATTCATTTCTATCTACTGTATAAAGTTGGTTATTGTGTATTAATGGCATTTTGATCTCTTTTTATCTTTATATATAATTATTTTTCTTAAATTTGTGTGTATTATTTTTTATTTTTTATTTTATGTCTTATTTTAATTTTTATTTTGTGTGTGATTAATAAAGAGTCTTGCTCGGGACTAGCAAGAATTTAAGTGTGGGGTATTTGATTAGTGCATAATAGATCTAAAATTCATATACAAAATATTCATTTTTAGGGCATAATTGTCTTGATTTGTGATTAAAAATATATATTTTAGATATGTCCAAACATGAGCTAAAAATGGTTATTTTACGACATCGACATGAAGCATCAAAAAGGACGGAAAACAAGATCAAATCCAACGACGGGAATTTTTCTAGGACAAACGACCATACAAAACGGCGCAAAATGGACCGTGTTCTGTCGACCGTTTCACATACGGCGCAAAAGAGGCCGTGTCTTGGGCCGTTTCACACACGGCCGGCATTTAGCGCCGTGTCCTCATGCGTATTCCGGAAAAAGACCGAGTCACCACAAAACGGCGCACAACACGGCAACCGGGCCGTTTACATCGCCGTTTTCAACAGATGCCATGCAAAATTAGTCCATTTTGACCAACTTGTGAACTCAACCACAAGATATTTTTATGGTCAAAAATCTGAAAAATCAAAGTCATGGGTGAAGTGTGAACAAAGAATTAAAAAAATGATATTACAATAGATATTTTGAATTAAATAATCAATTGTATTCTTGAAAATCACCTATAAAAGGGCATCTTCACCCATTGCAAAATCACTCCACATTCTTACCAAGAAATCCTCAACTTCTTGCTAAGAAATACTCCTTTCCTTTAGCAATATATTTTCCTTAGAACTTTCAATTTTAGTTTGTATTTTATTTTTGCTTTGAAGTTTTTCTTTCATTTAGTTTGTAATTGAAAAGTGCTTGATCAATAAGCACTTAGTATTTTACTTTCAATTTTTGTAAGCTTGTAACCTTTGAACAAGTTTGAAGTTATAATTTGAAGTTTATTTCTTGCACTTTGATTCATCATATTCAAGTAAGTTTTATCTATTGTCATTAAGATCTAGTAATTAAAAGTTTCTATATATATATTATATATATCAATTATTTCTATTATAATTTTAGTTTGTATAAACCAATGAGTAGCTAATCTTTCTTCCTAGGGAAGGGGATTTCTATTAGGTTATATATTGAGTATTTGATTGATTTAAACTATTTTTAGGACTAATTGGTTTAAATAGAGATTGATCATATCCTATTTTTACTAATGAAACCTTCTTGATTGATTGTTGAGTGAATTGGAAACATATCTTTTCAATCTATCAAATGTTAATCTTGTTATCAACATCTTAAGATTGCGAAAGTGGTTAAGACATCTTTGATTACGAAAGTACGGAGGTGAAAAGTTGATTACTCGATGAACGATCGTTTATCCTAAAAATAGTCAAGTTAGAGAAATGAAAGGACTAATTGGTTTAAATAGAGATTGATCATATCCTATTTCTACTAGTGAAACCTCTTTGATTGATTGTTAAGTGTATTGGAAACACATCTTTTCAATCTATCAAGTGTTAATCTTGTTATCAACATCTTAAAAAAGTGACAGCGATTAAGACATCTTTGATTACGAAAGTACGGAGGTGAAAAGTTGATTACTCGATAAATATTCATTTTTTCTTTTATATCCATATAAATCAATTCCTATACTTAATTAAATACCTAATTTAATGAACCCGTAATCCCCTAGATTTTATAAATTCCCAACTCATTTTAATTCTATTCATTTTCACTAGTTAAAAATAGTCTAGTATAAAAATAGTTTTCTTAAAACTAGTAGTATTAAAAATAGTCTTAATATAAATAGTCTTAATATAAATAGTCTAGTATAAATAGTCTTAATATAAATAGTCTTAATATAAATAGTCTAGTTAAAAATAGTCTAGTTAAAAATAGTCTTATAAAAAATAGTCTTATTAAAATAGTCTTATATAAAATAGTTTAAATTAAATATAGTGCATTTTAATTTAGTTAATTTTTAAAAACCCAAAAATATATTTTAGAATATTTTAGTATTTATTTCTCGCAATTTGTAACAAAAAAATTATACGAAGCCCTGTTGGACAATCCTCGAGAGAAAAGACCTTGGTAGAACTCACCACAAACTACTTCTACCTCGTATATATTTGCGAGCGACTCAAGAACTCCTATTTTTAGGATAAGTTTTTCCGCCGATCAAGCGACCTGCCGGAATGTTAAAGCCGCTTCCAATCCCTGAGTGGAAGTGGGAGGATATCTCGATGGATTTCATCACCAGTATGCCAAGGACTAGAACGGGAATGAACATGATTTGGGTTATAGTTGATCGACTAACCAAGTCGGCTCATTTCCTAGAAATTAAAGATACATGGGGACCCGAGAGATTGGCGCGAGTGTTTATTGCGGAGATAGTCAGATTGCATGGGACGCCGAAGACCATTATTTCGGATCGAGATGGTCGCTTCGTGTCACATTTCTGGAAGGCAGTTCACAGGGCTTTGGGGATTGAGCTCAACTTTAGCACAGCTTATCATCCCCAAACGGACGGTCAGTCCGAAAGGACTATACAAACCGTAGAAGACATGCTTAGAGCTTGTGCGTTGGATTGGTCAACTGATTGGGAAGTTCACTTGCCCTTGATCGAATTCACCTATAACAATAGTTGGCATGCTTCTATTAAGATGACACCATTTGAAGCTTTGTACGGGAGAAGATGCCGATCACCCTTGTGCTGGGATGATTCTTCGGATTTGATCGGAACGGATCCGGAATTGATAATTCAGACTCAAGAGAAGATAGCTTTGATTCGAGAAATACTGTTGACTGCCCAGAGTCGACAAAAGTCTTATGCAGACGTACGTCGTCGTCCTCTAGAGTTCGACGTTGGGGAACATGTACTATTGAAGGTATCTCCTACACGAGGGATTTTCCGTTTTGGGGAAAAGGGTAAGCTAAGTCCGAGATATATCGGACCATTCCAGATCCTCGAGAGAGTAGGAGATTTAGCATACAGGTTGGCCTTACCGCCATCGCTGAGTCACATTCACAATGTGTTTCACGTATCCCAATTGCGGAAGTATGTGTCAGATCTGTAACACCCCCAGATTTAACCGGAAATATTACAGCACCGTGGGCCCCGAGATGGAACCCACAAGGCTAAAAGAATTTTCGCAAACATTAACAAATGCCCAAGAGGCGAATGACGGTACTATCTTTAAAAATTCACAAAGACTTATAAAATCCATTTATCGAAAACCGTCGTAAAAACTCATTTGAAATCGCAAGGCCAAACTGCCGACACTCAAAAGTTTAGAAAATGATTTCCAAAGTAACCTCAGTTACCAGATACCAAAAGAGCATTTCAGAATACTCACGCAGCGGAAAAAGACCAACCATAAAGATACTCTAGCAGCGGAACACGAGAACCAATCAAGAAACTCAATACATAAAACATGTCATAGCCAGTATCCTCCGGGAAGCTCATCTCTTCACGACCGCTACAAGCTCGATACTCCAAGAACCTAAAAATAAATCCCACGACGGGTTCAGCCATAATATCCAACAATGATAACCGTCACATCACACTAATAATTACATACCAATGAGAATACAAAATAAGAATACGACCAACGTAATCTTACCGCCATAACTTTACTTACTCAAGTAATTCTCATCAGAATAACCATTATCACATTTCACATCCTGTACTCGATTAACCAATAAACTCGAACATAATATCTGTATTGTACCTCAAACAATACTCAAGATTCTCAAACTATCATAACCAACTCACGATACGGAAATATACCATTTCTGACCAATACGATCCATCGAATAATATCATCAAATCCCAAGACGATAACCGATTGTCCATCAAGGACAAATACCAAAGGAAAATATGGGACATACCTTGAGATATGAAGTGCCACGACAATCATATCAGTCTAATCCGAGATCAGAACAATGCAATACGGACACGGTCCTAACACAAGACCTACAAATGCATACTCATATGACCGCGTCAATATGATCACAACAATAACAATCATGTATACTCAATGGAAATCCGACGATCCAGCGCCCTCAGCATAGATCCCCTTGATGATCCTATCAGATCATCATAAGGTGGATAACCAACAATACACATATGAACAACAACACATGATAAAATCAATGATGCGAATTCACAAGATTCCATCAACACAATCTGGTAATCCAACGATCCGGCGCCCTCGGATAGATCCCCATGATGATCCCGTCGAACCAACGCATGGTGGAAAACCTGTCCAACGATCCAGCGCCCTCAGCATAGATCCTCATGATGATCCCGTCGAACCAACGCATGATGGACATTCGATCCAGCGCCCTCAGCATAGATCCTCATAATCCCATCGATTATTTACACAACATAAACAACCTGATATGCATACACATATGCAAATCAACACGTTCATCAACATGAACAACATAACATGCGACAACATGACAATTTACTAGGACGACTTCATGTTCAACAACATGAAAGAAAATGTACGAGACCAAAATAAATAACATTAAACCATAATCAATATGGAATACTTGCCCCGAGTCCTTCGGGAGCAACCTCGATGTCCAATCATCACCGACGATTATCCTCAATGCTCGGCGATCCAAACGTACAATGAACTATAGATACTCATATCCTCGTCTTTACCATAATGTAACCTCGATACTCAAACATACCAATAACTGAGATAAAGCATATACATTATGATTTACCTCCCAGAATCGAAAGAACGATATGCGATCCGAATACCCAGAGTTCACAATAATAATCATCGCTATATGCATTATAAACGAAATGAAACTGAAACCATTCATTAAATATTATAACTGAGCAAGTAATAACTTGCCTCGATACCGATACCGCGAAGCTGCTGCCGAACACATTGCCTTTGTCTACCAGCTCCTCGGCCCTGACCATGCAATTCACGAACACGCTCGAACACGACCGCAACATCCGGTTATAATCGCCGATCAATAATCTCAACCTATAGAAGTAATCAAATAACATACATCCGATAACAATCAACAACCGACAAAACTAACCAATCGAACTCAACAGTTCAACACAACCTCGAATAAACGCAGTCAGAACAAACCAAATCAAACCATCACGAATTCATAACCGAAACAGAATATATTACCCTGCCTATTGACTTAGCGCACGTTAATCTCTTACCATAGCGTGCGCTAAGTTGTTCCCGATAGCGTGCGCTAGCCAGTAGGCTTAGCGTGCGCTAATGACGTGCAGTTACATGCATTCCAAAGATCGACTCACATCTTGCGACTATGAATCCGAATGAAGGGAGACATAAATCTCCATATCTCTTGAAGATAAACGACCCCATAATTATCACCATGATCATGTAAATGTCCATATATCAATAACAACATCAACAATCAAACCGACTCGATAACAAGGATCATATCATGCTAAATCTGGAATTCAACCTAGTATCATGATTCATCTCATCTAAATCGACCAATATAATTACCAAGATTCAGAAATCCTTCTTAGATCGGGTTAAATGAATCAACATCCTTATGGTATGAAGAATCTTAACTAACATCCGAAACTCTTATCAAAATTCCATTGAATCTCATATAACATCATCATATGATTATCCAACATGCTCCTTACATGAAATCATCCAAGAAAAACGAACCATTAACAAAGGAAATACGAAGATTACCTGGTTTAGACGGACCAAAAAGAAGAACACTAGAACTCCATCCAAAGAATCATGAACAACTTGAAGAACAAGGCTTGAATCCAAGCTCTCAATCTAATGTTATTAAAGATTATCATTATACAGTGTTAGGGAACCTCAAATATATCCCAACTCTCTCTCTCTCTCTCGACTGAAAGAAGAAAAAATGACGAAATGCTTCTCAGCACCCTTCTGTCCCCTTTTATAATATTCATTATTAGCGTGCGCTAACATCTCATGTTTAGCGTGCGCTACCGCCTTAGCGTGCGCTAACTGACTTTGTTAGCGTGCGCTATCGAAGCCCAGAGGCTACTGCCTCGCTTCGTAAACTAGCTTACGTACGTAATGCCCATGCATTAACGTACGTAAAACATCCTGCTTAGCGTACGCAAGTCATTTACCTTAGCGTGCGCTATCCGAAGTTGACTTGCTACAGTACACACCTACCACTCGTGCCTCTACATGCCGAAAGCATCCGCGATTATCGGGATTCCTTTGACCGATCTGGAATTAGCGTGCGCTAGCCATACGGTTTAGCGTGCGCTAGCCCTACATGACAAACACCCGCTGACCTTATCTGGACACGCGTCGCAAGTGGCCGGGTCCACCCGCCGAAAGCTAAGATTCTATTATTGGCGATCTGATGTTAGCGTGCGCTAACCAACATACGTTAGCGTGCGCTAACTGAATATAAAAATCAACCTGGGCCTACCTGTCAGCCACCTTCCGGAACTAACCCAGCAAGTCGTTACGTACGTTAGGGGTCCTCCTTAGCGTACGTAACCGAACCTCTTAGCATACGCTATCAATACTCCGTAGCGTGCGCTACCTGTACCAAGTAGCGTGCGCTAATGAACACTTAGCCATTTTGCGCAATTTCTGTCCAACATCTTGACGTACCAAAAACGATCATGAGACACACTGAACACAAACACTGAATCCAATAATATTCTTATACGATATACTCTATATCGAAAGTACAATAACCTGATACACGATATCCTCAAATGTAACTGTCGACCAGATACGACAATTATACCGATACTGACATCTCAGTCCTTTATTTATTTTATCCCTACTGTACAGATTCCACGCTGTACAATATAACTCGGATAAAATAATATCAAACAACAGTAGTAGAAATTTCGGATATTACATTCTACACCACTTAAAATAAGTTTCGTCCTCGAAACTTGCAATCCGTCATAAAACAAACAAACATACCTTTCAACCCAAAATATCCCAAAACCATCACGACAACGATGAATTACCGTCATCACCGAATAACCAAACGAGCATACTTACAAATACGCAGGTCGACGATCTCCTGAGATACTAGCAAGCGATCTCAGCATGCGGTCTCAATACGCTTACGATCACAATTCCCTGAGTCTCAACAAAATATATCATCTTCGGATGAAACAATCTGCCCGAATCAAATCCTGTCCGCCTGATTACATAATCAAGTCCCAATTCTGATAAGACGAATAATACACAATACATCTGCAAAACAACTGCCCAAAACAACGACACGAAAACAAAATCCGAACGCTCAGATGATCACCAACAATGATCAAAAATCAACTGAATTTATCATCGACATGATAAATTCCAATATGACCAACCAGAGGTCAAAACACAATCGAGAATATCATCAACGTGATAAACTCCAATATTACCAACGAACGATCAACGAAAATCGAGAATACCTTCACACGGTAAACTCCAACACGATCAATCACAGAACCACAGAAACAGATATACGAAGGAATAACATTCTCAAAACGACAAATCAATCACGTACAGTAGATCTCAATAAACATACCCAACTGGCGAACATTTCCCTCGGCATACGAATAACGAATCGCAAATCGACGAACATATCAATTCATACAAGGAGTGGGAACGACCACTCAATATCCAAAACAACCAGCATGGGGTCACCATCCCCAAATTTACACTTACAAAGAAATCATTCAAAGATCACTATGGTAAGATTGCGCTACTACAGCACCCATGGACTCACATAGCACGTATGTCCCGGTTTTACAAAGTCCAAAGTTCCAAATTTACATCCTGCACATGAATCTACAACACGCAATATATTTCTCTTATCTGATCAAACAACCGATCATCCTTGCATAACCAATCTACCATACTAAACTTCGAATCTCTTCTCCTTGTACCATCGATATGATATGCCCGATGCACTAAATGCGTATATACATCAATCACATTTTCAAAACCAGTTTGAAATCATATATTCTTGTCACGAAGACAATTTTCGAAAGTTCTTTCAAGAGTTTGAAAACTCAAAACATAAATTTTCGTAAGACCACGAAATCAATTTTAAAAATTAAATCGGCTCGCTGGCGCCAAGTTCTCGATAAAAATTCTTTTCGAATAGACACGATTAAATAAAATGGAATTTATGCAAATGCTTGTGCATATCCATACTCCTGTATACCACTTCGGCTCGTCACCAATATCCACTGATATTCCATCAGAAAACCACACGATAGAGTTCCAAAATCTCAAATATATAGACTCTGATAAAAACTCCTCTCCACATACTACTCGCAACGTAAATCCTTAATCCATCCTGGATCACCTCAAATATGATATGACAAAACATTGAAACAAATCAACAAATCAAACACAACGAAAGACTTCCCGAGAAGTTCCATTTGAACAAGTAAACCAAAAACCTCAAAAGGTAGGAACAAAATAGATAAACGATTGATAAAGAGTTTTACAAATCTCGGGAGTTTTAGAAAACAGAAAAGCTTTCTTTTGAACATTAGGGTCTCAGCCCGTATCTTGTTCCGCATTACAAGAAGTTTAAAAAGTAGAAAACTCTTTTCGGACTCCAAGTCCTGAGTTACAAAACTATTTCAAAATCGATTGGGTCTCGGCCCCAAAATCATTTTTCGTAAAACATCCGTGAAATATTCATTTTGAAAAGTATATTTTCAAATGCTCAAAAGCAGTTCATATATCTCAAAATGAATTAACATGCTACATGTTCTTCTCAACCATGCACAATATTTCTCCCCAAATGCACAATTCCGTTCCAAAATCTAACCAACATACTGATTTCCAAAATCATAGTTTCTCAAGATCATCAATCCTGTCCCACTCGACATCTCATCGTAACACATGATATCTGCTGAATCTCAAAACATATCAACTTAGAATGGCAATAAATCTCAATGAAATTCAAAAATCCAAATACTTACAGATCGTGAAGCCGACGATTCCCCGTGATACTGGCACATGTCTCGACTCTAGAAAATACTCAACACGGATATTTTCAAAACACACGTTTTGCCAAGTCAGTTCGACTCAAGAACACAATACATCTCATTCCAGAGAATCTCGTTTAACACTGTTTGGAAAAGTTTATAACAACCCCAGTACTACACTGGCAAATCACATAACCCATAAGCCCGAGTGAACAACAAAAACTCACGGCTCCAATATTTGTCAATCGACAACTCGAATGAGGCAATGAAAACACGACCCAACTCGACCCAAATGCCTAGGTTTTCTCAACCTAAGCTCCGATACCATATTCTGTAACACCCCCAGATTTAACCGGAAATATTACAGCACTGTGGGCCCCGAGATGGAACCCACAAGGCTAAAAGAATTTTCGCAAACATTAACAAATGCCCAAGAGGCGAATGACGGTACTATCTTTAAAAATTCACAAAGACTTATAAAATCCATTTATCGAAAACCGTCGTAAAAACTCATTTGAAATCGCAAGGCCAAACTGCCGACACTCAAAAGTTTAGAAAATGATTTCCAAAGTAACCTAAGTTACCATATACCAAAAGAGCATTTCAGAATACTCACGCAGCGGAAAAAGACCAACCATAAAGATACTATAGCAGCGGAACACGAGAACCAATCAAGAAACTCAATACATAAAACATGTCATAGCCAGTATCCTCCGGGAAGCTCATCTCTTCACGACCGCTACAAGCTCGATACTCCAAGAACCTAAAAATAAATCCCACGACGGGGTCAGCCATAATATCCAACAATGATAACCATCACATCACACTAATAATTACATACCAATGAGAATACAAAATAAGAATACGACCAACGTAATCTTACCGCCATAACTTTACTTACTCAAGTAATTCTCATCAGAATAACCATTATCACATTTCACATCCTGTACTCGATTAACCAATAAGCTCGAACATAATATCTGTATTGTACCTCAAACAATACTCAAGATTCTCAAACTATCATAACCAACTCACGATACGGAAATATACCATTTCTGACAAATACGATCCATCGAATAATATCATCAAATCCCAAGACGATAACCGATTGTCCATCAAGGACAAATACCAAAGGAAAATATGGGACATACCTTGAGATATGAAGTGCCACAACAATCATATCAGTCTAATCCGAGAACAGAACAATGCAATACGGACACGGTCCTAACACAAGACCTACAAATGCATACTCATATGACCGCGTCAATATGATCACAACAATAATAATCATGTATACTCAATGGAAATCCGACGATCCAGCGCCCTCAGCATAGATCCCCTTGATGATCCTATCAGATCATCATAAGGTGGATAACCAACAATACACATATGAACAACAACACATGATAAAATCAATGATGCGAATTCACAAGATTCCATCAACACAATACTGGTAATCCAACGATCGAGCGCCCTCAGCATAGATCCCCATGATGATCCCGTCGAACCAACGCATGGTGGAAAACCTGTCCAACGATCCAGCGCCCTCAGCATAGATCCTCATGATGATCCCGTCGAACCAACGCATGATGGACATTCGATCCAGCGCCCTCAGCATAGATCCTCATAATCCCATCGGATTATTTACACAACATAAACAACACAATATGCATACACATATGCAAATCAACACGTTCATCAACATGAACAACATAACATGCACGACAACATGACAATTTACTAGGACGACTTCATGTTCAACAACATGAAAGAAAATGTACGAGACCAAAATAAATAACATTAAACCATAATCAATATGGAATACTTGCCCCGAGTCCTTCGGGAGCAACCTCGATGTCCAATCATCACCGACGATTATCCTCAATGCTCGGCGATCCAAACGTACAATGAACTATAGATACTCATATCCTCGTATTTACCATAATGTAACCTCGATACTCAAACATACCAATAACTGAGATAAAACATATACATTATGATTTACCTCCCAGAATCGAAAGAACGATATGCGATCCGAATACCCAGAGTTCACAATAATAATCATCGCTATATGCATTATAAACGAAATGAAACTGAAACCATTCATTAAATATTATAACTGAGCAAGTAATAACTTGCCTCGATACCGATACCGCGAAGCTGCTGCCGAACACATTGCCGTTGTCTACGAGCTCCTCGGCCCTGACCATGCAATTCACGAACACGCTCGAACACGACCGCAACATCCGGTTATAATCGCCGATCAATAATCTCAACCTATCGAAGTAATCAAATAACATACATTCGATAACAATCAACAACCGACAAAACTAACCAATCGAACTCAACGGTTCAACACAACCTCGAATAAACGCAGTCAGAACAAACCAAATCAAACCATCACGAATTCATAACCGAAACAGAATATATTACCCTACCTATTGACTTAGCGCACGTTAATCTCTTACCATAGCGTGCGCTAAGTTGTTCCCGATAGCGTGCGCTAGCCAGTAGGCTTAGCGTGCGCTAATGACGTGCAGTTACATGCATTCCAAAGATCGACTCACATCTTGCGACTACGAATACGAATGAAGGGAGACATAAATCTCCATATCTCTTGAAGATAAACGACCCCATAATTATCACCATGATCATGTCAATGTCCATATATCAATAACAACATCAACAATCAAACCGACTCGGTAACAAGGATCGTATCATGCTAAATCTGGAATTCAACCTAGTATCATGATTCATCTCATCTAAATCGACCAATATAATTACCAAGATTCAGAAATCCTTCTTAGATCGGGTTAAATGAATCAACATCCTTATGGTATGAAGAATCTTAACTAACATCCGAAACTCTTATCAAAATTCCATTGAATCTCATATAACATCATCATATGATTATCCAACATGCTCCTTACATGAAATCATCCAAGAAAAATGAACCATTAACAAAGGAAATACGAAGATTACCTGGTTTAGACGGACCAAAAAGAAGAACACTAGAACTCCATCCAAATAATCATGAACAACTTGAAGAACAAGGCTTGAATCCAAGCTCTCAATCTAATGTTGTTAAAGATTATCATTATACAGTGTTAGGGAACCTCAAATATATCCCAACTCTCTCTCTCTCGACTGAAAGAAGAAAAAATGACGAAATGCTTCTCAGCACCCTTCTGTCCCCTTTTATAATATTCATTATTAGCGTGCGCTAACATCTCATGTTTAGCGTGCGCTACCGCCTTAGCATGCGCTAACTGACTTTGTTAGCGTGCGCTATCGAAGCCCAGAGGCTACTGCCTCACTTCGTAAACTAGCTTACGTACGTAATGCCCATGCATTAACGTACGTAAAACATCCTGCTTAGTGTACGCAAGTCATTTACCTTAGCGTGCGCTATCCGAAGTTGACTTGCTACAGTACACACCTACCACTCGTGCCCCCACATGCCGAAAGCATCCGCGATTATCGGGATTCCTTTGACCGATCTGGAATTAGCGTGCGCTAGCCATACGGTTTAGCGTGCGCTAGCCCTACATGACAAACACCCGCTGACCTTATCTGGACACGCGTCGCAAGTGGCCGGGTCCACCCGCCGAAAGCTAAGATTCCATTATTAGCGATCTGATGTTAGCGTGCGCTAACCAACATACGTTAGCGTGCGCTAACTGAATATAAAAATCAACCTGGGCCTACCTTTCGGCCACCTTCCGGAACTAACCCAGCAAGTCGTTACGTACGTTAGGGGTCCTCCTTAGCATACGTAACCGAACCTCTTAGCATACGCTATCAATACTCCGTAGCGTGCGCTACCTGTACCCAGTAGCGTGCGCTAATGAACACTTAGCCATTTTGCGCAATTTCTGTCCAACATCTTGACGTACCAAAAACGAACATGAGACACACTGAACACAAACACTGAATCCAATAATATTCTTATACGATATACTCTATATCGAAAGTACAATAACCTGATACACGATATCCTCAAATGTAACTGTCGACCAGATACGACAATTATACCGATACTGACATCTCAGTCCTTTATTTATTTTATCCCTACTGTACAGATTTCACGCTATACAATATAACTCGGATAAAATAATATCAAACAACAGTAGTAGAAATTTCGGATATTACAAGATCCCAGTCATATCATTGAGTTCGATGAGATCGAGATAGCTAATGACGGCACCTTCGAGGAGAGACCAATCAAGATACTTGAGAGTCGGATCAAACAGTTGAGGAATAAACCAATACACTTGGTTAAAGTACAATGGTCACGACATGGATCTGAAGAGGCCACTTGGGAAACAGAGGACAGTATGAAGACTAGATATCCAGAGTTGTTTTTATCTTAAGTTTCGGGACGAAACTTCTTTTTAGGGAGGAAGGATGTAATACCCGAGATTTCTGATATGTATTTGGAAACTCGTGACATTGAAATTGTTGTACTTTGATCTGAGTATTATTCTCCGTATTTCATAATCCGATGTTGTTGAGCGTATGATTTCATGAATGTGATGAAAATTGTGATTCTGCGGATGTAGCGCACGCTATCGACTATGTGTAGCGTACGCTAAGTCGAATCTATAGCGCATGCTGTGCATGACCTTAGCGCGCGCTATACGTAGTCAGTATGATTGAGACGTGTGGTAGGTGAGATCAGGCCGGGGATCATTGTCGGATTGTGTCGGGATGAACCTGGACGGCTTTCGGGAAAAAGCCAAGTCAACGGCTTAGCGCACGCTACTGATACGAAATAGCGCACGCTAAGTGCTGAGTACAGTGAAGTCAGTAAGCTTCGTATGGCCGTTAGCGCACGCTATGAATAGGGACTAGCGCGCGCTAATAACCATTTCCTATATATAGGACAGCATACTTTCTCATTTTTCAGATATTTCCACTTTCCAAAATCCGAATTTTTGAGCTCAGAGAGTTACTTCCTACCTCCTCAAACCCCTCATATCATCCTTCTAGCTCGAGGTTGGCAATTGTAGATCATTGAGGATTGGTGTTCAAGCTCTCGGTGTTGGATTTTCTTCAAGTTCCTTCGTGTTCTTCGCTACTTTGAGGTAGGTGTTTCTTTGCCAATATTAGTAGTATTCTGAAGGACGTTTGATCATGCTTATCTAGTCAGTTAATTCGTAGTAGTCGAGCATCATGTGTTAGGAAGATAATTTCAATGTTTCGGTACTTATTCATCATATTATACCATGGAACCTTTTTGTGTTTGAACTCCTAGCATATTCTGAAGCTTCAAACCAATTTGTGACCAGTAGGTGGAAATTATCAAGTTGTTATATTTTACACTTTGGAATCATGCGTTTTGGAACGTAGGACGAAGGGAACTTAGGATACTTTCTCGAGATCAAGATGAATTTTGATGATATTACGTACCCTTGTATCGTGTAGTCGTTTAATCCGTAGAGATCGTTCACACTCCTTATGAGCATGATGTGCACGGGGATGACATGTATTATCACCATAGAATTCATGAGTTCATCACCATTAGATCAAGTTTTCTGCCAGTAGTAATCTGCCATGCACGGTTAGCGCACGCTAACATACGTAAGTTAACGTGCGCTATCGGGATTAAGTTAACGCACGCTACGTTTGGTACGTGACGTACGCTATGTTATCAGTCGAGTCAGTCGGCTGATCAGAAGAGAACTGTCAGTCCATGGCTAGCGTACGCTAGACTTAGACGATAGCGTACGCTAACAGGCAGGCTTAGCGCACGTTACGTAGAGTACGTAGCGTACGCTAAGTGGTTCAGGCAGATTGCATATTTTGAGCTTTTGGGCCGTAGACCGAATTGTTAGGCAATCGTTCGACTTGAGATGATTTGTATATCATTTCTTTTGTTAAGGTTCGAGCTTGCTACGTTGATCGAAGGAGGCGGCCTTCGAGTGTGTTGAGATCATTGAAGTATTTCGTTCTTGCCATCTTCGAGGCAAGTATCGTAATGTGTTAAAATTGGTATTTTGAGCATGTTTGTGGTTTATTCATGTTGTTATTTTGTTGAATTATCATGATATTCGTTATCTAGTGTTTTTATGTTCATGTTGATGGACATAATGGTTTGGCATATGTGTATGCATGAGTTGTGTTTGTGTACGTTGTACGATCTATGCTGAGGGCGCTGGATCGGATGTCCACCTCGTGTTGGTCCGACGGGATCATCTTGGGATCTAGGCTGAGGGCGCTGGATCATTGGACGGGTTATTTCCACCTCGTGTTGGTCCGACGGGATCATCTTGGGATCTATGCTGAGGGCGCTGGATCATTGGAATACCCTTGCTGTGTTAATGGAATCTTGTGGATTCGCATTGTCGGATTCCGGTAGCGGAAGTCCGTGTGGTGTATCTTGTTATGTATTGTTGATGCATATTCGAATTGTTTAAATGATACTTGTACTAGCATCGTTTTGCTAACCCCTTCGGGGGTGGACATTTGTTTTGATGTTCAGGTAGCCGAGGAGCAGAGAAACAGCCACAGTACCGATGTGACGACGAAGGGGTTCAGTGATGTTTATGGTTGTTGGTGATTTATTTTCTTGGTTTGATTTCAGTACTCGAGTACGCGTGTCTTATTAATATCATTTCGATATGGTTGTATTAATTACTCGTTGAACCAGTTGGACGGTTTTGTAAACTTGATTTTTCGTAGTATTGATGTCTTATATTTACACTTCTTTTAAATTAGCCTTGTAAATCCTTACTTAAAGGGTTTACGGCGCTGTAATTATTCCGAATATCTCGGGGTGTTACAGAGACCGACCCAACGACCTATGACCAGGCAATGGTGGATGTAGACTCCGCGAAATGGCGCGAAGCTATGGAAGCTGAGATAGACTCGATGCATGTCAATCAGGTCTGGACTCTAGTAGACCGCCCCGAGGGCATAGTGCCTATTGGGAACAAGTGGATCTACAAGAGAAAGACTGATGGTGATGGCAAGGTTGACGCCTATAAGGCCAGGCTTGTGGCAAAGGGTTATGCCCAAAAGGAAGGGATCGATTACCACGATACCTTCTCGCCCGTAGCCATGATCAAGTCTATTCGCATGATGCTTGCTATAGCTGCCTACCACGATTATGAGATATGGAAAATGGACGTAAAGACGGCTTTCCTTAATGGATTCCTCGAGGAGGAAATCTATATGGAGCAGCCTAAAGGCTTTGTGTCCGAAGTCGATATTCAGAAAGTGTGCAAGCTTCAGCGTTCCATTTATGGACTGAAGCAAGCGTCGCGTAGTTTCAACCTTCGTTTTGACGAAGCAGTCAAAGAGTTTGATTTCGTGCAAAATGAGGATGAACCTTGTGTATACAAGAGGGTTAGTGGGAGCAAGATCGCATTCTTAGTACTATATGTAGATGACATTCTACTAATAGGAAATGATGTGGGAATGCTTAGTTCTGTGAAAGCTTGGCTTTCGAGTAATTTCTCCATGAAAGACTTGGGAGAAGCTACCTATATTCTTGGTATTCGACTCTACCGGGATAGAGCGAAGAGAACAATAGGTCTTTCCCAAGCCCTCTATATAGATAAAATCTTAAAGCGATTTAAGATGGATGATTCTAAAAGAGGGTTCCTACCGATGCGACATGGAATAAAACTCACCTTGAAGATGTGTCCTCAAAGTGAGGAACAACGAAAGGAAATGAGTAGTATACCATATGCTTCGGCCGTGGGTAGCCTTATGTATGCTATGTTGTGTACGAGACCTGACATTGCGCATGCTGTAAGCGTGGTGAGTAGGTTTCAGGCATACCCAGGTAGGGAACATTGGACTGCCGTAAAGATCGTTCTCAAGTACTTGAGAAGGACTAGAGATATGGTTCTGATGTATGGCGGTGGAGAATTGGATGTGGTGGGATTCACTGATTCGGACTTCCAAGGACTGAAGGACGACTCGATGTCTACTTCTGGCTACATATTTACTCTTAATGGAGGAGCAGTATCTTGGCGTAGTGCCAAGCAAAGTGCGACTGCCGATTCCACCTGTCAGGCTGAGTATCAAGCAGCCTCGGAGTCTTCCAAGTAAGGGTTCTGGATTAAGAAGTTTCGGGAGAACTTCAAGTGATACCATGTCTTTGCCTGCTGTTGGTTGTCTGCGACAACGACGGAGTCAGAGTGTGCCAAGGAGCCGAGGTTTCACAACAGCACCAAACATATTGAGAGGAAGTATCATCTCGTAAGAGAATTTGTTCGCAAGGGATACATTGTGCTGCACAGAGTAGACTCGTCCGACAACGTCGCCGATCCACTGACCAAGCCACTTTCTCAGACTAGCTTGGAGCGTCATCTGGAGAACATGGGTATTAGATACCATAGTGTGTGGCATTGAGTGCAAGTGGGAGATTGTTAGGAGTATGCCCTCGAATTCCACTCAGAGGATGTTGAGTGAGGGCATTGTACTTGTTATTATGTAAATCATCAATATAAGACAATGGATGTTTCTTTATTTACTGGTAGTTACTGGCATTCCTAACTCGTAAATATACATATAGAAACTAGTCCGTGTATTTGAGAGCAAAACGTTCCACTCCTTATTGGATAAGGGGGTCGGCACTGGAAAGGTTTATAGCTCAAATACTTAATCGTTCGCAAGTCGATGAAACTTGACTGGGCGTTAAGTTTATGTGAAGACTTGTATTACGTGTTCTTTGACAAGGAGAGTGTCTGTCGAACACTAATGGTTAGTGGGAGCACACGTTATAGCCTTATAGGTATGCTAATTGGATTAGTATACTCGAATCGACTCACCCTCGATTCATCACACGGATTTCACTCCGGGACAGTCAATGATGGAATCGAAAGGTTGTGATAGGTATTCGTGAACCTTCGACTTGAGGTTTTAGTAGGGATGTGCTTGTGACGTCAAGATTTTCATTAGAGTAGTTCGACCCTATAAACCGGAAGGCGGGGGTCAACCTCGACGTGCATCTTGACGGGCAAGTAGCAGGTCCTACTGAATACCAAGATAGAATTCTTTCTCCCGTTAGTGAGCGGGTTATATGTCCTATGCGGTTATTGGCAGATGAGATCATAAGTCTTTGGCCAAAGCATTGGAGCTAGTTGTATTAGATACATGACAGCTCGATGATCTCGATTTGCATTAACGCATGCATAGAGTCAAGTACAGATAGGGTTTGACTGACCGTGACCCTATAACTTGATCGGGACATTTGAAAGAAGGGTTTATATGTTTAGTGGTATTCACGATAGAATGGTTCTTGAATGATCCCAATCATTCGTTCTCAGTTGGGGTACAGTGTAGGCCGCCAGGCTGGTTAGGTGGTGCTACTACTCTTTGGTTCCTCCCATTGCTGACTGAGACGGACCTACCGAGTCGCGCAATAGGATTGACGACGGAATGAATCGAGCTTATTCTCTCATTATGAATATTAAATATTGGATATCTAATTTGGGACATTAGATGTCTAAATCGATTTATTGGATAAATTGATTTACGGCCTAAATGAATTAAATAAATTACTGGGTGATTAATGTAATACCCGTGATTTTGATTTCCGGTAATTTCTTTTTTTTCGGCGGAAGTCCGTTTTGACGACTCGCTCATGACCGTTTCGTCATTCTGAGAATGACTAATTCTGCACTTTTTGTCATCCGAGTTCGTTTCGGTGTCGTTTTGTTGAGTTCCGTGCTTTTTAGCGGTTTTTCCGCACTTGAGTTCGATTCTTGCGAATCTCGTCCGAAACTGTTGTTTCGACTTTCTCGTAAGTTCATTTAATGTTATTATTCATGTTTCAAGCTTCGGTTTGGTTATTCGATCACGTATCGTGATTTTGGGGCGTTTTGGGCCATTTTCGCAATTTCCCAAAGTTTGGGGTAATTACTTTCCGTTGTCGAATTTCGAGCCTTCGGGTAGTCGGAATCGTGTGTTCTATTAGTGCTCGGATTCGTCTTTTCGAGTACTTCGTAACCGTATCTTCGATTCGTACTCAGGTTCGGGTTTGGGGTCGTCCTGGCCGTCGGAGTTGGTCGGCCGAGTCATGGCGGGCATGATCGGGCCAGCACCCGCCGAGTAACGGCGGTAATGATCGGCCATTACGCACGTAAGGCCGATTACGCACGTAAGGCCACGGCCGTAACGCACGTAACGTTCCCGCATTTTCGAGCAGAGAGTTCGCCATGGCGATTACGACGTAAGCTGGCCGATTCGCACGTAACCCTACGGCAATCACTTATAAAAGGCACAGCGGCGTTTTCTTGACATTTTCTCACTTCTCTTCTTCTCTTCCGAGGCTTATGTTGTGCTAATCATGTAGAGATGTTGTTGGACAATAAATCCATGAAGTTTGGAGGTTCATATAATCAATCATCCGTCTATAACATTCTTTGATCGAGCGAATCGTCCGATTTTCTAGAAATCTAATTTTGGGGATTTTGGGTATTTTGTTCGATTTCGTCCGTTTAATCCGATTTAACTTAGGATTTTGATGGATTGATGATTATTTAGATGTATTATATCATTTCCCTTGTTATTACATGGTTGGATCGTATCGATTCGTTATTTGGGTCGAGTTCTTGACCGACGCCTTGAAGGTGTCCGGTAAAATGTCTTAGAGGGGTTTTCGGGTGTTCTACGATTATTCTTCCTCGTATGATCGATGATTTATTGATTGTATGATGTTAGGGTCGTGTTTCTTGCGAAGAAACCGTGTTGAACCCTTTCGTTCGTCGTCGTCTTCCGTTTCGATAGCATTGGGCGTTTCAAAGCTTTCCGGTTGAGCCGTGTTCGTCGGAATACTTGCGTGCCGATTTCGAGGCAAGTACCTTGTCCATACTATTCTTGTTTTTTTGAATATGATAATTGGTGATCGTCTTTATATGTTTGTTTGATTGTTTGAAACGAGTTTTCAAAAGATTCGATTAGCCTGGTTAAAGGCTCTCTTTCAAAACGCGTGTGTTTTGTAATTGTGTGGGTTGTAAGTGACTACGTGGATATATGGATATGTTTGGTGTTGATGTTGCGCTTGATAATACGTGTGTACGTATATTATCTCTTTTCAGTGCGTTGTGGATTGACGTGGTGTTTTGCTAAGTGTTTGAGGCCTCTGGGCGAATTGTTTGAATATCCTTGATGTGATATGTTATTTGTGTGAATGTGTGGATATGGTTGAAGGTCTACGGTGGCACATGGCATGTGATCATGTGGCCAGGATGCAACAAGTGATTGATCCAACCGTGAGAGCCTGAGATAATCTACGGTGGCACATGGCATGCGATCATGTGGCCAGGATGCAACAAGCGATTGATCCAACCGTGAGATGTGTGTGATTTGTTTCGCTAGCCAGCTCGAGAGGGTTCTTCGAGGCCACGGGTGGGATGTCGGTGGTATCGTCCCGGTCCTAGGCGATGCGCGTGCGTGATTATGTTTCGTTGATTTTACGTCCGTTGAGGGCACGTGATGTTGGGCTCGGGCCCTGTGAATTGTTGTCTATTTTCTATTTGCGAAAATAAAACCTTTGGGCTGTGACCCTATTGATTTTTGGAAAGAGAAGGATTTTAAAATCCTAAATTGTTTTCTATTAAAACTCTCGATGGCCTTTTGAACTGCTTTTTTGTAAATTGTTTCCCTTATTTGCGATCTTTCGGTTTTGGAAATGTTTACCCAAACTCTTGCCTCGGGAAGTACTTTTCTTTATGTTTGGATCTTTGAGGATTCTGATTATTATTGTTCTTGGAACTTGTATTGTATGGCTCGTATTTTTGCACTTGTACTTGCACTAGCAAAACAGGAGTTTGCTAACCCCAGAGTATTCGGGGTGGATGTCTATTTTTGCATTCGGGTTTTGGAGCATAACAGTGGTCGGCACGAAGGATGATGAAAGATGAACGATACTAATCACACGAGGATCCGTTGATGTCGTATTGGTCTAGTTGTATTTTCTTTTCCGCAAGATCTTTTCCCCGTTGTACGGAGTTTATTGTATTTTGACCCCTGCGTGGGTATGTGTTTGTAATCGAGTTGTATATTTTATTGAAAGACCAAATCGGTCTCATCGAGTCATTTTAGCCTGGAAGGCATTGTTGAGATGTTAAATGTTGTTACCAGCCTGGTAGATCCTCGAGGAGAGGGTCTACGGCGTGTAATATCCCTGAGTGGATTGGGGGTGTTACATAAATGGTATCGGAGCTTAGGTTGTGGAAACCTAGGCTGTCGGGTCAAGTCGTGTTGTTTGAGTCTTGTTTCGTCGGATTTTATCTGACTGAGTTGTGTCGCGACGCGTCGTTTGAGTTTGTTGGTCGTGATTAGTATCGTGGGCGATCATCATCTTCGTGCGAACTGTGGATGTAAGTCTCCCTTATTTGTGTTGAGCCTCGTGTGACACGAGCTATTTTTATGATTATTTGTTAAGTGACGGGATCCTCTTATGGATTTTGATTTCTTGATACGTGACTATTTGACTCTCATATTTCGTTCGTATGATGAGTATTGTTGCTGGACTGTGCATGTCGAATCGTATTTCTTTTATCCGTGCGTGAGTTCTTTTGTAATGGATTTCGGTATTTTACCGACTGAGTTTTATTTCGAAAACCGATTCCTTAACCGAGTTTTTGGCATTACGGCCTTGATCATTTTGGCGAAATTCTTATGACGGTATTTATTATTTTCTAAATGGCTTCTGTGAGTTTTTGAAATATTACCGTCATCGGCCTTTTTGGCATTTTTGTAAATGGTTTTTAGCCTGGTGGGTTCCGGCGCGGGACACACGGCGCTATAATGTTCCGTGTAAGTACCTAAACTTTTTGGGCATTCTAGCCCATTGAATTATTTTTGAAAACCTTGAGTATCTTAGAAAATTAAAATTCGAGACGTACTTTTAAAACGAATTGTTTTCTTGCGGTGTTTTCAAGGTGTTTTCTAATGCCGCAATACATTTCAAAAATTTTCCGATTGAGGACCAAAAATATTTTGAGATATTTTCAAATGCAGTTGCTTAGACCCAAGGGTCGAATATTTTTGAAAGTTTTTCACTAAAAGAAAGGTGTCCTCATTTTTGTTCAAACGCAAGATGATTTTCAAAGTCTCGAAAATGATGTTTGTTCAACTTTTTGTAAAATGATACTCAAGATCAACCGGTGTTTCCAAACTGTCTTCAAAGGTGGTTTTCGTTTTAAAACCTATCATTCTGCTTATGGACCGGAAATGCGTGTATGGTTTTCGAACTTTCGTTACGGTGCCAACCCCAAATTGTGATTGAATTGGTGGCGTGAGCGTCGAGTCGCTCGCCACGCATATGTTTTGGCCCTCTGTGAGAGGTGTGAACTGGTGTTTACTGTTTATCGCCTCGTGGTGATTATCGTGTAGTCGCACTAGTGTGAGTTGTTAATCCTGGATTATTGTGCGTTATACACATGGGTGATTGTTTCATGATGTTTGTGATTGTGTCTTTGGTGTCGTTGGGATCTTGTAATCGTCGAATGATGCCGTTGTTGTTGTGATTTTTGTATGCGTTGATATGTTATGCTGAGTTGGCATCTCCGCTATGTTGTTTTGCGATGTTATGCCCCATTGTATCTAGCATTTGTATTTTCGGTATGCCGAGCTGAGGTGTTTCAACCGTGATGTGCCGGGGGAATGTACGTGCAATTTGTCCTTCTCGTCGGTAACACATTTTAAGTGTGGACTCGAGGGACACCGAATTCAATTTTGCGAATTGGCTACCGAGACTTTTGGAGTTCGCGCTTCAGCACAAGTATCAGGATCGGCTTTGAGAGGCCTTCGAAGGATGTTTCTGTCGGTTGCTTGTTGTGTCGTCACCTTGATTTCGCTGTTGTGAGTTGCGGGGCGACCTTCTTTTATAAGAGGTCGAATGTAGTACCCGTGTTGTTTTTAGACTCTGCATTTCCTCTTTCTCGAGTCTATCGACTCGCTCGTGTTCGTTGATACTTTACAACTTGTTACGTATTTCGGTTTAAATCGTTCGAGCAGTGTGATCTTGTTTTGGGTCAATCTGGTTATCATTGTAACTTTCCGAGTTCGGTTCGATTCTTGTGAACCTTGTTCGGAAGTAACATCTTTAGTTCTACTAGTTCTTTTATTGAAGTGGTGGATCTCGAACTTTTGTATTTTCGACTCTGTCGACTCGTTTATGTTCGTTGACATATCAGAGTCTGTCCTGCCCCTTGCTTTTGTTTATCGAACGAGTGTGGCATCATTTCGGAATAACTAGTTTGTCGTTGTGACTTTCCAATTTCTATTCCCTTTCATGTGGATCTTATGTGAATGCATACGTTGTTGTTCTCACCAGATCTTGTTTTGTCTCGAGTCGAGATGTGAACCTCGGAGTTGTCGGTTGAACCTTATTGTTCTTCGTGATCCGAACATGACCGTTCGATTTTTGTTGTCTCGATCGTTTGTTTGTTCGGTTTTGTTCTCGTTTCGTGATTGTTGAGCGTTCAGGCTCCTTCCTAATTCCCTTAAGTTCGGGAAATTAGTCTCATTTTCGATCTTCCAACCCTTGAGCGGTGGAATTCCGTATTTGTTCAGCGATTGGCTCGCGTTTTGATTGATGTACCGTTGGGTTGGTCAATCGTATTGATTTTCGTTCGTTGTGTTTTGTGATTGTTCGGATAATTGACTTGATTGTATTATCCATTTGATGGCGCTTGTCACTTGTTGGTTTTATTATTTCTCTATCGGTGGCGTTGTGTTGGTCGTCGTGGAGCGTGTTTTCACGCCGTATGTTCCGTTACATTTCTTGCAATGTTTCGCCGTCGGGCGCGAGTTTTCGGTTTTTGGGTATCTCGTCTTCTCCCTACTTATTTTAAGTTTCGGGACGAAACTTCTTTTAAGGAGGGTAGAATGTAATACCCGTGATTTTGATTTCCGGTAATTTCTTTTTTTTCGGCGGAAGTCCGTTTTGACGACTCGCTCATGACCGTTTCGTCATTCTGAGAATGACTAATTCTGCACTTTTTGTCATCCGAGTTCGTTTCGGTGTCGTTTTGTTGAGTTCCGTGCTTTTTAGCGGTTTTTCCGCACTTGAGTTCGATTCTTGCGAATCTCGTCCGAAACTGTTGTTTCGACTTTCTCGTAAGTTCATTTAATGTTATTATTCATGTTTCAAGCTTCGGTTTGGTTATTCGATCACGTATCGTGATTTTGGGGCGTTTTGGGCCATTTTCGTAATTTCCCAAAGTTTGGGGTAATTACTTTCCGTTGTCGAATTTCGAGCCTTCGGGTAGTCGGAATCGTGTGTTCTATTAGTGCTCGGATTCGTCTTTTCGAGTACTTCGTAACCGTATCTTCGATTCGTACTCAGGTTCGGGTTTCGGGGTCGTTCGGGCCGTCGGAGTTGGTCCCGGCCGAGTCATGGCCGGGCATGATCGGGCCAGGAGACCGGCCGAGTAACGTGCGGTAATGATCGGCCATTACGTCGTAAGGCCGATTACGTCGTAAGGCCACGGCGTAACGTGCGTAACGTTCGGCATTTTCCAGCAGAGTTCGGCCATGGCGATTACGTCGTAAGCCATGGCGATTACGTCGTAACCGGCCGTGATCGGCTATAAAAGGCACAGCGGCGTTTTCTTGACATTTTCTCACTTCTCTTCTTCTCTTCCGAGGCTTATGTTGTGCTAATCATGTAGAGATGTTGTTGGACAATAAATCCATGAAGTTTGGAGGTTCATATAATCAATCATCCGTCCTATAACATTCTTTGATCGAGCGAATCAGTCGATTTTCTAGAAATCTAATTTTGGGGATTTTGGGTATTTTGTTCGATTTCGTCCGTTTAA
This sequence comes from Orobanche coerulescens, assembly GCA_033398695.1. Taxonomy (NCBI): domain Eukaryota; kingdom Viridiplantae; phylum Streptophyta; class Magnoliopsida; order Lamiales; family Orobanchaceae; genus Orobanche; species Orobanche coerulescens. The sequence goes on along the minus strand of CM065814.1, from coordinate 17,838,283 downwards.
TCCGATTTAACTTAGGATTTTGATGGATTGATGATTATTTAGATGTATTATATCATTTCCCTTGTTATTACATGGTTGGATCGTATCGATTCGTTATTTGGGTCGAGTTCTTGACCGACGCCTTGAAGGTGTCCGTAAAATGTCTTAGAGGGGTTTTCGGGTGTTCTACGATTATTCTTCCTCGTATGATCGATGATTTATTGATTGTATGATGTTAGGGTCGTGTTTCTTGCGAAGAAACCGTGTTGAACCCTTTCGCTCGCCGTCGTCTTCCGTTTCGATAGCATTGGGCGTTTCAAAGCTTTCGGTTGAGCCGTGTTCGTCGAATACTTGCGTGCGATTTCGAGGCAAGTACATTGTCCATACTATTCTTGTTTTTTGAATATGATAATTGGTGATCGTCTTTATATGTTTTTTTGTTTGTTTGCAACGTGTTTTCAATTGATTCGATTAGCATGGTTAAAGTCTCTCTTTCAATACGCGTGTGTTTTGTATTTTTTTGGGTTGTAAGTGTCTTCGTGGTTATTTGGATATGTTTGTTGTTGATGTTGCGCTTGATAATACGTGTGTACGTATATTATCTCTTTTCGGGCGTTGTGGATTGACGTGGTGTTTTGCTAAGTGTTTGAGGCCTCTGGGCGAATTGTTTGAATATCCTTGATGTGATATGTTATTTGTGTGAATGTGTGGATATGGTTGAAGGTCTACGGTGGCACATGGCATGTGATCATGTGGCCAGGATGCAACAAGTGATTGATCCAACCGAGAGAGCTCGAGATAATCTACGGTGGCACATGGCATGCGATCATGTGGCCAGGATGCAACAAGCGATTGATCCAACCGTGAGATGTGTGTGATTTGTTTCGCTAGCCAGCTCGAGAGGGTTCTTCGAGGCCACGGGTGGGATGTCGGTGGTATCGTCCCGGTCCTAGGCGATGCGCGTGCGTGATTATGTTTCGTTGATTTTACGTCCGTTGAGGGCACGTGATGTTGGGCTCGGGCCCTGTGAATTGTTGTCTATTTTCTATTTGCGAAAATAAAACCTTTGAAATTTGTGACCCTATTGATTTTGGAAGAGAAGGATTTTAAAATCCTAAATTGTTTTCTATTAAAACTCTCGATGGCCTTTTGAATGCTTTTGTAAATTGTTTCCCTTATTTGCGATCTTTCGGTTTTGGAAATGTTTACCCAAACTCTTGCCTCGGGAAGTACTTTTCTTTATGTTTGGATCTTTGAGGATTCCTGATTATTATTGTTCTTGGAACTTGTATTGTATGGCTCGTATTTTTGCACTTGTACTTGCACTAGCAAAACAGTGGAGTTTGCTAACCCCAGTATTCGGGGTGGATGTCTATTTTTGCATTCGGGTTTTGGAGCATAACACGGGGTCGGCACGAAGGATGATGAAAGATGAACGATACTAATCACACGAGGATCCGTTGATGTCGTATTGGTCTAGTTGTATTTTCTTTTCCGCTGCAGTATCTTTTCCCCGTTGTACGGGAGTTTATTGTATTTTGACCCCTGCGTGGGTATGTGTTTGTAATCGAGTTGTATATTTTATTGAAAGACCAAATCGGTCTACTGAGTCATTTTAGCCTTGAAGGCATTGTCGAGATGTTAAATGTTGTTACCAGCCTGGTAGATCCTCGAGGAGAGGGTCTACGGCGTGTAATATCCCTGAGTGGATTGGGGGTGTTACAATTAATTTAATTCATGTATATAATTATTTCTTGGAGAAATTAATTATATTATTTTGTATTTGATATGTTTAATTAATTGGATTAATTAATCGATATAAATACATCGAAACGGAATTGGAGTTTATCTGTTTGGACTTTCGGGAGTCCGAAACGAACCGAACTCGTCCGATTTCTACATGGGCCGCCCCAACCCCTTCCACCCACCTTCCCATTGTCTTGTTGTTTCCTTTTTATATTAAGGAACATGGCTTGTGGGGCAAAATATCATATGGGATGATTTGTTTTGCATGTGAGTGGAAATAGAATAAAGAGAGGAAGACTTCTCATCAAACCAACTTCATTCATTTGATTCCATACGTGAAGTTGCAAGAGGAGAGAGAGAGAGAAGTCTTTTTCATCATCTTCTTCTTTATTCATCTTCTTCATAACTTCTTAGAGAAATTTTGTGAGGAAATATTGAGAGAAATAGATATTCATACACTTAGAATGATATTAATATCTATAACAAGCTTACTCACCTTGATCTAGCCGCATCCTTGGAGGATAACGAGGTGAGTATTGTTCCGATCGTTTTTCCGGCGCGTGGCAAGTAGAGACGCGGTGCTTTCGGCGTTGGATCATTCAAGGGCTTGGAGCGGGTTGGATTCGTAGAGATCAAGCAAAGCTTGGGGAATAGCTCAAGAGAAGGTTGCCATTTAATCAACAGACTTCAAGGGTGAGTTTCTTACAACTCTTGTTTTTCGTTTATATATTCGTATATACGTAGCTCGATCGATCCTCGTAGGGATTCGGATCGAATTAATTTTCATTTTACCGCTTACGCTGGTCCTTCGTTTTAGGCATCGAATCCCAACAATATGCTCAAATACCAACTCAAAGAATGCAAATGGCAGAAATGAAGACTCAAACATACAGAAATTCACCTTTGGTATTGCTGGTGCCTTTGGATTTGAACAAGTCTTGTAGTTGTGGCCCTTCTGTTTGCAATTTGAACATGTCATGACAAGCCCAAATCTCTTCAGCTTGTGTGGATTTTTTGGATCCTCCTTAGGGTCTCTTTTCCTGTTCTTCTTTGGTATACCTGGCAATTTTCTAATTTTTGGAGGCTTGACAACAAATCCCTCTGCCTCAGGCCACATCTCCTCAGAAACCACAGGCTCAATAGCATGTTTGTAGCCTTCTAGATACCTGTCAACAGTGTAATAGGGATGTACAAAGGCAACTGTATCCTCTCCCTTAAACCCAATTGCAGCACAAGCATGAGTACATGGAATACCAGTCAAATTCCATCTTCTACATGTACAAGTTTTCTCCTTGAGGCTTACAAAAAATGTTTTCCCAGCCAAGCAAACCTCAAACTTATCATGTATGTTAGGAAATACATAAGCCCTAACACTCTAAAGTCTATGTTCATCAAGCCCTAAAAATAAAACAAATACAAAGTCAAATACCATCTTATACACAAATGAAGCTTGAAAAATAAGGTTTGCCTATGTTACCTTTTGTTGATCACTGATAAAACACCAACCATTCCCATCTGTTATTCCTAGATCTTCAAGAAGAATCTCTAGAAACCATGTCTAGCATTGCTCATTTTCCACTTCTACAATAGCCCATGCAATTGGAAACATTTGATTGTTCCCATCCTATGTATGAAAATAAAATTCATGAAGCAAAGAGAATAAGCACAAAGTAACTAACAAATGCACAAGCTTACCTTACCAACTGCAACAAGAAGAATACCACCCAAGTAGGTTTTGAGAAAGCAACCATCAAGACCTATAATTGGTCTACAGCTCTTCATGAATCCAACCTTGAGGGAACTATGCCCTATATACAGACCTTTTAAGATTGCTCCATGAGCCAATTGCAACATATATTTCCCATCCTTGTCAAGTCTATAGAGCTCAGCCACATACCTTCTAAGCAAGGCATAATGCTGCTCAACAGATCCTCTGATGATCTCTTGAGCTATAGCCCTAGCCCTGTATAGCCTATCTTTCCTAGGTATAGTTAGATACTTCTCTCTGATGTTCTCTGCCAATATGGCAATAGGATAGTTTGGATGTACTCTAAAAAGATTCATGTAGTTATGTGCTATCCACCTTGAACTCATAAGCCTGTTGTTTGTCTTCCTTTTACATGTGTGTTTTGGATAGTAAGTCTTCACACAGAAATAGTCCTCAGATTGAACAAGACTTGCATAGAGTTTCCATTTACAAGTCCCTCTGCACTTCACTTGGCAAACAATTTTGGAGACTTTCTCAAATTTCAGGTGAATGCCATGGGCTATGGCATTATCCCTCACAGCCTTCTGGCACTGAAACCCATCCTCAAATCTCATGCCTAGTTTAATCTCAAGTTTCTTAGGCTTTGTCCTTGGATCATAAGTTGACCTAAACTTCTTGTTCCTCACCACACCCTCTATCTCATCATCTGTGGAATCTGAGAACACCTCACCTTCAGAACTTGCATACTCTGACTCAGCATGCTCTAGTACATGATTAAACCCCATCCCAGTCTGCTGCTTCTCCTTAAGTACAGAAAATATATCATGTTTTTTCTTCACTTTCTGTCTTGCTTGCACATATTCTTCATCATCAGAAGCAAGCTCATGATCATCTAACTCATCATCAGATTCTTCAGCCCTAATAGGCTCAAAATCTGAATCCTCACTCTGCTCATCTTCAAACTCATTATCAACCTCATCTTCATGCTCATTATTAGCATCATTTTCAATCTCAGTATCAATAACACCCTTAATCCCACTGCCACCCTCAACATTAGCCTCAGACTTTCTCCCATTCTCATCTCTCTTACAACCATCTATATACAAATTAATTACTCTACAACTTGATGTAAGAAATGACAACATTTGCATAACATCCCTATCATTTCTCAGCACCCTAAAGGAAGACTCAGACCTAGGAATTTTAAACCAGATTTTCTCCCAACTAACATACCCTAATTTCTTAACTAATTCTTCAGCATCAAAATAGCTAAACCTATAAACATCTAAGTGAAATATTCTCTCACTTTCCCCTCCAATGTAGATATTTGTTCCCTCTAACTCAATAAACTTGCCACCATGATGAACATATGCAGCAAATAAGAAGCTGAAAATAGCAATAAAATACATGATATATCAGGAATCTATAAAACCTAATTGCGCAGTTATAAATTCAAGAAATTGCAGCCCCATTGTAAAGTAATCGGGACCTACCTGTCCTCCATTTATGTTGCTTTCGTCCTGTTTCAGGGATTGAAACAGGATAAAGTTATTGAACGGGATTGGGGGGATGAAGACCCCACTATTTCTTCAATTGTTTAACAAAATAATCGCAAGAAACTAAACGGAACTGGGAGCTGAACGGATCTGGGAGAAGAGAGAGGGAGAAGATAGAAAGATGAAGAAGTGTGCCACATCTTCTTGCCACGTAGGAAATTAATGGACATGTGGGCAAACATTTAAACACGTAGGCACACATCTAGCCACATCGGCCTCCGGGTCTCATCGAAGGTGCCAATTAAGTTCAATCGAGAGGTCGTAGTTTTATTTGCAAAAAAAAAAAAAGATTGGTTTAAAACCGGAATCGGGGTAAAGGTAAGGGTTTTTTATGCAATTTACCCTTTATTTAAATCTTTTACCCATCTTGATTTTCAACACTCCACTCACTTAATAACTAATAACTATTTAAAATAAGTATGTATTTTATCCATAATTATTTTACACCATTTTTTTATTATTATTTAATTTAATTTGTCTAATTTATAAATGTCTAACAATTTAAGCGAATTTGAATTTTGTTAAAGTGAGACATAACAACTACTTATTTTAACAATGCTAAACTCACCTTGGAGAACCGAAGACAAAAAAGAAAAGGAAAAAAAGTTATAAAAGAAAATTATTGTCCAACTTATATTTGATTATGTAGATTTCATAGTTTTTAATAGATTTGGGTAATTCATTCATATAATCAATATGTATTTTACCATCATATTTCTCATCACCAATTAATTTGATCAATTATCGAGTTGGTAAATAAATAGTATTATTTTTATTAAAAATATAATTTGACAAATCATTAAGTTGGCCATTTATATTTTGTATTAAAAAAATTAATTTGACTAATATATTGACATTTAATTTAATTTATTTATCAATATATAATAATTTGAGCAAATTTGAAATTTTTTTTAAAGCCAGACGTAACAACCAATTATTATAACAACTTAATTTAATTATTTAGATTTTGTATATTTTAATAGATTTGGGCAATTAGAGCATATAACTATACAGATTTGTGAGTGGAGCATGTACTAAAATTATTTTTTTGGAACGGGTATAGGTATATAATATATAAATTGGTCTTAGATGATTGAACCTTAGCTGTATTGTTTCGGGTATCATTATATGGATTGGGGATAAAAATGTGTAGTAAATTAATCTTTAAGTCAGATTTGGACGGGTATGGTTATATAAATTATAAACAGGTTCGAGTGGCTGAATCATTGCCTCATCTTTTTGGTTTTCGTTGTGTTCTACTGCGGTGAGGAACTCTGAATGGCTGAACCTAACTAATAAGTATAATTGCCGAGTTTTTTGCATTAATAAATTTGATTTAAAATATAATTTTATTATATATATATATACCTTTACGTATCCGAAGCACCACATTAACTCTCTTATACGTGGTGTTTTATATTTTTTAGATTCTTATTTATTTAAATCTTCTACCCATCGTGATTTCAATGACACTCCACTCACTCAATAACTAAATAACTATTTAAAATAAGTATGTATTTTGTCCATAATTATTTTACACCACCAGTTTAATTTGACCATCTATTGAGTTGGTCAAATGAATTATTTTATTCTTTTAGAAAATTAAAATTGGCAAATTATTAATTAAAGCTCATTGACCAACTATGTACATATCTATTTTTTAACTAATTTATATATGTATAAATATTAATTCTATATTTATATTTTTTTTAATAAGCTCGATTATCTTCACTTACAAATAAATATATAAAATATCTAATAGCAATATGAGTTCGGAGTACCACATTAACTCTCTCTCCTTCATGAAGTTTTTTTATTTTTTTGTTATTATTTATCTAAAATCTTGAATCCACATCAAAGTATAGGTATATAAATTATAAAAGATTTTTGAAGATCATATAATTCTGAAATTATACTAGGAATTTAACTTTTAATTTTTTGTCATTCATAATATTTATTCTTTACCTTTATTTTACAATATTTGAGTCTTCATTGAGATGGATTAACCAATTATTTTAACAACTTATATTTTGTTATTCAAATTATATGAATTTAAATACGCTGAATAATTAGCGGATATTATATAGGAGTATGGGATATAAACGAATAATAAATTATCTTTTAATCGAGTTTGATGAATATAAGTATAAAGATTTTAAACAGGTCTGAATATTTGTTGTTTCATGTGTTACTATATGAGTTTTGAATTGGAATAAGTAGTAAAATTATCTTTCGATCAGGTTTAGGACGAGTATAAGTACATAAATTCTAAATGAGTTCGGGTGGCTGAATTTCATCCTTATTATTTCTGTTTATTGGTGTGTTTCGCTGCGGTACGATTGTAAGTGGCTGAACCATAACAAAGTATTAAATTATTTTTAGGATTTTACTTATAATTACAATATAAAGTGATTATCCGTCGAGTTTCGACGGGCTATACACTAGTTCACTAAAAATTCAAAGCATACAATAATTTACCTTCAATTGAGAACATGAGTTCCTCTTATTGCAACTTCCAACACTCTGACTCACCGATAGCATTTTTTGATCTTTTCATTCTTTTTTTTTTTTTTTGATAATTAGGTGATCCCAGCTTAGCCGGACTAATCCTAGTCCCTCAATGAACCCACTCTTAACCCATTGAGAGAAGTAAATCGCGAGTCGCTCGAGCAATTCCAGGGTTCCCAATGCCTTTTACGTATCTTACTGCGCGAGAGAAGCCCTTAAGCGGTGCGCGCCTCGAGTTCCCGACAGATTCTGGAGAATGAATGATTGGTCAGCACCTCCGGGTTCCCTGCAAGGAAATACTCCCACACTGCCGCTTGACGCGAGATTAAACATTGATTAGCGGTCGCTCGAGCTAGCCCCGGGGAGCTAGAGGATCATAAAGAAAAAAAACCTCATCTTTCACCTCCTTGATGGGAATTGAACCCAAGACCTCCCAAAGGGTGTCTTTAAGGGTAGGTGTCCTACCACTGGACCACCAACCAATTCCCTTTGATCTTTTCATTCTTCTTTCTATAAAAACTCAACTATTAATTAAAGATATGATATATCATACTCACTCCGTCCACAATCTATGTTCCCCAACTTTTTGGGTTCGACTTTTAAGAAATGTTAGGTGAATGTGATGTGAGTGGAGTTTGGGTCCCACATTAAAAGTAATTTAATGTTAATATGTGGGTCAGCCTGGTAAAATGTGTGAATATATAAAAATTATAAGAATATTTTAGTAAATTGTATTGTGGGGTAGTATTTAAAAATAGAAAGGGAACATTTTTTGTGGACATACCAAAATGGCAAAAAGAGAACATTGATTGTAGACGGAGGGAGTATATATTTACTCAGCACAAGATAAATAGAAACACAACATAATAATATCCTCAATTATGTCGAACAAATCAATAATTCTATCAATTATAAAACCTAACACAGCTATGTTTAACCATTTAATATCGAACCTAACCCAACCGCTGTTTTACCAATAATTTCAATGAGTCGGGTAGGGTACGGATATGCATCCTCCATATCCTACCTTATTTGATTCGGATCGAGTTCGGGTATTGCCCATCGAGTAATCGGGTACCCAATGGGTATTCGGGTACATGTATACCCTATATTTAAGAATATAAATATTTTTAATATATATCATATATACATATAATGTAATTAATAAATCCAATTTAGTATAATAAATATTTAAAATGTAATATTTTATACAATAATATATATTTTATAATACAATATAATATTTATGTATAATATATAATACTAATATATTTATATAATTCAAATGGGTACGCGAGTTGGGTAATCGGGTTGGGTATTCGGGTAATATACTATACTCATACTCTACCCATACTCGACCATAAAATTTCTGATTCGGCCGAAACCCGACTCGATTTCAGGTTTATCCGACAGGTAGGAGTACGGATAAAATTGAAATTCCTATCAATAATCAAACTAATTATCAAACCCAATTATAAAATGTCAAACCCAACACAGCTATTGTTGAGAACCGGAAGGTCATTTCAGGGAGAAAATCAAACAACTGAGAATAGAAAACACATTATAAAACTATAGATGACTAACCTAGAGACAGAAAAGAGTAGGGTCACGACAAGCACACAGAGATACGGAGAAGAGATGGTGGCAAGAAGGAGACAGAGATGAGTGGCTGCGCGACGGAGATGAGTGGCGGCGAGACGGAGATGGAGAAGATGTTAGGGTATTTAGGGTTTATGGAGGAGATTTGGATTTCCAATGGATCGTGTAATTACTTTCCGAACTGATATTTCTACCCTATGCCTAAGTTACTAGAAATCCAGTCTAGGATAATCCAAAGGGACACTTACGAATCTTGATACAGAAACGTAAGCCAAATTGCTAGAGAGATTCTGAATTCGTCAGATAAAAGAGAGAGCTACGAAAAGTGTATGAGACTAAAAGAGAAGAGCCGTATTTATACATGTCGAGATTAGGATTTTATTAGGATTAGCCGTCATTTGACATGACGAGATTAGGGTTTAATTAGGGTTGGCCGTCATTTGAATTAAAGTGATTCAAAATTAGTGGCATGATTAATGGTTTTCAAAATAGACGAAATCAGCCAATTTTACCATAGTTACCATCTAAAATTCGAATTTTCCACTAAGTTATCAATCCAAATTTCTGAAAACCTTTTGGGGCGCTGCCCCTAGACCCCGTCACTGGGGGCGCTGCCCTTGGACCCCCGATATTTGTCGTACCGGCTTCTAATTCGATCTTATACATGCGTGCACCCTGCACATATCCGAACATATATTAGAGTACAAATTGTTAAGCCCCTTATCTCACATATTAGTTTCAATTATACAAATGCCTGGTGACACTAAAATCACCAACAGACGACACACAGCAGAGAGACGGAGATGAGATGTCTGAGGTAGAATAAGAGGAGAGGAGAGGCGATTGAGGTTTGTGAGGGAGAAAAGATTGTGCACTGTGCATATGTTTCTGGCAGATCGGCGGATCGGGTCGGGTTCGGGTCTGGTTACGAGTCGCGGACCAGAAACTGCGGGTTATGGTAAATTCGCAAAACATTATGCTGGTGGTGGGATTCAATCCCGCGGTGTCCGAGCACCAGGGCCGCGTCTCGCCATATGGGTTGCGACGCCTGTTTGTTAATTTTATTCACCGAGTTCTACTTGATCGGTATAGCCTGTTCAAAATTCAAAATAAATATTATAAGTGGAGATATGATTAACTCTTCAATCAAGCGGATAAGTTAATCATAGTTCGATTGTAAGTGTTGTCGGTTGTTTAAGATGCACTACTACAAAATAAGATTGTAGCATCACTTTTCCGGTAACACTTCAAAAGAATGTTTCCGTTTGAAAAAAATAGCAACACTTTAAAATAAGTGTTGCTTGAGCTTTAAAAGGTAACACATTTTTAAAAAAAAAGTACCATTGCAATCAAACAAATTTGGCGTGCATCAGCCTACACTTTAGTGCTATGTTGCACAGGTGCGGGGGCGGGTGCGGGTGCGGGCAGATACGGGTGCGGGGATACGGTTTTTTGAAAATGTTAGGGTGCGATACGGCAAGGATACGTCTGTTTATTTTATATTTTATTATATATAACACTTGTTAAATATAAAAAACAACAATTCAAATATCACCATAAAATTAATTCAAATACATAAAACAAGTCATACAAAAACAATTCAAAATGGCTTTGAGCTGAAGCTTTCTAATGTTGTCGTGAATCTGCTAAAGGTAAAATAATTACTTATTAAATGATTTACTTTTTGTATTTTAATTTATTTGATTTACTTTTTAAAAATTATAAAAAAAAAAAAACATAAAAATTCGGACTCGCGTATCTGGAACAGGATACGCGTATCTGTCGCGTATCTGTGCGGGATACGCGAGTCGAATTTTTTTTTTTTTTTGATTCGCCACGTGGCGAATCCCGTGCGAATCCCACGCGAATCGCACCCGCACCCGCACCCATGCAGTATCCGATACTGCATACTGCCCAATTTTGAAGAATCCGTGCATTATAGCTTTAGTGTTATAAGAGATATAAAAATAAGCTAACACTTTTTGTAATAATTACAACACTCTTAAAAAGTGTTGGCTCTATTAGATATTTATATGAACACGTTTAATTAGGTGGACAACATTTTTTATAAAATGTTTACAAAAGCCAAAATTATTTTGATGTAACTTTAATTATAGTTTCTATATATTTGTTTTTTTAAAACAAAAAGAAAGGCGCAGGGCAACAAAATAAAATTGGAAAGGAAACCGCATGCGACAACAAAGGGAAAAAAAAGAAGTAGAGGGTTTTTGTTAGAATCTTCATCTTTATCACGTTGCAGTCAGCGTGCACCCAAAGTTCTTCGCCCCAGGCTCTAACCTTTGGTTCTCCACGTAAAATATATAACACATAGTGAGTCAATGACCCCAGAATTTTCTCGATAGAAACTCATTTTCCTTATTGATTGCACCGTCGGCTGTGCATCACCCTCAATGCACGCCAAATTTGTTTGATTGCAATCGTTGCTCAAGCATTTGCACCTTGCTGAAGACCTAAACTCGCCTCTCTCGTTCTTCCTAATCCTACCTCTCTTCTTCTTCGTGATGACATATACCCGCCTCTCCCAATTCTAAATATTCTTTTTGAAGTTTAGTTCCTGCAATTATTGAATGCTTAATTAATTCAAGCAATTCACAGTGTATTCTACGAATCGCCGAAACAAAAATGGATCGAAGCTGGACATTGTGGATTTCTTAATTGCCATATTTTCTGACTTGAAAGGGAATGAAGGATTTATCTTCTGAATCTGTAAGTTTTCGTCCTCAATTCCATGTTCTGCTATCACTTTTTATTAATTTATCTTTTATATATTTACTTGAATTATTTAAAATAATATATTTACTCAAATTATTTGGTGTTTTTATTTAAAATAATATATTTACTTTAATTATTTGGTGTTTTTATTTAAAATAATATTTACTGATTCTTGTTTGGGTCGATCATTGTCATTATCAGAGGGTACTGATTCTTATGTGTTGAAGTTCTTGATCATTTTTTTGGCAATACCTTTATGTTTAGTGATTTTAATGTGATCAAGAATGCTGCAAAGAGTTTAGGGGAGTCCAATTTCTGATGTGATACTTTATACAGTTCTAGATAGTTGCTATATTTTGCAGTAATGGTCTCGGTTTTGATGCAAAATAGTTATTTCCATTGAGCTCTATGACTATCTATGGTAATATTGGTTTCTTATTTACTTCATTATGACTTGTCATTTTTCGGTAATGATTTGATTAGTTATAATTTTGATGACCATATTTTGTGTTCATTGTTCCTGCATTTGAAATGCATGTAATTTCTGTGGTAAGATTAGCTAAATGGTGCATTATATTTTGTCTTGGGTTATTTGCAAGTCTGTGTTATGGTGTATGCGTCATTTTTTTATTTTTAACCAATTATATTTTTTCCTTATATGATTATAGTTTAATCATTGAACTTGTAAGAAGAAAAGCTTAATATAGTAGATCCTTAAGGAAAATATTGATGCAACACTATAAATATGTGGCATGCCATGTTTACCATGACAAGTATAAAATATTGATTAATTTACTTAACTAGTGTCGGAAAGCCTATTGTGATGGATACATACACCCGTCTAGTTAAGTTATAGTTTCTTTATAAGTAATTGCTACTCAAAGATTGAATGTAATTTGAGGTAGTTAAGTTTATAGTTTATTTAAAAGTAATTGCTAACCAAAGATTGAATATATTTTGAGGTAGTTAAGGATATAGTTTAGTTAGTGCCATTAGAATATTTAAAATGGAGTATAGTAAGTTTTCTTTCTTATATTATCACGATATAGCATCTTCCAAGTAGTAAGGATACTTATTTCTTGATTTTGAAGAATAGAAATAGTATGGAGTAGAAATTATATATACTTTTATAATAGTAAATATGAGTATGTATAATTGTAATTTCTTGTTCTATAACTGCTAAGTACAACTAAAGCTACTATTTTTCTTGCATGGTTAATTAGCTCTTTGTTCTTAATTTGAATTCCAAATTTGACTTGAACTTGAAAATGATATTAGCTACTTTTTATATTTACCTTACTGAGATGGATACATACACCCATGTCAACTTCTGTTAGCATCATATATAAGATTTAGCTTAGTTGTTGATGTATACTTTTTAACTCTATCTAGTGTTATTTTATGCCCTTTCTTAGCTTTCAGATAATTGTGCGATAATCTTTTTATGCCCACAAGACTTTACCATATGGAGATAGATACATACTGCATTCATTATGATTTAATTGATATTATTTATTTATCAATTTGTTGTATGAGTATTTAAGTAATTGAATGCTTTTGCAGGAAATCTAGCTTCTCGGAGAAGCCTTCTGCTGCGTCTCAACACTTGAAGTCTCTGGATTTAAGAAGTTTGAAGTGGATCTGGTAAGCTCCTAATTTCTAGTTTCTTGATTACAAACTTATATTTTTTTTTCAATTTTTAATCTTTAGTTGTTAATCGTTGTTTATGAAGCAGGAATTGGAAGTTTTCGTAATGATTCTTATTTCGTCATTATTTGCTTCAATCATTTGTATCATGCATAGATGCAAAATCTTGTGCTTTCAAGTGTTATTTTTTGTTATTTCTTGATTATGTGCTTGTTGAATTTAAACTAAAAATCAACTAGTGAGGTTAAGACTTGTACTTCATGTTGTTGTAGTCTTAAAGCATATTGCTATAGAAGCTTGTTCATATTGCTGAGAGATTGGTCAACTTAGCCATGAGTCCAAGTATAATTATATTAGCGATGTCTTTGACCCTTTTAACTGGCCTCCTAGAGTTGTACATTGTCGTTAGGTCTGTACAAAATGTTGGGTTTTGCGTGTATCTAATACAATAAAATTTGAATACAACGCAGCGGAATAAATAAACAAAAACTCCAGATGAGGATCTACATGTAGTAATTTAATTGATTTATTAAGAGTTCGTCGAATTACCTTAATTCGAAGAACGGATCTGAACCGGACTAAAAGCAGATTAATATCTCCTTTTTATTTAGGTGATCCACACACGAACAATTCACAAGCCGGATTGCTAGATCCTTACGAATAATATTGATAAATAGTACAACACAAATTCCTTACTAGAAGGATTGACTATCGATCAAGATCAATTAAGGGAAGAAGATCAGATGACCGACGTCGTTCTCCTACTGTAAGAAAAGGGGTCGATTTTTTCTTTGTCCTGGGGGGGGGGGGATTTTTGTGTCTTGATTTTTTATTACAACTCCTTGTCCAAGACCATATATTGATACTAAGTAAACCCCAGAGTCAAACTCTAGTATTTGCTTAGTTGCCTCTCAACTTATTAAATAATACAATATATATAATATCCAATATTATATATTACTTATTATTTAATCTCCTTACAAATATAATATCCAATATTATATTTATTTTCCTAGTTGATATTTATTCCTACTTGTCGATAATTGTCGTACGTGCGTCCCAAAAGGCTTATATTATGTTGGCAATTATTTAATACCTTATTAAATAATAAATCATAAGCGGCCTCTAGCAAGACATTATGATTACCTAAATAATATAAGTTAATAGTCCATTAAACCTTTTAACGTGTCAAATCCCTTTGTCACGCGATATCATATTTGAACTAAGTCATGGAGTGTGTCATACTTATTTATGTTCAAATGCTTTCTCGATCTTAAGTAGACTGATTGAATCAAATGACTCTTCATTTGAGCATGGCCATGCATTTCCTTCAGTCCTACTTATCGAGGGCCCCAGCAGATATCTCTCTCACTAAGGAGAGGGACAAATCCTCATCTCAATTATTCATTGCCCTCTACATGACTCCCACTAATCCTGATCGCTAACCTTTATGATCACCATGTTTCAGATGACGTTAGATTACGTCAAGGCATAGCAGTTATCATGTCGGACTATGATAATCTCAGGTACAAGGATTTATTGACATACTGTTATATTGAGATTCACTTATGACATTTCCATGCAATGATCTCAATGCGGGTCTGTCCAGTATTAGTTCTCCAACCAATACCCATAAGATTGATCCGTACCATATGTATAATCATCCGATGATTATCAATCAAACTTATACTAGTATATTAATCACTTGAGTCTCTACTCAACGTGATTGTACCAGGGACATTTGAATAATCTTATTATTCGTGAATAACTATTATTCGATTATTATAATATTAAAACATGCACACATTATAATAATCAACGAGAAATAAATGATATCAAATACTTATTTATATGTGACAATTACAAGTTTAGGCACATCGAATGTCCTAGGGCACTATTCCCAACAATCTCCCACTTGCACTAAGACCATTCATTCATGACTTTTAGTCCTATTGCTCTAGTATGCTCAACATGCTTTCTTTGTGAGAAAGGCTTGGTAAGTGGATCTGCAACATTCTCTTTTGTTGCTACTTTGCATATTGTAATATATCCTCGTCTGACGATCTCTCTGACCAGGTGATATTTTCTGAGTATATGTTTGGAATTATGATCAGCCTATGACTCTTTAGGTCGTGCAATAGCACCATTATTGTCGCAGTAAAGACTTATAGGACCTAAAAGGTTCCACATATTCTCCTTTGGCTGCATCTGATGCTTCAAGGTACTCAGTCTTAAGTTATAGAATCTATGAGCATGTTTACTTGGAACATTTCCAACTCACAACATCTCCATTTTAAACAAAACACAAAAACATCTGCGATCTTAAATTGTCTTCATCGGTTTTGAACTTTCATCGGCGTGACTATTTACAGCCAGCTCGTTTCCCACACCTCCATATATTTGCAACGCATCCTTAGTTCTTCTTAAGTACTTTGGAATGGTTTTCACTGTTGTCTAGTGACTTTCACCTATCGACTTGTCATGCTAAGAGCAAACGATACATCTGGTCGAGTACAAATCATGGCATACATGATCGATCCAATGGCCGAAGCGTATGGTATCTTGCTCATGCGGGCTCACTCATCAGGAGTCGAAGGGATCTGAGTCTCACTCAGATGAATGCCATGTGACATTGGCAAGAGTCCTCTCTTGGAGTCTTGCATATTAAACCTCTTCAATATTTTATTAATGTAGGTACATTGATTCAGACCAGTCAATATCTATAGATTTTTATCCCAAGAATGTAAGCAGCGTCTCCTAAGTCTTTCATTGAGAAACAACTTCCCAACCAAGTCTTGACTGCCTGCAAGGTGGGAATGTCATTTCTAATGTGTAATATGTCATCTACATATAAGACTAAGAAAACAACTATGCTCCCACTAACCTTCTTGTACACACATGGTTCATATTCATTTCGAATGAACCCAAACTCTTTGACAGTTTCATCAAAACGAAGATTTCAGCTCCGAAAAGCCTGCTTCAACTCATAAATGGATCTTTAAAGCTTGCAAACCTTTTAGAATTTTATGGATGAACAAAACCTTCAGGTTGTGTCATGTACACATCCTCGAGTAAGATTCCATTAAGGAATACTTTTGACATTCTAATTGATTTAAGCATGACTACTGGCGAAAAAGTCTCATCATAGTCAACACCATGAATCTGTCTATAACCTTTTGCCACTAGTCTAGCTTTATAGGCTTGCATATTATCATCCATGTCTTTCTTCTTTTTATAGATCCATTTGCACCCAATGGTTTTAACACCCTCAGGTGGATCTATCAAGTTCCAAACTTGATTGTCATACATGGACTGCATCTTTGACTTCATGGCTTCTAGCCATTCCTCGGACTCTGGTCCTGAAGCAGCTTCTGTATAGCTACTAGGCTCATCATCTATGAGTGATACGCCGTCATCCTCTGTTATGAGATAACCATATCTCTCAGGTTCATGTCGCATCCAATCAGATTTGCGAGGGACTTGTGTACTTTGAACGGGCTTTTCAACTGATTGTTGAGCCTGTTCGATTTCCATCGGTGAAGTAATGTCTTCTTGTGGTTCTCGAGTTTCCTCGAGAATTACTCTTCTCCCACTGTCTCTTTTGGAAATAAATTACCTTTCTAAGAATACAACCTATAATGCACGGATTCTTCAAAATTGGGCAGTATGCAGTATCGGATACTGCATGGGTGCGGGTGCGGGTGCGATTCGCGTGGGATTCGTACGCGTATCATGTGCCAGGATACGCGAGTCCGAATTTTTTTTTTTTTTTTTTTTTAGATTTTTTTATAATTTTTAAAAAGTAAATCAAATAAATTAAAATACAAAAAAATAAATCATTTAATAAGTAATTACTTTTACCTTTAGCAGTATTCACGGACAACATTAGAAAACTCCGCTGCTCAAAGCCATTTTGAATTGTTTTTTTGTATGACTTGTTTTATGTATTTGAATTGATTTTATGGTGATATTTGAATTGTTGTTTTTTATATTTAACAAGTGTTATATATAATAAAATATAAAATAAACAGACGTATCCTTGCCGTATCGCACCCTAACATTTTCAAAAAACCGTATCCCCGCACCCGTATCTGCCCGCACCCGCACCCGCCCCCCGCACCGGTGCAACATAGAATACAACATTTCGAGCAACAAGCACTTTGTTCTCAGCGGGCTTATAAAAGTAATATCCTTTAGTTTTCTTAGGATACCCCACAAATAAACATCTTTCAGATCTGGCTGCCAGTTTGTCAACCACTTGGCTCCTTACGAATGCTTCGTAACCCCAAATCTTTAGAAAAGACATATCTGGTCTCTTACCAATCCATTTCTCAAATGGTGTCTTTTCAACTGCTTTAGATGGAACACGGTTAAGGGCGAATGATGTTGTCTCTAAGGTGTGGCCCCAAAATGATAATGGAAGCTCTGTTCGACTCATCATGGATCGAACCATATCTAATAAAGTTCAATTCCTCCTCTCGGACACTCCGTTATGCTGAGGTGTTCCGGGAGGAGTAAGTTGTGAAACAATTCCACAACTCCTAGATGATCATCGAATTCTTAGCTCAAGTATTCGCCACCTCGATCCGATCGAAGGGCTTTAATTGTCTTGCCAAATTGATTCTGTACTTAATTCTGGAATATTTTGAACATTTCAAAAGATTCATGTTTATACTTCATAAGATAAACATATCCATATCGGCTAAAATCATCGGTAAATGTAATGAAGTATTGGAATCCGCCTCTGGGATGAGTGCTAAGAGGTCCACATACATCAGTATGTATTAGGCCTAATAGATCACTAGCCCTTTTTCCATGACCGGTAAAAGGATTCTTCATCATCTTGCCTAATAAACAAGATTCACATGTCCCATATGATTCATAGTCAAAAGAGTCTAAAAGTCCATCATTATGGAGCTTAGAAATGCGTTTCTCATTTATGTGACCAAGTCGACAATGCCATAAGTAAGTCGGATTAGAATCATTGAGCTTAGGTTTCTTGGATGGAATGTTATAGACTTCCAAAGTGTCGGACTCATCTAGATCAATATTGTAAAGGCCAGTATATAACTTTGCAGTACCATAAAACAAGTCATCAAAGAAAATACGAATAATCTTATTCTTAATAAGAAAACTGTAACCTTCACAATCTAATGTAGAAACTGAAATAATATTCCTATTTTATAGCAGGAACATAATAGCAATTGTTCAAAACTAACAAAAGCCCATTGGGTAAAACTAGATCATAAGTTCCTACGGCTAGTGCAGCAACTTTTGCACTATTGCCGAATCTTAGATCCACTTCCCCTTTCTTCAGTTCTCTACTGCTTTTCACCCCCTGCACATTTGTACAAATGTGAGATCCACATCCAGTATCCAATACCCAGAAGTTAGAAGTAGATAAGTTAACAACAATAACAAATTTACCTGTGGCAGTCTCACTACCCTTGGTACGCTTTAGCTCTTCTAAGTAAACCTTGCAATTTCTTTTCCAGTCTCCTGGTTTATTGCAATGATGGAAATTTCCATCTTTGGGAGCTTTATCCTTGACAACTGGCTTAGTAGAGTCTTTAGATTTGGCAACTTTTGCCTTACCCTTGCTCTTGCCTTTGTTCTTGAAGGACTTCCCTTTGCTGACCATCAGCACGTGGTTTGGTTTCTTCTTAATATTCTGCTCAGTCGTTTTAAGCATCCCATGCAGCTCAGCAATGGACTTCTCCATCTCATTCATATTATAGTTCATAATAAACTGACCGAAACTATCGGGCCATGAGTTTAGGATCACATCCGTGGAGTGCTCCTTAGAAAGTGGAAAACCAAGCCTATCAAGATGATCAATGTATCCTTTCATCTTGAGTACATGAGCACTGACAGATGTCCCCTCAACCATCTTGCAAGCATACAAGGCTTGAAAGGTCTCATACCTCTCTTGCCTAGCATGCTTCGATAAAGTTTTCTTGAGGTGAGCATTAAGCTCATAAACTTCTATTTCCTCCAGATTCTTTTGAAGTTCTGGACAAATGGTAGCCAACATAAGACAACTGACATCAATGGAATCATCACAATGTTTCTTCCATTTGTCTTTTGTTGCTTTGTTTGCATTGTCAGTTGGCTCATCGGGAATTTCTTCCTCAAGAACATATAACTTTCTTTCTTGCTTGAGAACTATTCTCAAGCTACGGATCCAATCCAGATAGTTGCTGCCGTTTTCTTTGAGCTTGTCCTTCTCAAGGACTGATCACAGTGAAATGGTGGACGTGTTGATTGATGCCATTCTATATTATCTACAAAATTCAATATGCAAAGATTTAGTCACATTATTTTATTTCTCGAAAAATACTCCCACTAAAATAAAGTACCCACAATTTTACAACATTTGTAATTTTAGTGGGCTAAGATCCCATTTTGTACAATCCTAAACTCAGCTTTGGCATGACGCCTAGAAATGAGCTACTTTAGGTGGATAACTCCTTATCGATTACATCATATGTAACTCTTAGATTATATTCATGGGATTTGGCATCTTATGCCCAAACATGTTATAATCCCATCTTATGCCCTAAGGTTCAAAACTCTTTTGACTTCTTTGTTCATTAAAACACATAGGTATCACCATTACCTATCCTACCTTACTAAGATAATCCGAGTGCCCAGCTTTGGCATGACCCACTCAAGATGATCGAAGTCTTGATAGGTGTTTTTCAAATGAACGGCACTTGAAAAATTTAACGATGGATGTTTATCCTCTGTTAATATCTATGTTTGCTAACATACATCTAAACATACATAGCATCACATACATGCATAAATTTAAACATACATCGCATCACATGACAATTAAAAGCATAGGACCGTGTATAGCATGACCATAATTTCTTACGTAATTTCCATGAGCCAACATGAAAATCACAAGGGTCAAACTAAAAGGTTGCAATTGGTCTTCATTGATCTTCCCAACTCATTGGAATGTCATACGCGATCAATTTGGCTCATCGAGTCCGTCCTTCTCGTCCTTCTTATCTTCATTTCATTAATGAATTCTAATACTACACTAATAAATTAAATTACAAGAGGTGTGAAAGACACGCAGACCGTAAAACCAAATATAATTAAACGACACGCAGGCCGTAAAACCAACCCATAAGGAAATAAATTATCCAATCACATTGGTCAAAATTTATGGTCATGCCATACACCATACACATACCATAAATAATTATCAAATAATTAATAAAGCATGTAATTATAGAAATTAAAATCTGTCTGACAGTCAGACATAAGACTAATATCCTATCAAAATCAACAAACAGGATTACTAGCCCAAATAGCGGAGCGCCCTACATTCCCACATGGCCGCGCGGGTTTAAATCCGCTGCCCGCAAAAATGCATTTTAAAACATTAATTTTTAATTTTACAAAACAGGTTAACTACAATATCAGTGAACAAGATTCACAAAAGTGGCTCCAGCCCAGACGGTCTGGGCGAGGTTTGTGGCGCGATCCCCGCGGGATCAATTCCCTTCCACCGCGGGAATTAATTTTGCGATTTAATCGCTGCCCCCGGTCCGGTCCGACCCGGACCCAATCCAAACCTGCCCGACGACCGTTTATTGTCTTTGCTCGAACAATTACGGGCAGCTTATCCGAAAACGATCCGTAAAATTAATTTTTGGCGATCCGATTTAATCAAATTAAACCGGAAAATTTGTTTTATAAAATCTATATTTTATAAATATAATCAAGAATATAATTTACACATAAACATGTTCTACACAAACAATTAAATTACATGTAAGTTGGCTCTGATACCACTGTTGGGTTTTGCGTGTATTTAATACAATAAAATTTGAGTACAATGCAACGGAATAAATAAATGAAAAACACAGATGAGGATCTATATGCAGTAATTTAATTGATTTATTAAGAGTTCGTCGAATTACCTTAATTCAAAGAACGGATCTGAACCGGACTATAAGCAGATGAATATCTCCTTCCTCTTTGGGTGATCCCCACACGAATAATTCCACGAGTCGGATTGCTAGATCCTTACGAATAATATTGATATAGTACAACACAAATTCCTTACTATAAGGATTGTACTATCGATCAAGATCAACTAAGGGAAGAAGATCAGATGACCGACGTCGTTCTCCTACTGTAAGAGAAGGGGCCGATTTTTTCTTTCTCCTTGGGGGAGGGGGCGATTTTGTGTCTTGATTTCTTATTACAACTCATTGTCCAAGACCATATATTTATACTAAGTAAACCCCAGAGTCAAACTCTAGTATTTGATTAGTTTCCCCTCAACTTATTAATAATAAAGCATATATAATATCCAATATTATATATTACTTATTATTTAATATACTTATAAATATAATATCCAATATTATATTTATTATTCCCAGTTGATATTTATTCCTACTTGTCTATAATTGTCGTACGTGCGACCCAAAAGGCTTATATTATGTTGGCAATTATTTAATACCTTATTAAATAATAAATCATAAGTGGCCTCTAGCAAGACATTATGATTACCCAAATAATATAAGTTAATAGTCCATTAAACCTTTTAACGTGTCAAATCCCTTTGTCACGCGATATCACATTTGAACTAAGTCATGGAGTGTGTCATACTTATTTATGTTCAAATGCTTTCTCGATCTTAAGTAGACTGATTGAATCAAATGACTCTTCATTTGAGCATGGCCATGCATTTCCTTCAGTCCTACTTATCGAGGGGCCCAACAGATATCTCTCTCACTAAGGAGAGGGACAAATCCTCATCTCGATTATTCATTGCCCTCTACATGACTCCCACTAATCCTGATCGCTAACCTTTATGATCACCATGTTTCAGATGACGTTAGATTACGTCAAGGCATAACAGTTATCATGTTGGACTCTATGATAATCTCAGGTTCAAGGATTTATTGATATACTGTTATATTGAGATTCACTTATGACATTTCCATGCAATGATCTCAATGGGGGTCTGTCCAGTATTAGTTCTCCAACCAATACCCATAAGATTGATCTGTACCATACGCATAATCATCCGATGATTATCAATCAAACTTATACTAGTATATTAATCACTTGAGTCTCTACTCAACGCGATTATACCAGGGACATTTGAATAATCTTATTATTCGTGAATAACTATTATTCGATTATAATAATATTAAAACATGCACACATTATAATAATCAACGAGAAATAAATGATATAAAATACTTATTTATATATGACAATTACAAATTTAGGCACATCGAATGTCCTAGGGCACTATTCCCAACACAAAATATTGGACCAAGTAGCTCGGTGCTTTAAATTCTGTGAGTTGAGGATAAGAAAAATCTGGAACATGTTTTTTACTGTTCTGTCTGTTTTGATTTACACTTTGTACAAGGAATTTCATCATGTGTTCTTGGTTACCTTGAAATCCACATGTTACTTGTTTTACAACGAATTCGCAACTGGTTGTTATTTTTAGACGACGAGTACTTAGGTCATCGTTATTTGCTAACGACGAACGTCGTCGGTAAAACCATTAAGTGAAGGTTAAACATGTCCATGTGGTTCAGCCTAGCTTTATATATGCCACCTGTTTTGAACGAGCATGTTGAATGTGTTTGTGGGAGAAGTCGGAATATCTGTTGTCGTAACTGCACTCTCTTTCTCTGCATAAATTACATGTTGGACATTTCGAAACAACTGTCCTTTCTGTGTCTTTTGAAGGTTCTAGCTTATACAAGGATATCAAGTGGCAGTTCAAGACTGCTGATATTTGCTTTGTGCAAGTGATTTTTCTTTATTTTCATTTGCAATATTCGACCAGATTCTATTTTTGTAAGAAATGTTAATTTCTCTGTGAAAAATTAAAAGCACTCACGTCTTTGTTCTATTTTTCTTAGTATTTGTAGTACTCATCAAGATCATTAAATCTAATAGAGTATTGGCATTTGGGATCAGACAAAGTTTAGCATTTAAAATCATTAAACCTGACAACACGATTTACTTTTATTTCTTGGCAAAGTTTGCCGCTATTCCAGGATGTTTAAAATGCAGTTCCTTTTTCTTTTTCCATTTTTCTGGTTTCCCTTTCCGTAAGCATTGCAAAATTTATGCTGCAACTACCATTTGATTTTAGATGAAGAATTTTATTACATCAGATAAATTTCTTTTGATTTCTTTCGTGGGAGTAATGTTGATTGAAAGAACACTATATTTTATTTTAATTATATGAAATAATCATATACTACATGATCCAAATATAGATAAAAATACACAACAAGTATCCAGGTATTACATACTCCCTTTCTAAAAAGAAGTTTTGTCCCGAAACTTAAGATAGAAATAACTTCGGGCATCTGACCTTCATAATGTCTTCACTCTCCCAGGTTGCTTCTTCGACTCCATGTCGTGAGCATTGAACTTTAACCAATGATATTGGTTTATTCCTCAATTGCTTGATTCGTCTCTCGAGTATCTTGATTGACTTCTCTTCAAACATTCCATCATTAGCTACTTCAATCTCATCAAAGTCGATGACATGACTGGGATCCGATACGTGCTTTCGTAACTATGATACATGAATTACATTATGAACATGACTCAACGATGGAGGTAAAGCCAATCTGTATGCCAATTCTCCAATTCTTTCGAGAACCTCGAATGGCCCGATATACGTCGGACTCAGCTTCCCATTCCTTCCGAAATGAAAAATTCCCCGAGTAGGAGAAACTTCTAAACATACATGGTTACTAACTTCAAATTCTAATGTAGGGCGGCGCACACTTGCGGAAGACTTCTGACGACTTTGGGCGGTCAACAATCTTTCACGTATTAGGGCCACATTCTTCTGAGTCTGTATTATCAATTCTGGTTCTGTCCCGATTGAGTCAGCCGAATCATTCCAACATAAGGGTGACCTACATCCTCTCTCGTACAATGCTCTGAAAGGTGCCATCTTCATTGAAGCGTGCCAACTTT
The DNA here is from genome assembly GCA_033398695.1 of Orobanche coerulescens. Lineage (NCBI taxonomy): Eukaryota > Viridiplantae > Streptophyta > Magnoliopsida > Lamiales > Orobanchaceae > Orobanche > Orobanche coerulescens. Next base: position 17,813,812 of record CM065814.1, on the reverse strand, counting down.
TATATTAGGTGAACTCAATCAAGGACATGTGAGTTTCCCAATCAATCGAAATCTCGGGCACAAGCTCTCAACATGTCTTCTATTTTTTAAATGGTCCTCTCGGATTGTCTATTGGTTTGAGGATGGTAAGCCGTGCTAAATATCAACTCGGTTCCTAAAGCCTTATGAACCGCTTTCCAACAATGTGAGATGGTCTTTGGTGTTCCATGTAATCGGACTATTTCTGCAATAAATAACCGAGCCAATCTCCCTGGTCCCCAGGTATCCTTGATACCTAGAAAGTGAGCTGACATGGTTAAACGATCAACTATCACCTATATCATATTCATTCCAGTGCTGGTCTTCGGCATGTTTGTGATAAAGTCCATTGAGATATTCATTCCAGTGCTGATGCTCGATTTTAACCTGTCGCCAAGTTAAACACTTTGAGACATATTCCGCCACTTCTTTCTTACCCAGCCAAAAATTTTGCTTCAGATCTTTGTACATCTTACTGGCGCCTGGGTAAATTGAATAAGGTGTACTATGAGCTTCTTTCATGATCGTTTGCTTCAGAACATGATCATTTGGGACACAGTCAACTTCGAAATCTCAAAACTCCATCTTCATGGATTACAAAGTCTAGGGCCTTTTTTTTACTCATTTCATCACGTAACCGAATCATTGGAGAGTCGTCTAATTGCTTAGATTGAATTTCATCGGTCAATGGTGAAGTTACTTCCATCAAACATAGTTGCCCTTGAACTCTTTGTAACCCCACTTCAATTTCTTCACGAATTAACTCTTGTCGAATCTTGAACTGGGTCATGAGCGTCTCCAACATTTGAATAGAAATAGACTTGCGGCTCAGTACATCAACTACCAAGTTTGCTTTGATTAGATGATAAAGAATTTCCAAATCATAGTCTTTAATCAATTCCAGTCATCTCCTCTGTCGCATGTTTAATTCTTTCTGACTGAAAATATATTTAAGACTTTTATGATCAATAAAGATCTGGCAATAAGTTTCATACAAGTAGTATTGCTATATTCTCAGTGCGAAAACAACAGCTGCTAACTCCAAATCATGCATTAGATAATTGACCTCATACGGTTTCAGCTGCCGTGAAGCATAAGCGATTACCCTATCATTCTGTATCAGCACGCAACTTAGACCCTGATTTGAAGCATCACTGTAAACTATGAATCCTTCATTTCCTTGTGTTAGTGCTAAGATTGCAGCCGTTGTCTGTAATACCCGGTTGTAATTCATTCATTATCATTCAGTAATTCTCAGTCAGTAATTGTCACTCAATAATTTTCACTCATTAATAATCACTCATCATTCATGATTCATTCCTTTGTATTCATCGTTGGCAATTTGTAACCGTGTATCAGTTACCGATCGTCATTCATCTCGATTGAGAGTCGAGACGAGAGTATTATCATAATCATCGTGAATATAGTCTTGTGTTGGAAGTATCATTTATCACGTGTTATTGGACCTATTCACAATCATACAAGTATTGTACGTCGGATCATTCACCGTTTGTAACGAGTAAACGGAGTTGTCGGATTTTTGTCACTTCCAGCAGCGAGTTACGGCCGTAAATATTCAGACATTACGGCCGTAACATGCATTCATTGGCTGTCGGCAGGTGTTTTGGACGAGGGCGAGTTACGCCCGTAAGACAAAAAGTGCGGCCGTATGATGTATGGCGATTGACGGCCGAGTTACCGCATTCTGAGATGGCTGGTTACGGCCGTAAGGCCGTTGACCTGGAATGTTACGGCCGTAAGTAGGCCGAGTTACGGCCGTAAGTAGGCCGAGTTACGGCCGTAACGTTCGGCAGTTTATAACGACCTGGACGGGTTTTTGAGGTCATTTCTCTCATTTTCTTCACCTTGTCCGAGAGAGAGAGAGCTTGAGGAAGAGATTTTTCTTCATTAATCACTTGAGTACTTGGTTTTCATCATCTTCATTCGGTTGTGAAGCTTGGATAGTCGATCTAACGCGTGTTCATCGGATCAAAGTATTTGGAACTTCAAAGGTAATATTCTTCAAACATCTTGGATTTCGATTTTGTGCTGAGATATGATGTTTTGGACGTTATAATCATGTTTTATGAAGAGATGTACGTATGATTACGAGTGTGTATGAATATTCATTGGATTATTGAAAGGTTATTCAAGAACACTTTGAATATTGAGTTGGATTTGGGGGTTTTCGATTAATTGTTGTTGAAATCACGAATTTGGATATTCATATTGGATTTTTGATTGTATTGAAGATGTTTTGTCGGTTTGAAACACTCCTTGGGGTTTTGATATTGGTATAATTGAGGATTGATTGTAAACAATCGAAGTTTGGTCACAACGTGTTTGATATAATGCCCCAATGAACTTGGTTTAGTCGTATCGACGTTTTGAGTTAGTTATCATCGTGTTTGATTCGTATGTTGAACGGATTGTTGGTAATTATGTTATTCAAGGTTGTTCGAGCGACCAACATCTCATTTAAGACGTTTGTTCGTGGAAGGACATTTGTCACTGGTGTTGTGTAAGTTAATTCTTACTCGGTTAAAAGGATATTCATTCCTTTTGTTGTTGTTCATTCATAATCATAACTCATTCATAATGTATTAACCGTATTGAGACTTGTAATTGTCGAATAATCACTTCATTCATGAGGAACGACGGTTCCAATCATTTCATTGAGCTATCATTCACTTCACTATTATTTTCATCTCGGTGAGTCATTCTTGACTTTGTCGGATTATTATTCATTGATATTCATTATGGTCATTCTCGTTCATATGACCTTCTGGGTTCATATTGCGTGGCCGGGTGCGGATGTGTGGAATTTTTAGTCGAGCACACGATAGTCATGTGTTGGGTTCACCAATACATTGGACTGTGCACACGGTAACGCTTACCTCCGTGAGACTAATTAGATACAAGGACTGGTGTGTCCGGGCACTCGTCTTGTACACTTGCACAGAACATTACGGGCGTACTATGATGCTCCTTTTCAGCTTAAATTCATAACTAAAGGATATTTCATAACTGAGATATATCATGATTGTGTATATTCAACCCTTGAGGATTGTTTTTCTGTGTAACTGACCCCGTTGGAGGATATTGTTTTCAGGTCATGCAAGGCAAAAGCACGAGAATAGAACATTGACGGCGAGGAGTCCCAGTGATACTAGTAGGGGGCCCCAATCCTTTCAGTCATTCATGTTGTCGTCATTTATTTTTCGCTGCAGTTTTCCATTTGGATACTCCGTTTCATTCAGTGTTGTGTATTTTATCTTCATATAAAATATACATGTATTCGGTATTATCTTGGGTGTGTTGAAATGAAACTCCTCGTCGGAGTAATTGATGATATAATGTGGTTCGGTACTACAATTATATTATTTAATTCATTAATTTTTATTCGCCTGGTGGGTCCCAGTCGGGGGTCTACGGCACTGTAATATCCACCTAGTTTGGGGTGTTACAGAGTTGGTATCGGAGCGTGGTTTTGAATACTACCTTCCGATTCATGTCTCATTTGGAATCATCGTCATCAGACTAGTATCATTGGACTTTCGCGTCACGTGTGACCTGTGCAAATGCTGAGCCCATCAGACTGAAAGAACTGTAAGACTTCTAACGCCATGGTATAACTTCTGGCGATAATCATTCATTCATAATTCATCAGTTAACAATCCTCAAACATCATTTTCATTTTGATCATGTTGATCATGTTAACTCATTAATCACTCAGTTCATTTCATTACTCAGTTGTTGATCTTGAAGATCATATCATTAATCTTGTTAACTTGTTCAAGATAATCATTTCAAGAATATCATTAGATAACCATGTCACCTCAGTGAATCATTCATGTAATCACTGTGTTAGAGCGCGTATGCTCATTTTCATCATTTCATAACGTAAATCATAATGCGGTACTCATACGAGATCTATGATTATCATGCGACCTTCCTACTTCAGTATGGAGAGAGCTGTCAGGGGACGCACGAGGAGAGACCGCGGTGCGGGCCGAAACCCGGGAAATAATCACTCACTGTTGGGAAATCATACCCAGGACTCAGCTCAATCGGAAGATGTTCGGGTTGATCCACTCACTTTTATGCAGGTCATGATGACCCATATGCAATCGCTTAATCATCATTGCGCCACTTTGGCCGAATTAATCGAGAGAACTCTCCCGTATGAGCCTGCTGCTAAGGAAATTGCTGAGCAACAACCTTCATCTGTCAGCAAGAAATCAACAAAGCGTAATCAGTCCGAAGGCGGTCAGTCAACCTTCAAGAAGCCTCGTGCGAGTCCTAACTTTTCTGAGCGATCTCCTACGGCGCCTAATCCTGCGGGATCTCAGTCCCGAGCGGCCAGATCGGCCATCACCTGTTTCAACTGTGGAGCGCCGGGTCATTACAGTACTAAGTGTCTGAAACCGTCTATCACGTGCCATAATTGTGAGATTGTTGGGCATAAGGCCCGTTTTTGCCGAAGGGACTCCAAGCCGACTCCGGTGGCATCGCAGGCCCAAGCACCGCCGATTCGTAATCGATCGCTCTGTCGCCGCTGCGTTAAGACGATGGAAGCGTATAAAGGCGGAGCTCATCTTTATCAGACGGGAGCATCCGATTCGGGGGCCGGCAAGTCCCGGATTCACGCGATGAAGAGGACCGGCGATCCGGAGGCCCGAATGATCTCAGGTATACTCGTAATTCTATCTCAACCTGTGTGAACCCTTTTTGATACTGGTACATCGCATTCATTCATTTCCGAATCATATTTGTATATACTTCACTTGGATAGTCCTTTTAATTGTGGACCTTATATCATTTGTCTACCTGTCGGTAGAAGAATTCTCGGAAATCATGAGGTTAAGAACTGACCGAATTAAGCTTAATGACCGCGATTGGTCGGTAGACCTAATCGTGGTGGATTTACCTTAGGACGATGTAATATTGGGTATTAGTTGGATGGATCGTCATGATGCCATCATCAGTGTTCGTTGTAACACCCCCAGATTTAGCCGGAAATATTACAGCGTCGTGGGCCCCGAGATGGAACCCACAAGGCTAAAAGAAATTTTCGCAAACATTTACAAATGCCCAAGAGGCCAATGACGGTACTATCTTCAAAAATTCACAAAGACTTATAAAATCCATTTATCAAAAATCGTCGTAAAAACTCATTTGAAATCGCAAGGCCAAACAGCCGACACTCAAAAGTTTAGAAAACGATTTCCAAGGTAACCTCAGTTACTAGATACAAAAAGAGCATTTCAAAATACTCACGCAGCGGAAAAAGACCAACCATGAAGATACTCTAGCAGCGGAATACAAGAACCAATCGAGAAACTCAATGCACACAACATGTCCTAGCCAGTATCCTCCGGGAAGCTCATCTCTTCACGACCGCTACAAGCTCGATACTCCGAGAACCTAAAAAGAAATCCCACGACGGGGTCAGCCATAATATCCAACAATGATATCAATCACATCACATCAATAATACATACCAATGAGAATACAGAATAAGAATACGACCCATGTAATCTTACCGCCATAACTTTACTTACTCAAGTAATTCTCATCAGAATAACCATTATCACATTTTACATCCTGTACTCGATTAACCAATAAACTCGAACATAATATCTGTATTGTACCTCAAACAATACTCAAGATCCTCAAACTATCATAACCAACTCACGATACGGAAATATACCATTTCGACCAATACGATCCATCGAATAATATCATCAAATCCCAAGACGATAACCGATTGTCCACCAAAGACAAGACCAAAGCAAATATGGAACATACCTCGAGATATGATGTGCCACGATAATCATATCGGTCTAATCCGGATCGAACAATGCAATACGGATAAGGTCCTAACATAAGACCTACAAATGCATACTCATATGACCGCGTCAATATGATCATAACAATAACAATCATGTATACTCAATGGAAATCCGACGATCCAAGCGCCAAAGATAGATCCCACGATGATCCTACAGATCAACACGAGGTGGATAACCAACAATATACATATGCACAACAACACATGATAAAATCAATGATGCGAATTCACAAGATTCCATCAACACAATCGGTAATCCAACGATCCAGCGCTCAAAGATAGATCCCCATGATGATCCCGTCGAACCAACGCATGGTGGAAAACTCCGTCCAACGATCCAGCGCCCTCAAAGATAGATCCCCATGATGATCCCGTCGAACCAACGCATGGTGGACATTCGATCCAGCGCCCTCAAGATGGATCCTCATAATCCCATCGGATTATTTACACAACATAAACAACACAATATGCATACACATATGCAAATCAACATGTTCATCAACATGAACAACATAACATGCACGATAACATGACAATTTACTAGACGACTCCATGTTCAACAACATGAAAGAAAATGTACGAGACCAAAATAAATAACACTAAACCATAACCAATATGGAATACTTGCCCGAGTCCTTCGGGAGCAACCTCGACGTCCAATCATCACCGACGATTATCCTCAATGCTCGCGATCCAAACGCACGATGAACTATAGATACTCATATCCTCGTCTTTACCATAATGTAACCTAGATATTCGAACATACCAATAAGCGAGATAAAGCATATACATTATGATTTACCTCCCGTAATCGAAAGAACGATATGCGATCCGAATACCCAAAGTTCACAATAATAATCATCGCCATATGCATTATAAACGAAATGAAACTGAAACCATTCATTAAATATTATAACTGAGCAAGTAATAACTTGCCTCGATACCGATACGATGATGATGAAGCCGCTACCAGTCATAATGCCTTTGTCTACGAGCTCCTCAGTCCCGATCAAAAGCAATACAATGGATATACTCGAACACGACCGCAATATCCGGTTATAATCACCGATCAATAGTCTCAACCTATCGAAGAAATCAAATAACACATATCCGATAACAATCAACAACCGATAAAACTAACCAATCGAACTCAACGGTTCAACACAACCTCGAATAAACACAGTCAGAACCAACCAAGTCAAACCATCACGAATTCATAATCAAAACACAAAAATACTGCACTGTCTGCCTACTTAGCGCACATTAAACGCATAACGTAGCGTGCGCTAAGTTGTCCCGTTAGCGTGCGCTAGCCAGTAAGCTTAGCGTGCGCTAATGCTGTACAGTGGCATGCATTCCAAACATCGACTCACATCTTGCGACTACGAAACCGAATGAAGGAAGACATAAATCTCCATATCTCTTGAAGATAAACGACCACATAATTATCACCATGATCATGTCAATGTCCATATATCAATAACAACATCAACAATCAAACCGACTCGATAACAAGGATCGTATCATGCTAAATCTGGAATTCAACCTAGTATCATGATTCATCTCATCTATATCAACCAATATAATTACCAAGATTCAGAAATCCTTCTTAGATCGGGTTAAATGAATCAACATCCTTATGGTATGAAGAATCTTAACTAACGTCCGAAACTCTTATCAAAATTCCATTGAACATCATCATATGATTATCCAACATGCTCCTTGCATGAAAGTACGTGCCGGATCCGAGCCACGTTATCGACTACAGTGAGATTGACGTAGCCGAGGATATTACCTTTCCGGAGAAACCCGTGAAGATCCTTGAGCGTCGCGAGAAACAACTTCGGCATAAGACCATTCCACTGGTTAAAGTGCAATGGTCGAGACATGGAGTCGAGGAGGCGACTTGGGTGACGGAAGAGAAGATGCGGGTGAAATACCCCGAACTTTTTATTTCTTAAGTTTCGGGACGAAACTTCTTTTTAGAGGAGGAGAATGTAATACCCGTACTTTTTATTGACTGTTTGACCTTGCCGTTCTTATTTTGTTGCTCTGTAAACGCTTGGAGATGTTGTTGATATTTTTATTGAGTTTCGTATCTTGTTTGGGTCTTGATCGTGTTGTTTAGACCTTCCGGAAGTGTTCTGGGCCAGAGAAATAGCGCACGCTAGGCCTAGGCTAACGCACGCTAATTCTGCTTGATTAGCGCACGCTAGCTTTGAGCCGTAGCGCGCTAAGGGACTACAGTCGAACCAAGAACCTGATCGCTTCTACGGATGGCGGATTAACGCACGCTAGGAGTTCGTTAGCGTGCGCTATTCGTGGTTAGTAGCGCACGCTAACATCCGTCCGTAGCGCACGCTAACGGCCGGTCGGGCAGAGGCAGTGAGGTTGCCGTGTTTTCGGACTATCGGGTAGCGACGCTAGCTTCGCTAGCGCACGCTAAAGCTGTTGCATAACGCACGCTAAGCCATAGCGGTAGCGCACGCTAAGGTTTGAGCAGGCAGAGGACAAGAGTTACGACTCCAGATCGGATGCCACTTTTTGGCTAGCGCATGCTAAAGATAGGCGATTAGCGCGCGCTAACGGGGCTGGCAGAAGCCACTGGACTACCCGGTGACTTCGCTAGCGCACGCTAATGAAGGAGGCGTAGCGTGCGCTAGACTGGGCGGATATATATTGGACAGTTGACTTCCATTTCGTCATTTTTCATCCTCTTCACTCATTTCCGACGGGAGCAGCTCGGGAGAGACGATTTTGGGTGATTGGAAGCGATCATTCTTCTAACAACAACATATTTGGTTGGAGAACAAGGATTTCACAACATCTAATCCATCCTAACGTCCGAATCAAGGTAAAAATCCTTAGAACCCTATTTTTGGGAATTTTGGGGTTTTTCGTAGATTCGTCCGATTTATCCGTTTTGAAGCTTGAGGACCTTGAGATTATGATGTATCTATCCCATATGCATGCTTTTCCTACGATTTTACGGATTGGATTGTGCTGTTTTCGGACTTGTGAGGGTTTGGACGATTTTCCAACCTCTAGTTGTTTATCCGTGTATTTTCATGAGTCGTAGACGGGTTTCGGGAGTTTCTTCGTGTAATTTGAGTATGGATAATTAATTATCATATTCCTTGCGAATCGTTTAGGTGCCGGAAGCGCGTTCTTGGACCTACCGAACTCATACCCTTTTTCCGTTCGATTTCTCGATGTCTCAAAGGCAAGTATATAATTATGATTGTACGTTCTCGACTTTGAAAGTAAGATATATTAATGGAATGATTATTTATATCCACTCTGGGGTGGGCCGACGGGTCCCCTGAGGGTTTCTAAGCCTCTTGGTGCGATTCCACGGATGATATGAACGAACCACTCTGGGGCGGGCCGACAGGTCCCCTGAGGGTTCCGTAGCCTCTTGGTGCGGTTCCACGGTATTCATATATGTATTGATGTGATGCTAAGAGATTTAGTTATTCCGGAATACTAGTCTTGAATTGATGAATGGACGGTTACATTTACTTTATTGTCGAGGAGTATTGTGTTTCATACTTGATATACTTGCAGTAGCTATTCGACGGCTAACCCTTTTATGGGGGAAATACTTTTATGTATTTCAGGTTCCAGGAGAGCGGACAGGCAGGTATCGGGTCGGCACGAAGATGGTGGGCAAGTGTGATACTGTGTCTTTCCTCCAGTTATGTTTTGAGTTCTCCATTCAGTGTTGTTGTACTAGAATGGTTATTGAATACTCGAGTATTATTTTCCATTTTACTTGATGTTCCGGCCTGTGTTTGCCGAGGTATTGATTTGTGTTGTGATGTCTTTGGATACATTGGTTATGTTTTGAATACCCTTTGTATTGTTCTTCATTCCATTGTATGTGGACCTTCTCGGTCAAAAATTATAGTTCCGCGTATGTTTATCCTTGTGGGTCCCACGGTGGGGCTTACGGCGCTGTAATATTCCCTGAATAACTTGGGGGTGTTACAGCTATGCTGGCACAGCAGCGCACGCTAGGACTCGAGCAGGGCCGAGGACAGTAGGTACTGGACTCCAATTTCTGGACATCAACTCCCAGTTAGCGCACGCTAACTAGCGGCTAGCGCGCACCAAGAATAGTCGAGTAGCGCACGCAACGGATCATCTAGTGCACGCTAGTGAGACTGTCAGGAGCCGCTGGACTGACCGGTGACCCCGTTAGCGCACGCTAATTCTTAAGCATAGCATGCGCTAGACTGGGCGGATATATATTGGACAGTTGACTTCCATTTCGTCATTTTTCATCCTTTTCACTTATTTTCGATGGGAGAAGCTCGGGAGTGGCGATTTTGGGCGATTGAAAGCGATTATTCGTCAAACAACAACATATTTGGTTGGAGAACAAGGATTTCACAACATCTAATCCATCCTAACGACCGAATCCAGGTAAAAATCCTTAGAACCCTATTTTTGGGAATTTTGGGGTTTTTTCTAGATTCGTCCGATTTATCCGTTTTGAAGCTTGAGAACCTCGAGATTATGATGTATCTATTCCATATACATTCTTTTCCTATGATTTTACGGATTGGATTGTGCCGTTTTCGGACTTGTGAGAGTTTGGGCGATTTTCCAACCTCTAGTTGTTTATCCGTGTAATTTCGTGAATGGTAGACGGGTTTCGGGAGTTTCTTCGTGAATTATGAGTATAGATTATTGATTATCATATCCCTTACGAATCGTTTAGGTGCCGGAAGCGCGTTCTTGGACCTACCGCACTCATACTCTTTTCCGTTCAATTTCTCGATGTCTCAAAGGCAAGTATATATTTATGATTATACGTTCTCGACTTTGAAAGTAAGATATATGAATGGTACGATTGTTTATATCCACTCTGGGGTGGGCCGATAGGTCCCCTGAGGGTTTCGTAGCCTCTGGTGCGATTCCACGGATAATATGGGTTAACCACTATAGGGTGGGTCGACGGGTCCCCTGAGGATTCCGTAGCCTCTGGTGCGGTTCCACGGTTAATCATGTATGTATTGATGTGATTCTATGAGATTTAGTTATTCCGGAATACTAGTCTGGAATTGATGAATTGACGGTTACCTTTACTTTATTGTTGATGAGTATTGTGTTTCATATTTGATATACTTGCACTAGCTATTCGACGGCTAACCCCTTTATGGGGGAAATACTTTTTATGTATTTCAGGTTCCAGGAGGGCGGATAGGCAGGTATCGGGTCGGCACGAAGATGATGGGCAAGCGTGATACTGTGTTTTATCTCCAGTCATGTCTTGTGTTCCTCCATTCAGTGTTGTTGTACTGGAATGGTTATTCAATACTCGAGTATTGTTTATTTTCAGTCTTTCTTGGTATTCCGGCCTGTGTTTGCCGAGGTCTTGATTTTGTACTGTGATGTATTTGGATACATTGGACATGGTTTGAATACCCTTTGTATCGTCTTTCATCTCATTGTATTTGGACCTTCTCGGTCAAGTTTTATAGTTCCGTGTATGATTAGCCTTGTGGGTCCCTCGGTGGGGTTCACGGCGCTGTAATATACCCTGAATAACTTGGGGGTGTTACACCATTCGTGTCCCGATCCCGTCTCGATCCCATTCGGGATCGGGACAGTTGGGATCAATTTTTCAAAATTGCAATCCCGTTCCATCTCGTCCCATAATTTTCAAATGGGATGGGATCGGGATTACCTAAAAATGGTCCCATCCCGTCCCGTGCCGAGGCCTAAATAGGGGTGAGTAAAACTGAACCAAGAAATCGAGAAACCGAAAAAACCGACGAAATCAAAACCGAAAAACCGAAACCAAATCAAAACCATCGGTTTGGGTTTAGAATTTTTAAAAACTGAAAACTCGGTTTTGGTTTCGGTTTATACACTAGAAACCGAACCATTAAAACCAAACCGAAGCGAACTGATATCATTTAATATATATGTATTTCTTAAATTTTATATAATTATATGCATTATGAAGAATAGACAAAAACAGTATCCTGGTCTGGTGGTTAAGACGCTGATTGTCCGCGCGTTGGTCCCAGGTTCGATTCCTATCCAGTGCACATTTTAAGTTTTTTTGCTTGTTAACAAATAACACATCCCACATCGCTGGAACTACAAACCATCTTACCTTCAGGCTTCAACACTATTATATAAGCAAATACACTTATTCTATATCTAAACTCCTCTTTGGGGAGTCCCACATCGGTGGAGATATAGAATCCTTTGCATACTCATTATCTATATAACAAATAGTTGACATTGTTGTTTCAATCTTAAGGGAATAACAATAGTTGACATTGTTGTTATCTATATAACAAATAGTTGACATTGTTGTTAACAAATAACACATCACACATCGCTGGAACTACAAACCATCTTACCTTCAGGCTTCAACACTCTTATATAAGCAAACACACTTATTCTATATCTAAACTCCTCTTTGGGGAGTCCCACATCGGTGGAGATATAGAATCCTTTGCATACTCATTATCTATATAACAAATAGTTGACATTGTTGTTTCAATCTTAAGGGAATAAGCCTAAACCCAAAAATCGGTTTGGTTGGGTTTAAACCCGAAACCGACCCGTAAAAAAACGAAAAACCGAGAAACTGAGCCCATTGGGTTGGTTTCGGTTTGGGTTTGATTTTTTGGAAACCGAAACTTCTCGGTTTGGGTTCGGTTTTAGTCTAAAACCGACCCAAACCGACCCATGCTCACCCCTACTTTGTAATATTCGGGGGATCAACTATAGATTCATTTATTTATCCGAGTTGAATTGAACCGTATGAAAATATGTGCAGTATGACTAAAATATTTTGAGAATTATGACAGTTGTATTGATATAATTGTCGTGGTTGGATGACAATGATACTTTAGAATGTTGTGTATCATATATGTGGAGCGATTGATGTAAGATATATTGTATAGTTGATTGTCATACTTTAATCAGTATTGATAGATGCTGGAAACTAGCTATGTAAGAATTCATAATGTACATTGATAGGATAAGCTAACATGCGCTAAGGATTAGGTATAGTGTATGTTAAGTCGCATGTGTTACGTACGTTAGGTGAGGAATCAGACAGAGGAATAAATATCTGACATGTACATGCTGAGTTGGATGGTAGTTGGCGTGCGGAAAGGTAAGTCAACCATACATAAGGTATGTAATATGGTGGAGCATTCCATACATATGAGAAGAAGAAAGCGTATGTTATGAGGCGTAGTGTACGCAAGGTTTAGATAGCAGAATCTTTCAGCCGTATAGGACCGAATGCTTTAGGTCAGCCTGAGATCCAGCTATTCAACGTGCATTACGTACGCAACTGGATTAATTTGTCATATGTAAGGTTAACATATTAACTTTGCTACATATTATTACGTACGTAAGAAATTTCCTGACATGAAGCAGTAGGATTTGGACTGGGTTAACATAAGCTACAGAGCTTGGAGTGTTGCGATTCGGGCCAAAAATATTACGTTATGGATTACAAAATCCATCTGGATGTGATCAATCATCGATCAAGTATCGTATACACAATAAACATAAAATATGAGGGCCGAAAACTTTTATACCTCTTAGTATACACGACCGAAGGTATGTGTTGATGATGTTGATGATTCCAATTCATAAAAGCTTGAAGATCTAACGGTAAGCTTGTTTTCGTCTCTAGATATCACGCGTCGGACTGATCGACCAAATCAGCCTCCACCAAGAGCATATGATCAATGGCTAAAGCTAAAGGAAAGAACTTTCCAAATCTCTCTATTTTTATCTCTTGCTAGTTTGAGTAAGGCTTCAATAACCTAGCTTAAGAAATGAGAGAAGGGATGTAGTATTCGGAAACTACTCCATGTAACACCCCGTGATTTACAGAGATATTACAGCGCCGTAGATTCTTTTTGGAGAACCTACCAGGCTAAGACCAATATAAAACACATTAAACAATAACAAAACTAGGACATTCACACATTAAAAAACAATTTCAACTTCAATAAGTCGTACACCAAAATACCAAACAACATATCGTCCCGTAGGATCATAAATAATACAACCGCTCTCAACTGGAGTACAGCCACGTCATTAACCATCAACAACGACACGGCATACAACACAGACAATACCCGCGCAAGACATAACCAAAACATGACTTTGACCATGACCATACGACCACCAACTCAAAATAGTGCACGATATCAATGCTGCCCACCAAGCTCGTGTCCGCCCTGTGCTGGCTCTCCCACTGGACCTGTACCTGAATACACAAAAGTATATCCACCCCCGAAGGGGTCAGCAAAAGCCAGTGCAAGTACAATGATTCTAGAATATGCACAACAAGTGAATAATCAACATAAATCACAGAAATCGCAGTGCTATCACATATATTCCGGAATACAATACCATAATCATCATCACAAAACAACCTCCCGAGTTGTACTGGCCCTGTACCTCGCGCGAGACACACACCCCAGAGAGTCCTCGTCAGGCCCTCTCAGCTGGTTGTACAACCCCACCGAGTGATCCGTAGGGAACGCGGCCTATCGAATCCTAGGGGACCCTCACTGGTTTTAACTCGGTTCACACATACTCAGTAACCACATGGCACAAACCACATTTTCTCAAAAATTATATTTCTCAAATCACGTTTTTCATATATTCACAAGAAGTATATTAAACACAATCAAAGTACTTGCCTCGATTCGAACGACACGAAAAACAACGAATAGATGAACGTAAGGTCCGATTTCCTTCAACGATTCGATCCTAACACATCGAAATACCGAATTACACACAACACCATGGAAATGGAAGAATTCACCCTAAGTTTTACTCTTAGGGGCATTTAATCAAACATTATGAAGACAAGAGGGTTTGGATTCAAACTACGGAGGAAAACTTGGAATTTAATCCATGAACTTCGGGGGAAAATGAAGGATTATGATTATAGCATCATAATCTAGCACCAATTAGAGTTGGAACGGATTATAATTGAAGATTCAAGCAAAAAACCCAACATAGGAAGAACTAGGGATTTGAAGGAGATTTTACCTTGATTCGGACGGAACTCGAGTGGAGGATGATGCTAGACACGAATTAAACTTCCCAAAATGTTGCAAAATGATGCTGATGATCAGACTTCTCAAAATCTCTCGAAGAATCACGAAGGAGGAAGAAAAATGAAGAAAATGCCTACATGACCCGTCACTCGGCCTTATATAGCCGAGTGCGTTACGGCCGTAACCGGCAGTGCCTTACGGCCGTAACGGGTCCTGACGGGCTACTGCCCAAAACACCTAGGCGCATTACGGCCGTTACCCGGCCAGGCATTACGGCCGTAATACTCGACACCTTACGGCCGTACTCGGCAGCTACATTACGGTCATACTCGGCCTGCACCTTACGGCCATAACCGGCCATCCTTTACGGCTGTAGCGAGTCCTGCCGAGGCTACTATCCAATTTTGTGCGGTTCGTTGCGGTCGTAACCGGCAGCTTCTTACGGCGTAATAGCCATTATGGTCGTAACTCAGTATGCCTTACGGCCGTAACCCGCCCGTCAAGAATCCTGCAGTTCGGCCAAAACGAACACCTCTGAAAATCACAAAACTTAATGATTAACAATCAAGAACAATCCAAATATCAATTCATCAATACACTCATCTCCACATAATCCACATTACAACAAGATACAACCAAAATAACATACGTAAATCACACGGATATTACACCCTTACCCCCTAAAAAGAAGTTTCGTACCGAAACTTAAGATTCAAAAAGGCCGGGGTATCGAGCACGCATACTCTCTTCAGTTTCCCACGTGGCTTCCTCAATTCCATGTTTAGACCGTTGGACCTTCACTAACGGAATCACTTTCCATCGCAATTGTTTCACTCGCTGCTCCACTATAGCTACTGAGTGCTCTTCATACAAAACATCATCCTTAACTTCAATCTCTTGATAATCAATAACATGACTAGGATCGGGAACATACTTACGCAATTGCGAAACATGGAACATGTTATGAACATGACTAAGCATCGGAGGTAACGCTAGTCGATAAGCTACATCACCTACCTTGTCCAGGATCTCGAAGGGACCAATATAACGAGGAATAAGCTTCCCATTCTTACCAAACCGAAAGAATCCACGAGTCGGCGATACTTTCAACAACACATGATCTCCTGCTTGGAATTCTAATGGTTGCCGTCGAACGTCGGCATATGACTTTTGTCGACTATGGGCGGTCAACAACCTTTGTCGAATAACTACGACTTTCTCCCATGTTTGAATCATAAAATCCGGTTCTACTCTAAGTAACTCGTACGGTTCGTCCCAACAAATTGGAGATCTAGACCGTCTTCCATATAATGCTTCAGACGGAGCCATTCCAATCGAAATATGCCAACTATTATTATACGCAAAGTCGATCAATGGTAAATGAATCTCCCAATCTTCTTTCCAATCCAACGCACAAGCTCTCAACATGTCTTCCAAAGTTTGGATCATTCTCTCCGACTGTCCATCCGTCTAAGGATGATAAGCGGTGCTAAAATTCAGTTCGGTATCGAGCGCTCGATGTACTGCCCGCCAGAAATGTGATACAAAATGACCATCGCGATCCGAAACAATACTCTTTGGGGTACCATGGAGTCTCACAATATCTACAATGAACAAACGAGCTAACCTCTCTAGTCCCCATGTATCTCTAATGCCCAGAAATGTGCAGATTTGGTTAACCGATCAATGATTACCCAAATCATATTCATTCCGATTCGCATCCTTGGCATTCCCACAATAAAATCCATCGCGATGTCTTCCCACTTCCATTCTGGAATTGGTAACGGTTGCAACTTTACGGTAGGTTTTTGATGCTCAGCTTTAACCTGCTGAAAAGTCAAGCATTTAAACACGAACTCCGTTACATCTTTTTTCATGTTCGGCCACCAAAATTTTTTCTTCAAGTCTTTATACATTTTACTCGTACCCGGATGAATCGAGTACGGAGTAGAATGTGCTTCATTCAAAATCACTTGCTTAAGATCATCTAAATTCGGCACACAAATCCTGCCTTGAAATCGAAGAACTCCGTCTTCATCGATTAAGAATCCAGGAGCCTTTCCTTTAACAACACCTTCCTGAAGCTGCACAAATAAGGGATCGTCTAACTGCTTGGACTTAATATCTTCCATCACCGAGGTCGTGACCTCAAGGAAACGTAATTGTCCTTGATTTGCTTGAGGCCAAACTTCAATTTCCAAATCAATCAACTCTCGTCTTAGCTTCGATTGAATGGTAAGTAACTCTAATCTCTGCAACACGACTGACTTGCAGCTCAAAGTATCGGCAACGACATTCGCCTTACCTGGGTGGTAAAGAATGTCCAAATCATAATCTTTAAGCAATTCCAACCATCGACGCTGGCGCATATTAAGCTCCTTTTGCGTAAATATATACTTTAAGCTCTTATGATCCATATACACTCGGCAAGATCATATAAATAATGCCTCCAAATTTTCAACGCAAACACCACAGCGCTAACTCAAGATCGTGGGTAGGATAATTCATCTCATATGGCTTTAACTATCGAGACGCATACGCAATTACCTTATCATCCTGCATCAATACGCATTCCAATCCTTGTTTAGAAGCATCACTATAAATAATGAAACCTTCAGTTCCTTGTGGTAAGGCTAGGATCGGTGACGTAGTCAGCCTCTTCTTCAACTCGTCAAAACTCTTCTGACACTCGTCATTCCATTCGAATTTCTGAGCTTTCTACAATAATTGAGTGAGCGGTCGAGCAATCTTCGAGAATTCCTCGACAAATCGACGATAATAACCAGCTAGTCCCAGAAAACTCCGAACTTCTTTAACATTCCGTGGAGGCTCCCAAGCTAAGGCTTCAATCTTTTGAGGGTCTACCCGAATACCTTCGTCCGATATAATATGTCCCAGAAAAGCAACTTCTTTCAACCAAAACTCACATTTAGAAAACTTAGCATAAAGCTTATCAGCTCTCAAAATACTCAACACAATTCTCAAGTGCTCGGCATGTTCCGTCTCGTTCTTAGAATAAATTAGGATATCATCAATAAACACCACCACAAATTTATCGAGGTACTCGATGAATGTTTTGTTCATAAGTTGCAGAAATGCCGCCGGAGCATTCGTCAAACCAAAAGGCATGTCTACAAATTCGTAATGCCCGTATCTTGTTCGGAATGCTATTTTCGGAATATCCGAATCCCGTATCTGCAACTGATAATATCCTGATCTCAAGTCAATCTTCGAGAAAATCGTATCCCCTTGTAATTGATCAAATAAGTCATTGATTCTTGGCAACGAATACTTGTTCTTAATAGTTAATTTATTCAACTCACGATAGTCAATACATAACCGCAACGATCCGTCTTTCTTCCGAACAAATAACACCGATGATCCCCAAGAAGATCACTTGGTCGAATGTAACCCTTGTCTAATAACTCACTCAGTTGCTTCTTCAATTCTTGCATTTCTGATGGGGCCATTTTGTATGGTGCCTTAGATATTGGCGCCTCATTAGGCTCTAATTCAATAGTGAACTCCACATCACGATACGACGGTAATCCGAGCAGATCATCTGGAATACATCAGGAAATTCATTCACAACGGGAATAAAGGACAACTGCACCTCGCTAATTTCTGACTTCAATGCATAACACCAATAACCGGTACAACCTTGGTTTAACAATTTCATAGCCTTCATGGCTCGGATACTCTTCCTAGAAGTACCAGGTTTCTGCCCTTCAAAAACGTGTTCAGTGCCATCCGGCTCGACTACCGAAATTATTTTCCGGCGATAATTTACTATCGCTCCCTGGCGATAATTTTCAGTGCCATCCTTATGCTCGGTCTTACCTCTTCCACTGCCGTGTCCGAAACTCGGAGTTGGCCGACCTGTAACTTTGCCTGCTGGAGTAGGAGACTGTTTAGAGAAGATTCTGCCCGCTGACTCATAGTATAACGCACGATGACCCTGCTTCCCACACTTAAAACAATCAATGGGGAGAGAAGTGCAACGAGAACTGATATGTACCGGATTTCCACAATTAAAACAAACTCTTGGCGCTCCTCCACTAGGCTGAGGGGAACCAATAGAAGATTGCAAAGAAGGTTTAGGCCTACGCGATCTGCTGCCTCGGAAACTACCAGAAAATTTCGATTTCTACAAGCTCGAAACCGCAGGAACCGAAACTGACACCATCTCATAAGCGAGCGCTCTGTCCTGGTATTCTCTCAAAGTAGTACACCCCAGGCCCGCCATATACTTTCAGACCTCCGGTTTCATCCTAGCATCGAAATGAAGTATCTTGTCTATTTCATCCTTAACCCGGTCTTGGACATACACTAACTGTTTGTTGTACGTCTAATTACCTCGGAAATAGGAACATCCTCGGGTTGAGCTCTGAAAAATTCACTGACTCTTTCTAACTATACCGGTGCTGGACAATACTGAGCTTCCATCAGTTCTTTAAATTCTTCCCAAGTGACATCGCGGTCCTTAGGCTTAACAACTCTCACCAATCCGACGCGTCATCAACCGTCAGATATTGAGCAATTGGGACTCTCTTGGATTTCGGGCAGCCAATGCCGTCAAAGATCTTTTCCAGCTCAACTAACCAATTATCCCAGTTGTTCGCATCACCTGAAACATCGAATCTGGGAGGGTTTATCTTCATAACTTCTTGAAGCCATCGATCCTCAACCGTCCTGCCAGTATTAATATTATGCACCACTTGCGCCAGTTGGTGCACTTGTGTTACGACTTGTTGAAGAATGTTAGGCACTTCAGCCTCCAAACCTCCATCTAAACCTCCCGAAGGGATCCGGTCTGACCTAGTTGCCGAAAGAGATGCCGATTCTGAAACGGATCTCTCAGACTCAGATACTACTACTCTGCCACGGCCTCAGCCGCGTTGACGGATAGCTCTACCTCTCGGCATACTGAGGAATAAGAATAGTTCAACAAGGAAACGATTACAATAATAAATTGCACAATGACAAAGATAATTACTTCTGAAAGAAAGAAGCAACCAACATCCGAAGAGTCTTCCAGCACAGGCAACACGGGGTGGTAGCATGCCAATGATATCGTAGACAACAACTGACTCAATTTAACAGAAAACACTGACGGCCTAGGTATCCATAAACCTAACCTTCGATACCATATTCTGTAACACCCCCGTGATTTACGGAGATATTACAGCGCCGTAGATTCTTTTTGGAGAACCTACCAGGCTAAGACCAATATAAAACACATTAAACAATAACAAAACTAGGACATTCACACATTAAAAACCAACTTCAACTTCAATAAGTCGTACATAACAATACCAAACAACATATCGTCCCGTAGGATCATAAATAATACAACCGCTCCCAACTGGAGTACAACCACGTCATTAACCATCAACAACGACACGACATACAACACAAACAGTACCCGTGCGAGTACAAAACTAAAACATGACTTTGACCATGACCATACGACCACCAACTCAAAATAGTGCACGATATCAATGCTGCCCACCAAGCTCGTGTCCTCCCTGTGCTGGCTCTCCCACTGGACCTGTACCTGAATACACAAAAGTATATCCACCCCCGAAGGGGTCAGCAAAAGCCGGTGCAAGTATAATGATTCTAGAATATGTACAACAAGTGAATAATCAACATAAATCACAGAAATCGCAGTGCCATCACATATATTCCGGAATACAATACCATAATCATCATCACAAAACAACCTCCCGATCTGTACTGGCCCTGTACCTCGCGCGAGATACACACCCCAGGGAGTCCTCGTCAGGCCCTCTCTGGTTGTACAATCCCACCGAGTGATCCGTAGGGAACGCGGCCTATCGAACCCCAGGGGACCCTCACTGGTTTTAACTCGGTTCACACATACCCAGTAATCACATGGCACAAACCACATTTTCTCAAAAATCATCAAATCACGTTTTTCATATATTCACAAGAAGTACATTAAACACAATCAAAGTACTTGCCTCGATTCGAACGACACGAAAAACAACAAACGGATGAACATAATGTCCGATTTCCTTCAACGATTCGATCCTAACACATCGAAATACCGAATTAAACACAACACCATGGAAATGGAAGAATTCACCCTAAATTTTACTCTTAGGGGCATTTAATCAAACACTATGAAGATAAGAGGGTTTGGATTCAAACTACGGAGGAAAACATGGATTTAATCCATGAACTTCGGGGAAAAATGAAGGATTATGATTATAGCATCATAATCTAGCACCAATTAGAGCTGGAACGGATTAAAATTAAAGATTCAAGCAAAAACCCCAGCATATGAAGAACTAGGGATTTGAAGGAGATTTTACCTTGATTCGGACGGAACTCGGGTGGAGGATGATTCTAGACACGAATTAAACTTCCCAAAATGTTGCAAAATGATGCTCTTGATCAGACTTCTCAAAATCTCTCGAAGAATCGCGAAGGAGGAAGAAAAATTAAGAAAATGCCTACATGACCCGTCACTCGGCCTTATATAGCCGAGTGCGTTACGGCCGTAACGGGCAGTGCCTTACGGCCGTAACGGGTCCTGACGGGCTACTGCCCAAAACACCTAGGCGCATTACGGCCGTAATACTCGACACCTTACGGCCATACTCGGCAGCTACATTACGGCCGTACTCGACCTGCACCTTACGGCCGTAACCGGCCATCCTTTACGGCCGTAGCGAGTCCTGTCGAGGCTACTATCCAATTTTGTGCGGTATGTTGCGGCCGTAACCGGCAGCTTCTTATGGACGTAACATCCATTACGGCCGTAACTCGGTATGCCTTACGGCCGTAACCCGCCCGTCAAGAATCCTGCAGTCTGGCCAGAACGAACACCTCCGAAAATCACAAAACTTAATGATTAACAATCAAGAACAATCCAAATATCAATTCATCAATACACTCATCTCCACATAATCCATATTACAACAAGATACAACCAAAATAATATACGTAAATCACATGAATATTACACCCGTGTCTAAGAGAGCCCTCAAAGGGCCTTTCTTTCTTTCGGCCACAAGTCCCATTTGGGCCGCACCATTCAAATCTTGGAATGGACCCTCATATGTCTAGTTCAATAGA
This sequence comes from Orobanche coerulescens, assembly GCA_033398695.1. Taxonomy (NCBI): domain Eukaryota; kingdom Viridiplantae; phylum Streptophyta; class Magnoliopsida; order Lamiales; family Orobanchaceae; genus Orobanche; species Orobanche coerulescens. Next base: position 17,791,771 of record CM065814.1, on the reverse strand, counting down.
CACGCCTTCGTCCATTTCAATGTGTTTATACAATTCCTTAATCTAATTAATTAATTGCATCTAACAAATTAATTTTTTTTAAGAAATTAATTTTGAATTAAATTAATTACCACTAAATTTATTTAATTCATAAGACCGAATTAATTATAAATTAAATTAGATATCTAATATCCAATATGACGAAGAAAGAATGAGCTCAAATTAAAATGTCGTCTATCATGTTTTCTTGAATGTGTAGGTTCTTTTCAGTTAGCAATGGGAGGATCCAAAGACTGTTTGTAAAACCTAGCCAGTCCCGGGGCTCACACAGTAACCCAACTGAGAATGCATGACGTGATTATTCCAAACCTTTTACGTTATGAATACTATATACGTATAAACCCTTCAATCACATGTCATGACCAAGCCTTAGAGTCAGACATTGTCAAATCCTATTACAACATGATACTATGTTGGAGTTCTGCAAAATCGAGATTGCTAGGATCATGTGTCTCAAATACACTAGCTCATATGATCTGCCCAAAGATTTCAGATCTCATCTACCACAAACCGCACATGACATTCACATGTTCACCTACAAAAGAAAGAATTCTATCTTGGTACTAACAGAGATTGCTACGTGCTCATCAAGTTGCACATCGAGGTTGACCTTACAGTCAGGTGATTGGATCAAACTAATCTAATAATTAACTTATTGTCAAAAGTACATCTCTCACTTAATCCTAAAGTCAAAGGTTCAAATATACTTCTCATAACTTTATGATTCAGTAATTGACCATTCCAGAGTAAAATTCATGTGATTGAATCGAGGCTAATTGTGTCTCATTAGCATATCTATAATGTGTGCTCCCACTAACCTTTGATAAAGATAGACACTTTGCATATCAAAACACATGTTATACAAGTATTGGACGAACTTAATGCTCAATAAATTTATTGACTTGCAAACTAATTAAACATTTGAGAACTAGACACTTTCAGTGCCAACCTCCTTATTTTATAAGGAGCGGAATGTTCCCCTCAAATGCAGGGACTATATTATAGTCCACACTTTCTATTTTTAGTAAGTTATATTTTGGTACTTTCCAATTTTGGCGACTCTCTTGTAATCGTTTTGATTTTTTGAAACTATTTTGTTCTGCCTATTTAGCCATCTAAACGATTTTCGGGGCTGTTTTATGAGAATCCAAGTATCTATGTAATGTTTCCGTGTTTAGGTTTGATTCTTGTAAATCTTGTTCCAAACTATCATTTCGTTGCTTCTACAAGTTCGTTTAAGATATGGACATATCATGAGCTTGCGTGTTATTGTTCGATCTCGAATTGTGATTTTTGGGCCCTCAAGTGGTTTTGTAATTTTCCAAAGTATTAGGTATTTGATTTTTGTATTTGTTTTTATGTACCGTCGGGTGATCGGAAACACGTGTTTGTTTGGCGCTTGAGTTTGTATGTTGTGTTCTTCGCAAGCGCTTCATTATTTAGTAATAACCTTCGAGTTTTGTATTGTATGGTATGTGTTCGAACTAATTGGGCTTCACAACTATCCTGCTAAGCGGAGGGATTAGCGCATGTTAATTGCTTCATTAGCGCATGTTAATTATTTCAATAGCATGCTAGATATCTCATTAGCACACGCTAATAGGTGTGAGTCGGAACACCTCAGATATTGCAGCCCGTTAGCGCAAGCTAAGCATCAAACCTAGCGCGTGCTAAAGCGTGTCTTTTTGTATGGGCGGGCATCAGTCAACATTCGTCATTTTCACTCTTTTTTCCTTCCCCTCCGCGACCAGCAGCGGTTTTGAGCGATAGAGTGCGTAATCCGACCATATATCATTACCTAACAACGTCTTCAAGTTCCACTACCAAAAAAAATTGGTATCATCATCGAAAAATTACCGACGGCTGCTCTGCCATTGGTAGACACCTAAAATACCAACAGATTACCGACGACATATATTGAAATAAATTTACCGATGGATTTAGCGACGGAACATTGGCGGGATGTTGGCGCAAACTTTACCATCAAATTTACCGACGACAATAGAGATGGCAGAATTGCCGACGACACGGTTGCCGTTGGTAAATAAATTTTTCATTTTTTTTTTATATTTCAGAATTTACCGACGGCGGGAATAATTTTTTCATTTTTTATATTTCAGAATTTACCGACGGCATTTCCTGACGGTATTTCCCGACGGCTTTACCGACGGCCAGTTGCCGTTGGTAAATTCTGAAACAACCTTATCCCACATCGAAAAAATACCACAATTTTCATCACTTTATTAACCAAAACCTTGCTGGGTAACATTGAATGAAGACATTGGTCCATACCGACCCAAACCCACACCGGCCCGGACCAAAAAAAAGAGAAAAAACAAGCTTTAATGTATACAGATTTTACCATCGGTACCGTGCCATCGTAAATTACCAACAGCGGTTGTCGTCAATAATCTATTAGTAAAACCATTCCCAAATTTTGACAAGGAGAAATTTACCGAGGGACGGGGTATCGGTAAGCCGTTGATAGATAAGCGACGGCGGTATTTTCCGTCGGGATTTATTTTACCATCGAAGGTTTTACCAACGGCAGAGCGGCGTCGCTAACGCCGTCAGTAACCGCTTTTACCAACGGCATACCGTTTTTGCCGTTGGTAATTGGCATCGATAAAAAACAGTTTTTTTGTAGTGTTCCTAGTACGGACTTAACATCATGTGATCTTCCTTTATCATCCTAATCGAGTTAAATCTCTTAGAACCCTAGTTTTAGGGCATTTTGGGGGTTTCTTATAGTTTTATCTTTCTAATCCGATTTAGTCTAGATTGATGATAGATTATTATTGTGTAATCATATTCCGTTTTTTCTTCTTAAGGTTTTGTGGATTAGTTTCTATAATTTTTACTATTAATCGATTATGGTCGATTGTGCCCTCATAGTGCTTGTTAAGGGTTCTAATGGATAGACTTTAGTACAATCTCTTAATTTCCCAGTAACATTATGGTTGATTGAATATAATTGTGTTTGGATTGAATCACCTGGGAAAGTTCGGACCGAAGTCCTTTCCATTCACCATTTCCTTGCATATTACTAATCAAGAAAAGTACATGTATTACATTATATTATGTATGATGTTATTCTGATATGATTGACGATCTATAAAAATGTTAAGTGTACGTGTAAGTGGTTCATCTACTGGGGACAGGTCCGATGGGGCCTCTGGGAGCTATGCTAAAGGTGCTGGATCATGGATGTGGTTTCCCACCTGGGGACGGTTCGATGGGACCTCTGGGCTACCTTGTATGTTGTTATTCATGATGGTGGTTTATTGTAATGTGTTATAGTATTCCGAAATATTGCTTTATAAATGTTTTGAAAAATGATAAAGTGGGGCTTCAAATGTACATGTATATAATGTTAATTAACTGTCTACTTACGCTAGTTATTCGAATGTTAGGCCCTTAATCCGTGAAATGCCTTTTATGCATTTCAGGTGATGGTCAGTTCGAGAAGCAGGCACGGGAAGCGCATGCGAATGATGGTCAACTGTGATGTTATTAGGCTCGAGTCTTAGGAGCTTATTCCCAACTTTTTTATTGTCTGATGGAGTTAGTCGAATAAACTTTGTCTATTTTTAGAACTGCTGTCAAAGTTCCCTGCGCGGGCAATGATTTTATTTACTTTCTGTCGTACTTTGTTTCTACTCAAATATTTTTGCCGACACGGCCTAATTTACCTTATTAAGTGTTTTATATTTAAGTGACATGTATGTCTATGTGATTTTTTAGCCTGGTAGACCTTGAGGAACGTTCTATGGTGTGCAACAACCATTGAGTTATTTGGGGTGTTAGATTCATTGTATCAGAGATTAGGTTGTGAATACATAGGTTGTCGGTCAAGTTAGGTCTGTCAATTTATTCGTAAGAGTCAGTTGTTGAGCTTAACATCATCGTGCTATCATCTATCCATGCGACCCGTGGTTGTAAAAGGTGTAGCAACCATGAGCGTCTTTCTTGTGTGCTCTTTCAACTTACTGGATCAGCAGACTTCCTCGTTATGGCAAGACTAAATTTCCTAACTGGGGTGATATCAGGGCGACACTCGTAAAATCCAAATTGTTATGTTCCTGTACTGCTCCTTATTTTAATTAGAATCGTGAGTTGAGGTGCACGATGATGTAAATTGTGAACTGTGCTGATCTTGTCCAATTTTATTTCTTATTTCTTCAGTATGTTGAGAGGTCGTGGCAGACCATCTCGAGGACACGGCCAAGCCCGTGGTTATGGTGCTACTGATGAAGGATTTACGCCTTCCCAATCAGCGACTAATTCGGCATTGCATATAATATGAAGGTGACTCAGAGTGCTCAGGGTGGACATCAAAATCTGTCCCCGACCCGGACAACGGAACTAGCAAATAGCTACAGAAGGTGATGAAGATGCATCCCCCTTGATTTGCCCGTTCTACTGATTCATTCGGATGTGAAAATTGGCTCTTCCAGTTAGGAAGAACTTTTGATGTCGTGGCTTGTTTGGATGGTAGGAGGGTCCTATTGCTCAATACCTGCTGGATAAGGAAGCTGCAGATTGGTGGGAGACAGTGGCACCCAGGGTTCTTATAGCCACTTGGGATGAGTTTAAGACCGCCATGGAGGCGAAATACTGTCCGCCACCGGTTCGAGAGCACAGAATTGTTGAGTTCTTTATAGCTACAACTCAGGACATGCCGATATCTCAAGCCATAATCACCTACAATCAACAGTTGAGCTATGTTAGAGACCAAGTGAGAACGGAGGTGTCTAAGATTCATTATTTCAATTAGTGTTGCCACATTTTAACAGGAACCGGTGGGCCGAACCGGCGGTTCGGCCCGGAACCGGCGGTTTTGCCTAATTTTTTTTTTCAAATTCAAATTCATATTCTCCCAACTCTCACCCAGTTTTATCTATAAATATCCCCCTTCTTCTACCTTTAAAACCACCTCATTGTGTTAACAATTCTACACTCTCTTCTCTTCTACTTCTAATTCTCCTCCATTCTTTATGTGCTATTGTTCTTGTTAAATTGCTCTTGCTCTATAATTCTATTATACTAAATATTAAATACTATCTACTATACTAAATACTAAATACTATCTACTATACTAAGTACTAAATACTATCTACTATACTATCTACTATACTAAGTACTAAATACTATCTACTATACTGTATACTATCTACTATACTAAGTACTAAATACTATCTACTATACTATATACTATCTACTATACTAAGTACTAAATACTATATACTATACTATATATTACTAGCTACTATACTAAATACTAAATACAATCTATTATACTATATACTATCTACTATAGTAAGTACTAAATACTATCTACTATACTATATACTATCTACTATACTAAGTACTAAATACTATCTACTATACTATATATTTCAATTACACTAGCACTACACACACTTGCTTTACTTTATTGTTCTTGCTTTACATTATATTACTACTAACTAGTAACTACTAAATACTATATAGTACTATATATTTTAATTACACTAGCACTACACACACTCTTGTTTTACATTATTGTTCTATACTCTTCTCTACTTGTTTATTTGTATAGTGAATTAGTTAGTATTAGTTAGTTTACTTATTCAATTTTAAAGATTGTATCCTTGTAACATTTCTTTTGTAAATAGATAGAATCATAGAAGTCAATAAAGATATCAATTTTTATGCATTATTTTGATTATAAATATTTTAGAACTATTTTTACTTTATTGCATTTCAAATTTTCAATATTTCAAATTTTCGACACAAGTAATTTAATTTCAAAAAAAAAGAAGTCATAAAAAATATTACAAGTTATTATAAACTACATAAAAAAACACAACATAAAGAATTTTCAAATTTTTGAATTATCTATAAGATATTATATTTTTATTAAATTAACTTAAGTAATTTCAAAATTTCAATACTTGTAAATTAAAAAATTTAGAAATTTCAACACATATCATTTAATTTAGAAAAAAAAAAGATATAAACAATATTACAAGTTATTGTAAGCTACATAAAAAACACAACATAAATAATTTCAACATTCTAAATTTCAAAACAACTACACAATTCATTTAATTTCATACAAAAAATAAAAAAAAAACGAAGAACCGTCGGTTCGGCCTGGGAACCGACGGTTTTTGGCCCGTCCCTGAACCGTCAGTTTCGGGCCTGGAAGCCAGCCCTTCTGAAGAAATTCGGGCCGGTTACAGTTCATCTTTTCTGGTGAACCGGAACCGGTGGTTCACGGCCCGGTGGCAACACTAAATTCAATATGCTTATGAAGCCTCATGTCCGACAAAGTATGGCACCTCCTATGTGTACAACATGAAGAAATATCACAATGTGCTTTGGCGATTGAGATGGCTATCCTAGCATTGGAGATTGGCTCCGAATCTAAGAGAAGACTATTGGCAACTTCTCAGCGAGTAAGGGTAGTGGATTTCCGAAGTTATAGTCTACCATGCTTTGGGTGGAAGACCATTTCGTCATGCTGGCAGCTCATGTGGTAACCGTTCAGTTCAGTCTTCTGTTTTTGGTGGCAAAGTTTGTTTTAATTATAGGCTGAGTGAGCATATTGTGAGAGATTGTCCTTTTCTACTGGTGCCAGTAATTCGTACAAGGAGAGTCGGCATCGTGCAGCTCATTGTGAGACTGTTGCCAGAATAGCCATAACTCTGATGGAAGCTACGACGCAGAGAGAGTCTAGTGTCAATCAGAAGGCCATTGTTTCTCAGATTTCGTAGAGTTCTAGTCGTCGTAGGAGTTGGGGTTAGCCAGACTGTCGGGGAGGGTCGAGTTCGGGATCAGCACACACCCGTCTATTAGATGAGATGCACAGATGGGCAGACTCTCTAGTGGTAATAGGTACCACTCAGGTCTTTTCTCATCCAGTTTAGGTATTATTTGATTCGGGTGCCACCTATTCATTTATTGCATTGGGCTGTATTCGTCGCCTTGGTATTGATTGTTTATTCGAATGTGAGTCATTTGTAGTGGGTATACATAGTGGGGATCGAATAGTTGAGTATTGGGAAATTAGAGACTGTCCGGTGAGAATCGAGAATTGGGATTGGCCCTCGAATCTCATTGTCGTATATTTAAAGGGTGAGGATTTAATCCTCATGAATGATTGGATGGATCGTCATGGTGCTATCAGGAACTATCAAACTCATACTATTTCGATAGTGGCTGAGGATGGTACCGAGCATACTCTTGTGGGTCGTAAGCCGGGTAGATCGCCTTGAAAGCAATGAAACTTCTGAACTAGAATTTTGTAGGCTATTGTGTTATGGTGGTATACTGCAAAGCATATTTTATACTTGTATTACCTTATTTCCTTGTAACTACCTATAAGTATATTAATTACATTTAATCACATATTTTACATATTTATTCACGTTATGGTTATGCAAATGTATTGTCTATTTATTTGATATTGCAGAGAATGTGGTGTGTTGGTGTAACACAGAAGATCACATATCGGTGCCTTATAAAATAATATAATAGTTCACAACCTATATAATTACTAGACAAATTATATCAAAGGTTGTAATGTATGTTTGAGATTAGTTGGTCTTGACTATTAGCATGCATTACCGTATTTGCATGTTGAACTGGATTGCTGTGAGATAATGTCTTCTGCACTGACTGTAAGAAGAATGTAAATCTCGGATAATTATTATTTCTTAATTCTAAGTATATAATATTTAATGTGAGAATCAATTTTTTAATACCAAACCATAAAATAGATAAGTTATATATCCTCATTCATAAGAGTGTAAGTTATTGATACCATTTTGCTTAGAAAGACTAAAATGTCCTCCAAAAAGGTGTTGATGTTGACTTTCCTTTTTTACCTTTTAGTGATACATTTAAGGGTATTAATGTCTTTTGGTATCAAAAATTTATACTCTTATGAATGAGGATATATAACTTGTTACTTTTATGGTTTGGTATTATAAAAGATAGAACCCATATTTAATTGTGTATTTATAATATTTATTATTTTGATTTACCATGGGTGAGAGTCACAGTGATTGACTCAATATGCTTCGTATCTTGAGCAATAAAATTATTTATATGACAATTATTATAAGTAGAAATCGTGTCCCGACTCGTGTAGGTTGATGGTGTCCCCTTTAGGAGCTCGGTAATGATTATTATATTAAACCCTGCATGTGGTACTACTCTTGGACAAGAAATTAATTAATTAAAGCTGTCAGTAACTTAAATTAATTAATACACCTTTATTATCTTAAACACGAGAAATAATATATTTCAATAAGGAGCCCGATTTCATAAATTGGGATTTAAGTTGGAAGTATAATATTAAATTTTTTATGGATTGAATTGATATTAGTGAACTAAACCATATTAGGAAGGGCTTAATATGGAAGATTGGGTTATATTAGGAGTCTTAACCCTAATCCTCCTAGAGATCCCTAGAGTAGTCCAAAGCCTATAAATAGGACATAGGAGAGGGGTTTGGTCCTAACATTTACTCTTACACAAGGGATTTCGATTTTTTATTCCAAGTGTTTTATTGTGGATCTTAACTTGTGTCTTTGATTCCACAATTGAGATAACACTTTAATTATTGCTATCAATCAGAATTACTTGAAGAAAAAGAAAAATCGAGAGTTGTGAGGAAGAAGAATTTCGACCGATCCATCTCCATTGTCAAGCAAGGTTCGGTAGCTCGTTGTCCACACAACGTCCGGATTAAAGCGGGATCATACTCTAGAGGACTTTGATCAATACTGATAGTCTATATATCATTAATACTGCACAAACTCCCATGTATGAACATGAGTTGCTTAACTCTTTGTCTAAACTTAAAAAGAGAAAATAACCTTCAAGCATAAACCAAACATATCTGTGGTATTTACGGTGGAGTTATGTAAACCTTAGAAGAATTCAAAATTGGTAGATGATGGCCCATTGGATGACCTCTAAGTTGAGTCATTTCCAATTTGTGAATCCTGTCTGGAAGATAAAATGACCAAAAGGGTTTATAAAACCAAGGGAAATCGTACCCAGAACGTGTTAGAATTGGTTCATACTATTGTATGTGGTCCAACGAACATCCAGGATACGGATGGTTTTGTACTTCATCAGGTTTAAAGATGATTATTCAAGATATGGATACATCTATTTGCTGTGACGCAAGTCTAAAGCCTTTGACAAGTTCAGAGATTTCAAGGATGAAATGGGGAAACATCATGGGAAGAGTATCAAGTCACTACGATCTGATCGTGGTGGCGAATACCTTAGTGGAGAGTTTTTGGATTTCTTGGCAAATGAGGGGATTATGTCCCATCTCACTGTGTCGGGAACTCCACCACAAAATGGTATTGCTGAGAGAAGAAACAGAACTCTTTTAGAAATGGTTAGACCAATGATGAATTACTCAGATTTACGTATTTTGTTTTGGGGGAACGTCTTAGAAACAACATGTATATACTAAACCTAGTGCCTTTGAATTAAGTTCCAAATATACTCACAGAACTATAGAGTGAGCGGAAGTGCAGTCTAGGACATGTTCGGATATGGGGTACTCCAGCACATGTGCTTAATAAGGATGCTGTTAGCACCAATGCCCAATTCGTGGAAGAGGATTATGTGATTAGTCACAAGTCCATGAGCGAAATAATTTTGGAAGAGTTGAGGGGCGAGACTCCATCTATACCGATCGTGCAAGCACCAATTAACACTGCACCACGTATCGATTTTGAGATTTTTACACCGACTCAGGATTTTCCTCGTCATAGTGGGAGGTTGTTCGTCAACCGGAATGATTCATAGGCATGGGAAAGTCTTCGAACTCAGTCTTAGGTGAAGATGAATCATATCCCTGGACTTACATGGAGGCAATCTAAGATAAAGATGCTGACTTTTGGAAAGTATCAATGGAATCAAAAATGGGATCTATAGATTCGAATCAAGTGTGGGAGCCAGTAGAACTACTTGATGGGGTAAAATCCATTGGGAGTAAATGGGCCTACAACCAAAACAAAGTAGGTGACGAAAAGGTTGAAATCTTCAAAGTGAGGCTTGTAGCGAAAGGTTACACTCAAAAGAAAGGCATCGATACGACGAAACCTTTTCATCGGTAGACATGCTTAGTCAATACGGATTCTTTTAGCTATAGTTGTGCATTTGGATCTGGAGATTTGGCAAATGGATGTCAAGACTGCATTCTTAAATGGAAGTCTAGACAAGGAGATCTATATCTGCCAACCAGAGGGATTCATTGTTGGAGGAGAAGAGCACTTAGTGTGCAAGCTTAAGAGATCAATTATGGACTTAAGCAAGCATCTGGATCTTGGAACACTCAATTTGATTATGTTGTCCAGTCATATGGATTCATCCAATGTGTGAGTGAGAGTTGTGTGTATAAGAAATATGATGGAAACGTGTTGGTGTTTCTTGTGCTGTACGTAGATGATATCCTTCTGATTAGAAACAACATGAAGGAATTGTCGGACGTACGGGTATGGATGTTTGAGCAGTTCGATATAAAGGATTTGGGAGAAGCAGGGCACATCCTCGGGATCAGGATCTTTTGTAATCGGAAGTATAACACCCCAAACTAGGCGGCTATTACAGTGCCGTGGACCCCCAACTGGGACCCACCAGGGGAATGAAAAATAATGATTTTAATAATATAACTGTAGTACCAAACCATATTATATTACCAATTACTCCGACGAGAAGTTTCAAGTACAATACACCCAAAAATACAGAATACATATATATTTCATATGAAGATGAAATATACAACACTGAATAAAATAAAAACCCAAACGAAAACTGCAGCGGAAAATACATATGAAGAAAACATGAATAACTGAAAGGACTGGCCCCCCTACTAGTATCACTGGGACTCCTCGCCGTCAACGTTCTCTTCTCGTGCCTTTGCCTTGCCATGACCTAAAAACAACATCCCCAGTGGGGTCAATTACACAAAACAACAATCCTCAAGAGTTGAACAAATACAATAATCACATGACTTAACATGATTGGTATACTATGAAGGAATTATATGTATGAATGAACAACAACGAAAGGAATGATTATCATTTTAATCGAGTAAGAATTAACTTACCTTAAATTAGATGAAAGGGGTACGAACGCCGAGGTACCAAGGTTGAAGGGAGACGACAACTCCGAACCTAGATAAGTTCGTAATCAACTATCAATAACCCATTGGTAGGAAAATAAGTTGGAATCCACCCGAAAATGCTACCCACGATACATGTATTCCGGTAATGAAATCTCTAGATGGTGAAACACACCCAACCATCCCAAATACTCAACAATTCTGGAAAATACACCAATAAATCCGTAGGAACACATGTATCCAAAGTAGATAATCGATAATCAATATATTCCAACACATTAGCAAGCTAACTCGAAGAGATCGGGAAGAAAAACCCCAAATCCCGAAATTCTAGGGTTAGACAAAGTTTACCTTGATTTGGAGTGTAGGAGAGGATTAAATATTGAATAATTCGAACTAGAAGCTTGTAGATGTTGATGGATGATAGTTGTAATATCCGCAATTTCGATTTCCGGTAATTTTCCTTTTGGGCGGAAGTCCATCTTAGCTATTCTATTGTGACCATTTCGTCATTCCGAGAATGATTAATTCTATATTTTTTGTCATCCGAGTTCATTTCGGTATCGTTTTATTGAGTTCCGTGTTCTTAAGCGACTTTTTCAAGTATGAGTTCGACTTTGTAAAATCATCATAAATTTTTGGAAACTACAAAAATTCTGAATCATTTCAATATTATAGAGCATCAAGTTATCTTTCCAATAGTTCAAACGGTGAGTCAATCGGAGTCCGGACGAAGGAGTTATGGTCGAAAAAGTTAAGACTGCACCATATGCTTTTTGGTGCTGGCGCGTGCTGTACCGCGGGCCGCGGCACACTCGACCCGGGCCGCGGCACACGGGGTTTTTTTTGCACTCTTTCAATAGATTTTCGAGGAGAAAACTTCATTTTTCTCCTCTCTTCTTCCTCCTTCCATCTAGGGCGATTTGTGGGCGATTTTTGGGCGGTTTATCTCAGGGAATTCATCTTATTCAAGTTCTTGGTGTGGACTAACAACATCAAATCCGTGTTCTTCGTCCGAATCAAGGTATTTTGATTTGAACCCATGTTTTTGAAGATTTTGGGGATTTTTCTTTTGATTTTGATTCCAATCCATTTTTGATCAATTAATTATTGTATAAACGTTGTTTTGAACTCATTCTACGGAATGGATACTCGTACCTTTGGTTCGATCGACCCTAGGGGTGATTTCTTTGTTCTTGAAGGGTCTTGAACATTTAATGTCCGATTAAATGTCCGAATGAGTTCCCTTTGATAGTTTGTTGGGATTTCCGTTGTTTTTTGCCTTGATTCTCGTCGTAATCATGTTTTATTGTTCCTTACGGAGGATTATAGGTGCTCGATGATTCCGATGTTGAATTCCGTTGGTGATTGATGATTCGTGTGGTGTTTTCCCGTAGTAATTTCGGTGCTATCGCGTTCTTGATAGTGTTCGGGCGTTCGGGGTTGTTCGACCGCATTCCATCCGTCGTCTTGTTACGAACGTAGTTCCTAGGCAAGTACCTTGTCCATACAATTCTTGTTTTGTGAATATGATAATTAGTGATCGTCTCTATGTGTTTGTTTGATCGTTTGATTTGAACTTTCAAAAGATTCGGTTTAGCCTCGTTAAGGGCTCACTTTCAAAACGCGTATGTTTTGTGAATATTTGCCCCGTGAATGATTAAGTGAACCCTATGAATTCGCTTGTTGTTGTTGTTGTTGTTGTTATGCTTTGATAATATATACACACATATTATCTCTTTTCGGTGCGTTATGGTTTGACGTGGTGTTTTGCTAAGTGTTGGTTGCATTAACTCATGATTTGATGTGTTTGTGATTGTGGCAAATGTGAAACCCTTGTTGTTGTGAACTCGATGCATTGATGATTTGACCACAAGGTTATCAATTCGGGTAGGTCTGGAGAGGGCTCCGAGAATCGTCACTTGCGAGTGCGATGTCACGATAACTTGTGGGTATGTTCGATTGATGTTTGACCGGGTAGGGACCTGTGAGGCCTCCGGCGGCGTGTACTTGCGAGTACTCCAGTGTGTATGATTTAACCATAAGGTTATCTAATCGGGTAGGTCTGGAGAGGGCTCCGAGAATCGGTACTTGCGAGTACGATGTCAAGATAACTTATGGGTGGTTTGAGTTTGTTTCGCTAGCCAGCTCGGGAGGGTCCTTAGAGGCCTCGGGTGGGATTTGTGGCTTCGTCCCGGTCCTAGGCGATGCCGGTGCGTGTATGTTTTGTGAATGTGTTTGCTCACCTCGGGAGGGTTCGACGGGGCCATGGAGGGAGTCCAATGGTATAGCCTTGGATTCACGAGTGCGTGTGTATTTTATGTCCGTCGAGGATGCGTGACGTGGGTTTTAACCTTGTGTATTGTTGTTGGTTTCATTTGTGAAAACAAAACCTTTGGGCTGTGACCCCTGTTGATTTTGGAAAGAGAAGGATTCGGTAATCCTAAATTGTTTTCTATTAAAACTCTCGATGGCATTTTAAACTGTTTTATAAATTGTTTCCCCTGATTGGTGATGTTTCGGTTTTGGAATATTTTTCCCAAACTCTTGCCTCGGGAAGTACTTTTCGTTACGTTTGGCTTTTTGACGATTCCTGATTATTATTATTCGTGGAATGTGAATTGTATGACTCGTATTTGCACTTTGTACTTGCACTAGCAAAATAGTGGAATTTTGCTAACCCCCGAGTAATCGGGGGGTGGATGTCTGTATTGCATTCAGGTTTTGGGGAGCATAGCACAGGCTCGGCATGAAGGATGATGAAAGATGAACGATACTAATCACACGAGGACCCGTACGATGTCATATTGGCTTAGATGTATTTTATTTCCGCTGCAGTATTCTTTCCCCGTTGTACGGGAGTGTGTTGTATTCGACCCCTGTGTGGGCATGTATTGTGATTGAGTTGTATGTATTTATTGAAAGACCAAATCGGTCTACTGAGTCATTTTAGCCTTAAAGGCATTATTGAGATGTTTGATGTTGTTTACCAGCCTGGTAGATCCTTGAGGAAAGGGTCTACGGCGTGTAATATCCCTGAGCGGATTGAAGGTGTTACATAAATGGTATCAGAGCTTAGGTTGTGGAAACCTAGGCTGTCGGGTTTAGTGGTGTCTGTTGAGTTTTGTATCGTCGGATTGGGTCTGACTGAGTCGTGTCACGACGCGTTGTCTGAGTTGGTTGGTCGTGATTAGTATCGTGGGGCGATCATCATCTTCATGCGACCTGTGGATGTAAGTCTCCCTTCTTTGTGTTGTGCCTCGTGTGACATGAGCTACTTGTATGATTAGTTGTTGAGTGATGGAATCTTTTTGTGGATTTTGATTTCGTGATATGTGGGTATTCGACTCTCATATTTTATTTATATGAGAAGCGGTGTCGCTGCTAATGTATTTTCGAACTGTATTTTATCCGCTGCGTGAGTTCTTTCAAAATGACTTTCAGTATTTTGCAAACTGAGTTTTATTTCGTAAAACTGATTCTCTAAATCGAGTTTTGGCATTTTGGCCTTGAATATTTTATGACGGTTTGATAAATTATTTTGTGAGTTTTGGGAAATACTACCGTCATCGGCCTTTTGGTGTATTTTGAAATGGTTTTGTAAACGGTTTTTAGCCTGGTAGGTTCTGCCGCGGAATCCACGGCATGTAATATTATCGACTGTTTGTTTTCCAGTAAAAGACATGTAATATCTTGATTTTGAACGATTTGATGCGTGTACTATGAGGTGGTTAAGAAAATGTTGATACGTGTGAGTTTTGGGCATTCTGGCCTATTAAATTTCTGAAAACCTTGAGTATCTTAGAAAATAAATTTTGAGACGTACTTTTCAAATGGATTATTTTCTCGCGGTATTTTCAAGATGCCTACTAGTGCCATTGTAGGTTTCAAATTTATTTCACTTGGAGGACCAAAATATTTTGAGATATTTTCAATGATTTAAAAATGCATTTGCTTAGACCCGAGGGTCAAATATTTCTGAAAGTTTTTCACTAAAAGAAAAGTGTCCTCATTCTTATCAAACGCAAGATGTTTTTTTTCAAGGTCTCGATAACGATGTTTGTACTACTTTTTGAAAGGTGATACTCAAGATTAACTGGTATTTCCAAAATTATTCTCAAAAATGTGGTTTTCGTTTTTAAAACCTATCATTCCTGTTTGCGGTCCGGGAATGTATGTATGATGTTCGCATTATTGTTAGAATGTTAGCTCCCGAGTAGGATCGAATTGGTGGCGTGAACGTTGAATCGTTTGCCACGCATTTGTTGTGTTAGCCCTTTGTGAGAGGTAAGATGTTGGTATCGAATGTTGTCACTTTGTGGTGATTTGCGTGTTATCGCACCTGTGTGAGCTGTTAGAACTTGAGTTTGTATGATTGTGTACATACATGGTTGTTTCGTGATGTTTAGTAATTGTATGGTGGTTATCGTTCGGGCCGTTGTAATCATCGAACGATGCCGTTGTTGTTGTGATTTTTGTATGTGTTGATATGTTATGCTGAGTTGGCATCTCCAGTATGTTGTTTGCAATGTTATGTTCCATTGTATCTAGCATTTGTATATTCGGTATGCCGAGCCGAGGTGTTTCAACCGTGATGTGCCGGGGCATGCACGTACAAATTGTCCTTCCCCGCTAGTAGCAGATTACAAGTGTGGAATCGAAGGACACAGAATCCATTTTGCGAATTAGTTACCAAGTCTGCCGGGGTACGAGCTTCGGCAGAGATATCAAGATCGGCACTGAGAGGCCCATGAAAGATGTTTCTGTCGGTTTCTTTTTATGTTGTTACCTTGCTTCCGTTGTTGTGAGTCGCGGGGATGACATTTCTTTTATGAGAGGTCGAATGTAATACTCGTATTATTTTTGACTTCTGCATTTTCTCTTTCCCAATTCTATCGACTCGCTCGTGTTCGTTGATACTTTTTGAACTTGTTTGGTATCTCGGTTGCCATCGTTCGAACGGGTTGCGACCTTATTTCGGATCAATCTTTTTATCGTTGTGACTTTTCCGATTCGGTTCGATTCTTGTGAACCTTGTCCGAAATTAACGTCTTTCAGATCTACAAGTTCTTTTAATGTCTTGAGTTGAAGTATGAACTTTAGAGTCGTTGTTTGACCGTTGTTGTTCGATCGTTATTGTTCGATCATTGTTGTTCGGTCGTTGGTGTCCGATCGTTGTTGTCCGATCGTTGTTGTTGATCATTGTTGTTCGGTAGTTGTTGTTCGATTATTATTGTTCAATCGTGGTTGTCCGATTGTTGTTGTCTGGTCTCGTACTGTGAAGAATTGTCGTTCACCGTTAGTCAGCTGCTTCGAGTGTGGCCAGGTGGATCACCGAGCTATGCATTGCAAGACGGTAGCTGATAGGTTTGGAGATCAAGTTTGCGTCTCTGCTTCGAAAGGACACGGAGATGCCTAGTGTGGCTGTGAAGATTTCGGCGTAGTCCGAATTTTTTTTTTTTTTTTTTGTGATTGTCCTTATGGATCGTTTTGTGTATATTTTCTGTTTTCTTGACTGTGCGTGTTTCCTTGTAACAAGTGCTTTGTGTTTTGTGATTGTTCGGATAATTGACTTGATTGTATTATATGTTTGTTGACGCTTGTCACTCGTTGGTTTTACTATATCTCTACTTGTGGCGTTGAGTTGGTCGTTGTGGAGCGTGTTTCACACCGTATGTTTCTCTGCGTTGCTTGTAACGTTTCGCCGTTGGGCGTGAGTTTTCGGTTCTTGTGTATCTCGTTGAGTTTTCCTGGCGGGATATTGCTTCTCCCTACTTGTTTTAAGTTTCGGGACGAAACTTCTTTTAAGGAGGGTAGTATGTAATATCCGCAATTTCGATTTCCGGTAATTTTCTTTTTTTGGCGGAAGTCCATCTTAGCGATTCTATTGTGACCATTTCGTCATTCCAAGAATGATTAATTCTACACTTTTTGTCATCCGTGTTCGTTTCGGTGTCGTTTTATTGAGTTCCGTGTTCTTAAGCGACTTTTTCAAGTATGAGTCCGACTTTGTAAAATCATCATAAATTCTTGGAAACTCCAAAAATTCTTAATATTTGCAATATTATAGAGAATAAAGTTATCTTTCCAATGGTTCAAACGGTGAGTCAATCGGAGTCCGGACGAAGGAGTTATGGTCGAAATAGCTAAGACTGCACCATGTGCCTTGTTGGTGCTGGAGCGGGCTGTACCGCGGGCCGCGGCACACTCGACCCGGGCCGCGGCACACGAGCTTTTTCTGCACTTTTTCAACAGAATTTCGAGGAGAAAACTTCATTTTTCTCCTCTCTTCTTCCTCCTTCCATCTAGGGCGATTTGTGGGCGATTTTTGGGCGGTTTAACTCAGGGAATTCACCTTATTCAAGTTCTTGGTGTGGACTAACAACATCAAATCCGTGTTCTTCGTCCGAATCAAGGTATTTTGGCTTGAACCCATGTTTTTGAAGATTTTGGGGATTTTTCTTTTGATTTCGATTCCAATCCATTTTTGATCAATTAATTATTGTATAAACGTTGTTTTGAACTCGTTCTACGGATTGGATACTCGTACCTTTGGTTCGTTCGACCCTAGGGGTGATTTCTTTGTTCTTGAAGGGTCTTGAACATTTAATATCCGATTAAATGTCCGAATGAGTTCCCTTTGATGGTTTGTTGGGATTTCCGTTGTTTTTTGCCTTGATTCTCGTCGTAATCATGTTTTATTGTTCCTTACGGAGGATTATAGGTGCTCGATGATTCCGATGTTGAATTCTGTTGGTGATTGATGATTCGTGTGGTGCTTTCCCGTAGTAATTTCGGTGCTATCGTGTTCTTGATAGTGTTCGGGCGTTCGGGGCTGTTCGACCGCATTCTATCCGTCGTCTTGTTACGAACGTGGTTCCTAGGCAAGTACCTTGTCCATACAATTCTTGTTTTGTGAATATGATAATTAGTGATCGTCTCTATGTGTTTGTTTGATCGTTTGATTTGAACTTTCAAAAGATTCGGTTTAGCCTCGTTAAGGGATCACTTTCAAAATGCGTGTGTTTTGTGAATATTGTGCCCCGTGAATGATTAAGTGAACCCTATGAATTCGCTTGTTGTTGTTGTTGTTGTTATGCTTTGATAATATATACACACATATTATCTCTTTTCGGTGCGTTATGGTTTGACTTGGTGTTTTGCTAAGTGTTGGTTGCATTAACTCATGATTTGATGTGTTTGTGATTGTGGCAAATGTGAAACCCTTGTTGTTGTGAACTCGATGCATTGATGATTTGACCACAAGGTTATCAATTCGGGTAGGTCTGGAGAGGGCTCCGAGAATCGTCACTTGCGAGTGCGATGTCACGATAACTTGTGGGTATGTTCGATTGATGTTTGACTGGGTAGGGACCTGTGAGGCCTCCGGCGGCGTGTACTTGCGAGTACAGCCAGTGTGTATGATTTGACCATAAGGTTATCTAATCGGGTAGGTCTGGAGAGGGCTCCGAGAATCGGTACTTGCGAGTACGATGTCAAGATAACTTATGGGTGGTTTGAGTTTGTTTCGCTAGCCAGCTCGGGAGGGTCCTTAGAGGCCTCGGGTGGGATTTGTGGCTTCGTCCCGGTCCTAGGCGATGCCTGTGCGTGTATGTTTTGTGAATGTGTTTGCTCACCTCGGGAGGGTTCGACGGGGCCACGGAGGGAGTCCAATGGTATAGCCCTGGATTCACGAGTAAAACTTCACGAGTGCGTGTGTATTTTATGTCCGTCGAGGACGCGTGACGTGGGTTTTAACCTTGTGTATTGTTGTTGGTTTCATTTGTGAAAACAAAACCTTTGGGCTGTGACCCCTGTTGATTTTGGAAAGAGAAGGATTCGGTAATCCTAAATTGTTTTCTATTAAAACTCTCGATGGCATTTTAAACTGTTTTATAAATTGTTTCTCCTGATTGGTGATCTTTCGGTTTTGGAATGTTTTTCCCAAACTCTTGCATCGGGAAGTACTTTTCATTACGTTTGGATTTTTGAGGATTCCTGATTATTATTATTCGTGAAATGTGAATTGTATGACTCGTGTTTGCACTTTGTACTTGCACTAGCAAAATAGTGGAATTTTGCTAACCCCCGAGTAATCGGGGGGTGGATGTCTGTATTGCATTCAGGTTTTGGGGAGCATAGCACAGGGTCAGCATGAAGGATGATGAAAGATGAACGATACTAATCACACGAGGACACGTACGATGTCATATTGGCTTAGTTGTATTTTATTTTCGCTGCAGTATTCTTTCCCCGTTGTACGGGAGTGTGTTGTATTCGACCCCTGTGTGGGAATGTATTGTGATTGAGTTGTATGTATTTATTGAAAGACCAGATCGGTCTACTGAGTCATTTTAGCCTTAAAGGCATTGTTGAGATGTTTGATGTTGTTTACCAGCCTGGTAGATCCTTAAGGGAAGGGTCTACGATGTGTAATATCCCTGAGCGGATTGGGGGTGTTACAATAGTATCTCGAATAGATCTTCACAAATCGTCCAAAATCGCCCGGTATCGCCCAATGAAGGAGGAGAAATGGAAAAATGACGAAATGGGGGTGAAGTGTCCTATCTATACTATACCCAGCTTAGCGCGCGCTAAAAACTGAGATTAGTGTGCGCTGGCGGGTTCACTGGGTAGTCCAGTGAACTCTGCCTGCCTCGTTAGCGTGTGCTACGTACTTGGTAGCGTGCGCTAATGCCTTCCTCTTAGCGTGCGCTAACCGAGCCTAGAGTGCGCTACCTGATAGTTGGCATCCAGAAAATGGGAGTCCAGAACCTACTGTCCACTGCCTGCTCGAGCCTTAGCGTGTGCTACTACGATTGATTAGCGTGCACTACTAACAAAGCTAGCGTACGCTATTTTCCACTCATAGCGTGCGCTACGAATTCTCCGATTCAGTTCAATACCTGCTAGACTATCTGCCTCAATTGCACTAGCGTGCGCTAAAATTGACACATACGTGTGCTAACAGTACACAATTAACACGCGCTAAAAAGAGTATGTAGCGTGCGCTACTCCTCACACAGACTACCAAAATGATGATAATGATAATATTCTCGTCTCGATCCTCAAACAGGGTTGAATGACGAATAATAACTGATATACGATCCAAAATACACCGAACGGTGAACACAAATGAATGAATACGAATGATGAATGATTATTAATGAGTGAAAAATTACTGAGTGATAAATATTGAATGATAATAAATGAATTCGCAACCGGGTATTACAGGAAGAAAAGGATGTTGTGCTTATCTCAGGCATCCTATATCGAGACGGTGCTAAAGCGGTTTACCATGGAGAATTCCAAGAAAGGTTTTCTAAGGAAATGTGTCCTAAGACACAAAATGAGATAGATGACATGAAACTGGTCCCTTATGCATCAGCAGTGGGAAGCCTCATGTATGATATGCTTTGCACTAGACCAGATAACTGTCATGCCATAGGCATGGCTGCTAGATATCAGTCGAACCCTGGACCAGGACACTGGATTGTTATCAACCACATACTCAAGTACCTGAGAAGGACTAGGGAGTACATGTTAGTATATCAATCAGATGACCTATGTCTAGTAGGTTATACTGACTCAAATTTTTCATCAAACAAAGAAAAGTCCAAGTCTACTTCAGGTGATGTGTTTACTCTGGGAGGTGGAACCATTAGTTGGAGGAGTGTGAAGCAGAAATGCATCTCGGACTCCACTATGGAATCCAAGTGCGTGGCAGCCTCTGAGGCAGCCAAAGTGGCGGTATAGCTCAAGTACTTCCTATAGGATAGATGTGATTCCCGATTTACCAAAGGGTATTACACTTTACTGTGATAACACCAATGCAGTCGCAAATTTGAGGGAACCACGAGCCCATAAGACAAGTAAACATATCAACCGCAAGTACCATATCACATGACACTTCGTAAAGGAAGGAGACGTAGTTGTAGCAAGGGTTGCATCGGAAGATAATCTTGTTCATCCTTTCATGAAAGGCTTACCCTCAAATTTTTTTGAAAGGCATGTGGAAGAAATGTGATTACGGTGTATGACAGCATTGCTTTGAGTATAAGTGGGAGATATGATAGACCATGTAATATAGTATTATACTTAAAAACATGAGCATAGGTAGGATATTGCTAGGATTGTATACTGCAAAGCATACTTTATGCTTGTATTACTTATCTCGGATAATTATTATTTCTTAATTCTAAGTATATAATATTTAATTATGTATTTATAATATTTATTGCTTTGATTTACCATGGTGAGAGTCACACTGATTGACTCAATATGCTTCGTATCTTGGGCAATAATATTATTTATATGACAATTACTATTATAACTATAAATTGTGTCCCAATTCGTGCGGGTTGATGATGTCCTCTTGAGGAGCTCGATAATAATTATTATATTAAACTTTGCAGCTGGATTTAATTCTGATATAATAATAAGGTTCGAGTGGTACTACTCTTGGACAAGAAGTTAATTAATTAAAGCTGTCAGTAGCTTAAATTAATCAATGGACATTCGATATCTTAAACACGGGAAATAATATATTTCAATAAGGATCCCAATTTTGTAAATCGGAATTTGAGTTCAAATTGCAATATTAATTCTTTAGTGGATTGAGTTGATATTAGTGAACTCAACCATATTAGGAAGGGTTTAATATGGAAGGTTGGGTTACGCTAGGAGTCCTACTCCTAATCCCCCTTAAGAGCTCTAGAGTAGTCTAAAGACTATAAATAGGAGATAATGGGAGGGGTTAGGCCGTGACATATACTCTTACACAAGGGATTTCAATTTTTTCTTCCAAGTGTTTTATTGTGGATCTTAACTTGTGTCTTTGATTTCACAATTGAGATAACACTTTAATTATTGGTATCAATCGGAATTACTTGAAGAAGAAGAAAAATCGAGAGTTGTGAGGAACAAGAATTTCGGGTGATCCATCTCCATTGTCAAGCAAGATTTGGTAGTTTTTGCCACACAACGTCTGGAATAAGATGGGATCATACTCTAGAAGGTTTTGAGGAAGAGATCAAAAGTAGCAACCACTTAGCTTCAAAAGGTAATATCCTATGATCTCTTGATCTAGATTAGGATATTGAATTCACCAATAATTTTATTTAATAACTAATAAATAATATTTAAATTACTTATTAATCTTTGTTGTTAATTAATTAGCATGCCTAAATAGATTTTCTGCTTATGGATGCGTAAAACGTTTTATTCAAAGTTTAACAATTTCGCTTCCACTGCATTTTAGTTCCAACATATTGGTGCTACGACATGAAGGCAGAGGATGGGGGAGTCGATATGTCGTCGATCTCAGACATTAGCGAATACCCCGGTGTATTTTCGAATGACTTACCAGGATTACCACCACAACGGGAGGTTGAGTTTCTTATTGATCTAGATCCGAATGCAGCTCCAATCTCGTGGGCATCGTATCGTGTGGGACAGTCCAGAATGTTGAAGTTGAAGAAACAGTTAGGAAAGTTGGTGAAGAAGGGGTATATTCGATCGAATGCATCATTTTGGGCGTCACTGGTCCTGTTTGTCAAGAAGAAAGACTGTTCACTTCGCTTATGTATCGTCCATAGAGAATTAAACAAGCTTACCATTAAAAATCAATACACTATTCCTCGAATTGACGACTTGTTTGACCAGCTTCAGGGAGATAGTTTTCTAGAAGATTGATCTACGGTCCGGCTATTATCAATTGAGGATTCAGGACACTAATATTCCTAAAGGTGCCTTTCGTACAAGATATGGCCATTATGAATTTGTGGATATGCCTTTCGGGCTAACTAACGCCCCAACTATGTTCATGCATTTGATGAACAAGGTGTTTATCGAGTATCTTGGTAAGTTTGTTATTGTCTTTATTGATAATATTTTTATCTATTCCTAAAATCAGGGGGAGAACGTCGAGCACCTTCGTATTGTATTAGACATTTTGTGAGCCGAGCAGTTATATGAAGTGTCCCAGTATGAGTTTTGGCTCAAGGAAATGACGTTTCTTAGGCATCTGATTTCGGTAGAGGGAGTTCGGGTCGATCCTAAGAAGATAGAGGCAGTATTGGAATTGGAACCACCTAAGAATGTGAAGGAAGTGAGGAGCTTTCTAGGACTTGCAGGGTATTATCGTAGGTTTGTCGAGGGGTTTTTCAAAATCTCTCGACTGCCTACACAATTGCTTCAGAAAAACCAGAAGTTTGAATGGAACGAGGATAAACAGAATAGCTTCGATGAGCTGAAGAGGCATTTGACTAGCGCACCATTTCTGGACTTGGCATAGGGGATCGATGATTTCATGGTATATAGTGAGCTTCAAGACTCGGTCTCGGTTGCATCAGATGCAGAGGGATAGGGTGATAGGGTATGCATCTCGATAGTTGGAACCTTATGAAATGAATCATTCTACTCATAATTTAGAGTTAGCTGCATTCGTTTCACTTTGAAAGTTTGGCAGCACTATCTTTATGGCTCGTCATGTAAGATTTATATGGACCATAAGAGTCTGACGTATTATTTCAGACAGAAAGAGCTTCATATGAGATAATATAGATGGTTAGAGTTAATCAAGGATTATGATCTTGAGATTTTTACCATTCGGGCAAGGCGAATGTCGTAGCGGATGCATTGATTCATAAGCCGATATTGCTTCATATGTTGGAGGTACTTACGCCTCAATAGAGGATCCGACAGGACTTGATTGGACATGGCATCGAGGTTTGGCTTTAGAGGATTCAGGGTCAGTTATGTTCGTTAGAGATCACTTCATCCTTGAGTGATGACACCAAGACGCAGTAGTTCGGGGACCCGTTTTTGGTTTAACTGAGAGAGGATATAGTAAGGGAAAAAGTCCCTAGATTTGTGGTTTAGGATGACGGAGTTTTGAGGTTCTGGGGTAGATTGTGTGTACCTTGTGATGTTGGATTGTGTAATATCTATTTTTTTACTGTAGCACTGTACATATTCATTTGAAATTGTACGAGTGTTGTTGTACTAGATGGATACAATGTAAATTATATTGAGATATTTCGGAATCGAAATATTTTTACTTGTCGTTGGTATTGTTTTTACCAATTGGATGTTGCTTTGTGAGTTTTGATTTTGGCTAAGTATACTAGCCATAGTGTATGTTATATGTATAGCTAACGTACGCTACAGGTGGAGGGTTACGTACATTAAACCATGCTGTTATGTACGTAACACAGGGAATCAAATCACATCTGACTTTCAGCGCGTGGGCCCGAGCATGGCTGAATCATTTTGGCTTGATCGAGACAGCTAGGTCAACGCCCATTACGTATGCTATGCATGCCATCTAACGCGCATAATGTTGAGGCTGTTACGTACGTCGGTTTAGACAGCGTACGTAAGGATGTCTCATTTTGAGGCAGTAGCCTCTGGGAGGACGTAGCGTACGCTACGTAGTGATGATAGCATACGTAAGATGTTCTAACATACGTTAATCTTAGATGATAGCGGCCGTTATGGGAAGTGCAAATTATAAAGACATGTCTTGTCTTTCATTTCAACACGATCCATTTCCGATTTTTCTCTCTTGAAAACATTCATCTGCACTCCTTATTGATTTCCAGCCCCTTCCAACTTGCTTTGGATCTTCCTAGCTTGGATTGGAGCTTGGGAGCATCTCTATCTTCGGTGGGCATCCATTATCATTGGTGTTATTGATTGACCATTTCTAATGCAATCGAAGTATTTAATTGGGATTTTCGAGGACATTTTCCATCTGTTGTATCGTTGTTATCGATTAGCCATTCTAAGGTAATCGAAGTATTGAATTGGGAATGTCGAGGATGGTTCCCATCCGTTGCACCGTTGTTATCGATTAGTCATTTTAAGGTAATCGAGGTATTGAATTTGGACCGTCGAGTACATTTCCCATCCGTGGTATTGTTGTTATCGATTTGGCCGATTAAAGGCAATCGAAGTACTTGAATTAGGACCGCCGAGAACGGTGCCCATCCGTGAGTTATTATTGTCGTGTTGGCCGACTCAAGGCAGCATACTATCATTCTGTGGATTCGGTAATTTTGTGATCGTTGCCATTTGTGATTAATTGTGCTTGGAGGCTAGGTTCGTCTAGTGCTCGATGGATAAGTTTGGGGCTTGAACCTTCGCTGTTGGTTTCCCAACACCTACAGTTCAGTAGGTCACGGTCACTGGGTAATCTCATTATGGATAAGTGTAGGGCTTGAACTTATCGCAGTTGGTTTCCCAGCACCTGCAATTTAGTAGGTCACGGTTATTGGATAACCTCATTGTGATACATCTTCGGCTGTGTGGCTTCGTCCACCTCATTGTGATACAGCTTTGGCTGTGCGGCTCGGCCACCTTATTGTGATACAGCTTCGGCTGTGTGGCTTAGTCCAACTCATTGTGATACAGCTTCGGGCTGTTTGGCTTCGGCCATCTCATTATTGATTTGCAGCTTCGGCTGAGGGGCTTTCAGGCCATTGTGATGATTTGCAGCTTCGGTTGAGGGGCTTTCTGGCCATTGTGATGATTTGCAGCTTCAGCTAAGGGCTTTCAGGTCATAGTGATATTTTGCTGCTTCGGTTTAGGGCTTTTAGTCCATGTGCGATGTATTGGTGTTTCCGTTGGAGCCTTCGGGCATTGTTATTTGTATCTATTTAAGCTTTGGATTGGTTTACCTTCGGGTAATTCGTTGTTCTGTTCTATATTAATTATTTGTCGTTGGGCACTTGTATTCTGACATGTTGAGCAGGTACTGGTTGTATGTCGTGGGCAATTGTTTCACGGATACTCGGTTTTACCATTGTTGTGACCATCCCGTAACATTGTTGTACCATTTGTTGTGCCTTTGGATGCATATCATGTATTGATATTCATATCTGGATGACTGACCCCGTGGGGACGGGACATATTTTCATGGTTTAGGTGTTTGCGAGGAGGGAGTTAAGACACAGGGGCATGACGATGGCGACGAGGCATTCAAGCGATACTAGTCCGAATTGTTCGGTGTGCATGCTGGTCAGTCAGTTTGGAGTATTTTCTCCAGTTTGACAGTTGTTGTTATTTTCTGTTATCCGAGCAAGGCTCGTGGATGTTGTTGTACTTTTATTTTGGCCATGTAGGCCCATCATTGTCATTAAAATTCCTTATCGGAACATTGTGTCGGATATCATAGTAGGGACTGTGATTTTCCTTGTTGGTTAGTTTGATGTAATTTAGTCGTGTTCGCCTGGTGGATTTCCTGGTGTGGGGTCCACGGCATTGTAATAACCCAATGGGATTTGGGGTTACGACATATTGAGGCAGAAAATTTAGAAAGAACCTCATACTGCACCTTATTCCATTCATCCTGGTACGAGTAAAATGTACGAGGATGTAAGGAGTAACTTTTGGTGGAGTAACTTGAAGAAGGATGTTAGAAAATTTGTGTTAAAGTGTTTGACCTGTCAACAGGTCAAAATCGAGCATTAGCAGCCCGTGGGGTTGTTGAAACCACTTCCTATTCTCGACCGGAAGTGGGAAAACATTTCTATGGAAAATTCAGAAGGAAGCTCATACTGCACCTTATTCCATTCATCCTGGTACGAGTAAAATGTACAAGGATGTAAGGAGTAACTTTTGGTGGAGTAACTTGAAGAAGGATGTTAGAAAATTTGTGTTAAAGTGATTGACCTGTCAATAGGGAGCATTAGCGGCCGGTGGGGTTGTTGAAACCACTTCCTATTCTCGACCGAAAGTGGGAAGACATTTCTATAGATTTCATTACTAGCATGCCGATGACCCGGACCGGAATGAACATGATATGGGTCATAATCGATTTGTTGACTAAATCAGCTCATTTTCTGGGTATTAAGGGTACTTGGGGGCATGCGAGACTAGCCCGCGTGTTTGTTGCAGAAATCGTGAGGATGGGACTCCAAATAGCATTATTCTTGCTCGAGATGGCCGACTCATATCACATTTCTGGCCAGACATTCATCGAGCCTTGGGGACTGAGTTGAGACTTAGTACATCATACCATCCCCAGACAGCCGGACAGTCGGAGCAGATGATTCATACACTTGAGGATATGTTGAGAGCCTATGCTCTGGATAGGAAGGATGATTGAGAGTCGCACCTACCGTTGATCGAATTTACGTACATCAATAGTTGGCACGCCTCGATTAAGATGGCACAATTTGAGGCTTTATACAGGAGGTGGTGTAGATTGCCACTATGTTGGGAGGATGCATCCGAACTGATTGGTATGGAACCAAATTTACTAGTATACAAGAGAGAAAAGATCATCTTGATTCATGATAGACTGTTGACTATTCAGAGTCTACAGAAGTCGTACGCTGATATACCTTGCCGCCCATTAGGGTTTAAGATCGGGGACCATGTGTTGCTGGAGGTGTCTCCGACTCGTGGAGTTTACCGCTTCAGTCCGAAGGGTAAACTTAGTCAGAGATATATATGATCGTTCTAGATTTTAGAGCGAGTGGGTGATCTTGCATATCGATTGGGTTTGCCACTGTTTTTTAGTCATGTGCATAACATATTTCATGTATCCCAGTTGAAAATATATGTACCGGATCCTAGTCACACTATCAATTTTGGAGAGATTGAGCTAGGCCCCGACATCATATTTGAGGAGAGACCGATTCAAATTTTGGAGCATCGGGTGAAACAACTTAGGCACAAAACCATTCCTTTAGTTAAGGTGCAATGGTCGAGCATGGATCAGAGGAGCCCATGTGGGAGACAGAAGAAAATATGAAGTCGAGATACCCCGAGTTGTTCATTTTGTGAGTTAAGGATGAAACCAATCCGCCCTTTCTATTTTTAGTAATTTCTGTTTTTGGTACTTTCAATTTTTGGCGACTCCCTTGTAATCTATTTGATATTTTGGAACTATTTTTCTGCACATTTGGCCATCCGTATGAGTATCGGGGATGTTTGATGGCAATCGTATATTGATGTAACTTTTCCGTGTTTAGGTTTGATTCTTGTAAATATTATTTGCAACTATCATCTCATTATTTCTACAAGTTCATTTAATATTTTTAGACGTATCATGATCTTTAGTGTTGTTCGATCTCGAATTGTGATTTCTTGGCATTCATGTCGTTTCGTAATTTTCCAAAGTATTGGGTATTTGGTTTTTTATTCATTTTTTTCGTACCGTCGGGCGGTCGGAATCACATGTTTATTCTAGGCTTGAGATTGTATGTTGGTATACTTTGCAAGCGCTTCATTTTTTAGTAATAACCTTCGATTTTTGTGTCATCCGGGATGTGTTCGAGCTGATCGGGCTTCACAGTTGTCCTACTGATCGGGCTTAGAGATTCACTAGCACATACTAGTTGTCCCATTAGCGCATGCTAACAGGTGCGAAGGAGAACCCTTAGATATTGCAGCCAGTCTATTTATATAGGCGGGCAGCAGTCAACCATCGTCATTCTCACTTTTTTTCCTTCCCCTCGGCTACCAGCAGCAATTTTGAGCGATAGAGTGTGTAATCCGACCATATATCATTATCTAACGTCTTCAAGTTCCTAGTACACATTTAACAACATCTGATTTTCTTTCATCATCCTAATCGAGTTAAATCGCTTAGAACCCTAATTTTATGGTATTTTGGGGTTTTCTTATAGTTTTGTTTTTTAATTCGATTTAATCTAGATTGATTTTATATTATTATTGTGTAATCATATTATGTTGTTTTTCTTGAGGTTTTGTGGATTACTTTCTATAATTTGTACCATTAATCGATTGTGGTCGATTGTGCCCTCGTAGCATTCATTTAAGGGTTATAATGGATAGACTTTAGTACAATCCCTTATTTTTAATAGTATTATGGTTGATTTAATATCGTTATGTGTTAGAATTGAATCATCGGGGAAAATTCGGACCAAAGTCCTTTCCGTTCACTGCTTCCTTGCGTAGTACTAATCAAGGTAAGTACATGTATTACAATATGTTATGTATGATGTTATTCCGATATGATTGATGATCTCTGAAAATGTTAAGTGTGTATGAGTGGTTCGTCCACCTTGGGATGGGTCCGACGGGGCTCTGGGGATCTATGCTAAGAGCGCTGGTTCGTCCACCGATATGATATGATTTTTACTCAAATATTTTGACTGAGGCTAAGGCCGGATTTACCTTATTAAGTGTTTTATGTTTAAGTGACATGTATGTACATGTTATTTGTTAGCCTCATAGACCTTGAGGAAGATTCTACAGCGTGTAACGACCCTTGAGTTATTTGTGGTGTTACATATATTCTACATATTTACCAAATCATGAATACATACAACAGATAAAAAAAATAACAAATGCCTTTTGTTAATCATAACAAAGTTTATAATTACAAATACAATGCTCTTGCTCTCTCATCCTCGTAGTGGCGTTTGAGGGCATGTGATTGCATATGTAAGGGATTTCCTGAAATGGGGTAGTAGGCTCTAGGTGACGTTAACGTACGTTATGGGGCTCGAAGAGCATAGGTAATGTGCTACGCACTCAAGAGATGGAGATTAGTGTGATAAGTTATACAGATTGTAAAGTACGGTCCAGTCTTTCATCTCCTCACGAATCATTTCTTTCCCAAAACGCACCCTTTTTTCTTATGTAAGTGTTTTCCAGCCTCTATGAACTTGGTTGGGATCACCATAGCTTGGATTGAAAGCTTCAGACTTCAAGTTATGGTTGATTGTTATGATGGTTGATTGGTGGTTCATATTCGAGATGTACGTTCACTAATCTTGTACTCCTTATCAAGTTGATGGTACTGTTGATGATGATTACTTCGTGAAGTATTGTCATGATTCTTGGTGTTTCATGAAGTATGTATCGAGATAACATGAACATGTGTTAAGGTGTTTATGTTCTTAGATGTGAACCTTGATTATTGATGTCTATAGTCAAGTTATGATGATTGATGATATGATTTTCTTATGGATCTGGTAAAATACGATTTGTGATTAAGATTTTGGTGAGATTATCAATCTTTGAGTATATATTCTTATATATGTCGAATTAATGATAAAACTGGATATTCGATTATCGGTATTGATAGTCTTGACGACATGTTATGAATTGATGAGTATGAACAAAGAGTTACTTTGTCATTTCGAATATGAGAGCTACTTTGTCATTTCGAATATGAGGTTGTAATCAAAATTGAAAATGTTATAAATTTTATTATCGTGTTTTTTTTTTTGAGCAAAAAATTTTATTATCGTGTTAGATTGGTTGACTAATAATCTATACCCAAGATTTAATTGAGAAATTAGTTGTCAAAAGGATTGCACATGTATTCACTCACAACTGAAATATATTTACTTAGTATTTCACCAGCCTCGAGTAACCTAGTATTTCACCAGCCTCGAGTAACCTAGTATTTCACCAGCCTCGAGTAACCTTGCTAGGCCCTGTTCTTTTAGACTTATTTTTAGTTGATTCGATTCGATTCGATTCGATTGATTCGATTCGATTCGATTCTTCTTCTTCTTATTATTATTATTAATCTTAATTATTATTATTGTTATTATTACTAATAATATTACCAGGGCCGGCCCTTGTGCTGGGCCAAATGGGCCTCCGCCCAGGGCAGCAACAGCCCAAGGGGCATCCAGGGCCAGCCCACCTAGCAGTACTTAGGTTTATTTTTTATTTTATTTTTCACTCGGTCGCTCCTCTCTCTCTGACTCTCTCTCACTCTCACACACCACACCAGTCCCCAAACCCCAATCTTTTTTTTTTCACTCGGTCGCTCCTCTCTCTCTCTGACTCTCTCTCACTCTCACACACCACACTAGTAAAAACCCTCCGCTCCTCTCCTGCTCTCTCTTTCGGTCGCTCCGTCCTCCACTGTCCCCAATCTTTTTTTTTTTTTAATTTTAGGGTTTGTGTTGTGTGTCTAAAGCCAGGTCGCTCGCCCCAGGTTTCTTCATCTTCACAGCCCGGTGGTTCGCTCTCGCCCGTTTCATATTCCCCAATCGGCCACTGCCAGGCCAATCCCCAGTATCCCAGGTGTTGTCTCTCCATTTTTTTCTTTTCAAGTAAATTTTTTATTTTACTTCTTGGTATTATTTGCTAATTTACTTGGCATTACTTGGTATTATTTTCTTATTTGCTTGGTATTACTTGGTATTTTTGCTTAGTTGTTTGATTACTTGTTGAAAAATGTTTCCTAGATCACAACCATCCGGAGCTCAAAATCGAAAAAGAAAGAAAAAAGCAACAAGAAATTGCTCAATCTTTACATGGATCATTAATTAGATTTTTTGTTAGACAAGAAAAACCCATTGAAAATCCTAATGACAAGATGGAAAATCGTGTTGACGAAGAACTTATTGGTGATCCTAATGACAATGTGGAAAATCTTGTTGATGAAGAACTTGTTGGTGATCCCAATTCTAATGATTTTGTGGAAAATCTTGTTGATGAAGAAGTTGTTCGTATTCCTAACTCTAATGACTTTAATGAGCCTCATGTTGATAAAATAGATTTGAAATATTTGAGTCGAGTGTTTAGGATGGTATGAGTTCAAACATGAAAGATTTGCTTAAAGAAAAGGGGCCTATTAGAGATCCAAATGTTGTTTTTCCAAAAGATGAGGCTTAACGGGTTAGGAATTTTGAGCATTGAAAGTAAGTTTTTAGCGAATGTTGACTATGAGAGATTAATTGAAGATGTTGCTTCACGGAATTCAAAAAGACATCGTTTTAGGTGATATTATGTTTGTTTTGTTTTTCGGGATTTTGGTTTATGACATTGTAACTTTTCTTTTTAATAATAATCGGCGTGGGGATGAGCCGCCTAGCTTGACTAGGTTCCAAACTCCTTCAAAAAATTGTGTTATTAGTTTCTTAAATTAAGGGGCATATTT
Organism: Orobanche coerulescens; assembly: GCA_033398695.1. Lineage (NCBI taxonomy): Eukaryota > Viridiplantae > Streptophyta > Magnoliopsida > Lamiales > Orobanchaceae > Orobanche > Orobanche coerulescens. The sequence goes on along the minus strand of CM065814.1, from coordinate 17,759,711 downwards.
TTCGCCCTTCGCCCAGGGCATCCGAAACTATTGGACCGGCCCTAAATATTACTATTATCGTTGTTGTTGTTAATTACTATTATTATTATTATTTACCATTATTCTTATTATTATTTACCCTTAATATATATTTGATTCGATTCGATTTAGTTCGATTCGATTCATTGATTCGATTCGATTCGATTCGTTTAATTCATTCCAAAAAACAGGCCTCTTACTAGGTTTTACCATAGTCTATAGGTTCTTGAAAGTGTTTATTTGAGCAGAAAATGTATTTTGATAAATCCAAGAGTTACACGCCTATAACCGAAAATAGTTGTAAATCTAAGATGATCATGCACTTAAGTCGGATCGACAAATTCCAAATTTATTTAAAGTGTTTGATCCAAGTAATTAATTTGAATTAAGAAACGGGTAATTTAGACCATATCAAACATTCGCAAAAATATTACCATACTGGAATAATTACAATATTGACGGTTCGTGCTAGTGTTCAAATACAACATTCAGTTAATTAAAATATTATTTGCAAGCATCCAAATGCAATGTCAGTTTTTGTGGACCGCTGGAGCGCAACAGTGAAGGCGTGCACTGGGGCAACATTTTGAATAATCAAACTATCCAATACATCGGTTCTATAATCATTTTTTTATACTCCCTCCTTGTCAAAAAATTGCCACAATTTTCTTATTGGGGTGTCCACCAAAAACTTGCCCCAGTTATAAAAGGAAATTTTTCTCTTTTTTTCTTCTCAAAAGTGAGACTCTTTCTCCACTAAAATTACTTTATACAAGCATTTCTTAAAACTCGTATCATCCCAACCGGGACAAGTTTTTTATGGACGGAGGGAGTATTAGATTTGTTTAATTAAATATATCTATATAGGGGAGCTTTATTTTCAGAACTCTCTTAAGTGCGAGAACTGCGAGAACTCCTCTAAACCAATGAGATTTTTTTAAATATTAAAAAAATATTATTAATTCAAAAGAGTATTATAGTAAAATACAATTTTTATTACGAGAGATAGCACTCTTGATGATAACCCTCTTATAATAGCCCTACGGATGATAACCCTACTATATATATAGCCCTCTTATATAGTAGGGGTTATGATCGATAGGGGTTGTATGCGATGGCGTGATGTACATTATGTATTCTTAGGAGTCTGAGGTGGTTACCATGATTCCATGGCTTACGAGGTTACGAAAATAAATTCTTATATATATATATATATATTTAAATTCTTATGTAATTGAGTCTTTATTTAATTTAGTTAAAAAAAGTTAAATTAATCAGTCAAATCGTTTAAATGATTGAGCTATATTAAAAGAAAAGTCTGAATTTTTCAACTCTCACCACCGAAGCCTCTAAATATGTCCATGTCACTATTTATTTTTATGTTCAACTTCTTAATTCTTATTTCAATATGTATGACAATTATCGAATTCTAAAAAAAAAAAAAAAAATGTTCCAAAATTTTGGAGTCCACGTCAGTAAATATTTTTTATTTTAGTTGATTTCCTGTAAGGAATTCTATAAAGCGAGCAAGTATTTTCTTATTCTGTTTTTAGTTATGATCTCAATTTTATATCTAAATAAAATTTTTGAATTCCTAAAAAACTTGGCTTTGAGGATTCCAGCCAAAAACAAGGTTTGTCCTAATTAAATAATTTGTCATTGTAAAAGTCGTAAAAAGTCATAACTTGTGTACTAAATTATTATTATTAATAAAATATGATCAATTAAAGGCAAGGCAGGTAAGTAAGAGAATTACGTACGACTTTAATTACTCACGAGGATATGTATTCAATTTAATTTTAAATGAAAACTTAACATTAAATACAATCACATTTTTTTATTTCCTTTTGGTTCTTTTTTATGTATAAAATGATAATTAAATAAATCTAAAAACATATATACTTTTTTAAAAAAATTAAATAAAAATACATGGCTCGACCCGTGACGTGGCGGGTCCAACTCGGACCCGTAGACAACCCGAGTCTACCCAAGCTCGTACATATCATATGTCCCGGTCTAGGTGTGGCCGATATGCGACCCACCGGATCGTTCCTGTCCCGATCTTGGTGTGGCCGATATGTGTCCCGCCGGATTGTTCCCGGACCCTGATCCGAGCACGTCTACCTCTCACTACATAACTAGATTTTTTCTCTTTAATGTTTGCTTACCATCTCATCCATTTTTATTTGGCTATGCGATCATATGGATTGGGTAATTGTTAAATCTAGTATATTTACTTGTAAATTTAATTTTATGGCTTTTATTAGTATGATGCATGCCAAAGATTTAGGCTTAGTGGCTGTTTATCAAATTCTCCATTAAGTTCTATATGAATAAATTTATCTGTCTGGGTAAATATGTTTGTCTGAGTAAATTGATGTTGTTGTACTTTTTTATCTGAATAAACTATCTGAATAACAGAAATGACCGATTTACCCCTCAATATGAATTATAAGCTATTTTATAAATTGCTGTTTATTTTTTAAGCCATCTAAATGATATAATCCAAAAATGGCAAGAATAAATTTATTAATTTCCAAATTTTTTAAATAGTTCAAAATTTTTTAGATTTTCTAATTTCGGAATTTAAATTTTTTTATTTTTTAATATTAATATTCCAGAATTAAAACTAAAATTACCTAAATTTTAGATTTTTTTTAATTTATTTTTTTAAATAAAAATAAATAAGTTCCAATTTTTTTTAACTTTTTCAGATTTTCTAGATTTTTCATATTCTTTTAATATTTCTTATTATTTTTACGAAAATAAACAGTACTTTTTTATTATTATTATTATTTATATTATTATTTTAAGTTTGTATTATTTTCAGATTTCTTATGAACATAAAAAGAAAATAATAAAAAATCTGATTATTTTAAGTGTATTATTTTATGTTTGTATTATCTTTTTGTTACAAGAATAATACTCATTGTGTGCCTAAATCTGTTAGTTTATAGACTTTCCTAGTTAGGGTTTGGCTAAAGCCTGACTGTATGTATTTTCCTATTTAAAGAGACCTCATCAATAGAATAAAACAACTCTTTTGCCCTACTTTATTGTCTCAGCTATTTTCCCTTCAATACTTTTCAAATCTTTTGCTAATTAATAGGTCGTGAAAGGGGAGAGGGGTAGCGGTGTCATTTTTGTGTCTGTATGGGGACAAGAGGGGGGAGGTGACTTAGCGTTTCAGACTCCTCATTTTTCATTAAATCGTAAATAAACACTCACCCATGTCTGCACGAATAAGTCGTCCAGCCCATTAAGTCCCATTCGGTAGAAAGTAAACAAGGCTAGACATGTATCCTTGATTGTGCGGCTCATTTTTTCTGTATTGACTTTGCCGTATATGGGCATTCTGTTCAACTGTTCTACAATTCATGCCCAAATACCAATTTCCACAATGCTTTAGGAAAAAAAGAAAAAAATGCAGACAAGTAACACAGTGGTGAACTGAACAAAATGGACCACAGTTTGAGCCTTCATCAGAATGATGCAATGGATTTGAGATGGGCCGCAGATTCTTCAGCTTCTTTGAACTTAACTGGCACTGTCTCACTGATTGTCTTTCTGCAAAATGAAACATTTGAAAAAATAGAATTTGGCAGAAAAAAAAAAAAAAAAAAAGAATCCAACTTTATCACTTTTCATAACCAAATATTGAACTCTCTTATTAAGCACTTCTCTCGACATAACCAAAATGGGCCATATAGCTTCCTTTGTAAATTGACAAATCATATTACCCCATATGTTTTTAAGAAATAGCCGATTACCTAAATTAAATAGGCACATTATTCTCAAAAAAATATCCACAAACCCATCCACAAAATGAGGTGTCAAGGAGTAATTGGCAGTGTTCTAAAAAGCGGCCTAGGCGCTAGAAGGTGGCCCTCCGCCCCGACTACCCCCTAGGCGGTTCTGCTAGGCGGCTCGGCGGGTCCTAGGCGGGCTAGGTGGGTCCTAGGTGGGCTAGGCGGGTCCTAGGCGGGTCCTAGGCGGGCTAGGCGGGTCCTAGGTTTCCTTTTCTGTCCAGATTTTTTTTCCATCTGTCCAGATTTTTTTTCCTTTTCTATTTTATTTTTTAACGTTTTGTCCAAAAACGTGTTTTCTTCGCTGGACAATCATGGATTGTGGAATGTGATGATGATGAAGTTGAGCCTGGTTCGGATCTTACTTGGGAGATGGTTTGGGAAGCAACTGGAGCGGATGAAATGCTAGAGCCTAGAAAAAGTGCTAGAAACATCGTAACAAGAGAGCTCCATGAAGAAGACTTTGTGTCGGATGATGACTCGGAAGAGGAGGAAAATGATGAAGAGTATGACTATGAGTCCGATGGAGAACATATATTGGAGGAAGGATATGGAGATGAGGAAGACATGGAAATTTGACTTTAATTTGTGACTTTGCTTTTTGAATGTTTTTTCTTCAACACTATTGGAATGTTGTTTTTTTCCAAGACTATTTTTGAAAAGAATATTATTATGCATTTTGTATGCATATATAAAACTAAATAAAATATAAAATATATAAAAAAACCGCCTAGCGCCTAGCCGCCTAGGCGCCGCCTCCAAGGCCTAGGCGCTAGAAGGTCCTCGTCCGCCCGCCTACCGCCTAGCGCCTTTTAGAACATTGGTAATTGGTGTATTTTTTTATAGTTTCTCTCTCTTCTCTTTGATTAAGCCAATCACTCATTGACACCTCATTTTGTGGATGGTTTTGTGGATGTTTTTTTTGTGAACATAGCATTTCCCTTTTCAAAAAGGAAAATGCTACAACCACAAAAAAACATCCACAAACCCATCCACAATGAGGTGTCAAGGAGTAATTGGTGTATTTTTTTATAGTTTCTCTCTCTTCTCTTTGATTAAGCCAATACTCACACCTCATTTTGTGGATGGTTTTGTGGATTTTTTTTATGAATGTAGCATTTCCCAATAAAAAAAGGCATCCTGCTCCCTCTGTCGCTTTGTGGACAAGGGGGTAATTTGCACAAATATGAATAGAGCACATACATGGGGTTAATCTGCACCTTTGTAAAAATACAGGGGCTAATGTACCTATTTAATATATACAAGGGGGTAATCGACTATTTTTTTTAAACATAGAGGGCAATATGACTAATTTATGAAGAGGTAAACGAACCATTTTGTAAAACACGGGTAAATCCGCCATTCACCCCGATATTACATCAATCTACTACTGTTGTGTAAACGGCAAGAACATAAACGACAATCCACACATTAGTTAGACCAAAATGCTCTACATACAAAAGGCACTCCTGCATCAAACTTGAAAGCGACAACTTCAACTAACAAAGTAACCGAACGTACCTCTGGGATACAAAGGTTCCATCAGATAATACCTTTTCCAGTCTCTCCTCGAATGGCGTTGCATGCCAACTGACTTTCTGATCCTGAACAAGCAACATTAACAAGTTCTTTGGGTGCTTGAACAAAGACAACAAAAGAAAACTGAAAAATGAGAAAAAGAAGAAACAAAGGCAAAGACTGAAGACATGCCTCCTTGTACTTGTTAGTTGAATTTGGAATTCCATTCCCATCCCACCATTTAGGAGTATTATGAGAGGAGTCCTCGTCATTCCAGTGGGCAGCCACGGTTCCCAGAATAGGCCTATCTCCTGGAGTTCTCCCAAAATGAACATTTTCACCATTTTGATTGTCTGACTGTGGTTTAAACCAAGAAAATACCTCTTCATCATTCCCGTATTCTCCAACCGAAAGATCGTTTATCAATGTGCCTGATGATGTTGGAACTGCTATCAAGGGTTCTTCCTCATTTGGTTCAAGAGATTCACTCGAGTGGTACGAATCAGGATTTTCATTCTTCAAGTCTTCCCATATGATGGGATTCTCAATTGGGTTTAAGACAGAGTACACATACTGAGATCGGATCCTATTGGCTTTTCCACCAGCCATATTGTTAGAGTACGCAGGGAATACAGTACCAGGGGTTTGCATCTCATCAGTTAATTTCAGTGGGGTCGGATATGGTGACGGTTTTGATTCACTAGAAGAATTACCAGACGATCCAGATTCTTTTGAGCATTGACTAGAAGTTTCGGAAGAAAAGGTAGAGTTATCCGACTGGCATTCAAAATGTACAGACTTGTTTTTGCCCAGTATGCTCGTAGAAAAGACTACAGGAGAAACAAGGAAAATTGCCGATGAATGAGATGCATTATCGGGAACGTCTATTGGAGTATTAGCATTCTGAATGTCACTGCTTTGGGTGGAGCTGACAGAGTTTCTTTTGGGATTATGTCCATCGGTCATGCAGCTAACAGGTGGAAAATTAAAAGGAGGGTGTAAGTCTTAGAGTTTCAAGCAGTGCTGATCTGACAAATTATGTACAAATACAAACATCTATGTAAAGCACTTCGACAAGAGAATAAAACTGGGAATTCCTATAAAAGTTCCAATATAAAAATATCAGAATCATGTTTAAAATTTAATGTTGATACCTAGTAAAACATTTGCGGGATTTACCTGCTTGGAGTGTTAACCGAGCAACCTGCTTCAGTTACACATTCTTCAGAATATTTGACAGGTGGTGGTGGAGATTGATCAGGTTGCTTCTGTAGTTTCAAGTTCTCAATGGATGCAATTGGAAGCCAGGAATTGAAATCCAGTGATTCCTCCGATTCAACTGATGTATCCACTCGATTTCCTGATGCTTTTCGAATTTCAAGCGGAGTCTCAGGTAAAGTTCCACATGCTTTGAGGAACTTCGCCTACAATACAAAAATTGTCACCTCCATTTACTAACATAAGTAAGGTACAGATAAGCCGGTTTAATATCCATTACACACATTTGAAATTTTATATTGAACTAAGTCACACCCTTTGAGAATATAAAGATCCATACGCAAATTTCATTAAGCCGACGTTTCTGATAGGGCGGACAACTAAACAAACGAAGTGCATACATATAAATGAATTATCAATAGGTTCTCAACTTGCTTCACAGAAAGGTAAGAATAAACAAAAAAGGACATTAGTTATCACTGAAAATGCAAATAATTGGAGATACTCCTTAATTCAAGATTAGTTAACTATACTCCTTAATTCAAGATTATTTAACTACCACTTGTCTGTGAGGTATCACGAACTGCCTCAAAAGGCCCTTCTTGTAGACTTGTAGTAGTAACACAAAATGTCGTAGATGACACAAAAGCATCGAACCCCAATAAAGTGAGTCATAGTTGAAAACGGCAAATGAAAACATTATACTTCTCAAGAATCAAACATAGATACAGACCTCATTCTTAAGCTCCCTGACATCAACTTCTTCGGGCAGTGGCTTTCGAGCTTTCCCTCTATTCCGAAGCGAATCGTCTTAATTCATAAATAGCACTTAATTAGTAAAAGGATTCCACAAAATCCAGCGTGAAAAATAACAGTAACAAAAAAATTCCTAAAAACCCAATTACCGTCAGAAAGAAATAGCGATGACAGTGCATGCTTATCGTTGGCCATCGGACGTTTCTGCTGAAATCAAGATTGCATTTCCTCGATCAGATCGAAAACATACATAAGAAAAGATAAAACAAAAACAAAAGCTGATAGTATAAAAGAAAACCTATAATTCATCGAAATATATCCCCAAAACAAAAGAAAACATTAAGAAACTCAAAATCGTACCCGAACAGACATGACGTGGGATCGAGGATCTTTAATACGAAAACAGCCGAAAAAACAGCCCATGACTGCAGCCGCCACTACCCTCACAAACCTTACCACTGCGGAGCCCTCGCCTTTTTCCTTCTCAGCGGAAAACCATGGCCGAACCATTTATATTTCTATATGTGTATATGAACTCAATATGAAATTGTGGAATTATTACCAATGATTCAACAGAATTAATGGAGGTTTAACGAAATTATTTTAGAGAGAGAAAGTGAAAGCTGGGGCGTGTGAAATTTATCCACTGCTGCGTTTTTGAAATTCGAATGGAGAGGGAAAGAAATTCAAAACGAATAAAATGATAAATCTTGTATTTACGATTTAGGTAGAGATGACAACGGCCCGGCCCAAACTCAAACTAATTTTCATGAAAATTACATATATCCTAGTACATTTAAATAAAATAATACAACTACATCAAAATATTTATAAAACTACCAATTTAGATGTGTTTATTTTTATTAATTAATTTATTAGACATATTTCTTTTTATTTTCACACGATTACTCCCCCATCCCCACTCTCTCTCTCTCTTCCTCTCCCCATGATTCTAGGTTTCTTTCCTTTCTCAAAAATAACACTTTATTTATATAAATGAAACTGAAAAAATATTCTAAATAATTGTGGATTTGAGAAGACATTTACGATGTTGTGATGGTCGGAGATTTGTTGTGAATCGAAGGCGACGAGCGACATAGATTAGAGGTCATGGTCGCAACCTGTGTGCTTGCTGGTGGTTGGCCGCTGTTGATCGGAAAACGGCAAATGAATCTGTTCCGGGCGATTTTGTTTGGAGGTAACATGCATCTTGTATGATGTATGTGTAACACCCCCAATCCACTCAGGGATATTACACGTCGTAAACCCTTTTCTCAAGGATCTACCAGGATGGTAAGAAAAATCAAACATTTCAACATCGCCTTTAAGGCTAAATGACCCAATAGACCGATTTGGTCTTTCAATTAATACATACAACTCAATCTCAATACATACCACGCAAGGGTCAAAATACAACACGCCATCGTACAACTGGGAAAATACTATAACGGAAATAACTACAACTAAACCAATACAACATCGTACGGGTCCTCATATGATTAGTATCGATCATCATTCATCATCCTTCGTGCCAACCCTGAGTTATGCTCCCCAAGACCCTGCACGTACCTGAATGCAATACAGACATCCACCCTCCGATTACTCGGCGGTTAGCAAAATTCCACTATTTTGCTAGTGCAAGTATAAAGTGCATAATACGAGTCATACAAGTCATATTCCAAGAATAATAATAATTAGAAATCCTCAAAGATTCAAACATAACCAAAAATATACTTCTCGAGGCAAAGAGTTTGAGTAAAACTTTCCAAATTCGAAAGATCACAAATCAAGAGATCAATTTATAAAATATTTTAAAATGCCCTCAGGAGTTTTAACAGAAGCCGTTTAGGATTATTGAATCCTGCTCTTTTCAAAAACCAAAAGGGGCCACAGCCCAAAGATTTGCTTTCTCAAGTAAAAGCCAACAATAATTCATGGGGTTCTCAACCCACACCACGTGCCCTCGACGAACATAAAATCAACAAAACTCAACCACTCAAGATACGAAATCTTGGTAACACATCCAAGGTACTCGATCCTAGCAAAGCACATCCACAATAATATCCATGACACCGTGATCACATGCCACGTGTCACCGTATGTCTTCTTAGGCTCTCATGGTTGGATCAATCACTCGTTGCATCCTGAACACCATGATCACAAGCCATGTGTCACCGTAGACCTCATCCGACATCACGGCTGGACTATGACAAGCATTACACATTCACAAACCAGTAGACTACAGTACACATCACAATATCAAGCAACAAAACACATCTGTAATCATATCCATGATACAGTGATCGCTTGCCACGTATCACCGTAAATCTTCTTAGGCTCTCACGGTTGGATCAATCACTTGTTGTATCCTGACCACCATGATCACAAGCCATGTGTCACCATAGACCTCATCCGAACATCACGGTTGGACTATGACCACATATTCACATCACACAACACAATACACTATGGATATCACATAAACCCAAGGCAACAAACACTTAGCACGACACAATTGACAAATCACAATGCACCGAAATGAGATAATATATGTATATATTATCAAATCACATCAACACCAAACATATCCATAGGATTCACTTAATCATTCACAAAACACACCATTCGCAAAACATACACGCGTTTTGAAAGAAAGCCTTTACCGAAGCTAAACCGAATCTTTTGAAAGTTCATTTCAAATAACCAACAAACACATCTAGACGATCGCCGATCATCATATCCACAAACAAGAAATATATGAACAATGTATTTGCCTCGAAACCACGATCGAAACGAGATGATGGATGGGATACGATCGAGCAGCCCCGAATTCCCGTACACAATCAAGAACACAATAGCACCGCGAACACTACTGTAATATCCGGAATTTCTACTACTATTGTTTAATGTTATTTTATCCAAGTTATGTTGTACAGCTTGGAATCTGTACAGTATGGGTAAAATAAATGAAGGAGTGAGACACCTGTATTGGTATAATTATCATACTTGGTCGACAATCGTATTTGAGGATATAGTGTGTTGTGTATATGTATTCGGTATGCCGCATGTTCATATCTAGTATGTTGAGACGTTGGACAAGAATAGCTGAAAATGGCTAAGTACAGCCACATTAGCGAATGCTACGATGTATACTTAGCGTACGCTAATGCGCAAGGATTACATATGTTAAGAAGGACAGTTAATGTACGTAAGGTGTACAACTATTATGTACGTTAAGCGGACACATTAACGTATGTAAAGTTCATATCGAACAGATCAGGCTATGGCCGACAGGTGGGTCCCGTGGTCGGCAGCTTTTGGCAAAGAACGTGCATGGGCGATTCAACTCCTAGATAACGTACGCTATGAGTAGTGCATTACGTACGTTAGGTGGAGATTTACTATAGCAAGTCAATGTACGTATTACGTATGCTATGAAGGAAGTATTACGTACGTAAGCGAGTGAACAAAACAAGTCAGTGAGTTCTGGAATGATGTTACGTACGCTATGTTGGAAGTGTAGCGTATGCTAGGGAGCACTACGTACGTTAATGTTGAGTGATAACGTACGTAATGAGCGATGCAGTTTATAAAATAAGGATCGGTTCCTCATTTCTTCAAGAGAGAGATCAATACCTTCCTCGAAACATCATCCCTCTGAGCATGTTAGTGAGATTTAACCTCTTCTTTCTTGATTATGATCTTGGAAACATGGATTTGAGGCTTGAATATGAAGATATTGATGATTCTTGAAGAGTTTGATTGTGTTATTCATGTTCTTGAGGTATGTTGATGAACTCTACACCTTAAATTCGGCTTTTGATGTTATTGTTGATGAATGATTCGTATGAAGATGATTATGGTGTTGTTGTTATGATTCTTGATATTATATGAATTATACGTTGAAGGATACGATGGTTTATGTCTTCAATTATGTTAATTGTTATAAACATGATTATGGAATCATGGTGTTCTTGTTGTTCTTTATGTTCTTGGTATATTTATCACATCAAAGAGGGAAATGTGATAATACATAATAGTTTTAAGTATAATCATGAATTTGAGGATTGAAACCAATGCTATGTTGATTGTAGTGCTATAATTCGTATGTTTTTGATGAAATACGAATCATGATAACAGTTTTGAATCCGGGAAGATTATAGTTAATCTTATAACAAGATTCTCAATGGTACTGAACTATTTGGGTAGTTTGGATTGCCGATTATGCCGATAGTATGGTCCTACTATGAAATTTATAATCATAAACAAGGAGAAATCGTGTTAATTCGTATGAATTCGGAATAGAGTATGTTATGCAATCCTTGTTATCGATATGAGTTGATCGTTGATATGATTAGCGGATTATGGAAACGTATCGTGGTTATGAGTTCATGATTGATTGTTTGGGTTGTTCGGATTTATGTTTAATCGGGATATTGTGGAACCGTTGGGTTTATTGATCGGTTGTATTGATTGTTAAGTATGATCATCGAGTTGCGGTTTGTATTGTAGATATGAGTTTGTATTTGTTGAGTTGGGTTATTTGGTTTTATATATGGTCGAGGAATTGTTGAGCAGTTGAGTTTGATTGATTAGTTATATCGGGAATTGATTCTTATCGAATATGTGTTAAGTGATTACTTCAATAGGTTGTGATCATTGATCGTTGGTTATAATCGTCGACTAGATGTTGCGGTTGTGTTCGAGAACGTTCGTGAATTGCTTTGGCCGGGAGCCGAGGAGCTTGTAGACAATGGCAAGGAATTGGTAACGGCTTCATCGGTATCGAGGCAAGTTATTACTTGCTCAGTTTATAATGTTTAATGAATGGTTTCAGTTTCATTTCGTTTATAATACATATAGCAATGATTATATGTTGTTTTCCGATTTTAGGAGTTAAATCATAATGTATATGATTTATTTCGGTTATTGACATATTTGGGTACTGAGGATACATTATGATAAAGATGAGGATATGAGTATCTATAGTCCGTGGTACGTTTGGTCGCCGAGAATTGAGGATAATCGTCGGTGATGATTTGACATCGAGATTGCTCCCGAAGGACTCGGGGCAAGTATTTTATATTGATTGTGGTTTAGTGTTAATGATTTTGGTCATGCATATTGTCTTTCATGTTGTTGAACATGAGGTCGTCCTAGTGATTTGTCATAGTGTCGTTCGTGTTATTGATTCATATGTTGTGCATGTTGCTGAACTTATTGATTTGCATATGTGTATGCATAATTGTATTATATATGTTGTGTTGATCTGATGGGATCGCGTGATATATGCTGAGGGCGATGGATCAGATGTCCACCTCGTGTTGGTCCGACGGGATCATCTTGAGATCTATGCTGAGGGCGCTGGATCATTGGACGGGTTTTCCACCATGCGTTGGTCCGACGGGATCATCATGGGGATCTATGATGAGGGCGCTGGATCATTGGATTACCCTGTGTTGTGTTGATGGAATCATGTGGATTTGCATCATTGGTTTTATCATGTGTTGTTTTGTGTATATGTATATTGTTGGTTATCCACCTCGTGTTGATCCAGTAGGATCATCTTGGGATATATGCTGATGGGCGCTGGATCATGGGATTTCCATTGAGTATACATTATTGTTCTTATTTTGAGCATATTGACGTTGTCATATGAGTATGCATTTGTAGGTCTTGTGTTAGGACCGTGTCCGTATGTTGCATTGATCTGATCTCGGATTAGACTGACATGATTGTCGTGGTATTGTGCATCTTGAGGTATGTTCCGTATTACCTTTGGTAATTGTCTTTTGATGGACAATCGATTATCATGTCGAGATGTGATGATGTTACCCGACGGATTTGGGTTGGACAAAGTTCGTAGATTTCGTAACAATGAGTTATGATGATGTTTTGAGAACCTTGGGTACTGTGCGAGATGTGAACTTGGTAAAGTTATGACGATAAGATTACATTGGTCTTATTCTTATTTTGTATTCTCATTGGTATGTAATTATTAATGTGATGTGACGGTTATCATTGTTGAGTATTATGGCTGACCCCGTCGTGGGATTTTTTTTTTTTATGTTCTTAGAATATCAAGCTTGTTGCGGTCGTGGAGAGATGAGCTTCCCGGAGGATACTGGCTAGGGCATGTAATTGCGTATTGAGTTTCCTGATCAGTTGTTGTATTCCGCTGCTAGAGTATTTTTAATTGTTTGTCTTTTCCGCTGCGTGAGTATTTTTAAATGGCCTTTTGGTATATGGTAACTTTGGTTACTTTGGCAACCGTTTTCTAAACTATTTTGTCGGTACGTGTAAGCGATAGCTTAACGTATGTTTTTAAACTGTTGAGTTTTGGCATTTCGGGCCTTGTGGTTTCAAATGAGATTTTACGACGGTTATGATAAACGGATTTTATAAGTCTTCGAAATGTTTTTAATAGATAGTACGTCGTTCGCCTCTTAGGCGTTTGTAAATGTTTGCCAAAATTTTCTTCAGCCTTATGGGTTCTGTTCCGGAGCCCACGACGCTGTAATATTCCCAGTCGGATCTGGGGGTATTACAGAATACGGTATCGTAGCTTAGGTTGAGAAAACCTAGGCAATCGGGTCGAGTTGGGTCGTGTTTTGTCGCATCATTCGAATTGTCGATTAACTAATACTAGAGCCCTAGATTTTTGTGTTCACTCGAGCTTGTGGGTTATGTGATTTACCAGTGTGGTACTGAGGTTGTTGTAAACTTTTCCAAATGGTATTAACGTGTTTCTTCGGATAGAGATGTGTTGTGTGCTCGAGTTGAATTGAGTTTGCAAAATGTTTGTTTTGAAAATATCTGTTTCGAGTATTTTCTAGAGTTGAGACATGTGCCAGTATCACGGGGAATCGTCGGCTTTACGATCTGCAAGTATTTTGGACTTTTGAATTTCATTGAGATTTATTGCCGTTCTAAGTTGATATGCTTTGAGATTCAGTAGATTATTATGCGTTACAATATGAGGTGACAGAGTTGGGACAGGATTGATGATCTTGAGAAGCTATGATTTTGGAAATCAATATATCGGTTTAATTTTGGAACGGAGTTGTGCATTTGGGAGAAATGTTGTGGATGGATGAGAAGAACATGTAGTCATGTTAGTTCATTTTGAGATATATGAAACTGTTTTTGAGCATTTGAAAATAATACTTTTCAAAATGAATGTTTTACCGGAAATGATTTTTGGGCCAAGATCGATTTGAAATAGTTTTATAACTCAGGACTTTATGTCCAAAAGGGTTTTCTACTTTTAAATTTCTTGTAACGTGGAACGGGATATGGGCTGAGACCCTAATGTTTCAAAAGACTTTTCTGTTTTCTTAAAACTCCCGAGATTTGTAGAACACTTTACCAATCGTTTATCTATTTTATTACTACCTTTCGGGGTTTTGGTTTACTGGTTCAAATGAAACTTCTCATGAAGTCTTTCGCTGTATTGATTTGTTTCAATGTTTTGGCATAACATAGTTGAGGTGATCCAGGATGGATTAATGGTCGACGTTGCGAGTCATATGTGGAAAAAGGGATTTCTATCGAAATCCATACAATGAGATTATGGATTCTATCGTGTGGTTTTCCGACCGAATGTTAGTGGAATTGGTGATGAACCGAATTTATATACAGGAATATGGATGTAGTCGATCATTTGCATAATTACATTTTATTTAATCATGTGTATTCGAAAAGAATTTTCATCGAGCACTTGACACCAGTGAGCCGATTTAATTTTTCGAAAATTGATTTCGTGGTCTTACGAAAATTTATGTTTTGAGTTTTGAAATTCTTGAAAGAACTTTCAAAAATTTGTCTTCTTGAGGAGACTATTTGATTTCAAACTGGTTTTGAAAATGTGATTGATATACATACGCATTTAGTGCAGAGTGCATATCATGTTGAAGTTATGAGTGTGACTCACGAAGTGGATAATACATCAGTATGGTACGATGGAAAGAGATTCAAACTTTAGTATGGTAGTTTGATTATCCATGGATGATCGGTTGATGGACCAGATAAGAGAAATATGATGCGTGTTGTAGATTCATGCACAGAATATGACTTTGGAACTTTGTGTAATACCCGTAAATTTCGATTTCCGGTAATTTTCTTTTTTCGGCGGAAGTCCGTTTTGATGACTCGCTCATGACCGTTTCGTCATTTCGAGAATGATTAATTCTGCACTTTTTGTCATCCGAGTTCGTTTCGGTGTTGTTTTGTTGAGTTCCGTGTCTTTTGGCGACTTTTCCGCACTTGAGCTCGATTCTTGCGAATCTCGTCCGAAACTGTTGCTTCGAGTTTCTAGTAAGTTCATTTAATGTTATTATTCATGTTGCGAGCTTTGGTTCGGTGTTTCGATCATGTATCGTGTATTTCGTACATTTTGGGCCATTTTTGTAATTTCCCAAAGTTTGGGGTAATTACTTCCGTTGTCGAATTCCAACACTTCGGGTGGTCGGAATCGTGTGTTCTATTAGCGCTTGGATTCGTCTTTGCGAGTACTTCGTAATCGTATCTTCGATTTTTACTCAGATTCGGGTTTCGGGGTCGTCCGGGCCGTCGGAGTGGCCACGGCGAGTCACTACGGTGGCCTCGGCTCAGCCGAGTTACGGCCGTAAGGTGCCGGTTACGGCCGTAATGTGTGCGATTTACGGCCGTAAGCGTGATCGGGTATGGCCGCATTTGGCCAAGCGATTTTTGACGAAGGCGATTCTGGCCGTAATGTGTGCCGATTACCGTAAGTGTCCGGGCAGTGGCCGCGATTTTTGACGAATGCTGGTTACGGCCGTAAGGCCTGCCGAGTACGGCCGTAAGGGGCCGAGTTACGTCCGTAAGGCACTGCCGGTTACGGCCGTAACCCTGTCGGCTATATATAGCCTGGGCTCGGCCAGACTTCATTTTTACTCGATTTTTTCCTTCTTTCGGCGACTGGCGACGGGTGCGACGGGAAATGGAGTTCTTGGCCGATTCTAATCATTTACAAGGCATTTTGGGAGATCCTTGTTGATTATATCAACATCTAATCCGTGTGTTTCGTCGAATCAAGGTATATTTCTTGATTTTCCTTCAAGTTGACTTTTCGGAGATTTGTTCTTGATTTCGATTCTAGTCCGATTTTGATACATCGGTTGGTGTAGTATGATGTTATTAATCGTGTTCTATGGGTTGTATATCCATATATCGAGTTTGTTTAACTCAATTGACGATTCGAGTGTTCTTGGGAATTATTGAACATTTAGTGTTCGATTAAATGTCCCAATGAGTTTCCCTTCGATAGTTTGTTGGGATTTCCGTTGTTTTGGCCTTGATTCTCGTCGTAACCATGTATTATTGTTCCTTCCGGAGGTTTATAGGTGTTCGAGGATTCCGATGTTGAATCTCGTTGGTGATTGATGATTCGTGTGGTGTTATTCTCGTAATACTCGTGGTGCTATCGCGTTCTTGATGGTGTTCGGGCGTTCAGGGCTATTCGATCGCGTCCTATCCGTCGTCTCGTTGCGATCGTGATTTCGAGGCAAGTACCTTGTCCACACAATTCTTGTTTTATGGATATGATGATTTGAGATCGTCTTGGTGTGTTTGTTTGTTTGTTTGAAATGAGTTTTCAAAAGATTTGGTTAGCCTTGTTAAAGGCCCTCTTTCAAAACCGCGTGTGTTTTGTGATTGGTGTGTTTCATGAACGAGTATGTGACTCCTGTGGATATGTTTGGTGTTGATGATGCACTTGGTGTTGCGTGTGGATGTATATTGTTTCATTTAGGTGCATTATGGTTTGACGTGGTGTTTTGCTAAGTGTTTGATGCCTCTGGGTGGATTGTTTGGATATCCTTGGTGTGATATGTTATTTGTGCATGATTGTTTCGCTCACCGTGGGTTGGTTCGACGGGGCCACATCGGGAATCCAATGGTAGAGCCCTGGATTCATGAGTGGTGAATGTATTTTACTCACCGTGGGTTGGTTCGACGGGGCCACGACGGGAGTCCAATGGTAGAGCCCTGGATTCACGAGTAAAAACTTCACAGGTTGGTGTATATTTAGTGAATGTATTTTACTCACCGTGGGTTGGTTCGACGGGGCCACGGCTGTAATATCCGCATTTTTCTTCCCGTTGTATTTTTTCTTTTTCGGCGTATTTCCCGATAGTAGTGACCCTCGTGTATCTTTCAGTGTATCTTTCCTATTATCTATGGATTTTATTTCCGTTATTGTAATGCGGAACCGCCGTTTCGGGGTTGCAGTGGGTCCATTCTATGTTATGATGCCCATTGAGATGTTCCGTTGGATGTTTCGTTCACCTTCCGGTGTTTTGAACCGTTCATATTTCATACCTAGCGCACGCTATTTTTTCTGCATAGCGCGCGCTAGGGGTCCCTTAGTAGCGCACGCTACGTTTGTTTCGTAGCGCGCGCTAGCGAGTAGCCCTGGGAGTGGCGGTCTTGTTTTTCCGGCCTACGGACTAGCGTATTAGCGTACGCTACATATGCTAGCGCACGCTAATGTCGAGGGGCTAGCGCACGCCGATGATGCCCGTGGCGTGCGCTAGCGTGAGTGTCCAAGATCGATGCAGTTTACTATCGAACCCGGCCAGTGCCGTTAAGCGCACGCTACGCTTGTATGGTAGCGCACGCTAACGGATCGATTAGCGCACGCTACGCTTGTATGGTAGCGCACGCTAACGTATCAGGTGGGTTCTCGGCGCTTGCCACCGACTCGATCGATGTCCAGTAGCGACGCTATTGCTCGATAGCAGCGCGCTACCGAGAGGTCATTAGCGCACGCCACGTTTCGAGTAGCGCACGCTAACGCCAAAAGTCCGCTACCGGATCGACGCTAACTATTTTGGCCTGAAATTTTTCCCCGTTAGCGCACGCTAACCTTGAGGATTAGCGCACGCTAACACTCCCTGGTTATATAAACCAGGGAGTTGACCGAGATAATCACAATTTCTCATTTCTCTCCTTCTTCCGCGGCCGAGCGACTCCAGAGGCGATTTGAGGCGATTTTCTTCTTCCAATCACTTCAGAGATTCTTTTGCTTGAATTCTTGGTGTAGATTAACATCATCAACACGAATCTTTCATCCTAATCCAAGGTAATTTCTTAGAACCTACTTTTGGATAATTTGGGGGTTTTGGGATTTTCTTCCGATCCGTTCCGTTTTGCTGATGGATTCATGATGAATATGATTAATCTTGTTGGTATTCTTAGTTTCCCCACGGATTCATGGTATATTTCGTGATTTTTACGGAATCGAGAGGGTTTGGTTGTGGTCTGCCCTCGTTGTTGTTTATATACGAATATACATGAATTGTAGGCGGGTTTTCGGGTGTATTCCAATTCCGTATTCATTTAGAAACGGTTGTGATTGTATTCTTCGAATCGTTAGGTTCGGTTTCATTGGTTCCTAGCGTTCGTCGGTGACTTCCTTTCCGTTCTTCGCGTCGTCAATAATTCAAGGCAAGTATTTTTGGAAACCTTTATGCTTAACGTGAAATAGTAATGTATATTGTGTGTGATTGCTCACCTCGGGAGGGTCCGACGGGATCACGGAGGGAATCCAATGGTATAGCCCTGGATTCACGAGTTTTTTTCGCTAGCCAGCTCGGGAGGGTCCTTAGGGATCACGGAGCGGGATCAATGGTATAGCCCTGTTCCCAAGGCGATGCGTGTGCGTAATTTGTTTTATAATATGGCCAGCTCGGGAGGGTCCTTAGGGATCACGGAGCGGGATCAATGGTATAGCCCTGTTCCCACGGCAAATTGTTTGACTGTTTATTTCCGGAAAAGACATGTCTAGTTTTGGTTTTTGAAATGATATTGGTGCATGTACTATGAAATGTGTAAGCGATTGATTTGCCTTGATTACTTGTACTAGCGTAATTGCTAACCCATTTGGGGACCCGTTTTGGGGAAATTCTTGTTATGGATTTCAGGTTATGATTATCCGGACGAGCGAGCACCAGGACAGTACGAGGATGTTGGCCAGGGTCGTTGACATGTGCATTTGGGTCTACTTATTTCCTTTGTCCATTTCGATATGGTTGTTCCCACAGTTTTAAACTTATAGATTGTACTCGCGAGTAATTAGGCTTTTTTTTGTTTCAAACTCCGTATTGTATTGCTTTAAATTGTCACGTTGTTGGTTGATGCTTATTTTGCCGGTGGCTCCGGGCGTATCTTTATATGTCATATTATTTAATTGTGTATCCTCGCTAACCAAGATGGTTAGTCGAGTGGAGTTTTTCTATTGTAGCCTGGTAGGTCCCATGTAGGGGTCTACGACACTGTAACATATTCCGAATACCTCGGGGTGTTACAGAAAATGGTATCGGAGCACTAGGTTTATGGATACCTAGGCTTGTCGGTTATTTGGGTCTAGTCGTGTTTTGTTTTGCACATTGTCACACCGCTGCCGGCATCTCAGTACTTCCAGTGCTCGTAAGTTTCCTTACCCGATTGTTTGCTTTCACATACTGTATTCCGTTTCTTGAACCGTGGTTATTCTCCCTCTTTTGCTTATCATCGTAGTTGTTTTCTTTTTCCTTCCTTACTCATCCTCGACATGCTCCTGTTATCTTTTAACACCAGTATGGATGCCGGAGGAAACCGTGGTTGTGGTCGTGGCCGTGGACGCGGTCGAGGACGTGGGGCAGCCGGTAGGGCGGCCACGTCGCACTCTTCAGGAGCCGGCAGTACCGGCGACCGTCATAGTCATGCTTCTTCTCAAGAGCGCGCCGATCTTGGTATTGCGGCTGTTATGCAGCAAATGGTTAACCAGATGGCGGCTATAGCTCAGGTGGTCCAGGACCCCGATCGGGCCCATGCTAATCGGGGCGGAGCGGATCGCTGGCTTCAGGATGTCATCAAGATGCATCCTCCTCAGTTTTCGGGAGCTTCAGACCCGATTGGCTGGGAAGGGTGGATCAAGGAGATATCCAAAGTATTCACTGCTACCAACTGCCCCGAGGACCGCAAGGTCCCTATTGCTCAATATTTTCTCACGGGAGATGCTACAGATTGGTGGGAGGCCGTTGGTCCCAAAGATCATGTTGCTTCATGGGCCGAATTTCAAGAATTGATGGAGACCGAATATTGTCCGTGGCCGGTCAGGCAGGCCCGAGTGCATGCTTTCTATGACGCCCAACCACGGGATATTCCCGTATCTCAGGCCATTGCCGACTTTAACAAGGAGTTGGGTTATGTGAAGACCCAAGTTGTCGCTGAGAGCGACAAAATTTTCCATTTTTCCAGAGGATGAAGTTGCCCATTCGGGACTATATGTCCAGGCTCGTCGTACTACCTGAAGGATTATCGAGTCGAGCCCTTGCTTATGATATGTCGGTGACGGCGAGTGATTTGGCTCGTGAGAGCAAGAAGCGTAAGTCGGTCGGAAACTTTTCTCGTCCCAAGAGTGGAGGCCACAGAAATCTCGAGCCGCGAATATTTCTACGGCGGTTCGGCTGCTTTCTCTGGGAGCTTTCGGGTGCCGCGAACCCCGCTCGTGAGCTCACATGCTTTAATCGCGGCCTTTCGGTCATAAGAACCGGACTGCCTCGTCCGCCTTTAACTTGTCATACTTGTGGTCGGTCGGGCCACAAGGCTTCTTTGTGATCGGCTCAGAGCCTTCGCGGTGCCCGTTCTTCTCACCCAGCACCTATGGAGCCGAGTGTGAACCAGGGCTCATTTGCTCCGCCGCCTCCACCGAGTGCCGGCCGAGGTAGGGGTCGGGGTCGGCCCGCTAGGGGTGGAGCTTCCAGTGTCGGCTATGCTCAGCCGCGTATCTATGAGATGAGGAGGGCCGATGATCCCGCAGCTACTGTGGCGACAGGTACCGTTCACATTCATTCCCATCCTGTCAGTGTGCTTTTCGATTTGGGTGCTACGCATTCATTCATTTCTCTAGAGTGTGTATGCCGTTTGAGTCTCGACTGTTTGTCACCTTGCGAGCCTTTCATCGTTAAACTTCCTAGCGGTGATAGAATTGTCGGTGATCGAGAGGTCCGAGACTGCTCTGTGTTTATTTGTGAGAGAGCTTGGCTCTCTAATCTTATTGTCGTTAATATTGAGGGTGAGGATTTAATTCTCGGGAATGATTGGCTCGAGCGGCATGGTGCAATCATGAACTACCGCACGAGGATCATTACCATGTTAGCCGAGGACGGCACCGAACACTCTTTCGCAGGGCGAAAGAGGGGAAACCAGAAGTTCGTTATTAATGCCTTAAAGGCGATGAGTCTCCTGCGAAAGGGGTGTACTGGTTATTGGTGCTATGCCTTGAAGGCGGAGGATGGTGGAGTCGAGCTTTCGTCGATTCCAGTCGTTAATGAGTTTCCTGATGTATTTCCTGACGAGTTACCGGGTTTGCCACCGGATCGTGAGGTTGAGTTTGCTATAGAGTTAGAGCCGGGCGCGGCTCCGATTTCGAAGGCGCCGTATCGTATGGCACCTTCAGAGATGGCAGAGTTGAAGAAGCAGTTGAGTGAGCTTCTTGAGTCGGGGTATGTTCGACCGAGTGCCTCGCCTTGGGGCGCACCGGTCCTGTTTGTGCGGAAGAAGGATGGTTCACTACGTTTGTGTATCGACTATCGCGAACTAAACAAGGTGACCATCAAGAACAAGTATCCTTTGCCGAGAATCGATGACTTGTTTGACCAGTTGCAGGGAGCTGCGGTATTCTCGAAGATTGATTTGAAATCGGGGTACTATCAGCTCCGGGTGAGAGAGTCCGACGTGCCGAAAACAGCTTTTCGGACGAGATACGGACATTACGAGTTTGTAGTTATGCCTTTCGGGTTAACTAATGCGCCGGCGGTGTTCATGCAATTGATGAACAAAGTCTTTATCGAGTATTTGGATAAGTGTGTCGTCGTCTTCATTGACGATATTCTTATCTATTCGAGGAATGAGGAAGAGCATGCCCATCATCTGCGGATAGTGTTAGACATTTTGAGGACCGAGCAACTCTATGCGAAGTTCTCGAAATGTGAGTTCTGGCTGAAGGAAGTGATGTTTTTGGGTCACGTGATTTCAGCCGAGGGAGTCCGTGTGGATCCGCAGAAAATTGAGGCAGTGTTGGATTGGGCATCGCCCACAAATGTGAAGGAAGTCCGTAGTTTCTTGGGTTTGGCTGGCTACTACCGTAGGTTCGTCGAGGGTTTCTCAAAACTAGCTCGGCCACTTACTCAGTTGCTCCATAATTCCGAGAAGTTCGTCTGGACCGATGAGAGGCAGTCGAGTTTCGAGGAGTTGAAGAAGCGTTTGACTTCAGCCCCGATTTTGGCGTTGCCGTGTGGCAACGAGGGATTCGCCGTTTATAACGATGCTTCGGGTCAGGGTCATGGGTGCGTATTGATGCAGCACGTCAAGACCATTGCCTATGCGTCGAGGCAGTTGAGACCGTATGAGCTTAACTACCCTACTCACGATTTAGAGTTAGCGGCGGTTGTCTTTGCACTCAAGATTTGGCGTCACTATCTTTTCGGCTCTGCATGTCAGATTTTCACCGATCATAAAAGTCTGAAATACATATTTACTCAGCGGGAGTTGAATATGAGGCAGAGGAGATGGTTAGAGCTGATTAAGGATTACGACCTCGAAATCCTTTATCACCCGGGCAAGGCAAACGTCGTGGCCGACGCCTTGAGTCGGAAACCGATTGCGTTGCGAACGCTTGAGGTCCTTACGCCCCAGTCTGAGCTTCGGCGGGCTCTGATCGAGTTAGATGTTGAAGTTTTGTTGCCTGGAGCTGTCGGGCAACTTTGTGCTCTAGAAATTTCGTCGTCTTTGATTGATGAAATTAAGCTGAAGCAATTAGAGGATCCGATGATTACTCAAATCCGAGAGAACGTTCTTAAGGGAAAGTCTCCTGGGTTTGTGATTCACGAGGATGGTGTTTTGAGATTCCAGAGTCGGCTTTGTGTGCCGAACGATCCAGAGCTGCGACAGAGTATTTTGCATGAGGCCCATTCCACACCCTATTCCGTTCATCCTGGTTCGAGTAAGATGTACAAGGACCTGAGGAGGAACTTCTGGTGGAATGATATGAAGGAGGAGGTCGCACGGTTTGTGGCGAGATGTTTGACTTGCCAGCAGGTCAAAATCGAACATCAGCGACCGGCTGGGTTATTGCAGTCACTTCCCATTCCAGAATGGAAATGGGAAGATATATCGATGGATTTTGTTACGAGTTTGCCAAGATCGAGGTCGGGCATGAATATGGTATGGGTGGTTGTTGATCGTCTGACCAAGTCGGCACATTTTCTGGGCATCAAGGACACTTGGTGCCCGGAGAAATTGGCTCGTGCGTTTATCGCGCAGATTGTGAGACTTCACGGTACTCCGAAGTCTATTGTTTCGGATCGTGATGGCCGTTTTGTATCGCACTTTTGGCAGGCGGTGCATAAGGCGTTAGGTACCCGTTTGCATTTGAGTACCTCTTTTCATCCCCATTCAGATGGACAGTCGGAGCGCACTATCCAAACATTCGAGGACATGTTGCGTGCTTGTGCCCTCGATTGGAGTAGCGACTGGGAGGAGCACTTGCCATTGATCGAATTCACGTACAACAATAGTTGGCACGCGTCGATTCGGATGGCACCATATGAGGCACTTTATGGGAGACGATGTCGATCGCCGATTTGTTGGAATGAGGCGTCCGATTTGGTCGGGACCGAACCGGATGTCGTTTTAGAGACGAGACGGAAGATAGAATTAATTCGGGAACGGATGTTGACGGCCCAGAGTCGACAGAAGTCATATGCCGATGTCCGTCGTCGACCTTTAGAATTCGAGGTGGGAGACCACGTTTTGCTGAAGGTGTCGCCGACGAGAGGAGTTTTCCGTTTCGGGAAGAAGGGGAAGTTGAGTCCGAGATTTATTGGACCCTTCGAGATTCTCGAGCGAGTCGGTGGGTTAGCATACCGTTTGGCGTTACCCCCGGCCCTGAGTCATGTTCATAACGTCTTTCATGTTTCCCAGCTGAGGAAATATGTCCGGATCCTAGTCACATCATCGACTATGGGAAGATTGACGTTGCCGAGGATATTACTTTTGAGGAGCGTCCTTTGAAGATTTTAGAGCATCGGGAGAAACGACTGAGGCATAAGACCATCCCTTTGGTCAAGGTGCAGTGGTCGAGACACGGTGTCGAGGAGGCAACTTGGGAAACCGAGGAGAGCATGCGTGCTAGGTACCCTGAGTTGTTTGATTCTTAAGTTTCGGGACGAAACTTGTTTTTAGAGGGGTAGAATGTAATATCCGCATTTTTCTTCCCCTTGTATTTTTTCTTTTTCGGCGTATTTCCCGATAGTAGTGACCCTCGTGTATCTTTCAGTGTATCTTTCCTATTATCTATGGATTTTATTTCCGTTATTGTAATGCGGAACCGCCGTTTCGGGGTTGCAGTGGGTCTATTCTATGTTATGATGCCCGTTGAGATGTTCCGTTGGATGTTTCGTTCACCTTCCGGTGTTTTGAACCGTTCATATTTCATACCTAGCGCACGCTATTTTTTCTGCATAGCGCGCGCTAGGGGTCCCTTAGTAGCGCACGCTACGTTTGTTTCGTAGCGCGCGCTAGCGAGTAGTGATAAGTGGTAATTTTACCACTTATTTCTAGGATTTTATACTAGGTTTTTATCTCGTTTCGTGATTAATGTGCTCGCATTTGGCTTATTTATGATTAGTCGAGCCGTATTACGCGTTTGGGTTGGTTTTAGTGTGTTTGCAGGTTTTTAGAGCCAAAAGGACCCAAAACGAGACAAAGGACCGAGAGTCGAGTCAAACGGACGGAAAAGACGGAATTTTGCGAGAGACAGACCACCCTATCGGCCCAGCCTATCGGCCGATAGGCCCGTCCGAAAGAAGTCCCTGCCCTATCGAGTGAAGAGATCGACGAACCAACTATCGGCCAGCCTATCGGCCGATAGGCCAGGCCGAAAGGCTTCCCAGCGGGCTCTCGTATTTTGGCGGATTTTGACTCTTTTGGATAGATTTTATTTCCTAGATTAGGGCTAATCGGGATTGTAACCCCCTTAGGCTATATAAACCTCCTGCTAGACCTAGTTTTATGATCTTTTATCAATCTTTCACCAGCCCTTTTCATCCTTTATCATCTTTTACATTTTTTTCATCTTTTTAGCAAGATTTATTTCTTTGATGCAAGAACTTTTTGGAGGAGAATTATTATTGGTTTTCAGAGATTGAAGACTCGGAGTTCATCCATAAGGGTTGTAATCTCTCTTCTCATATTAATAATATGCATTCTTCATCAATTTCTGGTTTAATTTCAATTATGTCTGGCTAATTCCTTTGATTGATTCTAGGGTTAGTAATTTTAATTGATGTTCACATGATGTTCTTTTGATTACCTTTTGACCTTTCATCCTAGGCTTGTGTTCAAGTTGTGTTAAATCTCATGTTAGATTAAAGGGCCCTTAATCGATGCATGTTAGCTAATTGATTTTGTCCGGAAGGAGTAATTGATTAGTGGAAATACTTGATGCACAATATGATTTTATCTTGAGACCTAGCGGAGAAAGATAAATCATAGATAAATAAGTTGGTGCTTTTTAAGTGATTTCAATTCTTTGAGCCAAAGGCGAAAAGGGTTTAAATTAACTATCGTTCTAGGTTGCCTTGATCGGAATTCTAGATCGGCTAAGTGATTATTTCTAGGATTGAATTAAAATTTGGGGAAAATGAATTAAATGAATGAATTGTGTGAACTCAATTAGATGATACTACCCTAGGATCAATTACCTTTCGACTTGTGATTTTATCTTGCTAATTTGCTTTATTTGCTTAATTTAGATATTTCATCTTTTATTTAATTTTCGTTCTTCGATTTTTAAAGTTAGATAATTAGAATCAAAACAATTTTTCGGATTCCTAAATAGCAGTCAAATTTTGAGTAGAGTTAATTCCTTTATTTTCGACACATCAATTCCCTTGGGTTCGACACCTTGGAAATACTCCGAGGTTTTACAAATTTTAAAATTGATCGGATTTGAAAACCATACTACGCGAAAACAAGCGATCAATTTTTGGCGCCGTTCTTGGGAATTGATAGAAAATTTAAGGGAATAATTCGAAGAAAAAAAAAAGAGATTGTTACTTTAGGTAGTTTACTTTTATTATTAATATTCGATCTCGTTTCCTCACATCTTGTTTTCTCTTCCTTGTAGGCGGTGCATGATCACAAGATCCCAAGGAAAGGACCTATTTCCTTTGGATCCGGAAATCGAGAAGTCTTTGAGGAGGAAGAAGCAAGAAGCGAGAACCGAGACTATTTCTATACCTTTCGTTGATACCATGGCCGGCATTGTTGACCCACCACGAGAACTCGCTCGTCCCGAGAAGATCCCTTTGAATGCCCGCTTTTGACCGAAGCTGGACGATTATCAAGAAGGAGGTTGGGGGAAGATTGATGCCAACAACTTCGAGCTTAAGCCGTCCCTCATCGCTACAGTGAAGTCTCAAACATACGGAGGGGGGGTTAATGAAGATCCAAACGCTCATCTTGAGTCGTTTTTGGACATATGTGCCACCATCAAGCAAAACGGAGTGCCTCCGGATGTCATTAAGCTCCGCCTATTCCGGTTTTCCCTAGAAGACGATGCGCTAGATTGGTACAAGAGCCTAGATCGGAAGGAAATTTGTACTTGGAGAGAGATGACTCGGTTGTTCTTAGCACAGTTCTATCCTCCCTCGAAGGTGCAAAAACAAATCAACGATATCTTGCAATTCGAGCAATATGAGGATGAATACTTATACGAGGCATGGATTCGATTTAAGAAGCTACTTCGCAAATGCCCACAGCATGGAATTGACAAAGAGGAGATCTACATTCGGTTTTATCGGGGTTTGACGAGGAAGGCTAGAAGAGAGTTAGACTATTCATCGAAAGGGGGATTTCTTGCTAACGATTATGAAGAGGCCAAGAATCTCATCGAGCTAGCAGTCAACAATGATTACGAGGAGGTGACCGATAGGAAGATGACGAGAAGAAAGGTTCCATCCGGTGACGAGGACGCCTACGGTGATTTGAAGGCGAAATTTGAAAGACAACAAAAAGAACTTGAGATGCTAAGAAAGAATACCTTGGGAGTCAATTCAGTTTTTGAGGAGCTAAACGAGCCTATTGCAGTTAAGGAGGATGTGAATTACATGCAAGGAGGAAACTTCCGGCAAGGGGGAAATATGGGGAACTATTATCCGAACAATCGAAACCACCCTAATTTCTCCTATGCCAACCCGAACAATGCTCTCCAGCCACCACCGGGATTTAACGTGAAAAATTGGGTTATTCAAGAGCCGACTGCTAAGACACCGATGGAAGAGATGTTAGAAAGGTTGGAGGCAAGTCAAAAAGATTTTATCTATAAAGTAGACAAGAGGTTCGGGGCTCTCGAGCATAGTGTGACATCAATTGGAAACTCAGTGATAGCCTTGACAAAGCAGATGTCGATGGTGGAGACCCAAATGAGTCAAATGGCGAACGCCCAAGCCGGATTTCATAAGCCGGGCCATTTTCCGAGCAGCACCGAGACCAACCCGAAGACGCAACAATGCAACGCAATCGAGTTTCGGAGTGGGACAAGGTACAGTAATCATGGGGCTGGAGTTAAGGAATCTGGAAACGAGGATGTACTAGAAACGGGAGCAGAGAACGAGAAAGAAGATGAAATGCAGCAGAACCTATCGGCCAGCCTATCGGCCGATAGGCCCAACCGATACCCATACAGAATGCCGGCAGTTAAGCCTATCGACCCCCCTATCGGCCGAAAGGCGCCTGGAAGTTCGAATGCGAAGAATTTTGAGGAAAAAGCTCCATTTCCACAGCGATTGGCCAAGTCGAGATATGATGAAAAGCTTCAACAATTTATCGACATGTTTCAAAAGGTGAATATCAACATTCCACTCCTAGACGCTTTGAGAGACATGCCGGGTTACGTGAAATTCTTGAAAGACGCTGTGGCAAGCAAGAGGAAGTTGAGGAAGTTTGAAACAATAAATATGACAGAGGAGTGTAGCGCTATCATTCAAAACAAACTCCCACTCAAGCAGAAGGATCCGGGACGTTTTACTTTGACATGCATGATTGGCGACCAAACGTTCCGTAATGGGTTGTGTGATCTCGGGGCAAGCATTAATCTTATGCCTCTATCCATCTTTAAGAGGTTGAAGATTGGGGAGATGAAGCCGACTACCATTTCTCTACTCATGGCGGACCGGTCGATCACTTATCCGAGGGGAGTTGTGGAGGATGTGTTCGTTAGAGTCCAACACTTAGTCTTTCCGGCCGATTTCGTAGTTCTTGATATGCCCGAGGACGAGAATCAACCATTGATCTTTGGGAGACCGTTTCTAGCGACGGGGAGAGCACTTATCGACGTCCAGGAGGGTGATCTTACTTTCCGGGTTAATGATCAAAATATGAAAATTTCCATCTATGACGCGATGAAGAAGCCCGACGATGCACCCGAGGAATGTTTTGAAATTGAGTCTATTATGCCGCCCCCGACCGACTTGTTGGAGCATTGTATTTCACACTCCATTTACTCACATTCTGAGGTTGAAGAAATTTACGAGGAATTACCAGAGTATGTTC
This sequence comes from Orobanche coerulescens, assembly GCA_033398695.1. NCBI lineage: Eukaryota > Viridiplantae > Streptophyta > Magnoliopsida > Lamiales > Orobanchaceae > Orobanche > Orobanche coerulescens. The sequence goes on along the minus strand of CM065814.1, from coordinate 17,730,774 downwards.
GAATGATGGAGGCGAACGAGTCTCGACCTAATGAGAGGAGCGTATGCTATCTTGATATCAACAAACCCGTTCAAGGGGGAGTAGTCGCCGAAGACCCGGGATGAATGAGGTATCGTCTAGCTAAAGACGTTAAACGTAGCACTTGTTGGGAGGTAACCCAACGTATGTATATTAGTTCGTTTTATTCGTTTATTTTCGATTTTTCGTCTGCGTGATTTTTGTAGTTTCTAGTTTCGTAGTAGCTTTGTTAGTTTTTGTTAAGTTCTAATCCATGCACGCCGAGTTTTGAATACTTGCAGGTCTTTAATCGCCATATCCAAGCAAAAACGGGACCAATTATGTGAAAGAGAAAAAGCTGAAAATTTTTTTTGAGACAGAAGATCCTATCGTTGAACCTATCGCCCGATAGGCCCGGCCGATAGGCTGAGGAAAATTAGAAAAATTTATATTGTTGCAAGCAGTGGTCGACAGGAATTCCACATCGACCGATATCCCGCCCGATATGAGCATGGTAAGAGACAGAAGTTCCTATCGGCCCAGCCTCTCGGCCGATAGGCCTGGCCGATAGGACATACCAGGCCCAGTATACACTACGAGCTCGCCGACAAACCCGCCATTTCCGCCACAGTGATCAGGTACTCCATTAACAAAGCCACTCCTTTCTCTTTTCAAACTTATTCCTCCTTTGGGATGCGAAATAAGTTTGGGGGGAGGGAGAAGTGCGGCTTTGTTAATTTCTTTACGTGTGAGTACCTTGTTTGCCTTGTATCATTATTTGTTTGCGTTGGTGCCCGTTGTTTTTATTTGTGCTTATTATTTTGGTGTTGCGTGGATTTAGCTTTTTGTTGCTTAGTTTTTTAGATTTTTATTTTTTTCGTTTGGTGAGTTTGCTAGTTTCTATTTTTTAGGTCGTAGTAGTTTTTTTTAGATTTCGTGTTTGCTTTTATTTGCTTTTCGTTGTTTGTTTTAGATAGCCTTGCTTGTCTTAGTTTTTCTTTATTAGTGAATTTTTCGTGCTTCTATTTGTGTGATACCGATGTTACGACACTGTTTTTCTCTCTGAAGAAACGGTCGAGTTTTAGTCGAGTTGTAGTCAGTATTTCTGTTTTTCAGAGTATTCATTTAGGTCCAAAATTTTTCGTGATTGTAGAGGTCTTGGCAGATAAGAGACGATACATACTTGTTTTAAAATCACCGTCAATACGTTTGGTTACATCTTCCGGATAGTGAGTCGTACTGTTTCGTCAGTCGGGTTGGCACTTACATTGAGTTTAGAGTTGGTCAGTTTTTCCCAAAAGTTGAGATAGTGTTGTTCTATGAAGGGAAGTCTTGTAACCGGGGGCATTCACGTGACCCGTTGTTTACCCTCGCGTAAAACGACGACTCTGATTAGACTAGTGATTTAGATATTTCACATGTGCCAATGATAGGGAACCTAGTAACCGGGGGCATTCGCGTGACCCGTTGTTTACTCTCGCGTAAAACGGCGACCTTGATTCGGACATGCGGAAATTATATATTCGAGTTGTTTCTCCGCTGTAGACGGGAACTTAGTAACTAGAAGCATCCATGTGCCCCATGAGTGTCTTTTACGTCAAACGGTTTCCTAATACATGAGAATGGAAGTTCCACCCTAGGATAACCCCGATGAAACATCCCGAGATCCTAACCTAGTGGTCAACTCGAATCAAATTCTTGAACATATATGTAAGGGAATACTGACCGAGGTTTATTTGTTATGAAACTCGTAAAATTGTGCCACTAGACTGTGTAACGGGACGAACTAGCTTGTTTATTTTAGCCTTTAATATTGACGGTCGATTTGATTCACGTTTTGTTAATCTTTGAGCTGGATTTTCTTCATGAACGAATGATTAGGACTGAACTTGACTACTTTGCGGAATCATTATTCGAAAAGTTTCGCTTTTTACACTCGGATTATTTAGAGAGAATTACAAGATAGTATTGATTAGGTTGAACACTATGAGTTGCACGATGATTCACGACTTTCTTTTTCTTTTCTTTTTGTTGTTCGGGACGAACAAGGTTTAAGTTTGGGGGGGTTTGATAAGTGGTAATTTTACCACTTATTTCTAGGATTTTATACTAGGTTTTTATCTCGTTTCGTGATTAATGTGCTCGCATTTGGCTTATTTATGATTAGTCGAGCCGTATTACGCGTTTGGGTTGGTTTTAGTGTGTTTGCAGGTTTTTAGAGCCAAAAGGACCCAAAACGAGACAAAGGACCGAGAGTCGAGTCAAACGGACGGAAAAGACGGAATTTTGCGAGAGACAGACTACCCTATCGGCCCAGCCTATCGGCCGATAGGCCCGTCCGAAAGAAGTCCCTGCCCTATCGAGTGAAGAGATCGACGAACCAACTATCGGCCAAATTTATCGGCCGATAGGCCAGCCAGGCTTCTCAATGGCTCTCGTATTTTGGCGGATTTTGACTCTTTTGGATAGATTTTATTTCCTAGATTAGGGCTAATCGGGATTGTAACCCCCTTAGGCTATATAAACCTCCTGCTAGACCTAGTTTTATGATCTTTTATCAATCTTTCACCAGCCCTTTTCATCCTTTATCATCTTTTACATTTTTTTCATCTTTTTAGCAAGATTTATTTCTTTGATGCAAGAACTTTTTGGAGGAGAATTATTATTGGTTTTCAGAGATTGAAGACTCGGAGTTCATCCATAAGGGTTGTAATCTCTCTTCTCATATTAATAATATGCATTCTTCATCAATTTCTTGTTTAATTTCAATTATGTCTGGCTAATTCCTTTGATTGATTCTAGGGTTAGTAATTTTAATTGATGTTCACATGATGTTCTTTTGATTACCTTTTGACCTTTCATCCTAGGCTTGTGTTCAAGTTGTGTTAAATCTCATGTTAGATTAAAGGGCCCTTAATCGATGCATGTTAGCTAATTGATTTTGTCCTAAGGAGTAATTGATTAGTGGAAATACTTGATGCACAATATGATTTTATCTTGAGACCTAGCGAGAAAGATAAATCATAGATAAATAAGTTGGTGCTTTTTAAGTGATTTCAATTCTTTGAGCCTCAAGGGAAAAGGGTTTAAATTAACTATCTTTCTAGGTTGCCTTGATCGGAATTCTAGATCGGCTAAGTGATTATTTCTAGGATTGAATTAAAATTTGGGGAAAAGGAATTAAATGAATGAATTGTGTGAACTCAATTAGATGATACTACCCTAGGATCAATTACCTTTCGACTTGTGATTTTATCTTGCTAATTTGCTTTATTTGCTTAATTTAGATATTTCATCTTTTATTTAATTTTCGTTCTTCGATTTTTAAAGTTAGATAATTAGAATCAAAACAATTTTTCGGATTCCTAAATAGCAGTCAAATTTTGAGTAGAGTTAATTCCTTTATTTTCGACACATCAATTCCCTTGGGTTCGACACCTTGGAAATACTCCGAGGTTTTACAAATTTTAAAATTGATCGGATTTGAAAACCATACTACGCGAAAACAAGCGATCAAGTAGCCCTGGGAGTGGCAGTGCTGTTTTTCCAGCCTTCTGGACTAGCGTATTAGCGTACGCTACATATGCTAGCGCACGCTAATGTCGAGGGGCTAGCGCACGCTGATGATGCCCGGTAGCGTGCGCTAGCGTGAGTGTCGATCTTGGGCTTTACTCATCAACTTCGGTCAGTGCCGCGAAGCGCACGCTACGCTTGTATGGTAGTGCACGCTAACGGATCAGTTAGCGCACGCTACGCTTGTATGGTAGCGCACGCTAACGTATCAGGTGGGTTCTGGGCAGTTTGCCACTGGACTCGACTGATGTCCAGGTAGCGCACGCTATTGCTCGATAGCACGCGCTACCGAGAGGTTATTAGCGCACGCTACGTTTCGAGTAGCGCACGCTAACGGCCAAAAGTTTGGCTACTGGACTGGACGCTAACTATTTTAGCCTGAAATTTTTCCCCGTTAGCGCACGCTAACCTTGAGGATTAGCGCACGCTAACACTCCCTGGTTATATAAACCAGGGAGTTGACCGAGATAATCACAATTTCTCATTTCTCTCCTTCTTCCGCGGCCGAGCGACTCCAGAGGCGATTTGAGGCGATTTTCTTCTTCCAATCAATTCAGAGATTCTTTTGCTTGAATTCTTGGTGTAGATTAACATCATCAACACGAATCTTTCATCCTAATCCAAGGTAATCTCTTAGAACCCTACTTTTGGATAATTTGGGGGTTTTGGGATTTTCTTCCGATCCGTTCCGTTTTGTTGATGGATTCATGATGAATATGATTAATCTTGTTGGTATTCTTAGTTTCCCTACGGATTCATGGTATATTTCGTGATTTTTACGGAATCGAGAGGGTTTGGTTGTGGTCCGCCCTCGTTGTTGTTTATATACGAATATACATGAATCGTCGGCGGGTTTTCGGGTGTATTCCAATTCCGTATTCATTTAGAAACGGTTGTGATTGTATTCTTCGAATCGTTAGGTTCGGTTTCATTGGTTCCTAGCGTTCGTCGGTGACTTCCTTTCCGTTCTTCGCGTCGTCAATAATTCAAGGCAAGTATTTTTGGAAACCTTTATGCTTAACGTGAAATAGTAATGTATATTGTGTGTGATTGCTCACCTCGGGAGGGTCCGACGGGATCACGGAGGGAATCCAATGGTATAGCCCTGGATTCACGAGTTTGTTTCGCTAGCCAGCTCGGGAGGGTCCTTAGGGATCACGGAGCGGGATCAATGGTATAGCCCTGTTCCCAAGGCGATGCGTGTGCGTAATTTGTTTTATAATATGGCCAGCTCGGGAGGGTCCTTAGGGATCACGGAGCGGGATCAATGGTATAGCCCTGTTCCCACGGCAAATTGTTTGACTGTTTATTTCCGGAAAAGACATGTCTAGTTTTGGTTTTTGAAATGATATTGGTGCATGTACTATGAAATGTGTAAGCGATTGGTTTGCCTTGATTACTTGTACTAGCGTAATTGCTAACCCCTTTGGGGACCCGTTTTGGGGAAATTCTTGTTATGGATTTCAGGTTATGATTATCCGGACGAGCGAGCACCAGGACAGTACGAGGATGTTGGCCAGGGTCGTTGACATGTGCATTTGGGTCTACTTATTTCCTTTGTCCATTTCGATATGGTTGTTCCCACAGTTTTAAACTTATAGATTGTACTCGCGAGTACTTAGGCTTTTTGTTTCAAACTCCGTATTGTATTGCTTTAAATTGTCACGTTGTTGGTTGATGCTTATTTTGCCGGTTGCTCCGGGCGTATCTTTATATGTCATATTATTTAATTGTGTATCCTCGCTAACCAAGATGGTTAGTCGAGTGGAGTTTTTCTATTGTAGCCTGGTAGGTCCCATGTAGGGGTCTACGGCGCTGTAACATATTCCGAATACCTCGGGATGTTACAACGGCGGGAGTCCAATGGTAGAGCCCTGGATTCACGAGTAAAACTTCACGAGTTGATATTGATTTTTATGTCCGTCGAGGACACGTGACGTGGGTATTAACCCTATGAATTCTTGTCGGTTTTCTATTTGCGAAAACAAAACCTTTGGGCTGTGACCCCTGTTGATTTTTGGAAAGAGAAGGATTCGGAAATCCTAAATTGTTTTCTATTAAAACTCTCGATGGCATTTTAAACTGTTTTATAAATTGTTTCCCTTGATTTGTGATCTTTCAGTTTTGGAATGTTTTACCAAACTCATGCCTCGGGAAGTGCTTTTCGTTACGTTTGGAACTTTGAGGATTCCTGATTATTATTGTTCTTGGAACTTGTATTGCATGGCTCGTATTTTTGCACTTGTACTTGCACTAGCAAAACAGTGGAGTTTTGCTAACCCCCGAGTATTCGGGGGGTGGATGTCTATTTTTGCATTCAGGTTTTGGAGCATAGCACAGGGTAGGCACGAAGGATGATGAAAGATGAACGATACTAATCACACGAGGACCCATTGATGTCGTACTGGTCTAGTTGTATTTTCTTTTCCGCTGCAGTATCTTTTCCCCGTTGTACGGGAGTTTATTGTATTTTGACCCCTGCGTGGGTATGTGTTTGGAATTGAGTTGTATGTTATTATTGAAAGACCAAGTCGGTCTACTGAGCCATTTTAGCCTTAAAGGCGATGTTTAGATGTTTGATTTTAGTTATCAGCCTGGTAGATCCTCGAGGAGAGGGTCTACGGCGTGTAATATCCCTGAGTGGATTGGGGGTGTTACATAAATGGTATCAGAGCTTAGGTTGTGGAAACCTAGCCGGGTCGATGGTGTCTGTTGAGTTTTGTCGTGTCGGATTTTGTCTGACTAAGTCGTGTCGCGACGCGTCGTCTGAGTTTGTTGGTCGTGATTAGTATCGGGGGCGATCATCATCTTCGTGCGACCTGTGAATGTAAGTCTCCCTTGTTTGTGTTGTGCCTCGTGTGACACGAGCTATTTTTATGATTATTTGTTAAGTGACGGAATCCTCTTATGGATTTTGATTTCGTGATATGTGGTTATTTGACTCTCATATTTCGTTCATATGAGGAGTAGTGTTGATGGATTGTGCATGTTGAATCGTATTTCTTTTATCCATTGCGTGAGTTCTTTTGTAATGACTTTCGGTATTTTACCGACCGAGTTTTATTTCGAAAACCGATTCCCTTAACCGAGTTTTTGGCATTATGGCCTTGATCATTTTGGCGAAATTCTTATGACGGTATTTAGCATTTTGTAAATGGCTTCTGTGAGTTTTCGAAATATTACCGTCATCGGCCTTTTTGGCATTTTTGTAAATGGTTTTTAGCCTGGTGGGTTCCGACGCGGGACCCACAGCGCTATGATGTTCCGTGTGATTACCTGAAATTTTTGGGCATTCTAGCCTTTTTGGCATCGTCCTTTTTGGCATTGAATTATTTTCGAAAACTTGAGTATCTTAGAAATAAATTTCGAGACGTACGTTTCAAATGAATTGTTTCTCGCAGTACTTCTAAGGTGCCACAATCTGTTTCAAAATTCTTCTACCTCGAGGACCAAAATGTTTTGAGATATTTTCATTGTTTTAGAAACACTTTTACTTAGACCCGAGGGTCGAATATTTGGAAAGTTTTCACTAAAAGAAAGGTGTCCTCATTTTTGTTCAAACGCAAGATGATTTTCAAAGTCTCGAAAATGATGTTTGTTCAACTTTTTGTAAAATGATACTCAAGATCAACTGGTGTTTCCAAACTGTATTCAAAAGGTGGTTTTCGTTTTAAAACCCATCATTTCCTGCTTTTGGTCGGAGAAAGTGTGTATGATGTTTGTATTGTTGTTAGGGTGTTAGCCTCCGAATTGTGATTGAATTGGTGGTGTGAACGTTGAGTCGTTCGCCACGCGTATGTTTTGTTAGCCCTTTGTGGGAGGTGTGATGACGATCTTTAATGTTGACATTTCGTGGTGGCTTGCGTGTTATCGCACGTGTGTGAGCTGTTAAAGCTTGGGTTTGTACGTTTGTGTACATGTGTGATTGTTTCATGATGTTTGTAATTATGTGCTGGTTATTGTTCGGACCTTTGAGGTCGCCGAACGATACCGCTGCTGTCGTAGTGTTTGTGTGTGTGTATTACTTTACGATGGTAATCGTTGTATACGGTATGTATTATGATTCTTCGTTGTCTTTGAGTTGGCATCTCCGGTATGTTGTTTTGCGGTGTTATGTTCCATTGTATCTAGCATTTGTATTTTCGGTATGCCGAGCCGAGGCATTTCAACCGTGATGTGCCGGGGAATGTACGTGCAATTTGTCCTTCTCGTCGGTAACACATTTCGAGTGTGGACTCGAGGACACCGAATTCGTTTTGCGAATTGGCTACCGAGACTTTCGGAGTTCGCGCTCAAAGACAGATATCGAATCGGCTTTGAGAGGCCTTTGAAGGATGTTTCGTCGATTGCATTGTGTCGCCTCTCCTTGATTTCGTTATTGTGAGTAGCGGGACGACCTTCTTTTATAAGAGGTCGAATGTAATACCCATATTGTTTTGGACTTCTTCATTTTCTCTTTCTCCAGTCTATCGATTCGCTCGTGTTCGTTGATACCGAACTTGTTACGTATTTTGGTTTCACCGTCCGAACGAGCTGTGATCTTGTTGTGGGTCGATCTGGTTATCGCTGTGACTTTTTCAAGTTCGGTTCGATTCTTGTGAACCTTGTTCGGAAGTGACATCATTTGGTTCTATTAGTTCTTTTATTCGAAGTGGATCGGATTTGGAACTCCTGTGTTTTCGACTGGCCGACTCGTTTATGTTCGTTGACATTTTCTCGAGCTTGTCCCGCCCTTGCTTTTGTTGATCGAACGAGCGTGGTATTGTTTCGGAATAACTCGTTTGTCGTTGTGACTTTTCAATTTCTATTCCCTCTCATGTGGATCTTATGTGAATGCATATGTTGTTGTTTTCACCGGATCATATATTGTCTCGAGTCGAGATGTGAACTTGGAGTTGTTGTTTGAATTTTTATTGTTCTTCGTGATTCGAACATGATCGTTCGATTTTTGTTGTCTCGATCTTTGTGGTTCGATCGTTTGATTGTTCGGTTTTTGTTGATCTCGTTTCGTGATTGTTGAGCGTTCAGACTCCTTCCTAATTCCCTTAAGTTCGGGAAATTTGTCTCGCTTTCGATCTTCCAACCCTTGGGCGGTGGAATTCCGTATTTCTTCAGCGATTGGCTCGTGTTTTGATTGATGTACCGTTGGGGTGGTCGATCATATTGATTTTCGTTCGTTGTGTTTTGTGATTGTTCGGATAATCGACCTGATTGTACTATCTATTCGATGACGTTTGTCACTTATTGATTTTATTATGTCTCTACGGTGGCGTTGTTTTGGACGTCGTGGAGCGTGTTTTCACGCCGTATGTCTTTTTGCGTTTCTTGCAGCGTTTCGCCGTTGGGCGCGAGTTTTCAGTTTTGTGTATCTCGTCGAGTTTTCCTGGCGGGTATATTGCTTCCCCCTACCTGTTTTAAATTTCGGGACGAAACTTCTTTTAAGGAGGGTAGAATGTAATACCCGTAAATTTTGATTTCCGGTAATTTTCTTTTTTCGGCGGAAGTCCGTTTTGATGACTCGCTCATGATCGTTTCGTCATTTAGAGAATGATTAATTCTGCACTTTTTGTCATCCGAGTTCGTTTCGGTGTTGTTTTGTTGAGTTCCGTGTCTTTTGGCGACTTTTCCGCACTTGAGCTCGATTCTTGCGAATCTCGTCCGAAACTGTTGCTTCGAGTTTCTAGTAAGTTCATTTAATGTTATTATTCATGTTGCGAGCTTTGGTTCGGTGTTTCGATCATGTATCGTGTATTTCGGACATTTTGGGCCATTTTTGTAATTTCCCAAAGTTTGGGGTAATTACTTCCGTTGTCGAATTCCGACACTTCGGGTGGTCGGAATCGTGTGTTCTCTTAGCGCTTGGATTCGTCTTTGCGAGTACTTCGTAACCGTATCTTCGATTTTTACTCAGGTTCGGGTTTCGGGGTCGTCCGGGCCGTCGGAGTGGCCACGGCCGAGTCACGGCCGGAGCAGGGCCTGGCCTGGCCGAGTTACGGCCGTAAGGTGCCGGTTACGGCCGTAATGTGTGCGAGTTACGGCCGTAAGCGTGATCGGGTACGGCCGTACGAGCGCTGGGCAGATTTTTGACGAAGGCCGGTTACGACCGTAATGTGTGCCAGTTACGGCCGTAAGTGTCCGGCAGTCTTTGGGCGATTTTTGACGACGCTGCATACGGCCGTAAGGCCTGCCGAGTACGACCGTAAGGGGCCGAGTTACGGCCGTAAGGCACTGCCGGTTACGGCCGTAACCCTGCCGGCTATATATAGCCTGGGCTCGGCCAGACTTCATTTTTACTCGATTTTTTCCTTCTTTCGGCGACTGGCGACGGGTGCGACGGGAAATGGAGTTCTTGGCCGATTCTAATCATTTCCAAGGCATTTTGGGAGATCCTTGTTGATTATATCAACATCTAATCCGTGTGTTTCGTCGAATCAAGGTATATTTCTTGGTTTTCCTTCAAGTTGACTTTTCGGAGATTTGTTCTTGATTTCGATTCTAGTCCGATTTTGATACATCGGTTGGTGTAGTATGATGTTATTAATCGTGTTCTATGGGTTGTATATCCATATATCGAGTTTGTTTAACTCGATTGACGATTCGAGTGTTCTTGGGAATTATTGAACATTTAGTGTTCGATTAAATGTCCCAATGAGTTTCCCTTCGATAGTTTGTTGGGATTTCTGTTGTTTTGGCCTTGATTCTCGTCGTAACCATGTATTATTGTTCCTTCCGGAGGTTTATAGGTGTTCGAGGATTCCGATGTTGAATCTCGTTGGTGATTGATGATTCGTGTGGTGTTATTCTCGTAATACTCGTGGTGCTATCGCGTTCTTGATGGTGTTCGGGCGTTCGGGGCTATTCGACCGCGTCCTATCCGTCGTCTCGTTGAGATCGTGATTTCGAGGCAAGTACCTTGTCCATACAATTCTTGTTTTATGGATATGATGATTTGAGATCGTCTTGGTGTGTTTGTTTGTTTGTTTGAAATGAGTTTTCAAAAGATTTGGTTAGCCTTGTTAAAGGCCCTCTTTCAAAACCGCGTGTGTTTTGTGATTGGTGTGTTTCATGAACGAGTATGTGACTCCTATGGATATGTTTGGTGTTGATGATGCACTTGGTGTTGCGTGTGGATGTATATTGTTTCATTTCGGTGCATTGTGGTTTGACGTGGTGTTTTGCTAAGTGTTTGATGCCTCTGGGTGGATTGTTTGGATATCCTTGGTGTGATATGTTATTTGTGCATGATTGTTTCGCTCACCGTGGGTTGGTTCGACGGGGCCACGGCGGGAATCCAATGGTAGAGCCCTGGATTCATGAGTGGTGAATGTATTTTACTCACCGTGGGTTGGTTCGATGGGGCCACGGCGGAGTCCAATGGTAGAGCTCGGATTCACGAGTAAAAACTTCACAGTTGGTGTATATTTAGTGAATGTATTTTACTCACCGTGGGTTGGTTCGACGGGGCCACGGCGGAGTCCAATGGTAGAGCCACGGATTCACGAGTAAAACTTCACGAGTTGATATTGATTTTTATGTCCGTCGAGGACACGTGACGGGTTTTAACCTGTGAATTCTTGTCGGTTTTCTATTTGCGAAAACAAAACCTTTGGGTGTGACCCTGTTGATTTTTGGAAAGAGAAGGATTCGGAAATCCTAAATTGTTTTCTATTAAAACTCTCGATGGCATTTTAAACTGTTTTATAAATTGTTTCCCTTGATTTGTGATCTTTCAGTTTTGGAATGTTTTACCAAACTCATGCCTCGGGAAGTGCTTTTCGTTACGTTTGGAACTTTGAGGATTCCTGATTATTATTGTTCTTGGAACTTGTATTGTATGGCTCGTATTTTTGCACTTGTACTTGCAGTAGCAAAACAGTGGAGTTTTGCTAACCCCCGAGTATTCGGGGGGTGGATGTCTATTTTTGCATTCAGGTTTTGGAGCATAGCACAGGGTCGGCACGAAAGATGATGAAAGATGAACGATACTAATCACACGAGGACCCGTTGATGTCGTATTGGTCTAGTTGTATTTTCTTTTCTGCTGCAGTATCTTTTCCCCATTGTACGAGAGTTTATTGTATTTTGACCCCTGCGTGGGTATGTGTTTGGAATTGAGTTGTATGTTATTATTGAAAGACCAAGTCGGTTACTGAGCCATTTTAGCCTTAAAGGCGATGTTTAGATGTTTGATTTTAGTTATCAGCCTGGTAGATCCTCGAGGAGAGGGTCTACGGCGTGTAATATCCCTGAGTGGATTGGGGGTGTTATACTTTGGGTTTTGTGAAACTGGAGCATATATGCTATGTGGCTCTATTGATATGGTGGTAGCGTGATTTTACTACTTTTGAAGTTTTAGCCGTACTGATTGGTAGTTCCCACTCCATGTATGATTTGGTTTGTTCTCCGATTTGCGACTGGTTGTTCGTACGCCTGAGAGGTTCATTCAACAGTCGGTTGTGTTTCCTTGAGATTCACTGTATGTGATTTGTTTAATATTTTGAGAATTTTGTTCTTTCGTATATCGGTTTCTGTGGTTCTGTGTTGGTCGTGTTGGAGCTTACCATGTGAGGGTATTCTAGGTTATTGTTGCTCATTCGTTGGTAATATTGGAGTTTATCATGTTGATGATATTCTCGATTGTGTTTTGACCTCTAGTGTAACAGCCCGAGATATTCGGAATAATTACAGCGCCGTAAACCCTTTAAATAAGGATTTACAAGGCTAATTAAAAAGAAAAGTAGATACAAGACATCAATACTGCGAAAATTCAAGTTTATGAAAACGTACAACTGGTTCAACGGGTAATTAATACAACCATATCGAATTAATATCAAAAGGACACGCGTACTCGAGTACAGAAACCAAACCAAGACCACAAATCTCCAATAACAATAAACATCACTGAACCCCTTCGTCGTCACGTCAGATCGTGGTCGCTTTCCTGCTCCTTGGCTACCTGAACATCAAAACAAATGTCCACCCCCGAAGGGGTTAGCAAAACGATGCTAGTACAAGTATCATATTTAAACAATTCGAATATGCATCAACAATACACAACAAGATACATCACACGGACTTCCGCTACCGGAATCCGACAATGCGACTCTACAAGATTCCATTACACAGCCTGGGTATTCCAATGATCCAGCGCCCTCAGCATAGATCCCAAGATGATCCCGTCGGACCAACATGAGGTGGAAATAACCCGTCCAATGATCCAGCGCCCTCAGCCTAGATCCCAAGATGATCCCGTCGGACCAACACGAGGTGGACATCCGATCCAGCGCCCTCAGCATAGATCGTACAACGTATACAAACACAACTCATGCATACACATATGCCAAATTATTATGTTCATCAACATGAACATATAAACACTATATAACGAATATCATGACAAATCAACGAAGTAAATATCATGTTCAACAACATGCATAATCATACGCATACTCCAAAAATACCGATTTTAACATATCACGATACTTGCCTCGAAGATGGCAAGAACGATATACTTCAATGCTCTCGACGCACTCGAAGGCCGCCTCCTCCGATCAACGTAACAAGCTCGAACCTTAACAAAAGGAACGATATACAAATCATCTCAAGTCGAACAATGGCCTAACAATTCGGCCTACGGCCGAAAAGCTCAAACTAAACAAGCTGCCTGGATTGCTTAGCGCGCGCTACGTACTCTACGTAACGTGCGCTAAGCTGGACTGTTAGCGTACGCTATCGTATAAGACTAGCGTGCGCTAGCCACGAACTGGCAGTCTGACTCGGCTGTCTCATAACGTACGCTACGTACGTTTTGTGCGAAAACCCAACCTCGATAGCGCACGTTAACTCACATATGTTAGCGTGCGCTAATCTTGCATGGCAGAATACTGCAAACCGAAAACTGGGTTGAATGGTGAAGAACTCATGAATCCTATGGTGATATTACAAGTTATCCTCGGGCATATCATGCTAATAAGGTTTGTGGAAGTCCTATGATCATGAGATACGAATATACGGATAGTTATCTCCATATCATAATTCCTCTACGATCTTCAAGAAATAATCTAAGTTCCCTCGTCTTACGTTCCAAAACACATGATTCCAACGTATACAACGTATCAACTGGGTAATATCCGATTACTTGATCATAAATCGATTTGAACATGCTTAGGAGTCCTTATAATAAGATGGTTCAAAGGTTCATTCGATATATAGTACCGATACGTCAAAAGTATCCTTCTAACCTGTGATGACCGATAAAAACGAAATACTTGCTATCCAAACATGATTCAAACTTCCTTAGGAACCTTACTAATCATTGGTGAAGAATCACCTACCTCAAAGTAGTGAAGAACACGGATGAAAATGAAGCAATCCAACACCGAAGGCTTGAACACCAATCTCCAATGATATATGATCTTCAATCTCGAACTAGGTGGTTGATACGAAGTGTTTAGGACGAATGGAGTTATGTTTCAAGTGCAAGAGTTCGGGTTATGGGGGAAGAAAGAACTGAATTCACGAATAGAATGCTGTCCTATTTATAATAAATGGCTATTAGCGCGCGCTATACCCTGTTCGTAGCGTGCGCTAACGGCTCACAGTCTAAACTGTACTCGGCACTTAGCGTGCGCTACGCATATACCTGTAGCGTGCGCTAAGGCGTTGACTCGGCTTTTCCCGAAAGCCGTCCAGGTACATCCGACATGATCCGACAGGGGTCCCCCGGCCAGATCTCACCTACCGCATGTCTCAATCAATCTGACCACGCATAGCGTGCGCTATTTACACTCTGTAGCGTGCGCTATGAAACCATGCTAGCGTACGCTACCCTTAGCCTGTAGCGTGCGCTACATGCACGAAATTTCAACCTTTTAAATCACATACACGAAATTATATGCTCGACGACATCGGATTAAGAAATACGGAGAATAGTACTCATACAAAAGTACAATCATTACAATATCACAAGTTCCAATTACATAACAGAAATCTCGGGTATTACATCCTTCCTCCCTAAAAAGAAGTTTCGTCCCGAAACTTAGGATGAAAACAACTCCGGATATTTAGCCTTCATACCGTCCTCCGTTTCCTAAGTGGCCTCTTCGACTCCATGTCGTGACCATTGTACTTTAACCAAATGTATTGGTTTATTCCTCAATTGTTTGATCCGGCTCTAAAGTATCTTGATTGGTCTCTCTTCGAAGGTGCCATCATTAGCTATCTCGATCTCGTCGAAATCAATGACGTGACTGGGGTCCGATACATACTTCCACAGTTGGGATACGTGAAACACATTGTGAACATGACTCAGCGATGGCGGTAAGGCCAACCTGTACGCTAAATCCCCAACTCTCTCTAGGATCTCAAATGGTCCGATATATCTCGGACTAAGCTTTCCTCTTCTCCCAAAACGGAAAATCCCTCGTGTAGGAGACACCTTCAATAGTACGTGGTCTCCAGCGTCGAACTCTAGAGGGCGACGACGTATATATGCATAAGACTTCTGTCGACTCTGGGCAGTCAACAGTCTCTCTCGAATCACAGCTATCTTCTCTTGAGTCTGAATAATCAATTCCGGTTCCGTCCCGATCAAATCCGAAGAATCATCCCAACACAGGGGTGATCGGCATCTCCTCCCGTACAAAGCTTCAAATGGTGCCATTCTAATAGAAGCATGCCAACTATTATTGTAAGTGAATTCGATCAAGGGCAAGTGAACTTCCCAATCAGTTGACCAATCCAACGCACAAGCTCTAAGCATGTCTTCTACAGTTTGAATAGTCCTTTCGGACTGACCGTCTGTTTGGGGATGATAAGCTGTGCTAAAGTTGAGCTCAGTCCCCAAAGCCTTGTGGACTGCCTTCCAGAAGTGCGACACGAAACGACCATCTCGATCCGAAATAATGGTCTTCGGCGTCCCATGCAATCTGACTATCTCCGCAACAAATACTCGTGCCAATCTCTCGGGTCCCCATGTATCTTTGATTCCTAGGAAATGAGCCGACTTGGTTAGTCGATCAACTACGACCCAAATCATGTTCATTCCTGCTCTAGTCCTTGGCATACTGGTGATGAAATCCATCGAAATGTCCTCCCACTTCCATTCAGGGATCGGAAGCGGCTTTAACATCCCGGCAGGTCGCTGATGCTCAATCTTGACTTGCTGACAAGTCAAACACTTCGAAACGTACTCTGCTACGTCCTTCTTCATATTCCCCCACCAGAAGTTTTGTTTAAGATCCTTATACATCTTACTGCTGCCCGGGTGAATAGAATAGGGCGCGCTATGAGCTTCTTTCAGAATAGTCCGTCTCAAATCATCATCTTCGGGAACGCAAAGTCGACTCTGAAATCTCAGAACTCCATCATCTTGTATCACGAATCCTGGGGCTTTTCCTTTCTTTACTTCATCACATAATCGAAGGATCAGAGAATCGTCCAACTGCTTGGACTTGATCTTCTCGACTAGTGATGAAGTCAGTTCCATCACATAAAGTCGCCCTTGGATTCCTGGTGCCCATACTTCAATCCCTTCGCGGATCAGTTCTCGTTGAATGCTGGTCTGGGGCGTAAGAGCTTCCAACACTCGAAGAGAAACAGGTTTACGGCTCAAAGCATCGGCTACTACATTTGCTTTCCCCGGATGATAGAGAATCTCCAAGTCGTAATCCTTGATCAATTCCAGCCACCTTCTCTGCCTCATGTTTAATTCTTTACATTGAAAATGTATTTGAGGCTCTTATGATCTGTAAAGATCGACAATGAGTGCCGCATGAGATAATGTCGCCAAATTTTCAAGGCAAAGACCACAGCTGCTAGCTCCAGATCATGAGTCGGATAATTAACTTCGTACGATTTTAATTGCCGAGAAGCATAAGCAATCACTTTATCCTTTTGCATCAACACACAACCCAAACCCTGATTTGAAGCGTCGCTGTACACCATAAATCCGTCAGTTCCTTCTGGAAGCGCTAATATAGGTGCTGTCGTCAGTCTCTTTTTAAGTTCGTCAAAAC
This sequence comes from Orobanche coerulescens, assembly GCA_033398695.1. NCBI lineage: Eukaryota > Viridiplantae > Streptophyta > Magnoliopsida > Lamiales > Orobanchaceae > Orobanche > Orobanche coerulescens. The sequence goes on along the minus strand of CM065814.1, from coordinate 17,714,188 downwards.
CAGCCTGGCATTTCTCATTCCACGCGAACTTTTGAGTTTTCTGTAACAGCTGAGTGAGCGGACGAGCAATTTTGGAAAATCCCTCTACAAAGCGGCGATAATATCCAGCTAGTCCTAAGAAGCTTCGGACTTCCTTCACGTTCTTAGGAGCTTCCCATCCCAAGATTGCTTCGACTTTCTTCGGGTCCACCTGAACTCCATCGGCTGATATCACATGCCCAAGGAAGGTTACTTCCTTAAGCCAGAACTCGCATTTAGAAAATTTTGCATATAGCTGTTCCTTTCTCAAGATGCTCAAAACCACACGTAAATGATCAGCATGCTCCTCTGCGTCCCTCGAATATATCAAAATGTCGTCAATGAAAACGACCACAAATTTATCCAAGTATTCCAAGAATACCCGATTCATCAATTGCATGAATACCGCAGGAGCATTGGTAAGTCCGAATGGCATCACTACAAATTCATAATGCCTGCATCGGATCTCAAAGCGCATTTCGTATGTCCGATTCCTTAATTCTCAATTGGTGGTATCACGATCGCAAGTCAATCTTCGAGAATACCTCGCCCCTTGCAGTTGATCAAACAAGTCGTCGATCCGAGGTATAGGATACTTATTCTTGATCGTCATCTTGTTAAGCTCCTGTAATCAATACACAGTCGGAGGGATCCGTCTTTCTTTCGGACAAAGAGAACGGGCGCTCCCAAGGGGAAACGCTCGGTTGAATATAGCCCTTCTGTAACAATTCCTCCAGTTGCTTCTTGAGTTCATAAATCTCGGTTGGCGCCATGCGGTATGGTGCCCTGGATATAGGGGCTTCTGCTTTCTCTAATTCTATGGTGATTTCCTCTTCTCTTTGCGGAGGTAACCACAGTAGCTCGTCAGAAATATATCCGAGAACTCATTCACAATCGGAATAGACGAGCTCTACTCCTTCCTCTTTCCTCATGGCATAACACCAAAGTCCATGACATCCCTGTTCGATAATTTTACCGCTTTCATTGCTTTGATCAATTTCCCGAGCTTCCTGTCTCCATCCTCGGAATAAGTGTTCGATCCGTCATCGCAATGATGGAAATGACTCTCTCTCGGTAATTCAAAGATGACTCCATAGCAGTTGAGCCAATCATCTCCGAGAATTAAATCGTCACCGAGATGTCAACTACAATAAGATTCGATGGCCAATCTCTTCCTTCTATAGATACGGGAAATCCCTAGCTTCTAGTGTTCCCACAATTTTCTCTCCGCTCGGTAATCCCACAACATAAGGTTCACAATTATACAAGCACGAGATGTTCAAACGTTTAACAGGTTCAAAGATATAAAAGAATGCGTAGCTCCTAATCGAACAAGACACTAATCGGTTGCAAAAGGATTCGAATCGCACGATGCAACGGCAGTGTTCGCCGCCGATCTCCTCATTTCGCATGCGCGGAGGAACGGACCCAAAGATCGGATGTCTCTCTCTTCCCAACGTTCTGCTGCTGAAATCCACTCTGCTGCGTCTGGTTCACACTTATTTCCTTCGGAACTGGCGCTGGAGTGCGAGCACCAAAAGATCTAGTAGCGGCTCCACAAAAGGCCGCACGGTGCCCTTCTTGCCCACAATCGTAACAAGTCACAGAAGATGCGGGGCAATCACGTCGAATATGCCCTGCTCGACCACAATTGTAGCATTTCTTTGATGCGTCCGAGACTGCTGATGCTGTCCGGGACTTCTTTCCGCCTCTTGAAGGAAGTGGAGGTTTCCTAGCCGAATAAAAGGAAGACTGGCCCTTGCGGGCCCCACCACTCTTGTTTTCTGCAAAGCTGCCGGTCACCTTCTGCCTCTTTGCCTCTGCTGATTTCTCCACCGCCGCCTCTTTCATGTCGTAGGCCGGCGCTTTGTCTTGATACTGCCGCAACGTAGTACACTCGAATCCGGACATGTATCTTTGAATCTCCGGCTTCATCCGCATATCAAAATGAAAAATCTTTTACGCCTCCGTTCGACCAAGTGTCGCACAAAGTCACTGATGATTGAAAGTTTTAATTACATCATCACGCGATGCCTCCGAACTCGTGTGGTGAGAAAAACTCTCGGATCTTCGCCTCTAATCGGGACGAGGACAATCTGTGCTTCCATCATTTGTTTGAATTCTCCCAATCCGCATTATGATTCTCGGGTCGAATAGCCTCCCACCAATCAAAGGCCTCCCAAATGTAAAATACTGGGCAATAGGAACCTTCCGGTCCTCGGGACAGCTTAAGACCCGCGAATATCTTTTCCAACTCCTTGAGCTGATCCCAAGTAAGTGTCTCGGCAGATCCACAAATTTTGGCGGGTGCAATTTAACCACTTCCGCAAGCCATCTGTCTCCCGTGTTATCCTCGTGGTGCCGCTGTCCCATCGCCGTCGCATGCGATCAACGACACAGGCGAACCGATTTATTTGCGCCACCACTGTTGAAGCACTCCGGCATGTTAGGGTTTGCGTCATCATTCGCCGATCCTTGCCGCCCTCCGAGAATGGGAATCGGTTCGACTAGCCGATATTTCCGGGTAGTTGCGGAATCCTCATGTCTCATGTTACCACGTCGCGTCCACGACCAAGGCCCGCGTCCACGACCTCCTCTCAACATACCGTAAACGAAATTTCTCAATATACGAACAAATTTTTTGAAATAAAGTCCGTCAATACTCAAAACAAGAATTAAGTAAAATGGTAGTATAAGAGATTAAGAGACTTACAACCACGGTCCACATGACGACTTGGTGAACAAAGTTGATGTTACAAACGACCCGTAAATCAAATAACGTAAATGCACCCAAATAAAACCCGATCGCCAAGATATCCATAAATCTTAGCTCCGATACCATATTCTCGTAATGTACCGAGATATTCGGAATAATTATAGCCGTAAACCCTTTAAATAAGGATTTACAAGGCTAATTAAAAAGAAAAGTAGATACAAGACATCAATCTGCGAAAATTCAAGTTTATGAAAACGCATAACCGGGTTCAACGGGTAATTAATACAACCATATCGAATTAATATCAAAAGGACACGCGTACTCGAGTACGTAAACCAAACCAAGACCACAAATCTCCAATAACAATAAACATCATCAACCCCTTCGTCGCCACGTCAGATCTGGTCGCTTTCCCCGCTCTCCTCGCTACCCGAACATCAAAACAAATGTCCACCCCCGAAGGGGTTAGCAAAACGATGCTAGTACAAGTATCATATTTAAACAATTCGAATATGCATCAACAATACACAACAAGATACATCACACGGACTTCCGCTACCGGAATCCGACAATGCGACTCTACAAGATTCCATTACACAGCCTGGGTATTCCAATGATCCAGCGCCCTCAGCATAGATCCCAAGATGATCCCGTCGGACCAACACGATGTGGAAATAACCCGTCCAATGATCCAGCGCCCTCAGTCTAGATCCCAAGATGATCCCGTCGGACCAACACGAGGTGGACATCCGATCCAGCGCCCTCAGCATAGATCGTACAACGTATACAAACACAACTCATGCATACACATATGCCAAATTATTATGTTCATCAACATGAACATATAAACACTATATAACGAATATCATGACAAATCAACGAAGTAAATATCATGTTCAACAACATGCATAATCATACGCATACTCCAAAAATACCGATTTTAACATATCACGATACTTGCCTCGAAGATGGCAAGAACGATATACTTCAATGCTCTCGACGCACTCGAAGGCCGCCTCCTCCGATCAACGTAACAAGCTCGAACCTTAACAAAAGGAACGATATACAAATCATCTCAAGTCGAACAATGGCCTAACAATTCGGCCTACGGCCGAAAAGCTCAAACTAAACAAGCTGCCTGGATTGCTTAGCGCGCGCTACGTACTCTACGTAACGTGCGCTAAGCCGGATCATAGCGTACGCTATCGTATAAGACTAGCGTGCGCTAGCCACGAATCGCGATCGACTCGGCTGTCTCATAACGTACGCTACGTACGTTTTGTGCGAAAACCCAACCTCGATAGCGCACGTTAACTCACATATGTTAGCGTGCGCTAATCTTGCATGGCGTAATCGCAAACCGAAAACTGGGTTGAATGGTGAAGAACTCATGAATCCTATGGTGATATTACAAGTTATCCTCGGGCATATCATGCTAATAAGGTTTGTGGAAGTCCTATGATCATGAGATACGAATATACGGATAGTTATCTCCATATCATAATTCCTCTACGATCTTCAAGAAATAATCTAAGTTCCCTCGTCTTACGTTCCAAAACACATGATTCCAACGTATACAACGTATCAACTGGGTAATATCCGATTACTTGATCATAAATCGATTTAAACATGCTTAGGAGTCCTTATAATAAGATGGTTCAAAGGTTCATTCGATATATAGTACCGATACGTCAAAAGTATCCTTCTAACCTGTGATGACCGATAAAAACGAAATACTTGCTATCCAAACATGATTCAAACTTCCTTAGGAACCTTACTAATCATTGGTGAAGAATCACCTACCTCAAAGTAGTGAAGAACACGGATGAAAATGAAGCAATCCAACACCGAAGGCTTGAACACCAATCTCCAATGATATATGATCTTCAATCTCGAACTAGGTGGTTGATACGAAGTGTTTAGGACGAATGGAGTTATGTTTCAAGTGCAAGAGTTCGGGTTATGGGGGAAGAAAGAACTGAATTCACGAATAGGATGCTGTCCTATTTATAATAAATGGCTATTAGCGCGCGCTATACCCTGTTGGTAGCGTGCGCTAACGGCTCACAGTCTAAACTGTACTCGGCACTTAGCGTGCACTACGCATATACCTGTAGCGTGCGCTAAGGCGTTGACTCGGCTTTTCCCGAAAGCCGTCCAGGTACATCCGACACGATCCGACATGTAACACCCCAAATGGCGGTTATTACAGTGCCGTGATTCCCACACTGGGACCCACCAGGCGATATCCAAAACAGGTTAAATAAATATTATTTGTGATACCGAATCACAACGAAAAGTCATTTCTCCGATTAGGAGTTTATTAAAATGTGGCCAACGGCCTTACAACACACAGGATCCGAAAAGAAAAAAAAAAAAAAAAAAAGTATAAACCATATGGAGATGGAAAATACTTCAAATGTCAAATACAACCAAAAGTAATTTAAACGGAACAGGAAATAATACAACACGGTTTAACATAACCGGACAACAAAGATGAGGGGCCCCCGAACTAGTATCCTCCGAATCCTTCGCCGTCGACATGCTCTTCCCGTGCCTTGCCCTTGCCTCGACCTAAAATACAATACAAGTATTTCGCCCAACACAGGGTCAGATATACATGATAATCAATTCTTCTGACATATACAATTCACATATATAGATTTCAAAGAAATCATTCCGACTATCAATCATACCCCTCGGGCGTATGAAACGAACAGTCACAAGCATCCAATACTATGGACGATTTACGGTATGGCTCAAAGATGGACATCACAAGACGCCCGATCCGAAATGTGTCCGTGCACATGTCCGCCCGTATATGGAATCCAATATACGTAGGACAATGTACCTAATTAGCCTCACGAAACTACGTCCCGTGTGCATACCCAACGCGGAATAATATCCGCCGATGACTATATGTGCCTCGGCTAAAAATCCTACACAATAACCAATCTAACGCAGATATGATTCGGATATGTCACGATACAACATGACAACGAATTCAACAAATCACATATCCGATTAAGGATCAAGAAAAACTCACCGAAGTGAAAATAAGGCCAACGAGATCAATGATTCAAAACGACATACTTGGGAATGCAACCCCATGAAGAAAACGGAATAACGTCAAGGACAGTGTCAAATCACGACAAACATTTCATGAACAATTCATACATATGAAAAATATAACCATCAGAAGAATCTAATCATCATTATAACCAAGCAAGATAACTTGCCTCAAATCCGTAAGTGAAAGATAGTCCTTCTCCAAATGACCAAACGGACGGTATCCTCAGTTAAACACTCAATCGAACGAGCAACCTTGAATGAAACGTAATTCATTCAATAATATATTCACATAATATTAATATCAATTCGTAGGAAACGACGCCCGCAACCTACTCGAATAATTTCCCCCCCGTGATGAATACCTTAACGATTAATGAAAGGTTTCAAAACAACTAATTCATCTTCCAACATCTGATTATCATACCAAAAGTGTCTTGAAATTCTCTTGTTATTCCATGAACAATAACATCTTCCATTTGCCAATAAAATTGGTTTAAATCAAATTCTCATGTTCTTCAACATCTCTTATTACCAAAAAGGATAGTCATAAAGGATTTGATACTCAATCTACCATGATAGTATCATTCATAACCAAAGATCATCTACTTAAGAACACAATCTACTTAGCATTATGATGAACTACACTCTAAGTTATCAACACAATAGATTGGTGAAAAGTTATTTTTGTAATTATCAAAACCTTTATCAATCTTCAAAGACTAGTGAAACTGAACAATCATGATTTGTTAAAGCTTCTAAGGTTTCTGAACTAGATCACCTAGTCTCATATTTAACATCATCAAGTTCTTTTCAAAGTAAAAAAAAAATACCTAAAATGGTGTTTAATGATATTAAGTTCTTGATTAAATCCAGTTATGAAGAAGCTAACCGATCCATCAACGTTCTACTGAGCTAAATTCGTCCAGAAGGTGAGTGATGACAACTACAACATGATTAAAAATCACTATATCATCAAGAACACCTCCATCTCAAACCCTTATTTAACATATTCATCAAAATGCTTAAAGAGTTTAATTATAACCATGTTTTACTTGCTTAATGTACTCTAGGTGAAGTATATTTCGTCATCAATAATCAATATAAGAAAATAATGCAGAGAAGAAAACACACCAACCTCCAGAAATGAAGAATGACTTCAATGATATGAGAGAATATATCCCAAGCTTAAAAACAACTCCAAGGCTCCAAGAAAATGAGCTCCACTCCGAGATTTAAGGCTTGGAAATAAGTTGGTGAAGGTTTATAACGTTTTTAGAGTGCAGAGGGATGATATGCGAAGAGAGAAATTCGGTTTGGTTCGTGGAGAAATGAAAAACAGGCTGGTCCTATAAATAGACTGTGCAGACTTAGCGCACGCTATCAGGACAGTTTAGCGTACGCTAAGGCCCTTACGTACGCTATCCGAACAATATTACGTACGTAAACGGCTTTCAGTGGCTACTGTCTTGAATTATTGCAGGCCGTTAGCGCACGCTAATGAAGAATGGGTTAGCGCACGCTAGAAAAAGTAGATTCTCACCGACATGACAGCTCAGACATAGATCGCATGCATGCTACCGGTTAAAAGGCTCACGTGTTGAAGTCAACTGCTGTCAGATTCCTTCTTAGCGTACGCAACCGAGGGAAACCTTACGCACGCTAATACACAGGATTAGCGTACGCTAATCTTACTGTGTAACGTGCGCTACATCAATAGAAAAATTCCGAAAATACAACTCTCTAATTAACATCGAATCATCATATTTGAAATGAACTAACAATGAGGTGATATTCAAATCTATAATACCTCAACATAATACTAAATGCAACGATTTCTGATAATCAGATTATCCGAATAATACAACGACAGGAAAAAAAATGAAAAGTTACAGTCGGATATTACATACTCCCCCCCTTAAAAAGAGTTTCGTCCCGAAACTTAAGGGGTAAATAACTCGGGGTATCTTGCTCGCATACTATCCTCGGTCTCCCACGTAGCCTCCTCGACTCCGTGTCTTGACCACCGAACTTTCGAGGGAATCGCCTTGTTCCGCAATTGCTTGATTCTCCTCTCGAGTATCCAGACAGACGCTCCTCGCACGAATGATCCTCTGCTAAATCAATGTCTTCGAATTGAAGTACGTGGCTCGGATCGAACATATTTCCTCACCGAGACATGAAACACGTTGTGAATCTTACTCAAGGTCGGTGGCAAGGCTAGTCGACAGCGATCACCTACACGCTCCAACCTCAAACGGCCCAATATACCTTGGGCTTTTGCCCCTTTTCCCGAAACGAAAAACACCTCGAGTAGGAGACACCTTCATTAACACATGATCACCAACCTCGAACTCAAGCGGTCTTCGACGATGGTCGATAAGACTTGTCTACTTTGAGCCGTTAACAACCGACTCCTAATCAAAGTGATCTTCTCACGGGCGGCTAACAACATATCGGGTTCCGTTCCCAGAGATTCCGACGTTCGTCCCAACATAAAGGGGACCTACAGCGACGGCCATATAATGCCTCATACGGTGCCATCCGAATCGAAGCGTGCCAACTATTATTATAAGTGAATTCCACCAAAGGCACTGGGCTTCCCAATCGTCCTTCCAATCAAGAACACATGCTCTCAACATATCTTCTAGAGTCTGTATGGTTCTCTCCGATGACCATCGATGTGGATGGAAAGCCGATCAAATTCAACTGCGTACCCATCGCACGATGAAATGCCTTCCGTAAATGTGACACAAATCGCCTGTCACGGTCTGATACAATGCTCTTGGGGGTACCGTGTAGTCTCACAATTTCCTTAATAAACAGTGGGCCAATCTCTCGGGGCCCCATGTGTCCTTAATTTCCAAGAAGTGAGCCGATTTGGTCGACGGTCCACAATCACCCAAATCGTATTCATTCCTCGACGACTCGTCGGCAAGCTAGTGATAAAGTCCATAGATATGTCTTCCCATTTCCATTCAGAATCGGAGCGGTTTCAAAGATTCTCGCGGTCGCCGGTGCTCAATCTTAACTCACGACAGTCAAACACCTCAAACGAATTCGGCAATCTCACGCTTCATATTCCCCACCAATAATTCGCTTCAAATCCTTATACATCTTGCTAGAGCCCGGTGAATAGAGTACGGGTAGCATGGGCTTCTCTCATGATAGAGTTCTTCAATTCTTCGTCACGGGTACACACACTCGATTTCTAAAACGTATCAATCCATCCTCGTGGATCACGAATCCAGGGGCTTTCCCCTGGGTTACCTCATCCCGAATCCGAGATAAGAATGGGTCCGTAATTTGCTTCGATTTGATCATATCATCAAGAGACGAAGAAATATCAAGGGTGCAAAGTTGTCCCTGAACACGCTGTAACCAAACTTCAATTTCTGGCCTCATAAGGTCCAACTGCAATTCCCTCTGTGCTGTTAAACGACTCAGCATCTGCTCCTGTACTGTCTTACGGCTCAATGCGTCGGCAACCACATTTGCTTTACCCGGATGATAAAGGATTTCGATATCATAGTCCTTGATTAATTCTAGCCACCTTCTCTGCCTCATGTTCAACTCCTTCTGAGTAAAAATGTACTTTAGGCTCTTGTGGTCCGTAAAGATCTGGCAGGTAACTCCATAAAGATAGTGACGCCAGATTTTCAAAGCAAACACCACGGCTGCTAACTCCAAGTCGTGGGTCGGATAGTTAACTTCATAGGGTCGCAATTGTCTCGATGCATAGGCGATTACTTTCCCTTCCTGCATTAGTACACATCCCAGACCCTGTCTCGACGCGTCACTATACACCACAAATCCTTCCGTTCCCTTTGGTAAGACCAAAACAGGTGCCGAAATCAATCGACTCTTGAGCTCTTCAAAACTCTTCTGACATGCTTCTGACCACAAATACTTCTTGTCCTTCCGCAGTAAGTTAGTCATCGGTTGCGAAATTTTAGAGAATCCCTCCACGAATCGTCGGTAGTAACCTGCTAGGCCGAGGAAACTACGAACTTCCTTCACGTTCTTCGGTGGTAGCCAATCTCGAATGGCTTCCGTCTTTTGTGGGTCCACTCTCACCCCTTCGGTGATATCACATGCCCGAGAAAGACAACCTCTGCATCCGTAACTCACACTTAGAAAATTTCCCATAAAGTTGTTCTCGCCTCAAAGTATTGAGAACTTGGTGGAGGTGATTCTCGTGTTCCTCGTGGTCGCGAGTAAATCGAATGTCGCCAATGAAAACGACTACAAAGCGATCTAGATAGTTAATAAAAACTCGATTCATCAACTCCATGAATATCACGGTGCATTAGTCACCCAAATGGCATCACCACGAACTCGTAATGCCCATAGCGAGTACGGAATCTTGTCTTTGAAATGTCGACTCGAATCCTCAATCGATGATAACCGATCTTAAGTCGATCTTAGAAAACACGGCAGCCTCCTCGAAGTTGGTCCAATAAATCGTCAATACGAGGCAAGGGATACTTGTTCTTGATGGTTACCTGCTCACTCACGGTAATCAATACATAAGCGTAGGGATCCATCTTTCTTCCGCACAAATAACACCGGTGCTCCCCAAGGACGCACTAGGTCGAATATAGCCTTTGTCACCAACTCCTCAAGCCGGGTTCTTCAATTCTTGCATCTCGATCGGAGCCATACGCACGGTGCTTTTGAGAGCGGGACGACTGGTTCTAACTCAATAATAAATTCCACGTCCACGATGAGGAGGTAAGCCCGGCAACTCGTCTGAAATACATCGGGTAATCTCGGACTACCGGAATGTCGGCCAATTCAATCGATCGATCGGCTGATTTGGTCATGTAGCACCAATAACCAATACACCCTTGATTAAGCGGGGCCACGCTTTCATAGCCGATGACTCTCCCGTAACGACCGGGATTACCACCTCGAAAAATACACTAATCCATCATCAAGTGACGGTAACCATCCGCGTGACACCGAGTATTGCATCGTGACGATCCATCCAATCGATACCCAAGATTATATCATCCTTAGGTAGATCGACTACAATCGATTTGACAACCACTCACGGTCGCTCAAACAAATCGCATAACTGGACTTCACGATTTCCAATAATTCTTCTACCATCGTGTAGACCAATCACGTAGGGCTCACAATTGATAACATGGTCTAGAGGTAAACGGCTTAAACAAGAAGAAGATATAAAGGAGTGTGAAGCACCGTATCAAAAAGAACACACACAGCCGGGAGTGGATCTCGAGTATACCGAAATCATGCCGGCCTCGGATCATCGCCTTTCTTCATCTCGTAAATCGGGTTTCGCAGCACGGCACTGTGTGTACCACTTTGATTCCCACGGCCCATTCCCTTATTCGCCCGTGGTCTGATAGGAAGCGGACGGAGGCGTCCGGCTCGACAGAGGATTGAATAGGAGTATGAGATGCCATCGGATCATGTCCGGGCCCATTCCCGCAAAACGAGCACGGTGACCATTCTTCCCACAAGTATGGCATGTGATGGCAGCTTTGGGCAATTGAAATTGATATGCCCCGCCCCCACGCTTATAGCACACAACAGATGAGGGGACCGCCGAGAGTGCGATCCACTGGCTTCGACGCCATGGGTGGACGATCGAGGGGTTTGGCAATGACCGGGGCTTCTGAATGTCCCCCGGTTACTCTCAGTCTGATTCTGGTTCTTGGACCTTTTGTTGTTGGACTGTGGTTGTTTCTTGGAAATTTCTTTCGCGGTGAGTTCGTATTCCAGAGCCTTTTCGATGAACTCTGGTAAGGTAGTACAGTGGTGATTCAACAGCTGCATTCTCATTCGGGATTTAAGCCTCTTGAGAAAGTATTTGCTCTTGTCGGCCTCTGTTCGAATAATTGTCGTGGCAAAAGGAAGGAGTGCCTGGAATTTCTCAGCAACAGATAATACATCATCGTCTTCAGACGGATCGGGGTTCAAAAGTTCCGACAGTTTGGCCTCACGGAGTGGCCCTGGATAGTAACGGTCTAGCATGAGGTTTTTAAATTCCTCCCAAGTGTAAACACCATCAGCTGGCCTTACTGAAAGCCACCAGGTATGAGCGCCTTTGCTAAGATAATACGCGGCTACCGAGACGCGATTCTCTTCCGGCACCCACCATCCGGAAAAGTTTCTCAAAATGCTCGATCCAATGCACAATGTCGCAGGCTCGAGGAGCCTTCAAAAGTCGGTGGTCGCCGCGAGAGATGTCGCCGATAATCCGACTCACGGGTCCGCCAATCACAGGAGGAGGATGAGCCCTTGCCGCCGCCGCAGCGGCCCTCTGCATAGCTTCCATTAGTTGACCCATCTGGGTCATCTGTGTCATCATGCCCTGCATTACGACGTAAGGATCGACACGTGCATCCCCGCGCCCACTGTGGTGCGATTGTTCCCTAGAAGGTGAACCACTGTCTGCGGAACTCTGATCCGCATTCGCGCGTCTGTTGGCTCGAGGTATTGGGATTCGGCCCCTACCGCGGCCTCGTCCCCCTCTGCCACGACCTCGCAGGTTTCTTTCCATACTGAAAGAGTCAATCATAATGGTAACTATAAGTACAGTTCAAGATACCAAAATTCACGCTGAATTAATAGTAATAAGGAATCACATATTAAAGGAAAATGGTTATCGACACCACAAATGTCGCACCGAGTATCATATCGGTGTCAAGTCGAACAATTTCAATTATACAATAAATTCAGCATTTACCTCGGATTATCAATCAGATAAATCCTGTCACCATTCCTTGAAATAACATGATCAACAAAGAGATCCTATACTGATATCAATATCATGCCAGTAATTAAACCATGGCTCATAAAGTACATACCGCATTTGGCTCGCAGGTCGCGCCAGACAGTCACACGTGACACGAAGGTTTCTTGATACTAGTTCATTTCTCAATGACTCATGAAAGAAAACGACGCTCTGATACCATCTTCTGTAACACCCCAAATGGCGGTTATTACAGTGCCGTGATTCCCACACTGGGACCCACCAGGCGATATCCAAAACAGGTTAAATAAATATTATTTGTGATACCGAATCACAACGAAAAGTCATTTCTCCGATTAGGAGTTTATTAAAATGTGGCCAACGGCCTTACAACACACAGGATCCGAAAAGAAAAAAAAAAAAAAAGTATAAACCATATGGAGATGGAAAATACTTCAAATGTCAAATACAACCAAAAGTAATTTAAACGGAACAGGAAATAATACAACACGGTTTAACATAACCGGACAACAAAGATGAGGGGCCCCCGAACTAGTATCCTCCGAATCCTTCGCCGTCGACATGCTCTTCCCGTGCCTTGCCCTTGCCTCGACCTAAAATACAATACAAGTATTTCGCCCAACACAGGTCGATATACATGATAATCAATTCTTCGACATATACAATTCACATATATAGATTTCAAAGAAATCATTCCGACTATCAATCATACCCCTCGGGCGTATGAAACGAACTGACACACGCCTCCCAGACTAGGGACGATTTACGGTATGGCTCAAAGATGGACATCACAGTACGCCCGATCCGGAAATGTGTCCGTGCACATGTCCGCCCGTATATGGAATCCGAATATACGTAGGACAATGTACCTAATTAGCCTCACGAAACTACGTCCCGTGTGCATACCCAACGCGGAATAATATCCGCCGATGACTATATGTGCCTGGCTAAAAATCCTACACAATAACCAATCGGAACGCAGATATGATTCCGGATATGTCACGATACAACATGACAACGAATTCAACAAATCACATATCCGATTAAGGATCAAGAAAAAACTCACCGAAGTGAAAATAAGGCCAACGAGATCAATGATTCAAAACGACATACTTGGGAATGCAACCCCATGAAGAAAACGGAATAACGTCAAGGACAGTGTCAAATCACGACAAACATTTCATGAACAATTCATACATATGAAAAATATAACCATCAGAAGAATCTAATCATCATTATAACCAAGCAAGATAACTTGCCTCAAATCCGTAAGTGAAAGATAGTCCTTCTCCAAATGACCAAACGGACGGTATCCTCAGTTAAACACTCAATCGAACGAGCAACCTTGAATGAAACGTAATTCATTCAATAATATATTCACATAATATTAATATCAATTCGTAGGAAACGACGCCCGCAACCTACTCGAATAATTTTCCCCCCCCGTGATGAATACCTTAACGATTAATGAAAGGTTTCAAAACAACTAATTCATCTTCCAACATCTGATTATCATACCAAAAGTGTCTTGAAATTCTCTTGTTATTCCATGAACAATAACATCTTCCATTTGCCAATAAAATTGGTTTAAATCAAATTCTCATGTTCTTCAACATCTCTTATTACCAAAAAGGATAGTCATAAAGGATTTGATACTCAATCTACCATGATAGTATCATTCATAACCAGCATCATCTACTTAAGAACACAATCTACTTAGCATTATGATGAACTACACTCTAAGTTATCAACACAATAGATTGGTGAAAAGTTATTTTTGTAATTATCAAAACCTTTATCAATCTTCAAAGACTAGTGAAACTGAACAATCATGATTTGTTAAAGCTTCTAAGGTTTCTGAACTAGATCACCTAGTCTCATATTTAACATCATCAAGTTCTTTTCAAAGTAAAAAAAAAATACCTAAAATGGTGTTTAATGATATTAAGTTCTTGATTAAATCCAGTTATGAAGAAGCTAACCGATCCATCAACGCTTCTCGAGCTAAATTCGTCCGTAAGGTGAGTGATGACAACCACAACATGATTAAAAATCACTATATCATCAAGAACACCTCCATCTCAAACCCTTATTTAACATATTCATCAAAATGCTTAAAGAGTTTAATTATAACCATGTTTTACTTGCTTAATGTACTCTAGGTGAAGTATATTTCGTCATCAATAATCAATATAAGAAAATAATGCAGAAGAAAACACAAAAACCTCCAGAAATGAAGAATTACTTCAATGATATGAGAGAATATATCCCAAGATTAAAAACAACTCAAAGTCTCAAATAAAATGAGCTCAACTCCGAGATTTAAGGCTTGGAAATAAGTTGGTGAAGGTTTATAACGTTTTTAGAGTGCAGATGGATGATATGCGAAGAGAGAAATTCGTTTTGGTTCGTGGAGAAATGAAAAAAAGGATGGTCCTATATAAAGACTGTGCAGACTTAGCGCACGCTATCGTGACGCTTTAGCGTACGCTAAGGCCCTTACGTACGCTATCCGAACAATATTACGACGTAAACGGCTTTGATGGCTACTTTCTTGAATTATTGCAGCCGTTAGCGCACGCTAATGAAGAATGGGTTAGCGCACGCTAGAAAAAGTAGATTCTCACCGACATGACACTGCATAGATCGCATGCATGCTACCGGTTAAAAGGCTCACGTGTTGAAGTCAACTGCTGTCAGATTCCTTCTTAGCGTACGCAACCGAGGGAAACCTTACGCACGCTAATACACAGGATTAGCGTACGCTAATCTTACTGTGTAACGTGCGCTACATCAATAGAAAAATTCCGAAAATACAACTCTCTAATTAACATCGAATCATCATATTTAAAATGAACTAACAATGAGGTGATATTCAAATCTATAATACCTCAACATAATACTAAATGCAACCATTTCTGATAATCAGATTATCCGAATAAT
This sequence comes from Orobanche coerulescens, assembly GCA_033398695.1. NCBI lineage: Eukaryota > Viridiplantae > Streptophyta > Magnoliopsida > Lamiales > Orobanchaceae > Orobanche > Orobanche coerulescens. The sequence goes on along the minus strand of CM065814.1, from coordinate 17,698,694 downwards.
ACAACGACAGGAAAAAAAATGAAAAGTTACAGTCGGATATTACACGACAGGGGTCCCCCGGCCAGATCTCACCTACCGCATGTCTCAATCAATCTGACCACGCATAGCGTGCGCTATTTACACTCTGTAGCGTGCGCTATGAAACCATGCTAGCGTACGCTACCCTTAGCCTGTAGCGTGCGCTACATGCACGAAATTTCAACCTTTTAAATCACATACACGAAATTATATGCTCGACGACATCGGATTAAGAAATACGGAGAATAGTACTCATACAAAAGTACAATCATTACAATATCACAAGTTCCAATTACATAACAGAAATCTCGGGTATTACATCTAGTTGGTCATATTTGAGTTTATCATGTTGATGATATTCTCGGCTGCCTTTTGACCTTTGGATTGATCGTATTGGAATTTATCATGTCGATGATATTCTCGGTTAATTTATTGGTTGATCATTGTTAGTGATCGAATGAGCATTCAGATTTTATGTCGATGTTTTGGGATTTGTGTCATTGTGTTAGGCAGTTGTTTCACAGATGTATCGTGCATTATTGGTTTTTATCGGAATTGGGACTTGATTGTGTAATCAGACAGACATGATTTGACACGGATAGATAATTTCATCCGAAGATGATATATTTTATCAGGACTAATGGAATTGTGACTGTAAGCGTATTGTGGCTTTACAGTGAAGTCACTTGCTAGTATCTCAGGAGATCGTCGACTTGGCGCGTATGTAAGTATAGTGTTTTGGTTATTCGTTAATAATGATGATTGATCGTTGTCGTGATGATTTCAGGATATTTTGCTTGAACGATTTGTTTGTTTTTCTATGACGGATTGCAAGTTTCGAGGACGGAACTTATTTTAAGTGGTGTAGTATGTAATATCCAGAATTTCTACTACTATTGTTTAATATTATTTTATCCAAGTTATGTTGTACAACATGGAATCTGTACAGTATGGGTAAAATAAATGAAGGACTGAGACATCTGTATTGGTACAATTGTCGTACTTGGTCGACAATCGTATTTGAGGATATAGTGTGTTGTGTATATGTATTCGGTATGCCGTATGTTCATATCTAGTATGTTGAGACATTGGACAAGAATAGCTGAAAATGGCTAAGTACAGTCACATTAGAGCACGCTACGATGTATAGTTAGCATATGCTAATGCGTAAGGAGTACATAAGTTAAAAGGACAGTTAACGTACGTAAAGTGTACAACTATTACGTACGTTAAGCGGACACGTTAACGTACGTAAAGTTCATATCGGACAGATCAGGCTTTGGACGACAGGTGGGTCCTGTGGTCGGTAGCATTCGGCAAAGAACGTGCATGGGCGAGTCCACTCCTAGACAACGTAGGCTCAGTGCATTACATACGTTAGGTGGAGATTTACTGTAGCAAGTCAACGTACGTATTACGTACGATATGAAGGAAGTATTATGTACGTAAGCAAGTGAACGAAACATGTCAGTGAGTTCTAGAATAATGTTATGTATGCTATGTTGGAAGTGTAGCGTACGCTGGGGAGCATTACGTACGTTAATGTTGAGTGATAACATACGTAATGAGCGATGCAGTTTATAAAATAAGGATCGGTTCCTCATTTCTTTACGAGAGAAAATCAATACCTTCCTCCAAACTTCGTCCCTCTGAGCATGTTAGTGAGATTTAACCTCTTCTATCTTGATTATGATCTTAGAAACATGGATTTGAGGCTTGAATATGAAGATATTGATGATTCTTGAAGAGTTTGATTGTGTTATTCATGTTCTTGAGGTATGTTGATGAACTCTACACCTTGAATTCGGATTTTGATGTTATTGTTGATGAATGATTCATATGAAGATGATTATGGTGTTGTTGTTATGATTCTTGAGATTATATGAATTATATATTGAAGGATACGATGGTTTATGTCTTCAATTATGTTAACTGTTATAAACATGATTATGGAATCATGGTGTTGTTGCTGTTCTTTATGTTCTCGGTATATTTATCACATCAAAGAGGAAAATACGATAGGATACATAATGGTATTAAGTATAATCATAGATTTGAGGATTGAAACCAATGCTATGTTGATTGTAGTGCTAGAATTCGTATGTTCTTGACGAAATACGAATAATGATAATAGTTTTGAATCCGGGAAGATTATTGATTAGTGCATAATTGATCTAAAATTCATATACAAAATATTCATTTTTCCGGGCATAATTGTACTGATTTGTGATTAAAAATATATATTTTACAGATATATCCAAACATGAGCTAAAAATGGTTATTTTACAGATTACTGACATGAAGCATAAAAAAGGACGGAAAACAAGATCAAATCCAACGACAGGAATTTTTCAAGGCAAAACGGCGCACAACACGGGGCAAACTGGGCCGTTTTTTTTCATCGCCGTTTTTCAGCAGATGCCATGCAAAATTAGTCCACTTTTGACCAACTTGTGAACTCAACCACAAGATATTTTTTTGGTCAAAAATCTGAAAATTCAAAGACATGGGTGAAGTGTGAACAAAGAATTAAAAAAATGATATTACAATAGATATTTTGAATTAAATAATCAATTATATTCTTGAAAATCACCTATAAAAGGACATCTTTACCCATTGCAAAATAACCCACCTTCTTGCCAAGAAATAATCATCTTCTTGCTAAGAAATACTCTTTTCTTTTAGCAATATATTTTCCTTAGAACTCTCAATTTTAGTTTGTATTTTATTTTTGGTTTGAAGTTTTTCTTTCATTTAGTTTGTAATTGAAAAGTGCTTGATCAATAAGCACTTAGTATTTTACTTAGTGTTTTACTTTCAATTTTTGTAAGCTTGTAACCTTTGAACAAGTTTGAAGTATATTTCTTGCACTTTGATACATCATATTCAAGTAAGTTTTATCTATTGTCATTAAGTTCTAGTAATTAAAAGTTTCTATATATATTATATATATAAATTATTTCTATTATAATTTTAGTATGTATAAACCAATGAGTAGTTAATCTTTCTTCCTAGGGGAAGGAAGATTTCTATTAGGTTATATATTGAGTATTTGATTGATTTAAACTATTTTTAAGACTAATTGGTTTAAATAGGGATTGATCATATCCTATTTTTACTAATGAAACCTTCTTGATTGATTGTTGAGTGAATTGGAAACATATCTTTTCAATCTATCAAATGTTAATCTTGTTATCAACATCTTAAGATTGCGAAAGTGGTTAAGACACCTTTCAATACGAAAGTTATGAGGTAAAAAGTTGATTACTCGATGAACGATCGTTTATCCTAAAAATAGTCAAGTTAGAGAAATGAAATGACTAATTGGTTTAAATAGAGATTGATCATATCCTATTTCTACTAGTGAAACCTCCTTGATTGATTGTTAAGTGTATTGGAAACACATCTTTTTAATCTATCAAGTGTTAATCTTGTTATCAACATCTTAAAAAAGCAAAAGTGATTAAGACATCTTTGATTACGAAAGTACGGAGGTGAAAAGTTGATTACTCGATAAACATTCGTTTTTTCTTTTATATCCATATAAATCAATTCCTATACTTAATTAAATACCTAATTTAATGAACCCGTAATCCCCTAGATTTTATAAATTCCCAACTCATTTTAATTCTATTCATTTTCACTAGTTAAAAATAGTCTAGTTAAAAATAGTCTAGTATAAATAGTCGTAATAAAAATAGTCTTAATATAAATAGTCTAGTATAAATAGTCTTAATAAAAATAGTCTTAATATAAATAGTCTAGTATAAATAGTCTTAATAAAAATAGCCTTAATATAAATAGTCTAGTTAAAAATAGTCTTAATATAAATAGTCTAGTATAAATAGTCTAGTTAAAAATAGTCTTAATATAAATAGTCTAGTATAAATAGTCTTAATAAAAATAGTCTTTTATTAAATAGTCTTATTAAAAATAGTTTGGTTTAAAATATATTGCATTTAATTTAGTTAATATTTAAAAACCCAAAAATATCTTTTTGAATATTTTAGTATTTACTTCTTGCAATTTATACAAAATATTATACGAAGCCACTTGACAATCCTCGAGAGAAAAGACCTTGGTAGAACTTACCACAAACTACTTCTACCTCGTATATATTTGCGAGCGACTCAAGAACTCCTATTTTTAGGATAAGTTTTTGACCGATCAAATTTTGGCGCCGTTGCCGGGGATTGTTTTAGGCCAAATATAATTTTTGTATACTTTTATTTATATCTTGTGATTTAATCTTTCTTTATTTTTTGCATCTTTTATTCCTCTTGTTCTTAATTTTTTTTTTCACATATGGTGCGCTTAACTGTTTTCTAGTCTATGCAGGGCCGTAGGTCTCTTGCAAGAACTTTGGTACCATACAACGAAAACGTTCATCCCGATTATCGAGTTGGAGATAGCCTGGAAGATATTAGCAGTGAAGGAGAATTTTTGACAGAAGAAAACACTGAATCTTCCGATCAAGAAGAAAAGTCAAACGAAGAACATATGGCAGATCAACAAACTTTGAAAGATTTTGCTAGACCGGTGATCGGTACAACAACGTCATGCATACAACTTGGCCAGACAGCACGAAATTATGAATTGAAATCCATTCATTTCAACCAACTCCCATCTTTTTATGGGATGCCAAATGAGGATCCTTTAAGTTTTATTCGTGATTTTTACTCGGTTGTAAATACCTTTCCATTACAACAATTGACCGAGGATCAATTAAAAATGAGGTGTTTTCCTTACACTTTAAAAGATCGAGCAAAAACATAGATTATGACGTTGCCACCAAATTCATTGGCTACTTGGGATGATGTGTGCAACAAATTCATGTCTAAATTTTATCCACATCATAAAACGGCGGATCTAAGGACCAAAATTGCGGCTTTTACGCAATCGGAGGGTGAACAATTTTTTGAAGCATGGGATCGTTTCAAAACTCTTTTACTAGCATGCCCCCATCATCATTATCCTTTACACTGTTTGAGTCAAACTTTTTATGATGGGCTAACTCATAATTGCCAATTTACTGTTGACAATGCAGCTGGGGGAGATATAGGAACACTAACGGCGCAAGCCGCTTTTGATTTGTTTGAAAAACTTGCTATATCCTCCCAGCAAAAGAGTGCACGAGGCAGGAGAGTCGGAGCTAATGAAGTAAATTCCACCTGATCTCACTGCGCGCAAATTGCCGAGTTAACCAAACAAGTCCAACGACTTACAACTCAAGGAATTTCTCAACCACCCACAAATCATGCCATCTCAAGAAGTATTTTTCACGGTGGTGAATATAGTCATGCACCCAACATCAATCCCCAGACGAACCCTGAAGAGGTAAATGCTTTAAATAATTTTTACCAACGCCCTAGAAATGACCCTTTTTCTGAAACCTATAATCCCGGTTGGCGAAATCACCCTAATTTCTCTTGGGGTGGGAATCATCACCAACAACCACCACCTCCTCAACATCAAAATTTGCAACAACCATATCAAAGACCAAACCAATTCCAAGGGTCGCCCTCAAACTAACCCAGAAAACCCTCATTAGAAGAAACACTTCAATCATTCATCCAAAACTCGGATCGAAGATTTGAAGCAATGGAAGCATCAGTAAAACGAGTCGAAACTCAAGTCGGGCAACTAGCAAATCAACTGCAAAATAACCAGAAAGGGAGTTTACCAAGTCAACCCGAACAAGCTAAAGCTATCACCATGCTGAGAACTGGTAAGATTTATAACAATCAAGTTGATTCCCCTTCTAATGATGATATTTCAATTATTGCAGGAAACAAGGACGAAGATAAGGAGTCAAATGAAAATTCTAAAGAAGAAGTCCCCATCCCAACACTCCACAAATCTACAAATCCATACAAACCCCCAATACCTTTTCCAAGTCGACAAAAAATGAAAAACTTGAGAAGCAATTTCTAAAATTTTTGATATGTCATCTAAAGTAAATGTAAACCTTCCTTTATTGGAAGTAATAAAAAGTGTCCCAAAGATACGGAAAATTTTTCAAAGAATTACTCACGGATAAAAAGAAGTTTGGATATAGAGAAAAATCATTGTCTCGAGGTTATGTCCGCATTGCTCCAACAACGATTACCTCCCAAGCAAAGTGATCCGTAGCTTCATCATAAATATCGCTATGGGAAACGGTAAGAAGACCACCGGTATGCTTGATCTTGGAGCAGTATAAATTTGATGCCATTATATATTTTTGAGCAACTTGATCTTGGTGAACTTAGCCCAACTAAAATATGTTTACAATTGGCCGATAGATCGCTTCGTTATCCTGTTGGAATTATCGAAGATATTTTGGTTGACATAGAGGGGCTTATTATTCCAGCAGATTTTGTTGTCTTAGAAATGGGACAATGTCTAGAAAATGGAAAAGATCATTCTATTTTATTGGGAAGACCTTTCATGGCTACCGCTGAAACAATAATTGATGTTAAAAGAGGAAAATTAACCATGAGTGTGTTAAATGAAACCGTGACATTTTCTGTGTTTAATTCGCCCCCTGTTCCTAGTTATGATTTATACGAGGAGTGTGCTTTTGTTGATATTATTGACAATTCTGTAGAAACTCTCATTATACAGGAACAAGTAATGGAATGTTCAGAGCTTAACCCGGAAGTTGAAGGAGAAGTGTGCGAAAATCTCTTACAGGGGATTAAGATAGATAGTCTGGAGTCGTTAATGGATAGCAAAGAAAAAGAAATACCGGAGCTTAAAGAATTGCCTAAACATTTAAAATATGTTTTTCTTGAAGAGGGAAATAAAAAACCCGTAATTATTAATGCAGAATTAAGCAAAGATGAAGAATTTCTTTTAATAGAAGTTTTGAAAAAATGCAAAGAGGCAATAGGATAGGGTTTGAGTGATATTAAGGGAATTAGCCCTTCAACATGTATGCACAAAATAATCCTAGAAGAGGGAGAAAAACCAAGAAGAGAAGCACAACGAAGATTAAATCCCAATATGCTAGAGGTAGTAAAAAAGGAAATTTTAAAATTGATAGCTGAGGGAATTATTTATCCGATTGCGGATAGTGAATGGGTAAGCCCGATACATGTGGTGCCAAAGAAAAGTGGCATAACAGTGATTGAAAATGATAAGGGAGAGCTAGTACCAACAAGGGTAACAACCGGGTGGCGGATGTGCATTGATTATCGAAAATTAAATGCCGCCACCAAAAAGGATTATTTTCCTCCACCTTTTATTGACCAAATGATTGATAAACTTGCAGGACACAAATTCTCTGCTTTTCTTGATGGCCTTTCGGGTATTATCAAGTGGCGATTGCACCCGAGGACCAATCAAGTCCACATTCACATGCCATTTGGAACTTTTGCTTGTCGAAGAATGCCCTTTGATTATGCAATGCACCAGAACTTTTCAAAGGTGCATGTTGTCAATTTTCTTATATGATCGGCGATTCTATTGAGGTATTTATGGATGACTTTTCAAGATTTGGATCATCTTCGATGATTGCTTAAATAAATTGACCAAAGTACTTGAACGTTGTATTGAAAGCCATTTAACTCTCACTGGGAAAAAGTCATTTTATGACGAAAGTGGAATTGTGCTAGGCCATGTGGTGTCAAATCATGTAATGGAAGTCGACAAAGCAAAAATTAATGTCATTAAAAATTACCGCCACCAAACAATGTAAAGGCAATCGGAGCTTTTAGGACATGCCGGTTTTTATAGAAGGTTTATCAAAGATTTTTCAAAAATAAGTAAACCTCTCTGCACTTTGCTTACCAAAGATGTTTCCTTCATTTTCGATGACGCTTGTCTCGATGCTTTTAAAACCTTGAAAGAGAAACTAACCACGGCACCAATCGTAATTGCCCCTGATTGGTCTTTACCTTTTGAAATTATGTGCGATGCATCTGACCGAGCTGTTGGTGCAGTTTTGGGCCAAAGAATTGATAAAATGCTCCGTGTGGTTTATTACGCTAGTCTAACATTAAATGATGCGCATGTTAATTATACGACAACCGAGAAAGAATTATTAGTTGTGGTTTTCTCACTGGATAAATTTAGATCTTATATTGTAGGATCTGAAGTGATTGTACATTCAGACCATGCAGCTTTACGACATCTGTTGAAAAAGCAACAAGCGAAACCTCGGTTGATTCGGTGGATTTTAATACTTCAAGAATTTAATGTGGAAATAAAGGATCGGAAAGGAAGTGAAAATGTGGTCGCAGACCATTTGTCTCGTTTAAAAATAACAGAAGAAATAGATAACAAACATGAACAAATTGTGGACTCTTTTCCACATGAAAATCTATTTAAAATTTCTTCGGTACCTTGGTTTGCAGATATTGTGAATTATTTGGTTTGTGAAATGCTCCCACCTAACATTTCTTACCAAGAAAAGAAAAGGTTTTATCATCATGCAAAAACTACTTCTGGGACGAACCATGCCTTTTTCGATTATGCAAAGATTAAATCATGAGGCGATGTGTCCCAGAAGATGAGCAACAAAGTGTACTAACCTTCTGTCACGAACTTCATTGCGGAGGACATTTTGGCGGACAAAAGACCGCTAACAAAATTCTCCAATCTGGTTTGTATTGGGCATCCTTATTTAAAGACGCATATCATTTTTGTGTTCAGTGCGATAGGTGTCAACGAACTGGTAATATCGGAAAAAGAAATGAGATGCCCCTCACGATCAATTTGGTCGTAGAAATTTTTGATGTATGGGGAATTGATTTTATGGGACCATTCACTAAATCTGGAAATTTTGAGTACATTCTTTTAGCAGTCGATTATGTATCCAAGTGGGTTGAGGCAATCCCCACAAGGACTAATGATGCTAATATTGTTGTTAAGTTTGTACAGGAATACATAATCACCGCTTGGATTTCCCAAGGCAATAATCGGTGATGGGGATCCCACTTCGCAACAAGTTATTTGACAAGCTTATGACCAAAAATGGCATAAATCACAAAATTGCAACTCCCTACCATCCACAAACGTCGGTCAAATGAAACAAGCAACCGACAAATAAAAGGGATCTGGAAAAAGCGCCCAACTCGAAAAGATTGGGTGAAAAATTAGTCGATGCACTTTGGGCATACCAATAAGATACAAGAGTCCATTGGGAATGAGCCCTTACCGTCTAGTCTATGGAAAAACTTGTCACCTTCCGGTTGAAATCGAACATAAAGCTTATTGGGCAATTAAGGCCGTTTCAATGGAATTGAAAAAGTCGGACAGAAAGATCTGCTACAAATATCCGAACTAGACGAGTTAAGAAACGAAGCATACAAGAACTCTCGATTTACAAAGACAAAGTCAAGAGACTTCATGACCGGAAACTTACCCTCAAGCACCTTGAACCAGGTACGAAAGTACTTTTATTTAATTCTCGTTTGCGATTATTTCCAGGTAAGCTAAAATCACGCTGGACGGGACCCTTCGAGATTGAGGAAGTATTTCCATACGGAGTAATTAGACTGATAAATCCTCAAACCAAAGAGTCATTTCAGTGAACGGACACAGGTAAAGCCTTATTTTGAAAATCGTAAAATTCCTCACGAGAGAGCATAACCCTTGAAGATCCGTCGCACGACTAAAACAGGAAGTTGTCAAGCTAATGACATTAAACGAGCCCTTACTGGGAGGGAACCCAATTTATTTATTGTTTTTATTATTATTTATTTTCAAAAAAATCAAAACAATCAAAAAAAATGAAAAATAAAAAATGTAAACAACGTCTTGGGAATCTGACGTTAAAAGACCATGTTTGCCTATTTGTAAGAAAATTGGATGGGAAGCTTCTCCCCGACTCATAGAAGGCGTTTAGGCCGTTTCTGAACGTAAAATCAGAGGAAGATGTGAGCCACAATCACAACTACTGTGCATACACATGAGTATCTTTTATTTTTGTCGTATGGTGAGATTTTCTGAATAAAAAAATGTGATACGCGATAAATGCATTCATTATTCTATTGAGTAGTTGAAGCGCAATCAACACAATCACAAACTTGTTAAACAATTTTTACCTTCTTTTTCTTCTATAAATAAACATTGTGATTGTTTCTTTTATTCATCCCTCAAACTTGTACTTTTTTTTTCCCTTTTTCTCTCAAATAAATTTCTTTTCAAAAATGGAATCATCATCTTCCACAAAAAGATTTAACTCAGTCTGCATTTTTGGTGGAGTTAGTAATGGAAAAGATGCATGCTTTACTGAAGCAGCCCACAACTTGGGTCGTACTTTAGGAGAAAAATGCATTCATGTAGTTTACGGAGGAGGAAGTCTAGGATTAATGGGACGAGCTGCTGCTTCTGCCTATATGGAAGGAGTAAGAGTGTTGGGAGTAATTCCAAAACCTCTGGCTGAAAGTAAAATCACCGGGCCAACTATTGGAGATGAGTTTAGATCTGTAAATATGCAAGATCGCATAACTCACATGATAAATAATTCTGGCGCCTTTATCACCCTTCCCGGTGGTTTTGGCACTCTTGAGGAACTTTTTCATGTGGTTACCAGAGCCCAGCTAAATGTTCATCAAAAACCAATAGGTCTGCTTAATGTCAATGGTTTCTTTGATGGTTTACTATCTTTCATCGACTACTCTGCTGAAAAAAGTTTTATTTCCGAGCGTGCTAAACGAATCATAGTCGTTGCAACAACACCAGAAGAGCTAATCAAAAAACTCACTGAATTTGTTCCTCAACCAGATCCAGCTCTAGCTAATATTGACTGGATGGAAGATCTCACCGTGAGAAAACGAAAAGTGGATTCATTCCTCTCCCTTTGATACCCCATATCAGACCTCTTGTTATTTTTACTTTATGTCGTGTGTAAAAATCGTGCTAAATGATGGCAGCTTAAGGAGTTTCTTCTTGATCTCTTGACGCGCATCTATTCGCGATTTATATATTGTTATTTTATTGCTGTAATTTTTATTGTGTGTTTTTTATAAAAGCATTGATGGCAGCGTAAGGCGACTCTTCGGACTTTCTTGATGCGCATCTTTAAAATTGTGTTATACTTCCGAGTATATTTTTTTTTTGTTGTTGTTGTTTGCCTCGTATATTTTTTTCATGCAGATCCAAAAAGGCGTAGCTCAAGCATCAACTTTTATTTCAGGGAGTTTTCTGTTTTCTCACTTATTTTTCATTTCTAAAAACTGAGGACAGTTTTATTTTCAAGTTTGGGGGTGGTATGTTTTAATTATTGTGGTGTGATTTGATTATTTTTGTTATTTGGCTTTGATTTTTTTTATGTATATATATATATATATTTTGTTTATTTGTGAGATTTCTAGATCTGGCCATAAACACCAATAAATTAGCTATATACAAGCTTCTAAAATTGTTTTAACCGGTAAAAAATTGTATATTCCAAAATTTTTTGAGCCTTAATCTCTCTTTCCAAGCCTTGTAGTTATCATATAAAATCGAGTCATTCGTTACCTTGAGAAAAGAAGAATCAGTCGGTTGATGAAAAATAGAACTGAAATTTACTTAATTTGTGGAGTTTTTAATTTTTCATGCTTAACTAATAAATGATTTTCTGCAAAAATTATATTCCCAAAAAAAAGGAGTCATTGGCGAAAAGAGCTACACGTTAGCAAATAACGGTGTGAAAGCTATCACCTAAAAAAATAAATGACAAAAAGGAGAAGTGTTGAGCAGCAACAACTGCCTAATTTTGGGGGTCTTAAAATTTTGCGAAAAATAAAGGACTAACCATTGTTGGTGCGTAGCTGCCGTCTCACAGAAAAATTGGTGAAAAGAGCTACACGTTAGCAAATAACGGTGTGAAAGCTATCACCTTTTAAAAAAAAAAAGATAGAAATTGTGTTGGTGAAAAGAGCTACACGTTAGCAAATAACGGTGTGAAAGCTATCACTAAAGGGATGTAGTTTATGAACAGACTTGAATTAATTAGCGGCTGAATTTCAATACACTCAATTTCGTGAAAAATCACAATATTTGATGACGCCAATGAAATTCTTCTTCACATTGAGTCGAAAAATAAACGAGTGATCGAGAGCAACCATTAAAGGGAGTCGTGTGAGTCACGAGTGGGAAAGAAATAATCAACCTTCTTGGGGGAAAACCTTGCATTTTGGAATTACAAAAATAAAAACCGTGTTTTAACTTCAAAATCGTTAGTAGATTTATTTTGAATCTTGATTCATTTCTATCTACTGTATAAAGTTGGTTATTGTGTATTAATGGCATTTTGATCTCTTTTTATCTTTATATATAATTATTTTTCTTAAATTTGTGTGTATTATTTTTTATTTTTTATTTTGTGTCTTATTTTAATTTTTATTTTGTGTGTGATTAATAAAGAGTCTTGCTCGGGACTAGCAAGAATTTAAGTGTGGGGTATTTGATTAGTGCATAATTGATCTAAAATTCATATACAAAATATTCATTTTTCGGGGCATAATTGTACTGATTTGTGATTAAAAATATATATTTTACAGATATATCCAAACATGAGCTAAAAATGGTTATTTTACAGATTACTGACATGAAGCATCAAAAAGGACGGAAAACAAGATCAAATCCAACGACGGGAATTTTTCAAGGCAAAACGGCGCACAACACGGGGCAAACTGGGCCGTTTTTTTTCATCGCCGTTTTTCAGCAGATGCCATGCAAAATTAGTCCACTTTTGACCAACTTGTGAACTCAACCACAAGATATTTTTTTGGTCAAAAATCTAAAAATTCAAAGACATGGGTGAAGTGTGAACAAAGAATTAAAAAAATGATATTACAATTGATATTTTGAATTAAATAATCAATTGTATTCTTGAAAATCACCTATAAAAGGACATCTTTACCCATTGCAAAATAACCCACCTTCTTGCCAAGAAATAATCATCTTCTTGCTAAGAAATACTCTTTTCTTTTAGCAATATATTTTTCTTAGAACTCTCAATTTTAGTTTGTATTTTATTTTTGGTTTGAAGTTTTTCTTTCATTTAGTTTGTAATTGAAAAGTGCTTGATCAATAAGCACTTAGTATTTTACTTAGTGTTTTACTTTCAATTTTTGTAAGCTTGTAACCTTTGAACAAGTTTGAAGTATATTTCTTGCACTTTGATACATCATATTCAAGTAAGTTTTATCTATTGACATTAAGTTCTAGTAATTAAAAGTTTCTATATATATATTATATATAAATTATTTCTATTATAATTTTAGTATGTATAAACCAATGAGTAGCTAATCTTTCTTCCTAGGGGAAGGGGGATTTCTATTAGGTTATATATTGAGTATTTGATTGATTTAAACTATTTTTAGGACTAATTGGTTTAAATAGAGATTGATCATATCCTATTTTTACTAATGAAACCTTCTTGATTGATTGTTGAGTGAATTGGAAACATATATTTTCAATGTATCAAATGTTAATCTTGTTATCAACATCTTAAGATTGCGAAAGTGGTTAAGACACCTTTGAATACGAAAGTTATGAGGTAAAAAGTTGATTACTCGATGAACGATCGTTTATCCTAAAAATAGTCAAGTTAGAGAAATGAAAGGACTAATTGGTTTAAATAGAGATTGATCATATCCTATTTCTACTAGTGAAACCTCCTTGATTGATTGTTAAGTGTATTGGAAACACATCTTTTCAATCTATCAAGTGTTAATCTTGTTATCAACATCTTAAAAAAGCAAAAGTGATTAAGACATCTTTGATTACGAAAGTACGGAGGTGAAAAGTTGATTACTCGATAAACATTCGTTTTTTCTTTTATATCCATATAAATCAATTCCTATACTTAATTAAATACCTAATTTAATGAACGCGTAATCCCCTATATTTTATAAATTCCCAACTCATTTTAATTCTATTCATTTTCACTAGTTAAAAATAGTCTAGTTAAAAATAGTCTAGTATAAATAGTCGTAATAAAAATAGTCTTAATATAAAGTCTAGTATAAATAGTCTTAATAAAAATAGTCTTAATATAAATAGTCTAGTATAAATAGTCTTAATAAAAATAGTCTTAATATAAATAGTCTAGTTAAAAATAGTCTTAATATAAATAGTCTAGTATAAATAGTCTAGTTAAAAATAGTCTTAATATAAATAGTCTAGTATAAATAGTCTTAATAAAAATAGTCTTATATTAAATAGTCTTATTAAAAATAGTTTGGTTTAAAATATAGTGCATTTAATTTAGTTAATATCTAAAAACCCAAAAATATCTTTTTGAATATTTTAGTATTTACTTCTTGCAATTTATACAAAATATTATACGAAGCCCTGTTGGACAATCCTCGAGAGAAAAGACCTTGGTAGAACTTACCACAAACTACTTCTACCTCGTATATATTTGCGAGCGACTCAAGAACTCCTATTTTTTGGATAAGTTTTTGACCGATCAATTATAGTTAATCTTATAACAAGATTCTCAATGGTACTGAACTATTTGGGTAGTTCGGATTGCCGATTATGCCGATAGTATTGTCCTACTATGAAATTTATAATCATAAATATGGAGGAATCGTGTTAATTCGTTGAATTCGGAATAGGGTATGTTATGTAATCCTTGTTATCGATATGAGTTGATCGTTGATATGATTATCGGATTATGGAAATGTATCGTGGTTATGATTTCATGATTGATTGATTTGGGTTGTTCAGATTTATGTTTAATCGGGATATTGTGGAACCGTTGGGTTTATTGATCGATTGTATTGATTGTTAAGTATGATCATCAAGTTGCAGTTTGTATTGTAGATATGAGTTTGTATTTGTTGAGTTGGGTTATTTGGTTTTGTATATGGTCGAGGAATTGTTGAGCTGTTGAGTTTGATTGATTGGTTATATCGGGAATTGATTATTATCGAATATGTGTTAATTGATTACTTCAATAGGTTGGGATCATTGATCGTTGGTTATAATCGTCGACTAGAAAGTGTTGCGGTCGTGTTCGAGAACGTTCGTGAATCACTTTGGCCGGGAGCCGAGGAGCTTGTAGACAATGGCAAGGAATTGGTAACGACTTCATCGGTATCGAGGCAAGTTATTACTTGCTCAGTTTATAATGTTTAATGAATGGTTTCAGTTTCATTTCGTTTATAATACATATAGCAATGATTATATGTTGTTTTCCGATTTTGGGAGTTAAATCATAATGTATATGATTTATTTCGGTATTAGCATATTTGGGTACCGAGGATACATTATGATAAAGATGTGGATATGAGTATCTATAGTCCGTGGTACGTTTGGTCGCCGAGCATTGAGGATAATCGTCGGTGATGATTTGACATCGAGATTATTCCCGAAGGACTCGGGGCAAGTATTTTATATTGATTGTGGTTTAGTGTTAATGATTTTGGTCATGCATATTGTCTTTCATGTTGTTGAACATGAGGTTGTCCTAGTGATTTGTCATAGTATCGTTCGTGTTATTAATTCATATGTTGTTCATGTTGATGAACATATTGATTTGCATATGTGTATGCATAATTGTATTGTATATGTTGTGTTGATCCGATGGGATCGTGTGATCTTTGCTGAGGGCGCTGGATCAGATGTCCACCTCGTGTTGGTCCGACGGGATTATCTTGAGATCTATGCTGAGGGCGCTGGATCATTGGACGGGTTTTCCACCATGAGTTGGTCCGACGGGATCATCATGGGGATCTATGCTGAGGGCACTGGATCATTGGATTACCCTATTGTGTTGATGGAATCATGTGGATTCGCATCATTGGTTTTATCATGTGTGTTTTGTGTATATGTATATTGTAGGATCATATTGGGATCTATGCTGATGGGCACTGGATCATGGGATTTCCATTGAGTATACCTTGTTGTTCTTGTTTTGAGCATATTGACGTTGTCATATGAGTATGCATTTATAGGTCTTGTGTTAGGACTGTGTCCGTATATTGCATTGATCTGATCTTGGATTAGACTGACATGATTGTCGTGGTATTGTGCATCTTGAGGTATGTTCCGTATTCCCTTTGGTAATTGTCTTTTGATGGACAATTGATTATCATGTCGAGATGTGATGATTTTACCCGATGAATTTGGGTTGGACAGAGTTAGTAGATTTCTTAATAGTGAGTTATGATGATGTTTTGAGAACCTTGGGTACTGTGCGAGATGGGAACTTTGGTAAAGTTATGACGATAAGATTACATTGGTCGTATTCTTATTTTGTATTCTCATTGGTATGTAATTATTAATGTGATGTGACAGTTATCATTGTTGAGTATTATGGCTGACCCCGTCGTAGGCTTTATTTTTTTTTAGGTTCTTGGAATATCAAGCTTGTAGCGGTCGTGAAGAGATGAGCTTCCCGGAGGATACTAGCTAGGGCATGTAATTGTGTATTGAGTTTCCTGATCAGTGGTTGTATTCCGCTGCTAGAGTATTTTTAATTGTTTGTCTTGTGAGTATTTTTAAATGGCCTTTTGGTATCTGGGAACTTAGGTTACTTTGGCAACCGTTTTCTAAACTATTTTGTCGGTACGTTTAAGCGATAACTTAAAGTATGTTTTTAAACGGTTGAGTTTTGGCATTTCGGGCCTTGTGGTTTCAAATGAGATTTTACGACGGTTTTGATAAACGAATTTTATAAGTCTTCGAAATGTTTTTAATAGATAGTACCGTCGTTCGTCTCTTAGGCGTTTGTAAGTGTTTGCGAAAATTTCCTTCAGCCTTGTGGTTTCTGTTCCGGGGCCCATGGCGCTGTAATATTCCCGGTCGGATCTAGGGGTGTTACAACTACGAGAATAACACCACACGAATTATCAATAGAAAATGGAAATCAACTCGGAATTAAGAACAAGATGGATCTAAGGGTTTGGTTCTACAATAGCGAAATCATGATTGCAATCAAAGAGAACCGAAACATGGAATTACACACCATGGAAAATGATCAACAACATCCAATAACATGGATCGATTGGATGAATTCGGACAGAAATCACGAAATCAAGGGAAAACTCCCAAATTCAACGAAATTAGGTTTGAGTGAAAAATACCTTAGATCCGAGCAAAGAAGATGATTCGATGATGTTAGACTTGCACAAATTCACCCCAAGATGAGGCTTGAAGAAGGGGACCACCTCAAATCGCCCCAAATGACCGGACCCGACGAATGACAAATGAAGAAATGAAAGTTGACTTATATATATATATATATAAACATTACTAACGTGCGCTAATACTATGGTTAGCGTGCGCTAACGGGGTACTCCAGTACCTACTGGTTTCTGAATCTGATCTTCATTAGCGTGCGTTAATGACATGCTTAGTGTGCGCTAACGGGACCTAATTCCAGGCACTGACTCCTGAATTCGCTGCCCGATAACGTGCACTAAGGAATCCATTAGGGTGCGCTAATGCACCCAGAAACTACAGCAGTAGAGCTCTCAAAATGGTTATAACGACAAACTCCTCCTATCGAAATACCAAGTTCAAAATACGCACGGAAAGCTCCAGAATATGATCATACTAAGAGCTTGAGCTCTAATCCAACTCACATGCGACCATGAAAAGAGTCGAAACAACAAATACGAAGGCGGATACCCACAACTTCGGGAAATTACAAAATGCCCCAAAATGCCCGAAAATCACGATACGTGATCGAATAACCAGACTGAAGTTCACAACACATCTAACAAAGTTAAACGGACTTTTAAGGAGCACAAAACAGCATTTTCGAACAAGATTCGCAAGAATCGAACTCAAGCGCGGAAAAGTCGCTTAAGAACATGGAACTCAATAAAACGACACCGAAACGAACTCGGATGACAAAAAGTGCAGAATTAATCATTCTTACAATGACGAAATGGTCACAAGTGAGCTGTTAAAATAGACTCTTGACAAATTTTTTTTTTTTACCGAAAAATGAAATCGCGGATATTACATACTACCCTCCTTAAAATAAGTTTCGTACCGAAACTTAAAATAAGTAGGAAGGAGAAATATCCGACCAGGAACATCTCAATAAGATACATAAGAACCGAATAACTCACGCCCATCAGCAAAACGTTACAAGAAATGCAAAGAAACATACCGCGTGAAAGCACGCTTGATGACAACCATCACAATGTCACAAGTAGAGACATAATAAAACAACAAGTGTCAAGTATCACCAAATAGATAGCACAATCAAGTTAATCATCCGAACAATCACAAAAAAAGTATCTATTACAAGTAAACATGCACAGTCGAAAAATAGAAATTAAACACACAATGATCCGCGAGGGTAACCACGAAGAACTCCGACCATGCCGAAATTCTCGAAAAACACACTAGGAATCCCTGTGTCCTTTAGGAGCATAGATGCAAACTCGATCCTCAAACCTCTCAGCTATCGTCTCGCAATGCACGGCTCGGTGTCCCAATTGACCGCAATCGAAACAGCGGACTAACGGTGAACGATAATTCTTCGCGGTATGGCCCGCTCGACTACAGTTAAAACACGTCTTCGTGGTGCCAACATTACTCACTGCAGGGGTAATACTCTTCCCATGTTCACGCGATCGAGGAACCTTCTTAGGATGACGACACGAAGTCCCAGCCCCAGGAGGCCCACTACCCTGATTTCCTGAAGAGTTCCCAACAGTTTTTAATTTCTTCGACTCGGACATATGCTCAATCGATGATACAAATAGCTCATAGGCTAACGCCCTATTATGATACTCTCTAAATGAAGTACAAGTGAAACCCGCCATGTGCTGACGAATCTCCAGCTTCATTTGCCTAATAAAATGACAGATATTATCCTCCTCTGTTCTCACCTTATCCTGCACATAGCTGAGCTATTTGATATAATCAATAATCGCTTGAGACAGCGGTATATCTTGCGGTTTCACCGAAAAGAATTCATTAATCCTCTGATTTCTGATCGGTTCCGGACAAAACTCATCTCTCATGAATCTCTGGAACTCTGCCCACGTGACCACACGATCTCGATGCTTAATAGCCTCCCACCAATTAACGGCATCTTTGTCAAGAAGATACTGAGCGACAGGCACCTTACGTTCTTCTGGACAATCAACTACCTTGAATATCTTTCCTAACTGGAAAATCCAACCATCTCAGCCAAATGTATATGCGACGCCAGTGAAACGAGGGGGATTCATACGAACCACTTCTCGAAGCCACTGATTTACGCTAATGTTCTGGGTCACATCTGTATTTCATTGAACTGCTGGGTCAACTGACTCATCTATGCAGCTACCTGCTGCAAAATAGTGGCAACGCCGATACCAACACCATCACCGGCTATACAATCCTGATCACACGTCTCTGGTCGCCACGACCATGACCCCTGCCCCTCAGCATACTGGATAAGTAACCACTCAACACCAGAGAAAATCGTAACACAATCAGATACAACAATTACCATCCTAAGGCAACTCACATACACAAAAACACAGCAACGACGACATCCGTTCGGTGATTTCAAGTGCCCGAGCGATAACCAACACACAATTACAAAACATCATGAAACAATCACATATGTACACAATCATACAAACCCAAGCTCTAAGAGCTCGCACAGGTGCGATAACACGCAAATCACCACGAAGCGACAAACATTTAATACCAACATCACCCTTCTCACAGAGGGCTAACACCCTAACGACAAAGGTAACATCATACACACATTCCCTGATCGCAAACGGGAAATGATAGGTTTTGAGAACGAAGACGACCTTTTGAAAAAAATTGGAAGCACTAATTGACCTTAAGTATCACATTTCGAAAAAGTAATACAAACATGGTTATCGAGACTTAAAAAAAAATGTCTTACATTTGATAAAAAATGAGGACATATTTATTTTAGTTAAAAACTTTCAGAAATATTCGACCTTTGGGTCTAAGCAATTGCGTTTCTAAATTACTGAAAATATCTCAAAATATTTTGGTCCTCAAGGTGTAATAATTTTGAAATATACGGTTGTACTAGTAGGCACCTTGAAAATACCGCGAGGAAATAATCCATTTTAAAAGTACATCTCGAAATTTATTCTCTATGATACTCAAGACTTTCAAAATCCATTAGGCCAGAATGCCCAAAAACTCACACGTTATAAAGTATACGTCTTGTTACCAAAAATATTATCCGGAGATAGTATTGCTGGAATGATCGAGTAACAAACAAATGCGAGAACACTTCCGTGAGAAAATAGATAACACAAGATTTGCCGGGGTTTTTAATCCCGGGCTTGAATGCTCTCGCGAGATGTTATTAATAAATATACTGTCGAGTACAAATATTAATGTTAGAATCTATTACAAGGAGTGTAAAGACTTCTAGTTATCTAGGCTTTAGAGCGCGTAGATTGCCGGAAGAACCAGATAGATAAATCTGTGAGTTCTTGCTTGGGATATATGATGAATGTGTATGAATATCACTATGAATGTATTAGTGGTTGCCAAAAGAGCCTTTGATTCTCTCTTTGGTGTGTATTTTGCACTTAATTCGTAGTAGAATTCGCGTCCCCTTTCCCATAACAGTGAGTTCTCTATTTATAGGGGACAAGGCAGCTGGGATTCCTCAGGCGATCGCGGGCGACCGCCGTTTTCTATATTAAAATAAGACGGCCGATCGTCCCGTCACGTGGGCCTGTTCCCTTGAGGTCCGAGGTTGCTGCTGGAGGCCAGCTGGGCGAACCAATGGGAAGCCAGCACGCGTCTCGAGTCGCTGTCCGGGGAGGACCCACTTTGTACCTTTCGGTGGCCTTGTCGGTAGGTATGGTAGGTGACAGGCTGGGGTCAATGGTCCTATCTGTCGGTATCCTTTGAAGATCCGCACGTGGGCCACCGTCCAAGATTCGGTCTTAGACGACTTTGACGGATGCCGGATCCATACGTGGCACGAGATGATCGCCTCTGGTTCGCTCATTAAAGACGATCGTCAGACATCAAAAGACGATCGCTGGGTACCAAAAGACGGTCGCCACATTGTGCCGAACTCTGGGAGTTTGTCCAGAGTAAGTCTTCCATGGTTGGCTTCTCTGATTGTGATGCCGATCGCCTATCGAGGCGTATTAATCTCCGCACAACAATTGCCCCCCAGCTCGCCTCGATGTTGAAAACACGGGGTGAGGTGGCACTGTTGGCGATCGCCAATGTTTAAACGATCAACCGATCTGAATTCAAATCTGGACGATCTTCTCTCGCGTCGGGAGCAAAAGGCGGGCTTTCCAAAAATGGCAGGGACACGCGTCGCGCCGCTGTTGGGGGAAATCCGACGGTTTGTTGGACCTGTCGGCTGGCATGCCCTCGAAAAGACGCGTATGCGGGATTCGAGGGCAGCATTTAATGCGTCCCCACGTGACGGTTGCGATCCAGCCCCCGAGGTTTCTCCTCTTTGCATTTAGACCCTCGTCTCCATCTATAAAAAGGTCAGGGCTTCTTCTCCTTCACTTTTTACGCGTCCTTGCATCCCTAGCTGAATTTCTGCAAAAATTTCTGGAGCTTCTTGTGCCGATCTCCTTCTTTTCTCTAGGTAAGAAAAATTAACCTTCTCCCTCTCTTTACTTTCTAATATGTCGGGAGGATCCAAAACCTTCGAGACTGGAAGTTCTTCCGCTGCCGCAGCGTCGCCTGAACGGGAGGAGGTTCCCGTTGGAGTGGATATGGAGACGGCCGTTGAAGCTATTCGAGCGGGGATTGCACCCGTAGAGCTCGAAGAACTTTTCAACGAGGCCGAAGTGGCGAGGATGGCGGCGACGGCGGAGCAGGGGGGCTCGCCGGTGGATGAGGATGATTTGGTGCGGGAGGCCTGGGAACGAGAGAGTAGATTCGGCCCTGCCTATGTGGCTTTTGCTCAGATGATGGAAGCGATCGCCGGACCCTGTCCGGAATTCGACTTCGAGGCCTACTCTGCCGCTCACCCTTACGAACATGTGAAGCGGACGGTTTTTCAGGCCGCCGTCCCGTCTCCGTGGACTTTCGGAAAGATCCGGAGTACGGCGACCAAGAAAGACCTGAGCCGTTGGAGGGCCAAATATCACATCCCCTCCGTCGTTTCCTTGCACGTGCCCTCAGAGAATGAGCGCGCCGACCAACCGCCTAAGGATATGGTTGCCGTCAACGAGATGATTATGGAGGCGGGTCTGCGATTCCCGTTGCCATTCGCCGTCTCCTACTTGCTCATCGCCTGGAATTTGGCGCCTCTTCAACTGACGCCGAACGCTTGGCTGTAGATCATCTGCACGTTGACCCTGTTTGGCGGTCACCGGTTGTTTCGCCTCCTGACTGCGCTGGAGATGAATTATCTGTTCAAACTGGCCGCGCAGAAAGGGTCGATCGGCGGCAATCATATCCAAGGCCGAATCGGGAGAGTGGTCCGTGGCATGCCGAATAAGACCAGGGGTGACCTTTCTAAATGGTGCTGGGTCGGCGGGGCGTGGTGATCGGCATCGAGTGACAGGCCGAACGAGGAGTTGGAGATCCCCACCACTTTCCGGGAGAGGAATCCGAGTAAGGATTTTAACTCTCCCCTTGATTGAGCTTGTCTTGGACTGATCTAATTTTGTTTTCTTTTTGCAGGACCTCTCGTTCCAGCGATCGGTGACCTTCCATTCGATTTCTTGATCGTTTGGGAGCGGATCCGTGCCTTGCCGAACTCCTTTATCGACGTTCGCTCGCTTGGTACCGAAGCTCATCGGTTGGGGGCTCGATTGTTCTGCTACCCCCGTCACTTGAAAGTTCCAGGTATGAGTTTAAGTGGTGCTTCCTTGCTGGACGATCGCCTCCAGGAGGTCGTTTTGTTTTGTCTAACTTGTTTGTATCTCTTCTTTGACAGAGGTTTATTTTCCCCGATTTGCCGAACCACCGCCAGAGATCGCTATGTCAAACCCGGGACTCATCTGGCCGCCCACTGGGTAAGGTGACCGGTCGTCGCGTTCTGCGATGACGTCTCGCCCGCTCCGGTGACGAGGCCTCGCCGAGGTGCCGCCGCCGAGCCGGTGGTTCAGTGGAGAGGAATGCCTTGACTCCGCAAAAGGCGGAGGTCGGAGGAGTCCCCGTCGATTTCTGAGGCGGATGTATCCATTCTTGAGCCTCCGGTTGCTGCGGCTCCTATCTCTGCCGTCCCGATGATGGAGCGATCAGGCCCTAGGCCCACGGTCCCCGGCCCTCGGTCATCTGGCAGCTCGGCGAAGAAGGTGGCGATCGCCGAGGCGAAAACCTCCCGGGGCAAGCCTTATTTCGGACGCGATCCCGAGCTGGTCAATAGGTAAGAAAGGGTCAAAATTTTCTGAGTTAGGCATTCTGAGCATGGTATGGGCTAACTCCTTGGTTTCCTTGGTTTGCGCTGCAGGGTTCGTCTCGCCGACCCGGACGTTGCTCCCATGGTGCTGGACTTTCTGTCGAGCAAGGCTCCGCAATGATCCTCGAAGTCCCCGCTACGTCACAAAGCTATCACCTCTCTTCCCAAGGCTTGACGACCGATCTTGATGCGATCGCTCGTCGGCGATCCGAGACGCCATGCGGCGGTGCCGCTCGGCTCTCCAGACGGCGATGATGGCCGTCCAAGCTGCTAGGGATTTTGAGGGGCGACCCTCCACTACTCGTCTCCATAGCGACCTCGAGGCCGCCCGGAACAAAAATATTGAGGCTTCCAACCGGATCCAGTCTATGGAGAAGGAGTTTGAGGAGACGGCCAAAAGGGCTAAGCAGGACGTGGACCGATTGAAGCAGGAGCTGAGCCGCTCTAAGGAGGCTGCCGACCGGTCTCGTGATAAGGAGAAGGAAACCCGCCAAAAACTCGTGGCTTCGCAGGAGGAGGCGGCCGGGCTGAAGGTGATGGTGGATCGGCTCAGCGGTGAGCTGGAGGCGGCGAAGAAGGAGCTGGAGAAGGCCAGGGGCGAGAATGCTGCCAAGGCGGTCGAGCTGGCGGAGGCCGAGAAGACGGCCGCGGATTTGAAGGGGCAGCTGAAGGCGATCGAGGTCGATCCCTACCTTAACGTCGAGCACGTCGGCGAGTTCGCTTATTACTTGGCCTATGCCGATTGCTCGAGCCGCTAAAAAGGCAGGGGTCGAGATCGGTCCTCTGATGGAGAGCTTCAAATCCTATGTCCTCGAGCATCCTCTGCATCCAGAATTCTCCTTGCCGATCCTTGACTTTGTCGACTTCAGGATCGACTTGAGTTGGTATACCGGTAAACTCATTCATCCCGAGGCCGATGGGGGAGCTCAAGCCGATCCGCAACCCGAGGGCGATGGCCAGCCGGCGGGGCCTTGAGAGGCATTTTTGTTTTCCTCTGTAACTTGTACTTTTTGTAATGCCTTCGGGCCTCGTAATGTATGAAACTTGTGTTATGAATAAAATGCTCCTTTTTTTCATACTGTCTCTTTATATGCGATCGCCTTTGAATGTTTGCGTGCAATTTTTACAAGTACGTGTATGATTTCTTTCGACGTTTTGTTCATCCGGCCGATTGTCTGAGTGTTGAAAGCATTGATATGTTTTGAATCGGAATTCTTACTTGTAATTTTTGTCGGACGACCCCGATCGTCCTGCTTGTGTTTGAGCGGAGCCGATCGTGTGTGGTTCCTTTTTGTTCGATCGTATTTGAGATTAGCTCGACCTATCTCTGCCCCATTGTTTTTGTTCACTTATTGTAAGTAAGGAAACAAAAACTAGTTTGTCTGGCGAGCTATCTTCATTTTGCCGATCCTGAAGAATCATGTATGGTTGGGGTGTTCGATGGACCGACCTCCCCAATCGTGTCTTTGTGTGCGAGGGATATTGTGTATCCCGCGATTCACTTTTTGTGAGGGTCCTCTGTTAGGCTACGCCTGCCTTGTGTTAAAACGAAAGGCGGGCGATCTCGGTATGGAGGAGTCCTTGCGCGGGGTGTCGTCGGCTTATTCGACTCCACGTCCGCGGCTTGTTAGTTCTGCTTCCACCTCGGCCCGCCATGAAAATGGCGACCCTCGACGGTGTACGTTGAGACGGGGGTAGTGGTACGTCGCATTGTTCGGGTTCACCATGTTAAATGATGTACCTTGAGAACGTGCGATCGTGCCTACTGAATAATTTGGAGGGTCCTTCGGCTATGCCGGCCTCGTATTTAAACGAAGGGCGGGCGATCTCAGCCCAAAAGTACCTTGCATGGGCGAAGCTGTCGGTTCCATCGACCTACAGGACCATGGCTGCAATGATTTTACCTAGGATCATCGTGATCAACGATCGTCGGCAGTATGCGATATGCCTGGTGGGGCGATCGCCAGAATAGATGGGATAGGAAAAAATCTCATTATATTCCTTGTACATCATTGAAATTGAATACAAAATTATCACTGGTAGTATTTTTCCAGGTGCACGGCGTTCCAGGGGTATTGACCCGGAGTACCGTCAGGATGTTCCAGTTCGTAGGCTCCTTTAGTTATCCATCTGGATATTCTGAAAGGTCCTTCCCAGTATGGACCGAAAACGCCTGTGTGGGTTTGGATCTTCTTGAGGACGAGATCGCCCACTTGAAACCTTCTTTCTTTGACCTTTGAATTGAAGAACTTCTCGGCTCTCCTTTTGTGGATTGTGTTCTTCATTTCTGAGGTCAGCCGTCGTTCTTCGAGCATGTCTAGGTCGATTCGTCGGGCCACATCATTGTCGGTTGTTATCTCCTGCTCGGTTCGATGGCTGAGGACGGCGATCTCTGAAGGGATCACCGCTTCTGTTTCGAAGGCTAGGGCGAATGGGGTTTCGCCGGTTGAATTGCGGGTCGTCGTTCGGTAGGACCACAAAACGTCTGGGAGCTCGCTCGCCCATCGTCCTTGCCTGGATTCGAGTCGCGCTTTAATCGTGTGTTTGAGGATCTTATTCACTGCCTCTACCCGCCGTTAAATGCGAGGGTGATAGGTGCCGAGAATAACCTTTTGATTCCCACTTTTCTGAATTGCATGACTTCTAAGCCGTCGAATCGCTTTTCCGTTGTCGGAGATGATGGCACAAGGGCACTGAATCAGCATACGACGTTTTTCCATATAAACTTGATCACTTGCTCTTGGCCGATCTTGTTGAGCGGTTCGGCCTCAGCCCATTTGGTGAAATAGTCGACCCCTACGATGGCGAACTTACAGCCACCTGGAGCCGTCGGTAAGGGACCTATAAGGTCGATGCCCCATTGCGCAAATGGCCAAGGGCTATACATGGAGGTGAGCTGTTCGGGTGATAGTTTAATGTTGGGGCCCATTATCTGACACCTATGGCACGATCTGGCATAGGCGATCGCATCTTTCCGAAGTGATGGCCAGAAAAACCCTTGTCTGGTTGTCTTATGGATGAGGGCTCGCCCGCCCGCATGGTTTCCACAAATTCCGTCATGGATCTCAGCTAAAACGAGCCGACCTTCCTCCGGTGTAATACACTTGAGGAGGAAGGCTGAAGGCTCGCTTGTAAAGCCGGTCGTCCAATAGGGTATTTCTGGTCGCACGGCCGGGAGTTGGCGAGCTTTAACACGGCTGCCGTGGACCGTTCCGTCCTTTAAGTATTTGATGAACGGAGTCATCCAGTTCTCTCGGCGATGGAGACCGTGGTAACCGTGCTTCGCCGATCGCGGCCTTGCCGACTTTGTGATTTGGATATTGGAGAAGTCACGCCCCCATCCGATGATGCTAGCTTGGAAAGAGCATCGGCCTGGGAGTTGTGCTCTCTCGGGACTTGTTCGATTAGTACTCCTTCAAATTTTGTGCACATTTCGGCGACCAGCTCTTGGTATTTGACCATCTGTTCGCCGCGTGCCTCATATTCTCCCTTGACTTGGTTTACGACCAAAAGGGAGTCCATGAAGATATGGAGGCGACGAACATCTAGGGCGAGGGCTAGATCGAGCCCGCCTACCAATGCTTCGTATTCAGCTTCATTGTTGGTCGCACGAAAACCGAAACGCACAGCGTTTGTGAAACTCTGACCGTCGGGGCTGATGAGGACAATCCCTGCCCCTGCTCTCGAATTGGTCGCTGAGCCATCCACATATAACTTCCAGGCAGGTCGGCCGTCCTGGGTTGGACTGTGAGGGAAAGTTAATTCCACCACGAAGTCCGCCAGAGCTTGGCCCTTGATCGCCGTGCGAGGAGCGTAAGTGATACCGTATTGGGCGATCTCTAGCGACCACTTGAGGAGTCGCCCGTTGGTATCCGGTCGGTGTAGGACTTGTCTTAGAGGTAGAGTTGTTAGGACTTCCACTTGGTGATCGAAGAAGTAAGCCCTCAGCTTACGAACACTCATGACAAGGGCGTAGGCGATCTTCTCCAATGGCGTATAACGTGTCTCAGATTCGTGGAGCGCCTGGCTAACATAGTAGATCGGCAAGTGGGCTTGCCCCTCTGCTCGCACCAGAACGGCACTTAGCGCGACCTCCGAGGCCGCTAAGTAAAGGAATAATTTTTCACCGGGGATCGGCTTTGCCAGGATCTGGGGGTTAGATAGATATTCCTTTATCTTGGCGAACGCTATCTGGCTTTCCTTCGTCCATGCGAACTTCTTGTTCTTGATGGTTGCGAAGAAAGGCTTGCTTTTATCGCCGAGCCGTGATATGAAACGGTTGAGGGCGGCTAGACAACCTGTGAGGCGTTGCACCTGCTTGATGTTTCGCGGTTCTTGCATGTCAAGGATCGCCTGCACCTTGGTGGGGTTCGCCTCGATCCCTCTTTGGCTCACTATGTGCCCCAGGAACTTCCCGGAGCCCACCCCGAAGTTGCATTTCTTAGGGTTCAGCTTCATGTTAAACTTCTCAAGGATGGTGAACGTCTCGGCGAGATCGTTGAGGTGATCTTCCTTCTTGAGGCTTTTGACTACGATATCGTCAATATAGACCTCCATGGTCTTGCCGATCTGATCGGCGAACATTCTGTTGACTAATCGCTGGTAGGTCGCTCCCGTGTTTTTCAAGCCGAACGGCATTCTGACCCAAAAGTATATGTCTTTTTCTGTGTGGAAAGATGTGTGTTTTATGTCTTCCTCCGCCATTGGGATTTGATGATACCCGGCGAAGGCATCCATAAACGACATCATTTCGCAACCTGCCGTACTGTCGACCAAGTGATCAATATGAGGCATCGGGAAGTGATCTTTTGGACATGCCGCGTTGAGGTCGGTGAAGTCAATGCATAATCTCCAGGAGCCAGTTGGCTTTTTGACGAGCACCGCGTTGGCGACCCACTGTGGTTCGTCTGTGGCTACTCCGATCAATTTGTTGTTGAGTAACTTCTGGACTTCTATGTCGAGCGCCGCGTACTTCTCGGGGCCGAACTTCCTACGCTTCTGGTGAACAGGCTTCATTGCTCGGTCGATCTTTAGATAATGGCAAGCGTGTTCGGGACTTATGCCAACCATATCTTGATGCGACCAGGCAAAGACTCCGATGTTCCTACGTAGCAAGTTGATTAGATCTCCCTTTAATTCGTGGTCGATGCTTGCGCCAATCTGTACTTCCCGTTCTGGATGAACTGGATCCATCGTAATGCTTTCCAACTCTTCGACAGGGACGGTCGCCTCTCGTTTGGTGCGATCTCCGGACTCGGTCCTTGGATCGATGTCGAGACTTGGCTCGAAACCGATCCTTGGATCGATGTCGTCCGTCAATTGATGAGAGATGGCGTCCCCTGAGTCGGGTTGGTACGATGTGTTTGGCTCGTCGATCTCCATGGGTTGATCGTCGATCGCTTCAATGTTACATATAGTATGGGAAGTATTGAAAGAAGTAACATAGGAGTAATTCAAACATCTTTTTGCCATTAGCTGATCTCCTTTTACAGTACCGACCGTCCCATCGGCAATGGGGAATTTGATACAGTAAAAGAAAGATGAGGCGACCGCCTCAAAGGTTTCCAAAAAGGGGCGACCTAGGAACCCATTATAGATGCTGGGCCTATATATGATTACAAAGATTAGGTTCCT
Source organism: Orobanche coerulescens (assembly GCA_033398695.1). Taxonomy (NCBI): domain Eukaryota; kingdom Viridiplantae; phylum Streptophyta; class Magnoliopsida; order Lamiales; family Orobanchaceae; genus Orobanche; species Orobanche coerulescens. Next base: position 17,669,776 of record CM065814.1, on the reverse strand, counting down.
AGTAATCCTAACCTTGGGATCATAAAAGCATACTATCTCAACGGAGAGCTTGATCCTCCCGTAGGCTTGGACTGTGTTGTCGCCGAACCCTTGGAGCACGGTGTCGAAAGGCTTGATGAATTTGATTAAATTGCCGAGTTGGTCTAGGGTGGATTTGAATATGATGTTGCAGAAACTCCCATTGTCGACCAGCACGCGATCGACCGTCTTCCCAAGGATACAAGCGGAGATCACTAGTGCATCCTCCTTGGGACATTGCACTCCCTCCCTGTCCTTGTTGGAAAAGGTGATGAGCGCGTCTTTAGAGATGGTCTGCTCCGGAGGTACTACAACATGGACTTCGGCGATAGCCCTCAGCTCGGCTTTTCGCTTTCTGTTTGACAGGGTGGAAACCGGGGAATGGCCCCCGAGGCTCCCACCTCCTGCTTGAAGCATGTTGATCCGACCGCCAGGGTTGATCGGAGGGATCGACTCATCAGAGTACTCCGGCTCATGCTCGATTCTGGCGATCGGATTGGGAGGAATTCTTTCACTTGGTCGGCGCTCGCACCCTCCGGCTCTTTCCGTCCTGGGTTCTGGCTTGGTGATCAAATTGTCCAGTTTGCCTTCCTCAAACAGTCGCCAGAGCTGTCTGAGGAGGTCGCGGCATTGGCTAGTGTTGTGGCCGGGACTCTTATGATAGGCACAGAATTTTCTACGGTCTAGGTGACCGTGGTCCCTTATTGGCTTTGGCTTGGAAGGCCACTCGCGACCCTTGATCGCGTTGAAGATGTGGGCCGGAGATAAGTTGAGGTTGTGAAGAAGGTGGACCTCTACATCCTCGAAGGCTTTGAACTCGCCAGGCGGCTTGGCGACCACCTTTCTGGGCTTGGCGACCGCCTTCTTCTGGACATGCGAAGGTGCTTTTCCTTCTTCGGACGATCCCTCGTCTAAGCGGAGTGAGAGCATCCTTTGCCTGGCTAGAAAATCGGCGGCTCTGACGCGGAAGGCCGTATAGGTCGGGGGGAAATCTTTTGTGAGGTGCCTGAACATGGGCGAGCGTCCGTGCAATCCGTTCAGGACTGCGTGGAGAGCGATCTCGTCGCTGATGGGCTCACCGGTGAGGATTATCTCGTCTACCCGGTCGATGTAATCCTCATCCGATTCTTCCTTCCCCTGCCTGATTTTCATCATGCGGTGGGGACCTTCCGGGCGAGCGACTTTGGCGGCGAAGTACGACGTGAAGTCGTTCGCCAGCTTCTCAAAGCAATTGATTGAGCGAGATGGTAGTGAGACGTACCACCTGTGGGCGAGATCGCCCAGAGTTAACGGGAACATACGACATTTCGTCGCATCTGAAGCTCCGCATCCGGTCATGTAGATCCGGAATTTGCTTAAGTGGGTTTCCGGATCCGATCTCCCCTCATATAGAGGTGTTTGTGGGGGATTGATCGTTGGTTGGACTGGGGCGAGCTCGATCTGAGTCGTGAGTGGTTCGCTTGATCCAATGATCGATCTCCTGGCGCCTTCCCCATTTTCCAGGAGCGCCTTCATCTCGTCGATCTGGCGTTGCATGGCGGCCATCGCCGTCGCCTGACTGCTCGCCGAGTGGCTCTCAGAGCGTGAACCAAGGCGATCGTGTACTGATCCCCTAGCTCCGTGGTGAATGACGAGCTCCCTGCCAGTGGGTTCCTTTCTTGGGCGAGCAGGGGCTCGTTGACCGGCCTGTCTCCTGGGAGTCGGATATGCCGAACTCCTAGTAAAGGATTCGGATACCGATGTCTCCCGGCTGGGGCCTGAGTGCCCGGGTCGCCATGAGGGATCGCTCCCCAGGCGGCTGAAGACGGAATCGTCCCTCCTCACGAGAGCCTTCTCCTGTGGCTCGGGGCTTTCTGTCGATTTTTCAACATAGATCCCCTTAAGCTTCCGCTTGCCTGCCCGGCGGATGGTCGATGGAGTGATGGTGGGCGAGTCGTAGGCCTTCCGTCGCTCCCTGAAGATGGCTATAGCCTCCTCAACTGCATTCCGTGATGCAGGCGATCGAGTGAGAGGCTAGAACTGTCCCTCGGGGGCGGGAGTGAGAGCCTAGCGTCGCCACGGTCGCCTTCCGCCGTGGGCTGGTATTCGGTCCTCGCCGGAATGAGATTTCCGGCAGATCTCAGGGTGGCTCTCTTGGAGGTCGTTGCTGATGTCATTTTTCTGAAGGCTTTTCTATTGAAGAACAGTGAGTGTTTCTTCAAGTATATGTCCGGAGAACAGTGAGTGTTCTTCGAGACGGTAGGAATAAAAATGAAGGTCTTGGCCCTCCTCTAGCGCCAATTGTTGTTACCCAAAATATTATCCGGAGATAGTATTGCTGGAATGATCGAGTAACAAACAAATGCGAGAACACTTCCGTGAGAAAATAGATAACACAAGATTTGCCGGGGTTGTTAATCCCGGGCTTGAATGCTCTCGCGAGATGTTATTAATAAATATACTGTCGAGTACAAATATTAATGTTAGAATCTATTACAAGGAGTGTAAAGACTTCTAGTTATCTAGGCTTTAGAGCGCGTAGATTGCCGGAAGAACCAGATAGATAAATATGTGAGTTCTTGCTTGGGATATATGATGAATGTGTATGAATATCACTATGAATGTATTAGTGGTTGCCAAAAGAGCTATTGATTCTCTCTTTGGTATGTATTTTGCACTTAATTCGTAGTAGAATTCGCGTCCCCTTTCCCATAGCAGTGAGTTCTCTATTTATAGGGGACAAGGCAGCTGGGATTCCTCAGGCGATCGCGGGCGACCGCCGTTTTCTATATTAAAATAAGACGCCCGATCGTCCCGTCACGTGGGCCTGTTCCCTTGAGGTCCGAGGTTGCTGCTGGAGGCCAGCTGGGCGAACCAATGGGAAGCCAGCACGCGTCTCGAGTCGCTGTCCGGGGAGGACCCACTTTGTACCTTTCGGCGGCCTTGTCGGTAGGTATGGTAGGTGACAGGCTGGGGTCAATGGTCCTATCTATCGGTATCCTTTGAAGATCCGCACGTGGGCCACCGTCCAAGATTCGGTCTTCGACGACTTTGACGGATGCCGGATCCATACGTGGCACGAGATGATCACCTCTGGTTCGCTCATTAAAGACGATCGTCAGACATCAAAAGACGATCGCTGGGTACCAAAAGACGGTCGCCGCATTGTGCCGAACTCTGGGCGTTTGTCCAGAGTAAGTCTTCCATGGTTGGCTTCTCTGATTGTGATGCCGATCGCCTATCGAGGTGTATTAATCGCCGCACAACAATACGTTAAGCCTATGCTCATACGTATCGATATTAGCTTACACATCTCATAGTACATGCATCAAATTGTTTCAAAATGATGACATGTCTTTTCCTGAAAAACAAACAGTCAATAATCAAAGTTGAAAATTTGCCAAGGACGGGGGCGAAACCACTAGTCCCATCCGAGGCCTCTAAGGACCCTCCTGGACCGGCCATAGTTAAAAATCACGCACATGACTCGCCTAGGACCGAGGCGAAACCACTGATCCCATCTGAGGCCTCTATGGACCCTCCCGGACTGGCTATTCAAACAAGCTTGTGAATTAGGAGCGAAATCACAGATTCCTCCGAGGCCTCGTCGGACCCTCCCGGAGTGAGAAAATCACACACATATACATTACCATTCCATGTTAAGCATAAGGGTTTCAGAAGAATACTTGCAAAACGAGCAAATCATTTTGGAATTCATTAGCAGCGGACAAAATCAACAGTAAAAAATACATTAGCAGCGACACCACTCCTCATATAAACAAAATATGAAAGTCAAATAAATAGATATCACGAAATCAAAATCTACATAAAGATTCCATCACTTAACAAATAATCATACAAGTGGCTCGTGTGACACGAGGCACAACACAAAGAAGGGAGACTTACATCCACATATCGCACGAAGATGATGATCGCCCCACGATACTAATCACGACCAACAAACTCAGACGATGCGTCGCGACACGACTTAATCAGGCACGACCTGACTAAAAACAACTTATCAATACACACTCGACTCCACAACATAGGTTTCCGCAACCTACTCTCTAATACAATTTATGTAACACCCCTAATCCACTCAGGAATATTACACGCCGTAGACCCTTTTCTCAAAGATCTACCAGACTGGTAACAAAAATCAAACATCTCAACATCACCTTCAAGGATAAATGACCCAGTAGACCGATTTGGTCTTTCAATTAATACATACAACTCAATCTAAATACATACCCACACAGGGGTCAAAATACAACACACTCCCATACAACGGGAAAATACTACAGCAGAAATAACTACAACTAAACCAATGCAGCATCATACAGGTACTCATGTGATTAGTATCGATCATCATTCATCATCCTTTGTGCCAACCCTGAGTTATGCTCCCCAAGACCCTGCACGTACCTAAATGCAATACAGACATCCACCCCCGATTACTCGGGGGTTAGCAAAATTCCACTATTTTGCTAGTGCAAGTACAAAATGTAAAATATGAGTCATACAAATCATATTCCAAGAATAATAATAATTAGGAATCCTCAAAGATTCAAACATAACAAAAAATACTTCCCGAAGGAAAGAGTTCGAGTAAAACTTTCCAAATTCGAAAGATCACAAATCAAGAGATCAATTTATAAAATGTTTTAAAATGCCCTCGGGAGTTTTAATAGAAACCATTTAGGATTATCGAATCCTTATCTTTTCAAAAAACAAAAAGGGGTCACAACCCAAAGGTTTGCTTTCTCAAATAAAAGCCAACAATAATTCACGGGGTCCACAACCCACATCACGTGTCCTCGACGGACATAAAATCAATAAAACATAACCACCCAAGATATGAAATCTTGGTAACACGTCCAAGGTACTCGACCCTGGCAAAGCACATCCACAATCATACCATGACACCGTGATCACATGCCACGTGTCACCATATGTCTTCTTAGGCTCTCACGGTTGGATCAATCACTCGTTGCATCCTGACCACCATGATCACAAGCCATGTGTCACCGTAGACCTCATCCGACATCACGGCTGGACTATGACAACCATTCCACATTCAAAACCTGTACACTGCGGTACACATCACAATATCAAGCAACAAAACACATCTCTAATGATATCCATGATACCGTGATCGCTTGCCACGTATCACCATAAGTCTTCTTAGGCTCTCACGGTTGGATCAATCACTTGTTGTATCCTGACCACCATGATCACAAGCCATGTGTCACCATAGACCTCTTCCGAACATCACGGTTGGACTATGACCACACATTCACATCACACAACACAATACACCAAGGATATCACAATAATCCACCCAAGGCAACAAACACTCAGCACGACACAATTGGTAAATCACAACGCACCGAAATGAGATAATATATGTATATATTATCAAATCACAACATCAAAATCAAACATATCCATAAGATTCACTTAATCATTCACAAAACACACCATTCGCAAAACACACACGCATTATGAAAGGAAGCCTTTACCGAAGCTAAACCGAATCTTTTGAAAGTTCATTTCAAATAACCAAACAAACACACCTAGACGATCACCGATCATCATATCCACAAAACAAGAAATGTATGAACAAGGTACTTGCCTCGAAACCACGATCAAAATGAGGCGATGGACGAGATGCGGTCGAGCAGCCCCGAAATCCCGAACACAATCAAGAACATAATAGCACCGCGAACACTACGAGAATAACACCACACAAATTATCAACACAAAACGGAAATCAACTCGGAATTAAGAACAACATGGATCCAAGGGTTTGGTTCCACAATATCAAAATCATTATTGAAATCAAAGAGAACCAAAACATGGAATTACACTCCATAGAACATGATCAACAACATCCATTAACACAGATCGATTGGATGAACTCGGACTGAAATCACGAAATCAAGGGAAAACCCCCAAATTCAACGAAATTAGTTTTGAGTGAAAAATACCTTAGATCCGAACAAAGAAGATCATTCGATGATGTTAGACTTGCACAAATTAACCCCAATATGAGGCTTGAAGAAGGGGACCACCTCAAATCGCCCCAAAGGAACGGACCCGACGAATGGCGAATGAAGAAATGAAAGTTGACTTCTAAAAGTTGTTGCCCGGATATATATATAAACATTACTAACGTGCTAGTACTGTGGTTAGTGTGCGCTAACGGGGTACTCCAGTACCTACTGGTTTCTGAATCTGATCTTTGTTAGAGTACGTTAATCACATGCTTAACGTGTGCTAGCGGGACCTAATTCCAGGCACTGACTCTTGAATTCGCTGCCCGATAATGTGCGCTAAGGAATCCATTAGCGCGTGCTAATGCACCCAGAAACTACAGCAGTAGAGCTCTCAAAACGGGTTACAACGACGGACTCCTCCGATCGAAATACCAAGTTCAAGATACACATGGAAAGCTCCATAATATGATCATACTAAGAGCTTGAGCTCCAATCCAACTCACACGCGACCATGAAAAGAGTTGAAACAACAAATACGAAGGCAGATACCCATAACTTTGGGAAATTACACAATGGCCCAAAACACCCAAAATCACGATACATGATCGAATAACCAAACCGAAGTTCACAACATGTATAACAAAGTTAAACGGACTTTGAAGGAACACGAAACAGCATTTTCGAAGAAGATTCGCAAGAATCATAGTCAAGCACGGAAAAGTCGCTTAAGAACACGGAACTCAACAAAACGACACCGAAACAAACTCGGATGACGAAAAGTGCAAAATTAATCATTCTCAGAATGACGAAACGGTCACCAGCTAGCCGCTAAAACAAAGTCCTGCCAAAATATATTTACCAAAAATCAAAATCGCGGATATTACAGTATGATGTGGTGAGCGGACATGTTGTTTAGGTTTTTGCTGTTCTTATTTACAATAGAGAGAAGTTCCATATTTATTCAGATCGTTTTTAATCATATATTGCAAAAAAATTATAGATCTGATAACCCGACGGACCGCGCCCAACTTTGTTGCTGCTTTCCCGCCGTCCTAGCGTCCTCCACAAGAATATTGCTGCCCAGATCTAAAAACTTAATTGGTTACTGACCCCAATCCATCGCTCATATTTTTCTCCCCCTTTTTATCTCTATCTTTCATTCGTTTTGCTTTTTTTCAGATTTGCAATATTTATAACATTTTTATTTTAAGTCAGGTTTCGGAATTCCTCAATCACGGTGGTTTTAGGTGCGGGTCCGATTCGACACTTTCAAGATTTGGTGGAACCTGCTGAATTTGAGGTTGTGCTGGATTTTGACATATATGTCATTATGCAAGTCAGATTCTGAAGGATATCAATATGGTTACTCGATTACAGGATTTTGGATACTTCTTCCCAATATTTGTTCAAACGGTTGAAATAGATTTTTCATTTTATAATGCTTGTATAAATACTAGACCACATGGTTGTGTAAGTCTGTTGCGATGGTTATATTATTTGTAAAATTTCAACACATGTTTGTGTACTTCATAACAATATCACTCTTTTTCTGGTTATGCTCCAATATTTGTTTGGTTACTGTCGGACAATTGTTTGGGTACTTAGGCTACTTGAAATGCAGATTAGAAAAATTGCCTCATATTAATATGTTAAACTAGTAACCCTCATACTAAGCTAATGAATCAAGAGTAACTATACAAAATAAATAAGGTAATCAAACTATATAAAAGGTATCCACCACATCATACTGATAAACTAAATGGTATCTATTAACGAGCAATGGAGTGACCAAATAATAAATGGTAACCAAAACGAATAATCGTATTGAAATGCAATATTCACATCAGTAAAATACTACATGTTAAGTATAGATAACCAAATAATACTTGATATGATCCATATTTTTGTACCTCCACTTTACATTGTTAAATATATAAAAAATTAATAAACAATAATAACACGTATCTAAATGCAATATTGAGTAACTAAACTATACTTTATAGTATCTATAGTTTTTTCAGCATTTTGCATTGTCGACAATAAAAAAAAAATCATTGAGCAAGATTAACTCGTATCTGTTGTGCGGCGATTTATACGCCTCGACCGCGATCGGTATAAGGGCCGAGCGACCGAGTTCACGACCAAATGAGCTAAGACGAACTTGTCAAAACGAAGATAACAGTCCACATTCGAGTATCTAGCGATCGACTCCCAAGGCGATCGCCTTTTGGCACCTAGCGATCGACTCTAGCGCCCGACCAAGGACGACCGTCCTCTGCCACGAACAAGGCCATCGTCCGTCAAAGTCTACGAAGACTGGATCAAGAAGCAAGGACCCATGTGCAGATCCACGAAAGGCACCGCATAACATGGATCGTTGACTCCAGCCCATCAGCAGCTGTCAGTGACAAGGACGGCCTCACCTACCGACAGACCCGCCGAAAGGTCCTAAGTAGGGCCTCCCAAGACAGTGACACAGACGTGTGTTGGCCTCTCATTGGTTCGCACTTCTGGCAGCCAGCAACTTCTGCAGATTTTAAGGAAACCAACCCATGTGCTAAAGACGATCACCCGCTTATTATAATAAAGCAGAGGCGATCGCCCAGCGACTCCCAGTCCTATAAATAGAGAACCTCCAGCAACTGGAGAAAGGTTCAGACATTCAGACTCTCATCTTCTCTCTTGAATCTATCCAGGATTTCTCTCTCAGTACCTCTCAACCAAAAGACGGTCGGCAGAGGCAAGAACTCCCTAGAGTTCAGATTCGAAGAGATTCACCAGCTCAGAAACTCATAGATTCAGCTAATACACACTGTGAGAGACCGTCGATTTCTCACAGTCGTCACAGCACTCCATCATTGTTACAAGAACTCACAGAGCATCATCTCTGGTTCTTCCGGCAATCTTCAGCGCTCGTTAGCTAAGATAACTAGGGTCTTTACACTCATTGTAATTGTACTCTAACATTAATATTTGTACTCCCAAGTATTTGTATTAATAATATCTCGCGAGAGCATTTAAGCCCGGGACTAACAACCCCAGCAAATCTTGTGTTATTTACTTTCCCCACAGACGTGCTCTCGCATCTGTTTGTTACTCGACCATTCCAGCAATATCATCTCCGGATAATATTTTGGGTAACAACAATTGGCGCTAGAGGAAGGGCTGGGCTTAACTTTCATTTTCATTCCGACTGTCCCGAAGAACACTCACTGTTCTCCGGGGCATATATTTGAAGTAACACTCACTGTTCTTCAAAAGAAAACCTTCAGAATCATGTCATCTGCCACCACATCAAAGAGAGCCACTCTCCGATCCACCGGACGCCTTATTCCGGCTCAATCCGAGCCCCAGCCTACGGCAGATGGTAGCTGCGGCGACGCGAGACTCTCGATCCCGCACCTGAGGGACGGCCCCAGCCATTTGCTCGACCAGTTCCAAACCGCGGAATAGATCGCGGAGGCTATGGCCATCCTAAGGGAGCGACGGAGAGCATGCGCAGTGCCCGCTATAACTCCCTCGGCCATCCTCCGCGCGGGCAAATAGAAGTTCAAAGGGTTATTAGCCGAGCGATCGTCAGAATGCCCTGATTCGCGAGAAAGGGCTCTCGCTAGGCGGGACGGTTCCGTCTTCAGCCGCTTAGGAAGCGATCCATCATGGCGACCGAGGCATTCTGGCCCCAACCACGAGACGACGGAATCCAAGTCCGTCACCAGGAGTTCGGCCTACCCAACTCCCAGCCAAATACAGGACAGCCGTATGGCCCTCTTCTGCCGAAGAGTCGAGCCACGTGGCAGGGAAATCATCGAAAGTGGAGCCAGGGGGTCAGTACTTGATCACCTTGGCTCCCGCTCCGAGCACCTAGCCGCGAGCAGCTAGACCGTTGCGATGGCCGCTATGCAATGCCAGCTTGACGAGATGAAAGTGCTCTTGGATACTGGGGCAAGCGCCAGTAGAAAGATCATCGGACCGACTGAGCCACTCGCGGTCCACATCGAGCTTACCCCCGTGCAACCAAGGATCGCCCCTCACAAAACACCTCTATATGAAGGGAGATCGGACCCTGAGACTCACCTAAGCAAGTTTCGGATTTACATGACCAGGTGTGGGGAATCAGACGCGACCAAGTGCCGAACATTCCCGTTAACGTTGGGCGAGCTGGCACATAGGTGGTACGTCTCACTACCACCGCGATCAATCATCTCCTTTGAGAAACTGGCGAGTGACTTCATGTCATACTTCGCCGCCAAGGTCGCCAGACCAGAAGGCCCCCACTGCATGATAAAAATCAGGCAGGGGGGAGACGAATTCGACGCAGATTACATCGACCGGGTGGATGAAATAGTCCTCACCGGCGAGCCCATCAGCGATGAGCTCGCTCTCTATTCGGTCCTGGGGGGATTCTACGGTCATTCACCCATGTTTAGACATCTCACAAAGGACATTCCCCCAACCTACGCGATCTTCCGCGCTAAGGATGCCGACTTTCTGGCAAGGCAGAGGCTGAGGGAACGCAGCCTCCTGTCCGAAATACGGCGATCGTCAAAAGAAACAAGGTGGTTGCCAAACCACTCGGTGATCTCAAGGCCTTCGAGGATGTGGAAGCCCATTTCCTCCGCAAGTTCAACCGAACTCCGGCCCATATTTTTTACGCCATCAAGGGGTGCGAATCGCTGAACAAGCCAAAGGCGATAAGGGACAACGGTCATCTGGACTACAATCAATATTGTGCTTACCACAAGAGTCCCGGCCATAGCACCAACCAATGCCGCGACCTCCTCAGACAACTCTGGAGATTGTTCGAGGAGGCCAAGTTGGACAGCTTATTGGCTTAGCCGGAGCCCCATCGGTCTCCCGATATGGTTGCCAGAGAACAGGCCGGAAAGCTCATATGAGCCGACCCCTCGATCAACCTCGGCGACCGGATCTATATGCTTCAATCAAGAGGAGGGAACTTCGGAAGTCTCTCCCTGATTCCCGCCTCATCAAACCAACGGTTACTGATTGGGCAAACGCTTCTAAAAAGAGGATGACTCTCTCGCCCTCTAAAGTTCATCATTTAACATGATGGACCTAGCCAGTGATCGCCTCCCCTAGCACAACGTATACCGTCGAGGATCGTCATCTGACATGACGGTCCGAGGTAGAAAAGTGCCGTCATGGTCGCGGAAATCGATGAAACCGACGATCAGTCTATGCAAGGTTCCTTTGGGCTTCGATCGCTCGCCCTTCGTTTAAATACGAGGCGGGCATAGCCGAAGGACTCTCCAAAAAAAATTAGGAGATGACTCGCTCGCCTTCTAAAGTTCGTCATCAACATGAAGAACCTAGGCAAGCGATCGCCTCCCCTCACACAACGTATACCGTCGAGGATCGTCATCTGACATGATGGTCCGAGGTAGAAGAGTGTCGACATGGCCGTGGAGGACGATGGAACCGTTCTATGTGCCCGTGCAAGGTCCCTTCGGGCCACGATCGCTCGCCCTTCATTTAAATACGAGGCGGGCGTAGCCTAAGGGCCCTCCAAAACAGATATGTGGACACATTCGCCCGCCTTCAAAGGTCCATCACTTGACATGGTGGATCCGGACAATGCGACGTGTCCTCCCCCCCGTCCCAACATATACCGTCGAGGATCGTCATCTTACATGCCGATCCGAGGTAGAAAAGTGCTAACAAGCCGTGGTCGTGGAGTCGATTAATCTGACAACGCCTCGCGCAAGGACTCCTCCAGACCAAGACAGCACGCCCTTCGTTTAAATACGAGGCGGGTGCAGCCTACGGAGGACCCTCACAATTAAGTGAGTCATGAGAACTTAGCCATCAGACGGAATGTCGCTCGCGCACAATACATGGTCGTGGAGGTCGGTTCCATCGAACTCCGCGATCGTGCGCGGTTCCTCAAGACCGAGATGGACTGCCTTCCTCGAGGAATCTGCAAAATTGAAGACCGCTCACTCAATGATTTATTTTCGTCCCCTTACTTTCACTATGTGAACAAAAACAAGGGGGAAGGGCGGAGCTATATATACGATGATCGTCCCTATTCAATTACATACGGAGATCGGTATTTTTCAGATATATGTGCAGCGATCGATTTTGTTGTAAAAGTTATCTATATGAGTTTATCAATTGACTTGGAGCTGTACACGCCACAATCTTTCCTCACACATTTGTATAAAGTCATGCAAAGACTCCGAAAAACAATCATTCAAGCAATACATCAAAGAAGAAAACTTTCATTTCATTACTTGGAATGCAAAAGTACAAACACGGTCGCCCGAAGGCTAAAGTACAAGGAAAGCTACAATAATTACAAGGCAAATACAAAAACTAAAAGGACGTAAAACCTCAGACTGCCCCTGCCTGGCCTTCGCCTTCGACCACTGGATCGGCCTGCGCTCCCCCACCGGCTTCCAGAGCGGCCTCCCCGTCCTCCGGGGCATTTGGATGAACAAGATTTTCAGAAGTCGAGTACCAGCTCATGTATACTCCGATATCCGAGAGGTCCAAGATCGGCACGGAGAAAGCATGATGAAGAGGATGCTCCAGCGCGTATGCCTTGAAGTTTTCAGCCAGAGGGCCGACCTCCAGCCCTCCCTTCTTAGCGGCGCGGAGCGAGTCAGCGAACGCCATGTAATAGGTAAACTCATTGATGAACTCCACGTTGAGAAAAGGATCGGCCTTGGTTGCCTCCAGATTTCCTTTCAACTCCACAACTGCCTGTTGCGCACCCTGGAGCTCGGACTCTTTAGCGTCCGTCTCTCCCCTCGACGACGCCAGCTCGCTAGTCATCCAGGCGACAGTCACCTTCAGCTGATCGGCTTCCTTCTGAGCATCCGCGTACGACCGACGGGACTCTGTCATCTGCTCCCGAAGCCAGTCGACCGTCACCCGGGCTCATTCAGAATCCTGTCTCTCCAGCTCAAGGTGCTGACTCGCCCGTTTAGCCGCGTCCAAGGAGTCCTTCTCCATAGCCACGATCCTGTCGGCAAATTCAGAGTTCTGTTTCCGAGCGGCCTCGAGGTCCGCCTGAAGACGGGAAGTAGAAGGACGCCCTTCGAATTCCTTCACAGCCTGGGCAGCCATCGTCGCCGCCTGGAGGAAGAGAGCGAAGGCAGCCTGCATCGTGTCCCCAGATCACTGACGGGCGATCGCATCCAAGTCGGTCGTCCAGGCCTTCGGCAAAGCAGAAACAGACCGAGTGAGGTATTGCGGGACATCACAGGCCTCGCGAGGAGATCGGCTCGCGAGGAAATCCAATACCAGCGGAGGGTAAGCCGGGTTAGTGCAGCGAATCCTGCATCAAGAACAGAAGAGTTAGCACATCTCCTACGAAAGTGATAAAACTCAGCAAAACAAACAAAGTTTACCTCTCGGCTTTCTCGGGGTCACGGCCGAAGTACAGTTTCCCGCAAGGGGTCTTGGCCTCGGCAATCGCCATGGCCTGAAGGAAAGCCGACAAAGGCGTAGGAGCGGCGATCGGCGGCTCACCAGCAGGAGCAGAGACTGGAGGTTCCCCCGACCTCTGTCGCTTGCGGTTCAGCTGGAGTCCCTCCTCCCGAACCTTCCCTTCCGCTGCGATCGGCTCTACATGAGGCCTCACCTCTGGAATAAGAGGTAGCACCTCCATAGGAACTCTACTCGACTTCTTCTGGCGCAAGCGACTCAAAACTCCGGGTTCGACATGGCAATCTCCGGCGGAGGCTCCAAGAAGCGAGGGAAGCGGACCTCTTCAAAAAGAAACGATCAAGCAATGGTTAGACGCATCCTTCAAACAGGACGATCGCCAAGCAAAAGGAGATCGTAGAAATGCATACCTGGGACCGAAAGGTGTCGCGGAAAATGGAATAACCGAGCAGACAACCAACAACTCTCTTTGTTAATCCGGCGAGCATCTAAATCGTCATCCGGAAGACTGCGTATCCATTCCCAGACGACCAGAAAAGCGAAAGGTAGCTCGTCAACCGCCGGAATATGGAAACCTGCAAAAGGAAGACCAAATTAGATCAGTTCAGAACATATCCGAACAAAAGGAGAGTCAGAACCCTTACTCGGATTCCTCTCCCGAAAGACGGTGGGAATATCCAGCTCGCCCATGGGATCTTCGCTCGCTGATGCCTTCGATGCACCGCCGACCCGGAACCATTTCGCCGGATCGTCCGGCACCTTGTTCGGGACCCCAAGGATCACCCGACCGGAACGGCCTTGGATATGATAGCCTCCGACGGACCCCTTCTGAACTGTCAGCTTGAATAAGTGGTTCATCTCCAATGGCGAGGGAAGGCGGTACAGTCGGTGACCGCCGAAAAAACTTAGGGCACAGACGATCTGGAGCCAGGCGTTCGGCGTTAGCTGAAGTGGCGCCACGTTCCAAGCGACCAGCAAATGGGAGACGGCAAACGACAGAGGGAACTGCAGCCCGACCTCCATTATCGCCTCATTCACGGCGACCATACCCTCCGGAGGTTGGTCGGCTCGCTCGTTCTCGGCCGACGCGAAAAGATCCACATCTGAAGGGATATGGTACATCGCCCTACAGATGGCCAGGTCCCTCCTGGTCGCCGAGCTCCTGATCTGGCCGAGGGACCACTGAGAGCGCTGCATGGCCCGAAACAGCAACTGCTTCGCGGATTGATAGGGATGAGCGATCGAGTATTCCCGGTAGTCGAACTTGGGACTCGGACCGGCCAACCTCTCCATGATTTCTGCGAAGGCCAAATAGGCTTGGCCAAAGGCGCTATGTTGCTCCGAGTACGCCCTCACCGCCAAATCCTTCTCCATCAGCAAACATTTTTGCTCAGCCGCCGCCTCCCTGGCGGCGTAGGCCTCGTTGAATAGTGCCTCGACTTCCACGGGGTTAATACCGGCGCGGATGGCCTCGGCAGCCGTCTCCGTATGGAATCCCACGGAGGGTCTTTCCCGGACATTCGAAGTCCCGGCGGCGGAGGTGGTGCCCATTCCAGACGATGAAGGTACCCCAGACATTCTCAAAAATGGAAGAGGAGAAAAGGAGTATTTCTTACCGAAGGGTTGAGTCAATCGACGATCGGCAGACAAAAGCTTCAGGAAATTTTCGACTATCTTCTTCTCCGATGAAATCACATAAGGTTCTTAACACTGTAACCCAGTCCCTTTTTATAGGAGAAGGCGGGGGCTTCCGTGCAAATAAGGAGAATTTCGGGGGCTGAAGTGCAACCGTCGGTTAGAGTCGCAATCAATGCCTCCTTTGAAACCTGCGTATGCGTCGTTTCAAGGACATGCCAGACGAGGAGTCTTAACTAACCGTCGGTCTCCCCCAACAGGAACCCAACACGTGCCCCGGAGACTTCTCCACGACCGCTGTTATTTCCCGCTCATTTCAGCGACCGATCAAGTCGTCCAAATTCAAAACCAAACCGCTCAAAGACGATCGCCTCCAGATAATATTTTGGGTAACAACAATATCCAGATATAAATTTCAAGTAACTAAACTATACTTGTCGACTATAAAAGTGATATTGGAGTATCCAATATCTTCTATTCAAATAACCAACTATATATCTTTAAGTATCCGACTACAATACGCAATATATTTCATACACCATACCATCCAAATTGAAGTAAAAACATATATAAACTCATTATTAAACACCAAAAGTCTCAATGGCCGACCAACACCACCAAGATTACAAATATACAATCATTACTCATCAAGTTGAGCAGAAACTTGAAATATTAACAAGATAAAAATGAAGAAAATCAAACTCAGATACTTTTAAATTATAAAAAAATCAGAACAAAGAAATCTCAATTCAGCCACCACGCCGCATTTCATGTCAGGACATCATCCACCCCCATCATCGACCTATATTGCTGTTTTCGAGTCTAATTTTTATCAAAATTGGGTTGGCCCGTAACACAAATCAAAATAATATTTTAGATCAAAACTATTGTCGACCTTCAATTCGCACTGCCAGATACTTTGTCATACCACCACATAAATATTCCGACCACCGCACACAACAAAGCGAGCCAATCCCCTAGCCAACAAGCCAGTGGATTTCATTAATCCTCAAGTAACTTTAACGAATAGGTGGATTGATTGCTGAAAATTTTAAGAAACATATAAATTAGAGAAGAATAATTATCTAAAATATGCAGAGAGAAAGAGAACAGAAAAGAGGAAAAGCTATAATGGGTATCGACGACTATTCTGCAAAGAAGAGTAGAGAGAGATGCATAAACATATTGTAGGGGAGAAGTTTTTTTTTTTTGAAACTGAATTTGCTAGGTTATAAGATATTGAATTAATTCTCTTTCCGGCTTTTTTTCTTCTTATTTTGGGTTCCAACACCGCTATGTTTTTTTATTATTTTCCTTCATAGTGTCATCAAATGTTGGTAGTTTTGTAATTATTTCATGTGTCTATCATACTTGTAAATAGTTTCTAATAGTTGTGTATATATGTAAACTACCCTTTTCATCCCCCTAGCATTTTCCAACCCAACAAGCCGAGACCCAGATGGGTCAAGGATAAAAATAAACATTGGTCGGTTGAGAATAATTTTTTTCTTCTTTTTAGATTTTATGTGTTATCATAAAAAATGACCTCCCCTACATTTTTGAATTGAATAATATTTTTAAGTTAGCTAATAAAATCAATTTAGGAAATAAATTATTTACAAAAAAAATGTTATCTTAAAATTATATATATATATATATAGATAGATAGATAGATATATAGATAGAGAGAGAGAGAGTGTGCTATTGGAAAATGAGTAAGGATAAATGAGGAAATGTTACTAAGTCGCGAGTTCTATACAAAGTTGTTGGGGAAAGTGCTTAGTGATGCAGTCGACCAGAGTCGGCCCTGATGGGAGGCAACACAAGCTTTTATATCGAGCTAAAAAACCAGGGACACGCTGTATTGGGATCCAGATGCATTGGATAAACAAATTTGAGTAAAAATAGAGCAGATATATTTAAGAAAACTCAATTTGAAAATGTCATGCAGTAATTTAATTACTAGTAAAAGCGCGTTATTCAAATTACCTTAATACGAAGAATAGATCTAGATTCGGACCAGAAGTCATTGAATATCACCTTCCTCTTTGGTGTTCCACACATGAACAATTGCATAAACGCTAGATCCTCATGAATACTTGATTAACAGTGCAACAATAAATTCCTTGCCTGAAGGATTACACTATTGATTAAGATTAACTCACGAAACAACACAACATGGGTGATTTGAATCTTATGTTGTATAAATATTTTGGCTCATGTGTGTAAATAGAGAGGGGGCGATTTTTATGTCTCATAATTTAGGATTGTGTGTTATTGTCTTATAACAACATCTTGTCTTGATTCCCATATTTACACTACGTAATCTCTAGAGTCAAGGCTCTAATATTTACTTAAATAGTTATCCATCAACTAATAATAGTAGAGTATATAATGTCCAATGTAATTTATTGTTGAAATACATTAACTATAATATCTACAGTTATATATTATTCTTATTTGTGTATTAAATAATACAATATATGACATCCAAAATTATATTCATTACTTATTTCGTCCACCAAAAACATATCTCACCATTGGGTTGGAGCAGGCCAGGCTCAACCCCTGTAATGCTTTTGAGGACAAGATCGTTGACCTGAAACCTTCTCTCTCACCCGAGTGTTGTAATATTTCTTAGATATTTGCTTGTAGATCACATTTCTCAGGTCGTCTCGACGTCTCTTCACTTCAACCGGATCAAGCTCGATTGTTAAGGCCTGATCATTCTAGGCTTCATCAAAGTGACTAACCTGATATGTTGGGGGGGGATCTCAAACAAGAATAATCGCTTTGGTCCCGAAACTCCAGCGAAAATGGGGTCTCCCGGTCATGTTTCGATGTCTAG
This sequence comes from Orobanche coerulescens, assembly GCA_033398695.1. Classification (NCBI taxonomy): domain Eukaryota; kingdom Viridiplantae; phylum Streptophyta; class Magnoliopsida; order Lamiales; family Orobanchaceae; genus Orobanche; species Orobanche coerulescens. The sequence goes on along the minus strand of CM065814.1, from coordinate 17,651,887 downwards.
TTTGGTAGGACCAAAGAACGCCCGATAGCTCGTCCGACCAGCCACCCTTTAATTTTTTTAGGCGGATTTGCAACATCTGTTTAATGATTTTATTGTCCGCCTTGACTTGTCCATTCAATTATGGGTAATATGGTGCCAAGAAGTAATTTTTTATATGCAAGTGTGAACAGAATGTCTTAGACTTTTTGTTGTCATATTGTCTTGCGTTGTTCGAGACAATCCAGTTTGAAATGCCGAACTGCAGCTAAGGGATTTCTGTAAGAACCTGGTGACTTTCTGCTAGATGATGGTTGCAAGCGGCTCGACTTTGGCCTATTTTTTTAAGTAGTCGACGACGCTACTGCATGAGTTACTACGTACATTCCTTTGGGCAATGGTTTGATCATATCAATCCCCCATTTTGTGAATGGCCATTGACTTAGGACCAATGTGAGAGTTCTGGTGGGGAATAGATCCGAGGTGCAAATATTTAGCATCAATCTCATTTTCTTATGAGAGTGATGGCGTCTTTATTTAGATCGGGCTAGTAGTACCCTTGGCGAACCAATATGTAGGCATTGCCCTAGCCTCCGATGTGATTATTGCATATCCCTTCGGTGTACTTCTCTTAAGACGTATTTGGCATCTTTCATATATAGGCAACTCAACAATGGAACCGAATAGCCTCTACGGTACAAAATTCCCTATAAGAGGGTAAATCTAACAGATCTGGTCTGATCGAGCGATTTTCAACTCTGTGCTTGGGAGAACGCCATGCTAGAGATATCGGATGAGTGGGCCTATCCAGTTCGAGATACTTGTTGAATCGGTCGTACTAATTTTTATTGCATCCAAAGTCGAGATGGTGTGGTGCCCGATCTTCACTTCTTCTAGTTATTGGAACCCCGAGCTGGAAGCTAATTTGGCGAAAAAGTCAGCTAGAATATTCTCATATTGTAGTAGTGTTTGAACCTTGTATTATACGAATTTGTGATATCAATAATCGAAGTATGATCTTTCCCGTATTCATATTCGTATGCATGATCATGTCAACCTTGTAACTTTATACATGCAACTACGTCGTAACATACGCTAGCTAGTAAGCGTAACGTACGTTACGAGTCACAGATAGCGTACAATATGAGTAAGGCATAGCATACGTAAGGCAGTCAATAATTGATCAAGGCAGCTAGCACATGGGCCAGTTGGTGGTGGGCTCAGGATAAGATTCCGGCGGCATGAACCTGGACAGTTTTGGGTCAATTGGTGTTAATGTATGCTAGGTGATATATATAGCATACGCTAAATCTAATCGATTACGTACGTAACTGTGATGATATAGCGTACGTAAGAGTGTACAGGAACGGGACAGTAAGCTATCAACGGGTGTTAATGTATGCTAAGGATAACAGATAGCGTACGCTAAGTGTATAACGTACGTTACGCACGAAGGCTAACATACGTAAAGGTCCGAAAAGTATAAATGGAACAGCACCCCATTTCATTTCACCTCGTTTGTTTTCACTTTCCTCTCGTTTCCTTCAAGACCAGAGAGTTCCCTTTGGCACTTAAATACTTTTTAACATCCCTACTTAGCCATTGAAGTTGAGAAACACCTTGGATTGGCACTCAAGCATCCGGAGTTGGATTCTACCTATTGCCTCAGCATTTTCTTCATATTAAGGTATGTTAATGCTATCTCTAACCTTAGATTCGTGTTCTTAAGGATGTTATGAACATACTACCAAGATTATTAAGTTCCATAGATGACTTATAACCGAACATCATGTTTTTGGAAGTTGGAATGTTTATGCTTTAGTTACCATTGTAAGAGCATCATACTTCGAATCTTGTTATGATGAACAAATAGTAGAAGTGTTCTGAGATTGATAATCCGCATTGGATGGTGTATTTGTAATGATCGTAGACTTGGTATTGATATCACATTTATAAAAGTGATTAACTCAATTTGGATTGGCACAACAAGGTGTGACCGATCCGTAGATGCTTGGCCGGGTTGGCTTCATCTATAGCGGTCCAGTATGGCTCTTTGACTGGCTCGACATGACACTTTCCTAGGTCGGCGGCCCTGGTAGGCCTTCAGATCTTTGGTTTGTTTGGGCTCAGAAGGTTCAAGATCTATTTATTCTTTCCCAGGTCGTCGACTCGGGTCAGATTTTGAATCCATCAGATTGGGTTCCACCTGTTTCGGGCCATTGGAGCTCTCTACAATATTAATTTTCGGGCTCAGATGCTAGAGCTGCATTCCTGACCTGTCCTTTAATTGCACTTGTGAGTCCATGTTTGTCTCTTTAGCAAAGGAAATTTTAAACAATAATGGTAAATGGACTCTGCGGCCCTTCGATGATGTAAGGCCGGTCTGCCTAGAAAGGTGCTGTGATCGCTCGAGGCCTCAATAATTTTGAAGGTGGTCATGATTGTCCTTGTGTTTGGGTGTTCACCGAACTGACAGGGTAGGTCTGTAACATCCTCAATCCACTCGGTAATATTACAGCGTCGTAGACCCTCTCCATGAGGATATACCAGGCTAGATACCAAAAGAAGACATCACATCAAATGCCAACATGGCATAGTACGAATCAGTAGACCAATTTGGTCTTTCATCAATAACCTACAACTTAAAATTCATATACATCTCTATTTCAAAACTCATACCCGCACAGAGGTCTAAATACAACAACACTCCTATAAAATGGGAAAACACTACAGCGAAAAGAAAAATATAATTCGACCAACAGTACCAAGTACTAGCCCTCATGTGATTAGTATCATTTTATCTTTCATCATCCTTCATACCGATCCCGTGTTTGCTCCTCAAGAACCTGCACGTACCTGAATGCAATAATAAGCATCCACCCCCCGATTACTCAGGGGTTAGCAAACTGAAATTTTGCTAGTGCAAGTATAAAGTGCAATGACGATCCATACACATCACCTTCCAAGAATATAATAATCTTGAATAATCAACGAATCAAACACGGCAAAAGACTTCTCGAGATATTTCATGTGAGCAAAATAATCCAAAACCATGAAAGGCATTAATAAAACAAGTAAACTACTTGTAACACATTTTTAAGATCTCGAGAGTTTTTAGAGGAAAATATTTATGATCGAAGAATCCTCGTCTTTTCAAAAATCACTTAGGGTCACAACCCAAAGATTTATTTTCCCAAAATACTAATCCGACAATAAATTACGGGGTCCACAAACCAAACATCCATATCAATCATACGCGCAAGGGTTATTCTCGTTCCATGCTAGCAACCATAAACCTCAAGAGCTTCTTCGTGCATACCCGAATGAATAAACCAATGGGGAATAAATATAATCACACATCATCGTAACAACAGTCACGCAAACAACTCAAAGATTAGAATTTCGCAACAGATATACAACATACACTCATATTTACCCTGGCATCGTGCTAGCAAGCATGAACCTCGGAGCCTCGCGACGACATACCTGTTTTGGATAACTCATGATGAGTATGTAACATGTCCAAATATATGCCCATAAGTTATCCTGGCATCATGCTAACAAGCACGAACCTCAGAGTCTCCTCGAGACATACCCGGCTTGGATAACCCTATGGTAAAACTCAAACCGTACTAACAAGGACGGATCCTGGAGGTGTCGCCTTTCCTTTACTCACTTCATCACGTAACCGAATCATCAGAGGGTCATCTAATTGCTTAGATTTGATTTCTTCGGTTAATGATGAAGTTAATTCCATCACACATAGTTGTCCTTGGACTCTTTGCAGCCATACTTCAATTCCTTCGCGAATAAGTTCTCGTTGAATGCTGGGCTAGGAGGTGAGAGTTTCCAGCATTCGAATAGAAATAGGTTTGCGACTCAGTGCATCAACCACCACATTTGCTTTGCCTGAATGATAAAGAATCTCTAACTCATAATCCTTAATTAATTCCAGCCATCTCCTCTACCACATGTTTAACTCTTTCTAACTGAAGATGTATTTTAGACTCTTATGATCCGTAAAGATCTGATATTGAGTCCCGTACAAATAATGTCTCCAAATTTTCAAGGCGAAAACCACATCTGCCAACTCCAAATCATGCGTTGGATAATTTACTTTATAGGGCTTCAACTGTCGTGATGCGTAGGTGATCACCTTCTCATTCTGTATCAGTACACACGCGAGACCTTGGTTTGATGCGTCATTGTAGACTATGAATCCTCCAGTCCCCTGTGGTAGTGCTAAAATCGGTGCCGTTTTCAATCTCTTCTTCAATTCATCAAAACTGGTATGGAACATCTCGTTCCACTCAAACTTTTGGGTCTTCTGTAGTAATCGAGTAAGTGGGCGGGTAAATTTGGAAAATCCTTCCACGAACCGACGATAATACCCAGCAAGTCCCAAGAAACTCCTGACTTCCTTCACGTTCTTAGGAGAGTTCCAATCCAAGATTGCCTCGACTTTCTGGGAATTTACTCGGACTCCTTCTGCTGATACCACATGACCTAGGAACATGTTGGAATGTTTTATTCCATACATTTATTAATAGAGTTTTGATGATTAAGTTGATAAACAAAACAAAACAACAAAGAGGCGAAGCAAAACATCGAAGAAATCGAAGCCGCAAAAAGCTGATCTGAAGGAAGATAATGTACGCTATTTTGATAGTATAACGTACGTAAGAGGCTGAGTTTAACGTACGTAACAACATGATGATAACGTACCTAACTAAGTGTTTCAGTATTCAAACGAGATGAACGTTGGAGATGATGTCATGACATAGGTCAGCAAGCAACGAATATGTTGACAAATGTTAACGTACGTAATGGGCAATTTGCTAACGTACGTAACACATAAAACGAAAGCTATTGAACTATTTTGTAAAGAGGATAACGTACGTAAGATGTAGATGTTAACGTACGTAAGAGTGCTAGCGTACGTAAAGGAGAAGCTATAACGTACGTAATAAAGGGAGCAGGAGCTAACGGCTAGTTGAGGCTTTGGAGACTATAAATACCACTTCTAATGGTATTCATAAAACAACAACGGAAAGCAAACGACTCATTGATCAGATATTCATATTGATATTCTTGTTGTTGTAATTGTGCTTATATTGATAGTTTGAGTGTTTATACATTCAGCACATACACGAGAGGTAAAAGAAAAGATACAATTGGATTCGGTGTTATTAGGATCAAGGATCTGGTATTGTTAGAATCGCAATCAATATCTAGGTGATGTTTATCTAGTACCCATAGAAAGCTATATTGGTTGATTCCTTGTCCAATAGAAAAGGAAAACGGTTTAACTTGGACCGACATAAAGACAAGTGATTGAACGGTTTACTCGGACCGATAGAAGACGAGTTTGTAACGGTTATCCCTCGACCGATAGAAGAGAGGTGCAGAGGTTGATCTTCATCCTATAGAAAAAGATACCGAAAGAGGACGTAGGCACGTTTGGCCGAACCTCTATAAATCCTTATGTCGATTTATTTTCTGCACCGTCACTTTCATTTAATACGCTTTTGCAACATAGCGCGTATAACCAATATTGTTCCAATAGAACATCACTTTCTTTAGCCAGAATTCACACTTAAAAAGTTTGGCATACAATTGTTCATTTCTCAAGAGGTCCAATACAATCTGTAAATGTTGCGCATATTCTTCCGGGCTCTTGGAATAAACCAGAATGTCATCAATAAACACCACTACGAATTTGTCCAAATACTATATGAACACTCAATTGATCAACTGCATGAATAAGGCAGGTGCATTAGTGAGACCAAACAGCATCACTACAAACTCATAGTGTCCGTAGCGAGTTCTGAATGCTGACTTCGTGACATCGGATTCCTTAATCCTCAACTGAAGATATCCCGATCTCAGATCGATCTTAGAAAATATTGTTGATCTCTGCAACTGGTCAAACAAATCATCAATCCATGGCAATGGATACTTGTTCTTGATCGTCATCTTGTTCAGCTCTCGATAGTCAATACACAATCGAAGCGATCAATCTTTCTTCCGGACAAAAAGAACTGGTGCACCCTAGGGCGAAACGCTTAGCTGAATATAGTCTTTGTCAAGTAACTCTTCCAGTTGCTTCTTCAATTCGTACATCTTAGTAGGTGCCATACGATACGGCGCCTTAGAAATTGGTGTAGCTCCTGGTTCCAGCTCGATGGTGAATTCTACATCTCATCGTGTAAGTAGTCTAGGTAATTCGTCAGGAAACACATCCGGGAATTCGTTCACAACAGGAATGGATGAAAGTTCTACTTTTCCGTCTTCATTTTTCATAGCGTAACACTTGTATCCAGTACAGCCATATTTAAGCGGTTTGACAACTTTCATTGCTTTGATCCTGAGCTTCCTGGTCTCCATCCCTCAAATAATAATTCGGAACCATATTCAGCTATCATCGAGATATTCCTCTTCCGGTAGTTTAAAATAGCTCCATATCGATTAAGCCAATTGTCTCCGAGAATCAGGTCGTCTCCTTGCATCTCTATTACAATCAGATCTGAGGGCCACTCTCTGTCTCCAATTTATACAGGAAAATCTCTAGTTTCTAAGTTTCCCACAATTCTCTCCCCACTCGGTAAACCCACAACATAAGGCTCACAATTATGAAAACCATAAATGTTCAAATGATTAACACAAGACAAAGATATAAACGAATGTGTTGCTCCTGTATCGAACAAAATGCTAACTGGTTGCGAAAGAATCTGAACGGTACCTGATGTGACAACAACATCTTGATCGTTTGCTCTCCTCATCTCATACAGGCATGGTGGAATGGATCCGTCACTCGATGTCCACTTCTGGTCGAATTGTCCTCTGCCCCGTCCTAGACCAAAACTCTGGGGTGGCTGGACACTCTGCTGCGTCTGTTGAACACTAGCCTCTCTTTGAACTGGCTGTGATGCACGAGCTCCGAAAGATTTAGCAGCCTCCTCATAGAACATCGCACGATGTCCCTGTTAGGCGTATTTTTATACGCTTATTTATCATTATTTTGTATTATTTTGGCGAGTAAATTTGCATAATTGAGCTTTTAATGCCTTATTCTTGTATGTCTGACAGGAAATTGGAGTCCGGAAGCTAAAACGAGGCAAAATGGGTGAAAACGGCGATTTTTGGCCTGGGGCCGCGACACGTACCAAGTGAGCCGCGACACACGAAGGTAGCCAGCAGACACCGAGTAAACTGTACTCTGAGCCGCGGCACAGATGAAGTGAGCCGCGGCCCAGGAGGAAAAATCTGCGCCCAGGCTTCCCGCTAAGTGCCGTGAGCCGCGGCACAGATTAAGTGAGCCGCGGCCCACGGGGCGGTTTTGACAGAAAGTGCCGCGTTTCTGGGCCGTTTTGGAGCCTGTTCTCGACCTAATTACACGGACGCATTTTTGAGGCAAATGAGGATTATAAATAAGGGTTTATCAGATGGGAGTTGAGAATCTTTGATCGGGGGATTATCACGGACGAGGATCGTGGAAGAGAGGAAGCAAGACAAAAAGCAGAAGACACCAAGAGCAGAGGGCGGAAGCCAAAAGAACGGAGGAATCCGAGTCTTCATCTGCGTTTGATTTCAATACTTTCATTCATTATTTCTGTATCTTTAGCTTTTAGCATGTCAGGCTAAAACCCTGTTCTGGGATTTTGATGAAACCTAAGTTTTAACGGATTTGGTTTTGATTATCTATATCATTCCCTTTTCTGTTGAGTTTTCCCAATCGATTTTAATGCTTCCAATTGTCTGGTCAATAATTGGATTGTTTTAATTACGCAACTCGAATCGGGAGAGGAGAGTTGGTGAGGAACTATTGGTGAAAACCGTTTTTTCCTGTGAGATAGGAATATACTCATAGGAACTACGTGGCCTTTTGAGGATTTTGTGCTTTTTGCCTATTGTCGAATTAATTCACCTAGGGATAGAGTGCGTTATTCGCCTTTAGAAAAATCTATTGACCTCGGGAGAGGCGGTAGAGTATATTAGCAATCTTCGCTTTCAATAAATTGGGGAAATCATTAACTTCAGATAATCGAGATTAAATTCGGATAAACCAAGGTGGATTCAGAATCCTAGACTTAATTCATCATTTGATTTTCTTTCTTCAAGTGATCGTTTTTACTGTTAGTTCTTTTATTGGTTTTCTTTAGTTATTAATTGCAACCCAATTTTCGACTGTTCAAATAAAATTAGAGTACATAAAAATCGGTACTTAGTAATTCAGTCCCCGTGGGAACGATACTCACTCATCACTTTATTACTTGTCTACGGTAACGTGCACTTGCGTTTACGAAATATCGCAGCAAGTTTTTGGCGCCGTTGCCGGGGACTGATTTATTTACTAATATCGATTTCAGTATTTCTAGTCTTAGTTTGAACATTTTTATTGTTTTTGTGTTATTTTATTTATTTGTTTGTTTTTCCTTTCAGGATTGTTCGGTTAGTGCATGAGAAAATTCGGTAACGAAGGCCTACTACCTTTGGATACCGAACTCGAGCGCACTCTTCGGAGAAACAAAAAGGAGAAACGAGAGCTGCCAACATCAGTCATTATGGCCGATAACACGGGGAATCACGAAGCGGAAAACCCCATGGTGCAAGCTCAACCGGCATTATCACTCCGCGATTATGCTATGCCACAAGTAAATGCGAACTTTTCGGGGATTCGGCGTCCGACAATTCAGGCGAACAACTTCGAAATCAAGCCGTCTATAATTCAGATGGTACAAGCGAGCCAGTTCTGTGGATTACCGAATGATGACCCCAACGCGCACATTGCGTCGTTTCTCGAGATTTGTGATACGTTCAAAAACAACGGTGTCACCGATGATGCCATCCGTCTAAGGCTTTTCCCTTTCTCTTTGAGGGACAAAGCCAAATTTTGGTTGAACTCTTTACCGCCGGGCTCTATCACGACATGGGCAGAATTAGCGCAAGCCTTTCTTGCTAAATTCTTTCCACCTTCGAACACGGCGAGACTGAGGAACGAAATTACCACTTTTGGTCAATTTGATATGGAGTCGCTTCACGAGGCGTGGGAGCGATACAAAGATTTGCTAAGGAGATGCCCACATCACGGCCTATCGGATTGGCTCCAAATACAAACATTTTACAACGGATTGAGTGCTTCTACACGCACTCTCGTCGATGCAGCCGCTGGAGGAGCCTTGATGGAAAAAATGATGGCTGAAGCACACTCTTTGTTGGAAGCTATGGCCGCAAATGCGTATCAGTGGCCTTCTGAATGAGTAAATCCGAAGCGAGTCATGGAAATTTCGAATACTGATCCGATCTGTACATTATCGGCCCAAGTCGCAGTGCTAACTCAGCAACTTCAAGCCTTTTCGCATGCTCCTTCCCCCGTTACCATTGAATCTTGCGATTGGTGTAACGGATCTCACCCTAGCGCAGAGTGCCAAGTCGGAAACCCTTTCGAGCAGCCCCCAATTGAACAAGCTCAGTTCGTAGGAAACAGAAACCGGCAAAATAATCCGTACTCCAACACTTATAATCCGGGATGGCGTAATCATCCTAACTTCTCATGGAGAAATGGACAGAACTCGAACCAGCCTCCGTTCGCTCAACACCAACAGCAACCTCCTCCTGCTCCAAAAGTTTCTCTAGAGGAAGCAATTGCGAAATTGGCAGCGAATACGAGTCAGTTCATGAACTGTACGGAAGCAACATTGCAAAACCATTCCGCTTCCATTCGCAACTTGGAAGTCCAACTGGGCCAGATAGCAAATGTATTAACAGCCTGCCCGGAAGGTACCTTGCCAAGTACCACTGAAACGAATCCCAGAGAGAGTGTCAATGCCATTGGTTTGAGAAGTGGTAAAGAATTATGCGAGCTGCCCGGGCAGAACAAAAAGAGAAGTGAGGATGAGGATAAGAAAAATTCAGCGACCGAGGAATCACAAGATTGGAGACCCTCGATACTGTTTCCGGATAATCCCAAGGCATATGTACCACCCGTCCCGTTTCCGCAGCGATTACATCAGAAAAAGGTGGACAAGCAATTCTCTAAGTTCCTCGACGTATTCAAGAAACTGCACATTAACATCCCATTTGCCGACGCCTTGGAGCAAATGCCGAGTTACACGAAATTCATGAAAGAAATCTTGTCAAATAAAAGAAAACTCGAGGAGTATGAGACAGTCGCATTGACGGAGGAGTGCAGTGCAATTCTTCAGAAAAAGCTTCCGCCAAAATTGAAGGATCCGGGAAGTTTTAATATACCATGCACTATAGGAAATCTGAATTTTGAAAGGGCATTGTGCGATCTCGGCGCTAGTGTTAATCTCATGCCTCTGTCTATTTTCAAGAAGCTTGGAATTAGAGAAGCGAAACCGACGACTGTCTCCTTGCAATTAGCCGATAGATCCATTAAGTATCCGAGGGGAATAATTGAGGACGTATTAGTAAAAGTTGATAAATTCATCTTTCTGGCCAATTTCATTGTGCTTGACATGGAGGAGGACCACGACATCCCAATTATCTTGGGAAGACCATTTTTGGCAACCGACCGAACATTAATCGACGTGGAAAAAGGGGAACTAACTCTACGGGTTCAAGATGAGCATGTCACTTTCCAAGTGTTTAAATCTTTTCCATGTCCAGGTGGTGTTGAGAAGAGCTCGCAAATTGAAAGTGTGGATGCCGTTGCGAAAAACTCACACCAGAAGAATCGTCGGTCGAAAAACTCAGAATCCGTTTCAGAGGGTCCGACTTCTAAGAAAAATGTAGAACGAGTTGCACATCTCAAGCATGTGGACATGCCGTCATCATCAACCGTTCATCCATCAATGAGAAATTCCGATGCTGTCATAAGTTCGTTCGAGAAAAAAGAGAATAAGCCGGACGTAAAACGGAGGCCAAATCATGAGAAAAACTGGTGCTTCGGAAAGTTGTTTGTGTCAAAACCTTTTCGCAAACAACATTGGGTGTCCGAACCGAAAATCGGATCGTTAAGGACCAATGGTCAAAATTTTAAAACAAGCATTAACGGTTCGATGGACAGGGCGGAGTTCAAATGGAGTTTGCAAAAAGCGAACTGACTTTCCAATAGGTCCGGCTGAAGACTATAAACTTAGCGCTTCTAGGGAGGCAACCCGAGTTTTAGTAGTAGATTTTTGTGTGTTTCAGTATTTTCTTGCATTTTTAAATTTTTATTTTTCATCATTTTTGCTTTGATTTGCTTATCCCTCTCGTTCTTGACGTGTTCCTTTGAAATTCTGTGGAGAAAAAGTCCCAGGGAAAATTTTATGCCTGAGCCGCGACACAAGTCTTGTGAGCCGCGGCACACACAAATCGAACCAGAAGGCTAAACTTACTGTACTCTGTGCCGCGGCACAACCTTACTGAGCCGTGGCACACTTGATTGCTGAGCCGCGACACGTTGTTTCTGAGCCGCGGCACAAAAGATGCACCAGATATGCCCAGGATGCTATACTCTGTGCCGCGGCACAAACCAAGTGAGACGCGGCACATCAACACTCTGAGCCGCGGCACCCGCATTCTGAGCCGCGGCACATGTCGACATAACATCCACACCCAGGCTCGTTGTACTCTGGGCCGCGGCTCACTTAGGCTGTGTTGCGGCCCCCGTTCGAAATTTGAACAGGCCAGGTAGCTTTATAATTCAGATCGGCCGACCCCAGGTACACTTCCCTCTCTTTTCCTCTGCACAAACGATCGGCCGACCCCCTTTTCTTCTTCTTTTTCTTGCATACTTCCTGCATTCTTCAAAATCTAAGCAAGGTAACTCTAAATTCTTGATCTTAATTGCCTTATGAATTGAAAGGTGAAGTTTATTATTAATTTGATGATTGATTATTTTTCCTTTTTTCAAAAGTTCTATCAAGTTGAGTTGAGGATATGATGGTTTTGATCGATTTTTAATGATTATTTTTGATTATGAATGAATTGAATATGTCGTTTGTCATGACGAATGATTCGTGTTGTTGTTTTGGGGATTTAATGAAGTTATAGTCATATTTGCTCTTCAATTAAAAGGATGCACTCAAGGTGTTTGATGAAATGCCTGAATGAAGTTTTTGATGAATGTTAAGTCAATGTTTTGAACTATGTGCAACGAATTCGTTTTTGAATTTTCAGTGACCCCAACCTTTACGAAAATTTTAAACGTAGAATGCTCAATTTCAATTTTCTCTCACGGCGGTGCTAGCTCGTTAAATTCTTGATTCAAATTTTGGATATCCTTAGCCGAGTAATGTTGTTCTCATTATTGCTTAAGTAACCAAACTCCGGTGTTTAACGTTTCAGGAACTCGCTATGGCTAGAACCAAAAAGCTCAGCAAAAGGGCCAAGACTCACTCGTCTCCCACATGAGGGGAAACTTCTCATAGTCGAGCCGAGTCATAGGCGCACCAATTCTCTGACCCGGAGATCCATAAAATCTTCAACGAGAAGATTCGCCCTCAACCTCTGATCCCGAAGAGGGGATTCACCCCAGCCCCCCAGGACGGGGAGCTTCTGGCCATGATCGACGAGATGGGGTGGGTCCGTTTTGCTGCACCTCCCGAGCCGGCGGTAATTTCTATTGTGCAGGAGTTTTATGCGAGCGCTTTGTTGAAGCACATTCGGGCGGGGCAGATGTTACAGCAGTTAGACACTCGGACTCAGGTCGTAGTCCGAGGCATTATGGTGGATTTTTCAGTAGCTACTATTCGGAGGTTATTTGAACTACCCGTGGTTGATGAGACGGCTTATATGCGAGCTATGGATAGCCTCACGAAGGAGGCTCTGCTCGAGACTCTTACACAGCCCGACTCCGACTGGGAGAGGTGCGCCCCGGCTTCTTCCAGCTTCTACTTTAAGAGCTCGCGCCTCAGTCGGTTCGGGCGAGCCTGGTTGTACTTCATCTGCGCACGTATAGATCCCACCTCGCAGATCCGATCTGTTTTTCTCTCTCGAGCCCGTACCCTATATGCTATCACCTCCGGGCTGCGATTCGATGTGGCTCCTCTCCTGGTCCGATCTATCTTCCAGTGTATTCAGGGAGGGGCCAAGACGGGGCTGAAGCACCCCTCTCTTATCTGCGCTCTGTGCCGGCAGTCGGGGATGACGTGGTCGGACGACGAGCCGATGCTATCTCCCCAGGGCCCGATTGATCACCGCATCATTTCGCATTTCGACCAGTGGGGAGGAGCGCCGGCACACGCTTGGGGGCGAGGATTTCTACTTGATGAGGCCCACGAGGGGTCCCCCGAGCCTCTTCTGCTGACACAGGCGGGCGATTCCGGCCGCCGCGACAGAGAGAGCACTTGCAGGCGATGTTCGATGGGTTGAGAGAGGAGATGAGGAGAGAGAGAGAGGAGATGAGGAGAGAGAGAGAGAGAGTCTTATGGCTGCATTGAGAGAGGAGAGGCGGACGGAGAGAGAGAGCATCATTGTTGACGTCCGAGACGAGATGAGAGAGCAGGCTCGTCGGGCCAACCGGCGTGAGACGAGGCGTCTGGCAGCGAGGGATGCCTACCACCAGGAGCACCTTGCTGCATGGACGGCCCACATTATGCACCCGGACGGGCCATTCATTCCACCTGTTCGGCCAGCCACACCACCCTCCTCGCCGGACGACGCCGACACCAGTTCATGAGCTGACTGTAGGGGAGTACTTGACCTTCTTCTATTATTGCATTTTATATTTTTTCCATTGAGGTCAATGTACGTCCTAAGTTGGGGGGGGGGGGTTACTTTCTGTTGATATACTTATTGCTGTACTTATTTCGTTTGCACTTTCGTTATTTTTAGTTATCTTTTTGTTGCTAGCCTTGCTTGTCATGATTTTACTCTCATTCGTGAATTTTTCGTGCTTCTTTTTGTGTAAAACTGATGTTACGATACTGATCTCTCTCTGAAGAAACAGTTGAGTTTTTAGTTGAGTTGCAGTAAGTGATATCTGTTTCTGTTAAGTCTTCATTTAGGTCCGAAATTTTTTCGTTTTTGTAGAAATCTTAGCAGATAAGAAAGGAGACATATGTGTTTTCAAATCGCCATCTATACGTTTGGTTACACTTTTCGGGTAGCTAGTCGTCCGGTAACATAAGTCGTGTTGGCACTTAATGTGAGTTTAGAGTCGGACAGTTTTTCCCAAATGTCGAGTTAGTATTTGTTCTATGATGGGGAGTCTAGTAACCGGGGGTATTCGCGTGACCCGTTGTTTACTCTCGCGTAAAACGATGACCCTGATTAGACTAGTGGTTTAGAGATTTCACATGTGCCGATGATGGGGAGCCTAGTAACCGGGGGTATTCACGTAACCCGTTGTTTACTCTCGCGTAAAACAGCGACCTTGAATTGGACATGCGGGAATAGCTATTCGAGTTGTTTCTCCGCTGTGGAGGGGAACTTAGTAACTAGAAGCATCCATGTGCCCCATGAGTGTCTTTTACGTCAAACGGTTCCCCGACACATGAGAATGGAATTCCACCCTAGGATTGTCCCGATGAAACATCCCGAGATCCGAACCTAGTGGTCAACTCGAATCATCTTATCGAGTATATATAAGGGAACATTGTCCGAGGGTTATTTTTGATGAAACTCTTGGAATTTTTGCCACTAGACTGTGGAACTGGGCGAGTTAGCTTGTCTATTTTTAACCCTTCATATTGACGGTCGGTTAAACTCACGCTTGTTAATCTTTGAGCTTGAATTTCTTCATGAACGAGTGATTAGGACTGAAGTTAGCTACTTTGTGGAATCAGTGTCCTGTATGTGACTCACCATTACAATACTTATATTATTCTTTGAGATTTTCACGATAGTATTGATTAGGTTGAGCACTATGAGTTGCATGATTATTCACGATATTCTTTTGTTGAAACTGATTATTTTTGCTTGAGGACAAGCAAAGGCTCAAGTTTGGGGGTATTTGTTAGGCGTATTTTTATACGCTTATTTATCATTATTTTGTATTATTTTGGCGAGTAAATTTGCATAATTGAGCTTTTAATGCCTTATTCTTGTATGTCTGACAGGAAATTGGAGTCCGGAAGCTAAAACGAGGCAAAACGGGCGAAAACGGCGATTTTTGGCCTGGGGCCGCAGCACGTACCAAGTGAGCCGCGGCAACGAAGGTAGCCAGCAGACACCGAGTAAACTGTACTCTGAGCCGCAGCACAGATGAAGTGAGCCGCGGCCCAGGAGGAAAAATCTGCACCCAGGCTTCCCGCTGAGTGCCGTGAGCCGCGGCACAGATTAAGTGAGTTGCGGCCCACGGGGCAGTTTTGACAGAAAGTGCCGCGTTTCTGGGCCGTTTTGGAGCCTGTTCTCGGCCTAATTACACGGACGCGTTTTTGAGGCAATGGAGGATTATAAATAAGGGTTTATCAGCTGGGAGTTGAGAATCTTTGATCGGGGGATTATCACGGACGAGGATCGCGGAAGAGAGGAAGCAAGACAAAAAGCAGAAGACACCAAGAGCAGAGGGCGGAAGCCAGAAGAACGGAGGAATCCGAGTCTTTATCTGCGTTTGATTTCAATGCTTTCATTCATTATTTCTGTATCTTTAGCTTTTAGCATGTCAGGCTAAAACCTTGTTCTAGGATTTTAATGAAACCTAAGTTTTGACGGATGTGCTTTTGATTATCTATATCATTCCCTTTTCTATTGAGTTTTCCCGATCGATTTTAATGCTATCAATTGTCTGGCCAATAATTGGATTGTTTTAATTACGCAACTCGAATCGGGAGAGGAGAGTTGGTGAGGAACTATTGGTGAAAACTGTTTTTTCTTGTGAGATAGGAATATACTCATAGGAACTACGTGGCCTTTTGAGGATTTTGTGCTTTTTGCCTATTGTCGAATTAATTCACCTAGGGATAGAGTGCGTTATTCGCCTTTAGAAAAATCTATTGACCTCGGGAGAGGCGGTAGAGTATATTAGCAATCTCCGCCTTCAATAAATTGGGGAAATCATTAACTTCAGATAATCGAGATTAAATTCGGATAAACCAAAGGTGGATTCAGAATCCTAGACTTATTCATCATTTGATTTTATTTCTTCAAGCGATCGTTTTTACTGTTAGTTCTTTTATTGGTTTTCTTTAGTTATTAATTGCAACCCAATTTTCGACTGTTCAAATAAAATTAGAGTACATAAAAATCGGTACTTAGTAATTCAGTCCTCGTGGGAACGATACTCACTCATCACTTTATTACTTGTCTACGATAACGTGCACTTGCGTTTACGAAATATCGCAACAGTCCCTCTCGACCACAATCATAACACATCACTGCGGGAATTGAGCAATCACGTCGATAGTGCCCTGTCCGACCACAGTTAAAGCACTTCCTAGTTGCTTTTATCGTGGTTGATACTGTTTTGGAGTATTTCCCACCCTTGGATGGATGTGGAGGTCTCTTGAATGAATGAAAGGATAACTAGGCCTTGCGGGTCCCAGTGATCTTGTGCTCCGTGAAATTACCAGATACTTTCTGTTTCTTGGACTCTGAGATCTTTTCCATGGCCGCTTCCTTAATCTCATACGACAACGCTTTGTCCTGATACTGAAGGAGAGTGGGGCATTCAAAACCAGACATGTACCTCTGTATCTCCGGTTTCATTCTTATATCGAAGTGGATCATCATTTCTGCATCGGTCCTGACCAGGTGTCGAACAAATGCCAGTTGCTGATTAAACGTCTTAATCACCTGAGATACTGGCACATCTGAAGACTGCATGGAGAAAAACTCTCGAACCTTAGCTTCCCTCACTAGACGAGGGCAGTACTGTGCTTCCATCATCAATTTAAATTCTCCCCAGTCGGCATCATGATCTATAGGTCGGATCGTTTCCCACCACTCGGACGCTTCCCCTGTCAGAAAGTACTGGGCTATGGGAACTCTCCGGTCATCTGGGCAGTTAATCCCTGCGAATACTTTCTCCAACTCTCTAAGCCAGTGATCCCACGTCGGCGTCTTCGAGAAACCATCAAACTTGGGCGAATGCATTTTATCCACTTCCTAGAGCCATTGGTCTCCTTGATTTCCCAAGTCTGGGATGTCTTGCTATCTCTATCCCGGTTACAATCCTACTGCCACCTGCATTCGGTACACAACCTGAGAAAACTGAGTCATCTGATTGACCACCTGACGAAGGATGTCGAGAACAACAGGTTTTGGTTCGTTGTTAATAAATTCTTGTGGCTCGCCTAAGCTGTGGCTCGCCTGATTTGAAGGTGAAGCTTCTCTCTCAGCATTCCTTCGTCCGCTTTCGTGACCGCGACCACGTCCACGTCCTCCTCTCGACATAATGTAAGCATAAATACTCAATATACGGGTAACAATATCGTTCTAACGTTCAAGTATAAAGAGGTATCACATGTAAAAGACGAGATATAGTTTAGGAACTTACAACCACCGCTCGCACGAAGACGTAGGCAGTACAGTCATGTTATTCACAGCCAGTTATCTCAAAAGACATATATGACCCCTATTTTAACCCAACGTCCAAGATATCCATAATCTTAGCTCTGATACCATATTCTGTAACACCCCCGATATATTCAGGAATATTACAGCAACGTAAATTATTTACGTAAGAATTTACAAGGCTAAGAATACAACAACAACAACATAATTAAAGAAGGATAACAAACGGAAGTTAATTATTACATCACCAGTTCACAAAGTACGAAGTCAAATCCTCAACTGAATAAAATTATCAAATACAACAAGACAACAAGCGTACTCGAGTACTTATTAAAAACAACACTGAGACTCGACAGAATATTCCGGCCGGAACATCACTCTGCACCTCCGTCGTCATGCAGCTCTAGTGGTTGTTTCCCCGCCCTCCTGAATCCTGAACATAAATAAATGTTCACCCCCGAAGGGGTTAGCACAACGATGCTAGTACAAGTACGATAATTATACCATAACAGGATATTCAACATCTCACGAAGAATAATGTTAACAACACAAATGACAATAACCACGAGCCTCTTCCTACGAGAAGACTCACAAATATCATACACAAATGATAATCACAATATGACATCACAACATACACATGATAATTCCGATGATCCAGCGTTCACTGCATAGATGCCAAGATGATCCCGTCGGACCAACACGAGGTGGAAAAACCTGTCCGATGATCCAGCGCACGCTAGCATATATCCTAAGATGATCCCGTGGACCAACACGAGGTGGACATACAACAACGACACATATGCACGACAATATGTATAACATCAATACATAAAATAATTAAAATACTTGCCTCAAATTGACGACAAGGATAAAACTTCGACGGATAGTAATACACTCGAAGGTCGCCCCCTTCGATCAATCACGTTGTAAAGCTCGGACCTTAAACAAAAGAAATAATATAGGGTTCATCTTACGACATATAACTAACGTACGAACATCTAACATCCTAAACTATAGCCGAAAGTTGTCAACATGATATCCTGCCTGCTGTCTTCATAACGTACGTTACATACCCAACGTAACGTACGTTAAGTCTATTCATTAGTGTACGTAAGCTCCAAAGCCTAACGTACACTAAGCATGTATTTGACAGTTTCTACTCTGATTAGATGACTGACTCACCTGATGATATAACGTACGTAATGCATGATGCTTAACGTACGTTATACTCACAAATACATTACTCATGTGAAAATGAATGATCCTACGGTATTTGATGTCTTCGAATTTCAAGGATAAACATGCCATCATAATACTTTACTCCAATGTCGATTATCAATCTTCAAATGTAGTTCGGAAAATCTATGGTTGTTATCAATATCATCATTACATTCAAACTATCATCATGAAGATCGGCTACCAATCCACCTTTACAAGATATAACAAAACCTTCAATGTCCATCCTCCTAAGTCCGTCTAACAAAAAGGGATATTAATACCAAGTCTACGATCATTAAAAATACACCATCCAATGCGGATTATCAATCTCAGAACACTTCTACTATTTGTTCATCATAACAAGATTCGAAGTATAATGCTCTTACAATGGTAACTAAAGCATAAACATTCCAACTTCCAAAAACATTATATTCGATTAAAAAAGTCATCTATGGAACTTAATAATCTCGGTAGTATGTTCATAACATCCTTAAGAACACGAATCTAAGGTTAGAGATAGCATTAACATACCTTAATATGAAGAAAACACCGAGGCAATAGGTAGAATCTAACTCCGGATGCTTGAGCGCCAATCTAAGGTGTTTCTCAACTTCGATGGCTAAGCAGGGATGTTAAAAAGTGTTTAAGTGCCAAAGGGAACTCTCCGGTCTTGAAGGAAATGAGAGGAAAGTGAAAACAAATAAGGTGAAATGAAATGGGATGCTGTTCCATTTATACTTTTCTGACCTTTACGTATGTTAGCCTTCGTACGTAACGTACGTTATACACTTAGCGTACGCTATCCGTTATCCTTAGCATACGTTAACACCCGTTGATAGCTTACTGTCCCGTTCCTGTACACTCTCATGTAAGCTATATCATCACAGTTATGTACGTAACTGATTAGAATTAGCGTACGCTATATACATCACCTAGCGTACGTTAACACCCGTTGACCCAAAACTGTCCAGGTTTATGCCGCCGGAATATTATCTTGAGCCCACCACCAGTTGGCCCATGTGCTAACCGCCTTGATCAATTATTGACTGCCTTACGTGCGCTATGCCTTACTCATAGCGTATGCTATCTGTGACTCGTAACGTACGTTACGCTTACTAGCTAGCGTACGTTATAACGTAGTTGCCTGTATAAAGTTACAAGGTTGACATGATCATGCATGCGAATACGAATACGGGAAAGATCATAATTCGATTATTGATATCACAAATTCGAGTAATACAAGGTTCAAATATGGACGAAAATACTCAATAATTTATCTGGATATTACGTACTCTCCTTCTTAAAAGGAGTTTCGTCCCGAAACTCAAGATGAGAATAATTCTGTGTATCTGGACTTCATACCATCCTCCGTCTTCGAAGTGGCTTCTTCAGCTCCGTGGCCCGACCATTGAACCTTAACTAAAATGATCGGTTTATTTCTTAATTGTTTGACTCGACTTTCAAGTATCTTAATCGGTTTCTCTTCAAACGTGCCATCCTTAGCGACTTCGATCTCGCCGAAGTCAATAACATGACTGGGATCTGATATGTACTTCCGTAACTGAGAAATGTGGAACACATTATGAACATGACTCAGCGATGGCGGTAATGCCAACCTGTACGCTAATTCTCCAACTCTTTCAAGAATCTCGAACGGTACGATATATCTCAGACTCAACTTCCCCTTCTTCCCAAAACGAAAAATTCCCCGAGTAGGAGAAACCTTTAAAAGCATGTGATCTCCAATACCAAATTCTAACGGGCAACGGTGTACGTCTGCATAAGATTTCTGCCGACTCTGGGCAGTCAATAGTCTTTCACGAATCAAAGTTATCTTCTCTTGCGTCTGTACGATCAACTCCAGTTCCGTCCTGATCAAGTCCGACGAATCATCCCAACACAGGGACGATCTGCATCTCTTTCTGTATAATGCTTCAAAAGGTTCCATCTTAATGGAAGCATGCCAACTATTGTTGTAAGTGAATTCAACCAATGGTAGATGAACTTCCCACTCACTCGACCAATCTAAGGCATAAGCTCTCAGCATGTCTTCTACTATTTGAATAGTCCTCTCGGACTGCCCGTTTGGCTGTAGATGATAAGTTGTGCTAAAGTTTAGCTCGGTTCCCAAGGCTTTATGAACTGCTTTCCAAAAATGTGACACGAAGCGACCGTCTCGGTCATAAATAATGGTCTTCAGCGTACCATGCAATCGGACTATCTCTGTAATAAACACTCGTGCCAACTTCTCTGGTCCCCAAGTGTCCTTAATGCCCAAAAATGAGCCGATTTGGTTTAGACGGTCAACTATCACCCAAATCACGTTCATCCCTGTCCTGGTCCTTGTCATATTAGTGATAAAGTCCATCGACACATCTTCCCATTTCCATTCAGGAATCGGGAGCGGCTTTAGCATTCCGGCAGGTCGTTGATGTTCGATCTTAACCTGCTGACAAATAAAACATTTTGAAACAATATGCTACATCTTTCTTCCTGTTGCCCCACCAGAAATTCTACTTCAGATCCTTATACATCTTACTGGAACCCGGGTGGATAGAATAGGGCGTGTTGTGAGCTTCCTTCATAATTGTCTGCTTCAAAACATCGTCATCGGGAACACAAATTCGGCTTTGGAATATCAAAACTCCATTATCATAAATATATGCTCAAGTTACGGCCGTATGAATGTGGTGTTACGGCCGTAACATCGGTCAATTTATAAACTGATAGGGGTCGTTTTTCTTGTCATTCCCTCACCTCTTTTCTTCTCTTCGCGTCGGGAGTGGCTTCCAACTATTGGGTTCATCATATTTTCACTCAAACTCTGTTGGGAGGTATATCAAAGCATCATATCATCATCCTAGCATCAAATCACCCATTGTTGACCTTCAAATCGAGGTATATTCTTAGAACCCTAGTTTTTGGGGATTTCGGGATTTTGGCATGATTTTACCCTTTGAATCTGATTTAGCTTTGATAAGTTGTTAGATTACGATTATGTAATCGTAATCCCTTTCTTTCATTATAGCTTAACGGATTAAACTTCAAGATTTCCACCGTTAATATATTGGGATCGATTATGACTTCGTAGTGACCGATGAATTGTCCCAATGGGTAGAACAAGGATGAATCCTTGCGATTCCACAAAATCGAGGTTGATTGTATATCGTTACTGTGATAGGAGCGAATTTGTGAAGATTATTCGGACCAAAACCTTTCCTTTTGCCATTTCCTTCACATCATATTATTCAAGGCAAGTATATGTATTACATTTCATTATGTGTGTTACGGCTGTGATACGAATGATGAATTTTGATATTGTGTGTGTGTTGTTACTCTTCCACCCAGGGATGGTTAGACGGGACCTATGGGGTCCGATACTAAGGGGTACGGATGCGTAAGTGGTTTCCCATCCGGAGCATTTGACGGGGCATCTGGGTGTCGATACTAAGGGGTACGGCGGCGGGTTACCAAGCGTGGATGGTTGTGATATTGATATGAGATGATTTACTGCTTTGATGTCAATAGAATATTCCGAAATATGATTTTAAAATGTTTTCTAAATGAGATGACTGTGTTGAATCGTATTTGTGTATAATGTAGTGCAATTGTGTTCTTGCACTAGCCATTCGAATGCTAACCCCTTAAATGGGGGAAACGCGTTTTATGCATTTCAGGTATTGGTCGAGCTGAGGAGATGGCACGAGACAAGCATGCAAAGGATCCGCACTTTCTATTTTTAGTAATCTTTATTTTTAGTGTATTTCATTTCGGACGACTCACTTGTTATTGTTTTGGAATTCTGAAACTATTTTGTTCTGTATCCATGACCATCCGGATGTGTTTCAGAGTTGTTTTTATGAGATTCTACTTAGTATGCAACTTTTCCGCGTTGAGGCTCGATTCTCATAAATCTCGTTCTAATCTGGCGTTTCGTTACTTCTATGAGTTCCTTTTATAATTCTGGATATGTTACGACTTTCTGAGTTTGTCGTTTAGGTCTCGAATCTAGATTTGAGAATGTTTGGGTAGTTTTGTAAATTCCTATTTTATTTGGGCAGTATTGTTAGTATTCGTTTATTCCGACCTCCGGATGGCCGGGGTCATGTGGTAGATGTTGTAATTTTCTCATCTGAAGAAAATCTTCATGTAACCGTTGGTTTATCTGTGTCCTCTTCGTTCGATTGTTGGCGAGCCGTAGTTTCTCTTGTATCTGCTGTAAGAAGCAGGTTACGGCCGTAAGTTAGGAGAGTTACGGCCGTAATGTTCGAGAGTTAAGGCCGTATATTCCTCATTGTACGGCCGTAGTTCAGCTTCATTTTATATCTGGCATCTAGTAGTAACTTACGGGTGTATGATGCGCATGTTACGGCCATAACTTTATAATTATACTGCCGTAGGTGAGCTTCGTCAATGTTGTCCAGATTCTTCCATCTAGCCAGTTATGGCCGTAAAGGCATCTACTTACTACCCGACATAACATCACTTCACCAACAATCATATACCACTGGGAGATATACAATTGTTGTGCGGCGATTAATATGCCTCGACGGCGATCGGCATAAGGTCCGAGCGACCAAAGCCAGCATCAGATAAACCAAGGCGGACTTGCCAGTCGAAGATTCCAGATCAAGATCAAGTACCGAGCGATCGGCAATCAGGGAGATCGTCTCTTGGCATCTAGCGATCGACCCTAGTGCCCGACCAAGGACGACCGTCTTATGCCACGTGTAAGTCCGACATCCGTCAAAGTCTGCGAAGACCGAATCTCGGGTGAAGACCCACTTGCAGATACACAAAAGGCGCCACTAGATAAGGTTTCCTGACTCCAGCCCATCACCAGCTGTAGACGACAAGGACAGCCTCACCTACCGACAGACCCGTCGAAAGGGTCCAAGGTGGGACCTCCCAAGACAGCGACATGAGACGCGTGTTGTCTTCTCATTGGTTCGCATAGATAGCTGCCAGTAGCGGCTGCGGACTTTAAGGAGACCGACCCATGTGCTAAGACGATCGCCCACTTAATTTAATACAGGAAAGGCGATCGCCCGTATGGGGTTAAGACATCCCAACTACCTCCTCTTCTATAAATAGGAGTCCTCCAGCATTTGGAGAAGGACATGAAAAACACGAGTGAAAGATAGTCGATCAGACTTCCATCACAAGAAAAACAGCTAAATTCACACAGTTGAATCCTACAGCTAAAAACACACTTCATCTTTGTTACAAGAACTCATAGAGCATTAACTCTGGTTCTTCCGGCAATCACCAGCACTCAAGAGCTAGATAACTAGGGTCATTACACTCATTGTAATCATACTCTAATATTAATATTTGTACTCCCAAGCAGTATTCGTATTAATAATATCTCGCGAGAGCATTCAATCCCGGGACTAACAACCCCGGCAAATCTTTTGTTATTTACATTTCTTCGTACGTGCTCTCGCATTTTGTTTGTTACTCACCCGTAGCCATATCCAGCAAACAATTACGTATAATATTTTGGGTAACAGCAATTGGCGCTAGAAGAAGGGCTTTATCTTTAATTTCTCTCCGACCGTTTCGAAGAACACTCACTATTCTCCGGAACATATACTTGTAAAAACATTCATTGTTCTTCAAATAAAAACCTTCGAGATAATGACGTCTGCCACCACTTCGAAGAGAGCCACCCTACGATCTGCCGGACGCCTTATTCCAGCCCAAACCGAATCCCAACCTACGGCGGAGGGCAGTCGTGGCGCCGCGAGACTCTCACTCCCGCCCCCAAGGGACGGTTCCAGCCTCTCACTCGATCAATTCCAAACCGCGGAACAGATCGAGGAGGGACTGGCCATCATAATTGAGTGACGGAGAGCATGCGACGCGCCCACTATTACCCCATCAGTCATCCGCTGCGCGGGCAAACGAAAGCTCAAGGGGTTACTTATCGAGCAATCGTCAGAAAGCCCCGATTCACAAGAAAAGGCACTCGCGAGGCGGGACAGTTCCGTCTTCAGTCGGCTTGGAAGTGACCCTTCATGGCGACCGGGGCATTTCGGCCCCAGCCATGAGACGTCGGATTCCGAATCCATCACCAGGAGTTCGGCATACCCGACTCCCAGAAGGCAGGCCAGCCATCTGGCTCCCACTCGCCGAAAAATTAAGCTCGGCAGCAGAGACCTCGTCGCCTACAACGGAGCAAGGAGATCGGTACACGATCGCCTTGGCTCCCGCTCCAAGAGCCAAACCGCGAGAAGTCAGGCTACGGCGATGGCCGCAATGCAACGCCAGCTCGACGATATGAAGGCGCTCCTGGAAACTGGGGCAGGCGCCAAGAGAAAGGTCGCCAGACCAAGTGAGCCGCTCGCGGTCTAGATCGAGCTTGCCCCCGTGCAACCAAAGACCGCTCCTCCTCAAACACCTTTGTATGAGGGGAGATCGGACCTCGAGACTCATTTAAGCAAGTTTCGGATCTACATGACCAGATGCGGAGCATCAGACGCGACGAAATGCCGAATGTTCCCATTAACATTGGGCAATCTTACCCATAGGTGGTACATCTCATTGCCACCACGCTCAATCAACTGTTTTGAGAAGCTGGCGAACGACTTCACGTCGCACTTCGCCGCCAAGGTCGCTCGGCCAGAAGGTCCCCACCGCATGATGAAGATCAGGCACGGGAAAGACGAGTCCGATGAAGATTACATCGATCGGGTGAATGAAATAGTACTCACCGGCGAGCCCATAAGCGACGAGCTCGCCCTCTATTCAGTCCTGGTGGGATTCTATGGTCATTCGCCCATGTTCAGGCACCTCACAAATGACATCCCCCCGACCTACGTGATCTTCCACGCCAAGGCTGCCAACTTTCTAGCTAGGCAGAGGTTGTTCACCATTCGCCTACGCGAGGGGGCAACCAGAGAAAGGAAGGCGCCATCTCCCGTCCCAAAGAAGGCGATCGCCCAGCCCAGAAAGGCGGTCGCAAAACCACCCGGTGAGTTCAAGGCCTTCGAGGATGTGGAAGTACACCTTCTCCGCAACCTCAATCTATCTCCAGCCCATATCTTCAACGCCATCAAGGGGAGCGAATGGCTAAGCAAGCCAAAGCCGATGAGGGACAACGGTCATCTAGACCGCAGTAAATTTTGTACCTACCACAAAAGTCCCGGCCATAACACCATCCAATGCCGCGACCTCCTCAGACAACTGGAGATTGTTCGAGGAAGGCAAGCTGGACAATTTGGTAACCAAGCCGGAGCCCAGGGCTGAAAGGACCGAGGGTCGCGATTGTCGACAGAACGACGACCGTAAACCTCCCAATCCAGTCGTCAGGATCGAGCAAAACGAGCCGGAGTACTCAGACGAGTCGATCCCTTCTATCAACCCCGGCGTTCGGGTTAATATACTTCAATCGGGAGGTGGAAACCTCGGAGGTCTTTCCCAGATTTCCACCATGTCAAATAGAAAGTGGAAGGCCGAGCTGAGGGCGTTCGCCGGAGTCCATGTCGTGGAGCCCCCCGAGCCAACCATCTCCAGAGACGCGCTCATCTCCTTCTCCAACAAGGATAAGGATGGAGTGCAGTGCGCCAAGGAGGATACCCTGGTGATCTCTGCATGTATCCTTGGGAAAATGGTCGACCGCGTGCTGGTTGACAATGGGAGCTTTTGCAACATCATAATCAAATTTGATCTAGACCAGCTTGGCAACCTGACCAAGTTCATCAAGCCGTTCGAAACCATGCTTCAAGGGTTCGGCGACAACCTGGTCAAAGCCAACGGAAGGATCAAGCTCTCCGTCGAGCTAGTCTGCCATTACGATCCTAAGGTTAAAATCACTAGGAACCTCAATTTTGTAATCATAGACATGCCCAGCATCTATAATGGGTTCCTAGGTCGCCCCTTTCTAGAAACCTTTGAGGTGGTCGCCTCTTCTTTCTTTTACTGTATCAAGTTCCCCACTACCGATGGGACAGTCGGTACTATAAAAGGAGACCAGCTAATGGCAAAGAAATGTTTGAATTACTCATGTGTCGTAACTTTTCCTTTAAACATTTCTTGTACTGTTTGCAACACTGGGACGATCGACAATCAACCGATGGAGATCGACGAGCCAAGCACCTCATACCAGCCCAACTCAGAGGACGGCATCTCACATCGATCGTCTGACGACATCGAACCAAGGATTGACTTCGAGCCAAGCCTCGATGTTGATCCAAGGATCGAGTCCGGCGATCGCTCCAAACAAGAAGAGACCGTCCCCACCGAAGATTTGGAAAGTATAACAATCGATCCAGCTCTCCCGGAGCGAGGAGTGCAGATCGGCTCAAGCGTCGATCCTGAGTTAAAAGACGATCTGATCAGTTTACTATGAAAGAACATCGGAGTCTTTGCCTAGTCGCATCAAGATATGGTCGGCATCAGTCCTGAACATGCTTGCCACTATCTAAAGATCGACCCGGCAATAAAGCCTGTTCACTAGAAACGTAGGAAATTTAGTCCAGAGAAATATGTTGCGCTCCACGCAAAAGTCAAAAAGCTGCTGGACAACAAACTGATCGAGGTAGCTACCGACGAGCCACAATGGGTAGCCAATGCGGTGCTTGTCAAAAAGGCAAGCAACTCATGGAGGTTATGCATCGATTTCACCGACCTCAACGTGGCGTGTCCGAAAGGTCACTTTCCAATGCCTCATATTGACCACTTGGTCGATAGCACGACAGGTTGCGAAATGATGTCGTTTATGGACGCCTTCGCCGGATACCATCAGATCCCAATGGCGGAGAAAGACGTAAAACACACATCATTCGACACGAAAAAAGATCTGTACTTTTGTTTTCGAATGTCGTTCGGTCTGAAAAATGCGGGGGCGACCTATCAATGACTAGTCAACGGGATGTTCGCCAATCAGATCGGAAAGACCATGGAGGTTTACATTGACTACATCGTGGTCAAGAGCCTCAAAAAGTAAAATCACCTCAAAGACCTTGCCGAGACGTTCGCCATCCTCGAGAGGTTCAACATGAAGCTGAGCCCCAAGAAATGCAACTTCAGAGTAAACTCCGGAAAGTTCCTGGGGCACATTGTGAGCTAAAGGGGTATCGAAGCGAACCCACCAAGATCAAGGCGATCCTCGACATGCAGGAGCCATAGAATGTCAAGCAGGTGCAATGCCTCACGGGGTGTCTAGAAGCAAGCCTTTCTTCGCAACCATAAAGAATAAGAAATTTGTGTGGATGAAGGAAAGTCAAATGGCGTTCGCCAAAATCAAGGAGTATCTGTCTAACCCCCAGATTTTGGCAAAACCGATCCCCGGCGTGAAGCTATTCCTTTACTTGGCAGCCTCGGAGGTCGCGCTGAGCGCATTATTAGTGCGAGCAGAGGGGCAAACCCACTTGCCGATCTACTTCGTCAGACAAGCGCTACATGACGCGGAGACGCGTTACACGCCTCTGTAGAAGCTCGCCTATGCACTTGTCATGAGTGTTCACAAGCTGAGAGCGTATTTCTTAAAACACCAGGTGGAGGTTCTGACAACTCTCCCTCTAAGGAAAGTTCTGCACCGGTCGGACACCAACGGGGGACTCCTCAAGTGGTCATTGGAGATCGACCAATACGGTATCACCTATGCTCCTCGCACGGCGATCAAGGGCCAAGCGATGGTGGGTTTTCTGGTGGAATTCACTTTCCCACCTAGCCCGACCCAAGTCGGCCGTACCGCCTAGAAACTATTCGTCGATGGCTCGTCGACCAGCTCATGGGCATGGGCAGGGATTGTCCTCATCAGCCCCGACAGTCAGAATTTCACAAATGTTGTGCGTTTCGATTTCCGAGCGACCAACAATGAAGCCGAGTACGAAGCCTTAGTAGGCGGGCTCGATCTAGCGCTCGCCATGGGTGTTCGTCACCTTCACATCTTCATGGACTCCCTCTTGGTTGTGAACCAAGTCAAGGGGGAATATGAGGCGCGCGGCGAACAGATGGTCAAATATCAAGAATTGGTCGCCGAAATGTGCACAAATTTCGACGAAGTACTGATCGAGCAAATCCCGAGAGAGCACAACTCCCAGGCTGACGCCCTATCTAAACTCGCGTCGTCGGATGGGGCAGCGGATTTCTCTAACATCCAAATCACTAACCAGGCAAGATCGGCGATCGACAAAAGCTTGGTCGCCACAGTTTCCATCACCGAAGAGAACTGGATGACTCCGTTCATCGAGTACTTAAAGGACGGAACGGTCCCCACAGATCGGGTCAAGGCTCGCCAACTTCAGCTCCGGGCGACCAGATACACCCTCTTGGACGACCGGCTTTACAAGCGAGCTTTCAGCCTCCCTCTCCTCAAGTGCATTACGCCGGAGCAAGGCCGACTCGTTCTAGCCGAGATCCATGATGGGATCTGTGGAAATCACGCGGGGGGGCGATCCCTCATCCACAAGACCACCAGGCAAGGTTTTTTCTGGCTAACCCTACAGAAAGACGCAATCTCCTATGCCCGATCTTGTCACATGTGTCAAGTAATGGGCCCGAACATCAAGCTCTCCCCCGAGCAGCTCACCTCTATGTATAGTCCATGGCCGTTCTCCCAATGGGGCATCCACCTCATCGGTTCTTTGTCGACGGCACCAGGGGGATGTAAATTTGCCATCGTGGGGGTCGATTACTTCACCAAATGGGCAGAGGTCGAACCACTCAACAAGATCGGCCAAGAGCAAGTAATCAAGTTCATCTGGAAAAACATCATCTGCCATTTCGGTCAACCTCAGGCGATCATCTCCGACAACGGAAAGCAGTTCGACGGTCTGGAAGTTATGCAATTCTGTGAAAAATGGGGAATTAAAAAGCTGTTCTCGGCCCCTTACCACCCTCAAACAAACGGGCAGATAGAGGCTGTAAACAAGATCCTCAAGCACACGATCAAGGCCACACTCGAATCCAAGCAAGGGCGCTGGGCGAGCGAGCTCCCGGATGTTTTATGGTCCTACTGAACGACGACCAAAAATTCAACCGGCGAAACCTCATTCGCACTCGCCTTCGGAACAGAAGCAGTGATTTCATCGGAGATCGCCGTCCTCAGCTACCGAACTGCATAACAAATGACGACGGACATTGATGTAGCTCGGCGGATCGACTTGGATATGCTCGAGGAACGACGACTGACCTCGGAAATGAAGAACACGATCCACAAAAGGAAATCTGAAAAATTCTTCAATTCGAAGGTCAAGGAAAGGCGATTTCAAGTGGGCGACCTAGTTCTCAAAAAGATCCAGACCCACACGGGAGTATTTGGCCTGAACTGGGAGGGCCCGTTCAGGATATCCAAGTGGCTGACCAAAGGAGCCTACGAGCTCCAACACCCAGACAGAACTCCGGATCAATATCCATGGAACGCCGTCCACTTAAAGAAGTATTATCAGTAGAAATGCTATGTATTCATTTACTTGATGTGCAAAGTGCTTAATGAGATTTCCCAATTCTCCCCAAGTGATTCGTCACCTAAAAAGAGGATGAATCGCCCGCCCTCTAAAGTTCGTCATCTAACATGATAGACCTAGGCAAGCGATCGCCTCTCCCAGCACAACGTATACCATCGAGGATCGCCATCTAACATGACGATCCGAGGTAGAAAAGTGCAGCTATGGTTCTGGATGTCGATAGAACCGACAGCCCGTCCATGCAAGGTTTCTTTGGGCGAAGATCGCTTGCCCTTTCGTTTAAATACGAGGCGAGCGTAGCCGAAGGACCCTCCAAAACAGATCTATGGACACGCTCTCCCGCCCTCAAAGGTCCATCATCTAACATGGTGGATCCGGACAATGCGACGCGTCCCTCCCCCGGTCACAACATATGACCGCGAAGGTCCGTCATCTAACATGTCGGTCCCAGGCAGAAAAGTGCTAACAAGCCGCGGTCGCGGAGTCAATTAATCCGACGGCGCCCCATGCAAGGACTCATCCAGGCAGAGATCGTCCGCCCCATCGCTACATTGCGAGGCAAAACATAGCCTACGAAGGACCCTCACAATTAAGTGAGTCGCAAGAAGTTGACCATCAGGCAGAATGTCGCTCGCGCACAAGGCATAGTCGCGGAGGTCGGTTCCATCGAAACCCACGACCGTTCAAGGTTCCTCCAGGCCGGGAGGGTCAGCCTTCCTCGAGGAATCTGCAAAATTGAAGATCGCAAGAACTAAGACCAAGGATCACTCGCTAAATGATTTATTTTCGTTCCCTTACTTTCACTAAGCAAACAAAAACAAGGGGGAGAGCGGAGCCATACATACGATCGGCTTTATTCAAACATACGCACAACGATCGACTTTGTTCTGAAAATTACCAATGAGCTTAAGTATATCAATTCATTAGGAGCTGCACGTACGACGATCTCTCCTTAAACACTTGTGTAAAGTCAAATGCAAAAGACTCAGATAGACGATCGTACAAACAAGGAATCAGATAAAGAAACTCAATTCATTTCATTAGAAATACATGTACAATCGCCCTAGGGCAAATTACAAAAAAAAGGGAGGCCTAAAAATTACAAAAACAAAAAGGGAGACGGATACTAGCTCAGGCTGCCCCTGCCTGGCCTTCGCCACCGGCCGCTGGATCAGCGTTCGCTCCCTCGCTGGCGTCAGGTACTGCCCCCCGTCCTCCGGGGCATCCGGGTGAACGAGATTGTCGGGATATGGATACCAGCTCAAGTCGACACCGAGATCCAAGAGGTCCAGGATCGGCATATAGGCTTTGAAGTTATCAGCCAAAGGGCCGACCTCGAGCCCTCCCTTTTTAGCGGCGCGAATTGCGTTAGCATATGCCATATAGTAGGCAAGCTCGCTGACATACTCCACATTAAGGAAGGGACCGGCCACGGTCGCCTCCAACTTTCCCCTCAGTCCAGCGATCGTTTGGTTGGCACACTGAAGCTCGGCAACCTTAGCAGCCACCTCTCCCTTCGATGACTCCAGTTCGCCATTCAACCGGTCCACAACCGCCTTCAGTTGAGTCGCCTCCTTCTGCGAGGCCGCATGCAACCGGCGGGCGTCCGTCATTGATCACGCATCCGGTCGGTCGCCGCCCGGGCCCAGTCAAGATCCTGCCTCGCCTGCTTGGCCACCTTCACGAAGCTCTTCTCCATCGCCACGAGCCGGTTGACAAGCTCAGCATTTTGCTTTTGAGCGGCCTCGAGGTCCGCATGGAGACGAGTGGTGGAGGGCCGCCCCTCATAGTCCCTCAGAGCCTGAGCAGCCATCGTCGCTGTCTGAAGGGCCAGAGTGAAGGTCTTCTGCATCGCATCAGTGGACCGCCGGCTTGCGATCGCATCCAGGTTGGTCGTCCAGGCCTTCGGCAGAGAAGAGGCAGTTCGAGCAACGTAAGAAGGGACATCACAAGCCTCGCGAGGGGCATTGCTCGATAAGAAGTCCAGCACCATTGGCGAGCAGTTTGGATCGAAGCGACGGACCCTGCACCAAGAACAAAAGAGTTAGTATATTTCCAGCAAAGGAATATCATAACCCAGCAGAGCAACTAAACTTACCTTTCGACCTTCTCCGGGTCGCGGCCAAAGAACGGCCTCCCACGAGGGGTCTCGGCACGGGCAACCGTCGTGGCTTCCAGGAAGCTCGAGGAGGGCGTGGACCCCTCCGCCATTCCAATCACAGAAAGTGGAGGCATGGCAATTGGTGGCGCCACTGTAGGCGCATCAGCAGCAACAGAGGCAAATGGCTCCTCCGCCCTCCGCCTCTTGCGATTGAGCCAGAGTTGTCCCTCCTCAAGAGGCTCCTGTTCGTCGATGATCGGCTCCATGAGAGGTCTCGCCTCCGGGATGGGTCGGATCGGCACCGCGGGGACTCAATTCATTTTTTCCCTGGCGCTGACGACTCATGATCCCTGGGTTCGACATGGCGACCTCTGTCGGGGCTCTAAATATCAGGGAAAGTGTATTTCTGCAAAGAAAGCGATCGACAAAAGTTAGTCACCTTCGTCAATTAAAGTCGATCGTCAAGCAAAAGAAGATCGTAAATATTTGTACCCGGGACCCTTAGGTGGCGGGGAAAACGAAACAACGGAGCGGCCAACCAGTGAGCTTCGTTGTTGATCCGGCGAGCGTCGATATGACTGTCTGGAAGACTACGTATTTGCTCCCAGACGATCGCAAAATCAAAAGGTAGATCGCATGCTGCCGGAACAAGGGTACCTGCAAAAAGAAAGCCAAATTAGATCAGTTCAGGATATATCCGAATGAAGGGAGAGTCAAAACCCTTACTCGGATTCCTCTCCCGAAAGCCGGTGGGGATATCCAACTCATCGGTGGGATTGTCACTCGCGACCGATTTCCACGCACCGTCGACCCGAAACCACTTCGTCAGGTCGCCCCGGACGTTGTTCGGCATCCCAAGAATCACTCGGCCCGAGCGACCTTGAATGTGGTAGCCGCCAATGGAACCCTTCTGAGCCGTCAGCTTAAAGAGATAGTTCATCTCTAATGCAGAAGGAAGACGGAACAGCCGATGACGGCCAAACAGAGTGAGGGTGCAGACGATCTGTAACCAGGCGTTCGGCGTCAGTTGGAGCAGCGCCACATACCAAGCGGTCAACAAGTAGGACACGGAGAACGACAGTGGAAACTGCAGCCCGGCCTCCATTATCGCCTCATTAACGGCGGCCATGCCCTCAGGGGGTTGATCGGCATGCTCGTTCTCGGCGGGCGCATAGAGGCTATCATCATAAGGGACATGGAACCTTGCCCTCCAGCGAACCAAATCCTTTCTCGTCGCTGAGCTTTTAATCTGGCCAAGGGTCCACGGGGAGCGGCTCGCGGCCCGGAACAGCGATCGCCTTTCAAGTTCGTGGGATGGGCGATCGAGTATGCGCGAAAGTCGAACTTAGGAAGTGGGCCGACCAATTTCTCCATAAGCTCGGCAAAGTCTGAAAAGGCTTTGCCGAATGCACTGTTTTGCTCCCAGTACGCTTTTATTGCCATCTCCTCTTCAGCCAGTGAGCGCTTCCGCTCCACCTCCGCCGACCTGGCCGCGTCAGCTTCGTTGAAAAGTTCTTCAACCTCTGTGGGTTCAATCCCGGCGCAGATAGCCTCGACGGCAGTCTCCACGTGGAACTCCGCGGAGATCTCATCCCGGACAGTCGAAGTCGCAGCGGCGGAAGTGATACCCGCCTCATACAATTTTGATACTCCTCTGGACATCTTCAGAAAAAGAAAAGGAAAAAGAGGAAAGGCTTTTGTTCTTACCTAAAAAGTCTAGTCGAATGGCGCTCGACAACTCAAATCTTCAGAGAAATTGGGTGCTACTTTCTTCTCAGGCGAAATGCATAAGGTCATAAACCCTGAAACCCTAGTCCCTTTTATAGGCGAGAGTGGGAGGCTTCTGGGCAAATAAGCAGATTCTCGAGGGCCGAAGCGCAAGGGTCGGATAAATCCGCATTTAATGCCGTCCTCGAATCCCGCGTGTGGGTTGTTTCAAGGGCACGCCAAAGGAAAGAGTCTGACAAACCGTCGGACTCCCCCAACAGGAACGCGACACGTGCCCTAACGACGGTTCAAGTTTCTTTCACTTCCCGCTCTTTTCAACGATTGAGTAGGTCGCCCAAATTCAAAATTAAGGTCCGCTCGAAAAGACGATCGCCCGAGTAGGTTGTCCATGAAGTGATGAGTCGCTCGTCTAATTCAAACGATCGCCAGTAGAACCCCCTCATCCCACGCCTTTAACGCCGGAGCGAGCTGGGGGGCAATTGTTGTGCGGCAATTAATACGCCTCGACGGCGATCGGCATAAGGTCCGAGCAACCAAATCCAGCATCAGATAAACCAAAGCAGACTTACCAGTCGAAGATTCCAGATTAAGATCAAGTACCGAACGATTGGCATTCAGGGCGATCGTCTCTTGGCACCTAGCGATCAAACCTAGTGCCTGATCAAGGACGACCATCTTATGCCACGTGTAAGGCCGACATCCGTCAAAGTCTATGAAAACCGAATCTCGGGTGAAGACCCACGTGCAGATCCGCAAAAGGCACCGCCAGATAAGGTTTCCTGACTCCAGCCCATCAC
Source organism: Orobanche coerulescens (assembly GCA_033398695.1). Classification (NCBI taxonomy): domain Eukaryota; kingdom Viridiplantae; phylum Streptophyta; class Magnoliopsida; order Lamiales; family Orobanchaceae; genus Orobanche; species Orobanche coerulescens. The sequence goes on along the minus strand of CM065814.1, from coordinate 17,617,244 downwards.
CAGCTGTAGACGACAAGGACAGCCTCACCTACCGACAGACCCGCCCAAAGGGTCCAAGGTGGGACCTCCCAAGATAGCGACATGAGACGCATGTTGTCTTCTCATTGGTTCACACAGCTGGCTGCCAGTAGCGGTTGCGGACTTTAAGGAGACAGACCCATGTGCTAAGACGATCGCCCGCTTAATTTAATACAGGAAAGGCAATCGCCCGTATGGGATTAAGACATCCCAACTACCTCCTCCTCTATAAATAGGAGAGCTCCAGCATTTCGAGAAGGACACGAAAAACACGAGTGAAAGACAGTCGATCAGACTTCCATCACAGGAAAAACAGCTAAATTCACACAGTTGAATCCTACAGCTAAAAACACACTTCATCTTTGTTACAAGAACTCATAGAGCATTAACTCTGGTTCTTCCGGCAATCACCAGCACTCAAGAGCTAGATAACTAGGGTCATTACACTCATTGTAATCGTACTCTAACATTAATATTTGTACTCCCAAGCAGTATTCGTATTAATAATATCTCGCGAGAGCATTCAAGCCCGGGACTAACAACCCCAGCAAATCTTGTGTTATTTACATTCCTTCGTACGTGCTCTCGCATTTTGTTTGTTACTCACCCGTAGCCATATCCAGCAAGCAATTACGTATAATATTTTGGGTAACAACAGGTTGGAGAACCAATATTGCACAGACCCGCATTGAGATCACTGCATGGAAATGTTATAAGTGAATCTCAATATAACAGTATGTCAATAAGTCCTTGAACCTAAGATTATCATAGAATCCAACATGATAAGTGCTCTGCTTTGATGTAATCCAACGTCATCTGAAATATGGTGATCATAAAGGTTAGCGATCGGAATTAGTGGGAGTCATGTAGAGGGCAATGAATAATCAAGATGGGTTTGTCCCTCTCTTTAGGGAGAGAGATATCTGTTGAGTCTGTCGATAAGTAGGACTGAAGGAAATGCATGACCATGCTCAAATGAAGAGTCATTTGATTCAGTTAGTCTACTTAAGATCGAGAAGTATTTGAACATAATAAGTATGACAATATGCATGACTTAGTTCAAATATGATATCACACGAGAAAGGGATTTGACACGTTATTGGTTTAATGCACTATAAACTTATATTATTTGGGTAGTCATAATGTCTTGCTAGAGACCGTTTATGATTTATTATTTAATAAGGTATTAAATAATTTCCAACATAATATAAGCCTTTTGGGTCATACATACGACAACTAAAGACAGCCAGGAATAATTAATAGATGTAATATTGGATATTATATTTATTAAAGAAATTACATAATAAGTAATATATTATATATGATATTATATATTATATTATTTAATTATATCAACTAGGAAAGATAAATATAATATTAGATATTGTATTTATTTGTGGATTAAATATCAATAATATATAATATAAGATATTATATGTATTGTATTATTTAATAAGTTGAGAGACAACTAAGCAAATACTAGAGTTTGACTCTAGGGTTTAGTTAGTATAAATAAAGGGTCTTGGACAAGTAGTTGTGATAGGATTAAAATTACAAAACCCTAATTGTGTGACAGAAAAATCGCCCCCATTTTCATCTGGTCCGACTGAAATTTTTCCTTCCGCGAAGTGCGTTTCGGCCATCTCTGTCTTCTTCCCTTAGTTGATTTTGATCAACAGTACAAATACTTCTAGCAAGGAATTAATTATTGTACTGTTTATCAACATTATTCGTAAGGATCTAGCAATCCGGCTTGTAACAGTTGTTCGTGTGTGGATCACCGAAAGAGGAAGAGGATTTAATCAGCTTTTGGTTCGGGTTCAGATCTGTTCTTCGAATTAAGGTAATTCAATGAACTCTTGAATATATCAATTAAATTACTGAATGAAGATCCTCGTCTGATTTTTTCGTTAATTTATTCTGTTGCGTCTTGCTCATATTTATTGTATTAGATACACGTAAAATCCAACACTAACTTCAGAGAATTCATGTTAAATGTCAAACACAAGAACATAGTTTCGATAATGTGGTCAACGGAAAAATATAACTTCGATTAATCACTAATTGGAGAATATTAAGCACAAAAACGACAAATAATCCAAAATAATCGAAAGTGAAAATCTGGGGTATTACATTCTACCCCCCTTAAAAAGAAGTTTCGTCCCTAAAACTTAAAACAATGAAAACAAGGCAACATACCAAGTAACTGACAGATAACATCTATCATGACCCCTCAGAGTCGATCCCGATATCGGTGCTGAAGGCCGCACTTCGGAGGACTCGGCGACCAAATTGCAAAATTGGATTCTATGCCCCTCAAGTCCGCACTTGTAACATGTTACTGTTGGGGAAGGACAATGTGCACGAACATGCCCCGGCACATTACGGTTGAAACACCTTCCTTACCAGGAGTAAAAGCTGACGACTTGGAACTCTCAGTTCCCTTCATCGGCGATGGAACTTCACGGAAGAAAGATTTTGGTGTTGCAGTATAGAAACTCCAACTCCCAAAATGATAGAAAAATCATCAGGCGTTCTCTGCTTTTTTGACTCGGGCATATGCTCAGTCGTTGATAAGGGTAGCTCGTAGGCTAATGCTCGATTCTTATACTCTCTCAATGTAGTGCAAGTGAATACCGCCATATATTGGTGAATATCTGGCTTCATCCGTATGTCAATCTTATCTTCCTCTTTCCTCAACTATTCCCGCATATAGATGAGTTGTTTGCTATAATCGACGATAGATTGAGTCACCGGTACATCTTTCGGTTTCGACAAATAAAAATCACGAATTTTCTGCTCACTGATTGATTTCGGACAAAACTCAGCTTCCATTAATTCATGGAATTCCGCCCACATGACAGTACGGCCTCGAGGTTTAACAACATCCCACCAATTAGGGCATCTTTGTCAAGAAGGTACTGACGATAGGCACCTTATGTTCTTTGGGACAATCAATTGCCTCGAATATCTTACCCAGCTGGAAAAGGAAACCATCCCAGCCCAATGCATCAACGGGACCAGCAAAACGAAGAGGATTCATACGAACCACTTCTCGAAGCCATTGGTTTGCGCCAATGTTCTGGGTCACATCTGTGTTATGTTGAACCACCTGGGTCAGTTGAGTCATCTGTGTGGCTGCTTGTTGCAGTATAGTAGCAAAACCAATGCCTATGCCATCACCGACAACATTCTCTTGGTCCTACATCTGGTCTCCATGACCATCTGTACCTCAGTCACGACCACAACCTCTGCCCCTCGGCATACTGGACAAGTAACCACTCAGCACAACGACACACAACATCGCAAAACAATATACTAAAATGCCAACCTAGCACAACATATCAACATAAGGCAACAATTAGTAACACGATAAGGATATCCACTCCGGATAATTACATGAATACAAGAATTATTACTGCAATAAATGGAACTTTATGGTCGACAGATCACATGACTGTATCAACTCAAAACTTCAACCAATACTACACAAACATGATCGTAACAAACTACACATCGTTTTAGCCTACTATTGATAACATCTTCTTTAAAACTCCACGATATATTCGTTTAAACAATAATATTTTAAGATCCTTGAGTTCGTATAATTTTCCGAAATAAGATTTGAAAATATTTTTTAAACCTCAGATGTTTTACCAAAACTTGTAAACAAAATATCTTAACCATCTCATTTTGAAATCATTTGCAAAACAATATTCTCGAATATCAAATTTTCTCGTAAATAACATTATCAAAATAACCATGTCACTACGTATTATCATCATCATTAACAACAGACAAGGTAACCACATGTTACCACGCAACACCATCGCAAGTAACAATACACAAGGTAACCCGCGGCCATGCACCCTAGCATCGGCACCCAGAGGTTCTGGTGAACCATTCCCGGGTGGACAAACCATTCATACATGTACTAAATATTTCCACCGAACAATAATCATATCCGAATGACATCATACAAAGCATAAGGCATGCCCAAACCATGCAACATGACATGTGGGTACATAACCAAAATATCCCAACTCTAACCTATCATATTAAATGATAGCTCCATTTTACGCACACACTGTAACTTAACGCGCACTAAGTACACGATTAGCATGCGCTAACGAGTTGTAAAAATCACAAGTTCAGTCTGCTCGATCTCGTTAACATGCGCTAATGAGGATACTAGCACGTGGTAACTAATTCAATTCAGTCCAAACTTCAATCCAAGTTTGTTAACATGCGCTAACAATAAGATTAGCGTGTGTTAACTGGTTCAATACAGAAAATTTTCCTAGATCTGAGTTTAAAGTTTAAACAGATTAAATTTTTTTCATCTTTCACTATTTATTTTTGAAAATAAAAAATCATATTTTATTTTGAAATATAAAAATTTTGTGGTATGAAAGATTTTTAAAATCGTATACTCGAGTTATTTGAAAATAAAACTGTTAGGCTAAAACCATTCTAAAATCTATTCAAACGTGACAAAAGATTAACGACGGTTACATTTGACAAAATATCTAAAACACTCCAAAACATGTCTTTCAAATACCGTTGTAGCTTCATTATGAGAATACAAGGACGGTTCGCCAAAAGTTCAAACAATTTTCAAAATCCACACGAAACTGCCTTTTAACCGCACCGTCAAAACATTTTCGAAAATTTATTTTTCTCAAACATACTCAAGTCTATGAAATTTTCAGAAAAGCATTTTCAAACACACATGCAGCAGACATATTTACCAATGGAAACACGTTTGTAACATATAACAATAATTAGCCAAAATAATCAATTCCGGAACACATGCCTATACGTCATTCAAAATCACCAATTCTGCAAACACATCTCATGAACACCAAATTCAAACACACGTCAAAACTATCTGTCCGAGTTTCTCAACAACTCTACCATCGATATACTTTCCGGAACACATCAATGTTCAAGGTTTCGTAACATACTACACCACACAGTGTCCAAATTCATCAATACACCCAACTCATTATACACGTAATATACAACAAGTATCAAATACAAATTCCATCTCGCGACACGCATGTAATAGAGTCACTAAACACAAGATATAATAGAGGAGGCTTTCCACAAGTCACACGAAGATGATGGTTGCATCATTATACTAACTACGACCGACACCTCAGACGACGCATCACGACACGACTCAGTCAGACACAATCTGACAAGACAAGACTCGATAATACACGACTTGACCCTACAACCTAGGTTTACATAACCTATGCTCTGATACCATATTATGTAACACCCCCAATCTACTCGGGAATATTATAGCACTGCAGACCCTCTCCATGAAGATTTACCAGGCTAGATACCAAAACAAGACATCACATCAAATGCCAACATAGCATAGTAAGAATCAGTAGACCGATTTGGTCTTTCATCAATAACCTACAACTTAAACTTCATATACATATCTATTTCAAAACTCTACCCGCACATAGGTCTAAATACAACAACACTCCTTAAAATGGGAAAACACTACAGCAGTAAGGAAAATACCATTCGACCAACTGTACCAAGTATTGGACCTCATGTGATTAGTATCATTTGTCTTTCATCATCCTTCGTACCGATTCCGTGTTTTCTCCTCAAGAACCTGCATGTACCTGAATACAATAATAGGCATCCACCCCCCAATTACTCAGGGGTTAGCAAACTGAAATTTTGCTAGTGCAAGTATAAAGTGCAATGACGATCCATACACATCACATTCCAATAATATAATAATCTTGAATAATCAACGAATCAAACATGGCGAAAGACTTCTCGAGATATTTCATTTGATCAAAATAATCCAAAACCATGAATGGCATTGATAAAACAAGTAAACAACTTGTAAAGCATTTTAGGATCTCAGGAGTTTTTAGAAGATTTAATCCTCATCTTTTCAAAAATCACTTAGGGTCACAACCCGAAGATTTATTTTCCCAAAATACTAATCCGACAATAAATTATGGGGTCCACGACCCAAACATCCATATCAATCATACGCACAAGGATTATTCTCGTTCCATGCTAGCAAGCATGAACCTCGGAGCTTCTTCGTGCATACCCGAGTGAATAAACCAATGGGGAATAATGTAATCACACATCATCATGACAACATTCATGCAAACAACTAAAAGATTAGAATTCCACAACAGACATACAACCTACACTCATAGTTACCCTTGCATCATGCTAGCAAGCACGAACCTCGGAGCCTCACGATGATATACCCGTTTTGGATAACTCATGATGAGTATGTAAGATGTCCAAATATACGCCCTTAAGTTATCCTGGCATCGTACTAACAAGCACAAACCTCGGAGTCTCCTCGAGACATACCCGGTTTGGATAACCATATGGTAACACTCGACCCGTACTAACAAGGACGGATCCCGTAGATTTCAATGAACCCTACCCAGCATAATATCACTTCAAAAACAATCACATACCATGAAGATATATACTTCTCGAACAATACCGAATAGCGCCACCTCCTTACAAAGGAGTCAAGAAAATAATACAACACAACATTACGCATTCACCAGAAATTACATATTCTAACACACAACCCTTGATAAAGGGAAGAGAGCTTTTATAATCACACAATACAAAGACAACGTATTTCAATTCACAACCACAACACAACATATCCATAAAACTCATTTATTCCCAAAGCACACACGCATTTTGAAAGAAAGACTTTATTCGAACTATATTGATTCTCTCGAAAGTTCATTATAAGCACCCAAACAAACATACATAGTCGATTATCAATTATTATATCTACGAAACATGAAATGTATGGGCAAGATACTTGCCTCGAAACCTCGAGCAAACGAAATGATGAACGGACGCAACTGAGCAACCACGGAACTTTCAAATTCAATGAGTATGCGACAACTAAAAAATATTACGAGAATAACTCCACAACGAACTATTAATACTCCTCGAAACCCTCCTCTAACTCGCTGCGGAATAAACAACAACAACGAGGGTTCAAGGGTTTTCTCAAGGAATTCAAAATCATGCTCCGGGTGAAACAAAATCGATAAACAGAATTCTAATCCCTAGATTACAAACAAAACAGCAAGAATTACATAACTGATTCATCATAGTCAGAACAGAATCGAAATCAAGAGTAAAACCCCGAAATAGTTGAAAAAAAGGATCTTCAAAGAATTACCTTAATCCGGATGAAGAATCAACAAAGGATGATGTTAAACATGATCAAGACCTCAATATATGATGGTAATCTGCTCAAGGATCGAAACCCTTGTTAAATCGCGCAAAACCGAGAGAGAGAAGTGAAATGGGGCTGAAAAACATGTCTGTCATATTTATACACGTCTGTCTAGAACACGGCTCAAACATTACCGTGTTTAGCACGGTGTTCTGACAGTAGGAAAAAACAAAAACCTGAACAAAACGGTGCACAACACCATTCCAGACACGGCCGTGTCACAAACGGCCCAACACATGGTGCAATTAGCACTGTGTCTATCATTGTGTTCCTCCAGAACCGGCAAAAATGCTACCGCGTGTCGACGAACCGATATGAAAACAAATCAATGACACACAACATACAATAACATGTCTACACTTACAAATCATCACAGAACTAACTTCAGAGAATTCATGTTAAACGTCAAACACGAGAATATGGTTTCGATAATGCGGTCAACAGAAAAATATAACTCCGATTAATCACTAATCGGATAATATTAAGCATAAAACGAAAATAATCCGAGACAACAAAAAGTGATCATCTCGGGTATTACAAGGCCGACCTCGTCCACATCCGAGTGGTGTCTCTCGCCCCGAATCCCTTGATATGGTCCCTACAAGGACATATATGATATTCGTCTACATGCATCCGTTTGTACATTTCTAAGTAGAGACAACTCACATACGCCCCATTGCCGACCATAACTAGTTGGACCGGGATGCCTAGAATAGCAAGTGTGATGATGGGGGGTTGTTGTACAGTTGCACGACCATCTCAATATGCATTCGCTGAAAGAAATCAAGCCCTCATTTTCCAGATTGGCCTTGGCCTTCTGAACCAAGGCCATATCTTGGGTATCTCTCCCCCAGACTCGTTGATAAGATGTCGCCGCCTCTATGATCGCCACATTTCTCTTACTATTGGACTTCTCGTAGATTTTGTCATTGTCGCCGATCAGAACAAGAATTTCATTTAGGGCACCTTGGGGCAGAATGATGGGGCGAGCTGAACCTCAGTTGTCTTCCTGTGGATACCTGGCAAAACATCTCATATTTTCCTCATCGAAAGCTCAGATGAGAGCATTAATGAGGTCATGATATTCCTAGATTTATTCATAGTCTAATTATGGTAGATGTAGAACCGTTTTTGTCCAGTTGGGACAGGTCCTTCATGATCGGTCTCGAGAGTGGAAGAATCCCAAGATCTTTGATGTGCTAGAATATGGTGGCGATGCTGATCGAATAGATTTCATTGTAATTCGCATGATCTCGGACCTCCTTTCCTAGAAGATCTTGGTGGAGGTCGAGTTGGGACCCATCTCTTTTTTTCTGCTCACGACCATGGACTGGCCCTTGAGGAGTGGCCAAAACCGGGACCGGCATAGATTTCTCGGCTGGGATATGGGAGCGAGCTCACTCTAGGAATTCCTGAAATGACTTGGACCGACTCTGGCTGATCGAACACTTAAATAACGAACTTTTTAGTAGGCCAGAGTAAGCAGGGTTCACCAAGGCATCGTTGAAACAGGGGCTCCATCTCTGCTTGCTCGACTGGGTAGCATAACCGTGAAGGCTTTTCGTGGTTCCCTGCACAATTGATCAAAGAAATTCCTTAGTGTTGATGTTTACCTGGGATCCCACAAAGTGTGACTGTAAGGAGGAGTCGAGTTGGATCCATCGTTGAGTAAATGAGGAAGAGTGACCGGTACCACCTCTGAGCCTACTCACCCAGGGTAAGGGAGAACATCCGACAACAGTGGGCGTTTGGGCTGTAGGGAGATCCATCCAGGACAGGTATTGGCTCAGATGGCATTCGGGATCGGTTTCGCCATTATATAGGCTGACATGAGGGAGGACTATCATCTCAAGAAGTGGTCAGACCATGATTTGGAGCAATAGGGAAGACTACCTATCCTTAGTGGCAGCGAGCAGAGGGATGTTGTTTGGCCTGCCTTTCCTCCAGTTCAGCCAACTGACCTCACAGGAATTTGATCTCTCGGACATTGTCTTTGTACGTGGAGTGACCTACTCGTTCGGTGTTGAGCCTCGGATGCTTAGCCCCCAATCGATCAAACACGGAGAGAGGGGAGTATGTAATCGGTGGTGGATTAGGATGTGGGATATCTGCTTCTGATTCGGCATTAATGTTGTTGAGTATATTTGCGTTTGTGTTGTTGAGTCCTTGAGGGAGTGAGGGTGGACTGGGACTCGGCATCTAGGGTCGGCTCTTTGCTTTTTTTTGTCCACCTTGGAGGAAGCAGGTGGGTTGGGGGTGGTTGGGCGGACTAAGTGGCTCGGCCTATTAGGAAAGCTACCCCATACATGAAGGCAGGGTCTTGAAGAATTTACACCGTAGTGATTGCGGCGGGTAGAGCTCCAATGGGCTGAGAATGAGACTTGTTGGCTAGAGCAGCCGTCTTTTCCTTGAAGTTCGACGGCTCCTGAATCAGACATTTTTTTCTATTTGAAAATAAAAAATTAAAATGAGGTGTGTATATGTCTCTTTCTTTTTCCAAACTTGACCATAAGGTAGCCCCTTCTTCTAGCACCAATTCTTTGATGCTTATGTTGGTCAAGAAATTAATATAATCTCTTGCCAATGACATAGATAATTAATTCATACACCTAAGCACGAATAGAGGAGCGTCTAAATGCAATAAAAGATTGAATGACAATAAAGAAGTGAAAATGATGATAATAAATGATTATAATATTGAACGAGCAATTTGAAATTTAGATCGATGCATAGCCTTTTGTTTTTAAAGTTCTTAGTTCGGGATTGATCCTTATTAATGACTCGAGTTGACGATATTTATCAAAAATTATGCTCGAACATGTGCCATTATTTGGTTAACTGTCGAATATACAGGTAGGTCATGCAGGAAGGTCAGTGTCATTGATCAGATGTTTGTCTCTTTGTTGTCGTGACAGCTGGCCCAATTTGCATGATGGGAGTCCCGCTGTTCTGTGGATCGGATGTGAAGCATCCTGCCTATATTCGTCGGCTCAGATTAGTCGTCTCTTTGATTGAGGCTATTGATTTCCGAGTCTGTTCTAGGGATGTATAGTCAGGTCGCCATTTACCCAACCTGAGTGGTTAGTGCTCTCGTTGTTTGAGCCAGATCTCGAGGTCGAATAGTATCTAGCTCACCATAAATGGGACAATTTGGGGAACTCGCATAACTTGAGGTAACATCTGGGCTAGATATCTGTGACGGCTAATTTAGCTCGCCCCATATGGGTGACCTGAGATACTTTACAATTCCTATGATCCATTTGTTTGCGAGACCCAGATATCCAGTTCGGATAATATCTAGATCGACTTCTCGAACATTGGGCCACATGTATGCTTTAGTGCGACGTAGCAAGTAGACCAAGTCAGATCGGCACCAAAATTATATTTGTTTGAGATGATATATATTTAAGATAATTGATTTTCGGATATTGTATACCACTTTAATTTTGAAGAGAGGCGATAATCGATTTGTTGATAAGAATGGAGGCGCAATTAGGATAAAATTCTCAAGAGAAAAGTGAAGGAGGATGAGATGGTGGAAGATATTTAGGGGAAAATAAAACTTACCAAGAGAAGGAGTAGGAAAGAGTTCTAGAGAAACAAAAACTTACCAAAGGAAACCTAGTTTAGGAGGGTAAAACCACAAAAACATACAATATTATTAAAAATCAACAAAAAAAATTAAAAATTTATTTAAAAACTTTTGTAATATATATTTATTATAGATTACCCAATACAAACACATGTGTATCACACAGATTAAATACTATTTAATCCGTGTATCACACAAATTAATTACTAGTTATCTTGAAATAAATTAAACTCTTTTTTTTGCATATATATATATATATATATATATATGGCATGCAAATTAGGTTTCATCATTTAATTAGTATATATATACTAAAAAATATGAATACTTCTCTAAACATGACCTACCCGCATTAAATATATATTGTATCAGATATTTTACTATAGGGGTAATTTCTATAATTGATGATGATGACCTCAGGCACGTCAGTTAGGTTGGTTGAATCGGGCACTAGCAACCTGTCAACACAAAACAGGTAAGAGCCCTTACGGAGCATCGGTGGGGTGTCAGCCGAAGATCCTTCGATGCTCAAGTTAGTAAACAATTCTATATTGAAGTAAACGAATTAAATATAATAAATAATAGAGCAATTGATGATGTTTGGGTACGTCCGGTTAGTGATGGAGGTAAGGCGATGGTTGAGAGCACCGGAGAATGATGATATTAGATGGTCAGGTACGTACGGTAGGGAGGTAAGACGGTGGTTGAGAGCGCAGAAAGATGATGATATTGGACGGTCAGGTACGTCCGGTAGGTGATGGAGGTAAGGCGGTGGTTGAGAGCGCAGGAGGATGAGAGAGAATTATTAGAGAGCGTAAGTTGAGTAGAAAATGACTTAGGATTCAATGAATCGATTGGGTCAATTGTCTTGTCTTTATATAGGATAGCTTGGGGTTCCGTAGGGTTTTTCCCTTATTCGTCCGTCACGTTGATTCGCTTGTCCGTCACCTATCCGTTACATTGACCTCCTTGGCCCTCAACTTTATTCGTTCGCTACTTTAGCCTGATTTTGTGGCTTTTGACTTGTTCAAAAGTCATTTTAGATGGCCATTCGAATATGCATGGCTGACGTGGCGAACTCCTAGATCCGGTTTGGTTTGCGCATATTTCCAAGTGAAGGGCCTAACGAATTTATCTTAGATAAATTCTCTAGTCTGTTGGGTTTGTTGGGCTGGTTGGAAAGACTTTGTTGGGCTTGGGCTAGATTGATAAAATTTGTCCACTATAGTTTGTCCCACACTCTCTAATTAGAATTTTTCTAATTGGAGAGTTAATGAGGTCAAGTAATCAAGATTATCAGTGTTGCGTTTGAGTCAATGTTTGGGTCCAATATGCCCGTTCGTTAGAGTTCATTTGTTCAAACATTTATGGGATCATCCATGGCAAATTTCCGTTTATTTACACAATAGATCAAAAAAAGAAAGAAAAAGTGAAAAAGTTGTTCTTGACGAGCAGACAGCTTCTAAGGCATTTTTATGAGTAGGCTTTGTCGTTAGCTTCCTCGAATAAAGATGTTCGGATCGTCTGGAATATCTTTTGGCTCTAGAAAAAAACTAGACAAATGAGTATATACAAAACATCGTCTTGAATATGCATAATCAGTGACCTGGCCGAGTGGCGCGGAACTCAGCTGCCTCATCTTCCACGCGGTATCGATCCCTTGCTTCAACAAAATATTTTTGCTGATTTTAGCATAACCTGCGGGCCGAATCCGAGTGACCCGTGTCGTCCAATTTACCCACGGATCGAGGTGATATGATCCGGAAGCGGCCTTTGCCTGATTGCCCCGTGGATTCAGGTGATTGCTCCGAAAATGACCTTTGTCTGATTGACCCGCAGATTCAAGTGATTACTCTGGAAGCGGCCCGGCATCCGGCTGTCCGATTAAAAGGTTTTCGATCTGGAATCAACCTCATCCAATTGACCAATGAATACAGGCGATTCATCTATCTGATTGGACCATGTATCCAGACAACCGGTCCGAAGGTGACTCAATTTGGCTGTCCGATTGACCCCCGGACTTGGATGACGCGCATTAGTCATTCTGTCTAATTAAAGTTGGTCCGTCTACTTGAATACATGTGGCCAATCTAGTTTGTCTGGCTGATTGTTAGACGTATTTAATTGGTGTTGGGTTGGCTAGGTCCGTCCAATCCGTCTGTCCTTTTAGAATCAGACTGTGTCCATTATATTAGAGATCGATTGTTTGATTTGATCGGTCTGATCTGATCATCTAAGTCCGGTTGCTTGTCTGTCTGTTAGACTATCTACCCAGACAGCGCATAACTCAAGATAAATATCTTGGCACGTGGTTCGAAGAGATAAGATAAGTCTGGCACACATTTTCATAATGACCTGTATGTACTTCAAGAAAGACTTTCCTATAAGAGTTTGATGAAGCATGTCTTCATTTCTCACTTGATACCTCATTCTATACTTTGAGAGTTGTGAGCTTGGAAGCAAGGAGTTAGAAGGAAAAGGGCAAGGTGCAAGGTCTTTGTCAGGTCAGTTCTTCGAGTATTCTTCATATTGTTTGAATATTCTTCGTACTTTCTTCACGTGTTCTTCACTTTCTTGATTGTTCTTCATATTGTTTGAATGTTCTTCATATTTTCTTCGTGTGCTCTTCATTTTCTTGAATGTTCTTCATATTGTTTGAATGTTCTTCATATTTTCTTCATGTGTTTGTGTTTGATTGCTCTTAATCAAATAGGAGGTCAGTTTCCCTTGTTTAACCCCGTAGAGACTTTATAGTGTAAGAGACCGATGGTCTGGTATGGCTTCTTCCACGTAGGTAGTATAGCCTTGTTATGTCTGACCAACCCATAATATGTGTTTCTGTTGTCTTCTTGTTGACTTGTTTTGTATGACTGGTTTGTTGATTTTAACTAATGATATGTCTAGATGGTCATCCAAGTAGTTTTGTCAACTTCTTTCGACTGACACCATCCGCCCCTCCATCTTATTTTACCATTAGGTAACTTGTCAGTAGAACTTCTAGTCATAATGTCTTTCTTCGACCGAACTCAGTTTAACGGGTCGACTAGTGAGAGGGTCGGGGAGTTCGATGATGGAGGCACTCGAGGTGAGGTGTTAACCGGCGTACCGTGTTATGATTTAAAAGGCTAGAAGGATAGTCAGGGTAGTTATACCTATTAGGAGTATGCCCTTGAATGCCACTCAAAGTATGTTGAGTTAGGGCATTGTACTTGTTATTATGTAAATCATTAATATAAGGCAATAGACGTTTCTTTATTTACTGGTAGTTACTGGAATTCCTAACTCGTAAATATATATATAGAAACTAGTCCATGTATTTGAGAGCAAAATATTCCACTCCTTATTGAATAAGGGGATCGACACTGGAAAGGTTTATAGCTCAAATACTTAATCGTTCTCAAGTCGATGAAACTTGAGTGGGCGTTAAGTTTATGTGAAGACTTGTATGACGTGCTCTTTGACGTGGAGAGTGCCTGTCGAATACTAATGGTTAGTGGGAGCACACGTTATAGGTATGTTAATTGGATTAGTATACTCGGACTGACTCACCCTCGATTCGTCACACGGATTTCACTCCGGGACAGTCAATGATGGAATCGAAAGGATGTGATAGGTATTCGTGAACCTTCGACTTGGGTATTTAGTAGGGATGTGCTTGTGACGTCAAGATTTTCATTACAGTAGTTCGACCCTATAAACCAGAAGGCGGGGGTCTACCTCGACGTGCGTCTTGACGGGCAAGTAGCAGGTCCGATTGAATACCAAGATAGAATTCTTTTCTCCTGTTAGTGAACGGGTGATATGTCCTATGCGATTATTGGCAGATGAGATCATAAGTCTTTGGCCAAAGCATTGGAGCTAGTTGTATTGGATACACGAGAGCTCAATTATCTCGATTTGCATTAACTCATGCATAGAGTCAAGTACTGATGGGCTTTGACTGACCGTGACCCTATAACTTGATAGGGACATTTGAAAGAAGGGTTTATACGTATACTAGTATTCTCGACAGATTCGTTCTTGAATGATCCTAATCATTCGTTCTCAGTTGGGGTACAGTGTTGGCCGCCAGGCTGGCTAGGTGGTGCTACTACTATTTGGTTTCTCCCATTGCTGACTTAGACGGACCTACCGAGTCGCGCAATAGGATTGACGACGGAATGAATCGAGTTTATTCTCTCATAATGAATATTAGATATTGTATATCTATTTTGGGACATTAGATGTCTAAATTGATTTATTGGATAAATTAATTTACAGCCTAATGAATTAAATAAATTACTGAGTGATTAATTTAATTCATGTATATAATTATTTCTTGGAGAAAATAATTATGTTATAATGTATTTGATATGATTAATTAATTGTATTAATTAATTAATATAAACACATCGGAACGGAATCATAGTTTATCTGTTTGGACTCACGGAAGTTCGAAATGAACCGAACTCGTCCATTTTTCATGATGGCCGCCCCCTTACTTCCACCTACCTTCCTATTGTCTTTTCTTTCCATTCTTTAATGGGTGATCATGACTTTGTGGGGCAAGGTATCATGTGGTATGATTTGTTCACATGAGGGTGGAAATAGAATAAGAAGATGACTTGACAAACTCTCACTTCAACCATTGCATTCCACTGAGAGAGAGAGAGAGAGAGAGAGAGAGAGAGAGAGAGAGAGAGAGAAACCATTTTTCTCAAGGTCTTCATCTTCATCTTCAAATCTTGTTCTTGTTGTTCTTGGAGAATATCAAGAGATTGATTGAGAGTTGTGAGTTATACACTTAGAGTGTCATAATCACAAAGAAATATTCATCATCCTAGCTCTAGCCATATCCTTGGGGGATAGCAAGGTGATCGTCATTCCGTTTGTTTCTATGGCGCGTGGCAAGTAGAGACACGGTATTTTTGGAGTTGGATCATCCAAGAGCTTGGAGCGGATTGGATCGTACAGAAATCAACTAAAGCTTGGGGAATATCTCAAGAGAAGGACACCATTTAAATCAGCGGACTACGAGGGTATGTTTCTTGTATCTCTTGTGTTTCGTATAATATTCGTATATACGTAGCTCGATCGATCCTCGTAGGGATTCGAATCGGATTAATTTTCGTTTTACCCCTTCCACTGGACCTTCGTTTTAGGCACCGAATCCTATCAGTGCTATCAGATCGTAGGTCTTGCGATCGTATATACGATATTGGCATTTGGAATGCTTGATTAGATGGTGAATGATTTGGAATCATTTATAGTCACAATCATGGTGTATGTTTTTCGTTCGTTGTAGTTGTATTTTCGCAAGTTTATGTATAAATATAAATCTTTAATTTCTGGGAAATGTGATTTATATTGTAGATATGAAAGTCGGAAAATATAGATATTGGATATCAGGTCGAAAATCTAGCCCCGAATTGTCGTTGGACGACTTTTCGGACAAGGTGTAGGAAACTGTCGGGGTGCCCGACCGTGTCAGCTGACACGGGCCGTGCCAGCAGGCCAGTCTCGGAAGACTGTCGGGGTACCCCAACCATGCCATTCGGCACGGGCCGTGTCTGGCCGGCAGACTGTCAGGACAACCCGACTGTGTCATTTGACACGGTCGTGTCTGGCAGTCCAGCTTTAGAAGCTGTCGGGGTAACCCGACCGTGCCATTCGTCACGGGCCGTGTCTGGCCGGCAGACTGCCGAAGGTGACACGACCGTGCTAACTGGCACGGGCCATGTCCGGCAGGCAGTTTTGCCCCGGCTCGATTTTATCGTGTATTCCAGAAAATTAATCTCCCGCATGTTAAATTGGATTTAATATGATTAAAATGATTTATGGTATTTCATTTTATAAGGGAAATGATTTATGGTATTTCATCCATTTAATCTCCCGAATACTTTGAATGTTTTCATATTACCGGTTGTGCGAATTGATTGGATCTATTCTATTTACTGTTTATATGTTGATTGGATCAATGTATCTCTACACAATCCATTTACATAGTATTTATTGGATGAATACTTTTGAATGGGTATGTGGCATGGACTTAGTTTTGAATCGTTTGGTTTTATTCGATTGGGTTGTAAAGGCCGTTTTGAGCCTATTAATTTTACTAGAAATTTGTATCTAGGATGTAATTTTTCAATGTAAAATTTATATGTAATGACGAAGACCGGAGGATGATCCGTTCAAGAATACGAAGATTCAAGACCAAAGACATGTAATTAGATTATGGAGTTTTTGATTCTAGGAATGGTCCAAGAACTACATGTTGGTAGCAACTAGGTTGTGAATGGTTGTTCATATTGTATGAGTGCACAAACGCGCTTAAATGGCTTAATGTGCAAAGTGTAACGTTAATCGCGAAAATTCTCCCACGACAAATTATTAAGTATATAAGGTTTCAAGGTTTTCCTTCCCGCCATCGAGCTTTCGGGAAATTGAAATCCAAACCGGATGTCCTATGCTTCCGAGTTATTGGGGTAGTCATTCGGGGAGGATGGATAAATTACCGGAAGCGCATTGGATGCCTTCGGTTGGAGAAAATTTTATCCCTAGAAACCTGATAGGTTGCCGGATGAGATTTAATTGTGAAACTAATTTGCGTCGATGGTATAAAATTAACTTGTTCACGAACCATAGAAATCGTATAGGTTGAGTGGAGTGAACAAGGGGAAAAAGAAGATCGAATCATCCATTAGATGGGTTGGTGTTGGACACCACTTTATTAAAAATAATAGACTAGAAACCTGTTCGGTTGCCTTCTATTAAGATTTATAAAGAACTCGATCGCCATTATGAAGTAGTGCGAACGATACTTCCGGATTTCACATGGGAGTGTGTTATTCCGATAAATATAGTGGGAGCTGGGTAACAAGAATAAAAAGACCTTAATTCTATACTCAGATCATAATTGAACGAGTCACTAATTAATCTATCATACTTAATGCAGACATAACTCTCAATATGACAATGAACCCACTCGCAATTCTACTCGAAAAGAACACCTTGATCGGACCTAACTTTGTGGATTGGCTCTGCAATCTGATGATAGTCCTCAGTATAGATGCATTGGGATACGTCTTGGAGACGGACATTCTGGCGCCTCCGGTGCGGACAAGAGCCAATCAAGAAGAGATTGAAAACCATGAAAAGTGGGTTAAGGATGACGTAAAAGTCCGTGCTTACATGATGGCTTCTATGTCTAATGAGCTTTCAGAGAGCTCATGAGAAAATGACTTCTGCTAGGCAGATTTTATCTCACTTAACCGAGATTTATGGTGAGCACAGTCGAACTGCTAAATATGAGATATCTAAGCAACTGTTTGGTGCAAGGATGAAGGGAGGTGAGAAGGTTGGGGACCACATCCTCAAAATGATATCTATGATCGAGAGATTGGAGACTCTTGATTTTAAGATGGATGTTTCTCTTCAAACCGACCTTATCCTACAGTTTCTCCCTGATTCCTTCTCACAGTTTGCTATGAACTTCAACTGCAATGAGATTGCATGTAACTTAGCAGGGATAATAAACAAACTCGTGACCGCTCAGTCTCAGATGAAGAATCCACGAAGTCTGCCCTTGTGATTTCTTCTGGATCTCGGAGGTCCAAGAATAAGAAGAAAAAGAACAAGAAGCGGATGGGACCACAAGTCAAGGACCTCAAGGGTAAGGTCAAGGCCCCGATGGTTCTGAAGATCAAGGAGAAGGACGCTTGTCTCAAATGCGGTGAGCTGGGCCACTGGGCTAGAGACTGTCCCATTCTTCATAGCACTTCACGTACAGAACTTTTAGTTTTGGAAACAAATTGTTCTGCTACTGCATTTTCTACTTCTTGGATACTGGATTCTGGTGCTAGTTTTCACATTTGTATCGAGAATCAGGATCTGGAATAAAGTAGGAATCTTGGAGTTGGAGAAGTGATGATCACTGTCGGAAGCGGGCATAGTGTCGAAGCAACCGACGTAGGATCACTTCTTTTGGGTTTAGAATCCGGCTTTGTTTTAACTTTAGAATATGTACTTGTTTTGCCCAAGGGGCATAAAAACATTGTATCCATTCTGCTCATCGATCGGAAAGGCTTTTCAGTTTTCACTGGTGATGGTTCCTGCAAAATTTATTTTAGAATAAACTCGTGGGCATTGCTACATTGTTAAATGGATTGTATTATCTAAACCTTAGTAACAAAGTCGTTGTGAATACTATGACAAGGAAGCGTGGTAAGGATGAAACTAATCAACTTTTGAAATGGCATCTTAGATTTGGTCATGTTGGTGAGACCAAGGTTTACAAAATGGAAAAAGATGGACTTATGGGTCCATTGGGGTCGGATCCTTTTCCTACTTGTAAATCTTGCCTTAAAGGCAAAATGACTAAGTCCCCCTTCACAGGAATTTTTGAAAGAGTCGTTGATAAACTATGATTAATCCATACCGATGTATGTGGTGCTTTGGAAGCAGCACGTGACGGATATCAGTATTTTATTACGTTTACAGATAATCATACTAGGTATGGTTATGTATACTTAATGAAACATAAATCTGAGGCTTTTGAGAAATTCCAGGAATTTAAGGCCCTGGTCGAGAAACAAATTG
Organism: Orobanche coerulescens; assembly: GCA_033398695.1. Taxonomy (NCBI): domain Eukaryota; kingdom Viridiplantae; phylum Streptophyta; class Magnoliopsida; order Lamiales; family Orobanchaceae; genus Orobanche; species Orobanche coerulescens. The sequence continues at coordinate 17,597,787 of CM065814.1, read as the reverse complement.
GAAATCATATCAAAACACTTTGGTCGGACCGAGGTGGCGAGTATATGAGTATGGAGTTTGACAAGTTCCTAAAGGAACATGGAATAGTATCACAACTAACACCTCCAGGTACTCCTCAGTTAAATGGTGTGTCAGTAAAATGGAATCGGACCTTGTTGAACATGGTCCATTCTATGCTAGGCTATACTGACTTACCAATTTACCTGTGGGGTATGCACTCCTAACCGCCGCCTATGTCTTGAACAGATGTCCTTCCAAATCCATTCCTAAAACTCCACATGAGATGTGGGAGGGCAGGAAACCAAGTCTTAATCACATTAGGATTTGGGGTGTTCCGCCTATGTCAAGAAGACTAAGCTGGACATGTTGGAAGCGAGGTCCGTGAAGGAACGTTTTCATTGGATTACCATCTGGGACGATGGGTTATCTATTCTACATGCCCAAAGATTGAAACATAGTTGTTGCTTTGCAAGCACACTTCCTGGAAGATGAGTTCATTTAGGAAGACGGAGCAGGTAGAAGTATTTCTTTGGAAGAATACAATGAAACTCCTCAGGAGACACATGTGCAAGAAATTGGAACTGAACCTTCTGAAACACAAGTACAACCACCTCGTAGGTCTAGTAGGGTATATCATTTACCTGAGAGGTATGGCCTTGTACACTTGGAGGAGCTGGGTCTCCATGAGGTTCCAGGTGATAGCCAAGAGACCGACCCAACGACCTATGACCTAGCAATGGTGGATGTAGACTCCATGAAATAGACTATAACAGTCTTCATGTAGTTGGGACCTTCGTTTTGATGAGGTAGACAAAGAGTTGACTTTGTGCAAAATGAAGAGGAACCTTGTGTATACAAGAGGGTTAGTGGGAGCAAGATCACATTCTTAGTACTATGTGTAGATGACATTCTACTAATAGAAAATGATGTGGGAATGCTCAGTTCTGTGAAATCTTGGCTTTCGAGTAATTTCTCCATGAAAGACTTGGGAGAAGAAACCTATATTCTTGGGATTCGACTCTACTGGGATAGAGCGAAGAGAATGATAGGTCTTTCCCAAGCCCTCTATATAGATAGAATCTTAAAGCAATTTAAGATGGATTATTCTAGAAGAGGGTTCCTATCGACACGACATGGAATAAAACTCACCTTGAAGATGTGTCCTCAAAGTGAGGAAAAATGAAAGGAAATGAGTAATATACCATATGCTTTGGCCGTGGGTAGCCTTATGTATGCTATGTTGTGTACGAAACCTGACATTGCACATGCTGTGAGCGTGGTAAGTAGGTTTCAGGCAAACCCAGGTAGGGAACATTAGACTGTCGTAAAGAACATTCTCAAGTACTTGAGAAGGACTAGAGATATGGTTCTTATGTATGGTGGTGGAGAACTGAATGTGATGGGATTCACTGATTCAGACTTCCAAGGATAGAAAGACGATTCGATGTTTACTTCTGGGTATATATATTTACTCTTAATGGAGAAGCAGAATCTTGGCATAGTGCCAAGTATAGCGCGAATGCTGGTTCCACCTGTTAGGCTAAGTATAAAGCGGCCTCGGAGGCCTCCAAAGGAAGGGTTAAGAAGTTACTGGGTAAACTTCACGGGACATCATGTGCTACGCTGCCTGTTTTTGATTTTATACGATAATAATAGAGCGGTAGCACAGGCCTGGGAGCCGAGGTTTCATAACAATACAAAACATATTGAGAGAGAGTATCATCTCGTGAGAGAATTTGTTCGAAAAGGGATACATTGTGCTGCATAGAGTAGAGTCAGCCGACAACGTCGCTGATCCACTGACCAAGCCACTTTCTCAGATTAGCTTGGAGTGTCATCTGGAGAACATGGGTATTAGATACCATAATATGTGGCATTGAGTGCAAGTGGGAGATTGTTAGGAGTATGCCCTCGAATGCCACTCAGAGGATGTTGAGTGAGGGCATTGTACTTGTTACTATGTAAATCATTAATATAAGACAATAGATGTTTCTTTATTTACCTGTAGTTACTGGCATTCCAAACTCGTAAATATATATATAGAAACTAGTCCGTGTATTTGAGAGCAAAACATTCCACTCCTTATTGGATAAGAGGATCGGCACTGGAAAGGTTTATAGCTCAAATACTTAATCGTTCGCAAGTCGATGAAACTTGATTGGGCGTTAAGTTTATGTGAAGACTTGTATGACGTGTTCTTTGACGTGGAGAGTGCCTGTCGAATACTAATGGTTAGTGGGAGCACACGTTATAGGTATGTTAATTAGATTAGTATACTCGAACTGACTCACCCTCGATTCGTCACACGGATTTCACTCCGGGACAGTCAATGATGGAATCGAAAGGATGTGATAGGTATTCGTGAACCTTCGAAATTGAGTAGGGATGTGCTTGTGACGTCAAGATTTTCATTAGAGTAGTTCGACCCTGTAAACCGAAAGGCGGGAGTCAACCTCGTCGTGTATCTTGACAGGAAAGTAGCAGGTCCTACTGAATACCAAGATAGAATTATTTTCTCATGTTAGTGAACGAGTTATATGTCCTATGAGGTTATTGGCAGATGAGATCATAAGTCTTTGTCCAAAGCATTGGAGCTAGTTGTATTAGATACACGAGAGCTCAATGATCTCGATTTGCATTAACTCATGCATAGAGTCAAGTACTGATGGGGTTTGACTGACCGTGACCCTGTAACTTGATCGGAACATTTGAAAAAGGGTTTATACGTATACTGGTATTCACGACATAATGGTTCTTGAATGATCTCAATCATTCGTTCTCAGTTGGGGGTACAGTGTAGGCCGCAAGGCTGGATAGGTGGTGCTACTACTCTTTGGTTCCTCCTATTGCTGACTGAGACGGATCTACCGAGTCGCGCAATAGGATTGACGATGGAATGAATCGAGCTTATTCTCTCATAATGAATATTAGATATTGGATATCTAATCTGGGACATTAGATGTCTAAATTGATTTATTGGATAAATTAATTTACGGCCTAATGAATTAAATAAATTACTGGGTGATTAATTTAATTCTTGTATATAATTATTTCTTGGAGAAATCAATTATATTATAATGTATTTGATATGATTAATTAATTGTATTAATTAATTAATATAAATACATCGGAACGGAATCAGAGTTTATCTGTTTGGACTCACGGGAGTCCGAAACGAACCGAACTCATCCATTTTTCAGGTTGGCCGCCCCCTTACTTCCACCTACCTTCCCATTGTCTTTTCTTTCCATTCTTTAATGAGTGATCATGACTTTGTGGGGCAAGGTATCATGTGGTATGATTTGTTCACATGAGGGTGGAAATAGAATAAGAAGATGACTTGACAAACTCTCACTTCAACCATTGCATTCCACCATGAGAGAGAGAGAGAGAGAGAGAGAGAGAGAAAGAGAGAGAGAGAGAGAGAGAGAGAGAGAGAGAAACCATTTTTCTCAAGGTCTTCGTCTTCTTCTTCAAATCTTGTTCTTGTTGTTATTGGAGAATACCAAGAGATTGATTGAGAGTTGTGAGTTATACACTTAGAGTGTCATAATCACATAGAAAGCTTCATCATCCTAGCTCTAGCCGTATCCTTGGAGGATAGCAAGGTGATCGTCGTTCCATTCATTTCTCCGGCACGTGGCAAGTAGAGACGCGGTGTTTTCGGCGTTGGATCATCCAAGTGCTTAGAGCGGATTGGATCATAGGGAAATAAACTAAAGCTTGGGGAATAGCCCAAGAGAAAGACACCATTTAAATCAACAGACTATAAGGGTATGTTTATTGTATCTCTTGTGTTTCGTATAATATTCGTATATACGTAGCCCGATCGATCCTCGTAGGGATTCAGATAGAATTAATTTTTGTTTTACCCCTTCCGATGTGCCTTCGTTTTAGGCACCGAATCCTAACAATACCTATACCTCCGTTGTTGGTGTAACTGCGTTGGGCCGGTTAGAGATAGTCTACCTAAAAAATTGCTCTTGGGAAGGAACCCCAAGTCTGAGATCACCTTAGAGCATCTTGTTAGGCGTATTTTTATACGCTTATTTATCATTATTTCGTAATATTTTGGAGAGTGAAATCGTCTAAATGAGCTTTTAATGCCTTAATTTTGTATGATTGACAGGAAATTGAAGTCCGGAAGCTAAAACGAGGCAAAACGGGCGAAAACGGCAAAATTGGACTCTGAGCCGCGGCACAAGGAAGCTGAGCCGCGGCACTTGAAGACACCAACCGAAGGGCAGAGTAACCTGTACTCTGTGCCGCGGCACAGCCCAGGTGAGCCGCGGCACAGAAGAATTAATTAACGCCTGTGCATTCAACAAGGCGATGTGCCGCGGCACAGTTTAGTGAGCCGCGGCACACTTAGCGGGTTTGGTAGGTGCGCGGATTTTGAGTCAAGTTTCGGCCGCCGACCGACTAATACGGACGCGATTTGCTGATGTGCTGAGCTATAAATAGGGTTTTAGACCCTAATTAAATCATCTTGGAATCATTGGAGCTTTAACTTTTGAGAGCTTAAGCTTGGAGACGGCAGAAGAAGAGGGAAGCAGAAGGATTCAAGGGCAGAAGGCGGAAGCTGAAGAACGGAGGAATCCGCGCTTCATCTGCGTTTGAATTTTATGCTTTCGTTTATTTATTCTGTATTTTCAGTTTTTAGTATGTCAGGCTAAAGCCCTAATCTAGGGTTTTGATGAAACCTTTGTTTTGACGAATTGATTGAGATTATCCAATTTATTACCTTTTATTGAGTTTTACCAATTATGTTTAATGCTTGCAATTATCTGGCCAATAGTTGTATTGATTTAATCATTCACTTCGAATCGTGAGAGGAGATTTGGTGAGGAACTATTGGTGAGGACCGTTTTATTCTGTGAGATAGGAATATACTCATAGGAACTACGTGGCCTTTAGGAGATTTCATGCTTTTTGCCTATCGACGAAATAATTCACCTAGGGATAGAGTGCGTTAGTCGCCGTTAGATAAATCTATTGACCTCGGGAGAGGCGGTAGAATATATTAGCAATCTCCGCCTTCAATAAATTGGGAAAATTATTTATTACGGATAATCGAGAGTAAATTCGGATTAACTAAGGTGGATTCAGAACCCTAGACTTATTTATCATTTGATTTCTTTTATCCAAGATATTGTTTTCTACTGCTTAGTCTTTTAGTACTTCTTTTAGTTATTAATCGCAAAACGCAAAATTCGATTGTTCAGATAAAATTGGAATACGAAAACATCGGTAGTTAGAGATTCAATCCTCGTGGGAACGATACTCTACTTATCACTTTATTACTTGTAAACGATGACGTGCACTTGCGTGTAGGAAATATCGCAACAAGTTTTTGGCGCCGTTGCCGAGGATTGAAATTTTCTAATATCAATTTAAGTATTTCCAGTCTTAATTTGAACGTTTTATTTTTATTTTTTGTGTATTTAATTTCGTTTATTTGTTTTTCCTTTCAGGACCTTTCGTGTAGTGCATGAGAAGACTCGGTAACGAAGGCCTATTACCTTTGGATACCGAGCTCGAGCGCACGCTAAGAAGGAACAAAAAGGAGAAAAGAGAGTTGCAGACGACGGTCAACATGGCCGAGAATATCGAAATCCAAGGAGGAGACAACCAAGTGCGGCAAGTTCAACCGGAACTAGCTCTTCGTGATTATGCCATGCCGCAGGTCAACGCTAATTTTTCGGGAATTCGGCGTCCCACTATCCAAGCTAATAATTTTGAGATCAAGCCCGCCATTATTCAGATGGTGCAGGCGAGCCCATTCTGTGGACTTCCGAAGGACGACCCGAATGCCCATATTGCTTCTTTCCTTGAGATATGCGACACATTCAAGACTAATGGTGTCACCGACGATGCCATCCGACTGAGGCTTTTCCCTTTCTCTTTGAGGGATAAAGCAAAGTTTTGGTTAAATTCATTACCGCCGGGGTCGATTACAACATGGGAGAGGTTAGCGCAAGCCTTCCTTGCCAAATTTTTCCCACCAGCTAAGACGGCGAGGTTGAGGAATGAAATAACCACCTTTTGTCAATACGATATGGAATCACTCCACGAGGCGTGGGAGCGATATAAAGAATTGCTACGAAGATGCCCTCATCACGGCATTCCTGATTGGCTTCAGCTTCATACGTTTTATAATAGTTTGAGTGCTTCTACACGCACTCTCGTGGATGCGGCCTCGGGTGGGACCTTCATGGGAAAATCTATGGCCGAGGCACACGTGCTTTTGGAAGATATGGCCGAAAACGCATACCAATGGCCATCAGAAAGATTGACACCGAAGAGAGTCATGGAAGTTTCAAGAAATGACCCAATTTCCACTTTGTCAGCTCAAGTCGCCGCTTTGACACAACAGCTCCAGACATTTTCGCATGCACCAGCCCCCGTTACCATAGAGACATGCAATTGGTGTAACGGATCACACCCGAGCGCGGAATGTCAAGTTGGAAATCTGTTCGAGCAAAATCAGATGGAGCAGGCTCAATTCGTAGGAAATGAGAATCGGCCGAATAACCCATACTCCAATACTTATAATCCGGGGTGGCGCAATCATCCTAACTTTTCATGGAGAAACGGGCAGAACTCACACCACCCGTCGCCTGTAATCAATAGCAGCCCCCTCCCGCTCCCAAAGTGTCTCTCGAGGAAGCACTTGCAAAATTGGCGGCAAATACGAGTCAATTTATGACTCGTACGGAAGCTACATTACAAAATCATTCTGCTTCCATTCGGAATTTGGAGGTCCAGCTGGGCCAAATCACTAATGTGTTGACAGCTCGTCCGGAGGGAGCATTGCCGAGTACAACAGAGACAAATCCTAGAGAGAGTCTAAACGCAATTAGCTTGAGAAGCGGGAGAGAGGTGCTGGATCAGCCCGAGCGGGGTAAAGAGAAGAAGGAAATTGAGGAGTCGAAGGATTTGAAGCCGGATAACTCGAAGGCATGTGTTCTCCTGTTCCGTTTCCGCAGAGACTACAAAGAAAGAAGGGCGGACAAACAATTTTCTAAGTTCCTTGATGTGTTCAAAAGCTTCACATAAATATTCCGTCACGACGCATTGGAGCAGATGCCGAGTTATGTCAAGTTTATGAAAGAGATATTATCGAAGAAGAGAAAGCTTGAGGAGTTTGAAACGGTCACCTTGACAGAGGAATGCAGTGAAATTCTTCAAAAGAAGCTCCCACCTAAATTGAAAGATCCGGGAAGCTTCAACATACCGTGCACCATGGGGAATCTTTCGTTTAATAAGGCACTATGCGATCTTGGTGCGAGTATCAACCTCATGCCTCTGTCGATTTTCAAAAGCTGAATATTGGGGAAGCCAAGCCAACCACGATCTCCTTACAATTGGCGGATCGATCGATAAAGTATCCGAGTGGAGTGATCGATGTTGTTTTAGTTAAATTTTATAAGTTCATCTTTCCGGCTGATTTCATCTTACTCGACATGGAGGAAGATGAAAATATTCCAATCATCTTGGGACGACCATTTCTAGCGACGGGCCGAACCCTTATAGACGTGGAAAAGGGGGAGTTGACTCTGAGGGTCCAAGACGAGCAAGTTACTTTTCAAGTATTCAAATCGTTCCCATGTCCCTAAGTGCCGATAAAGGATCACAAATTGAAGGTGTGGATGTTGTTGAAAAGGAAAGCACCGAAAACATCGTCGGTGGGAAAATTCAGATTTTGTGTTAAATGGCCCAAGTTTTAAGAAGGATGTAGAACGAGTGGCGTTCCTCGAGCATGAGGAAAAATCTGCAATCGTGAGTTCGCTTTGTGAAGGAGGAGAGTGAGCCGAAAGCGAGCGGACAATTAGTCATGGAGAAACCGGGTGTTTCGGGAAGTTATTCACGTCGAAACCTTTTCGCAAACAACATTTGATGACCGAACCGAAAGTCGAACCGCTGATGACCAATGGTCATAATCTTAACCAAAATATAAACGGTTCGATGAACGGGGCGGAAACCAAATGGAGTTTGCGAAAAGCGAACTAATGTTGTCCAATAGGTTCGGCTGAAGACTATAAACTTAGCGCTTCTCGGGAGGCAACCCGATTTCGTAGTTGTAGATTTGTGCATTTCTTTATTTTTCTTGTATTCGTGATTCTTATTTTTCATCATTTTTGTGCTTAAATTTGCTTCTGCCTCCCGTTTTTAACGTCTTCTTCTCAAAATTCTGCAGGGAAAGTCCTGTGAAGAAATCAAGTATGAGCCGCGGCACGCAGTATTGTGAGCCGCGGCACACATCAATCGCCAGGAGGCTAAACCAATCGTACCATGTGCCGCGCACGGCATAAATGAGCCGCGGCACACTTGAGCAATGAGCCGCGGCACACGAAATCTGTGTCGCGGCACACGACAAAACAAGAACACAGGCAAAAGGGACTGTGCCGCGGCTCACTTTAGCTGTGCCGCGGCACACTATGCGGAATCCGAAAGGCCAGGTAACATATAATACGCATTCGGCCGGCATTATCAGGTACGCTCCCTTCTCCTTTTCCTTCCCTCCCCAGCGCGCGACCAGCCGACCAAGTTCTTCCAAATTTTTTCCTGCGATTTCTTCTTGCAATCTTCAAAAAGGTACGCTTCAATCTTTAATTTTTATTTGCTTATGGTTTATATTTGGAAGTTGTTTATGCTTTGAATGAATGGAACATGCTTATTCTCCTTTAAAAGTTTTAGGATTGTTTAGAGAATAACATGGTAGTTTCATCGAATTTTCTTGGTTAAATTGGAATGTAAATGAGTTGAATGTGCCGAGTTACTGATGATTGAAATATGTTTCAGTTTTTGGGGGTTGAATCAAGCTATAACTATGTTTATTCTTCAAGTAAACTTGTGCACACAAGGTGTTTGATAAATTGCAGCAATGAAAAATTGCTCGTTTATTCACATTCTGCATGATGTAGTCAAGAAGCATGCAAGCTTACCGGACGATGCCGGCACTAGCTCCTGAGCAGACTGGAGGGGAGTACTTGACCTTTTACTTTTATTGCATATCATTTTTGTCCATTGAGGTCAATGTACGTCCTAAGTTTGGGGGGGGGATTTACATTCAGTTTCTACATTCATTGCTGTACTTTATTTTATTGCTGTACATTATTTCGTTGCACTTTTCATTTCTTTGCGTAAATTTTTTTTTAGATAGCCTTGCTTGTCTTAGTTTTCTTTATTCGTGAATTTTTCGTGCTTCTATTTGTGTGATACTGATGTTACGACACTGTCTTTCTCTCTGAAGAAGCGGGCGAGTTCTAGTCGAGTTGTAGTCAGTTATTTCTGTTCTGCTTAGTATTCAATTAGGTCCGAAATTTTTCGTGAATGTAGAGGTCTTGGCAGATAAGAGACGATACATACTTGTTTCGAAATCCCCATCAATACGTTTGGCTACATTTTCCGGATAGAGAGTCGTACTGTTTTTTTCAGTCGTTTTGGCACTTAGATTGAGTTTAGAGTCGGTCAGTTTTTCCCTAAAAGTCGAGATAATGTGTTCTATGAAGGGAAGTCTAGTAACCGGGGGTATTCGCGTAACCCGTTGTTTACTCTCGCGTAAAACGACGACCCCGATTAGACTAGTGATTTAGATATTTCACATGTGCCAATGATAGGGAGCCTAGTAACCGGGGGTATTCGCGTGACCCGCTGTTTACTCTCGCGTAAAACGGCAACCTTGATTCGGACATGCGGAAATTATGTATTCGAGTTGTTTCTCCGCTGTAGACGGGAACTTAGTAACTAGAAGCATCCATGTGCCCCATGAGTGTCTTTTACGTCAAACGGTTTTCCAATACATGAGAATGGAAGTTCCACCCTAGGATTATCCCGATGAAACATCCCGAGATCCTAACCTAGTGGTCGGCTCGAATCAAATTCTTGAGCATATATATAAGGGGATACTGTCCGAGGTTTAATTGTTATGAAACTCGTGAAAATTATGCCTTTCGACTGTGGAACGGGACGAACTAGCTTGGTTGTGTTAGCCTTTCTTATTGACGGTCGATTTTATTCACGTTTTGAGCTGAATGTTCTGCATGAACGAGTGATTAGGACTGAATTCGATTACTTTGCGGAATCATTATTCTGAGTGCAGCTCGCTTTTATGACACTTGTATTATTTAGAGAGAATCACAGGATAGTATTGATTAGGTTGAACACTATGAGTTGCACGATTATTCACGACATTCTTTTATTGAATTTAATTCTTTTTGCTTGAGGACAAGCAAAGGCTTAAGTTTGGGGGTATTTGTTAGGCGTATTTTTATACGCTTATTTATCATTATTTCGTAATATTTTAGAGAGTGAAATCGTCTAAATGAGCTTTTAATGCCTTAATTTTGTATGATTGACAGGAAATTGAAGTCCGGAAGCTAAAACGAGGCAAAACGGGCGAAAACGGCAAAACTGGACTCTGAGCCGCGGCACAAGGAAGCTGAGCCGCGGCACATGAAGACACCAACCGAAGGGCAGAGTAACCTGTACTCTGTGCCGCGGCACAGCCCAGGTGAGCCGCGGCACAGAAGAATTAATTAACGCCCAGGCATTCAGCTGAAGGCGATGTGCCGCGGCACACTTAGCGGGTTTGGTAGGTCTGCGCGGATTTTGAGCTGTTTCGAAGCCAGTTTTCGACCGACTAATACGGACGCGATTTGCTGATGTGCTGAGCTATAAATAGGGTTTTAGACCCTAATTAAATCATCTTGGAATCATTGGAGCTTTAACTTTTGAGAGCTTAAGCTTGGAGACGGCAGAAGAAGAGGGAAGCAGAAGGATTCAAGGCGATATGGAAGGCGAAGAACGGAGGAATCCGCGCTTCATCCGCGTTTGAATTTTATGCTTTCGTTTATTTATTCTGTATTTTCGCTTTTAGTATGTCGCTAAAGCCCTAATCTAGGGTTTTGATGAAACCTTTGTTTTGACGAATTGATTGAGATTATCCAATTTATTACCTTTTATTGAGTTTTCCCAATTATGTTTAATGCTTGCAATTATCGGCCAATAGTTTTATTGATTTAATCATTCACTTGAATCGGGAGAGGAGATTTGGTGAGAACTATTGGTGAGGACCGTTTGTTCTCGTGAGATAGGAATATACTCATAGGAACTACGTGGCCTTTAGGAGATTTCATGCTTTTTGCCTATCGACGAAATAATTCACCTAGGGATAGAGTGCGTTAGTCGCCGTTAGATAAATCTATTGACCTCGGGAGAGGCGGTAGAATATATTAGCAATCTCCGCCTTCAATAAATTGGGAAAATTATTTATTACGGATAATCGAGAGTAAATTCGGATTAACTAAGGTGGATTCAGAACCCTAGACTTATTTATCATTTGATTTCTTTTATCCAAGATATTGTTTTCTACTGCTTAGTCTTTTAGTACTTCTTTTAGTTATTAATCGCAAAACCCAAAATTCGATTGTTTAGGTAAAATTGGAATACGAAAACATCGGTAGTTAGAGATTCAATCCTCGTGGGAACGATACTCTACTTATCACTTTATTACTTGTAAACGATGACGTGCACTTGCGTGTAGGAAATATCGCAACACATCTCAAGAGGTTTCTCCAGAGCTACGACATCCCAAGACATGTCTGTCTGGTTGCTACCTCTTACCTAGAGAGGGCTGATTATATTTATCCAGGTTGGTTGGTGATGTACGAGCTTCCATTTGTGCTAGATGCTCGGTTTCCGCTTCCCCGGCTGGTGTTAGAAGCTTGTAAGTTCCACGTTATTGCAAAGTCAGTTGATTCCGAATGTCTGACATGTTTTGATGGCCATCTAGGCATTCACTGAGGCGAGGAAGTTAGATTTTCTTATGAGGACGTCCTGGTTGCCTACAGCCTTAAGGCGCATAAGAGCGACTACGGCCAATACCAGTTTTTGAGTTGTTCAAAGACGCCTTTGATTCTTGGCCTTAAGGAATATGATAAGAGGTGGAAGGAACGTTACTTTATTGTTCCTTTTGATGTGTTGGGAGTGACGACTGATCACGACATTCCACAAGCATGGTCTGTTGCCCGTGAGTGCCAGATTTTGACGAGTTAGAATTTATATGATTTTAATTTGTCTGATTGATTTATCCCTTTATTCCTTTTGCAGAGTGCTTAATTTTATACTTTCCAAGGCTACACAGGAGAAGATTGCTTGGTTCTTTAGATTCTTTGAAGAGGATCGCGATTATGGCAACATTCTATCTATGCAGAGTGTTCCGACTAGTTCTTTTCTTACAGGTATTATCGATCTACAGGTTTTTGTAGTTATTTTAGTTGATTTGGATACATTGAGGCTAACATGTTTTGAGGATTGTCTTGTTGATAGGTGAGAATATGTCTGACATTTTTCTTCCACCACTAGCCGGCAAGAACGCCATGGAACTGTATCGGCAGCGCCACAAGAAAAAGATGGCTGCGGGCACATGTGATGAAGGCCCCAAAGAGGTTGAAGAAGTTACTGCTCTTACTACTTCCCCAGCTCACGTGACAAATAAAAATAAGCGTGATGGCGCGTTTGATATGAGGAGTTGTCAGATTCTATCACTTTGTCATTTCCTTCTTCTGCTGCTGCTCATTCTGAATTTGCTCCTCATGTCGGGGAGGTCGAAAAGCTGTTATTTGATGAGGACAATGATCAACTCGAGGCCATGAAGGATGATTCCTTTGGTGCTGCTAGTTTGGAAGGTGTCTTCATGGTAAGTGTGTCTATTAGTTACAACAACTTTACCAAAAAATTATTGTGCAACTAATGTCTTGACTTGGTCTTCATATATTGTAGGTTCTTCAAAAGACTATTTTTGCGAAGAACAGAATAAAGGAGTTAGGTGAGCAGGTTGTCGTGCTTCGATCTGAGAAAGGTCAGCTGCGGACTGAAGTAAGGGAAGTTAAGTCCCTTCATGAACAAGTCATACGGTGTTAGGAATACCTATTGGATTTTGATGATGTCATCCCTGTATTTGATTGATTATTCAAATGTATGTTTAAGTACTTGGCAAAATGTAAAGAACAACCAAATGAGTATCTTATATAGGCCTTAAGTTTTTAGGCTTAGTGATCAGTTGTAAAATCGACTAAGTTCAGATAAGAGAAGATTAGAGAAGTTCATTCCAGATCAGAAGACTTTATCTCAGAGAACTTCGAGTCAGAGAACTTCAAGTCAGAGAATCAAGCCTTGTAACAGATTGATAAGATAAACAAAGAAGTTCACTCTCCAACAGACAGATTTGTTACAGTATTGCAACGTCTACAAAGGAAGCTCAAGGATTGTACTATAAATATCCGAAGATATGAATCGAGCAAAGTACGATGCGAACAATATTCTCAAGTGAACAAAGCAATCAAAGCAATCAAAGCTAAAGGCAATCAATAGCATCGTAAATAGCAAAGCTTAAGCAGTCATATTCGAAGAAGCTCTTTAGTTGGAGAAGACAAAAACTCTTGTCTTTAAAGTTTGAGTGCGGGGTACTTCTGTAAACGAGGTTTTCAGAAGTTTCGTGACTGATAAGGCATCCACGGGTTCTTGATTGGAAGGTGATAGATAGCTCGAGAAGTTGTTGAGGCATACCATGGGTTTTTAATCATGAGGTGGTAGGCAGTCAAAGGAATTGCAATGGGCATGAGTTTCCATTGGTTAGAAGCTGTTGATAGTTATAGTGAATTTATCTCCAACTGGTTTGGAGAGAAGTAGATTAGTAGAGGATTACCCCACCTCTAAGACCACTATAAGTGCCTGCGAGTTTTACTGCATTATCTACCTGCTGCATACATATTAAACTGTTCCATTGATTAGTTATTTGCAGAGAACATTTAGTTATCTGTTATCATCATCAGCGGACTTCCGCATACCTGTCTACAGACGAATTTAAGTCATCTGTACCTATCAGCTGAGAAAACTCACCTAACTTCAGGAAAAGAGTTTCAAGAAGTCTATTCACCCTCCCTCTAGACTTATTTCTGACGACTTATGACCTACATACTAGACATTGCCGATTTGAAGGCAAAGGTGTTTGCTCGGAATTAGGACGCCCGATGTGCTGCTACCAACTATTCCACCCTTGAAAATAAGGTAAAAATGTTTGAAGATCGAATGACTGACATGTGCCTTGAAGCGGAAGTCAGAATCCGTGGCATGTTACTGAAGGAGTACGAGAGTTGCCCCACAGGAACGTGGGATGTCTCGAGATACAAAGCTGAATATGAAGAGTTTAAGCAAATGCAGGCCGAGAATGCTGAGCAGGCGGGTCAGGATGGAGACTCCATCCCTCCTTATGAATATTGATCTTTGTGCCATTATTGTTGTTATTTGTTGTTTGTTGTTTTTATTTACGACTGTAGTTTTATTTTCCATGTAGTTTGTATCTTTTCACTGTTCAATTCTAAGTCTGTTTTCCAAGATTTAGACTTTGACTGATATCTGTGATTGAAGATTTTTTTCCTCTTTCGATTGTCTTGGATGATTTATCGACAGGCTGGGCCACGCATTTGTTGGGTTTTCAACTTGCATAAACGTCTTCGGCCTCTCTTGAGAGGCGTTGCTTGATGGGTTGTGCTCCGTAGAGCTGCCGACATACCCAATTTCGGGGATCAAGCCCAGATGTAGTTTTTAGAAGGACCTGCATAAAAGTGTCAGACATAACGTGGATGGTGGGCGGGTCTCGTAAGACCAAAAATGTAATGAAATCAAGAAAGAGTTTTAGGTGTGATACTGTTTGAGGTGGTTGGCGTTCCAGCTACTGATTATGTCTCGTACGTCTGGTGTTTGTAGCTTGTAAGCTCTACCTCCGGCCACCTTGGTGATCAAGCACGGTCCTTCCCAGGTTGGGGCCAACTTACCAGACCCAACTTCCTTCGTATTCTGAAAAACTCATCTGAGCACCCAGTCTCCTGGTTTAAACGTACGAACGCACACATTTATGTTATAATATTTGGTGACACTTTGTTGGTAGACTGCCATTCTGATTCTTGCATTATTTCTCTTTTCATCAAGTGTGTCGAGTTCGTGACACATATCCCTCCAATTTTGATCGTCTGTGAGTTCGTGCCTCGCAGTAGGTACTTCGCTTTATATCGGAATGACGACTTCCATCCCATAAGACAGAGAGAATGGGGTTTCTCCCGTCGATGTCCTGGCTGTAGTTCGATATGACCAAAGGACTCTGGGAAGTTCATCTGCCCATTTTCCCTTAGCTTTTTCCAGTATCTTCTTTACAGTGTTGATGATCGTCTTGTTAGATGACTCTGTCTGTCCATTGGCTTGTGGGTACCTTGGAGTTGAGAAGCTTAATTTGATGTTCCAGAATTGGCAAAAGTCCTGGAATGCAGTGCTTATAAATTGCGAGCCATTGTCTGTCATGATTTCTTTAGGTACTCCTTAACAACATATTACGTTCTTCCATATGAAGCCTTTACTTCCCTATCTTGGACCTGATGGAATGATTCTACTTCAATCCATTTGCTGAAGTAGTAAGTTACCGCCAGCATGTACATCATTTGTCCAGGTGCGGTAGGTAACTTGCCTACTATATCCATTCCCCATTTCATGAATGGCCATGGTGACGTGATCGCGGTCATTGGCTCCGGATGACGATGAGACACCTGAGCAAAGTGTTGGCACTTTTCGCATTTTCTCACATAGTCTGTTCAGTCAGACCTCATTGTTGTCCAGTAGTACCCACTTGTCAGATTCCGCTGGAGTGGTTTCCACATTCCCCCTTGTGTAGCTTGGCCAGGACATATTTTGCGTCTGCAGGGTTAATATATCTCAAGTATGGACCAGGAAAAGAATATTTGTAAAGTTTACCTCGGATGATGGAGAATAAGGCTGATTGAGCTTTGATTCGGTGTGCTTTGTTCCTATCATCAGTCACTATATCTTGCTCCAGTTACTCCATCAGTGGGGTCATCCAGGTCCGACTACTTGATATGTCTAAAACTTGTTCTTCCGCGTCATTCCAAATTTTCGTCCATTGTAAGTAGATGATAGGGATTGTTTTTGGTCCTGTCGCCTGACTTGATGACCCCAAGTTAGCCAGTGCGTCTGCATGGCTGTTCTCTGTTGTGGGAAAATCCCTCACAATATGTCGCAAGTGCACGGTGTCAGCAAGTAATAAAGTGATAAGTAGAGTATCGTTCCCACGAGGACTGATTTCACTAAGTACCAAAATATAGTCAACTCACAATTTTATTTGAAGAACAATTATACGGAGTTTAAACCTAAACTAATTGCAGAAAATAAATAATAGTGCTAATTATAATAATAATACTAATAAGCGCGTAGGATTATGATATTCACCTCAAACAATCGGGAATGATCTTTATTCGATCCAATTCACTTTTATTCAATTGATTGTAAGCCAGGAATTCCTAAATTATTCTAAAGCCTTTCCCAAGGTCGATAGAAAATACTACGAATTATTAACTCGATATATCCCTATTCGAATTATATAATTAATAGCTAAAACAGTTCATGAATTCCCACAATAATTAGGCTTCACAATTCCCAAGAGTATATTCCTATCTCACGAAAATTATGATTCGTCTCACAAGAACTATGCCTAAATTTCATCTCCCGAATCCATAAAGACATTCAAAACAATTTAACTGTTGGCCAGACAATTAAAAAGCATTAAGAACAATAAGAAGAATCCAATTCAATAGAATAACGAGTAAATCGAAATAATAATAAATAAGTCAAACCGTCATGAAATCGGCTACAATCACAATCCTACTCGAATAAATCTACAAACTAAGATGCAAAAAAAAAACCGTAGGGATCCGTGGTCTTGTCGTCGCCCACAAATCTCCTCCTTGTGTTCTTCGCCCTTGCTCTAATCCACCTCCGAATTCCTTCTGATCGATCCCCCCTCCTTCAGCCCAACCATGCTTATTTATATCAGTCCTAAGCCTCCAAAACGCGTCCGTGTGATTAGGTCGAGAACAGGCTCCAAAACGGCCCAGAACCGCGGCACTTTCTGTCAAAACCGCCCCGTGTGCCGCGGCTCACTTAATCTGTGCCGCGGCTCACGGGGCACAGCGGGATGCCTGGGCGCTGTTTATTTCTTCTGTGTCGCGGCTCACTAAATCTGTACCGCGGCACAGAGTACAGTTTACTCGGCACTCTGCTAGTCTCCTGCGTGTGCCGCGGCTCAGCACATGGGTGCTGCGGCTCATGACCAAAAACTGCTGTTTTAGCCCGTTTTTCGTCGTTTCGGCTTCCGGACTCCGATTTCCTGCAAAACATATAAAAATAATGCATTAAAAGCTCATTTATGCTGATTTATGCTCAAGATGGATATAAATTAATGATATAAAAACGCATAAAAATACGCCTAACAAATACCCCCAAACTTGAGCCTTTGCTTGTCCTCAAGCAAAAATTATCAATTTTAAACAAAATGGGTCGTGAATAATCATGCAATTCCGTAGTGCACAACTTAATCAATACTACCGTAAAAATCTCAAAGAATAGTACAAGTATTGTAATAGCGAGTCACATCCAGGACACTGATTCCACTAAGTAACCAATTTCAGTCCTAATCAATCGTTAATGAAGAAAAATAAGCTCAAAGATTAACAAGCGTGAATTTAACCGACCGTCAATATGAAGGGTTAGATTAAACAAGCCAATTCGCCCAGTCCCACAGTCTAGAGGCAAAATTCAAGAGTTTCATTATTAAAATTATTCCTGGGACAGCATTCCCTTATGTATGATCAATAATATGATTCGAGTTAACCACTAGGTTTCGGCTCTCGGGATGTTTCATCGGGATAATCCTAGGGTGGAATTCCATTCTCATGCATTGGGGAACCGTTTGACGTAAAAGACACTCATGGGGCACATGGATGCTTCTAGTTACTAAGTTCCCCTCCACAGCGGAGAAACAACTCGAATAGCTATTTCCGCATGTCAAGGTTGCTGTTTTACGCGAGAGTAAACAACGGGTCACGTGAATACCCCCGGTTACTAGGCTTCCCATCATCGGTAATACGATATTTCTAAATTATTAATCTATTCAGGGTCGTCGTTTTACGCGAGAGTAAACAATGGGTTACGTGAATACCCCCGGTTACTAAACTTCCCATCATAGAACAATTAATATCTCGAATTTTTCTTGGGAAAAACTGTCCGACTCTAAACTCAATTTAAGTGCCCACAAGACTAATGTTACTGTACGATTAGCTACGCGAAAAGTTTAACCAAACGTATAAATGGTGATTTGAAAACACGTATGTCTCCTTTCTTATCTGCTAGGATTTCTACAAAAACGATAAAATTTCGGACCTAATTGAATACTCAACGGAAACAGAAATCGTTGACTACAACTCGACTAAACTCAACCGTTTCTTCCAAGAGAAATCAGTATTGTAACATCAGTTGTACACACGGGAGAACGAAAAATTCACGTTTATAGCAAAAACCATCAACAGCATGCGAGGACAATAAAGCAATCGCAATTTATACCCAAGAACAATTAAGAAAATTATCGCATGCTTCAATTTATTCCACTACACATAGCATTATCAATAATAAAACTCATGTGAAAAATAATGAGATAAGGAAAAGTGAAACTTATTCCAAATGTCTTCTTGAACGCTAGCACATGTCTGAGTGGAAACGTCGATCAATCCATACTTCAAATAACGCTCAGCATCACGAGGGACCCCCAAACTTAGTCTCTAGTCATGAGATAACAATAGACATTAAATCAAGAAAGACTAGAATATGAAGAATAATAACTCATTTGGGGTTAAAAAATTATATTAGAGAAATGAGGGCCAACAAGAATAAACGAATCCAAACGAAATAACAAAACAAAGAAAAATTAAAACCGAAAAATCAAATAAAAACAACTATCTAGAAAGCAAGTAAAAATGATGGGCTGCCTCCCATCAAGCGCTCTATTTTACGTCTTGAGCACGACGTGGCAAAAAGAGTTTAATGTGGCTTCTTTCTAGGGAGATTGCCAAATGCCCCCTTCGTACAATCTATAAGCCTCTTATTCCACAGGGGAGGCTTTGGTTCATGCCCGGTTGCCACAAATAATGAATAAGAATAATTATGCGGACAACCAAAAAATGATGGAAGAATATAATAATGATAAGGCATGAAAACATAAGCAGAGTTCGAATGGGCAAATAATAAAGAATTATCATGCACAACCTCATTAGAACTCGAAGAATCAGCCTCAACAAAATCATGAGTAATGGGGTCAATCTCTCCCATTATGGATTTAGGAAAAATTATGCATGGCACCGTTAATAAAATTTTAGGCACATAAGTGTTCACCTTATAAGTCGAAGTTTGATGACAATTTAATGGAATTTCTTTGGAAACATCATTAATGATAACTTCTTCTATAGGCTCATCACACTTTATGTAATTATCGGGTGCTGGGGGATCGACCCTAAAACTTAGCATGTCTTTCTTCTCAACCTCCCCCTCAACTTCACTACTAAATATATGAGCTGGAATACAACCATAGTGAATCTCAAGACCACGACGTGCACATTCTAGCTCAAAAAGAGTACTATCAGGATTTTTGGGAACGTCTACACATTGTTCAAGCATGGTCTTTTGTTTTGGGGGAGGGGGCTGACTGACCCTATTTGGCAAATTATTAAGAACATCGAAATTTATGAAATGCCAAGGGCCACGATACTCAAAGGAAAACATAATAAAAATAAAGAGACTAAAGAAAAAAAACTTCAAATTAAAATTAGAGTCGCTTGGTATTGATATTAGCGAAAAATCAGTCCCCGGCAACGGCGCCAAAAACTTGTTGTGGGAAAATCCCTCACAATATGCCGCAAGTGCACGGTGTCAACAAGTAATAAAGTGATAAGTAGAGTATCGTTCCCACGAGGACTGATTTCACTAAGTACCAAAATATAGTCAACTCACAATTTTATTTGAAGAACAATTATACGGAGTTTAAACCTAAACTAATTGCAGAAAATAAATAATAGTGCTAATTATAATAATAATACTAATAAGCGCGTAGGATTATGATTTTCACCTCAAACAATCGGGAATGATCTTTATTCGATTCAATTCACTTTTATTCAATTGATTGTAAGCCAGGAATTCCTAAATTATTCTAAAGCCTTTCCCAAGGTCAATAGAAAATACTACGAATTATTAACTCGATATATCCCTATTCGAATTAGATAATTAATAGCTAAAACAGTTCATGAATTCCCACAATAATTAGGCTTCACAATTCCCAAGAGTATATTCCTATCTCACGAAAATTATGATTCGTCTCACAAGAACTATGCCTAAATTTCATCTCCCGAATCCATAAAGACATTCAAAATAATTTAACTGTTGGCCAGACAATTAAAAAGCATTAAGAACAATAAGAAGAATCCAATTCAATAGAATAACGAGTAAATCGAAATAATAATAAATAAGTCAAACCGTCATGAAATCGGCTACAATCACAATCCTACTCGAATAAATCTAGAAACTAAGATGCAAAAAAAAACCGTAGGGATCCATGGTCTTGTCGTCGCCCACAAATCTCCTCCTTGTGTTCTTCGTCCTTGCTCTAATCCACCTCCGAATTCTTTCTGATCGATCCCCCCTCCTTCAGACCTACCATGCTTATTTATATCAGTCTTAAGCCTCCAAAACGCGTCCGTGTGATTAGGTCGAGAACAGGCTCCAAAACGGCCCAGAACCGCGACACTTTCTGTCAAAACCGCCCCGTGTGCCACGGCTCACTTAATCTGTGCCGCGGCTCACGGGGCACAGCGGGATGCCTGGGCGCTGTTTATTTCTTCTGTGCCGCGGCTCACTAAATCGTGCAGCGCAGATCTGATTTACTCGGCACTCTGCTAGTCTTCTGCGTGTGCCGCGGCTCAGCACATGGGTGCCGCGGCTCATGACCAAAAACTGCTGTTTTAGCCCGTTTTTCGTCGTTTCGGCTTCCGGACTCCAATTTCCTGCAAAACATATAAAAATAATGCATTAAAAGCTCATTTATGCTGATTTATGCTCAAGATGGATATAAATTAATGATATAAAAGCGCATAAAAATATGCCTAACATTCTCTCCTCTCGGTACTTAGCTGATGGAGAACTCCTCAAAATATGCTTGTAGTAGCTCTTTGGTTTTCTGTAGATAGGTGATCATCTTTTTGTCCCGAGCTTGGTAGTTACCTTGCATCTGGTTGACTACTAGCTGGGAGTCACTGTAGACATTGATCCGTTTCATCCCCATCTCTTTAGCTAAGGTAAGTCCGGCTATCGTGGCCTCGTATTCTGCCTCGTTGTTGGTTGCTTTGAAGCCACACCTGACTATATGTTCAATCATGTCTCCATGTGGTGAAATCAGGACAAGTCCGAATCCACTTCCTTTCGAGTTGCTTGATCCGCCCACACTTAGCTTCCAGGTTCCAGTTGCCTCTCCTTCAGTCATGCAGCACAATTCCTTTTCATCCTGAACTTGGAGGTTAGGCGTATAATCTACAAGAAAGTTGGCCAATACCTGAGATTTTAGCGAGGTCCGTGGCCTGTAAGTGATGTCATATTCGCTCAACTCCACTGACCATTTTGTCTAGTCTTCCAGATAGCTCTGGTTTGTGCAGTATGTTTTGTAGTGGAATTGCCGTTGTCAATCAACACACGTTTGGTTAGACAATTTGCAATAAATAAGAAAATAACTAAAGCATCATGATGAGGATTTGGAAGTCTCGTTGATTCAGATGTGAAGCTGATGGTTTGGGCCGGTTGGATGGCTGCATTTCTTCCTGTCTTTCTTGATTATGTTCTAGTTCGTCCAGCCTCTCTGGTATGTCTCTTGGCCCCTGAGTGAGTGACTCCACTAACTTCAGAGCCACCTGTGATTACATTTACTGTTCGCTCATGGATTGGTGGTCTAGGTGGACTGATTTCTCTGTGAGTATCGCGTCTGTCCTGATTTTGCTGGTAAGTCTGCTTGCCCTTGTCAGTAAAGAGGTTTGTCAGTTAGCCTGCTTCAGTATGTGAGATACTTCCAACTTTAGAGCAATGTAGTCGTCTGTTTGGTGCCCATGGTCGGCATGAAACTCGCACCACTTTGAGCTGTCTTTTTGGTTGGCTGGAGATCTCATTTTTTCTGGCCATTTGACTTTGCCGTCGAGTCCTTTGAGAGCTGCCACAGCTTCGGCCAGTGGGATGGACAAGTTATATTCTGGAACCTTAGCTCTTTCATGCGGTCGTGTTTCTGGCATTTTTCCGTATTCCCTTCTCCGATATTCTTGTCACCGAGGGGGTGGGTAAGGTTCAACCCTCCTGTCATTTGTCCTTCGTTCCACTCGAGTGTCTCTTCTCAAGCTCCTTTGGGGAGATGATCGATGATGATTGTAATGGTCTTCCTCCCATTTAATCTGCGCCCATGCCTTAGTGAGGACGTCCTCCATAGTTCAACAAGGATACTTGGTGAGGTCCTTGTAGAGGTCCGAATCAGGGAGAAGTCCTTTCCTGAAGGCAGTGACAACTGTTTGGGTATTGTAGTTCGTTATGGACACTTTCTCCCTGTTGAAACGCTCAATATAGTCCCTGAGGGACTCTCCGCATCACTGTACTATCGCGTAGAGGTCCTCTAATATCTTCTCCAGTTTCCTGGTGCTAGCATATTGTTGGACGAAAATATCTGTTAGTTGGGCAAAGCTGGAAATAAAGTAATTAGTTGGATTTGTGTACCACTGTAGGGCCGGTCCTGTCAGACTAGAACCAAACCCCTTACACACGCAAGCATGTCGTAATTCTCGTGGAATGGCAGCGGTGAACATCCTCTATTTGTATTGCGCAATATGGTCGTTTGGGTCGATTGTTCCGTCAAACATTTACATGGTTGGGAAGTTGAACTTGTTGGGCATCTCCGTTAGTGATATCTCATCAACAAAAGGTGAGTCAGCATAACAGTTCTCTGAACTCTTGTATATTGGTGCTGGAACACCCGGAATTCTCTGAATGAGGGCCTCCATCTCAGCCAACTTACGGGCCAGATCTGCTTCCTTGATTGTGTAAGAAGTTGACATGGGAGGTTGAGTTGGATCGTAGGAGATTTCAAGATTCTCGCTTCAGGCGCACGAAGCCCCGAGTTCGATCCTTGGTGTATTACCTGAATTTACCCCTGCCTGGCCAGACCTAGTTGTGGCATTGTTGGCACCGATTGCGGTGAGGGTCGCATCGCCCGTTTGTCCTCCAATAGGCTTCTGTTTTGTTGTAACAGGTTGTTCGGGAGTTGTGATATGTTCACCTGCAAGAAAGGTTACACGACCTGTGTTAGATTGTGAAATGAAAATGTTAGAATTCTTTACCGATGAGGTCGGGTTCGGCGTTTGTTGCTCAGATCCGCCGCCAGGAAGGGTTACGATGTCATCATCAAGACATATCCTTGGGTTGATTGGAACCCTGAAGCGATAGGTCTTGTGGGTCTGGCTTTTGGATGCCGCTGCCTCGAGGCGGACAAGTAGATCGGCGTTTTCCTTCTCCAGCTTTAGCCTATTCTCTCGCTCTTGGTTCATCTGCTCGGTCAGAGCGGCGATATGGGTATTGAGATCCAACTGGGCTGTCAGGTCGGGCAAAATCATCGAAGCGGATCCGTTAGACATGACTGGTATTAAAAGACTCTATAGTACGATTGTTGATTAACTCGATTGCTAGGGCCCCACGGTGGCGCCAAATTGTTGGGGTAATTTTTACAATTGATGATGATGACGTCAGGCACGCCAGTCAGGTTGGTTGAATCGGGCACTAGCAACCTGTCAACAAAAAACACGTAAGAGCCCTTACGGAGCACCGGTGGGGTGTCAGCCGAAGAGCATCCGACGCTCAAGTCAGTAAACAATTCTCTATTGAAATAAACGAATTAAATATAATAAATAATAGAGCAATTGATGATTTTGGTGGTATTAGACGGTTGGGTACGTCCGGTGAGTGATAGAGGTAAGGCGATGGTTGAGAGCGCCGGAGAATGATGATATTGGACGGTCAGGTACGTCCGGTAGGTGATGGAGGTAAGGCGGTGGTTGAGAGCGCAGGAAGATGATGATATTGGACGGTCAGGTACGTCCGGTAGGTGATGGAGGTAAGGCGGTGGTTGAGAGCGCACGAGGATGAGAGAGAATTATTAGAGAGCGTAAGTTGAGTAGAAAATGACTTGGGACTCAATGAATCGAATCGATTGGGTCAGTTTTCTTGTCTTTATATAGGACAACTTGGGGTCCCTAGGGTTTTTCCCTTATTCGTTCGTCACGTTGACTCGCTTGTCCGTCACGTGTCGGTTACATTGACCTCCTTGGCCCTCAACTTTATTCGTTCGCTACTTTAGCCTGCTTTTATGGCTTTTGACTCGTTCAAAAGTCATTTTATCTGGCCATTCAAATATGCGTGGCTGACGTGGCGAACCCCTGGATCCGGTTTGGTTTGCGGATCTTTCCAAGCCAAGGGCCCAACGAATTTATCTTAGATAAACTGTCTAGTCTGTTGGATTTGTTGGGCTGATTGGAAAGACTTTGTTGGGCTTGGGCCGGATTGACAAAATTTATCCACTACATTTACTTTATACGCCGTTAATATATTTATGTGTGTTATTATAAGTTTTCAATTAAAATCCAAGAGATTATTTTTTTTATTGTCGATTCCCCAACATGTTTTTTTTCTTGTATTTATGAGACTTATTACACTTTAAATCTGGTTATTTGTAGTTTTATCTAAATATTGTTAGAATAATTATTAAATGTCATTG
The DNA here is from genome assembly GCA_033398695.1 of Orobanche coerulescens. Classification (NCBI taxonomy): domain Eukaryota; kingdom Viridiplantae; phylum Streptophyta; class Magnoliopsida; order Lamiales; family Orobanchaceae; genus Orobanche; species Orobanche coerulescens. The sequence continues at coordinate 17,573,042 of CM065814.1, read as the reverse complement.
ATAATTATATATATTTATATTATACATGTACGATAAATTTATTTTTAAACCTTCAAAAAAATATCGTACTTGCCCGTATCCGTGTCAGTGCCGTATCAATGCTTGTGTCACCCGCAGGGACCCTGTTCTTTGGAATTCATTTGGATTTCTTTCCCTCTCTATTCGAATTTCAAAACGCTGAGCCATCAAAGAGTCTTTTGTTACCCAAAATATTATCCGGAGATAGTATAGCTGGAATGATCGAGTAACAAACAAATGCGAGAACACTTCCGTGAGAAAATAGATAACACAAGATTTGCCGGGGTTGTTACTCTCGGGCTTGAATGCTCTCGCGAGATGTTATTAATAAATATACTGTCGAGTACAAATATTAATGTTAGAATCTAATACAAGGAGTGTAAAGACTTCTAGTTATCTAGGCTTTAGAGCGCGTAGATTGCCGGAAGAACCAGATAGATGAATCTGTGAGTTCTTGCTTGGGATATATGATGAATGTGTATGAATATCACTATGAATGTGTTAGTGGTTGCCAAAAGAGCCTTTGATTCTCTCTTTGGTGTGTATTTTGCACTTAATTCGTAGTAGAATTCGCCTCCCTTTGGCCGCAGCAGTGAGTCCTCTATTTATAGGGGACAAGGTAGTTGGGATCCCTCAGGCGATCGCGGGCGATCGCCGTTTTCTATATTAAAATAAACGGCCGATCGTCCGTCACGTGGGCCTGTTCCCTTGAGGTCCGAGGTTGCGGTTGGAGGCCATCTGGGTGAACGATGGGAAGCCGACGCAGCGTTGCAGTCATTGTCGAGGAGGGCCCACTTCGTACCTTTCGGCGGCCTTGTCGGTAGGTGTGGTAGGTGACAGGCTGGGGTCAATGATCCTATCTGTCGGTATCCTTTGAAGATCGGTCTACGACGACTTTGACGGATGTTGGATCCACACGTGGCATGAGACGATCGCCTCTGGTCCGTTTATGAAAGACGATCGTCAGATAACAAAAGACGATCGCTGGGTATCAAAAGACGATCGCCGCATTGTGCCGAACTCTAGGCGTTTGTCCTGAGTATGTCTTACATGGTTGGCTTCTCTGGAAGGTCGCCGATCGCCTATCGTGGCGAATTAATCGCCGCACAACAATTGCCCCCCAGCTCGCCTCGATGTTGAAAACACGGGGTGAGGTGGCTCTGTTGGCGATCGCCAATGTTTTAAACGACCAGCCGATCTGAATTCAAATATGGACGACCTTCTTTCGCGTCGGGAGCGGGGAAAAGAAGGCGGGCTTTCGAAATAGCGAGGGACACGCGTCGTGCCATTGTTGGGGAATCGGCGGTTTGTCGAATCAGCCGGCTTTGCCCTCAAAAGACGCGTATGCGGATTCGAGGCCGCATTTAATGCGTCCCCACGTGGCGGTTGCGATCCGGCCCGAGGTTTCTCCTATTTGCAATTAGGCCCTCGTCTACATCTATAAAAAGGGTAGGGCTTCTTCTCCTTCACTTTTACGCGCCCTTCGTATCCATGGCAATTTCTCGAAATTTACGGAGCTTTTTTGTGCCGATCTTCCTTCTTTTTCTAGGTAAGAAAAATTTAACCTTCTCCCTCTTTTTACTTTCTAAAATGTCGGGAGGATCAAAAGCCTTCGAGACGGAAGCTCTTGGCTGCCGCGCGTTGCACGAGCGGGAGGAGGTTCCGTTGGAGTGGATATGGAGACGGCCGTTGAAGCTATTCGGCGAGGGATTGCACCCGCGAGAACTCGAAGAACTTTTCAACGAGGCCGAGGTGGCGAGGGCGGCGGCACGGCGGAGCAGGGGGCTCGCCGGTGGAGGAGACGAATCGTGCGTTTGTCTTGGGAAAAAGATAGCGTCTCGGCCCCGTCTATACGGCTTTTGCTAGACTTATGGAGGATTGGGCCTGTCCGAGTTTGATTTCGAGGCTTACTCCGCCGCTCATCCCTACGCACAGTGAAGCGGACGAGTTTGAAGTTTGAACCGTCTCAATGGACTCTTGGTCAGATTCGGAGTTCGGCGACCTGGAAGGACATGACCCGCTGGAGGGCCAAATATCATATCCCCTCTGATGTGTCATTACACGTGCCCTCCGAGAACGAATGTGCCGACCAGCCTCCTGAGGGTATGGTCGCCATCAACGAAATGACCCTGGCTTCCGGACTGCGGTTTCCCTTGCCGTTCGCCGTTTCATATCTGCTGATCGCCTGGAATTTGGTGCCTCTTCAGTTGACGCCGAACGCCTGGCTGCAGATTATCAGCACATTGACATTATTTGGCGGTCACAGGTTGTTTCGCTTGCCTTCTGCGCTGGAGATGAATTATCTCTTTAAGCTGACCGTGCAGAAGGGGTCGATCGGCGGTTACCATATCCAAGGTCGCCAGGGTAGGGTGGTCATTGGGGTGCCGAGCAAGGCTCGGGGCGACCTGACAAAATGGTGCTGGGTCGGTGGTGCATGGAAGTCGGCATCGAGCGAATCGCCGGAGGAGGAGTTGGATATCCCCACCAATTTTCGGGAGAGGAATCCAAGTAAGGGTTTCCATTCTCCCTTTATTTGGATACTCCTTGGACTGATCTAATTTTATTTCCCTTTTTGCAGGATCCCTTGTTCCTTCGATCGACGATCTCCCCTTTGATTTCTCGATCGTCTGGGAACGGATTCGCGCATTGCCGGATTCCTATAAAGACGTTCAATCAGTCAGCCACGAATCTCATCGGTTGGGAGCTCATTTCGCTTCCTCGCCACTGAAGGCCCTGGTATGACTTTTCATCCGCTTTCTTACGCGTGGCGATCGTCTCCAAGAGGTCGCCATGTCTAAATAAGTGTCTAACTTGTTTGATTTTCTTCTTCGGCAGAGATTTATTTTCCCCGTCTCGCCGATCTACCGCAGGAGATTGCCATGTCTAATCCCGGTTTCCTCGGTCGCCTTCATCTGGGAAAGAAAACGGGTCGCGTTGCCGCGACGTCGTCTCGCCCTGCCCCTGTGGTGAGGCCCGCTGCGGTGCCGGTCGCCGAGCCGGTGGTCCAGGAAGAGGAACAGCTCCAGCGCCGCAAGAGGCGGAGGTCGGAGGAGTCCCCGTCGATCTCTGAGGCGGATGTAGCAATCCTCGAGCCTCCGGTCACTGCGGCTCCTATCTCTGCCATCCCGATGATGGAGCGATCAGGCCCCAAGCCCACGGTCACCGGCCCCCGGTCATCTGGAAGCTCGGCGAAGAAGGTGGCGATCGCCGATGCGGAGACATCCCGGGGCAAGCCTTATTTCGGACGCGATCCGAAATGGTCAATAGGTAAGAAGGGGTCAAACTTTTACGAGTTAGGCATTGAGCATGGCATAGGCTAACTCCATGGTATCCTTGGTTTGCTCTGAAGGGTACGTCTCGCCGATCAGGACGTTGCTCCCATGGTGCTGGACTTTCTGCCGAGCAAGGCTCATATGATCACTTGGCGTCCACCTACGTTCGTCAGGCTATCACCTCTTTGCCTAAGGCTTGGGCGGCCGATCTTGATGCGATCGCTCGTCGACGATCTGGAGACGCCATGCGGCGGCCGTTGCCCTGGCTCTTGACGGCGGCGATGGCCGTCAGTGCTAGGGATTTTGAGGGGCGACCCTCTACTGCTCATCTCCATCGCGAACTCGAGGCCGCCCGGAACAGAAATATCGAGGATGCCAACCGGATCCGGTCTATGGAGAGGGAGTATGAGGAGACGGCCAAAAGGGCTAAGCAGGACGTGGATCGATTGATGCAGGAGCTGAGCTGCTCCAAGGAGGCTGCCGATCGGTCCCGTGATGAGGAGCGCGAAACTCGCCAGAAGCTCGCGGCGTCGCAGGAGGAGGCGGCCGGACTGAAGGCGATGGTTGATCGGCTCAACGGTGAGCTGGACGTGGCAAGGAAAGAGCTGGAGAAGTCCCAGGGTGAGAATGCCGCCAAAGTTGTCGAGCTGGCGGAGGCTGAGAAGACGGCCGCGGAGTTGAAGGGTCAACTGAAGGCGATCGAGACCGATCCCTACCAAAGTGTGGCGTTCGCCGGTGATAAGTGGTAATTTTACCACTTATTTCTAGGATTTTATACTGGGTTTTTATCTCGTTTCGTGATTAATGTGCTCGTATTTGGCTTATTTATGATTAGTCGAGCCGTATTACGCGTTTGGGTTGGTTTTAGTGTGTTTGCAGGTTTTTAGAGCCAAAAGGACCCAAAACGAGACAAAGGACCAAGAGTCGAGTCACGGACGGAAAAGACGGAATTTTGCGAGAGACAGACCACCCTATCGGCCCAGCCTATCGGCCGATAGGTGTGCCCAAAGGAATCCACGCCTGCCGAGTGAAGAGAATGACGAAGCAACTATCGCCACTTATCGGCCGATAGGCCAGCCGAAAGGCTTCCCAAATGGACTCTCGTTGGACGGATTTTGACTCTTTTAGATAGATTTTATTTCCTAGATTAGGGCTAATCGGGAATGTAACCCCCTTAGGCTATAAAAACACCCTTCTAGACCTAGTTTCAAGACTTTTATGATATTGGATCATTCTTTTTCATTCTTTTCATCTTTTACAATTTTTAGATCTTCTTAGCAAGATTAATTTCTTTGATGCAAGAACTTTTTGGAGGAGAATTATTATTGTTTTGGGAGATTGAAGACTCGGAGTTCATCCATAAGGGTTGTAATCTCTCTTTTCATATTAATAATATGCATTCTTCATCTATTTCTTGTTTAATTTCAAGTATGTCCGGCTAATTCATTGATTGATTCTAGGTTAGTAATTTTAATTGATGTTCACATGATATTCCTTTGATTACCTTTTGACCTTTCATCCTAGGCTTGTGTTCAAGTTGTGTTAAATCTCATGTTAGATTAAAGGGCCCTTAATCGATGCATGTTAGCTAATTGATTTTGTCCGGAAGGAGTAATTGATTAGTGGAAATACTTGACACACAATATGATTTTATCTTGAGACCTAGCGGAGAAAGATAAATCATAGATAAATAAGTTGGTGCTTTTTAAGTGATTTCAATTCTTTGAGCCCTGGCGGGGAAAAGGGTTTTAATTAACTATCTTTCTAGGTTGCCTTGACAGGAATTCTAGATCGACCGAGTGATTATTTCTAGGATTGAATTAAATTTTGGGGAGAAGGAATCAAGTGAATGGATTGTGTGAACTCAATTAGATGATACTACCCTAGGATCAATTACCTTGCGACTTGTGATTTTATCTTGTTAATTTGCTTTATTTGCTTAATTTAGATATTTCATCTTTTATTTATATTTTTATTTTTCGATTTTTAAATTTAGATAATTAGAAGCAAACAAATTTTCGGATTCCTAAATAGCAATAATTTTGAGTAGAGTTACTTCTTTTATTTTCGACACATCAATTCCTTGGGTTCGACACCTTGGAATTACTCCGAGGTTTTACAAATTTTAAAATTGATCGGATTTGAAAACCATACTACGCGAAAACCAATGATCAATTTTTGGCGCCGTTGCGGGAATTGATAGAAAATTTAAGGGAATAATTCGAAAAGAAGAGATTGTTACTTTAGGTAGTTTACTTTTATTATTAATATTCGATCTCGTTTCCTCACATCTTGTTTTCTTTTCCTTGTAGGCGGTGCATGATCACGAGATCCCAAGGAAAGAACTTATTTCCTTTGGACCGGAAATCGAGAAGTCTTTGAGGAGGAAGAAGCAAGAAGCGAGAACCGAGACTATTACTATACCTTTCGTTGATACCATGGCCGGCATTGTTGACCAACCACGAGAACTCGCTCGTCCCGAGAAGATCCCTTTGAATGCCCGCTTTCGACCTAAGCTGGACGATTATCAAGAAGGAGGTTGGGGAAAGATTGATGCCAACAACTTCGAGCTTAAGCCGTCCCTCATTGCTACAGTGAAGTCTCAAACATACGCAGGAGTGAATGAAGATCCAAACGCTCATCTTGAGTCGTTTTTGGACATATGTGCCACCATCAAGCAAAACGGAGTGCCTCCAGATGTCATTAAGCTCCGCCTATTCCGGTTTTCTTTAGAAGACGATGCGCTAGATTGGTACAAGAGCCTAGATCGGAAGGAAATTGGTACTTGGAGAGAGATGACCCGGTTGTTCTTGGCACAGTTCTATCCTCCCTCGAAGGTGCAAAAACAAATCAACGATATCTTGCAATTCGAGCAATATGAGGATGAATACTTATACGAGGCATGGATCCGATTTAAGAAGCTACTTCGCAAATGCCCGCAGCATGGAATTGACAAAGAGGAGATCTATATTCGGTTTTATCGGGGTTTGACGAGGAAGGCTAGAAGAGAGTTGGACTACTCATCGAAAGGGGGATTTCTGGCTAACGATTATGAAGAGGCCAAGAATCTCATTGAGCTAGCGGTCAACAATGATTACGAGGAGGTTACCGATAGGAAGATGACGAGAAGAAAGGTTCCATCCGGTGACGAGGACGCCTACGGTGATTTGAAGGCAAAATTTGAAAAATGAAAAAGAACTTGAGATGCTAAAAAGAATACTTTGGGAGTCAATTCATTTATGAGGAGCTAAACGAGCCTATTGCGCTTAAGGAGGATGTGAACTACGTGCAAGGAGGAAACTTCCTAAGGGGGAAATTGGGGGAACTCTTATCCGAACAATCGAAACCACCCTAATTTCTCCTATGCCAATCCGAACAATGCTCTCCACCACCACCGGATTTAACGTGAAAAATGGGGTTATTCAAGAGCCGATTGCTAAGACACCTATGGAAGAGATCTTTGGAACGGTTGGAGGCGAGCCAAAAGATTTTATTTATAAAGTAGACAAGAGGTTCGGAGCTCTCGAGCATAGTGTGACATCTATTGGAAACTCGGTGATAGCCTTGACTAAGGATGTCGATGGTGGAGACCCAAATGAGTCAAATGGCGAACGCCTGCCGGATTTCATAAGCCGGGGCATTTTCCGAGCGATCTGAGACCAACCCGAAGACGCAACAATGCAACGCAATCGAGCTTCGGAGTGGAACGAGGTACTGTAATCATGGGGCTGAAGTTGAGAAACCTGGAAACAAAGATGTATTAGAAACGGAGCGTAAAACGAAAGAAGATGGAATACGTGAGAACCTATCGCCAGCCTATCTAGAAAGGCCCAACCGATACCCATACAGCATGCCGGCAGTGAAGCATATCGACCCACCTATCGGCCGAAAGGCTCCTGGAAGTTCGAATATGAAAGATTTTGAGGAAAAAGCTCCATTTCCACAGCGTTTGGCCAAGTCGAGATATGATGAAAAGCTTCAACAATTTATCGACATGTTTCAAAAGGTGAATATCAACATTCCACTTCTAGACGCTTTGAGAGACATGCCGGGTTACGTGAAATTCTTGAAAGACGCTGTGGCAAGCAAGAGGAAGTTGAGGAAGTTTGAAACAATAAATATGACAGAGGAGTGTAGCGCTATCATTCAAAACAAGCTCCCACTCAAGCAGAAGGATCCGGGACGTTTACTTTGACATGCATGATTGGCGACCAAACGTTCCGTAATGGGTTGTGTGATCTCGGGGCAAGCATAAATCTTATGCCTCTATCCATCTTTAAGAGGTTGAAGATTGGGGAGATGAAGCCGACTACCATTTCTCTACTCATGGCGGACCGGTCGATCACTTATCCGAGGGGAATTGTGGAGGATGTGCTCGTTAGAGTCCAACACTTGGTCTTCCTACCGATTTCGTAGTTCTTGATATGCCCGAGGATGAAAATCAACCATTGATCTTTGGGAGACCGTTTCTAGCAACGGGGAGAGCACGTATAGACGTACAGGAGGGTGAACTTACTTTCCGGGTTAATGATCAAAATCTGAAAATTTCCATATATTACGCTATGAAGAAGCCCGACGATGCGCCAGAGGAATGTTTAGAAATTGATTCTATTATGCCGCCCGACCGACTTGTTGGAGCATTGTATTTCACACTCCATTTACTCACATTCTGAGGTTGATGAAATTTCCGAGGATTTGCCGGAGTATGTTCGAATGTTGGAGGCGAACGAGTCTCGACTTAATGAGAGGAGCGTATGCTATCTTGATATCAACAAACCCGTTCAAGGGGGAGTTGTCACTGAAGATCCGGGTTGAATGATGTATCGTCTAGCTAAAGACGTTAAACGTAGCACTTGTTGGGAGGTAACCCAACGTATGTATATTAGTTCGTTTTATTCGTTTATTTTCGATTTTTCGTTTGCGTGATTTTTGTAGTTTCTAGTTTCGTAGTAGCTTTGCTAGTTTTTGTTAAGTTCTAATCCATGCACGCCGAGTTTTGAATACTTGCAGGTCTTTAATCGCCATATCCTAGCAAAAACGGGACCAATTATGCGAAAGAGAAAAAGTCGGAAATTTTTTGAGACAGAAGATCCTATCGGGCGAGCATATCGGCCGATAGGCCCGGCCGATAAGTGAGGAAAATTAGAAAATTTTTATGTTACAAGCGGTGGTCGACGGAATTCCACATCGACCGATATCCCGCCCGATATGAGCATGGTTAGAGACAGAAGTTCTATCGGCCCGGCTATCGGCCAAAAGGCACGGCCGATAGGACATACCCGGCCCAGTATACACTACGAGCTCGCCGACAAACCCGCCATTTCAGCCACAGTGATCAGGTACTCCATTAACAAAGCCACTCCTTTCTCTTTTCAAACTTATTCCTCCTTTGGGATGCGAAATAAGTTTGGGGGGGGGGGGAGAAGTGCGGCTTTATTAATTTCTTTACGTGTGAGTACCTTGTTTGCCTTGTATCTTCATTTGCTTGTGTTGGTGCCCGTTGTTTTTATTTGTGCTTATCATATTGGTGTTGCGTGGTTTTGGCTTTTTGTTGCTTAGTTTTTAGATTTTTTTTATGTTCATTTTCGTTTGGTGTGTTTGCTAGTTTCTATTTTCTATTTTTTTTAGGTCGTAGTAGTTTTTTTTGATTTCGTGTTTGCTTTTATTTGCTTTTTGTTGTTTGCTTTAGATAGCCTTGCTTGTCTTTAGTTTTTCCTTTTTAGTGAATTTTTCGTGCTTCTAATTGTGTGATACCGATGTTACGACACTGTTTTTCTCTCTGAAGAAACGATCGAGTTTTAGTCGAGTTGTAGTTAGTAATTTCTGTTTTGCATAGTATTCATTTAGGTCCAAAATTTTTCGTGATTGTAGAGGTCTTGGCAGATAAGAGACGATACATACTTGTTTTAAAATCACCGTCAATACGTTTGGTTACATCTTAGGATAGTGAGTCGTCTTGTTTCGTCGGTCGTGTTGGCACTTAGATAGAGTTTAGAGTCAGTTTTCCCAAAAATTGAGATAATGTTGTTCTATGAAGGAAGTCTAGTAGCCAGGGGCATTCGCGTGACCCGTTGTTTACCCTCGCATAAAGCAGCGACTCGATTAGACTAGTGATTTAGATATTTCACATGTGCCAATGATAGGGAACTTAGTAACCGGGGTATTCGCGTGACCCATTGTTTACTCTCGCGTAAAGCGGCGACCTTGATTCGGACATGCGGAAATTATATATTCGAGTTGTTTCTCCATTGTAGACGGGAACTTAGTAACTAGAAGCATCCATGTGCCCCATGAGTGTCTTTTACGTCAAACGGTTTCCTAATACATGAGAATGGAAGTTCCACCTAGGATTACCCGATGAAACATCCCGATATCCTAACCTAGTGGTCAACTCGAATCAAATTTTTGAGCATATATATAAGGGAATCTTGTGAGGTTTATTTGTTATGAAACTCGTGAAAATTGTGCCACTAGGCGTATAGCAGGACGAACTAGCTTGTTTATTTTAGCCTTTCATATTGTGGTCGATTTGACTCACATTTTGTTAATCTTTGGTGGATTTTCTTCATGAGCGAATAATTAGGAGTGAACTTGACTACTTTGCGGAATCATTATTACGAGTGCGGCTCGCTTTACGACAATCGGATTATTAGGAGAAAATTACGGGATAGTATTGATTAGGTTGAACACTATGAGTTGCACGATGATTCACGACTTTCTTTTTCTTTTCTTTTTGTTGTTCGGGACGAACAAGGCTTAAGTTTGGGGTTTGATAAGTGGTAATTTTACCACTTATTTCTAGGATTTTATCTGGGTTTTTATCTCGTTTCGTGATTAATGTGCTCGTATTTGGCTTATTTATGATTAGTCGAGCCGTATTACGCGTTTGGGTTGGTTTTAGTGTGTTTGCGGGTTTTAGAGCCAAAAGGACCCAAAAGCGAGACAAAGGACCAAGAGTCGAGTCACGGACGGAAAAGACGGAATTTTGCGAGAGACAGACCACCCTATCGGCCCGGCTATCGGCCGATAGGTGTGCGAAAGGAATCCACCTGCCTGAGTGAAGAGAATGACGAAGCAACTATCGGCCGCTATCGGCCGATAGGCCAGCGAAAAGGCTTCAGCGGACTCTCGTTTTGGACGGATTTTGACTCTTTTAGATAGATTTTATTTCCTAGATTAGGGCTAATCGGGAATGTAACCCCCTTAGGCTTTAAAAACACCCTTCTAGACCTAGTTTCAAAGACTTTTATGATATTGGATCATTCTTTTTCATTCTTTTCATCTTTTACAATTTTTAGATCTTCTTAGCAAGATTAATTTCTTTGATGCAAGAACTTTTTGGAGGAGAATTATTATTGTTTTGGGAGATTGAAGACTCGGAGTTCATCCATAAGGGTTGTAATCTCTCTTTTCATATTAATAATATGCATTCTTCATCTATTTCTTGTTTAATTTCAAGTATGTCGGCTAATTCATTGATTGATTCTAGGGTTAGTAATTTTAATTGATGTTCACATGATATTCCTTTGATTACCTTTTGACCTTTCATCCTAGGCTTGTGTTCAAGTTGTGTTAAATCTCATGTTAGATTAAAGGGCCCTTAATCGATGCATGTTAGCTAATTGATTTTGTCGGAAGGAGTAATTGATTAGTGGAAATACTTGACACACAATATGATTTTATCTTGAGACCTAGCGGAGAAAGATAAATCATAGATAAATAAGTTGGTGCTTTTAAGTGATTTCAATTCTTTGAGCCAGGCGAAAAGGGTTTTAATTAACTATCTTTCTAGGTTGCCTTGACAGAATTCTAGATCGGCCAGAGTGATTATTTCTAGGATTGAATTAAATTTTGGGGAGAAGGAATCAAGTGAATGGATTGTGTGAACTCAATTAGATGATACTACCCTAGGATCAATTACCTTGCGACTTGTGATTTTATCTTGTTAATTTGCTTTATTTGCTTAATTTAGATATTTCACCTTTTATTTATATTTTTATTTTTTCGATTTTTAAATTTAGATAATTAGAAGCAAACAAATTTTCGGATTCCTAAATAGCAGTCGAATTTTGAGTAGAGTTACTTCTTTTATTTTCGACACATCAATTCCCTTGGGTTCGACACCTTGGAATTACTCCGAGGTTTTACAAATTTTAAAATTGATCGGATTTGAAAACCATACTACGCGAAAACCAGCGATCAGCCGGCGAGTTCGCCTATTACATGGCATATGCTGACGCTGTCCGAGCCGCAAAGAAGGCAGGGATCGAGATCGGTCCCTTGATGGAGAGCTTCAAATCCTACGCCCTCGCGAATCCTCTGCACCCGGAGTTCTCCTTGCCGATCCTTGACTTAGCCGACTTCGGGATCGACTTGAGTTGGTATACGGGTAAACTCATTCATCCCGAGGCCGAAGCCGATCCGCAACCCGAGGGGCCTTGAGAGACATTTTGTTTTCCTCTGTAACTTTGTACTTTTTGTTTTCCTTTTGTAATGCCTTCGGGCTCCGTAATGTATGAAGCTTGTGTTATGAATAAAATACTCCTTTTTTCATACTGCGTAATGTATTACATGCGATCGCCTTTATTTGTTTTGCGTGCAATTTTACAGTATGTGTATATTTGCTTTCGACTTTTTGTTCGTCCGGCCGATTGTCTGAGTGTTGAAAGCATTGACATGTTTTGAATCGGAATTCTTACTTGTAATTTTCGTCGGACGACCCCGATCGCCCTGCATGTTTTTGAGCGAAGCCGATCGAGTGTGGTTCCTCTTTGTTCGATCGTATTTGAGATTAGCTCGACCTATCCCTGCCCCCTTGTTTTTGTTCACTTATTGTAAGTAAGGAAACAAAGACTAGTCTGTCTGGCGAGCTATCTTCATTTTGTCGATCACGAAGAGTCATGTGTGGTTGGGGTGTTCGATGGACCGATCTCCCCAATCGTGTCTTCGTGTGCGAGGAATATTGAGTATCCCGTGACTCACTTTTTGTGAGGGTCCTCCGTTAGGCTACGCCTGCCTTGTGTTTAAACGAAAGGCGGGCGATCTCGGTCTGGAGGAGTCCTTGCGCGGAGTGTTGTCGGCTTATTCGACACCACGTCCGCGGCTTGTCAGCTCTGCTTCCACCTCGGCCCGCCATGAAGATGGCGATCCTCGACGGTGTACGTTGAGACGGGGGTAACGGCACGTCGCATTGTTCGGGTTCACCATGTTAGATGATGTACCTTGAGGACGTGCGATCGTGCCTACTGATTATTTTGGAGGGTCCTTCGGCTACGCCGGCCTCGTATTTAAACGAAGGGCGGGCGATCTCAGCCCAAAGGAACCTTGCATGGGCGAAGCTGTCGGTTCCATCGACCTCCAGGACCATGGCTGCATTAATTTTACCTAGGATCGTCGTGATCAGCGATCGTCGGCGGTATGCGATATGCCTGGTGGGGCGATCGCCATAATAGGTGGGATAGGAAAACATCTCATTATATTCCTTGTACATCATTGAAATTGAATACAAATTTATCACTGGTAGTATTTTTTCAGATGCACGGCGTTCCAGGGGTATTGGTCCGGAGTACCGTCACGATGTTCCAGTTCGTAGGCTCCTTTAGTTAGCCATCTGGATACTCTGAATGGTCCCTACCAGTTCGGACCAAAAACACCTGTGTGGGTTTGGATCTTCTTAAGGACGAGATCGCCCACTTGAAATCTTCTTTCTTTGACCTTTGAATTGAAGAACTTCTCGGCTCTCCTTTTGTGGATTGTGTTCTTCATTTCTGAGGTCAGCCGTCTTTCTTCGAGCATGTCTAGGTCGATTCGTCGGGCTACATCGTTGTCGGTCGTCATCTCCTGCTCGGTTCGATGGTGAGACGGCGATCTCGAAGGAATCACCGCCATTCGAAGGTAAGGGCGACGGGGTTTCGCGGTTGAATTGCGGGTCGTTCGGTAGGACCACAAAGCGTCACGGGAGCTCGCCGCCCATCGTCCTTGCCTAGACTCGAGTCGTGCTTTGATCGTGTGTTTGAGGATCTTATTCACCGCCTCTACGACCGTTCGTGCGAGGGTGATAGGCGCGAGAATAACCTTTTGATCCCCACTTTTCACGTAATTACATGACTTCTAAGCCGTCGAAGCTGTTTCCGTTGTCGGAGATGATGGCACAGGGCGAGACCGAATCGGCATACGATGTTTTTCCATATAAACTTGATCACTTGCTCTTGGCGATCTTGTTGAGCGGTTCGGCCTCGGCCCATTTGGTGAAATAATCGACCCAACGATGGCGAACTTACGGCCCCACAGGAGCCGTCGGCAAGGGACCTATAAGGTCGATGCCCCATTGCGCAAATGGCGGGGGCTATACGTGGAGGTGAGTTGTTCGGGTGATAGTTTAATGTTGGGGCCCATTATCGACATCTATGACACGATCGGCATAAGCGATCGCATCTTTCCGTAGTGATGGCGAGAAAAATCCTTGTCTCGGTTGTCTTATGGATGAGGGCTCGCCCGCGTGGTTTCCACAAATCCGTCATGGATCTCGGCTAAAGCAGGCCGACCTTCCTCGGTGTAATACACTTGAGGAGGAAAGGTGAAGGCTCGCTTGTAAAGCCGATCGTCGATAGGGTATACACGGTCGCACGAAGTGGAGTTGGCGAGCTTTAACACGGTCGTCGAGGACCGTTCCGTCCTTTAAGTATTTGATGAGCGAGTCATCCATTCTCTTCGGCGATGGCGACCGTGGTAACCAAATTCTGTCGATCGCGGCCTTGCGACTTTGTGATTTGGATATTGGAGAAGTGGTGCCCCATCCGATGATGCTAGCTTGGAAAGAGCATCGGCACGGGAGTTGTGCTCTCTCGGGACTTGTTCGATTAGTACTTCTTCAAATTTTGTGCACATTTCGGCGACCGGCTCTTGGTATTTGACCATCTGTTGCGCGTGCCTCATATTCTCCCTTGACTTAGTTTACGACCAAAGGGAGTCCATGAAGATATGGAGTCGACGAACATCCAGGTGAGGGCTAGATCAAGCCCGCCTACCGAGCTTCGTATTGACTTCATTGTTGGTCGCACGAAAACCAAACGCACAAAGCATTTGTGAAACTCGACCATCGGGGCTAATGAGGACAATCCACCTTTGCTCTCGCATTGGTCATTGAGCCATCCACGTATAATTTCAGGGCGGGTCGGCCGACTGGAGTGTTGTGAGGGAACGTCAATTCCACCACGAAGTCTGCCAGAGCTTGGACTTTGATCGCCGTGAGAGGAGCGTAAGTGATACCGTATTGGGCGATCTCCAGCGACCACTTGAGGAGTCGCCCGTTGGTGTCCGGTCGGTGCAGGATTTGTCTTAGAGGTAGAGTTGTTAGGACCTCCACTTGGTGATCGAAGAAGTAAGCCCTCAGCTTACGTACACTCATGACGAGGGCATAGGCAATCTTCTCCAATGGTGTATACCGTGTCTCAGCGTCGTGGAGCGTCTAGCTAACATAGTAGATCGGCAAGTGGGCTTGCCCCTCTGCTCGCACCAGAACGGCACTCAGTGCGACCTTCGAGGCCGCTAAGTAAAGGAATAATTTTTCACCGGGGATCGGCTTTGCCAGGATCTGGGGGTTAGATAGATATTCCTTTATCTTGGCGAATGCTATCTGGATTTCTTTCGTCCATGCGAACTTCTTGTTCTTGATGGTCGCGAAGAAAGGCTTGCTTTTATCGCCGAGCCGTGATATGAAACGGTTGAGGGCGGCTAGACAACCTGTGAGGCGTTGCACCTGCTTGATGTTTCGCAGCTCCTGCATGTCAAGGATCGCCTGTATCTTGGTGGGGTTCGCCTCGATCCCCCTTTGGCTCACTATGTGCCCCAGGAACTTCCCGGAGCCCACCCCGAAGTTGCATTTCTTGGGGTTCAGCTTCATGTTAAACTTCTCAAGGATGGCGAACATCTCGGCGAGATCGTTGAGGTGATCTTCCTTCTTGAGGCTTTTGACTACGATATCGTCAATGTAGACCTCCATGGTCTTGCCGATCTGATCGGCGAACATCCTGTTGACTAATCTCTGGTAGGTCGCCCCTGCGTTTTTCAAGCCGAACGACATTCTGACCCAAAAGTATATGTCTTTTTCTGTGTGGAAAGATGTGTGTTTTATGTCCTCCTCCGCC
Source organism: Orobanche coerulescens (assembly GCA_033398695.1). Taxonomy (NCBI): domain Eukaryota; kingdom Viridiplantae; phylum Streptophyta; class Magnoliopsida; order Lamiales; family Orobanchaceae; genus Orobanche; species Orobanche coerulescens. Next base: position 17,557,606 of record CM065814.1, on the reverse strand, counting down.
ATTGGGATTTGATGATATCCGGCGAAGGCATCCATAAACGATATCATTTCGCAACCTGCCGTGCTATCGACCAGGTGATCAATATGAGGCATCGGGAAGTGGTCTTTTGGACATGCCGCGTTGAGGTCGGTGAAGTCAATGCATAATCTCCGAGCGATTGGCTTTTGACGAGCACCGCGTTGGCGACCCACCGTGGTTAAATGCGTGGCTACTCGATCGGTTTGTTGTTGAGTAACCACGGACTTCTATGTCGAGCGCCGCGTATTTCTCGGGACCGAACTTCCTACGCTTCTGGTGAACAGGCTTCATCGCCCGGTCGATCTTCAGATAATGGCAGGCGTGTTCGGGACTTATGCCAACCATATCTTGATGCGACCAGGAAAAGACTCCGATGTTCTTACGTAGCAAGTTGATCAGATCCCCTTTTAATTCGTGGTCGATGCTTGCGCCGATCTGTACTTCCCGTTCTGGATGATCCAGATGTAACACCCCAAACTAGGCGGATATTACAGTGCCGTGGACCCCCGACTGGGACCCACCAGGCGAATGAAAATGAATGAATTACACAGGTAAATGTAGTACCGAACCACATTACAACATCAATTACTCCGATGAGGAGTTTTATACAACACACCCAGGATAAAATAGAATACATGTGTATTTTATGTGACGATAAAATACACAATACTGAATGAAATGAGCATTCAAACGGAATGTCTGCAGCGGAATAAAAAGAGGAAACACAAATGACTGAATAAATGGTAGCGCATCGGGCCCCTACTAGTATCACAGGACTCGTCGCGTCAACATGCTCTTCCGTGCCTTTGCCTTGCCGTGACACGAAAACAAAATCCCCCAGCGAAGTGATTCTACGAACAACAATCCTCAAGAGTTGAAATTACACAATCATGAATTAATCAAGTTATGAAATATTCTTAATTATGAATTACGTCGAAGAGGAGCATCATAGTACGCAGTAATGTCTGTGCAAGTGTACAAGACGAATGTCCGACACACCCGCCCTGTACCTAATTAGTCTCGGAGGTAAGCGTTACCGTGTGCACGGTCCGATGTATCGATGAACCTAATACATGACCATCATGTGCCCGACTAAAAATTCCACACCCCACACCCGCCACGCAATATGAACCCGGAAGGTCACATGAACGAGAATGACCATGATGAACACCAATGAATAATAATTAGACAAGGCCAAGATGACTCACCGAAATGAAAGTAATAGTGTCGTGATTGACAAACCAATGAAAAGATTTGGAACCGTCGTTCCTCGTGAATGAAATGATTATTCGACACTTACAAGTCTCAAAGTGATTAATATTATGATGAATGAATTATGATTATGAGCAATCAACAACAAAAGGAATGAGTATCCTTTTAACCGAGTAAGATTTAACTTACACAATACCGATGAAGAATGTCCGTCCACGAACAACGTCCTAACCAAGATACCGATCGCTCGAACAACCTTGAATAACAATAATTACCAACAATCGTTCAATACACGTATCAAACAACAAAACACGACTAGCCCAAGGGTCGAAACAACGATAAACAAACTCATAGGCATTCCAACGAATACATAACCGACCGCACAACTACGAAAATATCCAATCCCGAATATGTCGAAACCCACACCAAAATGAGTATTTCGAACTAACAAAACACTTCAATGATATCGATAATCCATTAGGAATCCATAATTCATGATTATAACGACATCAATCGGAAAATCCCCAATTAACCGAAGTCAACCCCAAGGGTTCTTGAAAACAATTCCGAAAATAACCATTAAATCCGTAGGAATATATTTATCCAAGTAGATAATCCATAACTTAACATATACCAATGACAATCCAAGCTTACACGAAGAAATCGGAAGGAAAACCCAAAAATCCGAAATTCTAGATCCAAGAGATTAATACCTTTGATTCGATGTGATGAAGATGATGAGATGATGATCAATCCGAAAGATGAGCTTGAAGATGATGGTTGATGATTACACCTCGAAGAATCCTCTCCGAATCGCTCGAAATCGCCCAAAAATACCGAAGGAGTGAAATGAGACGAACAAATGACGAAGTCTGACTAACTGTCCAATTTATACTCAGTCCAGGTTAGCGTGCGCTAGCCCTAGTGCATAGCGTGCGCTAACGAGTACTTTGGGTAGTCCTGTACCCACTGTCCGAACACGTTAGCGCGCTCTACGTACCTCTTTGTAGCGTGCGCTTCGTCCATACTACTAGCGTGCGCTAATATCCATTTTTAGCGTGCGCTAGCGAAATACTTTACGCCCGATCGGGAGTCCGTAAAACCATCTCGCCTGCGATCTAACCTCGATAGCGTGCGCTACAACCATTATTTAGCGTGCGCTAATATATCGGTTGCAGACGCTAAAAACAATGCATAGCGTGCGCTATGAATAAACGGTGCGATCCGGTAGCCACTGGACTCAACCCGATCCGCCTAGCGCGCGCGCTACTCCACACATATAGCGTGCGCTACTACGACCCGTTAGCGCGCTACTTACCACTCGTAGGCGTGCGCTACAATTATTCTCACTGCAGTCGGTACCTTACGGATGCAGCCAAGGTAGCCTTAGTGTGCGCTAAAGGCCGAGCGGTAGCGTGCGCTACCTATACCCAATTAGCGACGCTAAAAGGAGTATGTAGCGTGCGCTACTCCTCAAGCACACTTGCAACGAAAATGACAATGATGATAAACACGGCACGAAACTCGGTCAGATTAATGATGAATGACGATCGATACTCGATACAATTACTCGAATGATGAATACCATGATTGAATCGAGTGACAAATGATCAATAATGAATGAAATTCTCGAGTATCAAATCTTGAATGATAAATCTTGAATGATAATTCTTGAGTTACAATGGGTATTACATACACCCCCTTAAAAGAGTTTCGTCCCGAAACTAAGGGTCAAACAAATCGGGATAACTCTCCCGCATACTATCCTCGGTTTCCCAAGTAGCCTCTTCGACTCCGTGTCTAGACCACTGAATTTTAACCAAAGGAATCGTCTTATTCCTCAACCGTTTGATTCGCCGCTCTAAAACTCGCATGGGACGCTCCTCATATGAATGATCCTCGGCAATCTCGATTTCATCGAATCAAGTATGTGACTCGGGTCGGCAACATACTTCCGCAATCGAGAGACATGAAACACATTATGAATTCGGCTCAACGCCGAGGTAAAGCCAATTGATAAGCTAACTCGCCTACTCGATCCAAAATCTCAAGCGGTCCAATGAATCTCGGACTCAACTTTCCCTCTTCCCAAAGCGGAAGATACCACGACTGGGGATACCTTGACCAACACATGGTCACCACCTCGAACTCTAATGGTCGGCAGCGGTTATCTGCGTATGATTTACGCCGACTACGAGCGGTCAACAAACGACTCTTGATCAAAGCTACCTTCTCACGGCGGCTATAAGCATATCGGGCTCGGTGCCGATTGATTCGATAAGTCGTCCCAACACAACGGAGATCGACAACGGCGACCATACAAGGCCTCGTAAGGTGCCATCTTGATCGAAGCATGCCAACTATTATTATACGTGAACTCGATCAATGGTAGTTGGGCTTCCCAATCGTCTTTCCAATCGAGGACGCATGCCCTCAACATGTCCTCTAATGTCCGAATGGTCCTCTCCGATTGTCCGTCTGACCGAGGATGAAAAGCTGATCGAGATTAAGCCGAGTTCCCATAGCACGATGAATCGATTTCCAAAATGCGACACAAATCGTCGTCACGATCGGAAACGATACTTTTAGGAGTACCGTGCGATCGACTATCTCTTTGATGAACAGTTGAGCAAGTCTCTCGGGACCCCACGTCTCCTTGATCTCAAGGAAATGAGCTGATTTAGTTAAGCGGTCCACGATCACCCAGATCGTATTCATGCCTGACGACTCGTCGGTAAACTCGTGATGAAATCCATAGAAATGTCTTCCCACTTCCATTCGGGAATAGGAAGAGGTTTCACATACCCGCGTCGGCGATGTTCAATCTTAACTTGTTGTGAGTTAAGCATCTCGAAACAAATTCTGCGACTTCTCGCTTCATATTACTCCACCGGTAATTTTGTTTCAAGTCCTTGTACATCTTGCTAGACCGGATGAGCGGAATAAGGGGTAGCATGAGCTTCTTTCAAAATCGAGTTTTTCAACTCGTCATTTGCAGTACACACAACCGATTCTTAAACCTCAAAAGTCCATCCTCGTGGACCACAAATCCAGGCTTTCCCGAGCCACATCCTCTCGGATGCGCAACAATGATGGGTCCGAACCACGATTCTCCCGATTGCATCCTCAAGAGATGATGAAATCTCTAACAAACAAAGCTTTCCATGAACTCGATGAAGCCAGACCTCGATCTCGGGTCTAAGTAATACATGCTGAAGCTCCTTCTGAACTGTTAAACGGGCAAGCATCTGCTCCTGAACGGACTTACGACTCAAGGCGTCGGCGACAACGTTCGCCTTGCCAGGGTGATAGAGGATCTCGATATCATAATCTTTGATTAATTCCAACCACCGTCTCTGATGCATATTTAACTCCTTCTGAGTAAATATATACTTTAAGCTCTTATGATCGGTGAATATCTGACAGGTGACGCCATAAAGGTAATGACGCCAAATCTTCAAAGCGAACACCACGGCTGCTAGCTCCAGGTCGTGGGTCGGATAATTAACCTCGTAAGGTCTCAATTGCCGTGAAGCATAGGCAATAACTTTCCCGTTCTGCATGAGTACACATCCGAGACCCTGTCCGGACGCATCACTATAAACCACAAATCCTCCCGTTCCCTGCGGCAAGGAAAGTACAGGTGCTGACATTAACCGGTTCTTGAGTTCCTCAAAACTCCGCTGACACGCGTCGGACCACGTGTATTTCTTATCCTTCCACAATAAGTTCGTTAAGGGTTGAGCGATTCTAGAAAATCCTTCCACAAATCGCCGATAATAACCCGATAATCCGAGAAACTTGGATTTCCTTAACGTTCTTGAGGTAGCCAATCTCGAATAGCCTCCGTCTTCGAGGATCGACACGAACTCCGTCGATGAAATTACGTGTCCGAGAAGCGTCACCGGACATCCAGAACTCACATTTGGAGAACTTCCCATAAAGTTGTTCTCGTCTCAACACGTCGAGCACTCGATGAAGGTGAGACTCGTGTTCCTCCCGGTCACGAGAATAAATCAAAATGTCATCGATGAAGACAACAACAAACCGATCCAAAAAGTCGATGAAAACCCGATTCATTAACTCCATGAATAACGCAGGTGCATTAGTCAATCCGAACGGCATAACCACAAACTCATAATGACCATAACGCGTTCGAAACGCCGTCCTAGCGATATCCGACTCTCGAATCCGCAACTGATGATATCCAGATCTTAAGTCGATCTTGGAAAATACTGAAGCTCCCTGAAGTTGATCCAAAAGGTCATCGATACGGGGTAAAAGATACTTATTCTTGATTGTCACCTTATTCAACTCCCGATAATCGATACACAAGCGAAAAGAACCATCCTTCTACTATAAAAATAACACTGGTGCTCCACACGGAGACTCACTCGGTCGAATATAACCCTTCTCGAACAACTCTTCAAGTTGGTTCTTTAATTCTGCATTTCGGTCGGGGCCATCCGGACGGCGCCTTCGATATCGGGACGTACAGGCTACAACTCTATCTTGAATTCCAAATCCCTCTGTGGAGGCAAACCATTTATCTCTTCTTGATAATCATCGGCATATTCCCTCAGCACCGGAATATCCGTTTACATTACTCATGACTTCTCGGTTTTGGCCATATAGCACCAATAACCGACACATCCTGATTGAGTAACCTTACCGCTTTCATGGAATTAATGACCTTACGAGCAGTAGGGATTACCTCCCTGAAACACACATTCAACTCCATCGTCTGAAATGATAGTGACCATTCGCTTACAGACACTAATGATGGCATCATGACGATCCATCCAATCAATGCCCAAGATGACGTCGTCCCTCGGTAAATCTACAACGATTAGGTCCGCCGCCATACGACCATGGCCAATCGGACAATTCTGAATCTCACGATTACCGATAATTCGTCTACCATCAGGTAGGCCAATGACATAAGGCTCACAACTAGTAGCACTACCCAGACGTAGTCTACTCAAACATGACTCAGAAATGAATGAATGCGATGCACCAGTATCGAAAAGAGTACACACAGGTTGAGATAGAATATCGAGTGTACCTGAGATCATTCGGGCCTCTGGATCATCGGTCTTCTTCATCTCATAAATCCGGGGCTTGCTAGTCCCGGCCGACGCTCCGTCGATGGCTAAAAGCTCCACCTTTAGTCGCTCCGTCGTTTTAAACAGCGTTGATTGAAATCTTTGATTACGAGCAGTGGCTGCTTAGGTGCACGAGATGACGTCTGAGTAGGTTTGGAGTCCCTACGGCAAAACGGGCCTTATGTCCCACAATTCCACAGTTATGACACGTGACAGTGTCTCGGACACTTAGTGCTGACATGACCAAGATCCCCACAGTTATAGCAGGTGATGGCAGGCGGCGCTCGTGGATGAGATTCCGCGGGTTTAGGCGACACAGGAGGTCGCTCGGAAAAGCGGAGCCCGCACGTGGTTTCTTGAAAGTGGCATGACTCCGTCAGTTGATTACGATTCTTGGACTTCTTGCTAGCAGACGAAGGTTCCGCTTAGCAATTTCCTTAGCCGTAAGCTCGTAAGTAAGAGCCTTCTCAATGAACTCGGCCAACGTGGTGCAATTATGATTAAATGGCTTGAAGTCTCATACGGGGTTTTGACCTCTTCTTTGAAATACTTGATTTTATCCGCCTCTGAATGAATGATGGACGAGGCGAAAGGAAGAAGTTCTGAAATTTCTCGGCAATAGCGAGAACATCCTCGTCTGTTGAGGGGTCGGGGGTGAGCAATTCGCGACTTGGCCTCTCGAGTGGGGCCGGATAATACCTCTCCATCATGAGAGTCTTGGGCGATCCCAAGTACAAGATCCTTCGGTGGGCTTGAACGACAACCACCAAGAATGTGCGCTCTTACCAAGGTAGTAAGCCGCAACGAAACTTTGTGTCCTCGGGACACTCTACCATAGCAAACGGACTTCTCGAAATGCTCGAGCCAATGAATGATATCTGCCGGCTCAGACGAGCCCTCAAAAGTAGGTGGCCTCTGGCGAGAGATATCGCCGATGATGTTACTCACATTCCTCTCTTGCCTCGAGGTGGCGGCGGAGGAGCTGCGGTCGATTGACGGAGTTATGCATCGTCTCCATCAACCGAGCCATCCGAGTCATTTGGGCCATCATGCCTGCATAAATGCGAGTGGATCAACCGGACACCCTCTGGTGAGCCGTGTCCCAGTGCGACTCCCCGATAATGAATGATCGCGTCCAAGTGAATGAGTGGCAGCGTCGCTGCTCGATGAATTAGCATTATTCCTCACGTTTGCACGTGTATTCACACGAGCTCTCGGGATTCGGCCCGCTCCACGGCCTCGTCCTCCACGTCCTCTGCCAGCCCTTTCCATACTGAAGTGGAAAGTCATATGATGATTATATATCTCGCATGAGTATCACATTATGATTATATTATGAAATGATGAAAATGAGCATACGCGCTCAAATACAGCGATTACATGAATGATCAATTGACGTGACATGATTATCTGATGAAGTTACTCAAATGATTATCTTGAATGAGTTAACAAGATTAATGATTCGATCTTCCTGATCAACAACTGAACAATGAAATGAATTGACTGATTAATGAGTTAACCTGACCGTCCCGGTCAAAATGACAATGATTGAGGATTGTTAACTGATGAATTATGAATGAATGATTAATGCCAGAAATTATACCATGGCATTAGAAATCTTACGATTCTTGATACGATTGGCTCGGCATTTGCACAGGTCACACGTGACGCGAAAGTCCAATGATACTAGTCCGATGACGATGATTTCAAATGAGACATGACTTGGAGGGTAGTCTTCAAAACCACGCTCCGATACCAACTCTGTAACACCCCAAACTAGGCGGATATTACGGTCTGTGGACCCCATTAGGACCCACCGGGCGAATGAAAATGAATGAATTACGAGGTAAATGTAGTACCGAACCACATTACAACATCAATTACTCCGATGAGGAGTTTTATACAACACACCTGAGGATAAAATAGAATACATGTGTATTTTATGTGACGATAAAATACACAACCTTTGAATGAAATGAGCATTCAAACGGAATGTCTGCGTGGAATAAAAGAGGAAACACAAATGATGAATAAATGATCGAGCAGGGCCCCTACTAGTATCACCAGGACTCGTCGCCGTCAACATGCTCTTCCGTGCCTTTGCCTTGCCGTGACACGAAAACAAAATCCCCAGCGAAGTCGATCTGAACAACAATCCTCAAGAGTTGAAATTACACAATCATGAATTAACTGAAGTTATGAAATATTCTTAATTATGAATTACGCTGAAGAGGAGCATCATAGTACGCCCGTAATGTCCTGTGCAAGTGTACAAGACGAATGTCCGGACACACCCGTCCTTGTACCTAATTAGTCTCACGGAGGTAAGCGTTACCGTGTGCACGGTCCGATGTATCGGTGAACCCAATACATGACCATCATGTGCCCGACTAAAAATTCCACACAGCCACACCCGGCCACGCAATATGAACCCGGAAGGTCACATGAACGAGAATGACCATGATGAACACCAATGAATAATAATTAGACAAGGCCAAGATGACTCACCGAAATGAAAGTAATAGTGTCGTGATTGACAAACCAATGAAAAGATTTGGAACCGTCGTTCCTCGTGAATGAAATGATTATTCGACACTTACAAGTCTCAAAGTGATTAATATTATGATGAATGAATTATGATTATGAGCAATCAACAACAAAAGGAATGAGTATCCTTTTAACCGAGTAAGATTTAACTTACACAATACCGATGAAGAATGTCCGTCCACGAACAACGTCCTAACCAAGATACCGATCGCTCGAACAACCTTGAATAACAATAATTACCAACAATCGTTCAATACACGTATCAAACAACAAAACACGACTAGCCCAAGGGTCGAAACAACGATAAACAAACTCATAGGCATTCCAACGAATACATAACCGACCGCACAACTACGAAAATATCGATCCGAATATGTCGAAACCCACACCAAAATGAGTATTTGAACTAACAAAACACTTCAATGATATCGATAATCCATTAGGAATCCATAATTCATGATTATAACGACATCAATCGGAAAATCCCCAATTAGCGAAGTCAACCCCAAGGGTTCTTGAAAACAATTCCGAAAATAACCATTAAATCCGTAGGAATATATTTATCCAAGTAGATAATCCATAACTTAACATATCCCAATGATAATCCAAGCTTACACGAAGAAATCGGAAGGAAAACCCAAAAATCCGAAATTCTAGATCCAAGAGATTAATACCTTTGATTCGATGTGATGAAGATGATGAGATGATGATCAATCCGAAAGATGAGCTTGAAGATGATGGTTGATGATTACACCTCGAAGAATCCTCTCCGAATCGCTCGAAATCGCCCAAAAATACCGAAGGAGTGAAATGAGACGAACAAATGACGAAGTCTGACTAACTGTCCAATTTATACTCAGTCCAGGTTAGCGTGCGCTAGCCCTAGTGCATAGCGTGCGCTAACGAGTACTTTGGGTAGTCCAGTACCCACTGTCCGAACACGGTAGCGCGCGCTACGTACCTCTTTGTAGCGTGCGCTACGGCCATACTACTAGCGTGCGCTAATATCCATTGTTAGCGTGCGCTAGCGAAATACTTGACGCCCAGTACTGGAGTCCAGAAAACCATCTGCCCTCTGATCTAACCTCGATAGCGTGCGCTACAACCATTATTTAGCGTGCGCTAATATATCGGTTGCGTACGCTAAAAACAATGCATAGCGTGCGCTATGAATAAACCCGGTGCAGTCCAGTAGCCACTGGACTCAACCTGATCCGCCCCTAGCGCGCGCTACTCCACACATATAGCGTGCGCTACTACGACCCGTTAGCGCGCGCTACTTACCACTCGTAGCGTGCGCTACACTAATTCTCACTGCGGTCAGTACCTACGGATCTGCGGCCAAGGTAACCTTAGCGTGCGCTAAAGGCGGCGGTAGCGTGCGCTACCTATACCCAATTAGCGTACGCTAAAAGGAGTATGTAGCGTGCGCTACTCCTCAAGCACAGCTTGCAACGAAAATGACAATGATGATAAACACGGCACAAAACTCCAATCAGATTAATGATGAATGACGATCGATACTCGATACAATTACTCTGAATGATGAATACCATGATTGAATCTGAGTGACAAATGATCAATAATGAATGAAATTACTGAGTATCAAATACTGAATGATAAATACTGAATGATAATTACTGAGTTACAACTGGGTATTACACCAGATCCATCGTAATACTTTCCAACTCTTCGACAGGAACAGTCGCCTCTCGTTTGATACGATCTCCGGACTTGGTCCTTGGATCCATGTCGAGACTTGGCTCGAAACCAATCCTCGGCTCGATGTCGTCCATCAATTGATGAGAGATGGCGTCCCCTGAGTCGGGTTGGTATGAAGTTTTAGGCTCGTCGATCTCCATGGGTTGATCGTCGGTCGCTTCAGTGTTACATATAGTATGGGAAGTATCGAAAGAAGTAACAACATTGGAGTAATTCAAACATCTCTTTGCCATTAGCTGATCTCCTTTTACAGTACCGACCGTCCCATCGACAGTGGGGAATTTGATACAGTAAAAGAAAGATGAGGCGACCGCCTCAAAGGTTTCTAAAAAGGGGTATGATTACAAAGCTTAGGTTCCTAGTAATCCTAACCTTGGGATCATAAAAGCATACTAGCTCAACGGAGAGCTTGATCCTCCCGTAGGCTTGGACTGTGTTGTCGCCGAACCCTTGGAGCACGGTGTCGAAAGGCTTGATGAATTTGATTAGGTTGCTGAGTTGGTCTAGGGCGGATTTGAATATGATGTTGCAGAAACTCCCATTGTCGACCAGCACGCGATCGACCGTCTTCCCAAGGATGCAAGCGGAGATCACTAGTGCATCCTCTTTGGGACATTGCACTCCCTCCCTGTCCTTGTTGGAAAAGGTGATGAGCGCGTCTCTAGAGATGGTCGGCTCCGGAGGTACTACGACATGAACTTCGGCGAAAGCCCTCAGCTCGGCTTTTCGCTTTCTGTTTGACAGGGTGGAAACCGGGGAAAGGCCCCCGAGGCTCCCACCTCCTGCTTGGAGCATGTTGATCCGACCGCCAGGGTTGATCGGAGGGATCGACTCATCAGAGTACTCCGGCTCATGCTCGATCCTGGCGATCGGATTGGGAGGAATTCTTTCACTTGGTCGGCGCTCGTGCCCTCCGGCTCTTTCCGTCCTGGGTTCTGGCTTGGTGATCAAATTGTCCAGTTTGCCTTCCTCAAGCGATCGCGAGTATGCGAGGAGGTCGCGGCATTGGCTAGTGTTGTGGCCGGGACTCTTATGATAGGCACAGAATTTGCTACGGTCTAGGTGACCGTGGTCCCTTATTGGCTTTGGCTTGGAAAGCCACTCGCGACCCTTGATCGCGTTGAAGATGTGGGCCGGAGATAAGTTGAGGTTGTGAAGAAGGTGGACTTCTACATCCTCGAAGGCTTTGAACTCGCCAGGCGGCTTGGCGACCGCCTTTCTGGGCTTGGCGACCGCCTTCTTCTGGACATGGGCAGGTGCTTTTCCTTCTTCGGACCGTCCCTCGTCTAAGCGGAGTGAGAGCATCTTCTGCCTGGCCAGAAAATCGGCGGCTCTGACGCGGAACGCTGTATAGGTCGGTGGAAAATCCTTTGTGAGGTGCCTGAACATGGGCGAGCGTCCGTGGAATCCGTTCAGGACTGCGTGGTGAGCGATCTCGTCGCTGACGGGCTCACCGGTGAGGACTATCTCGTCCACTCGGTCGATATAATCCTCATCCGATTCGTCCTTCCCCTGCCTGATCTTCATCATGCGGTGGGGACCTTCTGGGCGAGTGACTTTGGCGGCGAAGTACGACGTGAAGTCGTTCGCCAGCTTCTCAAAGCAATTGATTGAGCGAGATGGTAGCGAGATGTACCATCTGTGGGCGAGATCGCCCAGAGTTAACGGGAACATACGACATTTCGTCGCATCTGAAGCTCCGCATCCAGTCATGTAGATCCGGAATTTGCTTAAGTGGGTTCCTGGATCCGTTCTCCTCATATAGAGGTGTTTGTGGGGATTGATCGTTGATTGGGTGGGCGATCTCGATCTGGACGCGAGTGGTTCATTTAGCTCGGATCGATCTCTGGCGCTGCCCCATTTTCGAGCGCCTTCACTTCGTCCGGTGGCGTTGCATGGCGGCGATCGCCGTCGCTTGCCCGGCCCGGCTCTCGGGCGTGAACCAAGGCGATCGTGTGCGATCCCTAGCCCCGTGGTGAATGACGAGCTCCTGCCCGGTGGGTTCCTTCCTTGGGCGGCGAGGCTCGGACCGACTGTCTCTTGGGAGTCGGATATGCCGAACTCTGGTAAAGGATTCGGATACCGATGTCTCCCATTTGGGGCACGAGTGCCAGTCGCCATGAGGATCGCTCCTGGCGGGCGAAGACGGAATCGTCCCGCCTTACGAGAGCCTTCCCCTGCGGCTCGGGCTTTCTGTCGATTTCTCAACATAGATCCCCTTGAGCTTCCGTTTGCTTGCCGGCGGTTAGCCGACGGGGTGATGGTGGGCGTATCGCGGGCCCTCTGCCGTTCCTCGAGGATGGCTATAGCCTCCTCAATCTGTTCCGATGTCTGGGCCCGATCGAGTGAGAGGCTAGAACCGTCCCTCGGGGCGGGAGTGAGCTAGCGTCGCCACGGTCGCCTTCCGCCGTGGGTGGGATTCGGTCCTCGCGGAATAAGATTCCGTGAGATCTCGGGGTGGCCCTCTTGGAGGTTGTTCTTGATGTCATTTTAAAGGTTTTCTATTGAAGAACAGTGAGTGTTTCTTCAAGTATATGTCCGGAGAACAGTGAGTGTTCTTCGAGATGGTAGGAATAAAAATGAAGGTTTAAAGGCCCTCCTTCTAGCGCCAATTGTTGTTACCCAAAATATTATCCGGAGATAGTATAGCTGGAATGATCGAGTAACAAACAAATGCGAGAACACTTCCGTGAGAAAATAGATAACACAAGATTTGCCGGGGTTGTTAATCCCGGGCTTGAATGCTCTCGCGAGATGTTATTAATAAATATCTTTATCAGTACAAATATTAATGTTAGAATCTAATACAAGGAGTGTAAAGACTTCTAGTTATCTAGGCTTTAGAGCGCGTAGATTGCCGGAAGAACAAGATAGATGAATCTGTGAGTTCTTGCTTGGGATATATGATGAATGTGTATGAATATCACTATGAATGTGTTAATGGTTGCCAAAAGAGCCTTTGATTCTCTCTTTGGTGTGTATTTTGCACTTAATTCGTAGTAGAATTCGCCTCCCTTTGGCCGCAGCAGTGAGTCCTCTATTTATAGGGGACAAGGTAGTTGGGATCCCTCAGGCGATCGCGGGCGATCGCCGTTTTCTATATTAAAATAAACGGCCGATCGTCCCGTCACGTGGGCCTGTTCCCTTGAGGTCCGAGGTTGCAGTTGGAGGCCAGCTGGGTGAACCAATGGGAAGCCAGCACGCGTTGCGAGCGGCCTTGTCGGTAGGTGTGGTAGGTGACAGACTGGGGTCAATGATCCTATCTGTCGGTATCCTTTGAAGATCATGGTGGGCGCGTCTAAGATTCGATCTCGACGACTTTGTGGATCTTTGGATCCGCGTGGCGTAGACGATCGCCTCTGGTCCATTTATGAAAGACGATCGTCAGATAACAAAAGAGGATCGCTGGGTATCAAAAGACGATCGCCGCATTGTGCCGAACTCTAAGCGTTTGTCCTGAGTATGTCTTCCATGGTTGGCTTCTCTGGAAGGTCGCCGATCGCCTATCGTTGCGAATTAATCGCCGCACAACAGAGTCGATACGATCACGCCCCAGCATTGGCTTTTTCGCTCTCTACAATAAATTCAATAAAATCCCATATGTCTGTTGAAGGAGACCATGGTTTTCCGCTGAGAAGGAGAAAGACGAAGGATTGTCACGGGTAGGGTTTGTGCGTGTAGTGGTGGCTGTAGCCATGAGCTATTTTCTCGACTGTCTTCGTATTAAAGATTATCGCTCTCATGTGATGTCTGGGCCGGTGAGATTTGAATTTTTCAATTTATTTTTCTTTGTTTCTTGGATAATTTTTGTTTATTTTCCCTTGTGTATGATCTTGATGTGATTGAGGAAACGAAATTTTGATTTCAGCAGAAGCCTATGGTGTCTCGCAATAAGCATGGAATGTCATCGCTATTTCTTTCGGATGGTAATTATTTTTTGAATTAGGTTTCTTGGCATTATTATAGTAATTATCGAAGATCAAATGCTTTTGAAGTGAATTTATTGTACTGTTATTTCAGCGACTTTTGTTTTTTGTGGATTCTTTTGATTGATTGTGTTCTATTTCTTTGTGTTCTATTTCTTATGTATAAGATGATATACTTCGAAATAGTCAGAAAGCTCGAATTTCACCGTCCGGAGAAGTTGATGCCATGGAGCTTAAAAATGAGGTTAGTATTTATGTGAAATTCTTGAAAATTCTTGGGATTGTGTGTTGTTTGCTTGATTGGGATTTAACTAAAGTCAAGTTGTTTAAGGAGCATCTCTATTAATTTGAGGTTTAATGGATGCAACATTAGAGTTTGAGTTTGAGGTTATTTTAATAGTATTCTTTTTCACTTGTATATGTTGTCTGGGACCGTGAGTACAGGTACCGATCAATGGGGAGTTCATTTTTATGTCTATTTTTACTGTCTTCTTTGTTGATTCTTGCCTTTGGGTGAAGCAAGTTGAGAACCAAATGACAGTTCATTTTTTTTGTCTGCACTTCCTTTGTGCAGTTGCACAAGGGGAAATATGGTCCAAGTTCTTTACTCAAAGTGTCTCTGTGGTTTCGATATGAAATATCTAGTTCTAGTTCTAGGTCTAGGTCTAATTTTAGACTTCATGGTTCTGAATATTTGAATATTCGAACTAATGGTCTCATTGCTCAAGTTTGACGTAATATTTTTTTGTTTCGAGGTGACATTTTTATTTTGTAGGCCAAGTTCCTTAAAGAATGTGGAACCTTACCTGAGACTCCGGTTGAAATTCGGAAAACCTTAGTGAATTGGGTTGATACATCAGCTAAAAGCGACGAATCGCGAAATTTCAATTCATGGCTTCCCTTTGCATCCTTTGAGAAACTGAAACTGGACAAGCAACCTGATCAACCTCCACCACATGTCGTCAAGTATTCCGAAGAATGGGCTGTGAACACTCCAAGCAGGTATATCTTTCGAATGTTATATGTGGCTGTGAATATGATTATCATGATGCAAGTCGAGCAAATCGCTTATGTACTGTCATATGTTTGTTTGATTTAATATATAATATAACTATACAGACAACAATTTCATAGTTTAAATCAGCAACTAATAGAATAAAAGTTCAAATTCAACAAATATCCATAATAGGTCATAAACACTGCCTAATATAATAATATATCCGGATGAAGATCCGCCGCCCAGATGAGACAATAAGTCCTAATTGGGGGAAAACGAGATAGAAAAACGCGATCCCTTCTTTTTTTAAGGATCCGGTTTCTCAGGGCGGGTTGTGGGTAAAACAAAATACTATTTGGAGTTAATAAGTCTGTGGACGACTTGTTACAAAATCCGACTGGACAACAAGTCGGCGACAACTCAACAACTTGATAACCATGACTTTGAAACAATAGAGCAACTGTAACGCTCAAAATAAATCTCGCGATTCTGTTTTGTTAGGAGAACCACATGTAATCATGTATTTTACTAGGTGGAATTATGGTGACTTGAAATGTTCCTTGTCCTAGTACAGTTATCGACATACATTCTTTTATCATCAAACGGAACATGATTTGGATATTTTGATTTCTATCACTTGTCATAGTGCTTCTATAGATTTTATAAATGCGGGTTCTGTATTTCGTAAGAAACTCTACGACTTATATTCTCCTTTGATTTTTTCATCTGTAAGCTGCATGAAAGATGGACATAATACCAGAAGAAACTCGAGCATTCAAAGCAGTGATATTCAGAATGTCGCTACTATTGGTGATTTTAGTGTCACCATTCATTTTGTGTAATTGGAACTAATATGTGAGCTAAGGGGTTTTATAATTTGTATTCTAATATATGTTCGGGTATGTGCGGAGTGCACACATATATAAGATCGAATTATAAGCCGGTACGATTATGTCGGGGGTCCGGGGGCAGAGCCCATTTAGACTGGGGACTTAGTGATATTTTCGAATTTTAGAGGGAGACTATGGTAAAATTGACTAATTTCGTCAGTTTTGGTAAACCATCCGTCAACCCTAATTTCGGATCACTAATGACGGCGCCGCTCTTGTAAAACCTAAAAATCGACCCAATGAAACCCTAATCGACATGTATAAATAAGACTCTCCTATTGAGTCTTAGATACGCTTTTTTCTTAGCTCTCTGTTTTCTATCAAACCCAGAATTCTCTAGCAATTTGGCTTACGTTTTTGTGCCTAAATTCGTAAGTGTTCCATTGGATTATCCTAGGCTGAATTTCTTGTAACCCGGGCATAGGGTAGAAATATCAGTTCGGAAAGTGTTTACACGATCCATTGGAAAATCCGGATCTCCATAAAAACCCTTATATCCCAACAGCTACTCCAATGGACTTAACACCTGATAGTGAAATTCATTCTTCAGCAGTTTCATCTGTTTCTGCTGTAGCCTTTGCTATGACTGTACGGGGCAAAAACAAGTCTATCCGTTTCGAATGCCAGTCGGATAACTCTACATTTTCATCTGAAACTTCTTCTAGCCAACGCTCAAGAGAATCCGGGTCAGCTGGTAGTTCTTCTAGTGAATCAAAACCGTCACCATATCCGACCCCACTGAAATTAACTGATGATATGCAAACCCCTGGTACTCTTCCCTGCGTACTTGAACAATATGGCCGATGGAAAAACCAATAGGATCCAATCTCAGTATGTGTACTCTGTCTTAAACCCAATTGAGTATCCCATCATATGGGAAGATTTGAAGAATGAAAATCCTGATTCAGACCGCTCGAATGAATATCTTGAGCCAACTGAGGAAGAACCTTTGATACCAATTCCAATATCATCAGGCACATTGATAAAAGATATTTCGGTTGGAAAAAGTGGTAAGAATGAAGCAGGGTTTTCTTGGTTTAAACCATGTTCAGATGATCAAAATGGTGAAAATGTTGGTTTTGGGAGAACCCCAGGAGATAGGCCTATTCTGGGAACGGTATCTGCCCACTGGAATGACGAGGACTCCTCTCATATTACTCCTAAATGGTGGGATGGGAATGGAATTCCAAATTCAACTAACAAGTACAAGGAGGCATGTCTTCACTCTCGGCCTTTATTTCTTCTCTTTTTCAATATCTATTTTTTTTCTTTGTTTAAGCAATATAGGGATATATGGATGGATAATGGAGTTTGATTCTATTTTTTTATGTCTTTGTTTAAGCAATATACGGATATAAGGATCGATAATGGAGTTTGATTCTTTTTTTTTTCTTTATTATTGTTATTATTATTTTTTCATTGTTTCCAATGGAGCCAAAGACTCCTTATTCTTTGGTTCTGGATTATAATGGAATAAAACAAAATGACTCACTAAACTGACTGCACTTCTTTTTCTCATGAAGTACTAGTCGTTCCATGTAATTCTCGATGCGATTTTCATTTTGGATTATCCGAAAACAGCCTCTCTGTGTTAAGACAGGGGTAAGGCTGCGTACATCCGATCCCCCCTTACCCCGCTTTTTGCGGGAGCCGTTGAGGCATTGGGGTAATGTTATTGTTGTATTATTGTTATTATTATATTTATTTTTATTCTTATTTATTTTTTGGGTTACTTTTTAGACTTTGGAACTTTTCAGTGATCCTTCTACTATTATTCCCAATATTTGGAATTATTATTTTTTTCTTATTTTTTTTATATTGAGTCAATTTGACTTTCTTTACGCTTCGTATTTTTATATATTTATTTCATTGTT
This sequence comes from Orobanche coerulescens, assembly GCA_033398695.1. Taxonomy (NCBI): domain Eukaryota; kingdom Viridiplantae; phylum Streptophyta; class Magnoliopsida; order Lamiales; family Orobanchaceae; genus Orobanche; species Orobanche coerulescens. The sequence goes on along the minus strand of CM065814.1, from coordinate 17,539,315 downwards.
TTTGTGTATTTTATTTTGCTATTAATTAATTTTCTTGGTTGTTGACGGTTTCAGCGGATGATTGATCCAAATCATTATGTGATTAAGGCTCATACGTTATTGTTGTCGTCGTCTTTGTTTAATTAAGCACCCAAAAACTGAAACTTGTAAAATGTGCGTTGCTCAGGATCAGAAAGTCAGTTGGCATGCAACGCCATTCGAGGAGAGACCGGAAAAGGCATTATCTGATGGAACCTTTGTATCCCAAAGGTACCAACTGTTTGGTTACTGGTAATTTGGTAGTTTGATGCAGTAGTGCCTATTGTACTATAGGGGCTCGTTTGCTAGGATGTATGGAATAAAGCTTGATAAGATTGACTGGGATTTCTTATACAATATAAGAAATTAATATCATATTTGGTACGATATATTAAATTCTCTGCAAAATATAGATATCATGGTAGTTTATTGAATTTATTAGTTGCAGTATTGTTTAATATCACCTAATACCACCTCTTAGGTGGGATATGTAATACCAAAAATTAGTATTATTTATACGAGCCCGAATTTTATCAAGGGCTGTATACTTTATACCAAACAAGATATAAGAGCATATGCAATGCAAGCCCACATGCAGCCTAGGGACTCGGGAAAAGGACTTGGGTTTATGATTTTTAAAATCTAAGCATTGGACAAAATAGGAAGGAAGTGGGCAGTCCCACCGTGGTGGGCAGTCCCATTTCAATTTTTTTATATTTTTTTATTGTTACTTTATGTAGCTGTTTTTCTACTGGTGTTTTAAAATTGTAACATTAATAATTTCTAACGTATATATTAGCAACGGTACATTTTACTCCTATAAATACAAAGTTCTCATACCCTATTATTCATACTATTTCTTAAAAATATTTAGATTTTTTTTTCTATCAAGAGATGAATCCAAATAATCCTCCATCTTCAAATCCTCAAAATCCAAACCCTCAATTTCCATATCCATATCCAAATTCCTATTTTCCAAACCCACAAAATTTTAATTTTAATTCTCAAACTCCTAATTCTCAATACCAATTTCCACATTCTCACAATTCTCAATTTCCGTTTTCATATCCTCAAAATTCTCCATACCAGTTTCCATTTCCTCCATTTTCAAATCCGCAATTTGAAACCCAACAATCACCCACCAATAATCAAAATTCTCCACATTCACAAGTGCCTGCCTTTAATAACCCAAATTTTATTGATCTTAATGATGATTTTGAGGAAAATGAAGATGTTCGAGAAATTACTGGTCAGTGGAAGTGGGTTGAAGATAAACTCTTAATAAGTGCATGGTTGAATGTGTCAATTGATCCATTGGTCGGTACTGATCAAAAAGCTGAAGCATTTTGGGAACGAATTAATCAATATTGTGAAGAAGATAATCCTGGTGTCATCAAGAGAGGAGTTGTGGCCATGAAAAAAAGGTGGAGCCGGATAAACGATGGTGCTCAGAAATTTGGAGCGTGTTATGAAGAGGCGCAAAAGACAGTCGGCAGTGGGTCAAACTTGGATGACATAAATGAGAGAGCTCATATACTTCATTCAGCTAAATTCAAAAAGAAGTCTAACTTTGATAAGCACTGGTTTGAGCTTCGTAGACAGCCCAAGTGGAGAACTCCTTCAACTACTGAAAGTTCAAAAAGAACTAAATTAAACAATTCTGGAAAATACTCATCATCGGGAAATAATGATACACCAACAAATGAGAATATTGTTGAATCTCCGGTTCGTCCTAAAGGTACGAAAGCGGCTAAAAGAAGGGGAAAAGGGAAGGCAATAACGGTAGAAGCAGATGAAGAGTATGCAGAATTACGAGCTAGCGCATGCAGAAAGTTGAACCTGATGCAAGAATTAAATGAAACTAAACAACTAGAACTTGTGACTCGACAGAAAGAGATTGAGGCAAAGCAAAGCGAGATGGATTTACAAGTCATTTTGGCTGATACTACCAAAATGACTGATGCTCAGCGGAAAGCTCATTCAAAAATGCTTGAGAAGATTTTGGCAAAAAATTAGTGTTTGTCGTCATTTGTTTGTCATTTTTTCTTTGTAATCTAGCCGTTGGAAGCTAGTGTCTGTCTTTATTTCTTTGTAATCTAGTCGTTGGAAGCTAGTGTCTGTCTTTATTTCTTTGTAATCTAGCCGTTGGAAGCTAATGTCTGTCTTAGAATATATTCCTTTTTACCTTCTATATAAACTACTTGTCTCAATTCATTTAGGTCACTTTCATATGAATCAAAACCCTCACTTTCATATGGATCAAACACTCTCACTAGAAACTATAACTGAAGAATTTATTCATGAGTTCTGCTACGATGATACTGAAGACGATCGTAGTCTCGAACTCTATCATGAAATGCATGGACAGAGTTCAAGATCCATGCCTAGAAAAAGTATATTCAGAGATCGTGAAACAGGTCATCGACGTTTGGTGAATGATTACTTTTCACCGAATCCAGTATATCCTCAGCAAATATTTCGTCGAAGATTTCGTATGGGAAGACATGTTTTTCTTCGTATTGTTGATGCTCTTTCAAAATTTGATCCATACTTTCAACAAAGGGTCGATGCAGTGGGAAAAAAAGGTTTATCACCTTTACAAAAATGCACTGCGGCAATGCGTATGTTGGCTTACGGAGTAGCTGCGGATGCTGTTGATGACTACGTTCGTATTGGAGAGACTACTGCGGTTGAATGCTTAAAAAAATTTGTCTCTAATGTCATTATGATATTTGGGGGTGAATACTTGCGAAAGCCGAACTCTAATGACGTAGAACGTCTATTACAGATGGGTGAGGCTCGTGGCTTTCCTGGTATGATGGGTAGTATTGATTGCATGCACTGGCAATGGAAAAATTGTCCTAAAGCATGGAAGGGAATGTTCATGAGCGGTCACAAAGGAGTTGCAACAATTTTACTAGAAGCGGTTGCTTCATCTGATCTATGGATATGGCATGCATTTTTTGGAGTTGCTGGATTAAATAATGACATAAATGTTTTAGATCGGTCGCCTGTATTTGATGAAGTGGTGCAAGGTCGTGCTCCAGAGGTAAATTATACTATCAATAGAAATAATTATAATATGGGCTACTACTTAACCGATGGAATATATCCTGAATGGGCAACATTTGTTAAAACAATCCCACGTCCGCAAGGTGACAAAAGAAAATTATTTTCTAAATATCAAGAAAGCCAGTGAAAAGACGTCGAACGAGTGTTTGGTGTATTACAGTCCCGTTTCGCAATTATACGTGGTCCTGCACGCTTTTGGGACAAAGCAGATCTTGGGAGAATTATGAGAGCATGCATCATAATACATAATATGATTGTTGAAGACGAGAGGGGCACATACGCCACTCAATTTGGTCCCCTACCAACTTATGATGATGCAACAAATGGTTTATCGCAACCAAATTTAGGTGAAGAACCTTTTGTCCAGTATGAAACGTATATTCAGAAGACTATACAGATGCGCGATAAACGAACACATCGCCAGCTACAAAATGACTTGGTTGAGCATATCTCCCAGTTCCATAATAATCGTTAATTTCTCATATTGTAATATTTTAAATTTAATGCTTTCTCGTGTGATATTTTTAATGTAATATTTTCTCATGTATTTTTTTCAATAATATGATGCATTTTTATTATGATATTTGTCTTTTATTGTAATAATATTTTTAAAAATTTAAATCACTTTAATTTGATTATTAGAATTTTAACAACATTAAATTAAACTAAAATTGAATTGTAAAATATTATTTTACTACAAATATAATATAATAAGAATAAAATAGGTCCTACAAAATGTGGCAAATGGGTTTAGGGATCTCTCTTTTTTAGTACCAAAACATAAAAGTAACAAGTTATATATCCCCATTCATAAAACTATAAGTTTTTGATACCAAAATGTGTTAAAAGACTTTATTACCCTTAAAGTCTACCAATAAGAGAAAAAAAAACTAAAAAAGAAAAAGGAAGATTATTAAAACGAAACAACAATAAAAAAACGGTCCCACAACTCAATATTTTCCTCTGCCAAAAAACTCTCCTCCTCTCTGCAAAAAAAGTTTCCCGTCGTGAAACCCTTCGCCGGCCAGAAAATGTCGACCTCCGACTACCACAGAGAATCTGAAGACGCCAGAAGTTCCGCTAGTGACACTCCATCTGAAGAGCAATTCGTCAATGAGCCGCCGGTTAGTGTATTTTCATTCACACACGATCGTGCCACGATGGTTGTTCATCTTCCCACGATCGTGCCGAAGAAGATGAGACCATCGTGTACACGATGGTCTTTAAATGAAACGCGATGGCTACACGACGGTGCGTCGATCGTGTGTGCCGTCGTGTGCTAGAAGTGCAAAAGCTCTGCCTTGCACCTGATCGCGAGCACACGATCGTTTCGTCGTGTGAGCGTCGTGTGGCACACGATGGTCTTCACACGACAGGCATCGATCGTGTGCATGCGATCGTGTCTGCAAGCGTAATTTTTTTCGTTCTCTTAAGCATTTTATCATATTCTTATGAGTTGTATGTCCATATTGCGGTGGTTGCGTATGGAAGAGACCTACATTGCGTTTTGTTACACGTCAAGTGAATCTTTACATACGGAGGCGGTATTTAAAGAGATCATTGAGACATTAAGGAGTATGGGCCGCAATTCATTTATTCTTGATCGAGCTATCGAGAGCTTGGCCAGAAGGGGTCTGGGCGCTTGATTAAAGTTAGGAGGAATGGGAGTTCAAATCGCCCTACATCACTTGATTGCTCGTCAATTGGAGGGTGATCAAATCCCCTGGATGAGTCGTGGTTCCGAGGTTTGCGGGAGGACCATTCGTTTTACGGCCGTGATTTCGCCTTGATCACGGGACTCCATTTAAAACTCTACCTTCCATCCCGGGCGACCATCTCCTTCCGTCAAGCGGTATTTTCCACAGAATACTCCATGGCAAAAACATTAAGGTTAGTGTTCTGCGGAAGAGGTTCAATGCTCGAGATTTTGGTAGAGACATAAGAGATTATGTCAAGGTTGCCAATTTACTTATATACTACTACTTTATCCTATGCCGTGACGACATGATGGTCGAGACATGGGCATGGGCATTAGTGGAGGATTTCGAGCAGCGGGATATGTTTCCTTGGGGTTCTTATGCCTTTGGGGTTTTATCTTACTACATAGGCAACGTTGCCATGAAGGAGGGACAAGAGCACAAGGACTATCACTTCTATGGTCCTGTTTGGGCTTTACAAATATGGTCGTATGAGATGATTCCTGCATTGGGAGCATTGTGTGGTAGTCGAGATAAAACTGTCCAAGTCCCCCGGTGTTTGATGTGGACTACGAGGAAGATGTTTTGTGATTTCACTCATTTCTTCGACGATAAGGTACATAAATTTGTAAACGTATTTTCTCCTAACTTCACTCATCTCTTCAACATTATGTGATTGCCCATCTAATAGTATGCTTTAATGACTATTGTTGCAGCACAAAGTACTTCCCTCTTTATCTGGAGGAGGATGAGGCTGAGTACTACTACCTGAGCTTTGAGAATGGCTCGCCTTATGACGTTAAGGTCATTAAGCCTGTAAGAATAGCTGTGAGGAATAAGGAGGATGAGCCTGCGCCGATCCCGAGGAAGAAAGTTATGGATAGGTTGAAGAAGGCTGCTGAAAAATTGATTACATATGAGTCGGCACATAAAGTGTCGAAGCGACGCCGGCAGAGTACCCCACCAGTAGATGGTGACATCGGACCGGGAGAGGCAGCCAGAGAGGGTGTGTTGTGTCCACGGACTTCCTTGTACGGACCACACCCAGGACACGAGCAGGGATGAGTACTTCGATCGCCGTTTGAAGGCGATCTTGTACGACGATTCTGAGTCCGGATTTATTGCTCGAGTTTCTCGCCGGGTGCTTTCTGGGATCGTGGATTTCTTCGGACCTATGCATAGACGTTCTAGGAGCCGACACTACTCGGTGGGAGCCATGATAGGCCTCGTCATTACGCATCATTAGCGGCGCCGGCGGAGGATTCCCGACCCTCCACGTCACTCGGTCTCTGCGCGCGACACACGGTCACCATTCTCATCGTCGGCTAGTCATCATTCTCGGCGTCGGTAGTCACCATTCTCGGCGTCGAGTCACCATTCTCGGCATCCGCCTACCCACCATTCCGAGGTCCGGCCACGGTCACCATTCTCGAGATTCATCATTACATTGAGCGGACTCGGCAGCCCCTTGATTACAAGCATCGGTATGAGCCATTTGAGGCGCCGTTTATTGATATGGGACGATGTTCGGTAGTTTGGGGCGAGCATCATTACGGTGCGATGTTTCGCGATGAGGGTGGTGGTCTGGCGGCAACCTCCATTTCGATCGAGCGGCTTGATTTTGAGATCGAGCGGCCATTGTCTGACTCTCGATCGTTATAGTTGTGAGAGGGATCTTGAGGGTGACGAAGATGGTGAGAGTGCGGAACGCGGCATTTGGGTGAGCGTAGTCTTCCACCGCGAGTGAGTCGACCATCTCTTGCTCTTCGAGAGCCTTTTGTGGTTGCGCCTCCCGGAGATAGCGAGGCTCGAAGAAGTTGTACCTACGATTTAGGAGGAGCGACCACGTGATGCTATTGTCAGGTGTTTGGAGACGGGCATGCTCTCACCCGGGCGTTATTTGACCGGATAGAGTCTAGCCGTGAAGACTTTGATGCCGAGGTGATAGGCGTTATGTGCTTGCGACTCGAGCGAGGCTTCGGAGGAGTCGTAGTGTTGGTGTCGGTAGAGTTGGCCTTTGTGCTTGGCTCCTATTTTACGTAAGTTCTATAACCTACTCACTTGTATATCATTGGTTTGATATCGATATTTTTAATTTTGTGGTTTGGCTTTTTGTAGTTAGTTTTGGCCAACGAGTTTGCAAGACTCCATCGGATGATCCACTTGGCATCAAGGTGACGGGAAGCCGGTTTACAAGGAGTGGAAAATTCCTAAATGCATCGAGGACTACATGACAGGTCTTGATACACCACATGCGGTTCCATGGTTAAATTGCAACGAAGTAAGTTTGAAATTTATATTTATAAATAATTGACGATTTGTTGCCATTTGAAATTTATATTTATAAATGATTCGCTATGTTTGATGTGATGATCTTATATGATTACATATTTTGTTTGAGCAGATCATTGCCATTTGTTGCCTCGACCAAAGCCAGGTGACTATCAAGATTGACATCATAGCATGGACCGTGGAGTTATGCGATTCCTTGTCACACCACCACGAAGATGGTCGTTACCGATTCAACCAACTGCGACCGATTATGCGTCTGATGCCTCGTGTGCTAGCTCAATCCGGGTATTGGATGAACAACCAATCGAAAACGAAGTATGACACAGAGATGAGTTTCAAAATTATGCCATGAGAGCTACAGTTCATACAAAACGACAATCACAGTTGTGGCCCCTTCGCGTGCATGTACTTGGATCGACTCGTCTCTGCAAACCCAGGAGCAAGGCACCAAATCAAGGAACTTAATGAAAAATATATTAAGAAATATCGATATGGTCTAGCCGCTAAAATCTTTATGTTGTCTTTAGACATGTAGAATGGTTTATGTTGTGTTGTACAATATTTATGTTGTATTTAGACAGTTTTGGATGAATGTGTCAGTGTTGTTAAATCTGAATGTGTTGGCTCTGTGTTACACACGATGGATGCACACGATCGTGGCCATCGTGTGTTACGATCGTGTGCAACCTACCCACGGTCATGCGTCGATCTTTATCGTGTGCGCCACGATGGTGGCATGACCGTGTGCACGGCCGTGAGTACCATCGTGGAACGGCCGTGCACACGATCGTGTGTTCAATCGTGGCCACGTATGTACGATCGTGTGCATATGAACTTTTGGTATTTTTGCAAATGTGAACTATTGTGTTATCTAGAATGATGTTTGTGATTCAAACATCGCTTGTTCAAACATTAATTACAATATGGCTTCTTATACGAACTCCTATTTGTCATTTCGTTGTAATTCATTAGTATATGAGGTAATTCATCCAGGATGATTGAACTTATCCGCACGTACTAATAGAACAATTGGACGACACATGATATACGATATATTATGGTAATTCAATCAATAACTTTTTAGATAAGTGTATCATTAACAAATAATTGTTAATATATAAGTAACAACACCTAAATTGGCAGTAATTTGAGAAATTGGTGAAAATTCTTGATGTTCTTGTGCACACGATCGTGTGTTCAATCGTGGACACGACCGTGTACACGATCGTGTGCATATGAACTTTTGGTATTTTTGTAAATTTGAACTATTGTGTTATCTAGAATGATGTTTTGTGATTCAAACATCGCTTGTTCAAACATTAATTACAATATGGCTTCTTATACGAACTCCTATTTGTCATTTCGTTGTAATTCATTAGTATATGAGGTAATTCATCCAGATGATTGAACTTATCCGTACGTACTAATAGAACAATTGGACGACACATGATATGCAATATATTATGGTAATTCAATCAATAACTTTTTAGATAAGTGTATCATTAACAAATAATTGTTAATATATAAGTAACAACACCTAAATTGACGAGGTTACGATAAGGGCGATCGTGGGTTGCGGTCATGGAGACCGTGGGGTTACGATCGTGCCCATTGTGTTACGATCGTGCACATCGTGTGTCCCATCGTAGGTTACGATAAGGGCGATCGTGGGTTATGGTCATGGCGACCGTGGGGTTACGATCGTGCCCATTATTGGTTACGTTCGTGCCCATCGTGGGTTACGATCGTGCCCATCGTTGGTTACGATCGTGCCCATCGTGGGTTACGATCGTGCCCATCGTGGGTTACGATCGTGCCCATCGTGGGTTTCGATCGTGACCATCGTGAGTTACGATCGTGACCATCGTGGGTAACGATCGTGCCCATCGTGGGTAACGATCGTGCACACAACAGCATAGACATGTACCTTATAGCGGCAACGGCATGACGACATGGAATCTGATCCAAATCAAACTCACGATAACAACATGTCCATGTTCGAAGGTCGACCTCATAAGAAACTTTGTTTTCTTCGACTTTATAAACAAGTGGGGTGGTAGCTCGAACGGTAAGAGTCGATCGGCTTGCACAGAGTTAGAAAGCTTTTCAAAAGTGTGCATTGTCAACTCATGGTCTCTTGACGTAGCTTCTCCCCGCTTCTCATCAAACCAATTCTCTAAAATTAGGCGAAATATCTCAAGTAACGAGCAAACAGTAAGCGTTTAGCCCACAACATACGATTATTAAAGCATTCAACGGCATTGGATGTCGAAGTTATAGCGTCGTCTGGACACTTCGACCTAGCCCACCTCTCTGCCCCGATTTCGAAAGGCGCATGCGCCCATTAGAACTTTCGATATGTAGTTTGAAAAGTAGTTTTCAAAAACTTCTTCTCGATGCGTGTAGCGGCGATTCTAAAGAGTCCTATAGCATGCGCACCATAGGAGGTCGATTTTTGCAAGATGGTGATAGCAAAACCCGTGGAATGCATTCGGATAGACGGCTCGAAACGGCATTACGAATGCTCTTATGTTGGTCACTCACAATCGGTAAATCTTAGTCGGATTGTAGCATCTGCGCAGTTATCTGAGAAAATAAGTCCATGACTCGTCGTTCTCTATCGAACCGAGACCAACAAAGAAGAGGAAAAACTTGCTCGTTCCGTCAAATGTGACGGCCGCAAATAGAGTTCCTTTATTCCTTCCCTTTAGGTGGGTCCCATCAACTATAATCACCGGTCGAAGGCACGTATCAAATGCCCTAATACTCTGTCCGAGTGCAACGAACATGTGGCGAAACACTCCCTCACGAGTCGTCTGCAAATCATAAATTGTCCCTGGATTACGCTGTTTTAACAAATACAGATAAGATGGGAGCCTCTGATACGACTCATCGAAGCCGCCATATGTATTCTCTATCGCTATATTCCTCGTCCGGAGAGCAAAATTGTATAGCATGTCAATGCCATACTCCCTACACATCTCTGCAATCATCTCTTTGGCCTCAAAGTGACCCCCTCACCGGTCAATCTTTTAGCAAAATAATGGGCGGCAACCTCGAGGACCGATCGTGGGCAAAGACGGCTCAAATCGTGGTAACTTGTGCTCCAATGTCAACTTAGTAATTCTCCAAATAGTTGCACCCTCAATAGCACACAACCTAAACTGACAATTTCTTCGCCCACTCTTACAGACAAACACTATACGTTCATCGGCGGAACGATCAGTGATACACTGTAGCATGTTTTCCAAATGATACATTCCTACAGTTATCCTCAACTCTGTCTTCGAACGAAAGGTGGACCCCACCTCTAGTGGCCGTGCAGAGGTGGAGGCTGCTCGACCCAACCCAAAGTCCCGGCACTACCGGGGTCCGGAAATAGAATGATCCAGTTACGCATTGATTGTAGATGCTCATGCTCGCTCGCAGATTGATGATCGGATGAGAAGTTCCGACGACTCATAATCCTATCCATTTGGGCCGGTTGGCGAACCCAGGCAAGAAATTTCGCAGATAGTGACTCAAGCAAGTCTTTACAACAATCTTCATCTTCGGATGTATGTGTTGTTACCCAAAATATTATCCGGAGATAGATATTGCTGGAATGGATGGGATAGCAAACAAATGCAAGAGCACTTCCGTGAGAAAGATAAATAACACAAGATTTGTCGGGGTTGTTAGTCCCGGGCTTGAATGCTCTCGCGAGATATTATTAATACCGATATTCGGAGATACAAGTACTAATGTAAGAATACAATTACAATGAGTGTAAAGCTTCTTGTTATCTTAGCTAGTGAGCGTGTAGATTGCCGGAAGAACCAGATTTGATGCTCTGTGAGTTCTTGTAACAAAGGTGATGGACAGTCGCGGCGGTGAGAGATCGACCGCCTCTCACGGCGAGTATTTAGCTGGATGTTTGGGCTTCTGGGCTTATGAATCCCTTGGAATCTGTCTAGTGGAGACTTGCTGCTTCTGCCGATCGTCTTCTGGACGAGAGATCTGGAGAGAGAAGTCCTGAGATGGATTCCGGTGAGATAGCCGGGAGCTTGGTGATATGTGTGTTCTTCAGTATTTCCGTGGATGTATCGGAATGTGAGAGAATGTGAACTTTTGGTGGAATGTATTTCGGACGTGAGTCAAATGAATTCCGAACCGTATATTCAGTGAACTGGGAACCGTTGAGTGAATTCCGAGCTGTTGGTTAAAATGAATTCAGAACTGAGAACCCAGAACCTTTTTCCAGTAGGAGGAGGTTCTCTATTTATAGGGCTTGGATACGCCGGGCGATCGCCTTTACTGCAATATAATAATCGGGCGATCGTCTTTTAGCACATGGGCCTGTCCCCTCAAAGTCTGCAGGAGTTGTTGGCGACAACTGCGGTCCAACGGGGAGCTTACACGCGTCTGAGTTGCCGCCGCGGTGGTCCCACCGACAACTTTCGCGCGCATGCCGGTAGGTGAGGTAGGTGACAGGCCGTGGTCACATGTCTTGTCACAAGAAAGATTTTATCTGGCCGACGAAGATCACGTCGGCGCCTTTGGTGGATCTCGCACGTGGGTGCTTTCACGAGATCCAGCCTTGATGGTTTTGACGGCGATCGTCTCTGCCGGGCGCAGTCGATTTCCCTTAGCCGGTTTAGTAGAGTAGATCGCCAGTGCCAAAGGGCGATCGCCTTGGGGTCGATCGTTGGGTAAATCGATGGGGTCGATATCTTTGATTTGGCGAGCTAGCCATAGTTTGGTGATGTTGACTTGGTCGCTCGGCCTTATAGTCGATCGCCCGTCGGATGAATAAATCGTGACACAACAATTGCCCTCACCGCTCATACGTTGGAAACGTGGGGTGAGGTGGCTTTCGCGATCGAATTTTTGACGAGCGACTAAGTGTTTTATCAATCGCGATCGTCTTTGAGCCGATATGCTCTGGATTCGGACGACACAGTTGGCCGAATCACGGGAAAAACAACGGGCGTTGAAAAGTCTCCGCGCACGTGTCGGGCTTCTATTGGAGGACGCCAACGGTCATTAATGACTCCTCGACGCGTCCTCGAAAAGACGCGTACGCTGGTCTCGAGGAGTCAAGTGCGCCGTGCTTGAGATCCGACCCTGAGGTTTTCCCTTATTGCAATCGGGTCCCCGCTTTCTCCTATAAAAGGGGCGCGGTCAGCCTCACTCACGCGTACGCATTGGAGAAAGAAGGTCCCGCCGCCGAATTTTTGAAGATCTAAGCGCCGATCGTCGATCGATTTCACTTTAGGGTAAGGAAAATCCTTCTCTTCCTTTCTAACTTTGAAAATGGCGGAACCTCATCATCGTTTGGAGCGGAACTGCCCGCCACGGACATCAGTGCCTGGGAGAAACTTCTTCCGTCTTCCACCTGGAGACGGCGGCGGAAGCAATTCGAGCCGGAATCGACCCGGCTGAAGTTGATGCTCTGTTCAATGAGGCCGATGTTGCTAGGGAGTCGGCTGCTGAGGAGAGACGATCGCAGATCGAGAGAGATCTGGCGATCAGGGCTTACTGGGAGCAACATAGTGATTTCGGACGGGCCTATAGGGCCTTTGCTGAAATAATGGATAGGTTAGCCGGTCCTACTCCGAGATTCGACTTCAGGGGCTATTCGGTCGCTTATCCCTATGTGCTCCCCAAGCGGTCGCAGTATCGTGCCGCGCAGCGATCGTTGTGGTCGCTCGGCCAAATACGGAGCTCGACGACCAGGAGAGATCTGGCCGTCTGGAGGACAAGATTCCATGTACCTTCAGATGTGGACATGTTCGCGCCCGCGGAGAATGAGCGAGCCGACCAGCCTCCGATGGGTATGGTCGCAGTGAGTGAGGCCGTTATGGAGGCCGGGTTGCGCTTCCCTCTGTCCTTTGCGGTCTCCCATCTGCTGGCCGCTTGGAATGTGGCACCACTTCAGCTGACGCCGAACGCCTGGCTCCAAATCATTTGCACCCTCACCCTTTTCGGCGGTCACCGCCTGTACCGTCTCCCGTCGCCGTTGGAGATGAACTATTTGTTTAAACTGACGGCTCATAGAGGGTTGGTCGGCGGTTACCATATTCAAGGCCGATCTGGCCGGGTGATTCATGGAGTTCCGAATAAGATACGGGGCGATCAGACGAAGTGGTTCTGGGTCGCTGGCAAGTGGAGAGCTTCGGCGAGCGACAATCCCACAGGCGAACTGGAGATCCCCACTGAATTTCGGGAGAGGAATCCCGGTAAGGGTTTAGACTCTCCCTTCGCTTGGATGCGTTTTGGGTGATCTAATTTGATTGCTTTTGCGGCTTTCATATTCGGCGATCGAGGAGCCGCCTTTGACTTCCTCGTTGTTTGGGAGCGAGTCGGAGCTTGTCGGACGACGACCTAGACGCCACTCGGATCAACAAGGAGAGTCGCTGGTTGTCGGCTCGACTATTCCGCTTCCCGAGACATCTCGCGGTGCAGGTATGTGGTCGTGCGATCTTTTCTTACTTGGCGTTCGCCTTATTTTAAGGGCAGTGTCGGCCGTTAGTCGATCGTCTTTAGCTGCAGAGGTTCGTTTCCCTCGCTTTTGGAGCCTCCGTGAGATCGCTATGTCGAACCCGGGAGTCTAGGCCGTCTTCGCGCGAAGAGGTCGACTCGGGTTCCACCGTCGCATTGCTATAGTTCGGAGGCGGAGCCTCGTGCGGAGCCGGAGCCTCGCGTAGCGCAGTCGAGGTTGAGGAGGAAATTCGGAGGAGGGGCTTGGGCGAATCGCAAGAGGCCGAGGCCGCAAGAAACTTCGTTTCTGCCCGGCGATGAAGTGCCGATCGCCGCGCCTCCGATCACCATCGTTGCTCGGAGCGCGAGCCGCCTCTGCGGCTTTTGCGGAGGCGGCGATCGCGGATGCGGAAACTCCTCGAGGGAAACCGTTTTGGTCGGGATCCCGAGAAGGCCGAGAGGTAGATAGCATTTACGTGTTGACAATTACATCTGCGTAGGAGTTGTATTAACCTTGGTGTTTTGGTGCAGATCCGTCGCGCGGACCCGTCTTGTCCACCGATGGTCGTGGATTTCTGGCGAGTCGATCTCTCGCCATTCTGCGACATTCCTCCCTATGTGAGCAAGGTCGCCGCTTTGCCGAAGGCGTGGACAATCGATCTGATGCGATCGCCTGCATGGTCGTCGAGTTCGATGGATGCTGTTGTCGCCCTTTCTCTTGACGGCGACCATGGCCGTGCCGCCAGGGAGTTTGAGGCGGCCCTTCACTATTCGCCAGAGGATCTTGAGGCGGCTCGGAAAGAGAACGCCGAGTTTCTTGACAAGATCGCAGCGATGGAGAAGGACTCCTGGAGGCGGCCAAGCGGGCGAGCCATGAGCTTGAGCCGGAGAAGAAGGAGACCGAGAAATTCGAATGGCGGTCGACCGATTTCGGGACTGGATGCAGAGTGCCGCCTGGCGAGGAATGTTGCTGAGGTGGAGGCCGATCGCCAGAAGGTGACGATCGCTCGACTGACCAGCGAGCTGGCGGAGGCGAAAGAGAAGGTTGCTGCGAGGAGGCCGAGCTCCAGGGATCGCAACAGGCGATGGCCGAGCTGAGAGGAGAAGTTGAGGCGACCAAGGCCGATCCCTTCCAAAATTTGGAATATGTCCGAAGTTCGCCTATTATTTGGCGTTCGCGACTCGATCCGAGCGGCTAAGAAGGGAGGCTTGAGGTCGGTCCTCTTGCCGAGAAGTTCAAGTCATATGCATTGGAGCATCCTCTCAATTCGGCTTTCTCCTTGCCGATCTTGGACTCGCGACATCGGTGTGGATTTGAGCCGTATCCGTCTCTGCAGTCTTGCTCATCCCGATGCTCCTAAGATGAGGGGACCGCGCCGAATGCCGATGGCGAGGCCGGCAGGCCTCGAGGCGCTCTTTTTACGCTTTTAGCTTACTTTCTTTGTAGTTTGTAGCTTTCTTTTTGTAGTACTTAGGCCTTCGGGCGACCGTGTACTCTATTTTTCAAGTAATAAAATGAGCATTTGGATTCCTGACTTATCACTTGAATGAATGGTTATTTTTGAGTCTTTGTTTGACTTCGTACAAATGCGTGAGGAGAGATCGTTGCGAGGGTAGTTCCAAATGAATTGATAAACTCATAAGACAACTTTTTACAACAAGTTCGATCGCTGCACTACATCTGAAAAAATGACGATCTCCGTATGTGGTTGAATAGCGACGATCGTCGTGTAGGTATTCCGCACTCTTCTTGCCCCTTGTTTTTATTCACTTAGTGGAAGTAAGAGGATGAAAATAATTCCTTGAGTGAGCGGTCTTTAACTTTGTCGAATCCTCGGGGACGGTCGTCCATCTTGAGGAACCGTGCACGATCGCGGAGTTCGATGGACCGACTCCTTGATCATGTCTTGATGCGCGAAGACATTGAGTGTCTCGTGACTCACTTTATTATGAGGGTCCTCCGTTAGCCGCGCCTCGCCTCGTATTTAAACGAAGGGCGTGCGGTCTCGCCTAGAGGAGTCCTTGCGCGGGCGGCGTCGGATGAATCAACTCCGCGCCGCGGCTTGTTAGCTCTGCTTCCACCTCGGCTAGCCATGGAGATGGCCGACCTCGGCGGTGCACGTTGAGACGGGGTTGTGGCACGTCGCATTGTCCGGGTTCACCATGTTAGATGATGAACCTTTGAGGGCGAGCGATCGTGTCCACCGATTTATTTTGAGGGCCTCGACTACGCCGGCCTCGTATTTAAACGAAGGGCGGGCGATCTTGGCCTAAAGGGACCTTGCATGGCCTAAGCAATGGGTTCCATCGACCACCAGACCATGGCCGCACTCTTTCACCTTGGATCGTCATGTAGATGTCGATCTTCGACGGTGTGCGTTGTGCGGGAGGCGATCTCGTGCCTTAGTCCATCATGTTATATGGTGAATCGTAGATGGCGATCGAGTCCTCGGTTTCTTGAATAAGGAGGAGATCGGGATGACTTCCGTGGTCTCCTTCTCTTGATTGAAGCATATAGAGACGGCCGAGGTTGATCCAGGGTCGGCTCGTATGAGCTTCCCACTGCTTTGCGTCGACTCGGACGATCGTCTATAGAGATAGGCGGGGGCTTCGGCTAAACCAATAAGTCATCTAACTTGCCCTCCTCGAACAGTCTCGGAGCCGCTTGAGGAGGTCGCGGCAATTGTTGGTGCCGTGGCCGGACTCTTGTGGTAGGCGCAATATTGATTGTTGTCCAGTGACCGTGGTCCCTTATCGCCTTTGGCTTTTGAGCTCTTCGTGCCCCCGATGGCATAGAAAATATGTGCCGAGTTACATTGAACGTATGGAGGAGATGGGCTTCCATGTCCTCGAAAGCTTTGAGATCTCCGGGTGTCTTGGCGATCGCCTTCTTTGCTTTGGCGATCGCTATCTTCCGGGCAAGAGGTGGCGTTTCCTCGTCTAAGCGGAGGGTGAGTAGCCTTTGCCTCGGCCAGAAGTTGGCGGCTTTAGCGCGAAGATCGTGTAAGTTGGGGAATATCCTTGGAGAGATGTCCGAACATGGGAGAGTGACCGTGAATCCCCCATGACCGAGTAGAGAGCGAGCTCATCACCGACGGGTTCGCGGTGAGGATGATTTCGTCTACCCGATCGATGTAATCTGCTGGTTCGTCCTTCCCGCTTGATTTTTATCATGCGCTGGGGCCTTCAGTCTGGCGACCTTGCCGGGCGAAGTATGACGTGAAGTCATCCGCCGCTTTCTTAAAAGAGGTGACCGATCGTGGTGGTAGTGAGACGTACCACTTATGGGCCACCGCCTAATGTCACGGAAGATCCGCACTGGTTGCATCGATGCCCCACACCTATCATGTAAATCCGAATTTACTCGTGGGTTTCTGGGGTCCGATCTCCCCTTATACGAGAGGTGTTTTAGGAGGAGCGATCGTTGGTTGTATGGGGGCAAGCTCGATGTGGACCGCGAGTGGCCTTGGTCGGCCGGCGATCTTCTTGGCCGGTGCTTGCCCAGGTGTCCAAGAGTGCTCTCATCTCGTCGAGCCGACGTTGCATGGCGGCCATCGCCGTGGCTCGACTGTTAGCGGCTCGCGATCGGAGTGGGAGCCGAGGCGATTGAGTACCGAGTCCACAGCGATCGGGCAGGAGTCGGATGGCGACATGCGTTCGGCCGTGAGGTGAGTAGGCCGAACTCCGGGGGACGGATTCGGATTCCGTCTTTTCAAGGTTGGAAATAGAGTGCCCTTGGCCGCCGGATGGGTCGCGTCCCAAGCGATCGAATATGGATCCGTCCGGCCGTGCGAGAGCCTTTCCTCGCGAGTTGGGGCTTTTGACGATCGCTCGTTCGGTAGCCCATCAATTTCCGTTTTCCCATGCGGCGGATGATCGAGGAGTTATCGCGGCGGCGCGCATGCTCTCCGTCGCTCCTCCAGGGATGGCCATAGCCTCCTCGATCTGTTCCTTGGTTTGGAACCGATCGAGTGGGAGGTTGGGGCCATCTCTGATGCGGATCGAGAGTCTCGCGTTGCCGCGCTTCCCTGTCGTCGGCCGGGTTCGTCGAGCCGGAAATGGTGTCCGGCGGTTCGGAGAGCAGCTTTCTTCGATGGACCGGCGGATGTCATGATTCTGGAGGTTTTCTTTGAAGTGCAGTGAGTGTCACTTCAAGTATTTGCCCCGAGAACAGTGAGTGTTCTTCGGGATGGTAGAAATAAAAATATGAGGGTTAGATCCCCTTCCTCTAGCGCCAATTGTTGTTACCCAAAATATTATCCGGAGATAGATATTGCTGGAATGGATGGGATAGCAAACAAATGCAAGAGCACTTCCGTGAGAAAGATAAATAACACAAGATTTGCCGGGGTTGTTAGTCCCGGGCTTGAATGCTCTCGCGAGATATTATTAATACCGATATTCGGAGATACAAGTACTAATGTAAGAATACAATTACAATGAGTGTAAAGCTTCTTGTTATCTTAGCTAGTGAGCGTGTAGATTGCCGGAAGAACCAGATTTGATGCTCTGTGAGTTCTTGTAACAAAGGTGATGGACAGTCGCGGCGGTGAGAGATCGACCGCCTCTCACGGCGAGTATTTAGCTGGATGTTTGGGCTTCTGGGCTTATGAATCCCTTGGAATCTGTCTAGTGGAGACTTGCTGCTTCTGCCGATCGTCTTCTGGACGAGAGATCTGGAGAGAGAAGTCCTGAGATGGATTCCGGTGAGATAGCCGGGAGCTTGGTGATATGTGTGTTCTTCAGTATTTCCTTGGATGTATCGGAATGTGAGAGAATGTGAACTTTTGGTGGAATGTATTTCGGACGTGAGTCAAATGAATTCCGAACCGTATATTCAGTGAACTGGGAACCGTTGAGTGAATTCCGAAATGTTGGTTAAAATGAATTGATCGAGAACCTAACCTTTTTCCAGTAGGAGGAGGTTCTCTATTTATAGGGCTTGATACGCCGGCGATCGCCTTTACTGCAATATAATAATCGGCGATCGTCTTTTAGCACATGGGCTGTCCCTCAAAGTCTGCAGGAGTTGTTGGCCAATCGTGCGGTCCAATGGGAGCTTACACGCGTCCCGAGTTGCCGCGGTGGTCCCACCGACAACTTTCGCGCGCATCTTTGGTAGGTGAGGTAGGTGACAGGCTGTGGTCACATGTCTTGTCTGTCAGCAAAAGATTTTATCTGCTGGCGAAGATCACGTCAGCGCCTTTGGTGGATCTGCACGTGGGTGCTTTCCTGAGATCCAGTCCTTGATGGTTTTGACGGGCGATCGTCTCTGCTCGGGGCGCAGGTCGATTTCCCTTAGCCGGTTTAGTAGAGTAGATCGCCAGCTGCCAAAGGGCGATCACCTTGGGGGTCGATCGCTGGGTAACTGATGGGGGTCTGATATCTTTGATTTGGCGAGCTAGCCATAGTTTGACTGATGTTGACTTGGTCGCTCGGCCTTATAGTCGATCGCCTGTCGGGATGAATAAATCGTGACACAACAGTATGCACCTCTTCATCTTCCTCATCTTCCTCGTCTTCCTCATCTTCCTCGTATTGATACTCTTTGGAAGGCATGTCATAATTTATGTTGCCGGGCTCTACTCTCGAGCTGCTACATCCCATATTAACCTCGGGAGTGGAGGAGCTGCTGTTCTCAACATAGACCTCATGATCCTCCTTGTATTCTACTAGTAATCGAAGTATCTCGGTATCGCCCCTTAATAGGACTTTTACTTTGTTTCCTTTGGCCGTGTGTGTCAAGTACCATAATTTGTAATCGGACTCATTTGGACCACCCAAACCCTCTCTGATAACCCCCACGAGGTTTGCACGACTAACTTTGCTCGTGTCGATATAGACAAAAAAGGAGTCCCCGTCTACATATGTCGATCGCTCCCAATGACCACCGTGATGTATCAAAATACGCTGCCACGACATCTGATTACAAAAAGATGAATAACTATTCAGAAAAATGAGCGAACAATATTACGGTGCCTTGACACGACCGATGCACACGGGCCGTATACTACCGTGTGCGGTGATCGTGCAAGTTTCGTCCATGAACACGATCGCCGCACACGATTTTAGAAAATCGTGTTAAACGATCGTGTACACGTTAGTGTTGCGCCGCGATGTTAAGGTCGTAAGACGATCGCTGCACACGGTGGCTTCCCATCGTGCGCCGATCGCATGCGTAAGAACAGATCTGAATTTTTTTCATCGTTCAAATAATGATACATACCTTCTTTATGAACTCAGAAGCACGACAAATGAAGTCCTATTTCAACGTCAACTTTTATTTTCGAACAATCTTGTGATTTCTATAAGATTTTTTGAGAGACCCTTTGTCAAAAATAAAATGGTTGTGTTGTTTTGATGCATATGTTTGTAGTTAAATTTTGGTTCTTGGACATTAATATCGATCGGAGGAGGAAAGTAAAAAAGAAAAAAGAGAAGAAAAGTAGTTTAAATTAAATAAATAAAAAAAAGAGAGAAGTCAACAATACAACAAAAAGAGAGGGCATTTTAGTCTTTTCAATCAAAATGGTACCAAAAACTTATAGTTTTATGAATGAGGATATAGAACTTATCAATTTTATGCTTTGGTATTAAAAAATTGATTCCCACATGGGTTTATGCATTGGATGAGTTTGACCATTTTTTCTTGAAACCACTTTTTAGTGAGGTGTATTGCACAGGGACCCACTAAAAGTGGGAAATGAGACTTTAGGTGCTCTAAAGGTATATTAGATATATTATACACCTTAATCACATATAGCAAGCCCGAGGTTTTTGCTTTGAGATATGTTGAGACCCTTTTGGGACTTTTCTGATTTTAGGTCTTCATTAGTTCAAGCAAAAGAATTTATTATTTGATATTTTCGGTTTAAATACAAAAACCACCCCAAATTTAGCCTAATTACAAAAAATCTCAGCTATCTTTTAAATTTACGTGAAAATGATTGGCATTTGTTATTATCTTACAAATGTGAACCCTCGAGGGGGTATATATGGAAGGTAATTACAACCTCAAGGGGATATTTTGCAAGACATTTTTTTTTTTTTGTAATTAGAGTAAACATCTGGGGTAGTTTAAAATCTTTTTATTATTACTTTTATACAAGGGAAGAGGACTTGGTAGTATATTTCTAAGGTAAATACGAAACTCTTAGGCATGTGGGAGTGGTTGCCTAATACCCTAATACTCTGGGGTATCACATCAGCTCTATCCAATAAAAACCTCCCAACTCAAAACTACCCCAATACTACCCTAACACTACCCTAACTAGTGGGAGTGGTACCCTAGTACCCGAATTCCATTTTTTTTTAAATACATAAAATCACATACAATATTTAAAATAAAAACATATCATTTCATTAAAAATAAAAAACATTACATAATACTTAAAAAAAATAACATAACATAATACTTAAAAATAACTAGATTAAAATAAAAAAACCCACTAATCTCGCTTCAATGTCATACACTATTTGCAAAAACATGCTTTTCTCCATTCGAATTTTTTTTTTAAAGTAATTGTCGTTGTACTTTGGTGTTTCAACGAACCAATCATTCTCTAAAGTTTCAAGACCTATTTCCCGATGACGATTTACGCTAGTTCGGCTAGAGCTTGCCGTGTCTTCATAATACTGAGCCGCTAGTTGAAGCATATTTTGCAACGAGCTACCTGTGGATAGCTCGTCGGATGAAGAAGGAACAACGTAATCGGAAGAATCGATAGACATTTTTTTTTTGGAGAGATTAGTGTGTTTTTTTTTGAAATGCAAGGGTATTTTTTTTTTTGAGAGATGAGTGTAGGTGTTAAATAGGAAGATTTTTTTTATTTGGGCTAAAGTAGCCGTTTTTTAACGTCCAAAAGCTCCCCCAACGTATACTTTTCAAACGTTCACCTGCGGGTTCCGAGCTCGCTTTGCCTACTCGATTTGCATACCCGAAGTACACGGGACGGTGTGCCCGAGCGGGTTCA
Source organism: Orobanche coerulescens (assembly GCA_033398695.1). Lineage (NCBI taxonomy): Eukaryota > Viridiplantae > Streptophyta > Magnoliopsida > Lamiales > Orobanchaceae > Orobanche > Orobanche coerulescens. Next base: position 17,517,801 of record CM065814.1, on the reverse strand, counting down.
TGAGCTCGATGGAGTACCCGAGCTCCACTCCGCCCTCCCTTATAGGGTATTCTAATATTGTATACTTTCTTTTCCCATTACAAAAGAACTCTTGACTCTTTCTTCTTAAAAAGATTTATTGTTTCATCCAATCACAAATATATTGTTTCACTCTGATGAAGTCTTTTAAGTGCTCTATCTTAAAATCGGTATTGGACAGAATATTAGAAACATATGGACAGAATTTATTGGGCATCCCAATTCATACGGCTTTGTCAATATTTGCAGCCGCCGTTGTATATATGTACCGGTGGATAAACCGTGCCATAATGGTACGATTTTGAGATTGTTTTGCTAGTAAAAAATATATTGGTCTTGCGAGATAAAAAAAATGTCGGTCGTTCGGAGGTTTGCCGACACCTGTAAAAGAAAAAATTGTCCGACTGTCGTAGGTCTGTCAGAGGCCGGCAAGCAACCCTAGAGGACATGCAGGTATGTGGTTGCACTAAAAAAAACGTTCGTCGAAGGTCGGTCGGTGCCGGTCCCGCCGGTGCACAGTCTGGCATGCGGCCTCACCAAAAAAAAGGAAAAAAACTAGCCCTTTGACGGTCGGTGGCTCCGCCGACGCGCAGGCCGGCAGGCTACCGCATAAAAAAAATATCCCGCCAGCAGGCGGCCACACAAAAAAAAAGGCCGTCGTTGGAGGTCTGTCGGTAGTCAGGGGTGGCTCCGGCGATTCGCAGGCTGGCAGGCGATGGCTCAAAAAAAAAAAAAAATGGCCAACCGGCGACGGCAGGTGGCCACGGCAAAAAAATAAAATTGGTCGGAGGTCGGCCATCCGGCGACTGATTGAGAACCCATCAGGAACGGAAAAGTAGAAGATTTGTTGTCTATTTAATTTAATATTCCACGAGTATATTTGGAAGTTTATAATCGTTAGACGTTTCATATTATTAAATTTAACATGAAGGGGAATGATACAAATATTTTTCGGGTGCACATTATAATGACTAAAAAAATACTATTATCCATAATAAAAGTGTTTCTCCTATTTTAAATTCTTCTTTTATTTTCTATTATATCGAGATTTCAAACTTGAATCTAATTGCTCGATCTAAATAGTTGCCTAACATAGATCTGGTGGTCGGCTGGGCTCCCTTCCGGTCCGAGCATATGAAAGAATAGTAAAGTACTCAGTATCTACGTGGCGCTGGTGTCTCCGCTAGATGATTGCTACTGAGATTAAATGGCAGTGGTTTTTTTAACGGAGGAATCAAGTTAAGGGGTCAATTTATAACTAAAAGAGCATCAGTATTATACGGCATGAAACATACAAGAGAAAGCGTATTAAAAATATCCCCTTCATTGCAGAAGAGCAGAAGACGACTCTAGGGCACGTCAGTTGCTGACAATTTCTAAACACCATGCTTTCCGATGAAGATGAAAATTACAACTCCCCCGCAACGATGTCCGGGGAAGACGAACTTGAAGGTGTGTTGCTTCTTCTCTTTAATATTTGGGTATTTTGTTACTTCTATTGCATAAAGAAAAATACATAATTTTGGGAGTATAATCAGTTCTTTATGGAATCTATATTCAGCATAAATAACGTAATAAGGGTACATAAAATTGTCATTTGCAAGGTATAATATAACTAGGGGTGAAATTTGGGCGGATATTTCCCACCCGATCCGGAGCCAGATCCGGTCAGATTTGAATTCGGGAAGAAAATTTAGTATCCGGTCGGATACGGGATCGGATTCGAATAGTAAAATTCGGATACGGGTCAAATTCGGATTCTGTACTATCCGCCTGTATTCGAATTTTCCCATATTTTACCGGATATTTCCCGGATTACAAATCCGGATAGATTTTATTTAATTATTTTTTATAATATCTTTATCTTAATTAATAACTAATAAAACTAAAAAAATATACAAACCCTAAAAATCGTTCTATCTCTCTCGCTCTTTCTATCGCCGTTCTATGATATCTCTCTGACTCTGAGTCTCTCTCTCCCTATCCCTCTACGGCTCTACCTCTCTCTATCCCGCTTCAGTCCATTAATTATCCTCTACCTCTCGTTCACAAACAATTGCAGAGAGAATATGGCTCAACAAGATGATGCGTCGTCGTCGCCTTCCCCTCTCGATCCCACTGTTGGCGAACCACCCAATCATAGTCACGATGCTCGGCGTAGAGGTGGGCAAAAAAATCGAAACCGAAACTGAAACCGGAAAAAAAACTGAAACCGAAACCGGTCAAAACCGGTTCGGGTTGTCTCAAAACCGGCGGTTTCTACCCGGTTTTCCATTTTACCGTTAGAAACCGGTTCGGGTCGGGTTTTGGGGAACCGGTTTCGGAAACCGGGTTGGAAAAACAATATATATTTTGTTCAAGTAAAGCTAGATATAAACAATATATGAAATTGTGTAAGGACACGAATTCTATTTTTTTAACCCCTAATTGGGACGTTCCTACAAGATGGAATTCGACTTATAAAATGTTTTGTTGTGGTTTACGCCAATGTGATACTTTACAACTTTTTCATGATGAACTTGCGAATAGGACGAGTAGGGTTACATTATTTACGTCGGAACAATGGGATATTGTTAGAAAAATAAGCGAATTGCTCAAAGTTTTTAAAAACGCAACAATTTTATTATCGCGTGTTTATTATCCCACCATCCATTTGGTACTTAATCAAATTTATTTAATGTATTCAAAATTAAGCGACTACGAATTAAGTGGTGATTTATATGAAAAAATGATTTCGCCCATGAAAGAAAAACTAAGAAAATATTTCAAAGAAATGCCACCGGTAATTACTTGTTCCGCCGCGTTGAACCCATGTATGAATATTAGCGGGGTGGAACTACTTATCGACAAAATCTCTGTTGATTTAGAGTTGCATAACGAAAACGTTTTCTATGCCAGAGATGCAAAAGCCATTTTTAACAAAAATTTCAAAGATTTATTCGGGGTTTATTTTAAAAAGTATGGTTCAAGAAATGATTTTTCAACTTCATTTTTATCATCATTTTCTACTTCTACTAGCGCGGATCCCATGCTTAATTTATATAATAGTTTAAGAGAAGAAAACACTAAACGGGCTAGGGATGAGGGTGACCAATCACCAACTAGCGAATATGGGAGATATATTGGAACCGATTTTTTATCCACTATGGGACCCCATGAATTTGCAAATTTTGATATTTTGGCTTGGTGGAAAGGAAGGGAAACTCAATTTCCCGTTCTAACCGCTATGGCCCGAGATTTACTAACCATCCAAGCTTCTACGGTAGCTTCGGAATCCGCTTTTTCTCTTAGTGGCAGGGTATTATCTATACGAAGAACAAGACTCACACCGGCATCATTGGAGATGTGTATTTGCTTGAAGGACCACTTGGATGCATCCGAGCGTATACAACACACTCAACGTCTTGAAGGAGAACTAGACATTGAACAAGAAGTACACGATATCGAGGTGAAAGAAGGTTTTGCAATCTCACTCTCCGATGAAGAAATTGCTCTCGATGAAGCTTTGCGCGAGACTAGCTCCGAAGAAGATCACTCTCGATGAATAAAAGTTTATGTTTTAAATTCTAAATGTTTGAATAAAAGTTGATGTTGTAATGAGTTTATTTAATAAAAGTTTATGTTTTAAATTCTAAATGTTTGAATAAAAGTTGATGTTGTAATAACTTTATTTAATAAAAGTTTATGTTTTAAATTCTAAATGTTTGAATAAAAGTTGATGTTGTAATGAGTTTCTTTAATAAAAGTTTATATTTAATGTATAATGGGTTTATTTAATAAGAATATATTACTTTTTTAAGTTTTTTTTAAAAAAAATCCCGGTTATAACCGGTTTTTTCTACCCGAACCGGTCTCAACCCGACCCAAACCGGTTAGTATAGGGTCGAGTTTTTACAGTCCCCAATCCAACCCGACCCGAACCGGTTTGGTCAAAAAACCGGTTCCCAGACTACGACCAAAAACCGGTTCGGTTTTAAAACCCGAACCGGTTTGGAAAAAACCTAATTTGTACACCCCTAGCTTGGCGTCTTGCTCCACTGCCCATCCCCAACACAAGCGACGACCTTCAAATCCAACGAATTAGGTTAGTTTGATTTTTTTTAATTGAGATCTTTTAGTTTCCTCTTCAATTGAAATCTGATTCGGGTTTATTTCTGCAAATATTTGAGTGGGATTTTGGAGTTTCTACAAACATACGGTGAATAAGGATTTTTTTGTTTGTATTGGGAATTTTTTTCTGCAAATATTTGAGTGGGATTTTTTTTTTGGTTTGCAGTGGGATTTTTTTCTGCAAATATTTGAGTGGGATTTTTTTTTTTGCGGTGCTCTTTCCAAACATACATTTTATTGAAACTAGAACAAAGTGCGAGCAGAGAGCAAAAATTACTACCTCACCAAGTACAACACAAACAACAATTGGCTTGCATTGGCCACGTTTAGCATCTCACGATGAAATCAAACAAAGTAAAGTAATCATATGTTGATTAAGCAAATTATTCTGAAGTAGCTGACTAAACTCAGATCAGATAAAAAAGTAAAGTAATCATATGTATTTATTATTTAATGTGTGTCTCTGTGTGTGTATCAGTATTAGTTTTCTAGAGAAATTGTTGATGTTGATGCGGTTACAAAAGAAATGGATGACTAGCCTGGAACAAAGAGATAGAAAAGAACGACTGTTGGAGCAAGATCGGAATATGCGCCGTGTTGCGGAAGCGTAAATATAAAGTGCGGAAATTAAATGACACACGGATTTATAGAGGTTCGGCTATAAACGAGCCTACGTCCTCTCTCGGTATCTTTTTCAATAGGTTGAAGAAAAACCTCTACACCTCTCTTCTATCGGTCGAGGGATAACCGTTACAATCACGTCTTCTATTGGTCCGTGATAAACCACTCGTACTTGTCTTTGTGTCGGTCCAAGTTAAACCGTTTTCCTTTTCTATCGTACAAGGAATCATCAAAACATTATTATAGCATGTATGGAACAAAATGTTCCAACAACGACATCAGGGGTCTGGATGTTAGGAATACTTGTTAGATTTTGATGATGTCATTATTATATTCAAATGTATATTACTTGGCAAAATGTAAGGAAGAACCAAATGAGTATCTTCCATAGGCCAAACTGTGTTAAGTTAGATACTTGGCAAAATGTAAAGAAGAACCAAATGAGTATCTTCTATAGGCCATATAAGTTAGGCTTAAAAATCGGCTAAATCGGATAAGTATCTATTAGCCGAGTCTTGGTCAACTCACCTGTTCAGATAAGGTTGACCACAAAAGAGTCATATCAGGCAAACCCTTATCAGAGAAGTTCTGGTCCACAATTTTAAATCAGCGAAGTTGGACCAGACTGCAGTCAAGAAGGAAAGACAAGTCATCTGTAGTCTGACCATCAAATCAGTCAAGTTCAAATCAGGTCAGAAGACTACAGACAAGTCGGCACATCAGAGAAGTCGACATCAGAGAAGGTTGACTGCACATCAAACTAGTTGACCACAAGGAGGTCAGCCAAGTGATCAGCCAAGTACTCTAGTCCACGTCAGCATGCGTTGAATAGTCAATATTTACGAAAAGTCACATGCGAGCGATTAGAGACAGATTAGAGAGATTCCCGGAAAGGAAATAAATTAAGTAATTCATTCAGACCCACCACTAAAGACTTTAATCTTATTATATTCAAAAGATTCGGCGCCCTCACATGCAAGTATTCACAACAGTCGGAATTGGATTAAAATATGGGAATCCAGCCTTGCAACGTTCAGAAAGAAAAACAAAGAAGTCTATTTCTCCAACGGACGGATTTGTTACAGATTTGCAACGGCTATGAAGAAATGCTCAAGGATCGACATCTATATATATTTGAAGATTTGAAGTTGAGTAATATGATGCGAACAACACTTTCAAGCAATCAAAGCAATCAAATCGAACAATAGCATCATGAAAGAGCAAGCGTTCTAAAGGCATCCAAGGATCGTAGATCAAGAGGTGCAAGGCAGTCAAAGGGAGTTGCAACGACAAGAAATTCCACTGGTTGGAAGTTGTTGTAATTGGTTGAATCACTGTAATATTTATCACTGGATGAGAATTATAGTGAATTCATCTCCAACTGGTTTGGAGAAAAGTGGATTAGTAGAGGATTACCCCACCTCTGAGTCCACTATAAACTGGCTGCATGTTTTACTGCTTTCATCATCATACTTACTTGCTGCATACATACTTAACTGTTCCATTGATTAATTTTGTGTTCGTCATCACCTGACTTCCGCACTTGCATTGACTACAAGTCATTTGTACCGTCAGCTGAGAAACTCATCCTTTGTGGAAAAGAGTTTCAGTAAGTCTATTCACCCCCCCTCTAGACTTATTCCTGGACGACTTGTGACCTACAAGTGGTATCGGAGCGGTTGGTTCAATATTTCAAGAACCAGTCCATATATCGAGGATATATTTCAAGCTTATTTTAGAAATGGAACACATGCATTCTAGATTACCTGTTTTTTCAGTTGACGAGTATGATCTTTGGAAGATAAGGATGCAGGCACACTTATCTTCAATCCATGACGACATGTGGTGCATCATAGAGGACGGTCCTTTCATCTTCGTGAAGGACAACACCCCTGAGGAGATTGCAGCCAGGAAGCCATAGAAGATTCTAAAGAAGAGTACGGAGCTGACCATCGAAGAAAGAAAGCTGGCCAACCTTGACAACCGGGCCAGAGACGTGTTGTACCAAACTCTTGACAAATCAACAATGGTCAAGATCAAGAACTGCAAAAACGCCAAAGAAATCTGGGATACATTAACCTTGATGTGTGAGGGAACAGAACTGATAAAAGAAAACAAGTTGTCAATTGCTACCCAAAAATTTGACAACTTCAAAATGAATAATGGCGAATCCATAGACCAAGTGGACACAAAGTTCACTGAAATCATCAATGAGATTAATTCCCTGGGAAAATCATATGGGAACAGGGACATGGCGCTGAAGGCCTTAAGATCTCTCAATCCTGAATGGAGTATTAAGGCAGTAGCCATGAGAGAATCCAAAGATCTTAACAAAATAAACATCCAAGAGCTGTTCTCTGATATAAAGGCTTATGAGTTTGAGCTTCCAAGTTCATCATCAACCGAGCCTGCAGAGAAGGGAATAGCCTTTGCAGCCGAGTCCCCCACCAAGAACCTACCTGATGTAAAACATCTAAATCCACTTGATTTTGAGGAAGAAATGGCGTTCATAATGCAAAGGTTCAGCAACTTCAGAAAGAATTACTCCAAATACAAAAAGAATTATAAGGAGAACCCAAGAGAAATCAAAAGGCTGGAAGCTGGAAGGTGGAGTGTTATAATTGCCACAAGACAGGACACATCCAAATTGACTGTCCTGATCTCAATAAGGACGAGAGCAAGAAGGAGGTGAGCAGAAAAGAAGACCGAAGGAAGGCGCTCATTGGAGAAGGCCAAGAACGTGTAGAATCAAGCAGCGGATTCTTCTCTGATGATGATGAAGAATATGATTGTCTGATGGCCAACCTAGCTGATGAAGAGGTAACATCTAAACCCTCAGTTTCAAATAATAACAGCTAAGACATATCACAAGACATGGACTTACATGATTCTGTAATTCAGCTTCTCAAAGATTTTGAGATATTAAAAACTGCACACCAAACTGTATCAGCCGAGAGGACCCAGCTGCAAGATGAGAATGGGCAGCTGAAAAATGATTTTGAAAAACTCAGCCTAGAACTTAATAAAACCAAAGCTGATCTTGAAAAGCAGGCTGCAGATAGCTCTACAAACCAGGCTGATAATACCACAGTTGAGATAAAACAACTAACTGTTTTGAATAGTGAAAAATCAGCTGCAATTGCTCATGTCAAAGCTGAGTTTACAAAACTGACTCAGCTAAGTAAAACTCAGGCAAAGGAAATAACCTCCCTGAAGGCATCTCTAACCCTGGACGAATTGTGTACTAATAAAAGGCCATTATATTCCAGATCAGGCCTTAGATATGACCCACACACTCCCTCTAGTTCTAAAACCACTTTCATCAAGGGAGAAACAATTGTATCGTCTGCTGAGCCAATATACAAACTTGTATTTCAAAATAGGCAACAGCCAAGTCACTGGTCTAGGCTGCAGCCAAGTTATACAAGGCAGACACTTAGATATGAGACTAGGCAATGGCCAAGGCAGAAGCAGCAGTCCAGACAACATGCTCATTATTATCAAAGACTCCCCAAAAATAAATTTCAAAATGGGAGGGGCAAATGGAAACCTCAAGGTTATCCTAATTTTCAAAACGAACAGGTGTGGAGATCTCAAAAATTTAATAAATGGTCTCAGCCAAGATTTAGGCATGGCCCACACCATCAGTTTTATGAGGCATATCCGGTTCACAATCCCAACAGAGGATATAGACCCAAACCTTACACACCTTTTAGGGGTAATAACAGCAACTTTCACAATCCCAGGAGAAATCAGTTCTCCAGAAAACCAACTAACCCCCGAGGACCCACACAGACTTGGGTACCTAAATCTCTGCTTGTCTGATTGCTGAAAAGGTGGAAGGACTACTACCACATCTCCACAAATTCAAACATTGGAGGTAAAGAATGGTTTGTAGATTCCGGATGCTCAAGGCACATGACCGGGAACAAGAAGGTGCTGACAAATTATACCAAAGAAAAAGGTCCAGATGTAACCTTTGGAGATAGCTCTAGAGGTCAGACCAAAGGTTTTGGAGAGCTGCACAGAGGAAACATCACCATATCCAAAGTTCATTATGTCAAAGGACTCAAGTATAATCTTTTGAGCATAAGCCAGTTTTATGATGAGAAGAACCTAGTAGTCTTCACTATTTGGAAATGCGTGGTGATAGATATTCTATCTGGAGAAGTGAAGCTACAAGGATTCAGAAGAAGGGATGTCTATATGATATATTGGAACACAGGAACTCCTACTACCTATTTTCTTTCTAAGACAATAGCTGAGAATGGATGGCTGTGGCACAAGAGACTATGTCACCTGAATTTCAAAGCCATCAACAAGATTAGTTCTCAGAAGCTGTTCAGAGGACTTCCAGAAAAAGTATTCAAGAAGGAAGCTCTCTGTGATGCATGTCAGAATGGAAAGCAAACTAGAGCATCATTCAAGCTAGTTCAACCTACCACTCTTACAACAAGGATCTTATATCTACTACACATGGATCTATTTGGTCCCATGAAGCCAAGGACCTTAAGTGGCAGAAAGCACGCTCTAGTATTAGTATGACTACTCAAGATACACATGGGTTGCTTTTCTCTATAAAAAGAGTGAAACACTACTTGAGCTGCTAAGGAGGATCCAGAATGAGAAATCTCTCTCAATCATCAAGATCAGATCAGATAGAGGAGGAGAATTTCTCAACAAGGCAATCACTGATTACAACGATCAGAATGGGATCCATCATGAAGTCTATGCAGCCAGGACCCCTCAGCAGAATGGTGTTACTGAAAGAAGAAACAGAACCTTGAAGGAAGCTGCCAGGTCCATGATTGCGACGGACACCAAGAGGTTCTAGTCAAGTCACAACGCATGACATGTCACACTTAGAACAGGAGTATGATAGTAGGGAGATATGGCAAAACTCCCTATGAGGTTTGGAATGGCAGAACACCAATTGTTGCATATTTTTGGTTGTAAGTGTTTCATCCACAACAACGGTAAAACCCAAGTAAATGCCTTTGATGCTAAAACTGATGATGGTCTCTTTATGGGATACTCACAAAGAAGAAGGCATATAGAGTTTTTAATAAAAGAACCTTAGTTGTGGAAGAAACACCTCATGTTGTATTTGATGAAACTACTGCTGAGTACAGGAAAAAGGTGGAGCTGATAGATAATAAGCTCAAATCTGAAACCCTAGAAGAAGTCATTGTCCATGACACAGGAATGGTTGACTCATCTGCAGACCAGCCTGAAGACCCATCTGTAGCTGATGAAGACCCAACTGCAGATCAGACAGGACCACAAAACCTACCTGATCCAGTTGCTGCTGATAAAGACCAATATGTAGCTGATAAAGACCCATCTGCAGACTAGACCAGATCCCAACCTGCAGATGACAAGACGGTAGCTGATCCAGTTGCAGACCAAGGAGATCAGATCCAAGCTGATGCAGAGAGAGAAGAAACCCGCCAAAGCAAATCTACAGGGGGAACAGACCCTGAAGAAGAAGACATTCCTTAGTGGCTCAAAGATCATCCTATCCAACAGATCATTGGGAATCTAACTGATGGAGTCAAGACAAGACAGTCTACTTTATCCGTAGGAATGGCAATGTTTTCATGATTTATGTCTCAAATAGAACCCAAGACAACAGAGTAAGCCCTAGAAGACTACTCATGGATCAATGCAATGCAAGAAGAGCTTAAGCAGATGGAAATGAACAATGTTTGGGAACTAACAGACAGACCAGATCATAAAAAGGTTATTGGCACCAAATGGGTGTACAAGAACAAATGCGATGAAGATGGAGCTGTTGTTAGGAATAAAGCCAGACTTGTTGCTAAAGGCTATGCACAATGTGAAGGGATAGATTTTGATGAAACTTATGCACCTGTTGCACGATTAGAAGCCATCAGACTATTCCTTGCATATGCAGCATTCAAAGATTTCATAGTCTACCAGATGGATGTAAAGAGTGCCTTTCTCAGTGGAATTCTAGAAGAAGAAGTCTATGTGGAGAAACCCCCTGGATTTACCAAAGGAGACAAAGTCTACAAGATTTTGAAAGCTCTATATGGACTTAAGCAAGCACCAAGAGCATGGTATGAAACATTATCCGTGTTTCTTGAAAAGAATGGATTCAGCAAAGGCAAGGTGGACAAGACCCTATTCAGAGTGGAGCATGAAGACCACATATTGTTAGTTCAAATATATGTGGATGACATCATATTTGGCTCAACCAGTCCAGAGCTATGTGAGAAGTTCTCAAATCTCATGCAAGGAGAATTTGAGATGAGTATGATGGGCAAGCTTAATTTCTTTCTAGGACTGCAAGTTAAGCGTGTTAGGAGTATGCCCTCGAATGCCACTCAGAGGATGTTGAGTGAGGGCATTGCACTTGTAATTATGTAAATCAATTATATAAGGCAATGAATGTTTCTTTATTTACTGGCATTCCTAACTCGTAAATATACATATAGAAACTAGTCAGTGTATTTGAGAGCAAAACGTTCCACTCCTTATTGGATAAGGGGGTCGGCACTGGAAAGGTTTACAGCTCAAATACTTAATCGTTCGCAAGTCGATGAAACTTGACTGGGCGTTAAGTTTATGTGAAGACTTGTATGACGTGTTCTTTGACATGGAGAGTGTCTGTCGAACGCTAATGGTTAGTGGGAGCACACGTTATAGGTATGCTAATTGGATTAGTATACTCGAAACGACTCACCCTCGATTCGTCACATGGATTTCACTCCGGGACAGTCAATGACAGAATCGAAAGGTTGTGATAGGTATTCGTGAACCTTCGACTTGAGGATTTAGTAGGGATGTGCTTGTGACGTCAAGATTTTCATTAGAGTAGTTCGACCCTGTAAACCGAAAGGCGGGGGTCAACCTCGACGTGCATCTTTACGGGCAAGTAGCAGGTCCTACTGAATACCAAGATAGAATTCTTTCTCCTGTTAGTGAGCGGGTTATATGTCCTATGCGGTTATTGGCAGATGAGATCATAAGTTTTAGGCAAAGCATTGGAGATAGTTGTATTAGATACACGACAGCTCGATGATCTCGATTTGCATTAACGCATGCATAGCGTCAAGTACAGATAGGGTTTGACTGACTGTGACCCTATAACTTGATCGGGACATTTGAAAGAAGGGTTTATACGTTTACTGGTATTCACGACAGAATGGTTCTTGAATGATCCCAATTATTCGTTCTCAGTTGGGGTACAGTGTAGGCCGCCAGGCTGGCTAGGTGGTGCTACTACTCTTTGGTTCCTCCCATTGCTGACTGAGATGGACCTACCGAGTCACGCAATAGGATTGACGACGGAATGAATCGATCTTATTCTCTCATTATGAATATTAGATATTGGATATCTAAATTTGGGACATTAGATGTCTAAATCGATTTATTGGATAAATTGATTTACGGCCTAAATGAATTAAATAAATTACTGGGTGATTAATTTAATTCATGTATATAATTATTTCTTGGAGAAATTATTTATATTATTTTGTATTTGATATGTTTAATTAATTGGATTAATTAATCGATATAAATACATCGAAACGGAATTGGAGTATATCTGTTTGGACTTTCGGGAGTTCGAAACGAACCGAACTCGTCCGATTTCTACATGGGCCTCCCCAACCCTTTTCACCCACCTTCCCATTGTCTTGTTGTTTCCTTTTTTATATTAAGGAACATGGCTTGTGAGGCAAAAATTATATGGGATGATTTGTTTTGCATGTGAGTGGAAATAGAATAAAGAGAGGAAGACTTCTCATCAAACTCACTTCATTCATTTGATTCCATACGTGAGGTTGCAAGAGGAGAGATGGAGAGAGAGAGAGAGAGAGAGAGAGAGAGAGAGAGAGAGAGAGAGAAGTCTTCTTCTTCATCATCTTCTTCTTTATTCATCTTCTTCATAACTTCTTAGAAAAATTTTGTGAGGAAATATTGAGAGAGAGAGATATTCATACACTTAGAATGATATTAATATCTATAACAGGCTTACTCACCTTGATCTAGCCGCATCCTTGGAGGATAACGAGGTGAGTATTGTTCCGATCGTTTTTCCGGTGCGTGGCAAGTAGAGACGCGGTGCTTTCGGCGTTGGATCGTTCAAGGGCTTGAAGCGGATTGGATTCGTAGAGATCAAGCAAAGCTTGGGGAATAGCTCAAGAGAAGGTTGCCATTTAATCAATGGACTTCAAGGGTGAGTTTCTTACAACTCTTGCTTTTCGTTTATATATTCGTATACACGTAGCTCGATCGATCCTCGTAGGGATTCAGATCGAATTAATTTTCATTTTACCGCTTCCGCTGGGCCTTCGTTTTGGGCACCAAATTCCAACAGTGGTATCGGAGAGTAGGTCTTGCGATCGTATATACGATATTGGCATTTGGAATGCTCGATTAGATGGTGAATGATTTGGAATCATTTTAGTCATAATCGTGGTACATGTTTTACGTTCGTTGTAGTTATATTTTTCGTAAGTTTATGTCTAAATATAAATCTTAAATTTCTAGGAAATATGATTTATATTGAAGATATGAATGTTGAAAAATATTGATATTGGATATCCGGTCGAAAATCGAGCTCCGAATCGTCGTCGGAGGACTTTTCGGACAAAGGGCAGGAAGCTGCCAGGGTGACTCGGCCGTGTCTGGTGACACGGGCCGTGTCCGACGATCCCAGTGCCGCTGCCAGCACCCGACCGTGTCAGGCGACACGGGCCGTGTCTGGCCGGCAGCTTCCGGAAGTGACTCGACCGTGTCAGGCGACACGGCCGAGTCTGCCAGGAAGGTCTAGGACACTGCCGGCACGACCCGATCGTGCCATTCGGCACGGGCCGTGTCCGGCCGGCAGGTTGCTGGCAGTGACTCGGCCATGACAGGCCATTTTCGCCCCGTCTCGATTTTTTTGTGTATTCTTGAAAATTAATCTCCCTCATGTTAAATTGGATTTAATATGATTAAAATGATTTATGGTATTTCATTTTATAAGGGAAATTTTATTAATTGGAATATTTATAGTCGACCGAATTATTTTGAACGTTATCATATTACTGATTGTGTGAATCGATTGGATCGGTTCGTTTTGTTGATTGGATCAATGTATCTCTACGCTTTCCATTTATATAGTATTTATTGGATGAATGATTTTGAATGGGGATGTGGTTCGTGGACTTAGTTTTAAATCGTTCGTTTTATTCGATTGGGTTGTAAATGCCGTTTTGAGCCTATTTATTTTACTAGAAATGTTTGTATCTAGGATGCAATTTTCGATGTAAATTTATATGTAATGACGAAGACCGGAGGAAGATCCGTTTCGAGAAGACGAAGATTCAAGACGAAGACTTGTAATTAGATTACGGAGTTTTTGTTTTCTAGGAACGGTCCATGAACCACATGTTGGTAGCAACTAAGTTGTGAATGGTTTTTTCATATTGTATGAATGCCACAAACGTGCTAAAATGATTAATGTGCAAAGTGTAACGTTAATCGCGAAAATTCTCCCACAACAAATTATTAAGTTTATAAGGTTTCAAGGTTTTCCTTCCCTCCATCGAGCTTTCGGGAAATTGAAATCCAAACCGGCTGTGCTATGCTTCCGAGTTATCGGGGTAGTCGTTTGGGGAGGACGGATAAATTACCTGGAGCGTATTGGATGCCTTCGGTTGGAGCAAATTTTATCCCTAGAAACCTGATAGGTTGCCGGATAAGATTCAATTGTGAAACTGATTTGCGTCGATGGTATAAACTTAACTTGTTCACGAACCATAGAAACCGTATAAGTTGAGGGGAGTGAACAAGGGGAAAAAGAAGATCGAATCTTCCATTAGATGGGTTGGTGTTAGACACCACTTTATGAAAATTAATAGACTAGAAACCTGTTCGGTTGCCCTCTATTAAAATTTATAAAGAACTCGATCACCACTATGAAGTAGAGCGACGATACTTCCGGATTTCACATGGGAGTGTGTTATTTCGGTAAAAATAGTGGGAGCTGGGTAACAAGAATAGAAAAGATCTTAATTCTATACTCAGAATATAATTAAATGAGTCACTAATTAATCTATCGTACTTAATGCAGACTCAAATCTCAATATGACAATGAATCCACTCGTAATTCTACTCGAAAAGAACACCTTAATGGGACCTAACTTTGTGGATTAGCCCCGCAATCTGATGATTGTCCTCAGTATAGAGGCACTGGGATACGTCTTGGAGACGGACATTCCGGCGCCTCCTGTGCGGACCTGAGCCAATCAGGAAGAGATTGAAAACCACGAAAAGTGGGTTAAGGATGACGTGAAAGTCCGTGCTTATATGATGGCTTCCATGTCTAATGAGCTTCAGAGAGCTCATGAGAAAATGACTTCTGCTAGGCAGATTCTATCTCACTTAACCGAGCTTTATGGTGAGCACAGCAGAACTGCTAGATATGAGATATCCAAACAACTGTTCAGTGCAAGGATGAAGGAAGGTGAGAAAGTTGGGGAACACGTCCTCAAAATGATATCCATGATCGAGAGATTGGAGGCTCTTGATTTTAAAATGGATACTTCTCTCCAAACCGACCTTATCCTACAGTCTCTTCCCGATTCCTTCTCACAGTTTGTTATGAACTTCAACTGCAATGAGATTGCATGTAACTTAGCTGGGCTAATGAACAATCTGGTGACCCTCAGTCTCATATGAAGACCCCGCGGATGAAGGAGTCCGCCCTTGTGATTTCTTCTGGGCTTCGGAAGTATAAGAATAAGAAGAAAAAGGCCAAGAAGCGGACTGGACCACAAGCTAAGAACCTAAAGGGAAAGGGCAAGGCCCCGATGGTTCCAAAGAACAAGAAGAAGAAGGATGCTTGTCTCAAGTGCGGTGAGCTGGGCCACTGGGCTAGAGACTGTCCGATTCTTCATGGCACTTCAGGTATAGAACTTTTAGTTTTGGAAAGAAATTGTTCTGCTACTGTATTTTCTACTTCCTGGATACTGGATTCTGGTGCTAGTTCTCATATTTGTACCGTGAATTAGGATCTGGAACAAAGTAGGAAGCTTGGAGCTGGAGAAGTTATGATCACAGTCGGAAGCGGGCATGGTGTCGAGGCGACCGACATAGGATCACTTCTTTTGGGTTTAGAATCCGGCTTTGTTTTGACTTTAGAAGATGTACTTGTTTTGCCCTAGGGGCACAAAAACATTGTATCCATTCCGGTCATGGACCGAAAGGGCTTTTCATTTTTCATTGGTGATGGTTCCTGCAAAATTTATTTTTGAAATAAACTAGTGGGTACTGCTACATTGTTGAATGGATTGTATCATCTAAATCTCAGCAACAAAGTAGTTGTGAATACTATGACTAGAAAACGTGGTAGGGATGAAACCAATCAATTTTTGAAATGGCATCTAAGACTTGGTCATGTTGATCAGACTAAGGTTTACAAGATGGAAAAAGATGGACTTATGGGTCCATTGGGATCGGATCCCTTTCCTACTTGTGAATCTTGCCTTAAAGGCAAAATGACTAAGTCCCCCTTCACAGGGACTTTTGAAAGAGCCGCTGATAAACTGGGATTAATCCATACCGACGTATGTGGTGCTTTGGAAGCAGCACGTGACGGATATCAATATTTCATTACGTGTACAGATGATCATACTAGGTATGGTTATGTATACTTAATGAAACATAAATCCGAGGCCTTTGAGAAATTCCAGGAATTCAAGGCCTAGTCGAAACAAGTGGTAATCATATCAAAGCACTTCGGTCGGACCGAGGTGGCGAGTATATGAGTACGGAGTTTGACGAGTTCCTTAAGGAACATGGAATAGTTTCACAACTAACACCTCCAGGTACTCCTCAGTTAAATGGTGTGTCAGAAAGAAGGAACCGGACCCTGTTGAACATGGTCCGTTCCATGCTGGGCTATACTGACTTGCCGATTTACCTGTGGGGGTATGCACTCCTGACTGCCGCGTATATCTTGAATAGATGTCCTTCCAAATCCGTTCCTAAAACTCCACATGAGATGTGGGAGGGAAGGAAACCAAGTCTTAATCACATTAGGATTTGGGGATGTCCCGCCTATGTCGAGAAGACTAAGGTGGAGAAGTTGGAAGCTAGGTCCGCGAAGGGACGTTTCATTGGATTCCCATCTAGGACGATTGGAGAAGTCGAAAGATCGTTGTTGCTTTACAAGCACACTTCCTGGAAGATGAGTTCATTCAGAAAGGCGGAGCAGGTAGAAGTATTTCTTTAGAAGAATACAATAAAACTCCTCGGAAGACACCTGTGCAAGAAACTGGAACCGAACCTTCTGAAACACAAGTACAACCACCTCGTAGGTCTAGTAGGGTATCTCATTTACCTGAGAGGTATGGGCTTGTGCACTTGGAGGAGCTGGGTCTCCATGAGGTTCCAAGTGATAGCCAAGAGACCGACCCGACGACCTATGACCAAACGATGGTGGATGTAGACTCCGCGAGATGGCGTGAAGCTATGGAAGCTGAGATAGACTCGATGCATGTCAATCAGGTTTGGACTCTAGTAGACCGCCCCTAGGGCATAGTGCCTATTGGGAACAAGTGGATCTACAAGAGAAAGACTGATGGTGATGGCAAGTTTGACGCCTATAAGGCCAGGCTTGTGGCAAAGGGTTATACCCAGAAGGAAGGGATTGATTACCACGATACCTTCTCGCTCGTAGCCATGATCAAGTCTATTCGCATGATGCTTGATATAGCTGCCTACCACAATTATGAGATATGGCAAATGGACGTAAAGACGGATTTTCTTAATGGATTCCTCGAGGAGGAAATCTATATGGAGCAGCCTAAAGGCTTTGTGTCCGAAGTCGATATTCAGAAAGTGTGCAAGCTTCAACGTTCCATTTATGGACTGAAGCAAGCGTCGCGTAGTTGGGACCTTCATTTTGATGAGGCAGTCAAAGAGTTTGACTTCGTGCAAAATGAGGAGGAACCTTGTGTATACAAGAGGGTTAGTGGGATCAAGATCGCATTCTTAGTACTATATGTAGATGACATTCTACTAATAGGAAATGATGTGGGAATGCTCAGTTCTGTGAAAGCTTGGCTTTCGAGTAATTTCTCCATGAAAGACTTGGGAGAAGCTACCTATATTCTTGGTATTCGAATCTACCGGGATAGAGCGAAGAGAACAATAGGTCTTTCCCAAGCTCTCTATATAGATAAAATCTTAAAGCAATTTAAGATGGATGATTCTAAAAGAGGGTTCTTACCGATGCGACATGGAATAAAACTCCCCTTCAAAATGTGTCCTCAAAGTGAGGAACAACGAAAGGAAATGAGTAATATACCATATGCTTCAGCCGTGGGTAGCCTTATGTATGCTATGTTGTGTACGAGACCTGACATTGCGCATGCTATAAGCGTGGTGAGTAGGTTTCAGGCAAACCCAGGTAGGGAACATTGGACTGCCGTAAAGAACGTTCTCAAATACTTGAGAAGGACTAGAGATATGGTTCTGATGTATGGTGGTGGAGAATTAGATATGGTGGGATACACTGATTCGGACTTCCAAGGACTGAAGGACGACTCGATGTCTACTTCTGGCTACATATTTACTCTTAATGGAGGAGCAGTATCTTGGCGTAGCGCCAAGCAAAGCGCGACTGCTGATTCCACCTGTCAGGCTGAGTATCAAGCAGCCTCGGAGTCTTCCAAGGAAGGGTTCTGGATTAAGAAGTTTCTGGGAGAACTTCAAGTGATACCATGTCTTGAAGTTCCGTTATGCTGCGACAACGCGGAGTGTAGTGCGAGGCCAAGGAGCCGAGGTTTCACAACAAAGACCAAACATATTGAGAGGAAGTATCATCTCGTAAGAGAATTTGTTCGCAAGGGATACATTGTGCTGCACAGAGTAGACTCGTCCGACAACGTCGCCGATCCACTGACCAAGCCACTTTCTCAGACTAGCTTGGAGCGTCATCTGGAGAACATGGGTATTAGATACCACAGTGTGTGGCATTGAGTGCAAGTAGGATATTTTTAGGAGTATGCCCTCGAATGCCACTCAGAGGATGTTGAGTGAGGGCATTGCACTTGTAATTATGTAAATCAATTATATAAGGCAATGAATGTTTCTTTATTTACTGGTAGTTACTGGCATTCCTAACTCGTAAATATACATATAGAAACTAGTCTGTGTATTTGAGAGCAAAACGTTCCACTCCTTATTGGATAAGGGGGTCGGCACTGGAAAGGTTTATAGCTCAAATACTTAATCGTTCGCAAGTCGATGAAACTTGACTGGGCGTTAAGTTTATTTGAAGACTTGTATGACGTGTTCTTTGACATGGAGAGTGCCTCTCGAACGCTAATGGTTATGGGAGCACACGTTATAGGTATGCTAATTGGATTAGTATACTCGAAACGACTCACCCTCGATTCGTCACATGGATTTCACTCCGGGACAGTCAATGACGGAATCGAAAGGTTGTGATAGGTATTCGTGAACCTTCGACTTGAGGATTTAGTAGGGATGTGCTTGTGAAGTCAAGATTTTCATTAGAGTAGTTCGACCCTGTAAACCGGAAGGCGGGGGTCAACCTCGACGTGCATTTTGACGGGCAAGTAGCAGGTCCTACTGAATACCAAGATAGAATTCTTTCTCCCGTTAGTGAGCGGGTTATATGTCCTATGCGGTTATTGGCAGATGAGATCATAAGTCTTTGGCCAAAGCATTGGAGCTAGTTGTATTAGATACACGACAGCTCGATGATCTCAATTTGCATTAACGCATGCATAGCGTCAAAATGCGAGATAGGGTTTGGTATTGTGACCCTATAACTTGATCGGGACATTTGAAAGAAGGGTTTATACGTTTACTGGTATTCACGAAAGAATGGTTCTTGAATGATCCCAATCATTCGTTCTCAGTTGGGGTACAGTGTAGGCCGCCAAGCTGGTTAGGTGGTGCTACTCTTTGGTTCCTCCCTTTGCTGACTGAGACGGACCTACCGAGTCACGCAATAAGATTGACGACGGAATGAATCGAGCTTATTCTCTCATTATGAATATTAGATATTGGATATCTAAATTTGGGACATTAGATGTCTAAATCGATTTATTGGATAAATTGATTTACGGCCTAAATGAATTAAATAAATTACTGGGTGATTAATTTAATTCATGTATATAATTATTTCTTGGAGAAATTAATTATATTATTTTGTATTTGATATGTTTAATTAATTGGATTAATTAATCGATATAAATACATCGAAACAGAATTGGAGTTTATCTGTTTGGACTTTCGGGAGTCCGAAACGAACCGAACTCGTCCGATTTCTACATGGGCCGCCCCAACCCTTTCTGCCCACCTTCCCATTGTCTTGTTGTTTCCTTTTTTATATTAAGGAACATGGCTTGTGGGGCAAAAATCATATGGGATGATTTGTTTTGCATGTGAGTGGAAATAGAATAAAGAGAGGAAGACTTCTCATCAAACTCACTTCATCCATTTGATTCCATACGTGAGGTTGCAAGAGGAGAGAGAGAGAAGTCTTCTTCATCATCTTCTTCTTTATTCATCTTCTTCATAACTTCTTAGAGAAATTTTGTGAAGAAATATTGAGAGAGATAGATATTCATACACTTAGAGTGATATTAATATCTATAACAAGCTTACTCACCTTGATCTAGCCGCATCCTTGGAGGATAACGAGGTGAGTATTGTTCCGATCGTTTTTCCGGCGCATGGCAAGTAGAGACGCGGTGCTTTCGGCGTTGGATCGTTCAAGGGATTGAAGCGGATTGGATTCGTAGAAATCAAGCAAAGCTTGGGGAATAGATCAAGAGAAGGTTGCCATTTAATCAACGGACTTCAAGGGTGAGTTTCTTACAACTCTTGCTTTTCGTTTATATATTCGTATATACATAGCTCGATCGATCCTCGTAGGGATTCGGATCGAATTAATTTTCATTTTACCGCTTCCGCTGGGCCTTCGTTTTAGGCACCAAATCCCAACAAAGCGGATGGAAAATGGAATTTTCATCAACCAGGCCAAATACACCAGAGATCTAATCAAGAGATTTGGAATGGAATCAGTCAAATCAGCAAAAATTCCTATGAGCACAAGCACACATCTTGAAGCAGATGAAGAAGGCATATCAGTGGACTCAACCCACTACAGAGGACTCATTGGATCACTTCTTTATCTGACTGCAAGCAGGCCAGATATTTCATATTTGGCTTCCCAATGCTTCTTTCCCGGATTCGATAGAAACCGGCTCACCACTCACACGGCATGAGCAATGTCGGGCCTAGTACATACCATAGTGTACATCAAACTCCCGACCGCCGAGGCATAAGGAATTTTATCCATATCCTCAATCTCTTCCTTCGTAGTAGGGCAATCCTTGCTCGTCAATTTAAAATTGTTAGTAAGAGGCGAACTAACAACTTTAGCTTTGTCCATGTTGAAGCGTTTAAGCACCTTCTCGATATATTTCTCTTGCGACATGTGTAATTTCCGGGCTGCTCTATCCCGAGTAATTCTTATCCCAAGAATTCGTTTAGCGGCCCCCAAGTCTTTCATGGCAAAAGACTTGTTCAATTCTTTCTTCAAGTTGGCATCATTTCATCGGTTCATGCTTAATATCTTGGGGAAGTAAAAAGCAAACTAGTGTAGCATTGTCTACAGCTGAGGCCGAATACATTGCTGCAGGGAGTGCCTGTGCTCAGGTATTATGGATTAAAAATCAACTCCGCGACTACGGCATTTATTTTGAAAATACCCCTATATTATGTGATAATACTAGTGCTATTAATTTGAGTAAAAATCCCGTGTTGCATAGTAGAACTAAGCATATAGATATTAGACATCATTTTTTACACGATCATGTGCAAAAGAAAGATATCTGTTTAGTTTTTGTCAGGACGAAGGACCAACTTGCTGATATATTTACGAAACCTCTTCCCGAGGAATCATTTAACACTATTCGTTTGCAACTTGGCATGGGACATCTAGACAATTTTTGAAATTAGTTTTCTACTCGAGAAATCAATATCTTTGAAACTTTCCATTCGCTAGCGTGCGCTA
This sequence comes from Orobanche coerulescens, assembly GCA_033398695.1. Classification (NCBI taxonomy): domain Eukaryota; kingdom Viridiplantae; phylum Streptophyta; class Magnoliopsida; order Lamiales; family Orobanchaceae; genus Orobanche; species Orobanche coerulescens. The sequence goes on along the minus strand of CM065814.1, from coordinate 17,495,978 downwards.
GCTTCATTCTTTTAACGCGCGCTAACTTTTGTCTTCGATAGCGTACGTAAATCGCTTATCACTTGCGTGCGCTAATTAAAATCTTCTTATTTCGATACATGCTACGGGACAGTCCAGTGAGCTACCCATATACTCATAATGTACGCTAATTTTATACTCTTTGCGTACGCTAATTAAATCAGTTCGGTTCCCTATATATACCCTGTTCAGCTCAGAAACACTCTCACCATTTCATAACGCACGCAAAACACACCAGATCCCCTTTCAGTAAGAACCCTATCCGAAAATCCGATTCATTCAATCCCGATTTCTTCTTCAAATATTTCAATTCCTTTCAGATTCATGTCGAGCAAGGGCCGCAAATCTATGGAGAAGACTTACAAAAATGTTAAACGCACTCGCGGACCAGAGTATGACGCATCCCGCTTCGTGTCATATACCGCATCCAAAGTCTTTTCTGAAATCCTTCCTCAGGAACAATTGACGGACTGTTACTACTTCAATTTTCACAGCCTGGAACGGGTGATTGTTGTCATTTCTGAGTTTTTCTCTTCTATTGGAATTTCCCATTTTGTTGAATGTAAGGAACCAATCTTTCCTGAGTTAGTTCGCGAATTTTATGCGAATCTTCATATTGTTGAGAGTGAAGGTTCCTCATCTTTAGTTTTAGGGAGTTTGGTTGGAGGAACCGTAGTGAAAGTCTCTTCGGAGATTTTGACTCAATTATTTGGTTTATCATCCGATGGTTTTTCGTGTTCTGGGAAATCGATTACTGAGGAATCTGGAGTTACCGAGATTGATGTCAAGGAATTTCTGAGTTCGAAAGCCGTAATCGACATCACTGACGAGGCTTTTGAGAACAACGATTTCGGGATTAATATCCGACTCCTTTTGGTTGCACTCACAAAGTGTATAATGCCCAAGGTTAACATGCAGCATAAGTTAGTCGGAGTCGATAAACATGTTGTGTACTGAGTGCTAAATGATGATAAGGTTGACTTTGCCGCGATTGTCACAAGCTGGATGAAAGTTAAGGGCGACCTCTTTCGGCCGAAGAATTATGCTTCACGGTCCCGCAAGGCTGGAATGCCGTATGGTCCATTCTAACGGCGATCTTCAAATTTCATCACGTGGACTTGACGAAGGACAAAGCCGTTCCCGTTTCACTCGGCCATGAGATCTCGGATTACTCGCTCAATGCCATGCACTATGTTCGAACGATCAGCCGGGGCTAGATTCTCTTTCCATACCTTCATGAAGACGACCAAATAGAGAAAGGGACTCGTATGCCGACACTGGAAGAGCGAATCACTCGACGAGGGCCACACACCCTTCGGGAAATGCAAACCAGAGAATTCGTGAGGAAGCCCACATCTAAGGGAAAGCGTCCGATGCGAGAGACTCTTACCGAGGAAGAGGAGAGTGACCTCGTTTCACGGATGCACAACATCGAGACTTCACAAATGGAGATCCATGAAGATGTTCATTCTCTTCACTCCAAGGTTCAAAGAGTGCGCGGGCTGCTTGAAGATTTCATTCGCTTCACTCATCCATCGTTCACGCTTCCACCGTCCTCATCCGAGCACGCACCCTAGTTTTAGCACATTGACTCTCGTTGTAGCGAACTTTTATTTCATATGTTTTTGATGTCTCGTGCTTTGGATATTTATGTGTACTACTGTTTGAATTATTTTTCAATGAAATGCGCATTTCTCTTTGTTTGGTTTTCATGTAGTTTGGCGTTTGTTAATTATGTGTTTTTGTTTTGGCACATGGCATTTAGTTCGTATCATGTTTTATACGCAACAACACAGGGGGAGTCCTTTTTGTTTATGTCAAAAAGGGGGAGAAACACTCCAAAAATCGGAACATACTAACATATCGAACAAGTTACCTTTATTCGAATTTTTTTTAAAAATGTTTTTATATATTAAATGTTTTGACATTATCAAAAAGGGGGAGATTGTTGACTCAAAGTATTTTGATGATGTTTGTATTCAAAATATTTAACAAAACCTATCCCATCAAGCTGCTACATTGAAGGAAAATCATGTTCCTAGCGCACGCTACAGTCTTAATGGTAGCGCACGCTATCGAGGGAAAAGTCACCTGCAGTCAGGCAAGTAATCTGCAGTCTAGTGGAGTCACCTGATGGATAGCGCACGCAAAATACAAAATATCAGCGCACGCTAAGTTGTTAATCTTAGCGCACGCTATCATCTATATATAGCGCACGCTATCGCACTCAAGGCAGAGAATCAGTAAAGTCTGGACAGAAAGAGGAAAAGCTTTTGCGCACGCTACGGACGTACATTTACGTACGCTATTCAGAGGCCTTAGCGCACGTTACATGTCAAATCTTGCGCACGCTACCGAAAATCATGTTGGTAGTCCAGTAGGCTCTGGACTCAAATCAAGGAAGCTATTACGTACGCTAAACAGGCTAACGTACGTTATCTGGAAAGTTGTAGCGCACGCTACAATACATATGTTAGCGCACGCTAAGCGTTCAAATTCCTACCGTTAGTCAACTTATCCGTTGGAACGCAATCGTCAAAAAGGAGATCCGTAAAATCTGGAAGGCTAACATTAAATAATGTTAGTGCACGCTAATGTATATGTACTAGCGCACGCTACGTACATTTTATCCGTTGGAAAAGAGACGTTGGGGAGACAAACCGACAAGATTCAATAGTAAAAAATGAAGACCTATTGACCGACGATAACGCACGCTACAGAAGACCGACTAGCACACGCTAGACGTATATTATGACCGTTGGTACAGTTTAATGACCGTTCAGATCAGTCAAGTCAAAGCTCGTTAGCGCACGCTATGAAGGATTATTAGCGCACGCTAATAATACATTTTTCAGTATATGAAGAAGGACTTGTCACTATAAATACCCATAGGACTTGGGTATCACACACACACAACTTCAAGCATTCAAGTATACAAGCAATCAAAGCATTCTTGAGCTCGGATTCCTATCTATTATTGCATTCTAAGTTTTGAGGAAAAAGATACAAAGAGTGATACACCTTGTAATATTTATTATACTTTGTATTCTTTCATTTGGTTGTGAGTGTTGCATCACTCATACAAGAGCGTTAGAGAAACGAATTTAGAGTCACTAATTCGGTGTTATTAGGATCTTTGATCCGGCATTGTTAGGATTACACTCCAATATTCGTAAGTGAGGATTATCTAGTTCCGATAGAACACTAGATACAAAAGTTTATTTTGAGAGTGGTTGTGCTTGGACCAATAGAAGACAAGCGGTTGTAACGGTTGTTGTACTCGGACCGATCAAAGACGAGACAAGTGTGTGGTTGTTCTTGAGTCAATAGAAAAAGAAGTCGGAGAGAGGACGTAGGCAAGTTGCCGAACCTCTATAAATCTTTGAGTCTTTTACTTTCCGCACTATTTTCTTTTATTCGCGAGAAAGTTTGATATTCCGCATTACCACTATTCAACCCCCCCTTCTAGTGTTGAATTTATCTCTTCACAGTTCAGGTCCATTCAGTTCAGTTCAGTTCAGTTCAGTTCTTATTATTATTATTATTAATCTTAATTATTATTGTTATTATTACTAATAATATTACTATTATCGTTGTTGTTGTTGATTACTATTATTATTATTATTATTATTTACCATTATTATTATTATTATTTACCCTTAATATATATTTGATTCGATTGATTCAATTGATTCGATTGATTCGATTGATTCATTCAGTCCAAAAGAACAAAGCCTTAAAGGTCATCTTTCTATATCCTAGTTTTGAGATTTCTAAGACCTCCAAAATGCTCAAACACCCAGCGAGTCTGAGCAGTCTAGTCCAGGAGACGTTCGGTACATGTTTGACGAAATTCCTCAAAGAGTCTCTTAATTCCAGGCTGGGTTGCCATATTTGAACTAGATTATCTCACAATTGGTAAGTTATTTACAAATGCATCTCGAGAAGTTTGTAAACAATATACATTTAAGTGTAAATGTTGTTTTCATCGTAATTATTATGTCAGAATACTTGGATAATACGAGTTGTTTTCTGGCGAGTCAGACCAGCTTTTACAGGATATTGAATAGAACCTGTTCGATGAATTTCTCCAGTGAGTCTGAGAATTCCAGACTAGGTTTCCTTATTTGAAATCTATTATTTCACAATCTGTAAGTTATTTTGAGAATCATTCTCGACTATTTTGTAGATAAAATACATGTTAGTATAATAGGAGCCTGTACCATTGGTATTGAGTCAGTATACCTGAATAAAATAAGCCATTTTACACTGAGTCAGCGATGTTCGTATCAGTCATTTCCAACAACTTGTCTTTTGGAAGTTGATCGAGTTGTCTAACTTGAACACATATATCTTTGAACCTGCAAGTCGTATTTTGATAAAGTTTCATGAAATTTATCTTTGAGATACATTTGATCATAAATCAGTTTTTATTTTGATTTTTCTCAAGTGTTTAGACTCCCGTATTTATCAATATATCACCGAGTCAGCTCTATATTTTTCGTATGTATCGAACGGGTTGAATATCTTGTAATTGTGTTTAGGGTGGAAAATTTAATAATGATGATTGTTAATATTTTTCTATATGAGGATCATGAATTTTCAAAATTGATGATTTTGAAATATTTTCCGTATTAAAATAATAAGAAGTTTTCATTTGATCAAATTGATATAAATAACGGTTATACTATAAATATGGCCGAAAAATATTGAATATTATTTTATATTTAAAATAATATGCTGGAGTTTTAGCAATTAAATTGCTAAAGTCCGGATCATTATTTTTTAGAAAGGGGAAAATAAAATTATAAAATTGAGACAGTCGTTGATCGTGAAAATCGAATGTCGTAGTATATTGATATTGATAGTGGAATATCAATACCTTATTTAGGTGTGGAAATCAAATCTCGGAGACTTCAATGGATCTATTTTATAGATATTATTAATGTAAATTGTCAGGATGATGGTTTGTATATTGTGCTTTGGTTTGGATTAAATCATAATGTATATGATTTAAATGTGTTTGGTGAAGACGGATATGTGAGTTATCTTTGGTCGTGATATGGAATGTCGGATATCGAGGATAGTTTATCGGGTCGACATTGATCTCGGGATGGTGGTTTATTGATATTAATGGACTGTATCTCATTCAAGATTATTCGAATAACTATGTATTCGTTCAGGGATGTTTGTTCGTGGAAAGGATATTGTCTTTGGCATTGAGGTAATTTAAGTATTGTTCAGTTATGAGGATAATTATTCTGGTGAATTGTTGTATATGTTGTATGTTGATGTTTCGTATGATGGGATTCATATTGATTGTTTCGTTGAGGGATGTTTCTCCCAGGACTGTTTGTATTGAGACTGTTGACCGTGTTGATCATTCATTGGGGATGATGATCCCAGGATTGTTGTTTTGGATATTGATTGGTCGTGTCGACTTTTCATTGTCAGTTTGTCATTGTTCACTTTGGTGAGTCTTTTGATCCTTATTGGATATGTGATTCTTTGAATCTCGTTTTCATGTTGCATCGTGACATATCTGGAGTCATATCTGCGTGCCGATTGGTTATTGTGTAGGATTTTTAGCCGGGCACACGATGGTCATGTGTGGATGTTTCCGCATTGGACCGTGCACACGAAATGTTACTTCGTGAGGCTAATTAGGTACATGTCCCGCGTATATCCTGGATTCTGTATACAGGGTGGACATGTGCACGGAAACATTTTCGGATCGGGCGTACCGTGACATCCATCTTTGAGCCATATGGATTGGTCGTTCATCCTCCATTTATGGTTCGGTATGTTCGACCGTTTGCGACTGGTTGTTCATACGCTCGAGGGCTATGTTCGACAGTCAGGGTTATTTCTTCGAGATCCATTATTGTTGATCGTTTGGAGATTACCTTGTTGATGATATTCTCGGTCGTTGTTGATCCTTTGTTGATCATGTTTGAAGTTTACCTTGTTGATGGTACTCTCAGTCGTTGTTGATCCTTTGTTGATCGTGTTGGAGTTTATCATGTTGATGGCATTCTTGATTATTGTGGATCTTTCATTGGTAGCATTGGAGTTTATCATGTCGATGATATTATCGGTTGATTTATTGGTTGATCATTGTTATTGATCGTATGAGCGTTCGGATTGTACGTCGATGTTTTGGGACTTGTTGCCATTGTTTTGTGTGTTATTGGTTTTTATCCAGATTGAGATTTGACGATGCAATCCGACGGATAGGATTCGGCACAGATGGTTCATTCTACACTTATGAGTTATGATGATGTTTTGAGGATTCTTGGTATTGTTGGAACACAGTACAGATGGTTGTAGTTAAGTTCATCTCGTCAATCGAGAATGCGAAATGTGGATTATGATAAGGATTGGTTTGATATGGATTGTGATGGGTTGGTGAGGTTATGACGGTAAGATTACGTTGGTAGTATTGTTACTATGATATTACATCGGTATGTAATTATTTATGATGATGTGATCGTTACCTTTATTGAGTATTGTGGCTGACCCCGTCGTGGGCTTCATTTTTAGGTACTCGGAGATCGAGCTAGTAGCACTCATGGAGGGATGAGCTTCCCAGGTGATACTGGTTATGGCATTATTTTGGGAACTGAGTATTTGACTGGTTGTTTTATTCCGCTGCAAATATATATTTTGAACTGTGTTTATATCTGCTACGTGTGTATTTAAAAATGGCTTTCCGATATTTTTACCAACTCGTGTATAACTTTCAAGATGGCCTTTTTGGTTATCTCGTAAACTTGGGTTATTTCGTTAAACCTTTTTCCCTAAACTATTTTATCGGTGCGTATAAGTGGTGGCTTAACGTACATTTTGAAACTGTTGAATTTTGGCATTTTTGGCCTTTTGTTTTCAAATTTAATTTAATGACGGTATTTGGAAAATAGATTTATGGAGACTATTTGAGTATTTGCAAAATATTACCGTCTTGGCCTCTTTGGCGTGTTTGAAACATTTGCGAAAATGATTATTAGCCTTGTGGGTTACGGCGCGGGGCCCACGGCGCTGTAATATCCTCGGATGGTTTTGGGGGCATTATAGTTGCGTACGTAACATCCGCAGGATTACGTATGTAATGTGCTTAACGTACACTATGCTTTGGTGATAGCGTACGTAATGCTAAATGCAGATTATAAAGGCATGACTTGCCTTTCATTTCTGCACGATCCTTACTCGGTCTCTCTCTCTCTCTCTCTGAAAATTGATCCCCTACCTTGCTAAATCAAATTTTTCCCCTCCAATCTTGTGTTAGAGCTCCATCACTTGGATTATAGCTTGTTAACTAGAAGTTTGGAGTGTGTTCTTGGAGTTTTGGTGCTAATATTTACTCCTTTTTGAGGTTGGTTATCTAAATTCGTGTTGTTTCATATTGTTGATGATGTAAGGAAGTAATTCATGTAGTGTTAGATTAATCAAGTACAACATGATAGTTATTGGATTTATGAACAAAGTACAGAACATGACAATATTGTTAGTATTATCTCTTGAATGGTTAAAGAAGTTTTAAGAATAACATGTTGCTATTAATGCTTAGGAAATCATGATGATTAGGGTTATGAGTATGTTCTTGGTGCTAAAAGAATCCTATGATGTTATAACCATACATCTTAGAAGGTTTAACAAAACCCTTGTTCTTGTCCTAGAAGTGTTCTTCTTAAGTTGCTCTACACTACTGATTTCCGAATCATTGATGTTATGATGATATGATTAGGCATGTTTTAGAATATTCAGGTTCTATGCAAACTATAAACATGTTTAAAAGATTATGTTAAATGGCTAAGGTTTTGGATATAGATTGAAGATTATTATGCCTACTACCTTGTCAAACCCATTTTGGTAGGATTTTATTGATAGGATGTTAGAACTCACATTGGTATGTTGATCATGATGATAATATTATGTTCTTGGTGATGTTGAGAAAATCAAAAGTATTTTAAACTTGAAGAACCAAGTAGGAATGATTATGTAAATGAGTCGGAATCATGAACTTATAACTTTCATTATCATGCTAATATGTCATAGATTGGATGCTCTTGATATTCATGACATTCGTAGTGTTCTTGATATTCTTGATATCCTTGGAAGGATTAATTAGAATCACCATTAACTTAATTATAGTAATCCCTAAATTTCGAATGTGAGAAAAGGATTCTTAACTTTAGGCTTTGTAAATTTGTTATGGTTGTTTGATCGATTTTCATTAAATCAAAGACTAGTTAGCGTTGTCATGATAATCGTTATAGTCGGATTTGGGTTGTTGAATGAATTATATTTCATTCAAGGTTGGTCGAGTGTTGTTGCTTGGTGAAATGTCGTTCTTACGGTCGTTGCGTTCCGGAGAAGACGAATCATTTGAATTCGACACCCGAGGCAAGTAATCTTGCTAGGTTATAATGATGATTGAATTCTTGTGAATATTATACGTTTTTTGTATACGTAATGCTCTATGAATCTGTGATTCATGATGTGATATCGTTCTTGATCGTATTACCGTTTTGTGGTGGGATTGTATTCCCAAGTTTATCGCCCTTGACACCGTTGGTCTCGTTGAGCATTGTTGTCACTTCGGTGAGTTCTCTCGATTCTTGGATGAATGTGTAATTTGTTGAGTTTCGTTGTCATGTTGCATCGTGACATCTCTGGAGTCCTATTTGCGTGCCGATTGGTTATGTGTAGGATTTTTAGCCGGGCACGTGATGGTCATGCGTGGATGTTTCCGCATTGGACCGTGCACACGAGATGTAGTTCGTGAGGCTAATTAGGTACATCGTCCCACGTATATCCTGGATTCCGTGTGCGGGGTGGATATGTGCACGGACACATTTCTAGATCGGGCGTACTGTGATGTCCGTCTTGAGACATGTTGATTGGTCGTTTATATTCCGTTTACGATCGGATATGTTCGACAGATTGGGACTGACTGTTCATACGCTCGAGGGGTATGTTCAGTAGTCGGTTGTTTCTTTGTGATCCTGTATATATATGAATTGTATAATGTCATGAGAATTATTATCATGTATAGTTGATCCTGTGGTTTGGGCGAAATACTTGTATTTCAGGGCGAGACAAGGGCAAGGCACAGGAAGAGCACGATGATGACGAAGGGTATTGAAGGATGCTAGTTCGTGGGGCCCGAGTCTTTTTGGTCGGTTATGTATAACCTGTGAAATTTCATGTCTTTTCCAATTTATATAAATTCGGACGAATGTATTATTATTGTTTTGGGTATATTCCATCTCCATATGGTTTATACCGGGTGTGGATCCTGTGTACTGTTGTATAAGTTGATATATATATATATATATATATATTTATATACGGTATAAGCTCCTACTTGGGGTTATGATTAATATTGTGGTTCGGTACCACATTTATGGGATGTTTAAATGATGTTTTGATATCGCCTGGTGGGTCCCGGAGGGGAGTCTACGGCACTGTAATAGCCGCTATTTCGGGGTGTTACAGAAGATGGTATCAGAGAGTCGTTTTTTTTTTGAGTCATTGTGGACTGAACTAGCATCAAGAAACCTTCCTGCCACGTATGACATGTGCAAGCGCCTGACCCTACGAGTCGAATACGGTATGTTCTTCATGAGCCATGATTTAATTACTGACATGATATTGATGACAGAATCGAACTCTTTGTTGATCTTGGTATTTCGAGAATCTGTGGTGGGATTCATCTATTTGATTTTCTGAGGAAAATTCTAAATTGATTATGTGATTGAAATTGTTTCGACTTGATGATGATATGATATTTTGTGTTGGCACTCGCGGTGCCTATAATTCATTATGAACTGTTTTATTGAAAATGTAGTTTCATTGTTGCTATTAACTTAGCGTAAATTTGTAATCTGGCCGCAAAGACGTATATTGAAATGTGCTTACGATTATTGTTTGATTCTTTCAGTATGGAACGGAATTTGAGGGGCCGTGGTAGAGGGGGCCAAGACTGCGGAAGGGGCTGAATCCTGAGGCCACGCTCTAATACGAGATGGTGGCTTGCCCAGAAGAGAATCGAGTTGCTATGGTGGCTTACTACCTTAGTAAGAGCGTCCATACTTGGTGGCTTTCTATGAGGCCAGCTGACGGCGTGAGTACTTGGGAAGAATTCAAGAACCTCATGTTGGATCGTTACTATCCAGCCCCACTCCGTGAAGCCAAATTGTCAGAGTTGTTGAACCCCGATCCATCTGAGGACGAGGATGTGTTAGCTATTGCCGAGAAATTCTAGGCACTTCTTCCGTTTGCTACGTCGGTTGTTCGTATGGAAGCTAATAAGATCAAATATTTCCTTAAGAGGCTTAAACCCCGGATGAGGATGCAGTTACTTAACCACCATTGTACGACCCTACCGGAGTTCATCGAGAAAGCTCTGGAATACAAACTTACTGTGAAGAAGATTTCCAAGAAGCAACCACAGTCCTCCAACAAGAGATCCAGGAACCAGACCTAGGCTGACAGTAACCGGGGGATGTTCAGGAAGCCCCACAGTCCTCCTACTTTTTTTTTCATTCCAAAAAAATATAAGGAACGTCGAACATATGTAATTTTTATTTTTTTGCCTCTTTTTTCTGCCAACTACGCAAGGAACGTCGAGCATATATAATTTTTAATTTTTTGCTTTTTTTTCTGCCAGTAACGTATGTAATTTTTAAATTTTTTTCTAAGCCATATTAAGTAATTGGCATATAAAAATGGACCCTAGAAATTTGGAGGCTTGGGCCATCGCCCAAGCTGCCCCCAGTGGGTCGGCCCTGCCCACATAAATAAGGGCACACTGCTAAGAATGGGCACACTACCAGGATGTTTGGAAGTGAATAATTGGGTTGATAAGGGAGTGTCTGGACTATTTGAAGCACCGGCGGACCCATGTACAAAGTATGGGGGACATGCTCCCAGTGAAAAATATATATATAATTATATATATATATATATATTTATATTATTTAATTAAAATCAATAATTTATTGATTTTCCTTGCAAAAAGGCATTCCTCCCTACCTCCCCTTCTTTACTTCTTCAGCTTTTCTTTTCTTTCTCAGTTTCGCTCCCCTCACTTTTATTTTCTCTTTTTTCCCGCTCTGCTTGAAGACTCCACCCGACGCCCGCCCAGGCCAGCACCCAGGCCAGCAGCTGCTCCTTATGATTGAGGTCCTCCTATGCTTGCATTTTTTCGCTAGGTTTATAAGCAACAAAGTACGTTTTTTTATTGTTATTTAGCATGTAAACTCATGTAAGGTCTCGGCCTAATTAAAGAAATCATTTTGCATCATTGACAAGTTTAAGGCTTCTATTGTGACATTCAAACCTAGGGTTCATCCTACGGGGTTGCATGCAAAGAAAACCAACAAAGAACCAACAATCATAAGCCCATTTAGTGCATCGGATAAATCGTCATCAGAACCATAAATCAATTTGCACCATGTACACATTAAAGCCTGTATTATATAGTAACGACATCAATAGAAAGACATCACCTGATAAGACCAGTATAAAAGCCAAAAGACATCATATTTCAAGCATCTCAAGGATAAATCGATCACTGGCCGAACTTGGAGGAACCCAGACCTCAGGCACTTCTCCATCGGTTGGATCTCGAGTTTCAGGCACGTCGTTGGTCGAATGTCGAGTTTCAAGTACGTCACCGGTCAGATCTTGAATTTGAGGCACCTCACCAGTCGGATCTTCAGTTTCAAGCACGACTTCATCGATGAGATCAACTGAATCATATGAATCAGCGACGTCGTTTCACATCAAATCTATTGAATTTTACGAATCAACGGGTGGAGACGAGTCGACTAGTGGAGGCAAGTCGACTGATGGCGGCTATCCAAACATCTCAAATGATGGAAGTACAAACATCTCAAGGGGGGGGGTGGGTGACTTGGGTTTGAGAAGAATGAGGGAGAGAATAGGCTGATCGGGAGAATGGGGTAGGGGTGTCGAACGTCGGTTCCGGTTAACCAGACCGAAATTTTCGGTTAACCGGAACCATAATTGCCCAAAAATGAGAACCAAAAATCGGATCATATAAAATTTCGGTTAACCGGAACCGGACCGATTATTTTCGGTTCCGGTTCGGTTAAACCGACAGAACCATTTTTTTATAAATTATAAATTATAAAATTAATATTTAATACATATATAATATATTATTATAATTTTTTAACAAAATATAAAATATTTATTTAACAATATTAGGATTTTAAAATTTTAATTTACAAAAATTAAAATAATAAAATATATAAGTATAAAATATAAACATAATATTTAATAAATAGATTATAAAATCGGTTTTCGGTCCGGAACCGTTCGGATCCGGTTCCGAACCTAAAACCAAAAAATTATGAAATAAGGAACCGAAAACCGAACCTTTAACCGATTATATGGTTCCGGTTAACAGGAACCGACTCGGTTCCGGTTCGATTCCGATTCTAACCGAGAACCGAGAACCATTTAGACACCACTAGGGGAATATGTTAGTAAATTAGGTAAGTGGATAATGTCCGCATGGGCAGCTCAACTGGTTTCTGGGTGGCAGATTGCTACAAGGACGCATGTTCGAGTCCTGGTAGCCACAGTGTGGGAGTTTTATCCCTCCAATGTGGGTGATAGTGTAACACCTCGATATATTCGGAATAATTACAGCGCCGTAAATCCTTTGTATAAGAATTTACAAGGCTAAATTGAGAAATACAGAATAAATACTAAAGTGTCATCAAAGTAAAAGAAGTTCAAAACCGTTCAACAATTCAAATGAGTCCATAATTACAAAACATCCCCAAAATCATCAACAACATATGCGTACTCGAGTACTGGAAAATAACCACAAAACAAAATAACATCATCCACATCACTGAGCCACTTCATCGTCATGTCGGTACTGTGGCTGCTTCCCCGCTCCTCGGCTACCTGACAATCAAAAACAAATGTCCACCCCGAAGGGGTTAACAAAACGATGCTAGTACAAGTGTCACAACACATAATTCATCAATGCATCATAAAACATACAAAACGAACTTCCGTCACCGGAATCCAACAATGCTAATCCTCACGATTCCATCAACATAATAGAGGGTAATCCAACGATCCAGCGCCCTCAGTATAGTTCCCCATGATGATCCCGTCGGACCAACGCATGGTGGACATTCGATCCAGCACCCTCAGCATAGATCCTCATGACCCCCCTCGAATCATTTACAATATAAACCATAAAATCATGCATACACATATGCAATTCAATATGTTCATCAATACGAACAATTAATAACGAATACCACCACAAATCAAAGAAATAATCTCATACTCGACAACATAAACAAAACCGTATGCATGATCAAAGTTCCAATATAAACCAAACTCAATATATGATACTTGCCTCAAAGATGGCAAGGACTAAAAATACTCCCACGAATGTCACACGTCCGCAGGCCGCCGTCGCTTGATCGATCACTAAGCAAGGTTCGGACCTTGATCAAAAGAGATAACAAGGAACTCAACATAATACTCAAAACTAATGTACGATCACCGAATAACTTAGAATCGTAAAATAGTGACGTAAGGCCGGTTCGTGGTTAGTATACTAGATGAAAGCTAAACCGGAAATGATGATACACTTCATGTGAGTTGAACGATCATTTCGGAGGTGAAGTGCCGATGTTTATGAGTTCAAGGATATACAAGATATTAAAGATTTCGGGTTTTAAATATGGGATTCAATTCCAAATTCTCATATGCTCGGCTATTATGATTTTACCACAAGTGTTATTCAAGATGGCAAGCATGCCCAAGTATTACGCAAGGAAAACGATACTACGGTGATCCGGGTTGAGTTCAATGACATGGCCGATTCATCATCCTCAAGAACATGAAGAATATTGTCAAAACAACTATCCCTAGCAAACATGAATTTCATCGGTGGAACATCAAAGGAATTCATAGAATCTAACAATATCATGTTCATGATTCCAACGAGATAAGAATACTACATCCTAAGGTTTTCATCCACCGAGGCTAGATCAACATTCGAAGTAATGAAAGAAAAACAAGGTATAATTGGGTTTCACTACTTCAAAAATATGTTGCTGGATTCCTAAGATCATTAGCTAGCCTAAGGATTCCGAAGCAGGCTCAAAATATAGCTGAGAACGTAAGTTTCGGCTTGGTAAACCATAACATACCTTAATCGGAAAGAAAGGTTGAAATCTCTTGATGAACTCCACGCCCAAGAGCTAGAACACCAATCCTCAAATCTCCTTTATCTTCAATGGTGATGTTAGGAGGCTGGTATGCAGGATTTGGATAGAGGGAGTGACTCTCAAAGTCCCAAAAATTGAGTATGCAAAGTGGTGAAAACTGAAAAATGAAGATGGGTGCTGGGTGTTGTCCTATTTATAGAAAAGGGTTACTAGTGTGCGCTACTCTCTCAACTTAGCGTGCGCTAACGGGCTATCAGCCTACTGTCTCTGACGGGTCTCGGCATAGCATACGCTAAACAGCCTTACGTGCGCTAAAATCAACGATTAGCGTACGCTAACAACTATTTTTAGCATGCGTTAATGACTGAACGAAAGTTCACTGACCTCACTGTACTAGACTTAGCGTGCGCTAGCCTCATAACATTAGCGTACGCTAAGTACCGTTGACTCGACTTTTCCAAAAGCCATCCAGATACATCCCGACATGTCCCGACCAAGATCCGCGACTGATCTCACCTACCACCCTGTCATAATCAAGTTGACTACGTATAGCGCGCGCTATGGTTCATACACAGCGTGCGCTACGAAACCAAATTAGCGTACGCTACGCCTAGTGTTTAGCATGTGCTACTAGTGTAAAAATTACGAATTTGAACACATTCATAAAATCATACGTTCAACAATACCGGATCATGAAATACTCTGAATAATACTCAGATCAAATACAACATATACAATGTCACAATGTTCAAAAATACACATTAGAATCTCGGGTATTACATCCTCTCTCCCTAAAAAGAAGTTTCGTCCCGAAACTTAAGATGAAAATAACTCCGGATATCTAGTCTTCATACCATCCTCGGTTTCCCATGTGGCCTCCTCGATTCCGTGTCGTGACCATTGCACTTTAACCAAGGATATTAGTTTATTCCTCAATTGTTTGATCCTACTCTCAAGTATTTTGATTGGTCTCTCCTCGAAGGTGCCGTCATTAGCTATCTTGATCTCGTCGAAATCAATTATATGACTGGGATCTGGTACATACTTCCGTAATTGGGATACATGAAACACATTGTGAACGTGACACAGCGATGGCGGTAAGGCCAACCTGTATGCTAAATCCCCAACCCTTTCAAGGATCTCGAATGGTCCAATATATCTCGGACTCAGTTTTCCTTTCCTCCCAAATCGGAAAATTCCCCGGGTAGGAGAAACCTTCAATAGTACATGATCCCCAATCTCAAAATCCAACGGGCGACGGCGCACATCTGCATAAGACTTATGTCGACTCTGGGCAGTCAACAGTCGTTCCCGAATTAGAGCTACCTTCTCTTGAGTCTGAACTATCAACTCTGGTTCCGTCCCAATCAAGTCAGAAGAATCATCCCAACAAAGGGGCGATCTACAACTTCTTCCATACAATGCTTCAAACGGTGCCATCTTAATGGAAGCATGCCAACTATTGTTGTAGGTGAATTCAATCAAGGGCAAACGAACCTCCCAGTCGGTTGACCAGTCTAAGGCACAGGCTCTAAGCATGTCCTCTACTGTCTGAATAGTCCTTTCAGACTGACTGTCCATCTGAGGATGATAAGCCGTGCTAAAGTTCAGCTCGGTTCCCAAATCCCTGTGAACTGCCTTCCAAAAGTGCGACACGAAACGACCATCTCGATCCGAAATAATGGTCTTCGGTGTACCATGCAATCGAACTATCTCTAAAATAAATACTCGTGCCAATTTCTCGGGTCCCCACGTGTCTTTAATTCCTAGGAAATGATCCGACTTGGTTAGTCGATCAACTACAACCCAAATCATGTTCATCCCCACCCTGGTCCGTAGCATATTGGTGATAAAGTCCATCGATATATCTTCCCACTTCCACTCAGGGATTGGAAGTGGCTTCAACATTCCGGCAGGTCGCTGATGTTCAATCTTAATCTGCTGACAAGTTAAACACTTCGAGACGTATTCTGTTACGTCCTTCTTCATATTTCCCCACCAGAAATTTTGTTTTAGATCCTTATACATTTTACTGGTGCCCAGGTGAATAGAATAGGGCGTGCTGTGAGCTTCCTTCAGAATTGTCTGCCTCAAAACATCATCATCGGGAACGCAAAGTCGTCTCTGAAATCTCAGAACTCCATCATCCTGCATCACGAATCCTGGGGCCTTTCCTTTGTTCACTTCGTCACATAACCGAAGAATCAGAGAATCATCCAACTGCTTAGATTTGATTTCTTCAACCAACGACGAAGTTAGTTCCATCACACACAGTTTCCCTTGGACCCCTTGCGACCACACTTCGATTCCTTCACGAATTAGTTCTCGTTGAATGTTGGTTTGGGACGTAAGCACTTCCAACTCTCCAAGAGAAACAGGTTTGTGGCTCAGTGCATCAGCTACCACGTTTGCTTTGCCCGGATGATAGAGGATTTCCAAATCGTAATCCTTGATTAATTCCAGCCACCTTCTCTGCCTCATGTTTAATTCCTTCTGACTGAAAATATACTTGGGGCTCTTATGATCTGTAAAGATCTGACAATGAGTGCCGTATAAATAGTGTCGCCAAATTTTTAGCGCAAAGACTACAGCTGCTAACTCCATATCATGAGTCGGGTAATTAACTTCGTACGGTTTCAACTGTCGAGAGGCATAGACAATCACCTTATTCATTTGCATCAATACACATCCCAAACCCTGATTTGAAGCGTCGCTGTATACCATGAATCCATCAGTTCCATCTGGTAACGCTGGTATAGGCGCTGTCGTCAGTCTTCTCCTAAGTTCATTAAAACCCGCCTGGCATTTCTCATCCCACACGAATTTTTGGGTTTTCTGTAACAGCTGAGTAAGTGGACGAGCGATTTTGGAAAATCCTTCTACAAAACGGCGATAATATCCAGCAAGTCCCAAGAAACTCCGGACTTTTTTCACATTATTAGGAGATTCCCAATCCAAGATTGCCTCGACTTTCTTCAGGTCCACCTAAACTCTTTCAGCTGATATTACATGCCCAAGGAAGGTCACCTCTTTAAGCCAGAATTCGCATTTCGAAAGTTTCGCATAAAGCTGTTCCTTTCTCAAAGTGCTCAAAACGATACGCAAATGCTCTGCATGTTCCTCTGTGTCTTTTGAATAGATCAAGATGTCATCGATGAAGACTACCACAAATTTATCCAAGTATTCTAAGAATACCCGATTCATAAATTGCATAAATACCGCAGGAGCATTGGTGAGTCCAAATGGCATCACCACGAATTCATAGTGCTCGTACTGGGATCTGAAAGCAGATTTTGGTATGCCCGATTCCTTAATTCTCAACTGATGGTATCCTGATTGCAAGTCAATCTTCGAGAATACCCTTGCCCCTTGCAGTTGATCAAACAAATCGTCGATCCGAGGTATACTTGTTCTTGATCGTCACCTTGTTTAGCTCTCTGTAATCAATACACAATCGAAGGGATCCATCTTTCTTCCGGACAAAGAGAACGGGTGCTCCCCAAGGAGAGATGCTAGGTTGAATGTAACCCTTCTGCAATAATTACTCAAGCTGTTTCTTTAGTTCATACATCTCGGTTGGCGCCATACGGTATGGTGCTCTAGAAATAGGTGCAGCTCCAGGCTCCAATTCGATATTAAACTCTACTTCTCTCTGCGGAGGTAACCCGGGTAGTTCGTCAGGGAATACGTCTGAGAGTTCGTTTACCACTGGAATAGATATGAGCTCGACTCCTTCTTCTTTCTTCATGGCATAACACCAAAATCCGTAACAACCCTGCTTTAGCAATTTAACTGCTTTCATGGATTTGATCAATTTTCCTGAGCTTCCCGGTCTCCACCCCTTAAATAAATGTTCAGATCCGTCATCAACAATGATAGAAATGACTCTCTTTCGGTAATTCAAAATAGCTCCATAACGGTTGAGCCCATCATCTCCGAGAATTAAATCGTCACCATGGATGTCGACTACAATAAGATTTGATGGCCAATCTCTCCCTCCTATAGTAACTGGAAAATCTCTAGTTTCTAGGGTTCCCACAAGTTTCTCTCCGCTCGGTAATCCCACAACATAAGGTTCACAATCATACAAGCATGATATTTTCAAACGATTAACACAGTTCAAAGATATGAAAGAATGCGTAGCTCCTGAATCGAATAAGACACTAACTGGTTGCAAAAGGATCTGAATCTTACCTGATGCAACAGTCGTGTTATGATCGTCTGACTTCCTCATCTCATAAATACGCGGAGGAACGGACCCAGCACTGGACGCCTCTCTTTTCCCAACATTCTGCTGCTGGAAACTACTCTGCTGCGTCTGGTTTACACTTGCATGCTTCGGAACCGGTGCAGGAGTGCGAGTACCAAAAGATCGAGTTGCATTTCCACAAAACATTGCGCGATGTCCTTCGTGTCCACACTCGAAATAGGTCACAGCAGGTGCGTAGCAATCACGTCGAACATGCCCTGTTTTGCCACAGTTATAACATTTCCTCCCTGCGTCTGAAACGGTTGGTGCTGCCCGGAACTTCTTTCCACCTCGAGAAGGATGCGGAGGTCTCCTGGATGAATGAAATGAGGACTGGCCCTTACGGGGCCCACTACTCTTGTTCTCCGTGAAGTTGCCAGACACTTTCTGCTTCTTTGCTTCCATTGATTTCTCTACTGCCGTGCTTTGTCCTGATACTGTCGCAAGGTGGTACACTCAAATCCGGACATATATTGCTGAATCTCCGGCTTCATCCGCATGTCAAAATGAAAAATCCTCTCCGCCTCGGTCCTGACCAAGTGGCGCACATAAGTCAGCTGGTGATTAAAAGTCTTAATCACGTCTGTCACAGATGCCTCTAAATTTTGTGGTGAGAAGAACTCTCGGACACGGGCCTTTCTAACTGGCCGAGGGCAATATTGCGCTTCCATCATTAATTTGAATTCCGTCCAATCAGCATTATGATCCTCAGGTCGAATGGCCTCCCACCCGTCGAAAGCCTTCCCAGTCAGGAGATACTGGGTGATTGGAACCTTCCTGTCATCGGGACAGTTAATCCCTGCAAAAATATTCTCTAACTCCTTCAGCCAGTGATCCCAAGTAAGTGTCTCAGCAGAACCGTCAAATTTTGGAGGGTGCAATTTGACCACCTCTGTAAGCCATTTGTCTCCTCGATTATCCTCGTTGTGATGCTGTCCCATCGTTGTCTGCATGCGGTCAACTACCTGAGCAAACTTGTTTATCTGAGCACACGGGCGGATCTACATGTTGAGGAGAGGGGGGAAGTGCCCCCACTCAAATCTTGACTTAATTGATTAAATTATAAATGCTGAATTTAATGCCCCCATTAAATAAATTCAGGTGCCCCAAAATTTGGATCTACACTCAACCCAAGCAAAATAAAAATATAAAAAATCAGTAAAAAAGAGAAAAAAATAATGTATAATATCTTAATTCATTTTTAATGATGAAAACTTTTAAAAAAGTAATTTTCAAATATAATATATATTTATATTTTTAATGATATTTTATTATTTATTATTATTTTTTATTTTTATTATATTTTATTATTTATATGGTGCCCCCCTTTTTTTTTCTAGATCCGCCACTGTCTGAGCAACCACCTGTTGAAGCAATGCCGGCATATTAGGATTTGCGTTATTATTTGCTGATCCCTGTTGTCCTCCAGAATGGGAATCGGTTCGACTAGCCGATAATTTTGGGGTAGACGCCGAATCCTCCTGTCTTGCATTACCACGTCCGCGTCCACGACCACGTCCGCGTCCACGACCTCCCCTCAACATACTGTAAACACAAATACTCAATATCCAGGGCAAATTTTCTAAAAGGAAGTCCGTCAATATTCACAAAATAGGAATTAAATAAAACGGTAGTATTTGAGATTTGGAGACTTACAACCACGGTCCACACGAGGATGCTGGCTCAGCAGTGATGTTATAAACGACCCTTAACTCAAATAACGTAAAGAGACCCAACTAACCCAACTGCCCAGATGTCCATGAATCTTAGCTCCGATACCATATTCTGTAACACCCCGATATATTCGGAATAATTACAGCGCTGTAAATCCTTTGTATAAGAATTTACAAGTCTAAATTGAGAAATACGAAATAAATACTAAAGTGTCATCAAAGTAAAAGAAGTTCAAACCCGTTCGACAATTCAAATGAGTCCATTATTACAAAACATCCCCAAAATCATCAACAACATATGCATACTCGAGTACTGGAAAATAACCATAAAACAAAATAACACCATCCACATCACTGAGCCACTTCATCGTCATGTCGGTACTGTGGCTGCTTCCCCGCTCCTCGGCTACCTGAACATCAAAAAACAAATGTCCACCCCCGAAGGGGTTAGCAAAACGATGCTAGCACAAGTGTTACAACACATAATTCATCAATGCATCATAAAACATACAAAACGGACTTCCGTCACCGGAATCCAACGATGCGAATCCTCACGATTCCATCAACATAATAGAGGGTAATCCAACGATCCAGCGCCCTCAGTATAGATCCCCATGATGATCCCGTCGGACCAACGCATGGTGGAAAACCCATCCAACGATCCAGCGCTCTCAGCATAGATCCCCATGATGATCCCGTCGGACCAACGCATAGTGGACATTCGATCCAGCGCCCTCAGCATATATCCTCATGACCCCCATCGGATCATTTACAATATAAACCATAAAATCATGCATACACATATGCAATTCAATATGTTCATCAATACGAACAATTAATAACGAATACCACCACAAATCAAAGAAATAATCTCATACTCGACAACATAAACAAAACCGTATGCATGATCAAAGATCCAATATAAACCAAACTCAATATATGATACTTGCCTCAAAGATGGTAAGGACTAAAAATACTCCCACGAATGTCACACGTCCGCAGGCCGCCGTCGCTTGATCGATCACTAAGCAAGGTTCGGACCTTGATCAAAAGAGATAACAAGGAACTCAACATAATACTCAAAACTAACGTACGATCACCGAATAACTTAGAATCGTAAAATAGTGACGTACGTGGTTAGTATACTAGATGAAAGCTGAACCGGAAATGATGATACACTGCATGTGAGTTGAACGATCATTTCGGAGGTGAAGTGCCGATGTTTATGAGTTCAAGGATATACAAGATATTAAAGATTTCGGGTTTTAAATATGGTATTCAATTCCAAATTCTCATATGCTCGGCTATTATGATTTTACCACAAGTGTTATTCAAGATGGCAAGCATGCCCAAGTATTACGCAAGGAAAACGATACTACGGCGATCCGGGTTGAGTTCAATGACATGGCCGATTCATCATCCTCAAGAACATGAAGAATATTGTAAAAACAACTACCCTTAGCAAACATGAATTTCATCACTGGAACATCAAAGGAATTCATAGAATCTAACTAACATCATGCTCATGATTCCAACGAGATAAGGATACTACATCCTAAGGTTTTCATCCACCGAGGCTAGATCAACATTCGAAGTAATGAAAGAAAAACAAGGTATAATTGGGTTTCACTACTTCAAAAATATGTTGCTGGATTCCTAAGATCATTAGCTAGCCTAAGGATTCCGAAGCAGGCTCAAAATATAGCTGAGAACGTAAGTTTCGGCTTGGTAAACCATAACATACCTTAATCGGAAAGAAAGGTTGAAATCTCTTGATGAACTCCACGCCCAAGAGCTAGAACACCAATCCTCAAATCTCCTTTATCTTCAATGGTGATGTTAGGAGGCTGGTATGCAGGATTTGGATAGAGGGAGTGACTCTCAAAGTCCCAAAAATTGAGTATGCAAAGTGGTGAAAACTGAAAAATGAAGATGGGTGCTGGGTGTTGTCCTATTTATAGAAAAGGGTTATTAGTGTGCGCTACTCTCTCAACTTAGCGTGCGCTAACAGGCCATTAGCCTACTGTCTCTGACGGGTCTCGGCATAGCGTACGCTAAATAGCCTTACGTGCGCTAAAATCAATGATTAGCGTACGCTAACAACTATTTTTAGCATGCGCTAACGACTGAACGAAAGTTCACTGACCTCACTGTACTAGACTTAGCGTGCGCTAGCCTCATAACATTAGCGTGTGCTAAGTACCGTTGACTCGACTTTTCCAAAAGCCGTCCAGATACATCCCGACATGTCCCGACCAAGATCCGCGGCTGATCTCACCTACCACCCTGTCATAATCAAGTTGACTACGTATAGCGCGCGCTAAGGTTCATACACAGCGTGCGCTACGAAACCAAATTAGCGTACGCTACGCCTAGTGTTTAGCGTGCGCTACTAGTGTAAAAATTACGAATTTGAACACATTCATAAAATCATATGTTCAATAATACCGGATAATGAAATACTCTGAATAATACTCATATCAAATACAACATATACAATGTCGCAATGTTCAAAAATACACATTAGAATCTCGGGTATTACATCTTCTCTCCCTAAAAAGAAGTTTCGTCCCGAAACTTAAGATGAAAATAACTCCGGATATCTAGTCTTCATACCATCCTCTATTTCCCATGTGGGCTCCTCGACTCCGTGTCGTGACCATTGCACTTTAACCAAGGATATTGGTTTATTCCTCAATTGTTTGATCCTACTCTCAAGTATTTTGATTGGTCTCTCCTCGAAGGTACCGTCATTAGCTATCTTGATCTCGCCGAAATCAATTATATGACTGGGATCTGGTACATACTTCCGTAATTGGGATACATGAAACACATTGTGAACGTGACTCAGCGATGGCGGTAAGGCCAACCTGTATGCTAAATCCCCAACCCTTTCAACGATCTCGAATGGTCCAATATATCTCGGACTCAGTTTTCCTTTCCTCCCAAATCGGAAAATTCCCCGGGTAGGAGAAACCTTCAATAGTATATGATCCCCAATCTCAAACTCCAACGGGCGACGGCGCACATCTGCATAAGACTTCTGTCGACTCTGGGCAGTCAACAGTCGTTCCCGAATTAGAGCTACCTTCTCTTGAGTATGAACTATCAACTCTGGTTCCATCCCAATCAAGTCAGAAGAATCATCCCAACAAAGGGGCGATCTACATCTTCTTCCATACAATGCTTCAAATAGTGCCATCTTAATGGAAGCATGCCAACTATTGTTGTAGGTGAATTCAATCAAGGGCAAATGAACCTCCCAGTCGGTTGACCAGTCTAAGGCACAGGCTCTAAGCATGTCCTCTACTGTCTGAATAGTCCTTTCGGACTGACCGTCCGTCTGAGGATGATAAGCCGTGCTAAAGTTCAGCTCGGTTCCCAAAGCCCTGTGAACTGCCTTCCAAAAGTGCGACACGAAACGACCATCTTGATCCGAAATAATGGTCTTCGGTGTACCATGCAATCGAACTATCTTTGAAATAAATACTCGTGTCAATTTCTCGGGTCCCCACGTGTCTTTAATTCATAGGAAATGATCTGACTTGGTTAGTCGATCAACTACAACCCAAATCATGTTCATCCCCGTCCTGGTCCGTGGCATATTGGTGATAAAGTCCATCGATATATCTTCCCACTTCCACTCAGGGATTGGAAGTGGCTTCAACATTCCGACAGGTCGCCGATGTTAAATCTTAATCTGCTGACAAGTTAAACACTTCGAGACGTATTCTGTTACGTCCTTCTTCATATTTCCCCACCAGAAATTTTGTTTTAGATCCTTATACATTTTACTGGTGCCCGGGTGAATAGAATAGGGCGCGCTGTGAGCTTCTTTCAGAATTGTCTGCCTCAAAACATCATCATCGGGAACGCAAAGTCGACTCTGAAATATCAGAACTCCATCATCCTGTATCACGAATTCTGGGGCCTTTCCTTTGTTCACTTCGTCACATAATCAAAGAATCAGAGAATCATCCAACTGCTTAGATTTGATTTCTTCAACCAACGATGAAGTTAGTTCCATCACACACAGTTTCCCTTGGACCCCTTGCGACCACACTTCGATTCCTTCACGAATTAGTTCTCGTTGAATGTTGGTTTGGGACGTAAGCGCTTCCAACACTCGAAGAGAAATAGGTTTGCGGCTCAGTGCATCAGCTACCACGTTTGCTTTGCCCGGATGATAGAGGATTTCCAAATCGTAATCCTTGATTAATTCCAACCACCTTCTCTGCCTCATGTTTAATTCCTTCTGACTGAAAATACACTTAAGGATCTTATGATATGTAAAGATCTAACAATGAGTGCCGTATAAATAGTGTCGCCAAATTATTAGAGCAAAGACTACAGCTGCTAACTCCAGATCATGAGTCGGGTAATTAACTTCATACGGTTTCAACTGTCGAGAGGCATAGGCAATCACATTATTCTTTTACATCAATACACATCCCAGACCCTGATTTGAAGCGTCGCTGTATACCATGAATCCATCAGTTCCATCTGGTAATGCTAGTATAGGCGTTGTCGTCAGTCTTCTCTTAAGTTCATTAAAACCCGCCTAGCATTTCTCATCCCACACGAATTTTTGGATTTTTTGTAACAACTGAGTAAGTGGACGAGCGATTTTGGAAAATCCTTCTACAAAACGGCGATAATATCCAGCAAGTCCCAAGAAACTCCGGACTTCTTTCACATTATTAGGAGATTCTCAATCCAAGATTGCCTCGACTTTCTTCGGGTCCACCTAAACTCTGTCAGCTGATATTACATGCCCAAGGAAGGTCACCTCTTTAAGCCAGAATTCGCATTTCGAAAGTTTCGCATAAAGCTGTTCCTTTCTCAAAGTGGTCAAAATGATACGCAAATGCTCTGCATGTTCCTCTATGTCTTTTGAATAGATCAAGATGTCATCGATGAAGACTACCACAAATTTATCCAAGTATTCTAAGAATACCCGATTCATCAATTGCATAAATGCCACAGGAGCATTGGTGAGTCCAAATGGCATCACCACGAATTCATAGTGCCCGTACTGGGATCTGAAAGCAGATTTCGGTATGTACGATTCCTTAATTCTCAACTGATGGTATCCTGATCGCAGGTCAATCTTCGAGAATACCCTTGCCCCTTGCAGTTGATCAAACAAATCGTCGATCCGAGGTATAGGATACTTGTTCTTGAGCGTTACCTTGCTTAGCTCCCTGTAATCAATACATAATCGAAGGGATCCATCTTTCTTCCGGACAAAGAGAACGGGTGCTCCCCAAGGAGAGACGCTAGGTTGAATGTAACCCTTCTGCAATAATTACTCAAGCTGTTTCTTTAGTTCATACATCTCGGTTGGTGCCATACGGTATGGTGCTAGGTGCAGCTCCAGGCTCCAATTCGATATTAAACTCTACTTCTCTCTGCGGAGGTAACCCGGGTAGTTCGTCAGGGAATACGTCTGAGAATTCATTTACCACTGGAATAGATACGAGCTCGACTCCTCCTTGTTTCTTCATGGCATAACACCAAAATCCGTAACAACCCTGCTTTAGCAATTTAACTGCTTTCATGGCTTTGATCAATTTTCCTGAGCTTCCCGGTCTCCACCCCTTAAATAAATGTTCAGATCCGTCATCAGCAAAGATAGAAATGACTCTCTTTCGGTAATTCAAAATAGCTCCATAACGGTTGAGCCCATCATCTCCAAGAATTAAATCGTCACCATGGATGTCGACTACAATAAGATTTGATGGCCAATCTCTCCCTCCTATAGTCACTGGAAAATCTCTAGTTTCTAGGGTTCCCACAAGTTTCTCTCCGCTCGGTAATCCCACAACATAAGGTTCACAATCATACAAGCACGATATATTCAAACGATTAACACAGTTCAAAGATATGAAAGAATGCGTAGCTCCTGAATCGAATAAAACACTAACTGGTTGCAAAAGGATCTGAATCGTACCTGATGCAACAGTCGTGTTCTGATCGTCTGACTTCCTCATCTCATAAATACACGGAGGAACGGACCCAGCGTTGGACGCCTCTCTTTTCCCAAGATTCTGCTGCTGGAAACCACTCTGTTGCGCCTGGTTTACACTTGCATCCTTCGGAACCGGTGCAGGAGTGCGAGTACCAAAAGATCGAGTCGTATTTCCACAAAACGTTGCGCGATGTCCTTCCTGTCCACACTCGAAACAGGTCACAGTAGGTGCGTAGAAATCACGTCGAACATGCCCTGTTTTGCCACAGTTATAACATTTCCTCCCTGCGTCTGAAACGGTTGGTGCTGCCCGGAACTTCTTTCCACCTCGAGAAGGATGCAGAGGTCTCCTGGATGAATGAAATGAGGACTGGCCCTTACGGGGCCCACTACTCTTGTTCTCCATGAAGTTGCCAGACACTTTCTGCTTCTTTGCTTCCGTTGATTTCTCTACTGCCGTGCTTTGGCCTGATACTGTCGCAAGGTGGTACACTCAAATCCGGACATATATTGCTGAATCTCCGGCTCCGCATGTCAAAATGAAAAATCCTCTCTGCCTCGGTCCTGACCAAGTGGCGCACATAAGTCAGCTGGTGATTAAAAGTCTTAATCACGTATGTCATAGATGCCTCTAAATTTTGTGGTGAGAAGAACTCTCGGACACGGGCCTCTCTAACTGGCCGAGGACAATATTGCGCTTCCATCATTAATTTGAATTTTGTCCAGTCAGCATTATGATCCTCAGGTCGAATGGCCTCCCACCCGTTGAAAGCCTCCCCAGTCAGGAGATACTGGGCGATTGGAACCTTCCTGTCACCGGGACAGTTAATCCCTACAAAAATCTTCTCTAACTCCTTCAGCCAGTGATCCCAAGTAAGTGTCTCAGCAGAACCATCAAATTTTGGAGGGTGCAATTTGACCACCTCAGTAAGCCATTTGTCTCCTCGATTATCCTCGTTGTGATGCTGTCCCATCGCTGTCTGCATGCGGTCAACTACTTGAGCAAACTGGTTTATCTGAGCCCACGGGCGGATCTACATGTTGAGGAGAGGGGGGAAGTGCCCCCACTCAAATCTTGACTTAATTGATTAAATTATAAATGCTGAATTTAATGCCCCCGTTAAATAAATTCAGGTGCCCCAAAATTTGGATCTACACTCAACCCAAGCAAAATTAAAATAGAAAAAATCAGTAAAAAGAGAAAAAAATAATGTATAATATCTTAATTCATTTTTAATGATGAAAACTTTTAAAAAAGTAATTTTCAAATATAATATATATTTATATTTTTAATGATATTTTATTATTTATTATTATTTTTTATTTTTATTATATTTTATTATTTATATGGTGCCCCCTTAAATTTTTTTTTTCTAGATCCGCCACTGTCTGAGCAACCACCTGTTGAAGCACTCCCGGCATATTAGGATTTGCGTTATTATTTGCTGATCCCTGCTGTTCTCCAGAATGGGAATCGGTTCGACTAGCTGATAATTCTGGGGTAGACGCCGAATCCTCCTGTCTTGCATTACCACGTCCGCATCTACGACCACGTCCACGTCCACGACCTCCCCTCAACATACTGTAAACACAAATACTCAATATCCAGGGCAAAATTTCTAAAAGGAAGTCCGTCAATATTGACAAAATAGGAATTAAATAAAACGGTAGTATTTGAGATTTGGAGACTTACAACCATGGTCCACACGACGATACTGGCTCAGCAGTGATGTTATAAACGACCCTTAACTCAAATAACGTAAACAGACCCAACTAACCCAACTGCCAAGATGTCCATGAATCTTAGCTCCGATAACATATTCTGTAACACCCCGATATATTCGGAATAATTACAGCACCGTAAATCCTTTGTATAAGAATTTACAAGGCTAAATTGAGAAATACGAAATAAATACTAAAGTGTCATCAAAGTAAAAGAAGTTCAAACCCGTTCGACAATTCAAATGAGTCCATTATTACAAAACATCGCCAAAATCATCAACAACATATGCATACTCGAGTACTGGAAAATAACCATAAAACAAAATAACACCATCCACATCACTGAGCCACTTCATCGTCATGTTTGCATCGTACGCTTCCCGCCTCGGCTACCTGAACATCAAAAAACAAATGTCCACCCCGAAGGGGTTAGCAAAATGATGCTAGTACAAGTGTTACAACACATAATTCATCAATGCATCATAAAACATACAAAACGGACTTCCGTCACCGGAATCCAACGATGCGAATCCTCACGATTCCATCAACATAATAGAGGGTAATCCAACGATCCAGCGCCCTCAGTATAGATCCCCATGATGATCCCGTCGGACCAACGCATGGTGGAAAACTCGTCCAACGATCCAGCGCCCTCAGCATAGATCCCCATGATAATCCTGTCGGACCAACGCATGGTGGACATTCGATCCAGCGCCCTCAGCATAGATCCTCATGACCCCCCTCGGATCATTTACAATATAAACCATAAAATCATGCATACACATATGCAATTCAATATGTTCATCAATACGAACAATTAATAACGAATACCACCACAAATCAAAGAAATAATCTCATACTCGACAACATAAACAAAACCGTATGCATGATCAAAGATCCAATATAAACCAAACTCAATATATGATACTTGCCTCAAAGATGGTAAGGACTAAAAATACTCCCACGAATGTCACACGTCCGCAGGCCGCCGTCGCTTGATCGATCACTAAGCAAGGTTCGGACCTTGATCAAAAGAGATAACAAGGAACTCAACATAATACTCAAAACTAACGTACAATCACCGAATAACTTAGAATCGTAAAATAGTGACGTAAGGCCGGTTCGTGGTTAGTATACTAAATGAAAGCTGAATCGGAAATGATGATACACTTCATGTGAGTTGAACGATCATTTCGGAGGCGAAGTGCCGATGTTTATGAGTTCAAGGATATACAAGATATTAAAGATTTTGGGTTTTTGTAACACCCCCAATCCGCTCAGGGATATTACACGCCGTAGAACCTTTCCTCAAGGATCTACCAGGCTGGTAACGACATTTAACATCTCGACAATGCCTTCGAGGCTACAATGACTCAGTAGACCGATTTGGTCTTTCCACAAATACATACAACTCATGCCCACGCAGGGGACAAAATACAACTACACCTGCATTTACGGGAACAATACAGCAGCGGAAAATAAAGTACAACTGAACCAACACACGATGTACGGTTCCACATGTGATTAGTATCGATCATCTTTCATCATCCTTCATGCCGACCCTGTGTTATGCTCCAAAACCTGAATGCAAAAACAGACATCCACCCCCCGAATACTCGGGGGTTAGCAAAACTCCACTGTTTTGCTAGTGCAAATACAAAGTGCAAATACGAGCCATACAATTCACATTCCACGAATAACAATAACCGAGGATCCTCAAAGATCCAAACGAAACGAAAAGTACTTCCCGAGGCAAGGGTTTGAGAAAACATTTCAAAAACGAAATATCATAAATCAATGGAAGTAATTTATAAAACAGTTTAGAATGCCATCGAGAGTTTTAATAGAAAACAATTTAGGATTATCAAATCCTACTTTTCAAAACCAAAAGACAAAAGGGTCACCGCCCAAAGGTTTACTTTCCGAAAAAATGACATTAACCAACCGTTGGGATTTTAGCCCCAAATCAGTAAACGACTTTTACAAAACCATTGGGATTTTAGCCCCAAATCTCATCAACTCACAAGACACAAGAACGACCACGAGGTTCGTCTCCCAACATCAAAATCCACAAATAAAGGATTTAAAACATAAACCACAAAATACTCTAGAGCCATCCTAGCCAAGTAGGCCAAACGAACAATTTACCTCTTACACACTTAGTCAATGCATGCAATCATGAAAACCGTTCAAAAGCACTCATTTCCGGAAATGCCAATATCGAATCACATTTGTAAAAATGCACCACAATTAACCGCGGACCCACAGCTTCGTGGATCCCTGCCGAGACCCCGTCGGATCTAACCCACAGTGGTTAAAAGCAAGCTCGCGGTCCACAGCTTCGTGGAGCCCTACCGAGACCCCGTCGGATCTAACCCGTAGTGAGCATACACACACACACGTTACTCATGCAATACTAACATGCTAAGAATGTAAGTTCATTAAGAATACTCACTAGAGATGGCCATTAACTCGACACCATTACCAAACTCTTCAAAATACAATAACAAGCTTAAATACGGAATACACGATTCCATAACTTTAAACAAGAGGAGTATCCTCATAAAATCCTTCAACGTTCAAAATAATCGAATCATAATCAATTCTCAAAACACCATTCACAAAACACACGCGTTTTGAAAGAAAGCCTTTAACGAGGCCAAATCAAATCTTTTGAAACTTCATTTCAAACAACCAAACAAACACATTAAGACGACCACCGATCATCATATACATAAAACGAGAAAAGTATGGGCAAGGTACTTGCCTCGAATAATTAGATGATGACACGAGCGGAGCGGAAGAGTTGAACACGACCGCAAGGAACCGGCGGAAATGAACCTAACGATTCGAATAGCACAATCACAACCACTTCTAAACGATTACGGAAATGGAATACACCGAAACCCGCCTACGATTCATGTATATTCGCACAAAAATAACAACGAGGGCGGACCACAACCAAACCCTCTCGATTCCGTAAAACTATGAAAATATACCATGAATCCGTAGGAAAACTAATGATATCAACAAGATTAATCATATTCATCAAGAATCCATCAACAAAACGGAAAGAATCGGACAAAACCCCAAAATCCCCAATTATCCAAAAAGGTAGGGTTTCAAGAGATATTACCTTGAGTGATTCAAGCATTAAGATCCGTAGAACACGCGTTAGATTGATTATCCGAGCCTCACAACCGAAAAGAAATGATGAAAATCGACCCCCGGATGAAGAACTCTCTCTCCCTCTATATCTCTCTCTCGCGACGTAGTGTAAAATGGGGAAGGAAATGAGCTGCTCGCTCAAAACAACACATTTATAGTGTAACACAGCAGAACCTATCGGCCGATAGGCCCAACCGATAGCCATACGGAATGCCGGCAGTAGGGTCTATCGACCCCCCCTATCGGCCGAAAGGCTCCTGGAAGTGCTCGGCCAAAACTAAAACGACCATAACTCTCTCGTCCGGACTCCGATTGACTCACCGTTTGAACCATTGGAAAGCTAACTCGATGTTCTATAATATTGCAAAGATTTATAATTTTTGGAGTTACCAAAAATTAATGGTGATCTAACAAAGACGAACTCATACTTAGAAAAGTCGTTTAGAAATCCTGAATTCAACAAAACGACACCGAAACCCGAACCTGAATACGAACAGAAGATACGGTTACGAAGTACTCACAAAGACGAATCTAAGAGCTAGTAGGACACACAATTCCGACCACCCGAAGGCTCGAAATTCGACAACGGAAGGTAATTACCCCAAACTTTGGGAAATTACGAAAATGGCCCAAATGCCCGAAAATCACGATACGTGATCGAATAACCAAACCGAAGTTCACAACACGTCCAACAAAGATAAACGGACTTGCGGGAAACTCGAAACAACAGTTTCGGATGAGATTCGCAAGAATCGAACTCAAGTGCGGAAAAGTCGCTAAAAAGCACAGAACTCAACGAAACGACACCGAAACGAACTCGGATGTCAAAAAGTGTAGAATTAATCATTCTCAGAATGACGAAATGGTCATGAGCGAGTCGTCAAAACGGACTCCGACCGAAAAAAAAGAAATTACCGGAAATCGAAAATTGCGGATATTACATTCTACCCTCCTTAAAAGAAGTTTCGTCACGAAACTTAAAACAAGTAGGGAGAAGAAATATTCCGCCAGGAAAAACTCAACGAGACACACAAGAATGCGTAACTAATGCCCAACGGCGAAATGTTACAAACAACGCAAAGGAATATACGGCGTGTAAACACGCTCCACGGTGACCAACACAACGTCGCCGTTAGGGATATAATAAAACCGACAAGTGACAAGCGTCATCAAACGGATACTATAGCCAAGTCAATTATCCGATAATCACAAAACACAACGAACGAAAATCAATATGATTGATCAACCCAACGGTACATCAATCAAAACGCGAGTCAACCGCTGAACAAACACGGAATCCCATCGCCTAAGGGATGGAAGATTGAAAACGAAACTAATTTCCCGAACTAAAGGGAATTACGAAGGAGCCTGAACGTTCAACAATCACGAAACGAGAACAAAAACCGAACAAACAAACGATCGAGACAACAAAAATCGAAGAATCATGTTCGAATCACGAAGAACAATAAAGTTCAACAATAACTCCCACGATGATCAGGTGAGAACTACAAGACAAGCATTCACATAAGAACCACAGGAAACGGAAAAGAGATACAAAAGACACAACGACAAATAAGTTATTCGAAATGATATCACACTCGCTCGATAAACAAAAACAAGGGCAGGACAAGCTCGAAATGTCAACGAACATAAATGAGTCGACAAAGTAGAAAATACGAAGTTCAAAATCCGATCCCTTCGAATAAAAGGACTAGTAGAAACAAATGATGTTACTCCCGAACAAAGATCACAATAATCGAACCTAACTCGAAAAAGTCACACCGATAACCAGATCGGCCCACAACAAGATCACGGCTCGTTCGGACGATGAAATCGAAATACCGAACAAGTTCATAAAGTACCAACGAACATGAGCGAATCGATAGATCGGGAAGAGAAAACACGAAGTCAAAATAGTACGGGCATTACCTCCGACCTCGTCCACGAAATTCACAAAAACGGGGGCAAGGTAACAAGACATTAAACAATCGACACATAATCGGGCGATCACCGATGCACACGGTCATACCATACCAAGCTCTAACAGCTCGCACATCCTCGACAACGCAGAAATCGCCACGAGGCGACAACATTCAATACCAACATTCCGCCTCTCACAGGGGCTAGCACAACCAATGTGTGGAAAGCGACTCAATGTTCACACCGCCAATTCGATCATACTCGGGAGAAAGTATCAAAATGACAACGCGAACGTCACACATACATACCCAGCCCTCAAACGGGAATGGATAGGTTTTAAAAACGAAAACCTCATTTTGAAAATAATTTAGAAGAACACCGATTGATCTTGAGTATCATCTTTCAAAAAAGTACAAACGTGAAACATCGTTATCGAGACATTGGAGAACCATTTCGCATTTGATAAAAATGAAGACACTTTCTCTTAGTGAAAACTTTCAAAATATTCGACCCTCGGGTCTAAATAAAATTGTTGAAAATATCTCAAAATATTTTGGTCCTCGAGGTAGAAAATTTTTGAAATATATTGTGGCTTGGATGTACCACAAGAAAATAAATCATTTGAAAAGTATGTATCTAAGTTTATTTTTCCAAGATACTCAAGGTTTTCAAAAATCCAATAGGCCAGAATGCCCAAAACTCACACATACCGACGTTCACTAAAACAACTCCTAGCACACGCACCAAAACGTTTAAAATCAAGACAATATATGTCCTTAAACGGAAATAAACGATAAAATACCACATTCAGAACACAACCTCTGATAAAATACTCTCCCTTTGGCTAGTGAACAAGTCGAACGCGTATAAGCACAAAGCTTCCACAATAGAACTTGTAAAGCGTGCAAATCGATTCGATAATCATCGACAACGAACAAAAACAACATTAATAGGACTTCACAAACGACAATACTCCTCGTATAAATCAAATACGAAAGTCGACTAAATACATGTCGTGAAATCAAAATTCACATAAAAATTCCACCACTTAACAAATAATCATAAAAATAGCTCGTGTCACACGAGGCACAACACAAAGAAGGAGACTTACTTCCACAGTCGCACGAAGATGATGATCGCCCACGATACTAATCACGACCAACAAACTCAAACAACGCGTCGCGACACGACTCGATCGGACTAAATCCGACGAGACAAAACTCAATAGACACCATCGACCCGGCGGCTAGGTTTTCACAACCTAAGCTCGATACCATTTATGTAACACCCCCAATCCGCTCGGAGATATTACACGCCGTAGAACCTTTCCTCAAGGATCTACCAGTGTAACGACATTTAACATCTCGACAATGCCTTCGAGGCTACAATGACTCGATGGACCGATTTGGTCTTTCCACAAATACATACAACTCATGCCCACGCAGGGACAAAATACAACTACACCGTCACGGCCGGGAACAATACAAAGAATGAAAATAAAGTACAATGAACCAACACACGATGTACGGTTCCTCATGTGATTAGTATCGATCATCTTTCATCATCCTTCATGCCGACCACGTGTTATGCTCCAAAACACGAATGCAAAACAGACATCCACCCCGAATACTCGGGGGTTAGCAAACTCCTTTGTTTTGCTAGTGCAAATACAAAGTGCAAATACGAGCCATACAATTCACATTCCACGAATAACAATAACCGAGGATCCTCAAAGATCCAAACGAAACGAAAAGTACTTCCCGAGGCAAGGGTTTGAGAAAACATTTCAAAACGAAATATCATAAATCAATGGAAGTAATTTATAAAGCAGATTTAGAATGCCATCGAGAGTTTTAATAGAAAACAATTTAGGATTATCAAATCCTACTTTTCAAAACCAAAAGACAAAAGGGGTCACCGCCCAAAGGTTTACTTTCGAAAAAATGACATTAACCAACCGTTGGGATTTTAGCCCCAAATCCGTAAAACGACTTTTACAAAACCATTGGGATTTTAGCCCCAAATCTCATCAACTCACAAGACACAAGAACGACCACGAGGTTCGTCTCCCAACATCAAAATCCACAAATAAAGGATTTAAAACATAAACCACAAAATACTCTAGAGCCATCCTAGCCAAGTAGGCCAAACGAACAATTTACCTCTTACACACTTAGTCAATGCATGCAATCATGAAAACCGTTCAAAAGCACTCATTTCCGGAAATGCCAATATCGAATCACATTTGTAAAAATGCACCACAATTAACCGCGGACCCACAGCTTCGTGGATCCCTGCCGAGACCCCGTCGGATCTAACCCACAGTGGTTAAAAGCAAGCTCGCGGTCCACAGCTTCGTGGAGCCCTACCGAGACCCCGTCGGATCTAACCCGTAGTGAGCATACACACACACGTTACTCATGCAATACTAACATGCTAAGAATGTAAGTTCATTAAGAATACTCACTAGAGATGGCCATTAACTCGACACCATTACCAAACTCTTCAAAATACAATAACAAGCTTAAATACGGAATACACGATTCCATAACTTTAAACAAGAGGAGTATCCTCATAAAATCCTTCAACGTTCAAAATAATCGAATCATAATCAATTCTCAAAACACCATTCACAAAACACACGCGTTTTGAAAGAAAGCCTTTAACGAGGCCAAACTGAAATCTTTTGAAACTTCATTTCAAACAACCAAACAAACACATTAAGACGACCACCGATCATCATATACATAAAACGAGAAAAGTATGGGCAAGGTACTTGCCTCGAATAATTAGACGATGACACGAACGGAACGGAAGAGTTGAACACGACCGCAAGGAACCGGCGGAAATGAACCTAACGATTCGAATAGCACAATCACAACCACTTCTAAACGATTACGGAAATGGAATACACCCGGAAACCCGCCTACGATTCATGTATATTCGCACAAAAATAACAACGAGGGCGGACCACAACCAAACCCTCTCGATTCCGTAAAACTATGAAAATATACCATGAATCCGTAGGAAAACTAATGATATCAACAAGATTAATCATATTCATCAAGAATCCATCAACAAAACGGAAAGAATCGGACAAAACCCCAAAATCCCCAATTATCCAAAAAGGTAGGGTTTCAAGAGATATTACCTTGAGTGATTCAAGCATTAAGATCCGTAGAACACGCGTTAGATTGATTATCCGAGCCTCACAACCGAAAGAAATGATGAAAATCGACCGGATGAAGAACTCTCTCTCCCTCTATATCTCTCTCTCGACGCAGCGATGTAAAATGGGGAAGGAAATGAGCTCGCTCAAAACAACACATTTATAGTGTAACACTGAGAACCTATCGGCCGGCCTATCGGCCGATAGCCCAACCGATAGCCATACGGAATGCCGCGGTAGGGTCTATCGACCCCCTATCGGCCGAAAGGCTCTGGAAGTGCTCGGCAAAACTAAAGCGACCATAACTCTCTCAGGACTCCGATTGACTCACCGTTTGAACCATTGGAAAGCTAACTCGATGTTCTATAATATTGCTTAGATTTATAATTTTTGGAGTTACCAAAAATTAATGGTGATCTAACAAAGACGAACTCATACTTAGAAAAGTCGTTTAGAAATCCTGAATTCAACAAAACGACACCGAAACCCGAACCTGAATACGAACCGAAGATACGGTTACGAAGTACTCACAAAGACGAATCTAAGAGCTAGTAGGACACACAATTCCGACCACCCGAAGGCTCGAAATTCGACAACGGAAGGTAATTACCCCAAACTTTGGGAAATTACGAAAATGGCCCAAATGCCCGAAAATCACGATACGTGATCGAATAACCAAACCGAAGTTCACAACACGTCCAACAAAGATAAACGGACTTGCGGGAAACTCGAAACAACAGTTTCGGATGAGATTCGCAAGAATCGAACTCAAGTGCGGAAAAGTCGCTAAAAAGCACAGAACTCAACGAAACGACACCGAAACGAACTCGGATGTCAAAAAGTGTAGAATTAATCATTCTCAGAATGACGAAACGGTCATGAGCGAGTCGTCAAAACGGACTCCGACCGAAAAAAAAGAAATTACCGGAAATCGAAAATTGCGGATATTACAGTTTTAAATATGGGATTCAATTCCAAATTCTCATATGCTCGGCTATTATGATTTTACCACAAGTGTTATTCAATATGGCAAGCATGCCCAAGTATTACGCAAGGAAAACGATACTACGGTGATCCGGGTTGAGTTCAATGACATGGCCGATTCATCATCCTCAAGAACATGAAGAATATTGTCAAAACAACTACCCCTAGCAAACATGAATTTCATCGGTGGAACATCAAAGGAATTCATAGAATCTAACAACATCATGCTCATGATTCCAACGAGATAAGAATACTACATCCTAAGGTTTTCATCCACCGAGGCTAGATCAACATTCGAAGTAATGAAAGAAAAACAAGGTATAATTGGGTTTCACTACTTCAAAAATATGTTGCTGGATTCCTAAGATCATTAGCTAGCCTAAGGATTCCGAAGCAGGCTCAAAATATAGCTGAGAACGTAAGTTTCAGCTTGGTAAACCATAACATACCTTAATCGGAAAGAAAGGTTGAAATCTCTTGATGAACTCCACGCCCAAGAGCTAGAACAACAATCCTCAAATCTCCTTTATCTTCAATGGTGATGTTAGGAGGCTGGTATGCAGGATTTGGATAGAGGGAGTGACTCTCAAAGTCCCAAAAATCGAGTATGCAAAGTGGTGAAAACTGAAATATGAAGATGGGTGCTGGGTGCTGTTCTATTTATAGAAAAGGGTTATTAGCGTGCGCTACTCTCTCAACTTAGCGTGCGCTAACGGGCTATCAGCCTACTGTCTCTGACGGGTCTCGGCATAGTGTACGCTAAACAGCTTTACGTGCGCTAAAATCAACAATTAGCGTACGCTAACAACTATTTTTAGCGTGCGCTAACGACTGAACGAAAGTTCACTGACCTCACTGTACTAGACTTAGCGTGCGCTAGCCTCATAACATTAGCGTGCGCTAAGTACCGTTGACTCGACTTTTCCAAAAGCCGTCCAGATACATCCCGACATGTCCCGACCAAGATCCGCGGCTGATCTCACCTACCACCCTGTCATAATCAAGTTGACTACGTATAGCGCGCGCTAAGGTTCATACACAGCGTGCGCTACGAAACCAAATTAGCGTACGCTACGCCTAGTGTTTAGAGTGCGCTACTAGTGTAAAAATTACGAATTTGAACACATTCATAAAATCATATGTTCAACAATACCAGATCATGCAATACTCTGAATAATACTCAGATCAAATACAACATATACAATGTCACAATGTTCAAAAATACACATTAGAATCTCGGGTATTACAGATAGCTCCTTGTGGGCACCGGTCACTGTCCTCCCACCTAGTGGGCCGTTGAGTCACCATGATTTAATTCCTCCACCAATCCCTGTCGGGTCGGGGGTGGGGGCCCTGGGGACGAGGGATTTCGCCTTTTTGCTAAGTGGATAGTAGTTATATTAGTGTTAATTGTATTGGATTAATCTGTGTGGGCCTAAGTTGGGTTTGTGTAATAATATAAATTTGGAGAGATGAAAATGTAAAATGAAATTGTTTGGGTTTATGTCCAGAGATAAACCTGAATGTGATACATTTTTAGGGGATGCAACAACAACAACATTTAAGCCTTAGTCCCAAAATGATTTTGGGTCGGTTAACATGAATCAAACTTTGAAACCGTCAATGATCGTTACATAAATAACATAAAAGGAGAAAAAGAGGAAAAAATAGAGAAAAAAACAAATAAAAAAGAGAATGAATGTTAAAAAAATCCTGAAAAATAAATTAACAGATAATATGGAGTAATAGAAAATAGGAATAAAAATACAGAAAAAAAAAGAATCAGATTCCATCCACTATCCGTATTCTTTCCCGCCACATTTGCCTCTCTATCGCCATACTTTCTCCAATTCCAAGAAACCGCATATCATTTTCAATCATCTTTATCTAAGTTTTCTTTGATCTTCCTCTACCTTTCACAACATTATTTGTTCCCCAACTTTGTAGCCTCCTCACTGGGGCATCAACAGGTCTTCTTCTCACATGACCAAACCATTGTAATCGATTCTCCATTATCTTATCTTCTATAGCCGCAACTCTTACCTTCTCTCTAATCACCTCATTCTGAGCCGATCCTTTTTTGTATGACTACACATCCATCGTAGCATACGCACCTCCGCTACATTCATCTTTTGAACGTGACACTGTTTTACAGCCCAACACTCGGAGCCATATAACAGCGCAGGCCTAATTGTCGTGCGGTAAAATTTACCCTTTAATCTATGAGGCATGTCAGGATCATATAAAACCCCTGTGGCACTCTTCCACTTCAACCACCCGGCCTTTATTCTGTGAGCCACATCGCCATCTAGCTCTCCATCCTTTTGGATAATAGATCCAAGATACCGAAAGAAAGTGGATCCATGAACAACTTTCCCATCAAATGTGATCATCCCCGCCTCTCTATCACTGTTTTCGCTAAACCTACACTCCATATATTCAGTTTTACTTCTGCTCAGCCTAAAGCCTCGAGCTTCCAAAGTATCCCTCCAAAGTTCCAATTTCTGTTGCACTCCAACCTTCGTTTCAACAATTAACACAATATCATCTGCGAACATCATACACCACGGAACGTCA
Source organism: Orobanche coerulescens (assembly GCA_033398695.1). NCBI lineage: Eukaryota > Viridiplantae > Streptophyta > Magnoliopsida > Lamiales > Orobanchaceae > Orobanche > Orobanche coerulescens. Next base: position 17,456,293 of record CM065814.1, on the reverse strand, counting down.
TTTTGAATTTCTCTTGTCAATTCGTCCATGACTATGGCAAAGAGAAAAGGACTAAGAGCAGATCCTTGATACACCCCAATCGTAATAGGGAATTCTTCTGTTCTCCCAACATTAGTACGTACACTTGTACTAGCTCCCTCATACATGTCCTTTATAATGTCAATATATTTCCGCGATACACCCTTCTTTGCTAAGGCCCACCAAAGTACTTCTCTTGGTATTTTATCATATGCCTTCTCTAAATCAATAAAAACCATATGTATATCTTTTTTTTTATCTCGATAATATTCCATCAACTTCCGGATAAGATAAATTGCTTCCATGGTCGATCTTCCAGGCATAAATCTAAATTGATTTTCTGTTATCTTCATACGTTTACTGATCCTTTGTTCAATCACTCGTTCCCACAACTTCATGGTATGACTCATTAGTTTAATTCCGCGATAATTAGAACAATCTTGAACATCACCTTTGTTCTTATACAAAGGGACGAGAATACTTTTCCTCCATGCAGATCTTATGGCGTCTTCTCCAAATCTTATTGAAAGATAGTTCCCATTCAATCTCTCTCTCTCCCCAAACACCTCCAAACTTGATAGGTATACCATCAGTCAGCCTGCTTTCTTTGTGCATCTTGATACGATTGTCACTTGCTTTTGAATTCTTCTCTTAAACTCTTGGTTAACCATACTTGAGGGGATGTTTAAATTCCCAATATCATGTTCTTGATGGTCATTGAATAGAGTATCAATTTTATCTCTTTATATTGAATCAAAATTTTTTGGTCAATATCTTTTACACATTTAACTTTGCCAATATCTCGCGTCTTCTTCTCTCTCATTCGAGCAAGTTTATAAATATTTTTTTCCCCTTCTTTTGTATCTAATCTTGCATATAATTCTTGATTGACCTTTGATCGGGCATTTCTCACTGCCTTTTTAACTTCTGTTCGAGCTTTCTTGTATTTCTCATAATTCTCATTGCTCGAACATTTACCCAATACCTTAAAAAAATGAAACTAATACGATAAATAGTACAGGAAAAATATTGATCATTTTGTTTGTGGCAAAATAGGAAAATAAGGAAAATTGGGGCTAAAATACAAAACTTACCTTTCATGAAAAGGACGGGTCCCCGTCCCCCCAAACCCCCACCCCCTACTTCTTTCTCTCTCTTGCACTTTTCATCACTTTTTATCCTTTTGTTAATATTTAATTGGAGCTTTGTCAGAACACATAATAAATTCAACCCCCAAAAGTTCACTCCTAATAACCCAATCTTCACCCAGAGATAGAAAGCTGGAGGGAGAAAGAGAGAGAGAGTCTGCCATAGAGGAGAAGGATAGCAAATCTATTATGTAAAAAGGTAAGATCCCTAATTAGGGTTTTAACTGTTGATACAAAGCTGCTGAAGAAAGTCCGTTTGTGGTTTTCACTGCTAAATTCGGTAAAAAAAGAAAAGTAAAATACTCTTTGGAGTATGAATTTCCTCTTTTAGGTTTTGTAGATATAATTTTGGTTCGTATCTGTTCTTCCTTTTTTGGGTATACTTTTTCAGGTGAGTTTTTTGTTGTGTTTGTTTGTGTGTTTACCTTCTATATTGGTTCAGATTCTTGACCTTGTTGGAGACTTGTGGCTCCCTTTACTTGTTTGATTGGGATTATTGCTATTCTTTTGGCATCTCATGTGTTTTGTCCTGATATTTATAAGTTGTACGTATGAGTAAAGAATTTGTTCTCTCAATCTTTCTGGCAATCATGTTACAGATCTTCCGTACCGTAACGGAATATGTATACCGTGTGGTTCCGGGTATATTTCTGCTATAAATATTTCTACTTGTTGAGAAATGTTTGTACTTTTGGGATGCAAGAATCAATTCTATTTGGGCGCATTATTCAAAATTTCATTAACAAACCTTTTGATTTTAGACTGTTATTTTCCAGATTTGCCCAATTAGATGATTTTATACTCTTAGAAAAAATAAAGACCACACTTTAATCATTTATCTCAGGTCGTTAAAATCTCGGGACCGGCCCTGGGGGCAACACTTTTCTTGAAAACACAGCCACTCAGATGTTTGGAGCCAAAGTGTGAAATTCGGGGAAAAAAGGTTATTGATTACGAAATTGGGCATGGGTTATCATTGTGATTTCTGTGGGGAGCGAAGATCAAAGGTGTACTGTCGGTCCGATGAAGCTAGTTTATGTTTGTCATGTGACCGCAAAGTCCACTCAGCAAATGCCCTTTCAAGACGTCACTCACGGACGCTATTATGTGAAAGATGCAATTCTCAGCCGGCTTTTGTCAGATGTGTTGAGGAAGGGAAATCACTGTGCCAGAATTGTGATTGGACGGAGCAAGCTGGTCCGAACACAAGTCTCGCACATAACATGCAGCCCGTGAACTATTATTCGGGCTGTCCAACAGAAGCCGAACTTTCTGCAATGTGGATGTTTTATTCTCCTTTGGTTGGAGATTCCACTTGTGAGCGGGGGATGTGTTCGATGACCATTACTGATGACATGTCAAGGGATTGGCTAGGAATGACCGACATCGAAGATGCATCAGTTTTGGTGGAAGCTAGTGACATGCGCAATGTTGATGTTGATGAAGCAACGGCTTGGATGGAACCAATAAAACTGCCAGATACCGATCTTCAGAATGTTGATATGCCAGCTGGATCTTCTAGCTCTGCAGTGCCCAAGGTAAATGTCTGCCTTAACAACTTCTTTTATAATCCGGCAAAAATCCGGGCTCACGAAGCCTAAATTTTAGTTTTTTTAGTTCTTCTTTTCAATGTTAAGTAGTGTTCTATTTTTAGTTTTTTAGTTCCTTTAGTTTTTCAAAAAAATTTTAGGGTTTATTTATTTTAAAACTTAGTTATAAGGATCGGTCTCATGGTTATAAGGATCGGTCTCATGGTGAGACAGGTATTACAGGAGACCTTGATAAAGCTGTTGAACCTTGTTATCATGTGATTTTCTTTTAAATAACTTTGTGCTTGTGTTAATCCCATTCTCTCAAGACTAGTGCAGTGCTATAAGAAATATGAAGTTGCTGATAAGTATGAAAAAGTAAAATGAAATTTGATATGTCGACATGTCGACCAACACTTGGCAGCTATTTTAGGAAATTTTTGTAACAAAAGCATGGCGATATGTTCAATGACATGGCATAGAACAATTAGCAAATTTAAATTAGCCGACCCTTGTTGTTTTTGTATATAGAACGAGCATAAAATGCTGGAAATGATGGTACTGTTGCATTTTTAACACTCTCGAGTCTTGTACTGTCTGTAACGTCCAGGTATTCATACCTGGAGAAAAGGGGCGTGCAGAATGTGAGGATACTGGTCTCTATGATAATATGGACGAGGTTGACTTGAGTACCGAGAACTATGAAGAACTTTTTACTGTAGCTCTCAATAATCCTGGACAGCTTTTTTGTAATGATGGAATTGAAGGACTATTTTGTCCGACTTACATGCCTGGTTCTGACTGTCAGGGTGCTTACCCTGCTGAGGTATTCTGTCTACTGCTATTGCATATTACCCTCATTTAATTTTGAATTAAAGGAGTGTGTTATTTTTGTCACATAATTTCTCGATGAGTTATTTTTGTGTGATATAATGATATTAGATTCTTCGTCAACATGTCGATAATTGTTGGAGAGAGAGAGTTAAGAACCACTAGCGAATCTTGTGTTTTTTCTTCCGTCCCTAGATACGGTAAAACATCTTGGATCCATGTTCTTGGGATGGGAATTATTGCTGATGTTCGTAGGACGCGAAATGTCTATATTAGCCTTGATGTACCCCCTCGACAGTCTAGGCTTGCTTATTGCCAAATGCCAACCACCTTCTTTTTAACCTTAATTTACACCATCTCGATTCAGCATACATATTTTTGGTTATTTTCCTTTTTGTCACATTCTCATCTCACAATTGGGGCCAGCACCAATGAGCTTTCCAATTTCGCTATATGCAGATGAGTAAGGACCAAAGATGAACAAAAAATAAGGGAATATAACCAAGGGTATACGAGTTCCGTTGAAGATAATAATGCTCTGAATTTCTTTGGCTTTTAAATCTATTTATTATGGATTTTCATGCAATTGGTCTACAATTCATGATAATTTACTTCAATTGGATACCCATTTATGTTAGTATTAACCGAATTTTAGGTTTTGTCTTTAGAAGCGCAAAGAAAAATCATCATCATCATTCCTATCAACCGCATCTTATTTCCAACTTTGTTGGGTCGTTGCCATGAATATTGTACTGTCGATCCATGGTCTAAAATTCGTTTAACATTATAAATTCATGCAGAAAGCAAACTAGCGAAATATTTGATATATATGTTTACATTTATCCTTTTTTCGGTTCTTAATCTCTGTTTACATATAATTAATGACCTAACAAGCTTAAATTTTTTTATACTTACAAGGGTTCATCACTTAGCTGTAAGACAGATCCAAACATATGCTTCACGAGGCAAGCACACTCGGGCATCTCGTTTTCTGGCCTTACTGGAGAAAGTAGTGCCGGAGATTATCAAGATTGTGGGGTTGTGGGAGAGACACCGTGGGGCCTCCCGTGTCCGGAGAGTTCCATTCCTCCTCCTAGTAGGAGTGATGCTGTCATGCGTTACAAGGAGAAGAAGAAGGCGCGGAGGTAAGATTTTTTAATCTTCACCCCAGTTATTTCCTAGTTCGGATATTTCAAAAGCTACCCCAGTTGTGGTTTGGCTAATTAACAAAAAAAAAAAGAAGAAAAAAAAAGTTGATTTTGAACATTATAAAAACTACCACTTTGAGGTTTACATCTGTCTTACATTTCACACCTGTCGTTAGTGGAGCTAATAGAATTGAATCCCCCAGTTCTTCGTCTTACATTATACAGTTACATCTCTCATCTTTTCTAAATCTTATGAATAACCAGACAAAGATGTGGTGGCTATTTGTAATAATTATAAAAGTTGAGGGGTCTAATTCTCCAAACATTATCTTTTTTACCTTATCTACATTTTTTCCTTTAAATTAAATTTCAAAAAATCGAAAATTTGCCAGATTTGAGAAGAAAGTAAGGTATGCATCTCGTAAGGCAAGAGCAGATGTAAGGAGGCGTGTGAAGGGTCGGTTTATCAAGTCCGGTGATGCTTATGATTACGATCCATTGAGTCAAAAAGTCCAAAGCCGAAGCTGCTGAGTGAAATTCGCAGCTCTTTGATTGCAGGAGTAAAAAAAACAGCATAACTAAATTTGCATGCCAAACGAAGGAAATGCATCATTTGCCCTTTTGCAAATGTCGATTTGTCTAGTTGTATTGGTGGGGTTGAATTTGTATGGCTAATATAAAGCTGGGTTAAAAGAATCCGGTCACAGATCTCTCTGCAAATATGTCCATCAAGGAAAGGAAGGATTTCGGCCTCCTGTTGATAGATATAAAAGCTTGTATTGCATTTCTGAAGTCTCGACCATTGCCCAAACGGTACTAGGCATGGGCACGTGATGTGCGGATGATGATTTATGAACGAGCAACTATGTTAAGAGCAGCAGGTTTGCTTTTGTATTCGGAGTGTTATTTTTTGCTGGTGTTTGGTTGTTCCGATGAGATGTATAGTATAGCATAGGTCATCCAAATATACTTTAGTACAATATGGTTTTCAATCTGCAGAAAGAGTGATTCTTGACGTAATTATTTATTGTAATATCATATGTGAAGTTTTAAGGTACCCATGTGAGTACTATGGTGCATGTATAATCCACAAACCTAATTAGATACACATAAGTTTGTATAATGTAAACAATTTAATTTGGTTTGCTTTTGGCTTGACCAACTCCACTCTTATTCCATTTTCAGTTCAATTCATAGGCTTTGATTTTAAGAAATTTTCAATTTGATATTTTATGAACTAGAGCGGGTTGATTCGCACCACTGGAAAAGTCGACTTATAACTTTTTGCTCAAGTCATTTGAATAAATGTACGTTTTTTTCATTTAAATTGTTATATCATTATGGATCCATAAGCAATACACAAGACATGAGGATGGATTGACTATTGTCACGTCCCGAGAGAAACGACCCACAGAATGCTCGGGCAGACCTGCACAGAGGGGTGCGAGGTCCAGCGGATCAACGTGCAAGGGGCACGTTTGGGACTGCAAGGCCGTGTGGAGCGGCACTACCGACTGAGGGACCTAGCCGTGTGGTACGGCATGGGTGGATGTATGGCCGGACAAGCAGTCCATCCGGGCAACAAAGTGCCCAACCGAGGGACAAGGCCATTAGGCCATTTGCGGAGCTACCTGGGCGGTGAGACAAGGCACGCCGAGAACCGAACGGACGAGTGTAGCGGACAGGCACGCCGCTTCGGGACAACGCGGGACAAGATGACGAGATGAGGCACATCCGAGGGTCGAGACTCGGACACGGGCGACAGAGACCCGCGAGGGACACACGGAGCTCCCTCCCCCTATAATAGGCTTAGACGGATAAAGGCCTGTGAGTGCACTGGACATTGGAAAGCTGAGGAGTCCACTGTGCGGAAGTCACACCCAGAACATTCCAGAAACGGACCGGGATGGTCCGGAACATCAAAGATTAATCCGAAGGCATGTGTGGAAGGTCGGGCTGGATCGGGCCGGGTTACATGGAGTCGGGCCGAGCGGGCCGGGTCGGGCCGGGTCGGGCCGAGCAAGCCAGAAAGGTCCAGAAACTTATGGAAGGTGCTGGAACCTTTTGGAAGGGCCAAGAGACATTGAGATAGGTAGACATATCTAGATAATTGTAACTCTTGTAATGTATAGAATTCTCTAGAAGTGTGAAGATTGTAGGCAGGTCTAGAAGCCTCCAATTGAGGAGGTGGAGAAAGGTTCTAGGCTTAGATAGGTAGTATAAATAGGGGCCTTGAGGCTCATTTGCAAACTATCCTAAAATCCCTCAAGATCCTTGGGAACTCATTTGTAAGACACACTTGTAAACTCTTTGTAACTTAGTGGAAGAAAACTTTCCATTAACCCATTGCCTCTCTTTTGTTGTGCCAACTTCATACTTAACCAATTTCGGAGGGTTTAAGGCTGACTAGCAAGAGGGTTGCTAGGCTGCACGACGCTTAGGAGTATAGCAAACTCCCATCCCGTGACATGTGGCATCGGAGCCAGGTTAGCCACACAAGGAGGTGTGCAAGACTGTGGGAGTCGACGCTAACGATCAGCAGGCATCATGGCCGACGGACAGATCGAGGCAAGCATCAATGTGGAGGACGGACGAGTCACAGAGGCTGACAAGGTCCGGGGACGTGGAGAAGTCCCAGCTGAAGGGAAAGCTAAGCGTGGCAAGAGCAAGGAGCGCGGTGTGGTGCCGCCGCCACCCGAGGAGAACCCGGCACGAAGCCGACTTCTTGAGGATGAAGACATTCGGAAGATCATACTAACCTTAGCAAACCGCCTACCCGACATCGAGGACGACATCGAAGCTCTTGGGCAGCGCATCACTAACACCCAATTGAGCACGGAGGAACTCGTGGGTACTCTCAAGAAAGCTGTTGGCCAACTGGAAGGGCACACGTTGGGCCAGCTCGAGACCTTCAAGAGAGAACAACTCTCGTTGCGCAAGGAGCTAGCAACGATCGAGGATCATGTGGCAGCCAGCATCACGGAGATGCGCAAGCAGTATGCCGAGTTTTGCGAGGTAAGTGCAAAACGTTTTGAAGATTTTTGTGATAAAATCTGTCGGGCAAGCAACTCGGGCACCAACTCAAATGGTGGGCCGAGCTGGGACATCTTTGGCGGGTCGAGGTACGAGGGACCAAGGGTCGAGGTCCCCAAATCCAAGGAATTCATTGGCAAGAGGGATGCCAAGTCAATCGAGGAGTTCCTGTGGCGAATGGAACTTTACTTTGATGGTCTGGGACTGACGAACGAGAAGGCCAAAGTACGGCAGGCTGTACTATATCTTGCTGACGATGCAGCGCTGTGGTGGCGTCATCGACAGGCCGGTGTTACAAAAGGAACTTGCCAACCTATCGGGACTTGGGACGAGTTCGTGTCGGAACTCAAGGCACAATTCTATCCCGAGAACACATGCTATGAGGCAAGGAAGAAACTCTGCGAGCTCAAGCACAAGACTACCATTCGGGACTATGTTTGGGACTTTACATCGATCATGCTCCAGATTCCGGACATGACCGAGGATTATCGACTATTTTTCTTCCTGGATGGACTACCGAGTTGGGTCAGGGACAGAGTACAAAGCCACGAGGTGAAATCTGTCAATGAGGCAATCAAAGTGGCCGAGTCCCTAGCCGAATTCGAGAAGAGGAAGGAGCCGCGAGCCGAGGGTCAAGCCAAAGGCGGGGGAGACACCCGCACGTCAGTACAGCAACCAGCCCAACCATCACGTGGAAGATTCGGGACGAGACCGCAACACGACGCAGACAAGCCATACTACTCGGGAGAACGCAAGGGCGTTCCCGACCAACGAGGATGCTTTATGTGCGGCGGAGCTCATCGGATGAAGGACTGTCCGAAAATGGGGAAGCTCAACGCCATGGCCGAATGTGAGGGGCAAACAGTTGATCAGAAGGACGTGCAGCAAGTAAGCACGATCCAACAACTTAATTCTGTCGTCAGTGCAGGCAGCGAGGGACCGCGAGGAAGCAAGTTGATGTTCGTGGAAGGGACCATCAACCACCAACCCATCATGGCCTTGGTCGACACGGGAGCCGAATACAACTATATCACTGAGGCCGAAGCCAAAAGATTGGGACTACTTGTGCAGCCATGCAAGGGTTGGAAGAAGTCCAACAACGGACCAGCATTGCCGGTCACAGGGGCAGCATATAGGGTGCGAATCGTGCTTGGAGACTGGGAAGGTCGAGTGCACTTCAAGGTCACCACGATGGATGATCGGGACCTCATTTTGGGAATGGACTTCCTAGAGAAGAACGATTTTGCCTTTTTCCCACAAGCGAAGGTACTATGGGTGAACGGTCCGAACAAACCCATCACTATCCCCTTGACAGTGGAGCAAGTTCCCTACGCAGCGATGACGACACTTCGATTCCGGAAAAAGTTGACCGAAGAGGAAATGCCGATGTACTGTCTGGGATCGATGCGGTACATCGAGGGACCGAGTAGCAGCACACGTCGACGAGGGCGTCGACGGAACAGACGGGGGAGAGTGTCACGCCCTGAGAGAAACGACCGACAGAATGCTCGGACAAACCCGCACAAAGGGGTGCGAGGTCCAGCGGATCAACGTGCAAGGGGCACGTTCGGGACTGCAAGGCCGTGTGAAGCGGCACTACCGACTGAGGGACCTAGCCGTGTGGTGCGGCATGCGTGGATGTATGTCCAGACAAGCAGGCCATCCGGGCAACAAAGTGCCCAACCGAGGGACAAGGACATTAGGCCATTTGCGGAGCTACCTGGGCGACGAGACAAGGCACGCCGGGAACCGAACGAACGAGTGCAGCGGACAGGCACGCCGCTTCGGGACAACGCGGGACAAGATGATGAGATGAGGCACATCCGAGGGTCGAGACTCGGACACGGGCGACAGAGACCCGCGAGGGACACACGGAGCTCCCTCCCCCTATAATAGGCTTAGACGGATAAAGGCCTGTGAGTGCACTGGACATTGGAAAGCTGAGGAGTCCACTATGCGGAAGTCACACCCAGAACATTCCATAAACGGACCGGGATGGTCCGGAACATCAAAGATTAATCCGAAGGCATGTGTGGAAGGTTGGGCTGGATCGGGCCGGGTTACATGGAGTCGGGACGAGCGGGCCGGGTCGGTCCGAGCAAGCCAGAAAGGTCCAGAAACTTATGGAAGGTGCTGGAACCTTTTGGAAGGGCCAAGAGACATTGAGATAGGTAGACATATCTAGATAACTGTAACTCTTGTAATGTATAGAATTCTCTAGAAGTGTGAAGATTGTAGGTAGGTCTAGAAGCCTCCAATTGAGGAGGTGGAGAAAGGTTCTAGGCTTAGATAGGTAGTATAAATAGGGGCCTTGAGGCTCATTTGCAAACTATCCTAAAATCCCTCAAGATCCTTGGGAACTCATTTGTAAGACACACTTGTAAACTCTTTGTAACTTAGTGGAAGAAAACTTTCCATTAACCCATTGCCTCTCTTTCGTCGTGCCAACTTCATATTTAACCAATTTCGGAGGGTTTAAGGCTGACTAGCAATAGGGTTGCTAGGCTGCACGGCGCTTAGGAGTATAGCAAACTCCCATCCCGTGACACTGTGCTGTTTATATCCTTTACTTATTTATCTCATATATATTCATTACCAGTGCATGATACATTATGAACCCGAGTCCATAAATTATAATTCTTTTTAAACTATATATTTTATTTATTGTGCCTAGTAAGATATTATTTTTCTTTATATTATAAAAAACACTCATTTAAAAAATATTAATTAAATATTTATCAAATATTACTCTTTCATCCCAATTGCCGAGGATAGTTGGTTAAAGTATAAGTTTTTAATTTTAGTCCTTTCTGTGAAGGTCTCCACGTGAGGGTATATCAGTCATTATCCAACCCTTGGCCTAGAACTACTTCCTATATTTCATTCACAGTCCCACGTCTCTCTCTCTCTCTCTCTCGAAACCTCTCGAAACCTCTTTCTACCCTTTTCATCTTCTTCCAGTTTCAAACCTAATTCTAACCCAAAATCTTTGTTATTGATATTGTGAAAAGTACTGTGATGGTGTTACCATTGTATTATATACGAGAACCTGGTGTTGAACGATATTCCTAAACACTGTATGGTAAGCATTTGAGATGTTTTAATTTTTTGACAATGCTGTCTAATGTTAGTAGTTTTTTATAGTTATTTATGTTTATGACTATGATTTTTTGGATTTGAAATACTTTAGTTGATGTTTTGTTGTTTGAAACCCTAGTTTAATAGTGTTTTTTTTATTTTTTTTGCAGTTAATTACCCTACTTTGTTTTCCATCAAGCTTCATCATGGCGGTGTTTTCACGAAATCACCTAATAAGAGATACATCAATGGTAAAGATAACTTTTATTGATGGGATAGACAGTGGTGAGTTTTCGGTGCATGAAATGGATTCTATTCTAGAAGACTTAGGTCATGATGGGCATAGGGTCATGTTTTACCATTTTTTGAAGCCATTTTGTGATTTAGACAATGGCCTAGAACCTTTAGCCAGTGACCAAGATGTTCTATGTTTAGCTAAGTATGTCACGGTAGGTCATAAACTAGTTGATGTGTATGTTGAGCATGAAAAGACCAACCTTGACATTTACACACCACCAAAGCCTAAAAAACTTGTAATAGAAGAGTTAGAAGATGATGTACCAAGAATATCAAGAGCAGGGATTACCCAAGTGGCTAAGAAACTTGTGTTGGATGTGAAAGAAGGGAATGCAGGTACATATAAAGGTCAAAGTTGTGGTAAAGACCAAGAACCATATGTTGTTAATTTATAGCAAGGGTAAAGTAGTGTTGCTAATGATGGGTCTTCTCAAGTCCCTAGTCAGTTTGTGAATGATTTTTACTCTTTATTTGAGCCTTATGTAGATTCAAAAGATCCTGACTTTGACCCATTTGCTGATTTCGATACAATATTACCACCAACAGATCACAATAAACAAGATAATGAAAGTGAGAATGTTGAAACTGAGGTTGAGGTTGAAATTGAAATTGTTGAAACTGAGAATGTTGAATATGAGAATGTGGAAACTGAGGCTAAGGTTGCGTCTGAGAATGTGGAAACTGAGGCTGAGGTTGCGTCTGAGAATGTTGAGTCTGGTAGTGAAGTAAGTAGTTATGTAAGTGAGGATAGTCAAGATAGTGAGTACATTGTAGATGAGGATAATCTTGTGGATGAGGTTGAGGTTGACATGGAAGACTTTAACTACAATATTTATGAGACTGTAGAGTTCATGGGGTGTAGAGACAGGGCTGAACCAATTGTTAATGATGCAGAGGATGTTGAAGTATTAAACAATGACTACTTTGAAAGTGCTTCAGACTGTGACAATGAAGGTGGTAGGTTATGGAAAATAAACTTGAAGAAAATAAGGAAACAAGCACATGCTAGTAATCAAGTTTACAAGACATATTTCTATGTAGGTCAAGAATTTGGAAACAAAAATCAGGTGAAGGATTACATTAAGGAGCATTCAATTGAGACTAGGAGGGAAATAAGAATGGAAAAGAATGACAATGAAAGAGTGAGGGCTGTTTGCAGAGGAGTTATTCCTTCTTTACCAGCAACTGAAGTTGGTGGGTGTGATAACATAGAAACTGGGCCAAGTCATATTAGTGGATCACAAGTTAAATGGACCAAAAAAACAATTGCTAAGTCTAATGGGGTAACTTACAATAGCCCAACTAAACAGAAATGGACAAAGGAGAAGATCATTAATGGGGGTAAACCTAAAAGCAGGAAGGTAGATGATAATAAATGTATATGGGTGTTGCTTGTATCCAAAGTCAAAGATTCTGGAACATGGCAGGCGAGGACCTATAAATCAGTCCATAAATGTCTACAATCTAGGTCTAACTTGTATGCCACATATCAATGGTTGTCTAGAGAACTTGTTGAATAATTGAAAACAAACCCTAAAATACATGTTAGGGCAGTTCAAGAGCAACTCCAACAGAAACATGAGCTAGCTGTTTCACAGAGTAAGTCTTTTAGAGCCAAACAAGAAGCTGAGGGGTGATTACGCACAACAATATAATATGTTGAGGGATTATGTTTTGGAATTACAACAAGCAAATCCAAACACAACAGTCAAGATCCATGTTCAGTCTGAAGTAGATCATCAAGTGACAACAAGAGTTTTTAAAAGGATTTATGTTTTGGGCCTTTGAAAGCTGGATTCAAAGCTGGGTTGAGGGATTTACTAGGATTAGATGGGGAATTCATGAAGGGCCCATACCCAGGACAACTTTTGACAGCTGTAAGTGTTGATCCAAACAATGGTATTTATCCATTGGCCTGAGATTGTTGAGACAGAAAACACAGAGTCATGGACTTGGTTTCTCACTCAACTTGGAGATGATCTAGATTTGTACAGAAAATTCCAACTTCACTTTCATTAGTAAAAGGTAAAAGGTACTTACTAAAAAGTACTTCACTTTCCTTGTAAATTAATTACTTCACTTGTATATATTTTGCTTTACTAACAATTAACCATTTGATACATGGGATTATACCAGCAATTGCCGAATTATTTTCAAGTGTAGAGCACAGATAATGTGTCAAACATATTCATGAGAATATGAAGTTGAAGTGGAATGGTGCAGCATACAAAGATATGTTGTGGAAATGTGCAACTGCTACAATAGTACTAGAGTTTCAAGTAGCAATGGAAGAGTTGAAAGCTTCCAGCAAGCCTGCTTATGAGTGGTTAAATCTGATTCCTCCTTAACACTGGACAAGATCACATTTTTCAGGTACCAACTACTACACTTTTAAATAATAGTTTATGGGTATAATAAGCATATGATGTTGAATAAAACTTACTTTTTAAACAAGGAGGGCCAAGTCAGATGTGTTGTTGAATAACGTGTGAAGTGTTTAATGGGAAGCTATTTGGTAGAAGAGATAAACCTGTTATTTCAATTTTGGAGTTTGCCAGGGAGTGTCTAATGAAGAGGATTGTCAATGTGAACAAACATATTGACAAATGTGATGGACCACTCACACCAACTGTTGCAAGGATTCTGAAAGCAACCTATGATGAAGCTAGCAAATACACTGTGGCTTGGGGTGAAGGTGAGTATTACCAGGTTAGTGGTCCATGGAATGACCAGTGTGTTGTAAATGTTCAAGCTAGAACTTGCACTTGTAGGGGATGGGAGTTGACTGGTATACCATGCAAACATGTTATGGCAACCAATTGGAACATGACACTTAACCATCAACAAGTTGGCTTACCAGAAGAATGAGTGCATCCATGCTACAGGCTAGAAACTTGGACGGAAGTGTATTCATTCAAGATCAACCTAATTAGAGGCAGTCTATATTGGACAAAGTTTAATGTTCCTGTTGGAATTCGGTGCCTAAAACGAAGGCCCAGCGGAAGCGGTAAAACAAAAATTAATTCGACCTGAATCCCTACGAGGATCGATCGAGCTACGTATATACGAATATTATACGAAACACAAGAGATATAAGAAACTTACCCTTGTAGTCCGTTGATTAAATGGCATCATTCTCTTGAGATATTCCCCAAGCTTGAGTTGAATTCCCTACGATCTAATTTGCTCCAAGCTCTTGGATGATCCAACGCCGAAAGGACCGCGTCTCTACTTGCCACGCACCGGAGAAACGACCGGAATGACTAAACCTCGTTATGCTCTAAGGATACGGCTAGAACAAGGTTATATAAGCTATGCAACTCAAGATTACAACACTCTAAGTGTTTAATCCAAAATCTCTCTATATTTCCTCACAAAATTTCTCTAAAAAAATTATGAAGAAGATGAATGAAGAAGAAGATGGTGAAGAAGACCAAAATAAGTCTCTCTCTCTCTTTCTTCTTGCTAGAACCGTGAGGTTTCCAAAGGTATCCCAAAAGAGATAGTCTTCCACTTCTTATTCAACACAAATCACCAACATGAGATATCACTTTTGATATCTTATCCCCTCAAGTCTTGGTCTTCCATTATTAAAATGGAGATAAAGACCAAGAGGGAGTTGGTGAAGGGGGGTGGCCATCTATAAGGTATCGGACGAGTTCGGTCCGTTTCGGACTCCCGTGAGTCTAAACAGATAAACTCCGATTCCATTCCTATGTATTTATATCAATTAATTAATCATATTAAATACAAAATAACATAATTAATTTCTCCAAGAAATAATTATATTTATGAATTAAATTAATCACCCGGTAATTTATTTAATTCATTAGGCTGTAAATTAATTTATCCAATAAATCCATTTAGACATCCAATGTCCCAAATTAGATATCCAATATCTAATATTCATAATGAGAGATTAAGCTCGATTCATTCCGTCGTCAATCCTATTGCGCGACTCGGTAGGTCCGTCTCAGTCAGCAATGGGAGGAACCAAAGAGTAGTAGCACCACCTAGCCAGCCTGGCGGCCCTACACTGTACCCCAACTGAGAACGAATGATGGGATCATTCAAGAACCATTCTGTCGTGAATACCAGTATAAGTATAAACCCTTTTTTCAAATGTCCCGATCAAGTTATAGGGTCACGGTCAGTCAAACCCTATCTGTACTTGACGCTATGCACGCGTTAATGCAAATCGAGATCATCGAGCTCTCGTGTATCCAATACAACTAGCTCCAATGCTTTGGCCAAAGACTTATGATCTCATATGCCAATAACCGCATAGGACATATAACTCGCTCACTAACGGGAGAAAGAATTCTATCTTGGTATTCAGTAGGACCTGCTACTTGCCCATCAAGATGCACGTCGAGGTTGACCCCCGCCTTCTGGTTTATAGGGTTGAACTACTCTAATGAAAATCTTGACGTCACAAGCACATCCCTACTAAATCCTCAAGTCGAAGGTTCACGAATACCTATCACAACCTTTCGATTCTGTCATTGACTGTCCCAGAGTGAAATCCGTGTGACGAATCGATGGGGAGTCGGTTCGAGTATACTAATCCAATTATCATACCTATAACGTGTGCTCCCACTAACCATTAGTGTTCGACGGGCACTCTCCATGTAAAAGAACACGTCATACAAGTCTTCACATAAACTTAACGCCCAGTCAAGTTTCATCGACTTGCGAACGATTAAGTATTTGAGATATAAACCTTTCCAGTGCCGACCCCCTTATCCAATAAGGAGTGGAATGTTTTGCTCTCAAATACACGGACTACTTTCTATATAAATATTTACGAGTCAGGAACGCCAGTAACTCCCAGTAAATAAAGAAACATTCATTGCCTTATATAAATGATATACATAATAACAAGTACAATGCCCTCACTCAACATCCTCTGAGTGGCATTCGAGGGCATACTCCTAACAATCTCCCACTTGCACTCAATGCCACACACTATGGTATCTAATACCCGTGTTCTCCAGATGACGCTCCAATCTAATATGAGAAAGTGGCTTGGTCAGTGGATCAGCGACGTAGTCGGTTGACTCTACTCTATGCAGCACAATGTATCTCTTTGCGATCAAATTCTATTACGAGATGATACTCTCTCTCAATATGTCTGGTATTGTTGTGAAACCTCGGCTCCTAGGCCTGTGCTACCTCTCTGGCAGCGCATCACAAGGTGCCACGTGAAGTTTACCCAGTAACTTCTAAATCCTTCCTTTGGAGGCCTCCGAGGCTGCTTTATACTCACCCTAACAGGTGGAATTAGCAGTCGGGCTATACTTGGCACTATGCCAAGATACTGCTCCTTCATTAAGAGTAAATATGTAGCCAGAAGTAGACATCGAATCGTCTTTCTGTCCTTGGAAGTCCAATACAGTGAATCCCACCACATTTTGTTCTCCACCACCATATTTAAGAACCATATCTCTTAGTCCTTCTAAAGTACTTGAGAACGTTCTTTACGACGGTCTAATATTCCCTAACCGAGTTAGCCCGAAACCTACTTACCACGCTCCTAGCATGCGCAATGTCAGGTCTCGTACACAATAAAGTATATATAAGGCTACCCACTGTCGAAGCATATGGTATATTACTCATTTCCTTTCATTGTTCCTCACTTTGAGGACACGTCTTCAAGGTGAGTTTTATTCCACGTCGCATAGTAAGGAACCCTCTTTAAGATCTTATCTATATATAGGGCTTGAGATTAACTTATCATTCTCTTCGATCTATCCCAGTAGAGTCGAATCCCAAGAATATAGGTTTCTTCTCACAAATCTTTCGTGGAGAAATTACTCGAAAGTCAAACTTTCACAGAACTGAGCATTCCAACATCATTTCCAATTAGTAGAATGTCATCTACATATAGTACTAAGAATGTGATCTTTCTCCCACTAACCCTCTTGTATACACAAGGTTCCTCTTCATTTTTCACGAAGTCAAACTCTTTGACTGCCTCGTCAAAACGAAGGTCCCAACTACATGAAGACTGATACAGTCCATTTCATGGAGTCTACATCCACCATTGCTAGGTCATTGGTCGCGGGTCGGTCTCTTGTTTATCACCTAGAACCTCGTGGAAACCCAGTTCCTACAAATGCATAAAAATATACCTCTCAGGTAATTGAGACACCTTACTAGACCTACGAGGTGGTTGTACTTGTGTTACAGAAGGTTCGGTTCCAATTTCTTGCATAGGTGTCTCCTGAGGAGTTTCATTGTATTCTTCCAAAGAAATATTTCTACCTGCTCCGTCTTCCTAAATGAACTCATCTTCCAGGAAGTGTGCATGGAAAGCAACAACGATCTTTTGATCTTAGGGCATGTAGAATAGATAACCCATCGCCTCAGATGGGAATCCAATGAAATGTCTCCTCACAGACCTCGCTTCCATTTTGTCCACCTTAGTCTCCTTGACATAGGCGGGACATCCCCAAATCCTAATGTGATTAAGACTTGGTTTCCTGCCCCCCCCACATCTCATGTAGAGTTTTTGGAACGGATTTAGAAGGACATCTGTTCAAGATATATACATCAGTCAGGAGTATATACCCCCACAGGTAAATCGGTAAGTCAGTATAGCCTAGCATGGAACAGACCATGTCCAACAAGGTCTGGTTCCTTCTTTCTGACACACCATTTAACTGAGGAGTGCCTGGAGGTGTTAGTTGTGATACTATTCCATGTTCCTTCAGGAACTTGTCAAAACCCCGTACTCATATCCTCGCCACCTCGGTCCAACCGAAGTGCTTTGATATGATTTCCAGTTTGTTTCTCGACTAGGGCCTTAAATTCCTGGAATTTCTCAAAGGCCTCGGATTTACGTTTCATTAAGTATACATAACCATACCTGGTATGATCATCTGTAAATGTAATGAAATACTGATATCTGTCACGTGCTGCTTCCAAAGCACCACAAATGTCGGTATGGATTAATCCCAGTTTATCAGCGGCTCTTTCAAAAGTCCCTGTGAAGGGGGACTTAGTCATTTTGCCTTTAAGGCAAGATTCACAAGTAGGAAAGGGATCCGATCCCAATGGACCCATAAGTCCATCTTTTTCCATTTTGTGATCCTTGGTCTGACCAACATGACCAAGTCTAAGATGCCATTTCAAAACTTGATTGGTTTTATCCCTACCACGCTTCCTAGTCATAGTATTCACACCGACTTTGTTACTAAGGTTTAGATGATACAGTAACAATGTAGCAGTGCCCACTAGTTTATTTCTGAAATAAATTTTGCAGGAACCATCACCAATGAAAAATGAAAAGCCTTTCCGATCCATGACCGGAATGGATACAATGTTTTTATGCCCCTTGGGAAAAAAAGTACATCTTCTAAAAACAAATCCGGATTCTAAATCCAAAAGAAGTGATCCTATGTCGGTTGCCTCGACGCTATGCCTGCTTCCAACAGTGACCATCACTTCCCCAGCTCCAAGCTCCCTACTTTGTTCCATATCCTGATTCACGGTACAAATATGAGAACTAGCACCAGAATCCACTATCCAAGAAGTAGAAAATACGGTATCAGAACAATTCGTTTCCAAAACAAAAAGTTCTGTACCTGAAGCGCCATGAAGAATCGGACAGTCTCTTGCCCAGTGGCCCAGCTCACCGCACTTGAGACATGCGTCCTTCTTCTTGTTGTTCTTCGGAACCATCGGGGCCTTGCCCTTACCCTTGAAGTCCTTGACTTGTGGTCCCGTCCGCTTCTTGGTCTTTTTCTTCTTGTTCTTAGACCTCCGAGCTCCAGAAGAAATCACAAGGGCAGACTCCTTCATCCGCGGAGTCTTCATTTGAGACTGAGCGGTCACTAGTTTGTTCATTAGCCCTGTTAAGTTACATGCAATCTCATTGCAGTTGAAGTTCATAACAAACTGTGAGAAGGAATCAGGGAGAGACTGTAGGATAAGGTCGATTTGGAGAGAAGTATCCATTTTAAAATCAAGAGCCTCCAATCTCTCGATCATGGATATCATTTTGAGGACGTGGTCCCCAACCTTCTCATCTTTCTTCATCCTTGCACCGAACAGTTGCTTGGATATCTCATATCTAGCAGTTCGACTGTGCTCACCATAAAGCTCGGTTAAGTGAGATAGAATCCGCCTAGCAGAAGTCATTTTCTCACGAGCTCTCTGAAGCTCATTAGACATGGAAGCCATCATGTATGCACGGACATTCACGTCATCCTTAACCCACTTTTCGTGGTTTTCAACCTCTTCCTGATTGGATCTTATCCGCACTGGAGGCGTCGGAATGTCCGTCTCCAAGACGTATCCCAGTACCTCTATACTGAGGACTATCATCAGATTGCGTAGCCAATCCACAAAGTTAGGTCCGTTCAAGGTGTTCTTTTTGAGTAGAATTGCTAGTGGATTCATTGTCATATTGAGAGTTATGTCTGCATTAAGTACGACAGATTAATTAGAGACTTGTTATATAATGATCTGAGTATAGAATTAAGGTCTTTCTATTCTTATTACCCAGCTCCCACTATTTTTATCGGAATAACATACTCCCATGTGAAATCCGGAAGTATCGTCGCTCTACTTCATAGTGGTGATCGAGTTCTTTATAAATCTTAATAGAGGGAAACCGAACAAGTTTCTAGTCTTTTAATTTTCATAAAGTGGTGTCCAACACCAACCCATCTAATGAATGATTCGATCTTCTTTTTCCCCTTGTTCACTCCCCTCAACCTATACGATTTCTATAGTTCGTGAACAAGTTAAGTTTACACCATCGACGTAAATCAGTTTCACAATTGATTCTTATCCGGCAACCTATCAGGTTTCTAGGGATAAAATTTGCTCCAACCGAAGGCATCCAATGCGCTCCCGGTAATTTATCTGTCCTCCCCGAATGACTACCCTGATAACTCGGAAGCATAGCACATCTGGTTTGGATTTTAATTTCCCGAAAGCTCGATGGAAGGAAGGAAAACCTTAAAACCTTATAAACTTAATAATTTGTCGTGGGAGAATTTTCGCGATTAACGTTACACTTTGCACATTAATCATTTAAGCGCGTTTGTGGCATTCATACAATATGAAACCACCATTCACAACCTAGTTGCTACCAACATGTGGTTCATGGACCGTTCCTATAAAACAAAAACTCTGTAATCTAATTACAAGTCTTCATCTTGAATCTTCATCTTCTCGAAACAGATCTTCCTCCGGTCTTCGTCATTACATATAAATTTTACATTGAAAATTGCCTCATAGATACAAATATTTCTAGTAAAATAAATAGGCTCAAAACGGCATTTACAACCCAATCGAATAAAACGAACGATTCAAAGCTAAGTCCACGAACCACATCCCCATTCCAAAGCATTCATCCAATAAATACTATATAAATGGAAAGCGTAGAGATACATTGATCCAATCAACAATACGAACCGATCCAATCGATTCACACAACCGGTAATATGAAAAACATTCAAATAATTCGGTCACCCATAAATATTCCAATTAATCAAATTTCCCTTATAAAATGAAATACCATAAATTATTTTAATCATATTAAATCCAATTTAATATGCGGGAGATTAATTTTCAAGAATACACGAAAAAATCGAGCTTGGCGAAACTGGCCTGCCACGGTCGAGACACTGTCGGCAGTCTGCCGGCCAGACACGGCCCGTGTCGCCTGACACGGTCGGGTGGTACCGGCAGTGTCCTAGACTATTCTGCCAGACTCGGCCGTGTCCAAATGACACGGTCGAGTCACCTCCGGAAGCCTGCTGGCCAGACACGGCCCGTGTCACCAGACATGGCCGGGTCGTCCTGCCTGGCACGGTCCGTGTCACCAGACACGGCTGGGTCTGCCTGGCAGTGACTTGCAGACTGCCGGACACGGATGTGTCACCCAGGACACGGCCGAGTCACCCTCGGCCAGATTTGACCCTTTGTCCAAAAAGTCGTCCGACGACGATTCGGGGCTAGATTTTTGACCGGATATCCAATATCTATATTTTTCGACTTTCATATCTTTAATATAAATCATATTTCCCAGAAATTTAAGATTTATATTTAGACATAAACTTACGAAAAATACAACTATTACGAACGAAAAACATATACCACGATTATGACTAAAATGATTCCAAATCATTCACGATCTAATCGAGCATTCCAAATGTCAATATCGTATATACGATCACAAGACCTACGCTCCGATACCACTGTTGGGATTCGTTGCCTAAAACGAAGGCCCGACGGAAGCGGTAAAACGAAAATTAATTCGATCTGAATCCCTACGAGGATCGATCGAGCTACGTATATACGATTATTATACGAAACACAAGAGATATAAGAAACTTACCCTTGTAGCCCGTTGATTAAATGGTATCCTTCTCTTGAGCTATTCCCCAAGCTTGAGTTGAATTCCCTACGATCCAATTTGCTCCAAGCTCTTGGATGAGCCAACGCCGAAAGGACCGCGTCTCTACTTGCCATGTGCCAGAGAAACGACCGGAACGACTAAACCTCGTTATCCTCCAAGGATACGGCTAGAACAAGGTTATAGAAGCTATGCAACTCAAGATTACAACACTCTAAGTGTTTAATCTAAAATCTCTCTATATTTCCTCACAAAATTTCTCTAAGAAAATTATGAAGAAGATGACTGAAGAAGAAGATGGTGAAGAAGACCAAAATAAGTCTCTCTCTCTTTCCTCTTACTAGAACCGTGGGGTTTCCAAAGGTATCTCAAAAGAGATAGTCTTCCACTTCTTATTCAACACAAATCACCAACATGAGATATCACTTTGATATCTTGTCCCCTCAAGTCTTGGTCTTCATTATTAAAATGGAGATAAGGACCAAGAGGGAGTTGGTGAAGGGGGGCGGCCATCTAGAAGGTATCGGACGAGTTCGGTCCATTTCGGACTCCCGTGAGTCTAAACACATAAACTCCGATTCCATTCCTATGAATTTATATCAATTAATTAATCTAATTAATTAATCATATTAAATACAAAATAACATAATTAATTTCTCCAAGAAATAATTATATTTATGAATTAAATTAATCACCCGGTAATTTATTTAATTCATTAGGCCGTAAATTAATTTATCCAATAAATCAATTTAGACATCCAATGTCCCAAATTAGATATCCAATATCTAATATTCATAATGAGATATTAAGCTCGATTCATTCCGTCATCAATCCTATTGCGCGACTCGGTAGGTCCGTCTCAATCAGCAATGGGAGGAACCAAATAGTAGCACCACCTAGCCAGCCTGGCGGCCTACACTGTACCCCAACTGAGAACGAATGATGGGATCATTCAAGAACTATTCTGTCGTGAATACCAATATACATATAAACCCTTTTTTCAAATGTCCCGATCAAGTTATAGGGTCACGGTCAGTCAAACCCTATCTGTACTTGACGCTATACATGCGTTAATGCAAATCGAGATCAACGAGCTCTCGTGTATCCAATACAACTAGCTCCAATGCTTTGGCCAAAGACTTATGATATTATCTGCCAATAACCGCATAGGACATATAACCTGCTCACTAACGGGAGAAAGAATTCTATCTTGGTATTCAGTAGGACCTGCTACTTGCCCATCAAGATGCACGTCGAGATTGACCCCCGCCTTCCGGTTTATAGGGTCGAACTACTCTAATGAAAATCTTGACGTCACAAGCACATTCCTACTAAATCCTCAAGTCGAAGGTTCACGAATACCTATCACAACCTTCCGATTCTGTCATTGACTGTCCCGGAGTAAAATCCGTGTGACGAATCGAGGGTGAGTTGGTTCGAGTATACTAATCCAATTAGCATACCTAAAACATGTGCTCCCACTAACCATTAGTGTTCGACGGGCACTCTCCATGTCAAAGAACACGTCATACAAGTCTTCACATCAACTTAACACCCAGTCAAGTTTCATCGACTTGCGAACGATTAAGTATTTGAGATATAAACCTTTCCAGTGTCGACCCCCTTATCCAATAAGGAGTGGAACGTTTTGCTCTCAAATACACGGACTAGTTTCTATATAAATATTTACGAGTCAGGAATGCTAGTAACTCCCAGTAAATAAAGAAACATCCATTGCTTTATAAAAATGATATACATAATAACAAGTACAATGCCCTCACTCAACATCCTCTGAGTGGCATTCGAGGGCATACTCCTAACAGTTCCATCCACACTATTACCAGCAGTGCATCAACCCCAAGTGGGCAGACTAATGAAAGAGAGGAGGAAGTCTAGAAGTGAAAGAGATGTTGTGAAGATGGTCAAGAATGGTAAGCTATCAAGGGAGCACAAGACTATTACTTGTGACAAATGCCGTACCAAAGGTCACAATTCAAGAAGTTGTACTGGTCCTAGAGTTCCAAAGGCTAAAAAGAGAAAAGAAGGGGAGGATATTTATATTGATGGTCCTAGCGATTCATAGTCTCAGAAAAAACAAGTGGTGAACCTGGAAGCTCAGCAACAAAGAAGCCAATCGACAAGGAGAAATGAGTTGCAGTTGATGGAGGCACAAAGAAGAAACAACCAAAGAAGAAAGTGATTGTTTTAGGTTGATGTTTTAAGTTGATGTTTTAGGTTTATGTCTGTTATGCACAAACAAGACTTTCTTTATTTTGATGTTTATGTCTGTTATTTTTAGGTATGTTGCAGTGTGTATGCACAGACTATATCTTAAGTTATTTTGGATGTTGATTGCATTAGTATGCCTTAGAAACTTAACTGATGAATGGTACTTTCACTTTTGACTTTTAATCATTTGACTTTATTGTTTGGGTAATGGGTCTTTATTGTAGATGGGTTAAAACATACATTACTTACTTCATTCATAACATTGAAATAAAAAAGGGATAAATGAAACATGGAAAACACAAACTTAATTCATTCCCAACATAGAAAAGACATACATCTTGGTCCAAAACACATCTAACATTAAACCCCAAAATACTGACCTTTACATCTAAACTAGGTTAATATATTGTACATAACAAAGACAAAAACTAAACAATAAGATACTTCTTCATTTTTTATCTTTCTTCCTCCACCTCTTGTAATTGTGCTTGATGGTTGTTTAGTGACCTTAATAAACCGAATATAATTACCACAGAACGAGGACACACGGGGGCCAACCCAACCATTAAATCTGCAAATTGAGCCCTGTGTAACAAGATTAAACAACAAATAGTTACTTACATCTTAAACAAATAAGATTATATAGTATTCTTCAAATAAACATAAACCCTAAATTCGTACCATTTGGGGACAACCATAAAACTGTCGTCCTGGGTTTTGATTCGTCTATGATGTTTTGATTATTGCATGTCTTCCACAATGACATCTAACCATTTCGTGGACTGAATTTGAGGGTGTTTAATGCGTTAGATGGGTATATAGAAGAATGAAAAAAAAAAGAGAAAAGGTTGGGTGAAGAATAATAAAGATGAGAGATTTTATTGAGTTGATTTAGATAAGGACAAAAAGGAAAGAAGCGGGAAAGCAAGAGGGGTGGAAAAAAGAGTGGGGGTGAAAAATGATTGATATACCCTCACGTGTATATCACATGTAGGTGGTTAACGAGAGTTAAATGGGTATGTTAGATGGAGGGACAAACGACAAAAAAACATTTGGCACTTAGGGTCAGACGGTGCATTTTTTTCGGTCAAAGGACGATAGGCTGCAGTCAATGTAAGCCACAAGGACGAACAGTGTAATTTACTCTTATAATTATATAACAAAAAAATTTAATTTTAAAATATATTATATAAAATATTATATATACTTTTCTTAAAATTATTCTTTTTAAATGATAAAACATCTTATTGTAAAAGTTTGGTGCTATTCCCCCCCCCCCCCCCCCCCCGACACCCGCCGTCTTCCCTCCCCCCCTTCTCTTTTTTTTCCCATTCTATCCTTATCTTAATATATTTAACATTAATATTATTTTTTTGTTATTATTAAAATTAATAGTTTCTCATATTTTATATATTATTTTAAAATATATTATTAGAAACTTTATTTTTTTTCCTTTTCTATCCTTTACTCCTTTGCACTTTAATTTTTTTTTCATATTATTTATTTATTTGTTCTTTTTTCTTTGAATTTTTATTTTACTTTATTATTATCAA
Source organism: Orobanche coerulescens (assembly GCA_033398695.1). Lineage (NCBI taxonomy): Eukaryota > Viridiplantae > Streptophyta > Magnoliopsida > Lamiales > Orobanchaceae > Orobanche > Orobanche coerulescens. The sequence goes on along the minus strand of CM065814.1, from coordinate 17,431,057 downwards.
AATTAAAAATTTCTATTATTGATTTATTTATTTATTTTTATTTATATTATTTATGATTAAAAATAACTACGACACAATATAATAAATAATAAATGCGGAAAATACGATCAACATTGATAAATAAATTATTCAATTACATTATCTGGTCATCAAATCGAACCAAGATTGTATCCTTTCTCCATATGGATCAGCTCATCCTTTACAATCTTCACTCACATTATTCCACCATAAAAGTAGAATTGGTGGTACAGGATAATCGAAGTTCAAAAAAACTTGTACAAAGTGATTACCATTAACTAATGCAATTGCTATATGTTGACGTTGTGGAAACGGAATTGGAGCTGACCTTAATGGCAAGTGTGTAAAACAACTTCCACTCAAAGGAGTAAATGCATGCAGCACAATATTATATCGTGTTGCAATGACAGCCCCACACATAATGTCCATCCAACTCCACTATGGTGCCGGAGATTCGAAGAAATTTAGTGCTCGCATCATATTATCGGCAGCACCTCGTTCAAGATAAACACGGTCGTAGAACTCCATATTTTGTTCAATTTCAAAGTAAAGATCTGCCCGAACCTGCTTCCAACCATCTTCTGAATTATACCCGACTTGTGCAGCTATCGCTCTGTATCCGCAGTTACCATCCCCAAGAACATCAACTGTATGACTGACGTGACTCCGATATGCACCTGGCATTTGTGTGATATATCATTGATTCCTTTTCCTGAATTTCGTGTACGAGTGTTCGTAGACTCAAAGCAAGAGCGCATCCTCGACTGACTTTGCTCTTTTTTACTAGGTCGACCTTTGTTTTTTGTGTTGTAGGGTGGTTCTTGATATTTGCAGTTAGATGGATCTACCATGTCAATCATTTTATCTAACATATGATATCTCATGGCTGGATCCATTTTATCCAACTGCGTCTTTAACGTTGTCATTCTATCGGGAGATCTCGCCTCATTTGGCAAAGCAGAAATCATGGATAACCTTTTCCAGTGGCAGTGGATCTCGTCTATTGGAATTGACAAGAATTGTGACTGATAAAACGATAAGCGATGCTTACATGGCAAACCATATACAAATTTGAAACTACAATTACAATTGTCCACATATTGTCCGTCGACCTTCTTCAACTCATTAGAGATCAGGTGGAGTGCCTCCAAGGATATGCAGCCTAGTAAATTTTCGTAGATTTCATCATTAAAATCATGACATCTCATAATACGCGACCTTTCAAATGATGGTTTGATATCTCCAAATTCCAAAATCAACATCTTGTCGATTTTTTCAACAGATGTGTCGATCGAAGACATCGTATCACCCAAATATTTTTTCAATCTTGAATGGGCTGACTCTACCCTGAAAATTTATAATATTGTGTTAGAATATGAAATCAAGATGGATAAATACTAGTATTTTAAGTACATAACATAATACCTTTGACTTGAACGACATCCGATGCATATAATTATTCGTCCAAGCGTAGACAAATCGGTCACTGTAAGGCAATAACCATGTTGACCATAGATATTCTATCACTTTCGGGTACGATTTATATTTATCTATCAACAACTTCCATTCATGTTCAAAAGAACCCATATCAGATGACATATAAACTTTGTGCCAAGACTGATTAAAGTTAGTCCATTCGGCACCTAAGAAGGGACTGCATTTTTTCATGACATTTTTATTTATGTGCCATATGCAGATAATGTGATGTGCGTTGGGAAAAACTTCTCCTATTGAAGATATTAGTGCCAAATCTCTATCAGTAACAAGCACAGATGGCATTAATGCCCCTTTTTCAAGCATAATTTTTTTTAGACAATTTAAATGCCAAGTGTATCGTTTTGTTAGTTCATCACACATATAGCCAAACATAAGTGAATAAGTTAGCTTCGTGGATGTGATACCCACGACCTCCAAGAAAGGAACCCGATATTCGTTCGTCTTGTAAGTGACGTCAATAACGAGTACCGTAGGAAATTGCGCATATAACTCAATACTATCTCTATGAATCCAAACAATATACGTAATTGCTTGTGTCTCAGGATGCACACGGTACATATGAAAATAACTTTGCATGTACAAAAATAGTTAGTTAATAGATGGACAAATTATATTAATATTTCAAATGGAAAAAAAACTTAATTACCTTTATGAATTAATTGAGATAAAGCATATTGGACGGTGCTTAATAAACCCTTTTTGGCCTTCCTTTCGCTTTGTACTGCATTGTAAATACTTTTAATGCCTGTAGTATTAGATGGGTCACGTTCCTTCAAGGCGCTCAGAATAAACCGAGGAGCAGTAATCTCGTCCATTTTACTCACAATGCACTTTTCATCTCGTGTTAGTCTTGATGTGTACTCATGACCCTCTAAATATTGTGCTGGGGCATGATTATGCTCTCCGCACACAACAGTAATTCCCCACAAAATACCATCTGGAGGAATCGGTACACCTCGTAGAGAGAATGGACAACCATTTTTTTTGTACTAGTACATCTTTTTGAAGTTTCTCCACTTTTTAAATATCTTGTTGGTTGATATTTTCCTCCCTTTTCACAAATTAGAGTGCATTTCGGGAGTTTGTTACCTATTTTCTTTGCGGATTTATCAATAACTATGACGAATCCATTTTTCCTTCCGGTCGTCCTCAACCAATCTAACATCGCATCTCTACTTTCAAAAATCTGTAAAAAAATAAAAAGAGTAAAACTGATTAAATGAGCAATATATATACTAAACTAATTAAATGAAAAGAGCAAACCAGAAAAATATATTTATACGAAAAAAGAGCAATATATATATATATACCAAAAAAATGACGAAACACACAAAAAAAGATATTTACACGAAGTCGTACCTGATCAGTGATAAATTCACACGACATATTCCCATTATTTGCTGAATTATATTCTTCCATTTATTATAAACAGAATAGTGTTTCAGAAATGTGAACAAATAAGTGATATTACATGAGAAATTTAAGAAGAAAATATAGAGAGATGATGAGTTATATTTCTTCTTCACTCCCTATTTATAGCCAAACAAGATTACTAAATAATAAAAATAATTGACATGACAATTCAATAGGTAATATAGATTAGGGAACTATTTTGGTAAAAGACTTTGAAATGACAATGCAATAGGTAGATATAGGTTAGTGAACTATTTTGTTGAAGGACTTTGAAATGACGACTCAATTGGTAACTAATAATAATAATATATATCAAGATAATAATATATAATCTGAATAATAATATATATTATTTGTATAGATGACTATTGATGTAGTGGAGGATATTGCAATTTGTTATTTGGAAAATGGTTGTTTTTTAAATATATGGAAAATGTTTGTTGGTGAATTTTGGGATAAACTCGGCCTTTTTTTATTGGAATCGACCCACTGAATAAGACTCACTACTCCGCAGTGAGGTCCGTCGCTTTTTGGCCAGAAAACGACGTTTAGGCCTTCGATTTTGCTTTTTTCTGTTTTTAGGGACTTAATTATAATTTTCTAAAAGTTTGTGTGGTTGTTATTAATTGCCGTGATTTTAACTCTAGCTTCCATAGGGTATATATATATATATGCGTGTAAGGCCATTATTTCAGACATTCAATGAATTGAAGTTTTTCTCTAAATTTTATTGAAATTCTTAGACCGGTTGAATCTAGATCTGTTCGAACATATTTTCTAAATATTTTTTTTAAATATAAATATATTGTATAGAAATAAATTTATAAATTAGTAAAAAAATTATCGAAAAAATATCAGTAAAAAATTGAAAAAAATTTAAAGTATTATATATATATATATATATATGTTCCGGGAATTATTATTCTCGTGATGTGTCTTACCTAATACTGATTGTAGATACATAGATGGAAGGTTCTAGATCCTTCTAGAGGTAATAGGATCCTATTAGATGTCTTACCTTATCTAGGAATCCTATGTATGGAAGGACTCTCATTGTAATGCCTATATAAAGGCCCCTCTATTATGAATAAAATGATTGACTCTATTTACAGTCTTTTTACTTTATCCTGAAACACGTTATCAGCACGTAGTTCCCAACTGAGCAAAACAAAAAATCCCTCCCGATTTTCTGAAAAATTTCGAAAAAAAAAAAATGAAATCGTTTTCTGGAAAACCCTAGCAGCAGATCCGCCGTCGCCTCCGACCAGAAACCCCACACCCTGTCGCCACCGCCGGAGCAACGCTATCAGCAGCAGAAACCCTCCCAGAAGGGGTCGTCTTCCCCGCAACCCCGCTCCCGCGCAACCCGATCGTCTCCTGCAAATCGAAGTCGCCACCTTCTGCAAATCGGGCCATCTTCCCAGCACACCAACCCGCGTCGCCGTCCAGCACACCGTCTGCCATGCCTTCTGCAAACCAGATCGCCACCCGACGCCGCTAGCAAACCCTAGTCAGGCGAACCACCACATGTGAGCCGCACGCGACCCTCCTTCCTGATCTGCTCAACAGTCGTCGCCGGTCGAAACGAAAAAAAAAAAATCCAGAACTCGGACCGTGACCAGAACCAGAAAGAGGAAACCGACCCGACCCGCTCGACAATCCCATTTTTCAGACCATTTTCGTCCAGCCAATTATTGTCTAAAGCTGTGACCAGATCTGATTGAAGCACCGCCGGATTGTCCTACAGTTTTATGCACGTGATATTTACTGTTTGAAAATCTAGTGCAATCGAGACAAAACTTATCAAAAATCGAAAAGAAAAAAAAGAGAAACTAGAATTTCCGCGCGTAAATTTTCTACACAGCGCAGTCGTACTAAAAATATGTTTCCCGATTCGTTAACCGTCGGATTGGTGCAAAATTTTGACAGCAACTTCCCAACACAAATATCTGTATATTCAACGGTGGAGATTGGATTATGAGTAATATTGATTACTGAATCTGCCGCCGAACAGAAGCAGATTTTTACGAGGAAATTTGGAGATCCAACCTCATCCAATACCGAACTGCTGCATCGCCGCACTCGAGTCCTTTTTCGGACGAATTATCGAGCCCAGTAGCCCTATTCGGGCATTTCTCAACTCTCCATCTTTTCCTAATTAATGATTTATTTGTTCATTAATTTATACACTTATGAATCTTACCATGTTTATGTTTTACATGTATATAGGAAAATACATCGCTCATGATGATGTGCACGCTATGGAGAAAGCCATATTTGTTATTCCGTTCACGGATCAAAGTAAATATTGAACCGGGTATCACGGAAATATATTACTCATATGGAGAGAAGCTCCCGTTCAAGGACCAAAGCAAATATGGAACCAAGTACCCTAAGATTTTATTAAAGTTCCCATTTTTCAATTCCTCTCTTTTGGGAATTTTTTTTTGGGGGAATTGGGTATTTGGGTTCTTTATCTCCCATGCTACTTTGCGGTGGATGAGACTATGAGAGGTGGTATCACTCTCGGATGTCGAAGTAAACTGTGTGACGGTCCTGGGGAGTCACGGATAATTATTGAAAGTCGATATTTGTGGTTGTTGCATACACCACGTTTTGGGTGCGATTTGACATCGCCGTTTTGTCGATTTTAAACCAACAATTAAATAAAACGAACATTGTCGGTAACGGTAAAGTTATGACTTGTTCATGATTAGTCACGGAATTGTGACGAACAAATGGGACAAACATCGATTGCGACGGATATGTCGTGGTTAAAATCGATTTGTGATGGATTTGTCACGATGAATTGAGCGACCACCACGTTGGTCTTGACCCAATACCATACTTGGAAAACTCCATCTTTCATCCTATTAAAATAAAATATTACATGTGGGTGTAGTCATGCACCGTCTCCTTGCAATAAGATATATGAAAGAATGTAAGAGTACTTCTCATGAATTTTAACATGTAAAGCAATGGCATATTGCGGTAAATACATGAATTCGTTGACCTCGATTATAGTTCGTATGACTATCGGTCCGAATACTTTTCTGAGTATTTGTAAAGGCATGTGCCTTATACATTTGACTATGTTTAGTCGATCTAATTGGATGGTCAAGACAAGTTGGTTATGGTATATTCATTATGTCTCATGGTTCAAAATGCTTAATTATGATGCACCGCATTGTATCTATATAACATAGCTATTATGACGTATACTTGCAAATTGAGAATTAAAACATTTGGTTGATTTGATGCACTTTGGTGGATTTTTACACTTTTAATCATGACTAGGCGCATCCTCCTTGGTATTTGTTTATGCTTTGAAAGTTCAAACGGAATCAGTGGTTTTTAAACAGCCTTAGCTGTACCGACATTCCTACTTTTTCTGCAAGTCTACCAAGTTGGAGTTACCGAAAGGATCATTAGTCGAGATAAGAAATCGAATACCCTGCTGCGTTTAAACGCACCTATGGATGTCATTGCCATGTTTTTTGCATCAACACTTATGCCATTGGATATGGTCTCAACCTTGTTTTCTCACTAAACTTGGGAAATACTAAAGCAGCCAATTAAAACATGCACTTTGATCTGAGTTTAATGATCCGTGTGGTGCACAATATATAGATAGAAAGATACGGAAGTCTAGTTTCCAGAACATCTGACCGTTCGTCCATAGTCTTCCTAATAAGGGAGTTATCGCTGTTTTAGTGAACAAAGGTCAAGCTGCGCGGAATTTTATTTCCAGCGATTGTGCTAACTTTTGTCCCAACCAACTTGGTTCCCATCTTGAATTTGCAAGTATGACACATATTTTTCAACCTCTTTTTGGCCGAATTTGCCATAGATGATGCAGTTTTTGGTATGCGTTGTACGCTAAACTATCATCTTTCAAATGTTGAAAAATAGTTTCCTTGGGGAAGCCCAAAATATGCACCCTTATAAGAAGGTCGAGCGTATGCATGGTAGTTTTACACCATACTTGTGTCGTAATTTTGCCCCTTAGGCATATAACCTTGTCATGTTATGCACTCAATATGATAGATCATTTTGATTGTATCTGGTATAAAATCTCTATGTTGTTAGAGTGTTCGCTATGCTCATATTTGTAAAATTTTGCAAGCGAAATTGAGTGCGTATTAAGCTATTTTCAAAAAACACGATATTTTTGGATTTCAGTGTATAAATCCATTATGACTATGATGACTAAGTCATCACAATCAATGAGTGGTATAATACTCAAGTTGTTGAATGCCGAATGGCGTTTTCTAGTCACATATGTTCCATAACAATTGAACCATGTTATGACTCGATGATATATATGCCAAAGTGTATCACTCATAGCATCTCATTGTGATTTGTGAGAAATAAAATCTTATGCATCACTTGTATTGGATATGTGAAAAAGGAAAAATATTCATGAGTCAATATGGTCCGGCTTGCATCGGTTTGTGTAACCAGAAGATGTATTAGGACATTGACACATTTAGGCTTTAATAGTCCGGAGTTTGGACAATTTGATGATCCATATACCACGGTATTGTCATGGACATCATATTCTTTGAACAAAGAAACTAGTTGGATCAAAGACACCAAAGTATGTTGGTGGAGTCGTGAGCAGGGCTCATGACCGATGATGATATTTATGTCATCCGCGTCTTGTTTTCATAAACATGTGTGACGCCAAAAACCCCCCCAATGATCCTTCTTCGCCATGTTCATTGATTAAAGCCTATTCTTTGGCACGATTAGGAGATGACACCCTCCTATGCTAAAGAGGATAATGTAGCGACTCGCATAAGCATGGTGCTGAGTCCTCCCTTTTCACCGAGTCCTTATATATACATGATCATAAGTATTAGCCTGGGTGGCTTATGATGCTATGATGGTGTTCACAAATGGTCGTACTCAAGTGATAACATTTATATGTTATGTTGATCCTTTGACAATGATTGATAAGTTGATGAAACCTGAGTTACGGTTGTCCAACTTGCGGACCAGTCATTGTAAAGGTCGGTTCACCCACTTTTTAGACCAAGTCTTAAAGTAAAATTTTAACAAGTACTTCCTAACATCCAAGGCTACCTTCTAACAAATTTCGGTGCCATTTGGAGACTTGGAAGGAGGTGAACCACTTAAATGAAGTTTTCACATACCACCAGCCGTCCCAACGACCAGTTCGATGTCATTTCGACCGGTTTTTGACCACAAGGTTGATGGTTTTGGAATCCTAAACACCCGTTTATACATGCTCACGAAATTTTAAGGTGTTTGGTGCTTGTGAAGGGAGTGAACTCTTCAAGAAAGCACTAGAGATTCGATAAAACCAACGGCCTATCATCGGTTCAATCGTTTCTTCATGTTCGATCCCGGTGGTGCATGGTGGCGGTTTTGTTGAATTCTCAAGACCAGTAGCTACGGTTATGTAGCATAGGTCAACATGTCATATTCACCTATACCTATCATCATTCAAATGCTTAGTTACGAGTGTAACCATATGCATTTTGTTAACTGGATTGTGTTAACACTAAAAACCTTTATCGTCCACATGTTCATGTGCCAAAGTGCGTCACCACAACGCATTATGACGGGTTATAAATGATGAATATGACATGCGCTTTCACTCATAGTCCACTTAAAATATACCTTGGCAGACGATCTCGTAAGTCACTTTGATGAGCCAGTCTTCCCGTCGTTAGGGGGAGATGCGAACGATCATGTTTGAGTAGAACAACTTGGAATTGTCGTAGTTTGTCCCTACTGTGTCTCACCGAGCTCCCTAAAGTGACGAAATTAAATGCTGCAAACATGTCTGCAAGGATTGTGTCCGGTCATGGACGTTCGTCACCTATAAATGGTGATATGGTAACACCACAAATTGTGGTAGATGGTGTTACTAGGCCGTGGATCTCATAGAGTATTGAGATGCCACTTGGTTCGATAAATACTCTCGCTAAGAATGTATACGAGCTTGGTACATGAAACTTGATCATATGATCAAATAAATGAACTCATCTGTCTCATGTGATTCTGGATTATAGTCATCATTGGGGGACGCCTCAATAAATGCCAATCCATAAAGAGTACTCTATTAATAAAGCCGGTTCATGAGGACGTGGAATGTGAGTTTAATCGAATCATAATTCGTTGAAAATCTACAACGTTGTAGCCTTGGCCTAAAATGGAAACATATGCGATTTCAATATAAACAAAGTGATAACCCTTTGTTGAAGTGGTTCCGACACTCCAAAGATAAGATCTATCCGTATACTTTGTTAAAGCGAGTGAGAGAAGGAGTTAAACTCACCTCATGGCGCGAGGTTTCTCATGAACGCACTGGAATCGACTACGATGACACGAAACTTAGTTGTGCTATCGTAATGGATGTTATAACATCCACTATCTTTTCAGTTAGATAGTTTCCCAAAAACGGACGTGCAGCTTGTGGTTAAATCTTATCTTAGTGGGGAACTAAGTTAAGTGATGAAAGGATCTCGTGGTGGATCAGACTCAAATCAAGTGGCTCCTGACCACGGAGCACGTCGACAAGTGATTGTCGGGAACGCATACTAAGTATATACTTGATTTGGAAGAGATATGAAGCTTTTGCGTGTAAAACTAAGGTTTTATAGTGATGTATTCTTGTGAGACTAAGAGATTCCGCTAAATCCAAAGTTAAGAATGAAAGGATCTTTGGGATACTTGATGATGCGTATTCATCAACCGGTTTAAGGCAATCTAAGGGACGGTTTCCCTAAGAGACGATAAAGTAATGCCTATATGATTCCCAATGACTAGTCGAAGTCATAATAAGACTTGGCTCACTTAAATGATGATGCAGTCTTAAGAGAAAAGTACGGTATTATGTACTCATGTTTGACTCGATGTACTCATTCGTAATAATCTGGTAAAGCCACTGTGATGATGGCCTAGGATGCGCTCACGCAATGTCTGTGATTGACAAGAAGCTTGAAGCTCGCTCTATCTCGATAAAAAAAGGACACTTGAAAACTGATACCCGAATCTACCCAGAATGTGTTGGTCTATCTCCCATATGACCTACAGGGCAGCTCACTTGATGGAAAATGGGGAAATTGGTACCATTGGAAAGGTTTGTGTCTACTTTCCAAGGAAACCAACCATTTGATCACATCCATCATGTTGAGTGACATATGACTATTGTTGCAAAATAGGACAGGATATGTCCGGTAATTTGCTAAGTCAAATTCGATAGAATTTTGTGATCTGCTCAGGTCGATCTAGGTTACGTACTGTATGTGAATGAAAAGCTATGGGTGTCTAGTTTTCATAAGTTCCTACAGTTTCGTTGATACCTATTGAATCGAAGAAGTTATGACTGATTTAGTGCATGGAGGTCAATACTTTAGAAAACTTGATAAGTCTTTAGCGACTCTGGACTTTGGATGTGTCGCGCTCTTTTTGTCCTTAGACCAAGGTTTGTTTTTCCCATTGGGTTTTCACTTGGTAAGGTTTTTAACGAGGCGACCTATGAGAACATCCATACAATGATGCGTTGTACTTCTGTTCAACTTAGACCAAGAGGTATTTTTCCCACTAGGTTTTTCCTTGGTATAGTTGTGAGGGCAACTTGGCATCCGACTCCTATGATTTGAGGTACTCATCAGGAGGAGTCATTATGTATACATCAGGGGTAGTATACATGACATGTTGTGTTGGTGCGTTGCAATCTTTTCCTCATCAAGCCTTTATTTTTCCCATGGGGTTTTGTTTTGGCTTGGAATAGGTTTTTACGAAGGCAACATCTTCTGCACCATTGTTGTATTAGTGCTCGACACAGGGGGAGTGTTCCGGGAATTATTATTCCCGTGATGTGTCTTACCTAATACTGATTGTAGATACATAGATGAAAGGTTCTAGATCCTTCTAGAGGTAGTAGGATCCTATTAGATGTCTTACCATATCTAGGAATCCTATGTATGGAAGGACTCTCATTGTAATGCCTATATAAAGGCCCCTCTATTATGAATACAATTGATTGACTCTATTTACAGTCTTTTTACTTTCTCCTGAAACAATCAATATATATATATATATATATATGGTGTGGTTATTATAAAAAGGGTGTTATAATAAAAAGTGTAAGAAGGCATCCTAGCCATTGGATCAGATTTGATGAGATCAAAAGTGACGGTGGTAGGATGGTAAATAAGGCACACTTCAGGGGCAATTTCATAACAAGAATACATATACATCTAAACCATTCGTTCTATCACTGCCATTTTACGATATCATTTTCTCTCTCAAAAATTCACAATTTCTCTTTCTAAAATTTCACACACATCTTAGTAGGATTCTCTTTAATCGAACTACATACTGATCTATTTATCATTAACGAACAACCTACTGATTTATTCATCATCAACGAACAACAAACTGCATCGATTTGTTAGATTCTGAATCCACCTCAAAAAAGTTATTGCATCAATGATATTGAGGACAAACCTACCAGATCTTACATCGCATCGTAAGTATATTTTTGAATAATAATTGCTTACTGCATCAGTTTATGTGTTTTTATTGATCTAAGTATGTTATATTCAAAGTTTGATTCAAATTTCATCATGTTTTCTTCTAGATCTGGAACAAAATTTATAAAAAAAGAGACACAAAACGTGTTTAAGAAAGTTGCATACAAGGTGTTTGATAAAATGTCTCAACCAGATTTTGTAACTGTGATGCGCTATATTTACATTGTGATGCAGTTGTTTTGAATGTTGATGCGGTTGTATTTCATTTTATAGTGTAGTAGATTTTATATTAACTATGATGTAGCAGGTTATTTGTATGTGTATGTTTGGTTATTTGTGCGATGCACTTGATTTTGAATTGTGATGCAGTAGGTGTTCAGTTTTTGTGTATAAGGATGTATTAGTTGGTAAATGTGTTTGTATGTTTGGTTGTTTGTGTGATGCACTTGAATATGAACTGTGATTTAGTAGGTTTTAAGTGTCCACATATAAGGATGAATCATGTTAAAGGTAGGTTGCGTTATGTGTGTAGAATGTGTTTGTATGTTTGTACAATGCACTTGAATTTGAACTGTGATGCAGTAGATGTTAAGTTGCCACGTATAAGGATGAATTAGGTTAAAGGTAAGTTGTGTTATGAGTGTAAAATGTGTTTGTATGTTTTGTTGTTTATGCGATGCACTTGACTTTAAATTGCGATGCGGTAGATGTTCGGTCGTAGCGTATAAGGATGAATTAGATTAAGCATAGTTTGCGTTATGTGTGAAAATGTGTTTGTATGCTTGTGATGCACTTTATTTTGAACTATGATGTAGTAGTTGTTCATTTATCGCGTATAAACATTAATTAGGTTAAGTGTAGGTTGCCTTATGTGCGTAAATGGGTTTGTATGCTTTCTTGTTTGTGTGATGCACTTGTATTTGAACTAAGATGCAGTAGGAGTGTAGTTGTCTTGTATAAGCATGATTTAGGTTTATAGTAGTTTGCCTTATGTGCGTAAATGAGTTTGTATGCTTATTTGTTTGCTAATGCAATTGTATTTAAAATGAGTTGTAGTATGTGTTCAGTTGTTGCGTATAACCATGAGTTACGTTAAGTGTAGGTTGCGTAATGTGCGCAAATGGTTTGTATGGTTAGTTGTTTTTCTAATGTACATGTAATTGTTCATTATTTGTGGACTTCCACCAATATAGTAACCTTTGTCCATGGTGGACCAATCATCTAATAACTTACTTTAAGCACATCATAATCTTTACATGTAGTGCATCATAGTGTCAAATCCAGTGCATCACATTGTTTGCATGTATTCTATCACATTGTTTTCATATAGTGCATCACATTATTATATACAGTGCATCACAATATAAAATGTAACATGTTTCTATTTTATTTTTTGTAGGTTGGATTTTATTATCTGAAATGAATGTTGAATTCACTACGATTATATGGGGTTAAAGAATGCAAAACCTTCAAGGATGAAGCCAAAATAAAAAAATATCAACCGAAGAGTTTTTCATGTGGAAGACGTGTGGCATATGTGGATGGAAGGGCGACCATAACTACAGGACTTATTCATAGAAATTTCCATCATCCAATAAACTAAGTCAACAACTTCTGCCGAAAAAGGCGGGGCTGAGAGAACTTACCCGCAAATGAGCTTACTATGAATATTCTTAAAAGTTATTGATTAAATTGTAAAATATATATCATTACTTATAGAACATCAATGCAACATTATAATAGTGTTATGAAATATCATACAGTTTCTTTTGTGTTCTCTTTTTTAGTGCATTATAGTTTTATATCGGGTGCATCATTATATTTAGTATTGCATCATTTTGTTATTCCTAGTGCATCCTTGTCTTTGTTTACTGCATCACTGTTATATGTTAGTTCAGCACAATATCATTTCCAGTACATCTCATTGTTTATGTTATTGCATTATAATTATTTTTTTATTAATGCATCACAATGTCATTTCCAGTGATTCACAATGTTTTTTTTTACTGCATCGTACTGTTAATAGTTTGATTCAGTTGTTATAATTCACAACTTTCTTATATCAAATGATTTTTTACACACTATGGTGCACTAGTTATATACATTGTGATGTACTAGGTATAATTCAAAATTAGTGCATCACATTTTATAATTCAGTGTGTCACCATTTATAATATTGTATTAGTGATCATTCGGTAATCTACAGTAATCAAAAGTACTTACTACTAAACAAACATTGATCATTAAAAATTAAAGTAATTAGTATTAAACAAACACTAAACAAAAGTATTACAAAAAAATTATAAACATCCATTGAGTCTGAATTTATCATCTGTTAGAAGTTGGGAACTCTTTCTTTGCTGCTTCACGTATGCATCTGCTTCTTTCAATAATTTTTCTTTTTTCTCTTTATTACGTATCAGAACCATCTTTTTTAAGTACTTGACGCGCCTCTGCTTCCATATGCCTCATCACAAAAACACGACATTCGGTCCGTTGTATGTTGTCCTCGTCACAAAAACTGCTTGATGCAAGTTTCTCTTTTTCCATTTTTTTCAATAAACTTGTACTCCACGCCTTAAATGCTGGCACAGTTCTCTCAACTTACTTAGTTTTAGAGATTGTTGAATTTAACGTATATAAGCTACAACGAATAAGCCAATATAAAAAATAATTATAATGAACTGTCATATCTAATGCATCAAAATTACAATGTCTTTTAAAGTGTATCATAGTCTAATTACCAGTACATCAAAATTTCATATCTAGTGCATCGCCATGTCATATCTAGGAATCAAGTCCATGATAGTTTCATATCTAGTGCATCACAGTGTCATAATCAGTGCATCACATCATCAATCAATGCATCATAATGTCATAACTAGTGAATCACAGAGTCATAATTAATGCATCACGGTGTCATAATCAATGCATCACAGTGTCATAATTAGTGCATCATAGTGTCATAATCAGTGAATTACAATATTCATGCTTATACATGACAATTGAACACGTATTGTGTCACAATTTAATTCAAGTGCATCGGACAGAGTGCTAAACATACAAGACTTTTTCTAGTGCATCAGAATGTAAACACTTGAGCATCACACTATATAATCTAAGATTGTGAAGAAATCATGCAGTATGCTAAAAGCTTGGGTTTTTCTTACATACCTGATAAACAACAAAATCAACTGCATTAGTATTACGAAAGAACTGCATCAAACATAAAACTAAGTATACAAGCCTTTTCGTGATAAAATAACGAAAACACTAGCTAATAGATCCGCAATTGTCAAAGTTAACCAAATATTGCTTAAAGTTTCATAACAACAACATTATACATACAATTTCACACACAAATATTTTCTACTCATAATATAAACAAAAAATAGGCTTCTAGTCCTATATTTGCCACAAATAAAAATCTACTGCATCAACATTTCAGAACAACTGCATCACACATAAAACTACACATATGAACTGGAAAAAGACCAAAATAATAAAAGATTAACAATTGATGCATCACAGTGTAAAATTAGTGCATCAAAGTTATAAAATCTGGTTGAGTCATTTGATCAAACAAATTGTGTGCAACTTTCCCAAACAGGTTTTATATCTATTTGCTTATTATAATTTTTTTTTTCAAATCTGGAATGAAACTCAAAATATAACATGTTTAGATCGGTAACAGCACATAAACTAAACAAATACAATCAATGAACATAATATACATGCAATTAAAGATCAACATAACCATATTTTCCACATAGACACAAACACTTTTCCACAAGTAATACACACTACAAGTACCCTAATCTAACGTTACTTTCCACAAAATATAACCTACTTAATTATATCTTAACATGTTGCATTATACATACAATTACATACACAATATAAAATTAACGGTTGATGCATCACCTTGTCAAATTACACACCTAGTGCATCAGCATTTCATAATAAATGCATCACAGTATAAAATGAATAGTTGATGCATCACAGTGTTAAATTAGTGCATCACAGTTATAAAGTCCAGTAAGACATTTTATCAAACACCTTGTATGCACATTTTCTAAACACGTTTTGTATATATTTTTCTCCATATTTTCTTTCAGATCTGGAAGGAGACATGATGTAATTTGAATCAAACTTTGAATGTAACATATTTATATCAAGAAAAACACAAAAACCGAACCATAAGAGTGTAATATCCGGATTTATTACGGTGTATTTCATCTGTATTCAAACCCTGTATTATTGGTGGTTTTGATTATTGGAGTATGATATTTCGTGTATTGATATCATTGTGCATAAGTATAGAAACATGCAAAATTGCTCATGCAACCTCGTGATAGCGCACGCTAAGAATGTATCTTAACGCGCGCTATCGGGCTATTATTAGCGCACGCTATGCAGGTAGGAGTAACGTGCGCTAAGGACTCAATTATTGAGCGGGACAGCTAGCACATGTGCCATCCGGGACATGGGTCCGGATAAGATTCATGACGCACCTTGACAATCAAGTCAACCATTATTAGCGCACGCTAAGGAATGCTTAGTAGCGTGCGCTAACTTGTTAAAATGCAGAATATTATAAATGGGACAACAACCGTTTTGGCTTTCATTTCTTTCGCCCATTCTTCATCCTTGAGAGTTCAGAGAGCTGTAATAATACTCCTATACACTTAGAACACATCTTGTTGGTGTTTGTATATTGGTTATCACTTGAGAATATTCATTGAAGTGGAATAGCACTGAGTGGCATACAACCAACCGGAGTTGGATTCTACCTTACGGTTCAGTGATTTTCATCATATTAAGGTATGTTCAATCTATCTCAAGACTTAGAGTTGGATTTTAATGATTTGGATGATCATGTTAACAAGATATGGATTTTCATAGATGAATTATCCAAGTATATCATGTTTGGAATGGTGAGATGAATAAGCCTTAAATACCTTGATTATAATCATCATGATTCGAATCTTATTACACTGAATATGTGAAGAGAAGCTTCTATCATTGGTAAACCGAATCTAATAGATGATTTCATAGTAATCTTGGACTAGACGTTAACATCCTTATTGTTAGATAAATCTAAAGGTTTGATCATGGAAGGATTTATCTAGTATAGATAGAACGTTTATCAACTACAGCATGATAATATGGATTGATATAGAGGTGTTGATATCAACCGTTAAGCTTTTCGAATTGTCGTATGAAGATTTGAAGTCGGAATGGAATATGGTTTTATATTGGTATGCATATCCTTGAATCCGAAGTTGTCATTATTCGTAAAATCATTCATAAGGGTATGAACATGGTATTCATGGAGGTAACATAAATTATCACGTAGGATTTTATTGTTTCGATCCTGGCAAGAACAAGCATCGCCAAAGAAGAATCACATGCAGATAGCGCACGCTATCCTATGAATATTAACGTGCGCTATCGAGCACGAGTTAGCGTACGCTACATTTGGTATGTAACGTACGCTAAGCTATCAGATGAGTTAGTCGACTGATCAGTGAAGTACTGACCATACATAGTTAGCGTACGCTAGGCTTTGTTGTTTGCGTGCGCTATCGAGCAGACTTAACGCACGCTACACAGAGTACTTAGCGTGCGCTAAGCAGTTCAATCAGATTGCATTTTATGAACTTTTGGCCGTAAATCAAATTGTTAAACATCCGTACGACGTGAGATAAATCCTATATCATTTCTTTTGTTAAGGTTTGATCTTGTTGCGTGATTGATTGAGGAGGACGACTTTCGAGTGTTCGTTTTGTGGAAGTATTGTTCTTGTCTTCAAACCGAGGCAAGTACTCTAATTAGAATTGTTTATATTATGACAATTATGATGTGATTGTATTGTGTAAATATGTTGTGAATATATGTCCACCATGCGTTGATCCGACGGGAATCATCATGGGAATCTATAGCTGTGTGCGCTGGATCGTTGGACAGGTAGTTCCACCATGTGTTGGTCCGACGGGATCATCATGGGAATCTATAGCTGTGTGCGCTGGATCGTTGGAATACCATCAGTATGTTGAAACTGTTATGATATGATATGTGTTGTGGATATTCTCGTTGGAGAAACTTGTTATGATATAACTGTTGATTATATCACTGTTGTATGATTATTGTACTTGTACTAGCATCGTTGTGCTAACCCATTCGGGGGTGAACATTTGTGTATGTTCGTGGATCTAGAGAGCAGAAAACAACCACCGGAGATGCATGACGACGAGGGTGCAGAGTGATGTCCCGACCGGGTTTATTTATCTGTTGTTTACTCGTTATTTCAATAAGTACTCGAGTACGAAGTCATTTGTGATGATTTGAATTTGGTGATGTATTATTGAGTTCTGTTGAACAATTGTACTATTTCGTATTGAGTCGAACTGTTGTACCGTAATTTCGTTATTTCCATTCGTTAGTACCTTTTAATGCCTGTTCAATTCTTTTTTCACTTGTAAATCCTTATATAAAGGATTTACTACTGTAATATTCCCGAATATATCGGGGTGTTACGTAATATGGTATCGAGCTAAGATTATGGATATCTTGGCCGTTGGGTTAAAATAGGGTCATTTATGTCTTTTGAGGTAACCGCCGTAAATGACATCACCGCACCGCCACGTCTTCATGCGAACGGTGGTTGTAAGTTCCTAAACTCTATCTCGTTCTTTACATGTTGTGTCTCTTTATACTTGAATATTAGAACGATGTCGTTTCCTCGTATTAAGTACTTGTGCTTACGGATGTTGAGAGGCGGACGTGACGTGGTCGCGGTCGTGGACGCGACGAAGGAATGCCGAAAGGGAGGCGTCGCATTCTAATCGGCTAGTCATAGCTTAGGCGAGCCGCAAAGAATCCATCAATAACGAACCGAACCTGGTGTGCCGTAAATCCTTCGTCAAGTCGTGAACCGGATGACTCGGTTCGCTCAGTCGTGGACCGAATGCAAGTGGCGGCAGGAATTCGGCAGGAGATGGACAACAAAGGATTCCGTAAATGGGAAATCGAGGTGACCGATGGTTACAAGAAGTGGCAAAGATGCAACCACCCAAATTTGACGGCTTTTCCGAGACTCCCACTGGGACCATTGGTTGAAGGAACTGGAGAAAATTTTTGTCGGAATTAATTGCCGGACGACAGTGAGAGCTCCTATTGCCCAAGATTTCTCGATAGGGGAAGCATCCGAGTGGTGGGAAGCTATCCGACTGGCAGATCATGATGCCGATTGGACGGAATTTAAAATGATGATGGAAGCTCAAGATTGCCTCGCCCCGTGAGGGAAGCCAAAATTGGGAATTTTTCTCCGCTCAACCATCGACGAACCCGTATCCTGCACGATTAAGACGTTTAACCAAAGAAGCTAGCATTTGTTCGACATCCGGTCGTAATGTATGCGAGATGATGATTCATTTTGAAATGAGGATGAAACTGTAAATCCAGAGGTACATGTCCGGTTTTGAATGTACCACTCTCCGCCAATACCAGGATAAGGCGTTGGCGTACGAAATAAAAGAAGCAGCAATGGAGAAGTTTATGGAGTCGAAGAAACAGAAAGTCTCTGGTACTTTTACAGAGCACAAGAGCAGTGGGCCCCGCAAGGCCCAGTCTTCTTTTTCTTTCAAGAAACCTCCGCACCCATCTAAGAGCGGAAATAATTACGGAACAATGTCAGCCACGACGGATACAACTAGGAAGTGCTTTAACTGTGGTCGCCCAGGCCACCTTTGGCGTGATTGTCTGCGCACTCCAGTTACATGTTTTGAGTGCGGACAGGAAGGGCACCGTGCGACGTTTTGTAAGGACGCCACTAAGTACAATGGAACCCGTTCATCATAGCCAGTTCAGAAGGAAGCCAGTGTCCAACAGACACAGCAAAGTGTTCAGATGCCTTAAAATTTTGGCCGCGGGCGAGGCAGAGGACAATGGGACCGAAAGGGGACATCGAGTGCCGGATCTGTTCCCCCACGTTTGTATGAGATGAGGAGGACAGATGATCGATGTCATTGCCGCATCGTGCATCGGCCCAAATCCTTTCCCAGCCAGTTAGCGTTTTGTTCGATACAGGGGCTACACATTCTTTCATATCTTTGTCTTGTGTAAATCGTTTGAATATTTCCGGTTTTTATACTTGTGAACCTTATGTTGTGGGTTTACCGATTGGAGAGAGAATTGTCGGAAATTTAGAAACTAGAAATTTCCCTGTATCATTTGGGGGCAGAGGGTGGCTCTCAAATCTGATCGTGATAGAAATGCAAGGAGATGACCTGATACTCGGAGACGATTGGCTTAATCGGTATGGAGCAATTGTAGACTACAAGGAGGAATATTTCACCGATCACGATGATGGCTCCAAGTACTGCTCAAGGATGGAAACCGAAGCTCAGGAAAATTGATCAAAGCGATGAAAGTCGCGATTGTTAAAACAGGTCGCATCGATATTGGTGTTATGCAATGAAGAAAGAAGACGAAATTGTGGAACTTTCGTCCCATTCCCGTTGTGAACGAATTTCCGGATGTATTTCTGACGAGTTACCCGGACTACCTCCACGAAGGGATGTGGAATTTACCATTGAGCCGGAACCCGAGCTACACCAATTTCCAAGGCGCCGTATCGTATGGCACCTACCGAGATGTACGAATCAAGAAGCAAATCGGAGGAGTTCTTGGACAAGGGCTATATTCAGCCAAGCGTTTCACCCGGGAGCGCCATTCTTTTGTCCGAAAGAAGGATGGATCGCTTCGACTGTGTATTGACTATCGAGAGCTGAACAAAATGACGATTAAGAACAAATATCCGTTACCACGGATTGATGATCTGTTTGACCAGCTGCAAGGGGTGACAGTATTTTCTAAAATCGATCTGAGATCAGGATATCATCAGCTGAGGATTAAGGAATCTGACGTTCCGAAATCGCTCGTAACTCGCTACGGACATTATGAGTTTGTAGTGATGCCGTTTGGTCTCACTAACGCACCTGCTGTATTTATGCAATTAATGAACCGTGTGTTCATTCAATTTTTGGATAAATTTGTGGTCGTGTTCATTGATGACATTCTAGTGTATTCTAAGAGCCCGGAGGAACATGCGCAGCATTTGCGGATTGTGTTGAAACTTTTGAGAAACGAGCAATTGTACGCCAAACTCTCTAAGTGTGAATTCTGGCTAAAGGAAGTAATGTTCCTCGGCCATGTGGTGTCAGCTAAAGGAGTCCGAGTAGATCCTCAGAAGATCGAAGCAATTATGGATTGGAAGCCTCCTAAGAACGTGAAAGAAGTCCGAAGCTTCTTAGGACTTGCTGGATATTATCGTCGATTCGTGGAAGGGTTTTCTAAAATCTCCCGCCCACTTACTCGACTCCTGCAGAAAACTCAAAAGTTTGAGTGGAATGAATTGTGTCAGATTAGCTTTGATGAATTGAAGAAGAGATTGACGACGGCACCGATTCTATCACTTCCGCAGGGAACTGGAGGATTCATAGTTTACAATGATGCTTCAAACCAAGGACTTGGGTGCGTATTGATGCAGAATGATAAGGTGATCGCTTATGCGTCGCGACATCTGAAACCTTATGAAGTGAATTACCCAACACATGATTTGGAGCTTGCAGCAGTAGTTTTTGCTTTGAAGATCTGGAGGCATTATCTGTACGGGACTCACTGTCAGATCTTTACGGATCACAAGAGTCTCAAGTACATATTCAGTCAGAAAGAATTAAACATGCGGCAAAGAAGATGGTTGGAACTGATTAAGGACTATGACTTGGAGATTTTATATCATCCAGGCAAAGCGAATATAGTGGCCGATGCACTTAGCCGCAAGCCCGTCTCTATTCAGATGCTGGAGACACTGACCTCCCAACTTAGCCTTCAGCGAGAGATGATTCGTGAAGGAATTGAGGTATGGTTACAAAGAGTCCAAGGACAACTATGCGTGATGGAGATAACTTCATCATTAACCGAAGGAATCAAATCTAAACAGGCAGATGATCCTCTGATGATTCGGTTACGTGATGAAGTGATCAAAGGAAAGGCCCCCAGATTCATAATTCATGACGATGGAGTTTTGAGATTTCAGAACCGACTCTGCGTTCCCGATGTTGATGTTCAAATGCAGGCGATTATGAAGGAAGCTCATAGTTCGCCCTATTCTATCCACCCGGCACCAAGAAATGTATAAGGACTTGAAGCAGAATTTCTGGTGGGGCAACATGAAGAAAGACGTAGCGGACTATGTTTCGAAATGCTTGACTTGTCAGCAGGTTAAGATCGAGCATCAACGGCCTGCTGGAATGTTGAAGCCGCTCCCGATTCCTGAATGGAAGTGGGAGGACATATCGATGGACTTTATCACTAATATGCCGAAAACCAGGACATGAATGAAC
This sequence comes from Orobanche coerulescens, assembly GCA_033398695.1. Lineage (NCBI taxonomy): Eukaryota > Viridiplantae > Streptophyta > Magnoliopsida > Lamiales > Orobanchaceae > Orobanche > Orobanche coerulescens. The sequence goes on along the minus strand of CM065814.1, from coordinate 17,409,207 downwards.
ATGATTTGGGTGATAGTTGATCGTTTAACCAAATCGGCTCATTTTCTAAGTATTAAGGATACGTGGGGACCAGAGAGGTTGGCACGAGTATTTATTTCGGAGATAGTTCGATTGCATGGTACGCCGAAGACCATTGTTTCTGATCGAGACGGCCGTTTTGTGTCTCACTTTTGGAAAGCAGTTCATAAGGCCTTGGGGACCGAATTGAACTTCAGTACCAGTCTGAGAGAACTATACAAACGGTGGAAGACATGCTAAGGGCCTGTGCCTTAGATTGGTCAAACGATTGGGAAATTCATCTACCGTTGATTGAATTTACCTACAACAATAGTTGGCATGCTTCCATTAAGATGGCACCGTTTGAGGCATTATACGGAAGGAGATGCAGATCGCCCCTATGCTGGGATGATTCATCAGACTTGATCGGAACAGAACCAGAGTTGATCGTGCAGACTCGAGAGAAGATAGCCTTGATTCGTGAAAGGCTGTTGACCGCCCAGAGTCGCCAGAAATCCTATGCAGACGTACGCCGTCGCCCATTGGAGTTCAATATTGGAGACCATGTACTTTTGAAGGTTTCTCCTACTCGAAGAATCTTTCGTTTCGGAAGGAAAGGAAAGCTGAGTCCGAGATATATCGGACCATTTGAGATCCTCGAGAGAGTTGGGGAGTTGGCATACAGATTGGCATTGCCGTCGTCATTGTGCCATGTTCATAACGTGTTCCACGTATCCCAATTACGGAGGTATATACCAGATCCCAGTCATATCATTGATTTCGGCGAGATCGAAGTCGAGCAGGATGGGACGTTTGAAGAAAGACCGGTTAAGATACTCGAGAGTCGAGTTAAGCAGCTGAGGAACAAATCAATCGTTTTGGTCAAAGTTCAATGGTCACGTCACGGAATGGAAGAAGCCACTTGGGAAACGGAAGCTGATATGAAGTCTGGATATCCCGAGTTATTTTCGTCTTGAGTTTCGGGACGAAACTCCTTTTTAGTAGGAGAGTATGTAATATCCGGATTTATTACGGTGTATTTCATCTGTATTCAAACCCTGTATTATTCGGATTGGTGGTTTTGATTATTGGAGTATGATATTTCGTGTATTGATATCATTGTGCATAAGTATAGAAACATGCAAAATTGCTCATGCAACCTCGTGATAGCGCACGCTAAGAATGTATCTTAACGCGCGCTATCGGGCTATTATTAGCGCACGCTATGCAGGTAGGAGTAACGTGCGCTAAGGACTCAATTATTGAGCGGGACAGCTAGCACATGCGCCAGTCGGGACATGGGTCCGGATAAGATTCCCGCGGACGCACCCGGACAATTCTGAAGTCAACCATTATTAGCGCACGCTAAGGAATGCTTAGTAGCGTGCGCTAACTTTTTAAAATGCAGAATATTATAAATGGGACAACAACCGTTTTGGCTTTCATTTCTTTCGCCCATTCTTCATCCTTGAGAGTTCAGAGAGCTGTAATAATACTCCTATACACTTAGAACACATCTTGTTGGTGTTTGTATATTGGTTATCACTTGGGAATATTCATTGAAGTGGAATAGCACCTTGGAGTGGCATACAACCAACCGGAGTTGGATTCTACCTTACGGTTCAGTGATTTTCATCATATTAAGGTATGTTCAATCTATCTCAAGACTTAGAGTTGGATTTTAACGATTTGGATGATCATGTTAACAAGATATGGATTTTCATAGATGAATTATCCAAGTATATCATGTTTGGAATGGTGAGATGAATAAGCCTTAAATACCTTGATTATAATCATCATGATTCAAATCTTATTACACTGAATATGTGAAGAGAAGCTTCTATCATTCGTAAACCGAATCTAATAGATGATTTCATAGTAATCTTGGACTAGACGTTAACATCCTTATTGTTAAATAAATCTAAAGGTTTGATCATGGAAGGATTTATCTAGTATAGATAGAACGTTTATCAACTTCAGCATGATAATATGGATTGATATAGAGGTGTTGATATCAACCGTTAAGCTTTTCGAATTGTCGTATGAAGATTTGAAGTCGGAATGGAATATGGTTTTATATTGGTATGCATATCCTTGAATCCGAAGTTGTCATTATGTAATATCCGCATTTTTCTTTCCCTTGTATTTTTCTTTTTCGGCGTATTTCCCGATAGTAGTGACCCTAGTGTATCTTTCCTATTATCTATGGATTTTATTCCCGTTATTGTCTTGCGGAACCGCCGTCTCGGGGTTGCCGTGGACCCATTCTACGTTATGATGCCTGTTGAGATGTTCCGTTGGATGTTTCGTTCACATTCCGGTGTTTTTGGACCGTTCATATTTCGTACTTAGCGCACGCTACTCTTTCTGCATAGCGCACGCTAGGGGTCCCTTAGTAGCGCACGCTACGTTTGTTTCGTAGCGCGCGCTAGCGAGTAGCCCTGGGAGTGGCAGTGCTGTTTTTCCAGCCTTCTGGACTAGAGTATTAGCGTACGCTACGTATGCTAGCGCACGCTAATGTCGAGAGGCTAGCGCACGCTGATGATGCCCGGTAGCGTGCGCTAGCGTAGGTGTCCAAAGATCGACGCTTTATTTTTGAATCGGTCAGTGCCGAAGCGTGACGCTACGCTTGTATTGTAGCGCACGCTAACGGATCAAGTGAATTTTGATGCTTAGTTTCGACTCAATCGATGTCCACTAACGACGCTAGTGGTCGATAGCGACGCTACCGCAGGTTATTAGCGCACGCTACGTTTTGAGTAGCGCACGCTAACGCCGTAACTGCCACCGGATCGGGACGCTAACGGTAGGGATTGAATTTCATCCGTTAGCGCACGCTAACCTTGAGGTTTTAGCGTGCGCTAACACTCCCTGGCTATATAAACCAGGGAGTTGACCGAGATAAACACAATTTCTCATTTCTCTCCTTATTCCGCGGCCGAGCGACTCCAGAGGCGATTTGAGGCGATTTTCTTCTTCCAATTACTTCAGAGATCCTTTTGCTTGAATTCTTGGTGTAGATTAACATCATCCACTTGTGTTTCTCATCCTAAATCCAAGGTAATCTCTTAGAACCCTACTTTTGGATAATTTGGGGGTTTTGGGATTTTCTTCCGATCCGTTTCGTTTTGTTGGTGGATTCATGATGAATATGATTAATCTTATTGATATTCTTAGTTTCCCTACGGATTCATGGTATATATTTTCATGGTTTTGCGAAATCGAGAGGGTTTGGTTGTGGTCCGCCCTCGTTGTCGTTTATATACGAATATACATGAATCGTAGGCGGGTTTTCGGGTGTATTCCAATTCCGTATTCATTTAGAAATGGTTGTGATTGTATTCTTCGAATCGTTAGGTTCGGTTTCATTGGTTCCTAGCATTCGTCGGTGACCTTCCTTTCCGTTCTTCGCGTCGTCATTAATTCAAGGCAAGTATTCTTTTGGAAACCTTTATGCTTAACATGAAATGGTAATGTATATTGTGTGTGCTTTGCTCACCCTGGGAGGGTCCGACGGGGCCTCGGGGAATCTATGACTTCACTGGATTCATGAGTTTGTTTCGCTAGCCACTCGGGAGGGTTCTTAGAGGCCTCGTGGGATTCGTGGCTTCGTCCTGGCCCCAGGCGATGCTCGTGCGTGATTTGTTTTATGAAATGGCCAGCTCGGGAGGGTCCTTAGAGGCCTCGGGTGGGATTCGTGGCTTCGTCCCGGTCCTAGGCAAATTGTTTGACTGTTTGTTTCCGGAAAAGACATGTCTGGTTTTGGCTTTTGAAATAATATTGGTGCATGTACTATGAAATGTGTAAGCGATTGGTTTGCCTTGATTACTTGTACTAGTGTAATTGCTAACCCCTTTGGGGACCCGTTTTGGGGAAATTCTTATTATGGATTTCAGGTTATGATTATCCGGACGAGCGAGCACCGGGACAGTACGGGGATGTTGGCCAGGGTCGTTGACATGTGCATTTGTGTCGTCTTATTTCCTTCGTCTAATTCGATATGGTTGTTTCTTATATTTCTAAACTTATAGATTGTACTCGCGAGTACTTAGGCTTTTCCTTTCTGGTTGTGTTTGGACTTCGTTGGAGTTACCATATTTGTCGGTTGATGTTATTATGCCGGTTGTACCGGACGTGTTGTTTTATGTTCTTGTTGTTAATAATTGTTTCCTTGCTAACCGAGACGGTTAGTCGAGAGGTGTTCTCTTGTGTTAGCCTGGTGGATTCCATGTAGGGGTCCACGGCGCTGTAATACACCTCGAATATCTTGGGGGTGTTACAGAAATGGTATCAGAGCTCTAGGTTTATGAATACCTAGGCCTGTTGGTTATTTGGGTCTAGTCGTGTTTTGTTTTGCACATTGTCACGCCGCTGCCAGCATCCCGGTACTTCCAGTGCTTGTAAGTTTTCTTATTCGGCTCTTTTGTTTCTTGCATTGTATTTCTACTTTCGAATCGTAATTGCTTTTCCCCCTTACTCATCGATATACTTCTGTTATCTCTCAACATCAGTATGGATGCCGGAGGAAACCGTGGTCGTGGTCGTGGCCATGGTCGTGGGCGCGGCCGAGGACGTGGGGCAGCCGGTGGGGCGGCCACATCGCATTCTTCGGGAGCCGGCAGTACCGGTGACCGTCACAGCCATGCTTCTTCTCAGGAGCGCGCCGATCTTGGTATTGCGGCTGTTATGCAGCAAATGGTTAACCAGATGGCGGCTATAGCTCAAGTGGTCCAGAACCCCGATCAGGCCCACGCTAATCGGGGCGGAGCGGATCGCTGGCTTCAGGATGTCATCAAGATGCATCCTCCTCAGTTCTCGGGAGCTTCGGACCCGATCGGCTGGGAAGGGTGGATCAAGGAGATATCCAAAGTCTTCACTGCCACCAACTGTCCCGAGGACCGTAAGGTCCCTATTGCTCAATACTTTCTCACGGGAGATGCTACAGATTGGTGGGAGGCCGTTAGTCCCAAAGATCATGTTGCTTCGTGGGCCGAGTTTCAGGAGTTGATAGAAACCGAGTATTGTCTGTGGCCGGTCAGACAGGCTCGAGTGCATGCTTTCTACGATGCTCAACCTCGGGATATTCCCGTATCCCAAGCTATTGCTGATTTCAACAAAGAGTTGGGTTATGTGAAGACCCAAGTTGTCGCTGAGAGCGACAAAATTTTCCATTTTTCTAGGAGGATGAAACCGTCCATTCGGGACTATATGTCTGGACTTGTCTGTACTACCCTGAAGGATTATCAGAGTCGAGCTCTTGCCTACGACATGTCGGTGACAGCCAATGCGGCGGTTCGGGAGAGTAAGAAGCAGAAATCCGCCGGAAGTTTTTCGGGTCACAGAGGTGGAGGCCAGCAGAAGTCTCAGTCTGTGAATATTCCTGGAGGTAATTCGACTCGTTTCTCTGGGGGCTATCGGGGTACTGCCGGTGCCTCCGTTCGGGATGCCAAATGCTTTAACTGCGGCGAGCCGGGCCATAGGAACCGGGAGTGTCCTCGTCCGCCCCTAACTTGTCACACTTGTGGTCAGACGGGCCACAAGGCCTTCTTTTGTGAGCGGGTAAGAAAGCTTCCTGGTGCTCAGGCTTCTTTTCCAGCACCTTTGGAGCCAAGCGTGAATCAGAGTTCTTTTGCTCCGCCGCCACCTCCGAGTGCCGGTCGAGGTAGGGGTCGGGGTCAGTCCGCTAGAGGAGGAGCTTCCAGTGTCGGCTCTGCCCAGCCGCGTATCTACGAGATGAGGAGGGCCGATGACCCAGCAGCTACTATGGCGACAGGTACCGTTCATATCCATTCTCATCCTGTCAGTGTGCTTTTCGATTTTGGTGCTACACATTCGTTCATATCGCTGGGGTGTGTGCACCATTTGAGTCTCGACTATTTGTCACCTTGCGAGTCTTTCATCGTTAAACTTCCTAGCGGTGACAGGATCGTTGGCGATCGAGAGGTCCGAGACTGTTCTGTGTTTATTTGTGAGAGAGCCTGGCTTTCTAATCTTATCGTTGTTGATATTGAGGGTGAGGATCTAATTCTCGGGGATGATTGGCTCGAGCGGCATGGCGCAATCATGAACTACCGCACGAGAATCATCACTATGTTAGCCGAGGACGACACCGAGCACTCTTTCGCGGGGCGAAAGAGGGGAAATCAGAAGTTCGTTATTAATGCCTTGAAGGCGATGAGTCTCCTGCGAAAGGGGTGTACTGGTTATTGGTGCTATGCCTTAAAGACGGAAAATGGTGGAGTCGAGCTTCCGTCGATTCCAGTCGTTAATGAATTTCCTGATGTTTTTCCTGACGAGTTACCGGGATTGCCACCGGATCGTGAGGTCGAGTTTGCTATAGAGTTAGAGCCGGGTGCGGCTCCTGTTTCGAAGGCGCCGTATCGCATGGCACCTTCAGAGATGTCAGAGTTGAAGAAACAGTTGAGTGAGCTTCTTGAGTCGGGGTATGTTCGACCGAGCGCCTCGCCTTGGGGCGCGCCGGTCCTGTTTGTGCGGAAGAAGGATGGTTCACTACGTTTGTGTATCGACTATCGCGAACTAAACAAGGTAACCATCAAGAACAAGTATCCTTTGCCGAGGATTGATGACTTGTTCGATCAGTTACATGGAGCTGCGGTATTCTCGAAGATTGACTTGAAATCGGGGTACTATCAGCTTCGGGTGAGAGAGTCCGACGTGCCGAAAACAGCTTTTCGGACGAGATATGGACATTATGAATTCGTAGTTATGCCTTTCGGGTTAACTAATGCGCCGGCGGTGTTCATGCAGTTGATGAACAAAGTCTTTATCGAGTATTTGGATAAGTGTGTCGTCGTCTTCATTGACGATATTCTTATCTATTCGAGGAATGAGGAAGAGCATGCCCAACATTTGCGGATAGTGTTAGACATTTTGAGGACCGAGCAACTCTATGCGAAGTTCTCGAAATGTGAGTTCTGGCTGAAGGAAGTGATGTTTTTGGGTCACGTGATTTCAGCCGAAGGGGTTCGTGTGGATCCGCAGAAAATTGAGGCAGTATTGGATTGGGCATCGCCCACAAATGTGAAGGAGGTCCGTAGTTTCTTGGGTTTGGTGGCTACTACCGTAGGTTCGCCGAGGGTTTCTCAAAACTAGCTCGGCCACTTACTCGGCTTGCTCCATAAATCCGAGAAGTTCGTCTGGACCGATGAGAGGCGATCGAGTTTCGAGGAGTCAAGAAGCGTTTGACTTCAGCCCCGGTCTTGGCGTTGCCATGTGGCAACGAGGGATTCGCCGTTTATAGCGATGCTTCGGGTCAGGGTCTTGGGTGCGTATTGATGCAGCACGGCAAGACCATTGCCTATGCGTCGAGACAGCTAAGGCCATATGAACTTAACTACCCTACTCACGATTTGGAGTTAGCGGCGGTAGTCTTTGCACTCAAGATTTGGCGTCACTATCTTTTCGGCTCTACATGTCAGATTTTTACCGATCATAAAAGTCTGAAATACATATTTACTCAGAGGGAGTTGAATATGAGGCAGAGGAGGTGGTTAGAGCTGATTAAGGATTATGACCTTGAAATTCTTTATCATCCGGGCAAGGCGAACGTCGTGGCCGACGCTTTGAGTCGGAAACCGATTGCGTTGCGAACGCTTGAGGTCCTTACGCTTCAGTCTGAGCTTCGGCGGGCTTTGATCGGGTTAGATGTTGACGTTTTGTTGCCTGGAGCTGTCGGGCAACTTTGTGCTTTAGAGATTTCGTCGTCCTTGATCGATGAAATTAAGCTGAAGCAATTAGAGGACCCGATGATTACTCAAATCCGAGAGAACGTCCTTAAAGGAAAGTCTCCTGGATTTGTGATTCACGAAGATGGTGTTTTGAGATTCCAGAGTCGGCTTTGTGTGCCGAACGATCCAGAGTTACGACAGAGTATTTTGCGTGAGGCCCATTCCACACCTTATTCCGTTCATCCTGGTTCGAGTAAGATGTACAAGGACCTGAGGAGGAACTTCTGGTGGAATGATATGAAGGAGGAGGTCGCACAGTTTGTAGCGAGATGTTTGACGTGCCAGCAGGTCAAAATCGAGCATCAACGACCGGCTGGGTTATTGCAGTCACTTCCCGTTCCGGAATGGAAATGGGAAGACTTATCGATGGATTTCGTTACGAGTTTGCCGAGATCGAGGTCGGGCATGAACATGGTATGGGTGATTGTTGATCGTCTGACCAAGTCGGCACATTTTCTGGGCATCAAGGACACTTGGGGCCCGGAGAAGTTAGCTCGTGTGTTTATCGCGCAGATTGTGAGACTTCGCGGTACTCCGAAGTCTATTGTTTCGGATCGTGATGGCCGTTTCGTATCGCACTTTTGGCAGGCGGTGCATAAGGCGTTAGGTACCCGTTTGCATTTGAGTACCTCTTTTCACCCCATCGGATGGATAGTCGGAACGCACCATCCGGACATTCGAGGACATGTTGCGTGCTTGTGCCCTCGATCGAGTAGCGGGGAGGAGCATTTGCCATTGATTGAATTCACGTACAACAATAGTTGGCACGCGTCGATTCGGATGGCACCGTATGAGGCACTTTATGGGCGGCGATGTCGATCGCCGATTTGTTGGAATGAGGCGTCCGATTTGGTCGGGACCGAACCGGATGTCGTCTTAGAGACGAGACGGAAGATAGAATTAATTCGAGAACGGATGTTGACTGCCCAGAGTCGACAGAAGTCATATGCCGATGTTCGTCGTCGACCTTTAGAATTCGAGGTGGGGGACCACGTTTTGCTGAAGGTGTCGCCGACGAGGGGAATTTTCCGTTTCGGGAAAAAGGGGAAGTTGAGTCCGAGATTTATTGGACCCTTCGAGATTCTCGAGCGAGTCGGTGGGTTGGCATACCGGTTGGCGTTGCCCCCGGCCCTGAGTCATGTTCATAGCGTTTTTCATGTTTCCCAGCTGAGGAAATACGTCCCGGACCCTAGTCACATCATCGATTATGATGAGATTGACGTCGCCGAGGATATTACTTTTGAGGAGCACCCTTTGAAGATTTTGGAACACCGGGAGAAACGACTGAGGCATAAGACCATCCCTTTGGTCAAGGTACAGTGGTCGAGACACGGTGTCGAGGAGGCAACGTGGGAGACCGAGGATAGCATGCGTGCTAGGTACCCTGAGTTGTTTGTTTCTTAAGTTTCGGGACGAAACTTGTTTTTAGAGGGGTAGAATGTAATATCCGCATTTTTCTTTCCCTTGTATTTTTCTTTTTCGGCGTATTTCCCGATAGTAGTGACCCTAGTGTATCTTTCCTATTATCTATGGATTTTATTCCCGTTATTGTCTTGCGGAACCGCCGTCTCGGGGTTGCCGTGGACCCATTCTACGTTATGATGCCTGTTGAGATGTTCCGTTGGATGTTTCGTTCACATTCCCGTGTTTTTGGACCGTTCATATTTCGTACTTAGCGCACGCTACTCTTTCTGCATAGCGCACGCTAGGGGTCCCTTAGTAGCGCACGCTACGTTTGTTTCGTAGCGCGCGCTAGCGAGTAGCCCTAGGAGTGGCAAGGTCTTGTTTTCCACCTATACGGACTAGAGTATTAGCGTACGCTACGTATGCTAGCGCACGCTAATGTCGAGAGGCTAGCGCACGCTGATGATGCCCGGTAGCGTGCGCTAGCGTAGGTGTCCAGTACTGGACAATTTATCTTTGGAATCGGTCAGGTGCCAGTTAGCGTACGCTACGCTTGTATGGTAGCGCACGCTAACGGATCAAGTGAATTTTGGACAGTTAGTTTCTGGACTCAACTGATGTCCAGCTAACGCACGCTAGTGGTCGATAGCGCACGCTACCGTGTGGTTATTAGCGCACGCTACGTTTCGAGTAGCGCACGCTAACGGCCGTAACTGCCACCGGATCGGGACGCTAACGGTAGGGATTGGAATTTCATCCCGTTAGCGCACGCTAACCTTGAGGTTTTAGCGTGCGCTAACACTCCCTGGCTATATAAACCAGGGAGTTGACCGAAATAAACACAATTTCTCATTTCTCTCCTTCTTCCGCGGCCGAGCGACTCCAGAGGCGATTTGAGGCGATTTTCTTCTTCCAATTACTTCAGAGATCCTTTTGCTTGAATTCTTGGTGTAGATTAACATCATCCACTTGTGTTTCTCATCCTAAATCCAAGGTAATCTCTTAGAACCCTACTTTTGGATAATTTGGGGGTTTTGGGATTTTCTTCCGATCCGTTTCGTTTTGTTGGTGGATTCATGATGAATATGATTAATCTTATTGATATTCTTAGTTTCCCTACGGATTCATGGTATATATTTTCATGGTTTTGCGAAATCGAGAGGGTTTGGTTGTGGTCCGCCCTCGTTGTCGTTTATATACGAATATACATGAATCGTAGGCGGGTTTTCGGGTGTATTCCAATTCCGTATTCATTTAGAAATGGTTGTGATTGTATTCTTCGAATCGTTAGGTTCGGTTTCATTGGTTCCTAGCGTTCGTCGGTGACCTTCCTTTCCGTTCTTCGCGTCGTCATTAATTCAAGGCAAGTATTCTTTTGGAAACCCTTATGCTAAACATGAAATGGTAATGTATATTGTGTGTGCTTTGATCACCCTGGGAGGGTCCGACGGGGCCTCGGGGGAATCTATGACTTCACTCTGGATTCATGAGTTTGTTTCGCTATCCAGCTCGGGAGGGTCCTTAGAGGCCTCGGGTGGGATTCGTGGCTTCGTCCCGGTCCTAGGCAATGCCTGTGCGTGATTTGTTTTATGAAATGGCCAGCTCGGGAGGGTCCTTAGAGGCCTCGGGTGGGATTCGTGGCTTCGTCCCGGTCCTAGGCAAATTGTTTGACTGTTTGTTTCCGGAAAAGACATGTCTGGTTTTGGCTTTTAAAATAATATTGGTGCATGTACTATGAAATGTGTAAGCGATTGGTTTGCCTTGATTACTTGTACTAGCGTAATTGCTAACCCCTTTGGGGACCCGTTTTGGGGAAATTCTTATTATGGATTTCAGGTTATGATTATCCGGACGAGCGAGCACCGGGACAGTACGGGGATGTTGGCCAGGGTCATTGACATGTGCATTTGGGTCGTCTTATTTCCTTCGTCTAATTCGATATGGTTGTTTCCTATATTTCTAAACTTATAGATTGTACTCGCGAGTACTTAGGCTTTTCCTTTCTGGTTGTGTTTGGACTTCGTTGGAGTTACCATATTTGTCGGTTGATGTTATTATGCCGGTTGTACCGGACGTGTTGTTTTATGTTCTTGTTGTTAATAATTGTTTCCTTGCTAACCGAGACGGTTAGTCGAGAGGTGTTCTCTTGTGTTAGCCTGGTGGATTCCATGTAGGGGTCCACGGCGCTGTAATACACCTCGAATATCTTGGGGGTGTTACACATTATTCGTAAAATCATTCATAAGGGTATGAACATGGTATTCATGGAGGTAACATGAATTATCACGGAGGATTTCATTGTTTCGATCATGGCGAGAACAGTTTACTGCTCAGCAGTAAACTGCCATGCACAGATAGCGCACGCTATCCTATGAATATTAACGTGCGCTATCGAGCACGAGTTAGCGTACGCTACATTTGGTATGTAACGTACGCTAAGCTATCAGACGAGTTAGTCGACTGATCAGTGAAGTACTGACCATACATAGTTAGCGTACGCTAGGCTTTGTTGTTTGCGTGCGCTATCGAGCAGACTTAACGCACGCTACACAGAGTACTTAGCGTGCGCTAAGCAGTTCAGTCAGATTGCATTTTATGAACTTTTGGCCGTAAATCGAATTGTTAAACATCCGTACGATGTGAGATAAATCCTATATCATTTCTTTTGTTAAGGTTTGATCTTGTTGCGTGATTGATTGAGGAGGACGACTTTCGAGTGTTCGTTTTGTGGAAGTATTGTTCTTGTCTTCAAACCGAGGCAAGTACTCTAATTAGAATTGTTTATATTATGACAATTATGATGTGATTGTATCGTGTAAATATGTTGTGAATATATGTCCACCATGCGTTGATCCGACGGGAATCATCATGGGAATCTATAGCTGTGTCTTGTTGGATCGTTGGATGGTAGTTCCACCATGTGTTGGTCCGACGGGATCATCATGAGAATCTATAGCTGTGTGCGCTGGATCGTTGGAATACCATCAGTATGTTGAAACTGTTATGATATGATATGTGTTGTGGATATTCTCGTTGGAGAAACTTGTTATGATATAACTGTTGATTATATCACTGTTGTATGATTATTGTACTTGTACTAGCATCGTTGTGCTAACCCCTTCGGGGGTGAACATTTGTGTATGTTCAGGATCTAGGAGAGCAGAAAAACAACCACTGGAGATGCATGACGACGAGGGTGCAGAGTGATGTCCCGACCGGGTTTATTTATCTGTTGTTTACTCGTTATTTCAATAAGTACTCGAGTACGAAGTCATTTGTGATGATTTGAATTTGGTGATGTATTATTGAGTTCTGTTGAACAATTGTACTATTTCTGTATTGGGTCAGAACTGTTGTACCGTAATTTCGTTATTTCCATTCGTTAGTACCTTTTAATGCCTGTTCAATTCTTCAGCCTTGTAAATCCTTATATAAACGATTTACGGCGCTGTAAAATTCCTGAATATATCGGGGGTGTTACAAAGAGTTTCAATTAGGATCTTATTAGCATTAACTAATGATGAATGACACTTGTGTTTGATGAATCACTCATCATCTCCAGAATTGCTCTTGACTTATGATAAGGACATCAAATACGTTGAATTAGGGTGCATATGGATGAATAGACAACTATTAATGGTGGGGAAGGGTGGAGAAGATGGCGGAGACGATGGTGAATGGTGGTGAAACGATGGAGAATGGTGGTGAGATGGAGTATTATCGATCAATATAACTCTAGGGGTTGGGAGAGAACTGAGAAGACAGTGAGATAGATTACTGGAAAAAGGTAAAATAAAGTATATATAATCCTAGGTATAAAATGACAATAATGTCCTTGTTACTTAAAAATAAAAGGGAGGGTGGGAGGGGACACATGGCGCGTTGGGAGCCCTTCCTGTGTTTTAAAAAAGTGGGAGGGACAAAAAAGACATTTTGGTCTTTTTTGTCAAGAGAGGGGATTAGCAAAAGAGGGGACATAGTAGAATATCCTTTTTAAATGAGACGGCCGAGTAACATTTTATTTTCATTTTTTTTTTTTTTTTTTTTTTTTATTTTCATTTATTTTCATTTTTTTTATTGATATAAAAACGTGTTTTAAGAGGGGAACCGAGGAAGAGGAAAGATATAAAATGTGGTGGGGTCAACATTACTTTTAGCAGCATTATTATAAATGGAAATGAATTGTGATAGATAAGAGTTGATACTTAAGGCTAACACACACACACACACACACGGGAGAATAAATCTCTCCAGCAACAATCTTGAAGTTGAAGTTGAAGGCACAGAGAGTGCTCCTCACCTTTGTAAGTTTCTATGGTTTTTCCTTGAAAAAAGGCTTTACTATTGCACTTCATGGATTGTTTCCATTGAGGAAGTTGTAATTATTTTGGGGATCTATATCTTTTTTGTGTGTGTGTGTGGTGATTTTCGTTTTTAAGGGTTTTTTCTTCTCAAGTTCTTGCTTTGCCTTAGCAACTGTCGTACAATTAATATCTAATTCTTTAAATTTGTATATATTTCATTAGTTTATTGGCTTAAATTACAGAAGCTCCCATTTTTTTTTTGTGTTCGTGTGGTGGTGGGTGGGTGTGGTGGTGGGGGTGGGGGGTATCAGGGCAGTGCTCTACAATCTTTGAAAAGAAAAAGTGATTCCCAGCTTTTGTTTATATGCAGTTAGAAAGAAGCATTATCTTGGCACAAACCTCAAGGGGGATATTTGTAATTTTAAAAGAGAAGTGGGTTTTCTGTAATCAGACTTGACCTCAGGGGTAGTTTTTGTTATTATCCCAAATAATACATGGTTTCTTTCTTCCCCTTGATGTATGAACTATTTGAACTGAGGTATTTTGCTTGTTTTCGTAGCTACAATTCAAAAGCACTTTTTACCCTTTTGTGTATCTATGGAGAATAGCGTAGATTCTTATAGATATATTCGTTCGTTGATTGCCTTGCTGTGGGTAGAAGTAAGAAGCTCGACACCAGAGAGTTAAGGACCAATTCTATCCTATGGATAATTACAAAAACTACCCCTGAGGTTTAGGCGAACTAAAAATAACTAACCCTCCTCGTTACTAGATGATGCAATTTGTAAAAGCGAGACAAATGTCAGGGTTGTGCTTGCAATTTCAAAAGATAGCTAGTTTTTTTTTTTTCATAATTAAGTTCGAAGGGGTAGTGCTTGTAACTAACCTTTTATACCATCATCTGAAAAAAGTTTGAGATGGTTTTAAGTTTGGTTTATGTATCTTTGTTTCGATTTTTCGTACCACTTTTTAGCTGATCCACTACTTCCCATTTCCCACTAGGTTCGACAGTAAGAAAATGGCTATTTCATCTTATCCGACTCCATTCGATGCTGGATTACTCTATGTAATTCTAGTAAACATCGCCATATCCGTATCTTTTGTCAAGAATCATTTCATCTCTATCCTACGTACGGTTGGCATTCGCGTCCCGTCATGGGAAGAAGAAGAAGAAGAATTCTCTGTGGGCCCCTCCAACTCATCCGAATGCCAAAGAAACCCCTCGGAATCCTACGTGGAGGATTTTCGCAGCCAGATTTCATCAATAACGTACGAATCAATTTCCAACGATTGCCCCGCGAAACAAGAGTGCTCCATCTGCCTGTCCGAATTCGAGCAAGCTGTTGAGGTTGACCGCCTTCCGTGCGGGCATGTTTTCCATAAGGTGTGTTTGACAGAGTGGTTGAACTATTGGAACATGACATGCCCTCTTTGTCGGAATCACATGATGCCTCAAGAAATCCAACAAGAAGATTGTCCTTTGTAAGTGTTTTCCAAAAGATTGTACATAGCATATTAGCGCGTCAAAATCGGTAGAATTCTAAACACACTGGGTTGTGCATGTCTGATGATGTCTGATACTATATTTTGCTTCCAATCGTTTTGCGTCCTCTTGAAGTGACGGGTCGGTGCGACCGGTAATTTTTTGTGGTGTGTGATGTATTGTAAGAGACTCACGAAATTATACGTGATTTAGGCATTTTATGAATTGATCCTCTGATTCTGAATCCGAAGTTATTGGCGTTTGTAATTAGAAGTTAAATAGAAGCTAAAAGTTGAATAACACGAAAAAAAACTACTTTGTTTGTATGTAAATGTCAAATCAGACTCGTCCGATATGCAGAATTAGAAGTAGAAGCTAACATTTGCAGACGCAGTAAAAAAAGTTGGTTATTTATATATCATTTCAGCCAAACGCGGACAATCACTTTTTTTATCAAGTGTTTGCAACCACTCTTACTTCCTAATAACTTATCATGCTGCAACTTAGTTAAATATGAGAGAGATAGAGAGTGTAAAACAACTTCATCGACGGATCACCGGAAAAATTGAAACAGAATCGATCACCAAACTGCAGAAAGAGAAATATCGACAACACAACAGCAATCGCTATTTCATGCAGGTTGGTAAGCCGACGACGGCGACCCTTGTCCATGCGCATTAATAAATGGCATGTGACTTACGTTCTGGCACATGATGGTCGGTTTGTCAGCTAACTCGGAGAGCTTTGATCCAACGGACATGCTGCTCCTGATGGGCCCCTCCAAGTTCCTGTGGTGCCTGCACCTGAAAGAGCCGGCGTGTGTGGTGGGAGAGCACAAGCAGTTGTACCTCTTGATGCTTGCCGACTTCCTGAGGCCGATGGGAGATGTCGGTATCGAGGACGATGATGGGTAGGATGTTGTTTTCGTGGTGTCCACGCAGAGGTTAGGGATGTCTGTGCCTGTCTTCGACTTCTCGTATTTCTCGCTGGTTTTCGATACTTCTTCTGCCATTCTTGTCCTGGATGGATATATGTGCAGTGTGCACTTGAAAAAAAAATGTAATGAAATTAAGACTGGTGAATGTTTGTGTTTTAGAGTGGTCAAAAAGCCCAGCCCGGTGTTAGACCGGGCTGGACTTTAATTTACCAAGACTATCGGGCTTTCTTCACCCAACGCATTTTTAACCAAGTTTATAAGTGGCAACATCAATGGTCGGACTAAAACCCTCCACCCTCAATGGACCCTCGTCCAGCCGCCCAATAAAACGTTGGCGCGATGCTGTTGGCGCGATGCCCCCAACGCTCCAGCGTTCATTTACAGCTCTAATTGTCTGTTTGGTTGCCCAATTTATTGGGCTTTTAATATGATGTATTGTGATGGATATAGAGTTAAATTATATTAAAGTGTTTGGTTGAGTGATTTACTTATATTTGAGAAAACAGGGTCAAACATCAACATCAAACCTAGGATTAAGAGGTGGATATTGGTACTCATCCTCCCATTCGATTGTCAACAACAGTACATAAGAATTGGATTCAACCAGGATCTTAACATACCGATCAAATTATGTATCAGCCTGATTTTATAATCTAATATGATGATCGATCTTTTAACACCCCTACTAAACACTTTCTAAGTGTGCGATATGCGGAAGATAAGGGGACAAGCTCGGGCATCGGCCATCCCAATAATATTTAAAAAAACATACAATATTTTTTTTTCTTTTTAAAGAAAAAATATATATTTGGCATAGTCCTAAAAAAATAAAGCCTAAACAATAAATTTTAACACAAAGGAATCATTCAAAATTACTCAACTTTTGATTCACTCACTCGACCCAAAGATTTCTTGCCTAAATTATAGTACTATGAACATACTATACTCTATATAATCTAGCATCGAAATGTTATTATTATGTACAAAAAGATCAGAAACAACTTGCATGCATGTAATTTATTACCGGGGAAATTTTCGAGTTTGCAGAAAGGGTGTCCAAATCTCTGGTAATTAATCCTGCTCTCTATCAATGAAGACGAGGCAATGAAGATGAGGGAAAGAGGTGTGGAGACTTTTTTTTTTCTTTTTTTTCTTTTTATTCTTAACTACTTCTGTTTGTTTCTTGTGTCCGAATATTTCTAGTTTAGAGTCTGAGGTTGCTAAAAAACTCATTTTAAGCCACAAATTATAGTTATTGTATGTATATTTACTATTATTAGAAGAGTATTGCCTCGACAAGTACGATTGGAGTAGTACTATTTGGTTTAAATCGGTCCAGATCGGTAAATATATTAGGATTGTAATATCATAAAATCAACTAATTTACTTAAATCTCTTCAATGAATTACACAAATTTCTTTGTTTTATTAATACCAAGTTGGATCGGACCAAGCCATAGAATAACTAATAAATTGGAAAACTGTATATGGATAGATAAGGTACGGGAGCTTATGAATTTGAAACATATTTGTTGGGAAAAACGACACAAAAATGACGCCACAACGAAACGCGGAAACTCGTTTGACAACTTTTCCAATTTCCATTGCAACTTTAAGGTTACCGGCGAGTAGAGTAAACCAATTACAACTTGACAAACAATATAAATGATATAAAAAAGATAAACAACGAAACACAATTTTTAGCGTGAAAAACCTCTCAAATCAAGAGTAAAAACCACGGGACCTCCGGCCACTTAAACTTCCACTATCACCAATTCACAATACACAATTCTTTCCTAGTACAACTAGAGATATACAACAATTGTCAAATACTTGGTAATAAACAATCTAGGATTAAGAGGTGGATATTGGTACTCATCCTCCCATTCGATTGTAAACAACAGTACATAAGAATTGGATTCAACCAGGATCTTAACATACCGATCAAATTATGTATCAGCCTGATTTTATAATCTAATATGATGATCGATCTTTTAACACCCCTACTAAACACTTTCTAAGTGTGTGCGATATGCGGAAGATAAGGGGACAAGCTCGGGCATCGGCCATCTCAATAATAAAAAAAAAAACATACAATATATTTTTTTTTCTTTTTAAAGAAAAAATATATATTTGGCATAGTCCTAAAAAAATAAAGCCTAAACAATAAATTTTAACACAAAGGAATCATTCAAAATTACTCAACTTTTGATTCACTCACTCGACCCAAAGATTTCTTGCCTAAATTATAGTACTATGAACATACTATACTCTATATAATCTAGCATCGAAATGTTATTATTATGTACAAAAAGATCAGAAACAACTTGCATGCATGTAATTTATTACCGGGGAAATTTTCGAGTTTGCAGAAAGGGTGTCCAAATCTCTGGTAATTAATCCTGCTCTCTATCAATGAAGACGAGGCAATGAAGATGAGGGAAAGAGGTGTGGAGACTTTTTTTTCTTTTTTTTTTTTCTTTTTATTCTTAACTACTTCTGTTTGTTTCTTGTGTCCGAATATTTCTAGTTTAGAGTCTGAGGTTGCTAAAAATCTCATTTTTAAGCCACAAATTATAGTTATTGTATGTATATTTACTATTATTAGAAGAGTATTGCCTCGACAAGTACGATTGGAGTAGTACTATTTGGTTTAAATCGGTCCAGATCGGTAAATATATTAGGATTGTAATATCATAAAATCAACTAATTTACTTAAATCTCTTCAATGAATTACACAAATTTCTTTGTTTTATTAATACCAAGTTGGATCGGACCAAGCCATAGAATAACTAATAAATTGGAAAACTGTATATGGATAGATAAGGTACGGGAGCTTATGAATTTGAAACATATTTGTTGAGAAAAACGACACAAAAATGATGTCACAACGAAACGCGGAAACTCGTTTGACAACTTTTCCAATCTCCATTGCAACTTTGAGGTTACCGGCGAGTAGAGTAAACCAATTACAACTTGACAAACAATATAAATGATATAAAAAAGATAAACAACGAAACACAATTTTTAGCGTGAAAAACCTCTCAAATCAAGAGTAAAAACCACGGGACCTCCGGCCACTTAAACTTCCACTATCACCAATTCACAATACACAATTCTTTCCTAGTACAACTAGAGATATACAACAATTGTCAAATACTTGGTAATAAACAATCTTCAAGTATTTGGAATACACAACAACAAGATCGAGAAAGAAAATCTCCGTAAATAGCTTACACAAAAAGCTAAAAAAATACCCGAACTTCCGGACTCAAACCCTCGATCTACTCCGGTGAAAAAAATTGCCCAATCGCTACAAGCTCTTGTCAAAATATCACGATGATCCGATCGATACAACTCTGGGAATCGAACAAGTATAAACTCTTTTCTCTCTTCTCTCTTGTATCTCTCTCTATTGTGCTCTCAAAGTGGGTGAAGTTGGAATGAAGAAAAATCAGCACAAATGCTGCTAAAAAAGACAGGACCCGCGCCTGTTGACTTCGGGCGCCGCGACCCGGACAGTGGGTGCCGCGGCACACTCAACAAATCACCGACTGGAAGCGCCCAGGGGGCCGCAGCCCGGATGGCTTGCGCCGCGGACCGTAGTACAGCAGGGGAGAGGAAATGTCAGGGGGCCGCGGCCCGCAGGTCTTGTGCCGCAGTCCGGAGTACAGCGGATGAAGGGGAGGTTGAGGAAAAATGTGTGCCGCGACTCGGAGGGCTTGTGCCGTGGCGCAGAGTCCAGTCATCTCCGAGAAGGCCTATATTTCAGAAATAACTCCTACAAATCTTTTCCGGAATATAGGAAGAATTCGCCATCCCGGCGATCGAGCAACATATCTTAACCTTCTCTCTACTCAATGCCTTAGTTAACATATCAGAACCATTATCATCGGTGTGAACTTTATCAAGTTCAAACAAACCATCCTCCAATGCATCTCGAATCCGATGATATCTCACATCGATATGTTTTGTTCTCTTGTGAAAAGTCGCATTCTTCGCCAAATGAATCGCACTCTGACTATCACAAAGAACCACGTAGCGCCGTTGTCGGAAGCCCAGCTCTCGTAAAATATTTTCAACCATAAGAGCTCTTTACACGCTTCCACCGCCGCAATATACTCGGCCTCCGTTGATGACAAGGCAATACACTTTTTCAATCTCGATTGCCATGACACGACTGTAACACCCCCGAGATATTCAAGGTATATTACAGTGCCGTGGACCCCTACATTGGACCCACCAGGCTAGACACGAATTACTACAGTAAAATCATACATCATCCAAATGAAAATCATATAACGCGCCCGGTACAACCAGCGGAATAATCCACGTCAACAACCATGAATAACTCCAATGATTACAAATCACAATTCATAGAAAGCTTAAGTACTCGCAAGTACAATCTATAAGTTTATAAAGTAGACAACAACCATATCAAAGGAAATGATGGAAATAAAAAGGACTCGATGCACATGTCAACGACCCTGGCCATCGTCCTCGTACTGTCCCAGCGCCCGCTCGTCCGGATGATCATAACCTGAAATTCATAACAAGAATTTCCCCACAACGGGTCCCCAAAGGGGTTAGCAATTATGCTAGTATAAGTAATCAAGGCAAACCATTCGCTTACATGTTTCATAGTACAATGCACCAAATCATTTCAAAACCAAAACCAGACATGTCTTTTCCAGAAACAAACAGTCAATCGCATTTGCCTAGGACCGGGACGAAGCCACAAATCCCATTCGAGGCCTCTAAGGACCCTCCCGAGCTGGCCATATCATAAAACAAATCACGTACATGCATCGCCTAGGACCGGGACGAAGCCACAAATCCCACTCGAGGCCTCTAAGGACCCTCCCGAGCTGGCTAGCTAAACAAACTCATGAATCCAGGGCTAATACCATTGGATTCCCTCCGTGGCCCCGTCAGACCCTCCCGAGATGAGCAAATCACACACAATATACATTACCATTTCACGTTAAGCATAAAGGTTTCCAAAAATACTTGCCTTGAATAATTGACGACGCAACGAACGGAAAGGAAAATCACCGACGAACGCTAGAAACCGATGAAACCGAACCTAACGATTGTAAACGATTATGGAAATGGAATACTCTCGAAAACCCGCCTACGATTCATGTATATTCGTATAAAAAATAACAACAAGGGCGGACCACAACCAAACCCTCTCGATTTCGCAAAACTATGAAAATATACCATGAATCCGTAGGAAAACTAATGATATCAACAAGATTAATCATATTCATCATGGATTAGCCAACAAAATGGAACGAATCGGACAAAAATCCCAAAACCCCCAAATTATCCAAAAGTAGGGTTCTAAGAGATTTACCTTGGATTGAGGATGAAGAACACAACTAGGTGTTGTTAATCTACTACAAAAACTCACGGTAAAAGACGCCTGAAATGATCGGAGGAAAGAGATCGCCCGAAAATCGCCCAGCTCGCGGTGGAAGAAGGAAAGAAGAAAAGTGAGCTGTTTTGGGTCAACTCCATGGTTTATATAGCCAGGGTGCGTTAGCGTGCGCTAATCCTCAAAAGTTATCATGCGCTAACGGGGCAAAACTCCAGTTTAGAAAGTTAACACCCCAGTCCAGTTCCCAGAGTTCTGGACCGCTAGCGTACGCTACCCGAAACGTAGCATGCGCTAATAGCCTCTCGGTAGCACGCGCTATCGGCCATAGCGTGCGCTACCTGGACATCAGCTGAGTCCAGAAGTGAAATGTCCAGTACTCACCTGACCCCGTTAGCGTGCGCTGCCGGCTAGACGTAACGTGCGCTAACAGCGTCTCGGTAGCGCGCGCTATCGGCCATAGCGTGCGCTACCTGGTCACCTGACCGAGTCCAGTAGTAAACTGTCCAGTACTGGACAGATTCGCTAGCGCGCGCTACCAAAACAATAGTAGCGTGCGCTACTGAAGGATTCTTAGCGCGCGCTATACCATAATATTTGCGCGCGTTAGGCACAGGATAAAAATGGTCCTCAACACCGAAACATGGCCGAAACATCAAACGGAACCACAAAATACGCATAATAACATACAATGGATTTACGGCAACCCCGTACGGCGGTCCCGAGCAACAATTACGAGAATTAAATCAACAAACCACGAAAGAATCGAGGATTGCAGAACCGGACGACCAAAATCTCGAAACAATTATTCTCGAAAATCGATACGGTTACACGAGGGTCGCTAAAATAAAACGAGAAATACACCAAGATGAAAATACCAGAAAAAGAAAATGCAGATATTACATTCTTCCCCTCTAAAAATAAGTTTCGTCCCGAAACTTAAGAAACAAACAACTCGGGGTACCTAGCACGCATGCTATCCTGGGTTTCCCAAGTTGCCTCATCGACACCATGTCTCGACCACTGCACCTTGACCAAGGGGATGGTCTTATGTCTTAGTCGCTTCTCACGGTGCTCCAAAATTTTCAGGGGGCGCTCCTCGAAGGTAATATCCTCGGCGACATCGATCTCACCATAGTCGATGATGTGACTAGGATCCGGAACATATTTCCTCAGTTGGGAAATGTGGAAAATGCTATGAACGTGACTCAAGGCCGGAAGTAGCGCTAAACGGTATTCCAACTCACCGACTCGCTCAAGAATCTCGAAAGGTCCAATAAATCTCGGACTCAACTTTCCCTTCTTCCCGAAGCGGAAAACTCCCCTCGTCGGCGACACCTTTAGCAAAACATGGTCTCCCACCTTGAACTCCAAAGGTCGACGACGGACGTCAGCATATGATTTCTGTCGACTCTGAGCGGTCAACATCCGTTCTCTAATCAATTCCACCTTCCGCCTCGTCTCTAAAGCGATATCCGGTTCGGTCCCGACCAAATCAGACGCCTCATTCCAACAAATTGGCGATCGACATCGCTGCCCATAAAGTGCCTCATACGGTGCCATTTGAATCGATGTGTGCCAACTACTGTTGTACGTGAATTCGATCAACGACAAATGCTCTTCCCAGCCACTAATCTAGTCGAGAGCACAAGCACGCAACATATCCTCGAACGTCTGGATAGTGCGTTCCGACTGTCCATCTGACTGAGGGTGAAAAGAGGTACTCAAACGCAAACGAGTGCCCAACGCCTTATGCACCGCCTGTCAAAAGTGCGATACAAAACGGCCATCCCGATCCAAAACAATAGACTTCGGAGTACCATGAAGCCTCACAATCTGTGCACTAAACACACGAGCCAATCTCTCCGGGCCCCAAATCTCCTTGATGCCCAGAAAATGTGCCGACTTGGTTAGACGATCAACAATCACCCAAACCATATTCATGCCCGATCTCGATCTCGGCAAACTCGTGATGAAGTCCATCGATATATCTTCCCATTTCCATTCCGAAACGGGAAGTGACTGTAATAACCCGGCCGGTCGCTGATGTTCGATTTTGACTTACTGACAAGTCAAACATATCGCTACAAACTGTGCGACCTCCTCCTTCATATCATTCCACCAGAAATTCTTTCTCAGGTCTTTGTACATCTTACTCGAACCAGGATGAATAGAGTAAGGTGTAGCATGGGCCTCGCACAAAATACTCTGTCTCAACTCTGAGTCGTTCGGTACACAAATCCGACTCTGGAATCTCAAAACACCATCCTCGTGAATCACAAACCCAGGAGACTTTCCCTTAAGAACATTCTCTCGGATTTGGATAATCATCGGATCCTCCAACTGCTTCTGTTTAATTTCATCGATCAAGGATGACGAAATCTCTAAAGCACAGAGTTGCCCAACGGCTTCCGGAAACAAAACCTCAACACTAAACCTAATCAAATCTCGCTGAAGCTCCGATTGAGATGTAAGGATCTCAAGTGTCCGCAACGAGACCAGTTTCCCACTCAAGGCGTCGACCACGATGTTCGCATTGCCCGGATGATACAGGATTTCGAGATCATAATCCTTAATCAACTCTAACCACCTCCCCTGCCTCATATTCAACTCCCGCTGAGTAAATATGTATTTCAGACTTTTATGATCGGTAAAAATCTGACATGCAGAGCCAAAAATATAGTGACGCTAAATCTTGAGCGAAAAACAACTGCCGCTAACTCCAAATCGTTAGTAGGGTAGTTAAGCTCAGACGACCTCAACTGTATCGACGCAAACGCAATAGTCTTGCCGTGTTGCATCAACACACACCCAAGACCATGATCCGAAGCAACGCTATAAACGGAAAAACCCTCGTTGCCAAACGGCAACGCCAAAATCGGGGCTGAAGTCAAACGCCTCTTCAGCTCCTCAAAACTCGACTGCCTCTCGTCATTCCATACGAACTTCTCGGACTTCTGGAGCAACTATGTAAGTGGCCGAGCCAGTTTCGAGAAACCCTCGACGAACCTACGGTAGTAGCCGGCCAAACCCAAGAAACTACGGATCTCCTTCACATTCTTAGGCGGTGCCCAATCCAACACTGCCTCAATCTTCTACGGGTCCACACTAACACCCTCGTCTGAAATCACGTGACCTATAAACATCACTTTCTTCATCCAGAACTCACATTTCGAGAACTTTGCATAGAGTTGCCCGGTCCTCAAAATGTCCAACACTACTCACAAATGATACGCGTGTTCCTCCTCATTCCTCGAATAAATAAGGATATCGTCGATGAAGACGACGACACACTTATCCAAATACTCAATAAAGAATTTGTTCATCAACTGCATGAACACCGCCGACGCATTACTTAACTCGAAAGGCATAACTACAAACTCATAATGTCCGTATATCGTCCGAAAATCTGTTTTTGGCACATCGGACTCCCTCACCCAGAGCTGATAGTACCCCGATCTCAAATCAATCTTCGAGAATACTGCAGCTCCCTGCAACTGATCGAACAAGTCATCAATACTCGGCAAAGGATACTTGTTCTTGATGGTCACCTTGTTTAATTCGCAGTAGTATATACACAAACGCATTGAACCATCATTCTTCCGTACAAATAGGACCGGTGCACCCCAAGGCGAAGCGCTCGGTCGAACATACTCCGACTCAAGAAGCTCACTCAACTGCTTCTTCAACTCGGCCATCTCTGAAGGTGCCATGTGATACGGCGCCTTCGAAATCGCAGCCGTGCCCGGCTCTAACTCTATAGCAAACTCGACCTCACAATCCGGTGGCAATCCCGGTAACTCGTCAAGAAATACATCAGGAAACTCACTAACGACTGGAATCGATGAAAGCTCGGCTCCACCATCCTCCGCCTTCAAGGCATAGCCCCAATAACTGGTACACCCCTTTCGCAAGAGTCTCATCGCCTTCAAGGCGTTAATAATGAAATTCTGGTTTCTCTTTCGCGTCGTAAAAGAGTGCTCGGTGCCGTCCTCAACTAGTATGGTAATGATCCTCGTGCGGTAGTTCATGATTGCACCATGCCGCTCGAGCCAATCATCCCAGAGAATCAAATCCTCACCCTCAATATTAACGACAATAAGATTAGAGAGCCAAGACCTCTCACAAATAAACACAGAACAGTCTCGGACCTCTCGATCGCCAATGATCCTATCACCGCTAGGAAGTTTAACGATGAAAGACTCGCAAGGCGACAAACAGTCGAGACTCAAACGGCGTACACATTCCAGCGATATGAACGAATGTGTAGCACTAGAATCGAAAAGCACTCTGACAGGATGAGAATAGATATGAACGGTACCTGTCTCCATAGTGGCCACTGGATCATCGGCCCTCCTCATCTCGTAGATACGTGGCTGGGCGGAGCCGACACTGGAAGCTCCTACTCTAGCGGGCTGACCTCGACCTCTACCTCTGCTGGCACTCGGCGAAGACTGCGGAATAAATGAGCCCTGGTTCACACTCGGCTCTCTAGGTGCTGGAAAAGAATCACTGGTCTCGCGAATCTGTCTGACTTGTTCACAAACGAGAGCCTTGTGGCCCGACTGACCACAAGTATGACAAGTCAAATTCTGACGAGGACACTGCCGGTTCCTATGGCCCAACTGGCCACAATTAAAGCATGTGGGATCACGAACGGAGGTTCTGGCAGCACCTCGAGAACTCCCAGAAAAATAAGCCGAATCGCCTGCAGGAACATTTGCAGGCTGTGGTTTCTGCTGGCCTCCACCCTTGGGACCACAAAAAATTTCCAACGGACTTCTGCTTCTTGCTCTCACGAGCCGCTTCACTAGTCGTCACCGACATATCGTACGCAAGAGCCCTAATCTGATAATCCTTCAAAGTAGTGCAGACGAGCCCAGATATATAGTCCCGAATTGACAGTTTCATCCGCCTGGAAAAGTGAAAAATTTTGTCGCTCTCCTAGACAACTTGGGTCTTCACGTAGCCCAACTCCTTGTTGAAATCGTCAATAGATTGAGAGACAGGAATGTCCCGCGGTTGAGCATCATAGAAGGCATGGACTCGAGCCTTTCTAACCGGCCACGGGCAATACTCGGTCTCCATCAGGTCCTTAAACTCTGCCCACGAAGCAACGTGATCCTTAGGCCCAGCGGCCTCCCACAAATCTGTAGCATCCCCAGTGAGAAAGTACTGGGCAATAGGGACCTTACGGTCCTCGGGACATTTGGTGGCAACGAAGAGTTTAGATATCTCCTTGATCCACCCTTCCCAGCCGATCGGGTAAGAGGCTCCCGTAAATTGAGGAGGATGCATCTTGATGACATCTTGAAGCCAACGGTCTGCTCCACCCCGATTAGCATGGGCCGGATTCGGATTCTGAACCACCTGAGCTATAGTTGCCATCTGGTTCACCATTTGCTGCATGACAGCCGCAATACCAAGGTCGGCGCCATCTTGAGAAGAAGCATGGCTATGACGGTCACCGGTACTGCCGGCTCCCGAAGAATGCGACGTGGCCGCCCCACCGGCTGCCCCACGTCCCCGACCGCGTCCACGGCCACGACCACGACCACGACCCCTTCCAGCATCCATGCTGGTGTTAAGAGGTGGCAAACAGCAACTCGATGATAAGTAAAAGAGGAAAACATCCACGATTCAAGAAACGGAAATACAATACGAGGAAACAAAGCTTCGAGTAAGGAAAACTTACGAGCACTGGAAGTACCGAGATGCTAGCAGCGGTGTGACAATGTGCAACATAAAACACAACTAGATCCAAATAACCGACAAGCCTAGGTATCCATAAAATTAGTGCTCTGATACCATTTTCTGTAACACCCCCGAGATATTCAAGGTATATTAAAGTGCCATGGACCCCTACATGGGACCCACCAGGCTAGACACGAATTACTACAGTAAAATCATACATCATCCAGATGAAAATCATATAACGCGCCCAGTACAACCGGCGGAATAATCCACGTCAACAACCATGAATAACTCCAATGATTGCAAATCACAATTCGTAGAGAAAAGCCTAAGTACTCGCGAGTACAATCTATAAGTTTATAAAGTAGACAAAAACCATATCAAAGGAAATGACGGAAATAAAAAGGACTCGATGCACATGTCAACGACCCTGGCCAGCATCCTCGTACTGTCCCAGCGCCCGCTCGTCCGGATGATCATAACCTGAAATCCATAACAAGAATTTCCCCACAACGGGTCCCCAAAGGGGTTAGCAATTATGCTTGTACAAGTAATCAAGGCAAACCATTCGCTTACACGTTTCATAGTACAATGCACCAAAACATTTCAAAACCAAAACCAGACATGTCTTTTCCAGAAACAAACAGTCAATTGCATTTTCCTAGGACCGGGATGAAGCCACAAATCCCACTCGAGGCCTCTAAGGACCCTCCCGAGCTGGCCATATCATAAAATAAATCACGCACATGCATCGCCTAGGACCGGGACGAAGCCACAAATCCCACTCGAGGCTGTTGGAATATTTATTCCACACATTATTTAATTTGTGTTTTGATGATTAAAGTTGCTAAACAACAAAATAACATCGAGGCGAAGCAAAATGACGAAGCAAACGAAGACGCAAAAAGCTGAGCATAATGCATGTCTAGCGCACGCTAAGACATATATGTTAGTGCACGCTAACGGGAAGTTCTCTGCATATCAGCCAAGTTCGAAGTAAGCTGAAGTGAAGTTAGCTGATGAGATAGCGCACGCTACACGTTATCATTAACGCACGCTATCGAGTCTTGTTACCGTTGTGAAGGAATTCAAACATAGAATGGCGTATGCAATGAAGTCAGCATTAGCGCACGCTACAAAGAAGGAATAGCGCACGCTAAGCAGTTTGTATCAAGTCAATCAGAACGTTGGGAAAAGCAGGTCAAAGTCAGCATATCAAACGGATACTTTGACAATCCATGCAACGGATATATTGGATTAGTGCACGCTACAATGAGTTATTAACGCACGCTAATATAAGAGGGTTACGTACGTAAGGCAGAAGGCATAACGTACGCTAAAGAAGAAACGAAGCTACTGGACTGAAACTGGGAACAGTCTAACGCATGCTACAGGCACACTAATGAGTTAGCGCACGCTAATAAAGAAAGCTAGCGAACGCTAGCAAGTCAAAACAGCCAGCAACGGCTAGTTTGTGGAAAATGCCTATAAATACCATTCCTATGGTATTGTTTGAGAACAACAACTTCAACCAAACGAGTCATACATCTGAGATTCATATACTTACATTGTTGTTGTAATATCGAGCTATATATTGTTAGTTTGAGTGTTTATACATGCAACATTATACACTAGAGGTAAAAGAAAAAGATACGATTGGATTCGGTGTTATTAGGATCAAGTATCCGACATTGTTAGAATCACAATCGCTATCTAAGTGAGGTCTATCTAGTACCCATAGAAATCTAGAGTGGTTGATTCCTTATCCAATAGAAAAGGAAAAACGGTTTTACTCGGACCGATAGAAGACGAGCTTGTAACGGTAATCCCTCGACCGATAGAAGAGAGGCGTAGAGGTTTTGATCTTAAGCCTAAGGAAAAAGATACATCGAGAGAGGACGTAGGCTTCGTTAATATCCGAACCTCTATAAATCCTTGTGCAATTAATTTTCCGCAATTTCTTTACGCTTCCGCACAAACGGCGCAAATATCCGATTTTATACCAACAATTGGTATCGGAGCGGTACTCCTATACGCGGCTTAACATCCAAGGAGAAGATCCAAAATGGTGTTTCAAATGGCTCCCGTCGAAGGCCTTGCGCTCAACCGACCACCATTTTTTGATGGATCAAACTTCATGACGTGGAAGAAGAAGATGTCTATATTCATCCGAGCATATGACATCGAGCTTTGGAAGGTGATTTGTCTTGGTCCGAAAATTCCGACAAATTCCAACGGTACGCTCAAAACTTTCGGAGAATATGACGATTCCGATTGGAAAAACGACCACTACAATTGTAAGGCAACTCAACTCCTTTATTGTGCTTTAAATCCGGAAGAACACAACCGGATATCATCGTGTGATAGTGCCAAAGAAATTTGGAAAATGCTTGAGGTAACACACGAAGGTACGTCTCAAGTCAAAGAGACGAAGATAAACATGTTCCTTCACGATTATGAATTATTCCAAATGAAGGACAACGAATCCATCTCGATTATGCTCGACCGATTCTCGGTCATCACTAATGGATTAGCATGTTTCGGAAAACCACTTTCAAGTAGTGAGAAAGTAAAGAAAATTCTCCGATCACTACCTCGAGAATGGGACGGTACGGTTACGGCAATAATGGAATCAAAAGATTTAAATACTCTCGATTTTAGTGCTCTAGTTGGTTCTCTTATCAACTACGAGATCGTTCTAAAATCTCGGAATGCCAAACCAAAATCGAAAGAAAAATCGATAGCCTTCAAGGCTAAGGTGCCGAGAAAGAAAGAAGAAATTCCGGTGGACGAAAGTGATGAAGAAATGGCATAGTATGCCAAAAATATTAATAAGTTCCAACACTTATTAAATCAGTGAAAGAAGGACATTCAAGCGGGCGAATTGAAGAAACCCGACAACACTTGTCGATTATGTGGTAAACCAGGCCACTTTGCCAAGAACTGTCGAGTAAAGCAAAAGGAAGTTTTAATCGCAACATGGAGCGACGAAGATCCCGATGAATATTTTCTTGATCAAAATAATCTCGCGCTCATGGCCCGGAGTTCATTCGACGATAGCGAAGTCCAAAGCCAAGTAAGTAACTCCTACGACGAACTCTTTGAAGCATTCGAGTTATTACATACGGACTATCAAAATGCTTTAAATGAAATTAAATCCCTCAAGTCTAAATATAAAACTTTGGAAGTTGAAAATTCCAAAATACTTGAAAAAGGGAAATTTGTCGAAATTGATCATTCGAAATGCCTTGAAAATGAAAATATTTTGAAAAATGATCTTTTAAAAGTTCAATATGAACTAAAAATTTTGACAAAGAAATCTCGTGCGGCAATGATAAATTTGAACAAATGTTATGTGTTCAAAAATATACTTTAAATAAAGAGGGGTTAGGATTCAAACCACGTTCGAAAAATGAATCCGTTAATTTGAAAATACCCCGATGTGAAAAATGTTTGAAAATTGGGCATCATATTTCTAACTGTAAAAGCCCAAGATGGACGATAAAAATTAAAAAGATTTGGGTTCCTAAAGGAACAAACATTTCAAATATTGTCTACGTTTCAAAAGAAAAACCAACTATAGGTTGGATCCCCAAAAATAAATCTTAACAAGTGATATTTTACAAAGGGGGAGAAGGAATATTTTTGAGGGGGAAATAATATTTTCAGGGGGAGCTTATACCCTTATTAATGCATAAATTGGTATCATGCATATTTATATTCCATTTGATATACTCTATATTTCTATACTTTTTGATGAAGACAACAAGGGGGAGTAGGAGATGAATTGAGATAAAAATGAGAAGGAGATGAATTGAGAAAAATCGAAGAAGTCGAAAATAAAAAGAAAGCATACAAATAG
The DNA here is from genome assembly GCA_033398695.1 of Orobanche coerulescens. Classification (NCBI taxonomy): domain Eukaryota; kingdom Viridiplantae; phylum Streptophyta; class Magnoliopsida; order Lamiales; family Orobanchaceae; genus Orobanche; species Orobanche coerulescens. The sequence goes on along the minus strand of CM065814.1, from coordinate 17,378,399 downwards.
GGAGAGTTGAAAAATTGAAAAATGAAAAACGACGGAGTTGAAAAATAAAGGAGATGTCGAAAAGAAAAGAGGATTGGAGAAACTAACGAAACGATCAAAGTCGAAAACTTTGATTCGTAGAAATATACTTATACAGATTATCCAATTCAAGAGTTGTTTTGTAATCATCAAAAAGGGGGAGATTGTTGGAATATTTATTCCACACATTATTTAATTTGTGTTTTGATGATTAAAGTTGCTAAACAACAAAACAACACCGAGGCGAAGCAAAACGACGAAGCAAACGAAGACGCAAAAAGCTGAGCATAATGCATGTCTAGCGCACGCTAAGACATATATGTTAGCGCATGCTAACGGGACGTTCTCTGCATATCAGCCAAGTTCGAAGTAAGCTGAAGTGAAGTTAGCTGATGAGATAGCGCACGCTACACGTTATCATTAACGCACGCTATCAAGTCTTGTTACCGTTGTGAAGAAATTCAAACACAGAATGGCGTATGCAATGAAGTCAGCATTAGCGCACGCTACAAAGAAGGAATAGCGCACGCTAAGCAGTTTGAATCAAGTCAATCAGAACGTTGGGAAAAGCAGGTCAAAGTCAGCATATCAAACGGATACTTTGACAATCCATGCAACAGATATATTGGATTAGCGCACGCTACAATGAGTTATTAACGCATGCTAATATAAGAGGGTTACGTACATAAGGCAGAAGGTATAACATACGCTAAAGAAGAAACGAAACTACTGGACTGAAACTGGGAACAGTCTAACGCACGCTACAGGCACGCTAATGAGTTAGCGCACGCTAATAAAGAAAGCTAGGGCACGCTAGCAAGTCAAAACAGCCAGCAACGGCTAGTTTGTGGAAAATGCCTATAAATACCATTCCTATGGTATTGTTTGAGTACAACAACTTCAAGCAAACGAGTCATACATCTGAGATTCATATACTTACATTGTTGTTGTAATATCGAGCTATATATTGTTAGTTTGAGTGTTTATACATTCAACATTATACACGAGAGGTAAAAGAAAAAGATACGATTGGATTCGGTGTTATTAGGATCAAGTATCCGGCATTGTTAGAATCGCAATCGCTATCTAAGTGAGGTCTATCTAGTACTCATAGAAATCTAGAGTGGTTGATTCCTTATCCAATAGAAAAGGAAAAACAGTTTTACTCGGACCGATAGAAGACGAGCTTGTAACGGTAATCCCTCGACCGATAGAAGAGAGGCGTAGAGGTTTTGATCTTAAGCCTAAGGAAAAAGATACATCGAGAGAGGACGTAGGCTTCGTTAATAGCCGAACCTCTATAAATCCTTGTGCGATTTATTTTCCGCAATTTATTTACGCTTCCGTACAAATGGCGCAAATATCCGATTTTATACCAACAGAGGCCTCTAAGGACCCTCCCGAGCTGGCTAGCTAAACAAACTCATGAATCCAGGGCTAATACCATTGGATTCCCTCCATGGCCCCGTCGGACCCTCCCGAGGTGAGCAAATCACACACAATATACATTACCATTTCACGTTAAGCATAAAGGTTTCCAAGAATACTTGCCTTGAATAATTGACGACGCAACGAACGGAAAGGAAAATCACCGAAGAACGCTAGAAACTGATGAAACCAAACCTAACGATTCGAAGAACATAATCACAACCACTTCTAAACAATTACGGAAATGGAATACTCCCGAAACCCGTCTACGATTCATGTATATTCGTATAAAAAATAACAATGAGGGCGGACCACAACCAAACCCTCTCGATTTCGCAAAACCATGAAAATATACCATGAATCCGTAGGAAAACTAATGATATCAACAAGATTAATCATATTCATCATGGATTAGCCAACAAAACGGAAAGAATCGGACGAAAATCCCAAAACCCCCAAACTATCCAAAAGTAGGGTTCTAAGAGATTTACCTTGGATTGAGGATGAAGAACACAAGTAGGTGTTGTTAATCTACTACAAAAACTCAAGGTAAAAGACGCCTGAAATGATCGGAGGAAAGAGATCGCCCGAAAATCGCCCAGCTCACGGTGGAAGAAGGAAAGAAGAAAAGTGAGCTGTTCCGGGTCAACTCCCTGGTTTATATAGCCAGGGGGCGTTAGCACGCGCTAATCCTCAAAAGTTAGCATGCTAACGGGGCAAAACTCCAGTCCAGAAAGTCAACACCCCAGTCCAGTTCCCAGAGTTCTGGACCGCTAGCGTACGCTACCCGAAACGTAGCGTGTGCTAATAGCCTCTCGGTAGCGCGCGCTATCGGCCATAGCGTGCGTTACTTGGACATCAGCTGAGTCCAGAAGTGAACCGTCCAGTACTCACCTGACCCCGTTAGCGTGCGCTGTCGGTCAGACGTAACGTGCGCTAACAGCGTCTCGGTAGCGCGCGCTCTCGGCCATAGCATGCGCTACCTGGGCACCTGACCGAGTCCAGTAGTAAACTATCCAGTACTGGACAGATTCGCTTGCACGCGCTACCAAAACAATAGTAGCGTGCGCTACTGAAGTATGCTTAGCGCGCGATATACCATAATATTTGCGCGCATTAGGCACAGAATAAAAATGGTCATCAACACCGAAACATGTCCGAAACATCAAACGGAACCACAAAATACGCATAATAACATACATGGATTTACGGCAACCCCGTACGGCGGTTCCAAGCAATAATTACGAGAATTAGATCAACAAACGACGAAAGAACCGAGGATTGCAGAACCGGATGACCGAAATCTCGAAACAATTATTCTCGAAAACCGATACGGTTACACGAGGGTCGTTAAAATAAAACGAGAAATACACCAAGATGAAAATACCAGAAAAAGAAAATGCGGATATTTCATTCTTCCCCTCTAAAAATAAGTTTCGTCCCGAAACTTAAGAAACAAACAACTCGGGGTACCTAGCACGCATGCTATCCTCGGTTTCCCAAGTTGCCTCCTCGACACCATGTCTCGACCACTGCACCTTGACCAAGGGGATGGTCTTATGTCTTAGTCGCTTCTCACGGTGCTCCAAAATTTTCAGGGGGCGCTCCTCGAAGGTAATTCCTCGGCGACATCGATCTCACCATAGTCAATGATGTGACTAGGATCCGGAACATATTTCCTCAGTTGGGAAACATGGAAAATGCTATGAACGTGACTCAACGCCGGAGGTAGCGCTAAACGGTATGCCAACTCACCGACTCGCTCGAGAATCTCGAAGGGTCCAATAAATCGCGGACTCAACTTTCCATTCTTCCCAAATCGGAAAACTCCCCTCATCAGCGACACCTTTAGCAAAACGTGGTCTCCCACCTCGAACTCCAAAGGTCAACGACGGACGTCGGCATATAATATCTGTCGACTCTGAGCTGTCAACATCCGTTCTCGAACCAATTCCACCTTCCGCCTCATCTCTAAAGCGATATCCACTTCGGTCCCGACCAAATCGGATGCCTCATTCCAACAAATCCGCGATCGACATCGCCGCCCATAAAGTGACTCATACGGTGCCATTTGAATCGATGCGTGCCAACTATTGTTGTACGTGAATTCGATCAACGGCAAATGCTCTTCCCAGTCACTACTCCAGTCGAGAAGACAAGCACGCAACATATCCTCGAAAGTCTGGATAGTGCGTTCCGACTGTCCATCTGACTGAGGGTGAAAAGAGGTACTCAAACGCAAACGAGTGCCCAACGCCTTATGCACCGCCTGCCAAAAGTGCGATACAAAACGGCCATCCCGATCCGAAAAAATAGACTTCGGTGTACCATGAAGCCTCACAATCTGCGCAATAAACACAAGAGCCAACCTCTCCGGGCCCCAAGTCTCCTTGATGCCCAGAAAATGTGCCGACTTGGTTAGACGATCAACAATCACCCAAACCATATTCATGACCGATCTCGATCTCGGAAAACTCGTGATGAAGTCCATCGATATATCTTCCCATTTTCATTCCGGAACGGGAAGTGACTGTAATAACCTGGCCGGTCGCTGATGTTCGATTTTGACTTGCTGACAAGTCAAACATCTCGCTAAAAGCTGTGCGACCTCCTCCTTCATATCATTCCACCATAAATTCTTTCTCAGGTCTTTGTACATCTTACTCGAACCAGGATGAACGGAGTAAGGTGTAGCATGGGCCTCACGCAAAATACTCTGTCTCAACTCTGAGTCGTTCGGTACACAAAGCCGACTCTGGAATCTCAAAACACCATCCTCGTGAATCACAAACCCAGGAGACTTTCCCTTAAGAACATTCTCTCGGATTTGGATAATCATCGGATCCTCCAACTGCTTCTGTTTAATTTCATCGATCAAGGATGACGAAATCTCTAAAGCACAGAGTTGCCCAACGACTTCCGGAAACAAAACCTCAAAACTCAACCTAATCAAATCACGCTGAAGCTCCGATTGAGATGTAAGGATCTCAAGTGTCCGCAACGAGACCGATTTCCGACTCAAGGCGTCGGCCACGACGTTCGCCTTGCCCGGATAATACAGGATTTCGAGATCATAATCCTTAATCAACTCTAACCACCTCCTCTGCCTTATATTCAACTCCCGCTGAGTAAATATGTAATTCATACTTTTATGATCGGTAAAAATCTGACATGCAGAGCCAAAAAGATAGTGAATCCAAATCTTTAGCGCAAAAACAACTGCCGCTAACTCCAAATCGTGAGTAGGGTAGCTAAGCTCATATGGCCTCAACTGTCTCGACGCAAACGCAATAGTCTTGCCGTGTTGCATCAACACACACCCAAGACCCTGACCCGAAGCATCGCTATAAACGGAAAAACCCTCATTGCCACACGGCAACGCCAAAATCGGGGCTGAAGTCAAACGCCTCTTCAGCTCCTCAAAACTCGACTGCCTCTCGTCATTCCATACGAACTTCTCGGACTTCTGGAGCAACTGTGTAAGTGTCCGAGCCAGTTTCGAGAAACCCTCGACGAACCTACGGTAGTAGCCGGCCAAACCCAAGAAACTACGGATCTCCTTCACATTCTTAAGCGGTGTCCAATCCAACACTGCCTCAATCTTCTGCGGGTCCACACGAACACCCTCGGCTGAAATCACGTGACCTAGAAACATCACTTCCTTCAGCCAGAAGTCACATTTCGAGAATTTTGCATAGAGTTGCTCGGTCCTCAAAATGTCCAACACTACTCGCAAATGATACGCGTGTTCCACCTCATTCCTCGAATAAATAAGGATATCGTCGATGAAGATGATGACACACTTATCCAAATACTCAATAAAGACTTTGTTCATCAACTGCATGAACACCGCCGGCGCATTAGTTAACCCGAAAGGCATAACTACAAACTTATAATGTCCGTATCTCGTCCGAAAAGCTATTTTTGGCACATCGGACTCCCTCACCCGGAGCTGATAGTACCCCGATCTCAAATCAATCTTCGAGAATACTGCAGCTCCCTGCAACTGATCGAACAAGTCATCAATCCTCGACAAAGGATCCGGTGGCAATCCCGGTAACTCATCAGGAAATACATCAGGAAACTCACTAACGACTGGAATCGACGAAAGCTCGGCTCCACCATCCTCCGCCTTTAAGGCATAGCACCAATAACCGGTACACCCCTTTCGCAGGAGTCTCATCGCCTTCAAGGCGTTAATAACGAAATTCTGGTTTCTCTTTCGCCCCGTAAAAGAGTGCTCGGTGCCGTCCTCGGCTAGCACAGTAATGATCCTCGTGCGGTAGTTCATGATTGCACCATGCCGCTCGAGCCAATCATCCCAGAGAATCAAATCCTCACCCTCAATATTAACGACAATAAGATTAGAGAGCCAAGCCCTCTCACAAATAAACACAGAACAGTCTCGGACCTCTCGATCGCCAACGATCCTATCACCGCTAGGAAGTTTAACGATAAAAGACTCGCAAGGCGACAAATAGTCGAGGCTCAAACGGCGCACACATTCCAGTGATATGAACGAATGTGTAGCACTAGAATCGAAAAGCACACTGACAGGATGAGAATGGATATGAACGGTACCTGTCGCCACACTGGCCGCTGGATCATCGGCCCTCATCATCTCGTAGATACGCGGCAGGGCGGAGCCGATACTGGAAGCTCCTCCTCTAGCGGGCTGACCCCGACCTCTACCTCGGCTGGCACTCGGCGGAGACTGCGGAATAAGCGAGCCCTGGTTCACACTCGGCTCTCTAGGTGCTGGAAAAGAATCACGGGTCTCGCGAATCTGTCTGACTTGTTCACAAAAGAGAGCCTTGTGGCCCGACTGACCACAAGTATGACAAGTCAACTTATGAAGAGGACACTGCCGGTTCCTATGGCCCGACTGGCCACAGTTAAAGCATGTGGGATCACGAATGGAGGTTCTGGCAGCACCTCGAGAACTCCCAGAAAAATAAGCCGAACCGCCCGCAGGAACATTTGCAGGCTGAGGTTTCTGCTGGCCTCCACCCTTGGGACCAGAAAAATTTCCAACGGACTTATGCTTCTTGCTCTCACGGGCCGCTTCACTAGCCGTCACCGACATATCGTACGCAAGAGCCCTAATCTGATAATCCTTCAAAGTAGTGCAGACGAGCCCAGACATATAGTCCCGAATTGACAGTTTCATCCAACTGGAAAAGTGAAAAATTTTGTCGTTCTCCTCAACAACTTGGGTCTTCACGTAGCCCAACTCCTTGTTGAAATCGGAAATAGCTTGAGAGATAGGAATGTCCCGCAGTTGATCATCATAGAAGGTATGTACTTGAGCCTGTCTAACCGGCCACGGGCAATACTCGGTCTCCATCAGGTCCTTAAACTCTGCCCACGAAGCAACGTGATCCTTTGGCCCAACGACCTCTCACCAATCAGTAGCGTCCCCAGTGAGAAAGTACTGGGCAATAGGGACCTTACGGTCCTCGGGATAATTGGTGGCAACGAAGACTTTAGATATATCCTTGATCCACCCTTCCCAGTCAATCGGGTCAGAGGCTCCCGTAAACTGAGGAGGATGCATCTTGATGACATCTTGAAGCCAACGGTCTGCTCCGCCCCGATTAGCATGGGCCGGATTCGGGTTCTGAACCACCTGAGCTATAGCTGCCATCTGGTTCACCATTTGCTGCATGACAGACGCAATACCAAGGTCGGCGCCATCTTGAGAAGAAGCATGGCTATGACGGTCACCGGTACTGCCGGCTCCCAAAGAATGCGACGCGGCCGCCCCACCGGCTGCCCCACGTCTCCGGCCACGTCCACGGCCACCACCACGACCACGACCCCTTCCAGCATCCATGTTGGTGTTAAAAGGTGGCAAACAGCAACTCGATGATAAGTAAAAGAGGAAAACATCCACGATTCAAGAAACGGAAATACAATACGAGGAAACAAAGAATCGAGTAAGAAAACTTACGAGCACTGGAAGTACCGAGATGCTAGCAGCGGTGTGACAATGTGTAACACAAAACACAACTAGACCCAAATAACCGACAAGCCTAAGTATCCATAAACCTAGTGCTCTGATACCATTTTCTATAACACCCCCGAGATATTCAAGGTATATTACATGGCTGAAACATCAAACGGAACTTCAAAATACGCATAATGACATACAATGGATTTACGGCAACCCCGTACGGCGGTTCCGAGCAACAATTACGAGAATTAGATCAACAAACGACGAAAGAACCGAGGATTGCAGAACCGGACGACCAAAATCTCGAAACAATTATTCTCGAAAACCCATATGGTTACACGAGGGTCGCTAAAATAAACCGAGAAATACACGAAGATGAAAATACCGGAAAAAGAAAATACGGATATTACAACGGCTCCCCCTGCAAAGGTCATCAAATAACCAGAAGTGGATTTTCTATTATCCTTGTTTCCATATCAGAATCGGAATATCCAACAAGCATTGCTTTCCCATTTCTAAATGTGGTCCCCAATTTGGAAGTAACCCGTAAATATCTAAATATCCACTTTACAGCTTCTCGATGCTTCTTTCCCAGATTCGGTAGAAAACGTCTCACCACTCCCACGGTATGAGCAATGTTGGGCCTCGTACATACCATGGCATACATCAAACTCCCGACTGCAAAGGCATATGGAACTTTATCCATTTCCTCAATCTCTTTCTTCATCGTAGGGCAATCCTTACTCGTCAATTTAAAATTATTAGTAAGAGGCGAACTAACAACCTTAGCTTTGTCCATGTTAAATCGTTTAAGCACCTTCTTAATATATTGCTCTTGTTACAAGTGCAATTTCCGGGCTGCTCTATCCCGAGTGATTCTTATTCCAAGAATCTGTTTAGCGGCCCCCAAGTGACCTTCCACTTCAGTATGGAAAGAGCTGGCAGAGGACGTGGGGGAAGAGGCCGTGGTGCAGGCTGAAACCCGAGAGCTCGTGTGAATACACGTGCGAATGCCAGGAATAATGCTAACTCATCGAGCAGTGACGCTGCCACTCATTCACATGGACGTGATCATTCACTATCGGGGAGTCGTACCCGGGACACAGCTCAGTCAGAAGGTGTTTGGGTTGACCCACTCGCTTTTATGTAGGGCGTGATGGCCCAATTGACTCAGATGGCTCAACTAATGGAGACAATGCATAACTCAACTACTCAAAATCAACAGGCTCCTCCGCCGCCACCTCAGAGGCAAGAGAGGGGTGTAAGCAGTATCATTGGCGATATCTCTCGCCAGCGACCACCTACCTTCGAGGGCTCATCTGAACCGGCGGATATTGTTCATTGGCTTGAGCATTTCGAGAAGTTATTGGCTATGGTGGATTGCCCTGAAGGGCATAAAGTTTCAGTTGTGGCCTACTATCTTGGTAAGAGCGCTCATTCATGGTGGTTATCGTTGAAGCCCACTGACGGATCATGTACTTGGGATCAGTTCAAAACTATCATGATGGAGAGGTATTATCCAGCCCCACTCAGAGAGGCTAAGTTGTCGGAATTACTCACTCCCGACCTTTTAGCGGACGATGATGTTCTCGCCATCGCCGAAAAATTTCAGGAACTTCTTCCGTTCGCCTCATCTATCATTCACTCTGAGGCGGACAAGATCAAGTATTTCAGCAAGAGGCTGAAACCTCGTATGTGGCTACAGTTGCTTAATCATAATAGCACCACTCTGGCCGAATTCATCGAGGAAGCTCTCACTTACGAGCTTACTGCTAAGGAAATTGCTAAGCAACAACCTTCATCTACTGGCAAGAAGACTAAGAACCGTAATCAGTCTGACGGCAGTCAGGCCACTTTCAAGAAACCACGTGCGGGCTCTACTTTTTCTGAGCGACCTCCTATGGTGCCTAAACCCGCGGAATCTCAGTCACGAGCGGCCAGTTCGGCCATCACCTGTTTCAACTGTGAAGAACAGGGTCATTTCAGCATCAAATGTCCGAAACAGACTGTCACGTGCCACAACTGTGGGATTGCTGGGCATAGGGCCCGTTTTTGCCGAAGGGACTCTAAACCTACTCAGGCGTCATCTCAGGCCCCAGGACATTCAGCGGTGCAGAATCAGGCCACTCAGTTAGCGTCGTTCAAGACGACAGGAGCTAATAAAGGCGGAGCCAAGAGCTATCAGACGGGAGCGTCCGGCTCGGGGGCCGCCAAGCCCCGAATTTTTGAGATGAAGAAGACCGACTGTTGTTACCCAAAATATTATCCGGATATAGTATTGCTGGAATGATCGAGTAACAAACAAATGCGAGAACACTTCCGTGAGAAAATAAATAACACAAGATTTGCCGGGGTTGTTAATCCCGGGCTTGAATGCTCTCGCGAGATGTTATTAATAAGTATACTATTGAGTACAAATATTAATGTTAGAATCTATTACAATGAGTGTAAAGACTTCTAGTTATCTAAGCTATAGAGCGTGTAGATTTCCGGAAGAACCAGATAGAGAAATCTGTGAGTTCTTGCTATTGATGTTCAATGTATGAGAATGTATCTCTCTCTATGTATATCTTTCACTGTATTCACAATGATGTGATTCTGTCCTCTGCTGCCGTGTTATGAGCCTCCTATTTATAGGAGACAAGGTTGCTGGGACCTCTCCGGTGATCGCGGGCGACCGTCGTTTTCTATATTATAATAAGATGGCCGATCATCTCGTCACGTGGGTCTGTTCCCTTAAAGTCTAGGGCTACTGCTGGCGGCCAGCTGTGTGAGCCAATGGGAAGCCTGCACGCGTCCTGAGTCGCTGTCCGGGGAGGACCCACTTTGTACCTTTCGGCGGTCCTGTCGGTAGGTGAGGTAGCTGACAGGCTGGGGTCAAAGGTCTTATCTGTCGGCGCCTTTTGCGGATCTGCATGTGGGTCACCGTCCAAGATTTGGTCTTCGACGACTTTGACGGATGTTGGATTCATACGTGGCACGAGACGATCATCTCTGGTTGGACATCATAGACGATTGCCAGATACCAAAAGACGATCGCCGGATACCAAAAGACGATCGCCGTGGGTGCCGACCTCTGGGTGTTTGCCCAGAGCATGTCTTCTATGGTTGGCTCTCAGATCATTATGCCAATCGCCATCGAGGCGTATTAATCGCCGCACAACAATTTCCCCCCAGCTCGCTTCGATGTTGAAAAATACGGGGTGAGGTGGCATTGTTGGCGATTGCCAGTGTTTATATGATCAGACGATCTAATTTCAAATTTGGATGATCTCCTTTTGCGCTGGGAGCAGCGGGAAATGAAGGCGGGCTCGCAAAATGTTGCAAGGACACGCGGAGCCCTACCATTGGGGGAATCCGACGGTCTTGTCAGTCCTGTCGCCTGGCGTGCCCTCGAAAAGACGCGCACACGGGATTCGAGGGCTGCATTTAATGTGTCCCCCCGACGGTTGCACTCCAACCCTCGGGATTTCGCCTATTTACAAAGAGACCCCTGCTCCTGTCTATAAAAGGGGCTATGGCTTCTTCATTTCTACTCTTCACGCTTCCTCGTTTTCTAGCTGAGATTCTGCAAAAAAATTTCGACGACCCTTGTGCCGACCGTCCTTCCTTTTAGGTAAGAACATAAATCTTCTTTCTCCCCTTTACTTTTTATAACATGTCTGGAGGATCTAAGACCTTCGAGACCGGAAGCACCTACGCCGCCGCGGCTTCGCCGGACCGGGAGGAAATTCCCGTGGGACTCCATATGGAAACGGCCGTTGAGGCTATTCGTGTGGGGATTGCACCCGCAGAACTTGAGGAGCTCTTCAACGAGGCCGAAGTGGCGAGATATGCGGCGACGGCGGAGCGAGGAGGTTCGTCGGTGGATGAAGATGAACTGGTGCGGTTGTCTTGGGAAAAGGACAGCGTATTCGTCCCCGCCTATATGGATTTTGCTAGGCTCATGGAGGGGATCGCCGGACCCTGTCCAGAATTTGATTTCGAAGCATATTTCGCCGCTCATCCATACGAATATGTGAAGCGGACGGCGTTCCGGTCCGCTGAACCGTCTCAATGGACTCTTGGTCAGATCCGGAGTTCGGCGACCTGGAAAGACTTGAGACGCTGGAGGGCAAAATATCACATTCCTTCTGATGTTTCACTGCACGTGCCCTCGGAAAATGAACGTGCCGATCAACCTTCCGAGGGTCTGGTCGCCGTTAGTGAGATGATTATGGAGGCCGACTGACAGACTTTTAGTGTAACTATCGCAAGTGCACGATATCGTATCAAGTAGTAAAGTGGACTTTTTGAGTCCGGTTTATCGATCCCACAAGGAAGTTTGGTTATAATTTGAATGATACACTATTAGTCTATTTTTATAGACACTTAAGATGAGTGAAACACACAATTAAAAAGTTTGGTTTAATAATTGCAAAGAAATTGCAATAATTGTTATAATATTATAAGGAAATAAAAAGATAGCAATAATAATAGATTGATTAACGATAAAATGAAATAGTTGGGATTACAAACTTAGTTCGTCATTAGTTATAAAAGATGTATTGGAGATCATAAGATGAATTTACTTATTATGTTGTGTAGATTCGATTTTCCTTAAAAAGACGGTTTCTCTTTCGAACTATAAAACGCCCCTTACATATTGAATCAATCCACTATATTTCTATGTTGATTGGCTTCAATACATAGCATTAGGATTTATGAAAATAACTCAAAGAATCATCTAAGGACTAGAGGTATATTTCTATCCCCTAGAACAACTTAGAGTGAAGATCATTTGATCAAATCAAACATATTTTCTTTCGAAACATATGAAGACCATAAATATCGTCATTTATTGGCCAAATAAATAAAGATTGTTAAAACAATGAAAATCACACACAATAATAAGTAATTCATAATAGATCTTTTATACAAACATAAACAACATAACTAACCTTGTTTATAATCCCAACTAAAGGTTACTTAGCCCATGAAGGGTTTATTACACATGTTACAAGCTTTGGTGGTCATTTTTAGTTGAATCAAGAGAAAGAATCGATCCTAACTCCCTTAGTAGATAAAAGAGATAGAAGCAATAAACTCTCTGAACAACATATACTATACCACACTTACAAAGATCACTCAAGAACACAAGTGTGTTCTTCACACAAAAAGAAAAGTTTACAAAAAATGGAAAATTATAAGATGAATCATGAATGATGAAGGATCTAAGGGGTCTATTTATACACCTAAAGTCATCTAATAGCTCCAAAACTCCAAAGATTATTACATTAGATCGGATCAATGCCAGCCATCCCCTCAATAATACACAAAAAGTATAAAAAATTAGACAAATCATAACAATCTGTCAAGAGTTACGGCCGTAACATTCAGGAGTTACGGACGTAACTAGGGTGACTTACGACCGTAACTCCTGAATGTTACGGACGTAACTTGGCTTCGTAAATTTTATGGGTGAATTTTATCGATACAAACTATGGATAAGTGTACAAAACTGACACTTATCACACCCCCAAACTTGAATTCTTGCTAGTCCCGAGCAAGACTCTTTATTATTCATGCTCCAAAAATAAAAAATAAGAAAAATTAATACACACTTAAATTAAAATATAAAAACAGAAAAGGAGATAAAAATGCCATTAATACACAATAACCAGCTTTATACAGTAGATAGAAATGAATCAAGATTCAAAATAAATCTACTAATTCAAGGTTTTACCCCCAAAAGGCTGATTATTTCTTTCCCACTCGTGATACACACGACTCCCTTTAATGGTTGCTCTCGACCACTCGTTTATTTTTCGACTCAATATGAAGAAGAATTTTATTGGCGTCATCAAATATTGTGATTTTCACAAAATTGAGTGTATTGAAATCCAGCTGCTAATTAATTCAAATCTGTTCATAAACTATATCCCTTTTAGTGATAGCTTTCACACCGTTATTTGCTAACGTGTAGCTCTTTTCACTAACACAATTTCTATCTCATTTTTTTAAAAGGTGATAGCTTTCACACCGTTATTTGCTAACGTGTAGCTCTTTTCACCAATTTTTCTGTGAGACGGCAGCTACGCACCAACAATGGTTAATCCTTTATTTTTCGCAAAATTTTAGAATCCCCAAAATTAGGCAGCTGTTGCTGCTCACCACTTCTCCTTTTTGTCATTTATTTTTTTAGGTGATAGCTTTCACACCGTTATTTGCTAACGTGTAGCTCTTTTCACCAATGACTCCTTTTTTAGGGAATAGAATTTTTGCAGAAAATCATTTCTTAGTTTAAGCATGAAAAATCAAAAACTCCACAAATTAAGTAAATTTCAGTTCTATTTTCATCAACCAACTGATTCTTCTTTTCTCAAGGTAACGAATGACTTGATTTTATATGATAACTACAAGGCTTGGAAAGAGAGATTAAGGCTCAAAAAATTTTGGAATATACAAAATTTTTTATTTACCGGTTAGAACGATTTTAGAAGCTTGTATATAGCTAATTTATTGGTGTTATGACCAGATCTAGAAATCTCAAAAAAAATCAAAATACTATATATATATATATAAAAAAATTAAGGCAAATAACCAAATCATCAAAACACACCAAAATAATAAAACAAACCACCCCCAAACTTGAAATTAAAAATGTCCTCAGTTTTTTAAAAATAAAATAAAATAAAAAGCAATGCAGAAAAAGCAGAATACTCCCTGTTAAGAAAGTTGATGTTTGAGCTAACACCTTTTAGAATCTGCAAGAGAATAAATATACGAGGCACACAACAAAAGAAAATAAAATATACTCGGAAGTATAACACAATTTTTAAGATGCGCATCAAGAAAGTCCGAAGAGTCGCCTTACGCTGCCATCAATGCTATTATAAAAAAACACACAATAAAAATTACAGTAATAAAATAACAATACATAAATCGCGAATAGATGCGCGTCAAGAGATTAAGAAGAAACTCCTTAAGCTGCCACCATTTACCACGATTATTACACACGACAGAAAGTAAAAATAAAAGAGGTCCAACATGGGATATCAAAGGGAGAGGAATGAATCCACTTTTCGTTTTCTCACGGTAAAATCTTCCATCCAGACAATTTTAACTAGAGCTGGATCTGGTTGAGGAACAAATTCATTGAGTTTTTTGATTAGTTCTTCTGGTGTTGTTGCAACGACTATGATTCGTTTAGCACGCTCGGAAATAAAACCCTTTTCAGCAGAGTAGTCGATGAAAGACAGTAAACCATCAAAGAAACCATTGACTTTAAGCACACCTATTGGTTTTTGATGAACATTTAGCTGGGCTCTGGTAACCACATGAAAAAGTTCCTCAAGGGTGCCAAAACCACCGGGAAGGGTGATAAAGGCGCCAGAGTTATTTATCATGTGAGTTATGCGATCTTTCATATTTACAGATCTAAACTCATCTCCAATAGTTGACCCGGTGATTTTACTTTCAGCCAGAGGTTTTGGGATTATTCCCAACACTCTTACTCCTTCCATATAGGCAGAAGCAGTAGCTCGTCCCATTAATCCTAGACTTCCTCCTCCGTAAACTACATGAATGCATTTTTATCCTAAGGTACGACCCAAGTTGTGGGCTGCTTCAGTAAAGCATGCCTCTTTTCCATAACTAGCTCCACCAAAAATGCAGACTGTGCTAAATTTTTTTGTTGAAGATGATGACTCCATTTTTGAAAAGAATTTTTTTTTTAGAGAGAAACAGAGAAAAGTGCAAGTTTGAGGGATGAATGAAAGAAACAAGCACAAAGTTTATTTTTAGAAGAAAAAGAAGGTAAAAATTGTTTAACAAGTTTGTGATTGCGTTTGATTGTGCTTCAACTACTCAATTAGAATAATGACTGCATTTATCGCGTATCACATTTTTTTATTCAGAAAATCTCACCACACGACAAAAATAAAAGATACTTACGCGTATGTACAGTAGTTGTGATTGTGGCTCACATCTTCCTCTGATTTTACGTTCAGAAACGGCCTAAACGCCTTCTATGAGTCGGGGAGAAGCTTCCCATCTAATTTTCTTACAAATTGGCAAACAGGGTCTTTTAACGTCAGATTCCCAAGACGTTGTTCATATTCTGGTTGGAATTTATTCCACAAACATCGAATTCCGTAATATACAAGTCCACTAGGATGCGTGTCAAGAGAAATTTCGATATCATCTAAATTCTCCTTATTCAGACCATCATTAATTAACTGAATTTTATCTTCTCTGTTTGTAGATGGAATTCCTAAAGATCGACATTTTAAATTATAGTTCCATCTAGCACATTTATAGCAAACGGCTAGCATCTTTGCTCGTCGTTTCTTGGCATATGAACTTTTTCCAAGCCCTGGTAAAAATCTAGTCGGTTTTTCTGTGAATTCACCCTCTATTCTTACTTTGGCTTCAATTATGAATCTGATGTCAAAAGGTATGCTTTTATTCATAAGCAACCTCATCCTTTCAAGCCTTGCCTTGTAAATTTTTAAAATTGCATTTTTGCTTAGAAAGGGAAATCTTTTTTCAATTTTATACAACGTTTCTTCCATGAAAAAAAAAATAAATAAATAAAAAGACAATGAAAATAATTGAAGGAAATATCTACAAATATCAGTTGTTGTGGGAAACTGAAAAATCCGACTTTAATAGTCACGAAGTACCGTAATCCGCCACTTGACCGGACAAACACAATTTAGTACTTAAGTTACAATGTCGAGAAATTTGTACCTATAAAAATAGTTTACAATGTAAGATTTCAAATATAACTTATAGTTCCCCGGCAACGGCGCCAAAAACTTGACAGACTTTTAGTGTAACTATCGCAAGTGCACGATATCGTATCAAGTAGTAAAGTGGACTTTTTGAGTCCGGTTTATCGATCCCACAAGGAAGTTTGGTTATAATTTGAATGATACACTATTAGTCTATTTTTATAGACACTTAAGATGAGTGAAACACACAATTAAAAAGTTTGGTTTAATAATTACAAAGAAATTGCAATAATAGTTCTAATATTATAAGGAAATAAAAAGATAGCAATAATAATAGATTGATTAACGATAAAATGAAATAGTTGAGATTACAAACTTAGTTCGTTATTAGTTATAAAAGATGTATTGGAGATCATAAGATGAATTTACTTATTATGTTGTGTAGATTCGATTTTCCTTAAAAAGACGGTTTCTCTTTCGAACTATAAAACGCCCCTTACATATTGAATCAATCCACTATATTTCTATGTTGATTGGCTTCAATACATAGCATTAGGATTTATGAAAATAACTCAAAGAATCATCTAAGGACTAGAGGTATATTTCTATCCCCTAGAACAACTTAGAGTGAAGATCATTTTATCTAATCAAACATATTTTCTTTCGAAACATATGAAGACCATAAATATCGTCATTTATTGGCCAAATAAATAAAGATTGTTAAAACAATGAAAATTACACACAATAATAAGTAATTCATAATAGATCTTTTATACAAACATAAACAACATAACTAACCTTGTTTATAATCCCAACTAAAGGTTACTTAGCCCATGAAGGGTTTATTACACATGTTACAAGCTTTGGTGGTCATTTTTAGTTGAATCAAGAGAAAGAATTGATCCTAACTCCCTTAGTAGATAAAGGAGATAGAAGCAATAAACTCTCTGAACAACATATACTATACCACACTTACAAAGATCACTCAAGAACACAAGTGTGTTCTTCACACAAAAAGAAAAGTTTACAAAAAATGGAAAATTATAAGATGAATCATGAATGATGAAGGATCTAAGGGGTCTATTTATACACCTAAAGTCATCTAATAGCTCCAAAACTCCAGCATTATTACATTAGATCGGATCAATGCCACCATCCCTCAATAATACACAAAAGTATAAAAATTAAACAAATCATAACAATCTGTCAAGAGTTACGGCCGTAACATTCAGGAGTTACGGTCGTAATTAGGGTGACTTTCGGCCGTAACTCCTGAATGTTACGGCCGTAACTTGGCTTCGTAAATTTGTTCACTGGTTGCTTTGAAAGTTATGTTTTCAGCCCAGAATTTCTCAGACTTTGCGTTTTTGCCCCAGATCTTCTTCGGATGATAACTTTGGATATATAACTCTGATTTTGAATACGGAAAGACTGCCGAATTCGTCTCGGAAATCCCTACAACATGAATATATCAAAATTCAACAAACAGAATATTTATTAAACATGTTGTTTCTTGAGTAATTCAGTTATTTAATCCGATCATCATCCGATAAAAATAAAATTATTAAAACTAATAAATTAAAAGGAAAAAATGAGTAGACTAGCTCAATTATGGGTGAATTTTATCGATACAAACCATGGATAAGTGTACAAAACTGACACTTATCACCGTCCTGCGATTCCCCTTGCCGTTCGCCGTATCCTATTTATTGATCGCCTGGAATTTGGCGCCGCTCCAACTGACGCCGAACGCCTGGCTACAGATCATGTGTACCTTGACACTTTTCGGTGATCACCGGTTGTTCCGTCTCCTTTCTGCGATGGAAATGAACTATCTCTTCAAACTGGCTGCACAGAAAGGGTCGATCGACGATAATCACATTCAAGGTCGAATGGGAAGAGTGGTCCTTGGTGTGCCGAACAAGACCCTGGGCGACCTGGCAAAATGGTGTTGGGTCGGCGGAGCGTGGCGATCGGCGTCGAGTGATAGGCCGGAGGAAGAGTTGGAGATCCCCACCAATTTTCGGGAGAGGAATCCGAGTAAGGGTTTTAACTCTCCCTTTGATCGGATACGTCTTGGACTGATCTAATTTTGTTTTCTTTTTGCAGGATCCCTTGTTCCAGCGATCGGCGATCTCCCCTTTGATTTCTTGATCGTTTGGGAGCGAATTCGTGCTTTGCCGGATTCCTACAAAGACGTTTGCTCACTCGGTCACGAACTTCATCGGTTGGGGGCTCGATTGTTTCGCTTCCCACGTCATCTGAAAGTTCCAGGTATAAATTTTACTTCTTCTTCCTTGCTTGACGATCATCTAATTGAAAGAGGTGTTTAACTCGTCTGAATTTTTTCTTTGGCAGAGATTCACTTTCCCCGCTTCGCCGAGCCACCGCAAGAGGTCGCCATGTCCAACCCTGGTCTCATCGGTCGTCTTCACCAGGGTAAAAGACGGGTCGCATTGCTGCGACGACGTCTCGCCCCGCTCCTGTGGTGAGGCCCGCTGTGGTGCCGGTCGCCGAGTCGGAAATTCAGGAGGAGGAACAACTCCAACGCACCCGCAAGAGGCGGAGGCCGGAGGGGTCCTTGCCGACAGCTGAGGCGAACGTATCCATCTTGGAGCCGCCGCTTGCCGCTCCACCTCTCTCTGCTGTTCCGATGGTGGAGGGGTCTGGCTCCAGGCCCTCGGCCGGCTTCTTGAAGGCTGCGGCGATCGCCGAAGCAGAAATACCTTGGGGTAAGCCCTATTTTGGCCGCGACCCCGAGTTGGTCAACATGTAAGACCGGATTGATCTTTCTGAGTTAGGCAATTTGAGTAAGGTATATGCTAACTCCTTTGTTTTCTTTTTGTTTGTGCTGCAGGGTTCGTCTTGCTGATCCGGACGTCTCGCCGATGGTGCTGGACTTCCTAGCAAGCAAGTCTCCACCGAAGTCCCTTGATGTCCCTTCCTATATCTCCAAGGCCATCGCCTCTCTGCCTAAGGCTTGGACGACCGATCTTGATGCAATCGCTCGTCGGCGGTCTGGAGATGCCATGCAGGCGACCGTTGCCCTGGCTCTCCAGATGGCGACGATGGCCGTCCAAGCTGCCAAGGATTATGAGGGGCGACCCTCTAATGCTCGCCTCCATCAAGACCTTGAGGCCGCTCGGAATACAAACGTCGATTTTGCTAACCGGATCCAGGCTATGGAGAAAGAGTACTTAGAGACGGCCAAACGAGCTAAGCAGGATATCGACCGGATGAAGCAGGAGCTGAGCCGCTCCAAGGAAGTGGCCGATCGGCTCCGCGACCAGGAGAAGGAAGCTCGCCGGATGCATGTGGCCTAGCAGGAGGAGGCGACCGGGCTGAAGGCAACGGTGGATCGACTCAACAGCAAGCTGGATAAGGCAAAGGGAAAGCTTGAGAAGGCTAAGGGAGAAATGGCCGCCAAGGTGGTCGAGCTAGCGGAAGCTGAGAAGACGACCTCGGAGCTGAGAGGGCAGCTAAAGGCGATCGAGATCGATCCTTACCTCAATGTGGCACTTGTCGGCGAGTTCGCCTATTATGTGGCCTA
This sequence comes from Orobanche coerulescens, assembly GCA_033398695.1. NCBI lineage: Eukaryota > Viridiplantae > Streptophyta > Magnoliopsida > Lamiales > Orobanchaceae > Orobanche > Orobanche coerulescens. The sequence continues at coordinate 17,358,730 of CM065814.1, read as the reverse complement.
CGCCGACGCTGTCTGAGCCGCCAAAAAGGTAGGGATCGAGATCGGTCCTATGATGGAGAGCTTCAAGGCTTATGCACTCGAGCATCCTTTGCATCCGGAGTTTTCCCTGCCGATCCTTGACCTCGTCGACTTGAGGATCGACTTGAGTTGGTATCCTTTCCCGGATAAACTCATTTATCCTGAGGCCGATGGGGGAGCGCGTGCCGATCCGCCACCTGGGGGCGAAGACCAGCCGGAGGGACCCTAAGAGATTTCTTTGTCTTCCTTTACTTGTAACTTTCTGCTTTTTCTTTGTATTGCCTTCGGGCATTGTAATATTCGAACTCCCTGATAATGAATAAAATACTCCTGTTTTTCGCACCTGTTTCTTTTTATGTACGATCGCCTTTGAATGTTTGCATGCGAATTTTTACAAGTGTGTGTATGATTGCTTCTGATGTCTTGTTCGCCCAACCGATTGTTTGAATGTTGAATGTATTGACATGTTTGGAAATTCTTACTTGTAAATATTGTTGAGCAATTCCGATCGTCCTGCATGTGTTTGAACGAAGCCGATCGGGTACGGTTGCTTATTTCCGATCGCATTTAGGAATAGCTCCCCTCCTTTGCCCCCTTGTTTTTGTTTACTTAATGTAAGTAAGGGAACAAAAATAGTATGTCTGGTGAGCTATCTTCAGTTTTGCCGATTTTGAGGAACCATGCACGGTTGCGGAGTTCGATGGACCGACCTCCACAACCTTGTCTTTGTGTGCGAGGGATATTCTCGCGACTCACCTTATTGTGAGGGTCCTCCGTTAGGCTGCGTCCGCCTTGTATTTAAACGAAAGGAGGACGGTCTTGGTCTGTAGGAGTCCTTGCACGGGGCATCGTTGGTTTATTCGACTCCACGTCCGCAGCTTTGTTAGCACTTTTCTACCTCGGGTCGGCATGTTAGATGGAGACCCTCGACGGTATACGTTGTGATGGGGTAGGGACGCGTCGCCTTGTCCGGGCACATCATGTTAGATGATGTACTCTGAGGGCGTGCGAACGTGTCCACAGATTAGTTTTGAGGGTCCTTCGGCTACGCCGGCCTCGTATTTAAACGAAGGGCGGGCGATCTCAGCCCAAAGAAACCTTGCATGGGCGAAGGTGTCAGTTCCATCGACCTCCAGGACCATGGCCGCATTGTTTCTACCTCGGATCGCCATGTTTGAACGACGATCCTCGACGGTACACGATATGCCTGGTGGGGCGATCGCTAGAATAGATGGGATAGGAAGAAATCTCATTATATTCCTTGTACACAGGGTATTTGAAACTGAATACAAAGTTTTCACTGGTAGTATTTCTTCAGATGTACGGCGTTCCAGGGATATTGATCCGGAGTGCCGTCAGGGTGTTCAAGTTCGTAGGCTCCCTTAGTTAGCCACTTAGATATCCTGAAGGGGCCTTCCCAGTTCGGACCAAAGACACCTGTGTGGGTCTGGATCTTTTTGAGGACGAGATCGCCCACTTGGAACCTTCTTTCTTTGACCTTCGAATTGAAGAACCTCTCGGATCTTCTTTTATGGATTGCGTTCCTCATTTCTGAGGTCAGTCGTCGTTCTTCGAGCATGTTGAGGTCGATCCGTCGGGCCACATCATTGTCTGTCGTTATCTCTTGTTCGGTTCGATGGGTGAGGACGGCGATCTCCGAGGGGATCACCGCTTCTGTTCCGAAAGCGAGGGCGAATGGAGTCTCACCGGTTGAGTTTCGGGTCGTCGTTCGATAAGACCACAAAACATCTGGGAGCTCGCTCGCCCATCGTCCTTGCCTGGACTCGAGTCGTGCTTTAATCGTGTGTTTGAGGATTTTGTTTCTGGCTTCTACCTGCCCGTTCGTCTGAGGGTGATAGGGGGCCGAGAACAACTTCTTGATTCCCCACTCTCACAGAATTGCATGACTTCTAAGCCGTCGAACTGCTTTCCATTGTCGGAGATGATGGCCTGGGGTAGACCGAATCGGCATACGATGTTTCTCCAGATGAACTTGATTACTTGCTCTTGGACGATCTTGTTGAGCGGTTCGGATTTAGCCCATTTAGTGAAATAATCGACCCCAACGATGGCAAACTTACAGCCCCCTGGCGCCGTCGGCAAGGGACCTATAAGGTCGATGCCCCATTGGGCGAAAGGCCATGGGCTGTACATCGAAGTGAGCTTCTCGGGGGAGAGCTTGATATTTGGACCCATTACTTGACACCTGTGACACGATCTGGCATAGGCGATCGCATCCTTCTGAAGCGAAGGCCAGAAAAAACCTTGCCTGGTCATTTTATGGATGAGAGCTCGCCCGCCAGCATGGTTTTTGCAGATCCCGTCATGGATCTCGTCCAAGACGAGCCGACCTTCCTCCGGTGTAATGCACTTGAGGAGGGGAAGGCTGAAAGCTCGCTTGTAAAGTCGATCGTTCAATAGGGTGTATTTGGTCGCCCGGAGCTGGAGTTGGCGAGCTTTGATATGGTCGTCAGGGACCGTTCCGTCCTTTAAGTATTTGATGAACGGAGTCATCCAGTTCTCCTCGGCGACGGCAATTGTGGTAACCAGGTTTCTGTCGATCGCCGGCCTTGTTGATTTTGTGATTTGGATATTAGAGAAATCGGCTGCCCCATCCGACGACGCTAGCTTGGATAGGGCATCAGCCTGGGAGTTGTGCTCTCTTGGGACTTGTTCGATCAGCACTTCCTCAAATTTCGTGCACATTTCGGCGACCAATTCTTGGTATTTGACCATCTGTTCGCCGCGCGCCTCATATTCTCCCTTGACTTGGTTCACGACCAAGAGGGAGTCCATGAAGATATGGAGGCGACGAATATCTAGGGCGAGGGCTAGATCGAGCCCGCCTACCAAGGCTTCGTATTCGGCTTCATTGTTGGTCGCGCGAAACCCGAAACGCACGGTATTTGTGAAACTTTGTCCGTCGGGGCTAATGAGGACAATCCCTGCCCCTGCTCGCGAGTTGGTCGTTGAACCATCCACGTACAGCTTCCATGCAGGACGGCCAACATGGGTCGGGCTGTGAGGGAATGTTAATTCCACCACGAAGTCCGCCAGAGCCTGGCCTTTGATCGCCGTGCGAGGAGCGTACGTGATACCGTATTGGGCGATCTCCAGTGACCACTTGAGGAGTCGCCCGTTAGTGTCTGGCCGGTGCAGGACTTGCCTCAGAGGGAGAGTCGTCAGAACCTCCACTTGATGTTCGAAGAAGTAGGCTCTTAGCTTGCGAACACTCATGACTAGAGCGTAGGCGATCTTCTCCAGAGGTGTGTATCACGTTTCCGCGTCATGGAGCACTTGGATCATGAAGTAGATCGGCAAGTGGACTTGTCCCTCTGCTCGCACCAAAACAGCACTCAGTGCGACCTCTGAGGCCGCCAGGTAAAGGAATAGTTTCTCACCGGGGATCGGATTTGCCAAGATCTGGGGATTAGATAGATACTCCTTGATTTTGGCGAACGCTATTTGACTCTCTTTCGTCCATGCGAACTTCTTATTCTTTATGGTCGTGAAGAAAGGCTTGCTTTTATCCCCGAGCCGAGAGATGAAGCGGTTGAGGGCAGCCAAACAACCTGTGAGGCGTTGCACTTGCTTGACATTCCGTGGCTCCTGCATGTCGAGGATCGCCTGAATCTTGGTGGGGTTCGCCTCGATCCCCCTTTGGCTCATGATGTGCCCCAAGAATTTTCCGGAGCTCACCCCAAAGTTGCATTTCTTGGGGTTCAGTTTCATGTTGAACTTCTCGAGGATGGCGAACGTCTCGGCAAGGTCATTGAGGTGGTCTTCCTTCTTGAGGCTTTTGACCACGTTGTTGTCAATGTAGACCTCCATTGACTAGTCGCTGGTAGGTTGCCCCTGCGTTCTTCAAACCGAACGGCATTCGGACCCAAAAGTATATGTCTTTCTCTGTGTGGAAAGATGTGTGCTTTATGTCTTTCTCCGCCATTGGGATTTGATGGTATCCGGCGAAGTCATCCATGAACGATATCATTTCGCAACCTGCCGTACTATCAACCAAGTGATCAATATGAGGCATCGGAAAGTGGTCTTTTGGGCATGCCGCGTTGAGGTCGGTGAAGTCGATGCATAACCTCCAGGAGCTGTTCGGCTTTCTGACAAGCACGGCATTGGCGACCCACTGCGGTTCGTCTGTAGCTAACCCCATTAGTTTGTTATCGAGTAGCTTTTTGACTTCTATGTCGAGTGCTGCGTACTTCTCAGGACCGAATTTCCTACGTTTCTGGTGAACAGGATTCCTTGCCGGGTCAATCTTTAGATAGTGGCAAGCGTGTTCAGGACTTATGCCAACCATATCTTGATGCGACCAGGCAAAGACTCCGATGTTCTTACGTAGTAAATTGATCAGATCCTTCTTTAATTCGAGGTCGACACTTGTGCCGATCTGTACTTCCCGCTCCGGGCGAGCCAGATCTATTGTTACATTTTCCAACTCTTCGATGGGGACGGTTGCCTCTCGTTTGGAACGATTTCCGGACTCGATCCTGGGATCGATGTCGAGGCTTGGCTCGAAACCGATCCTTGGCTCGATGTCGTCCATCAATCGTTGTGAGATGGCGTCCTCCGAGTTGGGTTGGTACGATGTGCTTGGCTCGTCGATCTCCATCGGTTGATTGTCGATCGTCTCGACGTTACAAATATGGGAAGTATTGAAAGAAGTTACGACACAGGAGTAATTCAAACATTTCTTTGCCATTAGCTGATCACCTTTTACAGTACCGACCGTCCCATCGGCAGTGGGGAATTTGATACAGTAAAAGAAAGAAGAGGCGACCGCCTCAAAGGTTTCTAAAAATGGACGACCTAGGAACCCATTATAGATGCTGGGCCTATCTATGAGTACAAAATTTAGGTTCCTAGTAATCCTAACCTTGGGATCGTAGTAGCATATTAACTCGACAGAGAGCTTGATCCTTCCGTAGGCTTGGACTGTGCTGTCGCCGAACCCTTGAAGCACGGTGTCGAACGGCTTGATGAACTTGGTCAGGTTGCCGAGCTGGTCAAGAGCAGATTTGAATATGATATTTCAAAAGCTCCCATTGTCAACCAGCACGCGATCGACCATTTTCCCAAGGATACATGCAGAGATCACCAATGCATCCTCTTTGGGGCACTGCACCCCCTCCCTATCCTTGTTGGAGAAAGTGATGAGCGCGTCTTTGGAGATGGTCGGCTCCGGTGGGACCACAACATGGACCCCGGCGAACGCCCTCAGTTCGGCCTTCCTCTTTCTGTTCGATAGAGTGGAAACCGGGGAAAGGCCTCCGAGGTTTCCGCCTCCTGCCTGAAGCATATTAATCCGTCCGCCAGGGTTGATCGGAGGGATCGATTCGTCGGAGTACTCTGGCTCGTTATGCTCGATCCTGGCGACCGGATGGGGAGGGATCCCATCGTTATGTCGGCGCTCGCGTCCTCCGGTCCTCTCTGTCCGAGGTTCTGGCTTGGTGACCAAGTTGTCCAATTTGCCTTCCTCAAACAGTCGCCAGAGTTGTCTGAGGAGGTCACGGTATTGGCTGGTGTTGTGGCCGGGACTCTTGTGGTAGGCACAGAATTTGCTGCGGTCTAGATGACCGTGGTCCCTTATCGGCTTTGGCTTGTTAAGCCACTCGCGCCCCTTGATGGCGTTAAAGATGTGGGCCGTAGATAAGTTGAGGTTGTGGAGGAGGTGGACCTCCACGTCCTCGAAAGCTTTGAACTCACCAGGCGGCTTTGCTACCGCCTTTCTGGGCTTGGAGACCGCCTTCTTCTGGACGTGGGATGGCGTCTTCCCTTCTCCGGCAGATCCTTCGCCTAAGCGGAGGGAGAACATCCTTTGCCTGGCCAGGAAATCGGCGGCTCTGACGCGGAAGACCGAGTAGGTCGGGGGGATGTCCTTAGTGAGGTGCCTGAACATGGGTGAGTGGCCGCAGAATCCCCCCAGGACTGAGTAGAGAGCGAGCTCGTCGCTAATGGGCTCACCGGTGAGGACTACCTCGTCTACCCGGTCGATGTAATCTTCATCGGGCTCGTCCTTCCCCTGCCTGATTTTCATCATTCGGTGGGGACCTTCTGGCCGAGCCACTTTGGCGGCGTAGTACGTCGTGAAGTCATTCGCCAGTTTCTAAAAGCAATTGATTGAGCGGGGTGGTAGTGAGATGTACCACCTGTGGGCGAGGTCGCCCAGAGTTAGCGGGAACATTCGACACTTCATCGCATCTGATGCTCTGCATCCAATCATGTAAATCCGGAATTTGCTCAAGTGGGTATCCGGATCCGATCTCCCCTCATATAGAGGTGTTTGTGGGGTAGCGATCTTTGGTTGAACTGGGGCGAGCTCGATTTGGACCGCGAGTGGTTCACTTGGTCCAGCGATTGATCTCTTGGCGCCTGCCCCAGTTTCCAGGAGCGCCTTCATCTCGTCGAGCTGGCGCTGCATGGCGGCCATCGCCGTCGCCTGACTGCTCGCTGATTGACTCCCGGAGTGCGAGCCAAGGCAATCGTGCACAGATCCCCTGGCCCCATGGTGGACGATGAGTTCTCTGCCAGCGGGCTCATTTCTTGGGCGAGCGGGGGCTCGATGGCCGGTTTGTCTTCTGGGAGTCGGATATGCCGAACTCCTGGTAAAGGATTCGGATTCCGATGTCTCCCGGTTGGGGCCTGAGTGCCCGGGTCGCCATGAGGGATCTCTCCCTAGGCGACTGAAGACAGAATCACCCCGCCTAACGAGAGCTTTTTCCTGCGGCTCGGGGCTTTCTGTCGATTTCTCAACATGTATCCCCTTGAGCTTCCGCTTGCCTGCTCGGTGGATGGTTGACGGAGTGATGGTGGGCGAGTCGCATGCCCTCCGTCGCTCCTTGAGGATGGCTATAGCCTCCTCAATCTGTTCCGCGGTCTGGAACTGATCGAGTGAGAGGCTAGGACCGTCCCTCGGGGGCGGGAGTGAGAGCCTAGCGTCGCCGCGGTCACCTTCCGCCGTGGGCTGGGATTCAGTCCGGTCTGGAATGAGATTTCCGGCAGATCGTAGGGTGGCTCTTTTGGAGGTCGTTGCAGATGTCATGTTTCTGAAGGCTTTTCTTTGAAGAACAATGAGTGTTTCTTCAAGTATATGTCCGGAGAACAGTGAGTGTTCTTCGAGATGGTAGGAATAAAGATCAAGGTTTAGATTGCCCTTCTTCTAGCGCCAATTGTTGTTACCCAAAATATTATCCGGAGATAGTATTGCTGGAATGATCGAGTAACAAACAAATGCGAGAACACTTCCGTGAGAAAATAAATAACACAAGATTTGCCGGGGTTGTTAATCCCGGGCTTGAATGCTCTCACGAGATGTTATTAATAAGTATACTGTTGAGTACAAATATTAATGTTAGAATCTATTACAATGAGTGTAAAGACTTCTAGTTATCTAAGCTATAGAGCGTGTAGATTGCCGGAAGAACCAGATAGAGAAATCTGTGAGTTCTTGCTATTGATGTTCAATGTATGAGAATGTATGTCTCTCTCTGTATATATTTCACTGTATTCACAATGATGTGATTCTTTCCTCTGCCGCCGTGTTATGAGCCTCCTATTTATAGGAGACAAGGTTGCTGGGACCTCTCCGGCGATCGCGGGCGACCTCCGTTTTCTATATCATAATAAGATGGCCGATCGTCTCGTCACGTGGGGCTGTTCCCTTAAAGTCTGGGGCTGCTGCTGGTGGCCAGCTGTGTGAGCCAATGGGAAGCCTGCACGCGTCCTGAGTCGCTGTCCGGGGAGGACCCACTTTGTACCTTTCGGCGGTCCTGTCGGTAGGTGAGGTAGGTGATAGGATGGGGTCAATGATCTTATCTGTCGGTGCATTTTGCGGATCTGCATGTGGGTCACTGTCCAAGATTCAGTCTTCGACGACTTTGACGGATGTTGGATTCATACGTGGCACGAGACGATCGTCTCTGGTTGGACATCATAGACGATCGCTAGATACCAAAAGACGATCGCTGGATACCAAAAGACGATCGCCGTGGGTGCCGACCTCTGGGTGTTCACCCAGAGCATGTCTTCTATGGTTGGCTCTCAGATCATTATGCCGATCGCCATCGAGGCATATTAATCGCCGTACAACACCGACGATCCAGATGTAAAGCCCCAAAAATTTCGAATCTCAAATTTTCGTCTAATTTCAAAATTTCCCTATACTTTGTATTAATTCATTTTTTTAAACCTTAACCTATATACTATATGGTATAATTAAATTAAGAAATTAGTAATCTAAGTCTATGTTTAAATTAAAAATTTGTAAACCAAAGAAACTTTCATAAACGATAATCTATCACACGTTTCAAATCAATGTCCATAACCGAAAATTTGCCATTAAACTCCATTAATTCGGCCACTAATCATTACCTCATAACCGATCCATTATGCCCAAATTAAACACAATTATGATCAATTATTACCTTCCTTATATGCAGCCTACTCCTCTTCCTTATTAACATGAATTCTTGTTCCTCTTCTCCACTCCTATCATTCGGCCAAAACACACACACACACACAAGGCTGCCGCGTTTTTTTTTTTCTTCTCTATCAAAGATCAAGGCTGCTGCGTTTTTTTTTCTTTCTCTATCAAAGATCAAGTTGCTGCTGTTCGTGACCCATGAAAAGTGTTGCTGAAGTCGTGTAATCCTGAATCCTTGGAGCTTGTTGTTTGGATCGTGATTAGGGTTTGATTCGTGAGGGTTTCGTTCTTGTTCTCTCCTTTATTCGATTCATCATAAGGTATTTCTAATCGATCTTGTATCTCTTTTCTATTCGACACATGATTTGATGTATAATCCGAATATATAAACTTGAAACCTAATTCGTATACATACTAAACAAAATCTGATCTGCTCTATTCGAATTATATGTTAAGACGTATTTAGAAGATCACATAAAATCATAACGGTATTGGATGTTTCGATATGTAAATCAACTCATGTTTCTGATCTGATTTTATGTGTTATATGTGTGTCGTGTGTATGATCATCAAAGGCTGGAAACATGTGTGTTGGTATATTAATGAAACCAGGTCTTGTGATATATATAGGTCTCGTGTGCGTTTGTGTAAGTAAAACATGTTAAAAATGGTCTAAAACAGTTTTCTGCAGGAGACAGTTTTGAAAAGCTGAATATGTGTGCATTATAGCTCGAGTTCCATAAGGATTTAACTCTTTACTTTTGCATAAAAACTTAGTTTAATGTCTTATTTAAGTTTTCCAATTGGTTTAAAGGGAATTGGAGTTGTATTAGTCATGCTTTTGAATTTTACGGGATCATATGTCAAAATCTGAGTTTTAAGAATTTAAATTCAGTCTAGTTTCACGATTTTTCATTTGACAACTATAAGGAGTTATGACTTGCAAATTTACAGGAGTTATATTTCACATGTTTTCTAAGTTCTGGAATTTTTGTGGATTTTTCCAAAGTATTTTGATATGCCTTTGTAATGAATAACTTCTGGGTGTTTCAGCAGTTTACTTTCTGGACACTCGTGTAAAGAGTGATTTTTATTGTGTATTTGTACTAATGAATAAAATCTGAGAAAATTCCAGTAGACTTCTAAGACATATATGCTTCAGTGATAATTTTGATGAATTTTTAATTTGACATCTGGTGTGGTATTAAAGTTCATAAAATGAAGGCTAAAATATAGTAAAACCAGAATTTGTTAGAAGATTAAGATTGTTGTGATTTTAATACCATTTAATATACTTGAACCCTAAAATGCATTTGAACATTAATTATGATACAATTGGTCATATGTTAACCAAATTCCAATAACGAAACTCTAATCACATTAATAAATGGTGTTAAATAATTAAGAATCCATTATAACATTAAATGGCTAATAAGCATAAAATGAACCCAATTCGTGTAGATTCGCTGAAGAAGGAGTAACCTCTGATCTTTATATCTTCTGATGTGTTTTGTATTTTGCGGTTTGAGGTACGGATATTCTTGATACCCCCTTCTCTCTAATATTGTATCGGTTGTTTCGTTTGTTTTGATATACGTACGGATATTCTTGATACCCCCTTCTCTCTACTATTCTATTGGTTGTTTCGTTTGTTTTGATATACATACGGATATTCTTGATACCCCCTTCTCTCTACTATTGTATCGGTTGTTTCGTTTGTTTTGATATACGTACGGATATTCTTGATACCCCCTTCTCTATACCATTGTATCGGTTGTTCGTTTGTTTTGATATTCGTACGGATATTCTTGATACCCCCTTCTCTCTACTATTGTATCGGTTGTTTCGTTTGTTTTGATATACGTACGGATATTCTTAATACCCCCTTCTCTCTACTATTGTATCGGTTGTTTCGTTTGTTTTGATATACGTACGGATATTCTTGATACCCCCTTCTCTCTACTATTGTATCGGTTGTTTCGTTTGTTTTGATATACGTACGGATATTCTTGATACCCCCTTCTCTCTACTATTGTATCGGTTGTTTCGTTTGTTTTGATATACGTACGGATATTCTTGATACCTCCTTCTCTCTACCATTGTATCGGTTGTTCGTTTGTTTTGATATTCATACGGATATTCTTGATACCCCCTTCTCTCTACTATTGTATCGGTTGTTTCGTTTGGTTTGATATACGTACGGATATTCTTGATACCCCATTCTCTCTACCATTGTATCGGTTGTTCGTTTGTTTTGATATTCGTACGGATATTCTTGAACCTTTGATATGATACATTTGATATGAACCTTTGATATGGACTTTCATATGATATGCCATTTGAACCCTTCAGTTTGATACCCGAGCCAAGTTCGTTTCCTAGCCGTGAAGGTAACATGGCCGTGTCATTGATGCACCAATGACATGACTCTAGTGTGGTTGAGTGATGTTCCACACCGTCCCATTTTGTTGTGATATGTGCACTTTATATTGGTTATGGCCAATACGATTGTTCGGGGGCGTATGGATACATTCTAGGTTCGATTCGTATTTGATTGGATATGACATGATTATGATATGATATGTTCGGTGATTGATGCTTGTGTGCTGATACGAATTCTCACTTGTGATGCGAATTCGCTATCGATCTGACGAAGGCTTTTTGACGGAAGCTATCGACGAAACGCCGAGGCGGTGACAACAGCTCGCTACAGTAACAATACTGACGAGTGATGAAGGCGGTAATTCGATACAGCAACAAGATAGGAATTTGGCCAACTGGAAAATGACTCGAAACAGGCCACCTCCAAACAGCGATACTCGAAACAGCACGTTTGGGACGGAAGCAAAGTTTAAAACAGGAAACAAGTTCAAAGGATCGAACAACACTTTATACGAAATATTGAACAAGTATAAAACTGTATCGAAAAATAAACAAAATATCGAAACAGGGTATAAACAGATGTTTTTATCAAATTAGACCTATAATTTGATAAAGTGATTTCTCCTCAAGACCTATTGAGAATCAATCAGATTAATACTCGAAACGCGTCGAATAAAAACCAAGTTTTGATGAAAAGCATTCACCAGGGAAAAACACAAAGTGTTCTTATTTCTTCAACATTCAATAATCTTCCATTACAACTCTACTGCCACTATTTATAGGCAAAAGTGACCTGACACAATACAAGCTGTTTTAAAATAATGAAAGGATAATAAAAGGTTCTTCATGTCACTTGCTGACAAAAGTAAAGGCTGGGTCTTTGTCTCCAAGTTGTTTGCTGACAACCGCCCTTTTGCCAAGAATCCTGGTGCTTTTGTAAGAGAAAGCTGAACATTCATTTATTGTTTAATTGCCACTTAAATTTCCTCCCCTTCCCAAGATGCAAGTTGTCTTTTGTTTAAGTTACTCCAATTCCGATTATCAATGTAACTCCATGCCTCGTTTCAGTTCTCTCGCCCAAGTGCGTTGGAGTATGGTCGAGATGTTTTACGTCAATTCTTACTTCGTCTTCTTCGCTTGGAGTAGTTAATCTCGTATCATCCCCTCCCCCTTTAAGAGGAATTGTCCTCAATTCTGCAATCCCGTCATCATCAAGATAAGGAGAAAGATCACCTATGTTGAAAGTAGCATGCACTCCATAATCGCCCGGAAGTTCTAATTTGTAAGCATTGTCGTTCACCTTCGCAACTATTTTAAATGGCCCCTCGGCTCGTGGCATTAACTTATTCTTACGCTTACTCGGGAATCGTTCCTTCCTCAAATATAACCAAACTAAATCTCCAACCTCGAATAGTCTCGGCTTTCTTTGCTTGTTCGACTTTCTTTTGTACGCCTCCACTACGCCATAAATGTCCTGCAGCAACACCCAAAAAAGTGTGCTCAAAGGGGTAAAAAGTGTTGCTGAAAGCAAAAAAACATGCTACAGTAACACTTTTTTGAAATTTGGTGGTGTTACAAAAACGGCCGCTACCATAGGGGTCTATGCCAACACTTTTTAACTTTATGCTAACACAGGGAAAATGTGTTGCTACAGACCCCAATGCCTACACTTTTTACCTCTGTAGCAACACCAATAAATGTGTTACTGTAGACCAATGGCAGCACTCATATCTCTGTAGCAACACCCATAAACGTGTTACTGTAAACCAATGGCAACACCACTAATCCCTACTGTAACACCAGCTGCTGAAACACATTTCTGTTTTGGCAACACCCTTTTCCATTATTGTAACATTTATTTTGTGAACACTTTTTTGTTCTGGTAATAGTTTAAACCATAATAAAACCATTCAAATAAACATAATCAAATAACCTGTCAAAGTTTTACATAAGCAAGGCTTTTCAAGCCATCCAAATAAACCACGACATCATCATCATTCGACATAAATAAATCAGTCAAAAGCTAACTTCAGTACCACCTCATTAATACCATCACAATCCGAAAACAATGTGAAAGATAACGTAAATACTAAGAAAGACTTAAATCCGGATTCTGCCCGCCAAATTTTTTCATCATCTCTCGAACTTTTTGGTCAAGTTTCTCATCCATCTCTTGTTGAAGTTGAGCCCGAATCTTTGCAGTTAAGTCTGACATTCACTGATCTGGAACGGACGTTGCACATGATGTTAAAGAAGACTTTGACTTCGATTCCTTGTTCTGAATAAGCCTCTCAATTAGCCAAGATGGGGTTGTGTTCCTTGCCACCATGAACCAATTTATTAGCAGCCTCAACACCTTCCTTTTCTAGAGCTTTCTTAACATCAGCCTATAAAAAGAACGGAAAGTAGAATAAAAACGTGTTAAAAGAAGTCTAGAAGTTAATAACTGAAGAGCGTACACCTCAATAGTTACTTCTTCAATTGGCTTCAGATCTATCACCTCAATAGTCACTTCTTCAATTGGCTCTAGCTTTTGACCCTTTTCAGATTTATACCTGATTAAGTATATAAGTCACCAAAAAAGCTGTAAAGTTGAATGACACGGGAATTAATTTTGCGAACAGCTGAAAGATTAGTTATAAAGTTATGTTACATTACATGGTTGCCTAAACAGCCTTAATGGAATTTCCAAACTTCCAGTTTCATAAAAAAAATACCTTAGGAGGTTCATGTTTGTTCACTTACTTCCGGACATGTTTCACAACTATGAAATTTTAGCCAATACCTCCCGAGAAAAACTTAAGACAAGTAAAGGTATATATAATGTGGAAGTGTCAGTAAGAAAATTACTCAACTTATTCATGTAGCCAATACCTTCCCGAGAAAAACTTAAGACAAGTAAAGGTATATATAATGTGGAAGTGTCAGTAAGAACATTACTCAACTTATTCATGTACACAGTCAAGTGATAATGAAAAACATGAATAGTTAGATAGAATACATATTACCCACAACAAACAGGAAACAATCCTCAACAACATTCAAATAAGTGCTCAAACGAAATGCACAATTTTGGAAGGATAAGATTTGTAGTTTTATACTATGGTTTGGTTAGGTATGAGAAAACACAATACCTAAGGCTCGCCTTTAACAACTATGGATCACCTAAGCCCTAGAAGGTCAAACTCAGGAATATGAAAGAGTAGTAAGCCTCATCCAAGTGTGCAGTATTATACCACGACAAATATATTCAACTAAGGAACAAGCATATCCACTCAAGCCTCAAGAACCAACCATATTCATTCAAGTCATATAACATGCACTCATTTAATACTCCTCTTTGACTTTTGTGAACACATCATAAATCTTCCAACACTATGCCAAGGAGAAATCAGTCATGTATTATTGATCAACGCATTGCTCTGCCGAACAAAGTTTAAAGGTTGTAATTTCGCTCTTCCACACAAGTCTATAACCAACATAATAAAAGAAATGAGAGGACAGCAGAAGGAATAGGAAACAGTACAAGATGCCCGCTCAAACGAAGAACTCACATCACTTTAGGAGGTGAGACAGAAAGCTCAAATTTTTCACGCCTCATATTCTCAATTAAGATACCTGTTGTTAAAAGACAAGTTAAAAGGCAAAATTACAAATGAAGGAATGCCAAGACAAAAAAATATTCAACTGCACAGATAAGGAGTTCTGCAATATTACATGATAGCATTCGAAGGTAAAGAAAAGAAATACATTTAGAAGTATATCTGACAAAAGAACTCACCCAACTGAAGTTCTCCCCTTCCTTGAACTTCATAAGAGTCTGACATACCAGGGAGCACATTTATTGCAAGATTTCTTTCAGCTTCAGCCATTAGCCGATCCCCGATTTGTCTTCCTGTCAGGTATATTTATTTGACATATAATAGAAGATTTCACCATTCGGATGAACCCATGGTCTAAGAGCATACGAGAAAAATAATGCCCAGTGTATCAAAGGATTAAGCTTCCATATAGGTGGATGAGAAAAATAATGCCCAGTCTAGAAGTTAATAACTGAAGAGCGTACACCTCAATAGTTACTTATTCAAAATCCTATGTTTCTACTGCACAAGTAGAAGAAAAACGTGTTAAAAAGAAGTCTAGAAGTTAATAACTGAAGAGCGTACAATCAATGTTTTACTTTCCCACCTGTTTGCCAAGAAAATAAAGTTTTAAGTCCGAGTAAAGATAGGTGTCCATTACTTGGGAGGGAAAATGCATAGGGCAATAGAGGCTTTACTGAATTAAAGATATAGCCTAATTGTAATAAACAATGCAAATACTACTTTTCTCAATTGCTTTCAGAACCAGTTCTTCAGGAAACTTCATGTCATAGATCAACCTAAATTTTGCAGAACCTGTAGAAGAACATCCCTGGCATGCAAAAGATGAAGTCAGTGGTCACTCCAAAGGATTTGAGGAATATATTAGTACACGTAAACAAAACAGCTAGAAGACAACACTGCTAAGGGAATCAAGAAGTGCAGAAAATATTAATAATCGTGGAAATCTATTTTGAACAACTCAAAACAAAGCAGACTGAAGTTTGATCAAGTACACGAGTTCTCAATTAAAATAGATTGAACTTGTTATCATTCCAATCAAGCACAATGGCTCGTATAAGTATGAATAGCCTCCCACTCCTGACAATAATAGTAACAATCTTCCCATATTAAAGACAAAGGGTTAAGGCAAAGAAAGGAAATTTTCTTGAAAGTCCAGAAATTAACTAGAAAAAGAATTAGAAAAAATAATTTAGAGAGAGAGAGAGAGATAAAGGGTTTTCCTGATTCTTCATAAAAGGGAGGATGAAATATGAAAAAGATATCTTTGCACCTGTAACCAGAAAGTATCCATCACAAGCAATAAAAGAGAGCACACAAGAATACTTTTTAACCAAAATATATATTATGATAAATAAATTCAAACAAAGTATATCCAAGTTTTTTTATCAATGATTAATTACTTATGTGTTAGCTGATGATGCGACAAATTGCAAGTGCCTAGACATAATTTTCCAGTCATGGGAAATTATAAATTAAATCTGACGATAATTAAAAGATAGAACACGTCATACTCGTTAAATCTAGAAAGAAAAGAGTTTCGTTTACAGCAAGAACGGTTTTTGCTCCATAATTCTCCTCCAATGGAATCTTTGATTTGAATGCCTAACAACCACCGACAGCCGAAAAAATTAAATGGACGGCGTTGACAGATAATGCAAGTACCGGACGACAAAGGTTTCGACAGGATATGCTATTAACTACGATGTTGTCCCCAACATTATATGATCTGTTTTTCTTTTTATTTTTTGGTAATAAGACATAACTAGAAAAATGTAAGTATATCTGATGTGGATGCTAGGATCGAAATAGAAAGGTCACTCAGCTGATTGTGGCTGCAATTTCTTTTTGAGAATATTAGACAGCGGTGTAATTGCTGCTCGCCCTTGTTCTACGCACTGAAAATAGTCGTCAACTGGCATCACACCATGTGTAAGAGATGTTATAATCCCATTCGTTGATCCTTCAGGGAGTACGAATTGAACTGAGCTGGGGAAAGCTAAATATACAAACGCCTTCATTTTATGTTCTTCTATCTTGCTGGGGTCCAATATAATCTGTCCAGGTTTAAATGACGGCAAGATATGGAGGCGCAAGGTATTTTAAAGGGATTCCAAAGATCTACAAGAGCGGCACAAGCGGCATGTATAGAACATGGCGAAGAGAGCCATCATCATGAACGACTCGAACTATAATTGATGTTGTGGTGTTCGGATGAACATTTAAAAGGCAGATATTTTGTAATGTTCTCTTCATTATCATCTCAAACTCCTTCTCGTGTTTCCCACTGCCGATTTTGGTTTCCAAATGACTTCAATAGAAGCTTTCTCTGGGTTCTAATTCTTCTTTGTCCCGGCCTTAGGTCCATAAACAGCAGCAATCACCCTGGTTTCCCCATGAGAACAACTAGCAGAGCCATGGGCGCGACTGATAACGTTGCGGGAACAGTCTATCGGCCTCAACTGGTTTGCTCGACGCCCACCTTCTCGTTCAGCCGCCATTACTGCAATCACACAGGTTTTTCTCTCTCTAATATACTTCAAAATTAACCAAAGATTCGAAGAAAACAAAAAATCTAAAGTATATTCAAGTTACGAAATAATAATTCAAAATAGACGCACTGACGCGCGCGCACACACATACACACACACACACACCTGAACTACGATTTTGCGAGTGACTCTTTACTCAGCATCAACGAGCTGTTATCCCGTCTTTTACCAGGATATGTATCCCATTTACTGGTTGGCAATGCACCCAAAAGAGATGAATTACCAGAAATCCATTTGTGTTCCACAATACTAGCAGCTGCTCCATTAAGTTCGCTGTTTTGAAATAAAGATTCAACTTAAAATTCATAGACTAACAGAGTAGTAAATTAACATTCTTCGACTACTTGACATAAATATACGAATCTCGATACGATCTAGATAGTGATCAGACAATCAAATCATACTGCACACGAAGAATCTAACAAAATTTCTAGATTCAGTGCCTAAACAATAGGTATACATCAGCATGATCCATAAAGCTAATAGCAAACCGTATAATCTTTTCGAGGAGAAATACTTATTCCGTTACCTCAAAACTAACAGGTCGAAATCCCCAGGTAATTTGCGACAAATCTACGCTTGATAAATTCCGAAGCAAAACCCTCGTATAAGTAATCCTTGACCTTTCGCATCCGAAAATCGAACAAAACGAAGCTCGCTACAGAGGAATACAAATACACTAAAAATAATCACAGATAACGCTTGCTATTACCGTACTACGTGATGAAGTCAAACAGAAATCTACGTTTACACACACCGTTCAAACACAACTGCCGCGATGACGCCCTTCCTCTTGCCATTTCTGGGCCGATCGGAGACCTTGGCTCCTTTTCTTCCGATCGACGGAGGAGAAGCGCTGGAAGAGAAAAAAATTCTCGCGGTCGGGCAGAGATGGAGTGAGAGAGAGTGAGATGAGTTCAACAGCGACGGGATATTATATCCCCCTATCATTTTGACCAGAATTTCATTTTTGTCCCTATATTTTTTATTATTTCAATTTGACCCCAATCAATTCTAATATTTTTCAAATCTGGTCCCATAAGTCTTTAAATTAAATCAAGTCTTATCATTTATACTAATTTTTATGTTAGTTTTATAAAATTTATGTTTTCTTATGAGAATTTAATATTTATATATACTCCTATTTAAATTGTAGGATCGAGAATCAAGGGCTAGATAGGATCTATTCATAAGCATCAAGCATTTTTCATTCAAGTCATCTTAATTTCAGCTTTGAAGTTCCGCAAATATTTTACAAAATGTTAGTTTCGTAACGAGTTTAAATCTTTACAGGTTTTCCTTATTTTAAAAATATATTCATAAAATACTATTAGAAAGGCCGTTACAATTTTTACAGGTTTTTCCTTCTTTTTCGCCTATTTTTTCTTCCCTTGTAACGCTTTTTTTAAAGATCAACGGTAACACCTAATTTGGTGTTACCATAGATACTATGGCAACACCGGTTACTATCGACTGTAACGATAAAAAAAAGTGTTAGCGTAGATAAATTTTAAGGCATCTATGCTAACACTTTTGCTTGTAACGTCGAAATAAATGTTGCTGAAGGCCATTTGTGGCGTAGTGCTCGTTTATTTCCTTGATTCGATCCCGCACCTGTTCTTGTAATTTCATCATTGATTTTAGTTTTGACTCCGCATCCTTATGCACCAATTCGTCACTTGGTAGTGGAATTAGATCTAGCGGCATGTAAGGATTCAACCCGTAAACTACTTCAAATGGCGAGTGTGCCGTGGCATGAGTAGGAGATCGGTTATAGGCAAACTCCGCATGTGCCAGTGTCAGATCCCAGTCCTTTTGTGTTTTGCTCACCAAGCCTCGCAACAGCGTCCCCAGTGTTCGATTCGTTACTTCAGTTTGTCCGTCGGTTTGAGGATGATGTGAAGTACTAAACAAAAGCTTGGTTCCCACCTTCCTCCACAATGTGTTCCAAAAGTAGCTTAGAAACTTCGAGTCCCTGTCCGAAACAATAGTTTTTGAGACTCCATGTAATCGTACGACCTCTCGAAAATACAAGTCAGCAACATTACTCGCATCATCGGTTTTGTGACAAGGAACAAAATGAGCCATCTTTGAAAAACGATCCACAACCACCATAATCGCATCTTTACCTCGTTGGGTTCGAGGCAAAGCCACAATGAAATCCATTGATACATCTTCCCATGGCCTCTCCGGAATCGGTAAAGGTGTGTAGACTCCTGGTTTGAACGAACTCTTCGCAACATGGCACGTCACACATTTACTGATTATATTATTAACATCTCCTTGCATCTTTGGCCAATTAAAATGTTCTTTAAGTACATCCAATGTCTTGGCCGAACCGAAGTGGCCAGCCAAACCTCCCCCATAAGCCTCTCGAACCAGTAATTCGCGAATCGTGTGCCTTGGTAGACAAAGACGATTTCCCTTAAAAAGAAAGCCCTCCTGTATCGAAAATTCTCCCACCGGGCCAGGTTTGCACAGGGCGAAGGTTTCGCCAAAATCCGCATCACCTTCGTAATACTCCTTTGCTGTATCGAATCCAAGCAAACGAACATCAAGAGTGGCGAGTAAGGCATAACGCCTAGACAATGCATCTGCCACAATATTGCTCTTGCCATCCTTATACTTTGATGAGAAGTGAAATGATTGTAAGAATTCCACCCACTTCGCATGCCTGGGACTTAACTTGTGTTGCCCGTTAATGTACTTCAAAGATTCATGGTCCGAGTGTATGATAAAATGCTTTGGCCGAAGATAGTGACTCCAATGATCTAGAGCCCTCACAATAGCATAAAACTCCTTGTCGTACGTATAATAATTGAGACGAGCACCGTTTAACTTCTCTGAAAAATAAGCAATAGGTCGCTTTCCCTGAATGAGAACCGCTCCAATGCCAACTCCGATAGCATCACATTCTACTTCGAACGGTTGCGAAAAATCAGGTAATGCTAAGATTGGTGCTTCGCACAACTTCGCCTTCAAATTTGTAAATGACTCCTGAGCAGCCCTGCTGCAATTAAACGTGCCCTTCTTCAAACATTCGGTTATTAGGCTTGCAATGGTACTGAAGTCTCGAATGAATCTACGGTAAAATGAAGCCAGTCCGTGGAACGATCTAACCTCCGTCACTGTAGTGGGAACTGGCCAGGACTTAATTGCTTCGATCTTTGCTTGATCGACCGACACTCCATTCTTTGAAACAATATAGCCAAGAAAGACTATACCTTCTACCAAAAATGAACACTTCTTTTTTCCATACAGCTTCTTGTCTCTAAGGGTTTCGAAGACTTGCCTCAAGTGTTCGAAATGTTCTTGCAACGATCGGCTGTAGATCAAAATATCATCTAAGTATACAACCACAAATTTCCCTAAAAATGGCTTAAGTACCTCATTCATCAAGCGCATGAAAGTACTCGGTGCATTTGTAAGACCGAACGGCATAACGGTCCATTCATACAGCCCGTGTTTAGTTTTGAAGGCTGTCTTCCACTCATCTCCTTCCCGCATTCGAATCTGGTGATAACCACTTCATAGATCAACTTTTGAAAAGATCACTGATCCGGGTAATTCGTCCAACATGTCATCAAGCCTCGGAATCGGAAATCGATACTTGATGGTTATATTGTTCACAGCTCGACTGTCAATACACATCCTCCAAGATCCGTCTTTCTTAGGAACCAGTAATACCGGAACCGCACAAGGACTTAGGGTTTCTCGAACATACCCACGATCCATCAGTTCCTCGATTTGGTTTTGCAATTCCTTCGTCTCCTCGGGATTACACCTATAGGCAGCTTTGTTAGGGAGCGACACACCCAGTATGAGGTCGATCTGATGTTCAATCCCACGAATAGGTGGCAAACCCGATGGTAATTCTTCGGGAAAAACATCCGCAAATTCGTGCAATAAGGCATCCATCCTTTCGTTTCGTACAACCATGTTACCATTCCGTGTCTCCTTCAGAACCAATAAGTATACGCATTTGCCATCATTAATAGCATGTTCCACCTCCCGTTCACTAGCAAACATGGCCAGTTTTGGTTTTTCACTCCTACTAGAACTCATAGAGTGAATAGCTTGAGGTGACATTGGTTTAAGCACAATCTTCTTGCCCTTATCCCGTAACTCGTACTCATTGCTTCTTCCTCGGTGTAAAACATCCCTATCAAACATCCATGGTCTTCCCAACAGTACATGGCATGCATCCATCGGGAGTACATCACATAATACGTTGTCTTCATATGAACCCATGGCTAGTCCAATCCTCACTTGTTTAGTCACCCTTATTTTGCTCCCATCATCGAGACAATGCAAAGTGTAAGGTTTCGGGTGAGCCGTAGTGGTCAGCCCGAGTTTAGTCACCATCTCGCTGGAAGCAACGTTGGTGCAACTCCCTCCATCAACGATCAAACTACACCATTTCTTTCCAACTTGACACTTCGTGTGAAATATTTGATTCCGCTGTTCCGATTCATTCGAAACAGCTTTGGCTTGTAGCGTCCGCAGAACTAAAGCCGTGTCATAGCTTGGAGCATCATAAGTCTCGCATTCTTCTCCTTCTTCATGCTTCATGTCGAAATCAAATACGTCACCCAGTCTTTCTTCCTCAACCAACAACTCGTCTCGGATCGTGACAGCTTCCCTTAGTGTCACCACTCGCTTGTTTGGACAAGCATTTTGATAATGCCCGAACCCTTGACATTTGAAACATCTTACTTTAGCCAAACTCGTCTCCTTTGGTACGTAGGGTACAGTCGCCTTAGCAGGATTCGCAACAGGAACCGGAGTCGGTACAGTTGCCTTAACAGCTAAACTAGATCCGACGCTTGGGTTTCCAAATTTGACTGGAAACTCGGGTTTGTACAGCTTCATCCTGTTCTGAGCTTCTAACTTCACACATAACCCACATAATGTATCGAAGTCCTCGTATGGATACAGTTCCACCGAGTTAGCTATGCCTCGGTTTAAGCCACGCAAGAATCGCGACATTTTCTGCTCCTCATTCTCCTCTATCTCTCCCATTAAGGTTAGATTCTCAAACTCCTCAATGTATTCACTGACATTCAACTTTCCTTGCATGAGATCTGCAATCTTTCTGTATAAGGATAACCGGTGTGATGTTGGCACATATCTTTTACGAAGTTTTCTTCTTAATGAATCCCACAAACGGATCTTTTCCTTCCCCGCACGAGCTCTTCGTGTTTTAATTCCTTCGTACCAAAGTGAAGCTCCTTTTGCCAACTTGAGAATTGCATACTTACACCTTTTCTCATCGTCAAGGTCTTTAAATTCGAACATACGATCAATTTTTCGTTCCCATTCCAGGTAAACTTCGGGGTCTGTCCCTCCAATGAACTCTGGGAGTTCGTTCACCTTGAATTCTTCGACATGGCGTGAGGGTCGTTCATAGTCACCACGCCTAGGTTGCCAACGCTGGTCGCGTTGTTCTGGTACGTCACGCAATGCGTCACGAAGTTTTGCCAAGAAGTCAGCGTCGTTGAGATCCATAATGCCAAAGATCAAGAACTTGGTCTCCGATGCCACTTATGATACGAATTCTCACTTGTGATGTAAATTCGCTATCGATACAGCGGAAGGCTTTTTTGACGAGCGGAAGCTATCGACGAGAAACTGTCGGGAACTGGTGACAACAGCTCGCTACAGCAACAATACTGACGAGTGATGAAGGTGGTAATTCGATACAGCAACAAGATAGGAATTTGGCCAACTGGAAAATGACTCGAAACAGGCCACCTCCAAACAGCGATACTCGAAACAGCACGTTTCGGACGGAAGCAAAGTTTAAAACAGGAAACAAGTTCAAAGGATCGAACAACACTTTATACGAAATATTGAACAAGTATAAAACTGTATCGAAAAATAAACAGAATATCGAAACAGGGTATAAACAGATGTTTTTATCAAATTAGACCTATAATTTGATAAAGTGATTTCTCCTCAAGACCTATTGAGAATCAATCAGATTAATACTCGAAACGCGTCGAATAAAAACCAAGTTTTGATGAAAAGCATTCACCAGGGAAAAACACAAAGTGTTCTTATTTCTTCAACATTCAATAATCTTCCATTACAACTCTACTGCCACTATTTATAGGCAAAAGTGACCTGACACAATAACTTAAACTATTACAAGTTGTTTTAAAATAATGAAAGGATAATAAAAGGTTCTTCATGTCACTTGTTGACAAAAGTAAAAGCTGGGTCTTTGTCTCCAAGTTGTTTGCTGACAGCCGCCCTTTTGCCAAGAATCCTGCTGCTTTTGTAAGAGAAAGCTGAACATTCATTTATTGTTTAATTGCCACTTGAATTTCCTCCCCTCCCCAAGATGCAAGTTGTCTTTTGTTTAAGTTACTCCAATTCCGATTATCAATGTAACTCCATGCCTCGTTTCAGTTCTCTCGCCCAAGTACGTTGGAGTATGGTCGAGATGTTTTACGTCAATTCTTACTTCGTCTTCTTCGCTTGGAGCAGTTAATCTCGTATCATGTGCAATACACGTCTTTCACATGTACGAGAGCTAGCTACTCCATGGTTACTATGATATTTGATTTGATTTGTGTTCGGGCTCGTGGTGGATTACTGACCTTTCCTTACTTTTGATATCCATTTGTTTATACCTTATGCTTGCCCCAATGCACTATATCCTGTTATCCTTTGATTCTCCATATTCTTATTTCAGTTGACTCACGAGATTTGTTCCTTTGACCGTTAATCCATTATTCATTTGACAGATGACATTCTTTTCAGCAGGTGCTTATTTATTTCTTTTCTTATTCTTATATACGTATCGGTTATTCATTTGTTTATATATCTGTTCACTGGGCTTTTAAGCTCAGCCGCATTTTCTTTTCTCCGCGGCAGGTTATTAAGCTATGAGCTGGGCTATCCTTTGGGATGAGAGTAGGAGCTGAGTGCAGACTTACCCTAGACATCTTAGCTTTGACACTATGTTATTTCATTATTTTGAGACTCAGATTATGATGTTTCCTTCATTTGGATTTCTTTTGGAACTTATGTATTGTTTAAGTCATGTTGACTTACTTTCCTTTGATATTTATGATAAGACTTCCGCTTGCGTTTATTTATGTATGTTCTGATATGCCACCACAATGTGATACTTCTACCCTTGTCGGGTTGGGGTGTTACAATTATGTTATCGGAGCCCTAGGTTCGACCTGTAAAGCTTAGGCTATGACCTGTGAGGATTGGGTAGACTTTAGGTTTCCTTCTTCATCTTTTCCTTTCGTACTTCATCTTTATTTTTGACTCTGCTACTATTCATTGGACCGTTTGAGATTCTTGATCGTATTGGGGAGGTTTCTTATCGTCTGGCTCTACCTCCTCAGTTATCACATGTTCATAATGTCTTCCATGTATCTCTTCTGAGGGGATACAATTATCATCCGTTGCATGTGGCGTCTTATCCTTTTGATTAGATTCAGCCTGATATGTCTCTTTCTGAGGAACCCGAAGCTATTTTGGATCGATAAGATAGGGTCATGAGGAACAAAGTCATTCCGTTTGTTAAAATTCTTTGGAAGAATCACCCAGAGCGTGAAGCTACCTCGGAAACCGAGGAATCGATGCGAACAAGTTATCCACATTTCTTTTCGTAGTCTGGTACGTATCTATTTCGCTTTCAATTCAATTTCGAGGACGAAATTTTTTTTAGAGTGGAAGAGTTGTAAAGCCCCAAAAATTTCGAATCTCAAATTTTCGTCTAATTTCAAAATTTCCCTATACTTTGTATTAATTCATTTTTTTTAAACCTTAACCTATATACTATATGGTATAATTAAATTAAGAAATTAGTAATCTAAGTCTATGTTTAAATTAAAAATTTGTACACCAGAAACTTTCATAAACGATAATCTATCACATGTTTCAAATCAATGTCCATAACCGAAAATTTGCCATTAAACTCCATTAATTCGGCCACTAATCATTACCTCATAACCGATCCATTATGCCCAAATTAAACACAATTATGATCAATTATTACCTTCCTTATATGCAGCCTACTCCTCTTCCTTATTAACGTGAATTCTTGTTCCTCTTCTCCACTCCTATCATTCGGCCAAAACACACACACACACACAAGGCCGCCGCGTTTTTTTCTCTATCAAAGATCAAGGTCTGCGTTTTTTTCTTTCTCTATCAAAGATCAAGTTGTCTGTTCGTGACCCTTAAAAAGTGTTGCTGAAGTTGTGTAATCGTGAATCCTTGGAGCTTGTTGTTTGGATCGTGATTAGGGTTTGATTCGTGAGGGTTTCGTTCTTGTTCTCTCCTTTATTCGATTCATCATAAGGTATTTCTAATCGATCTTGTATCTCTTTTCTATTCGACACATGATTTCATGTATAATCCGAATATATAAACTTGAAACCTAATTCGTATACATACTAAACAAAATCTGATCTGCTCTATTCGAATTATATGTTAAGACGTATTTAGAAGATCACATAAAATCATAACGGTATTGGATGTTTCGATATGTAAATCAACTCATGTTTCTGATCTGATTTTCTGTGTTATATGTGTGTCGTGTGTACGATCATCAAAGGCTGGAAACATGTGTGTTGATATATTAATGAAACCAGGTCTTGTGATATATATATAGGTCTCGTGTGCGTTTGTGTAAGTAAAACATGTTAAAAATGGTCTAAAACAGTTTTCTGCAGGAGACAGTTTTGAAAAGCTGAATATGTGTGCATTATAGCTCGAGTTCCATAAGGATTTAACTCTTTACTTTTGCATAAAAACTTAGTTTAATGTCTTATTTAAGTTTTCCAATTGGTTTAAAGGGAATTGGAGTTGTATTAGTCATGCTTTTGAATTTTACGGGATCATATGTCAAAATCTGAGTTTTAAGAATTTAAATTCAGTCTAGTTTCACGATTTTTCATTTGACAACTATAAGGATTTATGACTTGCAAATTTACAGGAGTTATATTTCACATGTTTTCTAAGTTCTGGAATTTTTGTGGATTTTTCCAAAGTATTTTGATATGCCTTTGTAATGAATAACTTCTGGGTGTTTCAGCAGTTTACTTTCTGGACACTCGTGTAAAGAGTGATTTTTATTGTGTATTTGTACTAATGAATAAAATCTGAGAAAATTCCAGTAGACTTCTAAGACATATATGCTTCAGTGATAATTTTGATGAATTTTTAATTTGACATCTGGTGTGGTATTAAAGTTCATAAAATGAAGGCTAAAATATAGTAAAACCAGAATTTGTTAGAAGATTAAGATTGTTGTGATTTTAATACCATTTAATATACTTGAACCCTAAAATGCATTTGAACATTAATTATGATACAATTGGTCATATGTTAACCAAATTCCAATAACGAAACTCTAATCACATTAATAAATGGTGTTAAATAATTAAGAATCCATTATAACATTAAATGGCTAATAAGCATAAAATGAACACAATTCGTAGATTCGCTGAAGAAGGAGTAACCTCTGATCTTTATATCTTCTGATGTGTTTTGTATTTTGCGGTTTGAGGTACGGATATTCTTGATACCCCCTTCTCTCTAATATTGTATCGGTTGTTTCGTTTGTTTTGATATACGTACGGATATTCTTGATACCCCCTTCTCTCTACTATTCTATTGGTTGTTTCGTTTGTTTTGATATACATACGGATATTCTTGATACCCCCTTCTCTCTACTATTGTATCGGTTGTTTCGTTTGTTTTGATATACGTACGGATATTCTTGATACCCCCTTCTCTATACCATTGTATCGGTTGTTCGTTTGTTTTGATATTCGTACGGATATTCTTGATACCCCCTTCTCTCTACTATTGTATCGGTTGTTTCGTTTGTTTTGATATACGTACGGATATTCTTAATACCCCCTTCTCTCTACTATTGTATCGGTTGTTTCGTTTGTTTTGATATACGTACGGATATTCTTGATACCCCCTTCTCTCTACTATTGTATCGGTTGTTTCGTTTGTTTTGATATACGTACGGATATTCTTGATACCCCCTTCTCTCTACTATTGTATCGGTTGTTTCGTTTGTTTTGATATACGTACGGATATTCTTGATACCTCCTTCTCTCTACCATTGTATCGGTTGTTCGTTTGTTTTGATATTCATACGGATATTCTTGATACCCCCTTCTCTCTACTATTGTATCGGTTGTTTCGTTTGGTTTGATATACGTACGGATATTCTTGATACCCCATTCTCTCTACCATTGTATCGGTTGTTCGTTTGTTTTGATATTCGTACGGATATTCTTGAACCTTTGATATGATACATTTGATATGAACCTTTGATATGGACTTTCATATGATATGCCATTTGAACCCTTCAGTTTGATACCCGAGCCAAGTTCGTTTCCTAGCCGTGAAGGTAACATGGCCGTGTCATTGATGCACCAATGACATGACTCTAGTGTGGTTGAGTGATGTTCCACACCGTCCCATTTTGTTGTGATATGTGCACTTTATATTGGTTATGGCCAATACGATTGTTCGGGGGCGTATGGATACATTCTAGGTTCGATTCGTATTTGATTGGATATGACATGATTATGATATGATATGTTCGGTGATTGATGCTTGTGTGCTGATACGAATTCTCACTTGTGATGCGAATTCGCTATCGATACAGCGAAAGGCTTTTTTGACGAGCGGAAGCTATCGACGAGAAACTGTCGAGAACTGGTGACAACAGCTCGCTACAGTAACAATACTGACGAGTGATGAAGGCGGTAATTCGATACAGCAACAAGATAGGAATTTGGCCAACTGGAAAATGACTCGAAACAGGCCACCTCCAAACAGCGATACTCGAAACAGCACGTTTGGGACGGAAGCAAAGTTTAAAACAGGAAACAAGTTCAAAGGATCGAACAACACTTTATACGAAATATTGAACAAGTATAAAACTGTATCGAAAAATAAACAAAATATCGAAACAGGGTATAAACAGATGTTTTTATCAAATTAGACCTATAATTTGATAAAGTGATTTCTCCTCAAGACCTATTGAGAATCAATCAGATTAATACTCGAAACGCGTCGAATAAAAACCAAGTTTTGATGAAAAGCATTCACCAGGGAAAAACACAAAGTGTTCTTATTTCTTCAACATTCAATAATCTTCCATTACAACTCTACTGCCACTATTTATAGGCAAAAGTGACCTGACACAATACAAGCTGTTTTAAAATAATGAAAGGATAATAAAAGGTTCTTCATGTCACTTGCTGACAAAAGTAAAGGCTGGGTCTTTGTCTCCAAGTTGTTTGCTGACAACCGCCCTTTTGCCAAGAATCCTGGTGCTTTTGTAAGAGAAAGCTGAACATTCATTTATTGTTTAATTGCCACTTAAATTTCCTCCCCTCCCCAAGATGCAAGTTGTCTTTTGTTTAAGTTACTCCAATTCCGATTATCAATGTAACTCCATGCCTCGTTTCAGTTCTCTCGCCCAAGTGCGTTGGAGTATGGTCGAGATGTTTTACGTCAATTCTTACTTCGTCTTCTTCGCTTGGAGTAGTTAATCTCGTATCATCCCCTCCCCCTTTAAGAGGAATTGTCCTCACCCCGCAATCCCGTCATCATCAAGATAAGGAGAAAGATCACCTATGTTGAAAGTAGCATGCACTCCATAATCGCCTAAGTTCTAATTTGTAAGCATTGTCGTTCACCTTCGCAACTATTTTAAATGGCCCTCGGCTCGTGGCATTAACTTATTCTTACGCTTACTCGGGAATCGTTCCTTCCTCAAATATAACCAAACTAAATCTCCAACCTCGAATAGTCTCGCTTTCTTTGCTTGTTCGACTTTCTTTGTACGCCTCCACTACGCCATAAATGTCCCGCAAAGAACACCCAAAAAGTGTGCTCAAAGGGGTAAAAAGTGTTCTTGAAAGCAAAAACATGCTACAAGAACACTTTTTGAAATTTGGTGGTGTTACAAAAACGGCCGCTACCATAGGGGTCTATGCCAACACTTTTTAACTTTATGCTAACACAGGGAAAATGTGTTGCTACAGACCCCAATGCCTACACTTTTTACCTCTGTAGCAACACCAATAAATGTGTTACTGTAGACCAATGGCAGCACTCATATCTCTGTAGCAACACCCATAAACGTGTTACTGTAAACCAATGGCAACACCACTAATCCCTACTGTAACACCAGCTGCTGAAACACATTTCTGTTTTGGCAACACCCTTTTCCATTATTGTAACATTTATTTTGTGAACACTTTTTTGTTCTGGTAATAGTTTAAACCATAATAAAACCATTCAAATAAACATAATCAAATAACCTGTCAAAGTTTTACATAAGCAAGGCTTTTCAAGCCATCCAAATAAACCACGACATCATCATCATTCGACATAAATAAATCAGTCAAAAGCTAACTTCAGTACCACCTCATTAATACCATCACAATCCGAAAACAATGTGAAAGATAACGTAAATACTAAGAAAGACTTAAATCCGGAAACTGCCCGCAAAATTTATTCATCATCTCTCGAACTTTTTGGTCAAGTTTCTCATCCATCTCTTGTTGAAGTTGAGCCCGAATCTTTGCAGTTAAGTCTGACATTCACTGATCTGGAACGGACGTTGCACATGATGTTAAAGAAGACTTTGACTTCGATTCCTTGTTCTGAATAAGCCTCTCAATTAGCCAAGATGGGGTTGTGTTCCTTGCCACCATGAACCAATTTATTAGCAGCCTCAACACCTTCCTTTTCTAGAGCTTTCTTAACATCAGCCTATAAAAAGAACGGAAAGTAGAATAAAAACGTGTTAAAAGAAGTCTAGAAGTTAATAACTGAAGAGCGTACACCTCAATAGTTACTTCTTCAATTGGCTTCAGATCTATCACCTCAATAGTCACTTCTTCAATTGGCTCTAGCTTTTGACCCTTTTCAGATTTATACCTGATTAAGTATATAAGTCACCAAAAAAGCTGTAAAGTTGAATGACACGGGAATTAATTTTGCGAACAGCTGAAAGATTAGTTATAAAGTTATGTTACATTACATGGTTGCCTAAACAGCCTTAATGGAATTTCCAAACTTCCAGTTTCATAAAAAAAATACCTTAGGAGGTTCATGTTTGTTCACTTACTTCCAGACATGTTTCACAACTATGAAATTTTAGCCAATACCTCCCCGAGAAAAACTTAAGACAAGTAAAGGTATATATAATGTGGAAGTGTCAGTAAGAAAATTACTCAACTTATTCATGTAGCCAATACCTTCCCGAGAAAAACTTAAGACAAGTAAAGGTATATATAATGTGGAAGTGTCAGTAAGAACATTACTCAACTTATTCATGTACACAGTCAAGTGATAATGAAAAAACATGAATAGTTAGATAGAATACATATTACCCACAACAAACAGGAAACAATCCTCAACAACATTCAAATAAGTGCTCAAACGAGCTGCACAATTTTGGAAGGATAAGATTTGTAGTTTTATACTATGGTTTGGTTAGGTATGAGAAAACACAATACCTAAGGCTCGCCTTTAACAACTATGGATCAGCTAAGCCCTAGAAGGTCAAACTCCGGAATATGAAAGAGTAGTAAGCCTCATCCAAGTGTGCAGTATTATACCACGACAAATATATTCAACTAAGGAACAAGCATATCCACTCAAGCCTCAAGAACCAACCATATTCATTCAAGTCATATAACATGCACTCATTTAATACTCCTCTTTGACTTTTGTGAACACATCATAAATCTTCCAACACTATGCCAAGGAGAAATCAGTCATGTATTATTGATCAACGCATTGCTCTGCCGAACAAAGTTTAAAGGTTGTAATTTCGCTCTTCCACACAAGTCTATAACCAACATAATAAAAGAAATGAGAGGACAGCAGAAGGAATAGGAAACAGTACAAGACGCCAGCTCAAACGAAGAACTCACATCACTTTAGGAGGTGAGACAGAAAGCTCAAATTTTTCACGCCTCATATTCTCAATTAAGATACCTGTTGTTAAAAGACAAGTTAAAAGGC
This sequence comes from Orobanche coerulescens, assembly GCA_033398695.1. Taxonomy (NCBI): domain Eukaryota; kingdom Viridiplantae; phylum Streptophyta; class Magnoliopsida; order Lamiales; family Orobanchaceae; genus Orobanche; species Orobanche coerulescens. Next base: position 17,327,702 of record CM065814.1, on the reverse strand, counting down.
AAAATTACAAATGAAGGAATGCCAAGACAAAAAGATATTCAATCGCATGTATAAGGAGTTACGCAATATTACATGATAGCATTCAAGGTAAAGAAAAGAAATACATTTAGAAGTATATCTCGACAAAAGAACTCACCCAATCAAGTTCTCCTTCCTTGAACTTCATAAGAGTCGACATACCAGGGAGCACATTTATTGCAAGATTTCTTTCACTTGACCATTAGCCGATCCCCGATTTGTCTTCCCGCTGTATATTTATTTGACATATAATAGAAGATTTCACCATTCGGATGAACCCATGGTCTAAGAGCATACGAGAAAAATAATGCCCGGTGTATCAAAGGATTAAGCTTCCATATAGGTGGATGAGAAAAATAATGCCCAGTCTAGAAGTTAATAACTGAAGAGCGTACACCTCAATAGTTACTTATTCAAAATCCTATGTTTCTACTGCACAAGTAGAAGAAAAACGTGTTAAAAAGAAGTCTAGAAGTTAATAACTGAAGAGCGTACAATCAATGTTTTACTTTCCCACCTGTTTGCCAAGAAAATAAAGTTTTAAGTCCGAGTAAAGATAGGTGTCCATTACTTGGGAGGGAAAATGCATAGGGCAATAGAGGCTTTACTGAATTAAAGATATAGCCTAATTGTAATAAACAATGCAAATACTACTTTTCTCAATTGCTTTGAACCAGTTCTTCAGAAACTTCATGTCATAGATCAACCTAAATTTTGCGTAACTCCGTAGAAGAACATCCTCGGCATGCAAAAGATGAAGTCATGGTCACTCCAAAGGATTTGAGGAATATATTAGTACACGTAAACAAAACAAATAGAAGACAACACCGCTAAGGGAATCAAGAAGTGCAGAAAATATTAATAATCGTGGAAATCTATTTTGAACAACTCAAAACAAAGCAGACTGAAGTTTGATCAAGTACACGAGTTCTCAATTAAAATAGATTGAACTTGTTATCATTCCAATCAAGCACAATGGCTCGTATAAGTATGAATAGCCTCCCACTCCTGACAATAATAGTAACAATCTTCCCATATTAAAGACAAAGGGTTAAGGCAAAGAAAGGAAATTTTCTTGAAAGTCCAGAAATTAACTAGAAAAAGAATTAGAAAAAATAATTTAGAGAGAGAGAGAGAGAGATAAAGGGTTTTCCTGATTCTTCATAAAAGGGAGGATGAAATATGAAAAAGATATCTTTGCACCTGTAACCAGAAAGTATCCATCACAAGCAATAAAAGAGAGCACACAAGAATACTTTTTAACCAAAATATATATTATGATAAATAAATTCAAACAAAGTATATCCAAGTTTTTTTTATCAATGATTAATTACTTATGTGTTAGCTGATGATGCGACAAATTGCAAGTGCCTAGACATAATTTTCCACTATGGAAATTATAAATTAAATCTGACGATAATTAAAAGATAGAACACGTCATACTCGTTAAATCTAGAAAGAAAAGAGTTTCGTTTACAGCAAGAACGGTTTTTGCTCCATAATTCTCCTCCAATGGAATCTTTGATTTGAATGCCTAACAACCACCGACAGCCGAAAAAATTAAATGGACGGCGTTGACAGATAATGCAAGTACCGGACGACAAAGGTTTCGACAGGATATGCTATTAACTACGATGTTGTCCCCAACATTATATGATCTGTTTTTCTTTTTATTTTTTGGTAATAAGACATAACTAGAAAAATGTAAGTATATCTGATGTGGATGCTAGGATCGAAATAGAAAGGTCACTCAGCTGATTGTGGCTGCAATTTCTTTTTGAGAATATTAGACAGCGGTGTAATTGCTGCTCGCCCTTGTTCTACGCACTGAAAATAGTCGTCAACTGGCATCACACCATGTGTAAGAGATGTTATAATCCCATTCGTTGATCCTTCAGGGAGTACGAATTGAACTGAGCTGGGGAAAGCTAAATATACAAACGCCTTCATTTTCTGTTCTTCTATCTTGCTGGGGTCCAATATAATCTGTCCGGTTTCTGTCAGACAGCAAGATATGGAGACTGCAAGGTATTTTAAAGGGATTCCAGCATCTACAAGAGCGGCACAAGCAGCATGTATAGAACATGGCAGAAGAGAGCCATCATCATGAACGACCTGAACTATAATTGATGTTGTGGTGTTCGGATGAACATTTAAAAGGCAGATATTTTGTAATGTTCTCTTCAGTATCATCTCAAACTCCTTCTCAGGTTTCCCACTCTGCCCAGTTTTTGGTTTCCAAATGACTTCAATAGAAGCTTTCTCTGGGTTCTAATTCTTCTTTGTCCCGGCCTTAGGTCCATAAACAAGAAGAATCACCCCGGTTTCCCCATGAGAACAACTAGCAGCCATGGGCGCGATCGATAACGCGGGAACAGTCATCGGCCTCAATCCGGGTTTGCTCGACGCCCACCTTCTCGTTCACCCGCCATTACCGCAATCACATGTGTTTTTCTCTCTAATATACTTCAAAATTAACCAAAGATTCAAGAAAACAAAAATCTAAAGTATATTCAAGTTACGAAATAATAATTCAAAATAGACGACCGACGCGCGCGCACACACATACACACACACACACACGAACTACGATTTTGCGAGTGACTCTTACTCAAAGATCAACGAGCCGTTATCCCGTCTTTTACTGTGATATGTATCCCATTTATCGGTTGGCAATGCACCCAAAAGAGATGAATTACTGTAAATCCATTTGTGTTCCACAATACTAGCAAATGCCTCCATTAAGTTCGCTGTTTTGAAATAAAGATTCAACTTAAAATTCATAGACTAACAGAGTAGTAAATTAACATTCTTCGACTACTTGACATAAATATACGAATCTCGATACGATCTAGATAGTGATCAGACAATCAAATCATACTGCACACGAAGAATCTAACAAAATTTCTAGATTCAGTGCCTAAACAATAGGTATACATCAGCATGATCCATAAAGCTAATAGCAAACCGTATAATCTTTTCGAGGAGAAATACTTATTCCGTTACCTCAAAACTAACAGGTCGAAATCCCCAGGTAATTTGCGACAAATCTACGCTTCAGTAAATTCCAGAAGCAAAACCCTCGTATAAGTAATCCTTGACCTTTCGCATCTGAAAATCGAACAAAACAGAAGCTCGCTACAGAGGAATACAAATTCACTAAAAATAATCACAGATAACGCTTGCTATTACCGTACTACGTGATGAAGTCAAACAGAAATCTACGTTTACACACACCAGTTCAAACACAACTGCCGCGATGACGCCCTTCCTCTTGCCGCTGCTGGGCCGATCGGAGACCTTGGCTCCTTTTCTTCCGATCGACGGTGGAGAAGCGCTGGAAGAGAAAAAAATTCTCGCGGTCGGGCAGAGATGGAGTGAGAGAGAGTGAGATGAGTTCAACAGCGACAGGATATTATATCCCCCTATCATTTTGACCAGAATTTCATTTTTGTCCCTATATTTTTTATTATTTCAATTTGACCCCAATCAATTCTAATATTTTTCAAATCTGGTCCCATAAGTCTTTAAATTAAATCAAGTCTTATCATTTATACTAATTTTTATGTTAGTTTTATAAAATTTATGTTTTCTTATGAGAATTTAATATTTATATATACTCCTATTTAAATTGTAGGATCGAGAACCAAGGGCTAGATAGGATCTATTCATAAGCATCAAGCATTTTTCATTCAAGTCATCTTAATTTCAGCTTTGAAGTTCCGCAAATATTTTACAAAATGTTAGTTTCGTAACGAGTTTAAATCTTTACAGGTTTTCCTTATTTTAAAAATATATTCATAAAATACTATTAGAAAGGCCGTTACAATTTTTAAGGTGTTTTTCCTTCTTTTTCGCCTATTTTTTCTTCCTTGTAACGCTTTTTTAAAGATCAACGGTAACACCTAATTTGGTGTTACCATAGATACTATGGCAACACGGTTACTATCGATCAGAACGATAAAAAAGTGTTAGCGTAGATAAATTTTAAGGCATCTATGCTAACACTTTTGCTTGTAACGTCGAAATAAATGTTGCTGAAGGCCATTTGTGGCGTAGTGCTCGTTTATTTCCTTGATTCGATCCCGCACCTGTTCTTGTAATTTCATCATTGATTTTAGTTTTGACTCCGCATCCTTATGCACCAATTCGTCACTTGGTAGTGGAATTAGATCTAGCGGCATGTAAGGATTCAACCCGTAAACTACTTCAAATGGCGAGTGTGCCGTGGCATGAGTAGGAGATCGGTTATAGGCAAACTCCGCATGTGCGGTGTCGATCCAGTCCTTTTGTGTTTTGCTCACCAAGCCTCGCAATGGCGTCCCAGTGTTCGATTCGTTACTTGATTTGTCCGTCGGTTTGAGGATGATGTTAACTACTAAACAAAAGCTTGTTTACCACCTTCCTCCACAATGTGTTCCAAAAGTAGCTTAGAAACTTCGAGTCCCCGTCCAAACAATAGTTTTGAGACTCCATGTAATCGCATTTACCTCTCGAAAATACAAGTCAGCAACATTACTCGCATCATCGGTTTTGTGACAAGGAACAAAATGAGCCATCTTTGAAAAACGATCCACAACCACCATAATCGCATCTTTACCTCGTTGGGTTCGAGGCAAAGCCACAATGAAATCCATTGATACATCTTCCCATGGCCTCTCCTAATCGGTAAAGGTGTGTAGACTCCTGGTTTGAACGAACTCTTCGCAACATGGCACGTCACACATTTACTGATTATATTATTAACATCTCCTTGCATCTTTGGCCAATTAAAATGTTCTTTAAGTACATCCAATGTCTTGGCCGAACCGAAGTGGCCAGCCAAACCTCCCCCATAAGCCTCTCGAACCAGTAATTCGCGAATCGTGTGCCTTGGTAGACAAAGACGATTTCCCTTAAAAAGAAAGCCCTCCTGTATCGAAAATTCTCCCACCGGGCCAGGTTTGCACAGGGCGAAGGTTTCGCCAAAATCCGCATCACCTTCGTAATACTCCTTTGCTGTATCGAATCCAAGCAAACGAACATCAAGAGTGGCGAGTAAGGCATAACGCCTAGACAATGCATCTGCCACAATATTGCTCTTGCCATCCTTATACTTTGATGAGAAGTGAAATGATTGTAAGAATTCCACCCACTTCGCATGCCTGGGACTTAACTTGTGTTGCCCGTTAATGTACTTCAAAGATTCATGGTCCGAGTGTATGATAAAATGCTTTGGCCGAAGATAGTGACTCCAATGATCTAGAGCCCTCACAATAGCATAAAACTCCTTGTCGTACGTATAATAATTGAGACGAGCACCGTTTAACTTCTCTGAAAAATAAGCAATAGGTCGCTTTCCCTGAATGAGAACCGCTCCAATGCCAACTCCGATAGCATCACATTCTACTTCGAACGGTTGCGAAAAATCAGGTAATGCTAAGATTGGTGCTTCGCACAACTTCGCCTTCAAATTTGTAAATGACTCCTGAGCAGCCCTGCTGCAATTAAACGTGCCCTTCTTCAAACATTCGGTTATTAGGCTTGCAATGGTACTGAAGTCTCGAATGAATCTACGGTAAAATGAAGCCAGTCCGTGGAACGATCTAACCTCCGTCACTGTAGTGGGAACTGGCCAGGACTTAATTGCTTCGATCTTTGCTTGATCGACCGACACTCCATTCTTTGAAACAATATAGCCAAGAAAGACTATACCTTCTACCAAAAATGAACACTTCTTTTTTCCATACAGCTTCTTGTCTCTAAGGGTTTCGAAGACTTGCCTCAAGTGTTCGAAATGTTCTTGCAACGATCGGCTGTAGATCAAAATATCATCTAAGTATACAACCACAAATTTCCCTAAAAATGGCTTAAGTACCTCATTCATCAAGCGCATGAAAGTACTCGGTGCATTTGTAAGACCGAACGGCATAACGGTCCATTCATACAGCCCGTGTTTAGTTTTGAAGGCTGTCTTCCACTCATCTCCTTCCCGCATTCGAATCGTGATAACCACTTCATAGATCAACTTTTGAAAAGATCACTGATCCGGGTAATTCGTCCAACATGTCATCAAGCCTCGGAATCGGAAATCGATACTTGATGGTTATATTGTTCACAGCTCGACTGTCAATACACATCCTCCAAGATCCGTCTTTCTTAGGAACCAGTAATACCGGAACCGCACAAGGACTTAGGGTTTCTCGAACATACCCACGATCCATCAGTTCCTCGATTTGGTTTTGCAATTCCTTCGTCTCCTCGGGATTACACCTATAGGCAGCTTTGTTAGGGAGCGACACACCCAGTATGAGGTCGATCTGATGTTCAATCCCACGAATAGGTGGCAAACCCGATGGTAATTCTTCGGGAAAAACATCCGCAAATTCGTGCAATAAGGCATCCATCCTTTCGTTTCGTACAACCATGTTACCATTCCGTGTCTCCTTCAGAACCAATAAGTATACGCATTTGCCATCATTAATAGCATGTTCCACCTCCCGATCACTAGCAAACATGGCCGCTTTGGTTTTTCACTCCTACTAGAACTCATAGAGTGAATAGCTTGAGGTGACATTGGTTTAAGCACAATCTTCTTGCCCTTATCCCGTAACTCGTACTCATTGCTTTTTTCTCGGTGTAAAACATCCCTATCAAACATCCATGGTCTTCCCAACAGTACATGGCATGCATCCATCGGGAGTACATCACATAATACGTTGTCTTCATATGAACCCATGGCTAGTCCAATCCTCACTTGTTTAGTCACCCTTATTTTGCTCCCATCATCGAGCCAATGCAAAGTGTAAGGTTTCGGGTGAGCCATAGTGGTCATCCCGAGTTTAGTCACCATCTCGCCGAAGCAACGTTGGTGCAACTCCTCCATCAACGATCAAACTACACCATTTCTTTCCAACTTGACACTTCGTGTGAAATATTTGATTCCATTGCTCCGATTCATTCAAATGACTTTGCTTGTAGCGTCCGCGTAACTAAAGCCGTGTCATAGCTTGGAGCATCATAAGTCTCGCATTCTTCTCCTTCTTCATGCTTCATGTCGAAATCAAATACGTCACCGCCTTTTCTTCCTCAACCAACAACTCGTCTCGGATCGTGATGGCTTCCCTTAGTGTCACCACTCGCTTGTTTGGACAAGCATTTTGATAATGCCCGAACCCTTGACATTTGAAACATCTTACTTTAGCCAAACTCGTCTCCTTTGGTACGTAGGTACGATCGCCTTAGCAGGATTCGCAACAGAACCGGAGTCGGTACAGTTGCCTTAACAGCTAAACTAGATCCGACGCTTGGGTTTCCAAATTTGACTGGAAACTCGGGTTTGTATGACTTCATCCTGTTTCGAGCTTCTAACTTCACACATAACCCACATAATGTATCGAAGTCCTCGTATGGATACGGTTCCACCGAGTTAGCTATGCCTCGGTTTAAGCCACGCAAGAATCGCGACATTTTCGCTCCTCATTCTCCTCTATCTCTCCCATTAAGGTTAGATTCTCAAACTCCTCAATGTATTCACTGACATTCAACTTTCCTTGCATGAGATCTGCAATCTTTCTGTATAAGGATAACCGGTGTGATGTTGGCACATATCTTTTACGAAGTTTTCTTCTTAATGAATCCCACAAACGGATCTTTTCCTTCCCCGCACGAGCTCTTCGTGTTTTAATTCCTTCGTACCAAAGTGAAGCTCCTTTTGCCAACTTGAGAATTGCATACTTACACCTTTTCTCATCGTCAAGGTCTTTAAATTCGAACATACGATCAATTTTTCGTTCCCATTCCGGTAAACTTCGGGGTCTGTCCCTCCAATGAACTCTGGGAGTTCATTCACCTTGAATTCTTCGACATGGCGTGAGGGTCGTTCATAGTCACCACGCCTAGGTTGCCAACGCTGGTCGCGTTGTTCTGGTACGTCACGCAATGCGTCACGAAGTTTTGCCAAGAAGTCAGCGTCGTTGAGATCCATAATGCCAAAGATCAAGAACTTGGGCTCCGATGCCACTTATGATACGAATTCTCACTTGTGATGCGAATTCGCTATCGATCTGACGGAAGGCTTTTTTGACGAGCGGAAGCTATCGACGAGCTGAATCGGGATCGGTGACAACGGCTCAAAGAATACAATACGACGAGTGAGTGATGAAGGTGGTAATTCGATACAAAGAACAAGATAGGAATTTGGCCAACTGAAAATGACTCAAAGCAGCCACCTCCAACAATGATACTCAAACAAAGACGCGTTTGACGGAAGCAAAGTTTAAACAGAAACAAGTTCAAAGGATCGAACAACACTTTATACGAAATATTGAACAAGTATAAAATCGTATCGAAAAATAAATGTAATATCGAAACAGGGTATAAACAGATGTTTTTATCAAATTAGACCTATAATTTGATAAAGTGATTTCTCCTCAAGACCTATTGAGAATCAATCGATTAATACTCAAACGCGTCGAATAAAAACCAAGTTTTGATGAAAAGCATTCACCAGGGAAAAACACAAAGTGTTCTTATTTCTTCAACATTCAATAATCTTCCATTACAACTCTACTGCCACTATTTATAGGCAAAAGTGACCTGACACAATAACTTAAACTATTACAAGTTGTTTTAAAATAATGAAAGGATAATAAAAGGTTCTTCATGTCACTTGTTGACAAAAGTAAAAGCTGGGTCTTTGTCTCCAAGTTGTTTCTTTGACACCGCCCTTTTGCCAAGAATCCTGCTGCTTTTGTAAGAGAAAGCTGAACATTCATTTATTGTTTAATTGCCACTTGAATTTCCTCCCCTCCCCAAGATGCAAGTTGTCTTTTGTTTAAGTTACTCCAATTCCGATTATCAATGTAACTCCATGCCTCGTTTCAGTTCTCTCGCCCAAGTACGTTGGAGTATGGTCGAGATGTTTTACGTCAATTCTTACTTCGTCTTCTTCGCTTGGAGCAGTTAATCTCGTATCATGTGCAATACACGTCTTTCACATGTACGAGAGCTAGCTACTCCATGGTTACTATGATATTTGATTTGATTTGTGTTCGGGCTCGTGGTGGATTACTGACCTTTCCTTACTTTTGATATCCATTTGTTTATACCTTATGCTTGCCCCAATGCACTATATCCTGTTATCCTTTGATTCTCCATATTCTTATTTCAGTTGACTCACGAGATTTGTTCAGTTGACCGTTAATCCATTATTCATTTGACAGATGACATTCTTTTCAGCAGGTGCTTATTTATTTCTTTTCTTATTCTTATATACGTAACGGTTATTCGTTTGTTTATATATCTGTTCACTGGGCTTTTAAGCTCAGCCGCATTTTCTTTTCTCCGCGGCAGGTTATTAAGCTAGGAGCTGGGGCTATCCTTTGGGATGAGAGTAGGAGCTGAGTGCAGACTTACCCTAGACATCTTAGCTTTGACACTATGTTATTTCATTATTTTGAGACTCAGATTATGATGTTTCCTTCATTTGGATTTCTTTTGGAACTTATGTATTGTTTAAGTCATGTTGACTTACTTTCCTTTGATATTTATGATAAGACTTCCGCTTGCGTTTATTTATGTATGTTCTGATATGCCACCACAATGTGATACTTCTACCCTTGTCGGGTTGGGGTGTTACAATTATGTTATCGGAGCCCTAGGTTCGACCTGTAAAGCTTAGGCTATGACCTGTGAGGATTGGGTAGACTTTAGGTTTCCTTCTTCATCTTTTCCTTTCGTACTTCATCTTTATTTTTGACTCTGCTACTATTCATTGGACCGTTTGAGATTCTTGATCGTATTGGGGAGGTTTCTTATCGTCTGGCTCTACCTCCTCAGTTATCACATGTTCATAATGTCTTCCATGTATCTCTTCTGAGGGGATACAATTATCATCCGTTGCATGTGGCGTCTTATCCTTTTGATTAGATTCAGCCTGATATGTCTCTTTCTGAGGAACCCGAAGCTATTTTGGATCGATAAGATAGGGTCATGAGGAACAAAGTCATTCCGTTTGTTAAAATTCTTTGGAAGAATCACCCAGAGCGTGAAGCTACCTCGGAAACCGAGGAATCGATGCGAACAAGTTATCCACATTTCTTTTCGTAGTCTGGTACGTATCTATTTCGCTTTCAATTCAATTTCGAGGACGAAATTTTTTTTAGAGGGGAAGAGTTGTAAAGCCCCAAAAATTTCGAATCTCAAATTTTCGTCTAATTTCAAAATTTCCCTATACTTTGTATTAATTCATTTTTTTTAAACCTTAACCTATATACTATATGGTATAATTAAATTAAGAAATTAGTAATCTAAGTCTATGTTTAAATTAAAAATTTGTACACCAGAGAAACTTTCATAAACGATAATCTATCACATGTTTCAAATCAATGTCCATAACCGAAAATTTGCCATTAAACTCCATTAATTCGGCCACTAATCATTACCTCATAACCGATCCATTATGCCCAAATTAAACACAATTATGATCAATTATTACCTTCCTTATATGCAGCCTACTCCTCTTCCTTATTAACGTGAATTCTTGTTCCTCTTCTCCACTCCTATCATTCGGCCAAAACACACACACACACACAAGGCTGCCGCGTTTTTTTTTTTTCTCTATCAAAGATCAAGGCTGCTGCGTTTTTTTTTTCTTTCTCTATCAAAGATCAAGTTGCTGCTGTTCGTGACCCTTAAAAAGTGTTGCTGAAGTTGTGTAATCGTGAATCCTTGGAGCTTGTTGTTTGGATCGTGATTAGGGTTTGATTCGTGAGGGTTTCGTTCTTGTTCTCTCCTTTATTCGATTCATCATAAGGTATTTCTAATCGATCTTGTATCTCTTTTCTATTCGACACATGATTTCATGTATAATCCGAATATATAAACTTGAAACCTAATTCGTATACATACTAAACAAAATCTGATCTGCTCTATTCGAATTATATGTTAAGACGTATTTAGAAGATCACATAAAATCATAACGGTATTGGATGTTTCGATATGTAAATCAACTCATGTTTCTGATCTGATTTTCTGTGTTATATGTGTGTCGTGTGTACGATCATCAAAGGCTGGAAACATGTGTGTTGATATATTAATGAAACCAGGTCTTGTGATATATATATAGGTCTCGTGTGCGTTTGTGTAAGTAAAACATGTTAAAAATGGTCTAAAACAGTTTTCTGCAGGAGACAGTTTTGAAAAGCTGAATATGTGTGCATTATAGCTCGAGTTCCATAAGGATTTAACTCTTTACTTTTGCATAAAAACTTAGTTTAATGTCTTATTTAAGTTTTCCAATTGGTTTAAAGGGAATTGGAGTTGTATTAGTCATGCTTTTGAATTTTACGGGATCATATGTCAAAATCTGAGTTTTAAGAATTTAAATTCAGTCTAGTTTCACGATTTTTCATTTGAAAACCATAAGGAGTTATGACTTGCAAATTTACACGAGTTATATTTCACATGTTTTCTAAGTTCTAGAATTTTTGTGGATTTTTACAAAGTATTTTGATATGCCTTTGTAATGAATAACTTCTGGGTGTTTCAGGAGTTTACTTTCTGGACAGTCGTGTAAATAGTGATTTTTATTGTGTATTTGTACTAATGAATAAAATCTGAGAAAATTCCAGTAGACTTCTAAGACATATATGCTTCAGTGGTAATTTTGATGAATTTTTACTTTGAAATATGGTGTGGTATTAAAGTTCATAAAATGAAGGCTAAAATATAGTAAAACCAGAATTTGTTAGAAGATTAAGATTGTTGTGATTTTAATACCATTTAATATACTTGAACCCTAAAATGCATTTGAACATTAATTATGATACAATTGGTCATATGTTAACCAAATTCCAATAACGAAACTCTAATCACATTAATAAATGGTGTTAAATAATTAAGAATCCGTTATAACATTAAATGCCTAATAAGCATAAAATGAACCTAATTCGTGTAGATTCGCTGAAGAAGGAGTAACCTCTGATCTTTATATCTTCTGATGTGTTTTGCATTTTGCAGTTTGAGGTACGGATATTCTTGATACCCCCTTCTCTCTAATATTGTATCGGTTGTTTCGTTTGTTTTGATATACGTACGGATATTCTTGATACCCCCTTCTCTCTACTATTGTATCGGTTGTTTCGTTTGTTTTGATATACGTACGGATATTCTTGATACCCCCTTCTCTCTAATATTGTATCGGTTGTTTCGTTTGTTTTGATATACGTACGGATATTCTTGATACCCCCTTCTCTCTACCATTGTATCGGTTGTTCGTTTGTTTTGATATTCGTACGGATATTCTTGATACCCCCTTCTCTCTACTATTGTATCGGTTGTTTCGTTTGTTTTGATATACGTACGGATATTCTTGATGCCCCCTTCTCTCTACCATTGTATCGCTTGTTCGTTTGTTTTGATATTCGTACGGATATCAATGAACCTTTGATATGATACATTTGATATGAACCTTTGATATGAACTTTCATATGATATGCCATTTGAACCCTTCAGTTTGATACCCGAGCCAAGTTCGTTTCCTAGCCATGAAGGTAACATGGCCGTGTCATTGATGCACCAATGACATGACTCTAGTGTGGTTGAGTGATGTTCCACACCGTCCCATTTTGTTGTGATATGTGCACTTTATATTGGTTATGGCCAATACGATTGTTCGGGGGCGTATGGATGCATCCTAGGTTCGATTCGTATTTGATTGGATATGACATGATTATGATATGATATGTTCGGTGATTGATGCTTGTGTGCAATACACGTCTTTCACATGTACGGGAGCTAGCTACTCCATGGTTACTATGATATTTGATTTGATTTGTGTTCGGGCTCGTGGTGGATTACTGACCTTTCCTTACTTTTGATATCCATTTGTTTATACCTTATGCTTGCCCTAATGCACTATATCCTATTATCCTTTGATTCTCCATATTCTTATTTCAGTTGACTCACGAGATTTGTTCAGTTGACCGTTAATCCCTTATTCATTTGACAGATGACATTCTTTTCAGCAGGAGCTTATTTATTTCTTTTCTTATTCTTATATACGTATCAGTTATTCGTTTGTTTATATATCTGTTCACTGGGCTTTTAAGCTCAGCCGCATTTTCTTTTCTCCGCGGCAGGTTATTAAGCTAGGAGTTGGGGCTATCCTTTGGGATGAGAGTAGGAGCTGAGTGCAGACTTACCCTAGACATCTTAGCTTTGACACTATGTTATTTCATTATTTTGAGACTCAGATTATGATGTTTCCTTCATTTGTATTTCTTTTGGAACTTATATATTGTTTAAGTCATGTTGACTTACTTTCCTTTGATATTTATGATAAGACTTCCGCTTGCGTTTATTTATGTATGTTCTGATATGCCACCACAATGTGATACTTCTACCCTTGTCGGGTTGGGGTGTTACACCAGAGGCCCGGATGATCTCAGGTACACTCGATATTTTATCTCAACCTGTGTGTACCCTTTTTGATACTGGTGCATCGCATTCATTCATTTCCGAGTCATGTTTGAGTAGACTACGTCTGGGTAGTGCTACTAGTTGTGAGCCTTATGTCATTGGTCTACCTGACGGTAGAATAATTATCGGAAATCGCGAGATTCAGAATTGTCCGATTCAGCTTCATGGCCGTGTATGGCTAGCAGACCTAATCGTGGTAGATTTACCGAGAGACGACGTCATTTTGGGTATTGATTGTATGGATCGTCACGATGCCATCATTAGTGTCCGTAAGCGTATGGTCACTATCATTTCAGACGATGGGGTTGAATGTGTTTTTCAGGGAGGTAATCCCGGCTGTTCTGGTAAGGTCATCAACTTGATGAAAGCAGTGAAATTACTCAGTCAGGGGTGTGTTGGTTATTGGTGCTATATGAACAAAACCGAGAAATCACCAGTAATGTTGACGGATATTCCGGTAGTGAGGGAATATGCCGATGTTTTTCCAGACGAGTTACCTGGTTTGCCTCCACGGAGAGATGTGGAATTCACGATTGAGTTGGAGCCCGGTACGTCCCCGATATCGAAGGCACCGTACCGGATGGCCCCGACCGAAATGCAGGAATTAAAGAACCAACTTGAGGAGTTGTTCGAGAAAGGTTATATCCGACCGAGTGCGTCCCCGTGGGGAGCACCAGTGTTGTTTGTCAAGAAAAAGGATGGTTCGTTTCGCTTGTGTATTGATTATCGGGAGTTGAACAGGGTGACGATCAAGAATAAGTATTCTCTACCCCGTATCGATGATCTTTTGGATCAACTTCAGGGAGCTTCAGTATTTTCCAAGATCGACTTAAGATCTGGATATCATCAGTTGCGGATTCGAGAGTCGGATATCACAAGAACGGCGTTCCGAACACGCTATGGTCATTATGAGTTTGTGGTTATGCCGTTTGGATTAACTAATGCACATGCGGTGTTCATGGAGTTGATGAATCGGGTTTTCATCGACTATTTGGATCAATTCGTGGTTGTCTTTATTGATGACATTTTGATTTATTCTCGTGACCGGGAGGAACACGAGTTTCACCTTCATCAAGTGCTCGACGTGTTGAGACGAGAGCAACTTTTTGGAAAGTTTTCCAAATGTGAGTTCTGGATGTCCGAAGTGACGTTTCTCGGACATGTAATTTCATCAGATGGAGTTCGTGTCGACCCTCAAAAGACTGAGGCTATTTGAGATTGGCTACCTCCGAAGAATGTTAAGGAAATCTGAAGTTTCCTCGGATTAGCGGGTTATTATCGACGATTTGTGGAGGGATTTTATAAAATCGCTCAACCCATGACGAACCTTTTACGGAAAGATAAGAGATACACGTGGTCCGACGCGTGTCAACAGAGTTTTGAGGAACTCAAGAGCCGGTTAACTTCAGCATCTGTCCTTTCTTTACCGCAAGGGACGGAAGGATTTGTGGTTTATAGCAATGCGTCCGGACAGGGTCTCGGATGTGTACTAATGCAGAACGGGAAAGTCATTGCTTATGCTTCACGGCAATTGAGACCTTACGAGGTTAATTACCCGACCCATGACCTGGAGTTAGCAGCCGTGGTATTTGCATTGAAGATTTGGCATCATTATCTTTATGGCGTTACCTGTCAGATATTCACCGATCATAAGAGTTTAAAGTATATATTTACTTAGAAGGAGTTAAATATGCGACAGAGACGGTGGTTGGAACTAATCAAAGATTATGATATCGAGATCCTTTACCACCCGGGCAAGGCGAATGTTGTTGCTGACGCCTTGAGTCGTAAGTCCATTCAGGAGCAGATGCTTGCTCGATTAACAGTTCAGAAGGAACTTCAGCAGGAATTTCTGAGACCCGAGATTGAGGTCTGGTTACAGCGAGTACAAGGGCAACTTTGTACGTTGGATATTTCATCGCCAATTGAGGAGGCGATCAGGGAGAATCAGGGTTCAGACCCATTTTTGTTACGCATTCGAGAGGATGTGACTCAGGGGAAAGCCCCCGGGTTTGTGGTCCACGAGGATGGACTTTTGCGTTTTACGAATCAGTTGTGCGTACCGGCGAATGACGAGTTGAAAAACTCGATTTTGAGAGAAGCTCATGCTACCCCTTATTCCGTTCATCCGGTGTCTAGCAAGATGTATAAAGACTTGAAACAAAATTACTGGTGGCATAATATGAAGCGAGAAGTCGCGGAATTTGTTTCGAGATATTTGACCTATCAGCAAGTCAAGATAGAACATCAGCGACCGGCGGGTATGCTGAAACCTCTCCCTATTCCAGAGTGGAAGTGGGAGGATATTTCTATGGACTTCATCACGAGTTTGCCGACGAGTCGTCGTGGAATGAACACAATCTGGGTAATTATGGATTGCTTAACTAAATCAGCTCATTTCCTTGAGATTAAGGATACGTGGGGTCCCGAGAGACTTGCCCAGTTATTTATCAAAGAGATAGTGAGACTGCACGGTACTCCCAAAAGTATCGTTTCCGATCGTGACGGACGATTCGTGTCTCATTTTTGGAAATCAGTTCATCGTGCTATAGGAACTCAACTTAATCTCAGTACAGCTTTTCATCCTCAGTCCGACGGACAATCAGAGAGGACTATTCAGACTTTGGAGGACATGTTGAGGGCATGTGTCCTCGATTGGAAAGATAATTGGGAAGCCCAACTACCGTTGATCGAGTTCACATACAATAATAGTTGGCATTCTTCGATTAAGATGGCACCTTACGAGGCCTTGTACGGTCGTTGTTGTCGATCTCTTTTGTGTTGGGATGACTTATCAGAATCAATCGGCATCGAGCCCAATATGCTTATAGCCGCCCGAGAGAAGGTAGCTTTGATCAGGAGTCGTTTGTTGACCGCTCAGAGTCGACAGAAATCATATGCAGATAATCGTCGTCGACCATTAGAGTTCGATACGGGTGACCATGTTTTGGTCAGGGTTTCCCCGAGTCGTGGTATCTTCCGTTTTGGGAAGAGGGGGAAGTTGAGTCCGAGATTCATTGGGCCGTTTGAGATTTTGGATCGAGTAGGTGAGTTAGCTTATCGATTGGCCCTACCTCCGGCATTGAGCCGAATTCATAATGTGTTTCACGTCTCTCAGTTGCGGAAGTATGTTTCCGACCCGAGTCACATACTTCAGTTCGACGAAATCGAGATCGCCGATGATCATTCATATGCGGAGCGTCCTATACGAGTTTTAGAGCGGCGAATCAAACAGTTGAGGAATAAGACGATTCTTTTGGTTAAAATTCAGTGGTCTAGACACGGAGTCGAAGAGGCTACTTGGGAAACCAAGGATAGTATGCGGGAGAGTTATCCCGAGTTGTTTGACCATTAGTTTCGGGGACGAAACTCTTTTAAGGGGGGGTGTATGTAATACCCGGTTGTAATTCAGTCATTATCATTCAGTGCTTATCATTCTGTAATTGTCACTCAGTAATTTTCACTCATTAATGATATTTTATCACTCATATTCAATCATTGTATTCTTCGTTCAGAGTAATTGTATCGTGTATCAATCGTCATTCATCATCAATCTAGTTGGAGAATCGTGCGATGTTTATCATCGTTGTCATTTTCATGGTGTGCTGTGTGTGAGGAGTAGCGCACGCTACGTACTCTCTTTAGCGTACGCTAATTGAGTACGGGTAGCGCACGCTACCTCTCAACACTAGCGCACGCTAGTATGTTTCAAGCAGGCAGTCCAGAAGGCACTGGACTGCAGTTGGGTTGTAAGTAGTGCATGCTACGAATGGTAAGTAGCGCGCGCTAGTAGGCCGGAGTAGCGCACGCTATGCAGTCGGTATAGCGCGCGTTAAGGTCGGATAAGGTTGAGTCCAATGGCTACTGGACTGCATTGGATTAATTCATAGCGCACGCTATGAGTGGTTTTTAGCGTACGCAAACGTTGTTGTAGCGCACGCTAAATATTGATTGTAGTGCACGCTACCGCGATCAGATCAGAGGACAGAAGGTTCTGGACTCCAGTACTGGGCATCAGATAATTCGTTAGCGCATTGGGGTTAGCGCACGCTAAGTGTTCAGCCGTAGCGCACGCTACAAGAAGGTACATAGCGCGCGCTACCGTTTTCAGACAGTGAGTACTGGACTAACCAAAACACCCGTTAGCGCATGCTAAGAACTGGGGCTAGCGCGCGCTAAACTGGGATTTCTATAAATTGGACAGTGTAGCCCAGATTTCGTCATTTGTCATTTCTTCTCATTCTCTCATCGGTTCCGGGCGATTTGGAGCGATTTGAAAGAGTATTCTTCGAGGTGTAATCATCAATCATCATCTTCAAGCATATAATCTGGAGTAATCATCATTTCATCACCTTCAAACATCATAATCAAGGTATTAATCTCTTGGATCTAGAATTCTGATTTTGGGTTTTTCCTTCCGATTTCTTCGTGTAAGCTTGGATTGTTGTTGGAATATGTTAGATATGGATTATCTACCTTGGATGAATGTATTCCTACGGATTTATTGTCGTATAATTCGGATTTCATGAATTGTTGGGATTGAATCAAGAACACTTAGGGTTGACTTTGATATTTTTTGGGGGTTTTGATATATTCGGGACTTAGATATTATCGAAAGTTGTGTGGTTGCTATGTATTTGTTAGAATGCCCCGATGAGTTTGATTATCGTTGTATCGACTTTTGAGTTAGTCGTGTTTCGTTGCTTGATACGTGTATTGAACGGTTGTTGGTAATTATTGTTATTCAAGGTTGTTCGAGTGACCGACATCTCATTGTGGGACGTTTGTTCGAGGAAGGACATTCTTCACCGGTTGTGTAAGTTAATTCTTACTCATTTACAGGGATATTCATTCCTTTCGTTGTTGTTCATTCATAATCATAACTCATTCATATTGTATTAACCGTATCGAGACTTGTCATTGTCAATTAATCATTTCAGTCACGAGGAACGACGGTTCCAATTATTTCATTGAGCTATCATTCATTTCACTGTCATTTCATCTCGGGGAGTCATTATTGATGTTCGATGTCACTTTTGTTATATCGTGGCATTCCGGGTTATACTGGCGTGCCAGTTAGTATGTGTAGGATTTTCATATCGGGCACATTTAAGTCATGTGTTGGTTGTTGGCCTCACATTGGACTGTGCACACGATTCGATTGCATCGTGAGACTGATTAGGTACAAGACCACACATGTATTCGATCGATACTCATTGGTGGCTTGTGCATGGACACATTTCCATCCCATACGTAGTGTGGCGCCATTCCTTTGAGTCGTACTGTTAGTTGATTCATATAGCATGTTTGATTGCGTATGTTTTCAACAGGATTGTGTGTATTCAACTCTTGAAGATTGTTGTTCCGTGTAACTGACCCCATTGGGGATATTGTTTTTCAGGTCATGGCAAGGCAAAAGCACGGGGAGAGCACGTTGACGGCGAGGAGTCCCAATGATACTAGTAGGGGCCCCCAGTCTTTTCAGTCATTTATGTTTCCTTCATTTTATTCCGCTGCAGACATTCCGTTTGAATACTCATTTTACTCAGTGTTGTATATTTTATCTCCATATAAAATATACATGTATTCTGTATTATCTTGGGTGTGTTGTATGAAACTCCTCATCGGAGTAATTAATGTTGTAATGTGGTTCGGTACTACATTTACCCTGTGTAATTCATTCATTTTCATTAGCCTGGTGGGTCCCAGTCGGGGGTCCACGACACTGTAATATCCGCCTAGTTTGGGGTGTTACAGCACATTATTTCAAAAGGAAGATTCCAATTTGGAGATTTGATGATAGGTGCAGAGCTCAACATAGATTTGAGTATCTTAAAAGCTTTTAGACAATGATCATCAAATACAAAAGGTGTGTCTACTGAAAGTAAATTACATAATGGCCTTGAGATGTTGCTAAAATCTTTGATGAATCGACGGTAAAAACTAGCATGACCTAAGAATGACCTGTAACACCCCGAGATATTCGAAGTATATTACAGCGCCGTGGACCCCTACGTGGGACCCACCAGGCTAAAACAAGAAAACACCACTCGACTAACCGTCTCGGTTAGCGAGGAAATACACATTAACAATACAACAAATAACAACACGCCTGGAGCAACCGACATAATAAACATCAACCGACAAATATAGTAGCTTCAACAAACAACAATCACAATTCGAAGAGAAAAGCCTAAGTACTCGTGAGTACAATCTATAAGTTTAGAAAGTGGGCAACAACCATATCGAATGGAACAACGGAAATAAAAAGACTCAAATGCACATGTCAACGACCTTGGCCAGCATCCTCGTGCGGTCCCAGCGCCCGCTCGTCCAACGGATCATAACCTGAAATCCATAACAAGAATTTCCCCAAAACGGGTCCCTAGAGGGGTTAGCAATTACGCTAGTACAAGTAATCAAGGCAAACCATTCGCTTACACATTTCATAGTACAATGCACCAATTTCATTTCAAAACCAAAACCAGACATGTATTTTCCGTAAACAAACAGTCAATCAATTTGCCTTGGGAACAGGGCTATACCATTGATCCCGCTCGAGGCCTTTAAGGACCCTCCCGAGCTGGCCATATCATAAAACAAATCACGCACGCGCATCGCCTTGGGAACAGGGCTATACCATTGATCCCGCTCGAGGCCTCTAAGGACCCTCCCGAGCTGGCTAGCGAAACAAACTCGTGAATCCATGGGTATACCATTGGATTCCCTCGAGACCCCGTCGGACCCTCCCGAGGTGAGCAAAGCACACACAATATACATCACCATTTCATGTTAAGCATAAAGGTTTCCGAAAATACTTGCCTTGAATAATTGACGACGTAACGTACGGAAAAAATTCACCGACAAATGCTAGGAAACAATGGAACCGAACCTAACGATTCGAAGAATACTATCACAACCATTTACAAACGAATACGGAAAAGGAATACACCCGATAACCCGCCTACGATTCATGTATATTCGTACAAGAACAACAACGAGGGCGGACCACAACCAAACCCTCTCGATTATGAAAATACCACGAAATATACCATGAATCCGTAGGAAAACCAAGAATACCAATAAGATTAATCATATTCATCATGAATTAATCAACAATATAGAACGAATCGAATAATAAAACCGAAAACCCCCAATTTACCCAAAAGTAGAGTTCTTAGAAGATTTACCTTGATTCGGACGGAGGAAGATGATTATGATGATGATAAACTACACTGGGAACACAATACTTGATTCCCCAAGGATTTCCACGGGAAAAACGTGAAGAATCGCTCAAATCTCTCTAAGAACACTCGCTGCGGACGGAAGGAAGAAATGAAGAAATGTCGCGAATGCAAGGTCAACTCAGGTTTATAAAACTTGACCTCTCATTATGTATGTTAACGTACAGTGGTTAACGTACGTTACGCACATTACGTACGTAACACACAGGCATTAGCGTACGTAATGGCTCGGCAGAACAATCTGCTCAAATTGCTGATGACGTTAGAGTACGCTACATGAGACGACTTAGCGCCCGCTACAATGAGGCCTTACGTACGTAACACCAGCATGTTTACGTACGTAAGGACTCGGCCAAATCCGGGCAGACTCCTTGTACAAAACACTGAAGGCCATAATGTACGTTACCACCAGGGCATTACGTACGTTATGTGCGTGTCGATGGCGCACGCATTGAAGCATGAATAACGCACGTTATGCATGCAGCAGTTCAGCACTGCTGAACAGAGTTAGCCGCATCGAGCGGTCCGAAAACGATACGCAACTCAAGGACATTCCAGAAACGTAAACACGAAATAATCATGACAACGAAGCTAAGCGCTGAAGGAGAATACAATTCCGAATACCGAGGAATCCGGAAAACGACAAGGAAAATAAAATTCCCTAAACTTATAGGAAATTACAAAATGGCCCAGACGTACGAAAATCACGATACGACGTCGGATCAATAAACCGAAACTCACAACACGAACAACTCAACCATACGAACTCGTACAACCAAAGAAATCACAAAATCGAATGGGTTCTACGAGAATCGAACGTCCATGCAACAATACATGACAAAAGACGGAATAATATCAAAACATCTCTGAAACTCGTCCAAATGGAGAAACTCCAAGAATAAAATAGATTCAATGTCGAAACGGTTGCAAGTGAGTTGCTAAAAACGAAAAATACACTAAAAATGAGAATACCGGAGAAAGAAAAATGTGGATATTACATTCTACCCCTCTAAGAAAAATTTTGTCCCGAAACTTAAGAAACAAACAACTCGGGGTACCTAGCACGCATGCTATCTTCGGTTTCCCAAGTTGCCTCCTCGACACCATGCCTCGATCACTGCACTTTGACTAAAAGAATGGTCTTATGCCTCAGTCGCTTCTCACGGTGCTCCAAAATCTTCAGGGGACGTTCCTCGAAGGTATCATCCTCAGCGACATCGATCTCCCCATAGTCGATGACATGACTAGGATCCAGGACATATTTCCTCAGTTGGGAAACATGGAAAACGCTATGAACATGGCTCAAGGCTGGGGGCAACGCCAAACAGTAAGCCAAATCGCCGACTATCTTGAGAATCTCGAAAGGTCCATTAAATCTAGGACTCAACTTCCCCTTCTTCCCGAAGCGGAAAACTCCCCTCATCGGCGACACCTTTAGCAAAACGTGGTCTCCCACCTCGAACTCCAAAGGTCGACGACGGACGTCGGCATACGACTTATGTCGACTCTGAGCAGTCAACATCCTTTCCCGAATCATTTCCACCTTCCGCCTCATCTCTAAAGCGATATCCAGTTCGGTCCCAACCAAATCGGACGCCTCATTCCAACAAATCGGCGATCGACATCGCCGCCCATAAAGCGCCTCATACGGTGCTATTCGTATTGATGCGTGCCAACTATTGTTGTACATGAATTCGATCAATGGCAAATGCTCCTCCCAGTCACTGCTCCAGTCGAGAGCACAAGCACGCAACATATCCTCGAACGTCTGGATAGTGCGTTCCGACTGTCCATCTGACTGAGGATGAAAAGAGGTACTCAAACGCAACCGAGTACCCAACGCATTATGTACCGCCTGCCAAAAGTGCGATACAAAACGACCATCCCGATCCGAGACAATAGACTTCGGAGTACCATGGAGTCTCACAATCTGCGCAATAAACACACGAGCCAACTTGTTCGGGCCCCAAGTATCATTGATGCCCAGAAAATGGGTCGACTTGGTCACACGATCAATAATCACCCAAACCATATTCATGCCCGATCTCGATCTCGGCAAACTCGTAATGAAGTCCATCGATATATTTTCCCATTTCCATTCCGGAACGGGAAGTGACTGTAATAACCCGGACGGTCGCTGATGCTCGATTTTGACCTGCTGACAAGTCAAACATCTCGCTACAAACTGTGCGACCTCTTCCTTCATGTCATTCCACCAGAAATTCCTTCTCAGATCCTTGTACATCTTACTCGAACCAGGATGAACGGAGTAAGGCGTAGCATGGGCCTCCCGCAATATACTCTGCCTTAATTCCGAGTCATTCGGCACACACAGACGACTCTTGAATCTCAATACCCCATCTTCATGAATCACAAATCCAGGAGACTTTACCTTAAGAACATTCTCTCGGATTTGAATAATCATCGGATCCTCCAGCTGCTTCAGTTTAATTTCATCGATCAAAGACGACGAAATCTCTAAAGCATAAAGTTGTCCTACGGCTCCAGGCAACGAAATATCAACACTCAACTCAATCAAATCCCACTGAAGCTCAGTTTAAGATGTAAGGATCTCAAGTGTCCGCAACGAGACCGGTTTCCGACTCAAAGGCGTCGGCCACGACGTTCGCCTTGCCCGGATGATAAAGGATTTCGAGGTCATAATCCTTAATCAACTCTAACCACATCCTCTGCCTCATATTCAACTCCCGCTGAGTAAATATGTACTTCAAACTTTTATGATCGGTAAATATCTGACATGCAGAGCCAAAAAGATAGTGACACCAAATCTTGAGCGCAAATACAACTGCCGCTAACTCCAAATCGTGAGTAGGGTAGTTAAGCTCATACCGCCTCAACTGTCTCGACGCAAATGCAATAGTCTTGCCGTGCTGCATCAACACACACCCAAGACCCTGACCCTAAGCATCGCTATAAACGGAAAAACCCCCATTGCCACATGGCAACGCCAAAATCAGGGCTGAAGTCAAACGTCTCTTCAGCTCCTCAAAACTCCACTACCTCTCGTCATTCCAGACGAACTTCTTGGACTTCTGGAGCAACTGCGTAAGTGGCCGAGCTAGTTTCAAGAAACCCTCGACGAACCTACGGTAGTAGCCAGCCAAGCCCAAGAAACTACGGACCTCCTTCATGTTCTTAGGCGGTGCCCAATCCAATACTGCCTCAACCTTCTGCGGGTCCACTCGAACTCCCTCAGCTGAAATCATGTGACCTAGAAACATCACTTCCTTCAGCCATAACTCACATTTTGAGAACTTTGCATAAAGTTGCTCGGTCCTCAAAATGTCTAACACTACTCGCAAATGATACGCGTGTTTCTCCTCGTTCCTCAAATAAATAAGGATATCGTCAATGAAGACGACGACACACTTATCCAAATACTCGATAAAGACCTTGTTCATCAACTGCATGAAAACGGCCGGTGCATTAGTTAACCCGAAAGGCATAACTACGAACTCATAATGTCCGTATCTCGTCCGAAAAGCTGTTTTCGGCACATCGGACTCCTTCACCCGAAGCTGATAGTACCCCGATCTCAAGTTGATCTTCAAGAATACTGTAGCTCCCTGCAACTGATCGAACAAGTCATCAATCCTCGACAGAGGATACTTGTTCTTGATGGTCACCTTGTTTAGCTCGCGATCGTCGATACACAAACGCAGTGAACCATCCTTTTTCCGAACAAACAAAACCGGTGCGCCCCAAGGCGAAGCGCTCGGTCGAATATACCCCGACTCAAGAAGCTCACTCAATTGCTTCTTTAACTCAGCCATCTCTGAAGGTGACATGCGATACGGCACCTTCAAAATCGGAGCCGCACCCGGCTCTAACTCACGGTCCGGTGGCAGCCCCGGTAACTCGTCAGGAAAGACGTCAGGAAACTCACTAACAACTGGAATCGATGAAAGCTCGACTCCACCACTCCCCGCTTTCAAGGCGTAGCACTAATAACCAGTACACCCCTTTCGCAGGAGTCTCATCGCCTTCAAGACGTTAATTACGAACTTTTGGTTTCTCTTTCGCCCCACGAAAGAGTGCTCGGTGCCGTCCTCGGCTAGCATGGTGATGATCTTCGTGCGGTAGTTCATGATTGCACCATGTCGCTTGAGCCAATCATCCCCTAGAATCAAATCCTCACCCTCAATACCCACAACAATAAGATTAGAGAGCCAAGCCCTCTCACAAATAAACACAGAACAGTCTCGGACCTCTCGATCGCCAACGATTCTATCACCGCTAGGAAGTTTAATGACGAAAGGCTTGAAAGGCGATAAATAGCCAAGACTCAAATGGCGCACACACTCCATAGAAATGAATGAATGCGTAGCACCCGAATCAAAAAGCACATTGACAAGATGGGAATGGGTGTGAACGGTACCTGTCGCCACGGTGGCCGCTGGATCATCGGCCTTCCTCATCTCATAGATACGCGGATGGGTGGAGCCGACACTGGAAGCTCCCCCTCTAGCGGGCTGATCCCGACCTATCCCCCGGCTGGCACTCGGTGGAGACTGCGGAGCAAACGAACCCTGGTTCACACTCGGATCTCTAGGCGTTGGATAAGAAGAATGGGCACCACGGATCTGTCGGATCTGTTCACAAAAGGAAGCCTTGTGGCCCGTCTGACCACAAGTATGAAAAGTCAACTGCGAACGAGGACACTCCCGATTCTTATGGCCCGACAAGACACATTTAAAGCATATGAGTTCACGAACAGAGGTTCTAGCATCACCTCGAGAACTCCCAGAAAAATGAGCCGAACCGCCCACAGGAACATTTACAGACTGAGATTTCTGCTGACTTTCACCCTTGTGACCCGAGAAATTTTCGGCGGATTTCTGTTTCTTACTCTCCCGAACCGCCGCACTGGCCGTCACAGACATATCATAGGCAAGAGCTCGACTCTGATAATCCTTCAAAGTGGTGCAGACGAGTCCAGACATATAGTCCCGAATTGACAGTTTCATTCGTCTGGAAAAGTGAAAAATTTTGTCGCTCTCCTTGACAACTTGGGTCTTCACGTATCTCAACTCCTTTTTGAAATCGGCAATAGCTTGAGAGACAGGAATATCCTGCGGTTGAGCATCATAGAAGGCATGGACTCGAGCCTGTCTAACCGGCCACGGGCAATACTCAGTCTCCATCAGGTCCTTGAATTGCGCCCATGAAGCAATGTGATCCTTAGGCCCAACGGCCTCCCACCAATCAGTAGCGTCCCCAGTGAGAAAATACTGGGCGATAGGGACCTTGCGGTCCTCGGGACAGTTGGTGGCAACGAAGACTTTGGATATCTCCTTGATCCACCCCTCCCAGCCAGGGTCTGAGGCTCCCGTGAACTGAGGAGGTTGTATCTTGATGACATCCTGAAGCCAACGGTCACCTCCGTTCCGAGCAGCATGGGCCCGATTCTGAACTGCCTGGGCTTTTGCCGCCATTTGGTTCACCATTTGTTTCATAACAGCCGCAACACCAAGGTCGGCGCCATCTTGAGAAAAAGCATGGCTATATCGGTCACCGGTGCTACCGGCTCCCGAAGAATGTGACGTGGCTGCCCCACCGGCTGCCCCAAATCCCCATCCGCGTCCACGGCCACGACCACGGCCTCTTCCATCATCCATACTGGTGTAAAAAGGTGGCAAAAAAGCAACATGATGATAAGTAAGAGAGGAAAAACATCCACGATTCAAGAGACGAAAATACGGTACGAGGAAACAAAGAATCGAGTAAGGAAAACTTACGAGCACTGGAAGTACCGAGATGCTGGTAGAGGTGTGACAATGTGCAAACCAAAACTCAACTAGACCCAAATAACCGACAAGCCTAGGTATCCATAAACCTAGTGCTCCGATACCATTTTCTGTAACACCCCGAGATATTCGAAGTATATTACAATGTCGTGGACCCCTACGTGGAACCCACCAGGCTAAAACAAGAAAACACCACTCGACTAACCATCTCGGTTAGCGAGGAAACACATATTAACAATACAACAAATAACAACACGCCCGGAGAAACCGGCATAATAAACATCAACCGACAAATATAGTAGCTTCAACGAATAACAATCATAATTCGAAGAGAAAAGCCTAAGTACTCGCGAGTACAATCTATAAGTTTAGAAAGTGGGCAACAACCATATCGAATGGAATAGCGGAAATAAAAGAACTCAAATGCACATGTCAACGACCTTGGCCAGCATCCTTGTGCGGTCCCAGCGCCCGCTCGTCCAACTGATCATAACCTGAAATCCATAACAAGAATTTCCCCAAAACGGGTCCCCAGAGGGGTTAGCAATTACGCTAGTACAAGTAATCAAGGCAAACCATTCGCTTACACATTTCATAGTACAATGCACCAATTTCATTTCAAAACCAAAACCAAACATGTCTTTTCCGAAACAAACAAATAATCAATTTGCCTTGGGAATGGGCTATACTATTGATCCCGCTCGAGGCCTCTAAGGACCCTCCCGAGCTGGACATATCATAAAACAAATCACGCACGCGCATCGCCTTGGGAACAGGTCTATACCATTGATCCCGCTCGAGGCCTCTAAGGACCCTCCCGAGCTGGCTAGTGAAACAAACTCGTGAATCCAGGGCTATACAATTGGATTCCCTCGAGGCCCCGTCGGACCCTTCCGAGGTGAGCAAAGCACACACAATATACATCACCATTTCATGTTAAGCATAAAGGTTTCTGAAAATACTTGCCTTGAATAATTGACGACGCAATGAACGGAAAGGAAATTCACCGACGAATGCTAGGAAACAATGGAACTGAACCTAACGATTCGAAGAATACAATCACAACCATTTTCAAACGAATACAGAAAAGGAATACACCCGAAAACCCGCCTACAATTCATGTATATTTGTACAAGAACAACAACAAGGGCGGACCACAACCAAAACCTCTCGATTATGAAAATACCACGATATATACCATGAATCCGTAGGAAAACCAAGAATACCAATAAGATTAATCATATTCATCATGAATTAATCAACAATATGGAACGAATCGAATAAGAAAACCAAAAACCCCCAATTTACCCAAAAGTAGGGTTCTTAGAAGATTTACCTTGATTTGGATGGAGGAAGATGATTACGAAGATGATAAACTACACTAGGAACACAATACTTGATTCACCAAGGATTTCCACGGGCTAAACTTGAAGATTCGCTCAAATCTCTCTAAGAACACTCTATGGACGGAAGGAAGAAATGAAGAAATGTCGCGAATGCAAGGTCAACTCAGTTTATAAAACTCCGACCTCTCATTATGTACGTTAATGTACGGTTAACGACGTTACGCACATTACGCACGTAACACAGGCGTTAGCGCACGTAATGGCTCGGCCGAACATTATGCTCAAATCGCTGATGCCATTAGCGACGCTATATCGCATTTACTTAGCGCACGATACAAGGAGGTCTTACGTACGTAACACCAGCATGTTTACGTACGTAAGGACTCGGCCAAATCCGGGCAGACTCCATGTACAAAACACTGAAGGCCATAACGTATGTTACTACCAGGGCAACACGTACGTTATGTGCGTGTCGATAGCGCACGCTATGAAGCATGCATAACGCACGTTATGCATGCAGCAGTTCAGCACTGCTGAACAGAGTTAGTCGCATCGAGCAGTCTGAAAACGATACGCAACTCAAGGACATATTCCAAAAACGTAAACATGAAATAATCATGACAACGAAGCTAAGCGCTGAAGGAGAATACAATTCTAACTACCGAGGAATCCGGAAAACGACAAGGAAAGTAAAATTCCCTAAACTTATAGGAAATTACAAAATGGACCAGACGTCCGAAAATCGCGATACGACGTCGGATCAATAAACCGAAACTCACAACACGAACAACCCAACCATACGAACTCGTACAACCAAAGAAATCACAAAATCAAACGGATTCTACGAGAATCGAACGTCCATGCAACAATACATGACAAAAGACGGAATAATATCAAAACATCTCCGAAACTCATCCAAATGGAAAAACTCCAAGAATAAAATAGATTTAATATGTCAAAACGGTTACAAGCGAGTTGCTAAAAACGAAAAATACACCAAAAATGAGAATACTGGAGAAAGAAAAATGCGGATATTACATGACCGAATTTCTTTAATTGTCCGTAGGGGTGGAAGACTGGATATTAAGTCAACTTTAGCATTGTCCACCTCAATTCCTTTTTCAGAAATCACATGGCCTAAGACAATTTATTTTTTAACCATAAAATGACATTTTTCCGAGTTTAGGACAAGATTCTTCTCCTTACACCTAACCAACACTTGAGTTAAGTGGTGTAAACATTCATCACTAGACCCGACTATAGAAAAATCATCGATAAAAATTTCTAAAAACCGCTCAACCATGTCAGAGAAAATGCTCATCATATACTGCTGAAAAGTAGAAGGTGCATTGCATGCACCAAAATGGCATTCGCTTCGAAGCAAAAGTGCTGAAAGGACAGGTAAAAGTGGTTTTTTCTTGATCTTCAGGAGCAATGGGAATTTGGTTATAGCCGGAATATCCATCAAGAAAACAATAATAAGAATGATCGGCTAACCTTTCTAGTATTTGATCAATAAAAGGAAGTGGAAAGTGATCTTTTCTTGTAAAAAAGTTCAATTTTCTGAAATCAATAGCACTCTCCATCCATTTGAATTCGGTTGGAACAAGTTCATTTTCTTCATTCGTGATTACGCTTATGCTGATTTCTTTGGAACTATATGAACAGGACTGACCCCAGAGCTATCAAAAATAAGGTAGATGATCCCTACATCTAAGAGTTTGATTATTTCAGCTCTTACAACTTCTTTCAAATTAGGATTTAGTCTTCTTTGAAATTCTCGGGAAGTTTTCGCATTTTTTTCAAGGTGAATTCGATGCATGCATATAGAAGGACTAATACCTTTAATATTGGAGATGGTCCAGCCTATTGATTCTTTATGTTCTTTAAGAACATTGATTAATTTATCTTCTCGTTCTTCATCTAAATCAGATGCTATGATGACAGGCAGGGTTTCTGATGGTCCTAAAAATGCATATTTTAGAGACTTAGGTAATGGATTGAGCTCTATCTTTGAATCTTCAATAGGTACTTCTTTATTCATTTGACTCTCAAGTGGTTCAGTTTTAGCTTTCCATTTATCATTATCCAATAATGGTGTAGACTCTAGTAAAGAATTTACTTCATTGATTGAACTGTCGATGTCAAAATCTGAGCCAAAATGAGAAAGACAGCTTCCAAAAAGATCATCATCGTTTATTTTTTGAAAGAAATAAGGACCCATACTCTCTATCGTATTTACCTCACAGACATAATCATAATCATCATGTTGTAGAGAAATGTTAAACATATTTAGTTCAACAGTCATATTTCCAAAAGAAAATTTTATTATGCCATTTCTACATTTAATTAATGCATTTGAAATAGCTAAAAATGGCCTTCCTAAAATGATAGGGATTTGATCTTTGGTATTCTCAACAGGTTCAGTGTCTAGGACTATAAAATCAACAGGAACGTAGAATTTATCTACTTGAATCAGAACATCCTCTACGATTCCTCGAGGTATTTTTATAGATCTATCAGCTAGTTGTAGTATCACATATATTGATTTAAGCTCCCCTAATCCAAGTTGTGTATAAACAGAATATGGTAATAAATTCACACTGGCTCCTAAATCAAGCAAGGCTCGTTTAATGATGTGATCTCCAATGACACAAGATATTTTAGGACTACCAGGATCTTATACTTAACAGGAGTTTTATTTTGGATTATTGAGCTAACATGTTCACTAAAAATGCCTTTCTTGGAACATTTGTTCTTCTTTTTACAGTGCAAAGATCTTTCAAGAACTTAGAATAAATAGGCACTTGTTTAATAGCATCAAGGAATGGAATATTTATTCGAACTTGTTTAAATATTTCTAATATATCTTTGTATTGCGCGCTTTTATCTTTTGGAATAAGTCGTTCAAGAAATGGAGCTTTTGGAACATAAGGTTTGTTTTTCCTTAGAATCTTTTGATTTTGAAACTTGTGGTTTATTTGATTTTTCTTATGGATCATAGTCAGACTTTTGTATTTCTTTTCCGCTTCTAAGGGTAGTTCTGGACTGAACTTATACGTTAGAAGAGTTTACTTCATATTGCCCTTGAGGATTAGGGATGGATTGACTCGAAAATTTTCCCTTTTCTCTTTCAACTAAAGTTGTTGCAAGTTGACCAATTTGTGTTTCAAGCTTAGAAATAGCCTGTGAGTTTGATTGTACAACTTGCTGAGTTGATTGGAACATTTGTTGAGTAGATTGCATGAATTGTTGCAATGTATCTTCCAAAGATGGTTTCTTTGGCACTGTAAAAGGATACTGATAAGTATTTGGAGAATATTGATTAGGACTGATATTTTGTTGATTTGACACGTTCATTTGATGTCCTCCTTGATTCATTGGAAGCATGTTATGCTTCCAGGAAAAATTTGGATGATTCCTCCAATTTGGATTATAAGTTGGAGCAAATGAACTATCCGAAGATTTTCCATACGAGTGTAACGCATTGACTTCTTCATTAAAAATTTCTTGATTTTGCGGACCAGAGGGACAAGATTGAGATGAATGAAACGATTCCGCACATGAAATGCAAAATTCATTTTTTGAGTTTGACGAGGTGATGGATTGCTTCAAGATTAACGCATCCACTTTTCGTACTAAATCATCTATAGTAGATTTTATTTCAACATCTTGTTTAACCTCATAAATTCCACCTTTTTTTGGGGTCGTATGCATCGATTTGGCTCTAGAGTCTAGTGAATTCCATTGTTGTGAATTAATTGACATATTTTCTAGTGCATTCCAAGCTTCGTCTCCAATAAGGTGAAGAAATTTTCCACCATGCATTGATTGATTGGCGATTGTTTGGAGTTAAATTGTCATAAAAATATTTTACCAAACGCCATATTTAAAACTATGATGGGGACACTTAAAGATTAAATCATTAAATCTTTCCCAACACTCATAAAATTTTTCATTTTCTTTTTGAAAAAATTCGGATATTTCTCTTATAAGACTATCAGTTTTGGACATTGGAAAAATTTTGCGAGAAATTTATTCACTAGTTGATCCCAACTAGTAATTGTTCTAGCTTGAAGAGAATTTAGCCAGAATTTTCCTTTATCATTGAGAGAAAATGGAAATAGTCTAAGTTTGAAAGATTCGTCATAGAAATTTTGGAATCGGAAAGTAGAACAAATATCGAGAAATTCCATGACATGCATATACGGATCTTCTCTTCCCAAACCGTGAAAAGATGGAAGAAGTTGAATTATTGATGGTTTAAGTTCGAAATCAGTTGCATTAGTCGCAGACAACTCTATGCAAAAAGGAGAATTAGCAGTTACTGGAGAAAAATATTCTATTAAAGTTCTCTTTTGCAACTTGATTATTCCGATTTTCGATTTCGTCCATTTTTGGTATCGATTTTGTTTGTTGAAATTCAATTTTAGTTAAAGACAATCTTCTTCTCGTTAATCGACCTTTATTATTTCGTTGTCAAACTTGCATACACCAGTATTTCAAATTTTTTAAACTTTGCATACAAACCAAATTATGATAGTCGATCGAACTTCCAGATTGTTGGAGGCGTCACAACGGTCACACTTAAAATTCAACTTTCTTCGGCATGTACAACAGAGGCCTTTTGGCCAAAATTCAGTCGGTTTTCAAAATCAGTTTGTACAAGATTGATATTTAGCTTTTCTCTATTCAAATCGAACAAAGTAGTGAGTGAAAAATATCAATCCCTTGTTGAATCTTTTAAAGGATTTTACTCTTTTTAATTATTATTTTTTTGAGTTATTTTATATTTTTTATTATTATTATTAATAATAATGATAATTATTATAATTATTACTAATATTGTAGGATGTAAAAGAATCCAAATGAATAAATTTGCTTATTGATCTACGGAAGCAATATCTATTGATAAATTAAATTGTACGACGAAAATATTGCAATTAAACTAAATTTTTAAGAATACTGTAAATAGAAATAACAACTAAAAATAAAATCTAAATTTACCACTATTAGAGTCTATTTAAACTAAATACAAGATATAAATTATTTTAAAATGTTACAAAAAATTCTGATTTTTTTTATATTTTATATTTTTTTAAGTTTTAATATTTTTTTATATTTATTATAATTTTATTATATTATTAGACTAATAATATTGAGCTAATATATATATATATATCCATATATATTTATTTATATTTTTACGGGAAAAAAATTTCAGATTTTTTTTTGAAAAAATAAAAATTACAAACTTTTATTTTATTTATGCAAACAATAAAATAGTTTTCTTTTTTATTACAAATTTTCGTTTCTGTTTTTTTTTTAAATTTTCATGTTTTTAATAATTTTTTTAGTATTTCCCTTTTTATTAAAATATTGTAATTTTATTTTTAAAAAAATCAGTTTATGTTTTTATTAAAAAAAATCAAAGTTCAGAAATAGAAATAACAGTTTTTATTATATATTCCAGATTATTTAAATTATTAATTCTTAATATTTTTTTTTAGATTTTTTAGATTTTTTACGAATAGTAATTTTTTGAATAAAACTAGCAGGTTACTTTTTAAAAATAAAATAATTAATTCAGATTTTTATTTATTATGGAAAATAATATTCCAATTTTAGTTTTTAAATAAAAAAATAGTATATAAATATATTCCAGATTTTTTTAATTTTTTATTTTTTCGAATGTAAAGTAAAAATTTTCGATTTTTTTAATATTAATATTCCAGAATTACAAAAATATTTCCTTAAAAGTATGAGTTTTTTTTTTAATTTTCCAGATTTTTTTTAAAAATAAATATAAATAAGTTCCGATTTTTTTAAAACTTTTTCAGATTTTTATATATTTTTGGATATTTTTTTATTTTTTTATTTTTTTATTATTATTTTTACGAAAATGAACACTTTTTTATTATTATTACTTATATTTTTTTATTTATTATTATAAGTTATTGTTGGGAAAACAAGAACCCTGTATCGAAACAGTCGGGATCAATCCCTGTATCGAATAGTATTTGATAAGAGGTTTTGACATATATGCCAATCCACATACAGTAAAGGAAACTGTATCGAAGTGTTAAGGCATCAACCTGTATCGAAGACCTGTCTCGAATCCAGCATATAGTGGAACCCTTCAGTACAGCAAAGAAGTCTTATAAAGACCAAGTATGGAAACTGTCTCGAAACACCAATACAGTTATCTTCCATACTAGGGGTGGGCACAAAAATTTAAAATCCCGATCCCGTCCCGGTCCCGTCCCAAAATTACCCGGGATGGGACGGGATCCAAAATTAAAAACACTAGGCCCGTCCCGTCCCATTAGAGTAACTACGGGACGGGACACGGGACAAAAAATCTAAGGCCCGTAAGGCCCGTCCCGTCCCGCTAAGTTTTTAACCCTTTTAAAACTATATATTTTTATTATTTGTAACCCTTTTTTAATTAATTTTTAATAATAAACTATTTTTAGTTTTTACTATCTATATTTTATAATTATGCACAAACATAATCAACCAATATAAAGTTACCGGTGCTACCGGCTCCCGAAGAATGTGACGTGGCTGCCCCACCGGCTGCCCCACATCCCCATCCGCGTCCACGGCCACGACCACGACCACGGCCTCTTCCAGCATCCATACTGGTGTAAAAAGGTGGCAAAAAAGCAACATGATGATAAGTAAGAGAGGAAAAACATCCACGATTCAAGAGACGAAAATACGGTACGAGGAAACAAAGAATCGAGTAAGGAAAACTTACGAGCACTGGAAGTACCGAGATGCTGGTAGAGGTGTGACAATGTGCAAACCAAAACTCAACTAGACCCAAATAACCGACAAGCCTAGGTATCCATAAACCTAGTGCTCCGATACCATTTTCTGTAACACCCCGAGATATTCGAAGTATATTACAATGTCGTGGACCCCTACGTGGAACCCACCAGGCTAAAACAAGAAAACACCACTCGACTAACCATCTCGGTTAGCGAGGAAACACATATTAACTGTAACACCCCCAGATCGAACCGGGAATATTACACGCCGCAGACCCTCTCCGTGAGGATCCACCAGGCTAGACATCAAAACAACACATTACATTACATACCGACGAATCAAAATAACGAACCAATAGACCGATTTGGTCTTTCGTCACTGACTTACAAATCAAAATACATAAACTCATCCAGACTCATACCCACGCAAGGGTAAAATACTTGCAACAACGAACAATAAGACAACGGAAAAGACAATACAATGGACTTCGACTAACTTAACCCAAAACTGGCCTTCGTGTGATTAGTATCATTCGTCTTCCATCATCCCTCGTACCGATCATGTGACTTGCTCCCGAAAACCTGCATGTACCTGGACACAATACAGATATCCACCCCCCGATTACTCGGGGGTTAGCAAAACTCCACTGTTTCGCTAGTGCAAGTATAAAATGCAAATACGAGCCATACACAACACATTCCGAGAATACAACGAAAGACTTCCCGAGATATTTTTAGTTAAAAATAGTTCAAGTCTTGAAAGTAGAAACGAAGTAGTAAGCACTTTGAAAGCATTTCCAAATCTCGGGAGTTTTGAAAACATTAGAAATTGAAAAGTTCTTAATTCCTCGAAAGCCATTTAGGGTCACAGCCCCAAAGTTCATTTTCCAAAATGCAAATCCATTAACAAAACACGGGGTCCACGACCCAACCATTCCGGTCACAAAACACAGGGTCCACGACCCGATCATCCACTTCAGTTCACTTACAAGGACACATTACACATAACACATTATTCCTATGCCATTCTAGCCAAGCACCAAGACTCGATATATAATGTCTCTCGACCCCGAGCACAAAGCATTGTGATACTCCGGACAATATCACAATTAACGAAAACATCAATGTCATCCTCAAGATGAAAACCACAACTGGTAACCCGCGGCCGTACCCCTTAGTATCGACCCCCAGACATCCCGTCGGACACTCCGGGTGGTTAACCACTTCCGCGGCCGTACCCCTTAGTATCGACCCCCAGACATCCCGTCGGACACTCCAGGTGGAAGTTCATCCACACACGCACCCAAGTCCACTTCCGTGGCCGTACCCCTTAGTATCGACCCCCAGACATCCCGTCGGACACTCCGGGTGGAAGGAACAACACACACACACGTTGCAAAATCACAGTTGCAAACCACAAGCCTCGAAGGTCAATCACAGTATATATATAGTCGAGGTACCTTACTAGAATGGCCAATTTATCCAACATATACTCACGACCAAGTAACGATATGATTCATGCTAGAATTTCAACGATGCAGCTAGTACCAATAACATAGTAACGAGGGAAAAATACCTATCCAACCACGCCGAACGACACAATGACACAGGATCGTCAATAGGCATATGTTCATACATATCTCAAGGAAAGGTTAAGCTATAAATCTACAATGTCATAATCACACAAAACGATACCCCACACATACTTAGACAAGCATATTTAACAACGAAATCATACGAGTCATCTTTTAAGGAAGTATTGAAAAGCATATCAATTCCTTTGAAAGTTAATTATAGACATTCATAAATCACGTATCGAAAATTACCAACTAATATATCCACAAAACACGTAATGTATGGGCAAGATACTTGCCTCGAAATCAATTTGTGAATACTCCGATGAAAGCGGCTCGGCCGAAACAGCCCCAAAACAGTCTCGAAACAGCCCGGCCGAAATAGCCCCAAAACAGTCCCGAAACAGCCCGGCCGAAACAGCCCCAAAACAGCCCCGAAACAGCCCCAAAATAGCCCCGAAACAGCCCCCAAAACCGACCACCTTCACGAGAAATCAATAACAACACAATCACCATGAGAATAACACCGCTACGAATCAACAACACTAAACGAAATCTCAATCGACACTAAGAAACTACAAGGGTTCAAGGGTTCGTTCCAAGAAAGCCAAAATCATGTTCCGGGTGAGATGAAGTCGATAAACGAGTTACTAATCCGTAGATTACAACCAATACAACAAGAATTACATGACCAATTCATAATAATCGGCCCAGAAATGAAATCAAAAGAAAAACCCCAAAATATCTCAAGAACATAATGAAAACAAAACTCCAAACTAGGGGTTAAGATAAACAAGACTAGATAACAACAAGGGAATCAACAATTTCGGATTGGAATCATGAAATCACGATAAACCCCAAATTATCCCGAAAGTAGGGTTTTAAGAAGAAAATACCTCAATTAAAATGGCGAAAGATGTTGGGATGTTGTTAAATCCGTACTAGGAACTCAAAGATATTGATGGGTGATGATATCAGGCCAAAATCCATGCTTATACGCCCTCAAGATCGTCTAGATCGCCGGAAGGAAGAAAGGGGAGGAAGAAATGACGAAAGTTGACCTCTGTGATCTTATATATCTGTCACGTTAGCGCACGCTAAGGTATGTGTAGCGTGCGCTAACGGTCAGAAATGCGATCGAGAACCCTCTGCCAGATCCGTTAGCGTGCGCTATTATATGTACTTAGCGTGCGCTAATTACACACTGTGTAGTCTTTGTTATTTCGGTCATAACTCCTTCGTCCGGATTCCGATTGACTCGCCGTTTGAACCATTGGAAAGCTAATTTGATGCTCTATCACATTTTAAAGTATCAGAATTTTTAGACTTTATAAGCGCCGGTGGTGATCTTACAAAGTCGACCAAATGCCCAAAAATGATACTCCTCGACAAAACAATAATTATTCAACATGCAACGAAACACTAACGGACAACACCAACGATCCAAATCGAAAACGAACACATAACAAAGCAAGACATACTATTAGCTCGACTTACGCAACGATAAGTCGCACCCGACAAACACCACAACACGGTACATCGTGCCGTACCCAACATAGGGGAAAATCTCAAGAAATCGCCAACAGAACAAAATGAACGGCGCAATCGACAAAATTCAAAAATAACCGGAACCGAGAATCTCGGGTATTACATTCTACCCTCCTTAAAAGAAGTTTCGTCCCGAAACTTAAAACATGAAACAATCCAGGCAGAGCAACTCTAGATGACACATGATTCCGATAACTTGAAGATCGGGAAAGACGATACGAAGGCAACCACCCCAAAACTTTGGGAAATTACAAAATGGCCCAAACGCCTGAAACATCACGATAAGAAAACGTATAACCAAACCGAACTTCACAAAACGTCTAACAAGGTTAAACGGACTTACGGGGAAATACGAACAACAATTTCGAACGGGATTCGCAAGAATCGATCTCAAATGCGGAAAGGTCGCCAAAAAGCACGGAACTCAGCAAAACGACACCGAAACGAACTCGGATGTTAACAAGTGTAGAATGAAACATTCACAGAAGGACGAAACGGTCACAGAAGATCCATTAAAATGGACTCCTGCCAAAAAAAGAAATTTACCGAAAATCGAAAATTGCGGATATTACATCATATCACCTTTAAAAGAGGTTTCGTCCCCGAAACCTAAACAACGAAAATGAAGTGCTGGAGTAGCAACTTTCCCGGCCATATCCTCTTGGTCCCGTGTCTGATCTCCACGACTAACTATACCGCGGTCACGACCGTATCCTCTGTCCCTAGACATATTAAGCGGATTCTCACTCGATACGATGGCACAACTTCGCGAAAATAATATACTAAAGTACCAACCCAGCACGACATAACACATAAGGTAATTGATAACAACTAAATAAGAAAATCCACGAGGTATCCTTTTAAATGATTTCATTTGGAAATCCTTGGACTTGTGCGCTATTCGAAATAAAATCTTGAAAATATTTTTGGTACCTCAGTTTGTTTTATCAAAACCCGTAAACGACGGACTTTAACCGTCTCATTTAACATCACTTACAAAACAATATATATATATATATTTTAACATCATCATTATAGAGTGATTGAAGATCACGCACGATAACTGGCTCAGTATAGAAAACTTTTCTAAACCCGAGTTTGAAGTTTTAAATCGAGTAAGATTCTTTATCTTCCACAGTATATTGTTGAAAATAAAAATTGTATTGATTTTTGAAAATAAAGATTTTATGATGTGAAAGATTTCTGAAATCATGTACTCGGATTATTTGAAAATACAACAATACGTCAAAAATCATTTTCGAAAATCCTCTCAACACTACACAAAAACCAACGACGGTAATATTTTACAAAATGTCTACATGTACTTTAAAACAACTCTTTCAAATACCGTCGAGGTTTTATTTGAGAATCCGAGGTCGGCTCGCCAATTCTAAATAATTTTCAAAGTACGCACAGAGCCGCCGATTAATCGAATCGTCGAAACTTTATGAAATTTTCAGGGTGACGTTTTCGAACACACACACATCAGACATAATTTAAACAAAATCAATTATCACCTAGCGCTACAAAAAGTCCTAACACTTATTCCCACACAACAGTTGCATCGCTCAACACACATAGAATACCGTCGAAGATGATTGACTGCAGCAAAACATAGACCTGACGGCTAAAATGCGGTTCCATAGCCTCTGTCCAGACTGACTAACGCGCGCTACAACAAATATTTAGCGTGCGCTACCCATGCTGCATTAGCGCGCGCTAGCCTCACACTTAGCGTGCGCTAACGGTTCTATTTCAGCAACATGATTGTGAACATATATATGACATTACTAGAATCGAAGGTCACAAATAAACAACAACAATATTCGAATCTCAAAGCCATCGATTCACATAATTACAACACCTCATGAGCAACCATCAATAGGCAATTGTCATTCAAAATCGAAAAGTTAAAAGCAAGAGTCACGTCTTGAGTATATTTTGTAGACCTTATTTGAGTTAAAAACTCGTGTTTTGAAAACTTATAGTATGAGATGAAAATGAAATATCGGTAGTTGAAGTGTAAAAAATTTTGACCTTGAGGTCATCATACAAAAATCAAAATTTTTCCTCCCTTGGAGAACATTTTAAAAAAAATTACGACTCCCCGAAAGCCTTTCGAAAACTTAAAATTCCAAGGTTGTTACTCTTGCAAGAAAAACAGTTCATACAAGGATACATTTAGCAATACCACTCTTCATTCTAGCACAAAATGAGAATCGACAAATATATGTCACTTACTCACGATGCACCTTCAAATACTACTACATAACACAGAATCACACCGGCTCGTATAGCTCGTGGTACAACATGTAGTAGGGAGACTTACATCCACAGATCGCACGAAGATGATGGTTGCACCATGATACTAATCACGACCGACATCCCAGATGATGCGTCGCGACACGACATCAGTCAGACTCGATCTGACAAGACAAGACCCAACAATACACGACTGGACCCGACAACCTAGGTTTCCGCAACCTAAGCGCTCTGATACCATAAATGTAACACCCCCAGATCGAACCGGGAATATTACACGCCGCAGACCCTCTCTGTGAGGATCCACCAGGCTAGACATCAAAACAACACATTACATTACATACCGACGAATCAAAATAACGAACCAATAGACCGATTTGGTCTTTCGTCACTGACTTACAAATCAAAATACATAAACTCATCCAGACTCATACCCACGCAAGGGTAAAATACTTGCAACAACGAACAATAAGACAGCGGAAAAGACAATACAATGGACTTCGACTAACTTAACCCAAAACTGGCCTTCGTGTGATTAGTATCATTCGTCTTCCATCATCCCTCGTACCGATCCTGTGACTTGCTCCCGAAAACCTGCATGTACCTGGACACAATACAGATATCCACCCCCCGATTACTCGGGGGTTAGCAAAACTCCACTGTTTCGCTAGTGCAAGTATAAAATGCAAATACGAGCCATACACAACACATTCCGAGAATACAACGAAAGACTTCCCGAGATATTTTTAGTTAAAAATAGTTCAAGTCTTGAAAGTAGAAACGAAGTAGTAAGCACTTTGAAAGCATTTCCAAATCTCGGGAGTTTTGAAAACATTAGAAATTGAAAAGTTCTTAATTCCTCGAAAGCCATTTAGGGTCACAGCCCCAAAGTTCATTTTCCAAAATGCAAATCCATTAACAAAACACGGGGTCCACGACCCAACCATTCCGGTCACAAAACACAGGGTCCACGACCCGATCATCCACTTCAGTTCACTTACAAGGACACATTACACATAACACATTATTCCTATGCCATTCTAGCCAAGCACCAAGACTCGATATATAATGTCTCTCGACCCCGAGCACAAAGCATTGTGATACTCCGGACAATATCACAATTAACGAAAACATCAATGTCATCCTCAAGATGAAAACCACAACTGGTAACCCGCGGCCGTACCCCTTAGTATCGACCCCCAGACATCCCGTCGGACACTCCGGGTGGTTAACCACTTCGCGGCCGTACCTTAGTATCGACCCCGGACATCCCGTCGGACACTCCAGGTGGAAGTTCATCCACACACGCACCCAAGTCCACTTCCGTGGTCGTACCCCTTAGTATCGACCCCCAGACATCCCGTCGGACACTCCGGGTGGAAGGAACAACACACACACACGTTGCAAAATCACAGTTGCAAACCACAAGCCTCGAAGGTCAATCACAGTATATATATAGTCGAGGTACCTTACTAGAATGGCCAATTTATCCAACATATACTCACGACCAAGTAACGATATGATTCATGCTAGAATTTCAACGATGCAGCTAGTACCAATAACATAGTAACGAGGGAAAAATACCTATCCAACCACGCCGAACGACACAATGACACAGGATCATCAATAGGCATATGTTCATACATATCTCAAGGAAAGGTTAAGCTATAAATCTACAATGTCATAATCACACAAAACGATACCCCACACATACTTAGACAAGCATATTTAACAACGAAATCATACGAGTCATCTTTTAAGGAAGTATTGAAAAGCATATCAATTCCTTTGAAAGTTAATTATAGACATTCATAAATCACGTATCGAAAATTACCAACTAATATATCCACAAAACACGTAATGTATGGGTAAGATACTTGCCTCGAAATCAATTTGTGAATACTCCGACGAAAGCGGCTCGGCCGAAACAGCCCGGCCGAAACAGCCCCAAAACAGTCCCGAAACAGCCCGGCCGAAACAGCCCCAAAACAGCCCCGAAACAGCCCCAAAAACCGACCACCTTCACGAGAAATCAATAACAACACAATCACCATGAGAATAACACCGCTACGAATCAACAACACTAAACGAAATCTCAATCGACACTAAGAAACTACAAGGGTTCAAGGGTTCGTTCCAAGAAAGCCAAAATCATGTTCCGGGTGAGATGAAGTCGATAAACGAGTTACTAATCCGTAGATTACAACCAATACAACAAGAATTACATGACCAATTCATAATAATCGGCCCAGAATTGAAATCAAAAGAAAAACCCCAAAATATATCAAGAACATAAATCAACCCGATAAAAACATGAAAACAAAACTCCAAACTGGGGGTTAAGATAAACAAGACTAGATAACAACAAGGGAATCAACAATTTCGGATTGGAATCATGAAATCACGATAA
The DNA here is from genome assembly GCA_033398695.1 of Orobanche coerulescens. Classification (NCBI taxonomy): domain Eukaryota; kingdom Viridiplantae; phylum Streptophyta; class Magnoliopsida; order Lamiales; family Orobanchaceae; genus Orobanche; species Orobanche coerulescens. The sequence continues at coordinate 17,285,295 of CM065814.1, read as the reverse complement.
ACCCCAAATTATCCCGAAAGTAGGGTTTTAAGAAGAAAATACCTCAATTAAAATGGCGAAAGATGTTGGGATGTTGTTAAATCCGTACTAGGAACTCAAAGATATTGATGGGTGATGATATCAGGCCAAAATCCATGCTTATACGCCCTCAAGATCGTCTAGATCGCCGGAAGGAAGAAAGGGGAGGAAGAAATGACGAAAGTTGACCTCTGCAGTCTTATATATACTGTCAACAGTTAGCGCACGCTAAGGTATGTGTAGCGTGCGCTAACGGCTGTAAAATGCAGTCCAGAACCCTCTGCCAGATCCGTTAGCGTGCGCTACTATATGTACTTAGCGTGCGCTAATTACACACTGTGTAGTCTTTGTTATTTCGGTCATAACTCCTTCGTCCGGACTCCGATTGACTCGCCGTTTGAACCATTGGAAAGCTAATTTGATGCTCTATCACATTTTAAAGTATCAGAATTTTTAGACTTTATAAGCGCCGGTGGTGATCTTACAAAGTCGACCAAATGCCCAAAAATGATACTCCTCGACAAAACAATAATTATTCAACATGCAACGAAACACTAACGGACAACACCAACGATCCAAATCGAAAACGAACACATAACAAAGCAAGACATACTATTAGCTCGACTTACGCAACGATAAGTCGCACCCGACAAACACCACAACACGGTACATCGTGCCGTACCCAACATAGGGGAAAATCTCAAGAAATCGCCAACAGAACAAAATGAACGGCGCAATCGACAAAATTCAAAAATAACCGGAACCGAGAATCTCGGGTATTACATTAACAATACAACAAATAACAACACGCCCGGATAAACCGGCATAATAAACATCAACCGACAAATATAGTAGCTTCAACGAATAACAATCATAATTCGAAGAGAAAAGCCTAAGTACTCGCGAGTACAATCTATAAGTTTAGAAAGTGGGCAACAACCATATCGAATGGAATAGCGGAAATAAAAGAACTCAAATGCACATGTCAACGACCTTGGCCAGCATCCTTGTGCGGTCCCAGCGCCCGCTCGTCCAACTGATCATAACCTGAAATCCATAACAAGAATTTCCCCAAAACGGGTCCCCAGAGGGGTTAGCAATTACGCTAGTACAAGTAATCAAGGCAAACCATTCGCTTACACATTTCATAGTACAATGCACCAATTTCATTTCAAAACCAAAACCAAACATGTCTTTTCTGGAAACAAACAGTCAATCAATTTGCCTTGGGAACAGGGCTATACTATTGATCCCGCTCGAGGCCTCTAAGGACCCTCCCGAGCTGGACATATCATAAAACAAATCACGCACGCGCATCGCCTTGGGAACAGGTCTATACCATTGATCCCGCTCGAGGCCTCTAAGGACCCTCCCGAGCTGGCTAGCGAAACAAACTCGTGAATCCAGGGCTATACAATTGGATTCCCTCGAGGCCCCGTCGGACCCTTCCGAGGTGAGCAAAGCACACACAATATACATCACCATTTCATGTTAAGCATAAAGGTTTCTAAAAATACTTGCCTTGAATAATTGACGACGCAATGAACGGAAAGGAAATTCACCGACGAATGCTAGGAAACAATGGAACTGAACCTAACGATTCGAAGAATACAATCACAACCATTTTCAAACGAATACAGAAAAGGAATACACCCGAAAACCCGCCTACAATTCATGTATATTTGTACAAGAACAACAACAAGGGCGGACCACAACCAAACCCTCTCGATTATGAAAATACCACGATATATACCATGAATCCGTAGGAAAACCAAGAATACCAATAAGATTAATCATATTCATCATGAATTAATCAACAATATGGAACGAATCGAATAAGAAAACCAAAAACCCCCAATTTACCCAAAAGTAGGGTTCTTAGAAGATTTACCTTGATTTGGATGGAGGAAGATGATTACGAAGATGATAAACTACACTAGGAACACAATACTTGATTCCCCAAGGATTTCCACGGGCAAAACTTGAAGAATCGCTCAAATCTCTCTAAGAACACTCGTTGCGGACGGAAGGAAGAAATGAAGAAATGTCGCGAATGCAAGGTCAACTCAGGTTTATAAAACCTGACCTCTCATTATGTACGTTAATGTACAGTGGTTAACGTACGTTACGCACATTACGTACGTAACACACAGGCGTTAGCGTACGTAATGGCTCGGCTGAACATTATGCTCAAATCGCTGATGCCATTAGCGTACGCTATATCAGACGACTTAGCGCACGATACAAGGAGGTCTTACGTACGTAACACCAGCATGTTTACGTACGTAAGGACTCGGCCAAATCCGGGCAGACTCCATGTACAAAACACTGAAGGCCATAACGTATGTTACTACCAGGGCAACACGTACGTTATGTGCGTGTCGATAGCGCACGCTATGAAGCATGCATAACGCACGTTATGCATGCAGCCAAGATCAACTTCTTTGACGAGTTAGTCGCATCGGCGATGCAAAACGATACGCAACTCAAGGACAGATTCCAAAAACGTAAACATGAAATAATCATGACAACGAAGCTAAGCGCTGAAGGAGAATACAATTCTAACTACCGAGGAATCCGGAAAACGACAAGGAAAGTAAAATTCCCTAAACTTATAGGAAATTACAAAATGGCCCAGACGTCCGAAAATCACGATACGACGTCGGATCAATAAACCGAAACTCACAACACGAACAACCCAACCATACGAACTCGTAAAACCAAAGAAATCACAAAATCAAACGGATTCTACGAGAATCGAACGTCCATGCAACAATACATGACAAAAGACGGAATAATATCAAAACATCTCCGAAACTCATCCAAATGGAAAAACTCCAAGAATAAAATAGATTTAATATGTCAAAACGGTTACAAGCGAGTTGCTAAAAACGAAAAATACACCAAAAATGAGAATACTGGAGAAAGAAAAATGCGGATATTACATGACCGAATTTCTTTAATTGTCCGTAGGGGTGGAAGACTGGATATTAAGTCAACTTTAGCATTGTCCACCTCAATTCCTTTTTCAGAAATCACATGGCCTAAGACAATTTATTTTTTAACCATAAAATGACATTTTTCCGAGTTTAGGACAAGATTCTTCTCCTTACACCTAACCAACACTTGAGTTAAGTGGTGTAAACATTCATCACTAGACCCGACTATAGAAAAATCATCGATAAAAATTTCTAAAAACCGCTCAACCATGTCAGAGAAAATGCTCATCATATACTGCTGAAAAGTAGAAGGTGCATTGCACAGACCAAATGGCATTCGTCGGTAAGCAAAAGTGCTGAAAGGACAGGTAAAAGTGGTTTTTTCTTGATCTTCAGGAGCAATGGGAATTTGGTTATAGCCGGAATATCCATCAAGAAAACAATAATAAGAATGATCGGCTAACCTTTCTAGTATCTGATCAATAAAAGGAAGTGGAAAGTGATCTTTTCTTGTAAAAAAGTTCAATTTTCTGAAATCAATACAGACTCTCCATCCAGTTTGAATTCTGGTTGGAACAAGTTCATTTTCTTCATTCGTGATTACAGTTATGCCAGATTTCTTTGGAACTATATGAACAGGACTGACCCCAGAGCTATCAAAAATAAGGTAGATGATCCCTACATCTAAGAGTTTGATTATTTCAGCTCTTACAACTTCTTTCAAATTAGGATTTAGTCTTCTTTGAAATTCTCGGGAAGTTTTCGCATTTTTTTCAAGGTGAATTCGATGCATGCATATAGAAGGACTAATACCTTTAATATTGGAGATGGTCCAGCCTATTGATTCTTTATGTTCTTTAAGAACATTGATTAATTTATCTTCTCGTTCTTCATCTAAATCAGATGCTATGATGACAGGCAGGGTTTCTGATGGTCCTAAAAATGCATATTTTAGAGACTTAGGTAATGGATTGAGCTCTATCTTTGAATCTTCAATAGGTACTTCTTTATTCATTTGACTCTCAAGTGGTTCAGTTTTAGCTTTCCATTTATCATTATCCAATAATGGTGTAGACTCTAGTAAAGAATTTACTTCATTAATTGAACTGTCGATGTCAAAATCTGAGCCAAAATGAGAAAGACAGCTTCCAAAAAGATCATCATCGTTTATTTTTTGAAAGAAATAAGGACCCATACTCTCTATCGTATTTACCTCACAGACATAATCATAATCATCATGTTGTAGAGAAATGTTAAACATATTTAGTTCAACAGTCATATTTCCAAAAGAAAATTTTATTATGCCATTTCTACATTTAATTAATGCATTTGAAATAGCTAAAAATGGCCTTCCTAAAATGATAGGGATTTGATCTTTGGTATTCTCAACAGGTTCAGTGTCTAGGACTATAAAATCAACAGGAACGTAGAATTTATCTACTTGAATCAGAACATCCTCTACGATTCCTCGAGGTATTTTTATAGATCTATCAGCTAGTTGTAGTATCACATATATTGATTTAAGCTCCCCTAATCCAAGTTGTGTATAAACAGAATATGGTAATAAATTCACACTGGCTCCTAAATCAAGCAAGGCTCGTTTAATGATGTGATCTCCAATGACACAAGATATTTTAGGACTACCAGGATCTTATACTTAACAGGAGTTTTATTTTGGATTATTGAGCTAACATGTTCAGCTAAAAATGCCTTTCTTGGAACATTTGTTCTTCTTTTTACAGTGCAAAGATCTTTCAAGAACTTAGAATAAATAGGCACTTGTTTAATAGCATCAAGGAATGGAATATTTATTCGAACTTGTTTAAATATTTCTAATATATCTTTGTATTGCGCGCTTTTATCTTTTGGAATAAGTCGTTCAAGAAATGGAGCTTTTGGAACATAAGGTTTGTTTTTCCTTAGAATCTTTTGATTTTGAAACTTGTGGTTTATTTGATTTTTCTTATGGATCATAGTCAGACTTTTGTATTTCTTTTCCGCTTCTAAGGGTAGTTCTGGACTGAACTTATACGTTAGAAGAGTTTACTTCATATTGCCCTTGAGGATTAGGGATGGATTGACTCGAAAATTTTCCCTTTTCTCTTTCAACTAAAGTTGTTGCAAGTTGACCAATTTGTGTTTCAAGCTTAGAAATAGCCTGTGAGTTTGATTGTACAACTTGCTGAGTTGATTGGAACATTTGTTGAGTAGATTGCATGAATTGTTGCAATGTATCTTCCAAAGATGGTTTCTTTGGCACTGTAAAAGGATACTGATAAGTATTTGGAGAATATTGATTAGGACTGATATTTTGTTGATTTGACACGTTCATTTGATGTCCTCCTTGATTCATTGGAAGCATGTTATGCTTCCAGGAAAAATTTGGATGATTCCTCCAATTTGGATTATAAGTTGGAGCAAATGAACTATCCGAAGATTTTCCATACGAGTGTAACGCATTGACTTCTTCATTAAAAATTTCTTGATTTTGCGGACCAGAGGGACAAGATTGAGATGAATGAAACGATTCCGCACATGAAATGCAAAATTCATTTTTTGAGTTTGACGAGGTGATGGATTGCTTCAAGATTAACGCATCCACTTTTCGTACTAAATCATCTATAGTAGATTTTATTTCAACATCTTGTTTAACCTCATAAATTCCACCTTTTTTTGGGGTCGTATGCATCGATTTGGCTCTAGAGTCTAGTGAATTCCATTGTTGTGAATTAATTGACATATTTTCTAGTGCATTCCAAGCTTCGTCTCCAATAAGGTGAAGAAATTTTCCACCATGCATTGATTGATTGGCGATTGTTTGGAGTTAAATTGTCATAAAAATATTTTACCAAACGCCATATTTAAAACTATGATGGGGACACTTAAAGATTAAATCATTAAATCTTTCCCAACACTCATAAAATTTTTCATTTTCTTTTTGAAAAAATTCGGATATTTCTCTTATAAGACTATCAGTTTTGGACATTGGAAAAATTTTGCGAGAAATTTATTCACTAGTTGATCCCAACTAGTAATTGTTCTAGCTTGAAGAGAATTTAGCCAGAATTTTCCTTTATCATTGAGAGAAAATGGAAATAGTCTAAGTTTGAAAGATTCGTCATAGAAATTTTGGAATCGGAAAGTAGAACAAATATCGAGAAATTCCATGACATGCATATACGGATCTTCTCTTCCCAAACCGTGAAAAGATGGAAGAAGTTGAATTATTGATGGTTTAAGTTCGAAATCAGTTGCATTAGTCATGAGACAACTCTATGCAAAAAGGAGAATTAGCAGTTACTGGAGAAAAATATTCTATTAAAGTTCTCTTTTGCAACTTGATTATTCCGATTTTCGATTTCGTCCATTTTTGGTATCGATTTTGTTTGTTGAAATTCAATTTTAGTTAAAGACAATCTTCTTCTCGTTAATCGACCTTTATTATTTCGTTGTCAAACTTGCATACACCAGTATTTCAAATTTTTTAAACTTTGCATACAAACCAAATTATGATAGTCGATCGAACTTCCAGATTGTTGGAGTCGTCACAACGGTCACACTTAAAATTCAACTTTCGTCGGCATGTACAACGAGAGGCCTTTTGGCCAAAATTGATCGGTTTTCAAAATCGGTTGTACAAGATTGATATTTAGCTTTTCTCTATTCAAATCGAACAAAGTAGTGAGTGAAAAATATCAATCCCTTGTTGAATCTTTTAAAGGATTTTACTGTTTTTAATTATTATTTTTTTGAGTTATTTTATATTTTTTATTATTATTATTAATAATAATGATAATTATTATAATTATTACTAATATTGTAGGATGTAAAAGAATCCAAATGAATAAATTTGCTTATTGATCTACGGAAGCAATATCTATTGATAAATTAAATTGTACGACGAAAATATTGCAATTAAACTAAATTTTTAAGAATACTGTAAATAGAAATAACAACTAAAAGTAAAATCTAAATTTACCACTATTAGATTCTATTTAAACTAAATACAAGATATAAATTATTTTAAAATGTTACAAAAAATTCTGATTTTTTTTATATTTTATATTTTTTTAAGTTTTAATATTTTTTTATATTTATTATAATTTTATTATATTATTAGACTAATAATATTGAGCTAATATATATATATATATATCCATATATATTTATTTATATTTTTACGGGAAAAAAAGTTCAGATATTTTTTTGAAAAAATAAAAATTACAAACTTTTATTTTATTTATGCAAACAATAAAATAGTTTTCTTTTTTATTACAAATTTTCGTTTCTGTTTTTTTAAATTTTCATGTTTTTAATAATTTTTTAGTATTTCCCTTTTTATTAAAATATTGTAATTTTATTTTTAAAAAAATCAGTTTATGTTTTTATTAAAAAAATCAAAGTTGAAATAGAAATAACAGTTTTTATTATATATTCCAGATTATTTAAATTATTAATTCTTAATATTTTTTTTTAGATTTTTTAGATTTTTTATGAATAGTAATTTTTTTTAATAAAACTAGCAGGTTACTTTTTAAAAATAAAATAATTAATTCAGATTTTTATTTATTATGGAAAATAATATTCCAATTTTAGTTTTTAAATAAAAAATAGTATATAAATATATTCCAGATTTTTTTAATTTTTTATTTTTTCGAATGTAAATTAAAAATTTTCGATTTTTTTAATATTAATATTCCAGAATTACAAAAATATTTCCTTAAAAGTATGAGTTTTTTTTTTAATTTTCCAGATTTTTTTTAAAAATAAATATAAATAAGTTCCGATTTTTTTAAAACTTTTTCAGATTTTTATATATTTTTGGATATTTTTTAATTTTTTTATTTTTTTATTATTATTTTTACGAAAATGAACACTTTTTTTATTATTATTACTTATATTTTTTTATTTATTATTATAAGTTATTGTTGGGAAAACAAGAACCCTGTATCGAAACAGCCGGGATCAATCCCTGTATCGAATAGTATTTGATAAGAGGTTTTGACATATATGCCAATCCACATACGGTAAAGGAAGCGTATCGAAGTGTTAAGGCATCAACTTGTATCGAAGACTGTCTCGAATCCGGCATATAGTGGAACCCTTGATCTGACAAAGAAGTCTTATAAAGACCAAGTATGGAAACTGTCTCGAAACACCAATACAGTTATCTTCCATACTAGGGGTGGGCACAAAAATTTAAAATCCCGATCCCGTCCCCGTCCCGTCCCAAAATTACCCGGGATGGGACGGGATCCAAAATTAAAAACACTAGGCCCGTCCCGTCCCGTCCCATTAGAGTAACTACGGGACGGGACACGGGACAAATAATCTAAGGCCCTTCCCGTCCCGCTAAGTTTTTAACCCTTTTAAAACTATATATTTTTATTATTTGTAACCCTTTTTTAATTAATTTTTAATAATAAACTATTTTTAGTTTTTACTATCTATATTTTATAATTATGCACAAACATAATCAACCAATATAAAGTTAGTAACTGATATTTTTTCAAAAAAAAATGGATATGTTGTATTCAATGTTAATAATTGTTATCTTAAAAGTTTAATTTAGGCTATTAAATTAGTTTGTTGGATATTTTTCCCGAATTTAGATGTATAAAATTATAAATTTTCTTACTTTTTTCTAATTTATATTTTGAACTTTTTTATGCGGGACTAAACACGTCCCGTCCCGTTCCGTCCCGTCCCAACCGGGATAAGGCCCGCGCGGGATGAAATTTTGAAATCACCAATCCCGTCCCGTCCCGTCCCGCTTGTTATAACACGGGACGGGACGTGGGATGACCCCAGGCCCGTCCCATCCCGTCCCATGCCCACCCCTATTCCATACAACTTTCAATAGGACAAGAAGGAATCTTCAGTAGTCAAGTCCCGTTGAATAAAGAAGTATTTAAATACTCAAGGATAAAGTATTTAAATACTGTCAGTCAACAGATCTTCAAATCCCGCTAAATTCGGATCGTGCTTTTAATCCCGTTGGAACGGAATCTTGCTCAACGGATACATCTCAACGGATATATATTTCAGAGACTATATATATCTCATGAAGGCATTGAAGATCAGTTAAATAAAACCGAAATCATTCAAAGCTATCAAGTTATCATCAGAGCAAAATATATCTCCAAGCTTACTGCAACTCAGATAAAAGAGATATACAGTGCTCATCTTCTTGAACAACACTTCATCAGCTACAAGCTCATAAAGTCAAAGCTATTGTTCACACTCTGTTCTATACCTTGAACAAACCCAGATCAGTCCTGTGTGGACTGAGGAAGACGAATCTTCAGAACTCTGTGTGAAGAAGTCAGTCAAGCTTTAGCTCAAACCAATCTGTGTGAACAGTTGAAGCTAAGATCTTTATATCAATCTGTGTGAACGATATATTGATTGTATAACTGTTATAATTACGTAGTTGTGTACGTAATAATTATAATAAACATTTTACTCCTGTGTGGAGGACCAGTGGACGTAGAGGGGTTTACCTCGAACCACTTTAAATACTGTGTTATTTACCTTCAATTTTTACTGTTTTATTTACTGTGATTATTTAAGTATACACTGTACACCTAGTTCTTGTATCCACAAGAACTTACTGTATCTAAGACTTCCGCTACGCACTCAGATTTAAAATCGAGACGACTTGTTGTTTAAACTACTTCCCAAGCTATATCCAGTATACTTAGTGGCCAACAAGTGGTATCGGAGCGGTTGATTCTAAAAAGAATCAGTCGTATTTTTAACCGAATCAGATCCAAAATCACTTACTCTTTAAAAACAGTCTCTTTCATTTCCTTACTTTCACATGGATACTTCTATGATCAACAAAGTGCCTATGTTCTCTATTAACGAATTTGATGATTGGAGAATTAGGATGGAGGCTCATCTTGCAGCAATGCACGAAGAGATGATTTTTGTGATACAGGATGGTCCTATCAAGATCATGAAGGTAAACACGGCCGCAAGGATTGAAGGCCAAGCCCATGCTGAGATGCTCGAGAAGGATCGCGAGCAATGGACCACAGATGAAAGAAAGCGAGCCAATCTCGACAATGTGGCTAAGAACGCGTTATTTGTCACTCTTGACAAAGGCACATTCTCAAAGGTAAAGAGCTGCAAAACAGCCAAGAAAATCTGAGATAAACTCAAGTTGATTTGTGAGGGAACTGAGCTCTCAAAAGAAAACAAGATTTCAAAACTAACTCAGCAATTTGAATCTTTCGAAATGAAACCAACTGAGACACTTGAGGAACTTGACCTCAGATTCACAGGTATTGTTGGTGAACTTGAAGCGTTGGGCAAAATTTATACCCAAAAGGAGAAGAATTTAAAAATTTTCAGATCCCTCCCAGCCCGATGGGACATTAAGACCACAGCTATGTGTGTGTCTTGCAATCTTAATGAAATAACTACTTTTGATCTCTTCTCTGACCTCAAAGCTTTTGAGTATGATATTGACAGAAGAGAGAAAGCTGAAGAATCTCCTTCAAAGGTCACAGCACTAGACGCTGTATCGAGTCGTCGACACAGCATGCCCAGCTCGTCGAAGCCTAGTCACAAGAATCTTGTGATGGACGACATCCTGTCTCAAGATGAAATGGCACTTCTCATGCACAAATTCAAAAAGTTCATCAAGCAGACTCCTTACAGGCCCAAACCTGTCCAAAAGGTAAATACCGAAAATTCATCCGGTAATTCTAACCTGTGCTATAATTGCAGGAAACTAGGGCATTATGCAAATAAATGTCCTCATCCCAAAGTTCAAAAGTTGGCGGAGGCTGAGCAACAAGAGAGAGATGAAAGAAGACGTGCTTGGAAAAACAAGCTCAAGGCCCTGATTGGAGAATCAGAAGCCTCCCCCACACCATCCAAATCTGAAGAATGTCTTCAGGTGGTCACCGAAAGTGATTCATCTGATGATGAGTTCGATGATAAAGCATATATGTGCTTTATGGACAAAGACATTCCGGAAGGTGAAGATAGCGATGATGAGGTAAGTTCAACCTCAGCTATTCCATCAAATGCATCTCATACTTTCGAAAACATGATGAATGAATTTAAAAACATTCAAAAGGCCCATGAGACATTGAAAAACGAGAATATACAGCTCCAACTGTCTAACCTAGAGCTGAAAGATGAAAACGATTTGCTGAAGATAAATTATGAGAATATGTCTCTTGGTGTGAAACCAGCAAAGTCGATTTTGAAAAACTCATGGAGAGCAATCATCAACTTGCTCATGAACTAAGTGAGGTTAAAACTCACAACGAGCAAGACAAATGATTTGGTTCTACTTCAAGCCAAAGTCACAACTCTCGAAAAACGAAATTGAACTTGATACCACTGCGAAATCGTTCGAGAAATCGTCGAAAAGAATGGAAGAAATTAGGAGTGGGCAACATGCTCATGACAAAAGTGGCTTAGGATACGGCTCATGTTCAAACAAAGGGAAAACTAGTACGGTGTTTGTCAAGAGTGTGGAACACATTCCAAGATGTCGAAAGATACCCCTAGTCCGTGAAGGAACTCTTTGCACCGCGAAACCGAAGGCCGCCATTCCGCCCCACAATCCTATTCAGGACAACGAGAATCATAAGTCGTTCCAACTTTGTGAGGCGCACTCAACGGCATGCTCCCGAGCATATCAACGGCGCCAACGGCCGTTCGGAAGGAAGGTTGTATCCAACTACCAAAGGCCCGCACGGCAAGATTATCGGTCAAAGACGCCTAGGTATTGGATACAGGAGCCCCGTTATCCCTCGAGACAGCAAGTGCCCGCTCATTATCAACAACAACATTGGGAATCCAACTGGAGACCCAGAAGGCAAGCTGTTAGGCCAAAGAAAATGGCTCCACCTCCAAGACAGCACTCGTACTGGATTAATAAAAATAACCCTGAATTTTTCATGCATAATAATTATCATGGTTATAGCGACTACGGATATGCCCCTCGTAGATATCGCAACACTATACCGAGTATGACCTACAGTAAACCAATTGCTGCCAGGAAAACTTGGGTACCTAGAGGAACTAACATACATAGACCCAAAAATCAAAGGGGACCTAAATCTACTTTCTTTGTAACAGGACATTCTAGAGGAGGATACCTGGTACTTTGATAGTGGATTCTCTCTGCACATGACCGGAGATAGGAGCAAGCTATCAGATTTTGTAGAAGGTCGCGGTCCAAAAGTTCGTTTCGGTGATAAATCTAAAGGAAGAACAAGAGGGAAAGGAAACCTACTTGTCGGAAAATTCAAAGTCACCGATGTTGCATATGTTGAAGGCTTACAGTACAATCTACTTAGCATTAGCTTGATTACGTGATAAACAGTTCTCGGTGAAATTCTATATAGATCGCTGTAGAGTCAAGAACATCCAAACCAAGGAAGTTGTGCTTACAGGAAGCAGATCAGGTAACATGTATATTGCTGACTGGAAGCCTATGAGCTCCTCAATTCCATGCTTTGTTGCCAAAGGCACTGCAGATCTTAGCTGGTTATGGCACAAGAGGATGTCACACGTCAACTTCAAGACGATCAACAAGCTCTCAAGACAGGGGATGGTTAGAGGTTTGCCAAATGTGTCATTTAAGAAGGACAGCGTCTGCGGACCGTGTCAGAAAGGCAAGCAAATCAAGTCAACCCTGAAGAGAAAATCCTACCTTTCAACCCAAAGAGTGTTGGAAATGCTACATATGGATCTCTATGGTCCTGTAGACCCAGTAAGTTTGGGAGGTAAGAAATACTGCATGGTTGTTGTTGATGATTATTCCACGTATGCTTGGACAATTTTCCTTAGCAAGAAGAAGGAAACAACATCAAAGCTGCCCGAGCTCCTGAGAAAGTTGCAAAATGAAAAGGCATTGAGTATCGTGTCCATTCATTCCGACAGAGGCACAGAATTTACTAACCGCTTTATAGAGCAATACTGTTCGGAAAATGGGATACAACACGAATACTCAGCTGCCCGTACTCCTCAACAAAATGGTGTTGCCGAGCGAAAGAATAGGACGTTGAAAGAAGCAACAAGGACAATGATCGCCGCAAGCAAGTTGCCACAGCGTTTCTGGGGTGAAGCAACCAATACAGCATGCTACACTCAAAACTGTTGTATCGTCAACAACACCACAACAAAACAGCATATGAGGTATGGAACAACAAAACTCCGTTAGTTTCATATTTTCACATTTTTGGATGCAAGTGTTATGTGTTGAATAATGGGAAGGACCAACTTAGAACCTTTGATGAGAAATCAGATGAAGGAATATTTGTAGGATATTCCTCTGTCAGCAAAGCTTACAGAATCTTTAATAAAAGGAAGCTGACGATCGAGGAATCAGTTCATGTAGTGTTCGACGAACCTCATCATGACCCTACAGGAGTAGAAGATGTTACCCAAAACATCCAACAACTCTCTATCTTGGATCCTCCAACTCCCACAGAACCTGTCGTTGATTTAGAAATCAACCCCGCAGCTATAAGAATCGACGTGGATGAAGTCGACGCTGTACAAGCTGAAGCGGTATCCACAGAATCTCTCGATACAGTACGGGATCCTGAATTAGAACCCGACCAAAGATGGTTGAGAGATCACCCGCTAGAGCTGATCATTGGAAACATAAATGCTGATGTTTCTACTCGTAGGAGAATACAGAGTACACAAGGAAATGTACTTTGTGCACAAGAAGAACTTGATACTGAGATATCACAGTTTTCTGAATAGAAATATCAATCCGAGCTTAGAAGACTCAATATGTGCACTATCGCTATATTCTTAGCCCAGTCTGAACCTGTTTCGACCATAGACGCTCTTAATAATTCTCAGTGGATAACATCTATGGAAGAAGAGCTTAACGGTTTCGAAAGAAACAATGTATGGTATCTTGTACCCAGACCTACACATCAATCGGTTATAGGAACCAAATGGGTATTTCGAAACAAAAAGGGTCGAAATGGACTTATTATAAGGAATAAATCCAGACTAGTCGCACAAGGCTATAGTCAGGAAGAAGGCATAGACTATGATGAAACCTTCACCCTTGTAGCGAGACTAGAAGCCATTAGGATATTTTTAGCCTTTGCCGCCCATAAGAGCCTTATTGTATACCAAATGGACGTCAAGAGTGCATTCCTGAATGGAGACCTTGCCGAAGAAGTTTATGTTGAACAACCACCAGGGTTTGCCAACACAGACGGTATCGACTTAGTATACAGGCTAAGGAAAGTCTTTGTATGGACTTAAACAAGCCCCTAGAGCACAGTACGAAACCTTGTCCCAGTATCTAACCAACAACGGATTTGAGAAAGGTGCTGTGGACAAGACCTTGTTCAAAATACAGGAAGGTGATGACCTTCTTATGGTGCAAATCTATGTGGATGATATAATTTTTGGTTCAACTAACCTTGCTTTGTGTCAAAGGTTCTCTCATCTCATGCAAAGTAAATTTGAAATGAGTATGATGGGGGAACTTAGTTATTTCCTAGGTTTGCAGGTAAAGCAGTTGTCTATAGGTATTTTCATCAATCAGGAAAAATACAGCAAGGAGCTTCTCAACAAATTTGGAATGAACAATTCCAAATCATCGTCAACCCCCATGAGCACTTCCGGGCAAATTAGTGCTGATGAAGCCGGAAAGCTGTTTGACCAATCACTCTACAGGAAGCTCATTGGTTCGCTCCTGTACCTAACGGCTAGCAGGCCCGATATCCAGTTTGCTGTTGGAGTGTGTGCGAGGTATCAAGTAGCACCTAAAGAATCACACTTCAATACAGCTAAACGAATCCTGAAGTACATTAAAGGAACAGTCGATGTAGGACTATGGTATCCTAAAGAAGGCGGATTCGATTTAGTTGGATACAACGACTCGGATCTCGGAGGCTGCAAGCTAGATAGGAAGAGTATAAGTGGAACTTGTCACTTTCTTGGACCTAGACTCGTTTCTTGGTTCAGTAAGAAGCAATTGGCTAACTCTCTTTCCACGGCCGAATCTGAATACTATGCTGCTGGTAGCTGCTGTATGCAGATCCTTTGGATGCAGCAACAGTTGTCAGATTATGGAATTAAAGCCAGAGAGACTCCAATCATGTGTAATAGCACGAGTGCAATTGCAATAACGCACAATCCTGTCCTGCACTCGCGCACTAAGCATATCAACATGAAGCATCATTTTATAAGGAATCATGTCGAGAACAAAGATGTTCGCCTTGAAAAAGTTCATACAGACATTCAGTTGGCCGACATCTTCAGCAAGCCGCTTGACACAGCCAGATTCAACATGCTTAGACAAGAATTGGAAATGCTACAGCCCGACTCTCTGTAAGTAATTTACTGTTTTTACTCAACAATTGAGGGGGAATACTGTAAGACCCAAGAATACAGTATCCAACGTTAATTATCTATACACTCAGAACCGTCAATACAGCACTATAGTGAGCAAAGATATATGAATCCTACAGCTGACGTGTGCAATAATTAAGAGGGAATACTGTAGGACCCACGAATACAGCATTAATCCAAAAGTTAATGTATTGAATTTAAAACCTATATGTACCTTTTTAAGGGGGAACGCTGTATCGATGCGGACACAGCACATACTATAGGATTTCGATTCAGTATATATTATATTATATCATTTCATTTTAAAATTATTTTTGTCCACGTGCCCTGTTTTTATGTCAAACGTCATGTACATTAAATGCCTTACACGACATCTGGACAACTGAATCTCAAAAGCTGTGATGTTTTAAATTGTTTATTGTTTTAAAACCGTTGTTTCAGGCATTTAGGGTAACACAAATGTCAGAAGTGGGACCCGTTTATATTTTAAACATTTTAATGGATTAGTGTACCTGTTACACTCAGTCCATCTTAACCATCGATTTCAAAACCGGTTCCCATCCCTTAAAATCTGACCATTCATACTCTGCAAAACCCTATTTCGCCGCCCAACTATAAAAGGACTGATACTGCCATTAGAGACTCTTTACGCTTTCTGCAAAAATTAAGAGTTCTCAAGCAAAAACAGCCTACACATCTTTCTGCATATTACTGCATATTACGTGTTTTCCTCTTCACTTTTTCTTGAAAAATCATCAATGGCTGGACAAACTTCTTCTCCCGCTCTCAAGAAAACTGCAAACATCATCGATGGACGGATCTTCTCAAGATCTGTTGTCATTGAACGCCTTCTCGCTGAAACCAATGATGTCGAACCCATGGAGTGCATCATCACTCGTCTTTGTCAACAAGGCCTCTATCGCCTTGGAAGTCAAACTTCTGACAAGTATGATGTTCATCTGGTTCAGGAATTTTACCTCAACGTCGCCGTACGCTTTTTGTCGCTGGCCCAAGGAGGTCACGTTGCCGACATAACCGCTACCATTCAAGGAGTTGAGATCTGTGTTGATAGCGATCTGCTCCAGAATATCTACAGGCTACCTGCTGATGGCCTGACAATGGATCAACTTGAGACGTTTGGGTCTCAAGAACTAATAACCAAGTTTTATGGGCTGTTCACCAGCTCAACTATTGTTGACATAGTTCAAACCACCTGTCACAAAAAGAATTTTTGTCTGCCTTATGTATATTTGCATGATTTCTGCTGCAGGATCATTGAGAATCGAACTGGTGCGTTCGAAATGTGTACTAATCTGAGGTTCAGGATGATGGTGGCAATTCTGACCTGTGAAAAGGTCAACTGGTGCCAGATAATCCTGAAGCGCTTGCAAGAGGAGGTATGCAAGCCTGCCACCTAGAAGAAGTCATTTGGTTTAATGTTAAACCTGTAGGTCACAAGTCGTCCAGGTACAAGTCTAGAGGGGGGGTGAATAGACTTGTAGAAACTCTTAAACTCTTTTTCACGAAGAGTGAGTTTCTTCAGCTGATAGGTAAACAAATGACTTGGAGTCGTTTGTTCTTTAATATATGCGGAAGTCAGCTGATGACGAATAGAAAGCAACTAATGAAACACTTAACAATGAATGCAGCAGTTAAATTATGATGCAATAAAACAGTAAAGAACGAAGGCGATTATAGTGGTCTCAGAGGTGGGGTAATCCTCTACTAATCCACTTTTCTCCAAACCAGATGGAGATGAATTCACTATAATTCTCAACCAGTGATAAATATTACAGTGATTCAAACAAAACTACAACAGCTTCCAACCAGTGGAAATCCGTGTCGTTGTACCACACTTGACTGCCTTGCACCTCTTGATCCTCGATCCTTGGATGCCTTTACAGTCTCTAACTTCAACCAGTGAAGTACCCCGAACTCAGGATTATAGACAAGAGTTTTTGTCTTCTCCAACTAAGAGCTTCTTTTAGTATGAACTTTTAGAACCGCTCTTTTCACGATGCTTGTATTTCGCTTTAAGATTGCTTGTAAGCTTTGATCGCTTGAAAGTATGTTCGCACCGGTAATTGTCGTAAGGTGAGGTATGCTCAACTTCAAATCTTCGGATATTTATAGGTCACGATCTCTGAGCTTTTCCTTATAGCCATTGCAAAACTTTTGAACAAATCCGTCCGTTGGAGGGAGACTTCTTTGTTAAATCTTTTCTGAACGTTGCAAGGCTGGATTCCCATATTTTAATTTATCTTCCGACCGTTGTGAAGACTCTGCATGTGATGCGCAGAATCTTTTGAATATAAAACGATTAAAGTCTTCAAGGTGGGTCTGGATGATTTATTTAAATCATATCTCTTGCGGGAATCTCTCCAATTTTGTCTCTTCACGTTGCATGTGACTTTCCGTAATACTTGACTTTTCAACGCATGCTGACGTGGACTTGGAGTACTTGGTTGACTTCGACTAGGCTGATGAGCAGTTAGATTCTCTGCAGTCTGGACCTCTCTGATGTTCACTGATTATGACTTCACTGATCAGGTGACTTGTCTGAGGTACCTTGGATGCAGTCTGGTCAAACATCCCTGATAATTTTTGTTGACCAGAACTACTCTGACTTGACTCGGCTGATCCTCTCTGATGGACTTAGCTGTACTTTAGTACTTAGCCGATTTTAGCCTAACTTATTTTTGGCCTATAGAAGATACTCATTTGGTTCTTCTTTACATTTTGCCAAGTTCTATACTTAACATATTTGGCCTATGGAAGATACTCATTTGGTTCTTCCTTACATTTTTGCCAAGTAATAAACATTTGACTTTATAAATTTAACAAGTATTCCTAACAAATTCCCCCTATTTTGATGATGGCAAAACTTTAAACAAGTAATCAAATGATCAAGTCTACACTTAAGTGCAAGACACAAACTAAAGTCAGTCTAGTTTTTGAGACAACTGGGAATTGTCATTCAAAAGGACTGTTATAAAATTAATTTTACAAGTACATGTCTGAATTTTACAAGAAAATTTTAAGTACATAAATCATTACAAGTAAAAATAAGTAAGAGTCATCTGCCTCTTCCTCTGCATCTTCGAATAGGCTGTTTGGCAGGTCTGAAGGGTTTAGCTCCAATTGGTCTTGTTTTGACTGGGGCAAGACCATACTTCCTTTTCACGACAAGGGCTGCGAAGGCTTGCTCTTCTTGGGATGAAAATTTGTTCTCAAGACATAGCTTCTTGATTTTCCTTTGTAGCGTAAGTTCATCCAACGCACCTCCTCTTTCCATAGTAGGAGGATCTTTGGCAGTGAATAAAGGAATCCTGGGATAGGCATTTAGTTTCCCAGCATGTTTCTTCAGAATAGCCCAGAGTTGCGGATGGGCTGCCTCCATGAAATTTATGAAGATTTGTTGTGGGGAGAGATTATCATCCTGGAGTATTTCCCAGATGTAGTAGTCTCTGATAAACTTCTTTCTTGCAGATCCCCACATTTCCAGAGCTTCATATGGAACAAAATCCTCCACAAACCACAACTCCTTTCCTTCCCACTCTAGAGCAGGCTCAAGACCTCCTCTAGTCCTCCTTTTCTTGCCTTCAGCCGGGTCACTGCTACGGATCTGATCCTCCCTTCCTTTTCAGGCTTGATGGTCCTTCAATTTGAAGGATATCTTGCCTCTTTTTTGTTCTTAGCTCTGCCCTTATCTCTCCTTGATTACTTCCTTCCCCCTGAACTCTATCTTCCCCCTTTTTGCCAGCATCAACTAGGGTAGTCAATTGCTGCTCTATTCTGCTCATCCAATCAGACATGCCAAATGGCATTCTGTTGTTGGTAGGGGGAGAAGGCTGAGGAACTTATCTCTGCAGCAAAGTGTCGATCTTTGCATTGATGGATTGAAGGTCAGGAGTGACCTGAGATGCCAGCAGCTCTCCAATCGTATCTTTCACTATCTGCCTGATCAGCTCAGTCAAGGCAGGTGATATCTGAGCTGGTGGAGAGTGCTCTCCTGAGCCTTCTGCAATTGAACCATTGGACTGCAAGCTTCTGTCTGCAGCTGGTACTCCAGATGGGGTCTTCTCTGGGGTCCCTGATCTGGAGTCCTCAGCTAACTCCGCATCTAGGTTGGTGTACCGGGCCGGTGCCCCAGTCCTATCTGCAGCCTCTTGTATCGGTTCTGGCTCCGGCTCCTTTTCTCCATCTTCCTTCTCCTGCTCTTTCTCCTGCTCTTCCTCCTATTCTTCTGCAATATTTTCTTTTTCCTTTTCTTCATCTTTTTCTTTCTCTTTTTCAGCTCTTTTATCTCCTCCTTCATTGTTATCATCATCCTCATCATCATCATTATCATCATCAGCTTTCCCATCTTTTTCTCCTTTATCCGCGTCATCATCTTCATTTTTATCATTCTCCTTCTCTCCTTCATCTTCTTCCTTTTCGACTTCTTCTCCTTCTTCTTCTTCTTCATTCAACTCTTCTGTTTTCTCAACTTCCTCATATTGATTTTCAACTAAAATCTTTTCTTCTTCTACTTGCTGCTCTTCTTCTTCATCGACTAAAACAACAACTTCTTCATCTCCATCTACCTCTTCAATCCTAATCTCTTTCTCTTCATCCTCCTCTTCTCGAAAGGAACCATAAAAAATGCTTAACATAATGGAATGGATATATTGGTCCATGTTGGTTTTAAAATGAGACATGAACCAATTATTCTGGAGGATTAAAACCAAGTCTGATTCTTTGCAAAAATGAATCAGTACCTCCTCTGTGGCTTGGGGATACTCCCAACCACTAGTTTCAATGTAAGACTGAAGATTTGTGAATGTCAGAGATTTTGAAAAATTTCCACTCTTGAAAAATATTGACAAAAGTGTGTTTTAATGCTTGTGGCTTAACAAGCTGTAATTGGTCAATGGACAGTTTGAAAACATTATTATCCAACAGATTGAATGTATAATTGGCTTCAGGGATAGAGATGATCAGACCTTCTTCTTCTTCTTCTTCAGAAATGTATGCTGGAGTGAGGACAGCCACAATCCGAGTCTCCAGACTGCCTGGAGCAGGCTGATCTTCCAGGTGAGTTGGTGACCTGGCTGTAGGGCTGGCATGATGATCTGACTGCTCTTCCTCACTAAACTGCAGTCTCCTAGGCCTCTTGGGAGAGGGTTCTGGTGATGACTGCATGATAGAAGGTCCTTCAGGGGCTGGTCCCCTTCTCTTAAATCGGACTGCTATGGGAGTGTTGTCGGACTCGGTGTCTAACTCGACTGCAGTTGGGATTTCGGCTGCAGGTCAGTCCGACTCTCCTGATGAATAATATCTCGGGTACGACCTTGTGTCCGGCAGCTCCTTCAACATCTGAGCTGCTCTCCCAGTGCCTCCCAATTTTCTCAGCGTCTCTTGGTCCAAATGACCAAGTCTTTTGTTGGGGTGAAAGGGGTCAGTGCTTCCCTTCGCCATGCCTGTCTTTTCCAGCATCCAACTCAGCTGCATTCCAAACGCCAGCTTTGTTTTAAATCTCTTCGCATCAACAAGCCATTCGGATTTGTTGACCTCTCGAACGAGTTGCCTAAATATGTAATATGCCCAGTCAATTTCTTCATCCTGAATTAGTGCTCCCAGCACCATAAATTTCTCCGACGACAGTTGATCATAACTGCCGGCCATCCCCATGATTATTTTGTTGGTTATGTCCAACGCAAAACTATAAACCTTTTTAATCTCGCTCCTCTTGGCCGTGAGTTTCAGCTTTTCCGGCAAATTCTCCTCTTTGATCTTCTTCCAGGTTTCGGCTGTGGATTGCTTGAGTGCCTCGACAGCTATACCGCGGTGCTTCATACCAAAAACTCTACGAATCGACTCTCGCGTTATGTCGACTTGCCTTCCACCAACAGTGCTTCGAATTCCATCTTGAATCAAACAAGCTTCGCGATAGAACGAGATAACATCCTCCTTGTACAAATGTTGAGGGCTGATGTCCAGGAATGGGTAGATCCCATTGAGCTTCATCGTGCGAATTAGGTCAAGCACATCGTAATCCTCCATATTAGCTTCCAATAGGCCTTCAAAATCGACGACCAGCGAGAAAATAATCTGGTCTTTGACCGCCTTCAGGTTGACGCCTTCGAAGTACGATGCCATTTTGGTCTGATTTGTTGACTGTTGACCGCTCTGCATCAGGTGAGTTGACTTCTCGCCTGATATTCTGATCAGCTAGGTTTCTTTGTCCGTCCTTCGTCTTCTTGCCTGCATCAGCTAGGATCTGATTCTTCAGCTGGGTCCGTCCTTCCTCTGAAATGCTTGACTTGCTTGATACTAGATTCCCAATCTAGTAATCCAAGATCTCTGCTCAGCTCCAAAAATCTTTCTTCTGGCAAGGGTTTGGTAAAGATGTCAGCTATCTGGTAGTCTGTGCTGACTCTTTCAATTCTAACCCTTTTGTTAAGCACATGGTCTCTGATGAAGTGGTGCTTAACATCAATGTGCTTCGTCCTTGAATGCAACACTGGGTTGTTGGTTATTGCAATAGCACTATTGTTGTCACACCAGATAGGAACTTCATTGGCAATGATATTATAATCCCTTAGCTGCTGTCTAATCCATAAAATCATGCTGCTTGACTACTGCTGACTAGGTATTCGACTCTGTAGTGGAGATAGAGTTAGAACCACCTTCTTGCTAAACCAGATATCGATCTGGTTCCTAGGAATTGGCACGTTCCACTAGTGCTCTTCTGTTGATTTTGCATCTGCGAAATGCATCTGAGTATCCTGACAGCTCGAAATTATCATCCTTGGGATACCATAGTCCAACATTGATTGTAGACTTAAGGTATTTTATTATCCTCTTGGCTGCATCTAGGTGTGATTGTTTCGGCTTGGACTGGAATCGTGCACAAACTCCTACGGCATAGGATATGTCTGGCACCTTGCGGTGAGTACGAAGAGATCCAATGAGTCCTCTGTAGTGGGTTGAGTCCACTGATATGCCTTCCTCGTCTGCATCCAGGTGAGTACTTGTGCTCATAGGAATTCTTGCTGGCTTAGATGATTCCATTCCAAATCTCTTGATAAGGTCTCTGGTATACTTAGCTTGGTTGATGAAAATTCCTTTTTCCATCTGCTTAACTTGTAGTCTGAGAAAGAAGTTAAGCTTTCCCATCATACTCATCTCAAATTCTCCTTGCATGAGATTGGAGAATTTCTCGCATAATTCTGGATTGGTTGAACCGAATATGATGTCATCCACATATATCTGGACTATTAATATGTGGCCTTCGTGTTCTACTCTGAATAGTGTTTTGTCCACTTTCCCTTTGCAAAAACCATTTTTCTCAAGAAACACAGACAATGTTTCATACCATGCTCTAGGTGCTTGCTTAAGTCCATAGAGAGCTTTCAACAGCTTATAGACTTTGTCTCCTTTGACAAAACCTGGGGGTTGCTCTACATAGACTTCTTCTTCTAGGATTCCATTTAGAAAATCACTCTTTACATCCATCTGATATACTTCAAAATCCTTGAATGCAGCATATGCGAGGAATAGTCTGATGGCCTCCAATCTTGCAACAGGTGCATAGGTTTCATCAAAATCTATTCCTTCACACTGTGCATAACCTTTTGCTACAAGTCTGGCCTTATTCCTAACAACAGCTCCGTCTTCATCACTCTTATTTTTGTACACCCATTTGGTGCCAATAACTTTCTTGTGATCAGTGCATGCATTAGTTCCCAAACTTTGTTTCTTTCCATCTGCTCCAATTCCTCTTGCATGGCATTTATCCAAGAGTAATCTTCTAGGGCTTGTTCTGTAGTTTTAGGTTCTATTTGTGACATAAAGCATGAGAACATAGCCATTCCTGCTGGTAGGTTTAACTGTCTTGTCTTAACTCCATCAGTCAACTTACCGATGATTTGCTGGATTAGGTGATCTTTGAGCCATTTGGGGATATCGTCTTCTTCTGGGTGTGTTCCCCCTGTTAGATTGCTCTGTTGGATTTCTGCATCAGCTGGGTTCTGGTCTGCAACTGGATCAGCTACCGTCTTGTCATCTGTAGGTTGGATCTGATCTGCAGGTGAGTCTTTATCAGCTACAACTGGGTCTTCATCAGCGGCAACTGGATCAGATAGGTTCAGTGATCCTGTCTGATCTGTAGTTGGGTCTTCAGCTCTGATTGGGTCTTGGTGATGCAGTGAGTCCACCATTCCAGTGTCATGTACAGTGACTTCTTCAAGGGTTGCTGACTTGAGCTTGTTCTCAATTAGCTCAACTTGCTTCCTGTACTCAACGGTAGATTCATCAAAAACAACATGGGGTGTTTCCTCCACAACTAAGGTTCTTTTATTAAAAACTCTATATGCCTTGCTTCTTTGTGAATATCCCATAAAGAGACAGTCATCAGTTTTAGCATCAAAGGCATTTAGTTGTGTTTTACCATTGTTGTGGATGAAACACTTACAACCAAAAACATGAAAGTAAGCAACAATAGGAGTTCTATTATTCCAAACCTCATAGGGAGTTTTGCCATGTCTCCCTACTATCACACTCTGCTGCAGGTGTGACAGTGTGTTGATGACTTGACCCGAGAACCTTTTGGGCAGTCCGCTTCGCAATCATGGACCTTGGTGCTTAATTCATGGTTCTGTTTCTTCTTTCGGCAACACTATTCTGCTGGGGAGTCTGGCTGCAGAGAGCTCATCTTTGGATCCCATTCGATCATTTATGTCGGTTATCGCCTTGTTGAGAAACTCTCCTCCTCTATCTGATCTGATCTTGATTATGGACAGGGATTTCTCATTCTGGATCCTTCTCAGCAGCTCAGGTAGCTTGGTCAATGTTTCACTCTTTTTATATAGGAAGATAATTCAAGTGTACCTTGAATAATCATCTACTATGACAAGTGCATGCTTTCGGCCGCTCAAAGTCCTTGGCTTGATAGGACCAAATACATCCATGTGGAGTAGATCTAAGATCCTTGTTGTAAGAGTTGTAGGCTGGACTGGCTTGAATGATGCTCTGGTCTGCTTTCCTTTCTGACATACATCACAAAGCGCTTCCTTTTTGAATGCTTCATTTGGAAGTCCTCTGACCAGCTTCTGAGAACTAATCTTGTTGATGGCTTGAAGTTCAGGTGACATAGTCTTTTGTGCCACAGCCATCCGTTATCAGCTACTGTCTTGGATAGAAAATAGGAGTTAGGTCCAATCAATCATATAGACATCTCTCCTTCTGAAACCTTGTAGCTTTACTTCTCCAGATAAGATATCTATCACCATACACTTCCAGATGGTGAAGACTACTAGGTTCTTCTCGTCACAGAACTAGCTTATGCTCAGGAGGTTGTATTTGAGCCCTTTGACATAATGAACTTTGGATATCACAATATTTCCTCGGCGCAGCTCTCCAAAGCCCTTTGTTTGTCCTCTAGAGCTATCTCCAAAGGTTACATCGGGACCTCTTTCTTTGGTGTATTTGGACAGCATCTTCTTGTTCCCGGTCATATGCCTCGAGCATCCAGAATCTACAAACCATTCTTCACCTCCAAAATTTGAGCTTGTGGAGATGTGGTTGTAGTCCTTCCACCTTTTCTGCAATCAGACAAGCAGAGATTTAGGTACCCAAATATGTGTGGGTCCTTTGGGGTTAGCTGTTTTCCTGGAGAGTTGATTTCTCCTTGGATTGTGAAAGTAGTTATTATTATTATAACCCTCATAAGGTGTGTAAGGTCGAGGTCTGAATCTCCTATTGGGATTGTATACTGGATATTCCTCAAAATTATGATAGTGTGGGCCATTTCTAAATCTTGGCTGAGACCAATTATTGAATCTTTGTGGTCTCCACACTTGTTCATTTTGGAAATTGGAATAACCTTGAGGTTTCCATCTGCCCCTCCCATTTTGAAATCTGTTTTTAGGGAGTTGTTGGTAATAGTGGGCATGTTATGCAAATTTCTTGCTTTTGCACAGGCCATTGCCTAGTCGCCTTTCTAGGTGGTGCCTGTGTAACATTGCGACTAGACATGTGACTTGGTTGTTGCCTGTTTTTAAATATCGGTTTATATATAGGCTCAGCAGTCGAGACAATTGTTTCTCCCTTGATAAACTTTCTTTTAGAGCTAGAGGGAGTGTGAGGATCATATCCAAGGCCTGATTTGGAATATAGTGGCCTTTTATTGGTACACAATTCTTCCAGGGTTGAAGACGCCTTCAGGGAGGTTATTTCCTGCGCCTGAGTCTTATTTACCTGTGTCAGCTTAGTAAACTCAGATTTGGCATGAGCAAGTGCAGCTGATTTTTCTTTAAGTAAAATGGTTAGTCGGTTTATCTCAGCTGTATTAACATTAGCCTGGTTTTTAAAGTCAGCTGCAGTTATCTCAACCTTATTCAGATCTAGGCTGAGTTTTTCGAAATCATTTTTCAGCTGCCTATTCTCATTTTGCAGCTGAGTCTTCTCTGCTGATACAGTTTGGTGTGCAGATTTGAGTGTTTCAAAATCTTTAAATAACTGATTTATCGATTCGTGCAGATCCATATCTTGTGACATGGCTGAGCTATTATTTGAACCGGTGGGTTTAGAAGTTACCTCTTCATCAACTAAGTTGGCCATCAGGCAGTCATACTCTTCATCATCATCAGAAAAGAATCCGCTGCTTGATTCTACATGCTCCTGGTCTTCTCCGATGAGGGCCTTCCTTCGGTCTTCTTTTCTGACCACCTCCTTATTGCTCTCGTCCTTCTTAAGCTCAGGACAGTCGACTTGGATGTGTCCTGTCTTGTGACAGTTGTAGCATTCCACCTTCCAGCCTCCGGCTTTCTGGTTCCTTCTGGGATTCTCCTTATAATTTTTCTTGTATTTGGAGTAGTTTTTCCGGAAGTTGCTGAACCTTTGCATTATAAACGCCATCTCTTCCTCAAAATCTAATAGATTTGGAGGCTTTACATCAGATAGGCTCTTGGCGGGGGACTCGGCTGCAAAGGCTATTCCCTTCTCTGCAGGCTCGGTTGAGGATGAACTTGGAAGCTCGAACTCATAAGCCTTCAGATCAGAGAACAGCTCTTGAATTTTTATTTTATTGAGATCCTTGGACTCTGTCATGGCCACGGCCTTCATGCTCTATTCAGGATTGAGAGATCTGAGAACCTTCAGTGCCATTTCCCTGTTGCCATAGGTTTTGCCGAGGGAGTTGATTTCATTGATAATCTCAGTGAACCTTGTGTCCACTTGGTCTATGGATTCGCCATTCTTCATTTTGAAGTTGTCAAACTTTTGAGTAGCGATTGACAACTTATTTTCTTTGATTAGCTCCGTTCCCTCACACATTAAAGCAAATGTGTCCCAGATTTCCTTGGCATTCTTGCAGTTCTTTATCTTGACCATGGTGGATTTGTCAAGAGTTTGATATAACACATCTCTGGCCCGGTTATCAAGGTTGGCCAGCTTCCTTTCTTCTGGAGTCAGCTCTGTCCTCTTCTTAGGGATCTTCTCTGGCCCCCCTGCTGCGATTCCCTCTGGAGTGTTGTCCTTCTCGAAGATGAATGGACCATCCTCTATGATGCACCACATGTCGTCATGAATCGAAGATAAGTGTGCCTACATCCTTATCTTCCACAGATCATACTCGTCAACTGAAAACACAGGGAGTCTAGAATGCATGTGTTCCATTATAAAATGAGAGTAAAGATATATCTTTGATATAGATCTGGTTCGAGAAATAAATGAACCAACCTCTCCGATACCACTTGTAGGTCACAAGTCGTCCAGGTACAAGTCTAGAAGGGGGTGAATAGACTTGTAGAAACTCTTAAACTCTTTTTCACGAAGAGTGAGTTTCTTCAGCTGATAGGTAAACAAATGACTTGGAGTCGTTTGTTCTTTAATATATGCGGAAGTCAGCTGATGACGAATAGAAAGCAACTAATGAAACACTTAACAATGAATGCAGCAGTTAAAGTATGATGCAATAAAACAGTAAAGATCGCAGGCGATTATAGTGGTCTCAGAGGTGGGGTAATCCTCTACTAATCCACTTTTCTCCAAACCAGTTGGAGATGAATTCACTATAATTCTCAACCAGTGATAAATATTACAGTGATTCAAACAAAACTAAAACAGCTTCCAACCAGTGGAAATCCGTGCCGTTGTACCACACTTGACTGCCTTGCACCTCTTGATCCTCGATCCTTGGATGTCTTTACAGTCTCTAACTTCAACCAGTGAAGTACCCCGAACTCAGGATTATAGACAAGAGTTTTTGTCTTCTCCAACTAAGAGCTTCTTTTAGTATGAACTTTTAGAACCGCTCTTTTCACGATGCTTGTATTTCGCTTTAAGATTGCTTGTAAGCTTTGATCGCTTGAAAGTATGTTCGCACCGGTAATTGTCGTAAGGTGAGGTATGCTCAGCTTCAAATCTTCGGATATTTATAGGTCACGATCTCTGAGCTTTTCCTTATAGCCGTTGCAAAACTTTTGAACAAATCCGTCCGTTGGAGGGAGACTTCTTTGTTAAATCTTTTCTGAATGTTGCAAGGCTGGATTCCCATATTTTAATTTATCTTCTGACCGTTGTGAAGACTCTGCATGTGATGCGCCGAATCTTTTGAATATAAAACGATTAAAGTCTTCAAGGTGGGTCTGGATGATTTATTTAAATCATATCTCTTGCGGGAATCTCTCCAATTTTGTCTCTTCACGTTGCATGTGACTTTCCGTAATACTTGACTTTTCAACGCATGCTGACGTGGACTTGGAGTACTTGGCTGACTTCGACTAGGCTGATGAGCAGTTAGCTTCTCTACAGTCTGGACCTCTCTGATGTTCACTGATTATGACTTCACTGATCAGGTGAATTGTCTGAGGTACCTTGGCTGCAGTCTGGTCAAATATTCCTGATAATTTTTGTTGACCAGAACTACTCTGACTTGACTCGGCTGATCCTCTCTGATGGACTTAGCTGTACTTTAGTACTTAGCCGATTTTAGCCTAACTTATTTTTGGCCTATAGAAGATACTCATTTGGTTCTTCTTTACATTTTGCCAAGTTCTATACTTAACATATTTGGCCTATGGAAGATACTCATTTGGTTCTTCCTTACATTTTTGCCAAGTAATAAACATTTGACTTTATATTAATGACATCATCAAAATTTAACAAGTATTCCTAACAAAACCATATCTTGACAAAATGCGGACTGTCGCAATCCGCTTATGCAATGAAGAATAGCTCCAGGATATACCTAGGAGGCGTCAAGCCTACTGCGTATAACCAGAGCACCATGGTCTGCAACCACCCGAAAACCAAATATATGCCAGTCTCTGCAGACCCAAGAGATGAGTCTTTGAAGTCCCAGGACGTGGAGTCTTCAAAGAAGAGAAAAAGATCTCACAGCAAGAAACCCATTGCTGGTGAGAAGCCAAAAAAGAAACTAAGGAGGCTTTCTAAAGTCAAATCCACCAAGCCCTCCGAAGCAGTTTCTACCGTGCCTCAACCCACTGAAGAACAACCCCAGGGCCCAACCCCTGTGGAAGAGGTGTCCACTACTGTAACGATAGTAGATCCTGAGACATTGTCGGCTAGGACGGATGATGGGACATCTGCCAACGAAAAAGACTTTAGCGAGTCGGCTGCCCCTACGGAGCCAAACGCTACCTCTCCTATTGCGGGATTCCACACCCGTACAGGATCAATCTTCCTTCGGGGCACCATCCCCTGTAAGGAATCCCACTTCCCTACAGGATCCCACACCTGTAGAGGAACCCCTCGCTACAGCGGACCCAGACGTTGTACGCAGTCCCTCCCCTGACACCATTATTCACAAAACCCTTCTCTCTGTTCAGATCGAACATGCCTACGAAAGATTTCTGAAATGGAAAGGCTTCAGGCTAGCTCCGTATGAATCATTATACAACTGGAGCGAATGGAGCCAAGAAGAAAGATTTGTATCAGAAGTGACGGACTCAATGGAAATTGAGCCCCTGATCCGATGGGATAATCCTTTCTGCAAAGAACTGATTGAAAGCCATCTTCTGCAGAAATCTGACGCAAGGAGGAAAGGTAAAGATAAGTCAGAGGACTCTCCCCCAAATCCAAAAGACAACGATGACAATGACTCAGACGACGACGACGATGCTTTACAAGCTGGTCTGAGAATGAGCCGTGAAGAGGCTCAAGATAGAGATGCCTCTCCACCAAAGGATGACGAAGGGCCGTCAACTCGAAGCAAGCCCCCTTCGCCACAGCAAGAAAACATTCCCGATGAGGAGGAATCAGTCCCTCAAGTCGAGGAGGAAGGAACAGTTTTGGAACAGGCACCAGAGCCTGCCGCCGCTCAAGAAGACGAAGTTGTCACAGAAAGACAACAGGAGGAATCAGTCCCTCCTGTATCTATGTCTACCGACAATCCTTCGCAACAGGAGGAAACTCAACCCCCTGCCGTCGAACCAGAATAAGCTGCTCCCGCCCCTTCAACCGTGGAATCCGAGGACGGTAATACACCTGAGGATGTCCAACTTAGTTCACGCCCTACCGTGAATCTAAGGAGGTTGAACTGCTCTGAAGATTTCGCCCAACCAGATTCTCCAATTTCTGCCGCTAGGAAAGAGCGCCTGCGTGCTCTTGGTCTTCAAACTGTATTCATCCAGGATGCAGTGAATGCTCTGTCTTCAGTTGAAAAAGCCTTGAATTGGATGCATACTTCTGTCGTGGAAGAGATGACCACCTTACAGCATGAAGTTTCTGGAGTAGTCAAGGCCTTCATTATTTTTCCAGAAGTATTCAAACAAGCACTGAAAATCATGGAAGACAAGCAAGAGCAACTCCTGAAGGAAGAGGCAACCAAAACACGCATCGCTGAAGCCAAGACCGCATGTGCTATGATCGAAAACAGTTCTCAATTGCGAGCCCACGACAAATGTATCAAGGACATGTCGCAAGCACTTTCCTCCCTTGTAGAAAGAATGACTAACATCGAGATGAAACAGGATGCTGCATTAGAGATCCTAGGACGTCTTGATGACGCTAAAAAGGGGTAAGAAGCAAGGACATGTCAACATCTTGTTTAACTTCATAAATTCCACCTTTTTTTGGGGTCGTATGCATCGATTTGGCTCTAGAGTCTAGTGAATTCCATTGTTGTGAATCAATTGACATATTTTCTAGTGCATTTCAAGCTTCGTCTCCAATAAGGTGAAGAAATTTTCCACCATGCATTGATTGATTGGCGATTGTTTGGAGTTAAACCGTCATAAAAATATTTTACCAAACGCCATATTTAAAACCATGATGGGGACACTTAAGGATTAAATCATTAAATCTTTCCCAACACTCATAAAATTCTTCATTTTCTTTTTGAAAAAATTCGGATATTTCTCTTCTAAGACTATCAGTTTTGGACATTGGAAAAATTTTGCGAGAAATTTATTCACTAGTTGATCCCAACTATTAATTGTTCTTGCTTGAAGAGAATTTAGCCAAAATTTTCCTTTATCATTGAGAGAAAATGGAAATAGTCTAAGTTTGAAAGATTCGTCAGAGAAATTTTGGAATCGGAAAGTAGAACAAATATCGAGAAATTCCATGACATGCATATACGGATCTTCTCTTCCCAAACCGTGAAAAGATGGAAGAAGTTGAATTATTGATGGTTTAAGTTCGAAATGAGTTGCATTAGTCGTAGACAACTCTATGCAAAAAGGAGAATTAGCAGTTACTGGAGAAAAATATTCTATTAAAGTTCTCTTTTGCAACTTGATTATTCCGATTTTCGATTTCGTCCATTTTTTGTATTGGTTTTGTTTGTTGAAATTCAATTTTAGTTAAAGACAATCTTCTTCTCGTTAATCGACCTTTATTATTTCGTCGTCAAACTTGCATACACCAGTATTTCAAATTTTTTAAACTTTGCATACAAACCAAATTATGATAGTCGATCGAACTTCCAGATCGTTGGAGGCGTCACAACGGTCACACTTAAAATTCAACTTTCTTCGGCATGTACAACAGAGGCCTTTTGGCCAAAATTCAGTCGGTTTTCAAAATCAGTTTGTACAAGATTGATATTTAGCTTTTCTCTATTCAAATAGAACAAAATAGTGAGTGAAAAATATCAATCCCTTGTTGAATCTTTTAAAGGATTTTACTGTTTTTAATTATTATTTTTTTGAGTTATTTTATATTTTTTATTATTATTATTAATAATAATGATAATTATTATAATTATTACTAATATTGTAGGATGTAACAGAATCCAAATGAATAAATTTACTTATTGATCTACGGAAGCAATATCTATTGATAAACTAAATTGTACGACGAAAATATGGCAATTAAACTAAATTTTTAAGAATACTGTAAATAGAAATAACAACTAAAAATAAAATCTAAATTTACCACTATTAGATTCTATTTAAACTAAATACAAGATATAAATTATTTTAAAATGTTACAAAAAAATCTGATTTTTTTTATATTTTATATTTTTTTAAGTTTTAATATTTTTTTATATTTATTATAATTTTATTATATTATTGGACTAATAATATTGAGCTAATATATATATATATCCATATATATTTATTTATATTTTTATGGGAAAAAAATTTCAGATTTTTTTTTGAAAAAATAAAAATTACAAACTTTTATTTTATTTATGCAAACAATAAAAATAGTTTTCTTGTTTATTACAAATTTTCATTTCTGTTTTTTTTTTTAAATTTTCATGTTTTTAATAATTTTTTAGTATTTCCCTTTTTATTAAAATATTGTAATTTTATTTTTAAAAAAATAAGTTTATGTTTTTATTAAAAAAAAATCCAAGTTCAGAAATAGAAATAACAGTTTTTTATTATATATTCCAGATTTTTTAGATTTTTTATGAATAGTAATTTTTTTAATAAAACTAGCAGGTTACTTTTTAAAAATAAAATAAATAATTCAGATTTTTATTTATTATGGAAAATAATATTCCAATTTTAGTTTTTAAATAAAAAAATAGTATATAAATATATTCCAGATTTTTTTAATTTTTTATTTTTTCGAATGTAAATTAAAAATTTTCGATTTTTTTTAATATTAATATTCCAGAATTACAAAAATATTTCCTTAAAAGTATGAGTTTTTTTTTTAATTTTCCAGATTTTTTTTAAAAATAAATATAAATAAGTTCCGATTTTTTTTTAAACTTTTTCAGATTTTTATATATTTTTGGATATTTTTTAATTTTTTTATTTTTTTATTATTATTTTTACGAAAATGAACACTTTTTTATTATTATTATTACTTATATTTTTTTATTTATTATTATAAGTTATTGTTGGGAAAACAAGAACCCTGTATCGAAACAGCCGGGATCAATCCCTGTATCGAATAGTATTTGATAAGAGGTTTTGACAATATGCCAATCCACATACAGTAAAGGAAACTGTATCGAAGTGTTAAGGCATCAACCTGTATCGAAGACCTGTCTCGAATCCAGCATATAGTGGAACCCTTCAGTACAGCAAAGAAGTCTTATAAAGACCAAGTATGGAACTGTCTCGAAACACCAATACAGTTATCTTCCATACAGCTTTCAACAGGACAAGAAGGAATCTTCAGTAGTCAAGTCCCGTTGAATAAAGAACTATTTAAATACTCAAGGATAAAGTATTTAAATACTGTCAGTCAACAGATCTTCAAATCCCGCTAAATCCGGATCGTGCTTTTAATCCCGTTGGAACGGAATCTTGCTCAACGAATACATCTCAACGGATATATATTTCAGAGACTATATATATGTCATGAAGGCATTGAAGATCAGTTACCGAAACCGAAATCATTCAAAGCTATCAAGTTATCATCAGAGCAAAATATATCTCCAAGCTTACTGCAACTCAGATAAAAGAGATATACAGTGCTCATCTTCTTGAACAACACTTCATCAGCTACAAGCTCATAAAGTCAAAGCTGTTGTTCACACTCTCTTCTATACCTTGAACAAACCCAGATCAGCCCTGTGTGGACCGAGGAAGACGAAGCTTCAGAATTCTGTGTGAAGAAGTCAGTCAAGCTTTAGCTCAAACCAATCTGTGTGAACGGTTGAAGCTAAGATCTTTATATCAATATGTGTGAACGATATATTGATTGTATAACTGTTATAATTACGTAGTTATGTACGTAGTAATTATAATAAATATTTTACTCCTATGTGGAGGACCAGTGGACGTAGAGGGGTTTACCTCGAACCACTTTAAATAGTTTGTATTTATCTTCAGTTTTTACTGTTTTATTTACTGTGATTATTCAAGTATACAATGTACACCTAGTTGCTGTATCCACAACAACTTACTGTATCTAAGACTTCCGCTACGCACTCAGATTTAAAATCAGTACAGCTTGTTGTTTAAACTACTTCCCAAGTTGTATCCAGTATACTTAGTGGCCAACAGTTATTATTATTTTCAGATTTTTTATGAACAAAAAAGAAAATAAATTATACTACTAACTATTATTTATACTAATACAATCTAAAACCAATATTAAAAAGATAGATAATGATAAAGAAAAGCAGTAAAATAAATAACTAGTAGAAGAATTTAACTAACTTGGTGACGACAGTCTTCGTATACTACGTTTACGCCTCCCCGGCAACAGCACCAAAAACTTGTTGTTTGTTGATTCTTTAGTCTAATACTCGCAAGCGCACGATTCGTTCGATATAGATATGTGGTGCAATGTCGTTTTAAACCAAATTATATTAAATTCTAACCTAGTCCCAAATAATTTGATTTTTGATTGGTTATAATAATTGCATTAAATAGCAGTAATTCTTAAGTATATTTTAGATAAATTTATGTTAAATAATTTACTAGGGTTTAGAATCCACCAATGTCTATTTATTATTTATTTTAAATTTTAATCCCAAGAAATTCAGGGAATATATTCTAAAATCAATCTCACTATTTCCCTATATATTTAACAATAAGTACAAAATTATAATTCAAATATAAATTTTTCCTTCGCTTGAAAAATGTAATTTCTAAGCATTATATGTATCCAATTTAATGGAAAACAAATAATCAAAGAAATTAACTAATATCAATAATCACAAAGCAATGGGGAATTTATAACTATAAAAAATACGTGATATAATTGATGAAATAATATTTTCCTATTGAAGCGAAAATCATAATCGTTAAAATTATTTATTTGGAATTATTATATAAATATTAATAATAATATATACATGGTTTCATCATAACCCCAGTAAAAGAAAATTTACTCACTCATAATAACAACACAAAATAAATAAATATTTCACAATATTATTACTCAAATATAATTTTATTACACAATATTTTTATTTCTCTCTCTTACAATAATATCTCTATTCTTTTTTTCTCCTTTTAAAACACTACATCTTCCTCTCCTATTTATACTACTAAAATTAATAAAATAATAATTTATAATTTTTAAACCCCACTACTCAATTATTCACGGCTGCCAAGGGGGTGCTGATCTCATGGATGACATCAGCGAAGAGTTGAATTTCTGGTCCAATCAGTTGTTGAGGCGTGGCACAATATGGTCCGTCTATTTAATTGTCCTTCGAACGGTCATAACTTCTTCATACGAACTCGGATTCGGATGAATTTTTTTAAAACGATCGCCTCGACGATACAAATAAAATGAGACCAGTCGTGACTATATTTGAATTTTGTAAAAATATCGTCCTTGAACCAATTGATCTGTCTTATACCGGTTGGTTAACCTGCAGATATAATTTAATTCTAATTAATTATCCAAAAATAACACAAAATTATAGAAAATTCTAACAGAATGAAATAAGATAAATATATGGTAAAACGAATAAATTATGACACGAAATACATAATTATATACATAAAATACTAATAAAAATATTACTCAAAATATATCAAACAATCATCCTCCATAGCCTCCTCAAAATATTCGGGCTCTCCCTCGTCAGTGAGTAAGATGCACTCATAAGCCGAATAACGAGTGGAGGGATGACGGTCCCTCATCGACCGTCTTAGTGGAACAAATGAGGGCATGTTCGTTACGGGTAGCTCGGGATGGACTCCATCGGTATCATCTTGTACCAACTCATCATTGTCACTGGCATCATGTTGTTCATTGTTTTGGCCATCATCTCCACCGGGTGTCTCAACATGTTGTGGAGGAACGGGGTCCAAATTAATAAGATCATAATCATGTTGTGGAGCCGACTCTCCATTCTCAACATCCTTCATCGTTTGATCTTCAACAAAAACAACATCTCTCGAACGAACAAGCTTCTTAGTCACCGGGTCATACAATCTATACTCGAACTCATCAAGGCCATAGCCAATAAAGATACATGGTTTCGTCTTGGAATCAAGGTTCGACCTCTCATCTTTCGGAATGTGTACAAATGTTTTACATCGGAAAACCCTTAAGTGGCGATATGAAATGTCTTTACCGCTCCACACTTTGTCCGGGACATCAAATTTCAAAGGAATACACGGCGTCAAATTAATCACGTGAATCGTCGTGTTCAAAGCTTCTCGTTTGCTTCCGTGAAGGAGTATGGCTCTTAAAAGTGACTCTCGTTTGCTTCCCAGCTAGACAGTGAGAGCAACTTTTAAGATGTACATCGTGAACCTCGGATAACACCTTTTTCTTTGATAATAGCGCCATCCCTTTCTCGCTCATGTGACCGAGCCTCTTATGCCATAGTTCAGTCATGTCATTATTATCAATTGTGTTCACGGCATTAGTCGTTACCCATCTTGACTATCCCATAGTCACCCGGAGTATAAGCAGAATAGAAATCCCTACGTGATGTAACATGGCACGTAGCTCCACTATCGACCACCCAACTCGACTCATCTCTGGCAAGGTTCACCATGTCATAATCGCAGCATACAAAGAACTTCTCGGTAGTAGTATTTACTTCGGCTTTTTTATTACTCCCGCTCTCCTTTTGAGTGTTTTCTCTTTCTTGGCAATTTTCCTTCTTTAGTTGTCGGCAAAATTTCTTTGTATGCCCTTTCTTACCACAATGGTAGAATTCAATATTGTCATACTTCCCCTTGGAATTATTTTTTTGTGGCCCTCTATTACTCGGACCTCTGCTTTGATCTCTCCCCTGTCTTTCGGTAACAAGAACATCTAACTGTGATGAAGATCCCTGTGACTTTCTCTGGACCTCCTCGTTCAGCATGTTCCCCTTAGCAAGTTCCATCGAAATGACACCATCAGGGATAGAGTTAGACGACGGCGTACGAAACGTATCCCAAGTATCCGGTAATGTGCCCAACAACCACAAAGCTTGATTAATGATGTCTTGGAATGCATTCAAATGATCCGACAGAGGAGTCTCATCTCGATATTTTAGGTTCATCATTTGTTTAATGAGGAATAGCTTATTATTCCTCGTCTTCCGTGAAGGAGTATGGCTCTTAAATGTGACTCTCGTTTGCTTCCCAGCTAGACTGTGAGAGCACCTTTTAAGATGTACATCGTGAACCCCGGATAACACCTCCTTCTTTGATAATAGCGCCATCCCTTCTCGCTCATGTGACCGAGCTTCTTATGCCATAGCTCGGTCATGTCATTATTGTCAACTGTGTTCACGGCATTAGTCGTGACCTTTGGAAGTGTGACATATAGTTTCCCTGTCTTCTCTCCCCTTCTGATAATCAAGGAACCTCGAGTGAGTTTCCACACTCCCTTCCCAAAACCGTTACAATAGCCATCATCATCGAGTAAGCCAACGGAAATCACATTTAGCCCCATATCCGGAACATGTTTCACATTACGTAAAACAAGTTCCACACCGGTGTCGAACCTCAAGTGTACGTCTCCTACTCCAACAATCTTAGATAACCCAACATTACCCATCTTGACCATCCCATAATCACCCGGAGTATAAGCGGAATAGAAATCCCTACATGATGTACATGACACGTAGCTCCACTGTCGACCACCCAACTCGACTTATCTCTTGTAACACCCCCGAGATATTCAAGGTATATTACAGTGCCGTGGACCCTTATATGGGACCCATCAGGCTAGACACAAATTTCCACAGTAAAATCACACTTCATCCAGATGAAAATCAAATAACACGCCCGGTACAACTGGCGGAATAATCAACATCGACAACCATAAATAACTTCAATGAATACGAGTCACAGTTCGTAGAGAAAAACTTAAGTACTCGCGAGTACAATCTATAAGTTTAGAAAGTAGGCAACAACCATATCGAATGGAACAACGAAAATAAAAGGACTCATATGCACATGTCAACGACCCTGGCCAGCATCTTCGTACTGTCCCAGTTCCCGCTCGTCCGGCTGATCATAACCTGAAATTCATAACAAGAATTTCCCCAAAACGGGTCCCCAGAGGGGTTAGCAATTACGCTAGTACAAGTAATCAAGTCAAACCATTCGCTTACACATTTCATAGTACAATGCACCAAAATTATTTCAAAACCAAAACCATACATGTCTTTTCCGGAAACAAACAGTCAATCGCATTTGCCTAGGATCGGGACGAAGCCACAAATCCCGCTCGAGGCCTCTAAGCTCCCGAGCTGGCCATATCATAAAATAAATCACGCACAGGCATCTCCTAGGACCGGGACGAAGCCACTGATCCCACTCGAGGCCTCTAAGGACCCTCCCGAGCTGGCTAGCGAAACAAACTCGTGAATCCAAAGTGAAGTCATAGATTCCCTCGAGGCCCCGTCGGACCCTCCCGAGGTGACCAAAACACACACAATTACCATTTCATGTTAAGCATAAAGGTTTCAAAAATACTTGCCTTGAATAATTGACGACGCAACGAACGAAAAAAAAATCACCGACGAACGCTAGGAACCAACGGAACCGAACCTAACGATTCGAAGAATATAATCACAACCATCTCCAAACAAATAGGGAAAAGGAATATACCCGAAAACCCGCCTACGATTCATGTATATTCGTACAAGAACAACAACGAGGGCGGACCACAACCAAACCCACTCTATTACGAAAATACCACAAAATATACCATGATTCCGTAGAAAAACCAAGATTACCAATAAGATTAATCATATTCAACATGAATTAATCAACAACACGGAACGAATCGAACAATAAAACCGAAAACCCCCAATTTACCCAAAAGTAGGGTTCTTAGAAGATTTACCTTGATTCGGATGGAAGAGCACGATTATGATGATGATAAACTACAGTAGGAACACAATACTCGATCTCCCAAGAATATCCACGGGCAAGACTTGAAGAATCTCTCAAGAACTCTCCAAAACTCTCGCTGCGGATGGAAGGAAGAAAATGAGGAATGTCGCGAATGCAAGGTCAACTCAGGTTTATAAAACCCTACCTCTAATTACGTACGTTAACATGCAGTTGTTAACATACGTTATGCCCATTACGTACGTAACACACACGTGTTAGCGTACGTAATGGCCCGGCAAAACAATATGCCCAAATCATTGATGCCATTAGCGTACGCTACATCAGACGTCTAGCGTACGCTACAAGGATGTCTTACGTACGTAACACCAGCATGTTTACGTACGTAAGGACTCGGCCAAATTCGGGCAGACTCACTGTCCAAAACACTGAAGGCCATAACGTACGTTAACATTAGGGTATAACGTACGTTATGTGAGTGTCGATAGCGCACGCTAGAAAGCATGCA
The DNA here is from genome assembly GCA_033398695.1 of Orobanche coerulescens. Lineage (NCBI taxonomy): Eukaryota > Viridiplantae > Streptophyta > Magnoliopsida > Lamiales > Orobanchaceae > Orobanche > Orobanche coerulescens. The sequence goes on along the minus strand of CM065814.1, from coordinate 17,246,290 downwards.
TAACGCACGTTATGCATGCAACAGTTCAGCACTGCAGAACAAAGTTAGCCGCACCGGGCGGTCCGAACATGAGACGCAACACAAAGACAGAACTCAATGCGTAGATACGAAATATACACATCGACGAAGTTGAATGTTGCAGGAGAAAACAATTCCGACTACCGAGGAATCCGAGAAACAACAAGGAAAGTAAAATTCCCTAAACTTATAAGAAATTACAAAACATCCCAAATGTCCAAAAATCACGATACGACGTCGGATCAATAAACCGAAACTCACAACATGAACAAATCAACCATACGAACTCGTGCAACCGAAGAAATTACAAAATCGAACGGGTTCTACGAGAATCGAACGTCCATGCAACAATACATGACGAAAGACAGAATAATATCAAAACATCTCCAAAACTCGTCCAAATGGAGAAACTCCAAGAATAAAATAGATTCAACATGTCGAAACGGTTACAAGCGAGTCGCTAAAAATTAAAAATACACCAAAATGAGAATACTGGGAAAAGAAAAATGCGGATATTACATCTCTGGCAAGGTTCACCATGTCATAATCGCAGCATACAAAGAACTTCTCGGTAGTAGTATTTATTTCGGCTTTTTCATTACTCCCACTCTCCTTCTTTTGAGTGTTTTCTCTGCCTTGGCAATTTTTCTTCTTTAGTTGTCGGCAAAATTTCTTTGTATGCCCTTTCTTACCACAATGGTAGCATTCAATATTGGCATACTTCCCCCTGGAATTACTTCTTTGTGGCCCTCTATTACCCGGACCTCTGCTTTGATCTCTCCCCCGTCTTTCGATAACAAGAACATCCAACTGTGATGAAGATCATGTGACTTTCTCCGGACCTCCTCGTTCAGCATGTTCCCCCTAGCACTTTTATTCTTGCTCCTAAGCATGCGCCTCGTTGGCATCATAGAGTTCTCGATATTACTGGTTTTCGCCAGGGCGATCTCCCCATCACCTATCTTGGTGTGCCCCTTTACAAAGGCTTTATGAGACGAGAGCTCTTTGCTGGGGTGAAGCAACGGATGTTGGATAGGATCTATGGTTGGTCCCATCGCCACCTTGCTTTTGGGGGATGCTTGGCTCTTATTAAGAGCACTCTCTGCACGATTCATCTACACCTGCTTCAGGTGTTGGACCCTCTACAGTACATTATCCAGGAGCTCGAGCACATCATTGCGAGATACTTCTGGGGTGCTGTTGGTCCGAAGAGGAAGACGCACTGGGTCAGTTGGCGACAGATTTATCGTTTGGTCTCTGAGGGAGGCCTCGGGATTCGGATCCTTTCGGATACGGCGAGAGCTTTTAGTTATAAGCTCTGGTGGCGCCTTCGCGCGGGCACGTCTCAGGCACGCTTTATACTCCATGTAAATCGCTTTGCTGGCCTCTATACTCCTATGCGTACCGCTCTTAAAGCTCGTGCCAGCCACCCTTGGCGTCGTCTCCTCCGAGTTGGTATTGAGGCTCAGGAGTTCATCCGCTGGACTCCTGGTCGTGGCAGCGGGGAGGTCAGCGTTTGGGACGATACTTGGATTGGGGATAGGCCTATTTCTTCTTTTCATCAGGTTACTGGTAGACCCCATCTTAGGATTCATGAGTTATGGGTTGATGGGACGTGGGACATGGGTAGATTGGAGTGTATTGTTGGAGAGGAGCTAGGATTTACCCCTCAGTTCATCCAGGAGATCTCCGCGATTCCCATCACCGAGGAGGATTCAGATAGTATGTGCTGGACTCTTACCTCTTCGGGTGCATTCTCATTGTCGTCGGCTTGGTCTCACATCAGGGTGAGGGTTCAGGCTAATCTTGTTTACGGGGCCATCTGGACTGCCTTACTTACACCGACCACTTCGGTGTTTATTTGGCGACTTCTCATGCGACGGATATCGACTGATGACATTCTACAGATGAGGGGCGTTTCACCGGCTTCTAGATGTTTGTGCTGCTCGCATACCCGTACCCAGACCTACCATACCGAGACCATTGCCCACCTTTTCTTGGAGAGTGATGTGGCTCGTGACGTGTGGGAGTATTTTGGCGCTTGGACACATTTATCCCTACCCCATACTCAGAATATCTTTAAGCTCCTGAGTTTTTTCGCACACGGCACACACTTTAGGCACACGACTTTCATTATTCCTTGTCTGATCCTTTGGTTCATCTGGACATAAAGGAATAGTGCAAAGCATAGGGCGGTTACTTTTCTTTCGTCTCATGTTATTGTGCAGGTGGAGCGCCATATTGCTTTATTGGCTTCTGCGGGGCTTATTTCATCTGAGTTCTGGGCGGGTTGCTCGCCGCCTGATCGTTTCCAGCGTGCTACATCTTCCCCCGCTCAGACTCGTCGCCCCGTCCCGGTCGTTTGGCTTCGACCCGAGACCCATTGGATCAAGCTGAACACGGATGGTTCGTTCGATAGAGACATACAGATTGCGGGTGGGGGAGGTCTGATTAGAGATCATCACGGAGAGCTCCTTCTTGCTTTCCATTCCTCTTTTCAGGCCTCTTCGAGTTTTGATGCTGAGGTCCAGGCTTTGGCGATTGGATTGATTCTAGCTTCCCAGAGATCGAGACATGTTTGGATTGAGCTTGATGCTGCTGCTGTGGTGACCCTGCTATCATCTGGCCATCGGGGCTCTTGGCAGATTCGTCACACTCTTATGCGTATCCGACACATTCTCATAGATATTCAGTTCAGAGTCACTCACATTTTCCGGGAGGGCAACAGGCCGGCCGACTATCTTTCTGAGCTCGGCATGTCGTCCCTCGGCATTCAGACTTATACTTACGATACTTCTCCTCCGTTTCTTCTCTCCCTTATACGGATGGATCAGCTTGGTTATCCGTCTTTTATATTTAGATAGGTTTTTATTTTTTGATTGCTTGCTTGCCTATTGGTCCGCTCATTAACCCACAGTTTTAGTGGTGCACCTTGTATTGATCTAGCGGGCCGTAGGCACTTTAGATTTTAGGTTCCGAATTATGGCCCATTTTTTGTCATAATTCGGATTTGAGTTATTTTAGTCTACGGGTCCGCACATTAGCCCACGGTTTGTGGTGCACTTTGTATTTCTTTAGCGGGTCGTAGATTTCTTCAATGTTTGGACCCGAATTATGGCCCATTTTTGGTCATAATTCGGGGCTGATACTTTGTATTTCTTGATTTCTTCTTATTTACAGGTTGGTGGGTCCCGCCTCAACCCCCCGTCCACTCTGGACGCTTTTTCCTTTTAAAAAAGAAAAGTTCCATCGAAATGACACCATCAGGGGCAGAGTTAGACAACGACGTACGAAACGTCTCCCAAGTATCCGGTAATGTGCCCAACAACCACAAAGCTTGAACCTCCTCTTCGAATTTAATGCCCATTCCTACAAGTTGATTAATGATGCCTTGGAATGCATTCAAATGATCCGACAGAGGAGTCTCATCTCGATATTTTAGGTTCATCATTTGTTGAATGAGGAATAGCTTATTATTCCCCGTCTTCCGAGCATACAATTACTCGAGCTTGTGCCACAATTCTTGAGCGTCATTTTCTCCACTAATATGATTCAACACATTATCATCAACCCATTGTCGAATATAGCCACACACTTGGCGATGCAAAATAGCCCAATCCGGGTCGGACTTGCCTTCCGGTTTGTCTTTGCTAAAGACTGGTAGATAATAATCCTTCACATATATAAGGTCTTCCATCTTGCCCTTCCGTACATGGTAGTTCGAACCATTCAAATGTAACACCCCCAGATTTAACCGGAAATATTACAGCGTCGTGGGCCCCGAGATGGAACCCACAAGGCTAAAAGAAATTTTCGCAAACATTTACAAATGCCCAAGAGGCCAACGACGGTACTATCTTTAGAAATTCACAAAGACTTATAAAATCCATTTATCAAAAACTGTCGTAAAAACTCATTTGAAATCGCGAGGCCAAACAGCCGACACTCAAAAGTTTAGAAAACGACTTCCAAAGCAACCTCAGTTACCAGATACCAAAAGGTCAATTCAAAATACTCACGCGGCGGAAAAAGACCAACCAAAAAGATATTCTAGCAATGAATACAAGAACCAATCAAGAAACTCAATGCACACAACATGTCCTAGCCAAGATCCCGCGGAAGCTCATCTCTTCACGACCGCTACAAGCTCGATACTCCAAAAACCTAAAAAGAAATCCCACAACGGGGTCAACCATAATATCCAACAATGATATCAATCACATAACATCAATAATACATACCAACGAGAATACAGAATAAGAATACGACCAATGTAATCTTACCGCCATAACTTTACTTACTCAAGTAATTCTCATCAGAATAACCATTTGCACATTTCACATCTTGTACTCGATTAACCAATAAACTCAAACATAAAATCTGTATTGTACCTCGAACAATACTCAAGATCCTCAAACTATCGTAACCAACTCACGATACGGAAATCTACCATTTCTGACCAATACGATCCATCGAATAATATCATCAAATCCCAAGACGATAACCGATCGTCCATCAAAGACAAAGACCAAAGAAAATATGGAACATACCTCGAGATATGATGTGCCACGATAATCATATCAGTCTAATCCGAGATCAGATCAATGCAATACGGACAAGGTCCTAACACAAGACCTACAAATGCATACTCATATGACAACGTCAATATGCTCAAAAACAATAACAACTATGTATACTCAATGGAAATCCCATGATCCAGCGCCTCAAAGATAGATCCCAAGATGATCCTACAAGATCAACACGAGGTGGATAACCAACAATATACATATGCACAACAATAACACAATACCGGGTAATCCAACGATCCAGGCTTCTCAAGATAGATCCCAAGATGATCCCGGACCAACACGAGGTGGAAAACCCGTCCCAATGATCCGGGCCAAGATAGATCCCAATATGATCCCGTCGGACCAATACGAGGTGGACATCCGATCCAGCGCCCTCAGCATAGATCGCGCGATCCCATCGGATCAACACAACATAAACAACACAATATGCATACACATATGCAAAACAATATGTTCATCATCAGGAACAATGCAACATGAACGACAATATGACAAATCAATTAAGACGACCTCATGTTCGACAACATGAATGATAATATGCATGATCAAATCACTAACTCTAACAGAATCGATATAAGATACTTGCCCCGAGTCCTTCGGGAGAAATCTCGATGTCCAAACATCACCGACGATTATCCTCAATGCTCGGCGATCCATACGAACAATGAACTATAGATACTCATATCCTCGTCTTTACCATAATGTAACCTTGATACTCGAACATACCAATAACTGAGATAAGCATATACATTATGATTTATCTCCCAGAATCGAAAGAACGATATGCGATCCGAATACCCAGAGTTCACAATAATAATCATCGCTATATGCATTATAAACGAAATGAAACTGAAACCATTCATTAGATATTATAACTGAGCAAGTAATAACTTGCCTCAATACCGATACCACAAAGCTGCTACCGAACACATTGCCTTTGTCTACGAGTTCCTCAGCCCCGATCAAAAGCAACACAACGGACATACTCGAACACGACCGCAACATCCGGTTATAAACACCGATCAATAATCTCAACCTATTACTGTAATCGATGAACAACAAGTTTGACAACAATCAACAATCGATAAAACCAATTCACAAACCCAACGGCTCAACAATATCTCGGTTAACCACAAGTCTGATCAAACCAAATTAAACGATCACGAATTTAGAATCACAATACGAAAATACTGCACTTTCTGCCTTCTTAGCGCACGTTAATCACTTAACGTAGTGTGCGCTAAGTTGTTCGCGTTAGCGCGCGTTAGCCAGTAAGCTTAGCGTGCGCTAATGCTGTACAGTGGCATGCATTCCAAACATCGACTCACATCTTGCGACTACGAATCCGAATGAAGGGAGACATAAATCCCCATATCTCTTGAAGATAAACGACCCCATAATTATCACAATGATCATGTCAATGTCCATATATCAATAACAACCTCAATAATCAAACCGACTCGATAACAAGGATCATATCATGCTAAATCTGGAATTCAACCTAGTATCATGATTCATCTCATCTAAATCGACCAATATAATTACCAAGATTCAGAAATCCTTCTTAGATCGGGTTAAATGAATCAACATCCTTATGGTATGAAGAATCTTAACTAACATCCGAAACTCTTATCAAAATTCCATTGAATCTCATATAACATCATCATATGATTATCCAACATGCTCCTTGCATGAAATCATCCAAGAAAAATGAACCACTAACGAAGGAATACGAAGATTACCTGGTTTAGATGAACCAAAAAGAAGAACATTAGAACTCCATCCAAAGAATCATGAACAACTTGAAGGACAACGCTTGAATCCATGCTCTCCATCTTAATCTTGTTAAAGATCACCATCTCTCAGTGTTTGAGACCTCAAACCTCTTTCTAAAAACTCTCTCTCTCGGTTGCAAGCAAGGAATGGATGAAATGCTTCATAACACCCTTCTGTCCCTTTTTATAATATTCATTATTAGCGTGCGCTAACATCTCATGTTTAGCGTGCGCTACTGCCTTAGCGTGCGCTAACTGACTTTGTTAGCGTGCGCTATCAGCCTGAGGCTACCGCCTTGCTTCAGAACTAACTTACGTACGTAATGCCCATGCATTAACGTACGTAAAACATCCTGCTTAGCGTACGCAAGTCATTTACCTTAGCGTGCGCTAATACCAGTTGACTTGCTACAGTCTACACCTACCACGAAGATGCTCGTGACCCCACAAGCCGAAATCAACCAATAAAGCCAAGATTCTCTGTTGACCGATATATAGTTAGCGTGCGCTAATCAACATGCATTAGCGTGCGCTAACACTACATTACAACATCCGTTGACTTATCAGAACGTGCGCCGAAAGTGGCCTGGTCCACGCGTAGATTCGTTCGACCGATCGCATTAGCGTGCGCTACATTACGCCTCTAGCGTGCGCTAACCATGAACGATAGCGTGCGCTATACTTGACCATTAGCGCGCGCTAGTCAGGCTATACTTAGCCATTTCCAACTCTTCTCGTCCAACATCTCAACATACAGAATACGAACATACAGCATACTAAATACATGTACTTCTTAAATGTAATTGTCAACCAAGTATGACAATTATACCAACACAGATGTCTCAGTCCTTTATTTATTTTATCCCTACTTTACAGATTCCACGCTGTACAATATAACTCAGATAAAATAATCTCAAACAACAGTAGTAGAAATTCCGGATATTACATTCTACACCACTTAAAATAAGTTTCGTCCTCGAAACTTGCAATCCGTCATAAGACAAACAAACATACCGTTCAGCCAAAATATTCCGAAACCATCACGACAACAATCAATCATCATTATTACCGAATAACCAAAATAGCATACTCACATATGCGCCAAGTCGACAATCTCCTGAGATACTAGCAAGTGACTTTACTGTAAAGCCTCAACACGCTTACAATAACAATTCCATAAGTCCCAACCAAATATATCATCGTCGGATGAAATAATCTGTCCGAATCAAATCCTGTCTGCCTGATTACATAATCAAGTCCCAATTCCGATAAGACGAATAATACACAATACATCTGCAAAACAACTGTCCAAAACAACGACACGAATTCCGAAACATCAACACAAAATCCGAACGCTCAGAGGATCACCAACAATGATCAACAATCAATCGAATTTATCATCGACATGATAATTTCCAATATGACCAACCAGAGGTCAAAACACAATCGAGAATATCATCAACGTGATAAACTCCAATATTACCAACGAACGATCAACGAAATTTGAGAATACCTTCACACAGTAAACTCCAACACGATCAACACAGAACTACAGAAACAGATATACGAAAGAATAACATTCTCAAAACGACAAATCAATCACGTACAGTAGATCTCAATAAACATACCCAACTGGCGAACATTTCCCTCGGCATACGAACAACGAATCGCAAATCGACGAACATACCAATTCATACAAGGAGTGGGAACGACCACTCAATATCCAAAACAACCAGCATGGGGTCACCATCCCCAAATTTACACTTACAAAGAAATCATTCAAAGATCACTATGGTAAAATTGCGCTACTACCGTACCAATGGAATCACATAGCACATATGTCCCGGTTTCATAAAACCCATAGTTCCAAAATTACATGATGTACCCGAACCTGCTACACGCAGTATTTTTCTCTTATCCGATAAATCAACCGATCATCTCTGGATAACCAAACTACCATACTAACGTTCGAACCTCTTTCATCGTACCATACTGATGTACTATCCAGTTCATGAGTCACACTCATATCTTCACCATAATAGCATTATGCACTAAATGCGTATGTAAATCAATCACATTTTCAAAACCAGTTTGAAATCATATATTCTTGTCAAAAGACAAATTTTCGAAAATTCTTTCAAGAGTTTGAAAACTCAAAACATAAATTTTCGTAAGACCACGAAATCAATTTTAAAAATTCAATCAGCTCGCTGGTGCCAAGTTCTCGATAAAAATTCTTTTCAAATAGACACGATTAAATAAAATGAAATTTATGCAAATGCTTGTCCATATCCATACTCCTGTATATCAGTTCAGCTTGTCACCAATATCCACCGATATTCCATCGGGAAGACCACACGATCGAGTTCCAAAACCTCAATATATAGACTCCGATAAAAATTCCTTTTCCACACATGACTCGTATCGTCTACCATTTACCCATCCTGGATCACCTCAAATATGATATGACAAAACGTTGAAACAAATCAAGCAAATCAAACACGGCGAAAGACTTCCCGAGAGGTTCCATTTGAACAAGTAAACCAAAGCCTCGGAAGGCGGAAATAACATAAGTAAACGATTGGTAAAGTGTTTTACAAATCTCGGGAGTTTTAGAAAACAGGAAGGTCTTTTGAAACGTTAGGGTCTCAACCCGTATCTCATTCCACATTACAAGAAGTTTAAAAAGTAGAAAACTCTTTTCGGACCCCAAGTCCTGAGTTATAAAACCATTTCAAAATCGATTGGGTCTCGGCCCAAAATCATTTTCCGTAAAACATCCGTAAGACATTCATTTTGAAAAGTATCATTTTCAAATGCTCAAAAACAGTTCATATATATCACAAAATGAACTAACATGACTACATGTTCTTCTCGACAATCCATAGCCCTTCTCCCGAATACACAATTTCGTTCCAGAATCTAACCAACATAGTGATTCTCGAAATCATAACTCCTCAAGATCATCAATCCTGTCCCAACTCTGTCACCTTATACTGTAACGCACAATATCTACTGAATCTCAAAACGTATCGACTTAGAACGGCAATAAATCTCAATGAAATTCAAAAATCCAAATACTTACAGATCGTGAAGCCGACGATTCCCCGTGATACTGGCACATGTCTCGGCTCTAGAAAATACTCGACACGGACATTTTCAAAACACACGTTGGCAAACTCAGTTCGACTCAAGAACACAATACATCTCATTCCAGAGAATCTCGTTAACACCATTTGGAAAAGTTATAACAAGCCCGATGCGATCTTGGTAAATCACATAACACATAAGCCCGAGTGAACAACAAAAACTCACGGCTCTAATATTTGTCAATCGACAACTCGAATGACGCGACAAAAACACGACCAAACTCGACCAAAATGCCTAGGTTTTCTCAACCTAAGCTCCGATACCATATTCGTAACACCCTGCATTTAACCGGAAATATTATAGCCACTGTGGCCCCGAGATGGAACCCACAAGGCTAAAAGAAATTTTCGCAAACATTTACAAATGCCCAAGAGGCCAACGACGGTACTATCTTTAAAAATTCACAAAGACTTAAAAATCCATTTATCAAAACCGTCGTAAAAACTCATTTGAAATCGCGAGGCCAAACAAATGACACTCAAAAGTTTAGAAAACGACTTCCAAAGCAACCTCGCTACCGATACCAAAAGGTCAATTCAAAATACTCACGCGGCGGAAAAGACCAACCAAAAAGATATTCTAGCAATGAATACAAGAACCAATCAAGAAACTCAATGCACACAACATGTCCTAGCCAGTATCCTGCGGGAAGCTAATCTCTTCACGACCGCTACAAGCTCGATACTCCAAAAACCTAAAAAGAAATCCCACAACGGGGTCAGCCATAATATCCAACAATGATATCAATCACATAACATCAATAATACATACCAACGAGAATACAGAATAAGAATACGACCAATGTAATCTTACCGCCATAACTTTACTTACTCAAGTAATTCTCATCAGAATAACCATTTTCACATTTCACATCTTGTACTCGATTAACCAATAAACTCAAACATAAAATCTGTATTGTACCTCGAACAATACTCAAGATCCTTAAACTATCGTAACCAACTCACAATACGGAAATCTACCATTTCTGACCAATACAATCCATCGAATAATATCATCAAATCCCAAGACGATAACCGATCGTCCATCAAAGACAAAGACCAAAGAAAATATGGAACATACCTCGAGATATGATGTGCCACGATAATCATATCAGTCTAATCCGAGATCAGATCAATGCAATACGGACAAGGTCCTAACACAAGACCTACAAATGCATACTCATATGACAACGTCAATATGCTCAAAAACAATAACAACTATGTATACTCAATGGAAATCCCATGATCCAGCCTCTCAAAGATAGATCCCAAGATGATCCTACAAGATCAACACGAGGTGGATAACCAACAATATACATGTGCACAACAATAACACAATACTGGGTAATCCAACGATCCAGCGCCCTCAGCATAGATCCCAAGATGATCCCGTCGGACCAACACGAGGTGGAAAAACCCATCCAATGATCCAGCGCCTCAAAGATAGATCCCAAGATGATCCCGTCGGACCAACACGAGGTGGACATCCGATCCAGCCGCCTCGGATAGATCGCGCGATCCCATCGGATCAACACAACATAAACAACACAATATGCATACACATATGCAAAACAATATGTTCATCATCAGGAACAACGCAACATGAACGACAATATGACAAATCAATTAAGACGACCTCATGTTCGACAACATGAATGATAATACGCATGATCAAATCACTAACTCTAACTGAATCGATATAAGATACTTGCCCCGAGTCCTTCGGGAGAAATCTCGATGTCCAAACATCACCGACGATTATCCTCAATGCTCGGCGATCCATACGAACAATGAACTATAGATACTCATATCCTTGTCTTTACCATAATGTAACCTTGATACTCGAACATACCAATAACTGAGATAAGCATATACATTATGATTTATCTCCCAGAATCGAAAGAACGATATGCGATCCGAATACCCAGAGTTCACAATAATAATCATCGCTATATGCATTATAAACGAAATGAAACTGAAACCATTCATTAGATATTATAACTGAGCAAGTAATAACTTGCCTCAATACCGATACCACAAAGCTGCTACCGAACACATTGCCTTTGTCTACGAGTTCCTCAGCCCCGATCAAAAGCAACACAACGGACATACTCGAACACGACCGCAACATCCGGTTATAAACACCGATCAATAATCTCAACCTATTACTGTAATCGATAAACAATAAGTTCGACAACAATCAACAATCGATAAAACCAATTCACAAACCCAACGGCTCAACAATATCTTGGTTAACCACAAGTCTGATCAAACCAAATTAAACGATCACGAATTTAGAATCACAATACGAAAATACTGCACTTTCTGCCTTCTTAGTGCACGTTAATCACTTAACGTAGTGTGCGCTAAGTTGTTCGCGTTAGCGCGCGTTAGCCAGTAAGCTTAGCGTGCGCTAATGCTGTACAGTGGCATGCATTCCAAACATCGACTCACATCTTGCGACTAAGAATCCGAATGAAGGGAGACATAAATCCCCATATCTCTTGAAGATAAACGACCCCATAATTATCACAATGATCATGTCAATGTCCATATATCAATAACAACCTAAATAATCAAACCGACTCGATAACAAGGATCATATCATGCTAAATCTGGAATTCAACCTAGTATCATGATTCATCTCATCTAAATCGACCAATATAATTACCAAGATTCAGAAATCCTTCTTAGATCGGGTTAAATGAATCAACATCCTTATGGTATGAAGAATCTTAACTAACATCCGAAACTCTTATCAAAATTCCATTGAATCTCATATAACATCATCATATGATTATCCAACATGCTCCTTGCATGAAATCATCCAAGAAAAATGAACCACTAACGAAGGAATACGAAGATTACGGTTTAGATGAACCAAAAGAAGAACATTAGAACTCCATCCAAAGAATCATGAACAACTTGAAGGACAACGCTTGAATCCATGCTCTCCATCTTAATCTAGTTAAAGATCACCATCTCTCAGTGTTTGAGACCTCAAACCTCTTTCTAAAAACTCTCTCTCGGTTGCAAGGAAGGAATGGACGAAATGCTTCATAACACCCTTCTCCCTTTTATAATATTCATTATTAGCGTGCGCTAACATCTCATGTTTAGCGTGCGCTACCGCCTTAGCGTGCGCTAAATCGACTTTGTTAGCGTGCGCTATCAGCCTGCAGGCTACTGCCTTGCTTCGTAAACTAACTTACGTACGTAATGCCCATGCATTAATGTACGTAAAACATCCTGCTTAGCGTACGCAAGTCATTTACCTTAGCGTGCGCTAATACCAGTTGACTTGCTACAGTCTACACCTACCACGAAGATGCTCGTGACCCCACAAGCCGAAATCAACCAATAAAGCCAAGATTCTCTGTTGACCGATATATAGTTAGCGTGCGCTAATCAACATGCATTAGCGTGCGCTAACACTACATTACAACATCCGTTGACTTATCAGAACGTGCGCCGAAAGTGGCCTGGTCCACGCGTAGATTCCTTCGATTCGATCGCATTAGCGTGCGCTACATTCTGCCTCTAGCGTGCGCTAACCATGAACGATAGCGTGCGCTATACTTGACCATTAGCGCGCGCTAGTCAGGCTATACTTAGCCATTTCCAACTCTTCTCGTCCAACATCTCAACATACAGAATACGAACATACAAAGATCGAATACATATACTTCTTAAATGTAATTGTCAACCAAGTATGACAATTATACCAACACAGATGTCTCAGTCCTTTATTTATTTTATCCCTACTTTACAGATTCCACGCTGTACAATATAACTCAGATAAAATAATATCAAACAACAGTAGTAGAAATTCCGGATATTACATTCTACACCACTTAAAATAAGTTTCGTCCTCGAAACTTGCAATCCGTCATAAGACAAACAAACATACCGTTCAGCCAAAATATTCCGAAACCATCACGACAACAATCAATCATCATTATTACCGAATAACCAAAATAGCATACTCACATATGCGCCAAGTCGACAATCTCCTGATATACTAGAAAGTGATTTCACTGTAAAGCCTCAACACGCTTACAATAACAATTCCATAAGTCCCAACCAAATATATCATCGTTGGATGAAATAATCTGTCCGAATCAAATCCTGTCTGCCTGATTACATAATCAAGTCCCAATTCTGATAAGACGAATAATACACAATGATCCTGCTTTGCTGGCCTCTATACTCCTATGCGTACCGCTCTTAAAGCTCATGCCAGCCACCCTTGGCGTCGTCTCCTCCGAGTTGGTATTGAGGCTCAGGAGTTCATCCGCTGGACTCCTGGTCGTGGCAGCGGGGAGGTCAGCGTTTGGGACGATACTTGGATTGGGGATAGGCCTATTTCTTCTTTTCATCAGGTTACTGGTAGACCCCATCTTAGGATTCATGAGTTATGGGTTGATGGGACGTGGGACATGGGTAGATTGGAGTCTATTGTTGGAGAGGAGCTAGGATTTACCCCTCAGTTCATCCAGGAGATCTCCGCGATTCCCATCACCGAGGAGGATTCAGATAGTATGTGCTGGACTCTTACCTCTTCGGGTGCATTCTCATTGTCGTCGGCTTGGTCTCACATCAGGGTGAGGGTTCAGGCTAATCTTGTTTACGGGGCCATCTGAACTGCCTTACTTACACCGACCACTTCGGTGTTTATTTGGCGACTTCTCATGCGACGGATACCGACTGATGACATTCTACAGAGGAGGGGCGTTTCACCGGCTTCTAGATGTTTGTGCTGCTCGCATACCCGTACCCAGACCTACCATACCGAGACCATTGCCCACCTTTTCTTGGAGAGTGATGTGGCTCGTGACGTGTGGGAGTATTTTGGCGCTTGGACACATTTATCCCTACCCCATACTCAGAATATCTTTGAGCTCCTGAGTTTTTTCGCACACGGCACACACTTTAGGCACACGACTTTCATTATTCCTTGTCTGATCCTTTGGTTCATCTGGACAGAAAGGAATAGTGCAAAGCATAGGGCGGTTACTTTTCTTTCGTCTCATGTTATTGTGCAGGTGGAGCGCCATATTGCTTTATTGGCTTCTGCGGGGCTTATTTCATCTGAGTTCTGGGCGGGTTGCTCGCCGCCTGATCGTTTCCAGCGTGCTACATCTTCCCCCGCTCAGACTCGTCGCCCCGTCCCGGTCGTTTGGCTTCGACCCGAGACCCATTGGATCAAGCTGAACACGGATGGTTCGTTCGATAGAGACATAGAGATTGCGGGTGGGGGAGGTCTGATTAGAGATCATCACGGAGAGCTCCTTCTTGCTTTCCATTCCTCTTTTCAGGCCTCTTCGAGTTTTGATGCTGAGGTCCAGGCTTTGGCGATTAGATTGATTCTAGCTTCCCAGAGATCGAGACATGTTTGGATTGAGCTTGATGCTGCTGCTGTGGTGACCCTGCTATCATCTGGCCATCGGGGCTCTTGGCAGATTCGTCACACTCTTATGCGTATCCGACACATTCTCATAGATATTCAGTTCAGAGTCACTCACATTTTCCGGGAGGGCAACAGGCCGGCCGACTATCTTTCTGAGCTCGGCATGTCGTCCCTCGGCATTCAGACTTATACTTACGATACTTCTCCTCCGTTTCTTCTCTCCCTTATACGGATGGATCAGCTTGGTTATCCGTCTTTTATATTTAGATAGGTTTTTATTTTTTGATTGCTTGCTTGCCTATTGGTCCGCTCATTAACCCACAGTTTTAGTGGTGCACCTTGTATTGATCTAGCGGGCCGTAGGCACTTTAGATTTTAGGTTCCGAATTATGGCCCATTTTTTGTCATAATTCGGATTTGAGTTATTTTAGTCTACGGATCCGCACATTAGCCCACGGTTTGTGGTGCACTTTGTATTTCTTTAGCGGGCCGTAGATTTCTTCAATGTTTGGACCCGAATTATGGCCCATTTTTGGTCATAATTCGGCCGATATTTCTTGATTTCTTCTTATTTACAGGTTGGTGGGTCCCGCCTCAACCCCCCGTCCACTCTGGACGCTTTTTCCTTTTAAAAAAGAAAAGTTCCATCGAAATGACACCATCAGGGGCAGAGTTAGACAACGACGTACGAAACGTCTCCCAAGTATCCGGTAATGTGCCCAACAACCACAAAGCTTGAACCTCCTCTTCGAATTTAATCCCCATTCCTACAAGTTGATTAATGATGCCTTGGAATGCATTCAAATGATCCGACAGAGGAATCTCATCTCGATATTTTAGGTTCATCATTTGTTGAATGAGGAATAGCTTATTATTCCCCGTCTTCCGAGCATACAATTACTCGAGCTTGTGCCACAATTCTTGAGCGTCATTTTCTCCACTAATATGATTCAACACATTATCATCAACCCATTGTCGAATATAGCCACACACTTGGCGATGCAAAATAGCCCAATCCGGGTCGGACTTGCCTTCCGGTTTGTCTTTGCTAAAGACTGGTAGATAATAATCCTTCACATATATAAGATCTTCCATCTTGCCCTTCCGTACATGGTAGTTCGAACCATTCAAATTCACCATTCTACTTGTATTGGCTTCCATCTTAAAATTGAGATAATACAACCACAAAACAAAAATTTCGTGGCTCCGATACCACTTTGTTGGGAAAAAAGATACAAAAATGACGTCACAACAAAAACACGAAAACTCGTTTAACAACTTTCCCAATCGCAATTGCAACTTTGAGGTTACCAGCGAGTAGAGTAAATCAATCACAACTCGACAAACAATACAAATGATATCAAAAACGATAAACAACGAGACACAATTTTTAGCGTGGAAAACCTCTCAAATCAAGAGTAAAAACCACGGGACCTCCGGCCACTTAAACTTCCACTATCACCAATTCACAATACACAATTCTTCCCTAGTACAACTAGAGGTATACAACAATCGTCAAATACTTGGTAATAAACAGTCTTCAATTATTTGGAATACACAACAACAATATCGAGAAAGAAAAACTCCATAAATAGCTTACACAAAAAGCTAACAAAATACCCGAACTTCCGGACTCAAACCCTCGATCTACTCCAGTGAAAAGACTTGCTCAATCGCTACCAAGCTATTGTCAAAATATCACGATGATCCGATCGATACAACTCCGGAAAATCGAACAAGTATAAACTCTCTTTTCTCTTATCTCTTGTATCTCTCTCTATTGTGCTCTCAAAGTGGGTGAAGTTGAAATGAAGAAAACGCAGCACAGATGCTGCTAAAAAAGGCAGGACCCGTGCCTATTGACTTTGGGTGCCGCAGCCCGGACAGTGTGTGCCGCGGCACACACAACAAATCGCCGATTGGAAGTGCCCAGGGGCCGCGACCCGGATGGCTTGCGCCGCGACCCAGAGTACAGCAGGGGAGAGAAAATTTCAGGGGCCGCAGCCCGCAGGTCTTGTGCCGCAGCCCGGAGTACAGCGAATGAAGGGGAGGTTGAGGAAAAATGTGTGCCGCGGGCCCGCGGCGCAGAGTCCAGTCGACTCCGAGAAGGTCTATATTTCGGAAATAACTCCTATAATATTAATTAATTAATTAATTAATGACCATATAAAAATGTTTTGAATGGATTTGGATGCGAAATTCGAATACCATTTTTTAAAACGTAGGGCATAATAATTATAAATACGACCTTGAAGTTCGAGGTGAAATGCATTTGGTAATGTCTCTATCGAAAGCGGCTGAGAAGTTTTAAAATGATAGAACTTACATATACCTAACATTTAATTGATCTGTGTTAAGAATTGTTGAATTATATCACTTCTCGTAATGCGTAACAAGATAATGTATTATAATATGTGAATGACTATTATGCCCCTGATGTAATTATGTAATTACGATTGCTTATCCAAGTTTTCCTATAAATAGGACTTCAGTTATTAATGAAAGATATACTTTAGAATCATTCTCTCTATTCTCTCTTTAAATCTTCTCTATAATATTTCGGTTTTATAACACGTTATCAGCACGAGTGTTTTAATCCTCACCAAAGAGTTTCAAACAAAACAGAAAAAGAAATCTGCTCTTCTTTCTTCGAGAAAAAAAAAGGGGGGGGACATGCTCCTCTATCCAAATCTCATATATGAAACCCCATACCCAACTCTCTCCGCCCAACAACAATCGGCGCTGCTTCTCCACCAGATCTGATCTCCACCGCGCCGCTGCACAGAGCAGCCTCCGAAGCTCCCTAAACCCTCATCTCTCACTCTCGCTGCTCACCATCTGTCGGCTGCTTCACCGCTGCACATAGTCGATCTATAGGCGGACAGGTAGATATTCTAAACCAATAAAAGAAAAAAAAAGCGGTGAATCGAAAAAAGGCAAAGAAGGAACAAGACGGTAAGAAGATAAGAAGAAGCTTCAAGCACAGTAATCTGTCATGAGTATTCTGTAATGAAATGAAGATAAGAAAAGACGGTCAGAAGATAAGAAGAAGCAAAAAGAAAAATATAAATAAAATATAAAATTATAATATTCTTTTAATTCATTAAATTATTAATTCGGTTTTTCTTACATATAAGATACATATGATGTCAGAATTGATTTTTCTTGATACCACCGTGACTCATTTCACGAGAGCTTCAATTTGACACTAATATTGATATGTTGATTATAATTCTTTTAATATCTGTCATTATCAAAATTTACAAATGAGTACCTTGATTCCTTCAAAAATATTGAAAGCACTTGTGGATATATGTTCTTGTACTGTGAAAATTTATAAAGTGGTATGTATAATATTATGGGACGACCAAGCGGCGATCTTACAACCTGGGTCGATGATGACTTTTAATGATCCAACATAATACCACATGATTATACTTTGAGAAAATGGTTGAATGACTCGCTTCCGGAAAAGCGATTAAATATTTACTAATCTAATTCCTGACTTTATTATAATTATCTCCAAGTGGTGGTTAAAACCATCTATTTGTTGAGCTTACATTATATAAATATTACTATACCTCCCATGTGATAGTCTGATTATCATAAGATGGATGGTGATACCTCCCATATGATAATTAATTACCACAAGATGTATGGTTATAATTTCTACGTGACAAGTTTAATTATCACAAGATGGATGGCGCTCTCCTATATGATAAATGTAATTGTCACAAGACAGATGGTTTTACATATTTACTATACTTCCTATGTGACAAGTTTAATTATCACAAGATGGATGGCGATGCCTCCTATATGATAAATGTAATTGTCACAAGACGGATGGTTTTACATATTTATTATACCTCCTATGTGATGAGTTCAATTATCACAAGACGGACGGTTTTATATATTTACTGTACCTCCTATGTGATGAGTTAAATTATCACAAGACGGATGGTTTTACATGTACGCAATTTATATATTATATATTACCATCGTGGTTGGTTATACTATATGAATGGTTCATAAATACTGCTTCTGAAGAAGTAGTTGATCGATTATCTAAATCCTACTCTCGAAGAAGCAGTTGATAAATATAAATCATAATCTGGAGAAGTAGGTGATCGGTTATCTAAATCCTACTCTCGAAGAAGCAGTTGATAAATATAAATCATACTCTAAAGAAGTAGTTGATCGATTATCTAAATCCTGCTCTCGAAGAAGCAGTTGATAAATATAAATCATACTCTGGAGAAGTAGGTGATCGATTATCTAAATCCTGCTCTCGAAGAAGCAATTGATAAATATAAATCCTACTCTAAAGAAGTAGTTGATCGGTTATCTAAATCCTACTCTCGAAGAAGCATTTGATAAAAATAAATCCCACTCTGAAGAAGTAGTTGATCAATGATTTAAATCATGCTCTCGAAGAAGAAGCAGTTGATGGAAATAATATCTGATCTCCATGATTATTAAACACGAATGGAGAAAATTGAGCAAGTGATACCAGAAGCTATCACCGATTAATTAAAGAAAATTCCATGCAAATACACCGCATGGTGGGATTATCTGACAAGTGATATGAAAAACTCACCGGAAAATAATTGCTCAATAAATCTCATATTGATAATATCACATGGTGGGATCATTGAAATCATATTAATATCACAATAGAGAAACATATATCACATATTCGTGAGAATAATGTATTTGCATAGAGGCAAAAGGATGATCTTATTATTGCTGGAAGAAGCACAAAACAGTCGAAGTGGAAAATATTGAAACTAGCCAAAAAGGTAGATCAACAAATGTGTCGGCACATATAAGAATATCTCTTGATGGCTGAGAGATAAACTTGTGGTCTACTCCTTGATCCAGAAAGGCAAGTTGCTGAAGAAATTATTAATGTTCAGCAAACCTATAGGTTTGGTATGGAAGTCCCGCTCAGCCCATGACGTGATATTGAATATCTCATTGGGTGTGCCATAGCCACCTGGAAGAAAATAAAGGTATCACTATTATTCACCATATACATCAAACTATCATGCACAGACTGTGCTTGAAGCATCAACCCAGTTGAACCTCCTATACCACTGGTTCTAACTGTGGGAAAGTGTAAGGCACTTGTTACTCTTATTTTCTCATTTTGTGCAGCCTCTAAAAGGCGACCCAAAAATCTATGATTACTCACACCATACAATATATCGATTGTGTGTTTTCCTAATTCTATTACGAATTGATACGACATATCTATATGCTGGATATGACCTATCAGTTTGGATCCACCTAAAATACATATGGTTTTAATTGGATGAGATATGTATGAGGATTCTGAGAACTCCATATTTCTATACTAGATTTTCAAAATACTTTTTTATGAGATATACAATTTCTGATTTGTGGATCCCAAATTTAAAGAACAAACTTCTTACTAGAAGATAAATGACTTCACTATTTTCATTGAAAAACGAGCAGCGGATAAGTCACTGCTTTTATTATTTTCTTTTTGACAAAATTGCAAGAGAAAATGAAAGATATGATAATATATTTTTCAATGAAAATTACGTTATCTATCGGCAACTGAGAAATTCAAATAATGGGGAACAATATTCATCAACTTGCATTTTTTGCTATTTAACTTATACGGCTTTAACAGAACGGACTTACAAACTGGATCTTTTGAGACTAATTTTTCATCGTTCCAGTTCATCCTTAAATTATGTCCACAAAGCCAATAGTTCACGATGAAAGTATCCACTGGGATGTGTATCAAGAATCTGTTGAATATCGTGATCCATAGATTCCTTACTCAATACATCCCTTATAAATGCGATTTGATCTTCTCTATTTTTGGATACAAACCCCACCGATTTGCACAGTGTGTCACATGTCCACCGAGCACATTATAGCATTCACCTAATCTTTTTGCTCTCCGTTTCTTTGCAAAATTACTCCTACCTGTACCTGGCATGTACTTAAATAAATTTGAAAATTCGCCAGATAATCGAACTTGTGCTTCGATCAACCATCGAATATCTTTCGAGTCAAGCTCGATAAATTCTTTTTATGATATTCACGGGTAATATTTGCGAAGACTAGAAAGCATTGAATCCATTATGATAATCAAACCCTCAATATGGGTGATTGTGAATACAATGATAATCTATTTATAGATTGGAATTACGCGTATGAGGTTGACCTCACGTTTAAATAATTCATATCCCGAAGCATATGAACTACGGTTCTATATTTGAATAATGAACATAATATGACATGTGGGAGCGGCGACTCCATGTTGATAGTGATGTGCACTAATGGCACCGAAAGATGATGTGATATGTCGATAAAATATCTATATGGTGATATAGACACATCATGTATTTAAATATTTGTTCTCGATTAATATCACTACTAGCTAATATTGGGAATGAACTCCTAATAAATTTGGAATATATTAAGGGGGAGTATGGGCCCACTTCCTCTATATGTGAACTATTATATATTATGGATCCACTAGATAGTCACATGTGTATATGACTCGTAATCGGAAACTTACGAGATGATTTGCTCATGGTTGGAGCATATATTCCATATCAGATTAAGCTAGTAATATATCCCAAATAAACTTGAATAGATCCCATAAAGGATCAAAATATGCGCATACAAGTGGGATATTAATTGGCATACTATTCGAAGTCCTCCTGCCAATATCGAGAACATAATATATAAACCCCCATGACTGAAGATGAATACTGAGGTACTGGCATATGAGTTTGGTGCTCAAGAAATCTCTTAGCATGAGGGGGAGTATTAGTAGTTGGAAATATGTGAAATGCATCACACTATATCCTCACAACTATATAAACTTGAAGTTCAGAGATGCATGATAAATTATTAATCTTTGGTACCAACTACAGCTGCTTTGATAAACACATAATAATTTCCCGAATATAAATCAAAGTAAATGATAAAAGGAGGCATATACTTTTGAAGTATATAGACATAACTATAAAATAATGAGATATCTCGGCAAGTTATGTTGCTAAGGGAATAAATGTTGAAATTGTCGACACAATACAGCGCTATGAATGAAATGAGGATATTGCAATCCATGATTGTGAAATATGGATATTGGAATGAGGATATTGAAATTCATCAAAATTGAAATATATGCCCTTATAACAAAATGAAACATATGAGCTTACTGAAAGAGACTCCTGGAGAGATTTTGAAACTATTATCAGTGCGTGCAATCACCCAAAATAAGGCGTTGTGAAAGGAAATTATATGCTGTACTCTTTTCCTTGACTGAGGTTTTATCCCACTGGGTTTTCCTAGCAAGGTTTTTAACGAGGCAGCTTAATCACAGCTAATATGGAATCTCCAAAGAGATTTGAAACGTACTGCAAAGAATATGAGTGCAGGATTACAAATTGCACTGAATATGATACTCGTACTAATCCTTGGAGGATTATTGAAATGTCTGGGACATATTTATAAAATATGCGTTGCACTCTTTTTCCCTTGACTGAGGTTTTGTCCCATTGGGTTTTCCTAGCAAGGTTTTTAACGAGGCAACTTGAATGGCGTATTAGTATGAATACTGTACTCTTTTCCCTTCATTAGAATTTTTCCCATTGGGTTTTTCCTAATAAGGTTTTAACGAGGCATATTCATAGCATAATGAGGAAAATTATAAAGATCAAGATTATTCCTCAAAGATTTGAAAACAGAAGGAGTAGTTGTACTCTTTTTCCTTCGATCAAGTTTTTCCCACTGGGTTTTCTTGACAAGGTTTTAATGAGGCAACACGTGGATACTCCAACAACAAATGATATACATGACAGATTCACTCAGTTTTTGTCCCACGAGGTTTTACTGAGACGGCACAAGAATACTCATACAAGAACTATCAAGATAAGGGGGAGCAAATTTACGAGATTACAGATTGCTGAAGTTTTATCTAACAGAGGTTTCCTACCAACGTTATGATACAACGTGATATGATTGTCACACGCTTCGATACAAAAAGTTTGAGAGTTTTTCTCCCATTGGGTTTTTCTTCAAACTAGTTCGGCAGATATTTATGTAAATAGTCATTCAAGGGGGAGTGTTAAGAATTGTTGAAGTATATCACTTCTCGTAATGCGTAACAAGATAATGTATTATAATATGTGAATGACTATTATGCCCCTGATGTAATTATGTAATTACGATTGTGCCATCTGAAGTTTTCCTATAAATAGGACTTCAGTTATTAATGAAAGATATACTTTACAATCATTCTCTCTATTCTCTCTTTAAATCTTCTCTATAATATTTCGGTTTTATAACAATCTGGCTTTTTTTTTTTTGACAATAATTGTTATGGCTAGTCTTTTGGTAATTACCCCAACCGGTGTTTTTCTTTTCTTTCTTGTAAATTTTACATTTTACGTAACTTCCAACTTACATCATGATATCAAATTTCTAAAATAGAAGTTGGGTAAATCTCACAATATGAAAGCAAAACATTTATTCCGAGGGGTTTGGAGATATAAAAAATACGGAGATCAAACAACTATGTATATAGATTCTCCTATTTTGTAGGGGAATTTCCGTCCGCCGGAGGGGGCCTTGGACCCCTCTCCCTCCGCCCCTGGTGTAACATATCAGTTGTGCTTAATAGTAATGTCCCGTTTGACTTTTTCCTGGTCAACCTAACAATATTCTGACCATAATTATTTATAATATAAAAATTACAAAATTATAATACTTTGAAAAATATATATCATGATAAATTTATTTTTGATAATGTCACATCATAATTAAATATATTTATTTAATAAATTTTGAGTCAAAATCTAAAGAGTTTGACCAGAAAACAGTCAAATGGGATATTACTATTGGAATGGAAGGAGTATTTTTTATTATCCTGCAATATAATCACAACTGTGTATAATATAACCACAATAGAAGTACCATGCACGATATATTATATTGCACGCTATATTTTTCCTAAAACAACTACTAAGAAGTAGAATAAGACCTATACCAATTACAAACCGACAATAACATCACTTGGCCTTCAGCCCCTATGTATATTGTATAATAGTATTTGTTTGTTTTCTTCTCCTTTTCTAAGTTAACAAAAAAAAAAAAAAGATGATGAAGCATACATGTTTGTCAAGTTGGTCGAGGTAGGGCTGTCAAAAAAATTCGTATATCTGGATATCCATTCGAATTATCTGTACCTGTATTCAAAAAAATGGATATTATCTGTATCTGAAAAAAAGCGGATATGAATATTATCCGTATTCGAAAATTTAGGATGCCGATATGGATATAGGCACATCCGTATCCGAAAATATCCATATCCAAAATGAATTATATATAATATATATATTTTTAATATATTTTCAATATATAATATATATTTTTAATATATTTTTAATATATAATTACAAGCATGTCTACCATTCTATTAAGATAATATAATAATATAGTTATCATTAATTAGTAAGTTTGTGTAAATATAAATTGTCTAAAAATTATATATTTTATGTATATATTATAAATAAGTTTGCGTAAATATAACACAAAACAACATGTTGCTTAGTTGGTGGAGGTGCTGAACTTTTAAACCTAAGGTCCCAGTTTTGAAATCCAGCACCTACATCTACTCAATTTTATTTTTTCCCATTTTCCCAGCAACATAACTCATCCCACATCGCTGAATGAAAGAACTCAGCGCCCTCTTCTTCCTTATATAAGGAATTTTTATTTCAAAATTGGCTCACAACCATCCCACATCGCCTAAGTGATAAAACACCACCGCCTCTTCAAGCTTATATAATGATATTTCATTTCTAAGCTGGACAACCAATAAGTGGTGGATACGAAAAAATCCGGATTCGAAAGTATCCGGATATTAGCCGTATCCGGTCAAGCCGGATATTTTTGGATCCGGATACGGATTCGGATATACTGATTGCCGGATTCGAATACGGATATGGCCATATACGGCTCTGTATTATCCGATTTACACCCCTAGGTCGAGGTGATCCAAAAAATCAGCAACTGTTTAAGACGATGAAGTGACAATAAGGTCTTGTTGGGCGGCAGAATTACTTTACTAAACTCGATACTCTTCTCTACAAACATACTACATTTACTTCTACCGAATTCCAAAAATAGCGTTGAGAGATATAGTGAGATTGCATTGCAATTTTCTTTCGGGTGGGTAGAGTAATAACAAAATTGCATGGGTTGAGTGGAAAGCAATTTGTAAACTTAAATATCACGGGGTCTTGGGGTTAAGGACTTGGAGGTGTTCAATAAAACTCTTCTTGAAAAATAAAGGTCGAGGTTGCTAGGCAGTCTATGAGTTAGAGTTATTGAGTCGAGGTATGGTGAAGCATGGAAAGGGGGCAAATATCGAGGGTGAGAGTATTAATAGGGTGTGTTCGGGTTTGGTGGAGAGACCTGGTGAAATTGCGCAACCGATGACTAACCTACTGAGGAAGGATAAGAAGTATTTGTGGTCAGAAGCATGTCAGCAAAGTTTTGATGAGATAAAGGGTCGATTGATTTCAGCACCTGTCTTGGTTCTACCAAAAGGAACGGAAGGATTCGTGGTGTATAGTGACGCGTCGAGACAGGGCCTTGGATGTGTACTGATGCAGGAAGGGAAAGTGATTGCCTATGCATCGAGACAATTGCGACCCTATGAAGTTAACTATCCGACCCATGACTTG
This sequence comes from Orobanche coerulescens, assembly GCA_033398695.1. Lineage (NCBI taxonomy): Eukaryota > Viridiplantae > Streptophyta > Magnoliopsida > Lamiales > Orobanchaceae > Orobanche > Orobanche coerulescens. The sequence goes on along the minus strand of CM065814.1, from coordinate 17,220,610 downwards.
GAGCTAGTAGCCGTGGTGTTTGCTTTGAAAATCTGGCGTCACTATCTGTATGGAGTTACCTGTCAGATCTTTACTAATCACAAGAGCCTGAAGTACATTTTTACTCAGAAGGAGTTGAACATGAGACAGAGAAGGTGGCTAGAATTAATCAAAGATTATGATATCGAGATCCTTTATTATCCGGGCAGGGCAAATGTGGTTGCCGATGCCTTGAGTCGTAAGACAGTGCAGGAGCAGATGCTTAGCCGCTTGACAGCTCAGAGGGAATTACAGTTAGATCTTATGAGGTCAGAGATTGAAGTCTGGTTACAGCGTGTTTAGGGACAACTTTGCACACTCGAAATTTCTTCGTCTCTTGATGATATAATCAGATCGAAGCAGGTTACGAACCCATTCCTATCTCGAGTTCGGGATGAAGTAACTCATGGGAAAGCCCCTGAATTTGTGATCCACGAGGACGGATTGATACGCTTCAGGAATCGAGCGTGTGTACCCGCAGACGAAGAGTTGAGGAACTCTATCATGATAGAGGCCCATGCTACCCCGTACTCTATTCACCCGCGGTATAGTAAGATGTATAAGGATTTGAAACAATATTGTTGGTGGGGAAACATGAAACGTGAGGTTGCCAAATTTGTTTCAAGATGTTTAACATATCAACATGTTAAGATTGAGTACCAGCGACCGGCAGGAATGCTGAAACCACTCCCGATTCCCGAGTGGAAGTGGGAGGACATATCGATGGATTTTATCACTAGCTTGCCGACGAGTCGTCGAGGAATGAATACGATTTGGGTGATTGTGGACCGTCTAACCAAATCACCCCACTTTTTGGAGATTAAAGACATGAGGGGTCCCGAGAGATTAGCCAAGCTATTTATTAAAGAGATTGTAAGGTTACATGGTACCCCCAAGAGTAGGCATGACATTTTTACCCGACCCGGTGGGGAACCCGGTCGACCCGCCCCGACCGGGGCCGAGGATTCCCCGCCAAACCGGTGCGGGCCGGCCGGGATACCGCCACATGAAACCGGGCCGGGGCCGGGCCGGATGCCTATCCGGACTCCGCCTGACCCGGTATATATATAATTAGGAATTTTATTTTTTATATATTTATTAAATATATAAATTTAAGTTATGTAATCTTTTATTGTGGATTTTTATGAACTTATGTAATTTTTTACAGTTACTTAATTACTATTTTTATGTGTTTTGACTGAAAAGACATGAGAAAAATAGCTAAAACAGCTATAAAAACAGCAGCAAATCGGGAGGACTGGGTAACGACCGGGGATTGGGGTTTGACCGGGGGTCAACTGGGGGTTGGCTGGGGTTTGACCGGGGGTCAACCGGGGGTTGACCGGAGTTTGACCGGGGATGGGGTATTAATCCCCGTACCCGGCCGGGGTCGGGGGAAAGATTTAAAAACTGGGGCCGGGGCCGGAAGTTGTGAACCCCGCCCCATCCTCGCCCCACTGCCATCCCTACCCAAGAGTATTGTATCGGACCGCGAAGGGCGATTCGTGTCACATTTCTGGAAGGCAGTTCATCGTGCGATGAGCACGCAGTTGAATTTCAGTACGACTTTTCATCTGCAGACCGATGGTCAGTCTGAAAGAACTATCCAAACCCTAGAGGACATGTTGAGGGCGTGTGCTCTTGATTGGAAGGACGATTGGGAAAACCAACTACCTTTGGTGGAATTCACTTATAATAATAGTTGACATGCTTCGATTCAGATGGATCCGTATGAGGCATTGTATGGCCGTCGTTGTAGGTCCCCTTTGTGTTGGGACGAACTGTCAGAATCTCTGGGGATAGAACTCGATATGTTGTTAGCAGCCCGTGAGAAAATCACTCTAATTAGGAGTCGTTTGTTAACGGCTCAAAGTCGACAAAAGTCCTACGCAGACCATCGTCGACGACCGTTTGAGTTCGAGGTTGGTGACCATGTGCTAATGAAGGTGTCTCCTACTAAAGGTGTTTTTCGTTTTGGAAAGAGAGACAAGCTGAGCCTGAGGTACATTGGGCCGTTTGAGATTTTGGAGCGTGTAGGTGATCTGGCCTATCGACTGGCTTTGCTGCCAGCTTTGAGTCGGATTCAAAACGTATTTCATGTCTCCCAGTTGAGGAAGTATGTTGCTGATCCGATCCATGTACTTCAGTTCGAACATATTGAGATAGAGGAGGATCATTCGTACGAGGAGCGTCCTGTACAGATACTCGATAGGAGGATCAAACAGTTGCGGAACAAGACGATTCCCCTACTGAAGGTTCAGTGGTCACGACACGGAGTCGAGGAGGCTACGTGGGAAACCGATGATAGCATGCGAGTAAGATATCCCGAATTATTTGCCCCTTAGTTTCGAGGACGAAACTCCTTTTAAGGGGAGGAGTATGTAATATCCGACTGTAATTCTTCATCCTTACTGTTGTATTGTTCAGATAATTTGAATATTGTTGAATCATGTTGCATTTATTATATGACTACAATGTCAAGATGTTACGGAATTGAGTTGGTTATCGTTGTTATTCACTTTGTGTTTGTTGTTTTCATGTTAATTGGAGAGTTGCATTTTTTGGACCTATTCTGGTGGTGTAGCGTACGCTACATAGTGTGATTAACGTACGTTAAGCTTGTGCCTTAACATACATAATTGGTTATCTGTTATGTACGTTAAAAGGGAATCAGACATCAGTTGACTTCTGCACGTGAATTTGTTATCTGCTGGCATGCACGTGAAGGGTGATTGGGCTGTCGTGTCAGTCAGAGTCAACCATATTTAAGGTATGTAATACCTTTTCTCTTGCGTACGCAAACGGCGTGTGAAGTCAAGACAGTAGCACCTGTAAGTCGATTACGTACGTAACACCAACTGGTTAGCGTACGTAACAGTTTTAACGTACGCTAAATTTGTTCGATAGCGTACGTTAAGGTTGTACAGTCTATTTAAAGACACAGCCTGTTTTTCATTTCTTCACAACTCCAACCCGATTTTCTCTACGTATATCCCCTCTCCTGCCTCCCTAGATCGATAATAACCTTCTCCAACTTGGTTTTGAGTCTTGTAACTTGGAGTGGAGCTCATTGATTCGAAGTTAGAAGGTGCTCTTGAGTTGGAAGTGTATTTCTTGTAGTGTTGAGGGTTTTTCTTCGCTTCTGAAGGTATGTATACAATTATCCTCTGTATTTTTCATATGTTGATGTTAGTAATGTAGAATACTTCGCCTAGAGTTAAATTAATCAAGTAAAACATGGTAATAATTAAACTTTTAACACTTCTTCATGAATATGATAAATGAGGGTTTGGAATGGATGTGTTCTTGAGATTATAGTGATAGTAACCATGTTTATATCATCATGCTCATCTTGATGGACGAATTAATCTCAGTACAACATTGATAATCAGTTAGCTTCATCATAATTGGATTTAATCAATATAATTGATATCATAAAGTGTTTAAATCCCATATTAGGAATTTAATTACCTTGGGAAGAACTTGACAATGCTAAAGATAGGATTATGTTCTCTTATTCAGAAGTCTTAGAAGTTTTAATACCATTATAGTTCAGCTTCACAAGTCTTTAAGGAATGATAAGGATATTGATCAATACAACAATAACTTTTTTATTAATCTAATGTGTTGATAACTTAAGGATGTGTTTGATCTATCATGCTAGAATGGATAGTGTTTTAATAAGGAGTTGCTGATTGTGATTGATAAAGTCATAATAGTTTGAGTATCGAATTCGTTATGATTAATCTTGTATAGTAGTAGATGTTGTAGAACATAAAGAAATTCATTAAACCGATTTTATTGGTGAATTGAAGATGTTTTGTTCATAGAAATGACAAGAGTATTAAAGGACATTTTTGATATAGTAATCCGATTGTGTAAGACGAACTTGATGTATTGGAACCCTTCATTAATTGGTAGAATATTCATTAGAGTGGAATGGATTATTCGGGTAGGTTGCGGGCGTCGTTTCCTACGAATTGATATTAATATTATGTGAATACGTTATTTAATGGATTACGTTTCATTCAAGGTTGCTTGTTTGATTGGGTGTTTAACCAAGGATACCGTCCGTTTGATCATTTGGAGAAGGACTATCTTTCGCCTACGGAGTTGAGGCAAGTTATCTTGCTTGGTTATAATGATGATTAGATTCTTGTGATGTTTATACGTTTCATGTAAATGAAATTTTTATGAATTTGTGACTCGCAATTTGATATTGTCCTTGACGTTGTTCTGTTTTCATCACGGGATTGCATTCCCAAGTACGTCATTTTGAATCGTTGATCTCGTTGGTCCTCGTTGTCACTTCGGTGAGTTTTCCTTGATCCTTATCGAATATGTCATTTATTGAATTCGTTGTCATGTTGTATCGTGACATATCTGGAATCATATCTGCGTGCCGATTGGTTATTGTGTAGGATTTTTAGCCGGGCACTTATATAGTCATACGTGGATGTTTTCCGTATTGGACTGTGCACACGAGACATAGTTCGTGAGGCTAATTAGGTACATTGTCACACGTATATTCTGGATTCCGTATATGGGATGGACATGTACACGGACACATTTCCAGATCGGGCGTACTGTGATGTCCATCTTGAGCTATATTATTTAATCGTTCATAGTCCATATATGATTGGATATGTTCGATGATTTTGGGACTGATTGTTCATACGCCCGAGGGGTATGTTCAATAGTCGGGATGTTTTCCGTGAGATCTAATTGTAACACCCCCAATCCACTCAGGGATATTACACGCCGTAGACCCTCTCCTCGAGGATCTACCAGGCTGGTAACAACATTAAACATCTCGACAATGCCTTCAAGGCTAAATGACTCAGTAGACCGATTTGGTCTTTCCACAATTACATACAACTCATGCCCACGCAGGGGACAAAATACAACCACACCCGTACAACGGGAACAATATAGCAGCGGAAAATAAAGTACAACTGAATCAACACACGATGTACGGTTCCTCATGTGATTAGTATCGATCATCTTTCATCATCCTTCGTGCCGACCCTGTGTTATGCTCCAAAACCTGAATGCAAAAACAGACATCCACCCCCCGAATACTCGGGGGTTAGCAAAACTCCACTGTTTTGCTAGTGCAAGAACAAAGTGCAAATACGAGCCATACAATTCACATTCCACGAATAACAATAACCGAGGATCCTCAAAGATCCAAACGAAACGAAAAGTACTTCCCGAGGCAAGAGTTTGAGAAAACCTTTCAAAATCAAAATATCATAAATCAATGGAAATAATTTATAAAACGGTTTAGAATGCCATCGAGAGTTTTAATAGAAAACAATTTAGGATTATCAAATCCTACTTTTCACAATCCACAAGACAAAAGGGGTCATCGCCCCAAAGTTTACTTCCCGAAAAATGATATTTACCAAACCGTTGGGATTTTAGCCCCAAATCCGTAAAATGACTTTTACAAAAACGTTGGGATTTTAGCCCCAAATCTTAGCAACTCACAGTACACAAGAACGATCACAAGGTCTGTATCCCAACATCAAAATCCACAAATAAAGGATTTAAATCAAACAACAAAATACTCCAGTGCCATCCTAGCCAAGTAAGCCAAACGAACACTTACCTCTTACACACTTAGTCAATGCATGCAATCATGAAAACCGTTCAAAAGCACTCATTTCCAGAAATGCCACTGCTCACCCCACATGTGTAAAAATGCACCAGACTTAACCGCGGACCCCCTGCTTCGTGGATCCCTGCCGAGACCCCGTCGGATCTAACCCACAGTGGTTAAAAGCAAGCTCGCGGTCCCACAGCTTCGTGGAACCCTACCGAGACCCCGTCGGATCTAACCCGCAGTGAGCATACACACACACACGTTACTCATGCAATACTAACATGCTAAGAATGTAAGTTCATTAAGAATACTCACTAGAGATGGCCATTAACTCGACACCATTACCAAACTCTTCAAAAATACAATAACTAGATTAAATACGGAATACTCGATTCCATAACTTAATCGATAGGAGTATCATCATAAAATCCTTCAACGTTCAAAAAAACCATATCATTATCAATTCTCAAAACACCGTTCACAAATCACACTCGCTTTTGAAAGAAAGCCTTTAACGAGGCCAAATCAAATCCTTTGAAACTTCATTTCAAATAACCAAACAGACACATTAAGACGACCACCGATCATCATATCCCTAAAACGAGAAAGTATGGGCAAGGTACTTGCCTCGAATAAGAACAACGCGGAGAATCGACCGAGTAGGTTGGCCCGAACCGACTACGAACCCGCCGACTCCACCGAACGCCAACTCACGTTCATAAACTACGAAGGACAAATAATAACAATGAAATGAATTCCATAACACGACTCAAAGCCGTTGAATTCAAAGAACGAATGACGAAAGTTCACTGATTTCCCCAAAACGGCCAAGAACACGATCTGCTCACAAACCCGAAAACGAAATTCCAAGTTGAAATATGGATATACAATCCATAGAATATGTTTAACAACATCATTTAACCATAATCGATCCATCGAAAATGGATGAAAACGAGATCGGGGACAAATCCCCAAAAAGTCAACTCAAGGAAATCAAGAAATATACTTGATTCGACGAAGAACAATGGATTAAATGATGTTAAACACAAGAATAATATCAAGATTAATCATACCCATCATGAATTAATCAACAACACGGAACGAATCGACGAAATTGCAAAAATCCCCAAATTCACGAAATTAGGGTTCTAAGGAAGATTACCTTGATTCATTGGATCAAAGGTTGATAACGGACGATCGATTGATGTTATGAACTCAAGGACTTCATGGATTTGTTGTTAAACAACATGGCTTCACCCATGAATCCCCACTCATGGACGAGAAGGAAGGAAGTGAAAATGAAGTGAAATGTGACTGCCACCACATTTATATCGGGCCAGATTAGCGTGCGCTAGCCTTCCTGACTAGCGTGCGCTTATCGCCGCAGATCGCCGAGTACCTCGGCCAGTGGCCCACACAACCCGGCATCACCGACCAACCCCGCCGACCAACCTGTCGACCCGACTCCCGCTAGCGTGCGCTACGGCCGAATCCGCGCCGGGCCGACTGTGCAAAGAGCCATCGGATCGAATCGCCGGCCGTAACGACGCTAGCCGGGCCGACAGCTGCGCTACGCCGCCGACTAGCGCGCGCTACGCCGGGCGTAGCGTGCGCTACTCGCCGATCTCGACCGAGTCCGTAACCTCGAAACCCCACTGCCCGGCCCGAGCACAGACGCTAGTTACCCGGCCAGGCGGCGCTACACCTAAGAAGCGCAGCCTTTCCGGCCAGAAGCGTGCGCTTACGCCGGCTCTCGCGCACCTGGCCCGGCCGGTGCCCGCAATCGTCCACCCCGCCACCGCTGTGGCTCGACGACCGATTTCAAAACGATTTTAACGAACACGACGAAAAGTTCGCGGACAACATAAACGACTCGAAATGAAAGCCTAATACCATAATTAGTCATACGCGACCAAGAAACGGGTCGAGACAACAATTACAGATACGGATACCCGTAACTTTCAAGAAATTACAAAATGGCCCAAAACGCCCGGAAATCACGATACGTGATCGAATAACCAATCCGAAGTTCACAACACGTCTAACAAAGTTAAACGGACTTGCGGGAAACTCGAAACAACAGTTTCGGACGAGATTCGCAAGAATCAAACTCAAGTGCGGAAAAGTCGCTAAAAAGCACGGAACTCAACAAACCGACACCGAAACGAATTCGGATGTCAAAAAGTGTAGAATTAATCATTCTCAGAATGACGAAACGGACATGAGCGAGTCGTCAAAAAATGCATCACTAAAAAAAAAGAAATTACCGGAAATCGAAAATTGCGGATATTACATTCTACCCTTCTTAAAAGAAGTTTCGTCCCGAAACTTAAAACAAGTAGGGAGAAGAAATATTCCGCCAGGAAAAACTCAACGAGATACACAAGAATGCGTAACTAACGCCCAACGGCGAAATGTTACAAATAACGCAAAGGAATATACGGCGTGAAAACACGCTCCACGGCGACCAGCACAACGTCGCCGTTAGGGATATAATAAAACCCAACAAGTGACCAGCGTCATCAAACGGATAATATAGCCAAGTCAATTATCCGACAATCACAAAACACAACGAACGAAAATCAATACGATTGACCAACCTAACGGTGCATTGATTAAAACGCGAGCCAAACGCTGAACAAACACGGAATTCCACCGCCTAAGGGCTGGAAGATCGAAAACGAAACTAATTTCCCGAATTGAAGGGAATTACGAAGGAGCCTGAATGTTCACCAATCACGGAACGAGATCAATAAAAACCGAACAATCAAACGGTCGAACCACAACGATCGAGACAACAAAATCGAAGAATCATGTCCGAAACACGAAGGATAATAAAATTCAAACAACAACTCCAAGGTTCACATCTCGACTCGAGACAATATATGATCCGGTGAAAACAACAGGATGTGCATTCACATAAGATCCACAGGAAAGGGAATAGCAATTAAAAAGTCACAACGACAAACGAGTTATTCCAAAACAATACCACACTCGTTCGATAAACAAAAGCAAGGGGCAGGACAAGCTCAGAAATGTCAACGAACATAAATGAGTCGACAGAGTCGAAAACACAAGAGTTCCAAAGCCGATCCACTTCGAATAAAAGAACTAGTAGAACCAGATGATGTCACTCCCAAACAAGGTTCACAAGAATCGAACTGAACCCGAAAAAGTAACATCGATAACCAGATCGACCCACAACAAGATCACAGCTCGTTCGGACGATGAAACCGAAATATAGAACAAGTTCATAAAGTACCAACGATCATGAACGAATCGATAGATCGGGAAAGAGAAAATACAGAAGTCAAAATAGTACGGCATTACCTCCGACTCGCCCACGAAATTCACAAAAACGGAAGCAAGGTAACAAGACTTTAAACAACCGACACATAACGGAACCATCACCAATGCACACGGTCATACCAAACCAAGCTCTAACAGCTCGCACATGCGCGACAACGCAGGAATCACTACGAGGCGATAATATTCAACACCAACATCTCGCCTCACAGGGGCTAACACAACAAATGTGTGGAAAGCGACTCAACGCTCACACCGCCAATTCGGTCATACTCGGGAGAAAGTATCAAAATGACAACGCGAACATCACACATACATACCCAGCCCTCAAACGGGAATGGATAGGTTTTAAAAACGAAAACCTCATTTTGAAAATAATTTAGAAGAATACTGGTTGATCTTGAGTATCACCTTTCAAAAAGTATAAACGTGAAACATCGTTATCGAGACATTGGAAAAAAACCATTTCGCATTTGATAAAAATGAGGACACTTTCTCTTAGTGAAAACTTTCAGAATATTCGACCCTCGGGTCTAAATAAAAATGTTTTTAAGACATTGAAAATATCTCAAAGCATTTTGGTCCTCGAAGTAGAATTTTTTTGAAATATATTGCGGCACCTTGGATGTACCACAAGAAAATAACTCATTTGAAAAGTATGTCTCGAAATTTATTTTGCTAAGATACTCAAGGTTTTCAAAAATCCAATAGGCCAGAATGCCCAAAACTCACACATACCGACGTTCACTAAAACAACTCCTAGCACACGCATCAAAAAGTTTAAAATCAAGACAATATATGTCTTTAAACGGAAATAAACGATAAAATATCACATTCAGAACAAAACCACTGATAAAATACTCTCCCGCACTGGCTAGTGAACAAGTCGAACGCGTATAAGCACAAAGCTTCCACAAGAGACTTGTAAAACGTGCAAATCGATTCGAAAATCATCAACAACGGAGAAAAACAACAATAAAAAGACATCACAAGCGATTTACACTCCTCGTATAAATCAAATACGAAAGTCGACTAAATACATATCGTGAAATCAAAATTCACATAAGGATTCCACCACTTAACAAATAATCATAAAAATAGCTCGTGTCACACGAGGCACAACACAAAGAAGGGAGACTTACTTCCACAGGTCGCACGAAGATGATGATCGCCCCACGATACTAATCACGACCAACAAACTCAAACGACGCGTCGCGACACGACTCAGTCAGATAAAATCCGATGAAACAAGACTCAAACAACACGACTTGACCCGACAGCCTAGGTTTTCCTCAACCTAAGCTCCGATACCATTTATGTAACACCCCCAATCCACTCAGGGATATTACACGCCGTAGACCCTCTCCTCGAGGATCTACCAGGCTGGTAACAACATTAAACATCTCGACAATGCCTTCAAGGCTAAATGACTCAGTAGACCGATTTGGTCTTTCCACAATTACATACAACTCATGCCCACGCAGGGGACAAAATACAACCACACCCGTACAACGGGAACAATATAGCAGCGGAAAATAAAGTACAACTGAATCAACACACGATGTACGGTTCCTCATGTGATTAGTATCGATCATCTTTCATCATCCTTCGTGCCAACCCTGTGTTATGCTCCAAAACCTGAATGCAAAAACAGACATCCACCCCCCGAATACTCGGGGGTTAGCAAAACTCCACTGTTTTGCTAGTGCAAGAACAAAGTGCAAATACGAGCCATACAATTCACATTCCACGAATAACAATAACCGAGGATCCTCAAAGATCCAAACGAAACGAAAAGTACTTCCCGAGGCAAGAGTTTGAGAAAACCTTTCAAAATCGAAATATCATAAATCAATGGAAATAATTTAAAAAACGGTTTAGAATGCCATCGAGAGTTTTAATAGAAAACAATTTAGGATTATCAAATCCTACTTTTCACAATCCACAAGACAAAAGGGGTCATCGCCCCAAAGTTTACTTCCCGAAAAATGATATTTACCAAACCGTTGGGATTTTAGCCCCAAATCCGTAAAATGACTTTTACAAAAACGTTGGGATTTTAGCCCCAAATCTTAGCAACTCACAGTACACAAGAACGATCACAAGGTCTCAGATCCCAACATCAAAATCCACAAATAAAGGATTTAAATCAAACAACAAAATACTCCAGTGCCATCCTAGCCAAGTAAGCCAAACGAACACTTACCTCTTACACACTTAGTCAATGCATGCAATCATGAAAACCGTTCAAAAGCACTCATTTCCAGAAATGCCAATGATCAAACCACATTTGTAAAAATGCACCACAATTAACCGCGGACCCACAGCTTCGTGGATCCCTGCCGAGACCCCGTCGGATCTAACCCACAATGGTTAAAAGCAAGCTCGCGGTCCCACAGCTTCGTGGAACCCTACCGAGACCCCGTCGGATCTAACCCGCAGTGAGCATACACACACACACGTTACTCATGCAATACTAACATGCTAAGAATGTAAGTTCATTAAGAATACTCACTAGAGATGGCCATTAACTCGACACCATTACCAAACTCTTCAAAAATACAATGTTGTGTCAAGAATTAACACCTTCCGACTGGCGATCGCCTAGGAGGTCGGGCGACCAAATCGCTGCCGAGCGTCCGAGGAAGAACTGCCGATCAGCGACCTGGCGACCTAGCCTTAGCCCGACAGACAAGCATGAATCGCCCAGCCAAAGGTCCTAGGACAAGTCCCGGTGCCGAGCGATCGACCTCAGATACGATCGCCTCTCGGTATTCGGCGACCGACTTCTGGCGACCGACTTATGGACGATCATCTCTCAGCGCTTTGCCGACCGACCCTTGGTGACCGACCATTGCCGACCTTCGGTGACTGGCCGAGAACGATCCTCGATGTCCAGCTAGAGACGACCGCATCATGACGATCTGGGCCGATGGCCATCCAGTCGGCCAAGGCCGAGCAAACAGACAAGACCCACGTGCATCCACAAAAGGCGCCGACAAACCCGTCACCTACCTCACCTACCAACAGGCCTGTGCTCGCGAAAGGAGCCGACGGACAAGACCGGTGACCACACTGTCACCTACCTTGCCTCATCGACAAAGTCCGCCGAAAGTAACAAAGTGGGACCTCCCGTGTGATTTCCGGACGCGTGCCGGCTCCTCATCGGGCCACTCACCGGCCGCCTACTGATCTCTGGACTTTTGGCAGGCAGCCCATGTGACCTTTAGGACGATCGCCCCATTACATTAATGACCGAAAGGCGATCGCCCACTAGGGGACAAGGCACCTCAACCCCTATATAAAGAAGGCAGCCTGCACTTGGTTTCAGGGAAAAAAAGGGAAAAACTCTCTGGCATTCTCGCATTTCACCCCAGACAGAAGCAAAATACTTACACTTGGCAAACATCCAACTCTTGGCAACAGCTATCTTTCGGTCTTACTTCTCCCGGCCTATCTCCTCCAGCAGATTATCGGCGGGGACGAAGAACACCAAGCTTCGCTCAAGAGCCGGATTAACAGAGTCTTTTTACACTCATTGTATTTAGATTTCTCTCATTAATACTTGTATCCACGAATATTCGTATTAATAACATCTCGCGAGAGCATTCAAGCCCGGGCCTAACAAACCCGGCAAATCTTGTATTATTTATCTACTCTCGGAAGTGCTCCCGCAATTGTTGTTTGCTGTCCGTCTTCCAGCAGTATTAATCTTCGGATAAATATTTTGGGCAACAACAATTGGCGCTAGAAGAAGGGGATCCAACCCTCGATTTTTTATACCTACCGTCCCGAAGAACACTCACTGTTCTCGGCAGACTTGAAGTGACACTTACCGCACTTCAAAGAAATCCTTCGAAATCATGTCTTCCGCCTCCGCGTCGAAGAAAGCCGCCGACTCACCCGGCCGACTCCCCTCCTGGCCCTGGGCCCGAGCCACACCCGATGGTGGAAGGTAGCCGCCGCGGTCGAGACGCCGATCCCGCTCCTCGGACGGCGGCCCAAGCCTCTCGCTCGATCGGTTCCAACCAAGGAACAGATCGAAGGGGCCCCGCCGTCCTACAGAGCGACGGAGTGCTCAACGCGCCTCGCTATCGCCCTCGGCCGTCCGCCGAAGTCCAAGCGAAGCTCAAGGCGCCATCGCCGAGCGATCGCTGTGAGGCTCCCGTCCCGCAGAAGAGGCGCCGCGCCCGGGCACCTCTCGTCTTCGATCGCCCGGGCAAGTGACTCCGACTGCAACCGGGCGCCCGGCCCGGCCTACGAGACGACGGAGTTTGAGTCCGTCACCAGAGCTCGGCCTACCCGATTCCCTAAGGCGCCCTAGCCGCCTCGGCTCCTCGCCGAATTGCCGAGGCCGGCGGCGGAGCCCGAGATCGGTACACGATCGCCTCGGCCTCGCCTCCCAAAGCCGATCTCGCAAGCGACCAAGCCACGGCAATAGCCGCGATGCAACGTCAACTCAACGACATGAAGGCGCTCCTGGAATCTGTGGCGCCTAAGAAGACGATCGCCGGCCAAGCGAGCCGCCACGATCGACATCGAGCTCGCTTCGCAAAGATAAGATCGCTCCCCCGCAAACACCCGTGTACGAGGGGCGATCAGACCCCCAAGTGCACCTAAGGAAGTTCAACATCTACATGACCGGGTGTGGGGCATCTGACGCGACCAGATGCCGAATGTTCCCTCTGACGCTGGACGACCTCGCCCACCGGTGGTACACTTCATTGCCACCTCGGTCCATTGGCTCCTTTAACGAGCTGGCGCACGTCTTCACGGAGTACTTCGCCACCAGGGTCGTCCGGCCCGAAGGTCCCCTTCGCATGATGCAAATCAAGCAGGGAGAAGAAGAGTCCGACTCGGACTACATCGACCGGGTAGACGTAATCATCCTCAATGGCGAGCCCATAAGCGATGAGACCGCCCTCTACGCGGTCCTAGGAGGATTTCAGGGTTTTTCGCCTATGTTCAGGCATCTCACGAAGACCCAACCTACAACCTACGCAGCCTTCCGGGCTAGAGCCGCAGATTTTCTGGCCAGGCAAAGGTTCCTTCTTAGCCTGTGAGCAGCGCGATCGGCGCCCGGACGACGATCTCCCGCCCGATCGCCGATATCGACCTACGAATAAAGCGACGGCATGAGCGACGATCGCGCCTTCCGCCCGATCGCCGATCATCACGCTACATCATCCGCAACCCGAGGACACGATCGCCATCTACATCCCAAAGATATAACATGACGGACTAAGGCATAAGATCGCCTCCACCGCACATCATAAAGCCATGGTCCGCTGGGCCGATGGAACCGGCCGCTGCCATGCAAGGTCCCTTTCGGCCAAGATCGCCCGCCTTCGTTTAAATACGAGGCCGGCGTAGTCCGAGGGCTCTCCAACATTAATCTGGACACATGCCACAATCCCCGCCTCAACGCACACCGCCGAGGTCGGCCATCTCCATGGCCGGGCCGAGGTGGAAGCAGAGCTAACAAGCCGCGGCGTGGAGTTGATTCATCCGACGCCGCTCGCGCAAGGACTCCTCTAGACCGAGACCGCACGCCCTTCGTTTAAATACGAGGCGAGGCGCAGCCTAACAGAGGACCCTCATAATAAAGTGAGTCACGGACACTCAATGTCTTCGCGCACCAAGACACGGCCATGGGGTCGGTCCATCGATCTCCGCGACTGCACGCTTCTCAAACAAAGCGAAACCACCAAGTTTCCATGTGGGATCGGCCAATGGTGTTTATGCAGGTACAAGAACGAAAGATAGCTAAGCCAAACGACCAAAATAGCCCAAGACCGAAATCAAAAGTCAGCTCAGCAAGAACCACCTCGCCCCATCTCTTCAACATAGGAGCAAGTGGGGGCAATTGTTGTGTCAAGAATTAACACCTTCCGATCGGGCGATCGCTAGGAGGTCGGCGACCAAATCGCCGCGAAGGCCCGAGGAAGAATCGCCGATCAGCCGACTGGCGACCTAGCCTTAGCCCGCAGACAAGCATGAATCGCCTCACCAAAGGTCCTGTGACAAGTCCGGTGCCGAGCGATCGACCTCGATACGATCGCCTCTCGGTATTCGGCGACCGACTTCGCGACCGACTTATGGACGATCATCTCTCGCTTTGCCGACCGACCCTTGGTGACCGACCATTGCCGACCTTCGGTGATCGGCCGAGAACGATCCTCGATGTCCAGCTAGAGACGACCGCATCATGACGATCCGGGCCGATGGCCATCCAGTCGCCAAGGCCGAGCAAACAGACGGCACCCACGTGCAGATCCACAAAAGGCGCTGACAAACCTGTCACCTACCTCACCTACCAACAGGGCCCAGGCCTGCGAAAGGAGCTGACGGACAAGACTGGTGACCACAGTCTGTCACCTACCTTGCCTACTGACAAAGTCCGCCGAAAGTAACAAAGTGGGACCTCTTGTGACAGTACTTCCGGACGCGTGCCGGCTCCTCATTGGGCCACTCACTGGCCGTACTGATCTCTCGGACTTTGGCAGGCAGCCCATGTGACCTTTAGGACGATCGCCCCATTACATTAATGACCGAAAGGCGATCGCCCACTAGGGGACAAGGCACCTCAACCCCTATATAAAGAAGGCAGCCTGCACTTGGTTTCAGGGAAAAAAAGGGAAAAACTCTCTGGCATTCTCGCATTTCACCCCAGACAGAAGCAAAATACTTACACTTGGCAAACATCCAACTCTTGGCAACAGCTATCTTTCGGTCTTACTTCTCCTACTATCTCCTCCAAAGCAGATTATCGGGACGAAGAACACCAAGCTTCGCTCAAGAGCCGGATTAATGAGTCTTTTACACTCATTGTATTTAGATTTCTCTCATTAATACTTGTATCCACGAATATTCGTATTAATAACATCTCGCGAGAGCATTCAAGCCCGGCCTAACAAACCCGGCAAATCTTGTATTATTTATCTACTCTCGGAAGTGCTCCCGCAATTGTTGTTTGTTGTCCGTCTTCCACAGATTAATCTTCGGATAAATATTTTGGGCAAATCGTGGGATTCCAAAAATAAAACGAAATACGCAATGAAATAAAAACGAATCCCAAACAGATCGATCAAGTAACGTATATACGAAAAATAAATACGAAGATAAAGATTCATACCCTTGAAGCCTTTGAAATAAATCTTCGTAAAGTGTAGCCGATGATCACGATCCCGTCCCGAACACGAAATCCCTTCGCTCCAAGCACCGAAAATTCAAGCCTCTACTTCACACGCGTCGAAGTTGCCGGAAAAATCTACAATACTCCGTTCTATGAAGAACACGGCTAGGAAGTGTTGTAGGAATTTTTTCTCTCTTAATTTTTCTTACTTCTTTTCACCTCAAAGATGAACAAAATGAAGAAGGAAAATTTTTCTCTCTCTCCTCACTAAAAACTCTCACAGATGGCAGCTCAATGAATGAGTATGAATTATTTTTTGTTATCTCATCTCATATATAATGTAATGATATATATATATATTATAAAGGAATAATTATTCCTTTACAACTATCATTCACAATTATGTGGGAATCTCAACTCTAAGTGAGTTCCCACACACATGCAAGATCATGCCATGCCATGAGGAGTGGGTGGCCACAAGGAAGTTTCCTAGAAAACGAGCCGAGCCACTCGGCTCGTACCGGACGCTCACAAACGACTTCGCTAAATACACTCCTTTTAATCATCAATGTATTTATATTAATTAATTAATCTAATTAATTAATTATATCAAATACAAATATATATTTCTCTAAGAAATATAATTTATGAATTAAATTAATTACCCGGTAACTTAATTTAAATTCATAAGACCGATATTTGATTTATCCAATAAATCATAATTAGATATCCAATATCTAATATTAATAGAGAGATAATAAATTCACATTTATCCGTCAACGCTCCTGATGCGCGACTCCGTAGGTCCGTCTCAGCCGGCATTGGGAGGAACCAATGAGTGCGGGCAGCACTTAGCCAGCCTAGCGGGCCGCACTGTAAACCCCGACTGAGAACGAATGAAGGGATCATTCCAGAACCATTATGTCGTGAATACTATATGTAATATCCGCAATTTTCGATTTCCGGTAATTCTTTTTTTTCGGTCGGAGTCCGTTTTGACGACTCGCTCATGACCGTTTCGTCATTCTGAGAATGATTAATTCTACACTTTTTGACATCCGAGTTCGTTTCGGTGTCGTTTCGTTGAGTTCTGTGCTTTTTAGCGACTTTTCCGCACTTGAGTTCGAGTCTTGCGAATCTCGACCGAAACTGCTGTTTCGAGTTTCCCGCAAGTCCGTTTAACTTTGTTAGACGTGTTGTGAACTTCGGTTTGGTTATTCGATCACGTATGGTGATTTTCGGGCATTTGGGCCATTTTCGTAATTTCCCAAAGTTTGGGGTAATTACCTTCCGTTGTCGAATCTCGAGCCTTCGGGTGGTCGGAATTGTGTGTTCTACTAGCTCTTAGATTCGTCTTTGTGAGTACTTCGTAACCGTATCTTCGGTTCGTATTCAGGTTCGGGTTTCGGTGTCGCTTTGTTGAATTCAGGATTACTAAACGACTTTTCTAAGTATGAGTTCGTCTTTGTTAGATCATCATTAATTTTTGGTGACTCCAAAAATTATAAATCTTTGCAATATTATAGAGCATCGAATTAGCTTTCCGATGGTTCAAACGGTGAGTCAATCGGAGTCCGGACGAGAGAGTTATGGTCGTTTTAGTGGAAGATCACCGTCGGGCATCGCTCAGAGCCTTTCGGCCGATAGGGTGGGCCGAAAGACTCAACCGCCGGCATTTCGTATGGGTATCGGCCGATCATGTCCGGAAGCCTTTCGGCCGATAGGGTGGGCCGAAGACTCATCACGGCAGATGCCTCTATAAAAGGCCTCGCGCTGCTTTTCCTCAAAGATTTTCTCACTTCTCTTCTTCCATTCCGCGGCCGGAGCCGAGGTAATCATGTAGAGATGTTGTTGGACAATAAATCCATGAAGTTTGGAGGTTCATATCATCAATCATCCGTCCTATAACATCCTCCAATCTACTGACCGTCCGATTTCCTAGAAATCTAGTTTTGGGGAATTTGGGTATTTTTGTTGTTTTCGTCCGATTAATCCGATTTAACTTAGGATTTTGATGGATTGATGATTATTTAGATGTATTATATCATTTCCTTGTTATTCCATGGTTGGATCGTATCGATTCGTTGTTTGAGTCGAGTTCTTGACCGACGCCTTGAAGGTGTCCTAGAAATGTCTTAGAGGGGTTTTCGGGCGTTTCTACGATTATTCCTCATCGTATGATCATTGATTTATTAATTATATGATGTTAGGGTCGAGTTTCTTATGAAGAAACCGAGTTGAACCCTTCCGCTCGTTGTCGTCTTCCTTTTCGATAGCATCGGGCGTTTCAAGCTTTCCGCTGAGCCGTGTTCGCGGAATACTTGCGTATCGATTTTGAGGCAAGTACCTTGCCCATACTCTTCTTATTTTGTGGATATGATGATCGGTGATCGTCTTGGTGTGTTTGTTTGGTTGTTTGAAATGAAGTTTCAAAAGATTTCGGTTTGGCCTCGTTAAAGGCTTTCTTTCAAATGCGTGTGTGTTTTGTGAACGGCGTATTTTGGGAATTGATTATGATTTGATTATTTTGAACGTTGAAGGATTTGATTATGATACTCCTATTGTTTAAAGTTATGGAATCGTATTCCGTATTTAATCTTGTTATTGTGTTTTGAAGAGTTTGATAATGGTGTCGAGTTAATGGCCATCTCTAGCAAGTATCCTTATGAACTTACGATCTTGACATAGTAGTTTTGTATGAGAAATTGTGTGTGTGTGTATGCTCACTACGGGTTAGACTCGACGGGGTCTCGGTAGGGGTTCACGAAGGGGTGGATCCGCGAGTTTGCTTTTAACCACTACGGGTTAGATCCGACGGGGTCTCGGTAGGGGTCCACGGAGGGGTGGATCCACGGTTAATTGTGGTGCATTTTTACAAATGTGATTCGATATTGGCATTTCCTAAAATGAGTGCTTTTGAACGGTTTTCATGATCGCATGCATTGACTAAGTGTGTAAGAGGTAAATTGTTCGTTTGGCCTACTTGGCTAGGATGGCTCTAGAGTATTTTGTGGTTTATGTTTTAAATCCTTTATTTGTGGATTTTGATGTCGTTCTTGTGTACTGTGAGTTGATGAGATTTGGGGCTAAAATCCCAAGGGTTTTGTAAAAGTCGCTTACTGATTTGGGGCTAAAATCCCAACGGTTGGTTAATGTCATTTTTCGTAAAGTAAACCTTTGGGCGGTGACCCCTTTTGTCTTTTGGTTTTCAAAAGTAGGATTTGATAATCCTAAATTGTTTTCTATTAAAACTCTCGATGGCATTCTAAACTGCTTTATAAATTACTTCCATTGATTTATGATATTTCGTTTTTGAAATGTTTTCTCAAACCCTTGCCTCGGGAAGTACTTTTCGCTTCGCTTTGGATCTTTGAGGATCCTCGGTTATTGTTATTCGTGGAATGTGAATTGTATGGCTCGTATTTGCACTTTGTATTTGCACTAGCAAAACAAAGGAGTTTGCTAACCCCCGAGTATTCTGGGGTGGATGTCTGTTTTGCATTCGTGTTTTGGAGCATAACATGGTCGGCATGAAGGATGATGAAAGATGATCGATACTAATCACATGAGGAACCGTATATCGTGTGTTGGTTCGGTTGTACTTTATTTTCCATTGTATTGTTCCCGTTGTAAGTGTGTAGTTGTATTTTGTCCCCTTCGTGGGCATGATTTGTATTTGAGTTGTATGTATTTGTGGAAAGACCAAATCGGTCTCATCGAGTCAGTGTAGCCTTGAAGGCATTGTCGGATGTTAAATGTTGATTACCGGCTGGTAGATCCTCGAGGAGAGGGTTTACGGCGTGTAATATCCCCGAGTGGATCGGGGTGTTACATAAATGGTATCGGAGCCAAAGTTGAGGAAAACCTAGGTCCGGGTAAAGTCGTGTTGTTTGAGTCTTGTTTCGCCGGATTTTATCCGATCGAGTCGTGTCGACGCTGGCGTCGCTTGAGTTTGTTGGTTGTGATTAGTATCGTGGGCGATCATCATCTTCGTGCGACTGTGGAAGTAAGTCTCCTTCTTTGTGTTGTGCCTCGTGTGACACGAGCTATTTTTATGATTATTTGTTAAGTGGTGGAATTTTATGTGAATTTTGATTTCACGATATGTATTTAGTCGACTCGTATTTGATTTATACGAGGAGTGTCGCCGCTTGTGATGTCTTTTATTGTTGTTTTTCTCCGTTGTTGATGATTTTCGAATCGATTTGCACGCTTTACAAGTTCTATTGTGGAAGCTTTGTGCTTATACGCTGTCGACTTGTCCACCAGCCGCCATGGAGGGTATTTTATCGGTGGTTTTGTTCTGAATATGGTATTTTATCGTTTATTTTCGTTTAAAGACATATACTGTCTTGATTTTAAACTTTTTGATGCGTGTGCTAGGAGTTGTTTTAGTGAACGTCGGTATGTGTGAGTTTTGGGCATTCTGGCCTATTGGATTTTTGAAAACCTTGAGTATCTTAAAAAAAAAAAAAAAGTAAATTTCGAGACATACTTTTCTCCAATGTCTCGATAACGATGTTTCAAGTTTGTACTTTTTGAAAGGCGATACTCAAGATCAACCAGTATTCTTCTAAATTATTTTCAAAATGAGGTTTTCGTTTTTAAAACCTATCCATTCCCGTTTGAGGGCTGGGTATGTATGTGTGATGTTCGCGTTGTCATTTGGATACTTTCTCCCGAGTATGATCGAATTGGCGGTGTGAGCGTTGAGACGCTTTCCACACATTGGTTGTGCTAGCCCCTGTGAGAGGCGGAGTGTTGGTATTGAATGTTGTCGCCTCATGGCAATCTCTGCGTTGTCGCGCATGTGCGAGTTGTTAGAGCTTGGTTTGGTATGACCGTGTGCATCGGTGATGGTTCCGTTATGCGTCGATTGTTTAATGTCTTGTTACCTTGCTCCCGTTTTTGTGAATTTCGTGGACGAGGTCGGAGGTAATGCCCGTACTATTTCGACTTCTCGTGTTTTCTCTTCCCGCCTATCGATTCGCTCATGTTCGCTGGTACTTTATGAACTTGTTCGGTATTTCGCTTCATCGTCCGAACGAGCCGTGATCTTGTTGTGGGCCGATCCGGTTATCGGTGTGACTTTTTCGAGTTCGGTTCGATTCTTGTGAACTTTGTTCGGGAGTAACGTCATTTGGTTCTACTAGTCCTTTTATTCAAGGGATCGGATTTTGAACTTCGTATTTTCTACTTTGTCGACTCATTTATGTTCGTTGACATTTCGAGCTTGTCCCGCCCTTGTTTTTGTTTATCGAACGAGTGTGATATCATTTCGGAATAACATATTCGTCGTTGTGACATTTCAATCTCTATTCCCTTTCCATTGGATATTATGGGAATGAATGTCTTGTAGTTCTCACCAGATCATCCCGGGAGTTATTGTCGAACTATATAGTTCTTCGTGATTCGAACATGATTCTTCGATGTTAGTTGTCTCGAACGATTTGTTTGTTCGGTTTTTGTTCTCGCTTCGTGATTGTTGAACGCTCGTGCTCCTTCGTAATTCCCTTTAGTTCGGGAAATTAGTTTCGTTTTCAATCTTCCATCCCTTAGGCGATGGGATTCCGTGTTTGTTCGGTTGACTCGCTTTTGATTGATGTACCATTGGGTTGATCAATCATATTGATTTTCGCTCGTTGTGTTTTGTGATTATCGGATAATTGACTTGGCTATAGTATCCGCTTGATGACGCTTGTCACTTGTCGGTTTTATTATATCCCTAACGGCGACGTTGTGTTGGTCACCGTGGAGCGTGTTTACACGCCGTATATTCCTTTGCGTTGTTTGTAACATTTCGCCGTTGGGCATTAGTTACGCATTCTTGTGTGTCTCGTTGAGTTTTTCTGGCGGAATATTTCTTCTCCCTACTTGTTTTAAGTTTCGGGACGAAACTTCTTTTAAGGAGGGTAGAATGTAATATCCGCAATTTTCGATTTCCTAATTCTTTTTTCGGTCGGAGTCCGCTTTGACGACTCGCTCATGACCGCTTCGTCATTCCGAGAATGATTAATTCTACACTTTTGACATCCGAGTTCGTGTCGCTTTCGCTTGAGTTCGTGCTTTTAGCGACTTTTCCGCACTTGAGTTCGAGTCTTGCGAATCTCGACCAAATCATTGCTTCGAGTTTCCCGCAAGTCCGTTTAACTTTGTTAGACGTGTTGTGAACTTCGGTTTGGTTATTCGATCACGTATGGTGATTTTCGGGCATTTGGGCCATTTTCGTAATTTCCCAAAGTTTGGGGTAATTACCTTCCGTTGTCGAATCTCGAGCCTTCGGGTGGTCGGAATTGTGTGTTCTACTAGCTTTTAGATTCGTCTTTGTGAGTACTTCGTAACCGTATCTTCGGTTCGTATTCAGGTTCGGGTTTCGGTGTCGCTTGTTGAATTCAGATTACTAAACGACTTTTCTAAGTATGAGTTCGTCTTTGTTAGATCATCATTAATTTTTGGTGACTCCAAAAATTATAAATCTTTGCAATATTATAGAGCATCGAATTAGCTTTCCGATGGTTCAAACGGTGAGTCAATCGGAGTCCGGACGAGAGAGTTATGGTCGTTTTAGTGGAAGATCACTGTCGGCACTGCCCAGAGCCTTTCGGCCGATAGGGTGGGCCGAAAGACTCAACTGCCGGCATTTCTGTATGGGTATCGGCCGATCATGTCCGGAAGCCTTTCGGCCGATAGGGTGGGCCGAAGACTCATCACGGCAGATACCTATAAAAGGCCTCGGCGCTGCTTTTTCCTCAAAGATTTTCTCACTTCTCTTCTTCCATTCCGCGGCCGGAGCTGAGGTAATCATGTAGAGATGTTGTTGGACAATAAATCCATGAAGTTTGGAGGTTCATATCATCAATCATCCGTCCTATAACATCCTCCAATCTACCGACCGCCGATTTCCTAGAAATCTAGTTTTGGGGAATTTGGGTATTTTTGTTGTTTTCGTCCGATTAATCCGATTTAACTTAGGATTTTGATGGATTGATGATTATTTAGATGTATTATATCATTTCCTTGTTATTCCATGGTTGGATCGTATCGATTCGTTGTTTGAGTCGAGTTCTTGACCGACGCCTTGAAGGTGTCCAGAAATGTCTTAGAGGGGTTTTCGGGCGTTCTACGATTATTCCTCATCGTATGATCATTGATTTATTAATTATATGATGTTAGGGTCGAGTTTCTTATGAAGAAACCGAGTTGAACCCTTCCGCTTGTCGCCTTCCTTTCGATAGCATCGGGCGTTTCAAGCTTTCCGCTGAGCCGTGTTCGTCGGAATACTTGCGTATCGATTTTGAGGCAAGTACCTTGCCCATACTCTTCTTATTTTGTGGATATGATGATCGGTGATCGCCTTGGTGTGTTTGTTTGGTTGTTTGAAATGAAGTTTCAAAAGATTTCGGTCGCCTCGTTAAAGGCTTTCTTTCAAATGCGTGTGTGTTTTGTGAACGGCGTATTTTGGGAATTGATTATGATTTGATTATTTTGAACGTTGAAGGATTTGATTATGATACTCCTATTGTTTAAAGTTATGGAATCGTGTATTCCGTATTTAATCTTGTTATTGTGTTTTGAAGAGTTTGATAATGGTGTCGAGTTAATGGCCATCTCTAGCAAGTATCCTTATGAACTTACGATCTTGACATAGTAGTTTTGTATGAGAAATTGTGTGTGTGTGTATGCTCACTACGGGTTAGACTCGACGGGGTCTCGGTAGGGGTTCACGAAGGGGTGGATCCGCGAGTTTGCTTTTAACCACTACGGGTTAGATCCGACGGGGTCTCGGTAGGGGTCCACGGAGGGGTGGATCCACGGTTAATTGTGGTGCATTTTTACAAATGTGATTCGATATTGGCATTTCCGGAAATGAGTGCTTTTGAACGGTTTTCATGATTGCATGCATTGACTAAGTGTGTAAGAGGTAAATTGTTCGTTTGGCCTACTTGGCTAGGATGGCTCTAGAGTATTTTGTGGTTTATGTTTTAAATCCTTTATTTGTGGATTTTGATGTCGTTCTTGTGTACTGTGAGTTGATGAGATTTGGGGCTAAAATCCCAAGGGTTTTGTAAAAGTCGTTTTACGGATTTGGGGCTAAAATCCCAACGGTTGGTTAATGTCATTTTTCAGAAAGTAAACCTTTGGGGCGGTGACCCCTTTTGTCTTTTGGTTTTCGAAAAGTAGGATTTGATAATCCTAAATTGTTTTCTATTAAAACTCTCGATGGCATTCTAAACTGTTTTATAAATTACTTCCATTGATTTATGATATTTCGTTTTTGAAATGTTTTCTCAAACCCTTGCCTCGGGAAGTACTTTTCGTTTCGTTTGGATCTTTGAGGATCCTCGGTTATTGTTATTCGTGGAATGTGAATTGTATGGCTCGTATTTGCACTTTGTATTTGCACTAGCAAAACAGTGGAGTTTTGCTAACCCCCGAGTATTCGGGGGGTGGATGTCTGTTTTTGCATTCAGGTTTTGGAGCATAACACAGGGTCGGCATGAAGGATGATGAAAGATGATCGATACTAATCACATGAGGAACCGTATATCGTGTGTTGGTTCGGTTGTACTTTATTTTCCGCTGCTGTATTGTTCCCGTTGTACGGGTGTAGTTGTATTTTGGTCCCCTGCGTGGGCATGAGTTGTATTTGAGTTGTATGTATTTGTGGAAAGACCAAATCGGTCTACTGAGTCAGTGTAGCCTTGAAGGCATTGTCGGGATGTTAAATGTT
Source organism: Orobanche coerulescens (assembly GCA_033398695.1). Taxonomy (NCBI): domain Eukaryota; kingdom Viridiplantae; phylum Streptophyta; class Magnoliopsida; order Lamiales; family Orobanchaceae; genus Orobanche; species Orobanche coerulescens. The sequence goes on along the minus strand of CM065814.1, from coordinate 17,195,812 downwards.
GATTACCAGCCTGGTAGATCCTCGAGGAGAGGGTTTACGGCGTGTAATATCCCTGAGTGGATTGGGGGTGTTACACTATATACGTATAGACCCTTCATCAGATGTCCCGGTCAAGTCTTCGGGTCACGGTAAAGTCAAACCCTACTGTTGACTAAACTCTATACATGTGTTAATGCAAATCAAAACCGACTGATTAATAGTGTATCTAATACGACTATATCAGAATGCTTTGGCCAAAGACTTATGATCTTATTTGCCATTAACCGTATAGGACATTTGCCTGCTCACTAACAGGAGATAGAATCCTTTTCGCGTACAAAGATCGCTACCCGCCCGTATAGTCCGCACTTCGAGGTCGACTCAAAGAATTAAGCAAATGATTCTAACTACTCTAATGACAAACTAAACGTCACAGCACATCTTCTACCGAACCCTCAAGTCAAAGGTCCACGTATACTATCACAACCTTTCGATTCGTCATCGACTCTCCGAGAGTGAATACCAGTGATCGAATCGAGTATGAGTCGTGTTCGAGTATACTGGCCCCACCAATATACTTATAACTATGCTATCAAGACGTGCACACGTCCTAGCATCACTTATACAAGTCATATTAAAACTTAATGCCCATTTTAAGTTTATTGACTTGCGAACAATTTACGTAAATAAACTTTAAACACTTCCAGTACATTTTCTCTTATCCCATAACGAGAATGGAATGTTCGATTTATTTACATGGACTTCACTTCAATATTTACCAAGTCAAGAATGCAATTGAAATACAATAAACAGTGAATGAATCGTATTGCCTTTTTATTAATTATTCCATAATTGCAAGTATAATGCCCTTACTCTCTCATCCCCTGAGTGGCATTCGAGGGCATATTCCTAGTAATCTCCCACTTGCACTCAATGCCACACATCATGGTATCCAATACCCATGCTCTTCAGATGTCTTTCTAAGACGGCCTGAGATAATGGCTTAGTCAGCGGGTCAGAGACATTGTCTTCTGAGTCTACTCTTTCCAATGAAACATATCCTTTTTCCACCATCTCTCGAACGATGTGGTACTTTCTCTCTATATGCTTGGTGTTGTGGTGAGCCCTCGGCTCCTTGGCTTGGGCGACATCTCCATCATTATCACAGAATAGTGATATAGGCAACTCCGCGTTAGGCACCACTTGAAGTTCTTGTATAAACTTCTGCATCCAAAATGCTTCTTTGCTAGCCTCTGAGGCAGCTTGATACTCTGCTTGCGGTGTGGAATCTGCAGTAGCAGTTTGCTTTGAGCTTCTCCAAGATACTGCTCCTCCATTGAGAGTAAATAAATACCCAGATGTCGACTTAGAGTCGTCATTGTCTCCTTGAAAATCAGAATCGGTGAATCCAATCACCTTCAGTTCTCCACCACCATAAGTAAGAACTAAATCTCTAGTTCTTCTTAAGTACTTAAGAATGTTCTTTACGGCACCCAATGTTCCCTTCCCGGGTTTGCTTGAAATCGACTTACCATACTCACAGCGTAGGCTAAGTCTCGGTCTCGTACACAACATAGCGTACATGAGGCTACCCATCGCCGAGGCATAGGGTACCTTACTCATCTCTCTCTTGTCTTTCTCACTTTGAGGACACATTTTCGTGGTGAGATGAATTCCATGTCGCATGGGAAGGAACCCTCTCTTAGATTCATCCATCTTGAATCTTCTCAGGATTTTATCGATATAAAGGGCTTGGGAAAGTCCTATCATTCTTCGCGGTCTATCTCTGTAAAGACGGATCCCTAGAATATAGGAAGCTTCTCCCAAGTCTTTCATGGAGAACGTTTTAGAAAGCCAAGCTTTCACAGTGCTGAGCATTGCTATGTTATTTCCTATAAGTAGAATATCATCTACATATAACACTAAGAACGCAATGTTGCTCCCACTAATCTTTTTGTAAACACACGGTTCCTCCTCATTTCGTTCGAAGTCAAAGTCCTTAATCGCTTCACAAATCGAAGGTTCCAACTCCGAGAAGCTTGCTTCGACCATAAATGGCTCAAGCTTACACACTTTATGAATATTAGCTTTGGACACAAAACCTTTGCTGTCGCTCCATATAGATTTCTTCCTCGAGGTATCCATTTAGAAAAGTCGTTTTGACATTCATTTGCCATATTTCATAATCATAATAGGCAAGAATGGCAAGCATCATGCGAATCGACTTTATCATAGCTACGCGAGAAGGTATCATGATAATCGATTCCTTCCCTGGGTATAACCCTTTGCCACAAGCCCGGCCTTATAGGCATCAACCTTGCCATCCCCATCGGCCTTTCTCTTATAGATCCATTTATTTCCAATAGTCCTCATGCCACTGGAAGATCTACTAGAGTCCAGACTGATTGGTATGCATCGAGTCTATCTCGGCTTCCATTGCTTCTTTCCATTTATCGAGTCTACATCCACTATCGCTTGGTCATAGGTGACAGGTCGCTTTCATCGCTATCGTGTGTGTCGTGGAGACCTGGGCCTCGACATGTGTATAGCCATACCTCTCGTAAGTGAGATACCCTATCGACCTTCAAGTGGAGGTTGTGTTACAATAGGTTCGGTTCTTGATCCCCGATCGATGTCTCCTTAGGAGTTTCATTATGCTCTTCCAAAGAGATATTTCTAACCGAGCCACCTTCCCGAATGAATTCATCCTCAAGGAAGTGCGCTTGTAATGCCACAACGACCCTATGGTCTTCTGGGCATGTAGAATAGATAACCCATCGAGTCCTCTGGGTATCCTATGAAACGCCCTTTTATGGACCTCGCTCAGCTTGTCCACCTTAGCCTTTTGACATAGTCGGACATCCCTGCATCCTTATGTGATTAAGGCTTGGTTTCTTACCCTTCCACATCTCATGCGGAGTGATAGGAACAGATTTGGAAGGACATCTATTTAGGATATAGGCAATGGTTAGTAAGGCATACCCTACTGTAAATAGGTAAATCGCTGTAATTTAACATGGAGCGAACCATGTCCAACAAAGTCCGATTTCTCCTTTCAAACACCATTTAACCGTGGGGTTCCCGGAGGCGTGAATTGTGAAACTATTCCATGTTCCTTAAGGAACTCATCAAACTCAGTGCTCATATATTCGCCACCTCGGTCCGACCAAGTGCTTTGATATGACATCCACTTTGTTTTTCAACTAGGGCCTTAAATTCTTTGAATTTAGCAAAGGCTTGATTTATGTTTCATTAAGTACACAATCCCATACCTAGTATGATCATCTGTGAACGTTATGAAATATTGATATCCGTCTGCTACTTCTAAAGCACCACAAACATCGGTATGCACCAATCCAAGTTTATCGGCGCCCTTTCAAAAGTCCCCGTGAAGGGGAACTTAGTCATTTTGCCTCTAAGGCAAGATTCACAAGTTGGATAGGGTTCTACACCCAATGGACTTAAAAGTCCATCTTTCTCCATTTTCGAACCTTGGTCGACCAACATGACCAAGTCTAAGGTGCCATTTAAGAGCTTGATTAGTATCTTGCCTACCACGTTTCCTAGTTATAGTGTTCACCGTTTTATTTTGCATGTTCGGATGATATAAACCATTCAACAATGTAGTGCTCCAACCAATTTATTTCGAAAATAAATTTTACAACCGCCATTGCCAATGAAGAAACAAAATCCTTTCCGGTCCAAGACTGAATGGATAATGTTTTTATGCCCTTGGGCAAAACAAGTACTTCATCTAATGTCAAAATAAAACCAGATTCTAAACCCGTAAGGATTGATCCAATATCGGTTGCCTCGACACTTTGTCCGCTTCCAACAAAGGATCATTATTTCCCAGCCTTCAAGTTTTCTACTGCTCCAGATCCCGATTCATAGTACAAATGTGAGAAGTGGCACTGAATCCGTAATCCATGAAGCGTAATATACAAAGAGCGGAACAATTAGTTTCAAAAACAAAAAGTTCCGTACTGATGCGCCATTAATCTTGGGACAAGTCCTTCACAAAGGGCCCACCACCGCATTCAAGGCATTTGTCCGTAGGTTTTGGACCGCCTACCTTTTGAACCTTTCGGCCTTGCCCTTTCCTTTGCACCCCTTTCTTGGGTTTGTACTGCTCGTAGGTCTTTTTCTTCTTGTTCTTGACCTCTTAGGCCCGTAAGAAATCACAAGAGCAAATTTCTCTCGGTTTAGTCTTCATGTTAGGCGTGTCACCAGCTTATTCATTAGCCCGGCTAATGTGCATGTAATTTCATTACAGTTGAAATTCATTACAAATCGCGTGAAAGAGTCGTAGAGATTGAAGGATGAGATCAATTTGAAGGGATAAATCCATATTAAAGTTGAGCACCTCGAGCCTCTCAATCATAGAGATCATCTTAAGGACGTGGTCTCCCACTTTCTCCCCTTCTTTCATCCTAGCACCGAACAACCGCTTTGATATCTCATATCTAGCACCCTACTATGCTCTCCATAAAGTTCGGTCAAGTGTGCGAGAATCGCCAGCGAAGTCATTTTCTCGTGCGCTCTCGCAGCCTCATTAGTCATTGAGCCCATCATAAAACCACGAACTAGCACATCATCCTTGACCCATTTTTCATGGACGCCAATGTCTTCCTCATTACCCCTAGTCCGGATTGAGTCGGTGGAATGTCCGCCTCCAAGACGTATCCTGCAGACTCCATACCGAGTACAATCATCGATTCCGCAACCACCAACAAAGTTAGGGCCGCTTAGAGATTCTTTTCAAGTAGTATTGCAAGTGGGTTTTTAGCCATTTTAGAGAGATTCAATTTCGTTTTCGTAAAGATTTAGACAAGATTAAATTAGTGACTTATTTAATTATGACCGAGTATAGAACTTAAGGGCTTGTATAATTCTTGTCTCGGCTCCCACTAATTTTATCGGAATTATACACTCCCATGTTATAATCCGGAAATCATGGTTAGATCGACTTCTTAGTGGTGATCAAGTTCTTTACAAATTTTAATGCACGCAACCTATCGTGTTTCTTGCCAATTAATTTCTGTAAAGTGGTGTCTAACACCAACCCGTCTGACGGATGATTTGATCTTCTTTTACCCCTAGTCTTCATGCCCTCAACCTATGAGGTTTCTTGGCAATCCAGACTATCTAAGTTGTTGACCATCAACGCTCATCACTTTGACTATCAATCTCACCCGCAACCTATCGTGTTTCTAGGGGCGAAATTTATCACCAACCGAAGGCATCTAATGCACTCAAGAATTTTTCAACCTCTACCAAATGTACTACCCCGATAACTCCTAAGCATAGCACACCAGCTGTATCAATGTTCTACGAGTTTGATGGAGGGTAGGAAACCTCGTAACCTTTTTCAAACTTAGTCTGTTTGTAGTCGGGAGAATTTCGCGATTAATGTTACACTTTGCACATTAATTCAATTATACGCGTTTGTATGTTTGTCAATCATTCAAAATGAAAATGTAAAATAGTAACCTAGTTACTACCAACATATAGCTCATGGACCTAATTCCACCGACGCCAAGCGAATGACCCAATAAATAAAAAAATACGCTTCGATTCTTCGTCTTCTCGGTCGGTTGTCTTCGGTCTTCGTCATACTCAAAATAATACTTACATCATTGAAAAAATGCATCCTATACAAATTTTCTAGTAAAAATAAATTGGCTCAAAACGGTCTTTACAACCCAATCGAATCGAACAAATCAAAAACTAAGTCCACGAGCTATATCACCATCACATAAGGATTCCATACAACATGTAATGGCAACGAAATTAAACAATTAATTTTAATATAAATTAATCTATTCAATTTCTACTATATTAATCCAATTAATATAAAGTGGCATTAAAATTAAATAATCAATTAATATATTAATCCAATCAATATAAAATTAATCTATTCAATTTTAATGATATTAATCAAATTAATACTAATAATCATCATTTTAATTGCTCAAGTAATCCGCCAAAAATAATATTCTCGTTTAATTTATTTCCTTAACTCAAAATATTCCAAATATTAATTTAGTCAAAATAAAATCCAATTTAAATTTTGGGAAATAATTAAAACGAAATATAAACTTAAAACGGAGTCCCGGACAATCCGATTTAGGCCCAACCCGCGGCCCGATTCAAAATCGGGCCAAAAACCCGAGGGCTGCCTGGCCGAGCCACTGCTCGGCAGACTGGCCGATCATGATCGGCCCCTGGCCGAGCACTCTCAGCTCCTGGCCGAGTCATGGCCGAGCACGCTCGGCAGCCTGGTCAGGCAGCCCAGGCAGTGCTGCCGCACCACTGCCAGCAGCCCCGCTTTCTTCGTTTTTCGCCCGCTTTCCAAAAACGTGATGCTACAACGAACAATTTAAAATCTAAAATTATTCCAAATATGATTCTAAATCATAATTATCATCCAAAAACATTCAAAATGCACAAATAATCGTATATACGATATCATTGACTCGCTCCGATACCACCGTTGGGATTCAAAATAAAACGAAATACGCAATGGAAATAAAAACGAATCCCAAACAGATCGATCAAGTAACGTATATACGAAAAATAAATACGAAGATAAAGATTCATACCCTTGAAGCCTTTGAAATAAATCTTCGTAAAGTGTAGCCGATGATCACGATCCCCCGAACACGAAATCCCTTCGCTCCAAGCACCGAAAATTCAAGCCTCTACTTCACACGCGTCGGAAGTTGCCCGGAAAAATCTACAATACTCCGTTCTATGAAGAACACGGCTAGGAAGTGTTGTAGGAATTTTTTCTCTTAATTTTTCTTACTTCTTTTCACCTCAAAGATGAACAAAATGAAGAAGGAAAATTTTTCTCTCTCTCCTCACTAAAAACTCTCACGGATGGCAGCTCAATGAATGAGTATGAATTATTTTTGTTATCTCATCTCATCTCATATATAATGTAATGATATATATATTATAAAGGAATAATTATTCCTTTACAACTATCATTCACAATTATGTGGGAATCTCAACTCTAAGTGAGTTCCCACACATGCAAGATCATGCCATGCCATGAGGAGTGGGTGGCCACAAGGAAGTTTCCTAGAAAACGAGCCGAGCCACTGCTCGTACCGGACGCTCACAAACGACTCGTTAAATACACTCCTTTTAATCATCAATGTATTTATATTAATTAATTAATCTAATTAATTAATTATATCAAATACAAATATATATTTCTCTAAGAAATATAATTTATGAATTAAATTAATTACCCAGAACTTAATTTAAATTCATAAGACCGATATTTGATTTATCCAATAAATCATAATTAGATATCCAATATCTAATATTAATAGAGAGATAATAAATTCACATTTATCCGTCAACGCTCCCGATGCGCGACTCGTAGGTCCGTCTCACGGCATTGGGAGGAACCAATGAGTGCGGGCAAGACTTAGCCACTAGCGGGCCGCACTATAAACCCCGATCGAGAACGAATGAAGGGATCATTCCGTAACCATTATGTCGTGAATACTATATACGTATAGACCCTTCATCGATGTCCCGGCCAAGTCTTCGTCACGGTAAAGTCAAACCCTCATTGACTAAACTCTATACATGTGTTAATGCAAATCAAAACCGATCGATTAATAGTGTATCTAATACGACTATATCGTAATGCTTTGGCCAAAGACTTATGATCTTATTTGCCATTAACCGTATAGACATTTGCCTCGCTCACTAACAGAGATAGAATCCTTTCTTGGCGTACAAGAAAGATCGCTACTCGCCCGTATAGTCCGCACTTCGAGGTCGACTCAAGAATTAAGCAAATGAGTCTAACTACTCTAATGACAAACTAAACGTCACAGCACATCTTCTACCGAACCCTCAAGTCAAAGGTCCACGTATACTATCACAACCTTTCGATTCCATCGACTCTCCGAGAGTGAATACCGTGTGACTGAATCGAGTATGAGTCGTGTTCGAGTATACTGGCCCCACCAATATACTTATAACTATGCTATCAAGACGTGCACACGTCCTAGCATCAGTTATACAAGTCATATTAAAACTTAATGCCCATTTTAAGTTTATTGACTTGCGAACAATTTACGTAAATAAACTTTAAACACTTCCAGTACATTTTCTCTTATCCCATAACGAGAATGGAATGTTCGATTTATTTACATGGACTTCACTTCAATATTTACCAAGTCAAGAATGCAATTGAAATACAATAAACAGTGAATGAATCGTATTGCCTTTTTATTAATTATTCCATAATTACAAGTATAATGCCCTTACTCTCTCATCCCCTGAGTGGCATTTGAGGGCATATTCCTAGCAGCAACAACATACAATAACAGGATTAAATACGGAATACACGATTCCATAACTTAAACAATAGGAGTATCATCATAAAATCCTTCAACGTTCAAAACAACCAAATCATAATCAATTCTCAAAACACCGTTCACAAATCACACTCGTTTTGAAAGAAAGCCTTTAACGAGGCCAAACCGAAATCCTTTGAAACTTCATTTCAAATAACCAAACAAACACATTAAGACGACCACCGATCATCATATCCCTAAAACGAGAAAAGTATGGGCAAGGTACTTGCCTCGAATAAGAACAACGCGGAGAATCGACCGGAGTAGGTTGGCCCGAACCGACTACGAACCCGCCGACTCCACCGAACGCCAACTCACGTTCATAAACTACGAAGGACAAATAATAACAATGAAATGAATTCCATAACACGACTCAAAGCCGTTGAATTCAAAGAACGAATGACGAAAGTTCACTGATTTCCCAAAACGGCTAAGAACACGATTCTGCTCCGTCAAAACCCGAAAACGAAATTCCAAGTTGAAATATGGATATACAATCCATAGAATATGTTTAACAACATCATTTAACCATAATCGATCCATCGAAAACGGATGAAAACGAGATCGGGACAAATCCCCAAAAAGTCAACGAAGGAAATCAAGAAATATACTTGATTCGACGAAGAACAATGGATTAAATGATGTTAAACACAAGAATAATATCAAGATTAATCATACCCATCATGAATTAATCAACAACACGGAACGAATCGCATTTAAATTGCAAAAATCCCCAAATTCACGAAATTAGGGTTCTAAGGAAGATTACCTTGATTCGCTGGATCAAAGGTTGATAACGGACGATCGATTGATGTTATGAACTCAAGGACTTCATGGATTTGTTGTTAAACAACATGGCTTCGTCACCCATGAATCCCCACTCGCGGACGGAGAAGGAAGGAAGTGAAAAATGAAGTGAAATGTGACCGCCACCACATTTATACTGGGCCACACTAGCGTGCGCTAGCCTTCCCGGACTAGCGTGCGCTATCGGCCGGTATCGGCCGAGTACCCTCGGCCAGGGCCCACACGACCCGGCATCACCGACCAACCCTGCCGACCAACCTGTCGACCCGACTCCCGCTAGCGTGCGCTACGGCCGGAAGCCTGCGCGCGCTAGCCGACTCCGCCCAGAGCCATCGGATCGAATCGCCCGGCCAGTAACGACGCTAGCCGGCCGACAGCCAGGCGCTACGCCGCCGACTAGCGCGCTACGCCGCATAGCGTGGCGCTACTCGCCGATCCCGACCGAGTCCGTAACCTCGAAACCCCACTGCCCGGCCCGAGCACAGACGCTAGTTACCCGGCGGCGCTACACTGCCTGCTAGCGCGCAGCTTTCCGGCCAGAAGGCGTGCTTACGCGGTTCTCGCGCACTGCCCGGCCGGTGCCTGCACCGTCCGGCCGGCCCCGCCACTGCCGCCGGGCCCCGCCACCGCTGTGGCTCGACGACCCGATTTCCGAAAACGTACGGAACGAACACGACGAAAAGTTCGCGGACAACATAAACGACTCGAAATGAAAGCGTAATACCATAATTAGTCATACGCGACCAAGAAACGGGTCGAGACAACAATTACAGATACTGATACCCGTAACTTTCAAGAAATTACAAAATGGCCCAAAACGCCCGGAAATCACGATACGTGATCGAATAACCAATCCGAAGTTCACAACACGTCTAACAAAGTTAAACGGACTTGCGGGAAACTCGAAACAACAGTTTCGGACGAGATTCGCAAGAATCGAACTCAAGTGCGGAAAAGTCGCTAAAAAGCACGGAACTCAACAAAACGACACCGAAACGAATTCGGATGTCAAAAAGTGTAGAATTAATCATTCTCAGAATGACGAAACGGACATGAGCGAGTCGTCAAAACAGACTTCCGCCGGAAAAAAAAAAAAAGAAATTACCGGAAATCGAAAATTGCGGATATTACACTAATATATGTGGATTGTATAATGTCGGGAGAATCATTTATCATGTATATCTGACCCTGTGTTTTGGGCGAAATATTTGTGTTGTATTTTAGGTCGAGGCAAAGGCAAGGCACGGGAAGGGCACGGTGACGGCGAAGGGTTCGAGGGATACTAGTTCGGGGGGCCCATGTCATTTATGTCCAGTTATTGTTTAAACCGTGTAATGTTACTTTAATTCCGCTTTATTTAAATTATTGTTTGGTTGTATTGATATTTGAAGTATATTCCATCTCCATATGGTCTATACTTGTATTTCGGATCATGTGTATCATAAGGCCGTTGGCCATACCATTAATAAACTCCTAATCGGAGTAATGACTATTTATTGTGGTTCGGTATCACAAAGTAATACTTATTTAATCTGTATTTTGATATCGCCTGGTGTGTCCCAGTGTGGGGTCCACGGCACTGTAATAGCCGCCTTTTGGGGTGTTACAGTAGGTAACTTAGCCCTTAAGAGTAAAAGGATGTGCAATAAGTAGAAGTCTTTTAATTAAGGATTTAGCTAAACCATTGTGTTTTTTCACATGAGCTACAGGATGTTCGACTGAGATTCCTACTGACATACAATAATCATTGAAAGTTGAGGATGTAAATTCAGAAGAATTATCCAGATGAATTGATTTGATGGGATGATCAAGAAATTGAGCTCGTAATTTGATTATTTGGGCAAGTAATTTAGCAAAGGCTACATTTCTGGTTGAAATCAAAAAAATATGAGACCATCTAGTTGAGGCATCAATTAAAACCATAAAATACCTAAATGGACCAGATGATGAATGAATAGGACCACAGATATCTCCCGGAATTCTTTCTAAGGAATTTGGTGCCTCAGTTTGAGGTTTAATAGGAGATGCCCATGTTGAAAATAAAACGCAGCGGAAACGAAGTTGATAAACTTTGAGTAAAGCGTTTCACGCATCCACGAGTACAAAATCTATTTAGGCATCCTAATTAATTAACTACTAAGAGTAATCAGCAATTTAAATAGTATTTATTATTATTAAATAATATTATTGGTGAAATTAATATCCTAATCTAGATCAAAAGGTCATAGGATATTGCTGCTACTTTGATTTCTTCCTCAAAAATCTTCTAGAGTATGATCTCGCCTTAATCTGGACGTTGTGTGGGCAACGAGCTACCGAATCCTGCTTGACTACAGAGATGGATCGGCCGAAACTTTTTGTTCCTCACAACTCTCGATTCTTTTTTTTTTCAAGTAATTCCGATTGATAGCAAGAATTAAAGTATTATCTCAATTGTGGAATCAAAGACACAAGTCAAGATCCACAATCAAAAGATTTCGAAAAAAAAGTGCATATTGTAGCTTGCGGCTGAAACCCCTCAATGTCCTATTTATAGGATTTTGGACTACTCTAGGATCTTAAGGATGATTAGGGTTAGGACCCCTAATGTAACCCAACTTTCCATATTAACCCCTTCCTAATATGGTTGAGTTCACTAATATAAATTAAATCTATTAAAAATAATATTGCACTTCCAACTTATATCTCAATTTATGAAGTCGGGCTCCTTATTTAAATATATTATTTTTCGTGTTTAAGATATCGAATATCCATTAATTAATTTAAGCTATTGACAACTTTAATTAATTAATTTCTTATCCAAGAGTAGTACCATTCGAACCTTATTATTATATCGAAATTAAATCCACCTACAGGGTTTAATATAATAATCATTATCGAGCTCCTCAAGGGGATATTATCAACCCGCATGAATTGGGACACAATTTCTAGTTATAATAATAATTGTCATATAAATAATATTATTGCCCAAGATACAAAGCATATTGAGTCAATCATTGTGACTCACTCATGGTAATCAAAGAAATAAATATAATAAATACACGATTAAATATTATATACTTAGAATTAAGAAATAATAATCCGAGATTTACGTTCTTCTTACAGTAAGTACAGAAGACACTGTCTCACTGCGATCCAGTTCAACGTATGCAAATACATTAATGCATCATAATAGTCAAGACCAACTAATCTCAAGCAAAAATACAATCTTTCATATAATTTGTCTAGTAATTATATAGGTTGTGAACTATTATATTATTTTATGGCACCGATAGTGTGACCTTTCGTGTGACACCAACACCACATTATCTACAATATAAAATAAATAGACAAATAAATTTGCATAACAATAACGTGAATAAATATGCAAAATATATAATTAAATATAATTAATATTCTCATAGGTAGTTATAGGGAAATAAGGTAATACAAGCATAAGTATGCTTTGCAGTATACAGACCTAACAAGTCGAACAATCAGTTTACCCAAGGACAGGGGCGGACCTAGCCATAACCTAGTGGTGCACGTGCCCCACTAGATTTTTTCAGAATAAGACCCCCTTCCCCGATAATATCTAGTATTATCTTTCCCGTTATTTTATTTTGGCAATAGTTGAATTATCGAGGAGTTTAATTATTTTTTACTCTCGAAGTTTAATAGGTAAAATCATATATACCTATTAAATATATTTTTTGATTTGACGTAATCTGTTTTGATCAAGACGATATTAATTAAAGTGTTTAAAATTGTTTATTCACCCTTGAAGTATTTCGCAAACACTTGCTTCTTTTGATGAAAAAATTAAGATGCACCCTTAATACAAAACTAGCTGAAGAGTTTCAGTTAATCAAATATTAGAAATTACTTTTGAAAGAAATGTTGATTTTCCCGTAGCAACTGCAAGTGTTGAACGAGTCTTCTCAGCTATGAAGTATGTAAAGAGTGAGTTATGTAGTAAGATGGGTGATCAATGGTTAAATAATCGTCTTGTAACATTTATAGAAAAATATGTACTTAATACTATTAGTAATGATGTTATTTTAGCACATTTTCATGAAATAGACAGTAAATATAAGCGATTTTCTTTGTAAATGTACGGATCCTTTGTTTTTTTTTTGTTTTTTTTCCCACACACGCACATGAGGGGGATCGTCCCCTGTCCTGAGTACCCCCAAGAGGCTCGACCTCACCCCGATCTATAGGTAAGTTTTCCAGCATGACATGTTCGCCTCATTGTCCCCCGCTTTGTTATTACTGACTTTCTTTATGTATTATTTGTTATCTTTCATATAATTTTAATATATATTTTATCGTTCGACATTATTTTCGTGGGACGGTCGGTGCACCAGTGGTTTTTCGGTCCTGAATCCGCCTATGCCCAAGGAACATGCTGAATAAGGAAGTTCATCTTATGGTTAGGACCTTTTGGTTCTTAAGAGGGTGACCAATATAATTTTCTATAATGTGACGCATCATGGACACTCCTGTATGACCAAGTCTTTCATGCTAAAGAGTAAGAGATTTTGGGTCTATTACTTTTGGGAATTATGAGACTCGATGACTAATGTTCATAGCCTATAATCCAAAAGAAATTGAGTGGAGTTTTTCTAAGATCTTCTTATACCCTGAGTTTGTTGAAGTGATGAGAAGATATTCCTTTTTACATTCATTAGTAGTTTCAACATGAAAACTATTAAGTCGAACATCTTTAAAACTCAGAAGGTTCCTTGTAGATTTGCTAGAATATAGAATTTTGGATGTGAATTTGTGTATCATTTGGTAGAATAAAAGTAGCTTTCCCAAAACCCTCTATTATATTGGATGTGCCTGAAATCGTCCAAACATGTGCATCGGCTCTAGTCAACTATGAAAAAAATTTCTGACTTTGTAAAATTATGTGAGTGGTTGCACAATCAGCAATGCAAATGTCTCCCATACTTATTCTCTCTATATATAAGTGAACAACATTTTTATTAAAATAAGACGAGTATACATAAAACAAGTTCAACCAAAGCATAAAATGAAAAGTAATATATGAAATAAGCTAATCATCAAAAGCATAGTAAAGGTCAGCACCATTATTTGTCCCATTTAAGGTCTCTGTCGTTATCTATTGGGACATTGCGTAGACCTTGACCATTACTAGCTAAGTTTGTTTCCACCCTTTTTCCATTAAGCTTTTTAGATGATTGATAGAGTTCAACAAGATGTTTTGGTATGCCACAAGTACGTGCCCAGTTTCTCTCTGCCCCACATCTATGACACACATCTCTTATCTCTGTTTTCCTTTTATTTGGCACTTCATTTTGCCACTTATGGTGGCGAGAGTTATTGTAACCACCAGGCTGCCACTAGAGGTGGTATCTGGGCCGGTCGCAGAACAGCCCGGCATGACCCGGCACGTTTAAAAACCGGTCTGGACCGGCCCGTGTACATTTAAGTTATATGGGCCTTAGAGACCTTTGTTTTAGAGGCCCGGCCCGGATCGGCCCGAGCCCGCCTAAAACCGCTGGCCCGGAACGGACCGGCCCAAGCCCGTATTAGCCCGTGAACCGGGAAGGCCCGATCCGTTTAGCCCGTCTAAAGACTGTGAACTGGGAATGCCCAATAGGGTTTTTTATTTCTTTCCTATCAATTTATAACCTGAAAAAGGTACAAAATCCAGTTTTTATTTAGTAAATCACATCTTATTATGTCCAAAAGGCGCAAAGAGTGATAAGACATTTCAAAGATTCTATGTCTACTAACATTTCACACCCGACTATAGTCCGATGCACTATAGGAGCACTTCGCAATTAACTTGAAGAGGAGTAAAATGAGAGAGAGAGACAAAGAGAGAGGGGGAGAGAGAGAGTTGTTCTTTCTTTATAATAAATTTCTCATTTTGTTGGTATTTGTAATAAAATTTCCGTCTTACAATGAAGAAAAAAAAATGTTCAACTCGGCCCGGCCCATGAACACAATGGGCTGTGGGCCGGGCCGAGGCTTATGTTTGTAAAAAAAGACAGGCCCGGCCTGGCCCGCCAAAAAAAAAGGACCGGCACGGCCCGACCCTTAAATGGAGCGGGCTTTAGCAGCCCGGACCGGACCGGCCCGTCCCCGCCCGAATGCCACCTCTAGCTGCCACTTCATGTGTCCAGAATTATATTAATTTTGGAATTTTCCACGAAAACTCCCATGCCCACGATTTCGACCATATTCGCGTCCTCTATGCCCTTTCCCACGCACATTCTTCAGGAATGACGTGTTATGTACTTTATGTAGCTGGGCAGAGCCAGTGGGTCGTGTGTGATGATTTTTCAGCAACAACTCATTATTCTTTTCAGCTACAAGAAGAAGAGACAACAACTCGCTATATCTTATAAAATTACGCTCCTTATACTGTTGAGCCAGGATCATGGTATTGGGGTGAAAAGTTGAGTCTTTTCTATCATTTCGGCATCAGTAATTTTATCACCACATAAGATTAACCTTAAACTTGTTTTGAACAATACAGAATTATACTCAACAGATTTAAAATCTTGTAATCGTACGTTAATCCAATCATATCGAGCAGAGGGTAGATAGACAGGTTTTTGATGATCAAATCTATCTTCTAAATTATTCCAAATGGCGAGTGGATTTTTGACAGTAAGGTATGTTGGGTTCCAGCCAATTTCAACAAATGCAATTAATGATAAACTTTGAAAAGTCAAAGTTGAGTGTGAAAATGAAATGGTTGGTAAAACAAATTCATTCCAAGTGAATCAAAGGCAGAGGCACAATGAAGAGAGAAAAATATAGTGAGAGAAAAACAGAGAGTGCGTAAGTCCTTAGAGTGTGGGAAAAATACACTCGGGTAGGTATCATTTCTATTATTCTTTTAATATTAATAGTTTGCAGAGTGGGTCTCACGGGAAATACTATATTGTATCTTTTGAGGGTTTCAAGAGAGGAAAGAATATTACAATTATTCTTTGATATAGTGGAATATCTTTCGGAGTTTGTCCCATGGTTTTTCCCTCTGTGTTATAGGATTTTCCACGTTAAATACTGGTGTCTTTTATTTTCAGTATATTTTGTATGTGATTGAGGTGTTCTTCTGTGTGTTCATCCAAACTTGTTGCCGCACAAAGGTTTTGTTGTTTTATAACAGCTGACGCCGATTTGACCAACAACTGGTATCGGAGATCGGGTAACTGGGTTCTGACAACGAAAGTTCTCTGCAGTTAGTGGAGAATTTTTTTTTGTGGAAAAGATGCAGACCTTGAAGCTTGATATTGAAAAGTTCGATAGGAAGATGAACTTTGGCTTGTGGCAAGTAAAAGTCAAGGATATCTTAATCCAATCTTGTTTACACAAAGTACTGAAAGGTAAACCAACCTCTATTTTGGAAAAAGATTCCAGCAAAGATTCTGACAAAGGAACTAACACATCTAGTATGAGCAATGAAGATTGGAAATGGATCTGAAAGCAGCAAGTGCCATTCGGCTATGGTTGGCCCAAAATGTTCATGCAAACGTGCAGGGAAATTTGACGACCAAGGAGCTTTGAGAGAAGCTGTGCAATACCCGAGATCTTCATTCCGGTTTCGTTGAATTTTCTTCGATCGAACGGGCTGTTATCGTCCGCGTCTTTGGAATCGCATGCTTGTATTGTGATACGTTGAGTTTTGTAGCCTGTTCGTTATTGTTTTGGATCGTAGTCGGTGTGTTCGCATGATCGAGACGTCACGAGTAACGAGCCGGATGGTCGGGTGTGGGCCGGGTCGAGCTACGACCGTATGGCCTGGCCGATTACGGCCGTAAGACTTCCGAACACCTGGGCCTGGGACACTCGGTTACGGCCGTAAGGTCTATCTGGTTACGGTCGTGAGGCTTGTTACGGCCGCTAGGCGCTGGCCGGTTACGGCCGTAATGATTCGGTAGATTTCGTTCAGTGGTCTGGGATGCTCGATTACAGCCGTAAGGCTATGCCGATTACGACCGTAAGGTGTGATCGTTGCGTATGCAAAGTCTTCGGCCATTGCGCGCGCGTTGACCGAGTTACGGCCGTAAGGCACTGCCGGTTACGGCCGTAACCCTGTCGGCCATATATAGGCCTGGGCTTCGGCCAGACCTTATTTTCACCTTCTTTCCTCCTTTTCGTGGCGGCTGGCGACGGGAGACTTGGGAACTCGAGTTCTTGGCCGGTTCTAATCAATTCCAAGGCGTTTTGGAAGATTCTTGTTGATTATATCATCATCCAATCCGTGTTCTTCGTCGAATCATGGTATTTCCTTACTTAGAACCTTAATTGTATGATTTTTGGGGGTTTCTTCGTGATTCTTCGATTTAATCCGTGGTTTATGAATTGGTTATGGTATTCTTGTTGTCTTGGCCATGATCTTCGGATTTTGTAACTCGTTTATCGATTTTTACCAACCCGGAACTTGATTTCCAATTTCCTTGAAGAACCCTCAGATCCTTGTTGTTTTTCGGGTTGATTTAGTTGCCGTTTAGCATTATTCATTCGTGGTGATATTATTTTCGTAGTTTTCGTGGAGTTGTCGGGTTTTTGGTCGATCTTGGAAGTTCGAGGGCTTCCCGGCCGTGTCCGTTCGTTGTTCCATTGCTCGTGGGATTGAGATAAGTATCTTGCCCATACGTTTCATGTTTCGTAGACATAATTGTTGGTAAATGATTTTACGCAAAATCCGAATGTTAAATGAATGTTAAAAAGGATCGGTATGTTCTCGATAAATGTTATCTTTCGACGATAAATCGTATGCTTCGTGAATAGGTGTGTTTTTGGTATATGTGTGTTAGTTTCGTTTGTTGAAAGACATTATGATCACATCTAGTGAATATAATATACCGTAATCATTTGCCGAGGATTACGTGTTTTTATGTGTACTTGTTCGGTAAGAACATGACGTTGTGTGTGATATTAATTATTCTCCTTGGTAAGGAAGTTGTGATCCTTAATGTTGTTTGGTAGTGGTTTTGGATTGTCATTATGAGTGATTGTTGTAAGTGACATGCCTCCAGGTAAGATTGATGAATCTCCGGGATCCATACTTGCTAGTATAGGTTGGGCGTGACCGTAGGGTTATCCAACCTGAGTATGTCTTGCGGGGACTCCGAGGTTCGGGGCTTGCTAGCTCGATGTCGGGATAACTTGTGGGGTTTTCCAATTAGGGTATGTCTTGCGGTGACTCCGAGGTTCGTGGCTTATTAGCGCGATGCCGGGATAACTTATGGTTGTGGTTTGGTAATGGTTCTGTGACTGTTGTCACGAGGACATGTGATTTGATATGTTTCCTATTGGGTTATTCACTCGGGTATGTTCCGCGGGAGCATCTGAGGTTCGTGGCTTGTTAGCACGGGACGCGAATAATCCTTAGGAATATGTGTTTTATAATTTGGGTCATGGACCATGTGTTTCGTGATTTGGGTCTTGGTGTAACACCCCGAGATATTCGGAATAATTACAGCGCCGTAAATCCTTTAGGTAAGGATTTACAAGGCTAATTTTAAAAGAGTGTAAATATAAACCAATCGTACCACTGAAGTTCAA
This sequence comes from Orobanche coerulescens, assembly GCA_033398695.1. Classification (NCBI taxonomy): domain Eukaryota; kingdom Viridiplantae; phylum Streptophyta; class Magnoliopsida; order Lamiales; family Orobanchaceae; genus Orobanche; species Orobanche coerulescens. The sequence goes on along the minus strand of CM065814.1, from coordinate 17,177,102 downwards.
AGACATAATTAATTCAACCGATCAAAGAGTTAACTTATACAACCATATCGAAAGGACATTATTAAAACAGACGTACTCGAGTACTAAACGAACCAAAAGACAATCACAATCACAATAACATCAACCACATCACTGAGCTATTTCATCGTCCTGTCGATACTGTGGTTGCCTCCCCGCTCCTCGGCTACCTGAACATCAAAACAATGTCCACCCCCGAAGGGGTTAGCAAAACAATGCTAGTACAAGTATCATCATACAATAAATCATCAATGCATCAAAAAAAACATGCAAAACGGACTTCCGCCACCGGAATCCAACGATGCGAATCCTCACGATTCCAACAACACAATACAAGGTAATCCAAATGATCCAGCGCCTCAAGATAGATCCCCATGATGATCCCGTCGACCAACGCATGGTGGAAAACCCGCCCAACGATCCAGCGCCCTCAAGATAGATCCCCATGATGATCCCGTCGGACCAACGCATGGTGGACGTTCGATCCAGCGGCCAAGATAGATCCTCATGACCCCTCGGATCATTTATACCATAATCAATCAATTATGCATACACATATGCATTTCAATATGTTCATCAATACGAACAAACAACAACGAATATCACGAGAATTTCCAGAAATACATCTCATATTCAACAATATGAACAAAACCACAAGCATGATAAATTAAACTCGACATATGATACTTGCCTCGAAAATGGCAAGGACGAAACACTTCAATGTTCCCAACACACTAGAAGGCCGCCTCCTTCGATCAACGTAACAAGCTCGAACCTTAACAAAAGTAACGATATACAAATCATCTCAAGTCGAACGATGGCCTAACAATTCGGTCTACGGCCGAAAAGCTCAAAATAACCAATCGCTCGATCGCTTAGCGGCGCTACGATTTCTACGTAACGCGGCGCTTAAATCGATCGTTAGCGACGCTATCGTAAGACTAGCGTGCGCTAGCTACGAATCGACGATTCAATCGGCCGATACATAACGCACGCTACGACGCGCGGCGTTAATCGAACCCCGATAGCGCACGTTAACTCACATATGTTAGCGTGCGCTAACGTTGCATGGCGTAATCGCTAACGGAAAAGCTGGGTTGAATAGTGAAGAACTCATGAATTCTACCGTGATAATACAAGTCATCCTCGATCATGTCATGCTAAAAAGGTTTGTGGAAGTTTTATGATTATGAAATACAAATATACGGATAGTCATCTCAATATCATAATCCATCTACGATCTCTAAGAAATAATCTAAGTTTCGATCGTCTTACGTTCCAAAACATATGATTCCAACATGTACAACGTAGCAACTGGGTAATATCCGACATCGATCATAAATCGATTTGAAAACGCTTAGAGTCCATACTACTAAGATGATTCAAAGGTTCATACGATGAATAGGTGTCGAAACGTCGAAAACATCCTTCTAACATGTGATGACCGATCATAAACGAAATAGCGGCTATCTAAACATGATCAGACGTCCTTAAAAACATTACTAACATCGGTGAAGAATCACCTACCTCAAAGTAGTGAAGAACACGGAGGAAAATGAAGCAATCCGACACCGAAAGCTTGAACACCAATCTCCAATGTTATACGATCTTCAATCACGAATCAGGATGATGATATGGAGTGTTTAGGACGAAGGGAGTTATGTTCTAAGTGTAAGAGTTCGGGTTAAGGGAGGAGAAAGAACTGAAATCACGAATAGATCTTTGTCATATTTATAATAAATGGATATTAGCGCGCGCTAGTCCTCGCCAGTAGCGTGCGCTAACTACTGTCTGGACTAAACTGTACTCGGCACTTAGCGTGCGCTACGCATATACTTGTAGCGTGCGCTAAGGCGTTGACTCGGCTTTTCCCCGAAAGCCGTCCAGGTACATCCCGACACTATCCGACAGGGGTCCCCCGGCCAGATCTCACCTACCGCACGTCCCAATCACATAGACCACGCATAGCGTGCGCTAATGACCCTCAGTAGCGTGCGCTATGAATCCACGTTAGCGCACGCTAAACATAGCTGGTAGCGTGCGCTACATGCGCAGATTACAATCTTTAAATCACAACCATGAACTTAAACGCTCGACAACCTCGGACTAAGAAATACGGAGAATAGTACTCAGACAAAAGTACAATCATTACAATATCACAAGTTCCAATTACATAACAGAAATCTCGGGTATTACATCCTTCCTCCCTAAAAAGAAGTTTCGTCCCGAAACTTAGGATGAAAACAACTCCGGATATTTAGCCTTCATACCGTCCTCCGTTTCCCAAGTGGCCTCTTCGACTCCATGTCGTGACTATCAGATTTTTAACCAAATGTATTGGTTTATTCCTCAATTGTTTGATCCGGCTCTCAAGTATCCCGATTGGTCTTTCTTCAAGGTGCCATCATTAGCTATTTCGATCTCGTCGAAATCAATGACGTGATCGGGTCCGGTACATACTGCAATCGGGATACATGAAACACATTGTGAACGTGACTCGCCGATGGCGGTAAGGCCAACTGTATGCTAAATCTCCCACTCTCTCGAGGATCTCGAAGGGTCCGATATATCTCGACTAAGTTTGCCTCTCCTCCCAAAATGGAAAATTCCTCGTGGAGACACCTTCAATAGTACATGGTCTCTGTGTCGAACTCTAAAGGGCGACGACGTATATCCGCATAAGACTTCACGACTGCGGGCTCAACAGTCTCTCTCGAATCAAAGCTATCTTCTCTTGAGTCCGAATAATCAATGCAGTTCCGTCCCGATCAAATCCGAAGAATCATCCCAACATAGGGGTGATCGGCATCTTTTCCCGTACAAAGCTTCAAATGGTGCCATCTTAATTGAAGCATGCCAACTATTATTGTAAGTGAATTCAACTAAGGGCAAATGATCTTCCCAATCAGTTGACCAATCCAAAGCACAGGCTCTAAGCATGTCTTCTACAGTTTGAATAGTCCTTTCGGACTGACCGTCCGTTTGGGGATGATAAGCTGTGCTAAAGTTGAGCTCAGTCCCCAAAGCCTTGTGAACTGCTTTCCAGAAGTGTGACACGAAACGACCATCTCGATCCAAAATAATGGTCTTCGGCGTCCCGTGCAATCTGACTATCTCCGCAATAAATATTCGTGCCAATCTCTCGGGTCCCCATGTATCTTTAATTCCCAAGAAATGAGCCGACTTGGTTAGTCGATCAACTACAACCCAAATCATGTTCATTCCCGTTCTAGTCCTTGGCATACTAGTGATGAAATCCATTGAGATATCTTCCCACTTCCATTCAGGGATCGGAAGCGGCTTTAACTTTCCGGCAGGTCGTTGATGTTCAATCTTAACCTGCTGACAAGTCAAACACTTCGAAACGTACTCCGCTACGTCCTTCTTCATATTCCCCCACCAGAAGTTTTGCTTTAAATCTTCATACATCTTACTACTGCCTGGGTGAATAGAATAGGACGCGCTATGAGCTTCCTTTAAAATTGTCCGTCTCAAATCATCATCCTCGGGAACGCAGAGTCGACTCTGAAATCTCAGAACCCCATCATCTTGTATCACGAATCCTGGGGCTTTTCCTTTCTTTACTTCGTCACATAATCGAAGGATCAGGGAATCGTTCAGTTGTTTAGACTTGATCTCCTCGACTAGTGATGAAGTCAGTTCCATCACATAAAGTTGCCCTCGATTCCCGGTGCCCATACCTCAATCCTCGCGGATCGCCTCGTTGAATACCGGTTTGGGACGTAAGTGCCTCCAACATTCGAAGAGAAACAGTTTTCGGCTCAAAGCATCGGCCTACTACGTTTGCTTTCCTGATGATAGAGAATCTCCAAGTCGTAATCCTTGATCAATTCCACCACCTTCTCTCGCCTCATGTTTAATTCTTTCGATCAAAATGTATTTGAGGCTCTTATGATCTGTAGAAGATTCGACAATGAGTGCCGCATAAATAATGTCGCCAAATTTTCAAGGCAAAGACCACAGCTGCTAGTTCCAGATCATGAGTCGGATAATTTACTTCGTACGGTTTTAATTGCCGAGAAGCATAAGCAATCACTTTATCATTCTGCCTCAACACACAACCCAAACCCTGATTTGAAGCGTCAGTATACCATGAATCCATCCGTTCCTCCGGCAAGGCTAATATAGGTGCCGCCGCCTCTTCTTAAGTTCACAAACCACTGGCACTTCTCATTCCACGTGAACTTTTGAGTTTTCTCAGAATAAATGAGTGAGCAGACGAGCAATTTTGGAAAATCCTCTACAAAGCGGCGATAATATCCAGCAAGTCCTAAGAAGCTTCGGACTTCTTTCACGTTTAGAGCTTCCCACTCCAAGATTGCTTCGACTTTCTTCTGTCCACCCGAACTCCGTCGGATGATATCACATGCCCAAGGAAGGTTACTTCCTTAAGCCGTAACTCGCATTTTGAAAGTTTTGCATACACTGCTCCTTCCTCAAGGTGCTCAAAACCACACGTAAATGTTCAAGATGTTCCTCACGTCCCTCGAATATATCAGATGTCATCGATGAAGACGACCACAAATTTATCCAAGTACTGTGACTACCCGATTCATCAATTGCATGAATATCGGAGCATTGGTAAGTCCAAACGGCATCACTACGAATTCATAATGCCTGCATCGACTCAAAGCAGATTTCGTATATCCGATTCCTTAATTCTCAACCGGTGGTATCACGATCGCAAGTCAATCTTCGAGAATACCCTTGCCCCTTGCGCTGATCAAACAAGTCATCGATCCGAGGTATAGGATACTTGTTCTTGATTGTCATCTTATTGAGTTCCTCGTAATCAATACAAAGTCGGAGGGATCCGTCTTTCTTTCGGACAAAAGAACGGCGCTCCCCAAGGAGAAACACTAGGTTGGATATAGCCCTTCCGTAACAATTCCTCCAGCTTGCTTCTTGAGTTCATACATCTCGGTTGGCGCCATGCGGTATGGTGCTCTGGAAATAGGAGCCGCTCTGTGCTCTAATTCGATAGTGAATTCCACTCCCCTCTGCGGAGGTAACCCAGGTAGTTCGTCAGGAAATACGTCTGAGAACTCATTTACAACTGAAATAGACGAGAGCTCTACTCCTTCCTCTTTCCTCATGGCATAGCACCAAAGTCCGTGACATCCCCGCTTGATAATTTCACACTTTCATTGCCTTGATCAATTTTCCCGAGCTTCCTGTCTCCATCCCTAATAAGTGTTCAGATCCGTCATCAGCAATGATGGAAATGACTCTCTCTCGGTAATTCAGCACAGCTCCATAACGGTTGAGCCAATCATCTCCGAGAATTAAATCGTCACCGTAGATGTCAACTACAATAAGATTCGATGGCCAATCTCTTCCTTCTATAGATACTGGGAAATCCTTAGCTTCTAGTGTTCCCACAATTTTCTCTCCGCTCGGTAATCCCACAACATAAGGTTCACAATCATATAAGCACGAGATTTTCAAACGATTAACACAGTTCAATGATACAAAAGAATGTGTAGCTCCGGAATCGAATAAAACACTAACTGGTTGCAAAAGGATCTGAATTGTACCTGATGCAACAAATGTGTTCGACCATCCTTCTACATCTCGTAAAAACGCGGAGGAACATACCCAAAGACCGGATGCCTCTCTTTTCCCAACGCTCTTTGAAATCCACTGCTATGCTCGGTTCACACTCGTCTCCTTCGGAACTGGAGCTGGAGTGCGAGTACCAAAAGATCGGGTCGCATTCCCACAAAATGTGGCGCGATATCCTTCCTGTCCACACTCGAAACAGGTCACAGCAGGCGCGAAACAATCACGTCGAACATGTCCCGCTTTTCCACAGTTATAACACTTCTTCCGTGCGTCTGAAACAGTTGGTGCTGCTCGGAACTTCTTTCCTCCTCGAGAAGGGTGCGGAGGTCTCCTGGATGAGTGAAAAGAGGACTGACCCCGGCGGGGCCCGCTATTTTTATTCTCCGTGAAGTTGCCAGACACCTTCTGTTTCTTTGCTTCCGTCGATTTCTCTACTGCTGCTTCCTTCATATCATAGGCCAACGCCTTGTCCTGATACTGCCTCAAGGTGGTACATTCAAATCCGGACATATACTGCTGAATTTCCGGCTTCATTCGCATGTCAAAATGAAAAATCTTCTCCGCCTCGGTCCTAACCAAGTGGCGCACATAAGTCAGTTGGTGATTAAAAGTCTTAATCACGTCCGTCACAGATACTTCCGAATTTTGTGGTGAGAAAAACTCCCGAACTCGGGCTTCTCTAACTGGGCGAGGACAATACTGCGCCTCCATCATCAATTTGAATTCTGTCTAGTCAACAATGCGCTCCTCCGGTCGAATGGCCTCCCACCAGTCGAAAGCCTCCTGGCCAAAGATCTTGGGCGACCGGAACCTTCCTATCGTTGGGACAGTTAATTCCTGCAAAAATCTTTTCCAATTCCTTCAGCCAATGATCCCACGAAAGCGTCTCAGCGGAACCGTCAAATTTCGGAGGATGAAATTTGACCACCTCGGTAAGCCATTTATCTCCCCGATTATCCACGTTATTCTGCTGTCCCATCGCCGTCTGCATGTGATCCACAACTTGAGCAAACTGGTTTATCTGGGCAACCACCTGCTGAAGCACTCCCGGCACGTTAGGATCTGCATTATTATTTGCCGATCCCTGCTTTCCCCCGGAATGTGAATCCGTTTGACTAGCGGCTATCTCTGGGGTAGATACCGACTCTTCTTGCCTCGCATTTCCACGTCCGCGTCCACGACCGCGTCCGCGTCCACGACCTCCTCTCAACATACTGTAAATATAAATACTCAATATCCAGGGCAAGCTTTCTAAAAGTACATCCATCAATGTTCACAATTCATGAATAAAATAAAACGGTAGTATTTGAGATTAGGAAACTTACAACCACGGTCCACACGACGATGCTGGCTCAGCAGTGATGTTACGAACGACCAATAATCAAATAACGTAAACAGACCCAACTAACCCGACTGCCAAGATATCCATAAATCTTAGCTCCGATACCATATTCTGTAACACCCCGAGATATTCGGAATAATTACAGCGCCGTAAATCCTTTAGGTAAGGATTTACAAGGCTAATTTTAAAAGAGTGTAAATATAAACCAATCGTACCACTGAAGTTCAAAGACATAATTAATTCAACCGATCAAAGAGTTAACTTATACAACCATATCGAAAGGACATTATTAAAACAGACGTACTCGAGTACTAAACGAACCAAAAGACAATCACAATCACAATAACATCAACCACATCACTGAGCCATTTCATCGTCCTGTCGATACTGTGGTTGTCTCCCCGCTCCTCGGCTACCTGAACATCAAAACAATGTCCACCCCCGAAGGGGTTAGCAAAACAATGCTAGTACAAGTATCATCATACAATAAATCATCAATGCATCAAAAAAAACATGCAAAACGGACTTCCGCCACCGGAATCCAACGATGCGAATCCTCACGATTCCATCAACACAATACAAGGTAATCCAGCGATCCAGCGCCCTCAGCATAGATCCCCATGATGATCCCGTCGGACCAACGCATGGTGGAAAACCCGTCCAACGATCCAGCGCCCTCAGCATAGATCCCCATGATGATCCCGTCGGACCAACGCATGGTGGACGTTCGATCCAGCGCCCTCAGCATAGATCCTCATGACCCCCTCGGATCATTTATACCATAATCAATCAATTATGCATACACATATGCATTTCAATATGTTCATCAATACGAACAAACAACAACGAATATCACGAGAATTTCCAGAAATACATCTCATATTCAACAATATGAACAAAACCACAAGCATGATAAATCAAACTCGACATATGATACTTGCCTCGAAAATGGCAAGGACGAAACACTTCAATGTTCCCAACACACTAGAAGGCCGCCTCCTTCGATCAACGTAACAAGCTCGAACCTTAACAAAAGTAACGATATACAAATCATCTCAAGTCGAACGATGGCCTAACAATTCGGTCTACGGCCGAAAAGCTCAAAATAACCAATGCTCGATCATGAAGCGTGCGCTACGTACTCTACGTAACGTGCGCTAAGCCGGCCTGTTAGCGTATGCTATCGTGTAAGACTAGCGTGCGCTAGCTACGAACTGACAGTTCGAATCGGCTGATACATAACGTACGCTACGTACGTTCTGTGCGTTAACTGAACCCCGATAGCGCACGTTAACTCACATATGTTAGCGTGCGCTAACGTTGCATGGCAGAATACTGCTAACGGAAAAACTGGGTTGAATAGTGAAGAACTCATGAATTCTACCGTGATAATACAAGTCATCCTCGATCATGTCATGCTAAAAAGGTTTGTGGAAGTTTTATGATTATGAAATACAAATATACGGATAGTCATCTCAATATCATAATCCATCTACGATCTCTAAGAAATAATCTAAGTTCCGATCGTCTTACGTTCCAAAACATATGATTCCAACATGTACAACGTAGCAACTGGGTAATATCCGATTACTGATCATAAATCGATTTGAAAACGCTTAGGAGTCCATACTACTAAGATGATTCAAAGGTTCATACGATGAATAGGTGTCGAAACGTCGAAAACATCCTTCTAACATGTGATGACCGATCATAAACGAAATAACTGGCTATCTAAACATGATCAGACGTCCTTAAAAACATTACTAACATCGGTGAAGAATCACCTACCTCAAAGTAGTGAAGAACACGGAGGAAAATGAAGCAATCCGACACCGAAAGCTTGAACACCAATCTCCAATGTTATACGATCTTCAATCACGAATCAGGATGATGATATGGAGTGTTTAGGACGAAGGGAGTTATGTTCTAAGTGTAAGAGTTCGGGTTAAGGGAGGAGAAAGAACTGAAATCACGAATAGGATGCTGTCATATTTATAATAAATGGCTATTAGCGCGCGCTAGTCCCTGCTCGTAGCGTGCGCTAACGGCTGTCTGGACTAAACTGTACTCGGCACTTAGCGTGCGCTACGCATATACTTGTAGCGTGCGCTAAGGCGTTGACTCGGCTTTTCCCCGAAAGCCGTCCAGGTACATCCCGACACTATCCGACAGGGGTCCCCCGGCCAGATCTCACCTACCGCACGTCCCAATCACATAGACCACGCATAGCGTGCGCTAATGACCCTCAGTAGCGTGCGCTATGAATCCACGTTAGCGCACGCTAAACATAGCTGGTAGCGTGCGCTACATGCGCAGATTACAATCTTTAAATCACAACCATGAACTTAAACGCTCGACAACCTCGGACTAAGAAATACGGAGAATAGTACTCAGACAAAAGTACAATCATTACAATATCACAAGTTCCAATTACATAACAGAAATCTCGGGTATTACACTTGGACCCCGTATTTTGTGAATTGGGCTGTGAACCCGTGTTTTATTATCGAAATTGTATTTTGGGAAAGATGATTTTGGGCCGTGTCCCCAAGTGTTTTCGAAAGACATGGAAATTCTTTAATCCCAAATGTTTTCAAAACTCGCGAAATCGTAAAATATTTTGTAAGAGATACATTGGGTTTATTTTCCCACTTTCCATGATTCGAACTGTCATGGTCAAATAATTTATCTCGGGAAGTGTGCTCATGATTATTATATTCTTGGAGTATGTTGTGTATGGCTTGTATTCGTATTTTATACTTGCACTAGCAAAACAGTAGAGTTTTGCTACCCCCCGAGTATTCAGGGGTGGATGTCTGTATTGCGTCCAGGTACTTGCAGGTTGCTGGGGAGCGAATCACAGGATCGGTACGAAGGGTGATGGAAGACGACGATACTAATCACATAAAGACCAATCGTAGAGTATTTTGGATAGTCTTGTTGGTTATTTCTCCGATGTGTTATTATCCCGATATATGGGAGCGTTAATGTATTCCAGCCCCTGCGTGGGTATGAGTTCTGGGAAAGAATCTTGTATGTAATGATGTGTGTGTTGTGATAAAAGACCAAATCGGTCTAATGGTCCTTTACGTAGCCATGTCGGCATGTGAAGTGATGCATTGTTTTGTATTTAGCCTGGTAGATCCTCACGGAGAGGGTATGCGGTGTTGTAATATTCCTAAGTGGTTTGGGGGTGTTACAAGTTGGATGAGATGTACCAGACGAAAAGTGTCTCTAACCGAGTGTATTTGAAAGAACAGTTTCAGACATTACGAATGAGTGAAGGTACACCAATCCCAGATCATTTAAGTGTTCGCAATGGGATTGTCTCTTAACTGGAAACACTGGGAGTTCAAATAGATGATGAAGATAAGGCTTTGAGGCTTATCTGGTCTCTTCATCGTCCTATGAACATATGAAGCCAATTTTAATTCATGGGAAGGAGATGATATTATTATCTGAGGTTACTGGTAAACTTCTTTCGGAGGATAAAATGCTAGGTGAAAGAAGTAATATCACATCTGTAAGCTCATCTTTGGTAGCTGGAAACTGGAAGAAGAAGAAGAACTCAAAGGAAATTCTTGAATGATGGAGGTGCGGACAATCTGAGCACCTTAAAAGAAATTGCCCAAAAGGGGGAGCAGGTTCGGCAAATAGCTCCAAAGGTGAAGCAAGTAGTGTTTCTCTTGCTTTTGCAGGATATGAATGTGATGATGTCATATGATGCATGTTAAAGGCATGAGCATCCTGTGGTATGGCGCAGATACCAGGACAAACGATGTATTCTATTTACGGGTCCATGATGCGCCCAGGGCACTGGTTTCACAGTTGTGCAGGGTGCGTGGTGGAAAAGTATGTCGATGGCAGATGACACTTCCGGAAAAGTCAAACATGGAAGTTGCACCATAAGTTTTCTGCAGGTTTTTCGATATGTGCCGAAAGAAGGAAATCTTGAAATGTGTTTATTTCAAGTGGTTATGTTCTTTATGGTGGAACATGATAATTTTCGATTGTGAGAGTTATGACTGTTGGTGTAAACAATGTTAAATATGTTCTTGTGTAGAACATGATAGTTCTCGGTTTTGAGAATTATGTCTGTCGGTGTAGACGGAGATGAACAATGGTTCAAGTGTGGATTTTGCTTGATGGGGAGATTTGTTCGCTCCTGGACTGATCCTAGTATATTTTCAATTGGCTAGGGGGAGTTTTGTTGGCTTTCAGCCAATTTCAACAAGTGCGATTAATGATAAACTTTGAAAAGTCAAAGCTGAGTGTGAAAATCAAATGGTTGGTGAAACAAATTCATTCCAAGTGAATCAAAGGCATAGGCACAACCGAGGGAGCGAAATATAGTGAAAGAAAAAATAGAGAGTTGGTTTACAATATTCTTATATTTGGATAGGAGTGGGTCTCACGGAAAACACTATATTGTATCTTTTGAGGGTATCAAGAGAGGAAAGAATATTATTATTATTCGATATAGTGGAATATTTTTTGGAGTTTGTCCCGTGGTTTTTCCCTCGGTGTTAGAGGGTTTCCACATTAAATACTTGTGTCTTTTATTTTCAATATATTTTGTATGTGACTGGGGTGTTCTTCATGTGGTTCATCCAAACTTGTTTCCACACAAAGGTTCTGCTGGGGGAAATTATTTGTTGTTTTATAACAACTGACGTTGATTTGCCCAACAAGGTATTTAGGTTTTTTTTTTTTTGATACCGAAGTTCCAACCTTACACTTGACTAGTCCTCAGGATAACAGCCCCAGCCCCACAGTACTGCTACTAGTTAAATCGCGAGATGTATATCTAGCTCCCAAATTCTTAAATATCCCCAACTACCACACACAAGGAGTCGTCCCCCAAGTGATTGCTCCATTCTGGACCCCCTCAAATCCAACCGCAGGGTCCCACCGAGATCTGGCCCCCCACACTGCCGCTTGAAGCCCTCAATATTTAATTGTTCCACCAGCGTACCCCGGAGGGCTAGAACCTAACCCTTAGTCAAAGACTAAGGGATCATTGGGCCATGAAAAATTCAATTCCAAAGTGTTGCCACTAAAAATTGAATCCCTGACCCCCAACTAAATTGAAGGTCAGATAACCAACTGCACCAAGGAAGGTTTGCATTTTGTTCGGTTGTTGGGGTTTTTTCCGGTTTCTATACTGTCTTTTAACCCATTAGCACTAAGGTGCAATTCAACATCGACAACCCATGACAAATAGTTATCCCCACAAACATCCAAAGCAACAAACTCTAATTTTGCAAGATTCGCCATTTAATTCTGATTTCAAAATAAATATTTAAAACATGATAAAATAATATCAATATCAATTAATACTAAATTTAACATGTTAACAGACTTTGCATGCATAATTATATTTAAAACGATAAACAATAAACTATATAATTAGAACAAAGTAACCACGGTGAAACTAGCCGGTTAAGTTGGGATCACCTAGTTATAAAAAAAAAAAAGAATAAAGTGACCATGGTGAAACTAGCCGGGAACTTTATACTAAAGACTATAATAAAATAATACTTGACGGCATAGCCATCTTTATAATTATAAATGATAATATTAAATAACAGTAAATAAAATAATAACAAATGTGATAATAATAATCTCTCATCATCAACAGCACCTTAATCCCAACTATGTTGGGGTCGGTGGCATGAAGATTATAGTGTCGTTTAATTGTCTAAAATTAGTTAACACCATAACTCATGCAAATAACAAAGTGGCAAAGTTTTACGCGGACGCCTTCTTCCTGGCAACCTTCATATGAAGGAGAAATAGAACGAAATTCCAAAACCGTCAACATCATAGGTTTTTCCATTTATATGGAAAATATCATGAGACGGCGATGAGTTTGAGATAATTGCTATTGTCATGTCACAATACGTGATTGATATTGTAAAATCAACACATACATCATGGAACATGACTCGATAATAATAATCTCTATTAAAAAAAATTAGATCGTACCTTCTTCTCAATAAGACCTCAGCCGAATAAAATCTTGTACCCATTCAATAAAATCTCAAACGGATAGTGTCTCGTGCTGATAACGTGTTATAAAACTTATTAATAATAGCAGTTTCTATGTAAATTATCATCAAAACACTTTAATATATATATATATATATATTTGTAGAATAAATGTTTCAACAACGGTTTGAACTGATCTAGCAAGAAATAGTACCGAAGGCATGACCATCACTTGCCAGTTAAAATAATGGTCAGTAAAACATACACAAGCAATGCTAATGTGGTTGAATATGGCTGATACTAACATGCCGGACTTCAAACTATCAGCTATGGTTTTTGAAAATGGTTCTTTGACATGGCGATGTGTTTCTCGACCGAATATGCTTCTCGAATCCAAAAAATCAATTAAGAGGGATTCTAGAAATGTACGTTGCTAATCTTATCAAGAGATATGACTGTAATATTTTTGCCACAGCACCTAAAAAATCCACTTTTGCATTTAACAAAAAAAAAAGACATTTCTGAAGATGAGTAGACATTTTGCTATATTAGAACATAAAAGTTAATAAGTAATGGACATTTCTTTTATTAAAATTATCTACACATGTATCACCCGAGAATATATTAATGTCTCGCCTAATATTCTTTTCTTTTCTTTTCATTTATGTTTTAATAGAACAGTTTTCATTTTCCATCGAGCAAAAGCACATTAGATGATTCAAAAATGTGGACAAACCGAGTGGAGTTTATTAATTCAGAATTGAAGATTTAGCAGCAAAAATGACGACGGCAACAACATAAAACTCTCTCCGCCGAGCATGACAAAACTTCGACTACAGAAATCTACCACTCAGCGCGCATCTGTGAACACCATCCTTACAATCTCTCGTCAGATCGTTAAAAGTCTCGATCTGTTTTTTTCCCCTAGAGAACACTTCAGTATCAACAGATATCCTCATGTAACCATCAAACTCGACCGAATTCCCATTATTAAGCTTCGTCATCTCATCGTACCAGTCACTGTTAACATTCCACAAATCTTTATACTCATCAAGAAAATGCGTTGAATATTTTTCCTTCAAAGAATCAAACACCGACACGTCTAATTCGTTCGTAGCGATATAAAGATCCCTCCCATCTTCAATTTTGTCTCCTAGTGCTGCCATAAGTGCTTCCGGCTTGGTGTCTCTATCGAGATTAGGCCAAAGCTCCTTATTACTCGCATTCTCTCCTCGCTCGACATGAAGAGCATCAAAATCCCAATTCATTCTCGATTCGATGCCCGAAGCCACATCCAATAACTGTCTCGACTTCCAAATCATATGCCACGGCCTCTGAATGACGGGCTCGCCATCACAAACCTGAAACCAATAATTATCGGGCTCCACCGATCCGAATTTCCTCATGATCAAACTATCCTTAACCTCGGCTAGCTTCGTAGGCGTAACCCTAATATCCTCCACAAGATAGAGACTTAATTTATCCTTTTCTTGCCATTTGTTCCAATCCGACCAAAATCGAGCTTGGTCGAGCACGGATGCCGAGTCCTTCAAATGCTCAAAGTCAAAGTAAAACCTAAAATCTTTACCTTCCTCATCCACACCGGACGATGAATATATCTTAGACAAACAAAAACTAAGATCTATAACAAGAGTGCGGTTCAAATACTGTGCCTCGCCTAACATACACGTGAAACTCCATAAATATTGATGCATGCTCTTGCACCTATCACCACCGCCGGAATAAATCAAATACTTGCCACGGGTAAACGAAGCCTCTGATAGTACTTCCGGAAATTCATCGTTCACAGTTTCACCACCCTCTGCTAGGGTAACCGGGTTTGCTGGCATTTTATCGAACACCTCCTTGTCGCTCCCCTTTTTCTTCACTTCTCCCTTTCTCTTCCTCGCATTCCCACCCGAATGATAGTCTCCTATACCAATAATGGTCGTTGTACAATTTTCAAACCTCACAACTACAAAGCTCCTGTAGTCCTTGTGAAACACGGCGTCCTTCCCTTCTTTCGGCCTATAACGCCACGCCATGTGGCAAGAGCTACCGTTATCCCCTTGAATAGGCTTCCCAAACCGGTAGAAATGGATGTCCTTAAACTTCTCAATGGCAGCCCTCATTAATAAATGGAACATATCCGAATCACGGCAATCAATCGGGTCATCAACCTTACAATCACGATTTACCGAGACCACCGTGGGCTCTTTGGGCCCAGTTCCGACTACAGAATCTAAATCGGTGAAGTCATCACCGGTTTTAATGACGCCGATATCGGATTCAATTGTGGGTTCGGAATTGGATGTGAGGAAATTTGTGATTCTTGAGGAAGGGTGGAAAAAAGGGTCTTGTGGCTCACAGACGGCAGAGATTACGGTGAAAATAATAACCCCCACTATGGATACAATAAAACAGAGGTTACCTATCAATGCTAAAGTTGTGTACCTTGATTGTGGAAATGAAGACCGACAAAACATTTTCCTAAATTTCTGCTATTCCTATTTTGTTATGACAAACTGAAAAAAAGGAACGGAACTGAGGAAACAGAAACCAGAGAACTGGATTCAAATTCAAGGAAAAGTGTCTGCAAATTAATTAAAAAAAAAGGGAGTAGACAGAAGAACAGATATGCTGAAAATGAAGTAGGGGGTTATGGATACATTAAATTGTATGCATAGAAGGACTGCAATTATTACCTCGTGCGGTGCGAGGAGATTGAGGATCAGGTCGCCTGCGAATCGAGATTGATAAGAGGTTCGTTTGTTAGTTCGGAGTTGAAACATAATCGGCGAAAAGCAAAAGTCAGAACGAGGAAGGTGACGTGACGCAGGGCCTATTGCTAAAATGAGCTGGGGTTTGTCAATCTCAAACTCAAATGGGAAGTTTTGTGATTTGCATTTCTTCTTTGATTTTATTGGGCAAAAAATATAAACCAAACCAAATCAAACATACCCAGTATATCCCGCACAGAACAGGGTTTGGGGAGGTAGGATGTACACAGACCATGCCCTTACTTTCCACGGTAGGAAGACTGTTTCCGTGAAAACCCTCGGCTTAGTGCACGACATATAGAGTGGGTGATATACACAAAAAGAAACATATGTTTTGAAAATTCTCAGAACCAATATGAGCCCGTAACTTTCTCCGCATGGGACATACCTGCGAGGATTCTGATTACTCGGATCTTGATGCTGTAATACCCGTGATTTCCTCTTTCGGTAATTTTTCGTTTTTAGCATTTTTCTTATTTCCAGAACTCGCTTGCGAGCGTTTTGATATTTTGATAATGTTTTGTTCTGCATGTTTGGTCATCCGAGTTTGTTCCAGGGTTGTTTTACCCGAATCCGTGTTTTGAGCGACTTTATCCGCTATTTGGCTCATTTCGTGTGATGGTGGTTCGAAACTACGGTTTCGTGTTTCCTATAAGTCCGTTGAACTTTGTTATTAGTGTTTTGAATGTCGGTTTGGTTGTTTGATGTCATATTGTGATTTTCGGACGTTTTGGGCTGTTTTGTAATTTCCCAAAGTTTGGGGGTAATTACTTCTGTTGTCGTATTCCGAACTTTCGGGTAGTCGGAATTGTATTTCTTTTAACGCTTGAGTTCGTTGTTGTGCACTCTTCGTATGTATGTTTTCGTCTTGTGTTGTTGTCGTTTCGCGGTTTCGTCGCGCTCGTACTCGACAAGCTGAACTTAGCAGTTGTGGAACTGCTAAGTGCCTTACGTACGCTATGCGATGAGCATAACATACATTATCATCATGTGCCTTACGTACGTTAAGTCGTACTCATAACGTACGTAAGGGTCTTCCCAGTTAGGACAGTGAGTTCTGTCCGTCGATAGCGCACGCTATGTGTTGGTCATAACGTGTGTTAACTGTGCGCATTACGTACGTTAAATCCTTGCCATAACGTCCGTAATGGTATTCGTTATTTCGGATAGGAGGTTCTGGCCATCGATTTCGTAGGTAATCTTTCGTGCCTTACGTACGTAATACCGATAACGTACGTTATCCTTCTTGTGTAACGTACGTAATGCTGGGGCGGGTTTATATACCCAGGGGTTGATCGTGTTCGTCATATTTCACCATTTCTCCATCCCTCCGCGGCTAGGGCGACTTGTGGGCGATTTTGGAGTCTTGTAACTCTAAGTTTACATCTTCCTTGAGTTCTTGGTGTTGATTAACATCATCAATCCGTGTTCTTCGTCTTTGATTCGAGGTAATCATCTTGTAAACCCTTCCTTTATATTTCGTGAATCTTCAAAATTCGGGTTGTTCTTCATGAATCGTGTTGTTGTATATCATCAATCGGTTGTATTGATTCTATTCCTTTGATTTGATTCATGTCTCTTGTCGCATTTGGGTTCGAGTGATGTTATTGATGTTCTTTGAGAAGTATTGAACCCCAAGTGTTCGATCTTTTGTTTCTACGAATTCTTGTTGGGAATTTCGTATATGTTTCCATCCTCCTTGCGATTGACTTCGTAGTAATTATGTTGTTCTTGTGTTTTCAACCTAGTTGGAGGATTCGAGGGTTTCCGGTCAAGCTTTCCCGTTGCTTCGGGTGCTTTGGACTTGAGGCGAGTATCTCGTCTATATTCTTTATACTTTGAGAATGTGATGTGTCGTGAATTTAACGTGGACTTGTTAGTGATTGTATATTTAACTGTAACTTACTTTCAATCGAATATGTGATTTCTATGAAAGTAAATTCGAATATAAACTTGAGTTTCGTGAAGAATGATAACAACCATTTCATGTTATTTTGTGCTTAAGACAGATACTAGAAATGAGCAGTTATCCGGGGAATTGTGGAATCGCGTAATACTTGTATTATTCGCTCGTTAGCCTTTTCCTGAATAATGGTGTGCTGTGAATGTTGTGCCTTTGTGGAAGTTACGATGCGTTAACTTATGTATTACGTGTTTTTGGTTTTGATGAATATTATGCCTTTGTTGTGGTGTATCTTAGTGAATTGAGATGTTATTCGGGTAGGGACCCATCGAGGCCTCCGACGGCGCGTTACTTGCGAGTACGGCCAGATGTTACGTTGTGACCATAAGGTTATCAAATAGGGTAGATCTGGAGAGGGCTCCGAGAATCGTCACTTGAGAGTGCGATGTCATGATAACTTATGGGCGTGTTTAAATGATGTTATCCAGGTAGGGTTCCGTCGAGGCCTCCGGAGGCGCGTTACT
Organism: Orobanche coerulescens; assembly: GCA_033398695.1. Taxonomy (NCBI): domain Eukaryota; kingdom Viridiplantae; phylum Streptophyta; class Magnoliopsida; order Lamiales; family Orobanchaceae; genus Orobanche; species Orobanche coerulescens. The sequence goes on along the minus strand of CM065814.1, from coordinate 17,158,958 downwards.
TGCGAGTACGGCCAGACGTTATGATTTTGACCATAAAGTTATCTAATCGGGTAGGTCTGGAGAGGGCTCCGAGAATCATTACTTGCGAGTACGATGTCGAGATAACTTATGGTTGTGTTTGAGTTTGTTTTCGATGAGCTAATCCGGGTGGGTCCCGTCGAGGCCACGGAGGTGATTTGGGTGTTACACTTGATATCTCTGAATTGTGAATGCTTGAATCATGGATCTCGGTTATATTGGTCAATGTGGTTTTTTTTTGAGGCTTGGTTGAGAAATGAATCATTTATATGATTTTGAAGGAAAGCCTTTTTGAAAAGGAAAAACATTCATATTTCAGGATTTTACACTGAGACCCCCGAAGTCTCTAAATAATCTCTTAAAGTGATTTCCTGGAGTAATTCACATGATTTGTTTTAAAGGAAATAATTTTTGAAAGACTTTAGACTCAGGGATCGTGTTACTACCTTGTCGAAATGTTATTTTCATAACGATTGTATTCTTGAAGTATAATTAGGTTGCTTTGGTTACTTGCTAGTGATTTCCATCGCTAACCCCTCGTTGGGGATTATGTTATAATTTTCAGGTATTCCGATTTGGGAGAGAGCAACCACAGGATCGGCATGGAGGATGATGTAAAGCAGCGATACTAGTCACATTTGTAGTCGGTTGTCCGTCAGTGATCTGTCGGTCCGAGTGTTTATTTCTAGTTTCTTTGTCATCCTTAAGAGGGTGGACATGTTGTGTAAATTGTGATCGAGTTGTATTTTTGGTTTATCAGTAGTACTTCTATGTTGTATTTTGAGAGACCTAATCGGTTTACGATTTTATGTTTTGGTCGAGTTGACCACGTGTGGGTTTTATTTTGTAGTTTCCTGCCTGGTGGATCCTTGCGAAAAGAATCTACGGCATGTAATATCCCTAAGTGGATTGGGGGTAGAGATGGCAATGGATCTTGGATCCGGTCCAGATCCGCAGATCCGGATCCATTTTTGAGGATCTGGATCTCAAATTTTTTGATCGATTGGATCCGGGTCGGATCTGGATCTATAAAAAAATTTGCGGAGCGGATCTGGATCTTAAATTTTCAGATCCGGATCCGACCCAGATCCGACCCGCGGATCTACATTATATATATATATAATGTATATATATATATATATATTATATTTCAAATATAAATATATATTTTTAAAACTCTAATTCTTTATTATCAAATACAAAAGAAAAAAGAATCCCTAATTCTAGGATGTCGATGATGTTGAAAGTGTTGTAACATGGAAGACTTGTTCTCATGCACTCAAGATTATTTGATCATGAAGATTTATTTTGTGATGTGATGTGACTTTGGATGAATATATTTGTGTAATGTTTTGGATTTTTTTGGATTTTTTTGTGATGTGATGTGACTTATCTCATGAACATGAAAGTAGCTCGTGATATGATGTTTGTGTTGCCAATTTATTTTGATTTTTTATAGTTGTGTTGTATTGATATTGCATCATTTTAAGTAATATTTTAGCTTAAAAGAGGGATCCGTGGACCAGATCTGCAGACCCGCAGATCCGACGGATCTGGATATGGATCTTAGATTTTCAGATCCGACGGATCTGGGCCGGATCTGGATCTCAACAAAGAAAACGGATCTGGATCTGGGATCAACAAGATCCGGTCCAGATCCGGCCCGTTGCCATCCCTAATTGGGGGTGTTACATAAATGGTATCGGAGCTTTAGGTTTGCGAAAACCTAGGCAGTTGGGTCTTGTCGATTCGTGTCTTGTCGAAGTCGTGGCTTGTCGTGTCACCCGGGTGAGCAATTGTGAACAAGCGTGATCATTGTGATCCATTGTGATCAATTGTGATTCGTTGTGATTAGTATCGTGGTGCAGCCATCATCTCCGTGCGTCCTGTGGACGTAAGTCTCCTCTTTTATGCGAGTTATTGGTATTTCGTGATTTCCTATATGTGTGATGATTGTGGTTCGTAATTTTGTTTGTGTAGTGCTATAAAGTGAAATCCATGTCTGATACTTGTGGTTTATCATGTGTATATTGAGCTGAATATATTGATGGTTGGATACCGATTGGTGCAATACGATGTGAAAACTGTGAATCTTGATGTGTTCCAGAGAATGTGTCGACGGTAAAGTTCGAGAGGAACTCAGATGGGTAGTTTTGATGTATGTTTGAACTTGGTGTTCGCGAATTATGTTTGATTGAATTTGTGATCTCGCTGCCGAGTGGGCATGTGGTTTCAAGTTCGATTATTTTTGGATAGTTGTAATTATGTCCGCTGCGTGTAGGTTTGAAAACGGTTTTCTTAATTGTAATTATGAGCCTGAGTATGTTTGTAAAGAACCGTTTTTTTTTTGAAAATATTTTGATGGTGCGGTTAATCAACAGTTTTGCATGAATTTTGAAAACGACTAAACTTTGACGACTTAGTCGTGTATTTTCAATGACACCTTCAGACGGTATCTGAAGTAGGCATTTTAAAGTATTTTGGACATTGTAAAATATTACCGTTATTTTGGTTATGATCGAAAGGATATTGGAAATTTTTTGCTAAGATTCGAAAGTTTCGCTTCGAAACGAAACGGGATGTTGATGATTTCAAATTTCTTTTTTCTAGACCGAGTCCTTTCCGCTTTATGAGGAATGACAAGTCTTCTAAAATATTTTTCACACTTCTTCAAAATTTTCAAAATAAGAAATCCTTGATCCGTTTCACAAAGAAGCGATAATTACAAGCATTTTTGTTGTTTGAGAAGGAAATTCCATTTTTTAAATATGTACGTTCGGCAATTATGTTTGAAAGATACGTGTGCTGACTAATATCATTACCCGTGTTGATGATGCTTGAGTTGTGGTCATTAAACTGTTTTTCCGTGACTCTTGTTAGAAAGTTTGAACTTTAATAAATTTCGGAAAATTCAGTGCTTTAACTCAAAATTTTGACTTGAGATTTTAAAAGTTTTACTGAATTGGGATGTTCTTGGTTATTGGTAACTCGGTGAGTTTTTTCAACTTTAGTGTGAGAGTTTATGACTATTTTATGAGAGTTTGGTTTTGTTTCAAAAACGATGGTAACAATTGAGAATGGTTCGAAATTTGAATGATATTGTTGTGTATGCGGTGATAGCTGCACTTGATGCCTTGGGCATGTGTTGAATGTTTCGAGTGGTTTACTCATGTGCTTGATTCTAGTGTGTGATGACTTGATAAATGTTGTTGTCGGAGATATTCATTTCCGAATCTATGAGAACTATCAGATATGAGTTATTGCGTGAACACTCTATGGCAACTCTTGTTAGTAAGAATATTTTTGTGCTTCGCGGTGTGTCTTGTATGGACCCTCTTTTGTGATTGATGTTATGTGTTGTTATGTCTCGTTTTAACGAATGGTTGTTCAGTTTAGTATGTCGAGGTCCAGAGGTCGGGGCCGTGGCAATCAGTCGCGCGATCAGGATCATGCTGCCGGTGATGTCGTTGGTATTGGTGTTGCTACTATACTTTAGTAGGTGGCAGACCAGATGACTCATTTGACCCAGGCGGTTCAACATAACACTACTGTGACTGCGAACGTCGGGTCAACTCAGTAGCTTAGAGAAGTGGTTCGTATGTGTCCTCCCCGTTTGCGGGCGTAGGTGATACTTTGGGCCGGGACGGTTGGCTTTTCCAATTGGAAAAGATTTTCAAGGCGGTTGGTCCATAGGAACGGAGGAATCCTATCGCTCAGTTCCTTCTCTATAGTGACGTTGCTAAATGGTGGGAGGCCGTTGAGCCTCAGGATCATGCTGTTACTTGGGAAGAGTCCAAGAAGTTGATGGAAGTGGAGTTCTGTCCGGAGCCGATCCGAGAGCAGAGGATCCGAGATTTTTATATAGACGAGCCACAGGATATACCAGTGTCGCAGGCTATTATCGATTATAGTCGACAGCTCACTTACGTGAAGGGGCAGGTGAGGACCGAGGAAGACAAAATCCGTCATTTCGATATGCGGGTGAGACCAGAGATTCGACAGTACATGTCGGGTTTCACTTGTGCTACTTTGAGAGAGTATCAGAACTGAGCCATAGCGTATGAGTTGGCATCGTTATCTATTTGGCCTTTGCATGAGCCGAAGCGGCAGAGGACGTTTGGAAATTTTACGGATAGTGTGGGAGTTGGAACTTCTTCTCATCGAGTTTCGCATAGTCCTTCGGTGAAACCTTCATTTTCTTCATTCGGTGGAACCAAGAGTTCCAAGTCGTCTTCTTTGACTCCTAGTCAGACTGGGAGGTGTTTCAATTATAACATTGTGGACTTGAGGGCCACAGAGTCCAGTTTTGTGAAATATTCCATAAAGTTTCCCAGAATCGTGCTTGGCATCGGTATCGAGATCGATTCATCGGGACCGCTGAGATTTTGTCGTCCGTGCTTTGTTGTTTGTGACTTCACCCTTTCTTTTTTTAAGTTTCAGGACGAAACTTTTTTTTAGAGGGGTAAAATGTAATACCCGTGATTTCTTCTTTCAGTAATTTTTTGTTTTTAGCATTTTTCTGATTTACAGAACTCGCTTATGAGGGTTTTGACATTTTGATAATGTTTTGTTCTGCGTGTTTGGTCATCCGAGTTTGTTCCGGGGTTGTTTTACCCGAATTCGTGTTTTGAGCGACTTTATCCGCTATTTGGTTCATTTCGTGTGATGGTGGTTCGAAACTACGGTTTTGTGTTTCCTATAAGTCAGTTGAACTTTGTTATTAGTGTTGTAAACGTCGGTTTGGTTGTTTGATGTCATATTGTGATTTTCGGACGTTTTGGGCATTTTGTAATTTCCCAAAGTTTGGGGTAATTACTTCTGTTTTCGTATTCCGAACCTTCGGGTAGTTGGAATTGTATTTCTTTTAACGCATTAGTTCGTCGTTGTGCACTCTTCGTATGCATGTTTTCGTCTTGTGTTGTTGCTGTCGTTTCGCGATTTCGTCGCGCACGTACTCGACGAGCTGAACTTAGCAGTTTTGGAAATGCTAAATGCCTTACGTACATTAAGCCCTACTCATAACGTACGTAAGGGTCTTCCAGTTCAGACAGTGAGTTATGTCCGTCGATAGCGCATGCTATGTGTTGGTCATAACATGCGTTAACTGTGCACATTACGTACATTAAATCCTTGCCAAAACATTGTAATGGTATTCGTTATTTTAGACAGGAGGTTCTGGCCATCGATTACGTACGTAATCTTTCATGCCTTACGTATGTAGTATCGATAACATACGTTATCCGTCTTGTGTAATGTACGTAATGCTGGCGCGGGTTTATATACCCAGGGGTTGACCGTGTTCGTCATATTTCACCATTTATTCATCCCTCCGCGGCTTGGGCGACTTGTGGGCGATTGGAGGGCGATTTTGGAGTCTTATAACTCCAACTTTACATCTTCCATGAGTTCTTGGTGTTGATTAACATCATCAATCCGTGTTTTTCATCTTTGATTCGAGGTAATCATCTTGTAAACCCTTCCTTTATATTTCGTGAATCTTCAAGATTCGGGTTGTTCTTCACGAATCGTGTTGTTGTATATCATCAATCGGTTGTATTGATTCTATCCCTATGATTTGATTCGTGTTTCTTGTTGTATTCGGGTTCGAGTGATGTTCTTGATGTTCTTGGGGAAGTATTGAACCCCGAGTATTCGATCTTTTGTTTCTACGAATTCTTGTTGGGAATTTCGTATATTTTTCCATCCTCCTTGCGATCGACTTCGTAGTAATTATGTTGTTCTTGTGTTTTCAACCTAGTTGGAGGATTCGAGGGTTTTCGGTCGAGCTTTCCCGTTGCTTCGCGTGCTTTGGACTTGAGGTGAGTATCTCGTCTATATTTTTTATACTTTGAGAATGTGATGTGTTGTGAATTTAACGTGGACTTATTAGTGAATGTATATTTAACCGTAACTTACTTTCAATCGAATATGTGATTTCTATGAAAGTAAATTCGAACGTAAACTTGAGTTTCGTGAAGAATGATAACAACCATTTCATGTTATTTTGTGCTTAAGACGGATACTAGAAATGAGCAGTTATCCGGGGAATTGTGGAATCGCGTAATACTTATATTATTCACTCGTTAGCCTTTTCCTGAATAATGGTGTGCTGTGAATGTTGTGCCTTTGTGGAAGTTATGATGCGTTAACTTATATGTTACGTGTTTGTGGTTGCGATGATTATTGTGCCTTTGTTGTGGTGTATCTTAGTGAATTGAGATGTTATCCGGGTAGGGACCCGTCGGGGCCTCCAGCGGCAGGTTACTTGCGTGTACGGCCAGACGTTACGTTGTGGCCATAAGGTTATCAAATCGGGTAGGTCTGGAGAGGGCTCCGAGAATCGTCACTTGAGAGTGTGATGTCATGATAACTTATGGGCGTGTTTGAATGATGTTATCCGGGTAGGGTTCCGTCGAGGCCTTTGGAGGTGCGTTATTGCGAGTACGGCCAGACATTACGATTTTGACCATAAAGTTATCAAATTGGGTAGGTCTGGAGAGGGCTCTGAGAATCTTTATTTGCGAGTACGATGTCGAGATAACTTATGGGTGTGTTTGAATTTGTTTCGATGAGCTAATCCGGGTGGGTCCTGTCGAGGCCACGAAGGTATTTGAGTGTTTGATTTGATATATCTGAATTGTGAATGCTTGAATCATGGATCCAGGTTATATTGGTGAATGTGGTTTTGTTTTTGAGGCTTGGTTGTGAAATGAATCATTTATATGATTTTGAAGGAAAACCTTTTTGAAAAGGAAAAACATTCATATTTCAGGATTTTATACTGAGACCCCCGAAGTCTCTAAATAATCTCTTAAAGTGATTTCTGGAGTAATTCACATGATTTGTTTTAAAGGAAATAATATTCGAAAGACTTTAGACTCGGGGATCGTGTTACTACCTTGTCGAAATGTTATTTTCATAACGGTTGTATTCTTGAAGTATAATTATATAGCTTGGTTACTTGCTAGCGATTTTCATCGCTAACCCCTCGTTGGGGATTATGTTGTACTTTTCAGGTATTCCGATTTGGGAGAGAGCAACCACAGGATCGGCATGGAGCATGATGTAAAGCATCGATACTAGTCACAGTTGTGGTCGGTTGTCAGCCAGTGATGTGTCGGCCCGAGTGTTTATTTCTAGTTTCTTTGTCATCCTTAAGAGGATGGACATGTTGTGTAAATTGTGATCGAGTTGTATTTTTGGTTTATCAGTTATACTTCTATGTTGTATTTTGAGAGACCTAAGAGGTCTATGGTTTTATGTTTGGGTCGAGTTGACCACGTGTGGGTTTTGTTTTGTAGTTTCCTGCCTGGCAGATCCTTGCGGAAAGGATCTACGGTGTGTAATATCCCTAAGTGGATTGGGGGTGTTAGAGATGCGCTCCACTCATCTAGAACGGGGGGTTGGCTCCGCTCGAGCTCTCCTGCAAGAAAACGCCACATACAAAAGACAATAGAAAATAAAATAATAATGTAACCAAAACTAGCCGAGAGAACCGAACTCCGAGACTCTCTACTACTGAGCCACTGCCTAAAAGGGAATCCACGACTCTGATCTAGTGCCTCCACGACCTCCTATCTAAGTGTCATACCCGGTTGTAATTCAGTAATTATCATTCAGTATTTATCATTCAGTAATTGATACTCAGTAATTTCACTCATTATTGATCATTTGTCACTCATATTCAATCATGGTATTCATCATTCAGAGTAATTGTATCGTGTATCAATCGTCATTCGTCACTAATCTAATTGGAGTTTTGTGCCGTGTTTATCATCGTTTTCATTTTCGTTGTGGGCTGTGCGTGAGGAGTAGCGCACGCTACGTACTCTTTTTAGCGTACGCTAATTGAGTACAGGTAGCGCACGCTACCACTCAGCATTAGCGCACGCTAATGTTACCCTGGTTGCAGTCCAGAAGGTACTGGACTGCAGGTGAGTTATATGTAGCGCACGCTACGAGTGGTAAGTAGCGCGCGCTAGTGGGTTGTAGTAGCGCACACTAAATATGTGGAGTAGCGCGCGCTAGGGACGGATCAGGTTGAGTCCAGTGGCTACTGGACTGCACTGGATTAATTCATAGCGCACGCTATGAGTGATATTTAGCGTACGCAATCGATACTATAGCGCACGCTAAATATTGGGTGTAGCGCACGCTATCGAGATCAGATCAGAGGACAGAAGGTTTCTGGACTCCAGTACTGGGCGTCAGATAATTCGTTAGCGCACGCTAACAATGGATTTTAACGCACGCTAGTAGTATGGCCGTAGCGCACGCTACAAAAGGTAAGTAGCGCGCGCTACCGTGTTCGGACAGTGGGTACTGGACTACCCAAATTACTCGTTAGCGCACGCTACGCACAAGGGCTAGCGCACGCTAACCTGGAGTGGCTATAAATTGGACAGTCTAACCCAGATTTCGTCATTTGTCATCTATTCTCTTTCTCTCGTCGGTTCTAGGCGATTTGGGCGATTTTGGAGAGTTCTTTTCGAGATTTTATCATCCATCATCATCTTCAAGTCTTTGAGTTGGATTATCATCACTTCATCATCTCCTTAACATCGAATCAAAGGTATTAATCTCTTGGATCTAGAATTTCGGATTTTTGGGGTTTGCCTTTCGATTTCTTCGTGTAAGCTTGGATTGTTATTGGAATATGTTAGATATGGATTATCTACCTTGGATAAATATATTCCTACGGATTTTACGGCTATTTTGGGGATTTATTTCAAGAACCCTTGGGGGTTGACTTCGGTTAATTTGGGGATTTCCGATTGTCGTTGTTGTAATCTCGAATTGTGGATTTCTATGGGATTATTGATATCATTGAAAGTGTTTTGATGGTTTGAAATACTCATCTTGGAGTTGGTTTCGATATATTCGGGTTCGAATATTGTTGTATCTACGTTAGAGTCGATTATGATCGTTTTTGAATTGCGTAATGATCGGATTATTGGTAATTGTGTTATTGGAGGTTGTTTGAGCGACCGACATTTCATTTAGGACGTTGTTCGTGGACGGACATTCTTCATCGGTATTGTGTAAGTTAATTCTTACTCGGTTAAAAGGATATTCATTCCTTTTGATGATGTTCATTCATAATCGTAACTCATTCATCATTGTATTAACCATATCAAAAGTTGTCATTGTCAATTAATCACCTCAGTCATAAGGAACGACGGTTCCAATCATTTCATTAAGGTGTCATTCATTTCACCATCATTTAATCTTGGTGAGTCATGATTCATTTTCGTTGTCACTTTTGTCATATTGTGGCATTCCGGGTCATACTGGCGTGCCGGTTGGTATGTGTAGGATTTTCATGTCGGGCACATTATAGTCGTGTGTTGGTTGGTGGCCTCACATTGGACTGTGCACACGAGTTGATGGCTTCGTGAGACTGATTAGGTACAAGACCACACGTGTATTTGATCGATGCTCGTTGGTGGCTTGTGCACGGACACATTTCCATCCCGGACGTAGTGTGGCGCCATTCCTTGAGCCGTACTGATAGTTGATTCATATAACATGTTTGATTGCGTATGTTTCGACAGGATAATTCATAACTTCATATATATCATGATTGTGTATTTTCAACCCTTGAGGATTGTTGTTCTGTGTAACTGACCCCATTGGGGGATATTGTTTTTCAGGTCATGGCAAGGCTAAAGCACGGGGAGAGCACGGTGACGGCGAGGAGTCCCAGTGATACTAGAAGGGCCCCCAGTCTTTTCAGTCATTTATTCAGTCATTTATGTTTCCTTCATTTATTCCGCTGCAGACAGTCCGTTTGAATATTCATTTCACTCAGTGTTGTATATTTTATCTCCATATAAAATATACTTGTATTCAGTATCATCCTGGGTGTGTTGTATGAAACTCCTCATCGGAGTAATTAATGGTGTAATGTGGTTCGGTACTACATTTACCCTGCGTAATTCACTCATTTTCATTAGCCTGGTGGGTCCCAGTCGGGGGTCCACGACACTGTAATATTCGCCTAGTTTGGGGTGTTACAGAGTTGGTATCGGAGCGTGGTTTTGAATACTACCTTCCGAGTCATGTATCATTTTAAATCATCGTTATCGGACTAGTATCATTGGACTTTCGCGTCACGTGTGACCTGTGCAAATGCCGAGCCAATCAGACCAAGAATTGTAAGATTTCTGATGCCATAGTATAATTTCTGGCAATAATCATTCATTCATAATTCATCAGTCAACAATCCTCATTCATCATTTTCAATTGTGATCAAGTCGATAATGTTAACTCATTAATCACTCAATTCATGTCATTACTCAGTTGTTGATCTTGAAGATCATATCATCAATCTTGTTAAATTGTTCAAGATAATTATTTCAGTAATTTCATCAGATAATCATGTCACGTCAATTAATCATTCATGTAATCGCTATATTTGAGCGCGTATGCTCATTTCCATCATTTCATAATATAATCATAATGTGATACTCATGCGAAATATACAATCATCATATGACTTTCCACTTCAGTATGGAAAGGGCTGGCAGAGGACGTGGAGGACGAGGCCGTGGAGCGGGCCGAATCCCGAGAACTCATGTGAATACACGTGCGAATGCCAGGAACAATGCTAACTCATCGAGCAATGACGCTGCCACTCATTCACCTGGTCGTGATCATTCGCTATCAGGGAGTCGAACCCGGGACACAGCTCAGTCAGAGGGTGTTCGAGTTGACCCACTGGCCTTTATGCAGGGCATGATGGCCCAAATGACGCAGATGGCACAACTAATGGAGGCGATGCATAACTCCACTACTCAAAATCAACAGGCTCCTCCGCCGCCACCTCAGAGGCAAGAGAGGGGTGTAAGCAATATCATTAGCGATATCTCTCGCCAGCGACCACCTACCTTTGAGGGCTCATATGAGCCGGCGGATATTGTTCATTGGCTTGAGCATTTCTAGAAGTTATTTGCTATGGTGGATTGTCCTGAAGGGCATAAAGTTTCAGTTGCGGCTTACTATCTTGGTAAGAGCGCTCATTCATGGTGGTTATCGTTGAAGCCCACAGACGGATCATGTACTTGGGATCAGTTCAAAACTCTCATGATGTAGAGGTACTATCCGGCCCCACTCAGGGAGGCCAAGTTGTCGGAATTACTCACTCCCGACCTTTCGGCGGATGATGATGTTCTCGCCATCGCCGAAAAATTTCAGGAACTTCTTCCGTTCGCCTCATCTATCATTCACTCTGAGGCGGACAAGATCAAGTATTTCAGCAAGAGGCTGAAACCTCGTATGCGGCTACAGTTGCTTAATCATAATTGTACCACTCTGGCCGAGTTCATTGAGAAAGCTCTCACTTACGAGCTTCGCTAAGGAAATTGCTAAGCAACAACCCTCATCTAGCAAGAAGTCTAAGAACCGTAATCAGTCTGACGGAGTCGTGCCACTTTCAAGAAACCACGTGCGGGCCCTACCTTTTCGGCGTCCTCCAATGACGCCTAAACCCGCGGAATCTCGGTCTCGAGCGGCAGTTGCTGTCACACTGGTCATTTGAACCAAATGTCAAAGCAGGTATCACGTGCCACAATCAGGATTGCCGGGCATAGGGCCCGTTTTGCGAAGGACTCTAAACCTACTCGGCGCCATCTCGGGCCCAGTCATTCGGTGCGAGAATCAAAGCCACTCGGTCGGCGTCGTTCAAGATGACAGAGCTAAAGCGAGCAAGAGCTATCAGAGCAGGCGTCAGGTCGGGGCGGCAAGCCCCGAATTTATGAGATGAAGAAGACCACGATCCAGAGGCCGGATGATCTCGGTACACTCGATATTCTATCTCAACCTATGTGTACCCTTTTTGATCTTGGTGCATCGCATTCATTCATTTCCGAGTCATGTTTGAGTAGACTACGTGCGGGTAGTGCTACTAGTTGTGAGCCTTATGTCATTGGTCTACGATGGTAGACGAATTATCGGAAATCGTGAAATTGAATGTCGATTGACTTCATGGTCGTGTATGGCCAGCGGACCTAATCGTAGTAGATTTTCCGAGGGACGACGTCATCTTGGGTATTGATTGGATGGATCGTCATGATGCCATCATTAGTGTCCGTAAGCGTATGATCACTATCATTTCAGACGATGGGGTCGAATGTGTGTTTCAGGGAGGTAATCCCGGCTGTTCTGGTAAGGTCATTAATTTGATGAAAGCAGTAAGATTACTCAATCAGGGATGTGTCGGTTATTGGTGCTATATGACCAAAACCGAGAAATTATCAGTAATGTTGACGGACATTCCGGTAGTGAAGGAATATGCCGATGTTTTTCCAGACGAGTTACCTGGTTTGCCTCCACAGAGGGATGTGGAATTCACGATTGAGTTGGAGCCTGGTACGTCCCCGATATCGAAGGCACCGTACCGGATGGCCCCGACCGAAATGCAGGAATTAAAGAACCAACTTGAGGAATTGTTCGAGAAGGGTTATATTCGACCGAGTGCGTCCCCGTGGGGAGCACCAGTGTTATTTGTCAAGAAGAAGGATGGTTCGTTCCGCTTGTGTATTGATTACCGGGAATTGAACAGGGTGACGATCAAGAATAAGTATCCTTTACCCCGTATTGATGATCTCTTAGATCAACTTCAGGGAGCTTCAGTATTTTCCAAGATCGACGTAAGATCTGGATATCATCAGTTGCGGATTCGAGAGTCGGATATCACAAGGACGGCGTTTCGAACACGCTATGGTCATTATGAGTTTGTGGTTATGCCGTTTGGGTTGACTAATGCACCTGCGGTATTCATGGAATTAATGAATCGGGTTTTCATAGACTATCTGGATCAGTTTGTGGTTGTCTTCATTGATGACATTTTGATTTATTCTCGTGACCGGGAGGAACACGAGTCTCACCTTCATCAAGTTCTCGACGTGTTGAGACGAGAACAACTTTATGGGAAGTTTTCCAAATGTGAGTTCTGGATGTCCGAGGTGACGTTTCTCGGACACGTAATTTCATCAGACGGAGTTCGTGTCGATCCTCAGAAGACGGAGGCTATTCGAGATTGGCTACCTCCGACGAATGTTAAGGAAATCCGAAGTTTCCTCGGATTAGCGGGTTATTATCGGCGATTTGTGGAAGGATTATCTAAAATCGCTCAACCCATGACGAATATTTTACGGAAAGATAAGAAATACACGTGGTCCGACACGTCTCAACAGAGTTTTGAGGAACTCAAGAGCCGGTTAACTTCAGCACCTGTTCTTTCCTTGCCGCAAGGGACGGAGAGGTTTATGGTTTATAGTGATGCGTCCGGACAGGGTCTCGGATGTGTACTCATGCAGAACGGGAAAGTTATTGCTTATGCTTCACGAAAATTGAGACCTTACGAGGTTAATTATCCGACCCACGACCTGGAGCTAGTAGCAGTGGTGTTCGCATTGAAGATTTGGCGTCATTATCTTTATGGCGTTACCTGTCAGATATTCACCGATCATAAGAGTTTAAAGTATATATTTACTCAGAAGGAGTTAAATATGCGACAGAGACGGTGGTTGGAACTAATCAAAGATTATGATATCGAGATCCTTTACCACCCGGGCAAGGCGAACGTTGTCGCCGACGCCTTGAGTCGTAAGTCCGTTCAGGAGCAGATGCTTGCTCGATTAACGATCCGAAGGAACTTGGCGGGAATTTCGAGACCGAGATCGAGTGCAGTTCTGGCCAGTATAAGGGCAACTTTGTACGTTGGAGATTTCGTCGTCACTTGAGGAGGCGATCAGGGAGAATCAGGGTGTGGACCCATTTTTGTTACGCATTCGAGAGGATATGACCCAGGGGAAAGCCCCCGGATTTGTGGTTCACGAGGATGGACTTCTGCGTTTTAAGAATCGGTTATGCGTACCGGCGGATGTCGAGTTGAAAAGCTCGATTTTGAAAGAAGCTCATGCTACCCCTTATTCTGTTCATCCGGGGTCTAGCAAGATGTACAAGGACTTGAAATAAAACTACTGGTGGAGTAATATGAAGCGAGAAGTCGCGGAATTTGTTTCGAGATGCTTAAATTGTCAACAAGTTAAGATTGAACATCAGCGACCGGAGGGCATGCTGAAACCTCTCCCTATTCCAGAATGGAAGTGGGAAGACATTTCTATGGATTTCATCACGAGTTTGCCGACGAGTCGTCGTGGCATGAATACGATCTGGGTAATTGTGGACCGCTTAACTAAATCGGCTCATTTCCTTGAAATCAAGGATACGTGGGGTCCCGAGAGACTGGTCCAGTTGTTCATCAAAGAGATAGTGAGATTGCACGGTACTCCTAAAAGTATCGTTTCCGATCGTGACGGACGATTTGTGTCTCATTTTTGGAAATCAGTTCATCGTGCTATGGGAACTCAGCTTAATCTCAGTACCGCTTTTCATCCTCAGTCCGACGGACAATCAGAGAGGACTATTCAGACCTTAGAGGATATGTTGAGGGCATGCGTCCTCGATTGGAAAGACGATTGGGAAGCCCAACTACCATTGATCGAGTTCACGTATAATAATAGTTGGCATGCTTCGATTAAGATGGCACCTTAAGAGGCCTTGTACGGTCGTCGTTGTCGATCTCCCTTGTGTTGGGATGACCTATCAGAATCAATCGGCACCGAGCCCGATATGCTTATAGCCGCTCGTGAGAAGGTAGCTCTGATCAGGAGTCGTTTGTTGACCGCTCAGAGTCGACAGAAATCATATGCAGATAATCGTCGTCGACCGTTAGAGTTCGAGGCGGGTGACCATGTTTTGGTCAAGGTCTCCCCAAGTCGTGGTATCTTCCGTTTTGGGAAGAGGGGTAAGTTGAGTCCGAGATTCATTGGACCGTTTGAGATTCTGGATCGAGTAGGCGAGTTAGCTTACCGATTGGCTTTACCTCCGGCGTTGAGCCGAATTCATAATGTGTTTCACGTATCTCAGTTGCGGAAGTATGTTGCCGACCCGAGTCACGTACTTCAGTTCGATGAAATCGAGATAGCCGATGATCATTCATATGAGGAGCGTCCTATACGAGTTTTAGAGCGGCGAATCAAACAGTTGAGGAACAAGACGATTCCTTTGGTAAAAATTCAGTGGTCTAGACACGGAGTCGAAGAGGCTACTTGGGAAACCGAGGATAGTATGCGGGAGAGTTATCCCGAATTGTTTGACCCTTAGTTTCGGGGACGAAACTCTTTTAAGGGGGGGTGTATGTAATACCCGGTTGTAATTCAGTAATTATCATTCAGTATTTATCATTCAGTAATTGATACTCAGTAATTTCACTCATTATTGATCATTTGTCACTCATATTCAATCATGGTATTCATCATTCAGAGTAATTGTATCGTGTATCAATCGTCATTTGTCACTAATCTAATTGGAGTTTCGTGCCGTGTTTATCATCATTGTCATTTTCGTTGTGGGCTGTGCGTGAGGAGTAGCGCACGCTACGTACTCTTTTTAGCGTACGCTAATTGAGTACAGGTAGCGCACGCTACCACTCAGCATTAGCGCACGCTAATGTTACCCTGGTTGCAGTCCATAAGGTACTGGACTGCAGGTGAGTTATATGTAGCGCACGCTACGAGTGGTAAGTAGCGCGCGCTAGTGGGTTGTAGTAGCGCACGCTAAATATGTGGAATAGCGCGCGCTAGGGACGGATCAGGTTGAGTCCAGTGGCTACTGGACTGCACTGGATTAATTCATAGCGCACGCTATGAGTGATATTTAGCGTACGCAATCGATACTATAGCGCACGCTAAATATTGGGTGTAGCGCACGCTATCGAGATCAGATCAGAGGACAGAAGGTTTCTGGACTCCAGTACTGGGCATCAGATAATTCACTAGCGCACGCTAACAATGGGTTTTAACGCACGCTAGTAGTATGGCCGTAGCGCACGCTACAAAAAGGTAAGTAGCGCGCGCTACCGTGTTCGGACAGTGGGTACTGGACTACCCAAATTACTCGTTAGCGCACGCTACGCACAAGGGCTAGCGCATGCTAACCTGGAGTGGCTATAAATTGGACAGTCTAACCCAGATTTCGTCATTTGTCATCTATTCTCTTTCTCTCGTCGGTTCTTGGCGATTTGGGCGATTTTGGAGAGTTCTTTTCGAGCTTTTATCATCCATCATCATCTTCAAGTCTTTGAGTTGGTTTATCATCACTTCATCATCTCCTTAACATCGAATCAAAGGTATTAATCTCTTGGATCTAGAATTTCGGATTTTTGGGGTTTTCCTTTCGATTTCTTCGTGTAAGCTTGGATTGTTATTGGAATATGTTAGATATGGATTATCTACCTTGGATAAATATATTCCTACGGATTTTACGGCTATTTTGGGGATTTATTTCAAGAACCCTTGGGGGTTGACTTCGGTTAATTTGGGGATTTCCGATTGTCGTTGTTGTAATCTCGAATTGTGGATTTCTATGGGATTATTGATATCATTGAAAGTGTTTTGATGGTTTGAAATACTCATCTTGGAGTTGGTTTCGATATATTCGAGTTCGAATATTGTTGTATCGACGTTTGAGTCGATTATGATCGTTTTTGAATTGCGTAATGATCGGATTATTGGTAATTGTGTCATTCAAGGTTGTTCGAGCGACCGACATTTCATTTAGGACGTTGTTCGTGGACGGACATTCTTCATCGGTATTGTGTAAGTTAATTCTTACTCGGTTAAAAGGATATTCATTCCTTTTGATGTTGTTCATTCATAATCGTAACTCATTCATCATTGTATTAACCATATCAAAACTTGTCATTGTCAATTAATCACCTCAGTCATAAGGAACGACGGTTCCAATCATTTCATTAAGCTGTCATTCATTTCACCATCATTTAATCTTGGTGAGTCATGATTCATTTTCGTTGTCACTTTTGTCATATTGTGGCATTCCGGGTCATACTGGCGTGCCGGTTGGTATGTGTAGGATTTTCATGTCGGGCACATTATAGTCGTGTGTTGATTGGTGGCCTCACATTGGACTGTGCACACGAGTTGATGGCTTCGTGAGACTTATTAGGTACAAGACCACACGTGTATTTGATCGATGCTCGTTGGTGGCTTGTGCACGGACACATTTCCATCCCGGACGTAGTGTGGCGCCATTCCTTGAGCCGTACTGATAGTTGATTCATATAGCATGTTTGATTGCGTATGTTTCGACGGGATAATTCATAACTTCAGATATATCATGATTGTGTATTTTCAACCCTTGAGGATTGTTGTTACGTATGGCGGCCCGTTGGGGATATTGTTTCAGTCATGGCAAGGCTAAAGCACGGGAGAGCACGGTGACGGCGAGAGTCAGTGATACTAGAAGGGGCCCAGTCTTTTGATCATTTATTCAGTCATTTATGTTTCCTTCAATTATTCCGCTGCAGACAGTCCGTTTGAATCTTCATTTCACTCAGAGTTGTATATTTTATATACATATAAAATATACTTGTATTGATATCATCACAGGTGTGTTGTATGAAACTCCTCATCGGAGTAATTAATTGTGTAATGTGGTTCGGTACTACATTTACCCTGCGTAATTCACTCATTTTCATTAGCCCGGTGGGTCCCAGTCGGGGGTCCACAGCACTGTAATATTCGCCTAGTTTGGGGTGTTACACTAAGGTCATGGACTCATCTAAGTTTAAGGCCTTCATATCTAACCTCAACTGTGTAATATCCGCATTTTTCCTTTTTTCGGTATTTCTCGTTTTTGTGTATTCTTCATTTTTAGTGACTCGCTTGTAACCGTATTGATATTTGGAGAATATCTAATATTGGACTTTTTGTCATCTGAGCTTGTTTCGGACTTATTTTACTCAATTCCGTGTTTAATGTCTTTTCCGTCGCTATTTCGTTCGATTCTCGTAACCGTTGTTCGGAACTGCCGTTTCTGGGTTGCCGCAGGTCCGTCTCATGTTGTTATGCATGTTGTGGGCTTTCGTTTGTTGTTTCCATCATGTATCGTGTGTTTCGGATGTTTTGGGCCGTTTTGTAATTTCCCAAAGTTATGGGGTAATTACTATCCTTGTCGTTTCCGAACCCTCGGGTAGTCGGAATTGCATTTCATTTTAGCATTTTCATGTTTGCCTCGAACTCGTGGTGGATGTATCAGTTCGTAGACATTGGTATTCTCCACCACTCCTTATCGAGGAGTTGTTCATTTCTGGCCTGCTGTCATAGGCATGCTACGGCCGTAAGCCAGAGACGTTATGACCGTAAGCCAGAGACGTTACGGCCATAAGCTTGACTGTGTACGGCCGTACCCAGACTTCATTTTTTCTGCCTTGGTCCCAGTGGTAACTTACGGGCGTAATGTTCGTGAGTTACGGCCGTAAGAGATGTTACGGCCGTAACCAGGGAGTATTACGGCCGTAAGTGTACTTCGTTGTTTTGTCCAGTTTCCAGCCCAGGGCCAGTTATGGCCGTAAAGTGAGAGACTTACGGCCGTAATATTTGTGAGTTACGGCCGTATGGGTTGGGTTTTACGGTCGTAACACCTGCCAGTATATAAACTGGCAGCGACCGACTTTTCTTCATTTCTCACCTTTCTCTCTTCTCTTCACAATGGGAACGTATTGGGAAGCTAGGGTTCATCCAATTTTCACTCAAACTTTGTTAGAGAAGTATATTCGAATACCATATCATCAACCTATCACTAATCATCCGTTGTTCATCTTCGAATTGTGGTAAAATCTCTTAGAACACTACGTTTGGGGTAATTGGGAATTTTTGATGTATTCTCCGTTTTGTTCCGTGTTGTTGATTAATCCATGGTGGGTATGATTAATCTTGTTGGTATTCTTGTTTTCCCTACGAATTCATGGTGTGTTTCGTGATATTTGTGTAATCGAGAGGGTTCGGTTGCGATCTGCCCTCGTTGTTTTGTACGAGAATAAATGAATCGTAGGTGGGTTTCCGGGTTTATTCCTTTTTCCATACTCGTTTAGAAATGGTTGTGATTGTGATTTTCGAATCGTCTAGGTTCGGTGTTTGGTTCCTCGCAATCCGTAGTCGTAATATTTCCCGTTTCTTGTCGTCGTTTAATCGAGGCAAGTACTCTTATGAACTTACACGCTTGACATGGTAGTATTGCATGATTAACGTGTGTATGTATGTTCACTATGGGTTAGATCCGATGGGGTCTCGGTAGGGGTCCACAGAGGCATGAATCGACGAGCTTTGCTTTTAACGACTACGAGTTAGATCCGACGGGGTCTCGGTATGGGTCCACAGAGACGTGGATCGACGATTAATTGTGGTGCATTTTATAAATGTGTTTTGAATATTGGCGTTTCTGGAAATGTGTGCTTCAAACGATGTTTTTCTCATTTGCATGCTTTGACTATATGTGTAAGATGTAAGATGTTCATTTGGGAAAATTCCTTTTATGAATTTCAGGTCAGGTTCATCGGGACACGCGGATGACGGCTGTGCGCGATGATTGTGCAAGAGTAGTTTTTCATTTGTTTATGTCTTTTGATCGATTGTCATTTTGTAAACTAATAGAAGTACTCGAATACTTAGGAGCTTTTGAATGTTCGGATTGAACTGTTGCGTCCATTATTATTATTTTTGGGCGGTTATGATGTTGTTTGATCGGTTGAACCAGGTGGATTGTTATTGTTTTGCGTCTTTATGACGAGGTGTTATTATGTTGAATCCGCGAATTGATGAGTGAGTTTGGTCACCTAGCCTGTTGGGTCCCATGTAAGGATCCACGGTGCTGTAATTTACCCTGAATATCTTGGGGGTGTTATAGAAAATGGTATCGGGGCACTAGGTTTATGGATACCTAGGCTTGTTGGTTATTTGGGTCTAGTTGTGTTTCTTTTTGCACATCGTCATCACGTTGCCGTTATTCCGGTACTACCGGTGCCCGTAAGTTTTCCTTACTATGTTCCTTGTTTCCTTGTATCGTACTTTTGATTCTTGAACTGTGATTGTCTTTCCTCTCGTACTTATCATCAAATCGCTCTTGCTACCTTTTTAACACCAGTATGGATGTTGGAAGAGGTTGTGGTCATGGTCGTGGTCATGGATGCGGCTGGGGATGTGGGGCAGCCGGTGAGGCGACCACGTCGCATTCTTCTGGAGCCGGCAGTACTGGTGACCGTCATAGCCATGCTACTACTCATGATGGCACCGATCGTGGTGTTGCAGCGGTAATGCAACAAATGGTGAACCAAATAGCGGCGATAGCTCAGGCGGTTCAGAACCCGACTCCGGCCCATGCTGCTCGGGGCGGAGCAAATCGTTGGCTTCAGGACGTCATCAAGATTCATCCTCCTCAGTTTTCGGGAGCTTCAGACCCGATTGGCTGGGAGGGGTGGATCAAGGAGATATCTAAAGTCTTTATTGCCACCAACTATCTCGAGGATCGCAAAGTTCCTATTGCCCAGTACTTTCTCACTGGGGATGCTACTGATTGGTGGGAGGCTGTTGAGCCCAAGGACCGCGTTGTTTCATGGGATGAGTTCAAAGACCTGATGGAGACAGAATATTTCCCGTGGCCGGTCAAACAGGCTCGAGTCCATGACTTCTTTGATGCTCAGCCTCAGGATATCCTTTTTTCTCAGGCTATTGCTGATTACAACCGGGAGTTGGGCTTCATGATGGCCCAAGTTAGAGAGGAGAGCGACAAAATTTTCCACTACTCCAAGCGGATGAAACTGTCGATTCGTGACTACATGTCTAGGCTCATCTGCACCACCTTGAAGGATTATCAGAGTAGAGCCCTTGCTTATGATATATCTGTGACGGCTAGTGAGGCGGCTCGTGAGAGCAAGAAGCAGAAGTCTGCCGGAAATTTTTTTGGCCACAAAGGTGGAGGTCAGCAGAAATCTCAGTCTGCTAACTTTTCCGTTGGTGGTGGTCCAGCTCGTTCTACTGGGGGTTTTCGCGGGGCTGCCAGTACTCCTTCCCGTGATGTGAAGTGCTTTAACTATGGCCATACGGGTCATGCCAGTCGTACTTGTCTGAGTCCTTTGCTGACATGTAATCGGTGTGGCCAGCCGGGCCACATGACTGTTTTTGTTCTGAGAGAGAGAGAGAGTTCTTGGTGCCCAGATTTCCCTTCCAGCGCCTAGGGAACCAAGCATAAACCAAGGATCGTTTGCTTCCCAGTCTCCGCCGAGTGCCATTCGAGGGAGAGGTCGGGGTCAGCCCGCTAGTGGGGGAGCTTCCAGTGTCGGCTCCGCCCATCCGCGTGTTTATGAGATGAGAAGGGCCGATGATCCAGCGGCTACTATGGCGACATGTACTGTTTATATTCATTCTCACCCTGCCAGTGTGCTTTTCGATTCTGGTGCTACGCATTCATTCATATCTCTAGTGTGCGCCGTTTGAGTCTTGACTGTTTGTCGCCTTGTGAGCCTTTCATCGTTAAACTTCCTAGCGGTGATAGGATCGTTGGTGATAGGGAGATCCGAGACTGTTCTGTGATTATTTGTGAGAGGGCTTGGCTCTCTAATCTTATTGTTGTGGGTATCGAGGGCGAGGATTTGATTCTTGGGGATGATTGGCTCGAGCGGCATGGTGCAATCATGAACTACCACGTGAGAATCATCACCATGTTAGCTGAGGATGGCACCGAGCACTCTTTCGCAGGGCGAAAAAGAGACCAGAAGTTCATAATTAACGCCTTGAAGGCGATGAGACTCCTGTGAAAGGGGTGTACTGGTTATTGGTGCTACGCCCTGAAGGCGGGGGATGGTGGAGTCGAATTTTCATCGATTCCAGTCATTGGTGAGTTCCCTGATATCTTTCCTGACAAGTTACCGGGGTTACCACCGGACCGTGAGGTTGAGTTCGCTATCTAGTTAGAGCCAGGTGCGGCTCCAATTTCGAAGGCGCCGTATCGCATGGCACCTACAGAGATGGCCGAGTTGAAGAAGCAGTTGAGTGAGCTTCTTGAGTCAGGATACATTCGATCGAGCGCTTCACCATAGGGCACACCGGTTCTGTTTGTGCAGAAGAAGGATGGTTCGCTGCATTTATGTATCGATTATCGCGATCTAAACAAGGTGACCATCAAGAAAAAGTATCCCTTACCTAGGATTGATGACTTGTTTGATCAGTTGCAGGGAGCTGCGGTATTCTCGAAGATCGACTTGAAATTGGGGTATTATCAGCTTCGGGTGAAGGAGTCCGATATTCCGAAAACAGCTTTTCGGATGAGATACGGACATTACGAGTTTATGGTTATGCCCTTCGGGTTGACTAACGCGCCGACAGTGTTCATGCAGTTGATGAATAAGGTCTTTATAGAGTATTTAGATAAGTATGTCCTCGTCTTCATTGATGATGTACTTATTTATTCGAGGGACGAGGAGGAGCACACGCATCATCTGCGTGTGGTGTTAGACATTTTGAGGACCGAGCAACTCTACGCGAAGTTCTCGAAATGTGAGTTCTGGCTGAAGGAAGTGATGTTTCTGGGTCACGTGATTTCAGCCGAGGGGGTCCGTGAGGATCCGCAGAAGATTGAGGCAGTATTGGATTGGGCACCGCCTAAGAACGTGAAAGAGGTCCATAGTTTATTGGGTTTGGCTGGATACTACCGTAGGTTTGTCGAGGGGTTTTAGAAACTAGCTCGGCCACTTACTCAGTTGCTTCAAAAATCCGAGAAGTCCATCCGGAATAACGAGAGACAGTCGAGTTTTGAGGAGCTGGAGAGGTGTTTGACTTCAGCCCCAATTCTAGCGTTGCCGTGTGGCAACGAGGGTTTTTCCATTTTTAGCGATGCTTCGGGTCAGGGTCTTGGGTGCGTATTGATGCAGCACGGTAAGACAATTGCGTATGCATCCAGGCAGTTGAGGCCGTATGAGCTCAACTACCCTACTCATGATTTGGAGTTAGTGGCAGTTGTTTTCGCACTCAAGATTTGGCGTCACTATCTTTTTGGCTCCGCATGTCAGATTTTTACAGATCATAAAAGTCTGAAGTACATATTCACTCAGCAGGAGTTGAATATGAGGCATAGGAGGTGGTTGGAGTTGATTAAGGATTATAACCTTGAAATCCTTTATCATCCGGGCAAGACGAACGTCATGGCCGACGCCTTGAGTCGGAAACTGGTTGCATTACGGACGCTTGAGATACTTACATCTCAATCTGAGCTTCAACGGGTTTTGATCGGGTTAAGTGTTGAGGTTTCGTTGCCGGGAGTTGTTGGGCAACTTTGCGCTTTAGATATTTTGTCGTCCCTAATCGACGAAATTTAAATGAAGTAGTTGGAGGATCCGCTGATTACTTAAATTCGAGAGAACGTTCTTAAGGGAAAGTCTCCTGGGTTTGTGATTCATGAAGATGGGGTGTTGAGATTCCAGAGTCGGCTGTGTGTACCGAACGACTCGGAATTGAGGCAGAGTATTTTGCGTGAGCCCATGCTACGCCTTACTCCGTTCATCCTGGTTCGAGTAACATGTACACGGACTTGAGGAGGAATTTTTGGTGGAATGATATGAACGAGGAGGTCGCACGGTTTGTAGCGAGATGTCTGACTTGTCAGCAAGTCAAAATCGAGCATCAGCGACTGGCTGGGTTATTGCAGTCGCTTCTAGTTCCGGAATAGAAATGGGAAGATATTTCGATGGACTTCATCACGAGTTTACCGGGATCGAGATCAGGTATGAATATGGTTTGGGTGATTGTGGAGCATCTGACCAAGTCGGCACATTTTATGGGCATCAAGGATACTTGGGGTCCGGAAAAGTTGTCTTGGGTGTTTATTGTGCAGATTGTGAGGCTTCAAGGTACTCCGAAGTCTATTGTTTCGGATCGGGATGGCCGTTTTGTATCGCACTTTTGGCAGGCAGTGCATAAGGCGTTGGGTACTCAGTTGCATTTGAGTACTTCTTTTCATCCTCAGTCAGATGGGCAGTCGGAACGCACTATCCAGCCGTTCGAGGATATGTTGCGTGCTTGTGCTCTCGACTGGAGCAGTGACTAGGAGGAGCATTTTCCGTTGATCGAGTTCACGTACAACAATAGTTGGCACGCGTCGATTCGAATGGCACCGTATGAGGCACTTTATGGGCGGCGTTGTCGATCGTCGATTTGTTGGAACGAGGCATACGATTCGGTCGGGACCGAACTGGATATCGTTACAAAGACGAGGCGGAAGGTGGAATTGATTCGGGAGAGGATGTTGACTGCTCAGAGCCGACAGAAGTCATATGCTGATGTCCATCGTCGACCTTTGGAATTCGAGGTGGGATACCACGTTTTGCTAAAGGTGTCACTGACGAGGGGAGTTTTCTGCTTCGGGAAGAAGGGAAAGTTGAGTCCGAGATTTATTGGGCCCTTTGAGATTCTCGAGAGAGTCGGCGAGTTGGCATACGGGTGGGCGTTACCTCTGGACTTGAGTCACGTTCATAGCGTTTTCTATATTTCCCAGCTGGGGAAATATGTCCTGGATCCTAGTCACGTCATCGACTATGGTGAGATTGATGTCGCCGAGGATATTACCTTCGAGGAGTGCCCCTTGAAGATTTTGGAGCACCGTGAGAAGCGACTGAGGCATAATAACATTCCTTTGGTCAAGGTGCAGTGTTCGAGACATGGTGTCGAGGAGGCAACTTGGGAAACCGAGGATAACATGCGTGCTAGATACCCCGAATTGTTTGTTTCTTAAGTTTCGGGACGAAACTTATTTTTAGAGGGGTAGAATGTAATATCCGCATTTTTTCTTTTTTTGTCATTTCTCGTTTTTGTGTATTCTTCATTTTTAGTGACTCGTTTGTAACCGTATTGATATTTCGAGAATATTTAATATTGGACTTTTTTTCATCTGAGCTTGTTTCGAACTTATTTTACTCAATTCCGTGTTTAATGTCTTTTTCATCGCTATTTCGTTCGATTCTCGTAACCGTTGTTTGGAACTGCAGTTTCGGGTTGCCGCAGGTCCGTATCATGTTGTTATGCATGTTGAAGGCTTTCGTTTGTTGTTTCGATCATGTATCGTGTGTTTCGGATGTTTTGGGC
The DNA here is from genome assembly GCA_033398695.1 of Orobanche coerulescens. Lineage (NCBI taxonomy): Eukaryota > Viridiplantae > Streptophyta > Magnoliopsida > Lamiales > Orobanchaceae > Orobanche > Orobanche coerulescens. The sequence continues at coordinate 17,133,945 of CM065814.1, read as the reverse complement.
CATTTTGTAATTTCCCAAAGTTATGGGGTAATTACTATCCTTGTCGTTTCCGAACCCTCGGGTAGTCGGAATTGCGTTTCATTTTCACGTTTTAATGTTTGCCTCGAACTTGTGGTGGATGTATCAGTTGGTACACATTGGTATTCTCGAACACTCCTCGTCGAGGAGTTGTTCATTTCTGGCCTGCTGTCACAGGCATGCTACGGCCGTAAGCCAGAGATGTTATGGCCGTAAGTCTTAATAGTTAGGGCCATAAGCTTGACTGTGTACGGCCGTACCCAGACTTCTTTATTTCTGCCTTGGTCCCAGTGGTAACTTACGGGTGTAATGTTCGTGAGTTATGGCCGTAAGAGATGTTACGGCCGTAACCAGGGAGTATTACGGCCGTAAGTGTACTTCGTTGTTTTGTCCAGTTTCCAGCCCAGGTCCAGTTATGGCCGTAAAGTGAGAGACTTACGGCCGTAATATTTGTGAGTTACGACCATATGGGTTGGGTGTTACGGCCGTAACACCTGCCAGTATATAAACTGGCAGCGACCAACTTTTCTTCATTTCTCACCTTTCTCTCTTCTTTTCGTGACGGGAACGACTTGGGAAGCTAGGGTTCATCCGATTTCCACTCAAACATCGTTGGAGAAGTATATTCGAAAACCATATCATCAACCTATCACTAATCATCCGTTGTTCATTTTCGAATCGAGGTAAAATCTCTTAGAACCCTACTTTTGGAGAAATTGAGGATTTTCGATGTATTGTCCGTTTCGTTCTGTGTTGTTGATTAGTCCATGGTGGGTATGATTAATCTTGTTGGTATTCTTGTTTTCCCTACGAATTCATGGTGTGTTTCATGATATTTGTGTAATCGAGAGGGTTCAGTTGCGATCTGCCCTCGTTGTTGTTTTCTACGAAAATACATGAATCGTAGGTGGGTTTCCGGGTGTATTCCTTTTTCCATACTCGTTTAGAAATGGTTGTAATTGTGCTTTTCGAATCTCCTAGGTTCGGTATTCGGTTCCTCGCAATCCGTAGTCATAATCTTTCCCGTTTCTCGTCGTCGTTTAATCGAGGCAAGTGGTCTTATGAACTTACACTCTTGACATGGTAGTATTGCATGAATAACGTGTGTGTGTATGCTCACTAGAGGTTAGATCCGACGGGTTCTCGGTAGGGGTCTACAGAGGCGTGGATCAACGAGCTTTGCTTTTAACCACTACGGGCTAGATCCGACGGTATCTCGGTAGGGGTCCACAGAGACGTGGATCGACGGTTAATTGTGGTGCATTTTATAAATGTATTTTAAATATTGGCGTTTCCGGAAATGTGTGTTTCAAACGATGTTTTTCTCATTTGCATGCTTTGAATATATGTGTAAGATGTAAGATGTTCATTTGGTTACTTATACTAGCGTAATTGCTAACCACTTTGAGGGACCCGTCTTGGGGAAATTCGTTTTATGAATTTCAGGTCAGGTTCATCGGGACGAGCGGGCGCTGGACTAGTACGCGGATGACGGTCGTGCGCGATGAGTGTGCAAGAGTAGTGTTTCATTTGTTTCTGTCTTTTGATCGATTGTCATTTCGTAAACTAATAGAAGTACTCGAGTACTTAGGAGCTTTTGAATGTTTGGATTGAACTATTGCGTCCATTATATTTTTTTATTGGGCGATTATGATGTTGTTTGACCGGTTGAACCGGGTGGATTGTTATTCTTTTGCGTCTTTATGACGAGGTGTTATTATGTTGATTCCGTGAATCGATGAGTGAGTTTGGTCACCTCGCCTGGTGGGTCCCATGTAGGGATCCACGGCGCTGTAATATACCCTGAATATCTTGGGGGTGTTACAAACTGCTCCTCCCACGACCTCCTTGAGGGCCTCTCCTCCTCACCTCTTCTACCGAAATGCTCTCGACCCTCCTTACCGAATCTTTAGCCTGCCTCCTACGAACGTGTCCAAACCACTTCAATCTCCCTTCCATAGCCTTTGCTGAAATTGGCGCGACTTCTAACTCACTCCTAAAAACCTCATTCGGGATTCTATCCAGCAATGAACGGCCACACGACCAACGCAACATCCTCATTTCCGTCGCATCCAACTTGCTCTTATGCACCTTATTCAAAGCCCAACAATCAGAAACATACAATATCGCGGGTCTGATGGCCGCTCTGTAGAATTTGCCCTTCAACTTTAATGGGACTTTCTTGTCGCACAACACCCCTAATGTTGCTCTCCATTTTATCCAACCGGCCTTGATACGATGAGTGACATCATCCTCAAGATCACCTTCAGTCTGGATGATGTAGCCTAAATACTTGAATCTACCCGTTTGAGGCACACTCTGATCTCCAATCATAACCTCTACCCCTTCCATGTTAGACTCTCCATTGAAGTTGCACCATAGATATTCGGTCTTCGACCGGCTCATACGTAGGCCTTGATATTCCAAGGTTGACCTTCATTTCTATAACTTTGCCTTCACCTCCCCCCTCGACTCAGCCACTAAAACAATGTCATCGGCAAAAATCATGCACCATGGGACGCCATCTTGGATTCCTCTCGAAATGACATCTAGAATTATTGCGAAAAGAATAGGGCTTAGAGCCGACCCCTGGTGCAACCCTATTTCAACTGGAAAATAACGAGTGTCACCAATTGGGTCCTCACGCAAGTCCTCGCTAGTGAGTACATGTCTTGAATCGCCTCACGTACAAGGGCGAAACCATTCTCTCTTCTAGGATCCTCCAAATAACTTCACGCGGAACGCTATCATACGCTTTTTTTAGATCCACGAACACCATATGTGGGTCCTTTCGACGCTATCTATATTTTTTCAATAGGCGTCTGATGAGGTGGATGGCCTCGGTCGTCGACCTCTCAGGCATGAAGCCGAATTGGTTCTCAGAGACCTCAGCTTCTCTTCTCACCATACACTCAATCACTCTTTCCCAAAGTTCCATAGTATGACTGAGTAGTTTAATACCCCGATAGTTACTACAACTCTGGGCATCGCCTTTGTTCTAGAAAAAGGCACCACTATACTACGCCTCAACTCCGCCGGCATCTTAACATCCCTGAGAATGATGTTGAACAGATCAGCTATCCAGTGGACACCAGCCTCTCCCAGGCACTTCCATACCTCAATAGAAATCTGATCCGGGCCACCAGCCTTATCTCTTCCCATCTTCTGAAGGGATCTCTTGACTTCCTCCTTACTAATAAACTCAGTGGAACTAGAATCTCAGGCCACCGATTGCTGATAAGTGTCAGTTTTATACACCTATCCATGATTTGTATTGATATATTTTACCCATAATTATGCTAGTCTACTCGTTTTTGCTTTAAATTAATTAGTTTTTAATAATTTTATTTTTATAGGATGAAGATGTAAATTTAGCCTTAATCAGATTGAATTACTGATTTACTCAAGAAATAACATGTTTATATAATATTCTCTATATTAAGTTTTTATGTATTCATGTTGTATAGATTTTCGAGATGAGTCCGGCAGTCTTTTCGGATTCAAATTCATAGTTATATATCAAAAGTTATCATCCGAAGAAGATTTGGGGCGAAAACGCAAAAGTCTAAGAAATCCTGGGCTGAAAATGAAGTCTGAAACTCCATACGGGCGTACAAATAAAGTTACGGGCGTAACTCACACAGCAACTAATGTGCAAAAAGCCGAAGCAAAGTTACGGCCGTAACATCTGAAAGTTACGGCCGTAAGTCCTCATAGTTACGGCCGTAACTCCTCAAAGTTTCGGCCGTAACTCTTGACAGATGTATGATCATTTTTAAATATTTTATACTTTTGGTCTATTATTGAGGGGATGGCTGGCCTTGATCCGATCTAATGTAATAATGCTGGAATTTTTGAGCTATTAGATGACTTTAGGTGTATAAATAGACCCCTTAGATCCATCATTTATCATCATTCATCTTATATTTTCCCCACTTTGTAATATTTTTCTTTGTGTGAAGAACACACTTGTGTTCTTGTGTGATTTATGTAATAGTGGTTTAGCTTATGTTGTTGAGGGGGTTTATTGCTTCTTTCTCCTTTATCTACTAAGGGAGTTAGTACTGTAACACCCCCAGATCAAACCGGGAATATTACACGCCGCAGACCCTCTCCGTGAGGATCCACCAGGCTAGACATCAACACAACACATTACATTACATACTGACGAATCAAAATAACGAATCAATAGACCGATTTGGTCTTCCGTCACTGACTTACAAATCAAAATACATAAACTCATCCCGACTCATACACATGCAAGGGTAAAATACTTGCAACGACGAACAATAAGACAAATGGAAAAGACAATACAATGGACTCGACTAATCAAGTCAAAGCGGCCTTCGTGTGATTAGTATCATTCGTCTTTCATCATCCCTCGCACCGATCTGTGTCTTGCTCCCAAAACCCGCATGTACACGGACAATACAAATATCCACCCCGACACTGCTGGGGTTAGCAAACTCCACTGTTTCGCTAGTGCAAGTATAAAGTGCAAATACGAGCCATACACAACACATTCCGAGAATACAACGAAAGACTTCCGAGATATATTTAGTTAAAAATAGTTCAAGTCTTGAAAGTAGAAGCGAAGCAAGTAAGCACTTTGAAAACAATTCCAAATCTCGGGAGTTTTGAAAACATTAGAAATTGAAAAGTTCTTAATTCCACAAAAGTCATTTAGGGTCACAGCCCCAAAGTTCATTTTCCAAAATGCAAGTTCGTTAACAAGACACGGGGTCCACGACCCAACCATTCCGGTCACAAAACACAGGGCCTACGACCCGATCATCCACTGCAATTCACTTACAAGGACACATTACACATAACACATCATTCTTATGCCATTCTAGCCAAGCACCAAGACTCGATATATATTGTCTCTCGACCCCGAGCACAAAGCATTGTGATACTCCGGACAATATCACAATTAACGAAAACATCAACGTCATCCTCGAGATGAAAACCACAATTGGTAACCCGCGGCCGTACCCCTTAGTATCGACCCCGGACATCCGTCGGACACTCCGGGTGGAAAACCACTTCCGCGGCCGTAGCCCTTTGTATCGACCCCGAGACATCGCGTCGGACACTGCGGGTGGAAGTTCATCCTCTCACGCTCCCTAGTCCACTTCCGTGGCCGTACCCCTTAGTATCGTCCCCCAGACATCCGGTCGGACACTCCGGGTGGAAGGAGCGACACACACACACGTTTCAAAATCACGATTGCAAACCACAAGCCTCGAAGGTCAATCATAGTATATATAGTCGAGGTACCTTACTAGAATGGCGATTCATCCAACATATACTCACGACCAAGTAATGATACGATTCATGCTAGAATTTCAACGATGCGGCTAGTACAAATAACATAGCAACGAGGGAAAATACCTATCCAACCACGCCGAACGACACACAATGAGATAGGATCATCAATAGGCATACGTTCCATACATATCTCAAGGAAAGGTTAAGCTATAAATCCTCAACGTCATAATCACACAAAACGATACCCCACACATACTTAGACAAGCATATTTAACGACGAAATCATACGAGTCATCTTTTAAGGAAGTATTGAAAAGCATATCAATTCCTTTGAAAGTTAATTATAGACATTCATAAATCACGTATCGAAAATTACTAACTAATATATCCACAAAACACGTAATGTATGGGCAAGATACTTGCCTCGAATAAGAACAACGCGGAGAATCGGCCAAGTAGGTTGGCCCGAACCGACTACGTACCCGCCGACTCCACCGAACGCCAACTCACGTTCATAAACTACGAAGGACAAATAATAACAATGAAATGAATTCCATAACACGACTCAAAGCCGTTGAATTCAAAGAACGAATGACGAAAGTTCACGGATTTCCCCCAAATGGCCAAGAACACGATTCGTTCCACAAACCCGAAAACGGAATTCCAAGTTGAAATATGGATATACAATCCATAGAATATGTTTAACAACATCATTTAACCATAATCGATCCATCGAAAACGGATGAAAACGAGTTCGGGACAAATCCCCAAAAAGTCAATTCAAGGAAATCAAGAAATATACTTGATTCGACGAAGAACAATGGATTAAATGATGTTAAACACAAGAATACTATCAAGATTAATTATACCCATCATGAATTAATCAACAACATGGAACGAATCGGACGAAAATGCAAAAATCCCCAAATTCACGAAATTAGGGTTCTAAGGAAGATTACCTTGATTCGAATCAAAGGTTGATAACGACGATCGATTGATGTTATGAACTCAAGGACTTCATGGATTTGTTGTTAAACAACATGGCTTCGCCGCCCATGAATCGGCACTCGCGGATGGAGAAGGAAGGAAATGAAAACGAAGTGAAATGTGACTGCCACCATATTTATCTCGGGCCGCCCTAGCGTGCGCTAGCCTTCCTGACTAGCGTGCGCTATCGGCGCAGATCGGCCGAGTACCCTCGGCCAGTGGCCCACACGACCGGCATCACCGACCAACCCCGCCGACCGAACTGCCGACTAACTCCCGCTAGCGTGCGCTACGGCCGGATACTGCGCGCTAGCCGACACCGCCCAAGAGCCACCGGATCGACCGCCGGCAGTAACGACGCTAGCCGGCCGACGGCGGCGCTACGCTGCCGACTAGCGCGCGCTACGCCGGCGAAGCGTGCGCTACTGCCGATCCCGACCGAGTCGAACCTCGAAACCCCATCGCTGCCCGAGCACAGACGCTAAGGCCACCCGGCAAGGCGCTACACTGCCGGTTAGCGCGTGCAGCCTTCCGGCCAGAAGGCGCTTACGCCGGTTCTCGCGCACCGTCCGGCCGGTGCCGCAATCGTCCGGCGATCCTGCAACCGTCCGGCGATCCCGCAACCGCTGTGGCTCGGCGACCCGACATCAAAACGCACGAACGAAGACGACGAAAAGTTCGCGGACAACATAAACGACTCGAAATGAAAGCGTAATACCATAATTAGTCATACGCGACCAAGAAACGGGTCGAGACAACAATTACAGATACGGATACCCGTAACTTTCAAGAAATTACAAAATGGCCCAAAACGCCTAAATCACGATACGTGATCGAATAACCAAACCGGTTCACAACACGTCTAACAAAGTTAAACGGACTTGCGGGAAACTCAAAGCAGTTAGCTGGTCGAGATTCGCAAGAATCGAACTCAAGTGCAGAAAAGTCGCTAAAAAGCACAGAACTCAACAAAACAACACCGAAACGAACTCGGATGACAAAACGTGTAGAATTAATCATTCTCAGAATGACGAAACGGTCATGAGCGAGTCGTCAAAACGGACTCCGACCGAAAAAAGAAATTTACCGAAAATCGAAAATTGCGGATATTACATTCTACCCTCCTTAAAAGAAGTTTCGTCCCGAAACTTAAAACAAGTAGGGAGAAGAAATATTCCGCCAGGAAAAACTCAACGAGATACACAAGAATGCGCAACTAACGCCCAACGGCGAAATGTTACAAACAACGCGAAGGAATATACGGCGTGTAAACACGCTCCACGGCGACCAACACGACGTCGCCGTTAGGGATATAATAGAACCAACAAACGACAAGCGTCATCAAATGGATAATATAGCCAAGTCAATTATCCGACAATCACAAAACACAACGAACGAAAATCGATACGATTGACCAACCTAACGGTACATTGATCAAAACACGAGCCAAACGCTGAACAAATACGGAATTCCACCGCCTAAGGGTTTGAAGATCGAAAACGAGACTAATTTCCCGAACTGAAAGGAATTACGAAGGAGCCTGAATGTTCACCAATCACGGAACGAGGTCAATAAAAACCGAACAATCAAACAATCAAACCACAACGATCGAGACAACAAAAATCGAAGAATCATGTTCGAATCACGAAGAACAATAAAGTTCAAACAACAACCCCCAGGATGATCTGGTGAGAACTACAAGACATGCATTCCCATAAGGTCCACAGGAAAGGGAATAGCGATTAAAAAGTCACAACGACAAACGAGTTATTCCGAAACAATACCACACTCGTTCGATAAACAAAAACAAGGGGCAGGACAAGCTCAGAAATGTCAACGAACATAAATGAGTCGACAGAGTCGAAAACATAAGGGTTCCAAATCCGATCCACTTCAAATAAAAGAACTAATAGAACCAGATGATGTCACTCCCAAACAAGGTTCACAAGAATCGAACTGAACCCGAAAAAGTAACATCGATAACCAGATCGACCCACAACAAGATCACAGCTCGTTCGGACGATGAAATCAAAATATAGAACAAGTTCATAAAGTGCCAACGAACATGAGCGAATCGATAGACTGGAGAAAGAGAAAATACAGAAGTCAAAATAGTACGGGCATTACCTCCGACCTCGTCCACGAAATTCACAAAAACGGGAGCAAGGTAACAAGACATTAAACAATCGACGCATAACGGAACCATCACCGATGCACACGGTCATACCAAACCAAGCTCTAGCAGCTCGCACATGCGCGACAACGCAGGAATCACTACGAGGCGATAATATTCAACACCAACATCCCGCCTCTCACAGGGGGCTAACACAACAAATGTGTGGAAAGCGACTCAACGCTCACACCGCCAATTCGGTCATACTCGGGAGAAAGTATCAAAATGACAACGCGAACCTCACACATACATACCCAGCCCTCAAACGGGAATGGATAGGTTTTAAAAACGAAAACCTCATTTCGAAAATAATTTAGAAGAACACCGGTTGATCTTGAGTATCACCTTTCAAAAAGTACAAACTTGAAACATCGTTATCGAGACACTGGAGAACCATTTCGCATTTGATAAGAATGAAGATACTTTCTCTTAATGAAAACTTTCAAAATATTCGACCCTCGGGTCTAAATAAAAGTGTTTCTAAAATATTGAAAATATCTCAAAGCATTTTGGTCCTCGAGGTAGAAAATTTTTGAAATATATTGTGGCACCTTGGATGTACCACAAGAAAATAACCCATTTGAAAAGTATGTCTCGAAATTTATTTTTCTAAGATACTCAAGGTTTTCAAAAATTCAATAGGCCAGAATGCCCAAAACTCACACATATCGATGTTCACTAAAACAACTCCTAGCACACGCATCAAAAAGTTTAAAATCAAGACAATATATGTCTTTAAACGGAAATAAACGATAAAATACCACATTCAGAACAAAACCACTGATAAAATACTCTCCCGCACTGGCAAGTGAACAAGTCGAACGCGTATAAGCACAAAGCTTCCACAAGAGACTTGTAAAACGTGCAAATCGATTCGAAAATCATCAACAACGGAGAAAAACAACAATAAAAAGACATTACAAGTGACGACACTCCTCGTATAAATCAATTACGAGAGTCGACTAAATACATATCGTGAAATCAAAATCCATATAAGGATTCCATCACTTAACAAATAATCATAAAAATAGCTCGTGTCACACGAGGCACAACACAAAGAAGGGAGACTTACTTCTACAGGTCGCACGAAGATGATGGTTGCACCATGATACTAATCACGACCGACATCCCAGACGACGCGTCGCGACACGACATCAGTCAGACTCAATCTGACAAGACAAGACCCAACAATACACGACTGGACCCGACAGCCTAGGTTTCCGCAACCTAAGCTCTGATACCATAAATGTAACACCCCGCATCAAACCGGAATATTACACGCCGCAGACCCTCTCCGTGAGGATCCACCAGGCTAGACATCAACACAACACATTACATTACATACTGACGAATCAAAATAACGAATCAATAGACCGATTTGGTCTTCCGTCACTGACTTACAAATCAAAATACATAAACTCATCCCGACTCATACACATGCAAGGGTAAAATACTTGCAACGACGAACAATAAGACAGCGGAAAAGACAATACAATGGACTCCGACTAATCAAGTCAAAGCGGCCTTCGTGTGATTAGTATCATTCGTCTTTCATCATCCTCGCACCGATCCTCGTGTCTTGCTCCCAAAACCCGCATGTACTGGACACAATACGAGATATCCACCCCGATTACTGGGGTTAGCAAAACTCCTTTGTTTCGCTAGTGCAAGTATAAAGTGCAAATACGAGCCATACACAACACATTCCGAGAATACAACGAAAGACTTCGAGATAAATTTAGTTAAAAATAGTTCAAGTCTTGAAAGTAGAAGCGAAGCAAGTAAGCACTTTGAAAACAATTCCAAATCTCGGGAGTTTTGAAAACATTAGAAATTGAAAAGTTCTTAATTCCACAAAAGTCATTTAGGGTCACCCAAAGTTCATTTTCCAAAATGCAAGTTCGTTAACAAGACACGGGTCCACGACCCAACCATTCAGTCACAAAACACGGGCCTACGACCCAATCATCCACTGCAATTCACTTACAAGGACACATTACACATAACACATCATTCTTATGCCATTCTAGCCAAGCACAAAGACTCGATATTTATTGTCTCGACCGAGCACAAAGCATTGTGATACTCGGACAATATCACAATTAACGAAAACATCAACGTCATCCTCGAGATGAAAACCACAATTGGTAACCCGCGGCCGTACCCCTTAGTATCGACCCCGGACATCCCGTCGGACACACCGGGTGGGAAACCACTTCAGCGGCCGTACCCTTAGTATCGACCCCGGACATCCCGTCGGACACTCCGGTGGAAGTTCATCCACACACGCACCCAAGTCCACTTCCGTGGCCGTACCCCTTAGTATCGACCCCGGACATCCGTCGGACACTCGGTGGAAGGAACGACACACACACACGTTTCAAAATCACGATTGCAAACCACAAGCCTCGAAGGTCAATCATAGTATATATAGTCGAGGTACCTTACTAGAATGGCCAGTTCATCCAACATATACTCACGACCAAGTAATGATACGATTCATGCTAGAATTTCAACGATGCAGCTAGTACAAATAACATAGCAACGAGGGAAAATACCTATCCAACCACGCCGAACGACACAATGAGATAGGATCATCAATAGGCATACGTTCCATACATATCTCAAGGAAAGGTTAAGCTATAAATCCTCAACGTCATAATCACACAAAACGATACCCCACACATACTTAGACAAGCATATTTAACGACGAAATCATACGAGTCATCTTTTAAGGAAGTATTGAAAAGCATATCAATTCCTTTGAAAGTTAATTATAGACATTCATAAATCACGTATCGAAAATTACTAACTAATATATCCACAAAACACGTAATGTATGGGCAAGATACTTGCCTCGAATAAGAACAACGCGGAGAATCGACCAAGTAGGTTGGCCCGAACCGACTACGTACCCGCCGACTCCACCGAACGCCAACTCACGTTCATAAACTACGAAGGACAAATAATAACAATGAAATGAATTCCATAACACGACTCAAAGCCGTTGAATTCAAAGAACGAATGACGAAAGTTCACGGATTTCCCAAAATGGCCAAGAACACGATTCGTTCCACAAAACCCGAAAACGGAATTCCAAGTTGAAATATGGATATACAATCCATAGAATATGTTTAACAACATCATTTAACCATAATCGATCCATCAAAACGGATGAAAACGAGTTCGGGACAAATCCCCAAAAAGTCAATTGAAGGAAATCAAGAAATATACTTGATTCGACGAAGAACAATGGATTAAATGATGTTAAACACAAGAATACTATCAAGATTAATCATACCCATCATGAATTAATCAACAACATGGAACGAATCGGACGAAAATGCAAAAATCCCCAAATTCACGAAATTAGGGTTCTAAGGAAGATTACCTTGATTATGAATCAAAGGTTGATAACAGACGATCGATTGATGTTATGAACTCAAGGACTTCATGGATTTGTTGTTAAACAACATGGCTTGTCGCCCATGAATCGCCACTCGCGGATGGAGAAGGAAGGAAATGAAAACGAAGTGAAATGTGATCGCCACCATATTTATCTTGGGCCGACCTAGCGTGCGCTAGCCTTCCCGGACTAGCGTGCGCTATCGGCCAGATCGGTGAGTACCCTCGGCCGAGGCCCACACGACCCGGCATCACCGACCAACCCCGCCGACCGAACACCGACCCAACTCCCGCTAGCGTGCGCTACGGCCGGATACTGCGCGCGCGCTTGGCCATCGATAGCCACCGGATCGAATCGCCCGGCAGTAACGTCGCTAGCCGGCCCGGCAGCGTGCGCTACGCTGCCGACTAGCGCGCTACGCTCGGCGTAGCGTGCGCTACTGCCGATCTGGCCGAGTCCGAACCTCGAAACCCCATCGCTGCCGGGCGATGACGCTAGCCACCGGCGGCGCTACACTGCCGGTTAGCGCGCGCAGCCTTCCGGCCGTGGCGTGCGCTACGCGGTTCTGCCGCACCCGTCCGGCGGTGCCGCAATCGTCCGTCGATCCAGCCGTCCGGCGATCCGCCCCGCAACCGCGTGGCTCGGCGACCCGATTACAAGCGCACGCAGGCGAACACGACGAAAAGTTCGCGGACAACATAAACGACTCGAAATGAAAGCGTAATACCATAATTAGTCATACGCGACCAAGAAACGGGTCGAGACAACAATTACAGATACGGATACCCGTAACTTTCAAGAAATTACAAAATGGCCCAAAACGCCCGGAAATCACGATACGTGATCGAATAACCAAACCGAAGTTCACAACACGTCTAACAAAGTTAAACGGACTTGCGGGAAACTCGAAACAGCAGTTTCGGTCGAGATTCGCAAGAATCGAACTCAAGTGCGGAAAAGTCGCTAAAAAGCACAGAACTCAACAAAACAACACCGAAACGAACTCGGATGACAAAAAGTGTAGAATTAATCATTCTCAGAATGACGAAACGGTCATGAGCGAGTCGTCAAAACGGACTCTGACCGAAAAAAGAAATTTACCGAAAATCGAAAATTGCGGATATTACAAGTACCAATTCTTTCCCTTTTTCAACCAATAATGACCACTTAAGCTTGTAATATGTTGAGTAAACCCTTCATGGGCTAAGTTATCCTTAGTTGGGATTATAAACAAGGTTTGTCATGTTATTTAAGTTTGTATAAAGAACTATTATGGATTACTTATTATTGTGTGTGATTTTCATTGTTTTACCAATCTTTATTTATTTGGACAATAAATGATGATATTTATGTTTCGAAAGAAAATATATTGATTAGATCAACTGATCTTCACTCTAAGTTGTTCTAGGGGATAGAAATATACCTCTAAACCTTAGATGATTCTTTGAGTTATTTTCATAAAACCTAATGCTATGTATTGAAGCCAATCAACATAGAAATATAGTGGATTGATTCAATATATAAGGGGCGTTTTGACATTCGAAAGAGGAAACGTCTTTTTAAGGAAAATCGAATCTACACAACATAATAAGTAAATACATATTATGATCTCCTATACATCTTCTACAACTAATGATGAACTAAGTTTGTAATCCCAACTATTTCATTTTACCTTTTGTTAATCTATTATTAGTGCAATCTCTCATTTCCTTAAATTTTAGAACTATTATTACATTTTCCTTGCAATTGTCAAACCAAACTCTTAAATTGTGTGTTTCACTCATCTATGTTGGTACAATATTTGTAATAAATCATTTTATACATTTTGATGATGAGTTATATAAACCAAAATTTATTTTACATATTTTTCCACATTTAACGTACGTAACATTTCACATATAACGTACGTAACACTCACAAGTTTGGCAAGTATTTTTATGCAGGTAACGTACGTAATGTATTATGCATAACGTACGTAAGGTTCGAATTCTGCCCGTTGCTAAGTCAACTTGAAAAAGTCATTAGCCGTTACACAAAGTCTTCACATCCAACGGATCTTTATCTTTAAGATAATGTACGTAAGTATTGTTTCAGTAACGTACGTAAGGAGTTTCACCAAATCTCACTGGACTGTTTTTGGGAGTTCATTACGGTCGTTACATAAGTTCTGTAACGTACGTAATATTCATAACGTACGTAACCCAGCCCACATAACGTACGTTAAGGTTGCCACTGCTCCAACGGGAAACTCAGCTCATGAAGGCTATAAATAGCACATATCAAGGATTTGGAATACACACAAGTTATCTGAGCTTACAAGCATACTCAAGCTACTTCAAGCAAATATTTCGAGAGATATACACATTCCATATTGTGATACGAGAAGATTTGCTCTATTATTTCTAATCTACATTCTTGTATCAAAGAGCGATATATCTTGTAAAGTCGAGTTCTTACTCGCAATTGTTTTATTGTAAGGTTATCTTGTACCCGTAAAAACAAGAGAGTTTTAGTGAGGTTGTTCTTGAGCCCGGAAATCAAGAAATTGTAAGAGTTGGCACTAAACTAGAAAGTGCATTCTAAGTTTCTAAGAAAAGTCCTAGTCGATAAAACTAGGTAGGGGACGTAGGCTTCTTTAATAGCCGAACCTCTCGAACAATTTCTTGTGTTCTTTCTTTTCCGCACTTTACTTACTCCGATATTTTAGCTTCCGCACAAAAAGAGTTCAAAACTCTTATCCGCACTATCCAACCCCCCTTCTAGTGGCGGTACCAATCTGACAATTGGTATCGGAGCAGTCTATTTTCACCGAATTAACACCCGCTAGAGAAAAGATCCAGAAATGGCCTTTATCCACTCTTCTCTTGAAGGCAACGCTCTCAATCGCCCTCTTTTCTTCGATGGTTCAAACTTTATGACATGGAAGAAGAAAATGTCTATCTTCATCCGAGCTCACGATATTGAAATTTGGAAGGTCATTACTTTTGGACCTACCATTCCTAAGAAGCCAGATGGCTCGATCAAAAGCTTTGAAGAATACGACGATGCTGATTGGAAGAACGATCACTTCAATAGTAAAGCTACTCAACTGCTTTACTGTGCTCTCAACCCAGAGGATCACAACAGAATATCTTCTTGCGAGACGGATAAAGAGATCTGGAAAATGCTCGAAATTACCTATGAAGGTACGAGTCAAGTGAAGGAAACAAAAATCAATATGCTTCTTCACGATTATGAACTCTTCACTATGAAAGAAGAAGAAAGCATTACTACTATGCTTGACCGTTTCTCGGCTATCACAAATGGGCTATCTTCCTTCGGGAAACCTATATCAAGTAGTGATAAAGCCAAGAAAATCCTTCGATCTCTACCAAGAGAATGGGATGCTACTGTTATGACTATTATGGAGTCGAAAGATCTCAACACCATTGAATTCAGCACTCTCATTGGATCTCTCATCAATTACGAGATTGTCATTAAATCTCGAAGTTCGAAACCAAAGCCCAAAGAGAGAGAAAGGACGATCGCCTTCAAATCCAAAGAAGATAGCGATCTAGAAGATGAACCTATCGAAGAAGAGGATGAAGAAACCACCTTTTACGCCAAAAACATAAAGAAATTCAAAAATCTTCTACAAAAGGCACCGGAGGGACATCAAACAAGAACCGAGGGATGAATCCAAAAAGACTCACTTCCTGCAAAATAAAAGGTTCGACAATACTTGTCGAAGGTGCGGCGTTCCAGGCCATTTTGCTAAAGATTGTCATGCTGCTGCTCCAATGAGTTCATCTAAACCACCTCACGAAAAGTTCAAAAAGAAGGAAGTCTATGTCGCTACATGGAGCGATGATGATGAGGATGATGAACCTCAAGTCCAAACCAATCTTGCTCTAATGGTCCGCGCATCCGAAGATAGCGACGAAGACGTCGAGGTTAGTGATTCTTCTCATGAAGAACTTCTTGATGCTTTCGAATCTTAAACAATAAATACGAAAAAGTTTGCAATAGTAATAAAGATTTGAAAAAGAAAATAAAATCTCTTGAAAGTGAAAATTCAAAATTATTGAAAAACAAGGATGTATCGATTGATCATACAAATTGTTTGGAAACCGAGAAAATTCTGAGAGAAGATTTACACAAAACTCAGAAAGAATTGAAACTTTACGTTAGAAAATTTTCGTGTGGTAATGACAAATTTGAGCAACTCTTATTTGGTCAAAAAGTTTCTCTTTCAAAACAAGGACTCGGATATAATTCATTTCCAATGAAAAGTCCTTAGAAATTACCACGAAAGATTCGGACACTTTAAAAATGGGAGTTCCATTATGTTCAAAATGTTTAAAACCCGGACATACCGAAACTTACTGTAGAAGTTCTAGACGAACTATAAAAGTCAAACAAATTTGGGTACCTAAAGGGACCATTGTTAAAAATCAAGTTTTTATATCTAACTCCACATGACCCAAATTAGCCTGGGTACCTATAAAACGGAAGAAAATTATTTTTGTAGGTACAAGCAAGGAAGACAACAATATCAAATAAATGGTATGTTGATAGTGGATGTTCAAATCACATGAGTGGAAATGAACATCTCTTCACGGAGCTGAAAAAGGAAGATCGTGGCTGCGTAACATTTGGCGATAATAAAAAGGGGCAAATAAAAGGGATAGGTAAGATAGGTAAGAAACCTTTACCCACTTTGAAAATGTTCTATTTGTTGATGGTCTTTGCCATAATCTTCTAAGTGTTTCTCAACTTTGTGACACTGGTCTTAAATTAATTTTTGAAAGTACGCATTGCACTGCGATGAGAAAAGATCAAGTTGTTTTTATTGGATTACGATATGGAAATATTTATATTGTTGATCTTCAAGATGAATCTTCTTTCAATGAAAAATGTTTACTTTCATACGATGAAAATGCCGTTATTTGGCACCGAAAATTGGGTCATGCCCCTTTACCACTTCTTTAAAAATTGGCCAAAAATGATATTGTCCATGGTCTACCAAAATTAAATTTCAGAAAAGACCACATCTGTGAGGCCTGTATTAAAGGTAAACATGCTAGAGGCTCGTTTAAACCAAAAATGAAAAAATTTCCACGAGTCGCATTCTTGATTTAATTCATATGGATTTGATTGGTCCGTCTCGACATGCTAGCTTATTAGGTAAACTTTATACTTTAGTTCTTGTTGATGATTTTTCGAGATTTACTTGGGTAAAATTCTTGACAAATAAAAATGATGCATTTAACGAGTTTGTTAAGTAGTGTAAGGTTACCCAGAAGGAAAAAGAGTTACCAATCATCACCATCCGAACCGATCATGGTGGAGAATTTGATTTCAAATATTTTTGAAGATTGATGCGATAATTATGGTATTGGGCACAATTTTTTGGCACCTCGGACACCTCAACAAAATGGAGTTGTCGAGAGGAAGAATAGCTCTCTAGAAGAAATGAGCCGAACAATGCTCAATAAATATGGTCTTCCTAAATATTTCTGGGCCGAAGCCGTTAACACCGCTTGTTATGTTATTAATCGAGTCCATCTCATGAGGAACAAAATGATGACTCCATATGAGATATTTAAAGGTAAAAAGCCCAATTTATCTTATTTCCATCCATTTGGTTGTAAAGTATCTATTCATAATAATGGTAAGGATAATCTGGGTAAATTTGATTCAAAATCGGATATTGGAATATTTCTTGGTTATTCAACTAACAGTAAAGCGTATCGTGTATTTAATTGTAGAAGAAGCTCGGTAGAAGAGTTAATTCATGTAAAATTCGATGATACAGTTTTACCCCCCGAGAAAGGTTGTTTTTGATGATGATGCAGGTATGGCTCCGGCTAAAGAAGTGTCAGAAGTATCAAAGGAGTTGGAGAAGCTCGACTTAAGCTCGGACAAGCAGGAGGAGAATACTTACAACCTTCCTAAAGATTGGGCAAATGTGAAAGACCATCCGATGGAACAAATTCTCGGAAAAATCGATGAAGGTGTACGAACTAGGAGAAATATAAATGATTGTATTAACAATATTGCATTTATTTATCTTAAAGAACCAAAGAATATCGATGAAGCCATAAATGACGAGAATTGGGCTATTGCTATGCAAGAAGAGCTAAACCAATTCGAAAGAAATAATGTTTGGGAATTGGTTCCGGCACCGGTAGACAAATCAATCATTGGTACTAAATGGGTTCATAAAATTAAAACCGATGATCATGGTCTCCCAATTAAAAATAAATCGAGATTGGTCGCCCAAGGTTATAATCAAGAAGAAGGCTTGGATTGTGAGGAAACATTTGCTCCTGTTGCTCGTCTTGGGGAAATTCATCTTCTCTGTGCCTTTGCCGCATATAAGAAAATCAAACTCCATCAAATGGATGTAAAAAGTGCATTCCTAAATGGAATCATCCAGGATGAGGTGTATGTCAAGCAACCGCCGAGTTTTGAAGATTATGATCATCCAGATCATGTGTACAAGCTCCATAAAGCTCTCTATTGATTAAAACAAGCTCCGAGAGCATAGTATGATCGTTTAAGCACTTTTCTTATTTCAAATGGGTATAAAAGAGGTAATGTTGATAATACCCTATTTATTAAGAATTTAGGTGATGATATGCTTATTTGCCAAATTTATGTGGACGACATTGTTTTTGGTGCAACTAACAAATCTCTGTCCCAAGAATTTTCAAATCTTATGAAGGGAGAGTTCGAAATGAGCATGATGGGAGAGTTGAAAAACTTTCTCGGACTCCAAATTAGGCAACTCAATGACGGAATATTCATTCACCAATCCAAGTACGTCAATGAGCTCCTAAAGAAATTTAAGATGGAAGATTGCAAAGAAATATCTACACCTATGTCTTCCACTCTTAAGCTCGACAAAGATGAAAAGGGCAAGTCTGTTGACCAAAAACAATATCGAGGTATGATCGGCTCTTTACTTTATTTAACTGCATCTAGACCCGATATAATGTTTGCTACTTGCTTATGTGCTCGTTTTCAAGCGAATCCTAAAGAATCCCATTTCATTGCATGCAAAAGAATTTTTCGTTATTTAAAATATACTGCTGGCTTAGGTCTGTGGTATCCTTCTAGCATTGATTTTCAACTTTTTTGCATATAGTGATGCCGATTTCGGTGGATGTAAAATTGATAGAAAGGGCACCACCGGAACTTGTCATTTTATGAGTTCATGTTTAATTTCATGGGGGAGTAAGAAACAGACTAGTGTCGCTACATCCACAACTGAAGCAGAATATGTGGCTGCGGGAAGTGCATGTGCACAAGTTCTTTGGATCAAAAATCAACTTCTAGATTATGGCATCGAACTTAAAAATACACCTATTTTTTGTGACAATACAAGTGCCATTAATCTAAGCAAAAACCCCATTTTGCATAGTAGGACAAAACATATAGAAATCCGTCACCATTTTATTCGTGACCATGTCCAAAACGGGAATGTACGTACAAATGAACAATTGGCGGATATTTTTACAAAACCATTACCCGAAGAAGCTTTCAACTTTATTCGCATAAATTTAGGAATTGGAAATGTTGATCATTTTTAATTGTTGCATATTCATCATATTTATATTAAATGGTCATTAATATTGGGATATCATCAAAAGGAAATCACTATTCATTTGGTCCGGCTTATGGCCGTTAATACAGAAGTATTACGTACGTAAGGGGACATTACGTACATAACGGTGCTTTGGACTACGTACGTAACCGATCTCAGTTTTTAGTCCAGTGAGTTTTAGATTTTTCGCTACATACGCTACCTATATCCTATAACGTACATAAAGCCTTTTTGACCCTGCTACTCAAATACCCAGATCGACAGTTTTCTTTCATTCTTCCCTAATCCCTTCTCATTTGCCGAAGAACCCTACTCCAAAATCCAAATAAATCCGTCCGATTTCTTATAATTCCGGCCGAAACCATCATATGGCTACTAGGACGAACAAGAAACGCAGAGGAGAGACATCTCAATCCTCTTCTTCAACCCCTGGAGAATCGATTTTCAGGAATGCCCAAGCCAAAAATTTTTTCAAAGAAGTGTTAATCGACGAAGATGTAACTCCAAGTCACCATTTTGACTTTGAATCTCTGAACTCTATTGGTATTGGAATAGAAGAATTTTTTGATATGCTCGGTATCAACCGTTTCGTAAGTCTTGCTCGACCTATTTTTGTGGATTGCGTACGGGAATTTTACGCGAATTTTTTTGTGACTTATGATTCTGAGGGACTAGCCGTTGTTAATTCTATTGTCCGTGGAAAACCTGTCATGTTCGATGCTGCAAAATTATCTGAGTTATTTGGTCTCCCTAATGAGGGATTTCATTATAAAGGAGAATTTGCCGCTCCAGATGAAGTAATTGACAATTTTTCTGACGATGAAAGTTATGGAGTTCATGAATCTAAGATCCGTGATTTCTTGATGGACAAAGCTGTGATTGAAGTACATTCGCGCCGTTTTGAAAACAATGATTTCGGAATCAATATTCGTTTACTTCACGATGCTATCACTAGATGTCTAATGTCTAAGGTTAATGCTCAGCATCGTCTTGTAAATGTCGACATGGAAATCATTTACCATGTTTGGAAAGATCATCAAGTTAATTTTGCTTCAATTGTTCTCAAATGGTTTGTGGAAAAAAGTCTAATTTTCCACAAAAAGAGCTACGCAAAGGTCGACCGTCAACGAAAGTCCGGAATGATGTTTGGATCTATTTTGACTGAGATATTTGAGAATGCTGGAGTTGATCTTATAGGGCTACACGGGGTTGCCATCCCTAGGGGGAGTCTAGTCACCGAGGGTACCATCCGGACCATGAGATATCTCCGTACGTGAAACCGTGGTTGGGTTTACTTCGCCTACATTAAGGATGGTGATCGTTTAGTTGATGGTGTGCTACCGAGACCAGATGAGAGGATTACATCACGTGGGATTGCTTATACTCGGCCTCGTCCTTCTTCTCATCCCGGTCCTTCTCGCCCAAGACAGGAGAGTTCCTCGTCCAAGATGGTAGCTCGAATGGATAAGTTGGAAAAAGAAATGAGCGAGATAAAGCTTATGGTTAAGAGCATTTGTACTCATTTCGGGATCCCTCCGACACCTCCGGAAGCCGACCTTGATTAGCCGATTTTCTTTCCTATGATGATGATTCTATGTTGTTAAAGACCAAACATTGCATGCATTTCTCTATGTTTAGTCTTAAACTCTTATTTCTTTTATTTTGAATGAATGTGTTGCTTTTCGTATTGATGATTCTCTTTGCTATATAATACTATTCGTTGACTATTTTGTGTTTCATCGACTTGCTCTTATAGGTTCCCTTGTCATTTTGTTAATAACAAAAGGGGGAGAAAAATATGATTAGTTTTTGAAATATCCCTTGTCCGGTTCAGGGGGAGTACTATTCAAGGGGAGAGTTTTTTTTCTAAAATCTTTCGATTCTCCAAAACTCGTCTTTTTCAAAAACTCCCATATAAATTTTGTCATAATCAAAAAGGGGGAGATTGTTGATACAATATTTGTAATAAATCATTTTATACATTTTGATGATGAGTTATATAAACCAAAATTTATTTTACATATTTTTCTACATTTAACGTACGTAACATTTCACAGATAACTTACGTAACACTCACAAGTTTGGAAAGTGTTTTTATGCAGGTAACGTACGTAATGTATTATGCATAACGTACGTAAGGTTCGAATTCTGCCCGTTGCTAAGTCAACTTGAAAAAGTCATTAGCCATTACACAAAGTCTTCACATCCAACGGATCTTTATCTTTAAGATAACGTACGTAAGCATTGTTTCAGTAACTTACGTAAGGAGTTTCACCAAATGTCACTGGACTATTTTTGGGAGTTCATTATGGCCGTTACATAAGTTCTGTAACGTACGTAATATTCATAACGTACGTAACCCAGCCCACATAACGTACATTAAGGTTGCCACTGCTCCAACGGGAAACTCAACTCATGAAGGCTATAAATAGCACATATCAAGGATTTGGAATACACACAAGTTATCTAAGCTTACAAGCATACTCAAGCTACTTCAAGTAAATATTTCGAGAGATATACACATTCCATATTGTGATACGAGAAGATTTGCTCTATTATTTCTAATATACATTCTTGTATCAAAGAGCGATATATCTTGTAAAGTCGAGTTCTTACTCGCAATTGTTTTATTGTAAAGTTATCTTGTACCCGGAAAAACAAGAGAGTTTTAGTGAGGTTGTTCTTGAGCCCAGAAATCAAGAAATTGTAAGAGTTGGCATTAAACTAGAAAGTGCATTCTAAGTTTCCAAGAAAAGTCCTAGTCGATAAAACTAGGTAGGGGACGTAGGCTTCGTTAATAGCCGAACCTTTCGAACAATTTCTTGTGTTCTTTCTTTTCCGCATTTTACTTACTCCGATATTTTAGCTTCTGCACAAAAAGCGTTCAAAACTCTTATCCACACTATTCAACCCCCATTTTAGTGGTGGTACCAATCTAACAATCTAAATCTCTATAACAAATAGATAAAGTGTATAATTCAATATAACCTAACTTCCTCGTGGGATCGATAAACCGGACTCAAAAAGTCCACTTACTACTTGATACGATATCGTGCACTTGCGATAGTTACACAAAAGACGTGTCAAGTTTTTGGCGCCGTTGCCAGGGAAGTATTAATGTTATTTTTGAAATCTTACATTTTAAACTATTGTTATAGATACAATTTCTCGACATTATAACTTAGTACTAAATTGTGTTTGTCCGGTCAAGTGGCGGATAACGGTACTCCGTGACTATTAAAGTCGGATTTTTCAGTTTCCCACAACAACTGATATTTGTAGATATTTTCCCCTTTTATTTTTATTTTATTTATATTTTATCATGGAAGAAACTTTGAATAGTATTGAACAGAGATTTCCCTTTCTTAAAAAAAAATCATTTTAAAAATTTACAAGATAAGACTTGAAAGGATGAGGTTGCTTATGAATAAAAGCATACCTTTTGACATTAGATTCATTATTGAAGCCAAAGTGAGAATAGCAGGTGAATTCACAGAAATACCTACTAGATTTTATGCGAAGAAACGACGAGCAAAGATAATAGCCGTTTGCTATAAATGTGCTAGATGGAACTGTGATTTAAAATGTCGATCTTTAGGAATTCCATCTACAAACAGAGAAGATAAATTTAGTTCATTAAGGATGGTCTGAACAAAGAGAATTTAGATAATATCGAAATTTATCTTGACATGCATCCTAGTAGACTCGTACATTACAGAATTCAATGTTTGTGGAAAAATTCAAACCAGAATATGAACAACGTCTTGGGAATGTGACGTTAAAAGACCCTGTTTGCAAATTTGTAAGAAAATTGGATGGGAAGCTTCTCCCCGACTCATAGAAGGCGTTTAAGCCATTTGTGAACGTAAAATCAGAGGAAGATGTGAGCCACAATCAAACTACTGTACATACACGTGAGTATCTTTTATTTTTGTCGTATGGTGAGATTTTCTGAATAAAAAAGGTGATACACAATAAATGCATTCATTATTCTATTGAGTAGTTGAAGAGCAATTAACGCAATCGCAAATTTGTTAAATAATTTTACCTTATTTTTCTTCTATAAATAAACATTGGGCTTGTTTCTTTTAATCATCCCTCAAACTTGTACTTTTCTCTTTTTCTCTCAAATAAGTTTCTTTTCAAAAATGGAATCATCATCTTCCACAAAAAGATTTAACTCAGTCTGCATTTTTGGTGGAGCTAGTTATGGAACAGAGGCATGCTTTACTGAAGCAGCCCACAACTTGGGTCGTACCTTATGAGAAAAATGCATTCGTGTAGTTTATGGAGGAGGAAGTCTAGGATTAATGGGACGTGCTGCTGCTTCTGCCTATATTGAAGGAGTAAAAATGTTGGGAATAATTCCAAAACTTCTGGCTGAAAGTAAAATCACTGGGGCAACTATTGGAGATGAGTTTAGAGCTGTAAATATGTAAGATCGCATACTCACATGATGAAGAATTCTGATGCCTTTATCACCCTTCCCAGTGATTTTGGCACTCTTGAGGAACTTTTTCATGTGGTTACCAGAGCCCAGCTAAAGATTCATAAAAAAACCAACAGGTCTGCTTAATGTCAATGGTTTCTTTGATTGTTTACTATCTTTCATCGACTACTCTGCTGAAAAAGGTTTTATTTCCGAGCGTGCTAAACAAATCATAGTCGTTGCAACAACACCATAAGAACTAATATAAAAACTCATTGAATTTGTTCCTCAACCAGATCCAGCTCTAGCTAATATTATCTGGATGGAAGATTTTACCGTGAGAAAACGAAAAGTGGATTCATTGGTCTCCCTTTGATAACCCATATCGAACCTATTGTTATATTTACCCCAAAGCTTTGATAATCCATATTCGGATAGAAAGCTTTGATAACAAAGATCTGGGGTAAAAATAACTATAGGTCCGATATGGGCGTAATGTTCATCAGATACAGCCGTAATATGTGTTACGGCCATAACCATGTTGTTGTACGGCCGTAAGTGAGCTTCGTTGGATTGTTCATATTTTTCTCCAGGGCCAGTTACGGCCATAACACCTACCAGTATTTGTACTGGCAGCGGCCGATTTTTCTTCATTTCTCACCTTTCTCTCTTCTCTTCGCAACGGGAGCTATCTCGAGGCCTAGGGTTCGTCCGATTTTCACTCAAGCTTTGTTGGAAAAGTGTATTCGATCATCATACCATCAACATATCACTAATCATCCGTTGTTCACCTTCGAATCAAGGTAAAATCTCTTAGAACCCTACTTTTGGGGAAATTGGGGATTTTCGATTTATTGCCCGTCTCGTTCCGTGTTGTTGATTAATCCATGGTGGGTATGATTAATCTTATTGGTATTCTTGTTTCCCTATGAATTCATGGTGTGTTTTGTGATATTTATGTAATCGAGAGGGTTCGATTGCGATCCGCCCTCGTTGTTGTTTTGTATGAATATACATGAATCGTAGATGGGTTTCTGGGTGTATTCCTTTTCCATACTCGTTTAGAAATGGTTGTGATTATGTTCTTCGAATTGTCTAGGTTCGGCGTTCGGTTCCTCGCAATCGGTGGTCATAATCTTTCCCGTTTCTCGTCGTTGTTTAATCGAGGCAAGTACTCTTATGAACTTACACTCTTAACATGGTAGTATTGCATGAGTAATGTGTGTGTGTATGCTCACTACGGGTTAGATCCGACGGGGTCTAGGTAGGGGTCCACAGAGGCGTGGATCGACGAGCTTTGCTTTTAACCACTACGGGTTAGATCCGACGGGGTCTCGGTAGGGGTCTACAGAGACGTGGATCGACGGTTAATTGTGGTGCATTTTATAAATGTGTTTTGAATATTGGCGTTTCTGGAAATGTATGTTTCAAACAATGTTTTCTCATTTGCATGCTTTGACTATATATGTAAGGTGTAAGATGTTCATTTAGTTACTTGTACTAGCGTAATTGCTAACACCTTTGGGGGACCAGTCTTGGGGAAATTTGTTTTATGAATTTCAGGTCAGGTTCATCAGGAAGAGCGGGGGCTGGACTAGTACAAGGATGACGGTTGTGCGTGATTATTGTGCAAGAGTGGTGTTTTGTTTGTTTCTGTCTTTTGATCGATTGTCATCTTGTAAATTAATAGAAGTACTCGAGTACTTAGGAGCTTTTGAATGTTTGGATTGAACTATTGCGTCCATTATATTTTTTTATTGGGCTGTTGTGATGTTGTTTGACCGGTTGAACCGAGTGGATTGTTATTGTTTTGCGTCTTTATGAAGAGGTGTTATTATGTTGAATCCGCGAATCGATGAGTATGTTTGGTCACCTAGCCTGGTGGGTCCCATGTAGGGATTCACGATGCTGTAATATACCCTGAATATCTTGGGGGTGTTACAGAAAATGGTATCATAGCACTAGGTTTATGGATACCTAGGCTTGTTGGTTATTTGGTTCTAGTTGTGTTTCATTTTGCACATCGTCATCACATTGCCATTATTCCGGTGCTTCCGGTGCCCGTAAGTTTTCCTTACTCTGTTCCTTATTTCCTTGTATCGTACTTTTGATTCTTGAACTGTGATTATCTTTCCTCTCGTACTCATCATCGAATTGCTCCTGCTACCTTTTTAACACCAGTATGGATGCTGGAAGAGGTCGTGGTCGTGGTCGTGGACGCGGCTGGGGACGTGGGGCAGCTAGTGAGGCGGCCACGTCGCATTATTCTGGAGCCGGTAGTACTGGTGACCGTCATAGCCATGCTGCTACTCATGATGGCGCCGATCTTGGTGTTGCAGCGGTAATACAACAAATGGTGAACCAAATGGCGGCGATAGCTCAGGCGGTTCAGAACCCGACTCCAGCCCATGCTGCTCGGGGCGGAGCAGATCATTGACTTCAGGATGTCATCAAGATGCATCCTCCTCAGTTTTAGGGATCTTCAGACCCGACTGGAAAGGAGGGGTGGATCAAGGAGATATCCAAAGTCTTTATTGCCACAAACTATCCCGAGGATCACAAAGTTCCTATTGCCCAGTACTTTCTCACCAGGGACGCTACTGATTGGTGGGAGGCTGTTGAGCCCAAGGACCGCGTTGCTTCATGTGATGAGTTCAAAGACCTGATGGAGACAGAATATTTCCCGTGGCCGGTCAAACAGGCTCGAGTCCATGACTTCTTTGACGCTCAGCCTCAGAATATCCTTTTTTCTCAGGCTATTGCTGATTAAAACCTGGAGTTGGGCTTCGTGATGGCCCAAGTTAGAGAGGAGAGCGACAAAATTTTCCACTTCTCCAAGCGGATGAAACTGTCAATTCGTGACTACATGTCTGGGCTCGTCTGCACCACCTTGAAGGATTATCAGAGTAGAGCCCTCGCTTATGATATGTTTGTGACGTCCAGTGAGGTGGCTCGTGAGAGCAAGAAGCAGAATTCTGCCGGAAATTTTTCGGGCCACAAAGGTGGAGGTTAGCAGAAATCTCAGTCTGCTAACTTTTCCGCTGGTGGTGGTCCAGCTCGTTCTACTGGGGTTTTCGCGGGGCTGCCAGTACTCATTTCTGTGATGTGAAGTGTTTTAACTGTGGTCGTATGGGCCACGTCAGTCGTACTAGTCTAAGTCATTTGCTGACATGTAACTGGTGTGGCCAGCCGGGCCACAAGACTGCTTTCTGTGCTGAGAGAGAGAGTTCTTGGTGCCCAGGCTTCCTTCCCAGCGTCTAGGGAACCGAGTGTGAACTAGGGGTCGTTTGCTCCGTAGGCTCCGCCGAGTGCCAGTCGAGGAAGAGGTCAGGGTCAACCCGCTAGAGGGGAAGCTTCTAGTGTCGGCTCCGCTCATCTGCGAGTTTATAAGATGAGCAGGGCCGATGATCTAGCCGCCACCGTAACCATAGGTACCGTTTATATACAGTCTCACCCTGTTAGTGTGCTTTTTAATTCGGGTGCTACACATTCATTCATATCTCTAGAGTGTGTGCGCCGTTTGAGTCTCGACTATTTGACGCCTTGTGAGCCTTTCATCGTTAATCTTCCTAGCGGTGATAGGATCGTTAGTGATCAGGAGGTCCGAGACTGTTCTGTGTTTATTTGTGAGAGGGCTTGGGTCTCTAATCTTATTATTGTGAGTATTGAGGGTGAGGATTTGATTCTTGGGGATGATTGACTCGAGCGACACAGTGCAATCATAAACTACCACACGAGAATAATCACCATGTTTGCCGAGGATGGCACTGAGCACTCTTTCGCGGGGCGAAAGAGGGGAAACCAGAAGTCCATGATTAACGCCTTGCAGGCGATGAGACTCCTGCGGAAGGGGTGTACTGGTTATTGGTACTACGCCTTGAAGGCAGGGGATGGTGGAGTTGAGTTTTCATCGATTCTAGTCATTAGTGAGTTCCCTGATGTCTTTCCTGATGAGTTACTGTGGTTGCCACCAGACCGTGAGGTTGAGTTCGCTATCGAGTTAGATTCGGGTGAAACTTTGATTTCAAAGGCGCCGTATCGCATGGCACCCTCAGAGATGGCTGAGTTGAAGAAGCAGTTGAGTGAGCTTCTTGAGTCGGGGTATATTCGACCGAGCACTTCGTCTTGGGGCGCACTGATTCTGTTTGTGCGGAAGAAGGATGGTTCGCTGCGTTTATGTATCGATTATCGCGAGCTAAACAAGGTGACCATCAAGAACAAGTATCCCTTGCCGAGGATTGATGACTTGTTCGATAAGTTGCAGGGAGCTGTGGTATTCTCGAAGATCGACTTGAAATCGGGGTACTATCAGCTTCGGGTGAAGGAGTCTGATATTCTGAAAATAGCTTTTCGGACGAGTTACGGGCATTATGAGTTTGTGGTTATGCCCTTCGGGTTGACTAATGTGTCGGCAGTGTTCATGCAGTTGATGAACAAGGTCTTTATCGAGTATTTAAATAAGTGTGTCGTCGTCTTCATTGACGATATCCTTATTTATTCGAGGAACGAGGAGGAGCACGCGCATCATCTGCGTGTGGTGTTAGACATTTTGAGGACCGAGCAACTCTATGCGAAGTTCTTGAAATATGAGTTCTGTCTTAAGGAAATGATGTTTCTGGGTCACGTGATTTCAGCCGAGGGGGTCTGTGTGGATCCGCAGAAAATTGAGGCAGTGTTGGATTGGGCACCACCTAAGAACGTAAAGGAGGTCTATAGTTTCTTGGGTTTGGCTGGCTACTACCATAGGTTCGTCGAGGGGTTCTCGAAACTAGCTCGGCTGCTTACACAGTTGCTTCATAAATTCGAAAAGTTCGTCTGGAATAACGAGCAACAGTCGAGTTTTGAGGAGTTGAAGAGGCGTTTGACATCAGCCCCGATTCTAGCATTACCGTTTGGCAACAAGGGTTTTGCCGTTTACAATGATGCTTTGGGTTAGGGTCTTGGGTGCATATTGATGCAGCACGGTAAGACTATTGCGTATGCATCCAGGCAGTTGAGGCCGTGTGAGCTCAACTACCCTACTCATGATTTGAAGTTAGCGGCAGTTGTTTTCGCACTCAAGATTTGGCGTCACTATTTGTTTGGCTCCGCATGTCAGGTTTTTACTGATCATAAAAGTATGAAGTACATATTCACTCAACGGGAGTTGAATTTGAGGTAGGGGAGGTGGTTGGAGTTGATTAAGGATTATGACCTCGAAATCCTTTATCACCCGGGCAAGGCGAACGTTGTGACCGATGCTTTTAGTCGGAAGCCGATTGCGTTGCGGATGCTTGAGATCCTTACATCTCAATCTGAGCTTTAGTGAGTTTTGATCGGTTTGGGTGACGTGATTTTATTGCCCGGAGCCATTGGGCAACTTTTCGCTTTAGATATTTCGTCGTCGCTGGTCGATGAAATTAAATGGAAGCAATTAGAGGATCCTATGATCACGCAAATCCGGGAGAATGTTCTTAAAGGAAAGTCTCCTGGGTTTGTAATTCATGAAGATGGTGTATCGAGGTTCCAGAGTCGAATTTGTGTACCGAACGACTCGGGATTGAGGCAGGGTATTTTGCGGGATCCCCATGATACGCCTTACTCCGTTCATCGTGTTCAAGCAAGATGTACAAGTATCTGAGGATGAATTTTTAGTGGAATGACATGAAGGAAGAGGTCACACGGTTTGTAGCGAGATGTTTGACTTGTCAGCAGGTCAAAATCGAACATCAGCGACCAGCTGGGTAATTACAGTCGCTTCCCATTCCTAAATGGAAATGGGAAGATATTTCGATGGACTTCATCACGAGTTTGCCGAGATCGAGATCGGGCATGAATATGGTTTGGGCAATCGTTGACCGTCTGACCAAATCGGCAAATTTTCTGGGCATCAAGGATACTTGGGGTCCAGAAAAGTTGGCTCAGGTATTTATTGGGCAGATTGTGAGACTTCACGGTACTCCGAAGTCTATTGTTTCGGATCAGGATGCCCGTTTTGTATCGCACTTTTGGCAGGCGGTGCATAAGGCGTTGGGTACCCGTTTGCGTCTGAGTACTTCCTTTCATCCTTAGTCAGATGTGCAGTCGAAACGCACTATCCAGATGTTCGAAGACATGTTGCGTGCCTGTGCCCTCGACTGGATGTAATATCCTTGTGAATTACGTACGTTATTGTTGGTTGTATCTTGTTGTAATGCGGATTATGTGGAGGTGAGTGTATTGATGAACTGATATTTAGTTTGTTCTTGATTGACAATCGTCGAGTTTTGTGATTTCTGAAGTATGTTTGTTTTTGCCGGAATGTCGAAGTGGTGACTCGAGAGTTATGGCCGTAAGATATGAATGTATTACCAAAAGGGTGTTAATAGAATAAGAGTAGATATTCCTGAGTAGTGATTTGCACAAGGGCTGACTTCGATCGATCACTATAAATTCCATAAAAATATAAAAATTCTAATATTTTGGAGCATTATATAGAATTGAGTTAGCTTTCCAATGATTCAAACGGTGAGTCAATCGGAGCCCGGATGAAGGATTTATGGTCAAAATAGCAGACCCTAGTGCAGTGACACTGACACGGTCGTGTCGAACTATTGCGGATAAGCAAAAACTTTCTGGATGGGTGACATGACCCCTGACTCGACCGTGTCATTTGACATGACCGAAAAGTGCAAAAATGGTGCAAACCCATTTCGGGAGCTATATATAGCCTTTGGTTGTTTTTTTGGGCATTCTAGCACCTTCCCTTCATCCTCCACCTAGAATCCTTCATCTTAAACTCCAAAATCAAGCCATAAACATGTTCCAAACACTATAGAATCAAGATATCAAGTTCATTATATTAAGGTATGTGGTTGAAGTTCTTCAAGTTATTTCAAAGAATTTTGGGGTTTGTTGGGAATTCTTGATTCAAGTTCGTTTTCGCTTCGGATTATGTTAGATTATGATGTTGTAATCATGTTACTTTGTTTTCCCTCAAAGTTTATGGATTAAATTCCGAGTTTTTAATCCGTTCTTGGGTTCAACCTTTGTCGCCTCCGTAGTGTTCGATTAAATGTCTCTAAGGGTAGAACTTAGGGTGAATCCTTCCGTTTCC
Organism: Orobanche coerulescens; assembly: GCA_033398695.1. Taxonomy (NCBI): domain Eukaryota; kingdom Viridiplantae; phylum Streptophyta; class Magnoliopsida; order Lamiales; family Orobanchaceae; genus Orobanche; species Orobanche coerulescens. Next base: position 17,102,995 of record CM065814.1, on the reverse strand, counting down.
ATGGTGTTGTGTTTTGATTCGGTATCTCGATGTGTTAGGATTGAATTGTTGAAGGAAGTTCCGGACCGTACGTCCATCCGTTCGTTGTTTCCCGTGTCGTTCGAATTGAGGTAAGTACTTTGATTGCATTTATTGTACTTCGTGTGAATATGTAAAATGTGATTTTTAGAAAATATACGAATTGTGCCATGTGTTTATTGAGCTTGTGTGATCCGAGTAAAACTAGCGAGGGTCCCCTGGGGTCCTGTTAGACTTCGAGTTCTACGGATCACTCGGTTGGGTTGTACACCAGGTAGGGCCTGAAGAGGACTCTCTGGGGTGTGTATTCCGTATGGATACAGGGCTAGTACAACTCGGGAGATTATCTTGATGATGATAATTATGGCATTGTATTACGGAATATTTGTGATGGCGTTGTGATTTCTGTTGAATATTCATTAGTTGTACATTTTTCTGTAATCGTTGTACTTGCACCGACATTCTTGCTGACCCCTTCGGGGTGGATATACTTGTTGTGTATTCAGGTTCAGGTTCAGTAAGGGAGCCAGCACAGGGTGGATACGATCTTGGTGGGCAGCCTTGATATCGTGTACTATTTTGAGTTGGTGGTAATTTTGTCTAAATCGTGGTTGTGTCTTGGTTTGGTACTCGCGCGGGTACTGTCATATGTTGTTATTGAGTTGTTTTTATTACGGATGGACTGTTGTATCAGTTGTGGTCCTACGGGACAATGTGTTATTGTGTTTTGTAATTTATGTCATACTGGAGACAGTTTGACCTTTTAACTAAGTTGAAGGTTGTGGTTTGTTAAATTTTAATGAGTTTTATGTATATTAGCCTGGTAGGTTCTCCAAAAGAGAATCTACGGCGCTGTAATATCATCGTATAACACAGGGATGTTACAGAATATGGTATCAGAGCCTTAGGTTTATGGATACCTAGGCCGTCGGTGTTTTTGGGTCTGTTAAATTGAGTCAGTTGTTGTCTACGATATTATTGGCATGCTACCACCTCGTGTTGCCTGTGCTGGTGGACTCTTCGGATGTTGGTTGCTTCTTTCCTTCGGAAGCACTTATCTTGTTATTGTGCAATCTATTATTGTAATCGTTTCCTTGGTTAGTCGAACTGGAAAAGATCTTTGACGGTATTGGCTGCCCTGAAGCCAAAAGAGTCCCAATTTCTCAATATCTGACGGTTGATGACGCGTCAGATTGGTGGAGAGCCGTTAAGCCCAGAGACCGCGACGTCACTTGGGAGGAACTTAAAGAACTGGTGGAAGCTCAGTATTGTCCAGCACCGGTGCAATTGACAAGAGTTAGTGAATTTTTCAGAGCTCAACCACAGGACGTTCCTATTTCTGAGGCAATCAAGACATACAACAAGCAATTAGTGTATGTTCAAGATCGGGATAAGGATGAGATAGACAAGATACTTCATTTCGACGCAAGGATGAAACCAGAGGTCCGAAAGTATATGGAGGGCCTTGGGTGTACTACCTTGAGGGAATATCAGGACAGAGTGCTTGCTTATGAGATGGTGTCAGTACCGGCCCCTACGGTTTCGAGTTCGAAGAAACCGAAATTTTCCGGTAGTTTTCGAGGCAGCATATCACGTAAACCTCAACCCTCTGTGCAATCCTCCGTTGGTTCTCCACAACCTAGTGGAGGAACGCCGAAAGTTTGTTTAATCAATTCCCATTGTTCATCGCACCCTATCACTTGTTTCACGTGTGGAAAGCAGGGACACCGGGCATCCTATTGTGAGAAAGCAAGTAGAATCCTTGCCAAGCCGTCCCCTATTTCAGCCGGCACTGTCTCAAGTCAGCCCACTACGAGTGGTGGACGTGGTAGAGGCAAGACCGAGCATAAGGATGCATCTATCATTAGATCAGCTCCACCCCGATTGTATGAGATGAGGCGGACTGACGACGTAGGGGCTGCAACTACGTCAGGTATTGTTTATATTCATACGCACCCGGTAGATGTATTATTTGATTCTGGAGCTACTCATTCCTTTATATCATTGTCTTGTGTGAATCGTCTAGTTCTTATTGGTCTCTCTGCATGTGAACCTTTTATCGTTGGACTGCCGATTGGGGAAAGGATAGTTGGGGATCGAGAGATTGTCAATTGTCCTGTAACCATCGGTGGTAGAGATTGGCCATCTGACTTGATTGTTATAGATATGAAGGGATAAGATTTAGTTCTGGGCGATAACTGGTTAGATCATCATGGAGCAGTAATAGATTATCGTCAGAAGATAATTTCGATCATTGATCAGGATGGCGCGGAATATGTCTTTGAAGGACAGAAACCCGGTAGTACTGGGAAGAAGATCCGAGCCATGAAGGCTGTAAAATTGTTGAACCAAGGTTGTACTGGTTATTGGTGTTACGCAATGAGGACAGAAGCTGACGGAGTTCAATTATCTTCTATTCCAATTGTGAACGAATTTCCAGATGTATTTCTGGATGATTTGCTGGGATTGCCACCACATCGTGAAGTGGAGTTCGCCATTGAACTAGAGCCCAATGCGGCACCAATATCCAAGGCATCATACAGAATGGCCCCATCGGAAATGTTAGAATTGAAGAAACAATTGGGTGAATTGCTGGACAAAGGTTATATTCGGCCTAGTGTGTCGCCATGGGGTGCACCGGTATTGTTCGTATGGAAGAAAGATGGGTCCGTACGGCTATGTATTGACTATCGTGAGTTGAATAAACTCACTATCAAAAACAAGTATCCGTTGCCAAGAATCGATGATCTATTTGATCAATTGCAAGGGGCAACGGTTTTCTCCAAGATTGACTTGAGGTCGGGATATTACCAACTACGAATTCGAGATTCGGATATCCCCAGATCGGCATTTCGAACGAGGTATGGACATTACAAATTCGTAGTTATGCCATTCGGGTTAACAAATGCTCCGGTGGCGTTTATGCAACTTATGAACAAAACATTTATCGAATATCTCGATAAATTTGTGGTGGTGTTTATTGACGATATCTTAATCTATTCCAAGAATGAAACGGAGCATGCCGAACACTTGAGGATTGCGTTGAGTACTTTGAGGGCTGATAAGCTTTATGCTAAATTTTCTAAATGCGAGTTCTAGCTTAGAGAAGTTGCGTTTCTGGGACACATTATATCAGCCGATGGTATTTGGGTAGATCCTCAGAAGGTTGAAGCAGTTTTAGCTTGGGAACCCCCGAGGAATGTTAAGGAAGTTCGGAGTTTCATGGGATTAGCTGGTTATTATCGTCGATTTGTTGATGAATTCTCGAAAATCGCTCGACCACTCACTCGGCTTTTGCAGAAGACACAGAAGTTTGAGTGGAGTGATGACTGTCATAAGAGTTTTGACGAGTTAAAAAAGCGATTGACTACGTCACCGATTCTAGCCTTACCGCAGGGGTCGGAAGGTTTTGTTATTTATAGTGATGCTTCTAAACAAGGATTGGTATGTGTGTTGATGCAAAACGAGATGGTAGTGGCTTATGCGTCTCGACAATGAAAGCCATACGAGATTAATTATCCCACCCAAGACCTGGAGTTAGCCGCGGTGGTATTTGCGTTAAAAATTTGGAGGCATTATTTGTATGGTTCTCCTTGTCGAGTGTATACGGATCATAAGAGCTTGAAGTATATATTCACTCAGAAGGAGCTTAATATGCGCCAACGTCGATGGTTGGAATTGCTTAAAGATTATGATCTTGGCATTCATTACCATCCAGGTAAAGCGAACGTCGTTGCCGATGCATTAAGCCGCAAGTCAGTCGTGTTGCAGAAGTTAGAATTACTTACCCTTCAACCGAAGCTCAGACGAGAGTTGATTGATTTGGAAATTGAAGTTTGGCCTCATAGAACTCAAGGATAGTTACGTTTCCTTGAGGTTACTTCCTCCGTAATGGAAGATGTTAAGTCCAAACAATTAGATGATCTCTTATTTGTGCAGCTTCGGGAAGACGTTGTTAAAGGAAAAGCTCCTGGGTTCTTTATCGATGAAGATGGAGTTCTTCGATTTCGAGGTAGAACTTGTGTACCTAATCGGGATGATCTCAAACAAGTGATTTTGGATGAAGAACATTCTACTTTGTACTCGATTCATCTGGGTATGAGTAAAATGTATAAGGACTTGAAGAGAAATTTTTGGTGGCCGAACATGAAGAAAGATGTAGCATAGTTCGTGTCAAAATGCTTGACTTGTCAGCAGGTTAAAGCGGAGCATTAGAGACCTGCCGGTAAGTTGCAACCGCTACCAATACCGGGATGGAAGCGGGAGGATATCGCGATGGATTTTATTGTGGGAATGCCAAGGACGCGAACTGGAGTGAATATGATTTGGGTAATCGTTGATCGGTTAACCAAATCCGCTCACTTTTTGGGCATTAGAGATACTTGGGGACCGGAGCAGTTGGCTCGGCTATTCATTGCTGAGATTGTGAGACTCCATGGTACCCCGAAGAGTATTGTTTCTGATCGCGATAGGCACTTTGTGTCATATTTCTGGCAAGCAGTGCATCAAGCACTCGGCACCAAACTGAATTTCAGCACCGCTTATCATCCCCAAACGGATGGACTGTCAGAGAGAGCGATCCAAATGCTGGAAGACATGTTGAGGGCTTGTGCGTTGGATTGGAAAGAAGATTGGGAGACTCATTTACCATTGATCGAATTTGCGTACAATAACAGTTGGCATAGTTCGATTGGGATGGCTGCGTTTGAAGCATTATACGGAAGACGGTGTCGATCGCCAATCTGTTGGGACGAACCGTACGAGTTAATTGGAGTGGAACCGGACATGGTAGTTCAAACACGGGAGAAAGTCGCAATTATTCGGCAAAGGTTGTTGACTGCTCAGAGTCGACAAAAGTCATATGCCGACGTTCGTCGTCGACTGTTAAAGTTCCAGGCGGGAGACCACGTGTTGTTCAAAGTATCGCTGACTCATGGAGTTCTTCGGTTTGGTAAGAATGGGAAGCTTAGTCCTCGTTATATTGGCCCCTTCGAGATCCTAGACAAGGTAGGTGATGTAGCTTATCGACTAGCGTTGCCTCCGACGCTTAGTCATGTTCATAATGTATTCCATGTTTCGCAACTACGTAAATATGTTCCCGATCCCAGCCATGTTATTGACTATCAAGAGATTGAAGTTAATGATGATGTCACATATGAAGAACAACCGGTATCTATATTGGAACGCCGAGTGAAACAGTTGCGATGGAAAGTGATTCCGTTGGTTAAGGTTCAATGGTCTAAGCATGGAGTTGAGGAAGCCACCTGGGAGACCGAAGAAAATATGCGTGCCCGCTACCCTGAACTTTTTGACTCTTAAGTTTCGGGCCGAAACTTTTATTTTTAGGGGGTAAGGGTGTAATATCCTTGTGAATTACGTACGTTATTGTTGGTTGTATCTTGTTGTAATGCGGATTATGTGGAGGTGAGTGTATTGATGAATTGATATTTGATTTGTTCTTGATTGACAATCGTCGAGTTTTGTGATTTCCAAAGTATGTTTGTTTTGGCCGGAATGTCGAAGTGGTGACTCGAGAGTTATGGCCGTAAGATATCAATGTATTACCAAAAGGGTGTTAATAGAATAAGAGTACATATTTCTGAGTAGTGATTTGCACAAGGGCTAACTTCGATCGATCACTATAAATTCCATAAAAATATAAAAATTCTAATATTTTACAACATTGTAGAGAATTTAGTTAGCTTTCCAATGGTTCAAACGGTGAGTCAATCAGATCCCGAACGAAGGAGTTATGGTCGAAATAGCAGACCCTAGTGCAGTGACACGGCCGTGTCGAACTATTGTGGATAAGCAAAAACGTTCTGGATGGGTGACACGACCCCTGATTCGACCATGTCATTTGACATGACCGAAAAGTGCAGAAATGCTGAAAACCCATTTCGGGAGCTATATATAGCCTTTGGTCGATTTTTTGGGCATTCTAGCACATTCTCTTCATCCTCCACCTAGAATCCTTCATCTTAAACTCCAAAATCAAGCCATAAACATGTTCCAAACACTATAGAATCAAGATATCAAGTTCATTATTGAAGAGTTATCCATCTCTTGGTTGAATTAAGGTATGTGGTTGAAGTTCTTCAAGTTATTTCAAAGAATTTTGGGGTTTGTTGGGAATTCTTGATTCAAGTTCGTTTTGGCTTTGGATTATGTTAGATTATGATGTTGTAATCATGTTCCTTTGTTTTCCCTCAAAGTTTATGGATTAAATTCCGAGTTTTTAATCCGTTCTTGGGTTCAACCTTTGTCGCCTCCGTAGTGTTCGATTAAATGTCTCTAAGGGTAGAACTTAGGGTGAATCCTTCCGTTTCCATGGTGTTGTGTTTTGATTCGGTATCTCGATGTGTTAGGATTGAATTGTTGAAGGAAGTTCCGGACCGTACGTCCATCCGTTCGTTGTTTCCCGTGTCGTTCGAATTGAGGTAAGTACATTGATTGCATTTATTGTACTTCGTGTGAATATGTAAAATGTGATTTTTAGAAAATATACGAATTGTGCCATATGTTTATTGAGCTTGTGTGAGCCGAGTAAAACTAGCGAGGGTCCCCTGGGGTCCTGTTAGACTTCGAGTCTACGGATCACTCGGTTGGGTTGTACACCAGGTAGGGCCTGAAGAGGACTCTCTGGGGTGTGTATTCCGTATGGATACAGGGCTAGTACAACTCGGGAGGTTATCTTGATGATGATAATTATGGCATTGTATTACGGAATATTTGTGATGGCGTTGTGATTTCTGTTGAATATTCATTAGTTGTACATTTTTCTGTAATCGTTGTACTTGCACCGACATTCTTGCTGACCCCTTCAGGGTGGATATACTTGTTGTGTATTCAGGTTCAGGTTCAGTAAGGGAGCCAGCACAGGGTGGATACGATCTTGGTGGGCAGCCTTGATATCGTGTACTATTTTGAGTTGGTGGTAATTTTGTCTAAATCGTGGTTGTGTCTTGGTTTGGTACTCGCGCGGGTACTGTCATATGTTTTTATTGAGTTGTTTTTATTACGGATGGACTGTTGTATCAGTTGTGGTCCTACGGGACAATGTGTTATTGTGTTTTGTAATTTATGTCATACTGGAGACAGTTTGACCTTTTAACTAAGTTGAAAGTTGTGGTTTGTTAAATTTTAATGAGTTTTTATGTATATTAGCCTGGTAGGTTCTCCAAAAGAGAATCTACGGCGCTGTAATATCATCGTATAACACAGGGATGTTATAGAATATGGTATCAGAGCCTTAGGTTTATGGATACCTAGGCCGTCGGTGTTTTTGGGTCTGTTAAATTGAGTCAGTTGTTGTCTATGATATTATTGGCATGCTACCACCTCGTGTTGCCTGTGCTGGTGGACTCTTCGGATGTTGGTTGCTTCTTTCCTTCGGAAGCACTTATCTTGTTATTGTGCAATCTATTATTGTAATCGTTTCCTTGTTGAACCATTCTTATTCCTCAGTATGCCGAGAGGTAGAGCTAATCGCCAACGCGGTCATGGCCGAGGCCGTGGCAAAGTAGTAGTGTCTGAATCCGAGAGGTCCGTTTCAGAATCGGCATCTCGTTCTGCGACTAGATCATACCCGAACCCTTCGGGAGGTTCAGACGGAGGTTCGGAGGCCGAAGTGCCTAACGTCCTTCAACAAGTCGTAACGCAGGTGCACCAACTGGGCCAAGTGGTGCAGAACATTAATATTGGCAGGACAGTTGAGGATCGGTGGCTTCAAGAAGTTATGAAGATGAACCCTCCGAGATTCGACGGTTCCAGTGATAAGAACAACTGGGATCATTGGTTAGTCGAACTGGAAAAGATCTTTGACGGTATTGGCTGCCTTGAAGCCAAAAGAGTCCCAATTTCTCAATATCTGACGGTTGATGACGCGTCAGATTGGTGGAGAGCCGTTAAGCCCAGAGACCGCGACGTCACTTGGGAGGAATTTAAAGAACTGGTGGAAGCTCAGTATTGTCCAGCACCGGTGCAATTGACAAGAGTTAGTGAATTTTTCAGAGCTCAACCACATGACATTTTTATTTCTGAGGCAATCAAGACACACAACAAGCAATTAGTGTATGTTCAAGATCGGGTTAAGGATGAGATAGACAAGATACTTCATTTCGACGCAAGGATGAAACCAGAGGTCCGAAAGTATATGGCGGGCCTTGGGTGTACTACCTTGAGGGAATATCAGGACAGAGTGCTTGCTTATGAGATGGTGTCAGTACCGGCCCCTACGGTTTCGAGTTCGAAGAAACCGAAATTTTTCGGTAGTTTTCGAGGCAGCATATCACGTAAACCTCAACCCTCTGTGCAATCCTCCGTTGGTTCTCCACAACCTAGTGGAGGAACGCCGAAAGTTTGTTTAATCAATTCCCATTGTTCATCGCGCCCTATCACTTGTTTCACGTGTGGAAAGCAGGGACACCGGGCATCCTATTGTGAGAAAGCAAGTAGAATCCTTGCCAAGCCGTCCCTTATTTCAGCCGGCACTGTCTCAAGTCAGCCCACTACTTGTGTTGGACGTGGTAGAGGCAAGACCGAGCATAAGGATGCATCTATCATTAGATCAGCTCCACCCCGATTGTATGAGATGAGGCGGACTGACGACGTAGGGGCTGCAACTACGTCAGGTATTGTTTATATTCGTACGCACCCGGTAGATGTATTATTTGATTCTGGAGCTACTCATTCCTTTATATCATTGTCTTGTGTGAATCGTCTGGGTCTTATTGGTCTCTCTGCATGTGAACCTTTTATCGTTGGACTGCCGATTGGGGAAAGGATAGTTGGGGATCGAGAGATTGTCAATTGTCCTGTAACCATCGGTGGTAGAGATTGGCCATCTGACTTGATTGTTATAGATATGAAGGGATAAGATTTAATTCTGGGCGATAACTGGTTAGATCATCATGGAGCAGTAATAGATTATCGTCGGAAGATAATTTCGATCATTGATCAGGATGGCGCCGAATATGTCTTTGAAGGACAGAAACCCGGTAGTACTGGGAAGATTATCCGAGCCATGAAGGCTGTAAAATTGTTGAACCAAGGTTGTACTGGTTATTGGTGTTACGCAATGAGGACAGAAGCTGACGGAGTTCAATTATCTTCTATTCCAATTGTGAACGAATTTCCAGATGTATTTCCGGATGATTTGCTGGGATTGCCACCACATCGTGAAGTGGAGTTCGTCATTGAACTAGAGCCCAATGCGGCACCAATATCCAAGGCATCATACAGAATGGCCCCATCGGAAATGTTATAATTGAAGAAACAATTGGGTGAATTGCTGGACAAAGGTTATATTCGGCCTAGTGTGTCGCCATGGGGTGCACCGGTATTGTTCGTATGGAAGAAAGATGGGTCCGTACGGCTATGTATTGACTATCGTGAGTTGAATAAACTCACTATCAAAAACAAGTATCCGTTGCCAAGAATCGATGATCTATTTGATCAATTGCAAGGGGCAACGGTTTTCTCCAAGATTGACTTGAGGTCGGGATATTACCAACTACGAATTCGAGATTCGGATATCCCCAGATCGGCATTTCGAACGAGGTATGGACATTACAAATTCGTAGTTATGCCATTCGGTTTAACAAATGCTCCGGTGGCGTTTATGCAACTTATGAACAAAACATTTATCGAATATCTCGATAAATTTGTGGTGGTGTTTATTGACGATATCTTAATCTATTCCAAGAATGAAACGGAGCATGCCGAACACTTGAGGATTGCGTTGAGTACTTTGAGGGCTGATAAGCTTTATGCTAAATTTTCTAAATGCGAGTTCTAGCTTAGAGAAGTTGCGTTTCTGGGACACATTATATCACCGATGGTATTTGGGTAGATCCTCGAAAGGTTGAAGCGTTTTAGCTTGGGAACCCCGAGGAATGTTAAGGAAGTTCGGAGTTTCTGGGATTAGTGGTTATTATCGTCGATTTGTTGATGAATTCTCGAAAATCGCTCGACCACTCACTCGGCTTTGCAGAAGACACGAAGTTTGAGTGGAGTGATGAGTGTCATAAGAGTTTTGACGAGTTAAAGCGATTGACTACGTCACCGATTCTAGCCTTACCGCAGGGGTCGGAAGGTTTCGTTATTTATAGTGATGCTTCTAAACAAGGATTGGTATGTGTGTTGATGCAAAACGAGATGGTAGTGGCTTATGCGTCTCGACAATGAAAGCCATACGAGATTAATTATCCCACCCAAGACCTGGAGTTAGCCGCGGTGGTATTTGCGTTAAAAATTTGGAGGCATTATTTGTATGGTTCTCCTTGTCGAGTGTATACGGATCATAAGAGCTTGAAGTATATATTCACTCAGAAGGAGTTTAATATGCGCCAACGTCGATGGTTGGAATTGCTTAAAGATTATGATCTTGGCATTCATTACCATCCAGGTAAAGCGAACGTCGTTGCCGATGCATTAAGCCGCAAGTCAGTCGTGTTGCAGAAGTTGGAATTACTTACCCTTCAACCGAAGCTCAGACGAGAGTTGATTGATTTGGAAATTGAAGTTTGGCCTCATAGAACTCAAGGACAGTTACGTTTCCTTCAGGTTACTTCCTCCGTAATGGAAGATGTTAAGTCCAAACAATTAGATGATCTCTGATTTGTGCAGCTTCGGGAAGACGTTGTTAAAGGAAAAGCTCCTGGGTTCTTTATCGATGAAGATGGAGTTCTTCGATTTCGAGGTAGAACTTGTGTACCTAATCGGGATGATCTCAAACAAGTGATTTTGGATGAAGCACATTCTACTTTGTACTCGATTCATCTGGGTATGAGTAAAATGTATAAGGACTTGAAGAGAAATTTTTGGTGGCCGAACATGAAGAAAGATGTAGCAGAGTTCGTGTCAAAATGCTTGACTTGTCAGCAGGTTAAAGCGGAGCATTAGAGACCTGCCGGTAAGTTGCAACCGCTACCAATACCGGGATGGAAGCGGGAGGATATCGCGATGGATTTTATTGTGGGAATGCCAAGGATGCGAACTGGAGTGAATATGATTTGGGTAATCGTTGATCGGTTAACCAAATCCGCTCACTTTTTGGGCATTAGAGATACTTGGGGACCGGAGCAGTTGGCTCGGCTATTCATTGCTGAGATTGTGAGACTCCATGGTACCCCGAAGAGTATTGTGTCTGATCGCGATGGGCGCTTTGTGTCATATTTCTGGCAAGCATTGCATCGAGCACTCGGCACCAAACTGAATTTCAGCACCGCTTATCATCCCCAAACGGATGGACCGTCAGATAGAACGATCCAAATGCTGGAAGACATGTTGAGGGCTTGTGCGTTGGATTGGAAAGAAGATTGGGAGACTCATTTACCATTGATCGAATTTGCGTACAATAACAGTTGGCATAGTTCGATTGGGATGGCTCCGTTTGAAGCATTATACGGAAGACGGTATCGATCGCCAATCTGTTGGGACGAACCGTACGAGTTAATTGGAGTGGAACCGGACATGGTAGTTCAAACACGGGAGAAAGTCGCAATTATTCGGCAAAGGTTGTTGACCGCTCAGAGTCGACAAAAGTCGTATGCCGACGTTCGTCGTCGACTGTTAGAGTTCCAGGCGGGAGACCACGTGTTGTTGAAAGTATCGCTGACTCATGGAGTTCTTCGGTTTGGTAAGAATGGGAAGCTTAGTCCTCGTTATATTGGCCCCTTCGAGATCCTAGACAAGGTAGGTGATGTAGCTTATCGACTAGCGTTGCCTCCGACGCTTAGTCATGTTCATAATGTATTCCATGTTTCGCAACTACGTAAATATGTTCCCGATCCCAGCCATGTTATTGACTATCAAGAGATTGAAGTTAATGATGATGTCACATATGAAGAACAACCGGTATCTATATTGGAACGCCGAGTGAAACAGTTGCGATGGAAAGTGATTCCGTTGGTTAAGGTTCAATGGTCTAAGCATGGAGTTGAGGAAGCCACCTGGGAGACCGAAGAAAATATGCGTGCCCGCTACCCTGAACTTTTTGACTCTTAAGTTTCGGGCCGAAACTTTTATTTTTAGGGGGTAAGGGTGTAATATCCTTGTGAATTACGTACGTTATTGTTGGTTGTATCTTGTTGTAATGCGGATTATGTGGAGGTGAGTGTATTGATGAATTGATATTTGATTTGTTCTTGATTGACAATCGTCGAGTTTTGTGATTTCCAAAGTATGTTTGTTTTGGCTGGAATGTCGAAGTGGTGACTCGAGAGTTATGGCCGTAAGATATGAATGTATTACCAAAAGGGTGTTAATAGAATAAGAGTAGATATTTCTGAGTAGTGATTTGCACAAGGGCTGACTTCGATCGATCACTATAAATTCCATAAAAATATAAAAATTCTAATATTTTACAACATTGTAGAGAATTTAGTTAGCTTTCCAATGGTTCAAACGGTGAGTCAATCAGATCCCGAACGAAGGAGTTATGGTCGAAATAGCAGACCCTAGTGCAGTGACACGGCCGTGTCGAACTATTGTGGATAAGCAAAAACGTTCTGGATGGGTGACACGACCCCTGATTCGACCATGTCATTTGACATGACCGAAAAGTGCAGAAATGCTGAAAACCCATTTCGGGAGCTATATATAGCCTTTGGTCGATTTTTTGGGCATTCTAGCACATTCTCTTCATCCTCCACCTAGAATCCTTCATCTTAAACTCCAAAATCAAGCCATAAACATGTTCCAAACACTATAGAATCAAGATATCAAGTTCATTATTGAAGAGTTATCCATCTCTTGGTTGAATTAAGGTATGTGGTTGAAGTTCTTCAAGTTATTTCAAAGAATTTTGGGGTTTGTTGGGAATTCTTGATTCAAGTTCGTTTTGGCTTTGGATTATGTTAGATTATGATGTTGTAATCATGTTCCTTTGTTTTCCCTCAAAGTTTATGGATTAAATTCCGAGTTTTTAATCCGTTCTTGGGTTCAACCTTTGTCGCGTCCGTAGTGTTCGATTAAATGTCTCTAAGGGTAGAACTTAGGGTGAATCCTTCCGTTTCCATGGTGTTGTGTTTTGATTCGGTATCTCAATGTGTTAGGATTGAATTGTTGAAGGAAGTTCCGGACCGTACGTCCATCCGTTCGTTGTTTCCCGTGTCGTTTGAATTGAGGTAAGTACTTTGATTGCATTTATTGTACTTCGTGTGAATATGTAAAATGTGATTTTTAGAAAATATACGAATTGTGCCATGTGTTTATTGAGCTTGTGTGAGCCGAGTAAAACTAGCGAGGGTCCCCTGGGGTCCTGTTAGACTTCGAGTTCTACGGATCGCTCGGTTGGGTTGTACACCAGGTAGGGCCTGAAGAGGACTCTCTGGGGTGTGTATTCCGTATGGATACAGGGCTAGTACAACTCGGGAGGTTATCTTGATGATGATAATTATGGCATTGTATTACGGAATATTTGTGATGGCGTTGTGATTTCTGTTGAATATTCATTAGTTGTACATTTTTCTGTAATCGTTGTACTTGCACCGACATTCTTGCTGACCCCTTCGGGGTGGATATACTTGTTGTGTATTCAGGTTCAGGTTCAGTAAGGGAGCCAGCACAGGGTGGATACGATCTTGGTGGGCAGCCTTGATATCGTGTACTATTTTGAGTTGGTGGTAATTTTGTCTAAATCGTGGTTGTGTCTTGGTTTGGTACTCGCGCGGGTACTGTCATATGTTGTTATTGAGTTGTTTTTATTACGGATGGACTGTTGTATCAGTTGTGGTCCTACGGGACAATGTGTTATTGTGTTTTGTAATTTATGACATACTGGAGACAGTTTGACCTTTTAACTAAGTTGAAAGTTGTGGTTTGTTAAATTTTAATGAGTTTTTATGTATATTAGCCTGGTAGGTTCTCCAAAATAGAATCTACGGCGCTGTAATATCATCATATAACACAGGGATGTTACAGAATATGGTATCAGAGCCTTAGGTTTATGGATACCTAGGCCGTCGGTGTTTTTGGGTCTGTTAAATTGAGTCAGTTGTTGTCTACGATATTATTGGCATGCTACCACCTCGTGTTGCCTGTGCTGGTGGACTCTTCGGATGTTGGTTGCTTCTTTCCTTCGGAAGCACTTATCTTGTTATTGTGCAATCTATTATTGTAATCGTTTCCTTGTTGAACCATTCTTATTACTCAGTATGCCGAGAGGTAGAGCTAATCACCAACGCGGTCGTGGCCGAGGCCGTGGCAAAGTAGTAGTGTCTGAATCCGAGAGGTCCGTTTCAGAATCGGCATCTCGTTCTGCGACTAGATCATACCCGAACCCTTCGGGAGGTTCAGATGGAGGTTCGGAGGCCGAAGTGCCTAACGTCCTTCAACAAGTCGTAACGCAGGTGCACCAACTGGGCCAAGTGGTGCAGAACATTAATACTGGCAGGACAGTTGAGGATCGGTGGCTTCAGGAAGTTATGAAGATGAACCCTCCCAGATTCGACGGTTCCAGTGATAAGAACAACTGGGATCATTGGTTAGTCGAACTGGAAAAAATCTTTGACGGTATTGGCTGCCCTGAAGCCAAAATAGTCCCAATTTCTCAATATCTGACGGTTGATGACGCGTCAGATTGGTGGAGAGCCGTTAAGCCCAGAGACTGCGACGTCACTTGGGAGGAATTTAAAGAACTGGTGGAAGCTCAGTATTGTCCAGCACCGGTGCAATTGACAAGAGTTAGTGAATTTTTCAGAGCTCAACCACAGGACTTTCCTATTTCTGAGGCAATCAAGACATACAACAAGCAATTAGTGTATGTTCAAGATCGGGTTAAGGATGAGATAGACAAGATACTTCATTTCGACGCAAGGATGAAACCAGAGGTCCGAAAGTATATGGCGGGCCTTGGGTGTACTACCTTGAGGGAATATCAGGACAGAGTGCTTGCTTATGAGATGGTGTCAGTACCGGCCCCTACGGTTTCGAGTTCGAAGAAACCGAAATTTTCCGGTAGTTTTCGAGGCAGCATATCACGTAAACCTCAACCCTCTGTGCAATCCTCCGTTGGTTCTCTACAACCTAGTGGAGGAACGCCGAAAGTTTGTTTAATCAATTCCCATTGTTCATCGCGCCCTATCACTTGTTTCACGTGTGGAAAGCAGGGACACCGGGCATCCTATTGTGAGAAAGCAAGTAGAATCCTTGCCAAGCCATCCCTTATTTCAGCCGGCACTGTCTCAAGTCAGCCCACTACGAGTGTTGGACGTGGTAGAGGCAAGACCGAGCATAAGGATGCATCTATCATTAGATCAGCTCCACCCCGATTGTATGAGATGAGGACTGACGACGTAGGGGCTGCAACTACGTCAGGTATTGTTTATATTCGTACGCACCCGGTAGATGTATTATTTGATTCTGGAGCTACTCATTCCTTTATATCATTGTCTTGTGTGAATCGTCTGGGTCTTATTGGTCTCTCTGCATGTGAACCTTTTATCGTTGGACTGCCGATTGGGGAAAGGATAGTTGGGGATCGAGAGATTGTCAATTGTCCTGTAACCATCGGTGGTAGAGATTGGCCATCTGACTTGATTGTTATAGATATGAAGGGATAAGATTTAATTTTGGGCGATAACTGGTTAGATCATCATGGAGCAGTAATAGATTATCGTCGGAAGATAATTTCGATCATTGATCAGGATGGCGCGGAATATGTCTTTGAAGGACAGAAACCCGGTAGTACTGGGAAGATTATCCGAGCCATGAAGGCTGTAAAATTGTTGAACCAAGGTTGTACTGGTTATTGGTGTTACGCAATAAGGACAGAAGCTGACGGAGTTCAATTATCTTCTATTCCAATTGTGAACAAATTTCCAGATGTATTTCCGGATGATTTGCTGGGATTGCCACCACATCGTGAAGTGGAGTGCGTCATTGAACTAGAGCCCAATGCGGCACCAATATCCAAGGCATCATACAGAATGGCCCCATCAGAAATGTTAGAATTGAAGAAACAATTGGGTGAATTGCTGGACAAAGGTTATATTCGGCCTAGTGTGTCGCCATGGGGTGCACCGGTATTGTTCGTATGGAAGAAAGATGGGTCCGTACGACTATGTATTGACTATCGTGAGTTGAATAAACTCACAATCAAAAACAAGTATCCGTTGCCAAGAATCGATGATCTATTTGATCAATTGCAAGGGGCAACGGTTTTCTCCAAGATTGACTTGAGGTCGGGATATTACCAACTATGAATTCGAGATTCGGATATCCCCTGATCGGCATTTCGAACGAGGTATGGACATTACAAATTCGTACTTATGCCATTCGGTTTAACAAATGCTCCGGTGGCGTTTATGCAACTTATGAACAAAACATTTATCGAATATCTCGATAAATTTGTGGTGGTGTTTATTGACGATATCTTAATCTATTCCAAGAATGAAACGGAGCATGCCGAACACTTGAGGATTGCATTGAGTACTTTGAGGGCTGATAAGCTTTATGCTAAATTTTCTAAATGCGAGTTCTAGCTTAGAGAAGTTGCGTTTCTGGGACACATTATATCAGCCGATGGTATTTGGGTAGATCCTCAGAAGGTTGAAGCAGTTTTAGCTTGGGAACCCCCGAGGAATGTTAAGAAAGTTCGGAGTTTCCTGGGATTAGCTGGTTATTATCGTCGATTTGTTGATGAATTCTCGAAAATCGCTCGACCACTCACTCGGCTTTTGCAGAAGACATAGAAGTTTGAGTGGAGTGATGAGTGTCATAAGAGTTTTGACGAGTTAAAAAAGCGATTGACTACGTCACCGATTCTAGCCTTACCGCAGGGGTTGGAAGGTTTCGTTATTTATAGTGATGCTTCTAAACAAGGATTGGTATGTGTGTTGATGCAAAACGAGATGGTAGTGGCTTATGCGTCTCGACAATGAAAGCCATACGAGATTAATTATCCCACCCAAGACCTGGAGTTAGCCGCGGTGGTATTTGCGTTAAAAATTTGGAGGCATTATTTGTATGGTTCTCCTTGTCGAGTGTATACGGATCATAAGAGCTTGAAGTATATATTCACTCAGAAGGAGCTTAATATGCGCCAACGTCGATGGTTGGAATTGCTTAAAGATTATGATCTTGGCATTCATTACCATCCAGGTAAAGCGAACGTCGTTGCCGATGCATTAAGCCGCAAGTCAGTCGTGTTGCAGAAGTTGGAATTACTTACCCTTCAACCGAAGCTCAGACGAGAGTTGATTGATTTGGAAATTGAAGTTTGGCCTCATAGAACTCAAGGATAGTTACGTTTCCTTGAGGTTACTTCCTCCGTAATGGAAGATGTTAAGTCCAAACAATTAAATGATCTCTTATTTGTGCAAATCGGGAAGACGTTGTTAAAGGAAAAGCTCCTGGGTTCTTTATCAATGAAGATGGAGTTCTTCGATTTCGAGGTAGAACTTGTGTACCTAATCGGGATGATCTCAAACAAGTGATTTTGGATGAAGCACATTCTACTTTGTACTCGATTCATCTGGGTATGAGTAAAATGTATAAGGACTTGAAGAGAAATTTTGGTGGCGAACATGAAGAAAGATGTAGCGAGTTCGTGTCAAAATGCTTGACTTGTCGGCGAGTTAAAGCGGAGCATTAGAGACCTGCCGGTAAGTTGCAACCGCTACCAATACCGGGATGGAAGCGGGAGGATATCGCGATGGATTTTATTGTGGGAATGCCAAGGATGCGAACTGGAGTGAATATGATTTGGGTAATCGTTGATCGGTTAACCAAATCCGCTCACTTTTTGGGCATTAGAGATACTTGGGGACCGGAGCAGTTGGCTCGGCTATTCATTGCTGAGATTGTGAGACTCCATGGTACCCCGAAGAGTATTGTGTCTGATCGCGATGGGCGCTTTGTGTCATATTTCTGGCAAGCAGTGCATCGAGCACTCGGCACCAAACTGAATTTCAGCACCGCTTATCATCCCCAAACGGATGGACCGTCAGAGAGAAAGATCCAAATGCTGGAAGACATGTTGAGGGATTGTGCGTTGGATTGGAAAGAAGATTGGGAGACTCATTTACCATTGATCGAATTTGCGTACAATAACAGTTGGCATAGTTCGATTGGGATGGCTCCGTTTGAAGCATTATACGGAAGACGGTATCGATCGCCAATCTGTTGGGACGAACCGTACGAGTTAATTGGAGTGGAACCGGACATGGTAGTTCAAACACGGGAGAAAGTCGCAATTATTCGGCAAAGGTTGTTGACCGCTCAGAGTCGATAAAAGTCATATGCCGACGTTCGTCGTCGACTGTTAGAGTTCCAGGCGGGAGACCACGTGTTGTTGAAAGTATCGCTGACTCATGGAGTTCTTCGGTTTGGTAAGAATGGGAAGCTTAGTCCTCGTTATATTGGCCCCTTCGAGATCCTAAACAAGGTAGGTGATGTAGCTTATCGACTAGCGTTGCCTCCGACGCTTAGTCATGTTCATAATGTATTCCATGTTTCGCAACTACGTAAATATGTTCCCGATCCCAGCCATGTTATTGACTATCAAGAGATTGAAGTTAATGATGATGTCACATATGAAGAACAACCGGTATCTATATTGGAACGCCGAGTGAAACAGTTGCGATGGAAAGTGATTCCGTTGGTTAAGGTTCAATGGTCTAAGCATGGAGTTGAGGAAGCCACCTGGGAGACCGAAGAAAATATGCGTGCCCGCTACCCTGAACTTTTTGACTCTTAAGTTTCGGGCCGAAACTTTTATTTTTAGGGGGTAAGGGTGTAATATCCTTGTGAATTACGTACGTTATTGTTGGTTGTATCTTGTTGTAATGCGGATTATGTGGAGGTGAGTGTATTGATGAATTGATATTTGATTTGTTCTTGATTGACAATCGTCGAGTTTTGTGATTTCCAAAGTATGTTTGTTTTGGCTGGAATGTCGAAGTGGTGACTCGAGAGTTATGGCCGTAAGATATGAATGTATTACCAAAAGGGTGTTAATAGAATAAGAGTAGATATTTCTGAGTAGTGATTTGCACAAGGGCTGACTTCGATCGATCACTATAAATTCCATAAAAATATAAAAATTCTAATATTTTACAACATTGTAGAGAATTTAGTTAGCTTTCCAGTGGTTCAAACGGTGAGTCAATCAGATCCCGAACGAAGGAGTTATGGTCGAAATAGCAGACCCTAGTGCAGTGACACGGCCGTGTCGAACTATTGTGGATAAGCAAAAACGTTCTGGATGGGTGACACGACCCCTGATTCGACCATGTCATTTGACATGACCGAAAGTGCAGAAATGCTGAAAACCCATTTCGGGAGCTATATATAGCCTTTGGTCGATTTTTTGGGCATTCTAGCACCTTCTCTTCATCCTCCACCTAGAATCCTTCATCTTAAACTCCAAAATCAAGCCATAAACATGTTCCAAACACTATCAAGTTCATTATTGAAGAGTTATCCATCTCTTGGTTGAATTAAGGTATGTGGTTGAAGTTCTTCAAGTTATTTCAAAGAATTTTGGGGTTTGTTGGGAATTCTTGATTCAAGTTCGTTTTGGCTTTGGATTATGTTAGATTATGATGTTGTAATCATGTTCCTTTGTTTTCCCTCAAAGCTTATGGATTAAATTCCGAGTTTTTAATCCGTTCTTGGGTTCAACCTTTGTCGCCTCCGTAGTGTTCGATTAAATGTCTCTAAGGGTAGAACTTAGGGTGAATCCTTCCGTTTCCATGGTGTTGTGTTTTGATTCGGTATCTCGATGTGTTAGGATTGAATTGTTGAAAAAAGTTCCGGACCGTACGTCCATCCGTTCGTTGTTTCCCGTGTCGTTCGAATTGAGGTAAGTACTTTGATTACATTTATTGTACTTCGTGTGAATATGTAAAATGTGATTTTTAGAAAATATACGAATTGTGCCATGTGTTTATTGAGCTTGTGTGAGCCGACTAAAACTAGCGAGGATCCCCTGGGGTCCTGTTAGACTTCGAGTTCTACGGATCACTCGGTTGGGTTGTACACCAGGTAGGGCCTGAAGAGGACTCTCTGGGGTGTGTATTCCGTATGGATACAGGGCTAGTACAACTCGGGAGGTTATCTTGATGATGATAATTATGGCATTGTATTACGGAATATTTGTGATGGCGTTGTGATTTCTGTTGAATATTCATTAGTTGTACATTTTTCTGTAATCGTTGTACTTGCACCGACATTCTTGCTGACCCATTCGGGGTGGATATACTTGTTGTGTATTCAGGTTCAGGTTCAGTAAGGGAGCCAGCACAGGGTGGATACGATCTTGGTGGGCAGCCTTGATATCGTGTACTATTTTGAGTTGGTGGTAATTTTGTCTAAATCGTGGTTGTGTCTTGGTTTGGTACTCGCGCGGGTACTGTCATATGTTGTTATTGAGTTGTTTTTATTACGGATGGACTGTTGTATCAGTTGTGGTCCTACGGGACAATGTGTTATTGTGTTTTGTAATTTATGTCATACTGGAGACAATTTGACCTTTTAACTAAGTTGAAAGTTGTGGTTTGTTAAATTTTAATGAGTTTTATGTATATTAGCCTGGTAGGTTCTCCAAAAGAGAATCTACGGCGCTGTAATATCATCGTATAACACAGGGATGTTACAGAATATGGTATCAGAGCCTTAGGTTTATGGATACCTAGGCCGTCGGTGTTTTTGGGTCTGTTAAATTGAGTCAGTTGTTGTCTACGATATTATTGGCATGCTACCACCTCGTGTTGCCTGTGCTGGTGGACACTTCGGATGTTGGTTGCTTCTTTCCTTCGGAAGCACTTATCTTGTTATTGTGCAATCTATTATTGTAATCGTTTCCTTGTTGAACCATTCTTATTCCTCAGTATGCCGATAGGTAGAGCTAATCGCCAATGCGGTCGTGGCCGAGGACGTGGCAAAGTAGTAGTGTCTGAATCCGAGAGGTCCGTTTCAGAATCGGCATCTCGTTCTGCGACTAGATCATACCCGAACCCTTCGGGAGGTTCAGACGGAGGTTCGGAGGCCGAAGTGCCTAACGTCCTTCAACAAGTCGTAACGCAGGTGCACCAACTGGGCCAAGTGGTGCAGAACATTAATACTGGCAGGACAGTTGAGGATCGGTGGCTTCAGGAAGTTATGAAGATGAACCCTCCCAGATTCGACGGTTCCAGTGATAAGAACAACTGGGATAATTGGTTAGTCGAACTGAAAAAGATCTTTGACGGTATTGGCTGCCCTGAAGCCAAAAGAGTCCCAATTTCTCAATATCTGACGGTTGATGACGCGTCAGATTGGTGGAGAGCCGTTAAGCCCAGAGACCGCGACGTCACTTGGGAGGAATTTAAAGAACTGGTGGAAGCTCAGTATTGTCCAGCACCGGTGCAATTGACAAGAGTTAGTAAATTTTTCAGAGCTCAACCACAGGACGTTCCAATTTCTGAGGCAATCAAGACATACAACAAGCAATTAGTGTATGTTTAAGATCGGGTTAAGGATGAGATAGACAAGATACTTCATTTCGACGCAAGGATGAAACCAGAGGTCCGAAAGTATATGGCGGGCCTTGGGTGTACTACCTTGAGGGAATATCAGGACAGAGTGCTTGCTTATGAGATGGTGTCAGTACCGGCCCCTACGGTTTCGAGTTCGAAGAAACCGAAATTTTCCGGTAGTTTTTGAGGCAGCATATCACGTAAACCTCAACCCTCTGTGCAATCCTCCGTTGGTTCTCCACAACCTAGTGGAGGAACGCCGAAAGTTTGTTTAATCAATTCCCATTGTTCATCGCGCCCTATCACTTGTTTCACGTGTGGAAAGCAGGGACACCGGGCATCCTATTGTGAGAAAGCAAGTAGAATCCTTGCCAAGCCGTCCCTTATTTCAGCCGGCACTGTCTCAAGTCAGCCCACTACGAGTGTTGGACGTGGTAGAGGCAAGACCGAGCATAAGGATGCATCTATCATTAGATCAGCTCCACCCCGATTGTATGAGATGAGGCGGACTGGCGACGTAGGGGCTGCAACTACGTCAGGTATTGTTTATATTCGTACGCACCCGGTAGATGTATTATTTGATTCTGGAGCTACTCATTCCTTTATATCATTATCTTGTGTGAATCGTCTGGGTCTTATTGGTCTCTCTGCATGTGAACCTTTTATCGTTGGACTGCCGATTGGGGAAAAGATAGTTGGGGATCGAGAGATTGTCAATTGTCCTGTAACCATCGGTGGTAGAGATTGGCCATCTGACTTGATTGTTATAGATATGAAGGGATAAGATTTAATTCTGGGCGATAACTGGTTAGATCATCATGGAGCAGTAATAGATTATCGTCGGAAGATAATTTCGATCATTGATCAGGATGGCGCGGAATATGTCTTTGAAGGACAGAAACCCGGTAGTACTGGGAAGATTATCCGAGCCATGAAGGCTGTAAAATTGTTGACCAAGGTTGTACTGGTTATTGGTGTTACGCAATGAGGACAGAAGCTCACGGAGTTCAATTATCTTCTATTCCAATTGTGAACGAATTTCCAGATGTATTTCCGGATGATTTGCTGGGATTGCCACCACATCGTGAAGTGGAGTTCGTCATTAAACTAGAGCCCAATGCGGCACCAATATCCAAGGCATCATACAGAATGGCCCCATCGGAAATGTTAGAATTGAAGAAACAATTGGGTGACTTGCTGGACAAAGGTTATATTCGGCCTAGTGTGTCGCCATGGGGTGCACCAGTATTGTTCGTATGGAAGAAAGATGGGTCCGTACGGCTATGTATTGACTATCGTGAGTTGAATAAACTCACTATCAAAAACAAGTATCCGTTGCCAAGAATCGATGATCTATTTGATCAATTGCAAGGGGCAACGGTTTTCTCCAAGATTGACTTGAGGTCGGGATATTACCAACTACGAATTCGAGATTCGGATATCCCCAGATCGGCATTTCGAACGAGGTATGGACATTACAAATTCGTAGTTATGCCATTCGGGTTAACAAATGCTCCGGTGGCGTTTATGCAACTTATGAACAAAACATTTATCGAATATCTCGATAAATTTGTGGTGGTGTTTATTGACGATATCTTAATCTATTCCAAGAATGAAACGGAGCATGCCGAACACTTGAGGATTGCGTTGAGTACTTTGAGGGCTGATAAGCTTTATGCTAAATTTTCTAAATGCGAGTTCTAGCTTAGAGAAGTTGCGTTTCTGGGACACATTATATCAGCCGATGGTATTTGGGTAGATCCTCAGAAGGTTGAAGCAGTTTTAGCTTGGGAACCCCCGAGGAATGTTAAGGAAGTTCGGAGTTTCCTGGGATTAGCTGGTTATTATCGTCGATTTGTCGATGAATTCTCGAAAATCGCTCGACCACTCACTCGGCTTTTGCAGAAGACACAGAAGTTTGAGTGGAGTGATGAGTGTCATAAGAGTTTTGACGAGTTAAAAAAGCGATTGACTACGTCACCGATTCTAGCCTTACTGCAGGGGTCGGAAGGTTTCGTTATTTATAGTGATGCTTCTAAATAAGGATTGGTATGTGTGTTGATGCAAAACGAGATGGTAGTGGCTTATGCGTCTCGACAATGAAAGCCATACGAGATTAATTATCCCACCCAAGACCTGGAGTTAGCCGCGGTGGTATTTGCGTTAAAAATTTGGAGGCATTATTTGTATGGTTCTCCTTGTCGAGTGTATACGTATCATAAGAGCTTGAAGTATATATTCACTCAGAAGGAGCTTAATATGCGCCAACGTCGATGGTTGGAATTGCTTAAAGATTATGATCTTGGCATTCATTACCATCCAGGTAAAGCGAACGTCGTTGCCGATGCATTAAGCCGCAAGTCAGTCGTGTTGCAGAAGTTGGAATTACTTACCCTTCAACCGAAGCTCAGACGAGAGTTGATTGATTTGGAAATTGAAGTTTGGCCTCATAGAACTCAAGGATAGTTACGTTTCCTTGAGGTTACTTCCTCCGTAATGGAAGATGTTAAGTCCAAACAATTAGATGATCTCTTATTTGTGCAGCTTCGGGAAGACGTTGTTAAAGGAAAAGCTCCTGGGTTCTTTATCGATGAAGATGGAGTTCTTCGATTTCGAGGTAGAACTTGTGTACCTAATCGGGATGATCTCAAACAAGTGATTTTGGATGAAGCACATTCTACTTTGTACTCGATTCATCTGGGTATGAGTAAAATGTATAAGGACTTGAAGAGAAATTTTTGGTGGCCGAACATGAAGAAAGATGTAGCAGAGTTCGTGTCAAAATGCTTGACTTGTCAGCAGGTTAAAGCGGAGCATTAGAGACCTGCCGGTAAGTTGCAACCGCTACCAATACCGGGATGGAAGCGGGAGGATATCGCGATGGATTTTATTGTGAGAATGCCAAGGACGCGAACTGGAGTGAATATGATTTGGGTAATCGTTGATCGGTTAACCAAATCCGCTCACTTTTTGGGCATTAGAGATACTTGGGGACCGGAGCAGTTGGCTCGGCTATTCATTGCTGAGATTGTGAGACTCCATGGTACCCCGAAGAGTATTGTGTCTGATCGCGATGGGCGCTTTGTGTCATATTTCTGGCAAGCAGTGCATCGAGCACTCGGCACCAAACTGAATTTCAGCACCGCTTATCATCCCCAAACGGATGGACCGTCAGAGAGAACGATCCAAATGCTGGAAGACATGTTGAGGGCTTGTGCGTTGGATTGGAAAGAAGATTGGGAGACTCATTTACCATTGATCGAATTTGCGTACAATAACAGTTGGCATAGTTCGATTGGGATGGCTCCGTTTGAAGCATTATACGGAAGACGGTATCGATCGCCAATCTATTGGGACGAACTGTACGAATTAATTGGAGTGGAACCGGACATGGTAGTTCAAACACGGGAGAAAGTCGCAATTATTCGGCATAGGTTGTTGACCGCTCAGAGTCGACAAAAGTCATATGCCGACGTTCGTCGTCGACTGTTAGAGTTCCATGCGGGAGACCACGTGTTGTTGAAAGTATCGCTGACTCATGGAGTTCTTCGGTTTGGTAAGAATGGGAAGCTTAGTCCTCGTTATATTGGCCCCTTCGAGATCCTAGACAAGGTAGGTGATGTAGCTTATCGACTAGCGTTGCCTCCGACGCTTAGTCATGTTCATAATGTATTCCATGTTTCGCAACTACGTAAATATGTTCCCGATCCCAGCCATGTTATTGACTATCAAGAGATTGAAGTTAATGATGATGTCACATATGAAGAACAACCGGTATCTATATTGGAACGCCGAGTGAAACAGTTGCGATGGAAAGTGATTCCGTTGGTTAAGGTTCAATGGTCTAAGCATGGAGTTGAGGAAGCCACCTGGGAGACCGAAGAAAATATGCGTGCCCGCTACCCTGAACTTTTTGACTCTTAAGTTTTGGGCCGAAACTTTTATTTTTAGGGGGTAAGGGTGTAATATCCTTGTGAATTACGTACGTTATTGTTGGTTGTATCTTGTTGTAATGCGGATTATGTGGAGGTGAGTGTATTGATGAATTGATATTTGATTTGTTCTTGATTGACAATTGTCGAGTTTTGTGATTTCCAAAGTATGTTTGTTTTGGCCGGAATGTCGAAGTGGTGACTCGAGAGTTTTGGCCGTAAGATATGAATGTATTACCAAAAGGGTGTTAATAGAATAAGAGTAGATATTTCTGAGTAGTGATTTGCACAAGGGCTGACTTCGATCGATCACTGTAAATTCCATAAAAATATAAAAATTCTAATATTTTACAACATTGTAGAGAATTTAGTTAGCTTTCCAATGGTTCAAACGGTGAGTCAATCAGATCCCGAACGAAGGAGTTATGGTCGAAATAGCAGACCCTAGTGCAGTGACACGGCCGTGTCGAACTATTGTGGATAAGCAAAAACGTTCTGGATGGGTGACACGACCCCTGATTCGACCATGTCATTTGACATGACCGAAAAGTGCAGAAATGCGGAAAACCCATTTCGGGAGCTATATATAGCCTTTGGTCGATTTTTTGGGCATTCTAGCACCTTCTCTTCATCCTCCACCTAGAATCCTTCATCTTAAACTCCAAAATCAAGCCATAAACATGTTCCAAATACTATAGAATCAAGATATCAAGTTCATTATTGAAGAGTTATCCATATCTTGGTTGAATTAAGGTATGTGGTTGAAGTTCTTCAAGTTATTTCAAAGAATTTTGGGGTTTGTTGGGAATTCTTGATTCAAGTTCGTTTTGGCTTTGGATTATGTTAGATTATGATGTTGTAATCATGTTCCTTTGTTTTCCCTCAAAGTTTATGGATTAAATTCCGAGTTTTTAATCCGTTCTTGGGTTCAACCTTTGTCGCCTCCGTAGTGTTCGATTAAATGTCTCTAAGGGTAGAACTTAGGGTGAATACTTCCGTTTCCATGGTGTTGTGTTTTGATTCGGTATCTCGATGTGTTAGGATTGAATTGTTGAAGGAAGTTCCGGACCGTACGTCCATCCGTTCGTTGTTTCCCGTGTCGTTCGAATTTAGGTAAGTACTTTGATTGCATTTATTGTACTTCGTGTGAATATGTAAAATGTGATTTTTAGAAAATATACGAATTGTGCCATGTGTTTATTGAGCTTTCGTGAGCCGAGTAAAACTAGCGAGGGTCCCCTGGGGTCCTGTTAGACTTCGAGTTCTACGGATCACTCGGTTGGGTTGTACACCAGGTAGGGCCTGAAGAGGACTCTCTGGGGTGTGTATTCCGTATGGATACAGGGCTAGTACAACTCGAGAGGTTATCTTGATGATGATAATTATGGCATTGTATTACGGAATATTTGTGATGGCGTTGTGATTTCTGTTGAATATTCATTAGTTGTACATTTTTCTGTAATCGTTGTACTTGCACCGACATTCTTGCTGACCCCTTCGAGGTGGATATACTTGTTGTGTATTCAGGTTCAGGTTCAGTAAGGGAGCCAGCACAGGGTGGATACGATCTTGGTGAGCAGCCTTGATATCGTGTACTATTTTGAGTTGGTGGTAATTTTGTCTAAATCGTGGTTATGTCTTGGTTTGGTACTCGCGCGGGTACTGTCATATGTTGTTATTGAGTTGTTTTTATTACGGATGGACTGTTGTATCAGTTGTGGTTCTACGGGACAATGTGTTATTGTGTTTTGTAATTTATGTCATACTGGAGACAGTTTGACCTTTTAACTAAGTTGAAAGTTGTGGTTTGTTAAATTTTAATGAGTTTTATGTATATTATCCTGGTAGGTTCTCCAAAAGAGAATCTACGGCGCTGTAATATCATCGTATAACACGGGGATGTTACACTGGAGCAGTGACTGGGGGGAGCATTTACCATTGATCGAGTTCACGTACAATAATAGTTGGCACGCGTCGTTTCGATTGGCACCGTATGAGGCGCTTTATGGACGGCAATGTCGATCACCGATTTGTTGGAACGAGGTGTCCAATTTGGTCGGGACCGAACCGGATATCATTATAGAGATGAGGCAGAAGGTGGAATTGATTCGGGATAAGATATTGACTGCTCAGAGCCGATAGAAGTCATATCCTAACGTCCGTCATCGGCCTTTGGAGTTCGATGTGGGAGACCATGTTTTCCTAAAGGTGTCGCCGAGGAGAGTTTTCCGATTCGGGAAGAAGGGAAAGTTGAGTCCGAGATTTATTGGGGCTTTTGAGATTCTCGAGAGAGTCGGCGAGTTGGCACACCGGTTGGTGTTACCTCCGGCCTTGAGTCACGTTCATAGCATTTTCCATGTTTCCCAGCTGAGGAAATACGTTTTGGATCCTAGTCACGTCATCAACTATGGTGAGATTGATGTCACCGAGGATATTACCTTCGAGGAGCGCCCCTTAAAGATTGTGGAGCACCGTGCGAAACGACTGAGGCATAGGACCATTCCTTTGGTCAAGGTGAAGTGGTCGAGGCATGGTGTCGAGGAGGCAACTTGGAAAACCAAGGATAGCATGCGTGCTAGGTACCCCGAGTTGTTTGTTTATTAAGTTTCAGGAGGAAACTTATTTTTAGAGTGGTATAATGTAGTATCCGCATTTTTCCTTTTTTCGGCATTTTTCATTTTT
The DNA here is from genome assembly GCA_033398695.1 of Orobanche coerulescens. NCBI lineage: Eukaryota > Viridiplantae > Streptophyta > Magnoliopsida > Lamiales > Orobanchaceae > Orobanche > Orobanche coerulescens. The sequence continues at coordinate 17,074,899 of CM065814.1, read as the reverse complement.
TTGTATTCTCCATTTTTAGTGACTCTCTTGTAACCGTATTGATATTTCGAGAATATTTAATATCAGACTTTTTGTCATCCGAGCTTGTTTCGGACTTGTTTTACTCAATTCCGTGTTTAATGTCATTTCCGTCACTATTTCGTTCGATTCTCGTAACCATTGTTCGGAACCGCTGTTTCGGGGTTGCTGCAGGTCCATCTCATGTTTATTATGCATGTTGTGAGCTTTCGTTTGTTGTTTCGATCATGTATCGTGTGTTTCGGATGTTTTGGGCCGTTTTGTAATTTCTCAAAGTTATGGGGTAATTACTATCATTGCCGTTACCGAAACCTCGGGTTGTCGGAATCACATTTCGTTTGAACACTTTAGTTTCTGTCTCGGAACTCATTGTGAATGTATCCGTTGGTACATCTTTGTACCCTCCGATCGACCTTCGTTGTAACGTTGTGCATATCTGGCCTGCTGTCAGAGGCACATTACGGTCGTAAGCGAAGGCTGTTACGGCCGTAATGCTCATCAGTTACGGATGTAAGTTCTTCCTTGCACGGCCGTAACCTGACTTCGTTTTTTTCAGCTTTTGGTCCAATGAGCACTTACGGGCGTAATGTTAGTCAGATACGGCCATAATATGTGTTACGGCCGTAACCATGTTGTTGTACGGCCATAAGTGAGCTTTGTTGGATTGTTCAGATTTTTCCCCAAGGCTAGTTACGGCCGTAAGTCGGGCACGTTACGGCCGTAATGTTCTTATGTTAAGACCGTATGTTAGTGATGTTACGGCCCTAACACCTACCAGTATTTATACTGGCAACGACCGATTTTTCTTCATTTCTCACTTTTCTCTCTTCTCTTCACGACGGGAGCGACCTTTAGGCCTAGGGTTCGTCCGATTTTCACTCAAGCTTTGTTGGAAAAGTATATTCGATCATCATATCATCAACCTATCACTAATCATCTGTTGTTCACCTTCGAATCAAGGTAAAATCTCTTAGAACCCTACTTTTGGGGAAATTGGGGATTTTCAATTTATTGTCCGTTTCGTTCCGTGTTGTTGATTAATCCATGGTGGGTATATCTTGTTGGTATTCATGTTTCCCCTATGAATTTATGGTGTGTTTCGTGATATTTTTGTAATCGAGAGGGTTCGGTTGCGATCCGCCCTCGTTATTGTTTTGTACGAATATACATGAATCGTTGGTGGGTTTCCGGGTGTATTCTTTTCCATACTCGTTTAGAAATGGTTGTGATTGTGTTCTTCGAATCGTCTAGGTTCGGTATTCGGTCCCTCGCGATCTGTGGTCGTAATCTTTCCCATTTCTCGTCGTCGTTTAATCGAGGCAAGTACTCTTATGAACTTACACTCTTAACATGGTAGTATTGCATGAGTAACGTGTGTGTGTATGCTCACTACAGGTTAGATCCAACGGGGTCTCAGTAGGGGTCCACAGAGATGTGAATCGATGGTTAATTGTGGTGCATTTTATAAATGTGTTTTGAATATTGGCGTTTCCGGAAATGTGTGTTTCAAACGATATTTTCTCATTTGCATACTTTGACTATATGTGTAAGGTGTAAGATGTTCATTTGGTTACTTGTAGCGTAATTTCTAACCCCTATGGGGGGCCCTGATTAGTGCATATTTGATCTAAAAATTCATATACAAATATTCTTTTTTGTGGGATAATTATACTGATTTGTGATAAATAAATAACTGATTTAAAGATATGTCAAAACATGAGTTAAAAATATTTATTTTGCAGATTGATGACATGAAATGTCAAAAAGGACGAAAAGCAAAATCAAATCCAAAATCAGAAAATTTTCAAGAAGATAGTCTACAAACGATCAACGCAATACGGCGCAAACTGAGCCGTGTCTTGCGCCATTTCATCACGGCCAGCATTTTCCGCCGGGTCCTTGCGCGTGTTCTGATAAGACTGAGTCACCCTACAACACGCGAGACAACACGGCGCAAATCATGGCCGTTTCTTCGGCCGTTTCTAACACGGCGCAATTCTGGCCGTTTCTCACATGGCAATACAACCCAGTGCAAAATGGTCCGTTTTCCATAGCCGTTTTTAGACAGAACATATGCTGAATATTCCATTTTTGACTATCTTGTGAGCTTAACAACCATATATTTTATTAGGTGGTCAATGATCTGAAAATCAAAACATGCATGGAAGATCAAGAGTGAATCAAATAAACAAAGAAAAAATCAAGATACTACAACACATCTTTTGAATTAAATAATTTATTGTATTCTTGAAAATCACCTATAAAAGGACACCTTCATCCATTGCAAAACATAACTCCTCCTCTTGCTAAGAAATACTCTTTATTTAGCAAGACATATCTTCCTAGAAAAGAACTTTTTATTTTTATATTCATTTTATTTTTGATAGTTTGAAGTTGTTCTCCTATTTTGTAATTGAAAAGTGCTTGATCAATAAGTACTTAGTACCTTACTTCATAGTTTGTAACTTTTGTAATCAAGTTTGAAGTTGTATTTTGAAGAATGTTTCTTGCATTTTGATACATCACATTCAAGTAAGTTTTCATCTATTGTCATTAAATTCTAGTAATTAAGAGTTTCTATATATTATGTATATCAATTATTTCTGTTATAATTTTAGGTTGTATAAACCAATGAGTAGCTAATCTTTCTTCCTATGGGAAGGTGGATTTCTATTACGTTGTAAATTAGTATTTGATTAATTTACACTATTTTATTTAAAAGGGATTAATTGATTTAAATAGAGATTGATCACATCCTATTTCTACTAATGAAACCTCCTTGATTGATTGTTAAGTAGATTGGAAATATATCTTTTCAATCTATCAAGTGTTTATCTTGTTATCAACATCTTAAGGTTAGGAAAGTAATTAAGAAGCCTTTGAATATGAAAGTTATGAGGTGAAAAGTTGATTACTCGATGGACAATCGTTTTTCTTTTATACTCGTGTAAGTTAATCCATCTACTTAATTATATATATAGTATTTGATTGATTTACACTATCTCTATTAAAAGGGATTAATTGATTTAAATAGTGATTGATCATATCCTATTTCTACTAATAAAACCTTCTTGATTGATTGTTAAGCGAATTGGAAACATATCTTTTCAATCATCAAGTGTTTATCTTGTTATCGACATCTTAAGGTTACGAAAGTAATTAAGAAGCCTCTGAATACGAAGTTATAAGGTGAAAAAGTTGATTACTCGACAAACACTTATTTTTCTTTTATATCCGTGTAAATCAATTCATCTACTTTATTAAAAACCTAATTTAATGAACCCGTAATCCCTAGTTTTTATTAAATCAAGTTCCAACTCATTTTAAGTTATATTCATTATTTTTACTAGTATTATAAAAATAGTAGTATTAAAAATAGTCTTAATAAAAAATAGTCTTAATATAAATAGTCTAGTATAAATAGTCTTAATATAAATAGGCTAGTATAAATAGTCTTAATATAAATAGTCTCACTAAAACTAGTCTAGTTTATAAATAGTGCATTTAATTTAGTTATCACAAAAACCCAATAATCTATAACAAAATATTATACGAAGCCCTGTTGAACAATCCTCGAGAGGAAAGACCTTGGTAGAACTTACCACAATTACTTCTACCTCGTATATATTTGCGAGCGACTCAAAAACTCCTATTTTTAGGATAAGTTTTTGTCGATCAAATTTTGGCGCCGTTGCCGGGGATTGTTTTAGGCCAAATATACATTTTTGTATACTTTTGTTTGAAATCTTGCATTGTAAACTATTGTTATAGATACAATTTCTCGGCATTGTAACTTAGTACTCAATTGTATTTGTCCAGTCAAGTGGCGGATAACGGTACTTCGTGACTATTAAAGTCGAATTTTTCAGTTTCCCACAACAACTGATATTTGTAGATATTTTCTCTTTTTATTATTATTTTTTTTATCATGGAAGAAACTTTGAATAGTATTGAAAAGAGATTTCCCTTTCTTAGCAAAAAAGTCATTTTAAAAATTTACAAGACAAGACTTGAAAGGATGAGGTTGCTTATGAATAAAAGCATACCTTTTGACATTATATTCATTATTGAAGTCAAAGTGAGAATAGCAGGTGAATTCACAGAAATACCTACTAAATTTTTACCAGGGCTTGGAAAAAGTTCATATGCCAAGAAACGACGAGCAAAGATAATAGCCGTTTGCTATAAATATGCAAGATGGAACTGTAATTCAAAATGTCGATCTTTAGGAATTCCATCTACAAACAGAGAAGATAAAATTCAGTTCATTAAGGATGGTCTGAATAAAGAGAATTTAGATAATATCGGAATTTCTCTTGACATGCATCCTAGTGGACTCGTATATTATGGAATTCGATGTTTGTGGAATAAATTCAAACCAGAATATGAACAACGTCTTGGGAATCTGACGTTAAAAGACCCTATTTGCCAATTTGTAAGAAAATTGGATGGGAAGCTTCTCCCCGACTCATAGAAGGCGTTTAAGCCGTTTCTGAACGTAAAATCAGAGGAAGGTGTGAGCCACAATCACAACTACTGTTCATACACATAAGTATCTTTTATTTTTGTCGTATGGTGAGATTTTCTGAATAAAAAAGTGATACGCAATAAATGCATTCATTATTCTATTGAATAGTTGAAGCGCAATTAACGCAATCACAGATTTGTTAAATATTATTACCTTATTTTTCTTCTATAAATAAACATTGTGCTTATTTCTTTTATTCATCCCTCAAACTTGAACTTTTCTCTTTGTCTCTCAAATAAGTTTCTTTTCAAAAATGGAATCATCATCTTCCACAAAAAGATTTAACTCAGTCTGCATTTTTGGTGGAGCTAGTTATGGAACAGAAGCATGCTTTACTGAAGCAGCCCACAACTTGGGTCGTACCTTATGAGAAAAATGCATTCATGTAGTTTACGGAGGAGGAAGTCTAGGATTAATGGGATGCGCTGCTACTTCTGCCTATATGGAAGGAGTAAAAGTGTTGGGAATAATTGCAAAACATCTGGCTGAAAGTAAAATCACCGGGGCAACTATTGGAGATGAGTTTAGAGCTGTAAATATGCAAGATTACATAACTCACATGATGAATAATTCTGACGCCTTTATCACCCTTCCCGGTGGTTTTGGCACTCTCGAGAAACTTTTTCATGTGGTTACCAGAGCCCAGCTAAATGTTCATAAAAAACCAATAGGTCTACCAAAAATGGTTTACTATCTTTCATCGGCTACTCTACTGAAAAAGGTTTTATTTCCAGAGCCCAGCTAGATTTGATGGTTTACTATCTTTCATCGGCTACTCTACTGAAAAAGGTTTTATTTCCGAGCGTGCTAAACAAATCATAGTCGTTGCAACAACACCATAAGAACTAATCGAAAAGCTCATTGAATTTGTCCCTCAAACAGATCCAGCTCTAGCTAATATTTTCTGGATGGAAGATTTTACCGTGAGAAAATGAAAAGTGTGTGATACCCGAGATTCTCGGTTCCGGTCATTTTTGAATTTTTCCGGTTGTACCGGTCGTTTTGATATGTGGATGATTTCTTGGTCCGGCATGATAGATCGGGTCGTGATATTCGTCGGGTACGACTTTTCATTTCGTAAGTCGAGCTAATCGTATGTCCTATTTTGTTATTATTCATCTTCTTCCAGATCGTTGTTGTGGTCCTATCGTAATTTTCGGTTCGTATCGAAGTCGTTTTGCAACCGAAGGTTTTCTGGCCGGACCTGTATGAAACGGCGGTGAAAACGGCGCTGCCGAGCGCCGTGTCCTACGCCGGGTCAGCCAGGACTAGCGGGCCAGCCGAGAACCCGCGCAAGTTTTGCGCCGGGTGATGCGCCGTGTCGGACACGGCCGAGACATACGCATAGCCGTCTTGCGCCGGGTGCTGCGCAGTGTCGGTCAGGTCGCGATCGACCCGCAACCGGTGGAAGACACGGCCCAGTGCAGGCCGTTCTTTGCGTCGTGTTCGGCAGGGGTATATATCTGGCAGGACAGTCGGGTTTACACTAATTTTTCCATTCCCTATCTTCCCTTTCCGCGGCTGGAGCTTGGAGGGCACGAAGAGGTGTTGTTCCACTGTAAATCCACAAAATTCCTGAGTCCATAACATCGATTAATCATTCCATAACTTGCTCTGATCAATCGAATCAAGGCAAGTTTTCCCAAAATCCTACTTTTGGGTAAATTTGGGGTTTTACTTGATTTTGTCCGTTTAATCCGAAATAACTTAGAATAGTGATGGATTGATGATTGTTAAGTTGTATTATATCGAATTCCTTGTTATCCCACGGTAGGATTGCCGAGGATTCGTCGTTTTATTGAGTTTCTTATCGACGCTTTGAAGGTGTTTGATAAAATGTCACAAAGGGGATTCGGGCATTCTACAATTATTTTTCCTCGTTCGATCGTTAATTTATTGATGGTATGATGTTAGGGTCAGGTTCCTTGCGAAGAACTCGAGTCGAAACTCTTCCGTTCGTCATTTTCTTCAAGTTTTCCGATCGAGGGTGTATTCATTGTCTATGTCGGAGAATTGTAGGTGTTTGAGGTTTCCCGATTGAGCCGTGTTCTTCGGAGTGTCCGATATCGATTGTCAAGGCAAGTATCTTGCCCATATATTATGTGTTTTGTGGATTTAATAGTTGGTAATCGACGATATGTGCTGAATGAATGTCTAAAATTAACTTTCAAATGAATCAATATGTTTTTCAATATTTCCTTAAAGATGACTCGTATGTTTTCGTTGCTAAATGTACTTGTCTAAGTATGTGTATTAGTGCTGAGTATAAGAATACCTTACTTTCCTAGGGTATCGTTTTGTGTGATCATGTCGTTTGTAGATTTTAAAGTTTAACCTTTGGTTGAGATATGTGTGGGGAATCATGTGTTTATTGATGATCATGTGTCATTGTGAGATAAAGATGGTAGCTCCCTTACGAGGAGGTTTTGCCGTTCGGTGTGGTTGGAAAGGTATTTTCTCTCGTTGCTATGTGAACGGTACTAGCTCCAGCATTGAATTCTAGTGTTAATTGTATCGTTACTTGGTCGTGAGTATGTGTTGGATGAACTGGCCATTCTAGTAAGATACCTCGACTATATATACTGTGATTGACTTTTGATGCTTGTGGTTTGCAACTATGAATTGTGGAACGTGTGTGTGTGTTGTTTGTCCTTCCACCCGGAGCGTTCGACGGGACGTCTGGGGGTCGATACTAAGGGGTACGGCCACGGAAGTGGACTTGGGTGCGTGTGTGGTTGAACTTCCACCCGGAGCATTCGACGGGGCGTCTGGGGGCCGATACTAAGGGGTACGGCCGCGGAAGTGGTTTCCCACCCGGAGCATTCGACGGGGCAACTGGGGTCCGATACTAAGGGGTACGGTCACGGGTTACCAGGTGTGGTTTTCATCTTGAGGATGATGTTGATGTTTTCGTTAATTGTGATATTGTCCGGAGTATCACAATGATTTGTGCTCGGGGTCGAGATACATTATATATCGAGTCTTGGTGTTTGACTAGAATGGCATAAGAATTATGTATTATGTGTAATGTGTCCTTGCAAGTGATTTGAAGTAAATGATCGGGTCGTGGACCCTATGTTTTATGATCGGAATGGTTGGGTCGTGGACCCTGCATTTTGTTAACGAATTTACATTTTGGAAAATGGACCTTGGGGCTGTGACCCTAAGTGGCTTTCGAGGAATTAAGAACTTTTCGATTTCAAATATTTTCAAAACTCCCGAGATTTGGAAGTGTTTTCAAAGTGCTTACTTGTTTCGTTTCTACTTTCTAGATTTGAACTATTTTAACTAAATAATATATCTCGGGAAGTCTTTCGTTGTATTCTCGGAATGTGTTGTGTATGGCTCGTATTTGCATTTTATACTTGTACTAGCAAAACATTGGAGTTTTGCTAACCCCCGAGTATTCGGGGGGTGGATATCTGTATTATGTCCAAGTACATGCAGGTTTTCGGGAGCAAGTCACAGGATCGGTACGAGGATGATGAAAGACGAATGATACTAATCACACGAAGGCCAGTTTTGGGTTCAGTTAGTCGGAGTCTATTGTATTGTCTTTTCCGCTGTTATATTGTTTGTTGTTTTAAAAGTATTTTACCCTTACGTGGGTATGAGTCTGGATGGATTTATGTATTTTCATTTTAAGTCAGTGATGAAAGACCAAATCGGTCTAATGATTCGTGATTTTGCCACGTCGGTATGTAATGTAATGTGTTGTTTCAATGTCTAGCCTGGAGGATCCTCACAGAGAGGGTCTGCGGCGTGTAATATTCCCGGTTTGATTCTGGGGGTATTACAAAGTGGATTCATTCCTCTCCCTTTGATAACCCATATTGGACCTCCTGTTATTTTTACTTTCTGGTTGTGTGTAAAAATCGTGCTAAATGATGTCAGCTTAAGGAGTTTCTTTTTAATCTCTTGACGCGCATCTATTCGCGATTTATGTATTGTTATTTTTATTGCTGTAATTTTTATTATTTATTTTTAATAAAAGCATTGATGGCAGCGTAAGGCGACTCTTTGGACTTTCCTGAAGCGCATCTTAAAACTGTGTTATACTTCCGGGTATATTTTATTTTATTTTATTTTATTTTATTTTTTTTGTTGTTGTTTGCCTTGTATTTTTTATTTGTGTTATTTTTCTGACTTCTTTTTCTCTTTGGCTTGTTTAGACTATATTTTGCTGTTTGCATATTTTCTTTTTCTTTTGCTTTGAAATTATGGATTTTATTTTTATTTATTTAACTTGTTTCAGTATGATTTTCTATTTTCATTTTTGTTCAATTTTTTTTAGGTATTGCGATGGGGATTGAAGCAACCGTACCACACGACAGGAGAGTCCTTTTTCTTCTATCTTTTCAGTACATTGAGGACAATTCTAATTTCTAAAGTGTGGGGTGGTATCGGAAATATATGATTTTTTTAAAACATAAAAAAATACCTCCAAACAGTCAATTTGTAATGTGTCTTACTACTCACCTCGGGAGACTTGTTTATAAAATTTTGGTGCGGTAAAATGACCATGGTCTAAATTTAAATTTCAATGTAATGTCAAACTCAATTGTTTCTAAATTTTTTTTAGTGTGAATTCATAAAAAATATATATTTAAGAACTTGTGAGCTTTTGAGCCGTTGTTTACTTGCTATCATGCAGAATCTCTATTGATTGAGTGCGCTATTTGTGTTGTGAAACTCTAGAACGTGCATTGGTATCTTACTCAAAACTACGAAGTGTGTGCAAAATAGTGAAAGTGATTTTAGACGATTTTTTTTTATTTAGCCTTTCAATCTTTTCGGCCTACCCCAAAAAATTATTAATTCCCTCGTTAACCCAATTGAGCTTATTGCCTATTTTATTGTTAACCAGATACTGAGCTTTCCATCGCTATAAATCCTTTGGCCCATACTTGAACAGTTAGAAATTATTTTTGACAAGGATAAAGATATTGTGTGGTGACACTAGGTGATATATATTGTTGGTAGTGTTGAGACAAGGAGAACACATTTACTCCGCTGGTTTTGGGAACTTAGTAACCGGGTGTATTCATGGGACCCATGTTTACATTTGCGTAAAACAGTTACCTTAGATATGAGTATGCATAGAAGCAGCTTGTGTATGTTTTTATCCTAGTAACTGGGTGTATTCATGTGACTCATAGTTTACATTCGCGTAAAACAGATAATAAACAAGCCAAGTAAAAAAAAAGGCGAAAAAAATGGTTGATTGAAAAGCAAGAAAAAGAGCTCAGATAAATCGAAGCATAAGTAAGGGGATCGATAGAAAACTTCATTAAATAGCTTCTAAAGTGCTTACATGTTGATAAAACTCGATTCAGAATATTTTCTAATTGTTCAGTTTCAAGTCGCTTTATCCATATTTTCCTACCCCAACCAAAGAGCCGACATTACAACCTAAAAGTCCTTTTTGATTCACAATGTTACACACACAAGTAGTAGAGTTAATAGACGATTTGCACGCCTATGGAAGTTTTCACCTCATTGAATAAGCTTGAGCGAAAATATGTCCCATATACACTTGAGAGTGAGCAATACACTTATCCGGCGAGTTTTATGAATTCATGCTTTTTGTTTAAAAAGGAAACTTTCTTGAGTTTTGACAAAATTATAAAAACTTGGTCTAATTTACCCTTGAGGTGTGAGTGGTAATGAAATAAAAATTATTGGTACGTTCAATCGTACCATATATGAAGTTTACTTTAGGACAAGCAAATGTTCAAGTGTGGGGTATTTGATTAGTGCATATTTGATCTAAAAATTCATATACAAATATTTTTTTGTGGCATAATTATACTGATTTGTGATAAATAAATAACTGATTTAAAGATATGTCAAAACATGAGATAAATATATTTATTTTGAAGATTGATGACATGAAACGCCAAAAGGACGAAAAGCAAAATCAAATCCAAAATAAGAAAATTTTCAAGGAGACAGTCTACAAACGATCAACACAATACGGCACAAACTGAGCCGTGTCTTGCGCCATTTCATCACGGCCGGCATTTTTTGCCGGTCCTTGCGCGTGTTCCGGATAAGACTGAGTCACCCTACAACACGCAAGACAACACGGCGCAAATCATGGCCGTTTCTTCGGCCGTTTCTAACACGGCGCAAATCTGGCCATTTCTTCGGCCGTTTCTCATACGGAAATACAACCCGGCGCAAAATGGGCCGTTTTCCAGAGCCGTGTTTAGACAGAACATATGCTGAATATTCCATTTTTGACCATCTTGTGATCTTAACAACCATATATTTTATTAAGTGGTCAATGATCTGAAAATCAAAACATGCATGGAAGATCAAGAGTAAATCAAATAAACAAAGAAAAAATCAAGATAATGCAAAACATCTTTTGAATTAAATAATCCATAGTATTCTTGAAAATCACCTATAAAAGGACACCTTCATCCATTGCAAAACATAACTCCTCTTCTTGCTAAGAAACACTCTTTATTTAGCACGACATATCTTCCTAGAAAAGAACTTTTTATTTTTGTATCCATTTTATTTTTGATAGTTTGAAGTTGCTCTTCTATTTTGTAATTGAAAAGTGCTTGATCAATAAGTACTTAGTACCTTACTTCATAGTTTGTAACTTTTGTAATCAAGTTTGAAGTTGTATTTTGAAGAATATTTCTTGCACTTTGATACATCATATTCAAGTAAGTTTTCATCTATTGTCATTAAATTCCAGTAATTAAGAGTTTCTATATATATTATGTATATCAATTATTTCTATTATAATTTTAGTTTGTATAAACCAATGAGTAGCTAATCTTTCTTCCTAGAGGAAGGGTGTAACACCCCCAATCCGCTCAGGGATATTACACGTCGTAGAACCTTTCCTCAAGGATCTACCAGGCTGGTAACAATATCGAACATCTCAACAATGCATTTAAGGTTAAAATGACTCAGTAGACCGATTTGGTCTTTCAATAAATACGTACAACTCAATCCCAATACATACCCACGCAGGGGTTAAATATAACGTACAATGGGGAAAATATTGCAGCGGAAATAACGTTCAACTGAACCAATACAGCAATAGACGGGTCCTCATGTGATTAGTATCGATCATCTTTCATCATCCTTTATGCCGACCCTGTGCTATGCTCCCCAAAACCTGAATGCAATACAGACATCCACCTCCCGATTAATCGGGGGTTAGCAAAATTCCACTATTTTGCTAGTCCAAGTACAAAGTGCAAAATATGAGTCATACAATTCAAGTTCCAAGAATAACAATAATCAGGAATCCTCAAAGATTCAAACACAACGAAGAATACTTCCCGAGGTACGAGTTTGGGTAAAACATTCCAAAACCGAAAGTTCACAATTCAAAAGAAACAATTTACAAAATGGTTTAATAAGCCATGGGGAGTTTTAATAGAAAATAATTTAGGATTATCGAATCATTCTCTTTTCAAAATCAACAGGAATCACAACCCAAAGGTTTTGTTTTCACAAATAAAACCAACAACAATTCACGAGGTTAAAACCCACGTCACATGTCCTCGACGGACATAAAATCAACACAACATAATCATCCAAGATACGCAAATCTAGGTCAACGAATACAACACCAACTCGTGAATCCAGGGCTATACCATTGGATTCCCTCGAGGCCTCGCCGAACCCTCCCGAGGTGAGCAAAATACATTCACAAATCATATACACACCAACTCGTGAACCCAGGGCTATACCGTTAGATTCCCTCGAGGCCTCGCCGGACCCTCCCGAGGTGAGCAGAATGCGTTCACACAATCACACACACACCAATTCGTGAACCCAGGGCTATACCATTGGAATTCCTCGAGGCCTCGCTGGACCCTCCCGAGGTGAGCAGAATGTGTTCACACAATCACACACACACCAACTCGTGAACCCAGGTCTATACCATTGGATTCCCTTGAGGCCTCGCCGGACCCTCCCGAGGTGAACAGAATGCGTTCACACAATCACACACACACCGACTCGTGATCCCAGGGCTATACCATTGGATTCCCTCAAGGCCTCGCTGGACTCTCCCGAGGTGAGCAGAATGCGTTCACACAATCACACACACACCAACTCGTGAACCCAGGGCTATACTATTGGATTCCCTCGAGGCCTCGCCGGACCCTCCCGAGGTGAGCAGAATGCATTCACACAATCACACACACCAACTCGTGAACCCAGGGCTATACCATTGGATTCCCTCGAGGCCTCGCCGGACCCTCCCGAGGTGACAAGAATGCATTCACACAATCATATACACACCACGGATATTCAAACAATTCACCCAAAGGCAACAAACACAAAGCACGACACAATTGTCGAATCACAACGTACCGAAATGAGATAATATATGTATATATATATATATATTATCAAAGCACAACAATAACACCAAGCATATTCATAGGGTTCACTTAACCATTCATGAGACGCAACATTCACAAAACACACGCGTTTTGAAAGTAAGCCTTTAACGAGGCTAAACCAAATCTTTTGAAAGTTCATCTCAAACAATCAAACAAACGTACCAAGACAATCACCAATCATCATATCCACAAAACAAGAGATGTATGGACAAGCTAATTGCCTCAAAACCACGATCGCAATGAGACGACGGATGGGATACGGTCGAACAGCCCCGAGCCCCCGAACACTATCAAGAACGCGATAGCACCACGAGTACTACGAGAATAACACCACACGAATTATCAATCACCAAACGGGATTCAACTCGGAATCCTCGAGCACCTATAATCCTCCGGAAGGAACAATAAAAACAATGAAGATAAGATTACAAAGAGAATCAAGGTCAAAAACAACGGAAATCTCACCAAACTATCAAAGGGAAACTCATTGGGACATTTAATCGAACACTTAATGCTCGATAACTCCCAAGAACACTCGAATCACCAATTGAGTTGAACAAACTCGAAATACGGATATACAACCCATAGAACACGATTATTAATATTCAATAACATCAATCGATTCATGAAAATCGGATGAACTACGAAAATCAAGAAGGAAATCTCGAAAGTCAATTCTAGGAGATTTCAAGAAATTACCTCGATCCGACGAAGAACAAGGATTAGATGGTGTTATAATCAACACAAGCCTTCCAAAATATGTTGTTCTAAGATGCTCCCAATCAAAACCCTCAATTTCTGTCGAAGGATCGCGAAAAATGAAGAAAAAAGTGGAAATGGCCGAGTGACCCGGTGCCCAGGCCTTAAATAGCCGGTCCCTGCCGAGCGCTTACGGCCGTGACTGGCCATGGCTTATGGCCATAACCGGCCATCTCAACCCAACTGCCCAAAACTGCCGGCAGCGTTACGTACGTTACCGGCCAGGGCTTAGGTACGTAACAGGCCTTACAGCCATAACTGCCGGACAATTACGGTCGTGACTCGGCCAGGTGAGTCAATGCCCCAACACGTGCGGCCATGACTCGGCTGTGGCCAACTCCGGCAGTCCAGACAACCCCGAAACCCAGACATGAATATAAAGTGAAGATATGGTTATTAAGTACTCGTAAAGACGAATCTAAGCGCTAAGAGAACACATGATTCCGACCACCCGAAGGCTCGAAATTCGACAACGGAAGTAATTACCCCAAACTTTGGGAAATTACGAAAACGGCCCAAAACGTCCGAAATACACGATACACGATCGAAACACTAAGCCGAAGCTCGCAACGTGAATAATAACATTAAATTAACTTACGATTCGAAACAACAGTTTCGGATGAGATTCGCAAGAATCGAACTCAAGTGCCGAAAAGCCATTTAAGAACACGGAACTCAACAAAACAATACCGAAACGAACTCGGATGATAAAAATGCAGAATTAATCATTCTCGGAATGACGAAACAGTCACAACAGAGTCGTTAAGATGGACTCCCGCCAAAAAAAAATTTACCGGAAATCGAAATTGCGGATATTACATACTACCCTCCTTAAAAGAAGTTTCGTCCCGAAAATTAAAACAAGTGGGGAGAAGCAATATCCCGCCAGGAAAACTCAAGGAGATACAAAAGAAACGCGTAACTTTCGCCCATCGGCGGAACGTTACAAGCAACACAAAGGAATATACGATGTGAAAACACGCTCCACGACGACCAACACAACGCCACCAGTAGAGACATAATAAAACCAACAAGTGACAAGCGTCATCAAACAGATAATACAATCAAGTCGATTATCCGAACAATCACAAAACATAAAGTACCTATTACAAGGAAACATGCACAGTCGAGAAAACAGAAAGTCAACACAAACAATTCACAAGGGCAATCACAAACAATTCGAACTATGCCGAAATCCTCAAAAATCACACTAGGCATCTCTGTGTCCTTTCAGAGCAGAGACGCAACCTCGATACCCAAATCTCTCAGTTACCATCTCGCAATGCACGGCTCAGTGACCCACCAGGCCACAATCTAAACAAGAGACTAACGATGAACGATAATTCTTCGTGGTACGAGATCAGGCAACAACAGTCAGACAATCCCGATCGAACAACAACGATCGAACAACAATGATCGAACAACAATGATCAAATAACAATGATCGAACAACAACGATCGAAAAAACAATGATCGAGTAACAACGATCGAACAACAATGATCGAATGACAATTGTCGAACAATGACTCCGAAGTTCACACTTCAACTCAAGACATTAAAAAGCTGGTAGAAACTAAAAGATGTTACTTTCGAACAAGGTTCACAAGAATCGAACCAAACTCGGAAAAGTCACAACGATAAACAGATCGATCTGAAACAAGGTCACAATCCATTCGAACAATGACAACCGAGATACCAAACAAGTTTAAAAAGTATCAACAAACACTAGCAAGTCGATAGAATTTAGAAGGAGAAAATGCAGAAGTCAAAAATAATACGGGTATTACATTTGACCTATTATAAAAGAAATGTCATCCCCGCAACTCACAACAACGGAAGCAAGGTAACAACACAAAAAGCAACCGACAGAAACATCTCCCATGGGGCTCTCAGAGCCGATCCTGATATCTGTGCTGAAGCGCGGACTCCGGAAGTCTCGGTAACCAATTTGCAAAGCTGAATTCTGTGTCTCTCGAGTACACACTTGAAATGCGTTACTGACGAGAAGGACAATTTGCACGTACATGCCCCAGCACATTACAGTCGAAGCGCCTCGGCACACCAAAAATACAACTGCTAGGTACAATGGAATATATCGCAAAACAACATATCAGAGATGCCAATTCCACACAACATATCAATGTAAGGTAGCCCACATACACAGAATCATAGCAACGACGGCATACATTCGGCGATTTCAACGGTCCGAATGATAACCAGCACACAATTACAAAACATTATGAAGCAGTCACAGATGTACACAATCATACAAACTCAAGCTTTAACAGCTTGCACAGGTGCGATAGCACGCAAATCACCACGAAATGACAACGTTAAAGATCAACATCACACCTCTCATCGAGGGCTAATACCCTATCGACAATACTAACATCATGCACACCTTCTCCGACCACAAGCAGGAAGTGATAGGTTTTAAAAACGAAAACCACCTTTGAAAAAAAATGATTCTGGAAACACTAGTTGATCTTGAGTATCACCTTTCAAAAAGTAGTACAAACACCATTATCGAGACTTTGAAAACCATCTTACGTTTGATAAATGAGGACACTTTTCCTTTAAATTGAAACTTTCAGAAATATTCGACCCTTGGGTCTAAACAATTGCATTTCCGAAATTACTAGAAGATCAAAAAAAAAAATATTTGGTCCTCAAAGTAGAAGAATTTTGAAATAGATAGCTGCGCTAGTAGGCGTCTCGAAAATACAATCCATTTAAAAGTACGTCTCGAATTTTATTTTCTAAGATACTCAAGGTTTTCAAAAACCCAATAGGCCAGAGTGCCCAAAACTCACACGTGTCGACATTCACTTACATACATCATAATACACGCATCAACTCGTTCAAAACCAAGACAACACCTGTCTTTTACCGGAAACAAACAGTCAAATATCACAGTCAAAAGGACATAAATAATGACAACACTCCTCATATAAACGAAACATGAGAGTCACATAAACGCATCACGAAACCGAGAATCTACATAAAGATTCCATCACTTAATACATAATCATACCACTTGTAACACCCCAAATCCTATTGGGTTGTTACAGTGCCGTGGACTCCACGCCAGGAGATCCACCAGGCAAACATGACTAAAATACATCAAATTAACCAACAAGGGAGATCGCGGTCCCTACCATGATTTCCGACACAATATTCCGATAAGGAATTTCAACGACAACAATGGGCCTACATGGCCAAAATAAAAATACAACATCATCCACGAACATCTGCTCGGGTAATACATAATGACAATGACTGACAAACTGGAGAACACTCCAACTGACTGACCAACATGAACAACTCGGACTAGTATCGCTCGAATGCCTCGTGGCCTTTATCATGCCCCTGTGTTTCAACTCTCTCCTCGCAAGCACCTAAAACAGGAAAACATGTTCCGCCCCCACGGGGTCAGTCATCCAGATAATAAACATCAAATACATGTATAACATGATATGCATCCAAAAGTAGAATGAAACAGTACAATGATAATAATACAAGATGCTCACAAACCAAGGTAAGAACCGAGCATTCGTGAAATACTATGCCCACAACATACTATTAATACGTGTTCAACAGATTAGAACATAAGTGCCCAACGGCGAATCAGCGATACAGAACCCACAATGAATTACACGAAGATGAATCAAAACCAGAACTGAATTAAATATGAATCACAATGAATTACATGAAGATGAATCCAAACCAGAACTGAATTAAATATGAATCACAATGAATTACATGAAGATGAACCAACCCAGAAATGAATTAAATATGAATCACAATGAATAACATGAAGATGAATCAAAACAGCCGAAGCTGTAACAATGAAGGCCGAAGCCACGGCACGAAGCCGTATCAAAATGAAACCATCCAATGGTCGTTGACCTACTGAGCTGTAGGTGTTGGGGGAAACAACCGCGAAGGTTCAGGCCCCACCAAACTAACCCCATAATGAAACCAGCCAATGGTCGTTGACCTACTGAGTTGTAGGTGTTGGGGGAAACAACCGCGAAGGTTCAGGCCCCACCAAAATTACCCCATAATGAAACCATCCAATGGTCGTTGACCTACTGAGTTGTAGGTGTCGGGGGAAACAACCGCGAAGGTTCAGGCCCCACCAAACTTACCCCATAATGAAACCTAGCCGAGACTAGTCTCCAAAACACAATTAATCATAAACGGCAACGATCCCAAGATTACCGAGTCCACGAGAATGATAGTGTGCTGTCTTGAATCGGCCAACACGAAAACAATGACTCACGGATGGGCACTGTCCTCGGCGGTCCCAATTCAATACCTCGATTACCTTAGAATGGTCAATCGATAACAACGACACAATGGATGGGAACTATCCTCGACAGCCCCAATTCAATATCTCGATTGCCTTAGAATGGCCAACCGATAACAATGATGCAGCGGATGATTCAATACCTCGATTGCCTTAGAACAGCCAATCGATAACAATGATACAACGAATGATTGAGTACATCGATTGCCTTAGAACGGCCAATCGATAACAATGATACAATGAATGATTGAGCACCTCGATTACCTTAGAATGGCCAATCGATAACAATGATACAATGAATGCCTCGGCACCTTTAATCGGCTACCGACGACGAAGATGAGAACTAATACGACAAGGCCTTCAATCGGCCAATACAACATGAATGACAGGACGCCAACATTTATACCAATGATTACAACAATGTCTTAGATCGACATCAATATTAACAACAACAATCGATACATCGATACTGCGAACCGTCTATCGACAATAACACTAACAACGAGTACCCCAATGCCTTGAACCAGCCATTAATGAACAATAATAAACATTTGGCATAATTGTCGAAGAGTATCGTATCGAACGATCCCTTTAATATCAATGAATTCATGAAGAGACCAAGTCTTGGAATGATACAACATATTCATATACATATACGATAACATTAATCTCATTGACTAGTATAAGTATAAAACTTGCCTCGAACCGAAGGCGAGAAAGTCCTTCCACGAACAACGTCCTTGAAGTGATTATTGGTCCTCGAACAACCTTGAATAATACAATTACCAATGATTCGCTTAATATACATATCCACGTATAATCAAAATCAACTCAGAAGGTCGATACAACACTACCCAAACTCATTGGGGCAATCTAACAAACACGTTGTAAACAATCTCTAATTGTTTACAACCAAAACTCAATTATGCCGAAAACCAACTTTCAATGAATGATTCAATCCAACAAAACCTCATTAATACCATTAATAATCCAATAGGAATACTTCATTCGAGATTACGACAACATCTAGTTGAAAACCCCCAAATTCCAAAGTCACAACCAAGGTGTTCTTGAACAATTCCAAATATTCACAAATTTCGAAAATTATATCAATAAATCCGTAGAAATACATGTATCCAAGGTAGATAATCCATATCTAACATATTCCATCATAATATTAAGCTAACTTGAAGAGATCGGAAGTAAAACACTCAAATTCTGAAATTCTAGATCCAAGAGATGTTTACCTTGATTTGGTGTGTTGGATAGGATTGAATGATGATTGATCCGACTTAGAAGCTTGAAAATGATGCTAGATGATTGCAGCTCGAAATGACCTCTCCAAAACGTCCGAAATCGCCCAAAACTATCGAGAGGAGGAGGAGAAATGAAGAAATGACGAAACTAGACTGAACTGTCCTATATATACTGATCCCAGATTAGCGCACGCTAAGCCCTGATATTTAGCGTTCGCTAGCGGCTAACCGGGCAGTCCAGTGAGCTCTGACTGCCTCGTTAGTGTGCGATACGAACTTGGTAGCGTACGCTAACGCCTTCCCGATAGCGTGCGCTAGCCCAAAATGTTAGCGTGCGCTAACTAATGTTGATACCCAGCAACTGGAGTCCAGAACCTCCTATCCTCTGACCTGCTCGTGATAGCGTGCGCTACACCCAAAACTCAGCGTGCGCTACCAGCACAATTAGTGTACGCTATTATCCACTTGTAGCGTGCGCTACGAATTTCCAATTTCAGTCCAGTACCTACTGGACTGTCTATCACAATTCCGCTAGCGTGCGCTAATGCTGATGCATAGCGTGCGCTACCTATACTCCATTAGCGCGCGCTAACAGGAGTATGTAGCGTGCGCTATCTCACACTCATACTACCAAAATATGATGATGATGATGAAAATATTCTTGTCTCGATCCCAAACAGTGATGAGTGATGAATAACAACTGATACACGACTCCATGATACGCCGAACGATGAACATGAAATGAATGAACATGAATGATGAATGATTATTACTGAGTGAAAAATTTCTGAGTGGCAATTACTGAATGATAATTAATGAACTCACAACCGGGTATTACATACTCCCCCCTTAAAAAGAGTTTCGTCCTCGAAACTAAGGGTAAACAACTCGGGATATGAACTATCCATCACAATCTGAAAACGACATCTCCAGGAATACTCCCTAACGCGAACCACTTCGCCTGCACAACTGGGCCAACCCCATGACTCGTAACACCGGCGTATACACTCCGCCCATAGGCAACGGACGCCTATACGAACACTGATTCACGCCTCAAAAGAAAAACAACAACGCACATATAGTCCTCGGAACCATATCAATCGCACGCCCAGGTCCTCATGACTTGACGTCTTGAATCACCATGAACAATCACCCAAGTTATCACGAAATCTCGATACAACACCAAAAAGGAATGCATTAAACGATCTCAAAATCTCAAGATTCTCAAATACGATCATTATAAAATAGATCAACAATAAATGATCCACAACCACAATACATCATTACGGATTGAGTTACACAGTCATCCGAAAAACAAGGCTACATCTCAAATGTACCCAACATCGATATCTTCCATATCATCGATCTCCTCGGTCTCATCAAATCAAGGTAGACCCTCACCGCTCAATATGATCCCGGAAGGTCACAAGAATAGGAATGATCGCAATGAATAATGATGAATCGAAATCCAACAAGGATCAAGAATGACTCACCGAGGTGAAATAATAACGCAATGAGTGATAGCTCATATGAAATTATTAGAACCAGCGTTCCCCGTGAAGTGAATGATTATTCTGATAACCACAAGTCTCAACATGATTGATGTATGATGAATGAATTATATGAATGAATGAACGACAATGAAATGAATGATTATACTATTATCGAGCAAGAATTAACTTGTTCAAAACCGGACGTACTCTTTCAGGTAGGATAAGGGATTCAGTGTGTCCGATGATGGTACAATGTACTATGAAGGGAGGATTTGTGTGCCCAATGATGTCAAGTTGAGAGAAACGATATTGAAGGAGACACATAGTACTCCGTATACAGCAAACCGTGGGAGTACAAAGATGTATCAAGATCATAAGGGGATATTTTGGTGGGAAGGTTTGAAAAGAGATGTGGCAGACTTTGTCAGAAAGTGTATAGTTTGTCCGCAAGTGAAGGCAGAACACCAACACCCCTTTGGATTACTTAAATCACTTCATATTCCAGAATGGAAATAGGAACACATTACGATGGACTTTGTGGTAGGTTTGCCTCTAACGGAAAGAGGAAACCACGCTATTTGGGTTGTTGTGGACCGACTCACAAAGTCAGCTCACTTCATTCCATTTAAGATGAATTTTTGAATAGATCAGTATGCCCAACTTTACATCCGTGAGATTATTAAATTGCATGGAGTGCCAGTCTCTATAGTATCCGATAGGGATACTCGTTTCATATCGCGTTTTTGGGAGAGTTTACAAGAAACCTTGGGAACGCAGTTGAATTTTAGTACGGCTTATCATCCTCAGACTGATGGTCAGTCCGAGAGGACCATCCAAATCCTTGAGGATATGTTGCGAGCATGTGTGTTAGACATGGGAAATAAATGGGAACGACTGTTGCCATTGGTAGAATTCGCTTACAACAACAGTTATCAGTCGACGATCGGCATGACACCTTATGAAGCCTTATACAGTAGGAAGTGTCGATCACCACTGTATTGGGATGAGGTAGGTGAAACGAAAATTTTGGGTCCCGAAATGATCGAACAAACGGTTGGTGTGGTGGATAAGATTCATGAGATGATCAAGATAGCACAGGATCGTCAGAAGTCCTACGCCGACAAGCGTAGGAAAGATCACGAATTCGGTGTTAGCGACAAGGTGTTCTTGAAGGTATCTCCTACCAATGGAATTGTTCGTTTTGGTCCAAGGAGCAAGTTGAGACCAAGATACATTGGACCGTTCGATATTCTTGAACGGATTGGAGAGTTAGCTTACCGCTTGGCTTTACCCCTGAAACTTTTGGCTGTGCACAACGTCTTCCACGTATCATTGTTGAGGAAGTATGTGCACGATCCCAGCCACATCATCAACTATACCGCCGTGGAGATGAACAAAGATCTTACCTATGAAGAACAACCAGAACTGATTCTCGACTGACCAGTCTGGCAGTTAAGAAACAAAGAGAAGGTGTTTGCCAAGATCCAATGGCATAACCACATTAAAGATGAAGCCACTTGGGAGCACGAGGAAGAACTTCAAGCTCGTTATCCGAATTTCTTCAATCGAGGTATGTCATTTATTTTCGAGGACGAAAAATATTTCTAAGAGGGGTAGGATGTAATACCCGTCATTTTCATACTGTAATATTATTATTTATAATAATATTATCATTGCATTTCATTTTATTTAATTTCATTTAGAGGATCATGAACGTTTATTTCGACGTATCACAAGTCCTAGCCCGAGTCTTTTTGTCAGATATATATTTAAGTGGTCATTATTTATTTTACAATAGTGTTATTAATTATCCGAGTATAATACTAACACTATCATTATTAATATTATCATTATTATTATTAATAATATTATTAATACCAATTTTATTAAGTATTAATATTACTATTATTATCTTTATTATTTTTAGATTTTTACTATCAACATTTCCAATTAAATTATTATTCTACATTTACTACTATTAGTAATATTATTATACTATTTATACTTTAACCATGAGTTATAACTTAACCAAGCTCGATTAAAGTTAGTTAACCACAATTAAGAATGCTGGAGCAGATCGTTCCTTATAAGAGTTCTCACCTTATCAGAATTTTCACTTCATCAAAACTCTTCAATGTTCATCCTAATACACTAACCTAATACAACTTAAACACTTACAGATTTACATCTATAAATACACTAAGATTCCTACTGCAGGAACCTTTACATCCATCGTTCAACATCTTTAGAAAAAAAACAAATTACAGAAAATACAATACAACAATTCTCGTCCAATTTCCAGTTGATTCTCATCAGCCGTCGGAATTTCATTCCTGCAAATCGCCGCCGCGGTGAAGGTATTCCAGTCCAGCTTTCGGCCATCAAGATCGCATCCACTAACTTTCGTTTCCTGCAAATTGATTTCCAACTGCAAATTTCATCCCATCAGAGGTAAATTCAAATCCCAAGTTCTGTATATTCATATTTATGTTCATATTATATTTAATCTTTATACAGTCAAATACAATACCCATCTGCAATTTTAATCAAAATCCCCGAATCACAAACCAACAAAAAAAAATCAACTTCAAACACCCTCAACCCAGGCCCTGACTTCAAACCATACTCAATTTCTACGGCCCGAATTCTGGCAATCCAGGGCTGCGACCGAACTCGACAAAATTAGAATCCAAAAAAATCAAAAACAAGATTAAACACGAATCTACCTTTAGATGACCTGAAGCCAAAATTTATTTTTTCGACTCCTGCCATGCCCGAAGCCAAATCGGTCGAATCCCTTTCGAATCGGACTCTTGCTGCGAGCTTTCCTCTGGAGATTGCCGCTTCTACGCCGGTCGATGAGCGTGTGTTATTTTCTTTCTTTCAGTGTGTGTTTACCGCGATTCATTCTCGGCCGAGAAGGAGGATTTGGGTGAGACGCGAAGTCTGGCGCGTGTGTGTGTGTGCGTTCGATTTACGGTGTGTATGTGATTTTTCTTCCGGCCGATTTTAAGAGAGAGGCCGAGTCGGGGTAGGGTGCAGAGAGAGAAGGGAGAACAAGGGCGACGGGTGATAGGGCGAGAAATGAAGGTTGATGTCGACTGAGGTGAAGAAGGGGTTTATATACCCACGATTTTCGTAGGTTATTCAATTTAGCCCTCACATCTTTCAGAAACATTCAATTCAGTCCCAAATAGTTTAAATTAATTCAATTTTAACCCAATCAGCTTCTCAATTCTTACAATTTGACACCAGTCAACTTTCAAACTTCAATTCAATTCTAATTTTGACCAAAACATTTAAAATGTTGACTTTCAATTAATATTAATAACTAATCCGAAATTACTGCATAAATATTTTAATTTCAGTCATTAATAATGTTAACTCTTCGGTTAATATTAATAAGCAATTATAATTTATTTTCAGTTATTATATAGTGATATTCGTATCTTTTCATTTATTATATAGATAGTAAATTGTAAGGGTTATAATAATAATTATTATTATATGTAGACCTTATCAAGGATTTACGGGCTTAGGACTGTGAGTCGAGCATCTTCATTTCAAGTCAGACATCATCATTTATTCAGGTGGGAATTCTCACTATCACTTTAATTGCTTTAATTGGACTGTGTATATGATGTTCTTTTCATGTTTAAAATCTTTATGCACGTTGTAAATCAGGCTCACCTGTATTCGTGTAAAGAGGTTATCTTAAGATTCATGTTGTGTGGGGACACCTGCACAACCCAATATTCACATACATGCTCGATTCATGTTATATGTGGTATTGCGTGTATGTTTCATGTTGTTGCGGGGGCACCTGCGCACAGTGGCGGATCCAAGATTATGTGATCAAGGGGGCAGGATACAAAAATTCAAAAAATTCCAGCGAAAAAATAATACTAAAAAGAGAAATATTATCGTTTCATCCATAACTCATAACAAAACGATAATACAAGTTACAAATATCCACGAGGTCCTACCATATTCTGAAAATATTGCATTATAGTTTCGTTATCAACACAAGCAAAAATATATTTCTCAATAACAATCAAGTTATTATTTAACTGCTCATCTCTCGTTTTGTAGCAAAGTAGATTTTTAATAATATTCATTGGAGCATTATGTTGTGATCTCCCTGGAATTACATATTCCTCATCCATGGTAGAAATTATAATATCGTGTTTGTTACAAAATGAGGATGCTTGGTCAACCAAGTCTTCAAACTCATTATCCCTCATCAACTACAAGTTTTCCTTACATGTTTTCACCAAATTCATTACACCCAACTCAATAATTGTTCAAATTAAATTATTGATGCAAAATAATTATGGAGTTGTAAAATACACATTTTAGTTCTCCAACTGGTGAAATTTTATTCGAAATTAATGTGAGATAGAAAATTTTAGATAAATAAGAATTAAAAAAAAAAAGAGATGCCGCATAGTAGAGAGAGAGTTATGTGGTGCTCTAGATACATAACTTTAAATCACATCCATTCTAAGTAGTTATTAACTTGTCCAAATGATGGTGTCTAATTCAAACTGATGTGGGATTCAAATTGTTAGACATAAATTGACCAAATTAAATTAAACGCCAATAGATTGACCAACTTAAATTCCACACCAAAAAATAAATTTATTTATTTGATCAACTCAATAATTAGTAAATTTCATATAGCTATTTATTTGGCAAACTCATTATTTGCCAAATTAATTGATGGTGCAGAATAATTATGAATAGTAAAATGATATTGATTTTAAGTACTTATTTAGTTCTCAATCGGTGGAGTTTCATTTTAAATTAATGTGGGATGAAATATTTTAGATAAATTCAAAAATTAGAAAATATCACATAAAAAAAAAATTAACACTGTGTTACGAATATGTTTTACTATTATATATATATAGGAAATAGATCATATGAAAACTAATTACCTTGTGAAATCTAGAAACTTTTGTGGGCCATTGATATTAGTGATCTAACGGCTGTATATGAGTATAATTATATGCATTTATGTAATTTTTTCTTGCATTATTTGTTGCATATAGTAGAGACCAGCTTGATGCAACAAATAATAATAAATATGCAATGAAATTACTTAATAATGCAGTTGGTTTCTAGATTTCACCATTATGGATGTTTCCACCATAGTCAATCCCTATATATATATATTGATTGAACTTCTAACAAACTTCATATAGTTATTCTAAAATAATTTTTTTCTTCAAGGGGTCGCCTGACCCCTCTTGCCACTCTATGGGTCCACAACTGCCTGCGCAACCTCAATATTCGTGTTATGCGTGCTCGATTCATGCTGTACGTAATGTTGTGAGTATGCTTTCATGTTGAGGAAAAAAATATGATAGATTATTCATGTTATGCTTTCCATGAGATTGTATATTACTGTGATCAGTGAGATTTCCACGAGCTGAAGGAAGCTCACCCCACCTTTATTGATCCCGCAGGTTGAACTGAGCTGGAAGGATGGAGGAGCGAGCCCAGTGGGCATATGAAAGTGGATTTGATATATGATGTTTTTCGTTATGTCATGTTTTGAAAATCATTTGGGGAAACCTTGACTAGAAATTTTAAACTATGATTTATTTTCTTCCACCGCAAAATTTTATCTCGTATCTATGATGAACTGTTACCTTATTTAAAGGTATTTATTTTTTATGTCATTGTAGCGACTCGACTTTGTAGGCGAGAATTTTTATATTCTCAAGAAAATTATTTTTGTCAAAATTCATCTTTTTCTTATTTTCCACAATAATTACCCTAGAAAGTCGGGGCGTTACACCTACTTTGTTCCAGATCCTGATTCATGTACAAATGTGAGAACTAGCACTTGAATCTAGTATCCAAGAAGTAGAAAATACGGTAGCAAAATAATTCGTTTCCAAAACTAAAAGTTATGTACCTGAAGCCCCATGAAGGATGACAGTCTTTCGCCCAGTGGCCCAGCTCACCGCACTTGAGACATGCGTCCGTCTTCACCTTCTTGCTCTTAGGAATCATCAGGGCATTGCTCTTACCCTTAAAAGCCTTACCTTGTGAGCCCATCTACTAGGTCCATGAACTACATCACCATTCATATGCATTCATCCAATAAATACTAAATAAACGGATTTTGTATTAAATGAGTAATTTGATATATTGATCCAACCGATATATGAAATTTACTATTTAATAGAATTAATCCAATCAAGTCATACAATCGGTAATATTAGTTCGTTCGAAGTAATTCAGTCAATCATAATTATCCCAAAAAATCAATTTTCTCTTTTAAAATGAAGTACCATGTTCCATTTTAATCAAATTAAATTTAATTTAAAATACAGGAGATTAATTTTCTGGAATACACGAAAAAATTGAGTCCAGAACAAGTCTATAAAGTGGCATGGCCGTGTCCCTGGGATGACACGGCCGTGTCAAACAATATGGGGAGTGACACGGCCAGTGATACGGTCGTGTCAGTTTCTAGCAGCCCAGAAACTTGACTATTGTCCGTCCAACGATGACTCGGGCTTGATTTTCGATCGGATATCAAATATCAATATTTCTCAACTTTCATATCTTCAATATAAATCATACTTCCAAGAAATTTAAGATTTATATTTTGATATAAATTTACAAAAAATATAACTAAAACGAACAATTAAACATAAACAATCATTAAAATATTTATGATTCCAAATCATAAATCATCCAATCAAGCATTCCAAATATTAAATATCGTATATATGATCGCAAGACCTTATTCTGATACCACTGTTGGGATTCGATGCATAAAATGAAGACGCAACGGAAGCAAAAAATAATTTTAACCGAACCCCAAAAGAGGACCGATCATGCATCTTAAGTACGAATATTGGACAAGAGTTAAGATATGAAAACCCACCCTTGTAGTCCTTTGATTGAATGTTGATGTTGATGCCGATGACCATAAATTTGATTTGATAAGTCCTCAATGATCTAAACGCCAAAAGCACCGTGTCTCTACTAGCCACGCGCCAAGAGATGATCGGAATAACTACTCACTCAATTATCCTCTAAGGATACGGCTAGAAAAAAGTAGTATGAAGGTTTCTTCTCAATAATATGATCACTCAAAGTGATATATGTTTTGTTCTTGATTTTATCTCTTAAGAATATGATCACTCTAACGCTTAGTTCCCGAGTTTAATTTAACGAGAGAAAAGAAGGGAAATGGATGGAAATAAGAAGAAAGAAAAAATATTTGGTGTTCCTGAGCTTTTTAATGAAAAGAAACGGAAAGAAATGGAAGGAAAACTTTCTCTCCTAACTTTCCTTCCGATTTAGAAGGATTTGGAGAGAAAAGAACAAAATGATTAATTTTCCATTCACTTCCTTCAAACTCGGGAACACAAAATACAATTTTCTTTTACTTTCCTTTCTCTTCTTTTTTCTCCTAACTTTCTTTCCCTGTCTTTTCTTTCTTTTACTAAAACTCGGAAACTAAGCGTAAGTGATATAAGCTTTGTTCTTGACTCTCTCTCTCTCTCTCTCTCTCTCTCTCTCTCTCTCTCTCCCCCTCTCTCTCTCCCTCCCCCTCTCTCTCTCCCTATCTCTCTCCCTCACTCCCAGAGTATAAGAAAATTAATAAGATGAACTCTCTCTATTTCTCAATATGCCTTGAAAGGTGCAAGAGGATGATTATGGTGGTGGTAGTTAAATAAGCAAAACCCACACATAATGCCAAAATCCCTTTACATGAAATCACCAAGTAAATATTTCCTACCGCACATTTTGGAACCATTAGGTGCCAAGGACAAAAACAACTACCATGAAGCTTCATGGTGGGGTGGGGGGTGGGGGGCAAGACATAATTGAGGAGGAGTCGGTTCATTTCGATCTGTTCCAGTCCGACTGATACACCTTGGTTCGTCTCAAATAAAATTAATATAAATAACTAATCTGATTAATTATATTAAAATGGTATTTCTCCAAGAAATAATTATTCGTGAATTAAATTAAATATTCAGTAATTTATTTAATTCACCAGACTGATTTAATTTATCCAATAATTAAATAAGAGATCCAATGTCTAAAATTCACAATAAGAGATCCAGTTCAAATTATTCCATCGTCTCCCTAATACGTGACTCGGTAGGTCCGTCTCAGTAAGCCATGGGAGGAACCAAAGAGTTATAGCACCACCTAGCCAGTCTGGCGGCCTACACTGTAACCTTATTGAGAACGAACGACAGGGATCATTCAAGAACCATTCTATCGTGAATTCCAGTATACTATAAACCCTTCTTTCAAATATCCAGATCAAATTATAGGGTCACAATCACTCAAACCCTATATGTACTTGATACTATGCCTGAGTTAATATAAATCGAGATCACCGAACTCTCATGTATCTAATATAACTAGCTTCAGTGCTTTGGCCAAAGACTTATGATCTCATTTACTAATAACCGCATAGGATATATACCTGTTCACTTACAGGAGATGGTACTTGGTAGAACCTGCTACTTGCACTTCAAGATGCATGTCGAGGTTGACCCTCACCTTCCTGTTTTCTGAGTCGAACTACTCTAGTGAAAATCTTAACGTCACAAGCACATCCCTACTAAATCCTCAAGTCGAAGGTTCACGAATACCAGTCACAACCTTTCGGCTCCGTTATTGACTATCCCAGATTGAAATTCGTGTGATGAATCGAGGGTGAGTCAGTTCGAGTATACTAATCCCATTAGCATACCTACAACGTGTGATTCCAGTAACCATTAGTGACAAAAGGCACTTCCCAAGTCAAAGAACACGTCATACAAGTCTTCACGTGAACTTAACATCCAGTCAAGTTTCATCGAATAATTAAGTATTTGAGCCTTAAATACTTCTAGTGCAAAATCCTTTATCTAATAAGGACTGGAATGTTTGCTCACAAACATAAGACTAGTTTATATATATATATATATATATGTTTACGAGTGAGGAATGCCAGTGACTACCAATAAATAAAGAAACAACAAATTGCCCTCTGATAAGAATTTACATAATAACAAGTGCAATGCCCTCTCTCATACATCCTCTGAGTGGCATTCGAGGGCATATTCCTAACAGAGAGTCTCTCTCCAAATAGGGAATCCCACCCTATGAGGAACCAATCTCCTCATCAGACTCCCACATCCGTTAAGGATCCCAACCACGCATTAGCCCAACCCAATGTCAGGAGTTCCTCCCCCGCGGATATGATTAACCAAACTCTCCTCATTGTCAGGATTGAAGCGGCCATTGAGCGCTTCGAGATCTGGAAAAGCTATAGGGTAGTTGAGTGCAATGTTCTATACAACTGGGAAGACTGTGAACAAGAAGAAAAGTTTGTTCTCAAAGTAACTGAAACTATCAATGTGGAGTACCTGGTATGTTTTGATGATCCTTCTTGCCATGGACTCATTGCCCAGTTCTTTAGAGAGAGAGAGAGAGAGAGAAGGCAAGGTTGAAAGGGAAAAATCCCACTCACGAACTATACGAAGTCCAATCCATCACTCTGATCCTGACTGTGATGGACACGATGATGTCCTACAGGCTGGCCTCTGTATGAGCCGTGAAGAAGCTCGTGAGGTGGAGTATGCCAAGATACAGGCCGCCCAAGGCCATGGGACTTCTAGATAGTCTATCGAAAGTCCAAGTCCTTGGTGCAGGAGGAAGCTGCACAACAACAGAACGAATCAGTCCCTCATGTGTCCATGCAAGAAGAACCTTTTTCCCAACATGAAGAATCAGTCCCTCCTAAGCCGATAGAAGAAATTGCCCATCCCACAGGAGAAATCAGTCCCACTTGTTCAACAGACGACAGAACCTGAGATCTAACAGGAGAAATCAGTCCCTCTTGTCCAATAGACAGATAAATCTGCTCAGCTGGCCGAGGATCCTGAATAGGTACATGACCTTATCCCTACAGGTCCAGAGTCATCAACTTCTGATGCCTTTCCCTTTGATGATGACACAACAAGACCTAGAAGTTATGTAGTCATCGTTCAGTATGATGAATCCCTCCTGCTCCCCCCGTTTCACCGAGAGCTGAAGATCACCAATCCCGTTTGAGAGCTCTTGCCGATCAAACTATATTCATAGGGGATGCTGTCAAAGCACTCTAAAAAGTCCGCAAGGAACTCGACTGGATGCGTGGCACGGCACTGGATGAATTCATAGCTCCTCATCGAGCAGTATAAGACATCACAGACGCCTTACTATTAGTTCCAAATGCTATCTACCATGCATTTTCCCTGTTTAACAAGCATCAAGAACACGTCCTTAAAAAGGAACAGGAAAAGACAACAGTCGCGGAAGCTACTACTGTTGCTGCCCTGCAGACTACTCACGAGAGGCTGGTGAGGCATGACCACAAAATCAACGATCTCAGTACAATGGTCATCAAGGCTACAGGAGAAACAAACAGAGTCAATTGACATCCTTATGGATATCCAAGGCAAAGTCACTGACCTTGTCAATGCCTAAAAGGAGGAAGAGTCCAGGGGGGCTGCAAAGAGGTGGAAGATGGAGAAAGAAAGATAGATAGAGGCAACTCTCAAGGATACAGTATCCCAGGCTATTGGCCATCTTGGAGGGTCCAAGCATTGGCCAGGGAGCTAAAGGATGGAAGGTTTCAGGGTCAGGACCTGAATTCCATGATCCCAAGTTCCCGTGGAAGAACACTGTACAAAATCAGCCTGAGATTCTTTTGCCCAAAAACAGATAGCCAACAGGGGACGGGGTAAAGGGCTGCATGAAAAATGAACTAAACAGATACTTTTGGTGACTCATAAGGGAATAGCCCATTGTTGATCACTGCAAAACGTTGTAGGCTGCAGGCAATGAATTTTCAAGGCTACTGGTCGAAGGAAAACTTCCCCTAAAAATCTAAATTATGGAAGATACATGAAGGGTGAACAACCGACCCATCCAGAAGACATTAATGTTGGCTATAAGCTCCTAGTTGGCTATAACATTAATGTTGTATGCACTTTACTTAGGAAAAATAAATAGTAAAACCAATAGGAAAACCTTACGCTTCAAACCATTGTGAAATAGCCTTATTTATTCACAAAGTACTCAGGAGTTTGTAGAACATTTAATACTGATGGAGATAACATTTACTGCAGTCAAAAGACTGGATATAAAGCATTTAATCAAGGCCGAAAGAATGTCTGGAACATTTAATGCTAACAAGATGGATTATTTTAATTCAAACATTCACCAAACCACCAATATGAAGTGTCCGCTGTAATACCCGGTTGTAATTCATTCATTTACATTTAGTAATTATCAGTCTGTAATTGTCACTCAATAATTTTCACTCATTAATAATCACTCATCATTCATGATTCATTTATTTGCGTTCATTTGGCATGTTGTAACCGTGTATCAGTTACCGATCGTCATTTCATCTCCGTTTGAGTGTCGGAACGGGAGTATTGTCATTATCATCGTGATTGGTAGTCTTGTGCTGGAAGTATCATTTTTGGCATGTGTTGGACTTGTTCACTTTCACATACGTATGGTATGTCGGATCATTCATCAATCGTAGCGAGAAATCAGAGTTGTCGGATTTTTATCTTGTCCAGCAACGAGTTACGGCCGTAAGGAGTGTCGGATACGTCCGTAATAGACGTTCGTTGTTTTCAGGCCATTTTGGACGAGCGGGACTTACGGCCGTAAGGATTTCGGCATACGGCCGTAAGTTAGGCAGTACGGCCGTAAGGCTTGGCCGGATACGGCCGTACGTGTCGAGTAGGGGCATTTTTGGCCGAAGGCGAGTTACGGCCGTAAGGGTTGCGGCATACGGCCGTAAGGCGAGGGAGATACGGCCGTAAGGCGTGGCCGAATACGGCCGTACGTTACCGACTGGGTACCTGGTCATTTTCGACGAAGGGGGCTTACGCCCGTAAGATTGGTCGGATACGGCCGTATTGTCCGAGTTACGCCCGTAAGTCAGGGCGGATACGGCCGTAAGGCTGTTTCGCAGTTTTGGACGGCCGAGTTACTGGCCAGTCTGAGTTGGCCGGTTACGGCCGTAAGGCCGTTGACCTGGGATGTTACGGCCGTATGAAGGCCGAGTTACGGCCGTAACTTCCGGCAGTATATAAGGATCCGGCCGGGACTTTTTCATCATTTTGAACCTTTTCTTCACTTTGTTCCGAGAGAGAGACTTGAGGGAGGGATTTTTCCATCCTCAATCACTTGAGTGTTAGATTTTCATCATCTTCATTCATTTGGGAAGCTTGGATACTCGTTTTAACTCGTGTTCATCGGATCGAAGTGGTTGGATCTTCAAGAGGTAATTTCCTCAACATCTTGGATTTCGATTTTGCGTTGAGATATGATGTTTTGGACGTTATAATCATGTTATATGAAGGGATATGTATATGATTATGAGTTTGTATAAGGATTCATTGGATTATTGAGGGATTATTCAAGAACACTTTGAATATCGAGTTGGAATTCGGGGTTTTTGATGAATTATCGTTATAATCACGTTTTTGGATATTCATTTTGGATTATTGATCGTATTGAAGATGTTTTGTTGGTTTGAAACACTTCTTGGGGATTTGATGTTGGTATTATTGAGGTTTGGTTGTAAACAATCGGAGTTTGGCCACAACGTATTCGATATAATGCCTCAATGAACTTAGTTTAGTCGTATCGACGTTTTGAGTTGGTTATCATCATGTTTGATTCGTATGTTGAACGGATTGTTCGATATTGTGTTATTCAAGGTTGTTCGAGCGACCGACATTTCATTTAGGACGTTTGTTCGTGGAAGGACATTCTTCATCGGTGTTGTGTAAGTTAATTCTTACTCGGTTAAAAGGATATTCATTCCTTTTGTTGTTGTTCATTCATAATCATAACTCATTCATCATTGTATTAACCGTATCAAAACTTGTTATTGTCAATTAATCACTTCAGTCATAAGGAACGACGGTTCCAATCATTTCATTGAGCTGTCATTCATTTCACTATCATTCCATCTCGGTGAGTCATTATTCATTTTCGATGTCACTTTTGTTATGTCGTGGCATTCCGGGTCATACTGGCGTGCCGGTTGGTATATGTAGGATTTTCATGTCGGGCACATTTAAGTCGTGTGTTGGTTGTTGGCCTCACATTAGACTGTGCAAACGAGTCATATGCCTCGTGAGACTGATTAAGTACAAGACCACACGTGTATTCGATCGATACTCGTTGGTGGCTTGTGCACGGACACATTTCCATCCCGGGTGTAGTGTGGCGCCACCCTTTGAGCCGTACTGTTAGTTGATTCATACAGCATGTTTGATTGCATATGTTTTCAACAAGATTGGGTTATAATCTAACCGATTCTTTTTGATCGAACTGGTGGCATATATATATGATTGTGTTTATTCAACTCTTGAGGATTGTTGTTCTGTGTAACTGACCCCGTTTGGGGATTTTGTTTTTCAGGTCATGGCAAGGCAAAAGCACGGGAATAGCATATTGACGGTGAGGAGTCCCAGTGATACTAGTAGGGGGCCCCAATCCTTTCAGTATTCCTATTGTTGTCATTTATTTTCCGCTGCAGATTTTCACTTGGTTACTCCGTTTCATTCAGTGTTGTGTATTTTATCTTCATATAAAATATACAAGTATTCTGTATTATCCTGGGTGTGTTGTATGAAACTCCTCATCGGAGTAATTAATGTTGTAATGTGGTTTGGTACTACATTCACCCTGTGTAATTCATTCGTTTTCATTCGCCTGGTGGGTCCCAGTCGGGGGTCTACGGCACTGTAATATCCGCCTAGTTTGGGGTGTTACAGAGTTGGTATCGGAGCGTGGTTTTGAATACAACCTTCCGAGTCATGCCTCATTTGAAATCATCGTCATCAGACTAGTATCATTGGACTTTCGCGTCACGTGTGACCTGTGCAAATGCTGAGCCAATCAGACCGAAAGAACTGTAAGATTTCTAACGCCATGGTATAATTTCTGGCAATAATCATTCATTCATCATTCATCAATAAACAATCCTCAAACATCATCATTCATTATGATTAGGACGATCATGTTAACTCATTAATCACTCAATTCATTTCATTACTCAGTTGATGATCAGGACAATCATGTTAACTCATTAATTACTCAATTCATTTCATTACTCAGTTGTTAATCTGTAAGATCATATCATTAAGCTTGTTAACTTGTTCAAGATACTCATTTCAAGAATTTCATCAGATAATGATGGCACCTCAGTTAATCATTCATGTAATCACTGTGTTATAGCGCATATGCTCATTTTCATCATTTCATGACATAAATCATAATGCGGTACTCATACGGGATCTATGATTATCATGCGACCTTCCTACTTCAGTATGGAGAGAGCTGTCAGGGGATGCACGGAGAGAGGCCGTGGTGCGGGCCGGAACCCGGGGAATAATCACTCACCGTCAGGAAGTCGTACCCAGGACTCAGCTCGATCGGAAGATGTTCGGGTTGATCCACTCACTTTTATGCAAGTCATGATGACCCATATGCAATTGCTTAACCATCATTGCGCCACTCTGACCGGATTAGTCGAGAGAACTCTCCCGTATGAGCCTGCTGCTAAGGAAATTGCTGAGCAACAACTTTCATCTGTCAGCAAGAAATCAGTGAAGCGTAATCAATCCGAAGGCGGTCAGTCAACCTTCAAGAAGCCTCATGCGGGTCCTATCGTTTCTGAGCGACCTCCTACGGCGCATAATCGTGCGGGATCTCAATCCCGAGCGGCCAGTTCGGCCATCACCTGTTTCAACTGTGAAGAACATGGTCATTTCAGTGCTAAGTGTCCGAGGAAGACTGTCACATGCCATAACTGTGGAATTGCGGGGCATAGGGCCCGTTTTTGCCGAAGGGACTCCAAACCCACTCCGGCGACATCTCAGACCCCAAACAAATCAACAGTTCCGAATCAGGCCACTCAGTCTGCGTCGTTTAAAACGACAGGAGCTAACAAAGGCGGAGCTCATATGTATCAGACGGGAGCGTCCGGTCCGGGGGCCGGCAAGTCCCGGATTCATGTGATGAAGAGGATCGACGATCCGGTGGCCCGAATGATCTCAGGTATACTCGTAATTTTATTTCAACCTGTGTGTACCTTTTGATACTGGTACACCACATTCATTCATTTTCGAATCATGTTTGAATAGACTTATTTTGGGATAGTCCTATCGCTTGTGGACCTCTTACCATCGGTCTACCTGACGATGGAAGAATTTTCGGAAATCATACCGAAGTAAGCTTTTGACCGCGATTGGTTAATGGACCTAATCGTGGTGAATTTATTTAAGGACGATGTAATATTGGATATTAGTTGGATGGATCGTCATGATACTATCCTTAGTGCTATAGGCGTTTGGTCACTATCATTCCGTCGTTGGTTGTCGAATGTGTGCTTTAGGGAGGTAATCCCCGTTGTTCCAGAAGAATTATTATTTTGATGGAAGCAGAGAAATTCCTCAATCGAGTTGTTCAATCATCTTTGTATCATTTTCATCGGTTGGCCGTTCTAAGGCAATCGAGTTGTTCAATCATTCATTGTATCATTTTTATCGGTTGGCCGTTCTAAGGCAATCGAGTTGTTCAATCATTCATTGTATCATTTTCATCGATTGGCCGTTTTAAGGCAATCGAGTTGTACAATCATTCATTGTATCATTTTCATCGATTGACCGTTCTAGGGCAATCGAAATGTTCAATCATTCGTGGTATCATTGTCATCGATTGACGATGTATTCCCAGACGAGTTACCTGGTTGCCTTCACATAGAGTTGTGGAATTCATGAGTGAGTTGGAGCCCGGTACGCCCCTGTTATCGAAGGCACCGTACCGGATGGCCCCGACCGTAATGCAGGAGTTGAAGAATCAACTAGAGGAGTTGTACGAGAAAAAAATTACATCCGACCGAGTGCGTCCCCGTGGGGAGCACCAGTGTTGTTTATCAAGAAGAAGGATGGTTCGTTCCGCTTGTGTATTGATTACCGGGAATTGAACCGGGTGACGATCAAGAATAAGTATCCTTTACCCCGTATCGATGATCTTTTGGATCAAATTCAGGGAGCTTCAGTATTTTCCAAGATCGACTTAAGATCTGGATATCATCAGTTGCGGATTCGAGAGTCGGATATCGCGAGGACGGCGTTTCAAACACGCTATGGTCGTTATGAGTTCGTAGTGATGCCGTTCGGGCTAACTAATGCACCTGCGGTGTTCATGGAGTTAATGAATCGGGTTTTCATCGAATTTTTGGATCAGTTTGTTGTTGTCTTCATCGATGACATTTTGATTTATTCTCGTGATCAAGAGGAACACGAGGTACATCTTCATCAGGTTCTCGACGTGTTAAGACGCGAGCAACTTTATGGAAAGTTTTCTAAATGTGAGTTCTGGATGTCCGAAGTGACTTTTCTCGGGCATGTAATTTCATCAGACGGAGTTCGTGTCGACCCTCAGAAGATGGAGGCTATCCGAGATGGGCAACCTCCGAAGAATGTTAAGGAAATCCGAAGTTTCCTCGGATTAGCTGGTTAATTATCTGACCCACGACCTGGAGCTCGCAGCCATGGTTTTCGCGTTGGAAGTTTGGCGTCATTACCTTTATAGCGTTACCTGTCGGTTATTCACCAATCACAAGAGTTGAAGTATATACTTACTCAGAAGGAGTTAAATATGCGATAGAGACGGTGGTTGGAACTAATCAAAGATTACGATATCGAGATCCTTTGCCACCCGGGCAAGGCGAACGTTGTCGCCGACGCCTTGAGTCGTAAGTCCGTTCAGAAGCAGATGCTTGCTCGTTTAACAGTTCAGAAGGAACTTCAGCAGGAATTTCTGAGAACCGAGATCGAGGTCTGGTTACAGCGAGTACACGGGCAACTTTGTACGTTAGAAATTACATCATCATTTGAGGAGGCGATCCGGGTGAATCAGGGTTCAGACCCAGCATTGTTGCGCATCCGTGAGGATGTGGCTCAGGGGAAAGCCCCTGGATTCGTGATCCACAAGGATGGACTTTCGAGATTTAAGAATCGGTTGTGCGTACCGGCGAATGACGAGTTGGAAAACTCGATTTTGAGAGAAGCTCATGCTACCCTTATTCGGTTCATCCGGGGTCTAGCAAGATGTACAAGGACTTGAAACAAAATTACTAGTGGAGTAATATGAAGCGAGAAGTCGCGGAATTTGTTTCGAGAGCTTAACCTGTCAGCAAGTCAAGATTGAACATCAGCGACCGGCGGGTATGCTGAAACCCTCTCCCTATTCCGGAATGGAAGTGGGAAGACATTTCGATGGATTTCATCACGAGTTTGCCGATGAGTCGTCGTGGCATGAATACAATCTGGGTAAT
This sequence comes from Orobanche coerulescens, assembly GCA_033398695.1. Classification (NCBI taxonomy): domain Eukaryota; kingdom Viridiplantae; phylum Streptophyta; class Magnoliopsida; order Lamiales; family Orobanchaceae; genus Orobanche; species Orobanche coerulescens. The sequence continues at coordinate 17,036,757 of CM065814.1, read as the reverse complement.
TGTGGACCGTTTGACTAAATCGGCTCATTTTCTTGAGATTAAGGATACGTGGGGTCCCAAGAGTCTGGCCCAGTTATTCATCAAAGAGATAGTGAGACTGCACGGTACTCCTAAAAGTATCGTTTCTGATCGTGATGGACGGTTTGTGTAATATCCGCAATTTTCGATTTCCGGTAATTTCTTTTTTTTCTTTTTTTTCAGCGGAAGTCCGTTTTGACGACTCGCTCATGACCGTTTCGTCATTCTGAGAATGATTAATTCTACACTTTTTGACATCCGAGTTCGTTTCGGAGTCGTTTTGTTGAGTTCCGTGCTTTTTAATGACTTTTCCGCACTTGAGTTCGGTTCTTGCGAATCTCGTTCGAAACTGCTGTTTCGAGTTTCCCGTAAGTCCGTTTAACTTTGTTAGACGTGTTGTGAACTTCCGTTTGGTTATTCGATCACGTATCGTGATTTAGCGTTTTGGGCCATTTTGTAATTTCTTGAAAGTTACGTATCCAGTATCTGTAATTGTCGTCTCGACCGTTTCTTGGTCGCGTATGATTGAATATGGTATTATGTCTTCATTTCGGGTGGTTGATGTCGCCCGCGAACTTTTCGCCGTGTTCGTTCCGTGCGTTTGGTAATCGGGTCGCCGAGCCTGGCGGTTGCGGATCGCCAGGACGGTTGGATCGCCGGACGATTGCGGCACCGCCGGACGGTAAGCGTAGAACCGGCAGAGCACACGCTTCTGGCCGGAAGGCCGCGCGCTAACCGGCAGTGTAGCGACGCTAGCTCGGGTCGACCAACGACGCTATCGGGCCGACAGCCGAGTCACGGGGTTCTGAATCGGTCATGCTCGGCAGGTAGCGACGCTATCGTCGGGCCAGCTGCTTACGGCCGGCAGGTAGCGACGCTGGCCGGAAGGCCGCGACGCTACTGGCCGAGCGATCTAGTCCGTAAGGTCCGGCTGGTCGCGGCTCGGGCCGAGAAGACGCTAGCTCGGCAGCCTAGCACGCGCTAGTCCGGCCCAGTATAAATGTGGCTGAGCAGTCACATTTCATTTCGTTTTTCACTTCCTTCCTTCTCCGTCCGCGGATGGCGATTCATGGGTGATGAAGCCATGTTGTTTAACAACAAATCCATGAAGTCCTTGAGTTCATAACATCAATCAATCGTCCGTTATCACCCTTTGATCCTGCGAATCAAGGTAATCTTCCTTAGAACCCTATTTTCGTGAATTTGGGGATTTTTCCATTTTTGTCCGATTCGTTCCGTGTTGTTGATTAATTCATGATGGGTATGATTAATCTTGATAGTATTCTTGTGTTTAACATCATTTAATCCATTGTTCTTCGTCGAATCGAAGTATAATTCTTGATTTTCTTCGAATTGACTTTTTGGGTGATTTGTCCCCGATCTCGTTTTTCATCCATTTTCGATGGATCGATTATGGTTAAATGATGTTGTTAAACATATTCTATGGATTGTATATCCATATTTCAACTTGGAATTCCGTTTTCGTGATTTGACGGAACGAATCGTGTTCTTGGCCGTTTTGGGGGAAACCCTTGAACTTTCGTCATTTGTTCTTTGAATTCAACGGCTTTGAGTCGTGTTATGGAATTCATTTCATTGTTATTATTGTCCTTCGTAGTTTATGACGTGAGTTGGCGATCGGTGGAGTCGACGGGTTCGTAATCGGTTCGTGTCAACCTACTTTGGTCGATTCTCCGCGTTGTTCTTATTCGAGGCAAGTACCTTGTCCATACTTTTCTTGTTTTGTGGATATGATGATTGGTGATCGTCTTGGTTTGTTTGTTTGTTTGAAATGAGTTTTCAAAAGATTTGGTTAGCCTTGTTAAAGGCCCTCTTTCGTAACCGTGTGTGTTTTGTGATTGGTGTGATTCGTGAATGAGTATGTGAATCTTATGGATATGTTTGGTGTTGATGATGCACTTGGTATTTACGTGTGGATGTATATTGTTTCATTTTGGTGCATTGTGGTTTGACGTGTTGTTTTACTGAGTGTTTGATGCCTCTGGGTGAATTGTTTGGATATCCTTGGTGTGATATGTTACTCGTGCTTGAGATTATTTCGCTAGCCAGCTCGGGGGGTCCGACGGGATCACGGAGTGGGATTCGTGGCTTCGTCCCGGTCTGGCGACGTGTGGTGCTTGAGTATTTCGCTAGCCACTGGGGTCCGACGGGATCACGGAGTGGGATTTGTGGCTTCGTCCCGGTCCTAGGCGATGCGTGTACATGTTTTGTGAATGTGTTTGCTCACCTCGGGAGGGTTCGACGGGACCACGGAGGGAATTCCAATGGCTTCGATCTGGGTTCACGAGTGAAACTTCACCGCTACGTGTGTATATTTTGTGATTATTTTTCGCTCACCTCGGGAGGGTCCGATGGGATCACGGAGGGAATTCCATTGGCTTCGACCTGGATTCACGAGTGCGGTTGCTTATGTTTTGTGAATGTGTTTGCTCACCTCGGGAGGGTTCGACGGGGCCACGGAGGGAATTCCATTGGCTTCGACCTGGATTCACGAGTGAAACTTCACGGGTGCGTGTGTATTTTATGTCCGTCGAGGACGCGCGTGACGGGTTTCAACCCCGTATTATTGTCGGTTTTCTATTTGCGAAAACAAAACCTTTGGGCTGTAACCTGTGACCCTGTTGATTTTTGGAAAGATAAGGATTTGATAATCCTAAGTTGTTTTCTATCAAAACTCTCGATGGCATTTAAACGGTTTTATAAATTGTCTTCCCTTGATTTGTGACCTTTCGGTTTTAGAATGTTTTACCAAATCTTGCCTCGGGAAGTACTTTTCGTCACGTTTGGATTTTTAAGGATTCCTGGTTGTTATTTGTGAAATGTGAATTGTATGGCTCGTATTTTTGCACTTGTACTTGCACTAGCGAAACAGTGGAGTTTTGCTAACCCCCGAGTATTCGGAGGGTGGATGTCTATTTTTGCATTCAGGTCTTGGAGCATAGCACAGAGTCGGCACGAAGGATGATGAAAGATGAACGATACTAATCACACGAGGATCCGTTGATGTCGTACTGGTCTAGTTGTATTTTCTTTTCCGCTGCAGTATCTTTTCCCCGTTGTACGGGAGTTTATTGTATTTTGACCCCTGCGTGGGTATGTGTTTGGAATTGAGTTGTATGTTATTATTGAAAGACCAAATCGGTCTACTGTGTCATTTTAGCCTGATAGGCGATGTCTAGATGTTTGATTTTAGTTATCAGCCTGGTAGATCCTCGAGGAGAGGGTCTACGGCGTGTAATATCCCTGAGCGGATTGGGGGTGTTACATAAATGGTATCAGAGCTTAGGTTGTGGAAACCTAGGCTGTCGGGTCAGTGGTGTCTGTTGAGTTTTGTCTCGTCGGATTTTATCTGACTGAGTCGTGTCGCGACGCGTCGTCTGAGTTTGTTGGTCGTGATTAGTATCGTGGGCGATCATCATCTTCGTGCGACCTGTGGATGTTAGTCTCCCTTCTTTGTGTTGTGCCTCGTGTGACACGAGCTATTTGTTTGATTTTGTGTTAAGTGATGGAACCTTCATGTAGATTCTTGGTTTCGTGATGCGTTCGTGTGATTCTCTTATTTCGTTTGTATGAGGAGTGTTGTCATTAATTATGCCTTTTTGACTGTGATAATTGACTGTTTGCCCTCCCGATAAAAGACATGTATTGTCTTGACTTTGTGCGATTTGATGCATATATTATAATATGTTTAAACGAATATTGTTACATGAGCATTTTTGAGCATTCTAGCCCATTGAATTATTTTTGAAAACCTTGAGTATCTTAGAAAATAAATTTCGAGACGTACTTTTAAAATGAATCGTTTTCTCGTGGTACTTCCAAGGTGCCACAATATGTTTCCAAATTCTTCTACCTCGAGGACCAAAATGTTTTGAGATATTTTCAATGTTTTATAAACACTTATACTTAGACCCGAGGGTCGGATATTTCTGAAAGTTTTCACAAGAAGGAAAGTGTCCTCGTCTTATCAAACGCAAGATGGTTTTCAAAGTCTCGACAATGATTTTGTTCAACTTTTTGTAAAATGATACTCAAGATCAACTGGTGTTTCCAAACTGTTTTCATAAGGTGGTTTTCGTTTTTAAAACCCATCATTTCCTGCTTGTGGTCGGGGAAGGTGGGATGACGATCTTTAATATTGTCATTTCGTGGGGGCTTGCGTGTTATCGCACCTGTGTGAGTTGTTAAAGCTTGAGTTTGTACGTTTGCGTACATGTGTGATTGTTTCATGATGGTTGTAATTATGTGTTGGCTATCGTTCGGGCCGTTGAGGTCGCCGAACGATACCGTCGTTGTTGTAGTGTTTGTGTGTATTACTTTACGATGGTAATCGTTGTGTATGATATGTGTTATGATTCTTTGTTGCGCTGAGTTGGCATCTCCGGTTTGTTGTTTTGTGATGTTATGTTCCATTGTACCTAGCATTTGTATTTTCGGTATGCCGAGCCGAGGCATTTCAACCGTGATGTGTTGGGGAATGTACGTGCATTTTGTCCTTCTCACAAGAACACATTTTGAGTGTGGACTCGAGGGACACCGAATTGATTTGCGAATGGCTACCGAGACTTTCGGAGTTCGCGCTCAAAGATAGACATCGAGATCGGTTACGAGAGGCCCATGGGAGATTTTTCTATCGGTTGCTTTTTGTGTTGTTACCTTGTTTCCGTTATTGTGAGTTGCGGGACGACCTTCTTTTATAAGAGGTCGAATGTAATACCCGTATTGTTTTGGACTTCTACATTCACTGCTTCTCGTGTCTATCGACACGCTCGTGTTCGTTGATACCTTCGAACTTGTTACGTATTTGATTTCATCGTTCGAATCATGTGATCTTGTTTTGGGTCGATCCGTATCGTTGTGACTTTTCGATCGCTATTCCCTTTCTGTGGATCTTATGGGAATGCATGTCTTGTTGTTCTCACCAGATCATCCCGGGAGTTGTTGTTTGAATTTTATTATCCTTCGTGTTTGGACATGATTGTTCGATTTTTGTTGTCTCGATCGCTTGATTGTTCGGTTTTATTGATCTCGCTCCGTGATGGGTGAACGTTCAGCTCCATTGTAATTCCCTTGACGGGAAATTAGTCTCGCGATCTTCCAACCCTTAGGCGGTGGAATTAGTATTTGTTCGGGCCGTTTGACTCGCGATTTGATTGATGAACCGTTGGGTTGGTCAATCGTATTGATTTTCGTCATGTGTTTTGTACTGTCGGATAATCGACTTGATTGTACTATCTGTTTGTTGACGCTTGTCACTTATTGGTTTTATTATATCCCTAACGGCGACGTTGTGTTGGTCGTCGTGGAGTGTGTTTTCACACCATATATTCCGTTGTATTGTTTGTAACGTTTCGCCGTTGGGCGTTAGTTACGCGTTCTTATGTATCTCGTTGAGTTTTCTTGGTGGGATATTGCTTCTCCTACTTGTTTTAAGTTTCGGGACGAAACTTCTTAAGGAGGGTAGAATGTAATATCCGCAATTTTCGATTTCCTAATTTCTTTTTTTCTTTTTTCATGGAAGTCCGCTTTGACGACTCGCTCATGACCGCTTCGCCATTCCGAGAATGATTAATTCTACACTTTTGACATCCGAGTTCGCTTTGAGTCGCTTTTGTTGAGTTCCGTACTTTTAACGACTTTTCCGCACTTGAGTTCGGTTCTTGCGAATCTCGCTCAAAGCTGCTTTGAGTTTCCGTAAGTCCGTTTAACTTTGTTAGACGTGTTGTGAACTTCCGTTTGGTTATTCGATCACGTATCGTGATTTCCGCGTTTGGGCCATTTTGTAATTTCTTGAAAGTTACGTATCCGATTCTGTAATTGTCGCCTCGACCCGCTTTCTTGGTCGCGTATGATTGAATATGGTATTATGTCTTCATTTCGGTCGTTGATGTCGCCCGCGAACTTTTCGCCGTGTTCGCCTGCGGCGCCGGTAAATCGTCGCCGAGCCTCGCGGTATGGATCGCCGACGGCTATGGATCGGCCGACGACAGGCACCGCCGACGGTGGCGGGTAGAACCGCGTACACGCCTTCTGGCCGGAAGGCGCGCTAACCGGCAGTGTAGCGACGCTAGCTGGTCGACTAACGACGCTATCGCGGGACAGTGGAGTCCTGGGGTTCTGAATCGGCCATGCTCGCAGGTAGCGACGCCATCTTGCTTGACTGCAGTAGCATGGCCGGCAGTAGCGACGCTACGGCCGGAAGGTCAAGACGCTACTGGCCGAAAGCAGTTAGTCGAAGGTCGCTGGTCGCCTGGGCCGAGAAGACGCTAGCTCGGCAGCTAGTCCGCCCAAGATAAATGTGGCCGAGCATCACATTTCATTTCGTTTTTCACTTCCTTCCTTCTCCGTCCGCGGATGGCGATTCATGGGTGATGAAGCCATGTTGTTTAACAACAAATCCATGAAGTCCTTGAGTTCATAACATCAATCAATCGTCCGTTATCACCCTTTGATCCAGCGAATCAAGGTAATCTTCCTTAGAACCCTATTTTCGTGAATTTGGGGATTTTTGCATTTTTGTCCGATTCGTTCCGTGTTGTTGATTAATTCATGATGGGTATGATTAATCTTGATAGTATTCTTGTGTTTAACATCATTTAATCCATTGTTCTTCGTCGAATCGAAGTATAATTCTTGATTTCCTTCAAATTGACTTTTTGGGTGATTTGTCCCCGATCTCGTTTTTCATCATTTTCGATGGATCGATTATGGTTAAATGATGTTGTTAAACATATTCTATGGATTGTATATCCATATTTCAACTTGGAATTCCGTTTTCGTGATTTGACGGAACGAATCGTGTTCTTGGCCGTTTTGGGGGAAACCCTTGAACTTTCGTCATTTGTTCTTTGAATTCAACGGCTTTGAGTCGTGTTATGGAATTCATTTCATTGTTATTATTGTCCTTCGTAGTTTATGACGTGAGTTGGCGATCGGTGGAGTCGACGGGTTCGTAATCGGTTCGTGTCAACCTACTTTGGTCGATTCTCCGCGTTGTTCTTATTCGAGGCAAGTACCTTGTCCATACTTTTCTTGTTTTGTGGATATGATGATTGGTGATCGTCTTGGTTTGTTTGTTTGTTTGAAATGAGTTTTCAAAAGATTTGGTTAGCCTTGTTAAAGGCCCTCTTTCAGAACCGTGTGTGTTTTGTGATTGGTGTGATTCGTGAATGAGTATGTGAATCTTATGGATATGTTTGGTGTTGATGATGCACTTGGTATTTACGTGTGGATGTATATTGTTTCATTTTGGTGCATTGTGGTTTGACGTGTTGTTTTACTGAGTGTTTGATGCCTCTGGGTGAATTGTTTGGATATCCTTGGTGTGATATGTTACTCGTGCTTGAGATTATTTCGCTAGCCAGCTCGGGGGGTCCGATGGGATCACGGAGTGGGATTCGTGGCTTCGTCCGGTCTGGCGACGTGTGGTGCTTGAGTATTTCGCTAGCCACTCGGGGTCCGACGGGATCACGGAGTGGGATTTGTGGCTTCGTCCGGTCTGGCGATGCGTGTACATGTTTTGTGAATGTGTTTGCTCACCTCGGGAGGGTTCGACGGACCACGGAGGGAATTCCAATGGCTTCGACTGGGTTCACGAGTGAAACTTCACCGCTACGTGTGTATATTTTGTGATTGTTTTTCGCTCACCTCGGGAGGTCCGATGGGATCACGGAGGGAATTCCATTGGCTTCGACTGATTCACGAGTGCGGTTGCTTATGTTTTGTGAATGTGTTTGCTCACCTCGGGAGGGTTCGGGGGCCACGGAGGAATTCCATTGGCTTCGACCTGGATTCACGAGTGAAACTTCACGGGTGCGTGTGTATTTTATGTCCGTCGAGGACGCGTGACGTGGGTTTCAACCCTGTGTATTATTGTCGGTTTTCTATTTGCGAAAACAAAACCTTTGGGCTGTAACCTGTGACCCTGTTGATTTTTGGAAAGATAAGGATTTGATAATCCTAAGTTGTTTTCTATCAAAACTCTCGATGGCATTTAAACGGTTTTATAAATTGTTTTCCCTTGATTTGTGACCTTTCGGTTTTAGAATGTTTTACCAAATCTTGCCTCGGGAAGTACTTTTCGTCACGTTTTGATTTTTAAGGATTCCTGGTTGTTGTTATTTGTGAAATGTGAATTGTATGGCTCGTATTTTTGCACATGTACTTGAACTAGCGAAACAGTGGAGTTTTGCTAACCCCCGAGTATTCGGGGGGTGGATGTCTATTTTTGCATTCAGGTCTTGGAGCATAGCACAGAGTCGGCACGAAGGATGATGAAAGATGAACGATACTAATCACACGAGGATCCGTTGATGTCGTACTGGTCTAGTTGTATTTTCTTTTCCGCTGCAGTATCTTTTCCCCGTTGTACGGGAGTTTATTGTATTTTGACCCCTGCGTGGGTATGTGTTTGGAATTGAGTTGTATGTTATTATTGAAAGACCAAATCGGTCTACTGTGTCATTTTAGCCTGATAGGCGATGTCTAGATGTTTGATTTTAGTTATCAGCCTGGTAGATCCTCGAGGAGAGGGTCTACGGCGTGTAATATCCCTGAGCGGATTGGGGGTGTTACAGTTTGTGTCTCATTTTTGGAAATCAGTTCATCGTGCCATGGGAACTCAGCTTAATTTCAGCACATCTTTTCACCCTCAGTCCGACGGACAATCAGAGAGAACTATTCGGACTTTGGAGGACATGTTGAGGGCATGTGTCCTCAATTGGAAAGACGATTGGGAAGCCCAACTACCTTTAATCGAGTTCACGTATAATAATAGTTGGCATGCTTCGATTAAGATGGCACCTTACGAGGCCTTGTACGGTCGTCGTTTTCGATCTCCTTGGTGTTGGGACGACTTATCAGAATCAATCGGCACCGAGCCCGATATGCTTATAGCCGCCCGTGAGGAGGTAGCTTTGATCAGGAGTCGTTTGTTGACCGCTCAGAGTCGACAGAAATCTTATGCAGATAATCGTCATCGACCACTAGAGTTCGAGACGGGTGACCACGTGTTGGTCAAAGTATCCCCGAGTCGAGGTATTTTCTGTTTCGGAAAATGGGGGAAGTTGAGTTTGAGATTCATTGGACCATTTGAAATTTTGGATCGAGTAGGCGAGTTAGCTTATCGATTGGCTCTACCTCCGGCATTGAGCCGAATTCATAACGTGTTTCACGTCTCTCAGTTGCGGAAGTATGTTGCCGACCCGAGTCACATACTTTAGTTCGACGAAATCGAGATCGCGGATGATCATTCGTATGAGGAGCATCCTATACGAGTTTTAGAGCGGCGAATCAAACAGATGAGGAACAAGACGATTCCTTTGGTCAAGATTCAGTGGGCTAGGCACGGAGTCGAAGAGGCTACTTGGGAAACGGAGGAGAATATGCGGGAGAATTATCCCGAGTTGTTTGACCCTTAGTTTTGGGGACGAAACTCTTTTTAAGAGGGGGAGTATGTTATACCCGGTTGTAATTCATTCATTTACATTCAGTAATTATCAGTCTGTAATTGTCACTCAATAATTTTCACTCATTAATAATCACTCATCATTCATGATTCATTCATTTGCGTTCATTTGGCATGTTGTAACCGTGTATCAGTTACCGATCGTCATTTCATCTCCGTTTGAGTGTCGGAACGGGAGTATTGTCATTATCATCGTGATTGGTAGTCTTGTGCTGGAAGTATCATTTTTGGCATGTGTTGGACTTGTTCACTTTCTCATACGTATGGTATGTCGAATCATTCATCAATCGTAGCAAGAAATCGGAGTTGTCGGATTTTTATCTTGTCCAGCAACGAGTTACGGCCGTAAGGAGTGTCGGATACGGCCGTAATAGACGTTCGTTTTTTTCAGGCCATTTTGGACGAGCGGGACTTACGGCCGTAAGGATTTCGGCATACGGCCGTAAGTTAGGCAGTACGGCCGTAAGGCTTGGCCGGATACGGACGTACGTGTCGAGCAGGGTGCCCAGGCATTTTTTGCCGAAGGCGAGTTACGGCCGTAAGGGTTGCGGCATACGGCCGTAAGGCGAGGGAGATACGGCCGTAAGGCGTGGCCGAATACGGTCGTACGTTACCGACTGGGTACCTGGTCATTTTCGACGAAGGGGGCTTACGCCCGTAAGATTGGCCGGATACGACCGTATTGTCCGAGTTACGCCCGTAAGTCAGGGCGGATACGGCCGTAAGGCTGTCGGCAGGTTTTTGGACGAAGCCGATTCTGGCCGTCTGAAGTTGGCCAGATTCTGTAAGGCCGTTGACCTGGGATGTTACGGCCGTATGAAGGCCGAGTTACGGCCGTAATTTCCGGCAGTATATAAGGATCCGGCCAGGACTTTTTCATCATTTTCATCCTTTTCTTCACTTTGTTCCGAGAGAGAGACTTGAGGGAGGGATTTTTCCATCCTCAATCACTTGAGTGTTAGATTTTCATCATCTTCATTCATTTGGGAAGCTTGGATACTCGTTTTAACTCGTGTTCATCGGATCGAAGTGGTTGGATCTTCAAGAGGTAATTTCCTCAACATCTTGGATTTCGATTTTGCGTTGAGATATGATGTTTTGGACGTTATAATCATGTTATATGAAGGGATATGTATATGATTATGAGTTTGTATAAGGATTCATTGGATTATTGAGGGATTATTCAAGAACACTTTGAATATCGAGTTGGAATTGGGGGTTTTTGATGAATTATCGTTATAATCATGTTTTTGGATATTCATTTTGGATTATTGATCGTATTGAAGATGTTTTGTTGGTTTGAAACACTTCTTGGGGATTTGATGTTGGTATTATTGAGGTTTGGTTGTAAACAATCGGAGTTTGGCCACAACGTATTCGATATAATGCCTCAATGAACTTAGTTTAGTCGTATCGACGTTTTGAGTTGGTTATCATCGTGTTTGATTCGTATGTTGAACGGATTGTTCGATATTGTGTTATTCAAGGTTGTTCGAGCGACCAACATTTCATTTAGGACGTTTGTTCGTGGAAGGACATTCTTCATCGGTGTTGTGTAAGTTAATTCTTACTTGGTTAAAAGGATATTCATTCCTTTTGTTGTTGTTCATTCATAATCATAACTCATTCATCATTGTATTAACCGTATCAAAACTTGTTATTATCAATTAATCACTTCAGTCATAAGGAACGACGGTTCCAATCATTTCATTGAGCTGTCATTCATTTCACTATCATTCCATCTCGGTGAGTCATTATTCATTTTCGATGTCACTTTTGTTATGTCGTGGCATTAGGTCATCTTGGCGTCTTTGGTATGTGTAGGATTTTCATGTCGGGCACATTTAAGTCGTGTGTTGGTTGTTGGCCTCACATTAGACTGTGCACACGAGTCATATGCCTCGTGAGACTGATTAGGTACAAGACCACACGTGTATTCGATCGATACTCGTTGGTGGCTTGTGCACGGACACATTTCCATCCCGAGCGTAGTGTGGCGCCACCCTTTGAGCCGTACTGTTAGTTGATTCATACAGCATGTTTGATTGCATATGTTTTCAACAAGATTGGGTTATAATCTAACCAATTCTTTTTGATCGAACTGGTGGCATATATATATGATTGTGTTTATTCAACTCTTGAGGATTGTTGTTCTGTGTAACTGACCCCGTTTGGGTATTTTGTTTTTCAGGTCATGGCAAGGCAAAAGCACGGGAATAGCATATTGACGGCGAGGAGTCCCAGTGATACTAGTAGGGGGCCCCAATCCTTTCAGTCATTCCTATTGTTGTCATTTATTTTCCGCTGGAGATTTTCACTTGGTTACTCCGTTTCATTCAGTGTTGTGTATTTTATCTTCATATAAAATATACATGTATTCTGTATTATCCTGGGTGTGTTGTATGAAACTCCTCATCGGAGTAATTAATGTTGTAATGTGGTTTGGTACTACATTCACCCTGTGTAATTCATTCGTTTTCATTCGCCTGGTGGGTCCCAGTCGGGGGTCCACGACACTGTAATATCCGCCTAGTTTGGGGTGTTACATCCGCATCTCACCAACCGGCCAATGGCTACATTTATAATGAATCTAAATTCCAAGATTATAAATAACCCAATCGGGGGACTTTCTCAACTAGTGAAACTACTGATCATACTGCTAAATTAAAAAGAGAAAATACTCTCTTCAAGCCTACAACAATATTCATATTGAAAAGAATATCAGTCCTCAACGAAAAAGAACAGCACACTATAGCAAGTAACCTAAAAGTCTACAACTGATGTTCAGTGACATAAACTGCTTTACTTACCGTTGAGAGTTAGCCATGCATGGACTAAAAAATCAAGATGATTCTGACATGTGTGGGCGAAGTTTGAGAAGAAGTTTGAGTTCAAGAAGCCTACAGAATGGCTCAAGCTACAGCCAAGTGTAGATAATGCTTGGAGGTTAGTTAAATCATACAGATGTGTAAGTCTTGATTGTAATAAACTTTATTCCTATGTGGAGAAACTAACATAGAGGAAGTCGCCTCAAACCACGTTACATACTGTGTCTTTACTTATTTATTACTACATTACTGCGTGTTTATTTGTGATTATCTTGTCAAACCATGTAAGCACCAGTTCTGCTATGTAAAATCTTCGAAAAAGAATACATCTTATTCACCCCCTAAGCTGTCATATAAGTATACTGTGACCAATAGATTGTATGTATATTTCATATCACATTATGTATCATGTTTGCTCTGCATTACACTAGATGACTAACCCCGATGAAACATATTTTTATATGTTTTAGGTTACAGAAAGGCACAGGTACAGCAAGAGCACCTCCATCTGCAGATTTTGTCTCCTCACCACCATTTTCTTCTTCAACTCTCTTAAACTTTTACCCTATATTTTCTCTATGAAATTCTTTGCTGCCCCGTTGCTTCCAAAATCTAACTCTTGTTGTTTATCATTAACTATACTCTCAATGAATTTCTAATAAACAGATCCATCATCTTCAGCATCACTTACATCATGTCACTCTATAGAAAACCACCATCAGCGTTACCTGTCTCTTCATCATCACTCGGGTCACACTATATATTGACCACCACTTTTCATATTGACATACTGCCATATCCAACAAAAATAAGGCAACTTCAGCTAGTTTTAGACCATATTCTAAACTTAAGTGAGGTACATGGTAGAAACACTTGATAAACTTATCAAACTCAAGTCCTAATTGAACTAGCATTTCCCCAAAGTGGTCTACATTAATGTCGAAAGCTCAACATTCATCAAAGCAAGCAATGTTACCCAACTGTAGATCTTCCTACCATCTATCGTCTCAAAAATAAACTCTTAGTAGATTACAAGGGTGAATCCCTCTTGATTCTCTTCGGCTTCAATAGAGAACACCCCCACCCCCACCCCCCACCCCCACCCCAAAAAAAAAAAAGACAATCAGATTATGTAATATAAAATGCATAAATAAACATAAAGTAGTCAATTTCCAAACAAAGAAAAAAGATATTAAAAGAAACTTACAGTATAGCTCATTAAGGTCGACATTCTTTCCTTAGGGTCGCCTTTTCCTCTCTATCTTTATCTCAATTTCTTGAAACACCACAGCAGAGAAAAAAATTGGGACACATGAGACTTATTGATCGATTTTTGTATGGAAATGACTGGGTCTCTGGTTTTCTTGTTTGGTAGATCAGAATGTAGTTTTCATTATTATTTATTTTACCCCATCATTGCTGAATATTTACGCCATGTGAGTGGCATGCGGACGATTTCCGTACAAGTATGAAAAATATTGGACGAAATGCTAGATTTTGTCCCTTACAAAATAGTTTTGTGTCGTGGATTGTCTTATTCTTATAGAAGTTTGGTGGTAGATTTGTCCCATAGTTCATGGGGTACTTGAGGGGATTTAGCCCAGCATTATACTTCCTTATTTCTTTACTATTTATATAAATATCTGCTGAACTAGTTTGAAGAAAAACTTAATGGGAGAAAAACTCTCAAACTGATTGTATTGGAGTGTGTGACAATCATATCATGTTGCATCATAATGTTGGTAGGAAACCTCTGTTGGATAAAACTTCAGCAATCTGTAATCTCGTAAATTTGCTCCCCCTTTTCTTGATGAGTATTCTTGTACCGTCTCAGTAAAACCTCGTGGGACAAAAACTGAGTGAATCTGTCATGTATATCATTCAGTTTTGGAGTATCCACGTGTTGCCTCATTAAAACCTTGTCAAGAAAACCCAGTGGGAAAAACTTGATCGAAGGAAAAAGAGCACAACTACTCCTTCTGTTTTCAAATTTTGAGGGATAATTTGAATCTTAGTAGTGTTCCTCATTTTGCCATGAATATGCCTCGTTAAAACCTTATTAGGAAAAACCCAACGGGAAAAATCCTAATGAAGGGAAAAAAGTACATTATTCATACTAATACGCCATTTGAGTTGCCTCGTTATAACCTTGCTTGAAAAACCCAATGGGACAAAACCTCAGTCAAGAAAAAAAAAAGAGTGCAATGCGTATATACAAATATGCCCCAGACATTTCAATAATCCTCCAAGGATTAGTACGAGTATCATATTCAGTGCAGTTTGTAATATCGAACTCATATTCTCTGCAATATATTCCAAATCTCTTTTGGAGATTCCATATTAGTTGTGGTTAAGCTGCCTCTTTAAAAACCTGGCTAGGAAAACCCAGTGGGACAAAACCTCAGTTAAGGAAAAGAGTACAGCATATAATTTCCTTTCACAACGCCTTATTTTGGGTGATTGCACGCACTGATAATACTTTTAAAATCTCTTCAGTAGTCACTTTCAGTAAGCTCATATGTTTCATTTTGTTATAAGGGCATATATTTCAATTTTGATGGATTTCAATATCCTCATTTCCAATATCCATATTTCACAATCATGGATTTCAATATCCTCATTTCATTCATAGCGCTGTATTGTGTCGACAATTTTAACATTTATTTCTTGTAGCAACATAACTTGCCGAGATATCTCATTATCTTCCTTTATAGTTATGTCTATATACTTCAAAAGTATATGCCTCCTTTTATCATTTACTTTGATTTATATTCGGGAAATTATTATATATTTATCAAAGCAGTTGTAGTATGTACCAAAGATTAATAATTTATCATGAATCTTTTAACTTCAAGTTTATATAGTTGTGAGGATATAGTGTGATGCAATTCACATATTTCCAACTGCTGATACTCCCCCTCATGCTAAGAGATTTCTTGAGCACCAAACTCATATGCTAGTACCTCAGTATTCATCTTCAGTCATGGGGGTTTATATATTATGTTCTCGATATTGGCAGGAGGACTTCAAATAGTATGCCAATTAATATCCCACTTGTATGCGCATATCTTGATCCTTTCTGGGACTTATTCAAGTTTATTTGGGATATATTACTAGCTTAATCTGATATGGAATATATGCTCCAATCATGAGCAAATCATCTCGTAAATTTCCGATTACGAGTCATATACACATATGACTATCTAGTGGATCCATAATATCTAGTAGTTCACATATAGAGGAAGTGGGCCCATACTCCCCCTTAATATATTCCAAATTTATTAGGAATTCATTCCCAATATTGGCTAGTAGTGATATTAATCGAGAACAAATATTTGAAGACATGATGTGTCTACATCACCATATAGATATTTACTGACATAGATATTGGAAAAGTTAAATGTGTAAAAGATACTGACCAAAAAGTTTTGGTTCAAGATAAAGAGATAAAAGAGAGATGGAGGTCATACTTTGATACCCTATTCAATGGCCATCAAGAACAAGATATTGGGAATTTAAACACCCCCTCAAGTATGGTTAACCGAGAGTTTAAGAGAAGAATTCAAAAGGGTGAAGTGACAATTGCATTGAAGAAGATGGGGTCAAAGAAAGCAGAAGGACCAGATGATATACCTATTGCAGTTTGGAGGTGTTTGGGGGAGAGAGGGATCGAATGGGTAACTATGCTTTTCAATAAGATTTGGAGAAGCAATAAGATGCCATCAGCATGGAGGAAAAGTATTCTCGTCCCTTTGTATAAGAACAAAGGTGATGTTCAAGATTGTTCTAATTATCACGGAATTAAACTAATGAGTCATACCATGAAGTTGTGGGAACGAGTGATTGAACATAGGATCAGAAAATGTGTGAAAATAACAGAAAATCAGTTTGGATTTATGCCTGGAAGATCGACCATGGAAGCAATTTATCTTATCCGGCAGTTGATGGAACATTATCGAGATAAAAAGAAAGATCTGCATATGGTTTTTATTGATTTAGAGAAGGCAATGATAATGTACCAAGAGAAGTACTTTGGTGGGCCTTAGCAAAGAAGGGTGTATCGCGGAAATATATTGACATTATAAAGGACATGTATGAGGGAGCTAGTACAAGTGTACGTACTAATGTTGGGAGGATAGAAGAATTCCCTATTACGATTGGGGTGCATCAAGGATCTGCTCTTAGTCCTTTTCTCTTTGCCATAGTCATGGACGAATTGACAAGATAAATTCAAAATGATGTTCCGTGGTGTATGATGTTCGCAGATGATATTGTGTTGATTGATGAAACGAAGGTTGGAGTGCAATAGAAATTGGAACTTTGGAGGGATACTTTGGAAGCTCGAGGCTTTAGGCTGAGCAGAAGTAAGACTGAATATATGGAGTGTAGGTTTAGCGAAAACAGTGATAGAGAGGCGGGGATGATCATATTTGATGGGAAAGTTGTTCATGGATCCACTTTCTTTCGGTATCTTGGATCTATTATCCAAAAGGATGGAGAGCTAGATGGCGATGTGGCTCACAGAATAAAGGCAGGGTGGTTGAAGTGGAAGAGTGCCACAGGGGTTTTATGTGATCCTGACATGCCTCATAGATTATAGGGTAAATTTTACCGCACGGCTATTAGGCCCGCACTGTTATATGGCACCGAGTGTTGGGCTATAAAACAGTATCACATTCAAAAGATGAATGTGGTAGAGATGCGTATGCTACGATGGATGTGTGGTCATACAAAAAAGGATCGGCAAAGAAATGAGGTGATTAGAGAGAAGGTAAGAGTTGCATCTATAGAAGACAAGATGATGGAGAATCAATTACGATGGTTTGGTCATGTGAGAAGAAGACCTGTTGATGCCCCAGTGAGGAGGCTAGAAAGTTGGGGAACAAGTAATGTTGTGAAAGATAGAGGAAGACCCAAGAAAACTTGGATAAAGATGATTGAAAATGATATGCGGTTTCTTGGAATTGGAGAAAGTATAGCGATGGAGAGGCAAATGTGGCGGGAAAGAATACGGATGGTGGATGGAATCTGATTCTTTTTTTTTAATCTGTATTTTTATTCCTATTTTCTTTTATTCCATGTTATCTTTTAATTTATTTTTCAGGATTTTTCATTTTTTTCTTTTTCTTTTTCTTTTTTTTTAACATTCATTCTCTTTTTTATTTGCTTTTTCTCTACTTTTTTCCCTCTTTTTTCCTTTTATGTTATTTATGTAATGATTATTGACGGTTTCAAAATTTGATTCATGTTAGCCGACCCCAAATCATTTTGGGACTAAGCCTTAGATGTTGTTGTTGTTGTTGTTGTTGTATCACATCATCTTTCGGTGCCATTATTGCACATCACTATCAATATGGAGTCGCCGCTCCTACATGTCATTTTATGTTCATTGTTCAAATATAGAACCGTAGTTCATATGCTTCGGGATATGAATTATTCAAACGCGGAGTCAAACCTCATACGCGTAATTCCAATCTATAAATAGATTAGCATTGTGTTCACAATCACCCATATCGAGGGTTTGATTATCATAATGAATATCATAAAAAGAATTTATCGAGCTCGACTCGAAAGATAAAATCGAGAAGATAAAATTGCATTTATCAAGGATGGATTGAGTAAGGAATCTATAGATCACGATATCCAAGAGATTCTTGATACACATCCAGTGGATACGTTCATCGTGAACTATTAGCTCTGTGGACACAATTTAAGGATGAACTAGAACGCTTTAGTCATGAAAAATTAGTCTCAAAAGATTCAGTTTGTAAGTCCGTTCTGTCAAAGTTGGTATAAGGTAAATAGCAAAATATGCAAGGTGATGAATATTGTTCTTCAATATTTAAATTTCTCAGCTGCCGATAGATAACGTCATTTTCATTGAAAAATATAATATCATATCTTTCGTTTTCTTCTGTAATTTTTGTCAAAAAGAAACTAGTAAAAGCAGTGACTTATCTGCTGCTCATTTTTTAATGAAAACAGTGAAGTCATTTGTCTTCTAGTAAGAAGTTTGTTCTTTAAATTTGGGATCCACAAATCAGAAATTGTATATTTCATAAAAGTACTTTGAAAATCTAGTGTAGAGAGATGGAGTTCTCAGAATCCTCATACAGATCTCATCCGATTAAAACCATATGTATTTTAGGTGGATCCAAACTGATAGGTCATATCCAGCATATAGATATGTCGTTGGTGGGAGTAATTAAATTTTTGGGTTGCCTTTTAGAGGCTGCACAAAATGAGAAAATAAGAGTAACAAGTGCCTTACACTTTCCCACAGTTAGAACCAGTGGTATAGGAGATTCAACTGGGTTGATGCTTCAAGCACAGTCTATGCATGATGGTATGATGTATATGGTGAATAATAGCGATGCCTTTATTGTACTTCCAGGTGGCTATGACACACTCAATGAGATATTCAATATCACGTCATGGGCTGAGCAGGACTTACATATCAAACCTATGGGTTTGTTGAATATTAATAATTTCTTCAGCAATTTGCTTGCCTTTGTGGATCAAGGAGTAGATCACAAATTTATCTCTCAGCAATCAAGAGATATTCTTATATGTGCTGACACAGTTGCTGATCTACTTATTGTAATACCCGAGATTTTGATGTGTATTTGAACCTTGTGATATTGTATTTGTTGCATTTTAATCTGAGTATTATTCTCCGTATTTCATGATCCGGTGTTGTTGAGCGCACGATTGCATGAATGTGTTCTAAGTGGTGCTTTTTGCACATGTAGCACACGCTATCGACTAAGTGTAGCGTACGCTAAGTTGGATTCATAGCGCACGCTATATATGAACCTTAGCGCATGCTACACGTAGTCAACATGATTAAGACAGGGTGGTAGGTGAGATCAGCCGCGGATCTTGGTCGGATCATGTCGGGATGAACCTGGACGGCTTTCGGGAAAAGTCGAGTCAACGCGGTAGCGCACGCTACTGATATGAGGATAGCATACACTAAATGCTGAGTACAGTGAAGTCAGTAAGCTTCGTATGGCCGTTAGCGCACGCTATGGATATGGACTAGCGCGCGCTAATAACCATTTTCTATATATAGGACAACATCATTTTTCATTTTTTTCAGACTTTTCACTTCCCACATCCGAATTCTTAGACTTAGAGAGTTACTTCTTCCATCCTCAACCTCTCATATCATCATCCTAGCACGAGTTGGAAGATTGTAGATCATTGGAGATTGGTGTTCAAGCCTTCGACGTTGGATTTCTTCAAGTTCCTCCTTGTTCTTCACTACTTTGAGGTAGGTGATTCTTCACCAATATTTAGTAATATTATGAAGGACATTTTGATCATGATTTAGGATTATCTAGTCAGTTGAATTCATACATAGTCGAACATCATGTTGTTAGAAGGATATTTTCGATGTTCCGGTACTTCTTCATCGTATAAACCATTGAACCTTTTAGTGTTTGAACTCCTAGCATACTCATGAGACTTCAAAACCGAGTATGACCAGTTTACGGAGATTATCAAGTTCTTATATTGTTACATAATGGAATCATACGTTTTGGACATAGAATGGATGGAACTTAGGATACTTTCTTGAAGATCAAGATGAATTATGGTGTTGTGATGGTTATACGTATCCTTGTATCTCGAAGTCGTTTAATCCGTATAGATCTTTCACAAACCGTATGAGCATGATATGCATGGAGATGACATGTATTAAACACTGAAGATTTCATGAGTTTCATCACCATTAGATCAAGTCTACTGCCCAGTAGTAAACTGCCATGCATGGTTAGCGCACGCTAAAATATGTATATTAACGTGCGCTATCGGGAATGAGTAATGTACGCTACGTTTGGTACGTAACGTACATTATGTCATCAGGCTAGTCAGTCGGCTGATCAGAGAGGACTGACAGTACATAGTTAGCGTAGGCTAGACTTCGTCGTTTGCGTACGCTAACGGGTAGGATTAGCACACGTTACGTAGAGTACGTAGCGCACGCTAAGTAGTTCAGGCAGATTACATTTTTAGAGCTTTCGGCCGTAGACCGGATTGTTAGACATTCGTACGACATTCGAGCTTGCTACGTTGATCGAAGGAGACGGCCTTCGAGTGTGTTGAGATCATTGAAGTGATTTGTTCTTGCCATCTTTGAGTCAAGTATCGTAATTTGTTAATATTGGTATTTGAGCATACATGTGGTTTATTCATGTTGTTGAACATGGGATTTATTTTGTTGAATTGTCATGATATTCATTATCTAGTATTTGTATGTTCATGTTGATGGACATAGCGATTTTGCATATATGTATGCATGAGTTGTGTTTGTGTATGTTGTATGATCTATGCTGAGGGCGCTGGATCGGATGTCCACCTCGTGTTGGTCCGACGGGATCATCTTGGGATCTAGGCTGAGGGCGCTGGATCATTGGACGGGTTTTTCCACCTCGTGTTGGTCCGACGGGATCATCTTGGGATCTATGCTGAGGGCGCTGGATCCTTGAAATACCCATACTGTGTTAATGGAATCTTGTGGATTCGCATTGTCGGATTCCGGTAGCGGAAGTCCGTGTGGTGTATCTTGTTATGTATTGTTGATGCATATTCGATTTGTTTAATATGATACTTGTACTAGCATCGTTTTGCTAACCCCTTCGGGGGTGGATATTTGTTTTGATGTTCAGGTAGCCGAGGATCGGGGAAACAGCCACAGTACCGACGTGACGACGAAGGGGCTCAGTGATGTTTGTTGCTTTTTGTGATTTGTCTTCTTGGTTCATTTTCAGTACTCGAGTACGCGTGCCTTATTAATATCATTTCGATATGGTTATATTAATTAACTCAAATGGATCAGTTGGAACCGGTTTTGTAATTTGAATTTCTGAGGTATTGTTGGATTACATTCACATTTCTTTTATTACCTTATAAATCCTTACTTAAAGGGTTTACGGCGCTGTAATTATTCCGAATATCTCGGGGTGTTACAGAATATGGTATCGGAGCTAAGATTTATGGATATCTTGGCAGTCGGGTTTTAGTTGGGTCTGTTTACGTTATTTGATTTACGGGTCATTCGTAACATCACTGTTCAGCCAAAGTCGTCATGTGGACCGTGGTTGTAAGTCTCCTAAACTCTTATAATACCGTTTTACTTGATTTCTGTTTTGTGAGTATTGACGGGCTTTATTTTGAAAATTTTGTC
This sequence comes from Orobanche coerulescens, assembly GCA_033398695.1. NCBI lineage: Eukaryota > Viridiplantae > Streptophyta > Magnoliopsida > Lamiales > Orobanchaceae > Orobanche > Orobanche coerulescens. The sequence continues at coordinate 17,015,234 of CM065814.1, read as the reverse complement.
CTGGATATTGAGAAATTGTGTTTACAGTATGTTGAGGGGAGGACGTGGACGCGGACGCGGTCGTGGACGCGGATATGGTAACATGAGACAGGAGGATTCCGCAACTACCCCAGAATTATCGGCTAGTCGAACCGATTCCCATTCTGGAGGACAGCAGGGATCAGCAAATGACAACGCGAATCCTAACATGTCGGGAGTGCTTCAACAGGTGGTGGCTCAGATAAACCAGTTGGCTCAGGTAGTTGACCGCATGCAGACGGCGATGGGACAGCAGCACCACGAGGATAACCGGGGAGACAGATGGCTTGCTGAGGTGGTCAAATTGCACCCGCCAAAATTTGACGGATCTGCTGAGGCACTTACTTGGGATCATTGGCTAAAGGAATTGGAGAAGTTGTTCGCGGGTATTAACTGTCCCGAGGACCGGAAAGTTCCTATTGCCCAGTATTTTCTGACTGGGGAGGCTTTTGACTGGTGGGAAGCTATTCGACCTGAGAATCATAATCCTGACTGGACGGAATTCAAACTAATGATGGAAGCATAATATTGTCCTCGTCCATTTAGAGAGGCAAAAATCCGAGAGTTTTTCTCACCACAGAGTTCGGAAGCATCAGTGATAGACATAATCAAGACTTTTAATCATCAGCTGACTTGTGTGCGACACTTGGTCAGAACGGAGGCAAAAAATATTTTTCATTTCGATATGCGGATGAAGCCGGAGATTCAACAGTACATGTCCGTATTCGAGTGTACTACGTTGCGGCAGTATCAAGACAAAGCACTGGCCTACGACATGAAAGAGGCGGCGGTGGAGAAATCGACGGAGGCAAAAAAGCAGAAAGTGACCGGCAACTTCTCGGAAAACAAGAGTGGTGGCCCCCGCAAGGGCCAGTCTTCATTTTATTCATCTAGGAAACCTCCACATCCTTCGAGAGGTGGAAAGAAATTCCGGACAACATCAGCAGTTTCGGACGCATCGAAGAAATGCTATAATTGCGGTCGGGCAGGGCATATTCGACGTGATTACCCCGCATCTCCTGTGACTTGTTTCGATTGTGGGCAAGAAGGGCACCGTTCGGATTTCTGTGGAGTTGCGACTAGATCATTTGGTACTCGCGCTCCAGCACCAGTTCCGAAGGAGATATGTGTGAACCAGACGCAGCAGAGTGGATTTCAGCAGTAGAATGTTGGGAAGAGAGAGACATCCAGTGCTGGGTCCGTTCCTCCGCGCCTGTACGAGATGAGGAAATCTGACGATCAGAACACTGCTGTTGCATCAGGTACGATTCAGATCCTTTTGCAACCAGTTAGTGTCTTATTCGATTCCGGAGCTACACATTCTTTCATATCTTTGAACTGTGTTAATCGTTTGAAAATCTCGTGTTTATTTGATTGTGAACCATATGTTGTGGGTTTGCCGAGCGGAGAGAAAATTGTGGGAACCCTAGAAACTAGAGATTTTCCAGTGTCTATAGGAGGGAGAGATTGGCCATCGAATCTTATTGTAGTTGACATTCATGGTGACGATTTAATTCTCGGAGACTATTGGCTCAACCGTTATGGAGCTATTCTGAATTACCGCAAGAGAGTCATTTCTATCATTGCTGATGACGGATCTGAACACTTATTCAGAGGATGGAGACCGGGAAGCTCGGGAAAATTGATCAAAGCGATGAAAGCAGTAAAATTACTGAAGCAGGGTTGTCACGGATTTTGGTGCTACGCCATGAAGAAAGAATAAGGAGTAGAGCTCTCATCTATTCCAGTTGTGAATGAATTCTCAGATGTATTCCCTGACGAACTACCTGGGTTACCTCCACAGAGAGAAGTGGAGTTCACTATCGAAGTAGAGCCTGGAGCCGCTCCTATTTCCAGAGCACCATACCGCATGGCGCCAACCGAGATGTATGAACTAAAGAAGCAACTGGAGGAATTATTGCAGAAGGGTTACATTCAACCTAGCGTTTCTCCTTGGGGAGCACCCGTTCTCTTTGTCCGGAAGAAAGATGGATCCCTCCGGTTATGTATTGATTACAGGGAGCTAAATAAGGTGACGATCAAGAACAAGTATCCTATACCTTGGATCGACGACTTGTTTGATCAACTGCAAGGGGCGAGGGTATTCTCGAAGATTGACTTGCGATCAGGATACCATCAGTTGAGAATTAAGGAATCGGATATAACGAAATCTGCTTTCAGATCCCGGTATGGGCACTATGAATTCGTGGTGATGCCATTCGGACTTACCAATGCTCCTGCGGTATTTATGCAATTGATGAATTGGGTATTCTTAGAATACCTAGATAAATTTGTCGTCGTTTTCATTGACGACATCTTGATCTATTCGAAAGACACAGAGGAGCATGCCGAGCATCTGCGTGTGGTTTTGAGCACCTTAAGGAGTGAACAGCTTTATGTGAAGCTTTCCAAATGCGAGTTCTGGCGTAGGGAAGTAACCTTCCTTGGGCATGTGATATCAGCTGACGGAGTTCAGGTGGACCCGAAGAAAGTCGAAGCAATCTTGGAATGGGAAGCTCCTAAAAACGTGAAGGAAGTCCGAAGCTTCTTAGGGCTTGCTGGATATTATCGCCGTTTTGTAGAGGGATTTTCCAAAATTGCTCGTCCACTCACTCAGCTGTTACAGAAAACTCAAAAGTTCACGTGGGATGAGAAATGCCAGGCTGGTTTTGATGAACTTAAGAAGAGACTGACGACAGCACCTATATTAGCGTTATCTGATGGAACTGATGGATTCATGGTATACAGCGATGCTTCAAATCAGGGTCTCGGATGTGTGTTGATGCAAAGGGATAAGGTGATTGCCTATGCTTCTCGGCAGTTGAAACCGTACGAAGTCAATTACCTGACTCATGATCTGGAGTTAGCAGTTGTGGTCTTTGCCTTGAAAATTTGGCGACATTATTTATACGGCACTCATTGTCAGATCTTTACATATCATAAAAGCCTCAAGTACATTTTCAGTCGGAAAGAATTAAACATGAGGCAGAGAAGGTGGCTAGAATTGATCAAGGATTACGATTTGGAAATTCTCTATCATCCGGGTAAAGCAAACGTAGTAGCCGATGCATTGAGCCGTAAACATGTTTCTCTTCGAGTGCTGGAAGCACTTACGTCCCAAACCAGCATTCAACGAGAACTGATCCGCGAAGGGATTGAAGTATGGGCACCAGGAATCCAAGGGCAACTATATGTGATGGAACTGACTTCGTCACTAGTCGAGGAAATCAAATCTAAGCAGTTGAATGATTCTCTGATCCTTCGGTTATGTGACAAAGTAAAGAAAGGAAAGGCCCCATGATTCTTGATACAAGATGATGATGATTTGAGACGGACAATTCTGAAATAAGCTCACAACGCGCCTTATTCTATTCACCCGGGTAATAGTAAGATTTATAAGGATCTAAAACAAAACTTCTGGTGGGGAAATATGAAGAAGGACGTAGCAGAGTACGTTTCGAAGTGTTTGACTTGTCAGCATGTTAAGATTGAACATCAGCGACCTGCCGGAATGTTAAAGCCGCTTCCGATCCCTGAGTGGAAGTGGGAGGATATCTCGATGGATTTCATCACCAATATGCCAAGGATCAAGACGGGAATGAACATGATTTGGGTTATAGTTGATCGACTAACCAAGTCGGCTCATTTCCTAGGAATTAAAGACACATGGGGACCCGAGAAATTGGCGCGAGTATTTATTGCAGAAATAGTCAGATTGCATGGGACGCCAAAGACCATTATTTCAGATCGAGATGGTCGCTTCGTGTCGCACTTCTAGAAGGCAGTTCATAGGGCTTTGGAGACCGAGCTGAACTTTAGCACGGCTTATCATCCTCAAATGGACGGTCAGTCCGAAAGGACTATACAAACAGTAGAAGACATGCTTAGAGCTTGTGCTTTGGATTGGTCAACTGATTGGGAAGTTCACTTGTCGTTGATTGAATTCATGTATAACAATAGTTGGTATGCTTCTATTAAGATGGCACCATTTGAAGCTTTGTACGGGAGAAGATGCCGATCACCCTTGTGCTGGGATGATTCTTTAGACTTGATCGGGACGGAACCGGAATTGATAGTTCAGACTCAAGAGAAGATAGCTTTGATTCGAGAAAGACTGTTGACTGCCCAGAGTCGACAGAAGTCTTATGCAGACATGTGTCGTCGCCCGCTAGAGTTCGACATTGGGGACCACGTACTATTGAAGGTGTCTCCTACGCGAGGAATTTTCTATTTTGGGAGGAAAGGTAAGATAAGTCCGAGATATATCACACCATTTGAGATCCTCGAGAGAGTTGGGGATTTAGCATACAGTTTGGCCTTACCGCCATCGCTGAGTCACGTTCACAATGTGTTTCACGTATCCCAATTGCGGAAGTATGTACCAGATCCCAGTCATGTCATTGAGTTCGATGAGATCGAGATAGCTAATGACGGCACCTTCGAAGAGAGACCAATCAAGATACTTGAGAGTCGGATCAAACAATTGCGGAATAAACCAATACCCTTGGTTAAAGTACAATAGTCACGACACGGAGTTGAAGAGGCCACTTGGGAAATGCAGGACAATATGAAGACTAGATATCCGGAGTTGTTTTCATCTTAAGTTTCGGGACGAAACTTCTTTATAGGGAGAGAGGATGTAATACCCGAGATTTTGATGTGTATTTGAACCTTGTGATATTGTATTTGTTGCATTTTAATCTGAGTATTATTCTCCGTATTTCATGATCCGGTGTTGTTGTTGCATGAATGTGTTCTAAGTGGTGCTTTTTGCACATGTAGCGCACGCTATCGACTAAGTGTAGCGTACGCTAAGTTGGATTCGTAGCGCACGCTATGTATGAACCTTAGCGCACGCTACACGTAGTCAACATGATTAAGACAGAGTGGTAGGTGAGATCAGCCGTGGATCTTGGTCGGATCATGTCGGGATGAACCTGGACGGCTTTCGGGAAAAGCCGAGTCAATGCGGTAGCGCACGCTACAGATATGAGGATAGCGTACGCTAAATGCTGAGTACAGTGAAGTCAGTAAGCTTCGTATGGCCGTTAGCGCACGCTATGGATATGGACTAGCGTGCGCTAATAACAATTTTCTATATATAGGACAACATTCTTTTTCATTTTTTTCAGACTTTTCACTTCCCACATCCGAATTCATAGACTTAGTGTAACACCCCCAAAACCATATGGGAATATTACACGCCGTAGACCCCTTTTTACGAGGATCTACCAGGCTAAACCTTACAAAACGACCAAATATTTGCCCATCCAGGGTCAAACAATAATATAATACAGACCGTTAAGGTCGCTTACACAAGAATACATTGACCGATGAGGTCACACAATTCTATCAACAAAACTGACTAAAATAACATTACCCACACGAGGGTCGAAACACAATACATCGGAAGACTGTAATCAACTCTGACAACACAACAAAATCAAAACAACTCTCAACTCTTGATTAATATCGCAGCTCGTCATCCACTTGTGCCGATCCTGTGACTGCTCCCCCGAACCTGCATATACCTGGATGCAAAACAGACATCCACCCCCCGATTACTCGGGGGTTAGTAAAACTCCACTGTTTTACTAGTGCAAGTATAATACGATACGAAATGCAACAAGTAAATAGCAACTACTAATTTAACATGGAAATTAGTTATCAAATGTTCCCGAGAAGTTTTAAAATTTCGAACTCAAGCAAGAGATATTGAAAAGGAATTCATCATCTCGGGGATTTTTAGAAATTCAAAACTTTTAAGACCTCAAGTCCTGATTTGGTAATCCTTTTAGAAAAACCTTAGGTTTCAAATCCAAAAACGATTTGCATTCTGGTAATTTACAGTACGAAAATATTTCCACAAATCTCGCGGGGCTCGGCCCAACATTCCTTTCTAGAAAACTTCATTCTCAAAATTTAGACGATCAAAACATATTCATGACCCCGTGATCTCGTGCCACGAGTCTCTGTAGGTTCGACAACCCGTACGGAAAGAAATAAACACATCGATCACAACGTCTAGTCTTGACCCCGTGAACCTGTGCCACGTGTCACCGTAGGTTCCGCCGAACCCGCACGGTTGGAAGTCACACAACAACCATAATAACCAGTCCTGACCCCGTGAACATGTGTCACGTGTCATCGTAGGTCCCGTCGAACCCGCACGGTTGGACGTACTGTGTCCTGATTCGATGGACCTGTGCCATGAATCATCGTAGGCCTCGTCAGACCCGCACGATTGGACCTCAGCACCACACACTAAGTTATGATCCCATGGACCTGTTCCATGAATCCTAGTAGGCCCCGTCGAACCGACACAAGTGAACTTAGCGTTCCAGCACACAACATACACATTCACATTACACCAACACGTACACAATCAAACAATCATCTTGTCCATTACAATTTCACACAACTAGTATACTTAGCCCGAAGCCGACATTACAACCAATACAAGCCTTACACAATCAAACACATATAGCCCGATATTATCATCCAAATCCTCGATGAATCGATGTCACACAACTCGCAATCAATACTTATAACACGGTACACATCCAAGTGTACAATCGACCAATATAGACACATTTCCAAGTTTATCACAAGTAACCACAATTCATTCATTTCAACGCGTAGTCATATTCACGAGGTGCAAAACATATAAGTAAGATACTTGCCTCGATAACCGTTACCGAATACCCCGAAGAATACGGTTCGACCGGGAAGCTTGTACCACGAAGAAGACAACGAACGGAAGGGTTCCAACTCGAGTTCTTCACAAGGAATCTGACCCAAATATCATACCATCAATAAATTAACGAACGAACGAGGAAAAATAATCGTAGAACGCTCGAATCCTCTCTGAGACATTTTATCGAACACCTTCAACGCGTCGATAAGAAACTCAATAAAACGACAAATCCACGGCAATCCAACCGTGGAATAACAAGGAGTTCGACATAATATATCTTAACAATCATCAATCCATCACAAATATAAGTTATCACGGATCAAACGGGTTAAATCAAGCAAAACCCCCAATTTCCCAAAAACTAAGGTTTTAGGAAAACTAACCTTGATTCGCTGGATTGAAGGATGTTATGGAGCGATCAGTAGATGATATGAGCTCCCAAACTTCGTTTATTCATAGTATAACAACATATCTTCGACTCCTCCAGGACCCCAGCCGCGGAAAGGAAAGGAATGAAATGAAAAATGGGTGAAAATATGACTGCTCGGTCATATTTATACTGCTGCAGCCTAGCGTGCGCTAGGCTGCCGAGCTAGCGTGCGCTAGCGGCCAGTATCGGCCCAGAAATCAGCTTTGTGCCACGGCCCGGCCAGAAGGGGCCGCGGGCCGCGGTACAGCCCGTTCCAGCATCAAAAGGCACTCGGTGCAGTCTTAGCTATTTCGACCATAACTCCTTCGTCCGGACTCCGATTGACTCACCGTTTGAGCCATTGGAAAGCTAACTTGATGATCTATATAATTGAAAAGATTCAGAATTTTTGAAGTTTCCAAGAATTAATGGTGACTTTACAAAGTCAAACTCACATGTGAAAAAGTCGATTAAGGACACAGAACTCAACAAAACGACACCGAAACGAACTCGGATGACAAAAAGTGTAGAATTGATCATTCTCGGAATGACGAAAAGGTCACAATAGAGTCACTAAGATGGACTTTTGCCAAAAAAAAGAAAATTACCGGAAATCGAAATTGCGGATATTACATACTACCCTCCTTAAAAGTAGTTTCGTCCCGAAACTTAAGACAAGTAGGGAGATGCAAAATCCCGCCAAGAAAACTCAACGAGATACACATGAACCGAAAATTCGCGCCCAACGGCGAAATGTTACAAGCAACGCAAAGGAATATATAGCGTGAAAACACGCCCCACGGCGACTAACGCAACGCCACCGACTATGATTCAAAACAACAACGAGTAATTAACAACACATCACAAGCACACATTTAATCAAATAAATGCACGCGACAACAAGTCGCACCCGACCACAACGACTATGCGGTAGAAACAAATATAGTATTACGATAGAAATCACTCTGATTCTTGTCAACAAGAAAATGTCCGACGTCAGAACACAAACAATTCAAGATAACAGAAAACGAGAATACCGGATATTACATTTTATCCTATTAAAAATAAGTTTCGTCCCGAAACTTAAAATAAAACATCATGGTAGAATACAAACAAAACCAAAAAGTTCACGCAATAAATATCATTCTCTACACTAATTATAACGCAAATACAACACGTAACTACGCTACTGGGCACCACTGAGCTCTCCATGAGTAGGGGCGGGATCTCAGCTCCCGAAAATCTCAACGACAGTCTCGCAGTGTACCGCCTGATGTCCCACATGTCCACATTTGAAACAGTTAACTTGCGGCGAGCGACAATTCTTCCGAGTATGGCCCACACGGCTACAATTGAAACATAACTTCACACCGCTTGTCTTACTCGGCTCGTGAGTAGGATTCTTAGACTGATCGAACGAATGACGAGTGTTCCCATAAGGGCAATGCAAAGTAATAGGCTCACGAATCTCACTTCTCTGGCCTCTTGAAAAGTTACTCGAGGTCTTCTGCGTCTTACCTCCTAAGCTACCTTCTGACACGGAAACAGCCATCTCGATGGCTAGAGCTCGGTCCTGATAATCTTTCAAGGTAGTACACATAAGCGGAGCCATGATCTCACGGATATGGGGTTTCATGCGCATATTGAAGTATCGGACCTTGTCCGCTTCACTTCTCACTTGATCACGAACATAAGCCAACTGTCGATTATAATCGATTATCGCCTGGGATATTGACACATCCTGGGGCGTAGCGGAGAAAAACTCAATGATCCTGCGTTCACGAACAGGCAACAGGCAATACTCTGCCTCCATGGCGGTCTTAAACTCAGCCCATGTAGGTGTATGATCTGCAGGCACTACAGCCTGCCACTAGTCTGCAGCTTCTTTGTCGAGCAGGTACTGAGCAATGGGTACCCTCCTTTCATCCGGACAAGCTACAGCATCAAATATTCTGTCCAACTGGAAGAGCCAGTTCTCCCAACCTAACGAGTCAGAAGAACCTACAAAACGGGGCGGGTGTAATCTCATCACATCTCGTAACCACTTACTAGCTCCGTTATCCCCATCTGGGTTCTCATTCCGACGTACGGCCTGATTCATCTGCACTAACTGGTCAACCACTTGACGAAGGATGGTGGCGGCACCAACGTCAACATTAACGCTGGCCGAATGAGAATGTCTCTGATCTGTACCGAGCTGATTGGTACTCGGCAAGGAGGGAGTCGCCCTCTCCTGCTCCCGATTACGACCACCACCACGACCACGGCCACGGCCTAGGCCTCGACCCCTTAGCATACTGAACGGACAACCAAATCAGAATAACAAGATAAAACAAACCTCACATAATCGACATAAGCCAACAATCAGCAGCACAATGCAATATTCACACGTTCACATTGACAAGGATGTACGACCTATACCTCAGCATACACGGTTAAAACATTAAGCATACCATTGTGGTCCAATCACATATAATATTCTTAAAAACAAGTTTTCTGAGGTATTTGTTCGAATGATAATAATTTAAAAATTTGCGAGTTTGAAAGATTTTACTAGGATGAAATTTTGAAACACTTTGTTTAATACCTCGGTCATTGAAGTGGGGAACGATACCTAACAACGTATCCCGCCACTTAGGCATACAACTCAGATTCTGACGAGAATAGTAACATAGCAACTCACTGCATGACTTAACCTCAATACATAAACACATAACGTTCTAATTTACGAAAACTAAAGTTGTTTTGCAAAACAGAATTTTTTTTTTAAATCCTTTGGTTCATAACCAAAACGACAGTAATATTTCGTAATATCCGAAGTACTTCTAAACACATTTTCTAAATACCGTCTGATGGTGTCATTTGAAAATACACGGCCCATTTGTAAAAATTAAACCGATTTTAAAATCCATACAAACCGTGGTTTGACCGCACCACCAAAATATTTTCTAAAAATCGATTTCTACAAAAATGCTCAAACCGTAGAATCCTTCAGAAAAACGTTCTCAAACCTATCCGTAGCGGCCAAAATTACAACATTCCAGAAACAGTTGAATTTTAAAACCCTATGCTCAACCGGAAACCAGGGTCGCCAATTCAATCAAATGCATCTCGTGGTACCAAGTTTTAAACACACAACAAAAATCATTCATCGGAGTTTCTCACAAACTCTACCGTCGATACATTTTCAAAACCCATCAAGGTTTACACCTTTTCACCCCATACCACCCTACACGGTGGTTCAAAGGTAAAATAACAATACACCCAGCCCTATACATATACTATGTGCCACAAGTATTAGATACACTATATTACACAACACCGTGCAAATAAAATTATGCACCGCAATTAACTCACTAAGATAAAATCATGATACACAGGTACTTCACATAAAAGAGGAGACTTACGTCCACAGGCCGCACGGAGATGACGGTCGCCCACGATACTAATCTCGTCCGACAACATAATCGACACGTTGTGACTACGCACAACTCAACTTGTCACCTGACGACTCGAATGACAAGACAACACATTAATCACGACTTGACTCGACCCGACAGCCTAGGTTTCCGCAACCTAAGCTCTGATACCATAAATGTAACACCCCCAAAACCATATGGGAATATTACACGCCGTATACCCCTTTTTACGAGGATCTACCAGGCTAAACCTTACAAAACGATCAAATATTTGCCCAGCCAGGGTCAAACAATAAAATAATACAGACCGTTAAGGTCACTTACACAAGAATACACTGACCGATGAGGTCACACAACTCTATCAACAAAACTGACTAAAATAACATTACCTACACGAGGGTCGAAACACAATACAGCGGAAGACTGTAATCAACTTTGACAACACAACAAAATCAAAACAACTCTCAACTCTTGATTAGTATCGCAACTCGTCATCCACTTGTGCCGATCCTGTGACTGCTCCCCCGAACCTGCATATACCTGGACGTAAAACAGACATCCACTCCACGATTACTCGGGAGTTAGTAAAACTCCACTGTTTTACTAGTGCAAGTATAATACGATATGAAATGCAACAAGTAAATAGCAACTACTAATTTAATACGGAAATTAGTTATCAAATGTTCCCGAGAAGTTTTAAAATTTCGAACTCAAGCAAGAGATATTGAAAAGGAAGTCATCATCTCGGGGATTTTTAGAAATTCAAAACTTTTAAGACCTCAAGTCCTGATTTGGTAATCCTTTTAGAAAAACCTTAGGTTTCAAACCCAAAAACGATTCGCATTCCGGTAATTTACAGTACGAAAATATTTCCACAAATCTTGCGGGGCTCGGCCCAACATTCCTTTCTAGAAAACTTCATTCTCAAAACTTAGACGATCAAAACATATTCATGACCCCGTGATCTCGTGCCACGAGTCTCTGTAGGTTCGACAACCCGTACGGAAAGAAATAAACACATCGATCACAACATCTAGTCTTGACCCCGTGAACCTGTGCCACGTGTCACCGTAGGTTCCGCCGAACCCGCACGGTTGGAAGTCACACAACAACCATAATAACCAGTCCTGACCCCGTGAACATGTGTCACGTGTCATCGTAGGTCCCGTCGAACCCGCACGGTTGGACGTACTGTGTCCTGATTCGATGGACCTGTGCCATGAATCATCGTAGGCCTCGTCAGACCCGCACGATTGGACCTCAGCACCACACACTAAGTTATGATCCCATGGACCTGTTCCATGAATCCTAGTAGGCCCCGTCGAACCGACACAAGTGAACTTAGCGTTCCAGCACACAACATACACATTCACATTACACCAACACGTACACAATCAAACAATCATCTTGTCCATTACAATTTCACACAACTAGTATACTTAGCCCGAAGCCGACATTACAACCAATACAAGCCTTACACAATCAAACACATATAGCCCGATATTATCATCTAAATCCTCGATGAATCGATGTCACATAACTCGCAATCAATACCTATAACACGGTTCACATCCAAGTGTACAATCGACCAATATAGACACATTTCCAAGTTTATCACAAGTAACCACAATTCATTCATTTCAACGCGTAGTCATATTCACGAGGTGCAAAACGTATAAGTAAGATACTTGCCTCGATACCATTACCGAATACCCCAAAGAATACGGTTCGACCGGGAAGCTTGTACCATGAAGAAGACAATGAACGGAAGGGTTCCGACTCAAGTTCTTCACAAGGAATCTGACCCTAATATCATACCATTAATAAATTAACGAACGAACGAGGAAGAATAATCGTAGAACGCTCGAATCCTCTCTGAGACATTTTATCGAACACCTTCAAGGCATCGATAAGAAACTCAATAAATCGACAAATCCACGGCAATCCAACCATGGAATAACAAGGAATTCGACATAATATAGCTTAACAATCATCAATCCATCACAAATATAAGTTATCACGGATCAAACGGGTGAAATCAAGCAAAACCCCCAATTTCCCAAAAACTAAGGTTTTAGGAAAACTAACCTTGATTCGCTGGATTGAAGGATGTTATGGAGTGATCAGTAGATGATATGAGCTCCCAAACTTCGTGGATTCATAGTATAACAACATATCTTCGACTCCTCCAGGACTCCAGCCGCGGAAAGGAAAGGAAGGAAATGAAAAATGGGTGAAAATATGACTGCTCGGTCATATTTATACTGGTGCAGCCTAGCGTGCACTAGGCTGCCGAGCTAGCGTGCGCTAGCGACCAGTATCGGCCCAGAAATCAGCTTTGTGCCGCGGCCCGGCCAGAAGGGGCCGCGGCCCGCGGTACAGCCCGCTCCAGCATCAAAAGGCACACGTTGCAGTCTTAGCTATATCGACCATAAATCCTTCGTCCGGACTCCGATTGACTCACCGTTTGAGCCATTGGAAAGTTAACTTGATGATCTATAATATTGAAAAGATTCAGAATTTTTGGAGTTTCCAAGAATTAATGGTGACTTTACAAAGTCGAACTCACATGTGAAAAAGTCGATTAAGGACACGGAACTCAACAAAACGACATCGAAACGAACTCGGATGACAAAAAGTGTGGAATTAATCATTCTCAGAATGACGAAATGGTTACAATAGAGTCGCTAAGATGGACTTTTGCCAAAAAAGAAAATTACCGGCAATCGAAATTGCGGATATTACACTTAGAGAGTTACTTCTTCCATCCTCAACCTCTCATATCATCATCCTAGCACGAGTTGGAAGATTGTAGATCATTGGAGATTGGTGTTCAAGCCTTCGACGTTGGATTTCTTCAAGTTCCTCCTTGTTCTTCACTACTTTGAGGTAGGTGATTCTTCACCAATATTTAGTAATATTCTGAATGACGTTTTGATCATAATTTGGGATTATCTAGTTAGTTGAATTCGTACGTAGTCGAACATCATGTTGTTAAAAGGATATTTTCGATGTTTCGGTACTTCTTCATCGTATAAACCATTGAACCTTTTAGTGTTTGAACTCCTAGCATACTCATGAGACTTCAAAACCGAGTATGACCAGTTTATGGAGATTATCAAGTTCTTATATTGTTACATAATGGAATCATACGTTTTGGACATAGAATGGATGGAACTTAGGATACTTTCTTGAAGATCAAGATGAATTATGGTGTTGTGATGGTTATACGTATCCTTGCATCTCGAAGTCGTTTAATCCGTATAGATCTTTCACAAACCGTATGAGCATGATATGCACGGAGATGACGTGTATTAAACACTGAAGATTTCATGAGTTTTATCACCATTAGTCAAGTCTACTTCCCAGTAGTAAACTGCCATGCACGGTTAGCGCACGCTAAGATATGTATATTAACGTGCGCTATCGGGAATGAGTAACATACGCTATGTTTGGTACGTAACGTACGTTATGTCATCAGGCTAGTCAGTCGGCTGATCAGATAGGACTGACAGTACATAGTTAGCGCACGCTAAGTAGTTCAGGCAGATTACATTTTTAGAGCTTTCGGCCGTAGACCGGATTGTTAGACATTCGTACGACATGAGATGAATTCTATATTATTTTCTTTTGTTAAGGTTCGAGCTTGCTACGTTGATCGAATGAGATGGCCTTCGAGTGTGTTGAGATCATTAAAGTGATTTGTTCTTGCCATCTTTGACGCAAGTATCGTAATTTGTTAATATTGATATTTGAGCATACATGTGGTTTATTCATGTTGTTGAACATGGGATTTATTTTGTTGAATTGTCATGATATTCATTATCTAGTGTTTGTATGTTCATGTTGATGGACATAGCGATTTTGTATATATGTATGCATGAGTTGTGTTTGTGTATGTTGTACGATCTATGCTGAGGGCGCTGGATCGGATGTCCACCTCGTGTTGGTCCGACAGGATCATCTTGGGATCTAGGCTGAGGGCGCTGGATCATTGGACGGGTTTTTCCACCTCATGTTGGTCCGGCGGGATCATCTTGGGATCTATGCTGAGGGCGCTGGATCATTGAAATACACATACTGTGTTAATGGAATCTTGTGGATTCGCATTGTCGGATTCCGGTAGCGGAAGTCCGTGTGGTGTATCTTGTTATGTATTGTTGATGCATATTCGATTTGTTTAATATGATACTTGTACTAGCATCGTTTTTCTAACCCCTTCCGGGGTGGACATTTGTTTTGATGTTCAGGTAGCCGAGGATCGGAAAGCGACCACGATCAAGCGTGGACGAAGGGGCTCAGTGATGTTTGTTGTTTTTTGTGATTTGTCTTCTTGGTTCATTTTCAGTACTCGAGTACGCGTCCCTTATTAATATCATTTCGATATGGTTGTATTAATTAACTCAAATGGATCAGTTGGAACCGGTTTTGTAATTTGAATTTCTGAGGTATTGTTGGATTACATTCACATTTTTTTTATTAGCCTTGTAAATCCTTACTTAAAGGGTTTACGGCGCTGTAATTATTCCGAATATCTCGGGGTGTTACACTTATAAAATTTCAAGCATATATTTCAGTTAAAAATTTGGAAGTCAGAGCTCATCAGCCACAGACTATTGGCGCCAAATGAAAAAGAAGTTTAGATCCTTTAGATCTTTCATTATAAACCCTGATGACAGGGGGTGGCAGAGTTACGGAGTTTTATACTCTCGAGACGCACCCATTTTTATGGGTTTCATATGTATTTTATTTTCGCGTTTCATATTGCCAAGTGTTTACTGCCTTTCGGCTAGTTTCGATTTTTTTTACTTCGACTACTTTGTGCTTCTTCCAGAGCAATAGTAAGATCACCTTTTGCCTTTATGAAAATACACTATTCTGACGAATATGTGACATATGATTCTCCATGAGCATTGTCATATCAATATGATTTCATATGATCTCACCATGAGATACAATCAACATGAGATTTATTGAGTAATTATTTTCCAGTGATAGTTTCTGATATCACTTTTCAGATGATCCTACCATGTGGTGTATTTGCATGGGATTTTCTTTAATTTGGTCAATTATAACTTCTGGTATCGCTTGCGCAATTTTCTCTATTCGCATTTAATAATCATGGAAATCAGATATTATTTCTATCAACTGCTTCTTCTTTTGAGAGTAGGATTTGAATCATTGATCAACTACTTCTTCATAGTAGGATTTATTTCTTTCAACTGATTCTTTAAGATCAGGATTTAAATAATTGATCAACTATTTCTTCAGAGTAGGATTTATTTTTATCAACTGCTTCTTCGGGAGCAGGATTTATGAACCATTCACGTGCAATAACCAACCACGATGGTGGTATATAATATATAAATTGCATATATGTAAAACCATCCATCTTGTGATAATTGAACTCATCACATAGGAGGTATAATAAATATGTAAAACCATTCGTCGTGTGATAATTATATTTATCATATAGGAGTATCGCCATCCATCTTGTGATAATTAAACTTGTCACATAGGAGGTATCACCATCCATCTTGTGGTAATTAATTACCATATGAGAGGTATCACCATCCATCTTATGATAATCAGACTATCACATGGGAGGTATAGTAATATTTACATAATGTAAGCTCAACAAATAGATGGTTTCAACCACCACTTGGAGATAATTATAATAAAGTCAGGAATTAGATTAGTAAATATTTAACTGCTTGTTCTGGAGCAAGTTCGTCCAACCATTTTCTAAAAGTATAATCATGTGGTATTAGGTTGGATCATTAAAAGTCATCATCAACTCTAATTGTCGGCATAAATGCCACTTGGCCGTCCCGTAATATTACACATACCATTTTATAAATTTCCATAGGACAAGAATATATATCCACAAGTTCTTTAATTTTACAAAATTATGGTACTAATTTGTACATTTTAATAAGTTTTAATAATGATAAATATTAAAAGAATTATAATCAACATATCAATATTAGTGTCAAAAGGAAGCTCTCGTAAAATGGATCACGGTGGTATCAAGAAAAATCAATTCTGACATCATATGTATCTTATATGTAAGAAAAAATGAATTAATGATTTAACGAATTAAAAGAATACTTTCTCCATTCTCTTATTATTGGTTGAATATTACACTGTTCACATACTCTCTTTTGACTATCTTTTGTAATTTATATATATGAAAAAATGTAGTCATGTGAGATCTTGTTAGATTCATCTCGAAATATACTTTCAAAATATCGAATTCTTATAATTTTTAAAAATAAAAAATTGAAGATATTACTAATCAAAGTTGTGCATTGACAAGCGTGAAAGTCTAGATGTTGCAGTTATAATAAAACGGACGTAGTATTATATTTTATATTTTATTGCATTATTTTTACTTCACCGTCCTTTTTTTTACCTTATCTGCTCTTCATTTTCATCTTCATTTTATTTCTCGTCTTTTTCCCTTTCCGTTTTTCAATATTTTGATTATTCTGCTGTTGTCTTATCTTATTTACTTATTTGCGGCTCTCATCTTCACTGTAACACACACACACACACACACACACACACATATTAAAATAGTACCTTACACATTACACCGTGTGTGTGATGGCGGATAACAACGGCAGTTGGGTTTCCAGTTCGAGTCTGGTTTCGATGGCTTTGGGGGATGAGGGGCTGTCATTTCCCTCTCCTTTAACACCTTGAAATCTGTCGGCACCGTTGAAGGTGAGAGACATGAGCGCTCGTTGAAGAGGATGACATGTCATGGTGGGAGCTATATTTTTTTTCTCTTTTTCCTTTTTTTTGCTATACCTTTTGTTAGGATTTTGTGTTTGGGAGACGGAAGAAAAAAACCCTTCTCAGGTGGGATTCTACATTTGCTAAATTTGTGAATTGGCCAGAGAGATTGTGTAGTTGGTGATATAAAATTGATGCTTTGATATGCATGATTATTTTCTTGATTCTCCGCAAATTAGAGACTCGTCGTGCTGATAACGTGTTATAAAATCGAAATATAATAGAGAGGATTTAGAGAGAGAATAGAGAGAATGATTAAGTCGATTTTATTTAATAACGAAGTCACATTTATAGGAAAATTTCGGATAAGCGTGATCGTAATTACATAATTACATTAGGGGCATAATAGTCATTTGCATATTATAATACATTATCTTATTACGTACTACCATAAGTGCGTATTTCAATAATTCTTAACATGTAGTTTATTTTGGTAGGACGTTGGTATCGAAGATATTGGATTTAATTTAATGTATATTTTTAAGATATAGATTTTTGGTTTTTTATTAGAAAAGAATCAAGCTTGATTGACAAAATTATATTTTGAGAAGAGTCCGTATTCTTGCAATAATTTGAAAAGGGGGGAAATATATGTTTATTTTCTTATTTAATATATAGCATTTGTATTTATGGGTTTTAAAATAATTTTAAAACTCACCAACAAAACCTAATCAAATCTATCTATCCTAATAAAACCATGAGCAAAAAGAAACGCGGAAGGCCGACGAATGCCCAACGCAAACAGAAAAAAGCAGTTCCGGTTGCATAGCAACTTTATACGCTGGAGAATTTTTTGGAATGGAATGACCGGGAGGGAATTTCAGGGGAGCGACTACCTACGAGTGGTGTGAGATCAAATATTTTACCCAACGAGGCGGCGGCACCGCCATCTGCAGCTACGGGTCCTCCGGCCACATTGGAACCGTCGGCTGCTCGGACTTGTTCAGCTATGGTTTCCCTGACTGAGCAAGGTGGTGCGGTCAGGTTAGATGAAACCATATCTCGCCCACCACCTGTTCGATGATTGGTTCTAGGGGATGTGCAACCTAACGCCGGTCAAACTGATGACAATCATGAAGAAGAGGGAGAGGTAGAAGCCGAGGAAATATATTTACAAGCTCTACAAGGGAATAGGCTAGCAAAAAATAGGCACACACTTGAATATGAAGCTCCAACAATGGAGTATGGTGAACCATGTATAAGTTTCTCAGAGGAGGATGTTGTAGAGAAAACAGGTAAATGGGAGCACTCTCTTGTGCTATATGTTGTTGGAGTTGAGCACACTTTGAACTACATGCAAGCTTTTGCTAACAAAGCTTGGGGCTCCATAGCAGTTCCCGTTTTACATTAATATGAAAATGGTTTTTTCATAGCCAGATTTAACACTGATGAAGAATGTGACTTAGTGATGAATTTTGGGCCTTATACTCTAAAGAATCAACCTATGATTTTGAAGAAATGGAAGCCAGATTTTGACTATTTCAAGTATAATCTCAGGATAGTCCCAATATGGATTAAGTTTCCTATCTACCATTGCCTTATTGGGGTAAGAGGAGCTTGGGAAGATTGGCTAGTGTTGTGGGGACTCCTGTTCATACTAATAAATGCACTGTTAAGCAAGTCAAGATGGATTATGCTAGAGTGCTAGTTGATGTGGATATTAGCTAACCAATGAAAAAGAATGTTAAGATCAAAACCCCTTCAGGCACTACAATTAAGCAAACTATTGAGTATGAATGGGTTCCCATTTTCTGTCAAACATGTCAATGTCTTGGTCACGACTATGCTAATGTACCTGTTAGACAATAGCAGGTTAGAAGACCACAAATGCAGCAGAATGGCACCAGACCCAGAAAAAAAAATGAAAAGGGAGGCCAATGGATTCCTGTGCAAAATAAGAGAAGAAGGCCTGCTGAGATTGAGGGAAAATAAGTGCGGATTGAGAATGTTGGGAATCAAAGACAGAATCAGCAAGTGAGAGCTCCTAGGGCAGTGCAAGGCAGACCTGCAGGAGACTTACAAAACAACCAGTTTGTCGGGCTCTCACAAGGATGTAAATTTGCTTGATAACATAGTGCAGAATGAGAATGTCCTAGGGCAAGTCCAATTTGGTTCTTTGGAGACAAATGATAGGGTTGATATATCCTCCTCCTCTTATTTCAATTAATAATTATATTGAGTTGGAATGTTATAGGCCTAAATAAGTCTTTGAGACAAAATGAAGTAGTTAGATTAATTAGAAGTAATAAGGTTGACATAGCTGGTTTGTTGGAAACAAGGGTGAAAGAAACAAATGCAGCTAGAATAAGACATCAATTTTGTAGTCATATGAAGTTTGTTGATAACTATGGTGAGGCATATAATGGTAGAATTTGGGTGGTTTGGGATCCTTCTAAGGTGAAATTTCAGAAGGTCTCTAGTTCTGACCAAACTTTGCATGGGATGTTAAGTGATGTAGCTGGTAATATGCAGTTTGCTATCACTTTTACCTACGGGCGGAATGAGCGGACTGGTAGAGAGGCTTTGCGGTCTAAATTGGGAAGAATTGCTACAGGTATGCAGCAACCTTGGGTAATTATGGGTGATTTCAACAGTGTCCTATACTCTGAGGATAGAATAGGTGGTAACATGGTAACTGATGCTGATAGTAATGATTTTAGGGAAGCCATCTTGAATAATGAATTGCAGGGACTTAGCTATATAGGATGGCCATAACTTGGTGCAATAAGCAAGGGGAGAACCTGATATATTCTAAAATTGATTGAAGCTTTGCTAATGTATTATGGAAACAAGTGTATAACAGCTCTGTGGTTGAAGTTCTAAATCCTGGCAGCTCCGATCACTCCCCACTTATGGTTCATCTAGGACAAAAGAAGGGAAACAGGCCTAAAAGCTTCAAATTCTTAAACTGCATGATTGACCATGATGACTTCATGAAAACAGTAAAGACAAGATGGAGCATGACTGCGGAGGGTGTAAAAATGTATAGAATCTGGATGAAGTTGAAAGAACTTAAGATACCTTTGAGATGTTTGATAAAGAATTATTCCCATGTTCAGTTTAGATTGGATACAGGGAGGATGACGGTTGAGAAGTTACAAGATGCCCTAAAGTCCACTCCCCTTGATAAACATCTGTTTGCAGAATTCGTATGGAGCAGAAAGAATATGAAAAGTGGCTACTCATTGAGGAGCAAATACTGAAACAAGAGGCTAAAGTTCACTGGTTGGCTTGTGGGTATGGCAATAATAAGTTTTTCCATGCAAGCTTGAAAGCCAAAAGGAATAGTGGTATAATAGTATTGTATAATGCACAAGGACTGAAGCTCACCACTGATAAGGAGATTCATGAAGAGATTGTTTCTTTTTACAAGACATTGCTGGGTACATCTGCTCAAACCACTCAAGTAGTAGATATCCAAATGGTGCAGAAGGGTAACACTCTCCAGTTTGAACAAAGAAGAGAGCTAGTCAAAGAAGTGAGTATAGATGAGGTGTTTGAAGACTTACAATCCATTGGAGAGGATAAAGCCCCTGGTGTTGATGGATACACCTCCAGGTTTTTTAAGAAGGCTTGGGAAGTAATGGGAGAAGAAACAACATAAGTTGTTGTAGATTTTTTCAAGTCAGGGAAGCTCCTTAAAGCAATTAATACCACATTGATAACTGTGATACCTAAGAAAACAAATGCTGCATCTATAAAGTACTACAGGCCAATTGCTTGCAGTACAGTCCTTTACAAGATCATCTCAAAAGTCATCACAAACAGAATGGGAAAAGTTACGGATTATCTAGTCAGTGTAGAGCAAGCATCCTTCGTGCCAGGAAGATTCATACATGATAATCCAATCCTGGCACAAGAAATCATCAGATGTTATGGGAGGAAAGGGCTTTCTCCTAGGTGCATTGTTAAAATGGACTTGCAGAAAGCCTATGACTCTGTACTGTGGTGTTTTATTGAGCAGCTGCTTAGATGCTTGGGATTTCCTGATAAGTTGGTTCACTGAGTAAAGGTATGCATGTCAACTGTGACCTATCAAATCTGTATAATTGGTCAATGACAGTTCCCTTTGAGGGGAAGAAGGGGTTCAGACAAGGAGACCCTAGGTCTCTTCTTCTCTTTGTGCTGAGCATGTATTTGTCTAGAGTTATGAAACCCCTCAAGGACCATCCAAACTTCAAGTATCATCCTATATGTGATATGTTACAGATTTCTCACCTAACCTTTGCAGATGACTTGTTGTTCTTTTCAAAGGGTAATCTCTTATCAGTTTCAGATGTGATGGAGAAATTTTAGTTGTTCAGCAAAACATCAGGTTTGACTGCAAATAGAATGAAAAGTGAAATTTATTATGGTGGTGTGAAACCTCATGTGAAAGATGCAATCACTGATCATGTGCAATTGAAAGAAGGGGATCTTACTTTTAGATACTTAGGAATCCCTTTGAATTCTAAAAGATTGTCTCTAGCTCAATATCAACCCTTGTTTGAAAAGATGGTGTCTAAAATTAGGCATTGGACTGCAAAAGCATTGAGTTATGGAGGCAGACTCCAATTAATCCAAAGTTTACTGTTTTCTATTCAGGGATACTGGTGCCATATCTTCCCTTTCCTAAATAAAGTAATGACAGTTGTTGAATCTATATGTAAATAGTTTCTAGGGTCTCGGGATGTGGGTAGCTCAAAGAAGTCATTAGTTACATGGTCTGAGGTTTGTAGGGCTAGGGATATGGGAGGATTGGGCTTAGTTCATTTACCTACTTGCAATAAAATATGCATACTGAAGTTGCTCTCGGCTCTGACTCATAAAGAGGATAAACTATGGGTAAAATGGATGCATACCTACTATATGAAATGAACTGATGTTATGAGCATGAGTTTACCTACATATGCCTCTTTTTTGTTCAAGAAGATTTTGAAGTTAAGGCAATATGTATCAAATGAGGATGTATGGAGACAACAGGTACAGCAGGGAAGGCTAAATACCAAAAAATTGTATGAAGTCTTGAGGCTAGATGTGGATAAATTTGGGTGGAGAGAACTGGTGTTGAATAACCTAGCCACTCCAAAGGCAAGGTTTATTGTGTGGCTAGCTTGTTGGGGATTCCTGGCTACTAAGGACAGACTTATCAGAATGAATATTGAGGTGGAAGCTACATGTGTGTTCTGTACTACAGCTGATGAAAGTATGGATCGCCTGTTCTTCAACTGCCGTATCTAAAGATTGCTTGGACTGCACTTCTGAGATGGTGCGGTGTTCACCATCATGCCACAACTTGGGAAGAAACTAGAGAGTTCCTGACTATCAGAACAAAGGGTAAAACTGCTAAGGCTAGGTTTTTCAGAGCTCTTTACTTTTTTCTGTTTGGAGGGAAAGAAACAACATGATATTTCAGGGAAAAATGGCGATTTACAGAATATCCTTTGTGATGTTGTTAGAACTGCAACTGGAAGATGCTTGAGAGATAAAAATAGTGAGCAATATGTGCTGGCAGATTGCTGGCTACCCTCTAATTTAGTTTTTCCTTATGAAACTGCTTATATGATTACTATGTATAGTCTGAGTACTATGTTGATTAGTTCTGTTCTGAAGTATAGACTGTGGTAGGTGTAACAGCCCCAAAACAGTGGCTATTACAGTGCCGTGGACCCCCCTACCGGGACCCACCAGGCGATATCACGATATACACTTACAACCTGACAACGTGGCACCATACCACAATATTTATCAAAACCCCGATGTGGAGTATGAGTTATACATGTCTTTAATACGAGCAAACGTACACAGGATCCAAATTTGGTACAGACCATATGACGATGGGCAGTACCTAACAAATTATAGTACATTCATTCGACACAAAGTAAAATGAAATTCATAATAAAACATAACCGAACATCAAAAGACTCGGGGGCCCCGAAATAGCATACTTCAAAACCCTCCGTCGCCATTGTGCTCCTCTTGTGCCTTGCCCTTTCCTCGCCCTGAAATACAAGTATTTCGCCCCAAACCACAGGGTCAGCTATACATGATAATAATTCTCATGACATTATACAATTCATATATATACGGATCTCAAAGAAAACAATCGACTACTGATTATACCCCGCAGGCGTATAAACAGTCAGTCCCAACTGTCGAACATAACCAAATATACGAACGACCATATAATATGGCTCAAGACGGACGTCACAGTACGCCCGATCCGGAAATGTGTCCGTGCACATGTCCACCCCGTATACGGAATCCAGAATATACGTGGGACGATGTACCTAATTAGCCTCACAAACTACGTCTCGTGTGCACGATCTAAATGCGGAAAACATCCACGCATGATCATCAAGTGCCCGGCTAAAAATCCTACACATAACCAATCGGCACGCAGATATGACTCCAGAGATGTCACGATACAACATGACAATGAAACTCAACGAATTACACCTTTATCAAGGAATTGAACGACTCACCGAAGTGTCAACAAAGCTCAAAAGGACCAACGGTAACAAGAATGGTAATTTCGGGTATATCATCCCAACACCATGATAATACGATCAAGGACATCACCATATCACGAATCATAGATTATCAGTACATTTCATACACACGAAACGCATAACAGTCACAAGAATTCAACCATCATTATAACCAAGCAAGATAACTTGCCTCAATTCCGTAGATGAATAATCCTCCTTTGAATGATCAAACGAATGGTATCCTCGTCTAACAATACTCACGTGAACAAGCAACCTTGAATGAAATGTAATTCATTCAACAACACATTCGTACGATAACGGTATTATTACATAAACAATATTCGTAAATTTACTTGAATAAATCAATTATCCTATTGATCACTTTAATGTTCCAATTATAAATCATCATATGTTTATCATGTTCATTCACATATTCTAACATTAATGTCAAATACTTGAAGTCTAGTTTATTACCAATGTAACATTGTGAACACATCTTTTCAAATCATCGGCACTTCCGATTACGATATAAGTTTGTGTTTAATTACGTTCTTCATTATTTTACCAACGATTACATTAAAACTGATTACTATATGAAGCATAAGTTCAAGTTTTTTTTAGTGAACTAAGAACATCATCTTAATTTACGTCTCTTAACACACACGGATTAATGAAATGGAATTAGGCTACTCATCTACCGCATTTGTATCACCATATTCGATACAATCCTCTTAAGAATATTATCAACATATTAATGTAGTGATTAACACCCTTTTAAGTTATCAACGAAATCGATTAACTTGAGCATATGAAAATTACAACTTCCTTCTATCAAAATCTATTGTTTTACTTTTGAAGAGTTTATTAAAAGCCTAGTTATATCATTGGATACTTGGAATTCTAAAAGTAACTTCATCCCATCTTGTGAAAATTATCTTCAAAAGGGTTAACATAATTCTTCCAACAATTTAGTACAAAGGTATTGGTTTAGAGGCCAAAATTATGGTTCCATATTACCTTCAAGAATCAATTGAATGTTCAAGACAAGATTAGTACCTCTCTCCTCTAATCATTAAGGATTTCATCCCTAACATGTTCCTAGTGTTGAGACTATAATCATCTTCCGATTATCATGTTATAAATCCGGTTTTATCTATCATTATCAACACAACCATATTATGAAGTTATAATACATCAAGAAGTAATAATAATACTCCTAATGTTGATCCTCACTTAGTTTGAGCATGATTCAATTAATCTATCATGTTTACACTAGCTTAAACTAACATTATGTGAAGTGATTATATACTAACATCATCATGAGCATAGATTTAGTATGAGTTTAAGAGAAACCAACCTCAAAATGAAGAACAACACCAACACTTCAAAGAACACACTTCAATCTCCAAATCTCCAAGTCACAAACCAAGTGCTGAAGCTCCAACACAAGTTAGAAGGGCTAGAAATGGAGTTGGCATGGAAAGGAATCGTTTTTCTCAGTTGGGAGGTTGAATGGGTCGAGCAGGAAATGAATGGCAAGTCATATTTTTATAACCTGAACTCGGCATTACGTACGTTAAAGAAAGGGGGTAACGTACGTTATAGTCCTTACGTACGTAATCTCATGATCATTACGTACGTAATCAATTTCATCAGATCTTTCTGACTTAAAACACACAAATCGTTACGTACATAAATACATAACTATTACGTACGTAATAGCCGTTGACTTGGCTGGCGCGATCGACTCCCGACCACCTACCCCCGTTCGGTCCCACCCGCCGAAAGGCGGGCTGTTGATGGATCTCTCGCATTACGTACGTTAACATTTGAATGTTACGTACGTAAGGCTACGTACATAGCGTACGTAAAAAAGATAGGTTAACGTACGTTACGTTTTATAACAAACATAAATGGAATTCTCCCAATTTCACCCAACAATTAATATAGTATGAATGACCACGATTCCAACTTAACATAATTCATCGATATACTTGCTACAACAATACAGATAAGGTGCGGAAATACTTGGTTTAAATCAGAAAATACAATAGTAAAGGCGAGGGTATTACATACTCCCCCCCTTAAAAGGAGTTTCATCCCCGAAACTAAGGGGTAAACATCTCGGGGTATTTCTCTCGCATGCTATCTTCAGTCTCCCACGTAGCTTCCTCGACTCCATGTCTCGACCACTGAATTTTTAATAAGGGAATCGCCTTGTTCCTCAGCTGTTTGATTCTTCTCTCAAGTATCTGCATAGGCCGTTCTTCATACAAATGGTCATCGGCTATTTCGACCTCGTCGAATTGAATAACGTGACTTGGGTCAGCAACATACTTCCTCAACTGAGATACATGGAATACGTTGTGAATCCGGCTCAAAGCTGGTGGTAATGCTAAACGATAGGCTAGGTCGCCTACTCATTCCAGGATCTCAAACGGACCAATATACCTTGGGCTCAACTTGCCTCTCTTCCCGAATCGAAAAACACCTCTAGTAGGAGATACTTTGACTAGTACATGGTCACCAACCTCAAACTCGAGTGGTCGTCGATGATTATCTGCATATGATTTCTGGCGGCTTTGGGCCGTTAATAGACGACTCTTGATCAGGGAAATCTTCTCGCGGGCTGCCAATAACATATCAGGTTCCGTACCAATAGATTCAGACAAATCGTCCCAACACAAAGGGGACCTACAATGACAACCATACAATACCTCATAAGGTGCCATCATGATCGAGGCGTGCCAGATGTTATTATATGTGAATTCTACCAACGGTAGTTGGGCTTCCCAATCGGGCTTCCAATCGAGAGCACATGCCCTCAACATATCCTCTAGAGTTTGAATAGTCCTCTCAGACTGACTGTCGGTCTGAGGATGAAAAGCCGTACTGAAGTTCAACTGTGTACCCATAGCACGATGAACCGCCTTCCAGAAGTGCAACACGAACCGCCCGTCACGATCTGATACAATACTCTTAGGGGTACCATGCAGTCTCACAATCTCTTTGATGAATAACTGGGCCAATCTCTCAGGGCCCCACGTATCCTTGATCTCCAAGAAGTGGGCTGATTTAGTCAATCGATCCACAATCACCCAAATCGTATTCATGCCTCGCCGGCTCGCCGGCAAGCTAGTAATAAAATCCATCGATATGTCTTCCCACTTCCACTCGGGAATCGGAAGCGGTTTCATCATGCCAGCTAGTCGTTGATGCTCAATCTTGACCTGCTGACAGGTCAAACATTTCGAAACGAATTCGGCAACCTCCTGTTTCATGTTACCCCACCAATAATACGGCTTCAAATCCTTATACATTTTGTTCGATCCTGGGTGTATGGAATACGGGGTAGCATGAGCCTCCTTCAAAATAGTATTCCTCAACTCTTCGTCTGCTGGTACACATACTCGGTTTTTAAAGCGTATCAGTCCATCCTCGTGAACCACAAATCCAGGGGCCTTCCCCTGATCGATTTCTCCTCGAATTCTAGATAAGAACGGGTCCGTCATCTGTTTCGTCCTGACCATCTCATCAAGGGATGATGAAATCTCAAGCGTGCACAGTTGTCCCTGAATGCGTTGTAACCAGACCTCAACCTCTGGTCTCATGAGCTCTAATTGCAACTCCTTCTGGGCGGTTAAACGACCCAGTATCTGCTCCTGCACTGTCTTGTGGCTCAAGGCATCGGCAACCACATTTGCCTTGCCTGGATGATAAAGGATCTCGATATCATAGTCCTTGATTAGCTCTAACCATCTCCTTTGTCTCATGTTCAACTCCTTTTGGGTAAAAATATACTTCAGGCTCTTGTGGTCCGTAAAAATCCGGCAGGTAACTCCATACAGATAGTGGCTCCAGATTTTTAAAGCAAACACTATGGATACTAACTCCAAATCATGAGTCGGGTAGTTGACCTCGTAAGGACGCAACTGTCTAGATGCATAGGCGATCACTTTCCCGTCCTGCATTAATACGCAGCCAAGGCCATGTCTCGATGCATCGCTATATACCACGAATCCTTCCAGTCCTTTAGGTAGAACCAAAACAGGTGCTGAAATTAATCGACTTTTGAGTTCATCAAAACTTTGTTGAAATGCTTCCGACCACAAGTACTTCTTATCTTTCCTTAACAGATTAGTCATCGGTTGAGCAATTTTGGAAAATCCTTCCACGAATCGTCTGTAATAGTCTGCTAGACCCAGAAAACTACGAACTTCCTTCACGTTCCTCGGAGGTAGCCAGTCTCGGATAGCTTCTGTCTTCTGTGGGTCTACTCTTAGTCCATCTGCTGATATTACATGTCCCATAAAAATAACTTCAGACATCCAGAATTCACACTTAGAAAATTTTCCATAGAGTTGTTCTCGCCTTAATGCATCGAAAACCTGGCGGAGGTGACACTTATGCTCCTAATGATCACGAGAGTAGATCAGGATGTTGTTAATAAAAACGACTACAAATGATCCAGATAATTAATAAAAACTCGATTTATTAATTCCATGAATACTGCGGGTGCATTAGTCAGTCCGAATGGCATGACAACGAACTCATAATGTCCATAGCGAGTGCGAAAAGCTGTCTTCGGGACGTCAGACTCTCGAATCCGCAATTGGTGGTACCCGGATCTCAAGTCGATCTTGGAAAATACAGCGGATCCCTGGAGCTGATCCAATAGATCATCGATGCGAGGTAAAGGATATTTGTTCTTAATTGTTACCTTGTTCATGTAATATCCGGTATTTTTCTTTCCCTTGTATTTCATTTTTGGTATGTTTCTCGGTCATGGTGACCCTCATGTATCTTTCAGTATGTCCTTCCTGTCAATTGTTGAATTGTATTCTCATTTTTGTTCGTTGTTTCAACTTTCCTCACATGAGTTCGACTTTGTTAGATCACCATTAATTTTTGGTGACTCCAAAAATTATAAATCTTTGCAATAATATAGAACATCGAGTTAGCTTTCCATTGGTTCAAACGGTGAGTCAATCGGAGTCCGGACGAGAGAGTTATGGTCGTTTGATTTTGGCGAGCACTTCCAGGAGCCTTTCGGCCGATAGGGGTCGATAGACTATCTGCCGGCATTCTGTATGGGTATCGGTTGGGCCTATCGGCCGATAGGCTGGCCGATATGTAAATTTCTTCACCTTCGAACTTCCAGTAGCCTTTCGGCCGATAAGGGGGGTCGATAGACTCTACTGCCGGCATCCCGTATGGGTATCGGTTGGGCCTATCGGCCGATAGGCCGGCCGATAGGTTCTGCTGTGTTACACTATAAATGTGTTGTTTTGAGCGAACAGCTCATTCCTTCCCCATTCTTTTCCACGGCGTCGCGAGAGAGAAATATAGAGGGAGAGAGTTCTTCATCCGGGGGTCGATTTTCATCATTTCTTTTCGGTTGTGAGGCTCGGATAATCAATCTAACGCGTGTTCTATGGATCGTAATACTTGAATCACTCAAGGTAATATCTCTTGAAACCCTACCTTTTTGGATAATTGGGGATTTTGGGGTTTTGTCCGATTCTTTCCGTTTCGTTGATGGATTCATGATGAATATGATTATTCTTGTTGGTATTCTTAGTTTCCCTACGGATTCATGGTATATTTCGTGATTTTTACGGAATCGAGAGGGTTCGGTTGTGGTCCGCCCTCGTTGTTGTTTGTATACGAATATACATGAATCGTAGGCGGGTTTCCGGAGTATTCCATTTCCATAATCGTTTAGAAGTGGTTGTGATTGTGCTATTCAAATCGTTAGGTTCATTTCCGCCGGTCCCTTGCGGTCGTGTTCAACTCTTCCGTTAGTTCGTGTTATCATCTATTTAATCGAGGCAAGTATTTTTGGAAACCTTTATGCTTAACGTGAAATAGTAATGTACATTGTGTGTGATTGCTCACCTCGGGAGGGTCCGACGGGATCACGGAGGGAATCGATGGTATAGCCACGGATTCACGAGTTTGTTTCGCTTCTTGACTCGGGAGGGTCCTTAGGGATCACGGATCGGGATCAATGGTATAGTCCTGTTCCCAAGGCGATGAGTGTGCGTGGTTTGTTAATTAAAATTTACAGCTAGGGAGGGTCCTTAGGGATCACGTAGCGGGATCAAGGGTATAGCCACATTCCCACGGCAAATTGTTTGACTGTTTATTTAGGAAAGGACATGTCTAGTTTTGGTTTTAGAAAATGATATTGACGCATGTACTATGAAATGTGTAAGCGATTGGTTTGCCTTGATTACTTGTACTAGCGTAATTGCTAACCCTCTGGGACCCGTTTTGGGAAATTCGTTTTATGAATTTCAGTCGGAGTTCATCGGGACGAGCTACTGACGGAAGATTACGGATGATGGCCATGCGTGATGATTGTGCATAAGAGATGTCTTAATGTCTTTTTGTCTTTTCATCTTTTATGGCTTTTGAACTAATAGTTGTACTCGAGTACTTAAGAGTTCTTGTTCGTCAGTTATCTTGTTGTGTTTATGTTGTGTTGGATGATGATGTTATATTGACCGGTTGAACCGGGTGGATTGTTCTGTTTTGCGTCTTTATGACGTGGTGTTATTTTATCGTTTCTGTGAGTCGTTGTGTATGATGCTGTTCAGCCTGGTGGGTCCCATATAGGGATTCACGGCGCTGTAATATACCTCGGATATCCTGGGGGTGTTACAGTTCAGCTCACGGTAATCAATACACAAACGCAGCGATCCGTCCTTCTTCCGTACGAACAACACCGGCGCTCCCCAAGGGGATGCACTGGGTCGAACATATCCTTTCTCAGTTAACTCCTCAAGTTGTCTTTTCAACTCCTGCATCTCAGTCGGGGCCATACGATATGGTGCTTTCGAAAGTGGGGACGTCCCTGGCTCCAACTCAATGGTGAATTCTACCTCTCGTTGTGGGGGTAGTCCTGGAAGCTCTTCTGGAAATACGTCTGGATAGTCTCGAACTACTGGAATATCAACCAATTCGACTGGTCGGTCAGTTGTCTTGGTCATGTAACACCAATAACCAATGCATCCCTGGTTCAGTAATCTCACAGCCTTCATAGCGCTGATGACTCTCCCTGAATGATTGGGATTATCACCCCGAAAAATACACTCGACGCCATCATCAGATGTGACGGTCACCATTCGCTTACGGACGCTAAGCACGGCATCGTGACGATCCATCCAGTCGATACCCAAGATTACCTCATCTTTAGGTAAATCAACCACAATCAAGTCGGACAACCACTCACGGTTGTTCATGTGAATCGAACAATTATGTACTTCACGACTCCCAATAATTCTTCTACCATCGGGTAGACCAATTACATAAGGTTCACAATCGGTAACATGATTCAAATGCAAACGACTCAAACAAGAACTGGACAAAAAGGAGTGTGAAGCACCAGTATCAAAAAGAACACAAACGGTACCTGCAATCATGCTGGCTTCGGGATCATCTGCTTTCTTCATCTCGTAAACTCTGGGTTTTGCAACCCCGGAAGCAGGTGTACCATCTTGATTTCCACGACCCATCCCTTTGTTTGCCCCGGTAGTCTGGTAAGAAGCGGATGGAGGAGCACGTTCCTGAACAGAAGACTGTACTGGAGCAAGAGATGCTACTGGAGCACGCCCGAGTCCACCCCTGCAATAGCGAGCACGATGACCGTTCTTCCCTCAAGTGTGACAGGCAACGGCCGGCTTCGGACACTTGGAGCTGATATGCCCCTGGTCTCCACAGTTATAACACACGACAGGTGAGCTGATTGCCCGAGAGTGCGTTCCTGTCGGTTTCGGTGCCATAGGTGGCCGTTCAGAAGGATTTAGTACAGTGGGGCTTCTTGAACATCCCGTTCTTTGTCTCCTTGGAGTGCAGTTCTGGATCTCTTGTTGGTATACTGAGGCTGCTTCTTGGAAATCTCCTTCGCATTAAGTTCATACTCTAATGCATTCTCAATAAACTACGGTAGGGTCGTACAGTGGTGATTGATTAATTGCATCCTCATTCGGGGTTTAAGCCTCTTGAGGAAATATTTGATCTTATCGGCTTCCGAACGGACAACCGCGTAGCAAAAGGAGAAGTGCTTGGAATTTTTCAAACAATCGCTAACACATCCTCGTCTTCCGATGGATCGGGGTTGATAATTCGGACGATTTGGCTTCACGGAGGGTGCGGGATAGTAACGATCTAGCATAAGATTCTTGAATTCCTCCCATATACTCGCGCCATCGGCAGCCTCACGAAAGCCACCAAGTATGGGCACTCTTACTAAGGTAGTAGTCGCCACAAAGAACTCGATTTTCCTATGGGCACTCCACCATCTCGAACAGTTTCTCGAAATGCTCTATCCAGTGTACAATGTCGCAGCTCGAGATGAGCCTTCAAAAGTCGTAGGTCGCCGCCGTGATATGTCGCTAATAATCCGGCTCAGATCCCGCCAGCACCGAGGCGGAGGCCGTTGCCCCGCTGTTGACCGGTAGTATTCCTCTGCATAGCTTCCATCACCGACCCATTTGGGTCATCCGCCATCATGTCTGCATCACGGTGTAAGGATCGACACGTGCATTTTCTCCAAGGTGTGGTGATTGGTCCCTAGAAGGCGAATCAGCACTGCGGAACTCTGTTCCACATTCGCGCGTCTGTTGGCTCGTGGTATCGGGATTCGGCCTCTTCGCGGCCTCGTCCCCTTACGCCACGGCCTCTCGAGATTCCTTTCCATCTTGAAAGAATCAAGTCACAAGTCTGATTCAAGTTATCAATCATAATTCATGCTAAGTTAATGGCAACAGGGAATTTCATATCCAACAAAGCAGTTCGTAAAGAATCACTGGCACCGCAGGTGCTACACACTCAATATCAACATCAAGTCGAAACAATTACAACCACATAATTAATTTAGGTTTTCCTCAAACATATGAACTTTACCACATGTTAGCAAGATGCCAAGATAAGTAAAGAGACCAATACGTCATCAATATCATGCCAGTAATCAAATTATGGCTCATGAGAACATACCGTATTCGACGGGTCAGGCGCTTGCACAGGTTACACGTGGCACGAAGGTTTCTTGATGCTATTTCGATTCTACAATGACTCAAAAGAAAAACACACGCTCTGATACCATCTTCTGTAACAGCCCCAAAATAGTGGCTATTACAGTGCCATGGACCCCCCCTACTGGGACCCACCAGGCGATATCACGATATACACTTACAACCTAACAATGTGGCACCGTACCACAATATTTATCAAAACCCCGATGTGGAGTATGAGTTATACATGTCTTTAATACGAGCAAACGTACACAGGATCCAAATTCGGTACAGACCATATGACGATGGGCGGTACCTAACAAATTATAGTACATTCATCCGACACAAAGTAAAATGAAATTCATAATATAACATAACCGAACATCAAAAGACTCGGGGGCCGCGAAATAGCATACTTCAAAACCCTCCGTCGCCATTGTGCTCCTCCTGTGCCTTGCCCTTTCCTCGCCCTGAAATATAAGTATTTCGCCCCAAACCACAGGGTCAGTTATACATGATAATAATTCTCATGACATTATACAATTCATATATATATGGATCTCAAAGAAAACAATCGACTACTGATTATACCCCGCAGGCGTATAAACAGTCAGTCCCAACTGTCGAACATAACCAAATATACGAACGACCATATAATATGGCTCAAGACGGACGTCACAGTACGCCCGATCCGGAAATGTGTCCGTGCACATGTCCACCCCGTATACAGAATCCAAAATATACGTGGGACGATGTACCTAATTAGCCTCACGAACTACGTCTCGTGTGCACGATCTAAATGCGGAAAACATCCACGCATGATCATCAAGTGCCCGGCTAAAAATCCTACACATAACCAATCGGCACGCATATATGACTCCAGAGATGTCACGATACAACATGACAATGAAACTCAACGAATTACACCTTTATCAAGGAATTGAACGACTCACCGAAGTGTCAACAAAGCTCAAAAGGACCAACGGTAACAAGAATGGTAATTTCGGGTATATCATCCCAACACCATGATAATACGATCAAGGACATCACCATATCACGAATCATAGATTATCAGTACATTTCATACACACGAAACGCATAATAGTCACAAGAATTCAACCATCATTATAACCAAGCAAGATAACTTGCCTCAATTCCGTAGATGAATAATCCTCCTTTGAATGATCAAACGAATGGTATCCTTGTCTAACAATACTCACTTGAACAAGCAACCTTGAATGAAATGTAATTCATTCAACAACACATTCGTACGATAACTGTATTATTACATAAACAATATTCGTAAATTTACTTTAATAAATCAATTATCCTATTGATCACTTTAATGTTCCAATTATAAATCATCATATGTTTATCATGTTCATTCACATATTCTAACATTAATGTCAAATACTTGAAGTCCAGTTTATTACCAATGTAACATTGTGAACACATCTTTTCAAATCATCGGCACTTCCGATTACGATATAAGTTTGTGTTTAATTACGTTCTTCATTATTTTACCAACGATTACATTAAAACTGATTACTATATGAAGCATTAGTTCAAGTTTTTTTTAGTGAACTAAGAACATCATCTTAATTTACGTCTCTTAACACACACGGATTAATGAAATGGAATTCGGCTACTCATCTATCGCATTTGTATCACCATATTCGATACAATCCTCTTAAGAATATTATCAACATATTAATGTAGTGATTAACACCCTTTTAAGTTATCAATGAAATTGATTAACTTGAGCATATGAAAATTACAACTTCCTTCTATCAAAATCCATTGTTTTACTTTTGAAGAGTTTATTAAAAGCCTAGTTATATCATTGGATACTTGGAATTCTAAAAGTAACTTCATCCCATCTTGTGAAAATTATCTTCAAAAGGGTTAACATAATTCTTCCAACAATTTATTACAAAGGTATTGGTTTAGAGGCCAAAATTATGGTTCCATATTACCTTCAAGAATCAATTGAATGTTCAAGACAAGATTAGTACCTCTCTCCTCTAATCATTAAGGATTTCATCCCTAACATGTTCCTAGT
Source organism: Orobanche coerulescens (assembly GCA_033398695.1). NCBI lineage: Eukaryota > Viridiplantae > Streptophyta > Magnoliopsida > Lamiales > Orobanchaceae > Orobanche > Orobanche coerulescens. The sequence continues at coordinate 16,980,341 of CM065814.1, read as the reverse complement.
GTTGAGACTATAATCATCTTCCGATTATCATGTTATAAATCCGGTTTTATCTATCATTATCAACACAACCATATTATGAAGTTATAATACATCAAGAAGTAATAATAATACTCCTAATGTTGATCCTCACTTAGTTTGAGCATGATTCAATTAATTTATCATGTTTTATACTAGCTTAAACTAACATTATGTGAAGTGATTATATACTAACATCATCATGAGCATAGCTTTAGTATGAGTTTAAGAGAAACCAACCTCAAAATGAAGAACAACACCAACACTTCAAAGAACACACTTCAATCTCCAAATCTCCAAGTCACAAACCAAGTGCTGAAGCTCCAACACAAGTTAGAAGGGCTAGAAACGGAGTTGGCAGGGAAGGGAATCGTTTTTCTCAGTTGGGAGGTTGAATGGGTCGAGCAGGAAATGAATGGCAAGTCATATTTTTATAACCTGAACTCGGCATTACGTACGTTAAAGAAAGGGGTTAACGTACGTTATAGTCCTTACATACGTAATCTCATGATCATTACGTATGTAATCAATTTCATCAGATCTTTCTGACTTAAAACACGCAAATCGTTACGTACGTAAATACATAAATATTACGTACGTAATAGCCGTTGACTTGGCTGTCGCGATCGACTCCCGACCACCTACCCCCGTTCGGTCCCACCCGCCGAAAGGCGGGCTGTTGATGGATCTCTCGCATTACGTACAGTAACATATGAGTGTTATGTTCGTAAGGCTACGTACATAGCGTACGTAAAGAAGATAGGTTAACGTACGTTACGTTTTATAACAAACATAAATGGAATTCTCCCAATATCACCCAACAATTAATATAGTATGAATGACCACGATTCCAACTTAACATAATTCGTCGATATACTTGCTACAACAATACAGATATTGTGCGAAAATACTTGGTTTAAATCAGAAAATACAATAGTAAAGGCGAGGGTGTAATATCCGCATTTTTCTTCATTTTCCGATATTCCCGTTTTGGTGTATTTTTATTTTTTTTAGTAGTAGTTCGCTTGTAACCTTGTCGATATTTTGAATCTATGTTATTCTTGGAGTTTCTCCATCTGGTATGATCTTGGTGATGTTTCGATATTATTCTGTTTTATGTCATGTATTATGGCATGGGCGTTCGATTCTCGTGGAACTCGTTCGCCTTTGTAATTTCTTTGGTTTCACGAGTTCGTATAGTTGAGTTGTTCGTGTTGGGAGTTTCGGTTTGTTAATCCGACGTCGTATCACGGTTTTTGAACGTTTGGGCCATTTCGTAATTTTCTTAAGTTTAGGGTATTCTTGTTATCTTTGTTGTTCCTGAACCTCCGGGCATTCGGAATCACGCTTCATCGTAACGTTTTGATTTCCGAAATCAGTGGTGAGTGCATCCGTTGGTTGTGGATACACGTTGTTATTTTTCTTGTTCTATTTCCGATCATCCCCTCGTCGGTGGTGTTTCAGACTATGGCCTGCTGCCACAGGCCATGTTACGGCCGTAAGCCGTATATGTTACGGCTGTAATAATCGAGAGTTACGGTTGTAATCTTTCTTCATACGGCCGTAACAATGCTTCGTTTCTTGCCTCCGGGTCCAGTCCTGAGTTACGGGCGTATCGTGTTTGAGTTACGGCCGTAAGTATTGATACGGCCGTAATGGTGCCTTGATACGGCCGTATGTGTCGTTCGTAAATTTTGCCCAGTTTCATTCCTGGAACAGTTACAGCCGTAAGGCAGGCGAGTTACGGCTGTAATGTTCATATGTTACGGCCGTATGTTATGGATGTTACGGCCGTAACACCGGCCAGTATATAAACTGACAGTAGCCGTATTTTTCCTCATTTCTCACCACTCTCACTTCTCTTCGCGACGGAACGACCTGGAGAGCTAGGTTTCGCCCGATTTTCGCCCAAACACCATTGTAAAAGTGTATTCAAGCTTCATATCATCAACCTATCTCTAATCATTCATTGTTCATCGTCAAATCAAGGTAAAATCTCTTAAAACCCTACTTTTGGGATAATTTGGGGGTTTTGGGATTTTCTTCCGATTCGTTCCGTTTTGTTGTTGGATTCAAGATGAATATGATTCATCTTGTTGATATCATTAGTTTTCCTACGGATTCATGGTATATTTTCATAGTTTTGCGGAATCGAGAGTGTTTGGTTGTGGTCCGCCCTCGTTGTTATTTTTATTCGAATATACATGAATCGTAGTCGGGTTTTCGGGTGTATTCCATTTCTGTATTCGTCTAGAATTGGTTGTAATTATGTTCTTCGAATCATTAGGTTCGGTTCCGTTGATTCCTAGTGTTCGTCGGTGACTATCCTTTCCGTTCGTTGCGTCATCTATTATTCAAGGCAAGTATTTTTGGAAACCTTTATGCTTAACGTGGAATGGTAATGTATTTTGTGTGTGATTTGCTCAGCTCGTGTTGGTCCGACGGGATCAAGGAGGGAATCCAAAGGTTTTCGTCCTGGATTCATGAGTTTGTTTAGCTAGCCAGTGCGGGAGGGTCCTTAGAGGCCTCGTGCGGGAATTTATGATATGACTCTGTTCCCAAGGTGATGCATGTGCGTGTTTTGCTTTATAATATAGCCAGTGCGGGAGGGTCCATAGAGGCCTCGTGCGGGAATTTATGATATGACTCTGTTCCCAAGGCAAATTGTTTGACTGTTTATTTCCGGAAAAGACATGTCTGGTTTTGGTTTTTGAAATGATATTGGTGCATGTACTATGAGATGTGTAAGCGATTGGTTTGCCTTGATTACTTGTACTAGCGTAATTGCTAACCCCTTTGGGGACCCGTTTTGGGGAAATTCTTGTTATGGATTTCAGGTTATGATTATCCGGACGAGCGGGCACCGGGACAGTACGAGGATGTTGGCCAGGGTCGTTGACATGTGCATTTGGGTCTCTTTATTTCTTTTGTCCATTTCGATTTGGTTGTTCTTACAATTATAAACTTTTAGATTGTACTCGCGAGTACATATGCTTCTCATTTCAAACTCCGTATTGTACTACTTTAAAATGGTTACATTGTCGATTGATGCTTATTTCGCCGGTTACTCCGGGCGTATCTTTTTATGTCATATCATTTAAATGTGTGTCCTCGCTAACTGAGATGGTTAGTCGAGCGGAGTTTTCTTGTTTATAGCCTGGTGGGTCTCATGTAGGGGTCCACGGCGCTGTAATATACTCTGAATATCTCGGGGTGTTACAGAAAATGGTATCAGAGCTCTAGGTTTATGGATACCTAGGCTTGTTGGTTATTTGGGTCTAGTCACGTTTTGTTTTGCACATTGTCACACCACGCCGGCATCTCGGTACTTCCAGTGCTCGTAAGTTTTCTTATTCGGTCCTTTGTTTTCTTGCATTGTATTTCCGCTTTTCGAATCGTATTTGCTTTTTCCTCCCTTACTCATCATCAACATACTTCTGTTATCTCTTAACACCAGTATGGATGCCGGAGGAAACCGTGGTCGTGGTCGTGGACGCGGCTGAGGACGTGGGGCAGCCGGTGGGGCGGCCACGTCGCATTCTTCGGGAGCTGGCAGTACCGGTGACCGTCACAGTCATGCTTTTTCTCAGGAGCGCGCCGATCTTGGTATTGCGGCTGTTATGCAGCAAATGGTTAACCAGATGGCGGCTATAGCTCAGGTGGTCCAGAACCCCGATCAGGCCCATGCTAATCGGGGCGGAGCGGATCGCTGGCTTCAGGATGTCATCAAGATGCATCCTCCTCAGTTTTCGGGAGCTTCGGACCCGATCGGCTGGGAAGGGTGGATCAAGGAGATATCCAAAGTCTTCACTGCTACCAACTGTCCCGAGGACCGCAAGGTCCCTATTGCCCAATACTTTCTCACTGGGGACGCTATGGATTGGTGGGAAGCCGTGGGGCCCAAAGACCATGTTGCTTCGTGGGCCGAATTTCAAGAATTGATGGAGACCGAATATTGTCCGTGGCCGGTCAGACAGGCTCGAGTGCATGCTTTCTATGATGCTCAACCACGGGATATTCCCGTATCCCAATCTATTGCCGATTTTAACAAGGAGTTGGGTTATGTGAAGACCCAAGTTGTCGCTGAGAGCGACAAAATTTTTTATTTTTCCAGGAGGATGAAGCTGTTCATTCGGGACTATATGTCTGGACTCGTCTGCACTACCTTGAAGGATTATCAGAGTAGGGCCCTCGCTTATGATATGTCAGTGACGGCTAGTGATTTGGATCGTGAAAGCAAGAAGCAGAAGTCGGTCGGAAACTTTTCTGGTCCCAAGAGTGGAGGCCAGCAGAAATCTCAGACAGCAAATATTTCTACGGGCGGTTCGGCTCGTTTCTCTGGGAGCTTTCGGGGTGCCGCCGGAACCTCGGCTCGTGAACCCACATGCTTTAACTGTGGTGTGCAGGGCCATAAGAGCCGGCAGTGTTCTCGTCCGAAGTTTACTTGTCATACTTGTGGACAGTTGGGCCACAAGGCCCCCTTTTGTGAACAGATCAGACAGCTTCGCAGCGCCCGTTCTTCTCAACCAGCACCTATGGAGCCGAGTGTGAACCAGGGCTCATTTGCCCCGCCATCTCCACCGAGTGCCGGCCGAGGTAGGGTTCGAGGTCAGCCCACTAGGGGAGGAGCTTCCAGTGTCGGCTCTGCCCAGCCACGTATCTATGAGATGAGGAGGGCCGATGATCCAAAGACATCGTGGCGGCAGTGCACCGTTCATATCCATTCTCATCCTGTCAGTGTGCTTTTCGATTTTGGTGCTACACATTCGTTCATATCGCTGGGGTGTGTGCGCCGTTTGAGTCTCGACTGTTTGTCGCATTGCGAGTCTTTCATCGTTAAACTTCCTAGCGGTGATCGGATCGTTGGCGATCGAGAGGTCCGAGACTGTTCTGTGTTTATTTGTGAGAGAGCTTGGCTCTCTAATCTTATTGTTGTTGATATTGAGGGTGAGGATTTGATTCTCGGGGATGATTGGCTCGAGCGGCATGGTGCGATCATGAACTACCACACGAGGATCATTACCATGTTAGCCGAGGATGGCACCGAGCACTCCTTCGCGGGGCGAAGGAGGGGAAATCAGAAATTTGTTATTAATGCCTTGAAGGCGATGAGTCTCCTGCGAAAGGGGTGTACTGGTTATTGGTGCTATGCCTTGAAGGCGGAGGATGGTGGAGTCGAACTTTCGTCGATTCCAGTCGTTAATGAGTTTCCTGATGTGTTTCCTGACAAGTTACCGGGATTGCCCCCGGATCGTGAAGTCGAGTTTGCCATAGAGTTAGAGCCGGGCGCGGCTCCTGTTTCGAAGGCGCCGTATCGCATGGCACCTTCAGAGATGTCAGAGTTGAAGAAGCAGTTGAGTGAGCTTCTTGAGTCGGGGTATGTTCGACCGAGCGCCTCGCCTTGGGGCGCACCGGTCCTGTTTGTGCGGAAGAAGGATGGTTCACTACGTTTGTGTATCGATTATCGCGAACTAAACAAGGTGACCATCAAGAACAGGTATCCTTTGCCGAGAATTGATGACTTGTTCGATCAGTTGCAGGGAGCTGCGGTATTCTCGAAGATTGATTTGAAATCGGGGTACTATCAGCTTCGGGTGAGAGAGTCAGACGTGCCGAAAACAGCTTTTCGGACGAGATACGGACATTATGAGTTCATAGTTATGCCCTTTGGGTTAACTAATGCGCCGGCGGTGTTCATGCAGTTGATGAACAAGGTCTTTATCGAGTATTTGGATAGGTGTGTCGTCGTCTTCATTGACGATATTCTTATCTATTCGAGGAATGAGGAAGAGCATGCCCATCATCTGCGGATAGTGTTAGACATTTTGAGGACTGAGCAACTCTATGCGAAGTTATCGAAATGTGAGTTCTGGCTGAAGGAAGTGATGTTTTTAGGTCACGTGATTTCAGCCGAGGGAGTTCGTGTGGATCCGCAGAAAATTGAGGCAGTGTTGGATTGGGCACCGCCCACGAATGTGAAGGAGATCCATAGTTTCTTGGGTTTAGCTGGATACTACCGTAGGTTCGTCGAGGGTTTCTCGAAACTGGCTTGACCACTTACACAGTTGCTCCAGAAATCCGAGAAGTTCGTCTGGAATGACGAGAGGCAGTCGAGTTTTGAGGAGCTGAAGAAGCGTTTGACTTCAGCCCCGGTTTTGGCATTGCCATGTGGCAACGAGGGATTCGCAGTTTATAGCGATGCTTCGGGTCAGGGTCTTGGGTGCGTATTGATACAGCACGACAAGACCATTGCCTTTGCGTCGAGACAGTTGAGGCCGTACGAGCTGAGCTACCCTACTCATGATTTAGAGTTAGCAGCAGTTGTTTTCGCGCTCAAGATTTGGCGTCACTATCTTTTCGGCTCTGCATGTCAGATTTTTACCGATCATAAGAGCCTGAAATACATATTTACTCAGCGGGAGTTGAATATGAGGCAGAGGAGATGGTTAGAACTGATTAAGGATTATGACCTCGAAATCCTTTATCATCCGGGCAAGGCGAACGTCGTGGCCGACGCCTTGAGTCGGAAACCAATTGCGTTGCGAACGCTTGAGATCCTTACGTCTCAGTCCGAGCTTCGGCGAGCTTTGATCGAGTTGGATTTTGAGGTTTTGTTGCCTGGGGCTGACGGGCAACTTTGTGCCTTAGAGATTTCATCATCTTTGATCGATGAAATTAAGCTGAAGCAGTTAGAGGATCCGATGATTACTCAAATCCGAGAGAATGTTCTTAAGGGAAAGTCTCCTGGGTTTGTGATTCACGAGGATGGTATTTTGAGATTCCAGATTCGGCTTTGTGTGACGAACGACACAGAGTTGAGACAGAGTATCTTACGGGAGGCCAATGCTACGCCTTACTCCATTCATCCTGGTTCGAGTAAGATGTACAAGGACCTGAGGAGGAATTTCTTGTGGAATGATATGAAGGAGGAGGTCGCACAGTTTGTAGCGAGATGTTTGACTTGCCAGCAGGTCAAAATCGAGCATCAGCGACCGAGTTATTGCGATACTTCGCTCGAATGGAAATGGGAAGATATTTCGATGGATTTCGTTACGAGTTTGTCGAGATCGAGGTCGGGCATGAATATGGCATGGGTGATTGTTGATCGTCTGACCAAGTCGGCACATTTTCTGGGCATCAAGGACACTTGGGGCCTGGAGAAGTTAGCTCGTGTGTTTATCGCGCAGATTGTGAGGCTTCACGGTACTCCGAAGTCTATTGTTTCGGATCGTGATGGCCGTTTCGTATCGCACTTTTAACAGGCGGTGCATAAGACGTTGGGTACCCGTTTGCATTTGAGTACCTCTTTTCATCCCTAGTCAGATGGACAGTCGGAACGCACTATCGAGACGTTCGAGGATATGTTGCGTGCGTGCGCTCTCGATTGGAGCAACGACTGGGAAGAGCATTTGCCATTGATCGAATTCACGTACAACAATAGTTGGCACGCGTCGATTCGGATGGCACCGTATGAGGCACTTTATGGGCGGCGATGTCGATCACCGATTTGTTGGAATGAGGCGTCCGATTTAGTCGGGACCGAGCCGGATGTCGTTTTAGAGACGAGACGGAAGATAGAATTAATTCGAGAATGGATGTTGACTGCCCAGAGTCGACAGAAGTCATATGCCGATGCCCATCGTCGACCTTTAGAATTCGAGGTGGGAGACCACGTTTTGCTGAAGGTGTCGCCGACGAGAGGGGTTTTCCGTTTCGGGAAGAAGGGGAAGTTGAGTCCGAGATTTATTGGACTCTTCGAGATTCTCGAGCGAGTCGGTGGGTTAGCATACCGTTTGGCGTTACCCCCGGCCCTGAGTCATGTTCATAGCGTTTTTCATGTTTCCCAGCTGAGGAAATATGTCCCGGATCCTCGGCACATCATCGATTATGGTGAGATTGACGTCGCCGAGGATATTACCTTTGAGGAGCGTCCTTTGAAGATTTTAGAGCATCGGGAGAAATGACTGCGGCATAAGACCATTCCTTTGGTCAAGGTGCAGTGGTCGAGACACGGTGTCGAGGAGGCAACTTGGGAAACCGAGGATAGCATGCGTGCCAGGTACCCCGATTTGTTTGTTTCTTAAGTTTCGGGACGAAACTTGTTTTTAGAGGGGTAGAATGTAATATCCCCATTTTTCTTCATTTTCCGATATTCCCGTTTTGGTGTATTTTTATTTTTTTTAGTAGTAGTTCGCTTGTAACCTTGTCGTCATTTTGAATCTATGTTATTCTTGGAGTTTCTCCATCTGGGATGATCTTTTTTTTTTTTATTTTTATTCTGTTTTATGTCATGTATTATGGCATGGGCGTTCGATTCTCGTGGAACTCGTTCGCCTTTGTAATTTCTTTGGTTTCACGAGTTCGTATAGTTGAGTTGTTCGTGTTGGGACTTTCGGTTTGTTAATCCGACGTCATATCACGGTTTTTGAACGTTTGGGCCGTTTCGTAATTTTCTTAAGTTTAGGGTATTCTTGTTATCTTTGTTGTTCCTGAACCTCCGGGCATCCGGAATCACGCTTCATCGTAACGTTTTGATTTCCGAAATTCGTGGTGAGTGCATCCGTTGGTCGTGGATACACGTTGTTATTTTTCTTGTTCTATTTCCGATCATCCCCTCGTCGGTGGTGTTTCAGACTATAGCCTGCTGCCACAGGTCATGTTACGGCCGTAAGCCGTATATGTTACGGCCGTAATAATCGAGAGTTACGGCCATAATCATCCTTCATACGGCCGTAACAATGCTTCGTTTCTTGCCTCCGGGTCCAGTCCTGAGTTACGGGCGTATCGTGTTTGAGTTACGGCCGTAAGTATTGATACGGCCGTAATGGTGCCTTGATACGGCCGTATGTGTCGTTCGTAAATTTTGCCCAGTTTCATTCCTGGAACAGTTACGGCCATAAGGCAGGCGAGTTACGGCCGTAATGTTCATATGTTACGGCCGTATGTTATGGATGTTACGACCGTAACACCGGCCAGTATATAAACTGACAGCAGCCGTATTTTTCCTCATTTCTCACCTCTCTCACTTCTCTTCGCGATGGAACGACCTGTAGAGCTAGGTTTCGCCCGATTTTCGCCCAAACACCATTGTAAAAGTGTATTCAAGCTTCATATCATCAACCTATCTCTAATCATTCATTGTTCATCGTCAAATCAAGGTAAAATCTCTTAAAACCCTACTTTTGGGATAATTTGGGGGTTTTGGGATTTTCTTCCGATTCGTTCCGTTTTGTTGTTGGATTCAAGATGAATATGATTCATCTTGTTGATATCATTAGTTTTCCTACGGATTCATGATATATTTTCATAGTTTTGCGGAATCGAGAGGGTTTGGTTGTGGTCCGCCCTCGTTGTTATTTTTATTCAAATATACATGAATCGTAGGCGGGTTTTCGGGTGTATTCCATTTCCGTATTCGTCTAGAATTGGTTGTAATTATGTTCTTCGAATCGTTAGGTTCGGTTCCGTTGATTCCTAGTATTCGTCGGTGACTATCCTTTCCGTTCGTTGCGTCATCTATTATTCAAGGCAAGTATTTTTGGAAACCTTTATGCTTAACGTGGAATGGTAATGTATTTTGTGTGTGATTTGCTCACCTCGTGTTGGTCCGACGGGATCAAGGAGGGAATCCAAAGGTTTTCGTCCCGGATTCATGAGTTTGTTTAGCTAGCCAGTGCGGGAGGGTCCTTAGAGGCCTCGTGCGGGAATTTATGATATGACTCTGTTCCCAAGGCGATGCATGTGCGTGTTTTGCTTTATAATATAGCCAGTGCGGGAGGGTCCATAGAGGCCTCGTGCGGGAATTTATAATATGACTCTGTTCCCAAGGCAAATTGTTTGACTGTTTATTTCCGGAAAAGACATGTCTGGTTTTTGTTTTTGAAATGATATTGGTGCATGTACTATGAGATGTGTAAGCGATTGGTTTGCCTTGATTACTTGTACTAGCGTAATTGCTAACCCCTTTGGGGACCCGTTTGGGGGAAATTCTTGTTATGGATTTCAGGTTATGATTATCCGGACGAGCGGGCACCGGGACGGTATGAGAATGTTGGCCAGGGTAGTTGACATGTGCATTTGGGTCTCTTTATTTCTTTTGTCCATTTCGATTTGGTTGTTCTTACAATTATAAACTTTTAGATTGTACTCGCGAGTACATAGGCTTCTCATTTCAAACTCCGTATTGTACTACTTTAAAATGGTTACATTGTCGATTGATGCTTATTTCGCCGGTTACTCCGGGCGTATCTTTTTATGTCATATCATTTAAATGTGTGTCCTCGCTAACCGAGATGGTTAGTCGAGCGGAGTTTTCTTGTTTATAGCCTGGTGGGTCCCATGTAGGGGTCCACGGCGCTGTAATATACTCTGAATATCTCGGGGTGTTACAGAGGGTATTACAGTAGGAACTATGTAATGAGTGGATGTACTATCAATATTTATGGGAATAAAAGCTAACTTTGTTTCCAATCTATCATAATCCTTATATTGAAGCAGCAAAGTATTAGATACACAAATCGAACTGAAATCGAATAAGTTTAGGTTGATAAATTGAAAAGAGAACCAAACTGAATGAGGCCGAATTAATCATATATATGAAATTGCATATATCTAATTAAGTTTATTGAATTTAGAAACATATATTGTTTAAATATATTTATATATATTATAGTTTTAATAAACATTAATGATAAATAACGTTATATATATATATATATATATATATATATATATATATATATATAGAGAGAGAGAGAGAGAGAGAGAGAGATTTAGGATCAAATGGGAATGATTCTTATCCTGCGAATTGCGAATATGCATGAGTTTTGTACTAATTATAAATGAAATATATGCATTTTGTGCATCAAAATTGCAATGCATTATATGAATCAAAATATCGATGCATTAAAATATTGCATTATATGCATCAAATGTTTGTGAGAATAAATCTAGCCCATCCATTTATCAAGATCTATGGATGAAATTCATTCTTATTTCTTAACTTAAATTACATTCTCACCTGAACCCATATATATATATATATATCTGTGTGTGTGTCTGTGTCTGTGTAAAATGATGGAATTAGAATTTAGGTTTGGGGATAAAGTGTGGTTAATTTACTAGAATGAAGATAAAATATAATATAGACTGGTGCTTGCAGAGCTTGGACTAGCTAGAGTCTGTTCAACCCAATTGCGTCCGTCTATGTGTATGCAAAGTTGAGTTGGGTCGAACCAAACCCAAAACCATAATACTTAGAAAATTTTAAATTTGAATCTAAAATCAAAATCGGAATCAAACTTTTGAATACCCTAATTTTGGCTCATGTACTCATGGTGATTGTCGTCGGCAATGACCACATCAGAGTTCTGGTTTCGGGAGGGATTTTATTTTTATTTTTCTACTAGAGAGACATAGAGCTAACTTTGTGGTTTTGTTGTATTATTTGGACGACATTTTGGTATTTTAGAGCATTTCTAGTGCTTTAGTCTATTTTATAAAATATATTCTCACACATAGAATAACAAATATTTTATCAAAAAATATTCTCTAATGCAACAAAAAAAAGTACAACGAAATTTTAGGTGCGGTAACGCTATGAAATTTTTTTATTTTAGTATTTCGATATATACCGAAATACCAAAAAAATCGGTATTTTAATATATACATATATATATATATATATATCTCGGTATATCGATTTTTTCGATATTTTAGTTGTTCGATAGTTCGGTATATATCGGTATATTAATTTTTCTCGATATTTTGGCAATTCGGTATATATTGGGATAGTAGAATAAATTGTGATATTTTGACAATTCGGTATTTCGATAAGTTCGGTATTTACATATACCAAAATAAAATTTGGTATATCGAACTTCCGATACGGTATCGATATGGACCGAAAGCCATACTGAAATTTCAGTGTACTAAAATTCGGTTTACCAAAATTTTCTGTACGGTATCGGCATGAATTGAGTTCTACCGAAAATTTCGGTAAAGTATATGGTATCGGCAAAAAATATCGGTACGGTACGGTATACCACCCATAATTATCCCTCTGCCGAGGATATTTGGCAACCAACTTGTTAGTTGGCATTTGGCTTCTCATGCAGTCAACTAAGCAAAAAAAAAGTGTTTGGTAATTGATTTTACCGTTAGGCCGATACCAAAATTACTTATTTGCTCATATTTGTTGATTCCTTCTTGCATATTCTTCTTTTAGAGTTGAAGTGTTCGATTTCGAGTAAAAAATGATAATTACATTAGTATAATTAAGATGGACTTTCTACTGTCAGACCAGATAAACTTGATTTGATGTTAGGCCGATACTAAAATTACATATTTGTTCATATTTTTTAATTCGAAATTGCACAATTAAACTCTAACGCAAAGAATATACGAGTTAGAAATAAATATGAAGAAATATGTAATTTTAGTACTGGCCTAACGTCAAACCGGTATTAAAATTACACATTTCATATTTATTGATTCTAATTCGTATATTGTTCTTGTTAGGGTTGAACATGTGGATTGGAATCAATAAATATTAAATAATATGCAGTTTTAGTGTGGGCTTAATATAAGACCAAATTTTCCTGACCTCACGATAAAAAATACATCTTAATTATACTAATATAATTATGATTTGGTATTGCCCAAATTGCAATATTCAACTCTAACAAGAAGAATATACAAATTGGAATCAGCAAATATGAACAAATATGTAATTTTAGCACCGACCTAATGTCAGACTAAGTTTTCCTGGCCTGGCGGTAGAAAAGCCCGAGTTGGCGCCAGAGGCACACTCTCTATTTTTTTTTTGAAATAAAGATAGCATTTTTATTCCATGTAGACAATATAGCTCATCACCAATTACAAAAGGAAGTAGGCATTATGCCAGCATGACAGAAATCTACATTACAAAGAAACAAATGAACCTAATCTAGCTTAATCTAGGAAGACTCATATACTGTCTGCATAGCTGTTCAAGCTTCTTATGCATTGTTGCTCTAATGAAAGTTCTTTCCACTACATCACACAAAATTTGTTGTGGATCACTAACAGAGTCCTGGAATAGCCTGCAATTCCTTTCTCTCCAGATAGAATATATAAGTTGTAATATCCGACTGTAATATTCATTTTTATCTGTCGTTGTATATTCGGATAAATTGATTGTCGTGGATCGTTGCATTTAGTATTATGTTGAGGTATCATATATTTGAGCTTCATATCGTTGTTATTTCATTTCATACTTGATGATTCGATGTCAATTGGAGAGTTACATTTTTGAACTTTTTCTGTTAGTATAGCGTACGCTACGTATCTTAACCAACGTACGCTAAACTTGTGATTTAGCGTACGTAATGCCTTGTCTGTTGCGTACGCTAAGAAAGAATCTGACATCAGTTGACTTCATCACGTGAACTTGTTATCCGTTGGCATGCATGTGGGTGATGTCTGAGCTGTCGTGTCGGCCAGAGTCAACTTTTATTAGCGTGCGTAGCCCCCTTTTAATTAGCGTGTGCTAATGGCCAGCGGATTCAAGACAGTAGCCACTGTAAGCCGCTTACGTACGTAACATTAACCGGTTAGCGTACGTAAGTGAGTTAGCGTACGCTAAATTTTCGCGATAGCGTGCGCTATAGTGGGAGATATTTTATTGTTGATATCACATGCCTCTAGTGTTGGGTAGGGAGCCGGCCCACGAGGCGCTGTTTTTTCTGTCATAGGGCAGTAATAAATTAAAAGCGGACCGCCGCACTAGGCGGCGGAAAAGGAAAAGAAAAGAGACGTTATCAGCTAAGATGTAGGTAACGTCTGGAAAAATCAAAGAAGGGTGAAGAACAGATGAAGAATGTAGAGAGGAGGAGGAAAAAAATTCTAGAGACAGAGAACATCCGAAAATTTTTTGAGTTCCATATTTTCATACTTTTTTTTTAAAAAAAAATGTGTCATATTATAGAACAAACAAGATTAGGGAGGCCTATTCACTTACAAAGCCGATATTTTCTTGGGGGGGCAAATCCCAAATATAGCCACAAAACGAAAAAGGATAATTATGGGGGGCCAAAACTCAAACAAAGTCATAACAAACTACGAACCACTTTCTTGCTTTTTTCGAGCTTTTTTTTTCTTTTGCCTTTTCTTGCTCACAACCTTTTGAAATTCCATATCCATATCATGGTCTTGAACCTTTTCTCTCTGAACTGCAGATTTATCGGGTTCCACCATTCTGGTTTTTGACATGGTCTCGATCTTTTGTAGTGCATAAAACCTCTCTTGAGTTTGATCCGAACTAAGCTTCATGTCCTCGACCCGTTCCTCGATCTGCTTTAGCTTGACGGTATCTTTGATTTTTTATTAACTTTTTTCTTTGGAGGTAATAAAATAGGCTTCGAGTCCAAGTCTGTGCGATCTCCCTCCGTGAAATAATTCTTCTCAAGATAAGTGTCAGGCATGTAAGAAGCGTACTTGTGACGAGGGTTGACTTTTGAAACATAATCAAACTGATCATAAGATTGAAGGATATCATTTCTTATCTTCGAGGCATTTACTGGCTTGTTCATCGTATTATTTCTTCCTGGAGTAAAGGTAATAATTCCTTTCGAGTCTAAAGAGATTGAGTCGTCCAAATCAGAGATATCCTTGAGAGATCTGACTGACGATGGGCGGTCAGAACCGAACGGCTGCTGAGTGGCCGAGACAGGAACCTCCAAAAGTTCCCTGGATTTGGAGAGAGTAATGGTCTGGTCTGGACCTTGAGTCTCGGCAGCCTTTGTTGAGTAAGGCCTGGACTCGGCTGGGGCAGATGGAAGGTCAGGATGGGATTCTGAGAGATCCTTCGATGCACTTTTAATAGACAACACGAACCCAAATCGTGGCCTAGGTGTTTTGTTAGGCGTATTTTTATACGCTTATTTATCATTATTTTGTAGTGTTTTGGTGAGTGAAATTGTCTAAATGAGCTTTTAATGCCTTAATTTTGTATGATTGACAGGAAATTGAAGTCCGGAAGCTAAAACGAAGCAAAACGGGCGAAAACGGCAAATCTGGACTCTGAGCCGCGGCACAAGGAAGCTGAGCCGCGGCACAGGAAGACACCAGCCGAAGGGCAGAGTAACCTGTACTCTGTGCCGCGGCACAGCCCAGGTGAGCCGCGCACGTAAGAATTAATTAACGCCTGTGCATTCAACAAGGCGATGTGCCGCGCACAGTTTAGTGAGTCGCGACACACTTGGCGGTTTTTGTATGCCCGCGGATTTTGAGTCAAGCTTGATTTCGACCGACTAATACGGACGCGATTTGGAGTTGTCTTGAGCTATAAATAGGTTTAAGACCCTAAATAAATCATATTGGAATGTTTGGATCTTTAGTTTTGAGAGCTTAAGCTTGGAGACAAAGAAGAAGAGGGAAGCGAAGACTTCAAGGGCGGAAGTCAAGAACGGAGGAATCCGAGCTTCATCTGCGTTTGAATTTTATGCTTTCGTTTATTTATTACGTATTTTCGCTTTTAGTATGTCGTGCTAAAGCCCTAATCCAGGGTGTTGATGAAACCTTTGTATTGTCGAATTAATAGAGATTTTCCAAATTATTACAATTTTATAGAGTTTTCCCAATTATGTTTAATGCTTGCAATTATCTGGCCAATAGTTGTATTGATTTAATCATTCACTTCGAATCGGGAGAGGAGATTTGGTGAGGAACTATTGGTGAGGACCGTTTTATTCTGTGAGATAGGAATATACTCATAGGAACTACGTGGCCTTTAGGAGATTTTATGCTTTTCGCCTATTGACGAATTAATTCACCTAGGGATAGAGTGCGTTATTCGCCTTTAGATAAATCTATTGACCTCGGGAGAGGCGGTAGAATATATTAGCAATCTCCGCCTTCAATAAATTGGGAAAATTAATTATTACGGATAATCGAGAGTAAATTCGGATAAACTAAGGTGGATTCAGAACCCTAGACTTATTCATCATTTGATTTTTTTTATCCAAGATATTGTTTTATACTGCTTAGTCTTTTAGTAATTCTTTTAGTTCTTAATCGCAAAACCAAAATTCGATTGTTCAGATAAAATTGGAATACGAAAAAAATCGGTAGTTAGAGATTCAATCCTCGTGGGAATGATACTCTACTTATCACTTTATTACTTGTAAACGATGACGTGCACTTGCGTGTAAAGAAATATCGCAACAAGTTTTTGGCGCCGTTGCCGGGGATTGAAATTTTCTAATATCGATTTAAGTATTTCCAGTCTTAATTTGAACGTTTTATTTTTATTTTGTGTATTTAATTTCGTTTATTTATTTTTCCTTTCAGGACCTTTCGTGTAGTGCATGAGAAGACTCGGTAACGAAGGCCTACTACCTTTGGACACCGAGCTCGAGCGCACTCTAAGAAGGAACAAAAAGGAGAAAAGAGAGTTGCAGACGACGGTCAACATGGCCGAGAATATCGAAGTCCAAGGAGGAGATAACCAAGTGCGGCAAGTTCAACCGGAACTAGCTCTCGAGATTATGCCATGCCGCAGGTCAACGCTAATTTTTCGGGAATTCGGCGTCCCACTATCCAAGCTAATAATTTTGAGATCAAGCCCGCCATTATTCAGATGGTGCAGGCGAGCCCATTCTCGGATCGCCAAGGACGACCCGAATGCCCACATTGCTTCTTTCCTTGAGATATGCGATACATTCAAAACTAATGGTGTCACCGACGATGCCATCCGATTGAGGCTTTTCCCTTTCTCTTTGAGGGATAAAGCAAAATTCTGGTTAAATTCCTTACCGCCGGGGTCGATTACAACATGGGAGAGGTTAGCGCAAGCCTTCCTTGCCAAATTTTTCCCACCAGCTAAGACGGCAAGGTTGAGAAACGAAATAACCACCTTTGGTCAGTACGATATTGAATCGCTCCACGAGGCGTGGGAGCGATATAAAGAATTGCTACGAAGATGCCCTCATCACGGCATTCCTGATTGGCTTCAGCTTCATACGTTCTATAATGGTTTGAGTGCTTCTACACGCACTCTCGTGGATGCGGCCTCGGGTGGGACCTTCATGGGAAAATCTATGGCTGAGGCACACGTGCTTTTGGAAGATATGGCCGAAAACGCATACCAATGGCCATCGGAAAGATTGACACCGAAGAGAGTCATGGAAGTTTCAAGCAATGATCCGATTTCCACCTTGTCAGCTCAAGTCGCCGCTTTGACACAACAGCTCCAGACATTTTCGCACGCACCAGCCCCCGTTACCATTGAGACATGCAATTGGTGTAACGGATCACACCCGAGCGCGGAATGTCAAGTTGGAAATCCATTCGAGCAAAATCAGATGGAGCAGGCTCAATTTGTGGGAAGTGGGAATCGGCCGAATAACCCGTACTCCAATACTTATAATCCGGGGTGGCGCAATCATCCTAACTTTTCATGGAGAAACGGACAGAACTCACACTAGCCCCCATTTGCCCAGAATCAACAGCAGCCCCCTCCCGCTCCCAAAGTGTCTCTCGAGGAAGCACTTGCAAAATTGGCGGCAAATACGAGTCAATTTATGACCCGTACGGAAGCTACATTACAAAATCATTCTGCTTCCATTCGGAACTTGGAGGTCCAGCTGGGCCAAATTGCTAATGTGTTGACAGCTCGTCCGGAGGGAGCATTGCCGAGTACAACAGAGACAAATCCTAGAGAGAGTCTAAACGCAATTAGCTTGAGAAGCGGGAAAGAGGTGCTGGATCAGCCCGAGCGGGGTAAAGAGAAGAAGGAAATTGAGGAGTCGAAGGATTTAAAGCCAGAGGAGTCGAAGGATTTGAAGCCGGATAACTCGAAGACATGTGTCCCCCCCGTTCCGTTTCCGTAGAGACTACAGCAAAGAAGGGCGGACAAACAATTTTCTAAGTTCCTTAATGTGTTCAAAAAGCTTCACATAAATATTCCGTTCGCCGACGCATTGGAACAGATGCCGAGTTATGTCAAGTTCATGAAAGAGATATTATCGAAGAAGAGAAAGCTTGAGGAGTTTGAAACGGTCACCTTGACAGAGGAGTGCAGTGCAATTCTTCAAAAGAAGCTCCCACCTAAATTAAAAGATCCGGGAAGCTTCAACATACCGTGCACCATGGGGAATCTTTCGTTTAATAAGGCACTATGCGATCTTGGTGCTAGTATCAACCTCATGCCTCTGTCGATTTTCAAAAAGCTAAATATTGGGGAAGCCAAGCCAACCACAGTCTCATTACAATTGGCGGATCGATCGATAAAGTATCAGAGGGGAGTGATCGAGGATGTATTAGTCAAGGTTGATAAGTTCATCTTTCCGGACGATTTCATCGTACTCGACATGGAGGAAGATGAAAATATTCCAATCATCTTGGGACGACCATTTCTAGCGACGGGCCGAACCCTTATAGACGTGGAAAAGGGGGAGTTAACTCTGAGGGTCCAAGACGAGCAAGTTACTTTTCAAGTATTCAAATCGTTCCCATGTCCCGGAAGTGTTAATAAAGGGTCACAAATTGAAAGTGTGGATGTTGTTGAAAGAGGAAAGCACCAAAAAAATCGTCGTTGGGAAAATTCAGATTTTGTGTTAAATGGTCCAAGTCTTAAGAAGGATATAGAACGAGTGGCGTTCCTCGAGCATGAGGAAAAATCTACTGCAATCTTGAGTGCGTTTGTGAAGGAGGAGAGTGAGCCGAAAGCCAAGCGGACAATTAGTCATGGAAAAACCGGGTGTTTCGGGAAGTTATTCACGTCGAAACCTTTTCGCAAACAACATTTGATGACCGAACCGAAAGTCGAATCGCTAATGACCAATGGTCATAATTTTAACAAAAATATGA
Organism: Orobanche coerulescens; assembly: GCA_033398695.1. Classification (NCBI taxonomy): domain Eukaryota; kingdom Viridiplantae; phylum Streptophyta; class Magnoliopsida; order Lamiales; family Orobanchaceae; genus Orobanche; species Orobanche coerulescens. The sequence goes on along the minus strand of CM065814.1, from coordinate 16,961,477 downwards.
ACGGTTCGATGAACGGGGCGGAAACCAAATGGAGTTTGCGAAAAGCGAACTAACGTTGTCCAATAGGTCCGGCTGAAGACTATAAACTTAGCGCTTCTCGGGAGGCAACCCGAGTTCATAGTTGTAGATTTTTGCATTTCTTTATTTTTCTTGTATTCGTGATTCTTATTTTTCATCATTTTTGTGCTTCAATTTGCTTATGCCTCTCGTTTTTAACGTCTTCTTCTCAAAATTCAGGCAGAAAGTCCTGTGGAAGAAATCAAGTATGAGCCGCGCAAGATGTGTATTGTGAGCCGCGGCACACATCAATCGCAAGGAGGCTAAACCAATCGCACTTCGTGCCGCGGCACGGCATAAATGAGCCGCGGCACACTTGAGCAATGAGCCGCGGCACACGAAATCTGTGCCGCGGCACACGAAATCTGTGCCGCGGCACACGACAAAACGAGAACACAGGAAAAAGGGACTGTACCCTGTTCCGCGGCTCACTTTAGCTGTGCCGCGGCACACTATGCGGAATTTGAAAGGCCAGGTAGCATATAACACGCATTCGGCCGGCATTTCCAGGTACGCCTTCCTCTTCCTTTCTCCTTCCCTCCCCAGCGCGCGAACCGGCCGAACAAGTTCTTCCATTTTCTTTCCTTCCTACGATTTCTTCTTGAAATCTTCAAAAGGTACATTTCAATCTTTAATCCTGACTTGCTTATGGTTTATTTTGGAAGTTGTTTTTGCTTTGGATGAATGGAACATGCTTATTTTTTTCCTTCAAATAGTTTTATGATTGTTAGAGAATAACATGGTAGTTTCATCGAATTTTCATGGTTAAATCGGAATATCAATGAGTTGAATGTGTTGAGTTGATGATGATTGAATCATGTTTTGATTTTTGAGGGTTGAATCGAGCTATAACTATGTTTATTCTTCAAGTAAACTTGTGCCCTCAAGGTTTCTGATAAATTGCCTAAATGAAAAATTTTCTTTGGAAAAGCAATCGTTTTGAATTTTCGTGCAACGTATACGTTTTGAATTTACAGCAAGCCCAACCCTTACATCCAGGTTAAATGTTTAAGAATTTCATCTTTCTCTCACGTATGCGCTATTTTCTTAAATTCGGAATTTCTGGCTGGACATCCTTAGCCGAGCATAGATCATTGTTATTATTTTTGCGTGAATAAACCCTCGTGTTGTACTTCTCAGGACTGATTATGGCGCGCACAAAGAAGCTGAGCAAGCGTGCTAGGACCGAGTCATCCCCTACTCGAGGGGAGACCTCTCGTGGTCGGGCCGAGGCGGAGGGGCACCAATTTTCGGACCCCGAAATTCACAAGATATTCAATGAAAAGATCCGGCCACGACCACTTATTCCAGAGAGGGGTTTTACTCCAGCTCCTCAGGACGGGGAATTGCTCACTATGATTGACGAGATGGGGTGGGCCAGATTTACCGCACCTCCCGAGCCAGCAGTTATCTCGATCGTGCAGGAGTTTTACGCCAGCGCTCTGCTGAAGCACATTCGGGCAGGGCATACGTTGCCGTCTTTAGAGTCTCGGACTCAGGTCGACGTCCGAGGGGTTACAGTTGATTTCTCCACGACTGCTATTCGGAGGCTTTTTGGGTTTCCGGTGGTTGATGAGTCAGCCTATGACCGAGTGATGACCAGCCTCACTAAGGAGGCCCTGCTTGAGACCATCAGACGGCCCGCACCGACCGGGAGCAATGAGCACAGTGTTCTTCCTCTTTTCACTTCAGAGCTCGCGCCTCGGCCGGCTCGGCGTGCACGGCTTTATTTTATCTGCGCGCGCATTGACCCCACCTCCCGATCCGACAGTCTTTCTCTCCCGCGCCGGACACTTTTGCTATCACTTCCGGCCAAGCTGATGTGGCCCCCATCCTGGTCCGATCTATCTTCCAGAGTATCCAGGGGGGGCCAAGACGGGGTTGAAGCACCCCTCCCTCATCTGCGCTTTATGCCGGCAGTCGGGGCTGACTTGGTCAGACGACGAGCCGATGCTTGGCCCCCAGGCTCCGATCGACCACCGCATCATATCGCACTTTGACCAGTGGGGCGGAGCGCCAGCGCACGCTCGGGGGAGAGGATTTTTGCTAGAGGAGGCTCACAAGGGATCCCCCGAGCCGCTTTTGTTGACGCATGGAGATGCCGGCCCGCAGCCCGACAGAGCGAGGTTGGAGGAGTTGTTTGATGGGCTGCGGGAGGATTTGAGGAGACAGAGAGAGGAGCTGAGGAGAGAGAGAGAGGAGCTGAGAGAGGAGATGAGGAGAGAGAGAGAGAGATGAGATGAGGAGATAGAGAGAGAGCTTGATGGCTTCCATGCGGGAGGAGCAGCGGGCGGAGCGGGAGAGCGTTGTTGCTGCCGCCAGAGCCGAGATGCGAGAGCAGGCCCGCCGGGCCAGCCGACGAGCGGCGAGGCGTCTTGCTGCGAGGGATGCTTATCATCAGGAGCACCTCGCCGCATGGACGGCCCACATCATGCATCCCGACGGGCCATTTATTGCGCCCGCCCGGCCAGCCACACCACCCTCCTCACCGGACGATGCCGGCACCAGCTCCTGAGCAGATTGGATGGGAGTACTTGACCTTTTACTTTTATTGCATATCATTTTTTGTCCATTGAGGTCAATGTACGTCCTAAGTTTGGGGGGGATTTACTTTCAGTTGCTACATTCATTGCTGGACTTTATTTTCTTGCTGTACTTTATTTCGTTGCACTTTTCATTACCTTGCGTAAAATTTTTTTTTTTTAGATAGCCTTGCTTGTCTTAGTTTTCCTTTATTCGTGAATTTTTCGTGCTTCTATTTGTGTGATACTGATGTTACGACACTGTTTTTCTCTCTGAAGAAACGGTCGAGTTTTAGTCGAGTTGTAGTCAGTTATTTCTGTTCTGCTTAGTATTCAATTAGGTCCGAAATTTTTCGTGATTGTAGAGGTCTTGGCAGATAAGAGACGATACATACTTGTTTTTAAATCACCGTCAATACGTTTGGTTACATCTTCCGGATAGTGAGTCGTACTGTTTCTTTAGTCGTGTGGCACTTAGATTGAGTTTAGAGTCGGTCAGTTCTCCCAAAAGTCGAGATAATGTGTTCTATGAAGGGAAGTCTAGTAACCGGGGGCATTCGCGTGACCCGTTGTTTACTCTCGCGTAAAACGACGACCCTGATTAGACTAGTGATTTAGATATTTCACATGTGCCAATGATAGGGAGCCTAGTAACCGGGGGTATTCGCGTGACCCGCTGTTTACTCTCGCATAAAATGGCAACCTTGATTCGGACATGCGGAAATTATGTATTCGAGTTGTTTCTCCGCTGTAGACGGGAACTTAGTAACTAGAAGCATCCATGTGCCCCATGAGTGTCTTTTACGTCAAACGGTTTTCCAATACATGAGAATGGAGTTTCCACCCTAGGATTATCCCGATGAAACATCCCGAGATCCTAACCTAGTGGTCAACTCGAATCAAATTCTTGAGCATATATATAAGGGGATACTGTCCGAGGTTTAATTGTTATGAAACTCTTGAAAATTGTGCCATTAGACTGTGCAACGGGACGAACTAGCTTGGTTGTGTTAGCCTTTCATATTGACGGTCGATTTGACTCACGTTTTGTTAATCTTTGAGCTGAATTTTCTTCATGAACGAGTGATTAGGACTGAGCTTGATTACTTTGCGGAATCATTATTCGAAAAATTTCGCTTTTATGACACTCGTATTATTTAGAGAGAATTACAGGATAGTATTGATTAGGTTGAACACTATGAGTTGCACGATGATTCACGACATTCTTTTATTGAATTTAATTCTTTTTGCTTGAGGACAAGCAAAGGCTTAAGTTTGGGGGTATTTGTTAGGCGTATTCTTATACGCTTATTTATCATTATTTTGTAGTGTTTTGGTGAGTGAAATTGTCTAAATGAGCTTTTAATGCCTTAATTTTGTATGATTGATAGGAAATTGAAGTCCGGAAGCTAAAACGAAGCAAAACGGGCGAAAACGGCAAATCTGGACTCTGAGCCGCGGCACAAGGAAGCTGAGCCGCGGCACAGAAGACACCACCGAAGGGCGAGTAACTGTACTCAGTGCCGCGGCACAACCTGTGAGCCGCGGCACAGAAGAATTAATTAACGCCCAGGCATTCAGCTGAAGGCGATGTGCCGCGGCACAGGTTTAGTGAGTCGCGACACACTTGGCGGTTTTTGTATGCCCGCGCGGATTTTGAGCTGTTTCGAAGCCAGTTTTCGACCGACTAATACGGACGCGATTTGGAGTTGTGCTGAGCTATAAATAGGGTTTAAGACCCTAATTAAATCATCTTGGAATCTTTGGATCTTTAGTTTTTGAGAGCTTAAGCTTGGAGACAGCAGAAGAAGAGGGAAGCAGAAGACTTCAAGGGCAGAAGGCGGAAGCTGAAGAACGGAGGAATCCGAGCTTCATCTGCATTTGAATTTTATGCTTTCGTTTATTTATTCTGTATTTTCAGTTTTTAGTATGTCAGGCTAAAGCCCTAATCTAGGGTTTTGATGAAACCTTTGTTTTGACGAATTGATTGAGATTATCCAATTTATTACCTTTTTATTGAGTTTTCCCAATTATGTTTAATGCTTGCAATTATCTGGCCAATAGTTGTATTGATTTAATCATTCACTTCGAATCGGGAGAGGAGATTTGGTGAGGAACTATTGGTGAGGACCGTTTTATTCTGTGAGATAGGAATATACTCATAGGAACTACGTGGCCTTTAGGAGATTTTATGATTTTCGCCTATTGACGAATTAATTCACCTAGGGATAGAGTGCGTTATTCCCCTTTAGATAAATCTATTGACCTCGGGAGAGGCGGTAGAATATATTGGCAATCTCTGCCTTCAATAAATTAGGAAAATTAATTATTACGGATAATCGAGAGTAAATTCGGATAAACTAAGGTGGATTCAGAACCCTAGACTTATTCATCATTTGATTTCTTTTATCCAAGATATTGTTTTCTACTGCTTAGTCTTTTAGTAATTCTTTTAGTTCTTAATCGCAAAACCAAAATTCGATTGTTCAGATAAAATTGGAATACGAAAAAAATCGGTAGTTAGAGATTCAATCCTCGTGGGAACGATACTCTACTTATCACTTTATTACTTGTAAACGATGACGTGCACTTGCGTGTAAAGAAATATCGCAACATGTTTGCAATGGCTGCAATATTTGGGCATGAATTCATATTCCACCTCTTGAAAGACTTGCTGACCATCGAGTAAAAGTGGAACGGTTTTCAGAATATTTTTTGTTAGATCAACTTCTACGCAAATTCGAGGAGTAGAGGCACGACTTAAATTAGCTGTGGCACTATCAATACGTAATGATTTCCCAATCATAGAGCAAATAGTAAAAAGAGCCCGACTATTAAACAATACTTCTTTTAAAAAAAGAACCAATTTAATTCAACAGATCAGAAATGTGGGGGGACGAGACCCACTACACGCCCAAATAGATTGAGGGAGGACGATCCCCTCTACACGCCCCACGCGAAATTAAAACAAAGTGAAACACGGCATTAACGATCGGCCTACTTGAATCTAACATATGGGAAATCACTTTTGTCCAGTCTAATCAAACCACGAATCTGCCCGGATAGATCCGACGGGCTGAAAAGACGAAAGTTTCTGGACTTGTACCCTTCATTGGCCAAGTGGTCCGCAATGGCATTCCCTTCCTGATAGATATGGAAAAACGAGATATCCACAGTACGACGAGATGACAAGATTTTGTGACGAATGCTTTGGACTTCCCAATTTCCGATGTTAGGCGAGGTAATAAATGAAAGAGCAAAAGTCGAATCCACCTCAACCCAAACCTTCTGAATGTTCCTCTCATAGCAAAGGTCCAACGCTATCCAAATGGCAAAAAGCTCGGCAAAGTTATTGGTGTGGTTCCGATAAATCCGTGAAACGTGAAAATAGGATCCCCCGAACAGTTTCTAACTATGCCTCCTGCGGTCGAATCCCTAGGATTACCTTTCGAAGCCCCATCCGTGTTGATTTTCGTAATCCTGGGACCCAGTTTAACCCATCTAACAATGGTAATTTTTTCTTTTTTTGTTATTACAGTTACAATGGAAGCTGCTAGAGAAATTACAAGGACAAAAATTCAATCCCAAAATATCTACGAGCACCGGGGCACCCAGCCAGGCCCGCGGCTTAAGGGCCCGGTGCACTTTGATTAAATCCAAGTAACCCCAAATGCGATCGCACACTCTTTGGGCCGTGAAAGTGATCTTCTTAACCCGCATGTCATTCCTACAACACCAAATAAACCACAAGATAAGAATGGGGATCATACGCAAAATGTAGATATATCCCAAAGATTTATTAAATCATTTGGTAATAACCAAGGTAATATTATTAGTTTGAAGAAATGGGATCCAACTAAAGAACAAAAGTTGGCCTAAATCGCCGATGCAACCGGCCCATTAAGAAAAAGATGAGGAAAATCCTCAACGCCATCTCAACAAAAGCAAGCATTGTCGGCAATGATACCCCTGACTCTAAGTCCATCCGGGATAGGGAGCCATTTTTTTAAGAGCCTATCCATAAAAAAGGACATGGTGGGAGTAATGGTTTGATTCCAGCAACATTTTAAAAGATTGTGATTGTCTTGGCGTTGCCGAACCGCCTCCCATGCACTTTTAAAAGAAAAACCACCATGAGAGGTAAGTTTCCAAAAGACTTTCCGACCGACTATACCACCCTCCCCATGAGTGGGAAAAGCCATAATGTAGTCTCCAAGATCAACTATTAAATAATACTTTTAAAAAAAAACAAATTTTATTCAACGGATCCGAAATGTGGGGGGACGAGACCCACTACACGCCCAAACAGATTGAGGGGGGACGAGTCCCTCTACATGCCCAAAAACTGAGGGTGGCTAGATCCTCATCAAGCCAAATGATTGAAAAGTCATCAAAGCCCACAAATCTTCCCTATGATATCTTGACAGTCCGAGTAGAAATATTCTCTATAAAGGCAACCTTGATTCGCAAGGTGATAAGCAACCCATTTCCTTCTCTGTAAATGTGAGTAGCAAATATTATAATCACAAGTCATTTTTTTTAATTTTAGAGATTAATCCTTGACGGTGCCATTGACAAACAGACTCTGAAGAAACCAAATTAATGACAATGGTAGAATCAGCTTCCACCCAAATATTCTGAAACCCTCTCTCCACACAAAGGTCAATCCCTCGCCAGATTGCGAAGAGCTCCGCATAAGAATTAGATTGATCTCCAATAAATTCATAGAAGCAGAATATAGGGGTACCGCGATGGTCCAGGAGGATCCCCCGACTGCCGCTAAACCTAGATTGTTTTTGGCCGCCCCATCCGTATTCAATTTAAACCACCCAATGGGTGGCGGATCCCAACTGACGGTCATGAGTTTAATTTTGGGAGGCGAGGGCATCGAAATACACAGCTTAGCCGCAAAACCTCCCCCTAATGCCAAAAGTGCCTTGCCTTCCAAGGCACCTTAATATAGCGAAGGTAGTTCCAAACTCTAGCACAAACCCGTTGGCCATGAAAGGAATCTTATTAACTCTTTTATCATTCCTACAACACCAAAGAAACCAACAAATAAGCACGGTAATGATATGGAAGATATGTATTTTACCTTTCGCTTTGCTGAACCAACTCCTCAAGAATTGATTGACATTGATAATGTTCGGGCGAGTTACGCCAGCTATCAAGTAAAACAAATCCCTCACTTTAGAGGCAACTAGCCCGGTCACAAGGGGATGAAGCAAACTTTTTTGACCACCACAACAAAAACAAGAGGTGTTAGAAATGATACCACTAAGAGAAAGATAATGGGGAGTAGGAATCCACTTATTATACACACTTTCATTGAGAGAGAGGTGGGGCGGCCCCATGAGGAAAGTGCTACGAAACGGGCCGAGTCACTCGGCTCGTGTACCGGACGTTTGTCAAACGACTCCGTAAAATATACTCCGTTTTATCACCAATATATTTATACTAATTAATTAATATAATTAATTAATTATATCAAATACAAAAATATTTCTCTAAGAAATATAATTTATGAATTAAATTAATTACCCGGTAACTTAATTTAAATTCATAAGACCGCTGTTTGATTTATCCAATAAATCATAATTAGATATCCAATATCTAATATTATTAGAGAGATAATAAATTCACATGAGAAAGAGTCCAAAGAAGATTCTCGTTCATTCTTTTAAGTTGTTCCTTATTGACATTGGAAGGATCGTTGTCAAAATTGTCCTCCGCTTCGGCCGCACGGTTTTGAGCCTCGGCCACTTTTACAAAAATATTCCCAAACACACTCCTATTCCACTCTTTAAGAGCAATTTTGAGACGCGAAAGTTTTTTAGATAGTTTGTAAAGGCCCGTAAAGGGACTAGGAATGGACCAACAATCTCTAACCACTTCCTAAAAGTCGTGGTGTTTAGTCCACATATTTTGGAAACGGAAGGAGGTAGGATGTTTAATAAAAGAGGAAGAAAATTCACAAAGAAGAGCATGATGGTCCGAAGTGTGTCTAGGAATGTGCCTAACAACACAATTATTAAATTTATTATACCGCTCGGAGGAGGAAAAAAATACGATCCAACCATTGCCAAATAGAATTACTATATCAAGTGAAAGGAGAACCCACATACCCTCCATCGGTGAGCTCACATTCAAGGGCAGCGTCTCTAAATTCCTCAATATTCGATGGGATAGGTGGGGTTCCCCCTCTTTTTTCACAAGAATGGAGGACGGTATTGAAATCACCACCCACCATCCAAGGAGTATGGACTTGACTAACCGAAATTAAATCCTCCCACAAATCCCGCCTCTCAATTTTCTTGTTCTTACCATACACCACCGATAACATAAAAGGATCGGGGGAAGAATTATGGACAACCGTCGTGTGGAGCATTTGATTTGTGTTCTTAATAACAGAAATATTAGTGTTGATATCCGAAAAAATCCAAATATGATTATTCTGATTAGCAACAACTCTATCAAAACCAAATAATCTACAAAAATATGAAGCATTTAAATCAACTTTGGGCTCAATAAGAGCCAAAATATTAAGGCAATAGTCTTTTTCAAAGAGTTTAACAATTTTTTGAGCAAACTCGTTCCCAATACCCCTGACATTCCAGATAATTAAATTAACCATTAAAACGGGTTCGACGGGTGGATATTCTTAGGTTGTTAGAGCTAGAGCTCGCTTTATTAGATTTTTTAGATGGTTTAGACGGTTTAGGAACTTCCAGTTTTATCTCAACTTCAACCGGAAGTGTGAGCACAAGTTTTGTTTTAGTTTCCAGTTGATTAGATTCATTCCCCTCCGAAAAGAATTGTTCAAACATGTCCTCCTTAGAGCCAAGCGACGGTTCCGAATTGCCCTCGTCAACATCGTCCTTAAATTCCCCAAACTCAGATTCATCATCCAAGGATAATTGATTCTAAATCAAGGGGAGTTTTAGGGGATCTTGAGTAATGCCCCTACTGGTCTCACTAACCTGTAAGGGTTGGGTTCCCGAACTATTAGATGACTCAACACAATCATTAACCATCACATAATAACCACCAACCAAAGCATCATCCGTAGCAGAAATATTATCAAAAATTGGGGGGGGGGGAGGGGGGGGCTCAGAAGGGGGAGACATACCTGCCCCGTTAGAATAATCCAGCTCGGTTTGGCCCAAAGTAGGAGGCCTGGTCTGCTCACTGACAACATGCTCATTTGAACGAGAATTACAAAAATTAGTATCACAAATATCCAAAATGACTGGAGCCAGTTGGGGTGGGATGAACAGAACAGTCACAGTCATTTTGGAGGGGAGGGGATCAATCATAATACTGACTCCTACTAAAGGCGGGGTGGGTTTATTACAATCATTATTTTTTGGGGAGGGGGTAAATATACAATGCCCTTATTTTTATCAACCATCTCTTCCTCAGTTTGTAAGAGGTCGAACATATTACTCGTCTCAATTTGCGGCCTCTTGCCCTGGCTCACCGCAGAGATCTCCTGTTCGGCCCTAGGCACTATATCCTCCGGTATATCCGACTCTAAGTGACCTTCGATATCGCCTGCACATTCAGTAACAACATTTTGGGGGAGGGTATAATTATTAATAGGAAGAGTTCCCCTGGCCTCCTTAAAAGCATTTTTTGTCTTGATTGGCTGCCACACTTGTTGAATTTTTGAGGGACCTGCAACATTCTCCAAACACAAATTCGTAACACTAACCAGTCCTTTTTCACCAATAGGAACCGGTTCTTTCAATATAATATATTTGCCATTTTCTTTATCGATTGAAGCTGTTTTTCTCAACTGATTAAATTTAGGGAACTCTTTCGCTTTCAGCGATGGATTTTTAAAATAACACATATCTATATCATGCTCAATATGATGACAGTGAGAACAATATTTTGGGAGTTTTTCATATTCAACAGAATGTGTTGATAAAACTCCATCACATTTAATAGCAATCTTATCAGGGAGATGATTTTGTAAATTAACTTCAACACACACCCGAGAGTAATTCAATCTAGTCCGATTAAGGGTTTGCGGATCCGGTTTTAAGAAGTTACCAATCAAATTGGATACCATTTGTAAGGCATGTAAATCAAACCATTGAACTGGTAAAGCTAAAATTTTCACCCAAATAGGGACAGTGGCCGGTTCGTGTTTAAAATTAAAAAACGGTGACCATTTAAACAATCTCATCGGGAACCCTAAAACATGAGATTCGTGTCTAAGCCACAGTTTAGTGTAGGCAGCTTTGTTACCCACAGAAATCAGCACATGTTTAGCATTAAGAAATTGAACCTTACATATACTAAATCCAAAATTTTTCAAGTGATTAGCTATTGATTCATTTGGAGGTTTGCCATATGAAAATTTACCAATTAACGCAAATTTATAAACAGCAGAAACATCATCACATTCTTGTTTAGTGAAAACAGCCGTCGGAATCTCCACAGTGGAATCAACGGAGCCCAAACGGGCTCCTGTTGAATAACCATTAGAAACAATATTAGCAAAAGACTTAACACCACCGACTGGGGAGTTGACCGGGACAGACGGTATTTCCCCTTCTTCCAGTCCATCAAAAACTGTAGAAATGGGTTTAGCCACACGGGGGGGAGATCGGAACATGATAGTTTAAAATCCCTCCGGCGATAGCCGATGCCTTTTCCAACACTTCTGGACATAGATCGACCGGGTTAGAGGAAGGGGAAAACATTTAGAAAGTGGAATAGGAAAACTTACCAAAGGAGGAGCCACTGACGGGGCATCTTCGACGGCAACAGCTACCGGACCACCAGCGAGAGACTCCGAAACAGGAGCAATGGCCGAGGAAGAGTTGATGCCGCCAACCACCTTCGCATCCCCCACAATTTCCGGGCACAAAATTCTGACCGGCACCGAATGAGCAGGAGCATAAGGACCGTCCGGGGAAGGGGAGACCTCCAGAGGACCGAAAACCGCCAAGATGCCGCCCGCCGATTTGGTGTAGAGAAAAAAAGAAACGCCATCGCCGATTTGAGAAGGGACGATGGGAGAAGAAACCAGAAAATCACCCGCGCCTGGATTTGCCGAAGACCAGACTGCCTCCTTCATGAGGGAAGATCGAGAAGCCGAAACGAAAGAACCCACCGCCGAATTTTTTTCTCTAAAAGAAGGGAAACCATCTGAGATTGTGAGGGTTGAGGACAATTTATTATTCTGAGAAGACAGATGTTGACCGAGAGACGCTGCTGTAGAAAATGGAGAGGTTGAGATATTTTTAAGAGAATTCTGAATATAATTATTCGTCTCCCCAGATGGGATCTGTTTTTGGGGACAGTGCTTTTTTTAGATCTGCTTTCCACCGCGGATGATTTCTTAGTGGGAGATATTTTATTGTTGATATCACATGCCTCTAGTGTTGGGTAGGGAGCCGGCCCACGAGGCGTTGTTTTTTCTGTCATAAGGCAGTAATAAATTAAAAGCGGACCGCCGCACTAGGCGGCGGAAAAGGAAAAGAAAAGAGACGTTATCAGCTAAGATGTAGGTAACGTCTGGAAAAATCAAAGAAGGGTGAAGAACAGATGAAGAATGTAGAGAGGAGGAGGAAAAAAATTCTAGAGACAGAGAACATCCGAAAATTTTTTGAGTTCCATATTTTCATACTTTTTTTTTAAAAAAAAATGTGTCATATTATAGAACAAACAAGATTAGGGAGGCCTATTCACTTACAAAGCCGATATTTTCTGGGGGGGCAAATCCCAAATATAGCCACAAAACGAAAAAGGATAATTATGGGGGGCCAAAACTCAAACAAAGTCATAACAAACTACGAACCACTTTCTTGCTTTTTTCGAGCTTTTTTTTTTCTTTTGCCTTTTCTTGCTCACAACCTTTTGAAATTCCATATCCATATCATGGTCTTGAACCTTTTCTCTCTGAACTGCAGATTTATCGGGTTCCACCATTCTGGTTTTTGACATGGTCTCGATCTTTTGTAGTGCATAAAACCTCTCTTGAGTTTGATCCGAACTAAGCTTCATGTCCCCGACCCGTTCCTCAATCTGCTTTGGCTTGACGGTATTGATCTTTGAGTTTTTATTAACTTTTTTCTTTGGGTGTAATAAAATAGGCTTCGAGTCCAAGTCTGTGCGATCACCCTCCGTGAAATAATTCTTCTCAATATAAGTGTCAGGCATGTAAGAAGCGTACTTGTGACGAGGGTTGACTTTTGAAACATAATCAAACTGATCATAAGATTGAAGGATATCATTTCTTATCTTCGAGGCATTTAGTGGCTTGTTCATCGCATTATTTCTTCCTGGAGTAAAGGTAATAATTCCTTTCGAGTCTAAAGAGATTGAGTCGTCCAAATCAGAGATATCCTTGAGAGATCTGACCGACGATGGGCGGTCGAAACCGAGCAGCCTTGAGTGGCCGAGACAGGAACCTCCAAAAGTTCCCTGGATTTGGAGAGAGTAATGGTCTGGTCTGGACCTTGAGTCTCGGCAGCCTTTGTTGAGTAAGGCCTGGACTCGGCTGGGGTAGATGAAAGGTCAGAATGGGATTCTGAGAGATCCTTCGATGCACTTTTAATAGACAAAAACGAACGCAAATCGTGGCCTAGGTGTTTGCAATGGCTGCAATATTTGGGCATGAATTCATATTCCACTTCTTGAAAGACTTGCTGACCATCGAGTAAAAGTGGAACGGTTTTCAGAATATTTTTTGTTAGATCAACTTCTACGCAAATTCGAGGAGTAGAGGCACGACTTAAATTAGCTGTGGCACTATCAATACGTAATGATTTCCCAATCATAGAGCAAATAGTAAAAAGAGCCCGACTATTAAACAATACTTCTTTTAAAAAAAGAACCAATTTAATTCAACAGATCGGAAATGTGGGGGGACGAGACCCACTACACGCCCAAACAGATTGAGGGAGGACGAGCCCCTCTACACGCCCCATGCGAAATTAAAACAAAGTGAAACACGGCCTAACGATCGGCCTACTTGAATCTAACATAAGGGAAATCACTTTTGTCCAATCTAATCATACCACGAATCTGCCCGGATAGATCCGACTAGATGAAAAGACGAAAGTTTTTGGACTTGTGCCCTTCATTGGCCAAGTGGTCCGCAATGGCATTCCCTTCCTGATAGATATGGGAAAACGAGATATCCACAGTACGACGAGATGACAAGATTTTGTGACGAATGCTTTGGACTTCCCAATTTCCGATGTTAGGCGAGGTAATAAATGAAAGAGCAAAAGCCGAATCCACCTCAACCCAAACCTTCTGAATGTTCCTCTCATAGCAAAGGTCCAACGCTCTCCAAATGGCAAAAAGCTCGGCAAAGTTATTGGTGTGGTTCCGATAAATTCGTGAAACGTGAAAATAGGATCCCCCGAACAGTTTCTAACTATGCCTCCCGCGGCCGAATCCCTAGGATTACCTTTCGAAGCCCCATCGGTGTTGATTTTCGTAATCCTGGGACCCAGTTTAACCCATCTAACAATGGTAATTTTTTCTTTTTTTGTTATTACAGTTACAATGGAAGCTGCTAGAGAAATTACAAGGACAAAAATTCAATCCCAAAATATCTACGAGCACCGGGGCACCCAGCCAGGCCCGCGGCTTAAGGGCCCGGTGCACTTTGATTAAATACAAGTAACCCCAAATGCGATTGCACACTCTTTGGGCCGTGAAAGTGATCTTCTTGACCCGCATGTCATTCCTACAGCATCAAATAAACCACAAGATAAGAATGGGGATCATACGCAAAATGTAGATATCTCCCAAAGATTTATTAAATCATTTGCTAATAACCAAGGTAATATTATTAGTTTGAAGAAATGGGATCCAACTAAAGAACAAAAGTTGGCCTAAATCGCCGATGCAACCGGCCCATTAAGAAAAAGATGAGGAAAAACAAAAGCAAGCATTGTCGGCAATGATACCCCTGGCTCTAAGTCCATCCGGGATAGGGAGCCATTTTTTAAGAGCCTAACCATAAAAAAGGACATGGTGGGAGTAATGGTTTGATTCCAGCAACATTTTAAAAGATTGTGATTGTCTTGGCGTTGCCGAACCGCCTCCCATGCACTTTTAAAAGAAAAACCACCATGAGAGGTAAGTTTCCAAAAGACTTTCCGGCCGACTATACCACCCTACCCATGAGTGGGAAAAAGCCATAATGTAGTCTCCAAGATCAACTATTAAATAATACTTTTTAAAAAAAAAAACAAATTTTATTCAACGGATCCGAAATGTGGGGGGACGAGACCCACTACACGCCCAAACAGATTGAGGGGGGACGAGTCCCTCTACACACCCGAAAACCGAGGGTGGCTAGATCCTCATCAAGCCAAATGATTGAAAAGTCATCAAAGCCCACAAATCTTCCCTATGAGATCTTGACAGTCCGAGTAGAAATATTCTCTATAAAGGCAACCTTGATTCGCATGGTGATAAGCAACCCATTTCCTTCTCTGTAAATGTGAGTAGCAAATATTATTATCACAAGTCATTTTTTTTAATTTTAGAGATTAATCCTTGACGGTGCCATTGACAAACAGACTCTGAAGAAACCAAATTAATGACAATGGTAGAATCAGCTTCCACCCAAATATTCTGAAACCCTCTCTCCACATAAAGGTCAATCCCTCGCCAGATTGCGAAGAGCTCCGCATAAGAATTAGATTGCTCTCCAATAAATTCATAGAAGCAGAATATAGGGGTACCGCGATGGTCCAGGAGGATCCCCCGACTGCCGCTAAACCTAGATTGTTTTTGGCCGCCCCATCTGTATTCAATTTAAACCACCCAATGGGTGGCGGATCCCAACTGACGGTCATGAGTTTAATTTTGGGAGGCGAGGGCATCAAAATACACAGCTTAGCCGCAAAACCTCCCCCTAATGCCAAAAGTGCCTTGCCTTCCAAGGCACCTTAATATAGCGAAGGTAGTTCCAAACTCTAGCACAAACCCGTTGGCCATGAAAGGAATCATATTAACTCTTTTATCATTCCTACAACACCAAAGAAACCAACAAATAAGCACGGGAATGATATGGAAGATATGTATTTTACCTTTCGCTTTGCTGAACCAACTCCTCAAGAATTGATTGACATTGATAATGTTCGGGCGAGTTATCAAGTAAAACAAATCCCACACTTTAGAGGCAACTGGCCCGGTCACAAGGGGATGAAGCAAACTTTCTTGACCACCACAACAAAAACAAGAGGTGGTAGAAATGATACCACTAAGAGCAAGATAATGGGGAGTAAGAATCCACTTATTATACACACTTTCATTGAGAGGGAGGTGGGGCGGCCCCATGAGGAAAGTGCTACGAAACGGGCTGAGTCACTCAGCTCGTGTACCGGACGTTCGTCAAACGACTCCGTAAAATATACTCCGTTTTATCACCAATGTATTTATACTAATTAATTAATATAATTAATTAATTATATCAAATACAGAAATATTTCTCTAAGAAATATAATTTATGAATTAAATTAATTACCCGGTAACTTAATTTAAATTCATAAGACCGCTGTTTGATTTATCCAATAAATCATAATTAGATATCCAATATCTAATATTATTAGAGAGATAATAAATTCACATTTATCCGACAACGCTCCTGATGCGCGACTCTGAAGGTCCATCTCAGCCGGTATTGGGAGGAACCAATGAGTGCGGGCACCACTTAGCCAGCCTAGCAGGCCGCATTGTAAATCCCGACGGAGAACGAATGAAGGGATCATTCCAGAACCATTATGTCGTGAATACCATATACATAAAGACCCTTCATCAGATGTCCCGGTTTCGGGTCACGGTAAAGTCAAACCCTACTGTTGACTAGACTCTATACATGTGTTAATGCAAATCAAGACCGACTGATTACTAGTGTATCTAATACGACTAGATCAGAATACTTTGGCCAAAGACTTATGGTCTTATTTACCATTAGCCTTATAGGACATTCGCCTGCTCACTAACAGGAGATAGAATCCTTTCTTGGCATACAGTAAAGACTGTTGCCTGCCCGTATAGTCCGCACTTCGAGGTTGACTTAGCAATTAAGCAAATGAGTCTAACTACTCTAATGACAAACTAAGCGTCACAGGCACATCTTCTATTGAACCCTCAAGTCAAAGGTCCACGTATACTATCACAACCTTTCGATTTGTCATCAACTCTCCGAGAGTTAATACCGTGTGACTGAATAAAGTATGAGTCGTGTCCGAGTATACTGGTCCCACCAATATACTTATAACTATGCTATCAAGATATGCACACGTCCTAGCATCAGTTATACAAGTCTTACTCAAAACTTAATGCCCATTTAAGTTTATTGACTTGCGAACGGTTTACGTAAATAAACTGTAAACACTTCTAGTGCATTTTCTTTTATTCAATAATGAGAATGGAATGTTCGATTTATTTACATGGACTTCAGTTCAATATTTGCCTCCCCTCCAAGACGGCTCGCATAATTGGCAGCCCCCTTCCAAAATGACCCGTGGAGTTTGCCGGAAATTTTAAGAGCCCGAAGATAGCTCCAAATCCGGCCACACCCCCTCTCGGCCGTGAATGGGATGGCTTTCATCCTTTTGCCATTCCTCTCGGTGTCATTCCTCTCGGTGTCACCAAAAATAACCTCTCACCTCTTCAAATGAAGGAATATCGCAAATCATATTATTATCTAAGAGGTCAATGCTTTTAGGAATGATGTCAAGCCTCACATTCTCCCACTCAGTGTTCTCCATTTCATTTTTGTTTTTGTTTTTTGTTTCCAAAACATCTCCTCAAGAGAAAGAGTCCAAAGAAGATTCTCGTTCATTCTTTTAAGTTGTTCCTTATTGACATTGGAAGGATCGTTGTCAAAATTGTCCTCCGCTTCGGCCGCACGGTTTTGAGCCTCGGCCACTTTTACAAAAATATTCCCAAACACACTCCTATTCCACTCTTTAAGAGCAAGTTTGAGACGTGAAAGTTTTTTAGATAGTTTGTAAAGGCCCGTAAAGGGACTAGGAATGGACCAACAATCTCTAACCACTTCCAAAAAGTGGTGGTGTTTAGTCCACATATTTGGAAATGGAAGGAGGTAGGATGTTTAATAAAAGAGGAAGAAAATTCACAAAGAAGAGCATGATGGTCCGAAGTGTGTCTAGGAATGCGCCTAACAACACAATTATTAAATTTATTATACCGCTCGGAGGAGGAAAAAAATACGATCAAACCTTTGCCAAATAGAATTACTATACCAAGTGAAAGGAGAACCCACATACCCTCCATCGGTGAGCTCACATTCAAGGGCAGCGTCCCTAAATTCCTCCATATTCGATGGGATAGGTGGGTTTCCCCCTCTTTTTTCACAAGAATGGAGGACGGTATTGAAATCACCACCCACCATCCACGGAGTATGGACTTGACTAACCGAAATTAAATCCTCCCACAAATCCCGCCTCTCAATTTTCTTGTTCTTACCATACACCACCGATAACATAAAAGGATCGGGGGAAGAATTATGGACAACCTTCGTGTGGAGCATTTGATCTGTGTTCTTAATAACAGAAATATTAGTGTTGATATCCGAAAAAATCCAAATATGATTATTCCGATTAGCAACAACTCTATCAAAACCAAATAATCTGCAAAAATATGAAGCATTTAAATCAACTTTGGGCTCAATAAGAGCCAAAATATTAAGCGATAGTCTTTTTTAAAGAGTTTAACAATTTTTTGAGCAAACTCGTTCCCAATACCCCTGACATTCCAGATAATTAAATTAACCATTAAAACGGGTTCGACCGGTGGATATTTTTAGGTTGTTAGAGCTAGAGCTCGCTTTATTGAATTTTTTAGATGGTTTAGACGGTTTAGGAACTCCCAGTTTTATCTCAACTTCAACCGGAAGTGCGAGCACAAGTTTTGTTTTAGTTTCCGGTTGATTAGATTCATTCCCCTCCGAAAAGGATTGTTCAAACATGTCCTCCTTAGAGCCAAGTGACGGTTCCGAATTGCCCTCGTCAACATCGTCCTTAAATTCCCCAGATTCAGATTCATCATCCGAGGATAATTGATTCTAAATCAAGGAGAGTTTTAGGGGATCTTGAGTAATGCCCCTACTGGTCTCACTAACCTGTAAGGGTTGGGTTCCCGAACTATTAGATGACTCAACACAATCATTAACCATCACATCATAACCACCAACCAAAGCATCATCCGTAGCAGAAATATTATCAGAAATGGGGGGGGGGGGCTCAGAAGGGGGAGACATACCTGCCCCGATAGAATGATCCAGCTCGATTTGGCCCAAAGTAGGAGGCTTGGTCTGCTCACCGACAACATGCTAATTTGAACGAGAATTACAAAAATTAGTATCACAAATATCCAAAATGACTGGATCCAGTTGGGGTGGGATGAACATAACAGTCACAGTCATTTTGGAGGGGAGGGGATCAATCATAATACCGACTCCTACTAAAGGCGGGGTGGGTTTATTACAATCAATATTTTTTGGGGAGGGGGTAAATCTACAATGCCCTTATTTTTATCAACCATCTCTTCCTCAGTTTGTAAGAGGTCGAACATATTACTAGTCTCAATTTGCGGCCTCTTGCCCTGGCTCACCGCAGAGATCTCCTGTTCGGCCCTAGGCACTATATCCTCCGGTATATCCGACTCTAAGTGACCTTCGATATCGCCTGCACATTCAGTAACAACATTTTGGGGGAGGGTATAATTATTAATAGGAAGAGTTCCCCTGGCCTCCTTAAAAGCATTTTTTGTCTTGATTGGCTGCCACACTTGTTGAATTTTTGAGGGACCTGCAACATTCTCCAAACACAAATTCGTAACACTAACCAGTCCTTTTTCACCAATAGTAACCGGTTCTTTCAATATAATATATTTGCCATTTTCTTTATCGATTGAAGCTGTTTTTCTCGACTGATTAAATTTAGGGAACTCTTTCGGTTTCAGCGATGGATTTTTAAAATAACACATATCTATATCATGCCCAATATGATGACAGTGAGAACAATATTTTGGGAGTTTTTCATATTCAACAGAATGTGTTGATAAAACTCCATCACATTTAATAGCAATCTTATCAGGGAGATGATTTTGTAAACTAACTTCAACACACACCCGAGAGTAATTCAATCTAGTCCGATTAAGGGTTTGCGGATCCGGTTTTAAGAAGTTACCAATCAAATTGGATACCATTTGTAAGGCATGTAAATCAAACCATTGAATTGGTAAAGCTAAAATTTTCACCCAAATAGGGACAGTGGCCGGTTCGTGTTTAAAATTAAAAAACGGTCACCATTTAAACAATCTCATCGGGAACCCTAAAACATGAGATTCGTGTCTAAGCCACAGTTTAGTGTAGGCAGCTTTGTTACCCATAGAAATCAGCACATGTTTAGCAT
Organism: Orobanche coerulescens; assembly: GCA_033398695.1. Taxonomy (NCBI): domain Eukaryota; kingdom Viridiplantae; phylum Streptophyta; class Magnoliopsida; order Lamiales; family Orobanchaceae; genus Orobanche; species Orobanche coerulescens. Next base: position 16,941,472 of record CM065814.1, on the reverse strand, counting down.
TAAGAAATTGAACCTTACATATACCAAATCCAAAATTTTTCAAGTGATTAGCTATTGATTCATTTGGAGGTTTGCCATATGAAAATTTACCAATTAACGCAAATTTATAAACAGCATAAACATCATCACATTCTTGTTTAGTGAAAACAGCCGTCGGAATCTCCACAGTGGAATCAACGGAGCCCAAACGGGCTCCTGTTGAATAACCATTAGAAACAATATTAGCAAAAGACTTAACACCACCGACTGGGGAGTTGACCGGGACAGACGGTATTTCCCCTTCTTCCAGTCCATCAAAAACTGTAGAAATGGGTTTAGCCACAGGGGGAGGGGAGATCGGAACATGATAGTTTAAAATCCCTCCGGCGATAGCCGATGCCTTTTCCAACGCTTCCGGACATAGATCGACCGGGTTAGAGGAAGGGGAAAACATTTAAAAAGTGGAATAGGAAAACTTACCAAAGGAGTTGCCACTGACGGGGCATCTTCGACGGCAACAGCTATCGGGCCACCAGCGAGAGACTCCGAAACAGGAGCAGCGGCCGAGGAGGAGTTGATGCCGCCGACCACCTTCGCATCCCCCACAATTTCCGGGCACAAAATTCTGACCGGAACCGAATGAGCAGGAGCATAAGGACCGTCCGGGGAAGGGGAGACCTCCAGAGGACCGAAAACCGCCAAGACGCCGCCCGCCGATTTGGTGTAGAGAAAAAAAGAAACGCCATCGCCGATTTGAGAAGGGACGATGGGAGAAGAAACCAGAAAATCACTCGCGCCTGGATTTGCTGAAGACCAGACTGCCTCCTTCATGATGGAAGATCGAGAAGCCGAACCGAAAGAACCCACCGCCGAATTTTTTTCTCCAAAAGAAAGGAAACCAGCTGAGATTGTGAGGGTTGAGGACAATTTATTATTCTGAGAAGACAGATGTTGACCGAGAGACGCTGCTGTCGAAAATGGAGAGGTTGAGATATTTTTAAGAGAATTCTGAATATAATTATTCGTCTCCCCAGATGGGATCTGTTTTTGGGGACAGTGCTTTTTTTAGATCTGCTTTCCACCGCGGATGATTTCTTAGTGGGAGATATTTTATTGTTGATATCACATGACTCTAGTGTTGGGTAGGGAGCCGGCCCACGAGGTGCTGTTTTTTCTGTCATAAGGCAGTAATAAATTAAAAGCGGACCGCCGCACTAGGCGGCGGAAAAGGAAAAGAAAAGAGACGTTATCAGCTAAGATGTAGGTAACGTCTGGAAAAACCAAAGATGGGTGAAGAACAGATGAAGAATGTAGAGAGGAGGAGGAAAAAAATTCTAGAGACAGAGAACATCCGAAATTTTTTTGAGTTCCATATTTTCATACTTTTTTTTTTAAAAAAAAATGTGTCATATTATAGAACAAACAAGATTAGGGAGGCCTATTCACTTACAAAGCCGATATTTTCTGGGGGGGCAAATCCGAAATATAGCCACAAAACGAAAAAGGATAATTATGGGAGGCCAAAACTCAAACAAAGTCATAACAAACTACGAACCACTTTCTTGCTTTTTTCGAGCTTTTTTTTTTCTTTTGCCTTTTCTTGCTCACAACCTTTTGAAATTCCATATCCATATCATGGTCTTGAACCTTTTCTCTCTGAACTGCAGATTTATCGGGTTCCACCATTCTGGTTTTTGACATGGTCTCGATCTTTTGTAGTGCATAAAACCTCTCTTGAGTTTGATCCGAACTAAGCTTCATGTCCTCGACCCGTTCCTCGATCTGCTTTGGCTTGACGGTATTGATCTTTGATTTTTTATTAACTTTTTTCTTTGGAGGTAATAAAATAGGCTTCGAGTCCAAGTCTGTGCGATCACCCTCCGTGAAATAATTCTTCTCAAGATAAGTGTCAGGCATATAAGAAGCGTACTTGTGACGAGGGTTGACTTTTGAAACATAATCAAACTGATCATAAGATTGAAGGATATCATTTCTTATCTTCGAGGCATTTACTGGCTTGTTCATCGCATTATTTCTTCCTGGAGTAAAGGTAATAATTCCTTTCGAGTCTAAAGAGATTGAGTCGTCCAAATCAGAGATATCCTTGAGAGATCTGACCGACGATGGGCGGTCAGAACCGAACGGCTGCTGAGTGGCCGAGACAGGAACCTCCAAAAGTTCCCTGGATTTGGAGAGAGTAATGGTCTGGTCTGGACCTTGAGTCTCGGCAGCCTTTGTTGAGTAAGGCCTGGACTCGGCTGGGGCAGATGGAAGGTCAGGATGGGATTATGAGAGATCCTTCGATGCACTTTTAATAGACAAACACGAACCCAAATCGTGGCCTAGGTGTTTGCAATGGCTGCAATATTTGGGCATGAATTCATATTCCACCTCTTGAAAGACTTGCTGACCATCGAGTAAAAGTGGAACGGTTTTCAGAATGTTTTTTGTTAGATCAACTTCTACGCAAATTCGAGGAGTAGAGGCACGACTTAATTTAGCTGTGGCACTATCAATACGTAATGATTTCCCAATCATAGAGCAAATAGTAAAAAGAGCCCGACTATTAAACAATACTTCTTTTAAAAAAAGAACCAATTTAATTCAACAGATCAGAAATGTGGGGGGACGAGACCCACTACACGCCCAAACAGATTGAGGGAGGACGAGCCCTTCTACACGCCCCACGCAAAATTAAAACAAAGTGAAACACGGCCTAACGATCGGCCTACTTGAATCTAACATAAGGGAAATCACTTTTGTCCAGTCTAATCACACCACGAATCTGCCCGGATAGATCCGACGGGCTGAAAAGACGAAAGTTTCTGGACTTGTACCCTTCATTGGCCAAGTGGTCCGCAATGGCATTCCCTTCCTGATAGATATAGGAAAACGAGATATCCACAGTACGACGAGATGACAAGATTTTGTGACGAATGCTTTGAACTTCCCAATTTCCGATGTTAGGCGAGGTAATAAATGAAAGAGCAAAAGCCGAATCCACCTCAACCCAAACCTTCTGAATGTTCCTCTCATAGCAAAGGTCCAACGCTCTCCAAATGGCAAAAATCTCAGCAAAGTTATTGGTGTGGTTCCGATAAATTCGTGAAACGTGAAAATAGGATCCCCCGAACAGTTTCTAACTATGCCTCCCGCGGCCGAATCCCTAGGATTACCTTTCGAAGCCCCATCCGTGTTGATTTTCGTAATCGTGGGACCCAGTTTAACCCATCTAACAATGGTAATTTTTTCTTTTTTTGTTATTACAGTTACAATGGAAGCTGCTAGAGAAATTACAAGGACAAAAATTCAATCCCAAAATATCTACGAGCACCGGGGCACCCAGCCAGGCCCGCGACTTAAGGGCCCGGTGCACTTTGATTAAATCCAAGTAACCACAAATGCGATCGCACACTCTTTGGACCGTGAAAGTGATCTTCTTGACCCGCATGTCATTCCTACAGCACCAAATAAACCACAAGATAAGAATGGGGATCATACGCAAAATGTAGATATCTCCCAAAGATTTATTAAATCATTTGGTAATAACCAAGGTAATATTATTAGTTTGAAGAAATGGGATCCAACTAAAGAACAAAAGTTGGCCTAAATCGCCGATGCAACCGGCCCATTAAGAAAAAGATGAGGAAAATCCTCAACGCCATCACAACAAAAGCAAGCATTGTCGGCAATGATACCCCTGACTCTAAGTCCATCCGGGATAGGGAGCCATTTTTTTAAGAGCCTAACCATAAAAAAGGACATGGTGGGAGTAATGGTTTGATTCCAGCAACATTTTAAAAGATTGTGATTGTCTTGGCATTGCCGAACCGCCTCCCATGCACTTTTAAAAGAAAAACCACCATGAGAGGTAAGTTTCCAAAAGACTTTCCGGCCGACTATACCACCCTCCCCATGAGTGGGAAAAGCCATAATGTAGTCTCCAAGATCAACTATTAAATAATACTTTTTAAAAAAAAAACAAATTTTATTCAACGGATCCGAAATGTGGGGGGACGAGACCCACTACACACCCAAACAGATTGAGGGGGGACGAGTCCCTCTACACGCCCAAAAACCGAGGGTGGCTAGATCCTCATCAAGCCAAATGATTGAAAAGTCATCAAAGCCCACAAATCTTCCCTATGAGATCTTGACAGTCCGAGTAGAAATATTCTCTATAAAGGCAACCTTGATTCGCAAGGTGATAAGCAACCCATTTCCTTATCTGTAAATGTGAGTAGCAAATATTATAATCACAAGTCATTTTTTTTTAATTTTAGAGATTAATCCTTGACGGTGCCATTGACAAACAGACTCTGAAGAAACCAAATTAATGACAATGGTAGAATCAGCTTCCACCCAAATATTCTGAAACCCTCTCTCCACATAAAGGTCAATCCCTCGCCAGATTGCGAAGAGCTCCGCATAAGAATTAGATTGCTCTCCAATAAATTCATAGAAGCAGAATATAAGGGTACCGCGATGGTCCAGGAGGATCCCCCGACTGCCGCTAAACCTAGATTGTTTTTGGCCACCCCATCCGTATTCAATTTAAACCACCCAATGTGTGGCGGATCCCAACTGACGGTCATGAGTTTAATTTTGGGAGGCGAGGGCATCGAAATACACAGCTTAGCCGCAAAACCTCCCCCTAATGCCAATAGTGCCTTGCCTTCCAACGCACCTTAATATAGCGAAGGTAGTTCCAAACTCTAGCACAAACCCGTTGGCCATGAAAGGAATCTTATTAACTCTTTTATCATTCCTACAACACCAAAGAAACCAACAAATAAGCACGGGAATGATATGGAAGATATGTATTTTACCTTTCGCTTTGCTGAACCAACTCCTCAAGAATTGATTGACATTGATAATGTTCGGGCGAGTTATCAAGTAAAACAAATCCCACACTTTAGAGGCAACTGGCCCGGTCACAAGGGGATGAAGCAAACTTTCTTGACCACCACAACAAAAATAAGAGGTGTTGGAAATGATACCACTAAGAGCAAGATAATGGGGAGAAGGAATCCACTTATTATACACACTTTCATTGAGAGGGAGGTGGGGCGGCCCCATGAGGAAAGTGCTACGAAACGGGCCGAGTCACTCGGCTCGTGTACCGGACGTTCGTCAAACGACTCCGTAAAATATACTCCGTTTTATCACCAATGTATTTATACTAATTAATTAATATAATTAATTAATTATATCAAATACAAAAATATTTCTCTAAGAAATATAATTTATGAATTAAATTAATTACCCGGTAACTTAATTTAAATTCATAAGACCGTTGTTTGATTTATCCAATAAATCATAATTAGATATCCAATATCTAATATTATTATAGAGATAATAAATTCACATTTATCCGACAACGCTCCTGATGCGCGACTCTGAAGGTCCGTCTGAGCCGGTATTGGGAGGAACCAATGAGTGCGGGCAGCACTTAGCCAGCCTAGCAGGCCGCATTGTAAATCCCGACGGAGAACGAATGAAGGGATCATTCCAGAACCATTATGTCGTGAATACCATATACATATAGACCCTTCATCAGATGTCCCGGTTTCGGGTCACGGTAAAGTCAAACCCTACTTTTGACTAGACTCTATACATGTGTTAATGCAAATCAAGACCGACTGATTACTAGTGTATCTAATACGACTAGATCAGAATACTTTGGCCAAAGACTTATGGTCTTATTTACCATTAGCCTTATAGGACATTCGCCAGCTCACTAACAGGAGATATAATCCTTTCTTGGCATACAGTAAAGACTGCTGCCTGCCCGTATAGTCCGCACTTCGAGGTTGACTTAGCAATTAAGCAAATGAGTCTAACTACTCTAATGACAAACTAAGCGTCACAGGCACATCTTCTATTGAACCCTCAAGTCAAAGGTCCACGTATACTATCACAACCTTTCGATTTGTCATCAACTCTCCGAGAGTGAATACCGTGTGACTGAATCAAGTATGAGTCGTGTCCGAGTATACTGGTCCCACCAATATACTTATAACTATGCTATCAAGATATGCACACGTCCTAGCATCAGTTATACAAGTCTTACTCAAAACTTAATGCCCATTTAAGTTTATTGACTTGCGAACGGTTTACGTAAATAAACTGTAAACACTTCTAGTGCATTTTCTCTTATCAATAATGAGAATGGAATGTTCGATTTATTTACATGGACTTCAGTTCAATATTTGCCTCCCCTCCAAGACGGCTCGCATAATTGGCAGCCCCCTTCCAAAATGACCCGTGGAGTTTGCCGGAAATTTTAAGAGCCCGAAGATAGCTCCAAATCCAGCCACACCCCCTCTCGGCCGTGAATGGGATGGCTTTCATCCTTTTGCCATTCCTCTCGGTGTCATTCCTCTCGGTGTCACCAAAAATAACCTCTCACCTCTTCAAATGAAGGAATATCGCAAATCATATTATTATCTAAGAGGTCAATGCTTTTAGGAATGATGTCAAGCCTCACATTCTCCCACTCAGTGTTCTCCATTTCGTTTTTGTTTTTGTTTTTTGTTTCCAAAACATCTCCTCAAGAGAAAGAGTCCAAAGAAGATTCTCGTTCATTCTTTTAAGTTGTTCCTTATTGACATTGGAAGGATCGTTGTCAAAATTGTCCTCCGCTTCGGCCGCACGGTTTTGAGCCTCGGCCACTTTTACAAAAATATTCCCAAACACACTCCTATTCCACTCTTTAAGAGCAGGTTTGAGACGCAAAAGTTTTTTAGATAGTTTGTAAAGGCCCGTAAAGGGACTAGGAATGGACCAACAATCTCTAACCACTTCCAAAAAGTCGAGGTGTTTAGTCCACATATTTTGGAAATGGAAGGAGGTAGGATGTTTAATAAAAGAGGAAGAAAATTCACAAAGAAGAGCATGATGGTCCGAAGTGTGTCTAGGAATGTGCCTAACAACACAATTATTAAATTTATTATACCGCTCGGAGGAGGAAAAAAATACGATCCAACTTTTGCCAAATAGAATTACTATACCAAGTGAAAGGAGAACCCACATACCCTCCATCGGTGAGCTCACATTCAAGGGCAGCGTCCCTAAATTCCTCCATATTCGATGGGATAGGTGGGTTTCCCCCTCTTTTTTCACAAGAATGGAGGACGGTATTGAAATCACCACCCACCATCCACGGAGTATGGACTTGACTAACTGAAATTAAATCCTCCCACAAATCCCGCCTCTCAATTTTCTTGTTCTTACCATACACCACCGATAACATAAAAGGATCGGGGGAAGAATTATGGACAACCGTCGTGTGGAGCATTTGATCTGTGTTCTTAATAACAGAAATATTAGTGTTGATATCCGAAAAAATCCAAATATGATTATTCCGATTAGCAACAACTCTATCAAAACCAAATAATCTGCAAAAATATGAAGCATTTAAATCAACTTTGGGCTCAATAAGAGCCAAAATATTAAGGCGATAGTCTTTTTCAAAGAGTTTAACAATTTTTTGAGCAAACTCGTTCCCAATACCCCTGACATTCCAGATAATTAAATTAACCATTAAAACGGGTTCGACGGGTGGATATTTTTAGGTTGTTAGAGCTAGAGCTCGCTTTATTAGATTTTTTAGATGGTTTAGACGGTTTAGGAGCTTCCAGTTTTATCTCAACTTCAACCGGAAGTGCGAGCACAAGTTTTGTTTTAGTTTCCGGTTGATTAGATTCATTCCCCTCCGAAAAGGATTGTTCAAACATGTCTTCCTTAGAGCCAAGCGACGGTTCCGAATTGCCCTCGTCAACATCGTCCTTAAATTCCCCAAACTCAGATTCATCATCCGAGGATAATTGATTCTAAATCAAGGGGAGTTTTAGGGGATCTTGAGTAATGCCCCTACTGGTCTCACTAACCTGTAAGGGTTGGGTTCCCGAACTATTAGATGACTCAACACAATCATTAACCATCACATCATAACCACCAACCAAAGCATCATCCGTAGCAGAAATATTATCAAAAATTGGGGGGGGGGGGGGGGGGGGCGCAGAATGGGGAGACATACCTGCCCCGTTAGAATGATCCAGCTCGGTTTGGCCCAAAGTAGGAGGCCTGGTCTGCTCACCGACAACATGCTCATTTGAACGAGAATTACAAAAATTAGTATCACAAATATCCAAAATGACTGGAGCCAGTTGGGGTGGGATGAACAGAACAGTCACAGTCATTTTGGAGGGGATGGGATCAATCATAATACCGACTCCTACTAAAGGCGGGGTGGGTTTATTACAATCAATATTTTTTGGGGAGGGGGTAAATCTACAATGCCCTTATTTTTATCAACCATCTCTTCCTCAGTTTCTAAGAGGTCGAACATATTACTAGTCTCAATTTGCGGCCTCTTGCCCTGGCTCACCGCAGAGATCTCCTGTTCGGCCCTAGGCACTATATCCTCCGGTATATCCGACTCTAAGTGACCTTCGATATCGCCTGCACATTCAGTAACAACATTTTGGGGGAGGGTATAATTATTAATAGGAAGAGTTCCCCTGGCCTCCGTCTCCTTCAAGTTCTGGAGAGCCTTAAAAGCATTTTTTGTCTTGATTGGCTGCCACACTTGTTGAATTTTTGAGGGACCTGCAACATTCTCCAAACACAAATTCGTAACACTAACCAGTCCTTTTTCACCAATAGGAACCGGTTCTTTCAATATAATATATTTGCCATTTTCTTTATCGATTGAAGCTGTTTTTCTCGACTGATTAAATTTAGGGAACTCTTTCGGTTTCATCGATGGATTTTTAAAATAACACATATCTATATCATGCCCAATATGATGACAGTGAGAACAATATTTTGGGAGTTTTTCATATTCAACCGAATGTGTTGATAAAACTCCATCACATTTAATAGCAATCTTATCAGGGAGATGATTTTGTAAATTAACTTCAACACACACCCGAGAGTAATTCAATCTAGTCCGATTAAGGGTTTGCGGATCCGGTTTAAGAAGTTACCAATCAAATTGGATACCATTTGTAAGGCATGTACATCAAACCATAGAATTGGTAAAGCTAAAATTTTCACCCAAATAGGGACAGTGGCCGGTTCGTGTTTAAAATTAAAAAACGGTGACCATTTAAACAATCTCATCGGGAATCCTAAAACATGAGATTCGTGTCTAAGCCACAGTTTAGTGTAGGCAGCTTTGTTACCCATAGAAATCAGCACATGTTTAGCATTAAGAAATTGAACCTTACATATACCAAATCCAAAATTTTTCAAGTGATTAGCTATTGATTCATTTGGAGGTTTGACATATGAAAATTTACCAATTAACGCAAATTTATAAACAGCAGAAACATCATCATATTCTTGTTTAGTGAAAACAGCCGTCGGAATCTCCACAATGGAATCAACGGAGCCCAAACGGGCTCCTGTTGAATAACCATTAGAAATAATATTAGCAAAAGACTTAACACCACCGACTGGGGAGTTGACCGGGACAGACGATATTTCCCCTTCTTCCAGTCCATCAAAAACTGTAGAAATGGGTTTAGCCACAGGGGGAGGGGAGATCGGAACATGATAGTTTAAAATCCCTCCGGCGATAGCCGATGCCTTTTCCAACGCTTCCGGACATAGATCGACCGGGTTAGAGGAAGGGGAAAACATTTAGAAAGTGGAATAGGAAAACTTACCAAAGGAGGAGCCACTGACGGGGCATCTTCAACGGCAACAGCTACCGGGCCACCAGCGAGAGACTCCGAAACAGGAGCAGCGGCCGAGGAGGAGTTGATGCCGCCGACCACCTTCGCATCCCCCACAATTTCCGGGCACAAAATTCTGACCGGCACCGAATGAGCAGGAGCATAAGGACCGTCCGGGGAAGGGGAGACCTCCAGAGGACCGAAAACTGCCAAGACGCCGCCCGCCGATTTAGTGTAGAGAAAAAAAGAAACGCCATCGCCGATTTGAGAAGGGACGATGGGAGAAGAAACCAGAAAATCACCCGCGCCTGGATTTGCCGAAGACCAGACTGCCTCCTTCATGAGGGAAGATCGAGAAGCCGAACCGAAAGAACCCACCGCCGAATTTTTTTCTCCAAAAGAAGGGAAACCAGCTGAGATTGTGAGGGTTGAGGACAATTTATTATTCTGAGAAGACAGATGTTGACCGAGAGACGCTGGTGTAGAAAATGGAGAGGTTGAGATATTTTTAAGAGAATTCTGAATATAATTATTCGTTTCCCCAGATGGGATCTGTTTTTGGGGACAGTGCTTTTTTTAGATCTGCTTTCCACCGCGGATGATTTCTTAGTGGGAGATATTTTATTGTTGATATCACATGCCTCTAGTGTTGGGTAGGGAGCCGGCCCACGAGGCGCTGTTTTTTCTGTCATAAGGCAGTAATAAATTAAAAGCGGACCGCCGCACTAGGCGGCGGAAAAGGAAAAGAAAAGAGACGTTATCAGCTAAGATGTAGGTAACGTCTGGAAAAATCAAAGAAGGGTGAAGAATAGATGAAGAATGTAGAGAGGAGGAGGAAAAAAATTCTAGAGACAGAGAACATCCGAAAATTTTTTGAGTTCCATATTTTCATACTTTTTTTAAAAAAAAAAAATGTGTCATATTATAGAACAAACAAGATTAGGGAGGCCTATTCACTTACAAAGCCGATATTTTCTGGGGGGGGGGGCAAATCCCAAATATAGCCACAAAACGAAAAAGGATAATTATGGGGGGCCAAAACTCAAACAAAGTCATAACAAACTACGAACCACTTTCTTGCTTTTTTCGATCTTTTTTTTTATTTTTCCTTTTCTTGCTCACAACCTTTTGAAATTCCATATCCATATCATGGTCTTGAACCTTTTCTCTCTGAACTGCAGATTTATCGGGTTCCACCATTCTGGTTTTTGACATGGTCTCGATCTTTTGTAGTGCATAAAACCTCTCTTGAGTTTGATCCGAACTAAGCTTCATGTCCTCGACCCGTTTCTCGATCTGCTTTGGCTTGACGGTATTGATCTTTGATTTTTTATTAACTTTTTTCTTTGGGGGTAATAAAATAGGCTTCGAGTCCAAGTCTGTGCGATCACCCTCCGTGAAATAATTCTTCTCAAGATAAGTGTCAGGCATGTAAGAAGCGTACTTGTGACGAGGGTTGACTTTTGAAACATAATCAAAGTGATCATAAGATTGAAGGATATCATTTATTATCTTCGAGGCATTTACTGGCTTGTTCATTGCATTATTTCTTCCTGGAGTAAAGGTAATAATTCCTTTCGAGTCTAAAGAGATTGAGTCGTCCAAATCAGAGATATCCTTGAGAGATCTGACCGACGATGGGCGGTTAGAACCGAACGGCTGCTGAGTGGCCGAGACAGGAACCTCCAAAAGTTCCCTGGATTTGGAGAGAGTAATGGTCTGGTCTGGACCTTGAGTCTCGGCAGCCTTTGTTGAGTAAGGCCTGGACTCGGCTGGGGCAGATGGAAGGTCAGGATGGGATTCTGAGAGATCCTTCGATGCACTTTTAATAGACAAACACGAACCCAAATCGTGGCCTAGGTGTTTGCAATGGCTGCAATATTTGGGCATGAATTCATATTCCACCTCTTGAAAGACTTGCTGACCATCGAGTAAAAGTGGAACGGTTTTCAGAATATTTTTTGTTAGATCAACTTCTACGCAAATTCGAGGAGTAGAGGCACGACTTAAATTAGCTGTGGCACTATCAATACGTAATGATTTCCCAATCATAGAGCAAATAGTAAAAAGAGCCCGACTATTAAACAATACTTCTTTTAAAAAAAGAACCAATTTAATTCAACAGATCGGAAGTGTGGGGGGACGAGACCCACTACACGCCCAAACAGACTGAGGGAGGACGAGCCCCTCTACACGCCCCACGCGAAATTAAAACAAAGTGAAACACGGCCTAACGATCGGCCTACTTGAATCTAACATAAGGGAAATCACTTTTGTCCAGTCTAATCATACCACGAATCTGCCCGGATAGATCCGACGGGCTGAAAAGACGAAAGTTTCTGGACTTGTACCCTTCAATGGCCAAGTGGTCCGCAATGGCATTCCCTTCCTGATAGATATGGGAAAAAGAGATATCCACAGTACGACGATGTGACAAGATTTTGTGACGAATGCTTTGGACTTCCCAATTTCCGATGTTAGGCGAGGTAATAAATGAAAGAGCAAAAGACGAATCCACCTCAACCCAAACCTTCTGAATGTTCCTCTCATAGCAAAGGTCCAACGCTCTCCAAATGGCAAAAACCTCGGCAAAGTTATTGGTGTGGTTCCGATAAATTCGTGAAACGTGAAGATAGGATCCCCCGAACAGTTTCTAACTATGCCTCCCGCGGCCGAATCCCTAGGATTACCTTTCGAAGCCCCATCCGTGTTGATTTTCGTAATCCTGGGACCCAGTTTAACCCATCTAACAATGGTAATTTTTTCATTTTTTGTTATTACAGTTACAATGGAAGCTGCTAGAGAAATTACAAGGACAAAAATTCAATCCCAAAATATCTACGAGCACCGGGGCACCCAGCCAGGCCCGCGGCTTAAGTGCCCGGTGCACTTTGATTAAATCCAAGTAACCCCAAATGCGATCGCACACTCTTTTGGCCGTGAAAGTGATCTTCTTGACCCGCATGTCATTCCTACAGCACCAAATAAACCACAAGATAAGAATGGGGATCATAAGCAAAATGTAGATATCTCCCAAAGATTTATTAAATCATTTGGTAATAACCAAGGTAATATTATTAGTTTGAAGAAATGGGATCCAACTAAAGAACAAAAGTTGGCCTAAATCGCCGATGCAACCGGCCCATTAAGAAAAAGATGAGGAAAATCCTCAACGCCATCACAACAAAAGCAAGCATTGTCGGCAATGATACCCCTGGATCTAAGTCCATCCGGGATAGGGAGCCATTTTTTTAAGAGCCTAACCATAAAAAAGGACATGGTGGGAGTAATGGTTTGATTCCAGCAACATTTTAAAAGATTGTGATTGTCTTGGCGTTGCCGAACCGCCTCCCATGCACTTTTAAAAGAAAAACCACCATGAGAGGTAAGTTTCCAAAAGACTTTCCGGCCGACTATACCACCCTCCCCATGAGTGGGAAAATCCATAATGTAGTCTCCAAGATCAACTATTAAATAATACTTTTTAAAAAAAAAAACAAATTTTATTCAACGGATCCGAAATGTGGGGGGACGAGACCCACTACACGCCCAAACAGATTGAGGGGGGACGAGTCCCTCTACACGCCCAAAAATCGAGGGTGGCGAGATCCTCATCAAGCCAAATGATTGAAAAGTCATCAAAGCCCACAAATCTTCCCTATGAGATCTTGACAGTCCGAGTAGAAATATTCTGTATAAAGGCAACCTTGATTCGCAAGGTGATAAGCAACCCATTTCCTTCTCTGTAAATGTGTGAGTAGCAAATATTATAATCACAAGTCATTTTTTTTTTAATTTTAGAGATTAATCCTTGACGGTGCCATTGACAAACAGACTCTGAAGAAACCAAATTAATGACAATGGTAGAATCAGCTTCCACCCAAATATTCTGAAACCCTCTCTCCACATAAAGGTCAATCCCTCGCCAGATTGCGAAGAGCTCCGCATAAGAATTAGATTGCTCTCCAATAAATTCATAGAAGCAGAATATAGGGGTACCGCGATGGTCCAGGAGGATCCCCCGACTGCCGCTAAACCTAGATTGTTTTTGGCCGCCCCATCCATATTCAATTTAAACCACCCAATGGGTGGCGGATCCCAACTGACGGTCATGAGTTTAATTTTGGGAGGCGAGGGCATCGAAATACACAGATTAGCCGCAAAACCTCCCCCTAATGCCAAAAGTGCCTTGCCTTCCAAGGCACCTTAATATAGCGAAGGTAGTTCCAAACTCTAGCACAAACCCGTTGGCCATGAAAGGAATCTTATTAACTCTTTTATCATTCCTACAACACCAAAGAAACCAACAAATAAGCACGGGAATGATATGGAAGATATGTATTTTACCTTTCGCTTTGCTGAACCAACTCCTCAAGAATTGATTGACATTGATAATGTTCGGGCAAGTTATCAAGTAAAACAAATCCCACACTTTAGAGGCAACTGGCCCGGTCACAAGGGGATGAAGCAAACTTTCTTGACCACCACAACAAAAACAAGAGGTGTTAGAAATGATACCACTAAGAGCAAGATAATGGGGAGAAGGAATCCACTTATTATACACACTTTCATTGAGAGGGAGGTGGGGCGGCCCCATGAGGAAAGTGCTACGAAACGGGCCGAGTCACTCGGCTCGTGTACCGGACGTTCGTCAAACGACTCCGTAAAATATACTCCGTTTTATCACCAATGTATTTATACTAATTAATTAATTAATTATATCAAATACAAAAATATTTCTCTAAGAAATATAATTTATGAATTAAATTAATTACCCGGTAACTTAATTTAAATTCATAAGACCGCTGTTTGATTTATCCAATAAATCATAATTAGATATCCAATATCTAATATTATTAGAGAGATAATAAATTCACATTTATCCGACAACGCTCCTGATGCGCGACTCTGAAGGTCCGTCTCAGCCGGTATTGGGAGGAACCAATGAGTGCGGGCAGCACTTAGCCAGCCTAGCAGGCCGCATTGTAAATCCCGACGGAGAACGAATGAAGGGATCATTCCAGAAACATTATGTCGTGAATACCATATACATATAGACCCTTCATCAGATGTCCCGGTTTCGGGTCACGGTAAAGTCAAACCCTACTGTTTACTAGACTCTATACATGTGTTAATGCAAATCAAGACCGACTGATTACTAGTGTATCTAATACGACTAGATCAGAATACTTTGGCCAAAGACTTATGGTCTTATTTACCATTAGCCTTATAGGACATTCGCCTGCTCACTAACAGGAGATAGAATCCTTTCTTGGCATACAGTAAAGACTGCTGTCTGCCCGTATAGTCCGCACTTCGAGGTTGACTTAGCAATTAAGCAAATGAGTCTAACTACTCTAATGACAAACTAAGCGTCACAGGCACATCTTCTATTGAACCCTTAAGTCAAAGGTCCACGTATACTATCACAACCTTTCGATTTGTCATCAACTCTCCGAGAGTGAATACCGTGTGACTGAATCAAGTATGAGTCGTGTCCGAGTATACTGGTCCCACCAATATACTTATAACTATGCTATCAAGATATGCACACGTCCTAGCATCAGTTATACAAGTCTTACTCAAAACTTAATGCCCATTTAAGTTTATTGACTTGCGAACGATTTACGTAAATAAACTGTAAACACTTCTAGTGCATTTTCTCTTATCCAATAATGAGAATGGAATGTTCGATTTATTTACATGGACTTCAGTTCAATATTTGCCTCCCCTCCAAGGCGGCTCTCATAATTGGCAGCCTCCTTCCAAAATGACCCGTGGAGTTTGCCGGAAATTTTAAGAGCCCGAAGATAGCTCCAAATCCGGCCACACCCCCTCTCGGCCGTGAATGGGATGGCTTTCATCCTTTTGCCATTCCTCTTGGTGTCATTCCTCTCGGTGTCACCAAAAATAACCTCTCACCTCTTCAAATGAAGGAATATCGCAAATCATATTATTATCTAAGAGGTCAATGCTTTTAGGAATGATGTCAAGCCTCGCATTCTCCCACTCAGTGTTCTCTATTTCGTTTTTGTTTTTGTTTTTTGTTTCCAAAACATCTCCTCAAGAGAAAGAGTCCAAAGAAGATTCTCGTTCATTCTTTTAAGTTGTTCCTTATTGACATTGGAAGGATCATTGTCAAAATTGTCCTCCGCTTCGGCCACACGGTTTTGAGCCTCGGCCACTTTTACAAAAATATTCCCAAACACACTCCTATTCCACTCTTTAAGAGCAGGTTTGAGACGCGAAAGTTTTTTAGATAGTTTGTAAAGGCCCGTAAAGGGACTAGGAATGGACCAACAATCTCTAACCACTTCCAAAAAGTCGTGGTGTTTAGTCCACATATTTTGGAAACGGAAGGAGGTAGGATGTTTAATAAAAGAGGAAGAAAATTCACAAAGAAGAGCATGATGGTCCGAAGTGTGTCTAGGAATGTGCCTAACAACACAATTATTAAATTTATTATACCGCTCGGAGGAGGAAAAAAATACGATCCAACCTTGCCAAATAGAATTACTATACCAAGTGAAAGGAGAACCCACATACCCTCCATCGGTGAGCTCACATTCAAGGGCAGCGTCCCTAAATTCCTCCATATTCGATGGGATAGGTGGGTTTCCCCCTCTTTCTTCACAAGAATGGAGGACGGTATTGAAATCACCACCCACCATCCACGGAGTATGGACTTGACTAACCGAAATTAAATCCTCCCACAAATCCCGCCTCTCAATTTTATTGTTCTTACCATACACCACCGATAACATAAAAGGATCGGGGGAAGAATTATGGACAACCGTCGTGTGGAGCATTTGATCTGTGTTCTTAATAACAGAAATATTAGTGTTGATATCCGAAAAAATCCAAATATGATTATTCCGAGTAGCAACAACTCTATCAAAACCAAATAATCTGCAAAAATATGAAGCATTTAAATCAACTTTGGGCTCAATAAGAGCCAAAATATTAAGGCGATAGTCTTTTTCAAAGAGTTTAACAATTTTTTGAGCAAACTCGTTCCCAATACCCCTGACATTCCAGATAATTAAATTAACCATTAAAACGGGTTCGACGGGTGGATATTTTTAGGTTGTTAGAGCTAGAGCTCGCTTTATTAGATTTTTTAGATGGTTTAGACGGTTTAGGAGCTTCCAGTTTTATCTCAACTTCAACCGGAAGTGCGAGCACAAGTTTTGTTTTAGTTTCCGGTTGATTAGATTCATTCCCCTCCGAAAAGGATTGTTCAAACATGTCCTCCTTAGAGCCAAGCGACGGTTCCGAATTGCCCTCGTCAACATCGTCCTTAAATTCCCCAAACTCAGATTCATCATCCGAGGATAATTGATTCTAAATCAAGGGGAGTTTTAAGGGATCTTGAGTAATGCCCCTACTCGTCTCACTAACCTATAAGGGTTGGGTTCCCGAACTATTAGATGACTCAACACAATCATTAACCATCACATCATAACCACCAACCAAAGCATCATTCGTAGTAGAAATATTATCAAAAATTTGGGGGCTCAGAAGGGGGAGACATACCTGCCCCGTTAGAATGATCCAGCTCGGTTTGGCCCAAAATAGGAGGCCTGGTCTGCTCACCGACAACATGCTCATTTGAACGAGAATTACAAAAATTAGCATCACAAATATCCAAAATGACTGGAGCCAGTTGGGGTGGGATGAACAGAACAGTCACAGTCATTTTGGAGGGGAGGGGATCAATCATAATACCGACTCCTACTAAAGGCGGGGTGGGTTTATTACAATCAATATTTTTTGGGGAGGGGGTAAATCTACAATGCCCTTATTTTTATCAACCATCTCTTCCTCAGTTTGTAAGAGGTCGAACATATTACTAGTCTCAATTTGCGGCCTCTTGCCCTGGCTCACCGCAGAGATCTCCTGTTCGGCCCTAGGCACTATATCCTCCGGTATATCCGACTCTAAGTGACCTTCAATATCGCCTGCACATTCAGTAACAACATTTTGGGGGAGGGTATAATTATTAATAGGAAGAGTTCCCCTGGCCTCCGTATCCTTCAAGTTCTGGAGAGCCTTAAAAGCATTTTTTGTCTTGATTGGCTGCCACACTTGTTGAATTTTTGAGGGACCTGCAACAATTTCCAAACACAAATTCGTAACACTAACCAGTCCTTTTTCACCAATAGGAACCGGTTCTTTCAATATAATATATTTGCCATTTTCTTTATCGATTGAAGCTGTTTTTCTCGACTGATTAAATTTAGGGAACTCTTTCGGTTTCAGCGATGGATTTTTAAAATAACAAATCTATATCATGCCCAATATGATGACAGTGAGAACAATATTTTGGGAGTTTTTCATATTCAACAGAATGTGTTGATAAAACTCCATCACATTTAATAGCAATCTTATCAGGGAGATGATTTTGTAAATTAACTTCAACACACACCCGAGAGTAATTCAATCTAGTCCGATTAAGGGTTTGCGGATCCGGTTTTAAGAAGTTACCAATCAAATTGGATACCATTTGTAAGGCATGTAAATCAAACCATTGAATTGGTAAAGCTAAAATTTTCACCCAAATAGGGACAGTGGCCGGTTCGTGTTTAAAATTAAAAAACGGTGACCATTTAAACAATCTCATCGGGAACCCTAAAACATGAGATTCGTGTCTAAGCCACAGTTTACTGTAGCAGCTTTGTTACCCATAGAAATCAGCACATGTTTAGCATTAAGAAATTGAACCTTACATATACCAAATCCAAAATTTTTCAAGTGATTAGCTATTGATTCATTTGGAGGTTTGCCATATGAAAATTTACCAATTAACGCAAATTTATAAATAGCAGAAACATCATCACATTCTTGTTTAGTGAAAACAGCCGTCGGAATCTCCACAGTGGAATCAACGGAGCCCAAACGGGCTCCTGTTGAATAACCATTAGAAACAATATTAGCAAAAGACTTAACACCACCGACTGGGGAGTTGACCGGGACAGACGGTATTTCCCCTTCTTCCAGTCCATCAAAAACTGTAGAAATGGGTTTAGCCACAGGGGGAGGGGAGATCGGAACATGATAGTTTAAAATCCCTCCGGCGATAGCCGATGCCTTTTCCAACGCTTCCGGACATAGATCGACCGGGTTAGAGGAAGGGGAAAACATTTAGAAAGTGGAATAGGAAAACTTACCAAAGGAGGAGCCACTGACGGGGCATCTTCGACGGCAACAGCTACCGGGCCACCAGCGAGAGACTCCAAAACAGGAGCAGCGGCCGAGGAGGAGTTGATGCCGCCGACCACCTTCGCATCCTCACAATTTCTGGGCACAAAATTCTGACCGGCACCGAATGAGCAGGAGCATAAGGACCGTCCGGGGAAGGGGAGACCTCCAGAGGACCGAAAACCGCCAAGACGCCGCCCGCCGATTTGGTGTAGAGAAAAAAAAGAAACGCCATCGCCGATTTGAGAAGGGACGATGAGAGAAGAAACCAGAAAATCACCCGCGCCTGGATTTGCCGAAGACCAGACTGCCTCCTTCATGAGGGAAGATCGAGAAGCCGAACCGAAAGAACCCACCGCCGAATTTTTTTCTTTAAAAGAAGGGAAACCAGCTGAGATTGTGAGGGTTGAGGACAATTTATTATTCTGAGAAGACAGATGTTGACCGAGAGACGCTGCTGTAGAAAATGGAGAGGTTGAGATATTTTTAAGAGAATTCTGAATATAATTATTCGTCTCCCCAGATGGGATCGGTTTTTGGGGACAGTGCTTTTTTTAGATCTGTTTTCCACCGCGGATGATTTCTTAGTGGGAGATATTTTATTGTTGATATCACATGCCTCTAGTGTTGGGTAGGGAGCCGGCCCACGAGGCGCTGTTTTTTCTGTCATAAGCCAGTAATAAATTAAAAGCGGACCGCCGCACTAGGCGGCGGAAAAGGAAAAGAAAAGAGACGTTATCAGCTAAGATGTAGGTAACGTCTGGAAAAATCAAAGAAGGGTGAAGAACAGATGAAGAATGTAGAGAGGAGGAGGAAAAAAAATTCTAGAGACAGAGAACATCCGAAAATTTTTTGAGTTCCATATTTTCATACTTTTTTTAAAAAAAAAATGTGTCATATTATAGAACAAACAAGATTAGGGAGGCCTATTCAGTTACAAAGCCGATATTTTCTGGGGGGGGGGGGAATCCCAAATATAGCCACAAAACGAAAAAGGATAATTATGGGGGGCCAAAACTCAAACAAAGTCATAACAAACTACGAACCACTTTCTTGCTTTTTTCGAGCTTTTTTTTTCTTTTGCCTTTTCTTGCTCACAACCTTTTGAAATTCCATATCCATATGATGGTCTTGAACCTTCTCTCTCTGAACTGCAGATTTATCGGGTTCCACCATTCTGGTTTTTGACATGGTCTCGATCTTTTGTAGTGCATAAAACCTCTCTTGAGTTTGATCCGAACTAAGCTTCATGTCCTCGACCGGTTCCTCGATCTGCTTTGGCTTGACGGTATTGATCTTTCATTTTTTATTAACTTTTTTCTTTGGGGGTAATAAAATAGGCTTCGAGTCCAAGTCTGTGCGATCACCCTCCGTGAAATAATTCTTCTCAAGATAAGTGTCAGGCATGTAAGAAGCGTACTTGTGACGAGGGTTGACTTTTGAAACATAATCAAACTAATCATAAGATTGAAGGATATCATTTCTTATCTTCGAGGCATTTACTGGCTTGTTCATCGCATTATTTCTTCCTGGAGTAAAGGTAATAATTCCTTTCGAGTCTAAAGAGATTGAGTCGTCCAAATCAGAGATATCCTTGAGAGATCTGACCGACGATGGGCGGTCAGAACCGAACGGCTGCTGAGTGGCCGAGACAGGAACCTCCAAAAGTTCCCTGGATTTGGAGAGAGTAATGGTCTGGTCTGGACCTTGAGTCTCGGCAGCCTTTGTTGAGTAAGGCCTGGACTCGGCTGGGGCAGATGGAAGGTCAGGATGGGATTCTGAGAGATCCTTCGATGCACTTTTAATAGACAAACACGAACCCAAATCGTGGCCTAGGTGTTTGCCATGGCTGCAATATTTGGGCATGAATTCATATTCCACCTCTTGAAAGACTTGCTAACCATCGAGTAAAAGTGGAACGGTTTTCAGAATATTTTTTGTTTGATCAACTTCTACGCAAATTCGAGTGTTGTGTCGAGAATTATACTCTCCGACCGGCGATCGCCTCAGAGATCGGGCGACCTAGCATCGCTGAGCAAATGAGGCGTAATCCGCGACCACTGTGCGACCAAGCCTTAGCCCAGCAGACAAGCTAAATCGGCCAACCGAAGGTCCCAGGACAAGTCCCGGTGTCGAGCGATCGACATCAAATACGATCGCCTCTCGGTACTTGGCGACCGACTCCTGGCGACCGACTAGCGGACGATCATCTCTCGGCACCTGCCGACCGACCCTTGGTGACCGACCAATGCCGACCCTCAGCGACTGGCCGATGACGACCCTCAGCGACCAGCTAGAGACGACCGCGTCATGCCGATCAGAGCCGATGGCCATCCAGTCGGCAAAGGTCGAGCCTCAGGATAGTCACCACATGCAAGAACCGAGACAAGATCCGCAATTCACGGATCATTGACCACAGCCTGGCAGCATCTTCCCACCAGCCGACAAGCCCGCCGAAAGTTGTCAGTAGGGCCGCATGTGACAGTGACTCCGAGCGCGTGCTGGCTCCTCATTGGACCGCCCAGCTGGCTGCCGGCTGTAGTCTTGGACTTTAGGCAGACTGCCATCCACTGCCTTGGAATTTAGCCCGACAGCCCGTGTGATCGCCCCATTATAATATTGGCCGGCAGACGATCACCCCATTATTATAATGGCCGGAAGGCGATCGCCCGCCAGAGGACAAGGCACCGCTGCCCCTATATATACAAGGCTCCCTGCACTCGTCCAACTCTCTGGCATTCTCGCATTTCACACGCAATACAGAAGCAAAATATACAGCACTTGGCTATCTCCAACTCTTGGCAACAGCTATCATTCGGTACTTACTTCTCCCGGCCTCTCTCATCAAGCAGACGATCGGCAGGGACGAAGAACATCGAGCTTCGCTCAAGAGCCGGATTAACAGAGTCTTTTTACACTCATTGTATCTAGATTTCTCACATTAATACTTGTATCCACGAATATTTGTATTAATAACATCTCGCGAGAGCATTCAAGCCCGGGCCTAACAAACCCGGCAAATCTTGTATTATTTATCTTCTCTCGGAAGTGCTCCCGCAATTGTTGTTTGTTGTCCGTCTTCCAGCAGTATTTAATCTTCGGATAAATATTTTTGGCAACAATAATTGGCGCTAGAGGAAGGGGATCTAACCCTCAAATTTTTATTCCTACCGTCTCGAAGAACACTCACTGTTCTCGGGGCATATACTTGAAGTGACACTCACTGCGCTTCAAAGAAATCTTTCAGAAATCATGTCTTCTGCCTCCGCGTCGAAGAAAGCCGCTGGCCAGCCGGCCAGAAGCCCCGTTCTGTCACAGTCCGAGCCACAGTCGATGGTGGAAGGTAGCCGCCGCGGTCAGAGACGCTCGATCCCGTCCCTGGACGGCTGCCCAAGCCTCTCGCTCGATCAGCTCCGAACCAATGAACAGATCGACGAGGTCATGGCCGTCCTACAGGAGCGACGGAGTGCTCTCGACGCGCCTCCTGCTATCACTCCCTCGGCCGTCCGCCGGAAGTCCAAGCGGAAGCTCAAGGCATTACTGGCCGAGCGATCGCTAGGAGGCTCTCGTCCGCAAGAAGAGGCGCTCGCCAGCCGGGGCACCTCTGTTTTCGATCGCCTGGGCAGTGACCCGACACAGCGGCCGGGCGATCCGGCCCGGCCACGAGACGACGGAGTCTGAGTCCGTCACCAGGAGCTCGGCCTACCCGACTCCCAGAAGGCAGCCCAGCCGTCTGGCTCCCCCTCGCCAAATAGCCGAGGTCGGCAGCAGCGGAGTCCGGAGATCGGTACACGATCGCCTCGGCTCCTGCTCCCAAAGCCGATCAGCAAGCAACCGAGCCACGGCGATAGCTGCAATGCAACGTCAGATCGACAACATGAAGGCGCTCCTGGAATCCAGGGCAGGCGCCATGAAGACGATCGCCGAGCCAAGCGAGCCGCTCGCGATCGACATCGAGCTCGCCCTTGTGCAGCACAAGATCGCTCCCCCGCAAACACCCGTGTACGAGGGGCGATCGGACCCCCAGATACACCTGAGGAAGTTCAACATCTACATGACCGGGTGTGGGGCATCCGACGCGACGAGGTGCCGAATGTTCCCTCTGACGCTGGACGACCTCGCCCACAGGTGGTACGCATCATTGCCGCCTCGGTCCATTGGCTCTTTTAACCAGCTGGCGCACGTCTTCACGGAGTACTTCGCCACCAGGGTCGTCCGGCCAGAAGGTCCCCTTCGCATGATGCAAATCAAGCAGGGAGAAGAAGAGTCCGACTCGGACTACATCGACCGGGTAGACGTGATCATCCTCAACGGCGAGCCCGTAAGCGATGAGACCGCCCTCTACGCGGTCCTAGGAGGATTTCAGGGCTTTTCGCCTATGTTCAGACATCTCACGAAGACCCAACCTACGACCTACGCAGCCTTCCGGGCTAGAGCCGCAGATTTTCTGGCCAGGCAAAGGTTTCTTCTTAGCCTGTGAGCAGCGCGATCGGCGCCCGGACGACGATCTCCCGCCCGATCGCCAATATCGACCTACGAATAAAGCGATCGGCAGCCGAGTGACGATCGACAGTCTTCCGGCCCGATCGCCGATCATCACGCTACATCGCCAAAACCCGGAGGACACGATCGCCATCGACAATCCAGCATCTAACATGACGGACTAAGGCATAAGATCGCTTCCACCTCACATCATAAAGCCATGGTCCTGGTAGTCGATGGAACCGGCTGCTTCGGCCATGCAAGGTCCCTTTCGGCCGAGATCGCCCGCCCTTCGTTTAAATACGAGGCCGGTGTAGTCTGAGGGCTCTCCAAAATTAATCAGTGGACACGATCGCCCGCCCTCAAGGATCATCATCTAACTTGGTGAACCCGGACAAAGCGACACGTGCCATTACCCCCGTCTCAACGTACACCGTCGAGGTTCGTCATCTCCATGGTGGGCCGAGGTGGAAGCAGATCTAAACGAGCCGCGGGCGTGGAGTTGATTCATCCGACGCTGCCCCACGCAAGGACTCCTCTAGACTGAGACCGCACGCCCTTCGTTTAAATACGAGGCGAGGCGCAGCCTAACAGAGGACCCTCATAATAAAGTGAGTCACGAGACACTCAATGTCTTCGCGCACCAAGACACGGTCATGGAGTCGGTCCATCGAACTTCGCGACTGTGCACGGTTCCTCAAACAAGCGAAACCATCAAGTTTCCGAGGGGGATCGGCCAATGTTGTTTTTTGCAGGTACAAGACCGATAGATAGCTAGCCTATCGACCATGATAGCCCAAGTCCAAATCCATAGTTAGCTCAGCAAGATCGCCCGTCCTCATCCTCTACGATCGCCAGCAAGAACCACCTCGCCCCATGTCTTCAACATAGGAGCAAGCTGGGGGGCAATTGTTGTGTCGAGAATTATACTCTCCGACCGGCGATCGCCTCGTAGATCGGGCGACCTAGCCACTGCCGAGCAGCCGAGGCAGAACTGCCGACCAGCGACCAGGCGACCAAGCCTTAGCCCAGCAGACAAGCTAAATCGGCCAACCGAAGGTCCCCGGACAAGTCCCGGCGCCGAGCGATAGACATCAAATATGATCGTCTCTCGGTACTTGACGACCGACTCCTGGCGACCGACTAGCGGACGATCATCTCTCGGCACCTGTCGACCGACCCTTGGTGACCGACCGATGCCGACCCTCAGCGACTGGCCGATGACGACCCTCAGCGACTAGCTAGAGACGACCGCGTCATGCCGATCAGAGCCGATGGCCATCCAGTCGGAAAAAGCCGAGCCTTAGGACAGTCACCACGTGCAAGAACCGAGACAAGATCCGCAATTCACGGATCATTGACCACAGCCTGGCAGCATCTTCCCACCAGCCGAAAAGCCCGCCGAAAGTTGTCAGTAGGGCCGCATGTGACAGTGACTCCGAGCGCGTGCTGGCTCCTCATTGGACCGCCCAGCTGGCTGCCGGCTGTAGTCTTGGACTTTAGGCAGACTGCCATCCACTGCCTTGGAATTTAGCCCGACAGTCCGTGTGATCGCCCCATTATAATATTGGCCGGCAGACGATCGCCCCATTATTATAATGGCCGGAAGGCGATCGCCCGCCAGAGAACAAGGCACCGCTGCCCCTATATATACAAGGCTCCCTGCACTCGTCCAACTCTCTGGCATTCTCGCATTTCACACGCAATACAGAAGCAAAATATACAGCACTTGGCTATCTCCAACTCTTGGCAACAGCTATCATTCGGTACTTACTTCTCCTGGCCTCTCTCATCAAGCAGACGATCGGCAGGGACGAAGAACACCGAGCTTCGCTCAAGAGCCGGATTAACAGAGTCTTTTTACACTCATTGTATCTAGATTTCTCATATTAATACTTGTATCCACGAATATTTGTATTAATAACATCTCGCGAGAGCATTCAAGCCCGGGCCTAACAAACCCGGCAAATCTTGTATTATTTATCTTCTCTCGGAAGTGCTCCCGCAATTGTTGTTTGTTGTCCGTCTTCCAGCAGTATTTAATCTTCGGATAAATATTTTGGGCAACAACAATTGGCGCTAGAGGAAGGGGATCTAACCCTCAAATTTTTATTCCTACCGTCTCGAAGAATACTCACTGTTCTCGGGGCATATACTTGAAGTGACACTCACTGCGCTTCAAAGATCAACTTCTACGCAAATTCGAGGAGTAGAGGCACGACTTAAATTAGCTGTGGCACTATCAATACGTAATGACTTCCCAATCATAGAGCAAATAGTAAAAAGAGCCCGACTATTAAACAATACTTCTTTTAAAAAAAGAACCAATTTAATTCAACAGATCGGAAATGTGGGGGGACGAGACCCACTACACGCCCAAACAGATTGAGGGAGGACGAGCCCCTCTACACGCCCCACGCGAAATTAAAACAAAGTGAAACACGGCCTAACGATTGGCCTACTTGAATCTAACATAAGGGAAATCACTTTTGTCCAGTCTAATCATACCACGAATCTGCCCGGATAGATCCGACGGGCTGAAAAGACGAAAGTTTCTGGACTTGTACCCTTCATTGGCCAAGTGGTCCGCAATGGCATTCCCTTCCTGATAGATATGGGAAAACGAGATATCCACAGTACGACGAGATGACAAGATTTTGTGACGAATGCTTTGGACTTCCCAATTTCCGATGTTAGGCGAGGTAATAAATGAAAGAGCAAAAGCCGAATCCACCTCAACCCAAACCTTCTGAATGTTCCTCTCATAGCAAAGGTCCAACGCTCTCCAAATGGCAAAAAGCTCGGCAAAGTTATTGGTGTGGTTCCGATAAATTCGTGAAACGTGAAAATAGGATCCCCCGAACAGTTTCTAACTATGCCTCCCGCGGCCGAATCCCTAGGATTACCTTTCGAAGCCCCACCCGTGTTGATTTTCGTAATCCTGGGACCCAGTTTAACCCATCTAACAATGGTAATTTTTTCTTTTTTTGTTATTACAGTTACAATGGAAGCTGCTAGAGAAATTACAAGGACAAAAATTCAATCCCAAAATATCTACGAGCACCGGGGCACCCAGCCAGGCCCGCGGCTTAAGGGCCCGGTGCACTTTGATTAAATCCAAGTAACCCCAAATGCGATCGCACACTCTTTGGGCCGTGAAAGTGATCTTCTTGACCCGCATGTCATTCCTACAGCACCAAATAAACCACAAGATAAGAATGGGGATCATACGCAAAATGTAGATATCTCCCAAAGATTTATTAAATCATTTGGTAATAACCAAGGTAATATTATTAGTTTGAAGAAATGGGATCCAACTAAAGAACAAAAGTTGGCCTAAATCGCCGATGCAAACGGCCCATTAAGAAAAAGATGAGGAAAATCCTCAACGCCATCACAACAAAAGCAAGCATTGTCGGCAATGATACCCCTAGCTCTAAGTCCATCCGGGATAGGGAGCCATTTTTTAAGAGCCTAACCATAAAAAAGGACATGGTGGGAGTAATGGTTTGATTCCAACAACATTTTAAAAGATTGTGATTGTCTTGGCGTTGCCGAACCGCCTCCCATGCACTTTTAAAAGAAAAACCACCATGAGAGGTAAGTTTCCAAAAGACTTTCCGGCCGACTATAACCCCCTCCCCATGAGTGGGAAAAGCCATAATGTAGTCTCCAAGATCAACTATTAAATAATACTTTTTAAAAAAAAAATTTATTCAATGGATCCGAAATGTGGGGGGACGAGACCCACTACACGCCCAAACAGATTGAGGGGGGACGAGTCCCTCTACATGCCCAAAAACCGAGGGTGGTTAGATCCTCATCAAGCCAAATGATTGAAAAGTCATCAAAGCCCACAAATCTTCCCTATGAGATCTTGGCAGTCCGAGTAGAAATATTCTCTATAAAGGCAACCTTGATTCGCAAGGTGATAAGCAACCCATTTCCTTCTCTGTAAATGTGTGAGTAGCAAATATTATAATCACAATTCATTTTTTTTAATTTTAGAGATTAATCCTTGACGGTGCCATTGACAAACAGACTCTGAAGAAACCAAATTAATGAAAGTGGTAGAATCAGCTTCCACCCAAATATTCTGAAACCCTCTCTCCACATAAAGGTCAATCCCTCGCCAGATTGCGAAGAGCTCCGCATAAGAATTAGATTGCTCTCCAATAAATTCATAGAAGCAGAATATAGGGGTACCGCGATGGTCCCGGAGGATCCCCCGACTGCCGCTAAGCCTAGATTGTTTTTGGCCGCCCCATCCGTATTCAATTTAAACCACCCAATGGGTGGCGGATCCCAACTGACGGCCATGAGTTTAATTTTGGGAGGCGAGGGCATCGAAATACACAGCTTAGCCGCAAAACCTCCCCCTAATGCCAAAAGTGCCTTGCCTTCCAAGGCACCTTAATGTAGCGAAGGTAGTTCCAAACTCTAGCACAAACCCGTTGGCCATGAAAGGAATCTTATGAACTCTTTTATCATTCCTACAACACCAAAGAAACCAACAAATAAGCACGGGAATGATATGGAAGATATGTATTTTACCTTTCGCTTTGCTGAACCAACTCCTCAAGAATTGATTGACATTGATAATGTTCGGGCGAGTTATGCCAGCTATCAAGTAAAACAAATCCCACACTTTAGAGGCAACTGGCCCGGTCACAAGGAGATGAAGCAAACTTTCTTGACCACCACAACAAAAACAAGAGGTGTTAGAAATGATACGACTAAGAGCAAGATAATGGGGAGTAGGAATCCACTTATTATACACACTTTCATTGAGAGGGGGATATAATGATAATAAAAAAATGTATTCGACGTCTTGGTCTAAATTTTGTTACCCTACGAGTGAGGGAATGTTGGGTTTTTGGGATCTTAATGATATTATTAAAGCATCAGAATATAAATTGTGGTGGAGGTTTCGTACTTCTAATAATATATGGTCTCAATATCTAATGGCTAAATATTGTAAAAGACTCCACCCAATGGTGGTTAAAAAATTAACCCTATTGATTCGGTCAATTGGAAGCTTTTATGCACTCATGGAACATAACAAAAGTTGGATTCCCATTCCAAAGAGGAACCCCCAAGTAGGTGATCGATAAACTAGACATTTGGAACCCCATAATGATGTGCACTAAATTAGCCAAATTAAAAGGAGGCTTCTGCATAATATAAAGGCTATTAGCATTATTAATTTTCTGCCCCGAAACACTCTCGTAGTGATTAAAAAGATTGTTAAGAATATGCAAATTACTCTCCGACGACTTGAGGAAAAGAAGAGTATCATCAACGTAAGCTAAGTGGGAAATTTTAACATTTTTGCGAATGATATACGCCATTTGAGGATTACGAGCAAACATGTCATCAATACATCAAGAAAAGTAATCAAACACAATGACAAACAGTAATGGAGAAATCGGGTCTCCTTGGCGCAGCTCTCTCCCGGATTTCAAATAGCCGATCGTACAACCATTAATTAAAATAGAGAACCATACCGAACTCACACATTGTTTAATCAAATTGATCCAGTGATTAGAAAACCCAAATTGAGCTAAGATTTGAACAGAAAATCCCAATTGACTCTATCATAAACTTTCTCCATGTCAAGTTTAATAATCTTGTTCATTTTAGATCTAGAGATGTCACGAACAACATCCAATGCTGTGAGGATGTTATCCGTGATGAGCTAATCTTTGATGAAACCCGTCTGAGAGGAGACAATAATGCGACTAAGCCTCTTTCAAAGGATTTTAGAAATAATTTTATAAGACGTATTGCAAAGACTAATAGGTCTGAAATCTTTCCAAGAGTTTTCTGCCAAGATTTTGGGAATCAAATATTAAGTGGAGAAATAAGCTTGTGAAAGAGCTTTCCTCCAAAGAAATCACACGCAGCTTCATGAACATCAGAAGCAATAAATGAACACGCAGCTTTCCTCCAAAGTTAACTAAATGAACACGCAGCTTTCCTCCAAAGAAATCACACGCAGCTTCTATGATTTTTCAGCTCGTGATGGTTGAGCTGAACTTGATCCTTGATCCTGATCATGATCAGAATCCTTCTCTATATTTTCTTCCTCTCCAACTTCTTCTTTTTCTTCTACTTCTTCTTTTTCAACATTTTTCTTTTTCTTCTTCAATATCCTTTTCAAGTCATTCATTTTCAATTTCTTTTTCAGCTCAAGCAATCTCCATGTTCTCATGTTCATCATCAAATTTCTTTCCTTGGGCTACCCCTTCCATGATAACCCGAATGAATTAGTCCATTTTGGATTTGGAGTTTTCTATGAACCAATTCTCATTAAACAACAAGCTCGTTTTAGTTTCCTTACAAAACACCTGAATGAGTTGCTTTGTTGTAAGAGGGTAGTTACATTCACTCCTTTCCATTATTTATTTAAGAGCATTGAAGCTAAGAGCCTTCAATCTCTTCCAGTCTTTGTAAACAACAAAGATTGAAATTTTACTGATGTGCTGCTTTATAGACCTGAGTTGTGTTTGGCTGAGGTTAAAAGGGTTATTTATCTTGAGGTTGAAGCTTTAGTTAACTTCTGGTTCCTCAAGGATTTTCTCAAATTCGTCTTCCTCCGGGATGCTTGGAAGCTCAGGTAATGTTTCTTCAACCTCCTCTTCTTCTTGAATGATGATCAGCTCCTTAGACTGATCTGCAGGAGCTGTGAGAAGTAGTGTTGCACGTGCAACTACTGATACTTCAGGTGCGTCAGTTGTATGATCTTCAGGCCTGATCCGTTCTGAAGATTCAGATGAGTAGTCCACCAAGTCTTTCTGTCTTTTGGTAGATACAGGTGATAAAGGTCGTATGATCTCCTTTTCAGGTGACTTCCTCTTTCTGAAGATAATGGCAAGAGTAAGGTCATCACTATCTTCACTAACTTCAATGACAGGTGCAACTTTGCTTTCTTCATGTGCAGTTGCGGTTTCTTGAGCTGCAGTTGTAGTTTCCTCAACTGCAACTACATTTTCTAACACAGCATCAGCTAGGGTTATTTCAGCTCGGGTCAGAGCAGGTGGGGAGATCTCAGCTGCAGTTAGGATGGCTGCAACTAATTGAACTTTAGCTTCTTCTCATTCTGTTGCTCCTTTGTAGGATGAGGTTCCAGACTTCATCCTCAGAAGTAAATCCAGGGCTCTTGGTTGATTATTTGCATACTTCTCCAGTGCAGCTTGGTCCAAGTGACTGAGTCTTTTGCTGCTATGAAACGGTTCTGCCTTTCCTTTGGCCTTGCCCAGGAATTCCAGAATCCTGCTTATGTGGGTGCCAAAGGCAAGTTTCTATGTAAACTTCTTATTCTCGGAATTCTAGCTGACCTTGTTGACTTCTCTGACTAATTGCCTGTAGATGTAATCAGGCCAATTAATCCTCTCTCTTTGTATCATAGCTCATATGACAATGTATTTGGAGGAGGACATCTGGTCATAGCTTCCTAACATGCCCATAACAATCTTGTTGGTGATGTCCGTCATGTATCTAAATTCCTTCTGGACATCTTACTTTTGGGCTGTGAATTTCATCTTCATTAGCTGTTCAGGTAGCTTTATCTACTACCAAATGTCCACAGGGTTCTGCTTTAGGGCTACAACTACAATACTTCGATTCTCCAGCTTGAAGGCATTTAAAATAGTTTGTTTGGTTATGAAGATTGGTTCTACAAAGATTGAGCTCTGAATTCCCCTTTCTGTAACTAGGGCTTCCTTGTAGAAACAAACAACGGCCTCCTTGAACAGTTCTGATAGGTTAATGTCTAGGAAGTGATAGATGCCATTCTTCATACGTAAAATCAAGTCCATTATCAACAGGGAGTTGTTTTTCTCCAGAAGTCCAAGAAAGTCCACGACGATGCTGAAGATTATTTGTTCTTTCACCATCCTCAAGTTGATGTTCTTGAAGTAGGTTGTTGTGTCCATCTCTGTAATTTAAATATTTTTAGTGCAGTGAAATTCTTGATTTTGCTTTTCTGGAAAAATTAGGGTTCTTTCTTGAAATTTTTGAAGACGATAGGTTTTGATGAAGTAATTTCAGTCGTATTAAATAGTTATTCTGAGAGTCGGTTTTAAAATATAATAATTAATTGCAAGAACGGCACTTCGTGTGTCATGATTGGACAATGTGATGTAGACGTGGAATTACTGTGATGGTGTATTTTAAGTTAACCACGTGTAATATAAATACTTAAAGAAATTAGAAACTTAGCTGGTTGACTGTTTGACTTCTGATACCACTGCAATATTGATTTCTTGCTTCCTTTGTATCAGATGTGCAATCTTAGCTGTGATTATGATCAGCTAACTTTCTGTGATACCCGGTTGTAATTCATTCATTATCATTCAGTAATTATCAGTCAGTAATGGTCACTCAGTAATTTTCACTCATTAATAATCACTCATCATTCATGAGTCATTCATTTGTATTCATCATTGGCATTTTGTAACCGTGTATCAGTTACCGATCATCATTCATCACCGATTGAGAATCGAGGCGAGAATATTATCATAATCATCGTGAATGGTAGTCTTGTGTTGGAAGTATCATCTATCACGTGTTATTGGACTTAATTACATTCATACAAGTTTTATTTGTCGGATCATTCACCGTTTGTAGCGAGTAGACGGAGTTGTCGCATTTTCGTCATTTCCAGCAACGAGTTACGGCCGTAACTAATCATACATTACGACCGTAACATGCATTCGTTGGCTTAAGGTTGTTTTGGCTGAAGACGAGATACGGCCGTAAGGTAGGCAGGCTACGGCCGTTAGATGTGTTCGTAGTTTGCAGGTAATGTCGGATGAAGAGGGATTACGGCCGTAAGGGTTGCGGCATACGGTCGTAAGATGAGGCAGGTACGGCCGTAAGGCTTGGACGGTTACAGTTGTACGTTTCGAGAAGGGTGCCCGATCAGTTTCGACGAAGGTGTCATACACCCGTAAGTCTTGCCGAGTACGGCCGTAACAGTCTAGTTACACCCGTAAGGCATGTGCGGTACGGCCGTATGACTGTCGGCAGGTGTTTGGACGAGGGCGAGTTACGCCTGTATGAGGTGGATGGTTACGGTCGTAAGGCCGTTGACTTGGGATGTTACGGCCGTAAGTAGGCCGAGTTACGGCCGTAACCATGGCTGTATTTAAAGGACTTGGACGGGACTTTGAGCTCATTTCTACCATTTCTTCACCTTGTTCCGAGAGAGAGAGAGCTTGAGGGAGATATTTTTCATCATCAATCACTTGGGTGTTCGGTTTTCATCATCTTCATTCGTTTGTGAAGCTTGGATAGTCGATTTAACACGATTTCACCGGATCAAAGTCTTTGGATCTTCAAATGTAATATTCTTCAACATCTTGGATTTCGATTTTGTGTTGAGATATGATGTTTTGGACGTTATAATCATGTTGTATGAAGAGATATACGTATGATTATGAGTGTGCATGAATATTCATTGGATTATTGAAGGGTTATTCAAGAACACTTTGAATATTGAGTTGGATTTGGGGGTTTTTGATTAGTTGTTGTTGTAATCACGAATTTGGATATTCATATTGGATTATTGATTGTATTGAAGATGTTTTGTTGGTTTGGAACACTCCTTGGGTATTTGATATTGGTATAGTTAAGGATTGGTTGTAAACAATCGAAGATTGGTTACAACGTGTTTGATATAATGCCCTAATGAACTTGGTTTAGTTCTATCGACGTTTTGAGTTAGTTATAATCGTGTTTGATTCGTATGTTGAACGGATTGTTGGTAATTGTGTTATTCAAGGTTGTTCGAGCGACCGGCATCTCATTTTAGGACGTTTGTTCGTGGAAGGACATTTTTCACCGGTGTTGAGTAAGTTAATTCTTACTCGGTTAAAAGGATACTCACTCCTTTTGTTGTTGTTCATTCATAATCATAACTCATTCATAATGTATTAATCGTATTGAGACTTGTAATTGTCGAATAATCACTTCATTCACGAGGAACGACGGTTCCAATCATTTCATTGAGCTATCATTCACTTCACTATTATTTCATCTTGGTGAGTCATTCTTGACGTTGTCGGATTATTATTCATTAATATTCATACTGGTCATTCTCGTTCATATGACCTTTTGGGTTCGTATTGCGTAGCCAGGTGGTGATGTGTGGGATTTTTAGTCGGGCACATGATGGTCATGTGTTCGGGTTCACCGACACAATGGACTGTGCACACGGTAACGTACCTCCGTGAGACTAATTAAGTACAAGGACGGTGTGTCCGGTCACTCGTCTTGTGCACATGCACATACCATTACGGGCGTACTACGATGCCCCTCTTCAGCTTAATTTCATAATTGAGATATATCATGATTGTGTATATTCAACCCTTGAGGATTGTTGTTCTGTGTAACTGACCCCGTTGGGGGATATTGTTTTCAGGTCATGGCAAGGCAAAAGCACGGGAAGAGAACGTTGACGGCGAGGAGCCCCAATGATACTAGTAGGGGGCCCCAATCCTTTCAGTCATTCATGTTGTCATCATTTATTTTTCACTGCAGATTTCCATTTGGATACTCCGTTTCATTCAGTGTTGTATATTTTATCTTCATATAAAATATACATGTATTCTATATTATCTTGGGTGTGTTGTACTTGAAACTCCTTATCGGAGCAATGGATGATATAATGTGGTTCGGTACTGCGATTATGTTATCTAAATCATTAATTTTCATTCGCCTGGTGGGTCCCAATCAGGGGTCCACGGCACTGTAATAGTCGCCCAGTTTGGGGTGTTACACTTTCTACATCATGGTTGTGGTTTTGATCAGCTAACATTTCTTGTTTGTGCTTTTAATCAGCTGACCTTTCTTTTCTGTGCTTTTGATCAGCTGTCTTTCTCGTCTGTGCTCCTGATCATCTGACCTTTCTTGTCTGTGCTTCTGATCAGCTGACTTTCTCGTCTGCGGTTGAGTTTTACATCAGCTAACTTTTTCTAATCAGCTGAGTTTCCTCATCTTCATATTTTCAGCTAGGCACTAGATTCCGAGTCTAGGAGTAGTCTAAGACCCCTACTTAGTTCGAGTAATCTTTCCTACGGTAGTGGTTTTATGAATATTTTAGCAATCTGGTACTCTGTGGTGACTCTTTCCACCCTTACTCTTTTGTTGAGCACATGGTGTCTGATGAAATGATTTTTGACATCTATATGCTTTGTTCTCGAATGTAAGACTGGATTGTTTGTTATAGCAATTGCACTATTGTTGTCACACCATATTGGGACTTCATTTGCAATGATGTTGTAGTCCTTTAGTTGTTGTCTGATCCATAGAAATTGAGCACAACAGCTACCTGAAGCTAGGTATTCTGACTCAGTTGTGGATATTGAGTTGGACACCTGCTTCTTACTGAACCATGATATTAGTCTGGTTCCAAGGAATTGACACGTTCCATATCCTGATAGTTCAAAGTTGTCATATTTTGGATACCATAATCTAACATTGATTGTGGATTTTATGTATCTGATTATCCTTTTAGCTACTTCCTGGTGAGACTGCTTTGGCTCGAACTGAAATCTTACACACTCCTACTGCATATGAAATGTCAGGTCAGCTTGCAGTGAGGTATGGTAATGATCCAATTAGTCTATGTAGTGTGTTGGATCCACTGGAATGCCTCCATCATCTACATCAATGTATAGAGATGTGCTCATTGGTACTCTCAGGGGTTTAGCCGACTTCATGCCAAATATTTTGATCATCTCCTTTGTATACTTTCCTTAGTTGATGAATATTCCTGTTTCAACTTGATTGAATTGTAAGCCAAGAATGAAGTTCAGTTTACCCATCATGCTCATTTCGAATTCTCCTCGCATGAGGTTTGAGAATTCTTCACATAGCTCAAGGTTTGTTGAGCCAAATATGATATCATCCACATATACTTGAACTAGTAGTATGTGGTCTTCATGTTCAATTCTGAATAGAGTCTTGTCCACTTTTCCCTTGTATAATCCATTTTTCTCAAGAAATATGGACAGTCCCATACCAGGCTCTTGGTGCCTGTTTGAGTCCATATAAAGTTTTAACAGTTTGTAAACTTTGTATCCTTTGACAAATCCATAGGGTTGCTCAACATAAACTTCTTCTAATACTCTATTAAGGAATGTACTTTTCACGTCCATTTGGTATACTTCAAAATTCTTGAAGGCTGCATAGGCAAGGAATAGATTGATTGCTTCTAGTCTTGCTACTGGTGCATATGTTTCATCAAAATATATTCCTTTACATTGAGCATATCCTTTTACAACTAATATGGCTTTATTACTAACAACATCTCCATCTTCATCACACTTATTTTCGTAAACTCATTTGGTGCCAATGACCTTCCTGTGATTTGGTCTGTCTATTAGCTCCCATAGATTGTTCCTCTCCATTTGGTTTAATTCTTCTTGCATTGCAATCATCCATGTGTAGTCATCCCGTGCTTATTCTGTTGTTTTGGGCTCCATTTGGGACATGAAGCAAGAAGCATTGCCATTCCTGTTGTAATATCCAGATTTATTATTGTGTATTTTATTTGTTGTTGAACCCTGTATTATTCGGAATTGTGATCTTGATAATTGGAGTATGATATTTCCTATATTTGTATCCTTGTACATGAGTATAACAACATGTAAATTCTCTCATGCAAACACGTGATAACGTACACTAAGAATGTAGCTTAACGTACGTTATCGGCTAAAACTAGCGCACGCTATGAATGAGGGATTTGCGTGCGTTAGACAGTCAATTATTGAGCTAGACGGCTAGCACATGTGCCGACCAGGACATGGGTCCGGATAAGATTCTCGCGGGTGAACCTGGACAGTTTTGGAGTCAACGCTAATTAGCATGCGCTAAGGACAGTATGATAGCGTGCGCTAATCAGCTATCGTGCAGAAACTTTATATAAGGGACATCACTCTATTTCTTCTTGTTCCCTTCACTCGTCTTCATTTCCTTAAAGTCCAGAGAGCCTTCCCTCCTTCTTAAATTCATATAGACCACCTCCACTTAATCACTGAAGATTGGATGTCACTTGTGATTGATCATTGGAGTGGAGAAACATCTTGATTTGGCAAACAAGCAACCGAAGTCGGATTTTACTTATTGTCTCGGTGTTTTCTTCATCTTAAGGTATGTTATACTACTTCCAACCTTGAATTCGTGTTCTTAAGGATATGAAGATCATACCATCAAGATATTGAGTTCCATTGATGAATTATCCAAACAACGTCATGTTTAGAAGTTAGAATGTTTATGCTTAAGATATCATCGTTGGAAACATCATGATTAGAATCCTACCACGTCGAATGATGAGAGAAATATTCTGAGATTGATCAGTTAGGTTCCCAATGATTTGTTGAATGGGGTGATCCTTTAGCCATTTGGGGGTATAATCTTCATCCTCTGCTTTTGGTTGTTGATCATCAAAGCTTGTTCCTTCGGGAGAGCTAGGTTTTGTTAGACTGCAGTTGTGTTTGGTTCAGCTATGATTGGATCATCTTCAGCTGTGATGGGATCAACTGTTATTAGATCAACTTTAGTTGTGGTTAGATCAGCTATGGTAGGTGATCCTGGCTGATCTACACTTGGGTCTTCATCAGCTTGATATAGCAACCTTGTGTCATTGATGATGACTTCTTTTAAAGAGGTGTCTTTGAGATTTTTCTCAATTTGTTTCACCTGTTTTCTGAACTCAACAGTAGATTCATCAAAGACAACATGAGGTGTTTCTTCCACAACTAATATTTTTTATTAAAGACTATATATGCCTTGATTATCTGTGAGTATCCCATAAAGAGACCATCATCAGTTTTTGCCATCAAAAGGAATTCAGTTGGGGTTTGCCATTGTTGTCGATGAAACACTTACAATCAAAGATATGAAAGTATGAAAAAGTTGGTATTCTGCCATTCAAACCTCATAGGGAGTTTTACCGTGTCTCTCTACTATCATACTTCTGTTCTGAGTATGACATGCTGTGTTGACAGCTTCAGCCCAGAACCTTTTTGGAAGACTAGTCTTAGTAATCATTTTCCTTGCTGCTTCCTTGAGGGTTCTATTCCTTCTTTCAGCTACCCCACTTTGTTGTCGTATTCTTGGAGCTGATACTTCATGCTGAATCCCATTTTGATAACAATACTCAGTTATGGCTTTGTTGAGAAATTATCCTCCTTTGTTTGATTTGATCTTTATGATTGATAAGGATTTCTCATTCTGAATTTTTCTTAGTAGCTCAGGTATATTGGTTAGAGCTTCACTCTTCTTGTAGAGAAACACTATCCAAGTGTATCTTGAGTAGTCACCCACAACTACTAAGGCATGCTTACTTCCACTTAGAGTTCTTAGCCTGATAGGACCAAATAAATTCATGTGAAGTGGGTCCAAAATTCTTTTGATAAGAGTGGTAGGTTGAACTGATTTGAAAGATGCTTTTGTTTGCTTTCCCTTCTGGCATGCATCACAGAGAGTCTCCTTCTTGAATACTTCTTCTAGAGGCCCTCTGACCAACTTTTGTAAGCTTATCTTGTTGAGAGCATTGAAGTTAAGATGACACAGTTTCTTGTGCCAGAGCCATCCATTTTCAGCTATTGTTTTGGATATGGAACATGTATTGGAGTGGTTGTATTCCAATCTATCATGTAGATATCTATTCTTCTGTAGCCTTGTAACTTCACTTCTCCAGATAGGAGATCAATTACCATGCATTTCCAAATAGTGAAAATTACTAGATTCTTTCAATTGGAGAACTGGCTTACGCTCAAAAGTTGTATTTGAGTCCTTTGACATACTGCACTTTTGAGATGATAATGTTCCCTCTGTGAAGCTCCCCATATACTTTGGTTTGTCCACAAGAGCTATCCTCAGAAGTTACATATGGACCTCTT
Organism: Orobanche coerulescens; assembly: GCA_033398695.1. Taxonomy (NCBI): domain Eukaryota; kingdom Viridiplantae; phylum Streptophyta; class Magnoliopsida; order Lamiales; family Orobanchaceae; genus Orobanche; species Orobanche coerulescens. The sequence continues at coordinate 16,903,212 of CM065814.1, read as the reverse complement.
TCTTTGATGTAGTTTGACAGAACCTTTTTATTTCCTGTCATGTATCTTGGGCATCCTGAGTCCACAAAATATTCTTCACCTTTTACTATTGAATTTGAGGTGACTTGATGGTATTCCTTCCACCCTTTCTTCAATCATACAAGCAGAGATTTTGTAATATCCGTACCTTTATTTTTAGATATTTCCATTTTTGATGTATGTCTATTTTTATCGACTCGCTTGTAACCATTTCGAAGTTTTGAATCTACTTTGTTCTTGGAGTTTATTCATTTGGACGAGTTTCGAAAATGTTTTTACGTAATTCCATTTTATGTTATGTTTTGTCGTATGTACATTCAATTCTCGTAAAACTCGTTCGTTTGTGTTGTTTCTTTGTTCCCACAATCCCGTATGGTTGAGTTTCTCATGTTGTGTTTCGGTTTGTAAATCCGACGTCGTATGATGATTTTGGAACGTTTGGGCCGTTTTGTAATTTCCTTAAACTTAAGGAAAATTTACTCCCATCGTCGAATTCCGAACCTTCGGATAGTCGGAATTGTGTTTCCTTTTAGCGCTTAGATTCTTTATCGAGAATACTTCATCACCATATTTTTGGTTCGTTAGCAGGTTCGAGTTTCGGGGTCATTCGGGATGGTTCGGACAGCAGTTTTTCCTAACTGCTGTCCAGTAGGGTGTTACGGCCGTAACACCCCATTTGTTACGGCCGTAAGGTGGCCTTGTTACGTCCGTAAGATCCCTTAGTTACGGCCGTAACAGCCCGCTGTTTTAAAACAGCGGGCAGAGGTCAGAACCTCATTTCTTTTCCTCCTTCCGTTTTCTTCGTCGGGTGACACCAGAACCTCCAGGGCGATTTCCACCACTTTCAATCCGTATATTCTTCATCCTTCATCACCGTGAGATCGTAGGAGCATATCTTCATCAACGTAATCATCTTCCTCCGTCCGAATTCAAGGTATTTTCGTCTAGAACCCTAACTTCATCAATTTTGGGGGTTTTCCGGGAATTGTCATGTTAAACTCGAATTGTTCGGTTATGTTGTAGTATTCCTTATAGATTATTGTTATTGGGTGATTCCCAATCCGTTTCCGTCGTGTTTAATCCGTGAGTTGTTGATTCGGGGAGGTTTTATGAAAACCCTCGCCCGTATCGATCGTACGTTTGTTGTTATAGCTTGTAATCGGGGTTGTGGGCGTATTACATTCGTTTATTGTTATCGTATAGGACTGAGTTGTGTTAATCCTTCGTTTAGGAACGGTCGTGTTCCCTCCGGGTCATTCGTAGTCGTTGTTCGTTCCCGTTTCGTCGAAGATGTCTCAAAGGCAAGTACTTTACATTTGTTTACATATTATAGTTTTGGATTATGGACTTCCGTGTATGTTGTGGATGTGTATGTATATGTTCACCCAGGGACGGTCCGACGGGGCCTCTGGGGATACGTATTGCTGTGTGTGTGCGTATCACGAACTGGGGTTAACCACCCAGGGATGGTCCGACGGGGCCTCTGCGGGGTACGGTGGCCATGAGTCTTATACCAATGGTTAACCTTTGAAATGTTTTGTTGGAGAAATGTGTTTTGTGATTGTGCACTGTAATATTCCGGAATATAAATGTTTTCTAAAATGATTTTTGGCGCATTTTTCATATGATTAGAATGATAGTTCAAATGGATTGTACTTGCACTAGCAATTGTCGCTAACCCCTTAAATGGGGGAAATACTTCTATATTTCAGGTACAGGTCTTAGAGGCGAACGAGCATGCGGGCAGTACGAGGATGATGGGCAAGAGTGATTCTGTTCAGTGGTCGTCCGTTTGGTGTCATGTCTTTTAAATTATTTATTATGTCATTTGCTTAAGTACTCGAGTTCTTCCTTCTTGGATTTATTATCGTCGTGTACCCATTTTGGGGTGGATTTGATATTGAATGGTATTGTCGAGTTTTAGTCTTTTGTTTTGATCTCTTGGATTGCGAAATTGTCTGTTTGCTGATGATGTATATCACTATTGTCTTGTCGAGTTTGTGTGTTAGCCTGGTAGACTCCAAGGGGTGGGGTCCACGGCGCTGTAATATGCCCTGATCGTTTTGGGGGTGTTACAGATTTAGGTACCCAAATTTGAGTAGGTCCTTTAGGGTTAGTGGATTTCCTGGAGAATTGATTTCTCCTGGTGTTTTTAGAATGGTGTTGGTTATTCCTATAAGGTGCATGGTGTCTTGGTCTATATCCTTGATTTGGAGAGTATATTAGATATGACTGATAGTGGTTTTGATGTGATCCATTCCTAAATCTTGGTTGAGACCAGTTATTAAGGTTTTGGGGTCTCCACACCTAGTAATTTTGAAAACTTTGATTACCTTGGGGTTTCCATTTTCCTCTCCCATTTTGAAATCTATTTTTGGGGAGTCTTTGATAATAAGCAGAATAATGTCTTGAGTGTTGATGCTGTTTTGGCCATTGCCTTGTCTTCTGTCTAGGTTGCTGCCTTGAAAATCTTGGTTGCTGCCTAAATTGTTGACTATGCTGCTACCTATTTTTAAATACAGGTTTGTTTATAAGCTCAGCAGTCTGGATAATTGTTACCTCTTCATCAGCTAAGTTGGCCATCAAGCAGTTGTAGTTGACATCATCATCTGAAAAGAATCAACTGCTTGATTCTGCTCTCTCTTGTATCTGATCTTCTCCAATGAGAGATTTCCTCTTGTCTTCTTTTCTGCCCATGTCCTTCTTTTCTTTATCCTTCTTGAGATCAAGGCAGTCAAACTGGATGTGTCCTGTCTTATGATAGTTATAGCATTCTACTATCTAGTTTCTAGCTTTTTGGTTCCTCATTGGATTCTCCTTATAGTTTTTTTATACTTTTGAGTAATTCATACTGAAGTTGCTGAACTTTTTCATGATGAATGCTATTTCTTTCTCAAAGTTTAGAGGACTTGGAGGACTGACTTCAGCTTGGGTTTTTGCAGGTGACTCAGCTGCATAAGTAATTCCTTTTTCGGCTGGCTCACTAGATGATGAGCAGGGTAGCTCGAACTCAAATGCCTTGAGGTCTGGAAATAGTTCTTGGATATTTATATTGTTGAGATCCTTTGATTCCGTCATGGCTACTGCCTTCATGCTCCATTCTGGAGTGAGGGACCTTAGGACTTTTAGAGCCATCTCCCGGTTGCCATAGGTTTTACCAATAGAGTTGACTTAGTTGATGATCTTAGTGAATCTGGTATCCACTTTATCTATTGTCTCTCCATTCTTCAATTTGAAATTGTCAAACTTTTGGGTAGCAATTGACAACTTGTTTTATTTGATCACCTCAATCCCTTCACATATTACAGCTAATGTGTCCCATATATTCTTAGCATTTTTGCAATTTTTGATCTTCTCCAGGGTGCTTTATCAAGAGTCTGATACAAAATATCTCTGGCCCAGTTGTCAAGGTTTTCCAGCTCCTTTCTTCTGTGGTTATCTATGTTCTTCTCTTGGAAATCTGCTTGGTCTCCCAGCTGCAATTTCTTCATCTGAATTGTCCTTTAGGAAGATGAAGGGTCCATCTTCTATAATACACCACATATCGTCATGTATGGATGATAGATGTGCCTGCAGTCTTGTCTTCTATAAATCATATTCATCAACATAGAAAACAAGTAATCTAGAGTGCATCTGTTGCATGTTTTACATTTTATTGAGAGATTAGATATATATATATATATACACTCAAGTATATGGATCTGGTTCGGTGAGATTGAACCAACCTCTCTGATTCCACTTATAGGTCACAAGACGTCAGATCTAAGTCTAGGGTGTGAATAAACTTATAAAATCATTTGCTAAATAATAGTTTTGAAAAACACAGCTGATATAAAATGAAGCTAAGGATACTCGACTGAGATTCGTGCAGTTAACTTTTGTCAGCTGTAAAATTGTTTTGCGGAAGGACAGCTGACTTTGAATGGAACAGTTAATACTAATGCAGCAGTTAAGTACGATAATAAAGACAGTAAATCACACAGCACTTTATAGTGGTTTCAGAGGCGGGTAATCCTCTATTAGTCCACTTCTCTCCGAACTAGTTGGAGATAAATTCAATATAACTTTAAACCAGTGAAAATCATGTTACAATGAATTTAGTTACAACAGCTTCCAACCAGTGGAAATCCATGGCCGTTGTAACTCCTTACCTTGGTTGCCTAAAACCTCTTGACCGATAACCCGTGGATGCCTCAACAACTTACAAGATGCCTATCACATTCCAATCAAGAACCCGTGGATGTCTTACAAACTCTTACTTTCAAGAACCTCATTCAAGAAAGTACCCCTTACTCAAACTTAAAGACATAAGTGTTTGTCTTCTCCAACTTAAGAGCTTCTCTGTATTTGCTTTAAGATCTTGATCTTCACGATGCTATAGATGTATATTGCTTATGTTTGCTTTAATTGCTTGGTAATTGTAGTTCACATCGTACTTCTGCTCAAGTGTTTGTAACACCCCCAGATTTAACCGGAAATATTACAGCGCCGTGGGCCCCGAGATGGAACCCACAAGGCTAAAAGAAATTTTCGCAAACATTAACAAATGCCCAAGAGGCCAACGACGGTACTATCTTTAAAATTTCACAAAGACTTATAAAATCCATTTATCGAAAACCGTCGTAAAAACTCATTTCAAATCGCAAGGCCAAACTGCCGACATTCAAAAGTTTAGAAAACGATTTCCAAAGCAACCTCAGTTACCAGATACCAAAAGGTCATTTCAAAATACTCACGCATCGGAAAAAGACCAACCATAAAGATACTCTAGCAGCGGAATACAAGAACCAATCAAGAAACTCAATACACACGACATGTCCTAGCCAGTATCCTGCGGGAAGCTCATCTCTTCACGACCGCTACAAGCTCGATACTCCAAGAACCTAAAAAGAAATCCCACGACGGGGTCAGCCATAATATCCAACAATGATAACTGTCACATCACATTAATAATTACATACCAATGAGAATACAACATAAGAATACGACCAACGTAATCTTACCGCCATAACTTTACTTACTCAAGTAATTCTCATCAGAATAACCATTATCACAGTTTCACATCTCGTACTCGATTAACCAATAAACTCGAACATAATATCTGTATTGTACCTCAAACAATACTCAAGATTCTCAAACTATCAACACCAACTCACGATACAGAAATATACCATTACTGACCAATACGATCCATCGAATAACATCATCAAATCCCAAAACGGTAACCGATTGTCCATAAAAGACAAATACCAAAGGAAATACGGAACATACCTCGAGATATAAAGTGCCACGACAATCATATCAGTCTAATCCGAGATCAGATCAATGCAATACGGACATGGTCCTAACACAAGATCTACAAATGCATACTCATATGACAACGTCAATATGATCACAACAATAACAATGATGTATACTCAATGGAAATCCGACGATCCAGCGCCCTCAGCATAGATCCCCTTGATGATCCTATCAGATCATCATAAGGTGGATAACCAACAATACACATATGAACAACAACGCATGATAAAATCAATGATGCGAATTCACAAGATTCCATCAACACAATACTGGTAATCCAACGATCCAGTGCCCTCAGATAGATCCCCATGATGATCCCGTCGAACCAACGCATGGTGGAAAACCTGTCCAACGATCCAGTGCCCTCAGCATAGATCCTCATGATGATCTCGTCGAACCAACGCATGATGGACATTCGATCCAGCGCCCTCAGCATAGATCCTCATAATCCCATCGGATTATTTACACAACATAAACAACACAATATGCATACACATATGCAAATCAACACGTTCATCAACATGAACAACATAACATGCACGACAACATGACAATTTACTAGGACGACTTCATGTTCAACAACATGAAAGAAAATGTGCGAGACCAAAATAAATAACATTAAACCATAATCAATATGGAATACTTGCCCCGAGTCCTTCGGGAGCAACCTCGATGTCCAATCATCACCGACGATTATCCTCAATGCTCGGCGATCCAAACGTACAATAAACTATAGATACTCATATCCTCGTCTTTACCATAATGTAACCTCGATACTCGAACATACGAATAACTGAGATAAAGCATATACATTATGATTTACCTCCCAGAATCGAAAGAACGATATGCGATCCGAATACCCAGAGTTCACAATAATAATCATCGCTATATGCATTATAAACGAAATGAAACTGAAACCATTCATTAAATATTATAACTGAGCAAGTAATAACTTGCCTCGATACCGATACCACGAAGCTGCTGCCGAACACATTGCCTTTGTCTATGAGCTCCTCAGCCCTGACCATGCAATTCACGAACACGCTCGAACACGACCGCAACATCCGGTTATAATCGCCGATCAATAATCTCAACCTATCGAAGTAATCAAATAACATACATCCGATAACAATCAGCAACCGACAAAACTAACCAATCGAACTCAACGATTCAACACAACCTTGAATAAACGCAGTCAGAACAAACCAAATCAAACCATCACGAATTCATAACCGAAACAGAATATATTACCCTGCCTGTTGACTTAGCGTACGTTAATCTCTTACCGTAGCGTGCGCTAAGTTGTTCCCGATAGCGTGCGCTAGCCAGTAGGCTTAGCGTGCGCTAATGACGTGCACTTACATGCATTCCAAAGATCGACTCACATCTTGCGACTACGAATCCGAATGAAGGGAGACATAAATCTCCATATCTCTTGAAGATAAACGACCCCATAATTATCACAATGATCATCTCAATGTCTATATATCAATAACAACATCAACAATCAAACTTACTCGATAACAAGGATCGTATCATGCTAAATCTGGAATTCAACCTAGTATCATGATTCATCTCATCTAAATCGACCAATATAATTACCAAGATTCAGAAATCCTTCTTAGATCGGGTTAAATGAATCAACATCCTTATGGTATGAATAACCTTAACTAACATCCGAAACTCTTATCAAAATTCCATTGAATCTCATATAACATCATCATATGATTATCCAACATGCTCCTTACATGAAATCATCCAAGAAAAACGAACCATTAACAAAGGAATACGAAGATTACCTGGTTTAGACGAACCAAAAAGAAGAACACTAGAACTCCATCCAAAGAATCATGAACATCTTGAAGAACAAGGCTTGAATCCAAGCTCTCAATCTAATGTTGTCAAAGATTATCATTATATAGTGTTTGGGAACCTCAAATATATCCCAACTCTCCCTCTCGACTGAAAGAAGAAAAATGACGAAATGCTTCTCAGCACCCTTCTGTCCCCTTTTATAATATTCATTATTAGCGTGCGCTAACATCTCATGCTTAGCGTGCGCTACCGCATTAGTATGCGCTAACTGACTTTGTTAGCGTGCGCTATCGAAGCCCAGAGGCTACTGCCTCGCTTCGTAAACTAGCTTACGTACGTAATGCCCATGCATTAACGTACGCAAAACATCCTGCTTAGCATACGCAAGTCATTTACCTTAGCGTGCGCTATCCGAAGTTGACTTGCTACAGTACACACCTACCACTCGTGCCCCCACATGCCGAAAGCATCCGCGATTATCGGGATTCCTTTAACCGATCTGGAATTAGCGTGCGCTAACCATACAGTTTAGCGTGCGCTAGCCCTACATGACAAACACCCGCTGACCTTAGCTGGACACGCGTCGCAAGTGGCCGGGTCCACCCGCCGAAAGCTAAGATTCCATTATTGGCGATCTGATGTTAGCGTGCGCTAACCAACATACGTTAGCGTGCGCTAACTGAATATAAAAATCAACCTGGGCCTACCTGTCGGCCACCTTCCGGAACTAACCCAGCAAGTCGTTACGTACGTTAGGGGTCCTCCTTAGCGTACGTAACCGAACCTCTTAACGTACGCTATCAATACTTCGTAGCGTGCGCTACCTGTACCCAGTAGCGTGCGCTAATGAACACTTAGCCATTTTCCGAAATTTCTGTCCAACATCTTGACGTACCAAAAACAAACATGAGACACATTGAACACAAACACTGAATCCAATAATATTCTTATACGATATACTCTATATCGAAAGTACGATAACCTGATACACGATATCCTCAAATGTAACTGTCGACTAGATACGACAATTATACTGATATCGACATCTCAGTCCTTTATTTATTTTATTCCTACTGCATGCATTCCACGCTGCACAATATAACTCGGATAAAATAATATCAAACAACGATAGTAGAAATTAGGATATTACATTACGCACCACTTAAAATAAGTTTCGTCCTCGAAACTTGCAATCCGTCATAAAACAAACAAACATACCTTTCAACCCAAAATATCCCAAAACCATCACGACAACAATCAATTATCGTCATCACCGAATAACCAAACGAGCATACTTACAAATACGCAGGTCGACGATCTCCTGAGATACTAGCAAGCGATCTCATTGTACAGTCTCAATACGCTTACGATCACAATTCCCTGAGTCTCAACAAAATATATCATCTTCGGATGAAACAATCTGCCCGAATCAAATCCTGTCTGCCTGATTACATAATCAAGTCCCAATTCCGATAAGACGAATACTACACAATACATCTGCAAAACAACTGCCCAAAACAACGACACGAATCCCGAAACATCAACACAAAATCCGAACGCTCAGATGATCACCAACAATGATCAACCAATAAATCAACCGAATTTGTCATCAACATGATAAATTCCCATATGACCAACCAGAGGTCAAAACACAATCGAGAATATCATCAACATGATAAACTCCAATATGACCAACCAGAGGTCAAAACACAATCGAGAATATCTTCACACGGTAAACTCCAACACGATCAACACAGAACCACAGAAACAGATATACGAAAGAATAACATTCTCAAAACGACAAATCAATCACGTATAGTATATCTCAATAAACATACCCAACTGGCGAACATTTCCCTCGGCATACGAATAACGAATCGCAAATCGACGAACATATCAATTCATACAAGGAGTGGGAACGACCACTCAATATCCAAAACAACCAGCATGGGGTCACCATCCCCAAATTTACACTTACAAAGAAATCATTCAAAGATCACTATGGTAAGATTGCGCTACTACCGCACCCATGGACTCACATAGCACGTATGTCCCGGTTTTACAAAGTCCAAAGTTCCAAATTTACATCCTGCACATGAATCTACAACACGCAGTATATTTCTCTTATCTTATCAAACAACCGATCATCCTTGCATAACCAATCTACCATACTAAACTTCGAATCTCTTTTCCTTGTACCATCGGTATGATATGCCCGATGCACTAAATGCGTATGTACATCAATCACATTTTCAAAACCAGTTTGAAATCATATACTCTTGTCACGAGGACAATTTTCGAAAGTTCTTTCAAGAGTTTGAAAACTCAAACCATAAATTATGGTAAGACCACAAAATCAATTTTCGAAAAATTAAATTGGCTCGATGGTGCCAAGTTCTCGATAAAAATTCTTTTCGGAAACATACGTTTAAATAAAATGGAATTTATGAAAATGCTTGTGCATATCCATACTCCTGTATACCACTTCGGCTCGTCACCAATATCCACTGATATTCCATCGGAAAACCACACGATAGAGTTCCAAAATCTCAAATATAAACTCCGACTAAAAACTCCTTTCCACATATGACTATAACGTCAGGTCATTAACCCATCCTGGATCACCTTAAATATGATATGACAAAATATTGAAACGAATCAATACAGCGAAAGACTTCCCGAGAAGTTTCATTTGAACAAATAAATCAAAACCCCGAAAGATAGAAATAAAATGCATAAACGATCGGTAAAGTGTTTTACAAATCTCGGGTGTTTTAGAAAATAGAAAAGTCTTTTGAGACATTAGGGTCTCAGCCCGTACCTCATTCCCAGGAAGTTTAAAAAATAGAAAACCCTTTTCGGACTCCAAGTCCTGGGTTATAAAACTATTTCAAAATCGATTGGGTCTCGGCCCAAAATCATTTTCCGTAAAACATCCGTGAAATATTCATTTTGAAAAGTATATTTTCAAATGCTCAAAAACAGTTCGTATATCTCAAAATGAATTAACATGCTACATGTTCTTCTCAACCATGCACAATATTTCTCCCAAATGCACAATTCCGTTCCTAAATCTAACCAACATACTGATTTCCAACATCATAGTTTCTCAAATACCCAATCCTGTCCCAATTCTGTCATCTCATTCTGTAACGCATAATATCTGCTAAATCTCAAAACATATAAACTTAGAACGGCAATAAATCTCAACGAAATTAAAAAATCCAAATACTTACAGATCGTGAAGCCGACGATTCCCCGTGATACTGGCACATGTCTCGACTCAAGAAAATACTCGACATAGATATTTTCAAAACACACGTTTTGCAAACTCGGTTCGACTCAAGAACACAATACATCTCATTCCAGAGAATCTCGTTAACATCATTTGGAAAAGTTATAACAAGCCCAGTACGATACTGGCAAATCCGATAACGCCCAAGCCTGAGTGAACAACAAAGACTAACAAATCCGATAACGCCCAAGCCTGAGTGAACAACAAAGACTAACGGCTCTAACATTTATCAATCGACAACTCGAATGACGCAACAAAAACACGACCCAACTCGACCCAAATACCTAGGTTTTCTCAACCTAAGCTCCGATACCATATTCTGTAACACCCCCAGATTTAACCGGAAATATTACAGCGTCGTGGGCCCCGAGATGGAACCCACAAGGCTAAAAGAAATTTTCGCAAATATTAACAAATGCCCAAGAGGCCAATGACGGTACTATCTTTAAAATTTCACAAAGACTTATAAAATCCATTTATCAAAAACCGTCGTAAAAACTCATTTGAAATCGCAAGGCCAAACTGCCGTCATTCAAAAGTTTAGAAAACGATTTCCAAAGCAACCTCAGTTACCAGATACGAAAAGGTCATTTCAAAATACTCACGCAGCGGAATACAAGAACCAATCAAGAAACTCAATGCACACGACATGTCCTAGCCAGTATCCTGCGGGAAGCTCATCTCTTCACGACCGCTACAAGCTCGATACTCCAAGAACCTAAAAAGAAATCCCACGACGGGGTCAGCCATAATATCCAACAATGATAACTGTCACATCACATTAATAATTACATACCAATGAGAATACAACATAAGAATACGACCAACGTAATCTTACCGCCATAACTTTACTTACTCATGTAATTCTCATAAGAATAACCATTATCACAGTTTCACATCTCGTACTCGATTAACCAATAAACTCGAACATAATATCTGTATTGTACCTCAAACAATACTCAAGATTCTCAAACTATCATCACCAACTCACGATACGGAAATATACCATTACTGACCAATACGATCCATCGAATAACATCATCAAATCCCAAAACGATAACCGATTGTCCATCAAAGACAAATACCAAAGGAAATACGGAACATACCTCGAGATATGAAGTGCCACGACAATCATATCAGTCTAATCCAAGATCAGATCAATGCAATACGGACATGGTCCTAACACAAGATCTACAAATGCATACTCATATGACAACGTCAATATGATCACAACAATAACAATGATGTATACTCAATGGAAATCCGACGATCCAGCGCCCTCAGCATAGATCCCCTTGATGATCCTATTAGATCATCATAAGGTGGATAACCAACAATACACATATGAACAACAACGCATGATAAAATCAATGATGCGAATTCACAAGATTCCATCAACACAATACTGGTAATCCAACGATCCAGCGCCCTCAGCATAGATCCCCATGATGATCCCGTCGAACCAACGCATGATGGAAAACCTGTCCAACGATCCAGTGCCCTCAGCATAGATCCTCATGATGATCCCGTCGAACCAACGCATGATGGACATTCGATCCAGCGCCCTCAGCATAGATCCTCATAATCCCATCGGATTATTTACACAACATAAACAACACAATATGCATACACATATGCAAATCAACACGTTCATCAACATGAACAACATAACATGCACGACAACATGACAATTTACTAGGACGACTTCATGTTCAACAACATGAAAGAAAATGTGCGAGACCAAAATAAATAACATTAAACCATAATCAATATGGAATACTTGCCCCGATTCCTTCGGGAGCAACCTCGATGTCCAATCATCACCGACGATTATCCTCAATGCTCGGCGATCCAAACGTACAATAAACTATAGATACTCATATCCTCGTCTTTACCATAATGTAACCTCGATACTCGAACATACGAATAACTGAGATAAAGCATATACATTATGATTTACCTCCCAGAATCGAAAGAACGATATGCGATCCGAATACCCAGAGTTCACAATAATAATCATCGCTATATGAATTATAAACGAAATGAAACTGAAACCATTCATTAAATATTATAACTGAGCAAGTAATAACTTGCCTCGATACCGATACCACGAAGCTGTTGCCGAACACATTGCCTTTGTCTACGAGCTCCTCAGCCCTGACCATGCAATTCACGAACACGCTCGAACACGACCGCAACATCCGGTTATAATCGCCGATCAATAATCTTAACCTATCGAAGTAATCAAATAACATACATCCGATAACAATCAACAACCGACAAAACTAACCAATCGAACTCAACGGTTCAACACAACCTCGAATAAACGCAGTCAGAACAAACCAAATCAAACCATCACGAATTCATAACCGAAACAGAATATATTACCCTGCCTGTTGACTTAGTGTACATTAATCTCTTACCGTAGCGTGCGCTAAGTTGTTCCCGATAGCATGCGCTAGCCAGTAGGCTTAGCGTGCGCTAATGACGTGCACTTACATACATTCCAAAGATCGACTCACATCTTGCGACTACGAATCCGAATGAAGGGAGACATAAATCTCCATATCTCTTGAAGATAAACGACCCCATAATTATCACAATGATCATGTCAATGTCTACATATCAATAACAACATCAACAATCAAACTTACTCGATAACAAGTATCGTATCATGCTAAATCTGGAATTCAACCTAGTATCATGATTCATCTCATCTAAATCGCCCAATATAATTACCAAGATTCAGAAATCCTTCTTAGATCGGGTTAAATGAATCAACATCCTTATGGAATGAATAACCTTAACTAACATCCGAAACTCTTATCAAAATTCCATTGAATCTCATATAACATCATCATATGATTATCCAACATGCTCCTTACATGAAATCATCCAAGAAAAACGAACCATTAACAAAGGAATACGAAGATTACCTGATTTAGACGAACCAAAAAGAAGAACACTAGAACTCCATCTAAAGAATCATGAACATCTTGAAGAACAAGGCTTGAATCCAAGCTCTCAATCTAATGTTGTCAAAGATTATCATTATACAGTGTTTGGGAACCTCAAATATATCCCAACTCTCCCTCTCGACTGAAAGAAGAAAAATGACGAAATGCTTCTCAGCACCCTTCTGTCCCCTTTTATAATATTCATTATTAGCGTGCGCTAACATCTCATGCTTAGCGTGCGCTACCGCATTAGCGTGCGCTAATTGACTTTGTTAGCGTGCGCTATCGAAGCCCAGAGGCTACTGCCTCGCTTCGTAAACCAGCTTACGTACGTAATGCCCATGCATTAACGTACGTAAAACATCCTGCTTAGCGTACGCAAGTCATTTACCTTAGCGTGCGCTATCCGAAGTTGACTTGCTACAGTACACACCTACCACTCGTTCCCCCACATGCCGAAAGCATCCGCGATTATCGGGATTCCTTTGACCGATCTGGAATTAGCGTGCGCTAACCATACAGTTTAGCGTGCGCTAGCCCTACATGACAAACACCCGCTGACCTTAGCTGGACACGCGTCGCAAGTGGCCGGGTCCACCCGCCGAATGCTAAGATTCCATTATTGGCGATTTGATGTTAGCATGCGCTAACCAACATACGTTAGCGTGCGCTAATTGAATATAAAAATCAACCTGGGCCTACCTGTCGGCCACCTTCCGGAACTAACCCAGCAAGTCGTTACGTACGTTAGGGGTCCTCCTTAGCGTACGTAACCGAACCTCTTAACGTACGCTATCAATACTTCGTAGCGTGCGCTACCTGTACCCAGTAGCGTGCGCTAATGAACACTTAGCCATTTTCCGCAATTTCTGTCCAACATCTTGACGTACCAAAAACGAACATGAGACACATTGAACACAAACACTGAATCCAATAATATTCTTATACGATATACTCTATATCGAAAGTACGATAACCTGATACACGATATCCTCAAATGTAAATGTCGACCAGATACGACAATTATCCCGATACTAACATCTCAGTCCTTTATTTATTTTATTCCTACTGTACAGATTCCACGCTGTACAATATAACTCGGATAAAATAATATCAAACAACAGTAGTAGAAATTCCGGATATTACAGTGTTCTTCACATATTTATAGTGCGATCTTTGAGATCTTCATAACCGTTGTATCTTGTAAACAAATCTGTCCATTGGAGAGTGGACTTCTTTGTTTATCCTTTTATCTCTTTGCAACCCTTCATTCTTCAAATCAGATGTATGAAGATGTATGTTGCCGCTGTTCCGCTTTTATTCGATTACTATAATTAATAAGACTTCTGGGTGCAAATCTTTAGGAATAAAATATTCCTCAACTTTCGGGAATCAATCACTTTGTCCCCTTGCTTTAATTAAGTTTGCACTTGACTTTCCGTCATTGTTGAGTTTTCAATGTTTCCTGATTGTGGACTTAGTTGATGTCCAAAACTTGGCTGATATTCCGTCTTTGATAAAGCTCAGCTGATAATTCCTTTTGGTGAAACTTGGCTGATATGTTGGTCAAACCCGGCTGATATTCTGCCTAGACAAAAGCTGGCTGATAATTGTCTCGATAAAAGTTGGCTGATATTTACCTTAGTCAAACTCAACTGATATTTTGCTTTGACCAAACTCGGTTGATGTCTGTCTGGTCCACCTTAGCTGATATTCTCCCTTGACCAAACTTGGCTGGTACTTTAGCTGTTTTGTACTTGGTCAAAATTATCTTCAGTGATGTTCAGCTGTACTTCTGACTTGGTCAAACCCGGCTGATATTTTCCTTTGACCGAAACCCGACTGATGTTTATCGGTCAACCCTAGCTGATATTTTACGTTGACCAAAACCCAGCTGATATTTTTAAGTGGTCAAGCTCGGCTGATGTTAGTCTATTCTATACTTAGCCAAATTTCTACCTGATCAACTCAATACTTATCCGAATTTTAAAGGCCTATAGAAGAAACTCATTTGATTCTTCTTTATAATGCCAAGTACATACATTTGGAATAATCTTTAAATACAGGGATGACATAATCAAAATCTTAAAATTATATTCCTAACACGAATAGCTCGTAATTCTGCATCTCTTTCTAGACCGGGACCTTCTATCATGACTTCTGCTTGTTGTATATCTATTGTACGAATAGCATCTGATGCTGCAGTTTGAGCGGCAAAGGGTGTCCCTCCTCTCCTATTCTTAAATCTACAAGTACCAGTTGAAGACCACGAAATTACCCGAGCCTGTATATCTGTAACTATGACAATAGTATTATTGAAACTTGATTGAACATGAATAACCCCTTTTGGTATTCTACGTACATTTCTACGTGAACCAATACGTACATTCCTACGTGAACCAATACGTATATTCCTACATGAATGAGCTCTAGATATAGCTTATGCCATATTATATCTTCTCATAAATTATGAGTCAGAAGTATATGGATATATCCATTTCATATCAAAATAGATTCTTTATTTGTACATTGAGCTTTTTCGTAAGTCTAAGTATCCTTGCATTTGTTTGTCTCGGGTTGGAACAAATTACTATAAGCGCCCTTGCCTACGGATTAGTCGATATTTTTCAAAATTTTGACGAATGGAAGCTCGTATTTTCATATTTATTTTTCCTTATCTTAATTCTAAATATACTTCATTGGTGGGAAATTTGTTTCTTGAAATTTTTCATCTAGAATCGTATTGAATAAAAACATCTAATCTTTCGAATCTTTGTTTTGGAATCAGTAATTTATACATCCTCGAGTTAAATCATAATAACTTATTTCAATTTTGACTTTATCTCCTGGCAATATCCGTATAAAACTATGTCGGATCTTTCCTGAAATATAACCTAGACCCAGATCTCCATTATCTAATCGACGAACTCGGAACATGCCATTGGGAAGCGATTCAGTAATTAAACCTTCATAGATCTATTTTTGTTCTTTTTTCATTACATGTTTAGCCTCCTTAAAAATTGAGTAAAAATGATATTAGATAACTTATCCTCTTGGTTTTTTTACAAATAGGAAGCGATCCCCGATCCAATTTGGATATTAAAAGAATTACCATATATAACACAATATTTCTCCGCCTATTCCTTCTAATCGGGCTTCCCAGTCTGTCATTATACCTTGAGAGATAGAAAGAATGACAATTTCTATTCCACCTAGAATTCTAGGAATTTGTTGTGAGTTGGAATATATTCGTAGACCAGGTCGACTAATTTGCTCTAAATTTAAAAAATTTCTATAAGGTCTTTTCCTGTTTCTTCTATATCGTAGGATTAAAACCAAAAAAATATTTATTTTTTCTCTATGTTTTCTAACGTTTTCAATAAAACCTTCTCGGAAAAGTATTTTAACAATATTTTCTGTAATATTAGTAGAACGCGAACAACTCCTTCTATCCATATCAGCATTTCGTATAGAGGTTACTATCTCAGCAATAGTGTCTCTACCCGTGACAAACTAAAATTATTAGTGCCTGAAAATTGTATATAATCAACAAGTTTTTTATTTTTTAATGAATATGAATTTTTCAAGATATATGCGTGAAAGACAATCTACGAATTTCTCTAGTGCTTAATATATTTCTTTCAAATACTTCAATGATATCATGATCTTATTTTATAATACCTCGGAAGCTAATGAAATAATTTTAGTAAAATTTAATTGTCTTAATTCCTCGAGAATTGCACCAAAAATTAGAGTTCCATTTGGATTTTTTTGTGATCAATCACAACTGCAGCATTGTCATCATATTGTATTATCATACTGTTGTCACGTTTAAGTTCTTTACATGTACGAACAACTACAGCTCTAACTACTTCTGATTTTTCTAGGGGCATATTTGGTACTGCATTTTTATCAGAGCACAATAATGTCACCAATCTTAGCATATTGTCGATTACTAACTACTATGATTCGAATGCACATCAATTCTCGAGCCTCTCTATTATCCGTTACATTTACATAGGTCTGAGGTTGAATCATATCAGTTTTTAATCTATTCTTCTAATGCAGAGGATGAAGAAAAAAAAAAAGAAATTGTTTGTCTAAAAAATAAATCCGCAATTGTGTTTTATTCCAAGACTTATTTATGTCAGTTCTACATTTTTATCTAGAAATAATAAGATGTTGCTATTAAAATATCCTGTCTAGCTATATGTTCTTTTACTCCACCCATTTCATATAGTATTCGTCCTGGTTTAACAACAGCTACCCAACATTCAGGGGATCCTTTACCCGAATCCATACGTGTTTCGGCTGTTCTTAATGTAACTGGTTTATTTGGAAATATCAGGACCCATATTTTTCCACCACGCCGTGTATTTCGTGTCATTGCTCGTCGGCGTGCTTCGATTTGTCTAGATGTGATCCAAGCGGGTTCAAGTGTTTGAAGAGCATATTTTCCAAAACAAATATTATTACCGCGATAAGATATTCTCTTTATTCTTTCTCTATGTTGTTTAAGTAATCTATTTTTTTAGGGTTATAGTTGATGACTGTTTCGGAATTTCATCTCTACTACAGAATTGGACGTGAGAGTTTCTTCTCCTCCCGCTCCTCGCGAATAAAAGGATCAAATTTATTAAAATAGTTTTTCTAACGTTTTAATAACTTTTGATTTTCATTTGTCCTTTAATCAAAATTTTTAAAAAGAGTAAAAAAAGAGAACATTTTTTCGCGGGCGAATATTTACTTTTACAATTTATATTTCAATCGTAGCGCTTGTTCGTGACTTCACGGAATAGATGAATTGAATTCTGTTTCATTTTCGCCATCCCAACTAGTGAATCAATAAGATTTGTTCAATAAATTATTTTGTATTCACTGGTTTCATCATTCCCACCGCTTCGTACTTAATGGGTAGGTCATAGTTTTAAAGCTGAGCTCACAATACAATTTTTGAGTCAACCTTTTCAGTCTTTATAGGCTCTAAGCTTTTTATTTTTTCTTCTATTACATATATTCATTTAATATTTTATTATGTATGAATCAATGAGCATTGATGCTTTATTAACTGTCTTTTATGAGAATGCCTCATAAGCTTACATATTGGAATTCTATATCTTTGATATTTTTTCTCTCCTTTTCTTATCCTTCTATTTATACACACATTATAAATCTGTCTTTTGTTAAACTTAGAATAGAAGTTTAAGAAAATTTCAGTTGTTACAAAGATATGATAAATTTGGCATATCTTTGACTCGTTCTTTAGATTCAGATAATACGAAGTGATGAGTTGGTTTTCAAATAGATTGTCGAGCTAGTATTTCTTAATTATAACAAAAGCATTGAATCACATACCAAGCATAGCAAATATATCCAAAGGTTAATTGACTTTTTTATTTTATTCTTATAGAATTAAGAATTAATTTGATTGATTATAAAACGAATGAACCAATGTTTCTCTTTATATTCTATACTATTGATAGAAGAGAAAAGTAATTTAAGTTTGTTTATTACTCATCCTTATGTATAAAGATCTGAATTTTGATGCCTAATACTTCATGGATAGTCTGAACTGTATAGGAACAATAATCAATTTTAGCTCGAATAGTTTGTAGGGGTGCCCTACCTTCTCTGATCCATTCGACACGCACAATTTCTTTTCTGTCAATACGCCCTGAAATTTGTACTTGAATTCCTTTTGTATTTGCTTGTTCAGTTAATTCAATGACCTTTTTCATTACTTTTCGGAATGAAACTCTATTTTTTAATTGTCCAGCTATAAATTCTGCAATAATACTGGGGTTTCTATAAGTCTTTGTAATTCTTGTGATAGTAATGTTAAATTTTCGGTTCACGTAATGAAATTATTTTTGTAAATTCATCTGCAATTCTTCGATTCCTCTAGGTTATTTTTGATTATTAATTTGGGGAATCCCATAAAGATTATGACTTGAATCCAATCGATTCTTTTTTTAATCTCCATATGAGCAATTCCTTTGATATCGGAGGAATTGCCCACCTTTTTTTGTACATAATTTTTGATGAAATTTTGTTCTTCTTGTAGACTCTCAGAATATATTTTTGCTTGTGAAAACCAAAGAGGATGATGATTCTGGGTTGTACCAAGTCTAGAAACAAGTGAATTTATTTTCGTGCCATACTACCCCATTACTATATACATCAGTGGGTTTTTTCCATATAGGGATTTTAAAAGAATATATTTCTTCACATCATCTAAAGATAGATCTTTCAATACAATAGTTATATGACAGATAGTTCTTTTTATCACATAACTGCGCCCGCGAGCTCGCGGTTTGAATTTTTTCGCGATAGTACCCTCATTAAGCTCAGCTTTACTAATTACTAAATTAGCTTCAGCGGAATCCATACTGTAAGCAGCACTTGATGCCGAAGAATATACTAATTTTAAAATTGGATAACATGCTCTATAATGTAATACCCGAGATTTCTGATATGTTTTTGGAACTTGTGATATTGTAATCGTTGTACTTGATCTGAGTATTATTCTCCGTATTTCATAATCCGATGTTGTCGAGCGTATGATTTCATGTATGTGATTTAAAAATTGTAATTATGCGCATGTAGCGCACGCTATCGGCTATGTGTAGCGTACGCTAACATGGACTCAATAGCGCACGCTACAAAGGAACATTAGCGCACGCTATGCTTGGTCAAATTGATTGAGACATGCGGTAGGTGAGTTCTGGTCGGGGACCCTTGTCGGATCGTGTCGGGATGAACCTGGACGGCTTTCGGGAAAAGCCGAGTCAACGCCTTAGCGCACGCTACAGGCATGTGCATAGCGCGCGCTAAGTGTTGAGTACAGTTTAGTCAGTGAGCCGTTAGCGCACGCTACGAGCAGGGACTAGCGCGCGCTAATAGCCATTTCTTATAAATAGGACAGCATCCTATTCGTGATTTCAGTTCCTTCTTCTCCCATACCCGAATTCTTACACTTAGAGCATAACTTCCTTCATCCTAAACACTTCATATCAACATCCTAGTTCGTGATTGAAGATCGTATATCATTGGAGATTGGTGTTCAAGCCTTCGGCGTTGGATTGCTTCGATTTCCTCCGTGTTCTTCACTACTTTGAGGTAGGTGATTCTTCACCAATACTAGTAGTGTTCTAAAGGACGTTTGATCATGCTTATCTTGTCAGTTAGATTCTTAAGTAGTCGAACATCATGTGTAGAAGGATATTTTCGATGTTTCGATACTTATTCACCGTATAAACCATTGAACCTCTTGGTGTTTGAACTCCTAGCATATTCTGAAGCTTCAAACCTATTTGTGATCAGTAGACGGATTTACCTAGTTGTTACGTTTTACACATTGGAATCATGCGTTTTGGAACGTAGGACGAACGGAACTTAGGGTATTTTCTTGAAGATCGAAGATGAATTATGATGTTGAGATGATTATCCGTATATTTGTATCTCATAATCATAGAACTTCCACAAACCTTATTAGCATGATATGCTTGAGGATGACTTGTTTTATCACCAGAGAATTCATGAGTTCATCACCATTCAACCGGTTTTACATCGGTAGTGATACGCCATGCGATTAGCGCACGCTAACATACGTTAGTTAACGTGCACTATCGGGGTTAAGTTAACGCACGATTACGTGCGTAACGTGCGTTATGAGATCACCAGTCAAACTGCCGATCGTGGCTAGCGTACGCTAGGATTATACGATAGCGTACGCTAACAGGCAGGCTTAGCGCACGTTACGTAGAGTACGTAGCGCAAGCTAAGCAGTCCAGGCAGATTATTTATTTTGAGCTTTTTGGCCGTAGACCGAATTGCTAGGCCATCGTTCGACTTGAGATGATTTGTATATCATTCCTTTTGTTAAGGTTCGAGCTTGTTACGTTGATCGAAGGAGGCGGCCTTCGAGTGTGTTGAGATCATTGAAGTATTCCATTCTTGCCATTTTCGAGGCAAGTATCATATGTCGAGTTCAATTTATATTGAAACTTTGATCATGCTTGTGGTTTTGTTCATGTTGTTGAATATGAAATGTATTTCTGAAATTTCTCGTGGTATTCGTTGTTATTTGTTCGTATTGATGAACATATTGAAATGCATATATGTATGCATAGTTGATTGATTTATGGTATAAATGATCCGAGGGGATCATGAGGATCTATGCTGAGGGCGCTGGATCGAATGTCCACCATGCGTTGGTCCGACGGGATCATCATGGGGATCTATGCTGAGGGCGCTGGATCGCTGGATGGGTTTTCCACCATGCGTTGGTCCGACGGGATCATCATGGGGATCTATACCAAGGGCTGGATCATTTGGATTACCTTGTACTGTGTTGATGAAATCGTGAGGATTCGCATCGTTGGATTCCGGTGGCGGAAGTCCGTTTTGCATGTTTTATGATGCATTGATGATTTATTGTATTATGATACTTGTACTAGCATTGTTTTGCTAACCCCTTCGGGGGTGGACATTGTTTTGATGTTCAGGTAGCCGAGGAGCGGGGAAGCAACCACGATGCAAACGGAGACGATGAAATGGCTCAGTGATGTGGTTGATGTTTATTGTTATTGTGATTTGTCTTCTTGGTCTATTTAGTACTCGAGTAAGTCTGTTTTTAATAACGTCTTTTAGATATGGTTGTATAAGTTAACTCATTTGATCGGTTGCATCAAATCTGTATTTGAACTTCAGTTGTACGATTGGATTATATTTACACTCCTTTTAAAATTAGCCTTGTAAATCCTTACCTAAAGGGTTTACGGCGCTGTAATTATTCCGAATATCTCGGGGTGTTACATATAAGGCATGAGCTCGAGTATCATAAGTGTTTCTTCATAAGAACATCCACGAATTTGATCAATTACTCTTCTTGCTTTGTCGACAGATAGAGATATATGTCGGCATAAAGCGCATTTTTCCATTTTTTATTATTTTTTAACATACACATAAGGTTTCTCTCCTACTAATAATCATAAATAATTATCTATATCTTTATGTTTTTCTATATGGTTTTAAAAATGAGAATAACGACGAGATTTCATATCACTTTTTAGTTGTCTTCGTGACTTTAAGGTAGATACAAATTCTCCTAATCTGTGACCTACCATATGATCTGTTATATAAAGAGGAAAATGTTCCTTCCCATTATGAACGGCAATCATATGACCGATCATTGTAGGTAGAATGGTAGATGCACCGGACCATGTTACTATTATTTCTTTTTCTTCTTTTTCATTAAGCTTGTCAAAAATTTTTAGTAGATGATTGGCCAGAAAAGGATTTTCTTTATTGAACGTATCATAGCTTGCTCCTATTTTTTTTTTTTTTTTGTAAGATAAAGAAAGACGTTCTTTTTTCTCGTCTATTTACTACGTCGACGACAATCAAATTATCACAATATTTATTCCTTTTTCTAGTTGTTTTTCCAAGTTCAGGATTACCTCATGGGGTTATGGGTTTTTTCCCTACCAATTGGGTATCTCCCCTCACCACCCTCGTGGGAATAGTCTACAGGATTCATAACTACTCCTCTTACTATAGGATGCTTACCTAACCAACGTTTGGATCCGGCTCTACCCAAACTTTTATGTTTTGCCCTAACATTCCCCACTTGTCCGATTGTTGCTGAGTAGTTTTTGGATAACAAACGGACCTCCCGAGTGGGGAAATGTGGCCCATTTCCCCTCTTTTGCAATCAGTTTCGCTACAGCACCCATTGCTCTAACTAATTGTCCACCCTTTCCAAATGTTATTTCTATATTATGTATGGCCGTGCCTAAGGGCATATCGGTTGAACTAGATTATTCATGTAGCACTCAGACCGAATGATTCTATGAAATTACATCGATACTTCCACATATTATGTAACACCCCCAGATCCGACCGGGAATATTACAGCGCCGTGGGCCCCGAGATGGAACCCACAAGGCTGAAAGAAATTTTCGCAAACACTTACAAAACGCCCAAGAGGCTAACGACGGTATTATCTATTAAAACCATTCGAAGATTTATAAAACTCGTTTATCAAACTGTCGTAAAAACTCATTTGAAACCACAAGGCCCGAAATGCCAAGACTCAACAGTTTAAGTACATACGTTAAGCTATCGCTTACACGTACCGACAGAATAGATTTAGAGAACGATCGCCAAGGTAACCTAAGTTACCAAATACCAAAAGACCATTTAAAAATACTCACGCAGCGGAGAAAGACAAACGATTAAAATACTCTAGCAGCGGAATACAACAACTGAACAGAAGCTCAAAACACAAATACATGTTCTAGCCAGTATCCTCCGGGAAGCTCATCTCTCCACGACCGCTACAAGCTTGATAATCCAAGAACCTAAAAAGAAAGCCCACAACGGGGTCAGCCATAATATCCAACAATGATAACCATCACATCACGTCAATAATTACATATCAATGGAAATACTAAGTAAGAATACGACCAATGTAATCTTACCGTCTTAACTTTACGAAAATCCACAATTCGTATCCTTAACATCACCATGAGATAATACCAAAATATCTGTACGGTATCTCAACAATACCCAAGGTTCTCAAAAACATTATCATAACTCTCGATACGGAAATTATACCAACTCTGGCCAATTCAATCCATCGGATGACGTCGACAATTTCAATACAAAAATCGATTGTCCATCAAAGACAAGTATCAAGGAAATACGGAACATACCTCAAGATACGAAATACCATTTCCATCACGTCAGTCTAATCCGAGATCAGATCAACACCACATACGGACATGGTCCTAACACAAGACCTACAAATGCATACTCATATGACAACGTCAATATGATCACAAGAATAACGACAATGTATACTTATGGCAAATCCATAATATACATATGCACAACAACAACACGTAGGTAATCCGATGATCCAGCGTTCACTGTCTAGATCCCACGATGACCCCGTCAGACCAACCGTGGTGGAAAACCTGTCCGATGATCCAGCGCGCGCTAGCATAGATCCCCCGATGATCCCGTCGGACCAACACGAGGTGGACATATGACAACAATGCACAACTGCACAAAACAACAATACACAATACACGACAACAACAATGCACAAATGCATGACAACAACGATACACGAATGTATCACGACATGATTGACACAAATGATAAAAATGATTAGAGTACTTGCCCCGAGTCCTTCGAGAACGATCTCAATGTCTAAACCATCATGAACCATTATCCTCAATAATCGACGGTCCAAAGTATCACGGATTGCAGATAATTCATATCTTCGTCTTTAGCACAATATATGCTCGATATACAAGTATACCAATAACAAAAGTAAATCATATACATTATGATTTAGATTCCCAAAACTCGAATACGATTTATAATCTCAAATCTCCGTGATTACGATTATTAACATTGCTATACGAATTATACACGAATGAAACGGAAACCATTCATTAAATATTATGAATCGAGCAAGTAATAACTTACCTCGATACCGATGAAGTCATTACCAATTCCATTGCCGTCATCTACAAGTCCCTCGGTCGACCAAAGCAATTCACGAACATACTCGAGCTCGACCGCAACACACGGTTGTAATCACCGATCAATATTCTAAACCTATTACGATGTCGATAGACAACAAGTTTGATAACAATCAACAATCGATAAAACCAATTCACAAACCCAACGGCTCGACAATATCTCGATTAAACACTAGTCGAATCAATCCTACTCAAACCAAAGACGAATTTACAACCACAACACGAAAATCGCACTTTACGGCTTCTTAGCGCACGTTAATCACCTAACGTGGCGTGCGCTAAGTTGCTCCGTTAGCGCGCTAGGCAAGAACGTGGCGTGCGCTAATGCCGATGGATGCATGTTTTTCGAGATACCGATCAACTTATGGCGATTTCAAGAACACTAAGTGATTGAATCATGTTCAAAGCTATCAAAACAACGAAATCCGATATCCTTTAACATATAAACAATCATCCAACTTATAATCCAAGTTCTATATCCATATATCATCTTCCTTAATATTAATACACGAAACGTCAAGAACGTAACCACACTTCCTTAATCTTCCATTACAAAGAGTAATCATCTACAATAACATCAACATCCGAAACTGAGGAGAAGGATTAATCCACTTATCTCAAGAAAACGAACGACACAATCTAAATCACAAGAATCATATTAATATCATCATACTCCGGTATACCATCTCATAATCATGCTTGTCAAACTTGTTTATGTAATAATCATCAACATTCAATCCAAAACGAAATCCAAAGATGAAGAGTGATTACCTTTATGAAGGAATGGATTGATTTCCAAGGTTGAATCCATTTCCAAGAATCACCAATGATTTCAAGAACAAAGCTTTAATCCATGATTTCCATCTTTAATCTTGTTAAAGATCACCACCTCACCGTGCTTGGGAACCTCAAGAACCTCCCAAAGCTCTCTATCGATTGAAAGTGAAAGAATGGACGAAATGCTTCATAATACCCGTCTGTCCCTTATATAGATTGCATTACTAGCGTGCGCTAACATCTCATGTTTAGCGTGCGCTAAGGCTTTAGCGTGCGCTAATCGACCTTTGTTAGCGTGCGCTATCGTAGTCTAGAGACTACATGCGGCTTCGTACATGAGCTTACGACGTAATGCCCATGCATTAGCGTCGTAATTTACACTCTCTAGCGTACGCAAGTCCTTGCGTTTAGCGTGCGCTAACATTAGTTGACTCGTTTGTCCGTATGCTCCGAACACGGGTCCACACGCCGACAGCTCGACTAGGATAAGATTCCTTTTTGTCCAATATACGTTAGCGTGCGCTAATCAACATGCATTAGCGTGCGCTAACACTACATTACAACATCCGTTGACTTATCGAACGTGCGCCGGCGGTAATGTCCACACGCAGATTCCTTCCGATCGCATGCACTAGCGACGCTAACCTATAAACGTAGCGTGCGCTAATCCCGCACGATAGCGTGCGTTATGCATGAATATCAGCGTGCGCTAATAAGGCTATACTTAGTCATTTTCAGCTATTCTTGTCCAACGTCTCAACATACAGAATACGAACATACGGCATACTGAATACATATACTTCTTAAATGTAATTGTCAACCAAGTACGATAATTGTACCAATCTGAGATGTCTCGGTCCTTCATTTATTTTATCCATACCGCATGCATACCACAGCATACAACATAACTCGGATAAAATAATGTTAAATAACAGTAGTAGAATTTTCGGATATTACATACTACACTACTTAAAATAAGTTTCGTCCTCGAAACTTGCAATCCGTCATAAAAACAAATAAACCGTTCAACCAAAATATCCCAAAATAATCACGACAACGATGAATCATCATTATTACCGAATAACCAAAATAGCATACTTACATATGGCCAAGTCGACGATCTTCAGAGATACTAGCAAGTGACTTTCTTGAAAAGCCTCAACACGCTTGCAATAACAATTCCATAAGTCCCAACCGGATATATTATCGTCGATGAAATAATCTATCCGTGTTAGATCTTGTCTGCCTGATCGCACAATCAAATCCCAATCGATACAAATCAATAATACACGATACATCTGTGAAACAACCGCCCAACACAATGGCAGCGAATCCGAAATATCAACACAAAATCGAACGCTCGGATGATCACCAAGAATGATCAACTCATAAATTAATCGAGAATATCATTGACATGATGAACTCTAATATGACCAATCCAAAGGTCGAAACGCAATCGAGAATATCATCACCATGATAAGCTCCAACACGGTCAACACACGAAAAGCGGATATACGAAAGAATAGCATTCTCAAAACGACAAACCAATCACATACAGTGGATCTCAATAAACACACCTAACTGTCGAACATACTCCTCGGCATACGAACAACCAATCATAAACCGACGAACATATCCAATCATACATGGAGTGGGAACGACCACTCAATATCAAAACCCACCAGCATGGGGTCACCCTCCCCAAATCTATACTTACAAAGAAATCATTCAAAATTCACTATGATAAAATCGCGCTAATACCGTACCAATGGAATCACATAACACACATGTCCCGGTTTCACAAAATCCACAGTTCCAAAATTACATCCTGTGCATGAATCTACAACACGCAGCATATCTCTCTCATTCAATAGATCAACCGATCATCCCTGGATAACCAAACTGCCATACTAAAGTTCGAATCTCTTTTCCTCGTACCATACTGATGTCTTATCCAGTTCGTGAATCTCATTCAGAACTTCACCACGATATGCATTATGCATTCAATGCGTATGTACATCAATCACATTTTCAAAACTAGTTTGAAATCATATAATCTTGTCAAGGAGACAAATTTTCGAAAGTTCTTTCAAAAATTTCAAAACTCAAAACATAAATTTTGGTAAGACCACCAAATCAATTCTCGAAAAATAAATCGGCTCATTTGGTGCCAAGTATTTGATACAGCTTTCCTTCGAATCCACACGATTTGAAGTTTTAAAATGAAAACTATGCAAATGATTGACCACATCCGTACTCCTATATATCAATCCGGCTCGTCACAAATCCCACTGATATTCCATCAGGAAACTACACGATAGAATCCAAAATCTCAATGTATAGACTCCGACAAAAACTCCTTTTTCCACATAGGACTCGCAACGTCAACCATTTTTCATCGTGGATCACCTCAATTATGCTATGACAATGCCTTGAAACAAATCAACACAACGAAAGACTTCCCGAGAAGTTTCATTTGAACAAGTAAATCAAAACTGCGACAGGCAGAAACGAAATAGGTAAATGATTGATAAAGTATTTTACAAGTCTCGGGAGTTTTTTTTTAAGAAAACAGAAAAGTCTTTTGAAATATTAGGGTCTCAGCCCGTATCTCGTTCCGCATTACAAGGAGTTTAAAAAGTAGGAAACTCTTTTTCGGACCCCAAGTCCTGAGTTATAAAACAATTTCAAAAATCTATTGGGTCTCGGCCCAAAAATCATTTACGGTAAAACATCTGTAAAACATTCATTTTGAAAAGTACCATTTTCAAATGCTCAAAAGCAGTTTCATGTATTTCCAAAATGACTTAACATGACTACATGTTCTTCTCAACAATTCCCAGTCCTTCTCCCGAATACACAATTCTGTTCCAAAACTTAACCGACATATTGATTTTCCAAAATCATAACTTCTCGAGATCATCAATCCTGTCCCAAATCTGTCAACTTATACCGTAACGCATGATATCTGCTGAATCTCAAAACATATCAACTTAGAACGGCAATAAATCTTAATGAAATTCAAAAATCCAATTACTTACAGATCGTGAAGCCGACGATTCCCGTGATCTTGGCACATGCCTCGACTCTAGAAATTACTCGACATGGATATTTTCAAAACACACATTTTGGAAACTCAGTGCAATCTCGAGAACACAACACAACTTTATCTGAAGAAACACGTTAACACCATTTGAAAAAGTTTATAACAAGACCAGTACTACACTGGCAAATCGCACAACGCATAAGCCCGAGTGAACAACAAAAACTCACGGCTCCAATATTTTTCAATCGACAACTCAAATGACGCGGCAGAAATACGACCAACTCGACCAACCGCCTAGGTTTTCTCAACCTAAGCTCGATACCATATTCGTAACACCCCGATCCGACCGGGAATATTACAGCGCCGTGGGCCCCGAGATGGAACCCACAAGGCTGAAAGAAATTTTCGCAAACACTTACAAAACGCCCAAGAGGCTAACGACGGTATTATCTATTAAAACCATTCGAAGATTTATAAAACTCGTTTATCAAACTGTCGTAAAAACTCATTTGAAACCACAAGGCCCGAAATGCCAAGACTCAACAGTTTAAGTACATACGTTAAGCTATCGCTTACACGTACCGACAGAATAGATTTAGAGAACGATCGCCAAGGTAACCTAAGTTACCAAATACCAAAAGACCATTTAAAAATACTCACGCAATGAGAAAGACAAACGATTAAAATACTCTAGCAATGAATACAACAAACCGAATGTAAGCTCAAAACACAAATACATGTTCTAGCCAAGATCCTCCGGAAGCTCATCTCTCCACGACCGCTACAAGCTTGATAATCCAAGAACCTAAAAAGAAAGCCCACGACGGGTCGGCCATAATATCCAACAATGATAACCATCACATCACGTCAATAATTACATATCAATGGAAATACTAAGTAAGAATACGACCAATGTAATCTTACCGTCTTAACTTTACGAAAATCCACAATTCGTATCCTTAACATCACCATGAGATAATACCAAAATATCATGCGGTATCTCAACAATACCCAAGGTTCTCAAAAACATTATCATAACTCTCGATACGGAAATTATACCAACTCGCCAATTCAATCCATCGGATGACGTCGACAATTTCAATACGAAAATCGATTGTCCATCAAAGACAAGTATCAAGGAAATACGGAACATACCTCAAGATACGAAATACCATTTCCATCACGTCGGTCTAATCCGAGATCAGAACAACACCACATACGGACATTGTCCTAACACAAGACCTACAAATGCATACTCATATGACAACGTCAATATGATCACAAGAATAACGACAATGTATACTTATGGCAAATCCATAATCTACATATGCTCACCAACAACACGTAGGTAATCCGATGATCCAGCGTTCACCGCCTAGATCCCACGATGACCCCGGCTGACCAACCGTGGTGGAAAACTCTGTCCGATGATCCGGTAGCGCTAGCATAGATCCCCGATGATCCCGTCGGACCAACACGAGGTGGACATATGACAACAATGCACAACTGCACAAAACAACAATACACAATACACGACAACAACAATGCACAAATGCATGACAACAACGATACACGAATGTATCACGACATGATTGACACAAATGATAAAAATGATTAGAGTACTTGCCCGAGTCCTTCGAGAACGATCTCAATGTCTAAACCATCATGAACCATTATCCTCAATAATCGACGGTCCAAAGTATCACGGATTGCGAGATAATTCATATCTTCGTCTTTAGCACAATATATGCTCGATATACAAGTATACCAATAACAAAAGTAAATCATATACATTATGATTTAGATTCCCAAAACTCGAATACGATTTATAATCTCAAATCTCCGTGATTACGATTATTAACATTGCTATACGAATTATACACGAATGAAACGGAAACCATTCATTAAATATTATGAATCGAGCAAGTAATAACTTACCTCGATACCGATGAAGTCATTACCAATTCCATTGCCGTCATCTACAAGTCCCTCGGTCCCGACCAAAGCAATTCACGAACATACTCGAGCTCGACCGCAACACACGGTTGTAATCACCGATCAATATTCTAAACCTATTACGATGAATCGATAGACAACAAGTTTGATAACAATCAACAATCGATAAAACCAATTCACAAACCCAACGGCTCGACAATATCTCGATTAAACACTAGTCGAATCAATCCTACTCAAACCAGCACGAATTTACAACCACAACACGAAAATACTGCACTTTCTGGCTTCTTAGCGCACGTTAATCACCTAACGTGGCGTGCGCTAAGTTGCTCCCGTTAGCGCGCGCTAGGCAGTAAACGTAGCGTGCGCTAATGCTGGACAGATGCATGTTTTTCAGATACCGATCAACTTATGGCGATTTCAAGAACACTAAGTGATTCCGAATCATGTTCAAAGCTATCAAAACAACGAAATCCGATATCCTTTAACATATAAACAATCATCCAACTTATAATCCAAGTTCTATATCCATATATCATCTTCCTTAATATTAATACACGAAACGTCAAGAACGTAACCACACTTCCTTAATCTTCCATTACAAAGAGTAATCATCTACAATAACATCAACATCCGAAACTGAGGAGAAGGATTAATCCACTTATCTCAAGAAAACGAACGACACAATCTAAATCACAAGAATCATATTAATATCATCATACTCCGGTATACCATCTCATAATCATGCTTGTCAAACTTGTTTATGTAATAATCATCAACATTCAATCCAAAACGAAATCCAAAGATGAAGAGTGATTACCTTTATGAAGGAATGGATTGATTTCCAAGGTTGAATCCATTTCCAAGAATCACCAATGATTTCAAGAACAAAGCTTTAATCCATGATTTCCATCTTTAATCTTGTTAAAGATCACCACCTCACCGTGCTTGGGAACCTCAAGAACCTCCCAAAGCTCTCTCTATCGAGAAAGTGAAAGAATGGACGAAATGCTTCATAATACCCGTCTGTCCCTTATATAGCATTACTAGCGTGCGCTAACATCTCATGTTTAGCGTGCGCTAAGGCTTTAGCGTGCGCTAATCGACCTTTGTTAGCGTGCGCTATCGTAGTCCGAGACTACCGTCCGCTTCGTACATGAGCTTACGACGTAATGCCCATGCATTAGCGTACGTAATTTACACTCTCTAGCGTCGCAAGTCCTTGCGTTTAGCGTGCGCTAACATTAGTTGACTCGCTTGTGCGTATGCTCCGAACACGGGTCCACACGCCGGCACTCGACTAGGATAAGATTCCTTTTTGTCAATATACGATTAGCGGCGCTAATCAACATGCATTAGCGTGCGCTAACACTACATTACAACATCCGTTGACTTATCGAAACGTGCGCGGCGGCCGGGTCCACACGCAGATTCCTTCCGATCATGCGCACTAGCGTACGCTAACCTATAAACGTAGCGTGCGCTAATCCTGCACGATAGCGTGCGTTATGCATGAATATCAGCGTGCGCTAATAAGGCTATACTTAGTCATTTTCAGCTATTCTTGTCCAACGTCTCAACATACAGAATACGAACATACGGCATACTGAATACATATACTTCTTAAATGTAATTGTCAACCAAGTACGATAATTGTACCAATACAGATGTCTCAGTCCTTCATTTATTTTATCCATACTGTACAGATACCACACTGTACAACATAACTCGGATAAAATAATGTTAAATAACAGTAGTAGAATTTTCGGATATTACATATTATGTGTAACGTAGGAAACATATCTATTTTTACCCCGGGGAATCTTTAGAATCACACTGCTTAGCTTTCAATTCGCCTCTGTCTATCAAATGAAATGTCAATAACCTATCCTTATCTCTTTGAATGAAGGGGATCTTCCGATTCTGTCGGTGCTTGAAACAATCTTGTCTTCTCCATATTACTATATCTCTAGAGTCAATAATTTTATATGAGTAACTACTGAACGCAATCACTTGCTGTCATTACTCTTCAGTTTTCTGTTGAGGTGTATCATGTGGAAGTACTCATATTGGAGCATTGATCGATTTCTAGGTTTCATTGTAAACCTAATTGGTTACTTCCAATTAAATAAATCAATAGTTCAAACCACAATCAAAGGTAGGGCATTTCCCATTTTTATAGAAACTTCTGTACCAGAAACAATGTTATCTCCAATTATAGTCCCTCTGGGATGTAAAATATATCTCTTCTCACCATCCCCATAGGGTACGAGACAAATGTATGCATTTCTATTAGGGTCGTATTCTATAGTTACGATTCTACCATATATGTCGTTTTCATTCCGTCTAAAATCAACTTTATAGTATAGGCGCTTATGACTTCCCCCTCTATGCCTTGCGGTAATGATTCTTCTGGCATTACGACCTTTACCACAATGATGTTGTTCATAGATCAAATTATTTCTTGGATTCGATTTCAGTGGACTGTTTACGATTCCATTGTGTGTGCTCGTAGTAGAAGTTTTGATAAATGTATTGACATGCTATTAAGTAAGTATTTTGATTAAAGTTCTTTTATTTTTAAGAGGTGGAATATAAAAACCAGGTTAAAGTTGCGGTTCTTATGCATTAATTTTTTTTACATTTGTTAGGCGTAGCTGGTGTACTTGGCCGCTCCCTATAAATGAATCTGCTGATGAAGGTTAAAATATCATAGACGCTCATGGTTATTTTGGCCGATTGATCTTCCAATATGCTAGTTTCAACAACTCTCAGTCACTACACTTCTCCCTAGGTGCATGGCATGTAGTGAGTATCTGGTTTACTGCTTTAGGTATCAGCACTGTAGCTTTTAATCTCAATGATTTCAATTTCAATCAATCCGTAGTTGATAGTCAAGGCCATGTAATTAATACATGGGCTGATATCATCAACCGGTGCTAACCTTAGTATGAAAGTTATGCAAGAATGTAATGCTCATTACTTCCTTCTAGATCTACCTTCGAGGGAAGCCCAACAATAAGACAGTCTTAATTTATAGGAGGTTTTGAAAATATAATAGACGTTTGGGGATTGATTAATAATTGAGTATTATCTTGAAGTTATTTATCTATTTATATAACAGAGCGTAACGAAATGGTTGAAATTTAATCTTTTATTTATAATTTTTCTAAAAATAATATAAAAATATTTTTATATTATTTTTAAATATTTTTAAGTAATTAAATTTTTAAATGAATTAAATAGTAAAATAGTAATAGTAGGGGGCAGATGTACCCAAGTGGATTAA
Source organism: Orobanche coerulescens (assembly GCA_033398695.1). NCBI lineage: Eukaryota > Viridiplantae > Streptophyta > Magnoliopsida > Lamiales > Orobanchaceae > Orobanche > Orobanche coerulescens. The sequence goes on along the minus strand of CM065814.1, from coordinate 16,869,200 downwards.
GGCACTGGATTGTGAATTCATCATTATGCGGGTTAAATTCCCACCATTCACCCACTTCTTTTTATTTTTTACTTTACTGTGTTAGAAATACTTGTTAGATTTTGATGATGTCATCCCTGTATTCATGATTTATTCAAATGTATACACTAAGTACTTGGTATTGTAAAGAAGAACCAAATGAGTATCTTCTATAAGCCATTGAATAGGCTAAGTATTGATCAAGTGTTGATCAGATAGAAAAATCGGCTAAGTATAGAACTGTCAAAATATCAGATAAGTTCTCACGCAAGTTCATTATCATGCGAGCTTTGTCCAACAGAAATATCAGACGAGGTTTGACCAAAACTCAGTTGCAACCGAGTTCTAAAGAAAGCACAATAGCAGGCGAGATAATATTAGGCGATATATCACGCAAGTTCTGGTCAACAGAATACATCAGAGAGGATTGACTGCAGACGAGATATTGTCAGACGAGGTCTAGTCAACTCAAAGTATCAGCTGAGGTTTGACCACAGATGAGATATTAACAGGCGAGCTATCAGGCGAGTTCTCAGGTCAAAAGAAATATCAGTTGAGGTTTGACTACAGACGAGTTCCTTATCAGTCGAGGTTTTCAGTAAAACAGAATATTAGAGGAGGTTGACCAAACTAATTCTGCATCCAAGTTTGAGTATCAGAAAGAAGCCCAGTCCACGTCAGCAAGCATTGAAAAGTCAACAATAATGGCAAGACACGCGGACGTAAATTCAAGGAGACAAAGTGAATGATTCCCGTAAGCTAAGGAATAATTTATTCCTAGAGATTGGCGCCCGGAAGACTTTCCTAATATAGTAATCAAGAAAAGCAGAGCAACGGGAAGATTCTTCATACGGCCAGATTTGAAGAAAGAGACAAGTCGTGCAACGGAATGAAAAGATAAACAAATAATTCTACTCTCCAATGGATTTATTTATTACAAGAGATGCAACGGCTATGAAGAAGCTCAAGATTTGAACTATAAATATCTAAAGAACCGATTGAGCAAAGTACGATGCGAACAACACACATAAGCGATCAAAGCAAACAAAGTATACAAAGCAATCTATAGCATCGTCAAGAGAAAGCTTAAAAGTCATATTCAAGAGAAGCTCTTTAGTTGGAGAAGACAACACTCTTGTCTTTAAAGTTTGAGTACGGGGTACTTCTTTGAACGAGGTTCTCAGAAGTTTCGAGGCTGATAAGGCATCCACGGGTTTTTGATTGGAAGGTGATAGACAACTTGCGAGTTGTTGAGGCATCCAAGGGTTTTCGATCAAGAGGTGCTAGGCAGCCAAAGGGAGTTCCAACGGCCACAGGTTTACACTGGTTGGAAGTTGTTGTAACTGGGTGAATCATTGTAACGTTTATCACTAGTTGAAAGTTATGGTGAATTCATCTCCAACTGGTTTGGAGAAATGTGGACTAGTAGAGGATTGCCCCACCTCTGAAACCACTATAAGTGCTTGTATGTTTCACTGCATTTCATCATACTTATCTGCTGCATTTATATTTACTATTCCATTTAGCAGTCAACTGTCTTCCGCATAACTAAGTTTTACAGTTGACATAAGTCACATGCAGTCAACATAGTCACCTGCATTGTCATCAGCTGTGCTTTCGCATTACTCGTCTGCACCTAAAGTTTGTTAGCTGCATATTATATCAGCTGAGTTACTCACCTGAGATTTAGGAAAAGAGTTTAATAAGTCTATTCACCCCCCCTCCATCTAGACTTATTCCTGACGACTTGTGACCTACAAGTGGTATCAGAGAGGTTGGTTCAATTTTACAGAACTAGATCCATATACTTGAGTATATATATTTTAATCTCTCATTATAATGGAACACATGCATTCTGGATTACCTGTCTTTTTAATTGATGACTATGACTTATGGAAGATAAGAATGCAGGCACACTTATCATCTGTCCACGATGACATGTGGAGTATATTTGAAGAAGGTCATTTCATCTACATGAAGGACAACACAGGTGAGAATATTACAGCTGGGAAACTAAGACAAATTCCCAAGACCAGATCAGAGATGACCTCCGAATAAAGGAAGCTGGCAAACCTTGACAATCGAGCCAGAGATATCTTATACCAGACTTTGATCAAGCCACCATGTTAAAGATCAAACATTGCAAAAACACCAAAGAAACATGGGACACATTAGCAGTAATATGTGAAGAAACATAGCTGATCAAAGAGAACAGGGAATCAACAAGTGGATTTTTATCAGATGATGATGACGTAATCAACTGCCTTATGGCCAACCTTGCTGATGAATAGGTAACATCTAAACCTCAAACTATAGAAGGTTTTAAGTTCTGATATGTCTGAAGATATTATTCTTCACAAATCTATAAACCAGCTATTAAAAGATTTTGAAATTCTTAAAAAATCACACCTAGCTGCAACAGCTGAGAATACCCAACTGAGAAATGATAAAACACAGCTGAAAAAGAATTTTGACAATCTAAGCTAGGATACAAAAAATTTCAAAATCAGTCAGGCTGAAACTGAAAAAATAGCTATTGCAGAAATAGATAGACTAACAGCCTTGAACAACGAAAACTCAGATGAACTCACAAACCTTGGACCTGAAGTTTGAAACTCATACAAATAAAAGATGCTCAAGCTAAAGAAATTACCTCCTTGAAAGCATCTATAACCTTAGATGGATTGTGCATAAACAAGAGGCCACTTTATTTAAAATCAGGCCTTGGATATGACCCCAACACTCCCTCCACTTCTAAAACTACATTCATAAAGGGAGAAACACTTGTTCAGACTGTTGAGCCTACAAACAAGACTGTATTTAAAAAGAGGCAGCAGACAAGATTTTCAAAACAGCCACCTAGACAAAAGGCTAGGCAATGGCCAAAACAGCATCACTCTGCTTATTACCAAATACTCCCCAAAAACATATTTCAAAATGGGAGAGGTAAATGGAAACCTCAAGGTTATCCGAACTTTCAAAATAAGGTATGGAGACCTCAATACTTTCATAGTAGGTCTTAGCCAAGGTTTTACAATGGCTCATACCACTCAAATTATCAGTCATATCCTGTACACAATCAAAATCAAGGATATAGACCTAGATACTATGCATCTTACAGAGGTAACAAATATAATTTTCAAAATATGTGGAAACAACATAATTATCATAACAGACCACATCCAACTAGTTACCAACCATACCATATACATGATCTAAACCAAAGATACAGAGAACATAAGAATGCATATAGAAATGAGGTTCACAGGAGAAACCACTCCTTGGTGAAAACCACTAACCCTAGAGGACCCACTCAAATCTGGGTACCCAAATCTCTTCTTATTTGATTGCATAAGAAATGGAAAGACTACTGTGTAGCAACCACAGAGTCATCAGTAAGGGTTGAAGAATCGTTTGCAATCTCAGGGTGGTTCACGCACATGTCTGGGATCAAAAATAATGTCAGTATAAACTAATCAAGAGACCCATATGTGTAAATTGGGAGAGATCATGTGGACAAACCAACATTCTGGAAAGCAGCTCAAAGAAAAGTCTAACATCCCAAAGAGGGGGAACTTGTTAGGAATAAAAACAAAGATGGTAGCAAAAGGTTATACTGAGTATGAAGAAATAGATTTTGATGAAGCATACGCACCGGCAGCAAGAAATCAAGTGCCTGACTAAAATTCTCAAAGAATTTTATGATCAGAAAAGCTAGCTGATCAGAAACACAGACAAGAAAAGTCATTTGATCAGAACCAGACAAGAAACGTCACCTGATCAGAAGTAGTTGAAGAAAGTCATCTGATCAAAATAAGTCAAGAAAAGTTATCTGATCATAAAAGCAGAAGAGACATGTCACCTGATCTGCACGAATCACAGATAAGACATATCATCTGATCTAAGGAATAGGACAAGAAAAGTCAACTGATCAAAATGAGACGAGAAAAGATATCTGACCTGAAGAAGAAAAAAAGTCATTTGACCTGAAGCGGGCGAAAGAAATCATCTGATTTGAACCAGACAAGAAATGTCACCTAATCCGGAGACCAGACAAGAAAAGTCATCTATCTTGGAGCAGATGAAGAAAAACTACTTGATCAGGCCATAAGAAAGGTTTCTGTAACTTAGCAATAATCTTGGATTACTAGATTAGGAATCTAGTACTTAGATGAAAATCAGATGAGAAAAAGTCACGTGATCCGCAGAACAGATGAGGAAAAGTCACCTGATCAGACAAACGAAGAAAAGTCATCTGATCTGAAAACCATACGAGGAAGCCATCTGATGCAGAAGCAGGTAAGGACAGACGAAGAAAAGCTAGCTGATCAGAAGCACAGACAAGAAATGTCCCCTGATCAGAGCAGATAAGGAATTCAAATCACAGCTGCATCAGAAGTCAAACAGTCAACCAACTAAGTTTTCTATTTCTTTAAATACTTAATTTTATTACACGTGGCTAAAAACACATGATCACACCACCTTCACGTTTACTTCACGATGTCCAATCAATCACTCCAACCGCCATTCTTTATTTAATTATTAAAATTCAAAAACGTTTATTCGAATGGCTATTTAAGACGGTCGACAATCATTTCAGAAAAACCTTATCGTCTTCAAGCTCTAAAAACCTAATTTTTGAAGCATAAAAACCCTAGAACTTCAATACTCTAAAATCCGAAAAATCTTTCTGCAGAAATGGATGCCAACGCCTATTTCGAAGGCGTTAACTTGAAGATGGTGAAAGAGCAGATAATCTTCAACATCGTCGTCGATTTTGAAGGTTTACTGAAGTCCAACAACACGATGGAGATGGCGCACCTGATCTCAAAAATGAAGACGAATGGTATCTACCATTTGCTAGATATCAAGCCCACTCAGATTTTCAAGGAAGATGTTATCTGTTTCTTTAAAGAAGCACAAGTCACCGAGTATGGGATTGGAAGTTCAATTTTTGGTGAGCACGACACTATTACCAAGCAGACAATCGCTGATGCCTTTAACATGAAAAATAGAGGCATAGCAGTCGAGGCTCTGAAACAAAAACCCATTAACATCTGGTCTGAGATCAAAATACCGGACCAACCAACAAAGATCAAATTCACGGCCAAGAAAGGAGATCTCAAGAAAAAATACAAGTACATTCTGGATATTACAAATAAGATAGTAATGGGAATGGCAGGCAGCTTCGATCAACTATCTTCATCCAAATACACTGTCTTTGGAGCAGTGATCCAGATATAGAGGATTAACTGGCCTGATTATATCAATAGACAGTTAGTCCGTGAAGTTAACAAAGCTAGTTGGGATAGTGATGAGAAGAAATTTAGGTAGAAGCTAACTTATGGAACACAAGTTAGTTGGATTCTCGAATTCCTCGGGAAGGCAAAAGGCAAAGCAGATCACTTCCAAGCTAGCAAGAGACTTGATCATCTAGACCAAGATGCAAAAAATAAACTTGGAGACAAGAAGCTAAAAGTAGCTGAGATAATTGAGAAAATGACAACTGGAACTTGTTCATACAGAGGACCTTCAGACTCAGATGAGGTCCATTCTGACATAGCTGCTCAAATCACAACTGATAAACCTGCAGAGGAGATGACTCCAGCTCTGACCGCAGCTGATGAAAAGTCACATACACCTGCAGACAACCAAGACAGTGACAACATTCCTCTCCCCAAACTCTTGAAGAGGAAGTCACCCGAAAAAATTGTTCATATTATATCCTCACCTGTTCAGTCCCCTAAAAGACATAAAGGCCTAGTGGACTACTCATCTGAAGAAGAGGAAGAGATGCAAATTGTGATATCACCTGCACCTGTTGAAGAACAACCAGAACATCCCTCAGGTCAAATGCAGATAGTCATCTCACCTGCACCAGCATTACTTGAAGATCAACCTGCTCATTCCTTTGAGCTGGTAGCAGAAGTGATTCCCATCCTAACACTTCCAAGTGTTACTGAAGAAGAGGAGGCAAAAGAGACTATTAAAGTGCCAGAAGCAGATTACTCTTTCAAACTCATAGAGAACAACCCCCTGAATCTTACCAAAGCCCAATTACAGTTGGTAAGACAACATACTGAAATTTTCATTTATCAATATCTATGAAGAATTGAAGGAATTGAAGACCCTTAGATTCTAGTATTTATTGAAAGGTGTACCTGGGATCATCCAATTTCCACAGAGAAACTTACAATGCACTTCTGTCAGGAAACAGATGTGAAATTATTACTGGAGGAGAACTGGTTCATCTCTCATTTTAAACACAATATGGACTAGTTCATCCTTCATATCATGGAAGGTGTAGCACAAGGACAGCCCCTTGGTGAGGAGAGAGAAGAAGAAGAAAAGAATGGAGGAGAGAGAGATAAAAAATGGGATTATCATAGTAGAAGTTGAAAAAAAGATAGAAAAAGAATAAGTTGAAAAGGGAGAAAGAGAAGAATGAGTTGAAAAAGAGAAGGAAGAAGAAGATAAGAAAGAAGGAGAAGAAGTAGTTTAAAAAAAAAGAAGAAAACTGGGAAAAGTTGAAAAGGAGGAGAAAGAAGAAGAAAAAGAAGAGGATAAAAAAGAGGAAGAAAAAGAAGGAAATGAAGAAGAGAAAAGGGACGATGAGGACCAAGATAATAATCCACCTGATCAGGGCCTCAAGTTCATTTCAGCCACCTGCAGATGACTCTGAGAAATCAGGGACTCCTGAAAAAAACCTCGATCAACCAAAGAAATGACAGAAGTCTCATCTGAGAAATCCACTGCCCAAAAGTCACCTGCATAGGAGGGCACATCAGAAAACACAGGTCATCTACCTGAAGTCCAATTGCCTTCAAACATTACTGAGCTGATTAGAGCAGTGGTAAAGGAAAAAATTGCAAAACTCCTGGAAACAGAAGTGAAGCCTGAGCTGAGATCCCTACATGCAAAAATTGACACTCTTCTCGAGAGAAAAGAACCCTCTACACCACCTTCAAATTCAAGAATGCCTCTTGGCATGTCAGATTTCTTGCATAAGGTGGAGGAATAGCTAGTGTTAATTCTTAATGCTGGAAAAAAGGGGGAAGATATGAAGCAGAGGGAAGAGAAGACTCGAAGGGAAGCATAGCTTAGATCTAAGAAAAGATAAGAAACACTAATGTTGATCCCTGGAACAAGTACTTTGAAAAGAAAATATAGCTGCACCATCAGACTTACCTGCAACTAAGAGATAAAGAATTGGACAAGATCCAGTGGTGAGGCTCCAATGGGAAGGTAAAGAGCTTCAATATGTTGAGGAATTCTTGCCTGTTGAAGCAGAAACTATGTGGGGAAAAGCAAGAAATCAGTTCATGGAGAAGTACTACCTTTGGGAAATACTTCAAGATAAGGATAATTCTCCACAAGAAATCTTCATCAACTTAATGGAGCTCAATTACCCAAACCTTTGGGAGGTTTTGAATAAGTATTCTGAGAGGGAATTCAATGCATGCCCCATGATTCCAAACTTCAGACCTAAAGAAGCACCTACTCTCATGAATGGAGAACTGGATGAGATTGCTCTTCGGGAAGCTGCATTTATATTTACTATTCCATTTAGCAGTCAACTGTCTTCCGCATAACTAAGTTTTACAGTTGACATAAGTCACATGCAGTCAACATAGTCACCTGCATTGTCATCAACTGTGCTTTCGCATTACTCGTCTGCAGCTAAAGTTTGTTAGCTGCATATTATATCAGCTGAGTTACTCACCTGAGATTTAGGAAAAGAGTTTAATAAGTCTAGTCACCCCCCCCATCTAGACTTATTCCTGGCGACTTGTGACCTACAAGTGGTATCAGAGAGGTTGGTTCAATTTTACAGAACTAGATCCATATACTTGAGTATATATATTTTAATCTCTCATTATAATGGAACACATGCATTCTGGATTACCTGTCTTCTTAATTGATGACTATGACTTATGGAAGATAAGAATGCAGGCACACTTATCATCTGTCCACGATGACATGTGGAGTATATTTAAAGAAGGTCATTTCATCTACATGAAGGACAACACAGGTGATAATATTACAGTTGGGAAACTAAGACAAATTCCCAAGACCAGATCAGAGATGACCTCCGAATAAAGGAAGCTGGCAAACCTTGACAATAGAGCCAGAGATATCTTATACCAGACTTTGATCAATCCACCATGTTAAAGATCAAACATTGCAAAAACACCAAAGAAACATGGGACACATTAGCAGTAATATGTGAAGAAACATAGCTGATCAAAGAGAACAGGGAATCAACAAGTGGATTTTTATCAGATGATGATGACGTAATCAACTGCCTTATGGCCAACCTTGCTGATGAATAGGTAACATCTAAACCTCAAACTATAGAAGGTTTTAAGTTCTGATATGTCTGAAGATATTATTCTTCACAAATCTATAAACCAGCTATTAAAAGATTTTGAAATTCTTAAAAAATCACACCTAGCTGCAACAGCTGAGAATACCCAACTGAGAAATGATAAAACACAGCTGAAAAAGAATTTTGACAATCTCAAATAGATACGTAAAATTTCAAAATCAACAAATAAACTGAAAAAATAGCTATTGCAGAAATAGATAGACTAACAGCCTTGAACAACGAAAACTCAGATGAACTCACAAACCTTGGACCTGAAGTTTGAAACTTAGACAAATAAAAGATGCTCAAGCTAAAGAAATTACCTCCTTGAAAGCATCTATAACCTTAGATGGATTGTGCATAAACCAGAGGCCACTTTATTTAAAATCAGGCCTTGGATATGACCCCAACACTCCCTCCACTTCTAAAACTACATTCATAAAGGGAGAAACACTTGTTCAGACTGTTGAGCCTACAAACAAGACTGTATTTAAAAAGAGGCAGCAGACAAGATTTTCAAAACAGCCACCTAGACAAAAGGCTAGGCAATGGCCAAAACAGCATCACTCTGCTTATTACCAAATACTCCCCAAAAACATATTTCAAAATGGGAGAGGTAAATGGAAACCTCAAGGTTATCCGAACTTTCAAAATAAGGTATGGAGACCTCAATACTTTCATAGTAGGTCTTAGCCAAGGTTTTACAATGGCTCATACCACTCAAATTATCACCATATCCCGTACACAATCAAAATCAAGGATATAGACCTAGATACTATGCATCTTACAGAGGTAACAAATATAATTTTCAAAATATGTGGAAACAACATAATTATCATAACAGACCACATCCAACTAGTTACCAACCATACCATATACATGATCTAAACCAAAGATACAGAGAACATAAGAATGCATATAGAAATGAGGTTCACAGGAGAAACCACTCCTTGGTGAAAACCACTAACCCTAGAGGACCCACTCAAATCTGGGTACCCAAATCTCTTCTTATTTGATTGCATAAGAAATGGAAAGACTACTGTGTAGCAACCACAGAGTCATCAGTAAGGGTTGAAGAATCGTTTGCAATCTCAGGGTGGTTCACGCACATGTCTGGGATCAAAAAGAATGTCAGTATAAACTAATCAAGAGACCCATATGTGTAAATTGGGAGAGATCATGTGGACAAACCAACATTCTGGAAAGCAGCTCAAAGAAAAGTCTAACATCCCAAAGAGGGGGAACTTGTTAGGAATAAAAACAAAGATGGTAGCAAAAGGTTATACTGAGTATGAAGAAATAGATTTTGATGAAGCATACGCACCAGCAGCAAGAAATCAAGTGCCTGACTAAAATTCTCAAAGAATTTTATGATCAGAAAAGCTAGCTGATCAGAAACACAGACAAGAAAAGTCATCTGATCAGAACCAGACAAGAAACGTCACCTGATCAGAAGTAGTTGAAGAAAGTCATCTGATCAAAATAAGTCAAGAAAAGTTATCTGATCATAAAAGCAGAAGAGACATGTCACCTGATCTGCACGAATCACGTATAAGACATATCATCCGATCTAAGGAATAGGACAAGAAAAGTCAACGATCAAAATGAGACGAAAAGATATCCGACCAAGAAGAAAAAGTCATTTGACCTGAAGCGGGCGAAAGAAATCATCTGATCTGAACCAGACAAGAAATGTCACCTAATCCGGAGACCAGACAAGAAAAGTCATCTATCTTGGAGCAGATGAAGAAAAACTACTTGATCAGGCCATAAGAAAGGTTTCTGTAACTTAGCAATAATCTTGGATTACTAGATTGGGAATCTAGTACTTAGATGAAAATCAGATGAGAAAAATTCACGTGATCCGCAGAACAGATGAGGAAAAGTCACCTGATCAGACAAACGAAGAAAAGTCATCTGATCTGAAAACCATACGAGGAAGCCATCTGATGCAGAAGCAGGTAAGGACAGACGAAGAAAAGCTAGCTGATCAGAAGCACAGACAAGAAATGTCCCCTGATCAGAGCAGATAAGGAATTCAAATCACAGCTGCATCAGAAGTCAAACAGTGAACCAACTAAGTTTTCTATTTCTTTAAATACTTAATTTTATTACACGTGGCTAAAAACACACGATCACACCACCTTCACGTTTACTTCACGATGTCCAATCAATCACTCCAACCGCCATTCTTTATTTAATTATTAAAATTCAAAAACGTTTATTCGAATGGCTATTTAAGACGGTCGACAATCATTTCAGAAAAACCTTATCGTCTTCAAGCTCTAAAAACCTAACTTTTGAAGCATAAAAACCCTAGAACTTCAATACACTAAAATCCGAAAAATCTTTCTGCAGAAATGGATGCCAACGCCTATTTCGAAGGCGTTAACTTGAAGATGGTGAAAGAGCAGATAATCTTCAACATCGTCGTCGATTTTGAAGGTTTACTGGAGTCCAACAACACGATGGAGATGGCGCACCTGATCTCAAAAATGAAGACGAATGGTATCTACCATTTCCTAGATATCAAGCCCACTCAGCTTTTCAAGGAAGATGTTATCTGTTTCTTTAAATAAGCACAAGTCACCGAGTATGGGATTGGAAGTTCAATTTTTGGTGAGCACGACACTATTACCAAGGCATAATCGCTGATGCCTTTAACATGAAAAATAGAGGCATAGCAGTCGAGGCTCTGAAACAAAAACCCATTAACATCTGGTCTGAGATCAAAATACCGGACCAACCAACAAAGATCAAATTCACGGCCAAGAAAGGAGATCTCAAGAAAAAATACAAGTACATTCTGGATATTACAAATAAGATAGTAATGGGAATGGCAGGCAGCTTCGATCAACTATCTTCATCCAAATACACTGTCTTTGGAGCAATGATCCAGATATAGAGGATTAACTGGCCTGATTATATCAATAGACAGTTAGTCCGTGAAGTTAACAAAGCTAGTTGGGATAGTGATGAGAAGAAATTTAGGTAGAAGCTAACTTATGGAACACAAGTTAGTTGGATTCTCGAATTCCTCGGGAAGGCAAAAGGCAAAGCAGATCACTTCCAAGCTAGCAAGAGACTTGATCATCTGGACCAAGATGCAAAAAAGAAACTTGGAGACAAGAAGCTAAAAGTAGCTGAGATAATTGAGAAAATGACAACTGGAACTTGTTCATACAGAGGACCTTCAGACTCAGATGAGGTCCAGTCTGACACAGCTGCTCAAATCACAACTGATAAACCTGCAGAGGAGATGACTCCAGCTCTGACCGCAGCTGATGAAAAGTCACATACACCTGCAGACAACCAAGACAGTGACAACATTCCTCTCCCCAAACTCTTGAAGAGGAAGTCACCCGAAAAAATTGTTCATATTATATCCTCACCTGTTCAGTCCCCTAAAAGACATAAAGGCCTGGTGGACTAATCATCTGAAGAAGAGGAAGAGATGCAAATTGTGATATCACCTGCACCTGTTGAAGAACAACCAGAACATCCCTCAGGTCAAATGCAGATAGTCATCTCACCTGCACCAGCATTACTTGAAGATCAACCTGCTCATTCCTCTGAGATGGTAGCAGAAGTGATTCCCATCCTAACACTTCCAAGTGTTACTGAAGAAGAGGAGGCAAAAGAGACTATTAAAGTGCCAGAAGCAGATTACTCTTTCAAACTCAGAGAGAACAACCCCCTGAATCTTACCAAAGCCCAATTACAGTTGGTAAGACAACATACTGAAATTTTCATTTATCAATATCTATGAAGAATTGAAGGAATTGAAGACCCTTAGATTCTAGTATTTATTGAAAGGTGTACCTGGGATCATCCAATTGCCACAGAGAAACTTACAATGCGCTTCTGTCAGGAAACAGATGTGAAATTATTACTGGAGGAGAACTGGTTCATCTCTCATTTTAAACACAATATGGACTAGTTCATCCTTCATATCATGGAAGGTGTAGCACAAGGACAGCCCCTTGGTGAGGAGAGAGAAGAAGAAGAAAAGAATGGAGGAGAGAGAGATAAAAAATGGGATTATCATAGTAGAAGTTGAAAAAAAGATAGAAAAAGAATAAGTTGAAAAGGGAGAAAGAGAAGAATGAGTTGAAAAAGAGAAGGAAGAAGAAGATAAGAAAGAAGGAGAAGAAGTAGTTTACAAAAAAAGAAGAAAACTGGGAAAAGTTGAAAAGGAGGAGAAAGAAGAAGAAAAAGAAGAGGATAAAAAAGAGGAAGAAAAAGAAGGAAATGAAGAAGAGAAAAGGGACGATGAGGACCAAGATAATAATCCACCTGATCAGGGCCTCAAGTTCATTTCAGCCACCTGCAGATGACTCTGAGAAATCAGGGACTCCTGGAAAAAAAACCTCTGATCAACCAGCAGCTGACAGAGAAGTCTCATCTGAGAAATCCACTGCCCAAAAGTCACCTGCATAGGAGGGCACATCAGAAAACACAGGTCATCTACCTGAAGTCCAATTGCCTTCAAACATTACTGAGCTGATTAGAGCAGTGGTAAAGGAAACAATTGCAAAACTCCTGGAAACAGAAGTGAATCCTGAGCTGAGATCCCTACATGCAAAAATTGACACTCTTCTCGAGAGAAAAGAACCCTCTACACCACCTTCAAATTCAAGAATGCCTCTTGGCATGTCAGATTTCTTGCATAAGGTGGAGGAATAGCTAGTGTTAATTCTTAATGCTGGAAAAAAGGGGGAAGATATGAAGCAGAGGGAAGAGAAGACTCGAAGAGAAGCATAGCTTAGATCTAAGAAAAGATAAGAAACACTAATGTTGATCCCTGGAACAAGTACTTTGAAAAGAAAATATAGCTGCACCATCAGACTTACCTACAACTAAGAGATAAAGAATTGGACAAGATCCAGTGGTGAGGCTCCAATGGGAAGGTAAAGAGCTTCAATATGTTGAGGAATTCTTGCCTGTTGAAGCAGAAACTATGTGGGGAAAAGCAAGAAATCAGTTCATGGAGAAGTACTACCTTTGGGAAATACTTCAAGATAAGGATAATTCTCCACAAGAAATCTTCATCAACTTAATGGAGCTCAATTACCCAAACCTTTGGGAGGTTTTGAATAAGTATTCTGAGAGGGAATTCAATGCATGCCCCATGATTCCAAACTTCAGACCTAAAGAAGCACCTACTCTCATGAATGGAGAACTGGATGAGATTGCTCTTCGGGAAGCTGCATTTATATTTACTATTCCATTTAGCAGTCAACTGTCTTCCGCATAACTAAGTTTTACAGTTGACATAAGTCACATGCAGTCAACATAGTCACCTGCATTGTCATCAGCTGTGCTTTCGCATTACTCGTCTGCAGCTAAAGTTTGTTAGCTGCATATTATATCAGCTGAGTTACTCACCTGAGATTTAGGAAAAGAGTTTAATAAGTCTATTCACCCCCCCCCCCCCATCTAGACTTATTCCTGGCGACTTGTGACCTACAAGTGGTATCAGAGAGGTTGGTTCAATTTTACAGAACTAGATCCATATACTTGAGTATATATATTTTAATCTCTCATTATAATGGAACACATGCATTCTGGATTACCTGTCTTCTTAATTGATGACTATGACTTATGGAAGATAAGAATGCAGGCACACTTATCATCTGTCCACGATGACATGTGGAGTATATTTAAAGAAGGTCATTTCATCTACATGAAGGACAACACAGGTGAGAATATTACAGTTGGGAAACTAAGACAAATTCCCAAGACCAGATCAGAGATGACCTCCGAATAAAGGAAGCTGGCAAACCTTGACAATAGAGCCAGAGATATCTTATACCAGACTTTGATCAATCCACCATGTTAAAGATCAAACATTGCAAAAACACCAAAGAAACATGGGACACATTAGCAGTAATATGTGAAGAAACATAGCTGATCAAAGAGAACAGGGAATCAACAAGTGGATTTTTATCAGATGATGATGACGTAATCAACTGCCTTATGGCCAACCTTGCTGATGAATAGGTAACATCTAAACCTCAAACTATAGAAGGTTTTAAGTTCTGATATGTCTGAAGATATTATTCTTCACAAATCTATAAACCAGCTATTAAAAGATTTTGAAATTCTTAAAAAATCACACCTAGCTGCAACAGCTGAGAATACCCAACTGAGAAATGATAAAACACAGCTGAAAAAGAATTTTGACAATCTCAGCTAGGATACAGAAAATTTCAAAATCAGTCAGGCTGAAACTGAAAAAATAGCTATTGCAGAAATAGATAGACTAACAGCCTTGAACAACGAAAACTCAGATGAACTCACAAACCTTGGACCTGAAGTTTGAAACTCAGACAAATAAAAGATGCTCAAGCTAAAGAAATTACCTCCTTGAAAGCATCTATAACCTTAGATGGATTGTGCATAAACCAGAGGCCACTTTATTTAAAATCAGGCCTTGGATATGACCCCAACACTCCCTCCACTTCTAAAACTACATTCATAAAGGGAGAAACACTTGTTCAGACTGTTGAGCCTACAAACAAGACTGTATTTAAAAAGAGGCAGCAGACAAGATTTTCAAAACAGCCACCTAGACAAAAGGCTAGGCAATGGCCAAAACAGCATCACTCTGCTTATTACCAAATACTCCCCAAAAACAGATTTCAAAATGGGAGAGGTAAATGGAAACATCAAGGTTATCCGAACTTTCAAAATAAGGTATGGAGACCTCAATACTTTCATAGTAGGTCTTAGCCAAGGTTTTACAATGGCTCATACCACTCAAATTATCAGTCATATCCTGTACACAATCAAAATCAAGGATATAGACCTAGATACTATGCATCTTACAGAGGTAACAAATATAATTTTCAAAATATGTGGAAACAACATAATTATCATAACAGACCACATCCAACTAGTTACCAACCATACCATATACATGATCTAAACCAAAGATACAGAGAACATAAGAATGCATATAGAAATGAGGTTCACAGGAGAAACCACTCCTTGGTGAAAACCACTAACCCTAGAGGACCCACTCAAACTGGGTACCCAAATCTCTTCTTATTTGATTGCATAAGAAATGGAAAGACTACTGTGTAGCAACCACAGAGTCATCAGTAAGGGTTGAAGAATCGTTTGCAATCTCAGGGTGGTTCACGCACATGTCTGGGATCAAAAAGAATGTCAGTATAAACTAATCAAGAGACCCATATGTGTAAATTGGGAGAGATCATGTGGACAAACCAACATTCTGGAAAGCAGCTCAAAGAAAAGTCTAACATCCCAAAGAGGGGGAACTTGTTAGGAATAAAAACAAAGATGGTAGCAAAAGGTTATACTGAGTATGAAGAAATAGATTTTGATGAAGCATACGCACCAGCAGCAAGAAATCAAGTGCCTGACTAAAATTCTCAAAGAATTTTATGATCAGAAAAGCTAGCTGATCAGAAACACAGACAAGAAAAGTCATCTGATCAGAACCAGACAAGAAACGTCACCTGATCAGAAGTAGTTGAAGAAAGTAATCTGATCAAAATAAGTCAAGAAAAGTTATCTGATCATAAAAGCAGAAGAGACATGTCACCTGATCTGCACGAATCACAGATAAGACATATCATCTGATCTAAGGAATAGGACAAGAAATGTCAACTGATCAAAATGAGACGAGAAAAGATATCTGACCTGAAGAAGAAAAAAAGTCATTTGACCTGAAGCGGGCGAAAGAAATCATCTGATCTGAACCAGACAAGAAATGTCACCTAATCTGGAGACCAGACAAGAAAAGACATCTATCTTGGAGCAGATGAAGAAAAACTACTTGATCAGGCCATAAGAAAGGTTTCTGTAACTTAGCAATAATCTTGGATTACTAGATTGGGAATCTAGTACTTAGATGAAAATCAGATGAGAAAAAGTCACGTGATCCGCAGAACAGATGAGGAAAAGTCACCTGATCAGACAAACGAAGAAAAGTCATCTGATCTGAAAACCATACGAGGAAGCCATCTGATGCAGAAGCAGGTAAGGACAGACGAAGAAAAGCTAGCTGATCAGAAGCACAGACAAGAAATGTCCCCTGATCAGAGCAGATAAGGAATTCAAATCACAGCTGCATCAGAAGTCAAACGGTCAACCAACTAAGTTTTCTATTTCTTTAAATACTTAATTTTATTACACGTGGCTAAAAACACACGATCACACCACCTTCACATTTACTTCACGATGTCCAATCAATCACTCCAACCGCCATTCTTTATTTAATTATTAAAATTCAAAAACGTTTATTCGAATGGCTATTTAAGACGGTCGACAATCATTTCAGAAAAACCTTATCGTCTTCAAGCTCTAAAAACCTAATTTTTGAAGCATAAAAACCCTAGAACTTCAATACACTAAAATCCGAAAAATCTTTCTGCAGAAATGGATGCCAACGCCTATTTCGAAGGCGTTAACTTGAAGATGGTGAAAGAGCAGATAATCTTCAACATCGTCGTCGATTTTGAAGGTTTACTGGAGTCCAACAACACGATGGAGATGGCGCACCTGATCTCAAAAATGAAGACGAATGGTATCTACCATTTCCTAGATATCAAGCCCACTCAGCTTTTCAAGGAAGATGTTATCTGTTTCTTTAAAGAAGCACAAGTCACCGAGTATGGGATTGGAAGTTCAATTTTTGGTGAGCACGACACTATTACCAAGCAGACAATCGCTGATGCCTTTAACATGAAAAATAGAGGCATAGCAGTCGAGGCTCTGAAACAAAAACCCATTAACATCTGGTCTGAGATCAAAATACCGGACCAACCAACAAAGATCAAATTCACGGCCAAGAAAGGAGATCTCAAGAAAAAAGACAAGTACATTCTGGATATTACAAATAAGATAGTAATGGGAATGGCAGGTAGCTTCGATCAACTATCTTCATCCAAATACACTGTCTTTGGAGCAGTGATCCAGATATAGAGGATTAACTGGCCTGATTATATCAATAGACAGTTAGTCCGTGAAGTTAACAAAGCTAGTTGGGATAGTGATGAGAAGAAATTTAGGTAGAAGCTAACTTATGGAACACAAGTTAGTTGGATTCTCGAATTCCTCGGGAAGGCAAAAGGCAAAGCAGATCACTTCCAAGCTAGCAAGAGACTTGATCATCTGGACCAAGATGCAAAAAAGAAACTTGGAGACAAGAAGCTAAAAGTAGCTGAGATAATTGAGAAAATGACAACTGGAACTTGTTCATACAGAGGACCTTCAGACTCAGATGAGGTCCAGTCTGACACAGCTGCTCAAATCACAACTGATAAACCTGCAGAGGAGATGACTCCAGCTCTGACCGCAGCTGATGAAAAGTCACATACACCTGCAGACAACCAAGACAGTGACAACATTCCTCTCCCCAAACTCTTGAAGAGGAAGTCACCCGAAAAAATTGTTCATATTATATCCTCACCTGTTCAGTCCCCTAAAAGACATAAAGGCCTGGTGGACTACTCATCTGAAGAAGAGGAAGAGATGCAAATTGTGATATCACCTGCACCTGTTGAAGAACAACCAGAACATCCCTCAGGTCAAATGCAGATAGTCATCTCACCTGCACCAGCATTACTTGAAGATCAACCTGCTCATTCCTCTGAGCTGGTAGCAGAAGTGATTCCCATCCTAACACTTCCAAGTGTTACTGAAGAAGAGGAGGCAAAAGAGACTATTAAAGTGCCGTACGATTACTCTTTCAAACTCGGAGAGAACAACCCCCGAATCTTACCAAAGCCCAATTACGGTTGGTAAGACAACATCGAAATTTTCATTTATCAATATCTATGAAGAATTGAAGGAATCAAGACCCTTAGATTCTAGTATTTATTGAAAGGTGTACAGGATCATCCAATTGCCACGAGAGAAACTTACAATGCGCACATCGGGAAACAGATGTGAAATTATTAATGGAGGAGAACCGGTTCATCTCTCATTTTAAACACAATATGGACTAGTTCATCCTTCATATCATGGAAGGTGTAGCACAAGGACAGCCCCTTGGTGAGGAGAGAGAAGAAGAAGAAAAGAATGGAGGAGAGAGAGATAAAAAATGGGATTATCATAGTAGAAGTTGAAAAAAAGATAGAAAAAGAATAAGTTGAAAAGGGAGAAAGAGAAGAATGAGTTCAAAAAGAGAAGGAAGAAGAAGATAAGAAAGAAGGAGAAGAAGTAGTTTAAAAAAAAAAGAAGAAAACTGGGAAAAGTTGAAAAGGAGGAGAAAGAAGAAGAAAAAGAAGAGGATAAAAAAGAGGAAGAAAAAGAAGGAAATGAAGAAAAGAAAAGGGACGATGAGGACCAAGATAATAATCCACCTGATCAGGGCCTCAAGTTCATTTCAGCCACCTGCAGATGACTCTGAGAAATCAGGGACTCCTGAAAAAAAAAACCTCTGATCAACCAGCAGCTGACAGAGAAGTCTCATCTGAGAAATCCACTGCCCAAAAGTCACCTGCATAGGAGGGCACATCAGAAAACACAGGTCATCTACCTGAAGTCCAATTGCCTTCAAACATTACTGAGCTGATTAGAGCAGTGGTAAAGGAAACAATTGCAAAACTCCTGGAAACAGAAGTGAAGCCTGAGCTGAGATTCCTACATGCAAAAATTGACACTCTTCTCGAGAGAAAAGAACCCTCTACACCACCTTCAAATTCAAGAATGCCTTTTGGCATGTCAGATTTCTTGCATAAGGTGGAGGAATAGCTAGTGTTAATTCTTAATGCTGGAAAAAAGGGGGAAGATATGAAGCAGAGGGAAGAGAAGACTCGAAGGGAATCAGAGCTTAGATCTAAGAAAAGATAAGAAACACTAATGTTGATCCCTGGAACAAGTACTTTGAAAAGAAAATATAGCTGCACCATCAGACTTACCTGCAGCTAAGAGATAAAGAATTGGACAAGATCCAGTGGTAAGGCTCCAATGGGAAGGTAAAGAGCTTCAATATGTTGAGGAATTCTTGCCTGTTGAAGCAGAAACTATGTGGGGAAAAGCAAGAAATCAGTTCATGGAGAAGTACTACCTTTGGGAAATACTTCAAGATAAGGATAATTCTCCACAAGAAATCTTCATCAACTTAATGGAGCTTAATTACACAAACCTTTGGGAGGTTTTGAATAAGTATTCTGAGAGGGAATTCAATGCATACCCCATGATTCCAAACTTCAGACCTAAAGAAGCACCTACTCTCATGAATGGAGAACTGGATGAGATTGCTCTTCGGGAAGAAATTAAAGAAGTATGCATTGAAAACAATTTTTCATCTCCAGAAGAACAACAGTTTGCCTCCTTGGTTGTCAAGAAAAAATATGGATTAGCCCCAGTTACAAAAAGACCCATAGGAGTAGAGCCTTTTAAGACACTCCCTCCAACAAGGACCATAGGAAGAGGCAGGGGAGGAGGGAGATGAATTTTCATTGTAATATTACTTGTAATTTTACAGTTTACTTGTAATTTTTTTATGGTAGTTGTAATTTTCATCTTTACTTGTATGTTTACATTCAAGGACTGTAATGTAATATGTAACTTTGAAAGTTTATAAAATTCAACTTGAATGACAACCACTAGTTGTCTCAAAAAGACTTTAGTTTGATTTTTGTCTTGCACTTTACCTTTGTGCAGACTTGTTTACATTTGAATGTTTAAGTTTTGCCATCATCAAAATAGGGGAAAATGGTTAGGAATACTTGTTAGATTTTGATGATGTCATCCATGTATTCATGATCTATTCAAATGTATGCACTAAGTACTTGGCATTGGAAAGAAGAACCAAATGAGTATCTTCTATAAGCCATTGAATAGGCTAAGTATTGATCAAGTGTTGATCAGATAGAAAAATCGGCTACGTATAGAACTATCAAAATATCAGATAAGTTCTCAGGCAAGTTCATTATCAGGCGAGCTTTGGTCTACAGAAATATCAGACGAGGTTTGACCAAAATTTAGTTGCAGCCGAGTTCTGAAGAAAGCATAATCGCAGCGAGATAATATCATGCGATATATCACGCAAGTTCTGGTCAACAGAATACATCAGAGAGGATTGACCGCAGACGAGCTATTATCAGACGAGGTCTAGTCAACTCAAAGTATCAGCTGAGGTTTGACCACAGATGAGATATTAACAGGCAATCTATCAGGCGAGTTCTAAGGTCAAAAGAAATATCAACTGAGGTTTGACTACGGACGAGATACTTATCAGTCGAGGTTTTCGGTCAAACAGAATATTAGAGGAGGTTGACCGAAGTAATTCTGCACCCAAGTTTGAGTATCAGAAAGAAGCTCAGTCCACATCAGCAAGCCTTAAAAAGTCAACAATAACGGCAAGACATGCGGACGTAAGTTCAAGGAGACAAAGTGAATGATTCCCGGAAGCTAAGGAATAATTTATTCCTAGAGATTGGCGCCCGAAAGACTTTCCAAATATAGTAATCAAGAAAAGCGGCGCAACGTGAAGATTCTTCAAACGGCCAGATTTGAAGAAATAGATAAGCCGTGCAACAGAATGAAAAGATAAACAAAGAAGTCCACTCTCCAACGGATTTATTTGTTACAAGAGCTGCAACGGCTATGAAGAAGCTCAAGATTCGTACTATAAATCTAAAGAACAGATTGAGCAAAGTACGATGCGAACAACACACACAGGCGATTAAAGCAAACAAAGTATACAAAGCAATCTATAGCATCGCCAAGAGCAAGCTTAAAAGTCATATTCAAGAGAAGCTCTTTAGTTGGAGAAGACAACACTCTTGTATTTAAAGTTTGAGTACGGGGTACTTCTTTGAATGAGGTTCTCAGAAGTTTCGAGGCTGATAAGGCATCCACAGGTTCTTGATTGTGTAATATCCGGAATTTCTATTACTGTTGTTTGATATTATTTTATCCGAGTTATATTGTGCAGCGTGGAATCTGTACAGTAGGGATAAAATAAATAAAGGACTGAGATATCAGTATCGGTATAATTGTCGTATTTGGTCGACAGTTACATTTGAGGATATTGTGTATCAGGTTGTCGTACTTTTGACATTGGGTATATCGTATGATGATATTATTGGAATCAGTGTTTGTGTTCAGTGTGTCTTATGTTCGCTTTTGGTATGTCGAGACGTTGGACAAGAACTGCGGAAAATGGCTAAGTATAGCCTTATTAGCGCACGCTGATATTCATGCATAACGCACGCTATCGTGCAGGATTAGCGCACGCTACGTTTATAGGTTAGCGTACGCTAGTGCAGACAGATCGGAAGGAATCTGCGTGTGGACCCGGCTGCTTTCGGCGCACGTTCTGGTAAGTCATCGGTTGTTGTCCTGAAGTATTAGCGCACGCTAAAATATTAGGCTTAGCGCACGCTAACTATGTATCAGTCAACAAGGAATCTTATCCTTGCCAGATGCTGTCGGAATGTGGGGGCGAGTGGTAGGTGAACACTGTAGTAAGTCAACTTCGGATAGCGCACGCTAAGAGTAAGGACTTGCGTACGCTAGACATGATGATTTACGTACGTTAATGCATGGGCATTACGTACGTAAGGTAGTTTACGAAGCAAGACAGTAGCCTGCGGGCCGATAGCGCACGCTAACAAAGTCAGTTAGCGCACGCTAAGGCTAGCGCACGCTAAACATAATGGTTTAGCGCACGCTAGTGGTGCATTCTATATAAAGGGACAAACGAGTGTCATGAAACATTTCGTCCATTTCTTTCCTTTCACCCGATAGAGACAACCTTGTGAGAACATTTGGAGTTCCTAAACACTGAGGGATGATCCTCTTTAACAAGATTAAAGATGGAAATCATGGAGTAAAGCTTTGTTCTTGAAATCATTGGTGATTCTTGGAAATCAATCCTTTCCTTCAAAAAAGGTAATTACTCTTCACTTTGAGATTTCGTTTTGGATTGTATATGATGTTCTTGAGTTGATGATTATCATATAAACAAGTTGATGAGCATGACAACGAGTTGGATTACCGTACTAAGTTAGTGTTGTTATCAATATATGAGTATTGATATGTTTCGTATGGTTTTGGATGGAATTCAAGATATATGTTGATGTAATTCCCTTCTGCGATTCGGATTTTTGATGTTTTGTCGTTGGTTACTTCGTATGGTAACGATTATGGTGATGCTACTGTGATTCTTGAAGTTATATGAATTGTATGTCGAAGAACATGATGAATAAGAATTTTTAGATGTTAGAACACATCGGATTTTATCATTTTATGGATCATGAACGTGAATTTGGATAATTCGTGTTCTTGAAGAGCTATTAAATTATATGTCATGATTGTTATGAAATCCTTAATCTCGAGATGAGTTGATCATTGTCATGATGGAAGTGTTAGACGATGCTTGAAATGCATGCCACTGCACAGCATTAGCGCACGCTACGTTGCCTAGCGCGCGCTAACGGGAGCAACTTAGCGCACGCTACGTTAGGTGATTAACGTGCGCTAAGTAGGCAGACAGTGCAGTATTTTTGTGTTTTGATTAGGAATTCGTGATGGTTTGACTTGGTTGGTTCTGATTGTGTTTATTCGAGGTTGTGTTGAACCGTTGAGTTCGATTGGTTAGTTTTCTCGATCGTTGACCGTTATCGGATATGTGTTATTTGATTTCTTCGATAGGTTGAGATTATTGATCGGTGATTATAACCGGATATTGCGGTCGTGTTCGAGTATGTCTATTGTATTGCTTTTGATCGAGGTGAGGAGCTCGTAGATAAAGGCGATGTGTTCGGCGGCCTTCGTGGTATCGGTATCGAGGCAAGTTATTACTTGCTCGATTATAATATTTAATGAATGGTTTATTTCATTTCGTTTATAATGCATATAGCGATGATTATTATTGTGAACTCGGGTATTCGGATCGCATATCGTTCTTTCGATTAAGGAGATAAATCATAATGTATATGATTATCTCAGTTATTGGTATGTTCGAGTATCAAGGTTACATTATGGTAAAGACGAGGATATGAGTATCTATAGTTCATTGTTCGTTTGGATCGCCGAGCATTGAGGATAATCGTCGGTGATGATTGGACATCGAGATTTCTCCCGAAGGACTCGGGCAAGTATCTTATATCGATTCAGTTAGAGTTAGCGATTTGATCATGCGTATTATCATTCATGTTGTCGAACATGAGGTCGTCTAAATTGATCTGTCATATTGTCATTCATGTTGCGTTGTTCATGATGATGAACATATTGTTTTGCATATGTGTATGCATATTGTGTTGTTTATGTTGTGTTGATCCGATGGGATCGCGCGATCTATGCTGAGGGCGCTGGATCGGATGTCCACCTCGTGTTGGTCCGACGGGATCATCTTGGGATCTATGCTGAGGGCGCTGGATCGTTGGATTACCCAGTATTGTGTTATTGTTGTGCATATGTATATTGTTGGTTATCCACCTCGTGTTGATCTTGTAGGATCATCTTGGGATCTATGCTGAGGGCGCTGGATCATGGGATTTCCATTGAGTATACATAGTTGTTATTGTTTTTGAGCATATTGACGTTGTCATATGAGTATGCATTTGTAGGTCTTGTGTTAGGACCTTGTTCGCATTGCATTGTTCTGATATCGGATTAGACTGATATGATTATCGTGGCACATCATATCTCGAGGTATGTTCCATATTTTCTTTGGTCTTGTCTTTGGTGGACAATCGGTTATCGTCTTGGGATTTGATGATATTATTCGATGGATCGTATTGGTCAGAAATGGTAGATTTCCGTATCGTGAGTTGGTTATGATAGTTTGAGGATCTTGAGTATTGTTTAAGGTACAATACAGATATTATGTTCGAGTTTATTGGTTAATCGAGTACAGGTTGTGAAATGTGATAATGGTTATTCTGATGAGAATTACTTGAGTAAGTAAAGTTATGGCGGTAAGATTACGTTGGTCGTATTCTTACGTTGTATTCTCGTTGGTATGTAATTATTGATGTTTTGTGACGGTTATCATTGTTGGATATTATGGCTGACCCCGTCGTGGGATTTCTTTTTAGGTTCTTGGAGAATCGAGCTTGTAGCGGTCGTGAAGAGATGAGCTTCCCGGAGGATACTGGCTAGGACATGTTGTGTGCATTGAGTTTCTTGTTTGGTTCTTGTTTTCCACTGCTAGAGTATCTTTTTGGTTGGCCTTTTTCCGCTGCGTGAGTATTTTGAAATGCTCTTTTGGTATCTAGTAACTGAGGTTACTTTGGGAATCGTTTACTAAACTTTTGAGTGTCGGCTGTTTGGCCTTGCGTTTTCAAATGAGTTTTTACGACGGTTTTTGATAAATGGATTTTTATAAGTCTTTGTGAATTTTAAAGATAGTACCGTCGTTGGCCTCTCGGGCATTTGTAAATGTTTGTGAAAATTTCTTTTAGCCTTGTGGGTTCCATCTCGGGGCCCACGGCGCTGTAATATTTCCGGTTAAATCTGGGGGTGTTACAGATTGGAAGGTGATAGACAGCTTGCGAGTTGTTGAGGCATCCAAGGGTTTTCGATCAAGAGGTGTTAGGCAGCCAAAGGGAGTTGCAACGGCCCCGGGTTTCCACTGGTTGGAAGTTGTTGTAACTTTGTGAATCATTGTAACGTTTATCATTGGTTGAAAGTTATAGTGAATTCATCTCCAACTGGTTTGGAGAAAAGTGGACTAGTAGAGGATTACCCCACCTCTGAAACCACTAGAAGTGCTTGTGTGTTTCACTGCATTTTATCATACTTATCTGCTGCATTCATATTTACTATTCCATTTAGCACTCAACTGTCTTCCTGATCGGTCAAAAACTTATCCTAAAAATAGGAGTTCTTGAGTCGCTCGCAAATATATACGAGGTAGAAGTAGTTTGTGGTAAGTTCTACCAAGGTCTTTTCTCTCGAAGATTGTCCAACAGGGCTTCGTATAATATTTTGTTGCAAATTGCGAGAAATAAATGCTAAAATATATTTTTGGGTTTTTAAATATTAACAAAATTAAATGCACTATATTTTAAACCAAACTATTTTTTAATAGTACTATTTTATATAATACTATTTTTATTAAGACTATTTTTAATAAAACTATTTTTATACTAGACTATTTATATTAAGACTATTTATACTAGACTATTTATATTAAGACTATTTATACTAGACTATTTATACTGGACTATTTATACTAGACTATTTTTAACTAGTGAAAATTAATAGAATTAAAATGAGTTGGGAATTTATAAAATCTAGGGGATTACGGGTTCATTAAATTAGGTTTTTAATTAAGTATCTGAATTGATTTATACGGATATAAAAGAAAAAATGAATGTTTATCGAGTAATCAACTTTTCATCTCTGTACTTTCGTAATCAAAGATGTCTTAATCACTTTTGCTTTTTTAAGATGTTGATAACAAGATTAACACTTGATAGATTGAAAAGATGTGTTTCCAATACACTTAACAATCAATCAAGGAGGTTTCACTAGTAGAAATAGGATATGATCAATCTCTATTTAAACCAATTAGTCCTTTCATTTCTCTAACTTGACTATTTTTAGGATAAACGATCGTTCATCGAGTAATCAACTTTTCACCTCATAAATTTCGTATTCAAAGGTGTCTTAACCACTTTCGCAATCTTAAGATGTTGATAACAAGATTAACATTTGATAGATTGAAAATATATGTTTCCAATTCACTCAACAATCAATCAAGAAGGTTTCATTAGTAAAAATAGGATATGATCAATCTCTATTTAAACCAATTAGTCCTAAAAATAGTTTAAATCAATCAAATACTCAATATATAACCTAATAGAAATCCCCCTTCCCCTGGGAAGAAAGATTAGCTACTCATTGGTTTATACAAACTAAAATTATAATAGAAATAATGTATATATATAATATATATAGAAACTTTTAATTACTAGAACTTAATGACAATAAATAAAACTTACTTGAATATGATGAATCAAAGTGCAAGAAACAAACTTCAAACTTGTTTAAAGGTTACAAGCTTACAAAGATTGAAAGTAAAATACTAAGTAAAATACTAAGTGCTTATTGATCAAGCACTTTTCAATTACAAACTAAATGAAAGAAAAACTTCAAACCAAAAATGAAATACAAACTAAAATTGAGAGTTCTAAGAAAAATATATTGCTAAAAGAAAGGAGTATTTCTTAGCAAGAAGATGGATGAGAATTGGTAATTTTGCAATGGATGAAGATGTCCTTTTATAGGTGATTTTCAAGAATACAATTGATTATTTAATTCAAAATATCTATTGTAATATCTTTGATTAATTCTTTGTTCACACTTCACCCATGTCTTTGAATTTTCAGATTTTTGACCAAAAAAATATCTTGTGGTTGAGTTCACAAGTTGGTCAAAAGTGGACTAATTTTGCATGGCATCTGCTGAAAAACGGCGATGAAAAACGGCCCAGTTTGCCCCGTGTTGTGCGCCGTTTTGTGGTGACTCGGTCTCTTCCGGAAAATGGTTAGGAATACTTGTTAGATTTTGATGATGTCATCCATGTATTCATGATCTATTCAAATGTATGCACTAAGTACTTGGCATTGGAAAGAAGAACCAAATGAGTATCTTCTATAAGCCATTGAATAGGCTAAGTATTGATCAAGTGTTGATCAGATAGAAAAATCGGCTACGTATAGAACTATCAAAATATCAGATAAGTTCTCAGGCAAGTTCATTATCAGGCGAGCTTTGGTCTACAGAAATATCAGACGAGGTTTGACCAAAATTTAGTTGCAGCCGAGTTCTGAAGAAAGCATAATCGCAGGCGAGATAATATCATGCGATATATCACGCAAGTTCTGGTCAACAGAATACATCAGAGAGGATTGACCGCAGACGAGCTATTATCAGACGAGGTCTAGTCAACTCAAAGTATCAGCTGAGGTTTGACCACAGATGAGATATTAACAGGCGATCTATCAGGCGAGTTCTAAGGTCAAAAGAAATATCAACTGAGGTTTGACTACAGACGAGATCCTTATCAGTCGAGGTTTTCGGTCAAACAGAATATTAGAGGAGGTTGACTGAAGTAATTCTGCACCCAAGTTTGAGTATCAGAAAGAAGCTCAGTCCACATCAGCAAGCCTTAAAAAGTAAACAATAACGGCAAGACATGCGGACGTAAGTTCAAGGAGACAAAGTGAATGATTCCCGGAAGCTAAGGAATAATTTATTCCTAGAGATTGGCGCCCGAAAGACTTTCCAAATATAGTAATCAAGAAAAGCGGCGCAACGTGAAGATTCTTCAAACGGCCAGATTTGAAGAAATAGATAAGCCGTGCAACGGAATGAAAAGATAAACAAAGAAGTCCACTCTCCAACGGATTTATTTGTTACAAGAGCTGCAACGGCTATGAAGAAGCTCAAGATTCGTACTATAAATCTAAAGAACAGATTGAGCAAAGTACGATGCGAACAACACACACAGGCGATCAAAGCAAACAAAGTATACAAAGCAATCTATAGCATCGTCAAGAGCAAGCTTAAAAGTCATATTCAAGAGAAGCTCTTTAGTTGGAGAAGACAACACTCTTGTATTTAAAGTTTG
Organism: Orobanche coerulescens; assembly: GCA_033398695.1. Lineage (NCBI taxonomy): Eukaryota > Viridiplantae > Streptophyta > Magnoliopsida > Lamiales > Orobanchaceae > Orobanche > Orobanche coerulescens. The sequence continues at coordinate 16,841,244 of CM065814.1, read as the reverse complement.
AGTACGGGGTACTTCTTTGAATGAGGTTCTCAGAAGTTTCGAGGCTGATAAGGCATCCACAGGTTCTTGATTGGAAGGTGATAGACAGCTTGCGAGTTGTTGAGGCATCCAAGGGTTTTCGATCAAGAGGTGCTAGGCAGCCAAAGGGAGTTGCAACGGCCCCGGGTTTCCACTGGTTGGAAGTTGTTGTAACTTTGTGAATCATTGTAACGTTTATCATTGGTTGAAAGTTATAGTGAATTCATCTCCAACTGGTTTGGATAAAAGTGGACTAGTAGAGGATTACCCTGTAATATCCGCAATTTTCGATTTTCAGTAAATTTCTTTTTTTCGGTCGGAGTCCGTTTTGACGACTCGCTCATGTCCGTTTCGTCCTTTTGAGAATGATTAATTCTACACTTTTTGACATCCGAGTTCGTTTCGGTGTCGTTTCGTTGAGTTCTGTGCTTTTTAGCGACTTTTCCGCACTTGAGTTCGATTCTTGCGAATCTCGTCCGAAACTGTTGTTTCGAGTTTCCCGCAAGTCCGTTTAACTTTGTTAGACGTGTTGTGAACTTCGGTTTGGTTATTCGATCACGTATCGTGATTTCCGGGCGTTTTGGGTCATTTTGTAATTTCTTGAAAGTTACGGGTATCCGTATCTCTAATTGTTGTCTCGACCCGTTTCTTGGTCGCGTATGACTAATTATGGTATTACGCTTTCATTTCGAGTCGTTTATGTTGTCCGCGAACTTTTCGTCGTGTTCGGAAATCGGGTCGTCCAGCCCAGGCGGTGGCGGTGGCCCGCCGACGGCATGGATCGGCCGGACGATTGCGGGCACCGACCGGACGGGTGCGGCAGGAACCGGCGTAGCGCATGCTACGGCCAGAAGGCTGCGCGCGCTAACCGGCAGGTGTAGCGCACGCTGCCGGGTGGCCTAGCGTACGCTATCGGGCCTGGGCAGTGGGGTTTCTGAGGTTCTGGACTCGGTCAGGATCGGCAGGTAGCGCACGCTACGCCGAGCGTAGCGCGCGCTAGTCGGCGGCGTAGCGCACGCTCGCCGGCCGCTAGCGACGTTACTGGCCGGCGGTTGATCCGATGGCTCTCGGGCCAGTGGCCAGCCTCTTCCGGCCGTAGCGCACGCTTAGCGGGAGTTGGGTCGGCTGTGTTGGTCGGCCAGGTTGGTCGGTGATGCCGGTCGTGTGGGCCCGGCCGAGGGTACTCGGCCGATCTCAGCCGATAGCGCACGCTAGTCCGGGAAGGCTAGCGCACGCTAGGTCGGCCCGATATAAATATGGTGGCAGTCACATTTCACTTCGCTTTTCATTTCCTTTCTTCTCCATCCGCGAGTGGCGATTCATGGCTTAAGCCATGTTGTTTAACAACAAATCCATGAAGTCCTTGAGTTCATAACATCAATCGATCGTCCGTTATCAACCTTTGATCCAAATAATCAAGGTAATCTTCCTTAGAACCCTAATTTCGTGAATTTGGGGATTTTTGCAATTTCGTCCGATTCGCTCCGTGTTGTTGATTAATTGATGATGGGTATGATTAATCTTGATAGTATTCTTGTGTTTAACATCATTTAATCCATTGTTCTTCGTCGAATCAAGTATATTTCTTGATTCCTTCGAGTTGACTTTTTGGGGGATTTGTCCCGATCTCGCTTTTTCATCCGTTTTCGATGGATCGATTATGGTTAAATGATGTTGTTAAACATATTCTATGGATTGTATATCCATATTTCAACTTGGAATTTCGTTGGGTTTTGACGAACGAATCGTGTTCTTGGCCGTTTGGGGAAATCAGAACTTTTGTCATTCGTTCTTTGAATTCAACGCTTTGAGTCGCGTTATGGAATTCATTTCATTGTTATTATTTGTCCTTCGTAGTTTATGAACGTGAGTTGGCGTTCGTGGAGTCGGCGGGTTCGTAGTCGGTTCGGGCCAACCTACTCCGGTCGATTCTCCGCGTTGTTCTTATTCGAGGCAAGTACCTTGCCCATACTTTTCTCGTTTTATGGATATGATGATCGGTGGTCGTCTTGATGTGTTTGTTTGGTTATTTGGAATGAATTTTCAAAGGATTTCGGTTTGGCCTCGTTAAAGGCTCTCTTTCAAAACGCGTGTGTGTTTTGTGAACGTTGTGTTTTGGAAATTGGTTATGATTTGATTATTTTGAACGTTGAAGGCTTTGATGATATCCCTATTTTTAAAGTTATGGAATTGTGTATTCCGGGTTTAATCCTGTTATTATGTTTTGGGGAGTTGATAATGTTGTCGGATAAATGGCCATCTCTAGTAAGTATTCTTAATGAACTTACATTCTTAGCATATTAGTATTGCATGAGTAACGTGTGTGTGTATGCTCACTACGGGTTAGATCCGACGGGGTCTCGGTAGGGGTCCACGGAGGTGTGGATCGACGAGCTTTGCTTTTAACCACTACGGGTTAGATCCGACGGGGTCTCGGTAGGGGTCCACGGAGGTGTGGATCGACGGTTAATTGTGGTGCATTTTTCAAATGTGATTTGATATTGGCATTTCCGGAAATGAGCGCTTTTGAACGGTTTTCATGATTGCATGCATTGACTAAGTGTGTAAGAGGTAAGTTGTTCGTTTGGCCTACTTGGCTAGGATGGCTATAGAGTATTTTGTTGTTTGTGTTAAATCCTTTATTTGTGGATTTTGAGGTTGAAAGACGAACCTTGTGGTCGTTCTTGTGTACTGTGAGTTGCTGAGGTTTGGGGCTAAAATCCCAATGGTTCTGTAAAAGTCGTTTTATGGATTTGGGGCTAAAATCCCAACGGTTTGGTTAATGTCATTTTTCAGAAAGTAAACTTTTGGGGTGATGACCCCTTTTGTCTTTTGGATTTTGAAAAGTAGGATTTGATAATCCTAAATCGTTTTCTATTAAAACTCTCGATGGCATTCTAAACCGTTTTATAAATTATTTCCATTGATTTATGATATTTTGATTTTGAAATGTTTTCTCAAATTCTTGCCTCGAGAAGTGCTTTTCGTTTCGTTTGGAACCTTGAGGATTCCTGGTTATTGTTATTCGTGGAATGTGAATTGTATGGCTCGTATTTGCACTTTGTTCTTGCACTAGCAAAACAGTGGAGTTTGCTAACCCCCGAGTATTCGGGGGTGGATGTCTGTTTTTGCATTCAGGTTTTGGAGCATAACACAGGGTCGGCACGAAGGATGATGAAAGATGATCGATACTAATCACATGAGGAACCGTATATTGTTTATTGGTTCAGTTGTACTTTATTTTTCCGCTGCTATATTGTTCCCGTTGTACGGGTGTGGTTGTATTTTGTCCCCTGTGTGGGCATGAGTTGTATTTGAGTTGTATGTATTTGTGGAAAGACCAAATCAGTCTACTGAGTCATTTTAGCCTTGAAGGCATTATCGAGATGTTAAACGTCGTTACCAGCCTGGTAGATCCTCGAGGAGAGGGTCTACGGCGTGTAATATCCCTGAGTGGATTGGGGGTGTTACATAAATGGTATCGGAGCTTAGGTTGAGGAAACCTAGGCTGTCGGGTCAAGTCGTGTTGTTTGAGTCTTGTTTCATCGGATTTTATCTGGCTGAGTCGTGTCGCGACGCGTCATTTGAGTTTGTTGGTCGTGATTAGTATCGTGGGGCGATCATCATCTTCGTGCGACCTGTGGAAGTAAGTCTCCCTTCTTTGTATTGTGCCTCGTGTGACACGAGCTATTTTTATGATTATTTGTTAAGTGGTGGAATCCTTATGTGAATTTGGATTTCACGATATGTATTTAGTCGACTCTCGTATTTGATTTATACGAGGAGTGTCGTCGTTTGTGATGTCTTTTTATTGTTGTTTTTGTCCGTTGTTGATGATTTTCGAATCGATTTGCACGTTTTACAAGTTCTATTGTGGAAGCTTTGTGCTTATACGCGTTCGACTTGTTCACTAGCCAGTGCGGGAGGGTATTTTATCAGTGGTTTTGTTCTGAATGTGGCATTTTATCGTTTATTTCCGTTTAAAGACATGTATTGTCTTGATTTTAAACGTTTTGATGCGTGTGCTAGGAGTTGTTTTAGTGAACGTCGATATGTGTGAGTTTTGGGCATTCTGGCCTATTGAATTTTTGAAATCCTTGAGTATCTTGGAAAAACAAATTTCGAGACATACTTTTCAAATGAGTTATTTTCTTGTGGTACATCCTAGATGCCACAATATATTTCAAAATTTTTCTACCTCGAGGACCAAAATGTTTTGAGATATTTTCAACACTTTTATTTAGACCCGAGGGTCGAATATTTTGAAAGTTTTTACTAAGAGAAAGTGTCCTCATTTTTTTATCAAATGCGAAATAGTTCTCCAATGTCTCGATAACGATGTTTCACGTTTGTACTTTTTTTTTGAAAGATGATACTCAAGATCAATCGGTGTTCTTCTAAATTATTTTCAAAATGAGGTTTTCGTTTTTAAAACCTATCCATTCCCGTTTGAGGGCTGGGTATGTATGTGTGATGTTCGCGTTGTCCTTTTGATACTTTCTCCCGAGTATGACCGAATTGGCGGTGTGAGCGTTGAGTCGCTTTCCACACATTTGTTGCGTTAGCCCCGTGAGAGGCGGGATGTTGGTGTTGAATATTATCGTCTCGTAGTGATTCCTGCGTTGTCGCGCATGTGCGAGCTGTTAGAGCTTGGTTTGGTATGACCGTGTGCATCGGTGATGGTTCCGTTATGCGTTGATTGTTTAATGTCTTGTTACCTTGCTCCCGTTTTTGTGAATTGCGTGGACGAGGCCTGAGGTAATGCCCGTACTATTTTGACTTCGTATTTTCTCTTTCTCCGCCTATCGATTCGCTCATGTTCGTTGGCACTTTATGAACTTGTTCGTATTTCGATTTCATCGTCCGAACGAGCCGTGATCTTGTTGTGGGTCGATTCGTTATCGATGTTACTTTTTCGAGTTCGGTTCGATTCTTGTGAACCTTGTTCGGAAGTAACATCATTTGGTTCTACTAGTTCTTTTATTCAAGTGGATCGGATTTGGAACTCTTATGTTTTCGACTGCCGACTCATTTATGTTTGTTGACATTTCGAGATTGTCTCGCCTTTGTTTTTGTTTATCGAACGAGTGTGGTATCGCTTTGAATAACTCGCTCGTCGTTGTGACTTTTCAATCGCTATCCCCTTTCTGTGGATCTTCGGCAATGCATGTCTTGTAGTTCTCACCAGATCATCCTGGGAGTTGTTGTTTGAACTTTATTGTTCTTTGTGATTCGAACATGATTCTTCGATTTTTGTTGACTCGATCGTTGTGGTTTGATCGTTTGATTGTTCGGTTTTTATTGACCTCGTTCCGTGATTGGTGAACATTCAGGCTCCTTCGTAATTCCCTTCGCCGGGAAATTAGTTTCGCTGATCTTCCACTTTAGCGGTGGGATTCCGTGTTTGTTCGGCGGTTGACTCGCGTTTTGATTGATGTACCGTTGGGTTGGTCAATCATATTGGTTTTCGTTCGTTGTGTTTTGTGATTGTCGGATAATTGACTTGGCTATATTATCCGTTTGATGACGCTTTTCGTTTGTTGGTTTTATTATATCGCTAACGGCGACGTTGTGTTGGTCGCCGTGGAGCGTGTTTTCACGCCGTATATTCCATTACGTTGTTTGTAACGTTTCGCCGTTGGGCGTTAGTTACGCATTCTTGTGTATCTCGATGAGTTTTCCTTGGCGGAACATTCCTTCTCCCTACTTGTTTTAAGTTTCGGGACGAAACTTCTTTTAAGGAGGGTAGAATGTAATATCCGCAATTTTCGATTTTCAGTAAATTTCTTTTTTTCGGTCGGAGTCCGTTTTGACGACTCGCTCATGTCCGTTTCCTCCTTTTGAGAATGATTAATTCTACACTTTTTGACATCCGAGTTCGTTTCGGTGTCGTTTCGTTGAGTTCTATGCTTTTTAGCGACTTTTCCGCACTTGAGTTCGATTCTTGCGAATCTCGTCCGAAACTGTTGTTTCGAGTTTCCCGCAAGTCCGTTTAACTTTGTTAGACGTGTTGTGAACTTCGGTTTGGTTATTCGATCACGTATCGTGATTTCCGGGCGTTTTGGGTCATTTTGTAATTTCTTGAAAGTTACGGGTATCTGTATCTGTAATTGTTGTCTCGACCCGTTTCTTGGTCGCGTATGACTAATTATGGTATTACGCTTTCATTTCGAGTCGTTTATGTTGTCCGCGAACTTTTCGTCGTGTTCGCCCGCACGCTTTGGAAATCGGGTCGCCGAAAGCTGGCGGTATGGATCGGCCGACGGTGGATCGCCGGACGATTGCGGCACCGCCGGACGGTGCGGGCAGAACCGGCGAGCGCACGCCACGGCCGGAAGGCGCGCGCGCTAACCGGCAGTGTAGCGACGCCGCCGGTGGCCTAGCGACGCCATCGGCCCGGGCAAAGCGGGGGTTTCGAGGTTCTCGACTCGGCCAGATCGGCAGTAGCGCACGCCACGCCGGCGCCGCGCGCGCTAGTCGGCAGCGTAAGCGACGCCGCCGGCCGGCTAGCGACGTTACTGCCGGGCAGTCGATCCAAAGGCTCTCGGAGTCGGCTAGCGGCGCGCAGCTGGCCGTAGCGCACGCTAGCGGGAGTCGGGTCGGCAGGTGTCGGCGGGCAGGTTGGTCGGTGATGCCGGTCGTGTGGGGCCCCGCCGAGGGTACTGGCCGTCCGCCGATAGCGCACGCTAGTCCGGGAAGGCTAGCGCACGCTAGGCCGGCCCAGTATAAATATGGCTGAGCAGTCACATTTCACTTCGTTTTTCATTTCCTTCCTTCTCCATCCGCGAGTGGCGATTCATGGGCGACGAAGCCATGTTGTTTAACAACAAATCCATGAAGTCCTTGAGTTCATAACATCAATCGATCGTCCGTTATCAACCTTTGATCCAGCGAATCAAGGTAATCTTCCTTAGAACCCTAATTTCGTGAATTTGGGGATTTTTGCAATTTCGTCCGATTCGTTCCGTGTTGTTGATTAATTCATGATGGGTATGATTAATCTTGATAGTATTCTTGTGTTTAACATCATTTAATCCATTGTTCTTCGTCGGTATATTTCTTGATTCCCTTCGAGTTGACTTTTTGGGGGATTTGTCCCCGATCTCGTTTTTCATCCGTTTTCGATGGATCGATTATGGTTAAATGATGTTGTTAAACATATTCTATGGATTGTATATCCATATTTCAACTTGGAATTTCGTTTTCGGGTTTTGACGGAACGAATCGTGTTCTTGGCCGTTTTGGGGGAAATCCGTGAACTTTCGTCATTCGTTCTTTGAATTCAACGGCTTTGAGTCGCGTTATGGAATTCATTTCATTGTTATTATTTGTCCTTCGTAGTTTATGAACGTGAGTTGGCGTTCGGTGGAGTCGGCGGGTTCGTAGTCGGTTCGGGCCAACCTACTCCGGTCGATTCTCCGCGTTGTTCTTATTCGAGGCAAGTACCTTGCCCATACTTTTCTCGTTTTATGGATATGATGATCGGTGGTCGTCTTGATGTGTTTGTTTGGTTATTTGGAATGAATTTTCAAAGGATTTCGGTTTGGCCTCGTTAAAGGCTCTCTTTCAAAACGCGTGTGTGTTTTGTGAACGTTGTGTTTTGGAAATTGGTTATGATTTGATTATTTTGAACGTTGAAGGCTTTGATGATATCCCTATTTTTAAAGTTATGGAATTGTGTATTCCGGGTTTAATCCTGTTATTATGTTTTGGGGAGTTGATAATGTTGTCGGATAAATGGCCATCTCTAGTAAGTATTCTTAATGAACTTACATTCTTAGCATATTAGTATTGCATGAGTTACGTGTGTGTGTGTATGCTCACTACGGGTTAGATCCGACGGGGTCTCGGTAGGGGTCCACGGAGGTGTGGATCGACGAGCTTTGCTTTTAACCACTACGGGTTAGATCCGACGGGGTCTCGGTAGGGGTCCACGGAGGTGTGGATCGACGGTTAATTGTGGTGCATTTTTCAAATGTGATTTGATATTGGCATTTCCGGAAATGAGTGCTTTTGAACGGTTTTCATGATTGCATGCATTGACTAAGTGTGTAAGAGGTAAGTTGTTCGTTTGGCCTACTTGGCTAGGATGGCTATAGAGTATTTTGTTGTTTGTGTTAAATCCTTTATTTGTGGATTTTGAGGTTGAAAGACGAACCTTGTGGTCGTTCTTGTGTACTGTGAGTTGCTGAGGTTTGGGGCTAAAATCCCAATGGTTTTGTAAAAGTCGTTTTATGGATTTGGGGCTAAAATCCCAACGGTTTGGTTAATGTCATTTTTCAGAAAGTAAACTTTTGGGGCGATGACCCCTTTTGTCTTTTGGATTTTGAAAAGTAGGATTTGATAATCCTAAATCGTTTTCTATTAAAACTCTCGATGGCATTCTAAACCGTTTTATAAATTATTTCCATTGATTTATGATATTTCGATTTTGAAATGTTTTCTCAAATTCTTGCCTCGAGAAGTGCTTTTCGTTTCGTTTGGAACCTTGAGGATTCCTGGTTATTGTTATTCGTGGAATGTGAATTGTATGGCTCGTATTTGCACTTTGTTCTTGCACTAGCAAAACAAAGGAGTTTTGCTAACCCCAGTATTCGGGGTGGATGTCTGTTTGCATTCGTGTTTTGGAGCATAACACGTGGTCGCACGAAGGATGATGAAAGATGATCGATACTAATCACATGAGGAACCGTATATTGTTTATTGGTTCAGTTGTACTTTATTTTTCCGCTGCTATATTGTTCCCGTTGTACGGGTGTGGTTGTATTTTGTCCCCTGCGTGGGCATGAGTTGTATTTGAGTTGTATGTATTTGTGGAAAGACCAAATCGGTCTACTGAGTCATTTTAGCCTTGAAGGCATTATCGAGATGTTAAACGTCGTTACCAGCCTGGTAGATCCTCGAGGAGAGGGTCTACGGCGTGTAATATCCCTGAGTGGATTGGGGGTGTTACATACCCCACCTCTGAAACCACTATAAGTGCTTGTGTGTTTCACTGCATTTTATCATACTTATCTGCTGCATTCATATTTACTATTCCATTTAGCACTCAACTGTCTTCCTGATCGGTCAAAAACTTATCCTAAAAATAGGAGTTCTTGAGTCGCTCGCAAATATATACGAGGTAGAAGTAGTTTGTGGTAAGTTCTACCAAGGTCTTTTCTCTCGAGGATTGTCCAACAGGGCTTCGTATAATATTTTGTTGCAAATTGTGAGAAATAAATGCTAAAATATATTTTTGGGTTTTTAAATATTAACAAAATTAAATGCACTATATTTTAAACCAAACTATTTTTTAATAGGACTATTTTATATAAGACTATTTTTATTAAGACTATTTTTAATAAAACTATTTTTATACTAGACTATTTATATTAAGACTATTTATACTAGACTATTTATATTAAGACTATTTATACTAGACTATTTATACTAGACTATTTATACTAGACTATTTTTAACTAGTGAAAATGAATAGAATTAAAATGAGTTGGGAATTTATAAAATCTAGGGGATTACGGGTTCATTAAATTAGGTTTTTAATTAAGTATCGGAATTGATTTATACGGATATAAAATAAAAAATGAATGTTTATCGAGTAATCAACTTTTCATCTCTGTACTTTCGTAATCAAAGATGTCTTAATCACTTTTGCTTTTTTAAGATGTTGATAACAAGATTAACACTTGATAGATTGAAAAGATGTGTTTCCAATACACTTAACAATCAATCAAGGAGGTTTCACTAGTAGAAATAGGATATGATCAATCTCTATTTAAACCAATTAGTCCTTTCATTTCTGTAACTTGACTATTTTTAGGATAAACGATCGTTCATCGAGTAATCAACTTTTCACCTCATAACTTTCTTATTCAAAGGTGTCTTAACCACTTTCGCAATCTTAAGATGTTGATAACAAGATTAACATTTGATAGATTGAAAAGATATGTTTCCAATTCACTCAACAATCAATCAAGAAGGTTTCATTAGTAAAAATAGGATATGATCAATCTCTATTTAAACCAATTAGTCCTAAAAATAGTTTAAATCAATCAAATACTCAACCTAATAGAAATCCCCCTTCCCCTAGGAAGAAAGATTAGCTACTCATTGGTTTATACAAACTAAAATTATAATAGAAATAATTTATATATATAATATATATAGAAACTTTTAATTACTAGAACTTAATGACAATAGATAAAACTTACTTGAATATGATGAATCAAAGTGCAAGAAACAAACTTCAAACTTGTTTAAAGGTTACAAGCTTACAAAGATTGAAAGTAAAATACTAAGTAAAATACTAAGTGCTTATTGATCAAGCACTTTTCAATTACAAACTAAATGAAAGAAAAACTTCAAACCAAAAATGAAATACAAACTAAAATTGAGAGTTCTAAGAAAAATATATTGCTAAAAGAAAGGAGTATTTCTTAGCAAGAAGATGGATGAGAATTGGTAATTTTGCAATGGATGAAGATGTCCTTTTATAGGTGATTTTCAAGAATACAATTGATTATTTAATTCAAAATATCTATTGTAATATCTTTGATTAATTCTTTGTTCACACTGCACCCATGTCTTTGAATTTTCAGATTTTTGACCAAAAAAATATCTTGTGGTTGAGTTCACAAGTTGGTCAAAAGTGGACTAATTTTGCATGGCATCTGCTGAAAAACGGCGATGAAAAACGGCCCAGTTTGCCCCGTGTTGTGCTCCGTTTTGTGGTGACTCGGTCTCTTCGGGAATACGCGCGAGGACACGACGCTAAATGCCGGTCGTGTGTGAAACGGCCCAAGAGACGGCCCTTGTTGCGCCGTATGTGAAACGGCCTACATAACACGGTCCTGTTTGCGTCGTGTTGTAGGTCGTTTTGCCTTGAAAAATTCCCGTCGTTGGATTTGATCTTGTTTTCCGTCCTTTTTGATGCTTCATGTCAGCAATCTGTAAAATAACCATTTTTAGCTCATGTTTGGACATATCTGTAAAATATATATTTTTAATCACAAATCAGTACAATTATGCCCGGAAAAATGAATATTTTGTATATGAATTTTAGATCAATTATGCACTAATAAAATACCCCACACTTAGTCCGACCAAAAAAAAAATACCCCACACTTAAATTCTTGCTAGTCCCGAGCAAGACTCTTTATTAATCACACACAAAATAAAAATTAAAATAAGACATAAAATAAAAAATAAAAAAATTTAATACACACAAATTTAAGAAAAATAATTATATATAAAGATAAAAAGAGATCAAAATACCATTAATACACAATAACCAACTTTATACAGTAGATAAAAATGAATCAAGATTCAAAATAAATCTACTAACAATTTTTGAAATTAAAACACGGTTTTTATTTTTGTAATTCCAAAATGCAAGGTTTTCCCCCAAAAGGTTGATTATTTCTTTCTCACTCGTGACTTCACACGACTCCCTTTAATGGTTGCTCTCGATCACTCGTTTATTTTTCGACTCAATATGAAGAAGAATTTCATTGGCGTCATCAAATATTGTGATTTTTCACGAAATTGAGTGTATTGAAATTCAACCGCTAATTAATTCAAGTCTGATCATAAACTACATCCCTTAGTGATAGCTTTCACACCGTTATTTGCTAACGTGTAGCTCTTTTCACCAACACAATTTCTATCTTTTTTTTTTAAAAAAGGTGATAGCTTTCACACCGTTATTTGCTAACGTGTAGCTCTTTTCACCAATTTTTCTGTGAGACGGCAGCTACGCACAAACAATCGTTAGTCCTTTATTTTTCGCAAAATTTTAAGACCCCCAAAATTAGGCAGCTGTTGTTGTTCAACACTTCTTCTTTTTGTCATTTTTATTAGGTGGTAGCTTTCACACCGTTATTTGCTAACGTGTAGCTCTTTTCACCAATGACTCCTTTTTTTTTAGGGAATAGAATTTTTGCAGAAAATCATTTATTAGTTAAGCATGAAAAATCAAAAACTCCACAAATTAAGTAAATTTCAGTTCTATTTTTCATCAACCGACTGATTCTTCTTTTCTCAAGGTAACGAATGACTCGATTTTATATGATAACTACAAGGCTTGGACAGAGAGATTAAGGCTCAAGAAATTTTGGAATATACAATTTTTTACCGGTTAAAACAATTTTAGAAGCTTGTATATAGCTAAATTATTGGTGTTATGGCCAGATCTAGAAATCTCACAAATAAACAAAATATATATATATATATAAATATAGATAAAAAAAATCAAAGCCAAATAACAAAAATAATCAAATCACACCACAATAATTAAAACATACCACCCCCAAACTTGAAAAAGAAACCGTCCTCGGTTTTTTTTTAAAAAAATAATAATAATAATAATAAGCAAGAGAAAAAAAATACTCCCTGTTATGAAAATTGATGCTTGAGCTATGTCTTTTTGGATCTGCATAAAAAAATATACGAGGCAAACAACAACAACAAAAATATACTCGGAAGTATAACACAATTTTTAAGATGCGCATCAAGAAAGTCCGAAGAGTCGCCTTACGCTGCCATCAATGCTTTTATAAAAAACACACAATAAAAATTACATCAATAAAATAACAATACATAAATCGCGAATAGATGCGCGTCAAGAGATCAAGAAGAAACTCCTTAAGCTGCCACCATTTAGCACGATTATTACACACGACAGAAAGTAAAAATAACAAGAGGTCTGATATGGGGTATCAAAGGGAGAGGAATGAATCCACTTTTCATTTTCTCACTGTAAAATCTTCCATCCAGACAATTTTAGCTAGAGCTGGATCTGGTTGAGGAACAAATTCATTGAGTTTTTTGATTAGTTCTTCTGGTGTGGTTGCAACGACTATGATTCGTTTAGCACGCTCGGAAATAAAACCTTTTTCAGCAGAGTAGTCGATGAAAGATAACAAACCATCAAAGAAACCATTGACATTAAGCAGACCTATTGGTTTTTGATGAACATTTAGCTGGGCTCTGGTAACCACATGAAAAAGTTCCTCAAGGGTGCCAAAACCACCGGGAAGGGTGATAAAGGCGCCAGAATTATTTATCATGTGAGTTATGCGATCTTGCATATTTACAGATCTAAACTCATCTCCAATAGTTGCCCCGGTGATTTTACTTTCAGTCAGAGGTTTTGAAATTACTCCCAACACTCTTACTCCTTCCATATAGGCAGAAGCAGCAGCTCGTCCCATTAATCCTATACTTCCTCCTCCGTAAACTACATGAATGCATTTTTCTCCTAAGTACGACCCAAGTTGTGTGCTGCTTCAGTAAAGCATGCATCTTTTCCATAACTAGCTCCACCAAAAATGCAGACTGTGCTAAATTTTTTTGTGGAAGATGATGACTCCATTTTTGAAAAGAAATTATTAAGAGAGAAACAGAGAAAAGTGCAAGTTTCAGGGATGAATAAAAGAAACAAGCACAATGTTTATTTATAGAATAAAAAGAAGGTAAAAATTGTTTAATAAGTTTGTGATTGCGTTGATTGCGCTTCAACTACTCAATAGAATAATAAATGCATTTATCGCGTATCACATTTTTTATTCAGAAAATCTCGCCATACGACAAAAATAAAAGATACTCACGTGTATGCACAGTAGTTGTGATTGTGGCTCACATCTTCCTCTGATTTTACGTTCAGAAACGGCCTAAACGCCTTCTATGAGTCGGGGAGAAGCTTCCCATCCAATTTTCTTATAAATTGGCAAACAGGGTCTTTTAACGTCAGATTCCCAAGACGTTGTTCATATTCTGGTTTGAATTTATTCCACAAACATCGAATTCCATAAAATACAAGTCCACTAGGATGCGTGTCAAGAGAAATTTCGATATTATCTAAATTCTCTTTATTCAGACCATCATTAATGAACTGAATTTTATCTTCTCTGTTTGTAGATGGAATTCCTAAAGATCGACATTTTAAATTACAGTTCCATCTAGCATATTTATAGCAAACGGCTAGCATCTTTGCTCGTCGTTTCTTGGCATATGAACTTTTTCCAAGCCCTGGTAAAAATCTAGTAGGTGTTTCCGTGAATTCACCTGCTATTCTCACTTTGGCTTCAATTATGAACCTAATATCAAAAGGTATGCTTTTATTCATAAGCAACCTCATCCTTTCAATTCTTGCTTTGTAGATTTTTAAAATTACTTTTTTGCTTAGAAAGGGAAATCTTTTTTCAATATTATATAATGTTTCTTCCATGACAAAAAATAAAATAAAATGAAAAACGATAAAATATCTACAAATATCAGTTGTTTGTGGGAAACTGAAAAATCCGACTTTGATAGTCATCGAGTACCGTTATCCGCCACTTGACCGGACAGAAGAATAAAAGATGCAGAAATAAAGAAAGATAAAATAACAAGATATAAACAAAAATATACAAAAAAAAATATATTTGGCCTAAAACAATCCCCGGCAACGGCGCCAAAATTTGATCGGTGGAAAACTTATCCTAAAAATAGGAGTTCTTGAGTCGCTCGCAAATATATACGAGGTAGAAGTAGTTTGTGGTAAGTTCTACCAAGGTCTTTTCTCTCGAGGATTGTCCAACAGGGCTTCGTATAATATTTTGTTGCAAATTGCGAGAAATAAATGCTAAAATATATTTTTGGGTTTTTAAATATTAACAAAATTAAATGCACTATATTTTAAACCAAACTATTTTTTAATAGGACTATTTTATATAAGACTATTTTTATTAAGACTATTTTTAATAAAACTATTTTTATACTAGACTATTTATATTAAGACTATTTATACTAGACTATTTATATTAAGACTATTTATACTAGACTATTTATACTAGACTATTTTTAACTAGTGAAAATGAATAGAATTAAAATGAGTTGGGAATTTATAAAATCGAGGGGATTACGGGTTCATTAAATTAGGTTTTTAATTAAGTATCGGAATTGATTTATACGGATATAAAAGAAAAAATGAATGTTTATCGAGTAATCAACTTTTCATCTCTGTACTTTCGTAATCAAAGATGTCTTAATCACTTTTGCTTTTTTAAGATGTTGATAACAAGATTAACACTTGATAGATTGAAAAGATGTGTTTCCAATACACTTAACAATCAATCAAGGAGGTTTCACTAGTAGAAATAGGATATGATCAATCTCTATTTAAACCAATTAGTCCTTTCATTTCTCTAACTTAACTATTTTTAGGATAAACGATCGTTCATCGAGTAATCAACTTTTCATCTCATAACTTTCGTATTCAAAGGTGTCTTAACCACTTTCGCAATCTTAAGATGTTGATAACAAGATTAACATTTGATAGATTGAAAAGATATGTTTCCAATTCACTCAACAATCAATCAAGAAGGTTTCATTAGTAAAAATAGGATATGATCAATCTCTATTTAAACCAATTAGTCCTAAAAATAGTTTAAATCAATCAAATACTCAATATATAACATAATAGAAATCCCCCTTCCCCTAGGAAGAAAGATTAGCTACTCATTGGTTTATACAAACTAACATTATAATAGAAATAATGTATATATATAATATATATAGAAAATTTTAGTTACTAGAACTTAATGACAATAGATAAAACTTACTTGAATATGATGAATCAAAGTGCAAGAAACAAACTTCAAACTTGTTTAAAGGTTACAAGCTTACAAAGATTGAAAGTAAAATACTAAGTAAAATACTAAGTGCTTATTGATCAAGCACTTTTCAATTACAAACTAAATGAAAGAAAAACTTCAAACCAAAAATGAAATACAAACTAAAATTGAGAGTTCTAAGAAAAATATATTGCTAAAAGAAAGGAGTATTTCTTAGCAAGAAGATGGGTGAGAATTGGTAATTTTGCAATGGATGAAGATGTCCTTTTATAGGTGATTTTCAAGAATACAATTGATTATTTAATTCAAAATATCTATTATAATATCTTTGATTAATTCTTTGTTCACACTTCACCCATGTCTTTGAATTTTCAGATTTTTGACCAAAAAAATATCTTGTGGTTGAGTTCACAAGTTGGTCAAAAGTGGACTAATTTTGCATGGCATCTGCTGAAAAACGGCGATGAAAAACGGCCCAGTTTGCCCCGTGTTGTGCGCCGTTTTGTGGTGACTCGGTCTCTTCCGGAATACGCGCGAGGACGCGGCGCTAAATGCCGGCCGTCTGTGAAACGGCCCAAGACACGGCCCTTGTTGCGCCGTATGTGAAACGGCCTACATAACACGGTCCTGTTTGCGTCGTGTTGTAGGTCGTTTTGCCTTGAAAAATTCCCGTCGTTGGATTTGATCTTGTTTTCCGTCCTTTTTGATGCTTCATGTTTGGACATATCTGTAAAATATATATTTTTAATCACAAATCAGTACAATTATGCCTGGAAAAATGAATATTTTGTATATGAATTTTAGATCAATTATGCACTAATCACTTCCGCATAACTAAGTTTTACAGTTGACATAAGTCACATGCAGTCGACATAGTCACCTGCATTGTCATCAGCTGTGCTTCCACATTACTCATCTGCAGCTAAGGTGTAATATCCGCAATTTCGAATTTCGGTAATTTTCTTTTATTCGGCGGAAGTCCGTTTTGACGACTCGCTCATGACCGTTTCGTCATTTCGAGAATGATTAATTCTGCATTTTTTGTCATCCGAGTTCGTTTCGGTGTTGTTTTGTTGAGTTCCGTGTCTTTTGGCGACTTTTCCGCACTTGAGCTCGATTCTTGCGACTGCATCTAAATCTGTTGTTTCGAGTTTCTTGTAAGTTCATTTAATGTTATTATTCATGTTGCGAGCTTTGGTTCGGTGTTTCGATCGTGTATCGTGATTTCCGGGTGTTTTGGGCCATTTTTGTAATTTCCCAAAGTTTGGGGTAATTATTTCCGTTGTCGAATTCCGACACTTCGGGTGGTCGGAATCGTGTGTTCTATTAGCGCTTGGATTCGTATTTGCGAGTAATTCGTAACCGTATCTTCAGTTTTTACTCAGGTTCGGGTTTAGGGGTCGTCCGGGCCGTCGGAGTGGCCACGGCCGAGTCACGGCCGGAGCAGGGCCTGGCCTGGCCGAGTTACGGACGTAAGGTGCCGGTTACGGCCGTAATGTGTGCCAGATACGGCCGTAAGGCGTGATCGGGTACGGCCGTATGGCGCCTGGCAGCTTCCTGACGAAGGCCGGTTACGGCCGTAATGTGTGCCAGTTACGGCCGTAAGTGTCCGGGCAGTCTTTGGGCGATTTTTGACGAATGCGATTACGGCCGTAAGGCTGCCGAGTACGGCCGTAAGGGGCGAGTTACGGCCGTAAGGCAACGCTGCGATTCTGACCAGTAACCTGCCCGGCTATATATAGCACTGGCTCGGCGACTTCATTTTTACGCGTTTTTCTTCCTTTTTCGGCGGCTGGCGAAGGGAGGCTCGGGAAATCGAGTTCTTGGCCGATTCTAATCAATTCCAAGGCGTTTTGGAAGATTCTTGTTGATTATATCAACATCTAATCCGTGTGTTTCGTCGAATCAAGGTATATTTCTTGATTTTCCTTCAAGTTGACTTTTTGGAGAATTTGTTCTTGATTTCGATTCTAGTCCGATTTTGATACATCGGTTGGTGTAGTATGATGTTATTAATCGTGTTCTACGGATTGTATATCCATATATCGAGTTTGTTTAACTCGATTGACGATTCGAGTGTTCTTGGGAATTATTGAACATTTAGTGTTCGATTAAATGCCCCAATGAGTTCCTTTCGATAGTTTGTTGGGATTTCCGTCGTTTTTGCCTTGATTCTTGTCGTAATCATCTTTTGTTGTTCCTTCTGGAGGATTATAGGTGCTCGAGGATTTCCGATGTTGAATCCCGTTTGGTGATTGATGATTCGTGGTGTTATTCTCGTAGTACTCGTGGTGCTATTGCGTTCTTGATATTGTTCGGGGGTTCGGGGCTATTCGACCGTATTTCATCCGTCGTCTTGTTGCGATCGTGGTTTCGAGGCAAGTATCTTGCCCATACATTACGTATTTTGTGGATATAATGGTTGCTAAGTGTCGATATGTGTTAAATAAATATTTATGATCATTTTTCAAAAGAATCGGTATATTTACCATCCTGATTTTCGTAAAAGTGACCCGTGTGGGTCGGGAATTAATATGCTTAGTTGATTATGTGTGCTAGTTTCGAGTATAGGATCACCTTACTTTCGTGTGATGTCATTATGTATGATTATGGCGTCGATAAATGTAAAGTGTAATTCTCTTGTCAAATAATGTGCTTGGAGTCCCGTGGTTATGGATGAATATGTGAGTTTTTGTGATATGGGTTGTGTCGTTTGGTGCTATTGGGATCTTGTGCTCCCTTGTGAATTGATATAGTTCTGGGTCGTGAGTACGTGTTGGATAATTTGGCCATTCTAGCAATATACCTCGATTATATATATTTTGTGTGTTTGACCTTTGAGAGTCGTGGTTTTGTAATCTGTGAGTTGTTACTCTTCCACCTGGGGGTGGCATGTGGCCTCTGGGGGCCGATACTAATGGGTACGGCCACGGAAGTGGATTTGGGTGCGTGTGTTGATGTTCTTCCACCTGGGGACGGTTCGACGGGACCTCTGGGGGCCGATACTAATGGGTACGGCCGCGGAAGTGGTTTCCCACCTGGGGACGGTCCGACGGGGCCTCTGGGGGCCGATACTAATGGGTACGGCCACGGGTTACCAAGTGTGGTTTCTGTGATATTGATGTTGATGTTTTGATGATTAATTGTGATATTGTCCGGAGTATCATAATGCTTTGCGCTCGGGGTCGAGAGACATTATATATCGAGTCTTGGTGCTTGGCTAGAATGGCATAAGATTAATGTGTTATGTGTAATGTGCACTTGTAAGTGAATTGAAGTGGATGATCGGGTCGTGGATCCTGTGTTTTGTGACCGTAATGGTTGGGTCGTGGACCCCGCGTTTTGTTAACGGATTTGCATTTTGGAAAAAGAACTTTGGGGCTGTGACCCTAAAAGACTTTCGAGGAATTAAGAACTTTTTGATTTCAAATGTTTTCAAAACTCCCGAGATTTGGAAGTGTTTTCAAAGTGCTTACTTACTTCGTTTCTACTTTCAAGACTTGAACTATTTTTATCTAAATATACCTCGGGAAGTCTTTCGTTGTATTCTCGGAATGTGTTGTGTATGGCTCGTTTTTGCACTTTATACTTGCACTAGCGAAACAGTGGAGTTTTGCTAACCCCCGAGTAATCGGGGGGTGGATATCTGTATTGTGTCCAGGTACATGCAGGTTTTCGGGAGCAAGACACAGGATCGGTACGAGGGATGATGAAAGACGAATGATACTAATCACTGGAAGGCCAGTTTTGGGTTAAGTTAGTCGAAGTCCATTGTAATGTCTTTTCCGCTGTCTTATTGTTCATTGCAAGTATTTTACCCTTGCGTGGGTATGGGTATGGATGAGTTTATGTATTTTAATTTGTAAGTCGGTGACGAAAGACCAAATCGGTCTATTAGTTCGTTATTTTGATTCGTCGATATGTAATGTAATGTGTTGTTTTGATGTCTAGCCTGGTGGATCCTCACGGAGAGGGTCTGCGGCGTGTAATATTCCCGGTTTGATCTGGGGGTGTTACATTTATGGTATCAGAGCTTAGGTTGTCGAAACATAGGCTGTCGGGTCAGTGGTGTCTGTTGAGTTTTGTCTCGTCGGATTTTGTCTGACTGAGTTGTGTCGCGACGCGTCATCTGAGTTGGTTGGTCGTGATTAGTATCGTGGGGCGATCATCATCTTCGTGCGACCTGTGGATGTAAGTCTCCCTTCTTTGTGTTGTGCCTCGTGTGACACGAGCTATTTTTATGCTTATTTGTTTAGTGATGGAATCCTCGTATGGATTTTGATTTCTTGATATGTGGTTATTTGACCCTCATATTTCGTTCATGTGAGGAGTAGTGTTGCTGGATTGTGCATGTTGGACTGTATTTCTTTTATCCACTGCGTGAGTTCTTTTGTAATGACTTTCGGTATTTTACCGACTGAGTTTTATTTCGAAAACCGATTCCCTTAACCGAGTTTTTGGCATTATGGCCTTGATCGCTTTGGCAAAATTCTTATGACGGTATTTAGTATTTTATAAATAGCTTTTGTGAGTTTTTGAAATATTACCGACATCGGCCTTTTTGACGTTGTAAATGGTTTTTAGCCTGGTGATTCCGGCGCGGGACCCACGGCGCTATAAAGTTTTGTGTAATTACCTGAAATTTTTGGGCATTCTAGCCCATTGAGTTATCTTGAAAAACCTTGAGTATCTTAGAAAATAAATTTCGAGACGTACTTTTAAAATGAATTATTTTCTCGTGGTACATCCAAGGTGCCACAATATGTTTCAAAATTCTTCTACCTCGAGGACCCAAAAATGTTTTGAGATATTTTCAATGTTTTATAAACACTTTTACTTAGACCCGAGGGTCGAATATTCTGAAAATTTTTTACTAAGAGAAGGTGTCCTCATTTTTGTTCAAACGCAAGATGGTTTTCAAAGTCTCGAAAATGATGTTGTTCAACTTTTTGTAAAATGATACTCAAGATCAACTGGTGTTTCCAAACTGTTTTCAAAAAGGTGGTTTTCGTTTTTAAAGACCTATCATTCCTATTTGCGGACCGGAAATGCATGTATGGTTTTCGAACTTTCGTTACGGTGTTAATCCCGATTTGTGATTGAATTGGTGGCGTGAGCGTTGAGTCGTTGCCACGCATATGTTTTGTTCAACCTTTGTGGGAGGTGTGATGACGATCTTTAATGTTGTCATTTCGTGGTGGCTTGCGTGTTATCGCACCTGTGTGAGCTGTTAAAGATTGGGTTTGTGCGTTTATGCACATGGGTGATTGCTTCATGAGGTTTGTAATTATGTGCTGGTTATTGTTCGGTCCGTTAAGGTCGCCGAACGATACCATCGTCGCTGTAGTGTTTGTGTGTGTATTACTTTACGATGGTAATCGTTGTATATGATATGTGTTATGATTCCTTGTTGTGCTGAGTTGGCATCTCCGCTATGTTGTTTTGCGATGTTATGCCCCATTGTATCTAGAGCCGAGGTGTTTCAATCGTGGTGTGCCGGGGGCATGCATGTACCAATTGTCCTTCTCGTCAGTAACGCATTTCGAGTGTGGACCCGAAAGACACAGGATCTAGTTTCGTGAGTTGGGTTCCGAGTTTTCGGGGCGAGAACTTCAGTACAGATATCAGAATCGGCTTTGAGAGGCCTTTGAAGGATGTTTCTATCAGTTGCGTGTTGTGTTGTCACCTTGATTACGTGTTGTGAGTTTCGGGAACGACACTTCTTTTAGAAGAGGTCGAATATAATACCCGTATTATTTTTGGCTTCTATATTTTCTCTTTCTCCAGTCTATCGATTCGCTCATGTTCGTTGATACTTTCTGAACTTGTTCTGTATTTCGGTTTCATCGTTCGAACGAGCTGTGATCTTGTTTTGGGTCGATCTGGTTATCGTTGTAACTTTTCTGAGTTCGGTTCGATTCTTGTGAACCTTGTTCGGAAATAACATCTTTTGATTCTACTAATTCTTTTATTCGAAGTGGATCGGATTTGGAACTTCTGTATTTTTGACTCGGTCGACTTGTTTATATTCGTTGACATTTTCTGAGCTTGTCCTGCCCCTTGCTTTTGTTGATCGAACGAGCGTGGTATTGTTTCGGAATAACTCGTTTGTCGTTGTGACTTTTCAATTTCTATTCCCTTTCATGTGGATCTTATGTGAATGCATATGTTGTTGTTTTCACCGGATCATATATTGTCTCGAGTCGAGATGTGAACCTTGGAGTTGTTATTTGAATTTTATTGTTCTTCGTGATTCGAACATGATCGTTTGATTTTTGTTGTCTTGATCTTTGTGGTTCGATCGTTGATTGTTCGGTTTTTGTTGATCTCGTTTCGTGATTGTTGAGCGTTCAGACTCCTTCCTAATTCCCTTAAGTTCGGGAAATTAGTCTCGTTTTCGATCTTCCAACCCTTGGGCGGTGGAATTCCGTATTTGTTCAGCGTTTGACTCGCGTTTGGATTGATGAGCCATTGGGTTGATCAATCGTATTGATTTTCGTTCGTTGTGTTTTGTGATTATTCGGATAATCGACCTGATTGTACTATCTATTTGATGACGTTTGTCACTTATTGATTTTATTATGTCTCTACGGTGGCGTTGTGTTGGTCGTCGTGGAGCATGTTTTCACGCCATATGTCTCTTTGCGTTTCTTGCAGCGTTTCGCCGTTGGGCGCGAGTTTTCAGTTTTGTGTATCTCGTCGAGTTTTCCTGGCGGGTATATTGCTTCCCCCTACCTGTTTTAAGTTTCGGGACGAAACTTCTTTTAAGGAGGGTAGAACGTAATATCCGCAATTTTGAATTTCGGTAATTTTATTTTTTTCGGCGGAAGTCCGTTTTGACGACTCGCTCATGACCATTTCGTCATTTCGAGAATGATTAATTCTGCACTTTTTGTCATCCGAGTTCGTTTCGGTGTTGTTTTGTTGAGTTCCGTGTCTTTTGGCGACTTTTCCGCACTTGAGCTCGATTCTTGCGAACTCGTCCGAAACTGTTGTTTCGAGTTTCTTGTAAGTTCATTTAATGTTATTATTCATGTTGCGAGCTTTGGTTCGGTGTTTCGATCGTGTATCGTGATTTTCGGGCGTTTTGGGCCATTTTTGTAATTTCCCAAAGTTTGGGGTAATTACTTCCGTTGTCGAATTCCGACACTTCGGGTGGTCGGAATCGTGTGTTCTCTTAGCGCTTGGATTCGTCTTTGCGAGTACTTCGTAACCGTATCTTCGGTTTTACTCGAGTTCGGGTTTCGGTCGTCCGGCCGTCGGAGTGGCTACGGCCAGTCACGGCCGGAGCAGGCTGGCTTTGGCCGAGTTACGGCCGTAAGGTGCCGGTTACGGCCGTAATGTGTGCCAGTTACGGCCGTAAGGCGTGATCGGGTACGGCCGTATGGCGCCTGGCAGCTTCCTGACGAAGGCTGGTTACGGCCTTAATGTGTGCCAGTTACGGCCGTAAGTGTCCGGCAGGCAGTCTTTGGCGATTTTTGGCGAATGCGATTCGGCCGTAAGGCCTGCCGAGTACGGCCGTAAGGGGCCGAGTTACGGCCGTAAGGCACTGCCGGTTACGGCCGTAACCCTGCCGGCTATATATAGCCTGGGCTCGGCCAGACTTCATTTTTACGCGTTTTTTTTCCTTTTTCGGCGGCTAGCGACGGGAGGCTCGGGAAATCGAGTTCTTGGCCGATTCTAATCAATTCCAAGGCGTTTTGGAAGATTCTTGTTGATTATATCAACATCTAATCCGTGTGTTTCGTCGAATCAAGGTATATTTCTTGATTTTCCTTCAAGTTGACTTTTTGGAGAATTTGTTCTTGATTTCGATTCTAGTCCGATTTTGATACATCGGTTGGTGTAGTATGATGTTATTAATCGTGTTCTACGGATTGTATATCCATAACTCGATTGACGATTCGAGTGTTCTTGGGAATTATTGAACATTTAGTGTTCGATTAAATGCCCCAATGAGTTCCTTTCGATAGTTTGTTGGGATTTCCGTCGTTTTTGCCTTGATTCTTGTCGTAATCATCTTTTGTTGTTCCTTCGGAGGATTATAGGTGCTCGAGGATTTCCGATGTTGAATCCCGTTTGGTGATTGATGATTCGTGTGGTGTTATTCTCGTAGTACTCGTGGTGCTATTGCGTTCTTGATATTGTTCGGGGGTTCGGGGCTATTCGACTGTATTTCATCTGTCGTCTTGTTGCGATCGTGGTTTCGAGGCAAGTATCTTGCCCATACATTGTAACACCCCCAATCCGCTCAGGGATATTACACGTCGTAGACCCTCTCCTCGAGGATCTACCAGGCTGATAACTAAAATCAAACATCTAAACCTCGCCTTTAAGGCTAAAATGACTCAGTAGACCGACTTGGTCTTTCAATAATAACATACAACTCAATTCCAAACACATACCCACGCAGGGGTCAAAATACAATAAACTCCCGTACAACGGGGAAAAGATACTGCAGCGGAAAAGAAAATACAACTAGACCAAAACGACATCAACAGATCCTCGTGTGATTAGTATCGTTCATCTTTCATCATCCTTCGTGCCGACCCTGTGCTATGCTCCAAAACCTGAATGCAAAAATAGACATCCACCCCCCGAATACTCGGGGGTTAGCAAAACTCCACTGTTTTGCTAGTGCAAGTACAAGTGCAAAAATACGAGCCATACAATTCACATTCCACGAATAACAATAACCAGGAATCCTCAAAAATCCAAACGTAACGAAAAGCACTTCCTGAGGCATGAGTTTGGTAAAACATTCCAAAACTGAAAGATCACAAATCAAGGGAAACAATTTATAAAACAGTTTAAAATGCCATCGAGAGTTTTAATAGAAAACAATTTAGGATTACCGAATCCTTATCTTTCCAAAAATCAACAGGGTCACAGCCCAAAGGTTTTGTTTTCGCAAATAGAAAACCGGCAACAACTCACAGGGTTAAAACCCACGTCACGTGTCCTCGATGGACAAAGAAATTAATATCAACTCGTGAAGTTTTACTCGTGAATCCAGGGCTCTACCATTGGACTCCCGCCGTGGCCCCGTCGAACCAACCCACGGTGAGTAAAATACATTCACTAAATATACACCAACCTGTGAAGTTTTTACTCGTGACTCCAGGGCTCTACCATTGGACTCCCGCCGTGGCCCCGTCGAACCAACCCACGGTGAGTAAAATACATTCACCACTCATGAATCCAGGGCTCTACCATTGGATTCCCGCCGTGGCCCCATCGAACCAACCCACGGTGAGCGAAACAATCATGCACAAATAACATATCACACCAAGGATATCCAAACCATTCACCTAGAGGCATCAAACACTTAGCAAAACACCACGTCAAACCAAAACGCACCGAAATGAAACAATATACATCCACATGCAACACCAAGTGCATTATCAACACCAAACATATCCACAGGAGTCACATACTCGTTCATGAAACACACCAATCACAAAACACGTGCGGTTTTGAAAGAGGGCCTTTAACAAGGCTAACCAAATCTTTTGAAAACTCATTTCAAACAAACAAACAAACACACCAAGACGATCTCCAATCATCATATCCATAAAATAAGAATTGTATGGGCAAGGTACTTGCCTCGAAATCACGAACGCAACGAGACGACGGATAGGACGCGGTCGAATAGCCCCGGACGCCCGAACACCATCAAGAACGCGATAGCACCACGAGTATTACGAGAATAACACTACACGAATCATCAATCACCAACGGGATTCAACATCGGAATCCTCGAACACCTATAAACCTCCGGAAGGAACAATAACACATGGTTACGACGAGAATCAAGGCCAAAACAACGGAAATCCCAACAAACTATCGAAGGGAAACTCATTGGGACATTTAATCGAACACTAAATGTTCAATAATTCCCAAGAACACTCGAATCGTCGATCGAGTTAAACATACTCGATATATGGATATACAACCCATAGAACACGATTAATAACATCATACTACACCAATCGATGTATCAAAATCGGATTAGAAACGAAATCAAGAACAATTTCTCCAAAAAGTCAACTTGAAGGAAAATCAAGAATATACCTTGATTTGACGAAGAACACGGATTGGATGATGATATAATCCACAAGAATCTTCCAAAATGCCTTGGAAATGATTAGAATCGGCCAAGAACTCGATTTCCCGAGCCTCCCGTCGCCAGACGCCGAAAAAGGAAGAAAAATCGCGTAGAAATGAAATCTGGCCGAGCCAGGCTATATATAGCCGGCAGGGTTACGGCCGTAACTCGGTCCCTTACGGCCGTACTCGGCAGGCCTTACGGCCGTAACCGGCATTCGTCAAAAATCTGCCCAGCACCAGCCGGACACTTACGGCCGTAACTCGCACACCTTACGGCCGTAACCGGCCTTCGTCAAAATCCGCCCAGCGCTCGTACGGCCGTACCCGATCACGCTTACGGCCGTAACTCGCACACCTTACGGCCGTAACCGGCACCTTACGGCCGTAACTCGGCCAGGCCAGGCCCTGCTCCGGCCGTGACTCGGCCGTGGCCACTCCGACGGCCCGGACGACCCCGAAACCCGAACCTGAGTAAAAATCGAAGATACGGTTACGAAGTACTCGCAAAGACGAATCCAAGCGCTAAGAGAACACACGATTCCGACCACCCGAAGTGTCGGAATTCGACAACGGAAGTAATTACCCCAAACTTTGGGAAATTACAAAAATGGCCCAAAATGTCCGAAAATCACGATACGTGATCGAAACACCGAAACAAAGCTCGCAACATGAATAATAACATTAAATGAACTTGCGAGGAACTCGAAACAACAGTTTCGGACGAGATTCGCAAGAATCGAGCTCAAGTGCGGAAAAGTCGCTAAAAAGCACGGAACTCAACAAAACGACACCGAAACGAACTCGGATGACAAAAAGTGCAGAATTAATCATTCTCGAAATGACGAAACGGTCATGAGCGAGTCATCAAAACGGACTTTCGCCGAAAAAAAAGAAATTACCGGAAATCGAAATTACGGGTATTACATTCTACCCTCCTTAAAAGAAGTTTCGTCCCGAAACTTAAAACAAGTAGGGAGAAGCAATATCCCCACCAGGAAAACTCGACGAGATACACAAAAACCGAAAACTCACGCCCAACGGCGAAACGCTGCAAGAAACGCAAAGACATGCGGCGTGAAAACACGCTCCACGACGACCAACACAACGCCACCGTAGAGACATAATAAAATCAATAAGTGATAAACGTCATCGAATAGATAGTACAATCAGGTCGATTATCCGAACAATCACAAAACACAATGAACGAAAATCAATATGATCGACCACCCCAACGGTACATCAATCAAAACGCGAGCCAATCGCTGAAGAAATACGGAATTCCACCGCCCAAGGGTTGGAAGATCGAAAGCGAGACAAATTTCCCGAACTTAAGGGAATTAGGAAGGAGTCTGAACGCTCAATAATCACGAAACGAGATCAACAAAAACCGAACAATCAAACGATCGAACCACAAAGATCGAGACAACAAAAATCGAACGATCATGTTCGAATCACGAAGAACAATAAAAATTCAAACAACAACTCCAAGGTTCACATCTCGACTCGAGATAATATATGATCCGGTGAAAACAACAACATATGCATTCACATAAGATCCACATGAGAGGGAATAGAAATTGAAAAGTCACAACGACAAACGAGTTATTCCGAAACAATACCATGCTCGTTCGATCAACAAAAGCAAGGGGCAGGATAAGCTCAGAAAATGTCAACGAACATAAACGAGTCGACAGAGTCGAAAACACAGGAGTTCCAAATCCAATCCACTTCGAATAAAAGAACTAATAGAACCAAATGATGTCACTTCCGAACAAGGTTCACAAGAATCGAACCGAACTTGAAAAAGTTACAGCGATAACCAGATCGACCCACAACAAGATCACAGCTCGTTCGGACGATGAAACCAAAATACAGAACAAGTTCAGATAGTATCAACGAACACGAGCGAATCGATAGACTGGAGAAAGAGAAAATGAAGAAGTCCAAAAACAATACGGGTATTACATTCGACCTCTTATAAAAGAAGGTCGTCCCCGCTACTCACAATAACGAAATCAAGGAGACGACACAAGCAATCGATCGGCGAAACATCCTTCAAAGGCCTCTCAAAGCCGATTCGATATCTGTCTTTGAAGCGCGAACTCCGAAAGTCTCGGTAGCCAATTCGCAAAACGAATTCGATGTCCTCGAGTCCACACTCGAAATGTGTTCTTGACGAGAAGGATAAATTGCACGCACATTCCCAGGCACATCACGGTTGAAATGCCTCGGCTCGGCATACCGAAAATGCAAATGCTAGATACAATGGAACATAACACCGCAAAACAACATACCGGAGATGCCAACTCAGCACAACGAAGAATGATAATACATACCGTATACAACGATTACCATCGTAAAGTAATACACACACACAAACACTACAGCAACGACGGTATCGTTCAGCGACCTCAAAGGTCCGAACAATAGCCAGCACATAATTACAAACATCATGAAACAATCACACATGTACACAAATGTACAAACCCAAGCTTTAACAGCTCGCACAGGTGCGATAACACGCAAGCCACCACGAAATGTCAACATTAAAGATCGTCATCACACCTCCCACAAAGGGCTAACAAAACATACGCGTGGCGAACGACTCAACGTTCACACCACCAATTCAATCACAATTCGGAGGCTAACACCCTAACAACAATATAAACATCATACACACTTTCTCCGACCAAAAGCAGGAAATGATGGGTTTTAAAACGAAAACCACCTTTTGAAGACAGTTTGGAAACACCAGTTGATCTTGAGTATCATTTTACAAAAAGTTGAACAAACATCATTTTCGAGACTTTGAAAATCATCTTGCGTTTGAACAAAAATGAGGACACCTTTCTTTTAGTGAAAACTTTCCAAATATTCGACCCTCGGGTCTAAGTAAAAGTGTTTCTAAAACAATGAAAATATCTCAAAACATTTTGGTCCTCGAGTTAGAAGAATTTTGAAATAGATTGTGGCACCGTAGAAGTACCACGAGAAACAATTCATTTGAAACGTACGTCTCGAAATTTATTTCTAAGATACTCAAGTTTTCGAAAATAATTCAATACCAAAAAGGACGATGCCAAAAAGGCTAGAATGCCCAAAAATTTCAGGTAATAACATGGAACATCATAGCGCTGTGGGTCCTGCGTCGGAACCCACCAGGCTAAAAACCATTTACAAAAATGCCAAAAAGGCCGATGACGGTAATATTTCAAAACTCACAGAATCCATTTACAAAATGCTAAATACCGTCATAAGAATTTCGCCAAAATGATCAAGGCCATAATGCCAAAAACTCGGTTAAGGGAATCGGTTTTCGAAATAAAACTCGGTCGGTAAAATACCGAAAGTCATTACAAAAGAACTCACGCAGCGGATAAAAGAAATACAGTTCAACATGCACAATCCATCAACACTACTCCTCATATGAACGAAATATGAGAGTCAAATAACCACATATCACGAAATCAAAACCCATAAGAGGATTCCGTCACTTAACAAATAATCATAAAAATAGCTCGTGTCACACGAGGCACAACACAATCAAGGGAGACTTACATCCACAAGTCGCACGAAGATGATGATCGCCCATGATACTAATCACGACCAACAAACTCAGACGACGCGTCGCGACACGACTTAGTCAGACAAAATCCGACAAGACAAAACTCAACAAACACCACTGACCCGACAGCATAGGTTTCCACAACCTAAGCTCTGATACCATTTATGTAACACCCCCAATCCGCTCAGGGATATTACACGCCGTAGACCCTCTCCTCGAGGATCTACCAGGCTGATAACTAAAATCAAATATCTAAACCTCGCCTTTAAGGCTAAAATGACTCAGTAGACCGACTTGGTCTTTCAATAATAACATACAACTCAATTCCAAACACATACCCACGCAGGGGTCAAAATACAATAAACTCCCGTACAACGGGGAAAAGATACTGCAGCGGAAAAGAAAATACAACTAGACCAAAACGACATCAACAGATCCTCGTGTGATTAGTATCGTTCATCTTTCATCATCCTTCGTGCCGACCCTGTGCTATGCTTCAAAACCTGAATGCAAAAATAGACATCCACCCCCCGAATACTCGGGGGTTAGCAAAACTCCACTGTTTTGCTAGTGCAAGTACAAGTGCAAAAATACGAGCCATACAATTCACATTCCACGAATAACAATAACCAGGAATCCTCAAAAATCCAAACGTAACGAAAAGCACTTCCTGAGGCATGAGTTTGGTAAAACATTCCAAAACTGAAAGATCACAAATCAAGGGAAACAATTTATAAAACAGTTTAAAATGCCATCGAGAGTTTTAATAGAAAACAATTTAGGATTACCGAATCCTTATCTTTCCAAAAATCAACAGGGTCACAGCCCAAAGGTTTTGTTTTCGCAAATAGAAAACCGGCAACAATTCACAGGGTTAAAACCCACGTCACGTGTCCTCGATGGACAAAGAAATCAATATCAACTCGTGAAGTTTTACTCGTGAATCCAGGGCTCTACCATTGGACTCCCGCCGTGGCCCCGTCGAACCAACCCACGGTGAGTAAAATACATTCACTAAATATACACCAACCTGTGAAGTTTTTACTAGAGACTCATTGGCTCTACCATTGGACTCCCGCCGTGGCCCCGTCGAACCAACCCACGGTGAGTAAAATACATTCACCACTCATGAATCCAGGGCTCTACCATTGGATTCCCGCCGTGGCCCCGTCGAACCAACCCACGGTGAGCGAAACAATCATGCACAAATAACATATCACACCAAGGATATCCAAACCATTCACCTAGAGGCATCAAACACTTAGCAAAACACCACGTCAAACCACAACGCACCGAAATGAAACAATATACATCCACACGCAACACCAAGTGCATTATCAACACCAAACATATCCACAGGAGTCACATACTCGTTCATGAAACACACCAATCACAAAACACATGCGGTTTTGAAAGAGGGCCTTTAACAAGGCTAACCAAATCTTTTGAAAACTCATTTCAAACAAACAAACAAACACACCAAGACGATCTCCAATCATCATATCCATAAAATAAGAATTGTATGGGCAAGGTACTTGCCTCGAAATCACGAACGCAACGAGACGACGGATAGACGCGGTCGAATAGCCCGACGCCCGAACACCATCAAGAACGCGATAGACCACGAGTATTACGAGAATAACACTACACGAATCATCAATCACCAACGGATTCAACATCGGAATCCTCGAACAACTATAAACCTCGGAAGGAACAATAACACATGGTTACGACGAGAATCAAGGCCAAAACAACGGAAATCCCAACAAACTATCGAAGGGAAACTCATTGGGACATTTAATCGAACACTAAATGTTCAATAATTCCCAAGAACACTGACCGTCGATCGAGTTAAACAAACTCGATATATGGATATACAACCCATAGAACACGATTAATAACATCATACTACACCAATCGATGTATCAAAATCGGATTAGAAACGAAATCAAGAACAATTTCTCCAAAAAGTCAACTTGAAGGAAAATCAAGAATATACCTTGATTTGACGAAGAACACGGATCGATGATGATATAATCCACAAGAATCTTCCAAAATGCCTTGGAAATGATTAGAATCGCCAAGAACTCGATTTCGAGCCTCCGTCGCGACGCCGAAAAAGGAAGAAAAATCGCGTAGAAATGAAATCGCCGAGCCAGCTATATATAGCCGACAGGTTACTGGCCAGAATCGGCAGCCTTACGGCCGTAACTCGTCCCTTACGGCCGTACTCGCAGCCTTACGGCAGAATCGCATTCGTCCAAAATCGCCAAAGACCAAATGGACACTTACTACGTAACTCGCACACCTTACGGCCAGAATCGGCCACAAAATCCGCCTGGCCAGACGGTCAGACCCGATCACGCTTACGGCCGTAACTCGCACACCTTACGGCCGTAATCGGCACCTTACGGCCGTAACTCGGCCAAAGCCAGCCCTCGCCCGGCCGTGACTCGTGGGCCACTCCGACGGCCTGACGACCCGAAACCCGAACCTGAGTAAAAATAGAAGATACGGTTACGAAGTACTCGCAAAGACGAATCCAAGCGCTAAGAGAACACACGATTCCGACCACCCGAAGTGTCGGAATTCGACAACGGAAGTAATTACCCCAAACTTTGAGAAATTACAAAAATGGCCCAAAATGTCCGAAAATCACGATACGTGATCGAAACACCGAACCAAAGCTCGCAACATGAATAATAACATTAAATGAACTTGCGAGGAACTCGAAACAACAGTTTCGGACGAGATTCGCAAGAATCGAGCCTGGCGCGGAAAAGTCGCTAAAAAGCACGGAACTCAACAAAACGACACCGAAACGAACTCGGATGACAAAAAGTGCAGAATTAATCATTCTCGAAATGACGAAACGGTCATGAGCGAGTCGTCAAAACGGACTTTCGCCGAAAAAAAAAAGAAATTACCGGAAATCGAAATTACGGGTATTACATTCTACCCTCCTTAAAAGAAGTTTCGTCCCGAAACTTAAAACAAGTAGGGAGAAGCAATATCCCCACCAGGAAAACTCGACGAGATACACAAAAACCGAAAACTCACGCCCAACGGCGAAACGCTGCAAGAAACGCAAAGACATGCGGCGTGAAACACGCTCCACGACGACCAACACAACGCCACCGTAGAGACATAATAAAATCAATAAGTGATAAACGTCATCGAATAGATAGTACAATCAGGTCGATTATCCGAACAATCACAAAACACAATGAACGAAAATCAATATGATCGACCACCCCAACGGTACATCAATCAAAACGCGAGCCAATCGCTGAAGAAATACGGAATTCCACCGCCCAAGGGTTGGAAGATCGAAAGCGAGACAAATTTCCCGAACTTAAGGGAATTAGGAAGGAGTCTGAACGCTCAATAATCACGAAACGAGATCAACAAAAACCGAACAATCAAACGATCGAACCACAAAGATCGAGACAACAAAAATCGAACGATCATGTTCGAATCACGAAGAACAATAAAAATTCAAACAACAACTCCAAGGTTCACATCTCGACTCGAGATAATATATGATCCGGTGAAAACAACAACATATGCATTCACATAAGATCCACATGAGAGGGAATAGAAATTGAAAAGTCACAACGACAAACGAGTTATTCCGAAACAATACCATGCTGCTCGATCAACAAAAGCAAGGGGCAGGATAAGCTCGTAAAATGTCAACGAACATAAACGAGTCGACAGAGTCGAAAACACAGGAGTTCCAAATCCGATCCACTTCGAATAAAAGAACTAATAGAACCAAATGATGTCACTTCCGAACAAGGTTCACAAGAATCGAACCGAACTTGAAAAAGTTACAGCGATAACCAGATCGACCCACAACAAGATCACAGCTCGTTCGGACGATGAAACCAAAATACAGAACAAGTTCAGATAGTATCAACGAACACGAGCGAATCGATAGACTGGAGAAAGAGAAAATGAAGAAGTCCAAAAACAATACGGGTATTACATTCGACCTCTTATAAAAGAAGGTCGTCCCCGCTACTCACAATAACGAAATCAAGGAGACGACACAACAGGCAATCGACAGAAACATCCTTCAAAGGCCTCTCAAAGCCGATTCTGATATCTGTGCTGAAGCGCGAACTCCGAAAGTCTCGGTAGCCAATTCGCAAAACTGAATTCGATGTCCCTCGAGTCCACACTCGAAATGTGTTACTGACGAGAAGGATAAATTGCACGCACATTCCCCCGGCACATCACGGTTGAAATGCCTCGGCTCGGCATACCGAAAATGCAAATGCTAGATACAATGGAACATAACACCGCAAAACAACATACCGGAGATGCCAACTCAGCACAACGAAGAATGATAATACATACCGTATACAACGATTACCATCGTAAAGTAATACACACACACAAACACTACAGCAACGACGGTATCGTTCAGCGACCTCAAAGGTCCGAACAATAGCCAGCACATAATTACAAACATCATGAAACAATCACACATGTACACAAATGTACAAACCCAAGCTTTAACAGCTCGCACAGGTGCGATAACACGCAAGCCACCACGAAATGTCAACATTAAAGATCGTCATCACACCTCCCACAAAGGGCTAACAAAACATACGCGTGGCGAACGACTCAACGTTCACACCACCAATTCAATCACACCGAGGCTAACACCCTAACAACAATATAAACATCATACACACTTTCTCCGACCAAAAGCAGAAATGATGGGTTTTAAAACGAAAACCACCTTTTGAAGACAGCTTTGGAAACACCGGTTGATCTTGAGTATCATTTTACAAAAAGTTGAACAAACATCATTTTCGAGACTTTGAAAATCATCTTGCGTTTGAACAAAAATGAGGACACCTTTCTTTTAGTGAAAACTTTCCAAATATTCGACCCTCGGGTCTAAGTAAAAGTGTTTCTAAAACAATGAAAATATCTCAAAACATTTTGGTCCTCGAGTTAGAAGAATTTTGAAATAGATTGTGGCACCGTAGAAGTACCACGAGAAACAATTCATTTGAAACGTACGTCTCGAAATTTATTTCTAAGATACTCAAGTTTTCGAAAATAATTCAATACCAAAAAGGACGATGCCAAAAAGGCTAGAATGCCCAAAAATTTGTGTAATAACATGGAACATCATAGCGGCTGGGTCTGCGTGGAACCCACTGTGCTAAAAACCATTTACAAAAATGCCAAAAAGGCCGATGACGGTAATATTTCAAAACTCACGTAATCCATTTACAAAATGCTAAATACCGTCATAAGAATTTCGCCAAAATGATCAAGGCCATAATGCCAAAAACTCGTTAAGGGAATCGGTTTTCAAATAAAACTCTCGGTAAAATACCGAAAGTCATTACAAAAGAACTCACGCAATGGATAAAAGAAATACAACAACATGCACAATCCATCAACACTACTCCTCATATGAACGAAATATGAGAGTCAAATAACCACATATCACGAAATCAAAACCCATAAGAGGATTCCGTCACTTAACAAATAATCATAAAAATAGCTCGTGTCACACGAGGCACAACACAATCAAGGGAGACTTACATCCACAAGTCGCACGAAGATGATGATCGCCCAAGATACTCATCAAGACCAACAAACTCGCACGACGCGTCGCGACACGACTTAGTCGACAAAATCCGACAAGACAAAACTCAACAAACACCATCGACCCGACAAAGATAGGTTTCCACAACCTAAGCTCGATACCATTTATGTAACACCCCAATCCGCTCGGGATATTACACGCCGTAGACCCTCTCCTCGAGGATCTACCAGCCGATAACTAAAATCAAATATCTAAACCTCGCCTTTAAGGCTAAATGACTCAAGAGACCGACTTGGTCTTTCAATAATAACATACAACTCAATTCCAAACACATACCCACGCAGGGGTCAAAATACAATAAACTCCCGTACAACGGGAAAAGATACTCAAATGGAAAAGAAAATACAACTAGACCAAAACGACATCAACAGATCCTCGTGTGATTAGTATCGTTCATCTTTCATCATCCTTCGTGCCGACCTCGTGCTATGCTTCAAAACCCGAATGCAAAATAGACATCCACCCCGAATACTGGGGGTTAGCAAACTCCACTGCTTTGCTAGTGCAAGTACAAGTGCAAAAATACGAGCCATACAATTCACATTCCACGAATAACAATAACCAGGAATCCTCAAAAATCCAAACGTAACGAAAAGCACTTCCCGAGGCATGAGTTTGGTAAAACATTCCAAAACGAAAGATCACAAATCAAGGGAAACAATTTATAAAACAGTTTAAAATGCCATCGAGAGTTTTAATAGAAAACAATTTAGGATTACCGAATCCTTATCTTTCCAAAAATCAACAGGGTCACAGCCCAAAGGTTTTGTTTTCGCAAATAGAAAACCGGCAACAATTCACAGGGTTAAAACCCACGTCACGTGTCCTCGATGGACAAAGAAATCAATATCAACTCGTGAAGTTTTACTCGTGAATCCAGGGCTCTACCATTGGACTCCCGCCGTGGCCCCGTCGAACCAACCCACGGTGAGTAAAATACATTCACTAAATATACACCAACCTGTGAAGTTTTTACTCGTGACTCCAGGGCTCTACCATTGGACTCCCGCCGTGGCCCCGTCGAACCAACCCACGGTGAGTAAAATACATTCACCACTCATGAATCCAGGGCTCTACCATTGGATTCCCGCCGTGGCCCCGTCGAACCAACCCACGGTGAGCGAAACAATCATGCACAAATAACATATCACACCAAGGATATCCAAACCATTCACCTAGAGGCATCAAACACTTAGCAAAACACCACGTCAAACCACAACGCACCGAAATGAAACAATATACATCCACACGCAACACCAAGTGCATTATCAACACCAAACATATCCACAGGAGTCACATACTCGTTCATGAAACACACCAATCACAAAACACATGCGGTTTTGAAAGAGGGCCTTTAACAAGGCTAACCAAATCTTTTGAAAACTCATTTCAAACAAACAAACAAACACACCAAGACGATCTCCAATCATCATATCCATAAAATAAGAATTGTATGGGCAAGGTACTTGCCTCGAAATCACGAACGCAACGAGACGACGGATAGGACGCGGTCGAAAAGCTCCGGACGCCCGAACACCATCAAGAACGCGATAAAGACCACGAGTATTACGAGAATAACACTACACGAATCATCAATCACCAACGGATTCAACATCGGAATCCTCGAACAACTATAAACCTCCTAAGGAACAATAATACATGGTTACGACGAATCAAGGCCAAAACAACGGAAATCCCAACAAACTATCGAAGGGAAACTCATTGGGACATTTAATCGAACACTAAATGTTCAATAATTCCCAAGAACACTCGAATCGTCGATCGAGTTAAACAAACTCGATATATGGATATACAACCCATAGAACACGATTAATAACATCATACTACACCAATCGATGTATCAAAATCGGATTAGAAACGAAATCAAGAACAATTTCTCCAAAAAGTCAACTTGAAGGAAAATCAAGAATATACCTTGATTTGACGAAGAACACGGATCGATGATGATATAATCCACAAGAATCTTCCAAAATGCCTTGGAAATGATTAGAATCGCCAAGAACTCGATTTCCCGAGCCTCCGTCGCGACGCCGAAAAGGAAGAAAAATCGCGTAGAAATGAAATCGCCGAGCTGCTATATATAGCCGACAGGTTACGGCCAGAATCGGCAGCCTTACGGCCGTAACTCGTCCCTTACGGCCGTACTCGGCAGCCTTACGGCCAGAATCGCATTCGTCAAAAATCCGCCAAAGACCAAATGGACACTTACGGCCGTAATCGCACACCTTACGGCCAGAATCGCCTTCACAAAATCCGCCTGGGCCAGACGGTCAGACCCGATCACGCTTACGGCCGTAACTCGCACACCTTACGGCCGTAATCGCACCTTACGGCCAGAACTCGCCAAAGCTGCCCTCGCCCGGCCGTGACTCGGCCGTGGCCACTCCGACGGCCCGGACGACCCCGAAACCCGAACCTGAGTAAAAATAGAAGATACGGTTACGAAGTACTCGCAAAGACGAATCCAAGCGCTAAGAGAACACACGATTCCGACCACCCGAAGTGTCGGAATTCGACAACGGAAGTAATTACCCCAAACTTTGAGAAATTACAAAAATGGTCCAAAATGTCCGAAAATCACGATACGTGATCGAAACACCGAACCAAAGCTCGCAACATGAATAATAACATTAAATGAACTTGCGAGGAACTCGAAACAACAGTTTCGGACGAGATTCGCAAGAATCGAGCTCAAGTGCGGAAAAGTCGCTAAAAAGCACGGAACTCAACAAAACGACACCGAAACGAACTCGGATGACAAAAAGTGCAGAATTAATCATTCTCGAAATGACGAAACGGTCATGAGAGAGTCGTCAAAACGGACTTTCGCCGAAAAAAAAAAGAAATTACCGGAAATCGAAATTACGGGTATTACATTCTACCCTCCTTAAAAGAAGTTTCGTCCCGAAACTTAAAACAAGTAGGGAGAAGCAATATCCCCACCAGGAAAACTCGACGAGATACACAAAAACCGAAAACTCACGCCCAACGGCGAAACGCTGCAAGAAACGCAAAGACATGCGGCGTGAAAACACGCTCCACGACGACCAACACAACGCCACCGTAGAGACATAATAAAATCAATAAGTGATAAACGTCATCGAATAGATAGTACAATCAGGTCGATTATCCGAACAATCACAAAACACAATGAACGAAAATCAATATGATCGACCACCCCAACGGTACATCAATCAAAACGCGAGCCAATCGCTGAAGAAATACGGAATTCCACCGCCCAAGGGTTGGAAGATCGAAAGCGAGACAAATTTCCCGAACTTAAGGGAATTAGGAAGGAGTCTGAACGCTCAATAATCACGAAACGAGATCAACAAAAACCGAACAATCAAACGATCGAACCACAAAGATCGAGACAACAAAAATCGAACGATCATGTTCGAATCACGAAGAACAATAAAAATTCAAACAACAACTCCAAGGTTCACATCTCGACTCGAGATAATATATGATCCGGTGAAAACAACAACATATGCATTCACATAAGATCCACATGAGAGGGAATAGAAATTGAAAAGTCACAACGACAAACGAGTTATTCCGAAACAATACCACGCTCGTTCGATCAACAAAAGCAAGGGGCAGGATAAGCTCAGAAAATGTCAACGAACATAAACGAGTCGACAGAGTCGAAAACACGGGAGTTCCAAATACGATCCACTTCGAATAAAAGAACTAATAGAACCAAATGATGTCACTTCCGAACAAGGTTCACAAGAATCGAACCGAACTTGAAAAAGTTACAGCGATAACCAGATCGACCCACAACAAGATCACAGCTCGTTCGGACGATGAAACCAAAATACGTAACAAGTCTGATAAGATCAACGAACACGAGCGAATCGATAGATCGAGAAAGAGAAAATGAAGAAGTCCAAAACAATACGGGTATTACATTCGACCTCTTATAAAAGAAGGTCCCCCGCTACTCACAATAACGAAATCAAGGAGACGACACAACAGCAATCGGCGAAACATCCTTCAAAGGCCTCTCAAAGCCGATTCGATATCTCGTGTCAAGCGCGAACTCCGAAAGTCTCGGTAGCCAATTCGCAAAATCAATTCGATGTCCCTCGAGTCCACACTCGAAATGTGTTCTTGACGAGAAGGACAAATTGCACGCACATTCCCGGCACATCACGGTTGAAATGCCTCGGCTCGGCATACCGAAAATGCAAATGCTAGATACAATGGAACATAACACCGCAAAACAACATACCGGAGATGCCAACTCAAAGACAACGAAGAATGATAATACATACCGTATACAACGATTACCATCGTAAAGTAATACACACACACAAACACTACAAAGAACGGTATCGTTCAAATGACCTCAAAGGTCCGAACAATAACCAGACATAATTACAAACATCATGAAACAATCACACATGTACACAAATGTACAAACCTAAGCTTTAATTTCGACAAAGTGCGATAACACGCAAGCCACCACGAAATGTCAACATTAAAGATCATCATCACACCTCCCACAAAGGGCTAACAAAACATACGCGTGGCGAACGACTCAACGTTCACACCACCAATTCAATCACAATTCGGAGGCTAACACCCTAACAACAATATAAACATCATACACACTTTCTCCGACCAAAAGCAGGAAATGATGGGTTTTAAAACGAAAACCACCTTTTGAAGACAGTTTGGAAACACCAGTTGATCTTGAGTATCATTTTACAAAAAGTTGAACAAACATCATTTTCGAGACTTTGAAAATCATCTTGCGTTTGAACAAAAATGAGGACACCTTTCTTTTAGTGAAAACTTTCCAAATATTCGACCCTCGGGTCTAAGTAAAAGTGTTTCTAAAACAATGAAAATATCTCAAAACATTTTGGTCCTCGAGTTAGAAGAATTTTGAAATAGATTGTGGCACCGTAGAAGTACCACGAGAAACAATTCATTTGAAACGTACGTCTCGAAATTTATTTCTAAGATACTCAAGTTTTCGAAAATAATTCAATACCAAAAAGGACGATGCCAAAAAGGCTAGAATGCCCAAAAATTTCAGGTAATAACATGGAACATCATAGCGCTGTGGGTCCCGGCCGAACCCACTGTGCTAAAAACCATTTACAAAAATGCCAAAAAGGCCGATGACGGTAATATTTCAAAACTCACAGAATCCATTTACAAAATGCTAAATACCGTCATAAGAATTTCGCCAAAATGATCAAGGCCATAATGCCAAAAACTCGGTTAAGGGAATCGGTTTTCGAAATAAAACTCGGTCGGTAAAATACCGAAAGTCATTACAAAAGAACTCACGCAATGGATAAAAGAAATACGATTCAACATGCACAATCCATCAACACTACTCCTCATATGAACGAAATATGAGAGTCAAATAACCACATATCACGAAATCAAAACCCATAAGAGGATTCCGTCACTTAACAAATAATCATAAAAATAGCTCGTGTCACACGAGGCACAACACAATCAAGGGAGACTTACATCCACAAGTCGCACGAAGATGATGATCGCCCATGATACTAATCACGACCAACAAACTCAGACGACGCGTCGCGACACGACTTAGTCGACAAAATCCGACAAGACAAAACTCAACAAACACCATCGACCCGACAAAGATAGGTTTCCACAACCTAAGCTCGATACCATTTATGTAACACCCCAATCCGCTCGTGGATATTACACGCCGTAGACCCTCTCCTCGAGGATCTACCAGCCGATAACTAAAATCAAACATCTAAACCTCGCCTTTAAGGCTAAAATGACTCAAGAGACCGACTTGGTCTTTCAATAATAACATACAACTCAATTCCAAACACATACCCACGCAGGGGTCAAAATACAATAAACTCCCGCATACAACGGGAAAAGATACTGCAGCGGAAAAGAAAATACAACTAGACCAAAACGACATCAATGCACTCGTGTGATTAGTATCGTTCATCTTTCATCATCCTTCGTGCCGACTCGTGCTATGCTTCAAAACCCGAATGCAAAATAGACATCCACCCCGAATACTGGGGTTAGCAAACTCCACCGTTTTGCTAGTGCAAGTACAAGTGCAAAAATACGAGCCATACAATTCACATTCCACGAATAACAATAACCAGAATCCTCAAAAATCCAAACGTAACGAAAAGCACTTCCCGAGGCATGAGTTTGGTAAAACATTCCAAAACCGAAGATCACAAATCAAGGGAAACAATTTATAAACAGCTTTAAAATGCCATCGAGAGTTTTAATAGAAAACAATTTAGGATTACCGAATCCTTATCTTTCCAAAATCAACAGGTCACATTCAAAGGTTTTGTTTTCGCAAATAGAAAACCGGCAACAATTCACAGGGTTAAAACCCACGTCACGTGTCCTCGATGGACAAAGAAATCAATATCAACTCGTGAAGTTTTACTCCTGAATCCAGGGCTCTACCATTGGACTCCCGCCGTGGCCCCGTCGAACCAACCCACGGTGAGTAAAATACATTCACTAAATATACACCAACCTGTGAAGTTTTTACTCGTGAATCTAGGGCTCTACCATTGGACTCCCGCCGTGGCCCCGTCGAACCAACCCACGGTGAGTAAAATACATTCACCACTCATGAATCCAGGGCTCTACCATTGGATTCCCGCCGTGGCCCCGTCGAACCAACCCACGGTGAGCGAAACAATCATGCACAAATAACATATCACACCAAGGATATCCAAACCATTCACCTAGAGGCATCAAACACTTAGCAAAACACCACGTCAAACCACAACGCACCGAAATGAAACAATATACATCCACACGCAACACCAAGTGCATTATCAACACCAAACATATCCACAGGAGTCACATACTCGTTCATGAAACACACCAATCACAAAACACATGCGGTTTTGAAAGAGGGCCTTTAACAAGGCTAACCAAATCTTTTGAAAACTCATTTCAAACAAACAAACAAACACACCAAGACGATCTCCAATCATCATATCCATAAAATAAGAATTGTATGGGCAAGGTACTTGCCTCGAAATCACGAACGCAACGAGACGACGGATAGGACGCGGTCGAATAGCCCCGGACGCCCGAACACCATCAAGAACGCGATAGCACCACGAGTATTACGAGAATAACACTACACGAATCATCAATCACCAACGGGATTCAACATCGGAATCCTCGAACAACTATAAACCTCCGGAAGGAACAATAACACATGGTTACGACGAGAATCAAGGCCAAAACAATGGAAATCCCAACAAACTATCGAAGGGAAACTCATTGGGACATTTAATCGAACACTAAATGTTCAATAATTCCCAAGAACACTCGAATCGTCGATCGAGTTAAACAAACTCGATATATGGATATACAACCCATAGAACACGATTAATAACATCATACTACACCAATCGATGTATCAAAATCGGATTAGAAACGAAATCAAGAACAATTTCTCCAAAAAGTCAACTTGAAGGAAAATCAAGAATATACCTTTATTTGACGAAGAACACGGATTGGATGATGATATAATCCACAAGAATCTTCCAAAATGCCTTGGAAA
This sequence comes from Orobanche coerulescens, assembly GCA_033398695.1. Classification (NCBI taxonomy): domain Eukaryota; kingdom Viridiplantae; phylum Streptophyta; class Magnoliopsida; order Lamiales; family Orobanchaceae; genus Orobanche; species Orobanche coerulescens. The sequence continues at coordinate 16,798,714 of CM065814.1, read as the reverse complement.
TGATTAGAATCGGCCAAGAACTCGATTTCCCGAGCCTCCGTCGCGCACGCCGAAAAAGGAAGAAAAATCGCGTAGAAATGAAATCGCCGAGCTGTGCTATATATAGTCGCAGGTTACGGCCAGAATCGGCAGCCTTACGGCCGTAACTCGGTCCCTTACGGCCGTACTCGGCAGCCTTATGGCCGTAATCGCATTCGTCAAAAATCCGCCAAAGACTAAATGGACACTTACGGCCAGAATTTCGCACACCTTACGGCCAGAATCGGCCACAAAATCCGCCCAGCATGCGGCCGTACCCGATCACGCTTACGGCCGTAACTCGCACACCTTACGGCCGTAATCGCACCTTACGGCCGTAACTCGCCAGCAGCCTCGCCCGCCGTGACTGGCCGTGGCCACTCCGACGTCTTGACGACCCCGAAACCCGAACCTGAGTAAAAATAGAAGATACGGTTACGAAGTACTCGCAAAGACGAATCCAAGCGCTAAGAGAACACACGATTCCGACCACCCGAAGTGTCGGAATTCGACAACGGAAGTAATTACCCCAAACTTTGAGAAATTACAAAAATGGCCCAAAATGTCCGAAAATCACGATACGTGATCGAAACACCGAACCAAAGCTCGCAACATGAATAATAACATTAAATGAACTTGTGAGGAACTCGAAACAACAGTTTCGGACGAGATTCGCAAGAATCGAGCTCAAGTGCGGAAAAGTCGCTAAAAAGCACGGAACTCAACAAAACGACACCGAAACGAACTCGGATGACAAAAAGTGCAGAATTAATCATTCTCGAAATGACGAAACGGTCATGAGCGAGTCGTCAAAACGGACTTTCGCCGAAAAAAAAATAAATTACCGGAAATCGAAATTACGGGTATTACATACATTACGTATTTTATGGATATAATGGTTGCTAAGTGTCGATATGTGCTAAATAAATATTTATAATCATTTTTCAAAAGAATCGGTATATTTACCATCCTGGTTTTCATAAAGGTGACCCGTGTGGGTCGGGAATTAATATGCTTAGTTGATTATGTGTGCTAGTTTCGAGTATAGGATCACCTTACTTTCGTGTGATGTCATTATGTATGATTATGGCGTCGGTAAATGTAAAGTGTAATTCTCTTGTCAAATAATGTGCTTGGAGTCCCGTGGTTATGGATGAATATGTGAGTTTTTGTGATATGGGTTGTGTCGTTTGGTGCTATTGGGATCTTGTGCTCCCTTGTGAATTGATATAGTTCTGGGTCGTGAGTACGTGTTGGATAATTTGGCCATTCTAGCAATATACCTCGATTATATATATTTTGTGTGTTTGACCTTTGAGAGTCGTGGTTTTGTAATATGTGAGTTGTTACTCTTCCACCCGGGGATGGCATGTGGCCTCTGGGGGCCGATACTAATGGGTACGGCCACGGAAGTGGACTTGGGTGCATGTGTTGATATTCTTCCACCTGGGGACGGTTCGACGGGACCTCTGGGGGCCGATACTAATGGGTACGGACGCGGAAGTGGTTTCCCACCTGGGGACGGTCCGACGGGGCCTCTGGGGGCCGATACTAATGGGTACGGCCACGGGTTACCAAGTGTGGTTTCTGTGATATTGATGTTGATGTTTTGATGATTAATTGTGATATTGTCCGGAGTATCACAATGCTTTGCGCTCGGGGTCGAGAGATATTATATATCGAGTCTTGGTGCTTGGCTAGAATGGCATAAGATTAATGTGTTATGTGTAATGTGCACTTGTAAGTGAATTGAAGTCGATGATCGGGTCGTGGACCCTGTGTTTTGTGACCGTAATGGTTGGGTCGTGGACCCCGCGTTTTGTTAACGGATTTGCATTTTGGAAAAAGAACTTTGGGGCTGTGACCCTAAAAGACTTTCGAGGAATTAAGAACTTTTCGATTTCAAATGTTTTCAAAACTCCCGAGATTTGGAAGTGTTTTCAAAGTGCTTACTTACTTCGTTTCTACTTTCAAGACTTGAACTATTTTTATCTAAATATACCTCGGGAAGTCTTTCGTTGTATTCTCGGAATGTGATGTGTATGGCTCGTTTTGGCACTTTATACTTGCACTAGCGAAACAGTAGAGTTTTGCTAACCCCCGAGTAATCGGGGGGTGGATATCTGTATTGTGTCCAGGTACATGTGTAATACCCGGTTGTAACTCAGTAATTATCACTCAGTAATTATCATTCAGTAATTGATACTCAGTAATCTCATTCATCATTGATCATTTGTCACTCATATTCAGTCATGGTATTTATCATTCAGAGTAATTGTATCGTGTGTCAATCGTCATTCATCACTAATCTGATTGGAGTTTCGTGCCGTGTTTATCATCATTGTCATTTTCGTTGCAAGCTGTGCTTGAGGAGTAGCGCACGCTACATACTCCTTTTAGCGTACGCTAATTGGGTATAGGTAGCGCACGCTACCGCTCAGCTTTAGCGCACGCTAAGGCTACCTTGGCCGCGATCCAGAAGGTACCGGTGCAGGTGAGAATATTTGTAGCGCACGCTACGAGTGGTAAGTAGCGCGCGCTAACGGGTTGTAGTAGCGCACGCTATATGTGTGGAGTAGCGCGCGCTAGGTACGGATCGTGTTGAGTCCGTGGCTACCGGATCGCACCGTTAATTCATAGCGTACGCTATGCATTGTTGTTAGCGACGCAACCGATATAATAGCGCACGCTAAACAATGGTTGTATCGCACGCTATCGGGCCGATCGAGGTCGAGCAGCTTTACGACTCGATCAAGGGCGTCAAATATTTCGCTAGCGCACGCTAACAATGGATATTAGCGCACGCTAGTAGTATGTCCGTAGCGCACGCTACAAATAGGTACGTAGCGCGCGCTACCGTGTTCGGACAGTGGGTACTGGACTACCCAAATTACTCGTTAGCGCACGCTATGCACAAGGGCTAGCGAACGGTATCCTGGACTGAGTATAAATTGGACAGTTTAGTCAGAGTTCGTCATTTTTCATCTCATTTCATTCCTTCGGTAGTCTTGGGCGATTTCGAGCGATTCGGAGAGGATTCTTCGAGGTGTAATCGTCAATCATCATCTTCAAGCTCATCTTTCGGATTGATCATCATTTCATCATCTTCATCACATCGAATCAAAGGTATTAATCTCTTGGATCTAGAATTTCGGATTTTTGGGGTTTTCCTTCCGATTTCTTCGTGTAAGCTTGGATTATCATTGGAATATGTTAGTTATGGATTATCTAACTTGTATAAACATATTCCTACAGATTTAATGGTTATTTTCAGAATTATTTCAAGAACCCTTGGGTTTGACTTCGGTTAATTGGGGATTTTCCGATTGATGTTGTTGTAATCATGAGTTATGGATTCCTAATGGATTATTGATATCCTTGAAAGTGTTTTGATGGTTTGAAATACTCATCTTAGAGTTGGTTTCGATTCATTCGAGCTCGGATATCGTTGTGTCGACGTTTGAGTCGATTATGATCGTTTTTGATTTGCGTAATGATCGGATTATTGGTAATTGTGTTATTCAAGGTTGTTCGAGCGACCGATATTTCATTTAGGACGTTGTTCGTGGACGGACATTCATCATCGGTATTGTGTAAGTTAATTCTTACTCAGTTAAAAGGATATTCATTCCTTTTGTCGTTGTTCATTCATAATCATAACTCATTCATCATTGTATTAATCGTATCAAAACTCGTCATTGTCAATTAATCACCTCAGTCATAAGGAACGACGGTTCCGATCATTTCATTGAGCTATCATTCATTTCACCATCATTCAATCTTGGTGAGTCATTATTCATTTTCATTGTCACTTTTGTCATATTGTGGCATTCGGGTCATCTTGGCGTGCCGTTGGTATGTGTAGGATTTTCATGTCGGGCACATTATAGTCGTGTGTTGGTTGGTGGCCTCACATTGGGTGTGCACACGAGTCGATTGCTCGTGAGGCCGATTAGGTACAAGACCACGCGTGTTTGATCGTTGGTGGCTTGTGCACGGACACATTTCCATCCCGGACGTAGTGTGGCGCCATTCCTTTGAGCCGTCTTCGATTAGTCGATTCATATAGCATGTTTGATTGCGTATGTTTCGGCAGGATAATTCATAATTTCGGATATATCATGATTGTGTATTTTCAACCCTTGAGGATTGTTGTTCTGTAATCGACCCGTTGGGGATGTTGTTTTTCGTGTCATGGCAAGGCTAAGGCACGGGAGAGCACGGTGACGGCGAGGAGTCAGTGATACTAGTAGGGGGCCCGATGCATTCGATCATTTATTGATCATTTGTGTTTCCTTTATTTATTCCATTGCAGACATTCCGTTTGATTACTCATCTCATTCGGTGTTGTGTATTTTATCGTCACATAAAATACACATGTATTCTATTTAATCGGGTGTGTTGTATAAAACTCCTCATCGGAGTAATTGATGTTGTAATGTGGTTCGGTACTACATTTACTGTGTAATTCATTCATTAACATTCGCTGGTGGGTCCCGATCGGGGTCCACGGACCGTAATATCCGCCTAGTTTGGGGGTGTTACAGAGTTGGTATCGGAGCGTGGTTTTGAATACTACCCTCCAAGTCATGTCTCATTTGAAATCATCGTCATCGGACTAGTATCATTGGACTTTCGCGTCACGTGTGACTGTGCAAATGCCGAGCCAATCGGACCAAGAATTGTAAGATTTCTAATGCCATGGTATAATTTCTGGCATTAATCATTCATTCATAATTCATCGATTAACAATCCTCAATCATCATTGTCATTTTGGCCAGGGGATCGAGTTAACTCATTAATTAGTCAATTCATTTCATTGTTCGATTGTTGATCGGGAAGATCGGATCATTAATCTTGTTAACTCATCCAAGATAATCATTTCAAGAACTTCATCGGATAATCATGTCACGTCAATCAATCATTCATGTGATCATTGTATTTGAGCGCGTATGCTCATTTTCATCATTTCATAATATAATCATAATGTGATACTCATGCGAGATGTATAACCATCATATGACTTTCCACTTGATATGGAAAGGGTGGCAGAGGACGTGGAGGACGAGGCCGTGGAGCGGCCGAATCCCGAGAACTCGTGCGAATACCCGTGCAAATGCCAGAATAATGCTAACTCATCGAGCAATGACGGCGCCACTCACTCACCGACGCGATCATTCATCGTCAGTGAGTCGTACCCGGACACGGCTCGGTCGAGGGTGTTCGGGTCGACCCACTCGCATTTATGCGGGCATGATGGCCCAAATGACCCAGATGGCTCGGTTGATGGAGACGATGCATAACTCCGTCAATCAAAATCGGCAGCTCCTCCGCCGCCACCTCGAGGCAAGAGATGGGTGTAAGCAATATCATTAGCGATATCTCTCGCGGCGACCACCTACTTTTGAGGGCTCATCCGAGCCGGCGGATATTGTTCATGGCTTGAGCATTTTGAGAAGTTATTTGCTATGGTGGATTGCCCCGAAGGGCATAAAGTTTCGATTGCGGCTTACTATCTCGGTAAGAGCGCTCATTCATGGTGGTTATCGTTGAAGCCCACAGACGGAACATGTACTTGGGATCGATTTAAGACTCTCATGATGGAGAGGTACTATCCGGCCCCACTCGGGAGGCCAAGTTGTCGGAATTACTCACTCCCGACCTTTCGGCGGATGATGATGTTCTCGCCATCGCCGAAAAATTTCAGAACTTCTTCCGTTCGCCTCATCTATCATTCACTCGAAGCGGACAAGATCAAGTATTTCAAGAAGAGGTGAAACCCCGTATGAGACTTGATTACTTAATCATAATTGCACCACGTTGGCCGAGTTCATTGAGAAGGCTCTTACTTACGAGCTTACGGCTAAGGAAATTGCTAAGCGGCAACCTTCGTCGCTAGCAAGAAGTCCAAGAACCGTGTCAATCGGCGGGAGTCGAGTGCCACTTTCAAGAAACCGCGGGCGGGCTCTACTTTTACGAGCGACCTCCTAGCGTCTAAACCCGCGGAATCTCGATCGCGAGCGGCGATTCGGCCATCACTGTTTCAACCGTGGAACAGGGTCATTTCAGCACCAAGTGTCCGGCGATCTGTCACGTGCCACAATCAGGATTGCCGGGCATAGGGCCCGTTTTGCCGCAGAGGACTTTAAACCCACTCCGCGTCATCTCAAGCCCTGTGTCATTCAGGGTGCGAATCAAAGCCACTCGGTCAGCGTCGTTCAAGACGACAGAGCTAAAGGCGAGCGAAGAGCTATCGACGGAGCGTCCGGTTCGGGGCGGCAAGCCCCGAATTTATGAGATGAAGAAGACCGATGATCCCGAGGCCCGAATGATCTCGTGTACACTCGATATTCTATCTCAACTTTGTGTGTACCCTTTTTGATCTGGTGCATCTCATTCATTCATTTCCGAGTCATGTTTGAGTAGACTACGTGCGGGTAGTGCTACTAGTTGTGAGCCATATGTCATTGGCCTACACGATGGTAGACGAATTATCGGAAGTCGTGAGATTGAGAATTGTCCGATTGACTTCATGGTCGTGTATGGCCGCGGACCTAATCGTATTAGATTTACCGAGGGACGACATCATCTTGGGTATTGATTGGATGGATCGTCATGATGCCATCATTAGTGTCCGAAAGCGTTTGGTCACTATCATTTGGACGATGGAGTTGAATGTGTGTTTCAGGGAGGTAATCCCTACTGCAGTAAAGTCATTAATTTGATGAAAGCGAAGATTACTCAATCGGGGATGTGTCGGTTATTGGTGCTATATGGCCAAAACCGAGAAATCATCGAATATTGACGGATATCCCGGTGGTGAGGGAATATGCCGATGTTTTCCAGACGAGTTACAGGCTTGCCTCCACGAGGGATGTGGAATTCACGATTGAGTTGGAGCACAGTACGTCCCGATATCGAAGGCACCGTGAGGATGGCCCCGACCGAAATGCAGAATTAAAGAACCAACTTGAGGAGTTGTTCGAGAAAGGTTATATCCGACCGAAAGTGCGTCCCGTGGGGAGCACTAGTGTTGTTTGTCAAGAAGAAGGATGGTTCATTCCGCTTATGTATTGATTATCGGGAGTTGAACAGGGTGACGATCAAGAATAAGTATCCCTTACCCCGTATTGACGATCTCTTAGATCAACTTCAGGGAGCTTGATATTTCCAAGATCGACTTAAGATCTGGATATCATCGATTGCGGATTCGAGTCGGATATCGCGAGAACAGCTGCCGCACGCGCTATGGTCATTATGAGTTTGTGGTTATGCCGTTCGGATTGACTAATGCACTGCGGTATTCATGGAGTTAATGAATCGGATCTTCATCGACTTTTTGGATCGGTTTGTTGTTGTCTTCATCGATGACATTTTGATTTATTCTCGTGACCGGGAGGAACACGAGTTTCACCTTCATCTAGTGCTCGACGTGTTGAGACGAGAACAACTTTATGGGAAATTTTCTAAATGTGAGTTACGGATGTCCGAAGTGACTTTTCTCGGACATGTAATTTCATCGACGGAGTTCGTGTCGATCCTCGAAGACGGAGGCTATTCGAGATTGGCTACCTCCGAAGAACGTTAAGGAAATCCAAGTTTCCTCGGATTAGCGGGTTATTATCGGCGATTTGTAGAGGATTTTCTCGAATCGCTCAACCCTTAACGAACCTTTGCGGAAGGATAAGAAATACACGTGGTCCGACGCGTGTCAACGGAGTTTTGAGGAACTCAAGAGCCGGTTAATGTCGACTGTACTTTCCTTGCCGCAGGGACGGAAGGATTTGTGGTCTATAGTGATGCGTCGGACGGTGGTCTCGGATGTGTACTCATGCGAGCGGGAAGGTTATTGCCTATGCTTCACGGCAATTGAGACCTTACGAGATTAATTATCCGACCCACGACACGGAGCTAGCAAACCATGGTGTTCGCTTTGAAAATTTGGCGTCATTATCTTTATGGCGTTACATCGAGATATTCACCGATCATAAGAGCTTAAAGTATATATTTACTCGAAGGAGTTAAATATGCGCGAGACGGTGGTTGGAATTAATCAAAGATTATGATATCGAGATCCTTTACCACCCGGCAAGGCGAATGTTGTCGCCGACGCCTTGAGTCGTAAGTCCGTCAGGAGCAGATGCTTGCCCGTTTAACGATTCGAAGGAGCTTCAAAGAAATTCCTTAGACCCGAGATCGAGGTCCGGCTTGGCGAGTTCGAGGGCTTTGTATGTTAGAGATTTCATCGTCACTCGAGGAGGAAATCCGAGAGAATCGTGGTTTGGATCCATCATTGTTGCGCATCCGAGAGGATGTGGCGCGGGGAAAGCCTGGATTTGTGGTCCACGAGGATGGACTTTTGCGTTTTAAGAATCGGTTGTGCGTATCGCGAATGACGAGTTGAAAAACTCGATTTTGAAAGAAGCTCATGCTACCCCTTATTCTGTTCATCCGGGTCTAGCAAGATGTACAAGGACTTGAAAAAAATTACCGGTGGAGTAATATGAAGCGTGAAGTCGCGAATTTGTTTCGAGATGCTTAACTCATCAACAAGTTAAGATTGAACATCGGCCGTGGTATCTTGAAACCCCTTCCTATTCCCGAATGGAAGTGGGAAGACATTTCTATGGATTTCATCACGAGTTTGCCGACGAGTCGTCGTGGCATGAACACGATCTGGGTGATCGTGGACCGCTTAACCAAATCAGCTCATTTCCTTGAGATCAAGGAAACGTGGGGTCCCAAGAGACTTGCTCAACTGTTCATCAAAGAGATAGTCGACTCACGGTACTCCTAAAAGTATCGTTTCCGATCGTGACGGACGGTTTGTGTCGCACTTTTGGAAATCAGTTCATCGCGCTATGGGAACCCGGCTTAATCTCGCATCGCTTTTCACCCTCGGTCAGACGGACAATCAGAGAGGACTATTCAGACCTTAGAGGACATGTTGAGGGCATGCGTCCTCGATTGGAAATACGATTGGGAAGCCCAACTACCATTGATCGAGTTCACGTATAATAATAGTTGGCATGCTTCGATCAAGATGGCACCTTACGAGGCCTTGTATGGTCGTCGTTGTCGATCTCCGTTGTGTTGGGACGACTTATCAGAATCATTGGGCACCGAGCCCGATATGCTTATAGCCGCCGTGAGAAGGTAGCTTTGATCGAGTCGTTTGTTGACATTTCGAGTCGGCGAAAATCATATGCAGATAACCGTCGTCGACCATTAGAGTTCGAGGCAGGTGACCACGTGTTGGTCAAGGTATCCCCGAGTCGTGGTATCTTCCGTTTTGGGAAGAGAGGGAAGTTGAGTCCGAGATTCATTGGACCGTTTGAGATTTTGGATCGAGTAGGCGAGTTAGCTTATCGATTGGCTTTACCTCCGGCGTTGAGCCGAATTCATAATGTGTTTCATGTCTCTCAGCTGCGGAAGTATGTTGCCGACTCGAGTCACATACTTCAGTTCGACGAAATCGAGATCGCCGACGATCATTCATATGAGGAGCGTCCTATACGAGTTTTAGAGCGGCGAATCAAACAGTTGAGGAATAAGACGATTCCTTTGGTTAAAATTCAGTGGTCTAGACACGGAGTCGAAGAGGCTACTTGGGAAACCGAGGATAGTATGCGAGAGAGTTATCCCGAGTTGTTTGACCCTTAGTTTCGGGGACGAAACTCTTTTAAGGGTGGGTGTATGTAATACCCGGTTGTAACTCAGTAATTATCACTCAGTAATTATCATTCAGTAATTGATACTCAGTAATCTCATTCATCATTGATCATTTGTCACTCATATTCAGTCATGGTATTTATCATTCAGAGTAATTGTATCGTGTGTCAATCGTCATTCATCACTAATCTGATTGGAGTTTCGTGCCGTGTTTATCATCATTGTCATTTTCGTTGCAAGCTGTGCTTGAGGAGTAGCGCACGCTACATACTCCTTTTAGCGTACGCTAATTGGGTATAGGTAGCGCACGCTACCGCTCAGCTTTAGCGCACGCTAAGGCTTAGCTGCTGATCCGGAAAGGTACTGAACTGCAGGTGAGAATATTTGTAGCGCACGCTACGAGTGGTAAGTAGCGCGCGCTAACGGGTTGTAGTAGCGCATGCTATATGTGTGGAGTAGGGCGCGCTAGGGACGGATCAGGTTGAGTCCAGTGGCTACTGGACTGCACCGGGTTAATTCATAGCGTACGCTATGCATTGTTGTTAGCGTACGCAACCGATATATTAGCGCACGCTAAATAATGGTTGTAGCGCACGCTATCGGGGTCAGATCAGAGGTCAGACAGTTTTCTGGACTCCAGTACTGGGCGTCAAATATTTCGCTAGCGCACGCTAACAATGGATATTAGCGCACGCTAGTAGTATGTCCGTAGCGCACGCTACAAATAGGTACGTAGCGCGCGCTACCGTGTTCGGACAGTGGGTACTGGACTACCCAAATTACTCGTTAGCGCACGCTATGCACAAGGGCTAGCGCACGCTAACCTGGACTGAGTATAAATTGGACAGTTTAGTCAGAGTTCGTCATTTTTCATCTCATTTCATTCCTTCGGTAGTCTTGGGCGATTTCGAGCGATTCGGAGAGGATTCTTCGAGGTGTAATCGTCAATCATCATCTTCAAGCTCATCTTTCGGATTGATCATCATTTCATCATCTTCATCACATCGAATCAAAGGTATTAATCTCTTGGATCTAGAATTTCGGATTTTTGGGGTTTTCCTTCCGATTTCTTCGTGTAAGCTTGGATTATCATTGGAATATGTTAGTTATGGATTATCTAACTTGTATAAACATATTCCTACGGATTTAATGGTTATTTTCAGAATTATTTCAAGAACCCTTGGGGTTGACTTCGGTTAATTGGGGATTTTCCGATTGATGTTGTTGTAATCATGAGTTATGGATTCCTAATGGATTATTGATATCCTTGAAAGTGTTTTGATGGTTTGAAATACTCATCTTAGAGTTGGTTTCGATTCATTCGAGCTCGGATATCGTTGTGTCGACGTTTGAGTCGATTATGATCGTTTTTGATTTGCGTAATGATCGGATTATTGGTAATTGTGTTATTCAAGGTTGTTCGAGCGACCGATATTTCATTTAGGACGTTGTTCGTGGACGGACATTCATCATCGGTATTGTGTAAGTTAATTCTTACTCGGTTAAAAGTATATTCATTCCTTTTGTCGTTGTTCATTCATAATCATAACTCATTCATCATTGTATTAATCGTATCAAAACTCGTCATTGTCAATTAATCACCTCAGTCATAAGGAACGACGGTTCCGATCATTTCATTGAGCTATCATTCATTTCACCATCATTCAATCTTGGTGAGTCATTATTCATTTTCATTGTCACTTTTGTCATATTGTGGCATTCCGGGTCATATCTTGGCGTGGGTTGGTATGTGTAGGATTTTCATGTCGGGCACATTATAGTCGTGTGTGTTGGTTGGTGGCCTCACATTGGGTGTGCACACGAGTCGATTGCTCGTGAGACCGATTAGGTACAAGACCACGCGTGTTTGATCGTTGGTGGCTTGTGCACGGACACATTTCCATCCCGGACGTAGTGTGGCGCCATTCCTTTGAGCCGTCTTGATTAGTCGATTCATATAGCATGTTTGATTGCGTATGTTTCGGCAGATAATTCATAATTTCAGATATATCATGATTGTGTATTTTCAACCCTTGAGGATTGTTGTTCTGTGTAGCCGACCCCATTGGGGATGTTGTTTTTCGTGTCATGGCAAGGCTAAGGCACGGGGAGAGCACGGTGACGGCGAGGAGTCAGTGATACTAGTAGGGGGCCCCAAATTGCTCACCATTTATTCAGTCATTTGTGTTTCCTTTATTTATTCCGCTGCAGACATTCCGTTTGATTACTCATCTCATTCAGTGTTGTGTATTTTATCGTCACATAAAATACACATGTATTCTATTTAATCCTGGGTGTGTTGTATAAAACTCCTCATCGGAGTAATTGATGTTGTAATGTGGTTCGGTACTACATTTACCTGTGTAATTCATTCATTAACATTCGCCTGGTGGGTCCCAGTCGGGGGTCCACGGCACTGTAATATCCGCCTAGTTTGGGGGTGTTACAACATGCAGGTTTTCGGGAGCAAGACACAGGATCGGTACGAGGGATGATGAAAGACGAATGATACTAATCACACGAAGGCCAGTTTTGGGTTAAGTTAGTCGAAGTCCATTGTAATGTCTTTTCCGCTGTCTTATTGTTCATTGCAAGTATTTTACCCTTGCGTGGGTATGGGTATGGATGAGTTTATGTATTTTAATTTGTAAGTCAGTGACGAAAGACCAAATCGGTCTATTAGTTCGTTATTTTGATTCGTCGATATGTAATGTAATGTGTTGTTTTGATGTCTAGCCTGGTGGATCCTCACGGAGAGGGTCTGCGGCGTGTAATATTCCCGGTTTGATCTGGGGGTGTTACATAAGGTTTGTTAGCTGCATATTATATCAGCTGAGTTACTCACCTGAGATTCAGGAAAAGATTTTAATAAGTCTATTCACCCCCAAGACTTATTCCTGATGACTTGTGACCTACATACTATTCAGATATTACGTATATGATATGAATATATCACACTGATTTTTTATGTATGTATGATAAGATTCCAATTGATACAGAGCCGATTCCAATAGACTTATTTAATGGAGGGTCCCGTTGACGTGCATCCAGTAGGAATTAAACCTACGAATTTGCCAATTATGAGTTGGGTGCTTTAATCATTCAGCCATGGATGCTTAACACGATCCTTATACATGGTGAATAACCAAATCTCAATTTTAATTTAATCTTTATGATAAATCTATTTTTATGGAGGAGGAATATGACAGAACATGCATTCAAATTCTGGATTTTCAAATTGATAGAGATCAATAATTCTCACTATTTCTCAGATTCATGCCCTCAATTCAATTTAGTAGGGTCTTTCATTCACATTTTTTTCACCAAGAACTTTTTCTAAAACGTTTTGACCCTCGAATTTTTAGTATCATACTTTCTCCATGCAATTCATAGAGGTCAACAAGCAATCGATATTTCACGATCAATGGTGTAATAATCTTTGTAGTAGCGGTCTTTCTTATATATCGTATTAACAATCGAAATATGGTCGGGAAAAAAAATCTCTATTGGAGGGGGCTTCTTCCTATACCTCTGAATTCCATTGGACCCATAAATGATAGATTGGAAGAATTGGCTAGGTCTTCCAATATCAATAGGTTGATTGTTTCGCTCCTCTATATTCCAAAAGGAACAGAGATAGAATCAGAACGATTCCCAAAATACCTTTCTGGATATTCCTCAATGTCCTGACTATTCACGGAACGTGAGAAGCAGATGATTAATCATCAGCTTTCGGAAGAAATCTAAGAATTTATTGGGAATCCTATAAGATTGGTTCGTTCTTTTTTCTCTGATAGATGGTCAGATCATCTGGGTTCGAATACTACAGAGAGGTCCACTAGAGACCCGAAATTGTTGAAGAAATAATAAGGTCCTTTTTTTGTCCCTTCCAGGCAATCAGAAAATAAAGAGCTGGTTAATATATTCAAGATAATTACGTATTTACAAAATACTGTCTCGATTCATCCTATTTCATCAGATCCTGGGTGTGATAGGGTTCTGCAGGATGAACCTGATATGGACAGTTCTAAAGGAGATTTCAACAAGAAATGGCATATCTATTCACTCTATCAAAACCGAGTTAGATCTGGTAATATCATAAGGGATGAAGGATGAACCGGATATGGACAGTTCCAAAGGAGATTTCAACAAGAAATGGCATTCACTCTATTGATTCTTACGAATTGGATCAAAAAAAATCCTTGAATGAGGCTAGGGATGAAGCGAAAAAGAAATCTTTATTGGTTCTACCTACTATATTTATTATATAATTTAAGACGTTTCTAATCTATTCATCACGGGTAATATATTGGATTTGAATCTATTCGTTTTAGTGAATAGATACGATTTAAACTTCCACAACGAGTATGGAATTCAAAGGTATCAAATAGTAACGGATATTATGAATCATATAACTATCCCCGCAATGAAATATACGATCAACCAACATTTATCAAAATTGAAAAAGAGTCCGAAGAAATGGTTCGATCCTCTTATCTTGATATCTCGAACCGAGAGGTCCATGGGTCGGTATCCTGATGCATATAGATACAAATGGTCCAATGGGGTCAAGAATTTTCAGGAATATTTGTAGTATTTCGTTTATGAGCAGAAGAGCCATTTTCAAATAGTGTTCGATCAATTACTTAATCAATTCATTTATGATCAGAAAAGCCATTTTCAAATAGTGTTCGATCAATTACAATATCAAAATTCTATTTACTGGTATGAGGTTACAAAAGAGTTGTCCAAGTCACTTCCTTTCTTTTTGTCCAAGTTTCTTTTCTTTTTGTCTAACTCACTTCTTTTTTCTCTGTGAGTTTGGAAAAATTCCCATTCATAGGTCCGCGATCTTCATCTATGAATTGATAGGTCGAATGATCAACTCTGAAATCAGTTGTTATCAATAGGTCTTCAAATTATTAATTTTGAGAAATGAGAATCGGATGATCGTGATACTTTCGAAAGAAATTCTCGATTACTGGAGGAAGACCTTTTTTTTCAATAAGATACCAAAGTGGATGCTTGAGTCATTCCATACTAGAAATAATCGCAGGAAATTCTTTAATAACACGAATCCCTATTTCTCAATGATATTCAACAATCAAGATAATTGGCTGAATCCCGAAACCATTTTATAGAAGTTCATTGATATCTGCTTTTATAAAGCAAATCAACTTCGATTCTTGAGTAATCCACGTCACTTCTGCTTCTATCATAGCACAAGATTCTCCTTTTCTGTGGAAAAGGCCCGTATCAATAATTTTATGTATGGACAATTCCTCAATATCTTGTTCATTCGCAACAAAATATTTTCTTTGTACATCGGTAAAAAAAACATGATTTTTTGGGGGAGATATACTATTTCACCAATCGAGTCGCAGGTATCTAACATATTCATACCTAACGATTTTCCAGAAAGTGGTGACGAAATGTACAACTTGTCCAAATCTTTCCATTTTAGTCGATACGAGCCATTCGTTCGTAAAACTATTTACTCGATCGCAGATATTTATGGAACACCTCTAACAGAGAAACAAATAGTCCATTTTGAAAGAACTTATTGTCAACCTCTTTCAGATATGAATCTATCTGATTCAGAAGGGAAGAAGTTGTATCAGTATCTCAATTCAAACATGCGTTTGATTCACACTCCATGTTCTGAGAAACATTTACCTCCCAAAAAAAGAAAAAAATGGAGTCTAAATAAATGGATTGAGAAAGGGCAGATGTATAGAACCTTTCAACGAGATAGTGCTTTTCAATTCTCTCAAAATGGAATCTATTCAAAAAATATATGCCATAATTCCTTACTTCGATAGGGTACAAGTATCTAAATTTGATATTCTTAGATACTTTTGCAGAACTATTGTCGATACTAATAAGTTGTAGTCAAAATTTTGTGCCCATTTTTCATGATATTATGCTTGAAAAATGGATGTCATGGCGAATTCTTCAGAAAAAATAGTGTCTTCCACAAGTGAATCTGATAAGTGAGACTTCGAGTAAGTGTTTACATAATTTTCTTCGGTCCCAAGCAATGATTCATCGAAATAATGAGTCACCACTGATATTGACACATCTGAGATCGCCAAATGTCCAGCAGTTCTTCTATTGAATCTTTTTCCTTCTTCTTGTTGTTGGATATCTCGTTAGTACATATCTTAATGCCTATTGTAACGGTTGTGGTTGTTTTGGATCATTGATTATGCAACTGGTGGAGTAAGAATTTAGTAATAAATCTATAGTGAGATGGTGTGTTGTAAAATTTAGTTGTGTAAATTGATTGTGCATGTAGCATTGTTGAATATATCTACATGACTCTTGTTTACTTTTTACTTAATCAGCTTAATGCTTAATCAGCTTAATCGATCAGCTATATTTTGTTGTTTACTTTCTACTTAATGATCTTAATAATGTCTTTTTCATTAAGCAACTTTTGGGGTGTCCTTACCATTAAGACAGAAATATTTTCCCAATATACCAAAATTACCCTCTTTAATAATAAAAGAATTGAGTATATATAGTATAAATTATCATATAATCTTAATTATAATTGAGTATATATAGTATAAATTTAAAATATATATTAATATTTAAAATTCATAAAATATAAGCTATTTATTGATAAAAATATTAATATAACTATATGTATTAAAATATAACTTAATATATTTATAAAAATATTGTCTGATTATTTAAATATGCCTGAAAATTATAATATGATTTATGAATCTAAATATATTATAATATAAATTAAAATATATATTATTTTACATTATATAAATTGATTTTTTATATTGACTATTAAAAAAATTAATATAACTATATATAATAAAATATAACTTAATATATTTATAAAAATATTGTCTGATTATTTATATATACCTAAAAATTATAATATAATTTATGAATATATATTATAATATAAATTAAAATATTTATTATTTTATATTATATAAATTCATTTTTTTTATATTGACTATAAAAAAAAATAATATGACTATATATTAAAATATAACTTAATATATTTATAAAACTATTGTCTAATTAGTTAAATATATTTGAAAATTATAATATAATTCATGAATATATATTATAATATAAATTAAAATATATATTATGTTATATTATTTAAATTGATTTTTTATATTGACTATTAAAAAATTAATATAAGTATATATATTAAAATATAACTTAATGTATTTATAAAAATATTGTCTGATTATTTAAATATATCTGAAAATTATAATATGATTTATGAATATATATTCTAATATAAATTAAAATATATATTATGTTATATTATTTAAATTGATTTTTTATATTGACTATTAAAATATTAATATAACTATATATATATTAAAATATAACTTAATGTATTTATAAAAATATTGTCTGATTATTTAAATATATCTGAAAATTATAATATGATTTATGAATATATATTATAATATAAGTTAAAATATATATTATGTTATATTATTTAAATTGATTTTTTATATTGACTATTAAAAAATTAATATAACTATATATATATATTAAAATATAACTTAATATTTTTATAAAATATTGTCTGATTATTTAAATATACCTAAAAATTATAATATGATTTATGAATATATATTATAATATAAATTAAAATAAATATTATTTCATATAATTTAAATTGATTATATAAACTAAAATGCTCAATCCGTTCTTTATTAAAAATGACTTAATTCATATTGAGGGGTAAAATGATCATTTCTGTCATTCAGATAGTTCATTCAGAAAAGAAAGAAAACAAGATATCAAATCGCATGCATTAACCCACTGCATAACTTAATCCATTCGGTATTAACGGAAAAAAGAAATTTCTTAAGTGCACGAAATGTAAAACATAAGAAATGAGCCTCTTTTATTGAGACATAATTTACTTTAAACATGTAAGACAAAGAAAATAGTATTGAGTATTTAGGTTCCTACTTTCTTAGACTATAAATACTCCCATGCTTCTATATTAAATATAGTTTTTTGACGAGCTTCGATCATAATTATCCCACAAGGGATAATCATTAAAAATAATGCAAAAATTATCTTGCCATATTTATATTAATAATATTTTTTCATTATAAATTTTTTGATCTTCGTGTCATTATATTTGGAGATATAATTATAGTTGAAGTTTAACGATACTTAATATGAAACTAAGGAACTATGTTAAATAATTGGTGACGATGTCATTACACCACAAAGGGTAAGGGTCAAATATAGTTTATTCTTGGCTACCTTAAGAAGTAGTGCCTTTAGGGCATCGACAACGAGCTGCTCGCCCTGGCGTCCGTGCACGATGGGCGTGCTCGCGCCCGTTGTGGAGCGCTCGAGCCGACGAGCGTGATCGAGGAGACGAGCGGAGGGCGAGTACATTGGCGGGACACGTGGCCGCCTTCTGTTGGCTGCTGCGAATTTTTTTTTAATTTTTCATCGAATTAAAAAACGATTTTTTAAAATTTTCGACCGTTGCCGCAACGAAAAAAAAGGCCAAAAAACAATACCTCGAGTTCGCCAACTAGTTTTCCAATTCGGCCCTAAATATTCGTAATTCTATTTAACAAAATAATAAATATAATTATTATATAAATAACATAAATAGGAAAAAAAAAATAAGTCACGCATTGTGGATGGCCTTACGAGGCATTAATATGCTGTCAGGGTTGAATCCAGACCTATTGACAGGAGTGCGTCGACGACCTAGGGTTGGAAGGCCCCAAAAATATTAATATGCCTATATATAATTTTTTTTATATCATTCAGACATTATATGCGCAAATACTTTTTATTTTAGAATTAATAGGTCAATTGCGAATGTCCTCTCCAACATTCAACTTTAGCTTTTTTTTTTCAATTCTCATTAATTGGTAATTCTTCCAATTTCTATTCGTTCTCCAAGAAACGCACAGACATAAGCCAAGAAGACTTTAAACATGCGAAAATTTATCGACATCTACTTAATATTTTCATCTGAATTTTTCTGCTTCGATTTCAGTTCTTCAATTTTAGATCAATCTCTATGTTTGTCTCAATGTTTCATGTCTTCAATCGCAATATATATGCCGTTTGGTTGATTAATTGAGGTAGTTCATCTCTCTTTCCATTGGATTTTCATTTACTTAATTTTGATTTTTATTACTTCAATTGCTTGGTTTGGTTGGTCAGTAATTTAGGTGTAATGAAAATGACCGTAGGTTTTCAATTTTCATTTTACTCCTTTACGTTAGTTTTAAATTTTATTATTTTAATTGATTGGTTGATTAATTTAAGTATAAATTCTTATTAATTTTGTAGGTTTCAAACAACTTTCTATTTCAAGTCATTTTCTACTTTTACGTCGAATGTGCAATTGTTCTTTTCAAATTATTTGGGTATTTGTTGCCTAAACAACATTTACCTGGAAATGAGAAAATAAGGAAGAGAAAACGAGAAGAAGAATTAGTGAAATCACAACAAGGAACTCTTGATAAACTTCTGTTAAAAAGATAGATTTTCATGAAAATTCGGATCAATCAACTAAAAGTTTAGATCAAGCAAATGAAATTTGCTTGATGAAAATCCGGTAAATGAGAATGACGAAGTTAATGATCCAATTTCGATCCTAATGATGTGCCAAATGGATCTAACATTGAAATTTAGGCATTAACAAAGAGCAGACACTTCATTTGGATGTACATGATGCTAAAAACTGGGAGGATGTTGATAACAAAGCCAGACATATTTAAATTGGAAAAGATCCTATAAGAGAAAAGAATCTTTGAATTTTTTTTACTTAGACATTTTTCATATGCATATTATTCTAAAAATAATATGGTGAGAACGTGGTTAGCTTATTCAAAACATATTGATAGAATATATTGTTTTTTGTTATTAGTTGTTTAAATATGTTAGTAACATAAGTTTGCTAGCAAACGAGGCCTTAAATGATTAGAACCATGTTAGTCAAAGTGGCACTCCGAGAGGCAGTGATTTTTAGGATTAAATTTAAAAAGCCACCCTTGATGTCCGAAATAGTTGAGATAAAAACTAAACGAAAACCTGCCTAACATTAGATTTCGATTTACAAAATTTCACCTCCTGAGGGCATATTTGAAAAACCGAAAACAAACGTCGAGGGGTGTTCATATTTATTCAAATGTAATATTCATAAACATGAAGCATATATTGATTTTTACTTTATCGCATCTTACCCCACAAGTTTCTACAAAAGAACAAGGAATCCTCATCCTGCTGTGTGAAATGACTTAAATACCACTAAAGTAACTATTGAGAAAAAAGAAAAAAAGAACTCCAGACACAGACTAATTTACAGGATACCTTGTAAGTAAGAAGAATGTAATACAAGGATATTACCTCCATGCGATACCAGAAGAACAAATCAATCTTTTCCACCATAAACGACCTCTCTAAACATAAAACTCAGTACATTCTTGACCAACATTGAGATGATATTCTTTTGGGAAGACACGACAATACTATTTCCTGATGGAGAGATAAAGGCCAGATATGATGGCAACCCCTGCAACTGTAATTCCAATAGTACCAAGTATGTTGTGCACCGAGATGATATTTTTTCGAGACGGTATGGTGAGAATTTCCTTCATCTGTAATATAATAAGAGTATAAAATATCAAGCCATGAAATTCCTAAATGAAAGTAACATCTTTCGGTTTATTACGTGTATAGAGATTGAAGACATGAAACATTGAGACATTACTTTAACTCAGTTATCACGAACTTTAAATTAATAAAAACACTTTATATTTAAGAAAAATCACATATAGCAATCGATGTACATCAAACATCCAACAATTGATTTTTAATTTCAAAGGTGAAGAAAAATGAATAACGACGAAATGCATAAAGCATTGCATGCGGACAACTAAAATCGAGAAAAATCCCCGCTAAAACTAGAAAAAGAACTAAAAGCCTAAAATTTAGGCTCCGTCTCACACTATGAGATCAAAATGATTGTCTCACCCAAGTACTTGCCAAGAAAGTTTATGGAAAGTGGTCCCTGAAGAAGAAACACGAGAAATTTTATGGAAATTGACCAAACGCCAAAATGAACCGGTAACAGTGATTGCAGGGACTGAAGCTTTTCTTTGATTCAATGTATAAGCAAAGACAAGTATATTCAGGAAAATGAAGTGCCCTTTGCCCTATTTTATGACGTGGTCATGAAGCGTAGACCATTGAAATAACCAAATACTGCTGCAGCATAAGGAATAACATAAAAACCCTTACATCAACAGGCTGTTTCCAGTTCTTTTTGATTCCTGGAAGGTGTCCCTTACCCACAACTGCCACCACTGAATTATGCTTGCTGGCGATTTGTAATAACTTGGTCGACATGTATCTACAGAGAGCAAATGATTCATAAGAAGTCCAGAATAGGAACTTCATTTTAGAAATAACCTTTTAGATACAAGGAGGCAAAAAAGTTAGTTGTGGCTGAAGATGATGAATGCTAAATGTGCAAAGATCAAACTTCAAAATACCTCCATTCAGTTTTTATTGCAACATTGGACTTTTCATGGAGTTCAATGCATAACTTCGACCATTATTATCTTTAATCATATATTATTTAAAAAGTACAGAAAATAATATTTTGGAAATATGAAAAACCCAACATCTTACAGTGCTACAATTTAATTTATATTAATAGACTAAAGTACGATAAACGGTTAGTATATGAAGTGTTGCAACTAAAAGTGTACAAAGACATACCGTGACAATTGCAGATGTATAAAACAAATGTAATAAAATATTTAAAAGAAGATAAAAATGGACTGTTCACATGAAATCAGTTGAGGAATTTGGATAGAATATGACAGTTGGATAAGATTACCAGAGGCTTGCATATGAAAAGAGAGGTAACGAGAGATGAGATCAAGAAACAGAGAGACGACAAACAACAAATAGAGAAAAAGTGAATTCTGATGGCGGACACATATAACCACAGTACCATGTTGAAATTATGTTCTGCAACTTCAATTATATCCACCCACTCAAACTTTAACCGAAATATGCGTCACGACTGTTCTTGTCATCCATGAAGCTTAGAATGAAAATGAAATGACCTAGTCCAGAACATTCCTCATTTACTGCACCAGAAGCACATGAAGGTGCTTTAAAGCCGCAATACAAAGAATGCTTGGGAATTTAATTGAATTTAGGGGATGTTGGTTATATTCTCAAATGCCATCAGTTTTTTTACTATATTGAGCACCGTGTCACGGGGTTATACTTGCGCCTCGCTAAGTTACCTTGCCGTGCGGCACTATCTTAGATTGTCACAAGTCTAAGTAGTAAGCCTTTCAACAACTAAGATTGCTAGGAAGGGAAGTAGGAGAATGCTTGGGGAAAGTTTTGCTTGTATTACTGTAGCAAATCTGATTTCTCAAGATGAGTTGCAAATGAGCCCCAAGGGGGTATTTATACTAATCCTCCAAGTATTTACAAGAATGCCATCATCTAGAATGATCTATACAATTCTAAACAATTCTAAGAAGACTCCTTGGAGTCCCCAGACCCCTCTGGAACGTCCGGCCCGACCCGGCCCGAAGTGTCCCGGCCCGGCCCGGCCAAGGCCCGATTCGGCCCGTAGCAATCCGACCCGATTTCTGAGTTTCTGGAACCCTCTTTGACCTTCTGGAACTGATTGGTCTCCATCTTGAAGCTTCTAAGGTCTTCTTTCTGAAGAGTGTGCTCCTCGGCCTTTTAATGTCTACTGCTGTCACAAGGCTTTTTCCGTCTAAGCCTATTATAGGGAGGGTAGTCCTCTGTGATCTTGACACGGTCCCTGCACGCGCGCAGCCATGCCGCCTGTCCGTCCGCACGGCTTCGGCCGGATGCTGTTCGATACTTGCTGCCTTAAGGTGGGGCGTGACATTCTCCCCCACCAAAGTCGTGACCGTCATCGGCACGATGCTGTCCCGATATTCTTCGATCTTCTGCCGGAATTGCCATAGGTGATCCTTATGTTCCCAGCTATTTTCAGCGTCTGGGAGTCCCTTCCAATGCACAAAGAATTCGGTGTATGGGGCCACGCCCCTTCGTCGAACGTTCCGATGCGAAATGATCTCGGCTACTTCCTTGTCGAAGGAAGTAATCACGGCTGTAGGTGCTCGATGTGACTGAGCTCGGCCCGGATCCTCCATGTCCTGATGGTAAGGCTTTAGTTGGCTAACATGAAAGACCGGGTGTATCTTCATCTTCGGCGGTAGTTCCATTCGATATGAAACTGTCCCAACACGCCGCTCGATCTTGTAGGGTCCCTCGTATCTCCGGATGAGTCCCTTGTGTACAGCCCGAAATGCTTTAAATTGCTGCGGGAGAAGTTTCACCATAACTAAGTCTCCTTTGTTGAACTCGACCGCTCGTCGCTTGAGATCGGCCCATTTCTTCATCTTCTTGGCTGCTTTGTCCAATGATGCTCGAGCCAAGTCTGATTCCTCCTGTAATGATTTAGCAAAGGTATATGCTGCGGGACTCTGTCCCGTGTATCCGGTGGCAATGTTATTCGTTGTCGCTGGTTGTCTCCCTATGGCAAGCTCAAAAGGACTGCGTCCGGTTGA
The DNA here is from genome assembly GCA_033398695.1 of Orobanche coerulescens. Classification (NCBI taxonomy): domain Eukaryota; kingdom Viridiplantae; phylum Streptophyta; class Magnoliopsida; order Lamiales; family Orobanchaceae; genus Orobanche; species Orobanche coerulescens. The sequence continues at coordinate 16,775,411 of CM065814.1, read as the reverse complement.
TTCACTCTTCTGCAAATTGTATGAGAATTGGGCCGTGTCTAAGAGTTTGGCCCAGTCTCGCTGATTGGCACTCACATAGTGCCGCAAGTAGCACTCAAGCAGTGCATTAACTCGTTCTGTCTGCCCGTCCGTCTGTGGGTGGAAACTTGTTGAGAATGCTAAATTCGAGCCCAATAGCTTGAAAAGTTCGGACCAAAACTTTCCTGTGAAACGTGGGTCTCGGTCACTCACGATTGTCCTTGGAATGCCCTAATGTTTTACCACATGTTTTAAGAACAACTTGGCCGTCTCCAGAGCCGTTACGTCCGCCGGTGCTGGAATAAAAGTTGCGTATTTTGAGAACCTGTCCACCACAACTATGATTGACCCGTACCCCTCCGATTTAGGTAAAGTCGTAATAAAGTCCATTGAAACGCTTTCAAAAGGATGTTCGGGTATGGGCAAGGGTTGAAGTAGTCCACCAGGTTGTTGCTCCACCTTGTCTTGTTGGCATACAAGACATGTCCGGACGTATGCCTCGACGTCCTCACGCATCCTGGGCCAAAAGTAAGAATTGTCAATTAAAGCCATTGTACGGTGCATACCTGGGTGTCCAGCCCATAGTGAATCGTGGCATTCCTTCATGATGTCCCTGCGTAAGTTTCCCCATTTGGGCACGTACAAACGATTACCTTTGGTAAAGAGTAGCTCGTCTCGTTCCTGCGAAAGGGTCCTGCCTCAGTCCCTCGCGTATGCGGTCCTTGATGCTTCCCTCGACTTTGGTCAAGGCTGCAAGCTCGGCCTTCCCGCTTAATGCATCGGCTACTCGGTTAAGCACTCCCGGCTTATACTCCAGGCTATAATCGAACTCGGCTAGGAATTTCTGCCATCTTGCTTGCTTTGGCGTGAGCTTCTTCTGAGTTTGAAAATAACTTGTGGCTACGTTGTCTGTTCGTACCACAAACTTGCTACCAAGTAAATAATGCCTCCAGGCTCTAAGGCAATGTACCACGGCAGTCATCTCCTTCTCATGTACCGAGTACCGTCTCTCGGTGTCATTCAATTTTCTGCTCTCGTAGGCAACGGCATGTCCTAGCTGCATCAATACTCCACCGATGGCATAATCAAATGCATCGGTCTGAACCTCGTATGCCTTGGCATGATCTGGCAAGGCAAGAACTGGTTGCTCCGTCACTTTGCCTTTGAGTCGCTCAAAGGCCTCTCGGCATTTATCCGTCCACTCCCATTTGTGGTCCTTCAATAGGTCCGTTAATGGTGCTGCTACCCGAGAGTATCCCTCGATGAACTTCCGGTAGTAGTTCACGAGTCCCAGAAAAGATCGGAGTTGGGTTACGCTGGTCGGCGTTTCCCAATCTCGAACGGCATTCACTTTGGCCTCGTCCATCATTATGCGGCCATCCTTGATACGATGCCCCAGAAAAGTCACTTCCTGTTGGGCGAATGAGCACTTCTCCAACTTTGCATAGAGTTCATTGTCCCGCAGTACCTGGAACACCTGTCGCAAGTGTTCTACATGCTCTTCCATCGATGGTGAGTAAATGACTATATATCGTCCAAATAAACGACAACAAACTTGTCTATGTATGGTTGAAATACCTTGTTCATCAATGTGCAAAAGGTCGCTAGGGCATTTGTAAGCCCGATAGGCATCACAAGAAAATCGAACAATCCATACCTGGTCGCCATAGTGGTCTTGGGTTCGTCTCCTTCGGCTATCTGGACCTGCCAATATCCGGATCATAGATCGATCTTCGAAAAGTATTTGGCACCTCCCAGTTGATCGAACAATTCTCCAATGAGCGGAATGGGATACTTGTTGCGAACCGTCAGCTTATTGAGTGCCCTATAGTCCACGCACATACGTAAGGATCCATCATGTTTCTTCTGGAATAGAACGGGAGATCCATAAGGAGATTTGGATGGTTGGATCATCTTGTAATCCAACAACTCTTTCAATTGTTTCTGCAACTCCTTCAGTTCCAGTGGTGACATCCTATAGGGTGTCCTTAAAGGTGGTTTCGCATCGAAAATCAGTTCAATTTTGTGGTCCACATCCCGTCTGGGCGGCAACCTCTTAGGTAGTTCCGCGGGCATCACGTCCTGGAACTCCTCCAAAACGGCTTGAACTTCCTTTGGTACATCTGTCCCTTCAGCGTCGTTTCCATCATCAGGAACGTAAAATGCAGCGAAGGTCTCTTCCTGCTTCCGAAGTCCTCGACTAAGTTGTATGGCTGAAAGGGTGCTTGTCCCCTTTGCTTCTCACTTGGCCGGAATGGCCTGTGTCCTGTCGGAGTCCAAAATGACTAAGGAATCTGAAAATGGAAGAATGCAAGCCCATACCTGATCGAACCATTGTAACCCAAGAACCAAATCGTAGTCATCGATGGTCACTACGGTGAAGGTGATCATTCCCTGCCAATCACCTATCGTTGCTTTCACTCCTCTTGCTTCGCTGGTCACCGGTTTAGCATGGGTGTTCACTGACTTGATCGATCCATTTGTTGGAGTGACAGTAAGTCGTAATGCTTTGGCTACGCAGTCCCGCATGAAGTTGTGCGTAGCTCCTGTACCCGCTAAGGCTTTGATGTGTGTGCCTCCGATCAAGGCATCCACGAACATAGACCCTTTCCTGGGTCCCTTCGCCGGCTCCACGACGGCTTTGACCGCATTGAGCAGACTCAATGAGCCCATGTGCGTCCGCAACCTCGGTCTCTAATGGCTGCGACCTTCTTTCTACGAAATGGGCAATCGTACTTCATGTGAGAGGTACTATGACAAATGTGACAACCTCTCGGCTTATCGGTCTCGTCCACTGGTTGCTTGCCCGAGTATTTGTTTGGCCTGTATCTCGATGGGCAGTCTCCCCCACCTTTGCCTTTGTCTGTGCGGAACGTCCTTGGCTTATCGATGGCTTTCAACTCCCTTAGGCCCTCGGCCACAGCAATGGCAGTCGCCACGTCCTGAACATTGCGCCTTTCCAACTCTTGCCTCGCAAAAGGCTTGAGTCCGTCCATAAATGCAAACAGCTTGTCGGTCGCCGTCAAGCTTGGTATCTCCAACACAATTTCTTGGAACTCCTTGACATAGTCTTTGATAGTGCGAGTGTGTGGCTAAGTCTCTTTAGCCTGCCCCGAGCCTCGAACTCCACATTCTCGGGATAGAATTGTTTCTTCAATTCGGCCTTGAAGTCTTCCCAGGAAGCCATTCTGCACGCACCACTCTCAATGTCAGCCTGCTTGGTCCGCCACCATAGTACGGCTGTGTCGGCTAAGTACAAGGGCGCCGTCCGCAACTTGGTGTCATCATCTCGAATGTTCGATGCACCAAAGTACTGTTCCAGGTTCCATAAGAAATTGTCAATCTCCTTGGCGTTTCTCGATCCGTTGAACTTTCCTGGCCTTGGAATGTCGATTCGTGCGGGTGTCGCACCCACATGTCCTTCTCCATTGGCAATCGCCCTCTACACTGTTGCCATCTCCATCTTGAGAACCTCCATGCTCTCTTGCATGGCCAAGATCATGGCCCGAAAATCGGCCAACTCTTGCTTCATGTCCCCATCGCAAGCATTGATAGTAGAAAGTACCTGGTTATGCAGCTCCTCACCAGTTTCTTCTAAGTCATCCACCCTCTTTGCAACCTCATCATAGACCTCCTCCAGTCGAGTCACTCGGCTGTCCATGGCAGTAATTCGGTCGACAGACTTGTCTCTGCCCTTCTTGGTCTTCTCGGCCTGAGTGTTGGGTTGGGTAACGTCGGATGATTGTGCCATCTTCCTCCTTGCACGATTAGCTAGCAATCTTCGAAAATCCGCCTTGGTTGTCTCAACCTGGCTCCGATACCAACTGTCACGGGGTTATACTTGCGCCTCGCTAAGTTACCTTGCCATGCCGCACTATCTTAGATTGTCACAAGTAGCCTTTCAACAATTAAGATTGCTAGGAAAGAAAGTAGGAGAATGCTTGGGGAAAGTTTTGCTTGTATTAATGTAGCAAATCTGATTTCTCAAGATGAGTTACAAATGATCCCCAAAGGGTATTTATACTAATCCTCCAAGCCTACAAATTACCAACATCACACTATTATTCCAAGTATTTACAAGAATGCCATCATCTAGAATGATCTATACAATTCTAAACAATTCTAAGCAGACTCCTTGGAGTCCCCAGACCCCTCTGGAACGTCCGGCCCGACCCGGCCCGAAGTGTCCCGGCCCGGCCCGGCCAAGGCCCGATTCGGCCCGTAGCAATCCGACCCGATTTCTGAGTTTCTGGAACCCTCTTTGACCTTATGGAACTGATTGGTCTCCATCTTGAAGCTTCTAAGGTCTTCTTTCTGAAGAGTGTGCTCCTCGGCCTTTTAATGTCTACTGCTGACCTGGCAATTCGTTCGTATCGTGTATTTTCATGTCGTGTACTTTCATGTTTCGTGTACCAAAAATCCAAACCCATACACGACACTAAATGAATTCGTGTCATGTCGTGTCGTGTACCGCGCAAATTCGTGGGTTTCGTGTCGTGTTTTCGTGTCAGGCACACTATATAAAATAAATATTAAAATATTATAAAAATAATAATTTTAATATTTTAATATTATTTTTATAGGTTTTAGTAGACGAAATAAAACGAATGGCAATGAAAACACGAATGCTTACATGAAATTTATGAAAGTTCACATTATATTTTCAAAATTTAAAGTTTAGTATAGACAGAATTCATAAAATATATATTTTTATTGAATTAAATATAAAATATTATATATATATATTTATATATTTATTTATTTCGTGTACCTCGTGTCGTGTCGTGTACCCAATGGGTAAACACAAAACCGACACTAAATCTCGATCGTGTACTTTCGTATTCGTGTATTTTCGTGTCGTGTACTCAAAATGCAAACCCAAACACTAAATTTCCGTATCGTTTTCGTGTCGTGTTTTCGTGTCGTGTGGTAAATTGCCGGGTCTAACTGCTGTCACAAGGCTTTTTCCGTCTAAGCATATTATAGGGAGGGTAGTCCTCTGTGAGCTTGACACGGGCCCTGCACGCGCGCGGCCATGTCGTCTGTCCGTCCGCACGGCTTCGGTCGGATGCTGTTCGATACTTGCTGCCTTAAGGTGGGGCGTGACAACCGGGAACATATTTGTTTTTATTTATTTTCAACAAACTTTTTTCTCATGTCATACCTAATAACCATCATGGTTGTCAAGTCGTCGACTAGTTGACAAGTCGGTTTCTCTCGGCCGGCTGGGAGCCTCGACTAGGGAGAGAAGGCTTAGTTGCCCAACTTTTGTCTCAGGTCGTCGTCTAGGTCGACTTAGTCGTTCGACTGAAATCTTAGACAGCCCGACTGTGTCATATCCCGACCCATTTAATTAGTTATTTAAAAAAAAAAAAGCCGAAACCTGTAGCCTTTAGTGTGCTACTAAACAAACGTAAACTTAATTTGCGACTGAAGAGGAAAGAGCCACTGATTGCGCCGCCGCCCCTTGCTCCAGCCGTCGATTGCGCCGCCACCCCTTGCTCCCGCCGCCGATTGCGCCGCCGCCTCCGCCAGGTACGGTTTAATTGTTCTTTTTTTCAGTTCTTTCGCTGCTCATCTTTTTCTTTTCTTAGTTCTTTAATTATGCAGTCTGCTCTCAGTTTTTACTTTTAATTAGTTAATCAGTTTTTTTCTTTTTTAAGTCTAATTTATTATTTATTAGAGTAAATAATTACAGTAAATAATTAAATTTATCTTTTTTTTTGTTTCAGCTCTTAATTAGTTTTATTTTTAATTAATTATTCAGTTTTTCTTTTTAAATTCTAATTTATTATTTATTAGAGTAAATAATTACAGTAAATAATTAAATAATTACAGTAAATAAATAAAATTTATCTATTTTTTAGTTTTCAGCTTTTAATTAGTCTTATTTTGAATTAAATATTCAATTTTTTCTTTTATAATTCTAATTTATTATTTATTAGAGTAAATAATTGCAGTAAATAATTAAATAATTATACTAAATAATTAAAATTTATCTATTTTTTAGTTTTCAGCTTTTACTTAGTCTTATTTTGTTTTTAATTTACTGTAGATGGAAGATTCTACATCAAGTGCCCATGATTTGTCTAAGGGTCGACGTAATCCTAGAAGAGGTGGTTCCGACATTGTGTACAACCGACGTGCTAGTGGTTCTTCTCGTACGGATGCAGCATCCGATTTGGAGATGGAAGATGCACCGATCATTTTAGATGATGATGTGGGTGTTGAAGATGATTATGGACATAGGCCACAAACTCCTACATTATCATAGTAGTGATCAAGAACCAAATCTACATTTGGAGCTTGATGACAACATTTGATTCCCCCCTTTATATTTTGTTGTTATGTATTAAGACTTATGAATGGATTATATGTGGATTGTGGTGTTGAACATAATATTTGGGACATACTTGCTAAGTTATTTCAAGTTATTGTATTACATATTATTTATGTCATCACATGTATAAATATATATTTATTATTTACTATTTTGACATAACGACTAGTCAACGACAAGTCGACGACTAGTCGACTAGTCGCTCATTTGGACCTCCGTCGACTCGACTCGACTTTCCGACTTGATAACCTTGATAACCATCACTTCAACCTACACAACTAAATAGTCAGAGAAGGACTCAAATTATTAATATTTATTTGTTTCACTGGTACTCATCAAACAGTATAACTTTTCTACCAATTTGACTGATTTAAAATAAAATATTAGATTGATTGTTACTCTTAACTAAAATAAAATTCCAGTCAAATCATCAAAGTAAATGCAAAAGGTGAAACTTGTATAAGACCGCCATCTGGATCCATTCCATACAGCGGGTCGGCTCAAGTGCACCCATTTTAGTTTTGTACTCCCTGCGTCCCACCTATCTTGAGCATTTCCTTTTCGGCACGGGATTTAAGAAAAGCTGAAAAGTAGTGTATAAAGTGATGGTGTAGATATATATATTATTTAAAGTTGTGAGAGATAAAGGTGTCTTAAAAAGGAAATGACCAAGTATCTTGGGACGGCCAGAAAAGGAATATGAACCAAGATCGGTGGGACGGAGGGAGTAGTTTTTTCCAGTGTTAAGGGGATTTTTTTCTGGTTTTTAGTTCTTTTAATTTTTCCTAGAGTTCTTCAGGTTTTTAGGAATTTCTTCTGGGTTTGTATTTCGAGGAGATGTACAAGCGCCTAGACACCAAAGGAGCGAATACTATTTTTAAACTAGCGAAAGCTAGGGAAAGGGCGGCGCGACCTGGGTCCCGTTAAGTTTATTAAGGATGATTTGGGTCAAGTGTTAGTGAACGATGTGGCTATTAAGGAGCGGTGGAATAGGTATTTTTTCGAACTTTTCAATGAGGCTAGAGGTAGTGACTCGGTGGTGCAAGGAGTTAGTCTATCTTCTGCTCGTTCGTTTAGTTCCTGTGAGAGCATCAGCAAGGAGGAAGTAAAGGGTGCCCTAATGAAAATGGGTAGAGCCAAGGCTGTAGGCCCGGATCAGATCCCTATTGAGGTGTGGCTTTCTCTGGGGGAAGTCGGTGTTCAGTAGCTAGCAGAGCTGTTCAACATCCTCCTCAAAGGCTCTAAGATGCCGACAGAGTGGAGGCATAGTATTGTCGTGCCTTTTTTCAAGAACAAAGGCGATGCTCAGAGTTGTAGGAACTATAGGGGTATTAAACTCCTCAGTCATACTATGAAACTTTGGGAAATAGTGGTGGAATGCAGGGTTAGAAGAGAAGTGGAGATCTCAGAGAACCAATTTGGCTTCATGCCGTGGAGGTCCACGACTGAGGCCATTCATCTCGTCAGACGCCTTATGGAGAAGTTTAGAGAGCGGCATAAGGACCTCCATATGGTGTTCATAGATTTAGAGAAGGCTTATGATAGCATCCCGCGCGATGTTATTTGGAGGAGCCTGGTAGAGAGGAGGGTGTCGTTGCCGTTCGTTAGGGCGATCCAAGACATGTACTCCCAAGCTAGGACGTACGTTAGGACCCCAGTTGGTGACACTTAGTATTTTCCGGTTGAGATAGGGCTACACCAGGGGTCGGCGCTAAGTCCTCTTCTCTTCGCTCTAATCCTTGACGTCATTTCACGAGGGATTCAAGATGGCATCCCGTGGTGCATGCTTTTTACGACATTGTGTTAGTGGCGGAGTCGAGGAGGGAGGTAAACTCGAAGTTGGAGCTTTGGAGGGCTAAGTTAGAATCTCAGGGCTTGCGTGTGAGCCGGTCTAAGACCGAGTATCTCTGGTGTAACTTTAGTGGTGAGGCCAACGAGGAAGATGTTGAGGTAAAGATTGCGGATCAGATCGTACCCCGTACGGATAAGTTCAAGTATTTGAGTTCGATCATTCAGAAGGAATGTGAGTGTGAAGATGATGTCACGCATCGCATCAAGGCGGGGTGGCTAAGGTGGAGAGCAGCGACGGGTCCTGTGCGATAAGAAAGTCCCTCTAAAGTTGAAGGGTAAATTCTATAAAGCGGCAATCCGACCTGCAATGTTGTATGGCTCCGAATGTTGGGCGATGAAGAAGTCGCTTGAGAGCAAGTTGGAAGTGGCTGAAATGAGAATGTTACGTTGGTCGTGTGGTCGCACAATGTTAGATAGAATTGCGAACGGGGTTTTCGAGAACGCTACTGAAGTGGCGCCCATTTCAGCGAAAGTTAAGGAAGGGAGATTGAGATGGTTTGGCCACGTCCGCAGGAGGCAGGCATCTGCTCCGGTGAGGAGGGTCGAGAGTTTAATGGTTGTCGGGGAGAGGAGGAGAGGCAGACCGAGGAGGACGTGGGAGGAGCAACTGAGATTAGATTTGAAGGCCTTAAACCTTTCCGAGACCATGACTGTTGATAGGTGCGCTTGGAGGCGTCAGATCAGAGTTATGGATTATTTTGTAGGGAGCGATGCTGTGGTTGAGAGCCTCAGAGTTGGGTTGTCTCGGTTAGCTTTGACCTAGAGCATTGCATTTTTACTTTTATTGTATATTTTATCCTATTGTCTTTGCGTGTGGTGTATTTTTGACAGGGAGCTGTGTGCAGAGTCAACCTCTCTTTTGTTAGAGCAGCGTTCATCGGGAGTGAAGTAGCCAAATTCCGCTTAGGTAAGTCCCATGTGGATCAAGCTATGAGCTCAGGTATGGTCTCGAGCTTTTTCGAATCATACGTTTTCCTTTGTATTTATCACACAAGATTCTGCTGTGCACTAAGCTGGGGGTCTTCACGGAAACAGCCTCCCTACCGTAATAAGTAGGGGCATGGTCTGCGTACATCTTACCCTCCCCAGACCCTGCTCTGAGCCGGATATACTGGGTATGTTTGGTTTGGTTTGGTTTGGTTTGGTCTTCTGGGTTTGTATTTCTTTTTTGTTTTTTCATCTTTTCTTTTTCAGTTTTTAGGGTTCATTTTTAGCATTTTTGTTATTATAATTATTTTTAAGCTTCCTATTTTTTGCCATTTTTTAAACTAAATTTTAGGTGATCCTAAAGATCCGTAAAACGAGGACATACTCAATGCAAAATAACCTGTCCTCTTACTTGTCCCAGACAACCAAGGACATCTTACCATCCAGTTTTCAACATGTAAACCACAACAATCAATCTCACGAAGTCATGTTCTCCTGCTGGCTGCCAAAATTCTTTATCATCTTTCATCCTGAACCGATTAAGCAACCCCCTCCCCATCTCCAGCTCCCAAAAAACTAGAGGTGAGAGTGCATAAGCAATACAACTCAGACAATGAACCAAGACAACAGAAGTCACTTTGGGTATTTACGACAAGCTAAATGATATATGAAGAATAAATCAAGAAAGAAAGCTTACTGGTCACGCTCATGCACGAGAGTTTCCATGAGGGTTGGAAACTGCTTGCTCATTTCCTGAATTATGAGAGTCAGCATATCAATGTCATCCATTTCCTTCAGCTGCACAGAAGTTCAAAAGACTTAGAGTTCATTGTCTCCCTTTCCGGTGATTTTTTTTCTCATTTCATGTTGGTCACTAATGATGTTTGTATTGAAATTGTATAATTCTGAAAAATGAGAATTGCACACTTTTGCCTTTTATGTAGGTTCTTCGAATATTAATCAAAAATGATAAGGAATTAAGTGGCGGATCCCACTGAAATGACTTGTTAGAAACTATTATATGCACAGATAAATAATATCTAATTTCAATAAGGCAACTTCTTAGATGATAAGTGGTGCAACACTATTCAAATGATGTTGTTTGCACTTTGCAAATAATAGTAAAATAATGGGTCCACTTGAATAATTAGACTGGATCCGGATTGGGGGGGGGGGGGGGGGAGGATTTGTAGGTGTAATGGGTGTCATGTTGTTTGAAAATAGTTATCGACTACTGAAATTTGGGAATATAAAAATTGAAAATATGAAACGACATTTCCAGAGCGTATAAGATAAAAAAAATACATCGTGCATAACAGAAAATAAAAAATATGCAATTTAAAAGAAAAACAAGCAATCTCTAACAATGTCATAAAACCCGAGTCCCACAAATATAATGCAGATGAGATGTATAAAGTCTTAAAAGGTAATAGAGTTTACTGCTTTAGTGAGAGCTTCAGCACTTGGCAAGAAAACTGCTTGGAACATCAAGGAGTATAACAGTTTCGTTTTGTGCCAAAGAGGCATCTTTGCCCATGTTCTCCGTAATGTGATCTGCCAAGACCAAAATTAGAGAGACGGAGTCGCAATCAATTGTTTTTGGATTTATTTGCACAACATTAATTTAGTGTAAAGGTAACAGTGATGTAGCATGTAGGAAATGCTAAACAGCAGCTTCGAAAATTCAAAATTCCAGTTTTTATCAAGTCAATATAGCACAAAAACAGTGGGAAAAAGCTAATCTGATATGAAATTTTTAAAATTCATAATATTTTAAACATAGCTGTCAGAGGGAAAAAGAAAGATTCTATCTTTTAAATAATGAGGAGATGAGGAAGCAATAGTTTCGTCACAATGGTCATCACTATTAACGACGGATTCGTCTTATTTAAAAGTTGCAAAACGAAAAGTGAGCTAGCTTACATGGACAGGTCGATCGCCAAGTATAACTCTGGCCCCGTACCTTATTGCCACTTCATATGCCACACGAAACTCTGCTCCTGGAAAAACTTCAAGTTTACTGGCAACCTAGTAGTACAGATTGCATATGAGATATTATTGTACGAGTATGTCTGTAAGTTTTGAAGAGGACAAAATATCGTTTGACATTACTATCAAAGTAAACTGAAAAAGATATCATTGTGCCTTAGCAAGAAACCAGCAGTAAAGAATCCCAAAAAGATTTTGTTTTTTCTTCCACATTCCCACCATTTCTCCCATGGTCGGCACCTGCAACACCAAGTTTATTTCTCATTCAATAACATCGAGTGAACTGGCTAGTAATTCAAGAATATCGAAAATCACAGTATAAGAATGAAATAACATCTTAGAAGGTGAATGCTGGAGTGTTCCAAGTGTGGCCTCTAGTGATTCAGAAATTCTTTATAAGTACCTAGCACATTAAGCATAAAAAATATGATTTTCTTTTGTTGTTTAAAATAGGACAAGAAAGAAATTTCAAGTCCCTATGCACATATAGTTACTGAAATCAGTTCGACCACAATCAAAAGTCACGTAGTTACTCTTGGATTTAGAGTGCAATATAGTAGTGATTTATAGTGACTGACCACAAAATAAAACAAATGCATCTTATACTTTAATGAAGACATGACTCCCCAAATCACAAATGATTTCCTGATAAACTTGACACCTACAAATAGATGATAGAAGTACATGTATCCTATATTTGAGCAGGATCAGAGAAACAAAATAAATAATGCAATTCTCTTAAAAAGAAACAGCTATAATAAATGATGTTCGGAGATATGTTTACAATTTAAACAACTTTTATACAACCAGACATACAATAAGTGTGGCGATTCATGTAGCAATGAGTCTCCATAGAGAATTGTGGAGTCATCCTGAATTATTTTGATTATTTTTATTTTTTCACCCTTCTGTACGAGAATGACATTATGATATGAAGTGGACAATTCATATTAAGGGTAGGACTCGTATTTCTTGATATCGCTAATATGCTTAGTCTCCTAACCCTCAGAATTTTGAAAGCCCAAAACAGTTAGCCCAGTAAATTCCGAGCAGACTGCTGGCGGTCGCAAAAAATCGGCATTATTCACATGGAACACGGTTCACACGGCCCTTGACAAAAACTGGCCATTCTTTTTATTTCTAATTTTTTTAACTTTCCTACCTTTTAAATTGTCAAAAAAAAAATCGCTTTCCTGAACTCCAGTCATATATTCACCTCATATCATCAGCTTTCCTTCAACAACTGATCTACTCGGCACCCAAGTTTTTTTTTCCATTTAAACATGCTGGTAACCTTAGTCCTTTTATTATGTGATCTTTCAACAGCAGCCCATGCCCACGGTAGTAGTTGTTGCCCACTGATTTTCTTTTTCACTCGCTGTTAAAGTCTCTTGTTCTTCCAATTTGGTCAAGTTGCACAAAATTGTACACTTCACCCTAGGACTCTGCCATTGGGACCAGTGTTATTAAATGCGTCGCGCGCACCAAAGCGCAAAGGCCTTCTGGAGCATAAGCGCAACGTGCGGCTTCATCGAAGACAAGTACCATATATATATATATATATATATATATATATATATATATATGGTACATAATGTAAGACATTATAAATTTTTAGATAATAACACAATGCAAGAAGAAAATTCAAAGTTTGACTATTTCAAGTCATAATAGCAAAGAAATTCATAGCTAATTAACAACGAAAATAGTAAAAACCATTCTTGACTCTTGACCAGTGTTTTCAAACTCGCACTTTCGTGCGAGTCGTAGCGCGCTATCGCGCTCTACGGGGCCGAAGCGCTACGTAGCGCAGTAGCGTATAAATGGTATATTTGCTAAATATATATATATATATTATATATTAAATGAGATATATATATAAATATATACATAAATTTAAATTAGCAAATAAATGAGATAAATAACCATACAACCATAATAGTTAATCATTACATTCCAAAATAACTCAATCTAATTATCCAAAAACACCAATATGAAAGGTTTTACATCATAACTATAGGTAATCATTATCTTCCAAAAAAACTTTGAAGAGTTGAAAATCAGATCAGTACCTAAGGTTTGGAATTTGGGGATTTTTGCTTAGAGCGAAATTTCAAAGTAATATAAGCCTGTTAACGTAGATGATCCGGCCTGTGCTGGCTATTGGAGACGACTGGCGAATGCGAGGGTGGATGCTGGGTGGTGTCTCTCGGTGGCAGACGTGGAGCCGGGTGTGATTTATAGAAGGGATTCGGTGGAGACGGGGGACGGAGGTCTTAGAGAGAGAGAGAGAAAAAAAATACCTTTTTTTTTACTTCTGAAAGTTGAAGTGTCGCGAAGAGTTATGAAGTATCGCGAGGGTTTTATTTTGGAGTTCTGAAGTTGGGGGTTTTACCATCTTGCCCTCCAAGAATGTCAGCAGTTTTTTTTTTGAACATAGCGTACGCTATATGTTATTTCGCGTAATAGGGTACGCTGTTACGTCTCATTAGCCGGCACTGGCTTTCGATCTGTGCTACGGTAATATAGTGAGCGCTATCCGAGCATTAAGTTAAAAAAACTGCGCTGCGTACCGCTTCGGCCCCATAGAGCGCTATAGCACGCTATGACTCGCGCGAAAGCGCGAGTTTGAAAACACTGGTGTGAGTGTATATGTCAGTGTGTGTATATGTATATATGTGTGTATCAGTGTGTGTGTGTGTGTGTGTGTGTGTGTGTGTGTATAGCAATCAGAAGAAAAAAGAAACTAGAAGAAGAAGAAGAAGAAGAAGAAAGAAAGGAAGAAAGAAAGGAAGAGGAAAGAAGAAAAAAGAAAGAGGAAGAAGAAACCTGAGTAGAAGAAGGTGCTGGAGGAGTCTTCTCAATAAACCCTAACCTAAGTATAACTTATTTATTATATGACAGCTGTTAAAAAAAGTCAAGTCAAAGCCTGAAAATAATATGTGCGCTTAGTACTGCGCGTGTGCATAGGCGTTACAAACGCGCTTATGTGTCGCTTCATTGAAACCGTGGCTCTTCAGGTATGCTATGCGCGTTAGGTGCGCGTCGTTGCGCATATCGCATATGCGCGCTTTTAATAACACTGATTGCGACAAAATCAATTCAAGAAGTAGGATTCTTCAAGTGGGACAGAGGGAGTATCAAGACTGCTAGCTACTAAATTATCCTTTCAATGACGTACATATCGAGCATAACTTCAACCGTATATTGTACACTCCATAGGGTCAATCCTCTGAGGTTAAGATTTCTTCTTCATCTTCCTTAACCAATCGGTTTCTTCACCATCTTCTGTAGTATTTGTAGGTTGTGTAGGGATAGTTAACAGAACCATGGAATTTCAAGAATGTTGTTCAAGTTAGGGGTAATAATCGAACCATGAAAATTTAAGTGGTAACATAATGCAATGTGGGGCGCGTCAAGTAGTTGGACTCTCGCTACTTCATCATGCCCCCAACTCAATTAATCCGATTACTAATCCGGCTTCAAAGATGCAATTTCACACAATTCTCCACTATTATCATTTCGAATCGTGATTAAATTGAACCAAGATGGATGTGAACTGAAGACGAGAACCATTCGATGGACGGGTTCTCGAAAGAAGATACCGATCCCTCAACAATATTCTTATCAGCAATGGGGATGATTTATTTCTGAATCTTTTTTCAAGACCAGGGGATATCCATCTCTCTTATTCTCATCGGCAGTAAGAATGATGATTTTTTCCAATCTTCTTATGAGAGACCGGACCCTCGAACAGTTATTCTCGTCTTTAATTCATATTCACCTGGCTCTTCGAAATGATAATAGTGGACACTTGTGTGAAATTACACCTTTGAAGCCGTGATATGAAATTTCATGGGCTGATATGATGAAGTGCCAAGTGGACGACCACCTTGATGAATTCTCTGTTGCAATATGTTCATCACTTCAACTTTCTGTTACCGTTATTTCATCTAAGTTGAAGAACATCCTTGAAATCAATGTTGACGACCTCCCAGAACCCTTCTATTAGCTATACTCATGCAACCTACAATTACTACACAGGAGACGGTCAAGAAACCGGTTGGTTAATGGAGATGAAGAAGAAATCTTAACCTTAAGGAATTGACCCTATGAAGTGTATAATATATGACTGAAGTTATGCTTGATTTGTAAGTCATTGAAGAAATATGTAGCTAGTGCAATCTTTAATACTCCCTACATCTCCCACCCACTTGAAGAATCTATTTCATGAAATGATTTTAATACTCCTTACTTTTATGAATATGTATGGAGTTGCAATCCATAAAAACGTTTCACCAAATAGTACTCTTCGAGTGGGCCGGGGGGAGATCTTTTTTTAGTAGATTATTTATACTTTTTTGAACATTAATAATATCTACCGCATATTTATGATGTAATTTATGGTGAGATCAATGAGTAAAGACTGGAACCATTATCTTTTAAAAAAATTACAATGAAGAATCTCCCCCTTCACTAAAGACACAAAAACTCCTTATCAAATAGTGAAGCTCCCCTTCAGATAGTGAACGTCAAAGTCGGATACAGATGATAGTCAGAAAAGAGATAGCCAAAATCGGGCTCAATAAAAAGACCGCTCAGAGGAGATTCATAAATGCCTCCTAGAGTAATGAGTAATCTCTAAATACTGGAAAGCTGGTAAAGTGTCCACACTCGGTGTAGAGTGTGGAAATGAACCAGTGTTTTAAAAAGTGTAGCTTCGCGAGCATGGTTGTACGCTATCACGCATTTCCCAAGCTTAGCGCGCTAATCACGCTGGAACATAAAGAAGCATCGATAAGGTGACAAGACAAGATACGAGGCAATGAAGCAAATACAAGATGGGGACGCCGATACGAGGCGGGGATGCCAATACGGTAATTCCCAAAAAATCAAGATACGAGGACGTCGAAATTACGTATATGTTTTTTAAATATATTTTATATATACATATAATAAATATATTTAACATTATGAAATCACACTATTTATACAAAATTAAGGCAATAAAAATGTTCTAATTAAAAAGTAATTTAGCATGAGAGTAAATCATTTACCGTCTTATTTAATTAAAATTAAATTTGCTAAAGCATTTTACTTTGAAATCTTTAAAAAATTTGCCGAATTTTAGCCCAAGAATGAAAATAAATCCCATAGTTAGTTTTCTTTTTCTTCTCCTTTTCTTCTCCTTTTCTCCTCTTTCTTTTTTTCTGTTTCTCTCTCCCCTCTTTTCCCGATATAGAGGGTCACGCCATCCATCCATCTTCGTCTTTCCCACTTCTCTGCCAAACAAAAACCACTGTACACACACACACACACATCAGAGCCGGCACAGGCATCCACATCACCCAGTGACAGGTGATGGGAGGAGAAGTGAGGAAATAGGTCGCGAGATCTTATGCGTGAGAGGATTAGTCGGGAAGATTGAATTGAGAAGTCCAAGCTAGGGTTTTGGTTGAAGTACCCAGATGAGGTAAGACGTATTTCTCAACGTATCTCAACCGTATCTTCTACATCTTTTCTTAAATTAAATAAGAAAAGTCCCAAGGACGTATTTGCCATCCCCGGATGTATCCATCCCTGAAGCATCCCTGGGACGGGTACTCTATGTAGTTTGGCGCACCCGTGCTTTAGCTCTATAGTGATGTAGCATGCGAAAGAGTGCTACCTAGAAACTAGCGTACGCTAACTGCGCTAAATTAAAAATAGCATACGCTAGAAGGGGAGGAAAAAAAAGACCCTAAGTTGGAAAGACGATGTTTTAAACAAAACCCTACCTGCTCTTTATTTGTGTGACAGCATCTTGACATAATCAGAACCCTAGCCAGAACCTAATTGGAAAATCCCGTCGCTGCTCTTCTTCGTCTTCTCTGAGGCCGCATCGACTTTTTCGGAGCGTCTCTGTCTTATGTGCCCTTGTTTGGCATTTCCTTTTGCGCCCTTATTCAAAAACCCAATTCTTATTCCCCAATTAGGGTTATGTATTCTAATGTTAAATTGGGGTACTAATGCGCCATCGAATTAAAAATCTGTTTTGGGGTTGGGCATTTGTAAGCAATTGAGATTGGGATGTTAAATTATTAAATATTACTTGTCAAAGATTCTTAAATTATATCTTCCACCTTAAATATATTATATATATATATATATATATTATATGTAAATAGTAAATATATATGTAATATACTATAATTAGTAAAATATATGTAATTGTCACAATTTATGTGTCTGTGTGTGATTATATGATATAACAGTAGTAATAATAATAAGAAGGATTGCAGGAAACTTGTTTATATATACAACAACAACAACAACAACAACAACAACAACAACAACAACAACAACAACATCTAAGCCTTAGTCCCAAAATGATTTGGGGTCGGCTAACATGAATCAAACTTTGAAACCGTCAATAATCATTACATAAATAACATATATATATATATATATAAAACTTTACAACTACATAATGTAAACACTGATGTCACGCAAGATGTCATGCCGTGCTCATATAGCTTGACACGCCACCTTACTCGAAATTCCATATTGGGATCGAAGAGTGGAACACTAGGAACCCTTAAGCATGACCTTCGTGTCCAAAATAACCCATTTCCGGAATATATAAGAATTTTGGGGAGTACCCGGACTCGTCTTTGCGACCAATCGGTATAAATAAGCTTATGTCTGAACATAAGAGGTGCTGCTGTCAGCACTAAGGTGGATGGCCACCAATTGACACTTCTCGATAGCCACTGGAACAGTAGATTTTGTGGATGAATCCCTTGAGATCGTTCAAGAGACTAATCTGGTCATCGTGCTAATGTCGTGAAAAATTGATGCAGAATGTATATATGTATATAACTGCTACATAAAGAAATCCTGGCAGGAGTACGTATATATCTGTATATATTTAATATATATATATATATATCTTCATTGCTGCCTGAAATAATAAGAAGAGGCTGTCCTCTACAGAATGTACAAATTTCTGAATATATGTAGCTGCTGCTTGAATGCTTGAATGAAGGAGGCATGGGCCTTGAGAACACAAACAAGAGCGGTATAATGAACTCGCCTTGACAAGTACTATCAACCGTTGAACTTTGCCGAAACAAAAAAACGGAGCCATTGAACTAAGGGCCAAATCCATAAATCAAAGTGATATACTTGAACTAAAGATCCCAACAATATTTTCCCTTAAAAAAATAATTGTTAAATATTTTAACGGACCTAGACCCATAAAATCAACTTTATTTAAGGAAATCAAACACAGCATAGTATACCATATATATAGTAGAAAATCAAACTTTGCAGATCTGGGAATTGATACTATTCCGGCAAGGTACTATTCCGGCGAGTATAATCGACCTTCTCCGTCGAGCTCATCCACATCACAGTCGAGCTACTTCACACTATGACTATCAAAAGAAAAAATCGCTCTTTGCTAAACAACAATGACGGTGTACATTTTATGTTAATGAGGAGAGTGGTTTTTACTTCTCCAGACAATAAGGCAACTAGTAGGAGATACCTCCCCAAAATCTTAATATTGTCATATCAGGGCCATAAACTAACGGCCTAAACTTTAATAATTAAGATTTTAACATTCTACATTTACAAATTGATGGATATCACCTACTTGTTACAACTGAGTCAATATGAATAAATCTATGGCAAAGGAAACACATCTGAAAGACATACAAGGCACACCTTGAAATTTTGAGGCACAAGAACAGCAACACGACCCTCACATAACTCGAGAAACACAACCTGTAACAAACAAATGTTTGAACATTGCTACAATTGAGAATGAAGAAGCATAAGGGAAAACAAAATAGCCCTACACCAACGATACTGCAGAAATGAATACTAGCATACCATATTTCAACTTATCAAGCAACAAATTTCAAAAGAGAGGCACCTGTGGCTTCAAGAAATCAATAACATCTTGGACTTCTTTGCAAGATTCCTACAAAAAAAAAACAGAAGAGGAAACAATTCTATGTTTATTATCAGTGCCATATTTATTTCCATTCCTAAGTTACATTGAGAACCATTCATGAACAAATGAGCGAGATTTCTGGCTTAAATTAAAAAATAATATTATGAAATATGAAGACCTCGAATCAAATAAAATTGTTTGATATTGCTTTATAAGAAAAAAAAATTGGGTTTTCCATGCAAGTCTTCACAAGAAATAGGCAGAACATACCCAACTTAAGAATTTAAGATCATTGTGCACAGGAAATAACTTCAGCTCAATCATATCATGTACTGCTTCTTTTGGCAAGTACAAGAACAGATTGCAAATTATCAAGTGTTGTATTTTACAGGGAAGGAAGAGATTCATATGTATTTTAGAGACAATCAATTGATTTGAGATGAGTGAACTTGTAATCCTAGATCATCTCCTTTTCTATATATATATATATATATATATATATAATATATATATACACACACACACACTACAATATGGCCCAATTTTACATTATATAACTTAATTAGCCACATATGACAACACACAATACAAGGTACATGTGAGCAGTGCTAATTATTTAGCGCAATAGTAATTACCATCCATCATTGATAATACAATATTTCATAACGTAGTGTCAGACACTAGTTTCTCTTATTTTTCAATTTTCATCATAAGCTTATGTTTAGGGCAATCATCTGTTTTTTTCATTTCACAAAATATCCATATCTAATATCAGCTTTGATTGACAACTCGTAAAGCCAACAAAATTTCAGGACACAATGAAACAATAAACTGATGATTCACCTTAAAAGTATTACAGAAGTGTTTGGGGAGGGATTCATCCTACATCGATTGAGCATGCAGGTAGGCTCTGGCTTCTATATACGAGGCCAAGTACCTCTCACCACAAAAGGCGCCTTTTCTAAGACAAATTTGAGGCTCATGTCAAAGAAGATAGTACCCCACATCATTGGCGCCCCAACAATAAGGAAATCAGAGACATACTTCTAGAAAATGAAATCATACTTTGTATCTAATAGATGAATAATAGGTAATAAAGCACATAAAAAATATCATCATCGAAAACAACGGCAAAAATGCTGCTCCACCTAATTATTCAAATTTAATTGGAAATGCCGGACGGAGACCCCAAGAAAATAAAAGGAAATCTAGATTTCGATAAGTATGAAATTAGTTTAAAAAACTTGATCAAAATAGGTAATAAATACAAGTTTCAACCTCTACAAACAACCAAACGAACCTTGTATTTCTGCTGGTTCATGCTCTAATCAGAACTTCCTGAAGAAAAATTCTAATAATTTTTTGCTCTTTCATGGGCATTAGCCTTGTTCATAGCAACATACAAACCTACAACAACAACAACATCTAAGCCTTAGTCCCAAAATGATTTGGGGTCGGCTAACATGAATCAAACTTTGAAACCGTCAATAATCGTTACATAAATAACATAAAAGGAAAAAAGAGGGAAAAAGTAGAGAAAAAAGCAAATAAAAAAAGAGAATGAATGTAAAAAAAAAAAGAAGAAAAAAAAAAAGAAAAAAGAAAAAAGAAAAAAAAATCCTGATAAATAAATTAAAAGATAACATGAAATAAAAGAAAAAATGAATTAAAAAAAAAAAAAAAAAAGGAATCAGACTCCATCCACCATCCGTATTCTTTCCCGCCACATTTGCCTCTCCATCGCCATACTTTCTCCAATTCCAAGAAACCGCATATCATTTTCAATCATCTTTATCCAAGTTTTCTTGGGTCTTCCTCTACCTTTCACAACATTACTTGTTCCCCAACTCTCTAGCCTCCTCACTGGGGCATCAATAGGTTCTCTTCTCACATGACCAAACCATCGTAATCGATTCTCCATCATCTTGTCTTCTATAGACGCAACTCTTACCTTCTCTCTGATCACCTCATTTTTGAGCCGATCCTTTTTTGTATGCCCACACATCCATCGTAGCATACGCATCTCTGCCACATTCATCTTTTGAACGTGACACTGTTTTACAGCCCAACACTCGGTGCCATATAACAGCGCAGGCCTAATTGCCGTGCGGTAAAATTTACCCTTTAATCTATGAGGCATGCCAGGATCACATAAAACCCCTGTCGCACTCTTCCACTTCAACCACCCTGCCTTTATTCTATGAGCCACATCGCCATCTAGCTCTCCATCCTTTTGGATAATAGATCCAAGATACCGAAAGAAAGTGGATACATGAACAACTTTCCCATCAAATGTGATCATCCCCGCCTCTCTATCACTGTTTTCGCTAAACCTACACTCCATATATTCAGTCTTACTTCTGCTCAGCCTAAAGCCTCGAGCTTCCAAAGTATCCCTCCAAAGTTCCAATTTCTGTTGCACTCCAACCTTCGTTTCATCAATCAACACAATATCATCTGCGAACATCATACACCACGGAACGTCATTTTGAATTTCTCTTGTCAATTCGTCCATGACTATGGCAAAGAGAAAAGGACAAAGAGCAGATCCTTGATGCACCCCAATCGTAATAGGGAATTCTTTTGTCCTCCCAACATTAGTACGTACACTTGTACTAGCTCCCTCATACATGTCCTTTATAATGTCAATATATTTCCACGATACACCCTTCTTTGCTAAAGCCCACCAAAGTACTTCTCTTGGTACTTTATCATATGCCTTCTCTAAATCAATAAAAACCATATGCAGATCTTTCTTTTTATCTCGATAATGTTCCATCAACTGCCGGATAAGATAAATTGCTTCCATGGTCGATCTTCCAGGCATAAATCCAAACTGATTTTCTGTTATCTTCACACATTTCCTTATCCTTTGTTCAATCACTCGTTCCCACAACTTCATGGTATGACTCATTAGTTTAATTCCGCGATAATTAGAACAATCTTGAACATCACCTTTGTTCTTATACAAAGGGACTAGAATACTTTTCCTCCATGCTGATGGCATCTTATTGCTTCTCCAAATCTTATTGAAAAACATAGTTACCCATTCGATCCCTCTCTCCCCCAAACACCTCCAAACTTCAATAGGTATACCATCTGATCCTTCTGCTTTCTTTGACCCCATCTTCTTCAATGCAAATGTCACTTCACCCTTTTGAATTCTTCTCTTAAACTCTCGGTTAACCATACTTGAGGGGATGTTTAAATTCCCAATATCTTGTTCTTGATGGCCATTGAATAGGGTATCAAAGTATGACCTCCATCTCTCTTTTATCTCTTTATCTTGAACCAAAACATTTTGGTCAAGATCTTTACACATTTAACTTTTCCAATATCTCGCGTCTTCTTCTCTCTCATTCGAGCAAGTTTATAGATATCTTTTTCCCCTTCTTTAGTATCTAATCTTGCATATAATTCTTGATTGACCTTTGATCGGGCATTTCGCCTTTGCCTTTTTAGCTTCGTCGAGCTTTCTTGTACTTCTCATAATTCTCATCGCTCGAGCATTTACCCAAGACCTTATAACATTCACGTTTGGTCTTTATCGCTTGCTTAACTTCATCATTCCACCAAGATGTGTCCTTACTTGATGGTCCTGCTTCCTTTAGATTCTCCTAGACTTCTTTTCGCAACTTCCTTTATGTTATGCTCCAACAAGTTCCACATCGAATCTATATCCATCTCCGTGCAATCGGACCAAATACCACTATCGCAATCTTAGCCACAAAAGTATGTCGACTCTCCTCGAGCTTCCACCACTTAATTCGAGGGTCAACTTGTGGTCTTCTCTTTCTTAAGTGCCTCTTACCTCGAAAGTCAAGCACCACAACCCTATCCGTGTTGCGGCACTCTCACCGGGTATCACCTTGCAATTAGTAAAACTTTTCCTCCAAACATTCCTTACTAAAAAGAAATCAATCTGACTTACATTACCTCCGTTTCTATATGTCACCAAATGAGAGTCCCTTTTCTCGAACCAAGTGTTCATAATACCCAAGTCATGAGCTAATGCGAAATCCAATATACCATTTCCTGCTTCATTCCTGTCCCCAAAACCAAACCCACCATGAATGCTCTCAAGCCATCTCTGCTAACACCGACATGCCCATTGAGGTCACCACCAATGATCAATTTCTCACCCATAGGAATTCGTTCGACAACCTCTTCCAAATCTTCCCAAAATTCTTGTTTGATCGATGCATCCAATCCTACTTGTGGTGCATAAGCACTTATGATAGTTAGAAACTCATCCCCTATCACAAGCTTAATACTCATTATTCTATCGGTCTTTCTTGACACTTCCACCACATCATCAATGAATTCTTTATCAATGACGATACCCACTCCATTTCTACTTCTATCCTTTCCAGAGTACCAAAGCTTGTAACCCCAAGGAGCTAACACTCTTGCCTTCTCGCCAACCCACTTAGTCTCTTGTAGACACATTTTGTGAATACTCCTCCTTTTCATAACCTCCCCACTTCGCCGATCTCCCCACAAAGAGCCAACGTTCCAAGTTCCAAACCGCACCTTACTACCCTTACTAGCCGCAAGAACTAACTTTTCTATCCTGTCTCCGTCCACGCTGCAAGGATTCTTGCACATTTGACACCACACCCATACTTCGAGGTGGCGCGCCGCTTCCGGGCGACGACCTAGCAACCCTTGCATATTTTCCACTACACCCGGGCCTATGAAGTGTAGCGCATCCTTGCTCATTTGACACCACCCTCAGATGTAAAGGTGGCGCGCCGCTTCTGGGCGACGACCTAGCAACCCTCGCATACTTATCACTGCACCCGGGCCTATGAAATGCAGCGCGTCGCTTCTGAGGAGACGTCCCAACGATTTTCAATGTTTGATTCATGTCCATGGAATGTGACGAGTTTTACGCTGGCTGCCACTAACCTACCGCAACCCTCCTCTTTTATCCGGGCTTGGGACCGGCAATGGATGTCAAGAAGACACTAACCTACCACTGAATAATTATTTTTATAAAATGCATAACACTAAAATCCTTAGCATATTGTATATAGTTAAAACTCTAACTAATGGATGATGGAAAAGAAGTGCAAGTAACTATGTTATGTATTATATTAATGAAACGATGAACAAAGCAGAAAATATAATAAAAGAAGATCAAGACTCTCAGAGCAAATCTCACATTACCTTAAAAAATAATACAACATTATGGAGCAGGAACTACAGTCTAGCACTTCATAACATTCACCTAGATCTATTTAATCGTAACAACTACCAAGTGACAAATATTGTGCAAGAATCTAAAAGATGACATTTTTCTTCATAATATAGAGAAACCGAACAATCACTGAAAAATTGTAGAATACAATATACAAGACATGCCTCCATTAGTCCATTACAAACTCTTTGCTATAAATCACTCTTTTCACCTCAACAGCACAAATCTGAAAATGGCACATAATTCAAAATATGACAACAAATATCCACTTGTTGGCATTACCATTCCCTTAATTTAATTTAGTGACATCTTCTTCCGCCTCCCACGAACGGGTTCGGATCTCATGTACTCATATTGCTCAGCCAAATGAGTATTGATGCTGGACTGATATATATGAATACTACTGTACTCATTCAGCGGAGTACATGAGATATTTTTTTGGGTGCAAGTACTCATGTTGCATGAATAAAATAATACTCATATTATATGAGTACACACTAGTACTCATTTTGATAGAACATGTTCAATTATTAACGTGTACAAATAGAGAAACAATAAGGATTTGGGCTTGATGGACATATTTAATTTAACTGGGCTTATCTTTTAGTTATTGTTATAAGTAATTCTTTATTTACGGGCTTTGTACATGGGCCATAGTGTTCTATATATATAGTTTCTACGTACCGTAGTTGGATTTATTCGGATATTATTATTGTTCAACCTTATGGTTGCGGCAGAGCTTCATCTCTGGGTCCTCGTTTGAGGATTTATCATACAGTATTATTCGTTCGTATAATTATCGGTCTTCACTTTCCCTCATGCTAAAAACACGTGCCATGTTAGAGAAAGAGAGAATCGACAAGATAGAGAAGAATTGGAAGATTTTCAGATTGTTCTGTCGGATGATAACACCTCCCAACTAACAGGAGTCCACACGACTTTGGCTGCTATTATGTTGAAACTCGAAGCTTTTGGCGGGCAGATTCTCGACGGGGGAAAATTTCCGGATGTGCACGCTGCAAGCGGGAGTTTTGGCGCGCATGACTTGTCCGCTAGTTCGACGCACAAGAACCTCGCCCAAGGTTCGCCGACGATCACCAGTGCTGCACCGGGGGGGTTACCACCTCACACCCTCGCGCCGGCGGGAATGGCAACCATCCTGGCAGTATCTCTCCACCAGATGGAACTTCCTCTATTTGAGGGCAACGATACTGTAGCGTGGATTGCACAAGTGGAGCAATATTTCTTGGTTAATCATACGCCTTTAGCCGATCAGGGTTCATCATACGCCTTTAGCCGATCGGGTGCAACTGGAGTTGATTGTGATGTCGATGCGTGCCATGTTTTGGGCCCAGTGGGTCCTTCGTCGGACTTCCCCAATCACTTGGGCACAATTTTCCCAAGAATTGGTCGAGCGCTTCGGGGACGCATCATCAATTAATGCTTATGAGGCAATGCATACTACTCGTCAAACATGATCTTTGGAAGATTGTTTGGCATTATTCGAGGAACGTGTGGCCCAACTTCCATCCCTTCCCCAGCCCAATATTCGGGCATGTTTATCGGGGGATTGCACCGCTCAGTATTCCTAGATGTGTTCCCCGCCGCCATTCATGTGGCACGGCGCATCGCTCGTGCCTACAAGCCCCCAGTATCACACTGTCCACCTTTCCACCAGCGTTCGCCGTTCAAGCCTCCAAGTCAGAATTTCTCGAGACAGCAATCGAGCGGGGTTAACGGCTCTCCGGTGGCATCTAAACTAGAGTTTCCCAGTCGAATAGACCGGGTAAATCTCAATCACGACCTGCCCGCGGCACTCGCCACTTATCTTCTGAGGAAGCTCGAGAGCACCGAGCAAAGGGCAAGTGCTATAATTGCAGTCAATCATATGGCCTGCTACACAAGGGTTCAGCAAAATACTTGACAATCATCGAGGCACACAATGATGGGGATGTCGAGACAGAGGTTGAGACACAATTTTACAGAGAATCGGACACCCAATCAGATAGTCTTAGTGACAAGCAGTCGGAATTCCAGGCCTTGCAACTTTCCAAATTATCTAGCAATGATTTTGATGGGGCACAAACTATGAAGCTTTTCGGTAGGGCGGGCGATCGGACATTGTCGACAATGATAGACAGTGGAGCTAGCCACTTTTTCTTAGCTGAACACGTGGTTAAACAGCTCGATTTACAGATTGACTACTCCACAAACTTTACGGTTATTTTGGGTGATGGGACTACCACCAACGTCAAAGGCATTCGTAGGGCAGTCCCTTTTATGCTTGATAGAAATACCCTTTCATTATTCCCCTTGAGCGGCGTGGATATAAATGAGGGCTACATGGCTTGCTACTTTGGGTGATGTCACGGCTAATTGGGCCAAGCTATCTATGCAATTCCAGGTTGACGGCACCTCAACCCACATTTCGGGTGATCCTTCTCTCACTCGTAAGGCATGTGAACGGGCTGATTTACAGGTTATAGACGACAGCAGTCCGGTGTGGTTATTACGGGCCTCAGAAGGTTCAAGCATGTTACACCAGTTCAAGGTTCCTTCTTCCTTATCTGACGAGCAGCAGGCAGATCTGCACAACCTGATTTCTGAATTTCCAGCAGTTGGCACAGAACCCAACAGAGCTTCCTCCACGCCGATGTCAGGCAAACGATCACCACATTATATTAGAGGCAGGCGCACCTCCAGTCTCAGTACGCCCATATCAATATAATCACTCTCGGAAAGATGAAATGGATAGATTCGTGGCTGAGATGCTAGCTGCGGGAATTATCCAGCCGAGTTGCATTCCATATTCCAGTCCCGTTCTATTGGTTCTGAAGAACGATGGTTCATTCATGGCGATTTGTGTATATTATCGGGAATTAAACAAGGTCACCGTCCCGGACAGGTATCCTATGCCAGTCATTCAAGAGCTGTTGGACGACCTACATGGGGCTCGTTGGTTCAGAAAGCTCGATCTACGCTCCGGTTATCACCAGATTCGGGTAGCACCTGAAGACGTGCCTAAAACTGCATTCCGGACTCTTATGAATTTTTCGTAATGCCGTTTAGATTGATGAATGCACCAACAACCTTTCAGGCACTTATGAACATTTTCAGACCATATTTGAGGCGGTCCGTGCTGGACTTCTTCGACGACATCCTCATTTACATCCACTCATGGCAAGGGCATTTCCGCCACTTGTGTCAGGTATTTCAAATTCTGCAAAATCACTCTTCTCATCAATCCAAAGAAGTGTATGCTGGGATCACCACAGGTGGAATATTTAGGACACGTGGTGTCCGTTGATGGGGTTCGTATGGACCCGGGAAAGGTGTCCGTGGTCTTAGCTTTGCCTACACCAACATATCCTCGAGGATTGATAGGATTCCTTGTTCTTGCCGGATATTACAGGCGATTTATTCGCGATTATAGGAAGCTGGCAGCCCCTCTGACAACCATGGTTGAGAAAGGAGGATTGTAGAAATGGAGCTGGACATCAAAATCCGAGATGGCGTTTCAGGCTCTCAAACCTGCCTTAACGTCCGCCCCGGTCCTTCGCATGCCCGATTTCAGTAAAACTTTTGTCGTGGAATGTGATGCATCAGGCAGGTGCTTGAGGCCGGTTCTCGTGCAAGAGAAGCAGCCCGTCGCCTACTTCAGCAAGCAACTTTCAGGGCGCTTGTTGACTAAATCAACTTATCAGGAGGAGTTGATGGTATTAGTTCTTGCAGTGCAGCATTGGCGTCCATACTTGTTGGGTAGATGGTTTACCATTCATACTGACCAACGCAGTCTGATGCAGCTGGTATCTCAACCATTAACCACACCAGCTCAACAAAACAGGGCAGCCAAACTTTTGGGATTCGATTTTGAGGTAGGGTACAAGGAAGGAGTGAATAATCAGGCGGCGGATGCTCTGTCCCGATGTCATGAGGAGATTGATTGGGCAGCCATTTCGGCTCCCCAATGGTTAGATTTGGTAGATTTGCAGGCTGCCATAATTGCTGATCCGGACTTGTCATTGATCATAGCGGACATTATAGCTGGGAGGGCGATCCCAAAGCACTACACATTAACTAATAATGTGCTCTTCTATAAGGGTCGTTTGGTGATACCATGGACCTCACATTGGGCTTCAGAATTATTGAGAGAGTATCACACATCCACATCGGGGGGTGGGGGTGGGGGGGGCACTCGGGCATTTCGTATGTATAGACGTCTCGCAGCCAAACTGTACTTGCCCGGTATGATGAAGTCAGTTCTCCAGTTTGTCGCAAGCTGTGAAACGTGCCAAAAAGATAAGTACGAGACCAAGTCCCCTGCTGGCCTACTCTCCCCATTATCCATCCCATCTTGGGTATGGAAAGATATCAGCCTCGACTTCATTTCTGGGTTGTCACGTTCAAGTGGAATCGACTGCATACTCGTGGTCGTTGATCGTTTCTCGAAGTATGGGCACTTCATGGGGTTGAAACACCCATTCACGGCTCGGGCAGTTTCGGATGTCTTTGCTAAGGAGGTAGTTCGGTTACATGTGGTGCCTGCTTCTATTGTTTTGGACAGGGACCCATATTCTTGAGCTCGAATCGGAGGCAGGCATCATAATTGTTAATAGCGCCCATAGCGCTCGATATTCACCTGTTGTTTCATGTGTCACTACTCAAGCCGACTGTTGGTAACACCGCTAGAGCTCCATCCTTGCCAGAAGATCTGTTGGTTGTGGATGCTTCATTTCTACCATCACAGGTGTTGGGGCAGCAATGCATTATTCGAGATGTGCCCCACTTGAACAGGTGTTAGTTACTTAGTTCGATGAATCGATCGGGATGAGGAGGATGATACGTGGATGGATGTGGTGGACTTACGTGGCCAATTTCCAGATTTCAGCCTTGAGGTCAAGGCTGCTTCGCCGGAGGGAGCAGTTGATAGAGCACGTTCGATTATTAACATGTACGAATGGCGGAACAATAGGAATCTGGGCTTGATGGACATATTTAATTAACTGGTCTTTTCTTTTAACTATTGCTATAAGTAAACCTTTATTTACGGGCTTTGTGCATGGGCCTTAGTGTTATATATTCCGTCCGTGCGCCAAAAATTTGCCCCAGTTGGAATAACACGGGTTTTAAGGAAAGTTGGTATAAAGTAATTTTAATAGAGAAAGAGTTTCATTTTTTAGAAGAAAAAGAGAAAGTTTCCTTTTTATAACTCGGGCAAGTTTTTGGCGGACACCCCGATAAGGAAACTGGAGCTATATATATAGTTTCATGTTTTTGGCATGTTTTTATAACTCAGTTCCTTTGTTAGTATAATTATCGGTCTTCACTCTATCACATTTTGCCGAGCACGAGTACTATTGTTCTCGTTGTACTCGGAATGCTTAAGCGCGGTTAAGTGCAGAAGGCTTAAGCACCAGATCCCCCCAAAACATCCTCAGCACTATGAAAACCTAGAAAACTAATTCTAACCGTTTAGTTATCTATACTGAAAATCTCACATATCTTCGGTAAACCAAAAAGCAAGAAAAACAGAGGTGAACCAGTAAAAACAGAAAGACGAGAATTAAACTAAACTCTCAACAAGGCTTACCCAATCAAAAACCAACAAATAAGAAAATTATCAAAGTAATTATAAAATTACCGCAGAGACGTGGGCAGTTCCGACCAAAAAAACATCACATACACCGCCTTCAGCAGCTGAATCGCACGTGAGCATCACCGAACTCCTTGAAAGCTCCGGAGGTAGAACTTTCCTCTCATAAAAAATATTATTCTCATTACTCCCACACTCATTTTCAGATATAGTATCATGGTTTTCGCCGGAGATTTGATCCCCTTTCTCTATGTGCACAAAGTCGTCGATTCCGTTGATCGCCGCAGAAGGAGGGTCCATCACGCGGCGGCGAGAGGAGTGTATGAAGGCAGGTGATCTGAGCGGTCGATTGAGGCGAAGGAACTGTTTCGACTTGGCGGCGGTGAAGAGAGATAGGAGGTGCTCTGAGGTGAGATGATTTAATCTGTGCATATGTGGGTGGAGAGAGTTTTGAATTTAGGATGAGAATTGTATTTAGGGAAATTTGCAAGAGTACCGGCTTGTTTTCACAATTATACCGCGTCCTCTTTTTGGAATAAGCAAGTATTATATGTACGTATTTATCAAGTACAATATATATGAGCAATTTTATAATAAAATATTATGTCATTTGATTTGGACATATATATAAGTCTCTAATAGACATTCATAATATATAATATATTATGAAATCGAAATATATAAAGAGAGAAATTAGAGAATGATTCTCAGGTGTGTTTTTCATTAATAACTGAAATCCTATTTATAGGAAAACTTCAGATGGCACAATCGTAATTACATAATTACATCAGGGGCATAATAGTCATTCACACTATATAAAAACAAATGGATAATTGAAACATCACTTTCATGGTATATTATAACACTCCCCCTTGAATGACTATTTACATAAATATCTGCTGAACTAGTTTGAAGAAAAACCCAATGGGAGAAAAACTTTCAAACTGTTTGTATTGGGACTTGTGGCAATCATATCATGTTGCATCATAATGTTGGTAGGAAAACTCTGTTGGATAAAAACTTCAGCAATCTATAATCTCGTAAATTTTTGCTCCCCCTTATCTCGATAGTTCTTTTATGAGTATTCTTGTGCCGTCTCAGTAAAACCTAGTGGGACAAAAACTGAGTGAATCTGTCATGTCTATCATTCGTTGTTGGAGTATCCACGTGTTGCCTCATTAAAACCTTGTCAAGAAAACCCAGTGGGAAAAACTTGATCGAAGAAAAAAGAGTACAACTACTCCTTCTATTTTCATGCTGAGGTATAATCTTGATCTTTGTATTGTCCCTCATTATGTCATGAATATGCCTCGTTAAAACCTTATTAGGGAAAACCCAATGGGAAAATTACTAATGAAGGAAAAAGAGTACATTATTTATACTAATACGCCATTTCAGTTGCCTCGTTAAAACCTTGCTAGGAAAACCCAATGGGACAAAACCTCAGTCAAGGGAAAAAGAGTGCAACGCGTATTTTATAAATATGCCCCAGACATTTCAATAATCCTCCAAGGATTAGTACGAGTATCATACTTAGTGCACTTTGTAATATCGAACTCATATTCTTTGCAATATATTCCAAATCTCTTTTGGAGATTCCATATTAGTTGTGATTAAGCTGGCTCATTAAAAACCTTGCTGGAAAAACCCAGTGGGATAAAACCTCAGTCAAGAAAAAGAGTACAGCATATAATTTTCTTTCACAACACCTTATTTTGAGTGACTGCACGCACTGATAATATGTTCAAAATCTCCCCAGGAGTCACTTTCAGTAAGCTCATATGCTTCATTTTATTATAAGGCATCTATTTCTATTTCGATGGATTTCAATATCCTCATTTTCACAACTCATGGATTTTAATATCCTCATTTCCAATCATTGATATCCTCATTTCATTCATAGCGCTATATTGTGTCGACACTTTTATTTCCCTATGGCAACATAACTTGCCGAGATATCTCATTATCAATCATCCATTGGGATTACACATTGTGGTTATGTCTATATACTTCTCAAAAGTATATGCCTCATTTTATCATTTGCTTTGATTCATATTCGGGGAATTATTATGTATTTATCAAAGCAGTTGTAGTTGGTACCAAAGATTAATAATTTGTCATGCATCTTTGAACTTCAAGTTCATATTTCAGTTGTGAGGATATAGTGTGATGCATTTCACATATTTCCAACTACCAATACTCCCCCTTATGCTAAGAGATTTCTTGAGCACCAAACTCGTATGCCATTATCTCAGTATTCATCTTCAGTCATGGGAGTTTATATATTATGTTCTCGATATTGGCTGGAGGACTTCAGATAGTATGCCAATTGATATTCCACTTGTATGCGCATCTCTTGATCCTTTCTGGGATCTATTCAAGTTTATTTGGGATATATTACTAGTTTTATCTGATCTGGAATATATGCTCAAACCGTGTTTACGAGTCATATACACATGTGACTATCTAGTGGATCCATAATATCTAGTAGTTCATATGTAGAGGAAGTGGGCCCATACTCCCCCTTAATATATTCTAAATTTATTAGGGATTCATTCCCAATATTGGCTAGTAGTGATATTAATCGAGAACAAATATTTGAAGACGATGTGTCTATATCACCATATAGATATTTTACCGGCATATCACATCATCTTTCGGTGCCATTTTGCACATCATTTCATATTATGTTCATTATTCAAATATAGTGTCGTAGTTCATACAAAGATCAGGTGGGTGCTATAAATGTGCTCGGTGGACATGTGACACACGATGCAAATCTGTGGGTTTGTATCCAAACATCGAGAAGATAAAATAGCATTTATCAAAGATGGATTGAGTAAGGAATCTATGGATCATGATATTCAACAGATTCTTGATACACATCCGAGTGGATACGTTCATCGTGAACTAATGGCTTTGTGGATACAATTTAAGGATGAACGGGAACGTTATAGTCATGAAAAATTAATCTCAAAAGATCCAGTTTGTAAGTCCGTTTTGTTAAAGTTGGTATAAGGTAATAGAAAAATAATGGAAGTTGATGAATATTATTTTTCAATATTTAAATTTCTCAGCTGCCGATCGGTAATATCATTTTCATTGAAAAATATAACATCATATCTTTCGTTTTCTTTTGCAATTTTGTTAAAAAGAAAATAGTAGAAATAGTGACTTATGTGTCGCTCTTTTTATAATGAAAATAGTGAAATCATTTGTCGTTTAGTAAGAAGTTTGTTCCTTAAAGTTGGGATCCACAAATCATAAAATGTATATTTCATAAAAGTATTTTGAAAGTCTAGTGTGGAAAGATGGAGTTCTCAGAATCCTCATATAGATCTCATCAAATTAAGACTATATGTATTTTAGGTGGATCAAACTGATAGGTCATATCCAGCATATAGACATAATTCGTAAAAGAATTAGGAAAACACAAAATCAATATATTGTATGGTGGGAGTAATTATGAATTTTTGGGTTATCTTTTAGAGGCTGCACAAAATGGGAGAATAAGAGTAACAAATGTCTTACACTTTCCCAAAGTTAGAACTAGTAGTATAGGAGGTTCAACTAGGTTGATGCTTCAAGAACAGTATGTGCATAGGGCTGAGAATTTAGGATCGGAAAATTCCGAGTCCCGGTCCCGTCCCGAGTCCCGACGGGAAATGGGACCCCGAGTCCCGAATTTTACGGGATCGGGACCGGGACCGGGACCGGGACCGGGACCTGAGATTTTGGTAATTTCGGGACTCGGGAGTCCCGAGTCCCGATCGGGACTATCCCGAAGTCCCGATTGAATTTCTAATTTCAATCAATTTTTTTTCTTTTCTGATTTCGGGACATTTCGGGACATTCGGGACATTTCGAAAAATTATCCTCGAGATCGGGACCGGGATCGGGACTTCCATTCATCCGATTTCGGGAATCGGGACTCCCGAAGTCCCGACCGGGACCGGGACCGGGACCACCATTGGTGATTTTCGGGACCGGGACAATCGGGACTCGGGATCGGGACCTCGGGATGTCCCGATTCTCAGCCCTATCTGTGCATGATAGTTTGATGTATGTGGTGAATAATAGTGATGCCTTTATTGTTCTTCCAGGTGGCTATGGCACACTCAATGAGATATTCAACATCACGTCATGGACTGAGCGGGACTTCCATACCAAACCTATAGGTTTGTTGAATATTAATAATTTCTTCTGCGACTTGCTTGCCTTTTTGGATCAAGGAGTAGATCACAAGTTTATATCTCAGCCATCAAGAGATATAATAATATGTGCTGCACTGTTGCTGATCTACTTATAAAGTTTCAGGCATATATTTCAGTTAAGAACTTGGAAGTCAAAGCTCATCAGCCACAAAGTATTGGCGCCAAACGAAAAAAAAGTTTAGATCCTTTAGATCTTTCATTATAAACCCTGATACCAGGCATGGGTGGCAGAGTTATGGAGTTTTATACTCTCGAGACGCACCTCTTCTCTTTTTATGGGTTTCATATGTATTTTCTTTTTCGCATTTCATATTGTCGAGTGTTTACTGTCTTTCTGCTAGTTTCGATATTTTCACTTTGACTACTTTGTGCTTCTTCCAGAGCAATAATAAGATCATCTTTTGCCTTTATGCAAATACATTATTCTCACAAATATGTGACATATGCTTCTCAATAAGCGTTGTCATGTCGATATTGATTTCAATGATCCCACCATGTAATATAATCAACATGGAATTTATTGAGCAATTATTTTCCAGTGATAGTTTTTCATATCACTTGTCAAATGATCCCACCATGCTGTGTATTTGCATGGGATTTTCTTTAATTAATCGGTGATAGCATCTGGTATCACTTGCTCAATTTTCTCCGTTCGTATTTAATAATCATGGAGATCGGATATTATTTCCATCAACTGCTTCTTCGAGAGCATGATTTGAATCATTGATCAACTACTTCTTCAGAGTAGAATTTATTTTTATCAACTGCTTCTTCGGGAGCAGGATTTAGATAATCGATCAACTACTTCTCCAGAGTAGGATTTATTTTTATCAACTGCTTCTTCGGGAGCAGGATCTATGAACCATTCTTGTGGTATAACCAACCACGATGGTGATATATAATATATAAATTGCACATGTAAAACCATCCATCTTGTGATAATTGAACTCATCACATGGGAGTATTGTAATTACAGAAAATAAGTTCAATAAATGTGTGGTTTGAAGCCACCACTTTGAGATAAGTAAGAGACATAATTTAAACTGCAAAATAATTCATTGCTTCTACCAGAGCAGGATCGTCCAATCAATTCCTCAAAATATAGTCATCGTCAAGGTATAGGTCGAAATACCGACTGTTGTTAATAGCAAGTGTAAGGATGTGTATTCATAATTTTTTGCGATTTTCAGAGTTGGATATTAATTCGTACTTTAATAAATTTAATAATAATATATATGAAAAGAGTTAATACTCATATTAATATTAGTGTCAAATTAAAGGTCTCGTAAAATGGATCACGATGGTATCAAGAAAAATTAATTCTGATAACATATGTATCTTATATGTAAGAAAAACGAATATACGATTCAATAAATTAAAAGAATATTTTATTTTTTTATATTTTGTTTATCTTCTTCCTGACCCATGAATTGGTTTGATTATGATTTGTTTTTTCTTCTTTTGCTTTTGCGGACAACTTGTGCTGTCTTCTTCCTTTTTTTTTTTTTACTTTTTCTTCTCATCGTTTTCATCATGTTCTTCTCTTTTTGCTACAAGCTCTTAGTTTTTTCTTTATTTTCTTCTTTGCCGACATATCACTTTTATCTTAATAATTCATTTTTTTTTTCAAATTAAAAAGGGATATATTTAAGAAACCAAACATTGCTTTTTTTTTTATTTGCAAAATTACCGGCTGGCCTGGGCATCATCCGGGTCGGATATATAGCACCTGATGTAGTTGATCGGATTCGTCGTTCTAGGGAGGGGGCGAGGAAAACGCCGTAGACCTTCCATAGAAAAGCAGCAGGATATCCACCAGGCTGTTGAGGATTTCCTAGCAACATCTGAAGAGAGAGGAGTAATCAGAAAGGAGATAAAGGTGAAAGTCAAGTCGTCAAGAGTTGCCGGAGGATGGAGCTGTGGATCGGTCAAGGCTGCCGGAGTTGAAGTCCTCGCTCATTCCTCCGCATCGTACGTCGTCAGAACCAAAAGACGGAGGCGAGCTGGGCCGTGAATCCTGCGACGGCTGGAGACGTTGGCTGTGCTGGAAGGAATAAAGAAGTCTATGAAACTCTTCGTCGTCGTCTCGACGGAGCAAACCAACAACATCCTCTAGGATTGAGCATATTTGGCTCGAACATAAGGTCCATCACTAGAAGGAACCTTGTGAATCATATGGAGAGAATCATTTTCTGCCCAGAAGGAACCTTGTGAATCATATGGAGAGAATCATTTTCTGCTTTCTTCTGTGAAATTCTCCTCAAATCACTTTCCATTTTTTTTTCACTTCTTCTTCTTCAAAATTTTCTGATGTAAGAGAACTACTGCAATTTTCTCTGACTGTAGCTAGTTGACTATCATCATCAGTGTGTGTGTGTGTGTGAGAGAGGGAGAGATTTATGTAAATTGTTATTAGCTGATGATCTGGACGGTCGATCAATGATCAGTGTTGATGAACTTTGAAAATCATTGGCGGGATATGGATCTAAAATTGATGATTAGTAATAATTTGATTTCTGATACAGAGGATCATCTGTACGATGCAACTGTAAAGCATACTCTCAACATATTACTCATTTGGTTAGAGTCGTGCTGATAACGTGTTATGAAACCGAAATATATCTAGAGAGAAATTAGAGAATGATTCTCAAGTGTGTTTTTCATTAATAACTGAAGTCCTATTTATAGAAAAACTTCAGATGGCACAATCGTAATTACATAATTATATCAGGGGCATAATAGTCATTCACACTATATAAAAACAAAGGGGTAATTGAAACATCACTTTCATGGTATATTATAACATAATATAATATTTGGTTCAACTAAAGCTAAAACTATAATTTCCCATATTAAAAAATTAAGTTTCTCTCCGAAAAATTAACGGCATTAATTTTCCTGTTAAAAAATAAAAAATATTATTAAATATTTAAATATTAAAAGATTACTTAAAACTATGAAATTATTTCTACGTTTGAAAAGTTCATTTAAAATATCATAAAATAAAATAAAATTTATTATTTTAGAATTTTTTTATATAAATTAAATTTTTTATATTTTTACAAATTACTTAATTTTTTTAAGCAATTCAAAATTTATATTTTATGAGTTTAAAAACATGTAGTTATTCCAAAAATTCTAAAGGTTATCCTTTAAAACAATTAAAGATATTCAAAATTATTGTAAATATATTATTTTATGGACATTACTTGCAGGATAAGACACTTAATGGGCTAAGATGCCTAGTGGACTTTTAGGATTATATCCCTATTTATTAATATAAATATATCTCTTTTGATTGTATTCTTGTACTCAGAAACACACAAATTATAGTGAATACTCTCCTGGCTTAGTATGCCCCAGATGTAGCCATTATTGACGAACTGAATCAACAAATCTGTTCTATTTATTTTTATATTTTATAACACGTTATCAGCATGATACTCTAACAGTAGGTTTTTTTCCTTCTGATTTCCGAAATTCGCAAAAAAAAAAAAAAAACCCGCTAGCAGATTTCTGCACTATGTGGCCGCTGAAAAATTGCGTTTTCCGTACCGTTAACCATCGGATCAGCTTGAAATTTTGACAGCAACTTCCTAACATAAATATCAAGATATTCAACGGTGAAGATCGGATTTTGTGTAATATTTCTTACTGAATCTGTCGCCGAACAGAAGTAGATTTTTACGAGGAAATTTGAAGATTCGGCCTCATCCAACACCGAGTTGCTATATTGCCCCGCCCGAGTCCTTTTTCGGCCAATTATCGAGCCCAGTGGCCCCTTTTCCGGGCGTTTCTCAACTCTCTATCTTTTTCTAATTAATGATTCATTTGTCCATTGATTTGTACACTGATGAATCTAACCATATTTATGTTTTACGTGCATTTAGAAAAATACGTTGCCCGTGATAATGTGCATGCTATGGAGAGAAGCCATATTTTAATATCTCGTTCAAGGATCAAAGATTTGGAATTATTTATGGAGAAATATGTTGCCAATGATAATGTGCATGCTTTGAAGAGAAGCCATATTTTAGTATCCCGTTCAAGGATCAAAGATCTAGAATTATTTATGGAGTAATTATTTATGGAGTAAGTAAGCATACCAAAGCATTTAATTTTATATATATTGAAATTGATTCATAGCATATTTTAATTTGTGAATATGCTTTGATTTTGTGAATTGTGAAAAATATATTTTATTGCAAGATGTTTTTCATATATCATGTTATATTTATGTAATAATCGTATTAGTTACGATTTGTATATAATATTTATGATTATATATCGTTGCTCCGGAAGTAGCACGATTGATATATGGTTACGATTTATGATAATCATAAATATTACATATCGTTGCTCCCGAAGTAGCAAGATTGATATTCATTAGGAATATAACATGCTCTTAAGAGCAAATTAAGTCTATGGAAAATATATTGATATTTATCCATGATCTTTTGTGCAAAATGGCACAAATGATAGATAAAAGTGAAAATTGAGTTCACTATGTGATAGTTCTCACGAGAACTATATTATTATCATCTTGATATGATAAACGTAGTTTTAAGTTGAAACTCTTAAATAATCTTAAGAATTATTTCACATAGTTGCTCACGAATGAGCAATTGATATTCTTGATGAATATTAATATTATAGATTATTGTTTATCATTGCTCACGAGTAGCACACTTAATGTTTGTGGAGCATATATTAAATATTCTTTATAAATTTGAAATTATTGTTGCTCCTGATGTAGCAAAATTTGATATTCTTGATGGATATTACATGCTATGAAAAGAGCGATTCATATTTTGAATATATATATGAAATAATGTCGAAAGTTATCGACTATTCACGCAGATGAACTTAAAGTTCAAGAAATATTACCGCTAAACGAGTGATTGTATTTCATATACTTGTTGTATATGCACCACAAGAGAATTAGAGTTCTTTGTGAACTAAATGAATTAAATGATGATCCTTCATGCTGAAGCGAGGGAGACTCGTTGGTGGTTAAGATCCAAATCCGCAAAATACAAATAAATGGATCACATCACGTTATCAGCACCATAGTTCTACCCCATCTTCTCTAATTCTTTTTGGATGTATGGTTCTACATTCTCCATTCTTTTGGGAGATCGACTTCCTAAAGGTACGAAAGCTATAGATTTAAATTTGATACTGTATTAATATTATTACCGATCGTAAGTTATGAAAATTGAAAGAATTTTTCAAAAATAACTTTTAATGATATTTTGATTGAATAATTATGGATTAACATACTTCATAATTTAAAATATGATATGAATATTTTGGTTCAGTGCTTGATCAATTATCTACGAATGGTTTAAAATATGACAGATTCAATTGATTCGTTTTCTTGTGATTCTACTATTGAAGTATGTTGTGTCATAATTCTAGAAAAAATAAATCCAATGGATATGAAAACTAATGTTAATAATATATACATTTCATAAACTGCAAATCATGATATTAAAATGGAAGTACTTTGTTACTTGTGCAGAAATTGTGATTTGCTCAACTGCATCGACATATTTTGGTAATTATAAACTTTTTGTAATGCATGTATTTCTGTTGCTACATGGTTTGATTATGAAATCAATTATATTGCATTAATTTGGTAGTTTCTAGAAGAAATATAAATTGGAATATTCTTAATAATCTTGAAGATTATTAAGAATAAATAGTTAATGTTCTTAATGAACACAACAATATCTTATCATATTAAAAACAACGTGTTTATGATGAACGTATTAAATAAGTTAATATTCCAAATAATATTAAATATTGAGGTTGCAATTTTTTTAACTTTACTTTGAGCATTTGTACTCCTTCCCGTTATTGAATTATTTTTATAGTTATCATTATATTGATTTAAATTGTTATTCCTGAAGTATCACACCAAATATTCTTGATGAATATTACAAATTCTCGAAGAATAATTGATATTATAGGTGATATATGTTTATCCCTATAACTAGTTTCTCGAATAAACATAAATTTGCAATCTCAATAATCTTGAAGATAATTAAAAATAAATAGTTGAAGTTCCTGAAGAACAACACAATCATATCTCATCATAATTTTATAATATGTTTATGATGATCACGTCAAATAAATTTAGTATTCCTAAAGAATATTAAAAAAAAACTGAGATTGCATTTTTCTATGCTTTATTTCGAGCATTGTTATCTTTTATTTTTATTATTTAATTATTTTAATCATTATCCTTATATTATTTTAAATTATTGCTCCCGAAGTAGCACAATTCTTGAAGAATATTACATGCTCTTGAAGAGAAATTAATGTTTCAGGTGATATGTTTATCTCCAATGAAAATATAATATGTCATATTAACATTGATTTGATCTATCTTATTTGTGGAATGATATTGAAATTGATTTGCAATATCTTATTAAAACAACCCCTGAAGGATTGGTAGAATTTCAAATGCTAATATTCTTATTATTGTCTCTCGAAGAGCTTCATTGAATCTTCGACGAGTATCAACCTAGTTATATATTGATTCTACAATGAGTATCAAACTAATTACATGATGTATTTTGCATCCAATGATCATGTTGCGATGAATTTATAATTCAAGGATCCAAATTATTACCAAGGCATGAATATTTGGATCAATATGTAATTAGTGCGTGATTAAAAATATCTTCGGAAGAGAATTTCTCATATGAGAATTTCACGTATCTGTATGGGATACATGAAAAATACATATATACTTTGTCAAAAGACATATTTTGAGCCTAAAATTGGGGTCAATTGATCATCTGATACACTGATTTTATAATCTAACTCAAATTATCGCCGACATTAGGGGGATATATGAAATATAAATAAGAGAAAATTCTCGTTGGGTTGGATATTTAAATTTACGCACTATGAAGTCGAAGTTCAACAAATTATTGATTGCCAAAGGAGTGATGAAATCTCATATACCAGTTGTATATGGACCATAAAGAGAATTAAAGTCGACTGTGAACGAAATATATTTGTTGATACTCCTCGACGCCAGAAGCGTGAGAGACGTATTCTTTATTGGTATTAAAGATAAAATACGTGGAATACAAATAGATTAAACTATAACATCACTTCAAAAACCTCCTGAAGAGGATCGTCTCGAAGACGAGAATCTCAATACCTTAATTTGCACGTGCACTAAATAATTACAATATTGGGATTATGAAACGACCAAATCAAATGTTATGGGAAATATTGAATATGTAATTTTATTGAAGTTGTCGTGGACTTTGTGAATATGGGAGAATTGTTCATAAGAATGATAGTTGTCGATAACACTTTGTGTCTCAACAATTGCTAGTGGAGTGCCTGAAGCACTAAATAAAATATAATCAATTGAGACATAACTTAACTCGCAAAATAAAATAAAGTGGTGAAAGATAAGCGAGATTAGCATGTCAAGGATTTAAGTACATACCCAAAACATATTCTCCCGTTGACACTACATTTTGTCATTTAATATACAAATGACGGTTATTATGAATATAGATATTCAATTAGTGACGTCATCACCACATTTTTGTATGGGTCATGGGACGCGAATATCTATATGAAAGTCCCTGACGGACTTGAGATTTCTAAGATAGTAGGAACATTAAATTCGCAACATATATTATTTCAGTTAGAAATAGCTCAAAATAGTCTGGTGGAACAACCGACTAAATGAATTCCTTCTGAAGAGGATATATGAATTATCTGATGGAGAAATTTGATCTATTTAGCTACCTAATGGTTGTATTGCAACTTGACGTGGACAAGAACTCATGTAGATCTCAAGAAGATAACAAAGATATACGGGATCAGAAGTTCCTTACTTGTGTATTATTGAAGCACTATTCTTATCAAGCTTGATATTGAAGTTAACTTGCTAGCAAGATTTAATGTTTCTCCAAGGAGAATTTGTAATGGTGTTAACCATAGTGGTCTATTATATGAAAGAAATTGAGATTCGATATTGGTGGCTATTATGTTATTATATGATCTCCATAACATTTCATGTATGAGTTGATATATATTTCCTATTTTGTGTTGCACATCATGTTTGGATAAGTAAGAGGAAAATATATTTTTTTCCACATGAGCTCCAGAAGAGCGGTATTGAACTATTGATAACCTAGCAGATTCATTCACTAACTATCTCTATGTATGAAAAATATATTCATAATATTGGAATACAAGATTGTTATCTTGAGGGGGAGATACAAGATTGTTATCTCTATATTCATATTATCCCCAATTTTATGAATGAATATTATTAAAATTCATATACCTCTTACAAGATTGTTATCTCTATGTTCATTCATATACCTGGAAGACTATTGTCTTCAGGGGAGTGTCAACATCTAAAGAATCTTGTAGATTGCATCCTGAAGATCAATGATGATACTCCTTTTTCCTTTGACTAAGTTTACCCCTCTAGATTTTTCTATCGAGGTTTTCGTTCAATATGAACATTAAAGCGTAATGTCCAAGGGGGAGTATTGTAAATATATTATTTTATGGACATTACTTGCATGATAAGACACTTAATGAGCTAAGATGCCTAGTGAGCTTTTAGGGTTACATCCTTACTTATTAGTATAAATATATCTCTTTTGATTGTATTCTTATACTGAGAAGCACACAAATTATAGTGACTACTCTCGCTTGCAGATGCCTCAGATGTAGCCATTATCGATTTAACCTGGCCAACAACTGTTTCTTTTATTTTTATATTTTATAACAAAATATATTTTCTTACGTATATTTTCTGAAATTTTAAATAATTTTACACTCTCAAATTATTTTTTTACGGAGTAAATTTTTTTTGTTAATTTTTTGATTTTTTAGATCAAATTCTAAATTAAGAATAAATAAAATTTTCCAGATCTCACTTCACGGTAGAGCGCATCTAATTTGAGAAGACAAAGGTTCCTCATGCGTATTTTATTAAGGTGGCATTTGTGTCATTTGATATTTAATAAATAAAACTTTATAACTCAAAGACAACTTATCGGGTCCCCTTTTTCCCTTTTTTTTTTTTTTTTTTTTTTTTAATAACTCAGTTTCTAAGCTTACACCTAACTATGTCTGAGGGTAACAACTCCGTTTTCTCATTACTGCCACCAAGTTAAATCACGGGATGCACATGAACTGATCAGTATCTTGTCGAGTTCTGCTGACGTACAACCAGATCCTCCCAGATAAAGGGAACATGAAGTCTTCCCCCGAATCGAACCCACACGGATAATATTTAGTATGAGATCATGTCAAAGCCTTATTTAGAGCGTATATACTCTGGGAAAGATTTTTGAAGTGGAGGCAAGAGGGATAGAACCCCTTACAATCATGTGGCCCAACCCATTAATTATTAGTGGGCCTCACCAGTCATCAGTTTTAAGGGTCGCCTAACTCTAAATCAAACGGCATAAACATGCAGATCAATATTGCTATATGTCTTTTAAAGGGAACCAAACGCGCCCTAAACATACCACTTTAAGCTATATCTTAAAATCTCTAAACGAATCGAGTTGAGTAGAGCCTCACACAAAAAATATTCGAGCGCGAGCTCGTTAATTAAACGAGCCGAACACGAGTTGTTCGCGAACAACTCGAGCCGAGCCGAGCTCGAGCTGTTCGCGCACAATTATATATTTTAAGTTATTTACATAATATATTTGAATGATTTAAAATAAA
Source organism: Orobanche coerulescens (assembly GCA_033398695.1). Classification (NCBI taxonomy): domain Eukaryota; kingdom Viridiplantae; phylum Streptophyta; class Magnoliopsida; order Lamiales; family Orobanchaceae; genus Orobanche; species Orobanche coerulescens. The sequence goes on along the minus strand of CM065814.1, from coordinate 16,731,599 downwards.
TATTTCAAAATAATCATTAAAATTATATTTTTTTAAAATATATATAAGATAATATTGTAATATATAAAAACTATTTAAAAATTATTAGTTTATAATATAATATATAAATATTATTAAAATATATTTAAAATATATTTATTAATCGATCTTAATCTCATTTTGCTTAACACATATTTTTTGTGTTCGAGCTCGAGTTCTGACGAATCGAGCCGAACCGAGTCCTTATCGAGCCTAGCTCAAAATGTTCGAGAACTATCAATAAATTTTAATATATTGTATAAATACAAAAATAGAGAGTGTTCTTTATTCAATGCAGAACTATTGGAGTCAACTTTCCCCCCCTAAGAAGATGATGAAGCAGGTCAATGCAATGTGTAGATAGTATTGTGCGGCGATTTGTACGCCTCGATGGCGATCGGCAGAATGGTCGGAAGCCAACCAAAGAAGACAGATGCTGGGCAAGTGCCTAGCGGTCGACGTCCAAGGCGATCGTCTATTGGCATCTGGCGATCGCCTCTAATGTCCGACCGGGGACGACCGTCCCATGCCACGTGTGAATCCGACATTCGTCAAAGTATGCGAAGACCGAATCTCGGGATGAAGGCCCAAGTTCAGATCCGCAAAAGGCGCCGCAAGAACAGGCCCTACTCCAGCCCATCAGTAGCTGTCAGTGATAAGGACGGCCTCACCTACCGACAGACCCGCCGAAAGATCCTAGGTGGGACCTCCCAAGGCAACGAGAAGAGGCACCTGTCGTCTCCTCCTTGGTTCGCGCATATGGCTGCCAGCAGCAGCAGCTGCGGACTTTAAGGAAACAGTCCCACGTGCTGGGACGATCGCCCGCCTTATTTAAATGTAGGAACGGCGATCGCCCGCGGGAGACAGAGACATCCCAGCAACCTCTTCTCCTATAAATAGGAAGCCTCCAGCATTGGCAAAAAGGGTAGTTACAACGTTAACACGATTACACACAGCAAACAATACAGAGAACTCTTCATCTTTGTAACAAGAACTCACAGAGCTTCAACTCTGGTTCTTCCGGCAATCTTCAGCACTCAAGAGCTAAGATAACTACGGTCTTTACACTCATTGTAATTGTACTCTAACATTAATATTTGTACTCCCAAGTATTCATATTAATAATATCTCGTGAGAGCATTCAAGCCCGGGACTAACAACCCCCCGACAAATATTGTGTTATTTACTTCCCCACGGACGTGCTCCCGCATTTTGTTTGTTACTCGTCCATTCCAGCATATCATCTCCGGATAATATTTTGGGTAACAACAATTGGCGCTAGAAGAAGGGGTCCCGATCTACCTTCATTTTCTTTCCGACCGTTTCGAAGAACACTCACTGTTCTCCGGAGCATATACTTGAAGAAACACTCTCTGTTCTTCAAAGAAAAACCTTCAGAATCATGAGATCGGCCACGACCTCGAAAAGAGCCACTCTACGATCCCCCGGACACCTTATTCCGGCCCAGGCCGAGTCCCAACCTACGGCGGAAGGCGACCGCGGCGACGCCAGACTCTCACTCCCGCCCCCGAGGGACGACCCCAGCCTCTCACTCGATCAGTTCCAAACCACGGAACAGATCGAGGAGGCCATGGCCATCCTAAGGGAGTGACGGAGATCATGCGACTCGCCCACCATTACTCCATCAGCCATCCGCCGTGCGGGCAAGCGAAAGCTCAATGGGCTATATGTCGAGAAATCGTCAGAAAGCCCCGAGCCACAGGAAAAGGCGCTCGTAAGGCGGGACGATTCCGTCTTCAGCCGCATAGGGAATGATCCCTCATGGCGACCCGGGCATTCGGGCCCCAGCCGTGAGACATCGGAGTCCGAATCCGTCACCAGGAGTTCGGCGTACCCAACGCCCAGAAGACAGGCCGTCCGTCTGGCTCCCGCTCGCCAAAGAATTGAGCTCAGCGGCAGAGACCTCGTCACCTACCACGGGGCCAGGAGATCGGTATATGATCGCCTCGGCTCCCGCTCCGAGAGCCAAACTGCGAGCAGTCAGGATACGGCGATGTCCGCAATGCAGCGCCAACTCGACGAAATGAAAGCGCTCATAGAAACTGGGGCAGACGCCAAGAGATCGATCGTCGGACCGAGTGAGCCGCTCGCGGTCCATATCGAGCTTGCTCCCGTACAACCGAATATCGCTCCTCCTCAAACACCTCTATATGAAGGGAGATCAGACCCTGAGACCCACTTGAGCAAGTTCCGGATCTACATGACCGGATGCGGGGCATCGGACGCAACGAAGTGCCGAATGTTCCCATTAACATTGGGCGATCTTGCCCATAGGTGGTACATCTCATTGCCACCGTGCTCAATCAACTGTTTTTAGAAGCTGACGAACGACTTCACGTCGTATTTCGCCGCCAAAGTCGCTCGGCCAGAAGGTCCCCACCGCATGATGAAGATCAGGCAGGGGAAGGACGAGCCCGACGAAGATTACATCGACCGGGTGGATGAAATAGTCCTCACCGGCGAGCCCATTAGCGATGAGCTCGCCCTCTACTCGGTCTTACGGGGATTCTATGGCCATTCACCCATGTTCAGGCACCTCACGAAGGACATCCCCCCGACGATCTTCCGCGTCAGGGCCACCGACTTTATGGCCAGGCAGAGGATGCTCACCCTTCGCTTAGGCGAGGGATCTACCGGAGAAGGGAAGGCGCCATCTCCCGTCCCGAAAAAGGCGGTCGCCAAGCCCAGAAAGGCGGTCGCAAAGCCGCCCGGTGAGTTCAAGGCCTTCGAGGATGTGGAAGTTCACCTCCTCCGCAACCTCAATCTGTCTCCGGCCCATATCTTCAGCGCCATCAAGGGGCGCGAATGGCTTAGCAAGCCGAAGCCGATGAGGGACAACGGTCATCTGGACCGCAGCAAATTTTGTGCCTACCACAAAAGTCCCGGCCACAACATTAGCCAGTGCCGCGACCTCCTCAGACAACTCTGGAGGTTGTTCGAGGAAGGCAAGCTGGACAATTTGGTGACCAAGCTAGAACCCCGGGCAGAAAGGACCGGGGCGCGCGATCGCCGACAGAACGACGGAATCCCCCCTAATCTGGTCGCCAGGATCGAACAAAACGAGCCGGAGTACTCAGACGAGTCGATCCCTCTAATCAATCCCGGCGTCCGGATCAATATGCTTCAGTCAGGAGGTGGAAACCTCGGAGGTCTTTCCCCGGTTTCCACCATATCAAATATAAAGCGGAAGGCCGAGCTGAGGGCGTTCGCCGGAGTCCATGCCGTGGTGCCCCCAGAGCCAACCATCTCCAGAGACGCGCTCATCTCCTTCTCCAACAAGGATATGGAGGGAGTGCAGTGCCCCAAAGAGGATGCATTGGTAATCTCTACATGTATCCTTGGGAAAATGGTCGACCGCGTGCTGGTTGACAATGGGAGCTTTTGCAACATCATATTCAAATCTGCTCTGGACCAGCTCGGCAAACTGACCAAGTTCATCAAGCCATTCCATATCGTGCTTCAAGGGTTCAGCGACAACACGGTCCAAGCCTATGGAAGGATCAAGCTCTCTGTCGAGCTAATATGCTGTTACGATCCCAAGGTTAAGATCACTAGGAACCTCAATTTTGTAATCATAGATAGGCCCAACATCTATAATGGGTTCCTAGGTCGCCCCTTTCTAGAAACCTTTGAGGCGGTCGCCTCTTCTTTCTTTTACTGTATCAAATTCCCCACTACCGATGGGACGGTCGGTACTGTAAAAGGAGACCAGCTAATGGCAAAGAAATATTTGAATTACTCCTGTGTCGTCAAGCGCTATTTAAACATTTCCCGAACTATTTGTAACATTGAGGCGATCGACATTCAACCAATGGAGATCGACAAGCCAAGCACCTCATACCAGCCCGACTCAGAGGACGGCATCTCACATCAATTGTCGGACGACATCGAGCCAAGGATCGATTTCGAGCCAAGCCTCGACATTGATCCAAGTATCGAGTCCGGCAACCGTTCCAAACGAGAAGCGACTGTCCCCATTGAAGACTTGGAAAGTATAACAATCGATCCAGCTCGCCCGGAGCGGGAAGTGCAGATCGGCCCAAGCGTCGGTCCCGAGTTAAAAGACGATCTGATCAGTTTACTACGTAAGAACATCGGAATCTTTGTCTGGTCGCATCAAGATATGGTCGGCATTAGTACTGAACACGCTTGCCACTATCTAAATATCGACCCGACAAGGAAGCCTGTTCATCAGAAACGTAGAAAATTCGGTCCTGAGAAGTATGTTGCGCTCGACGCAGAAGTCAAAAAGCTACTCGACAACAAACTGATCGGAGTAGCTACCGACGAGCCACAGTGGGTAGCCAATGCGGTGCTAGTCAAAAAGGCAAGTAACTCCTGGAGGTTATGCATCGATTTCACCGACCTCAACGCGGCATGTCCGAAAGACCACTTTCCAATGCCTCATATTGACCACATGGTCGATAGCACGACAGGTTGCGAAATGATGTCGTTTATGGACGGCTTCGCCGGGTACCATCAGATCCCAATGGCGGAGACAGACGTAAAACACACGTCATTCCATACGAAAAAAGACGTGTACTTTTGGGTCCGAATGCCGTTCAGTCTGAGGAATGCGGGGGCGACCTACCAACGACTAGTCAACGGGATGTTCGCCGATCAGATCGGCAAGACCATGGAGGTTTACATCGACGACATCGTGGTCAAGAGCCTCAAAAAGGAAGATCACCTCTAATACCTTGCCGAGACGTTCGCCATCCTCGAGAAATTCAACATGAAACTTAACCCCAAGAAATGCAACTTCGGGGTAAGCTCCGGAAAGTTCCTGGGGCACATCGTGAGCCAAAGGGGGATCGAAGCGAACCCCACCAAGATCCAGGCGATCCTCGACATGCAGGAGCCACGGAATGTCAAACAGGTGCAACGCCTCACGGGTTGTCTAGCAGCCCTTAACCGTTTCATTTCTCAGCTCGGAGACAAAGCAAGCCATTCTTCACCACCATAAAGAATAAGAAATTTGCATGGACGAAGGAAAGCCAAATGGCATTCGCCAAAATCAAGGAGTATCTGTCTAATCCCCAAATTTTGGCGAAACCAATCCCCGGCGAAAAGCTATTCCTCTACCTGACAGCCTCAGAGGTCGCGCTGAGCGCTGTATTAGTGCGAGCAGAGGGGCAAGCCCATTTGCCGATCCACTTCGTCAGTCAAGCGCTTCATGACGCGAAAACGCGTTACACACCTCTGGAGAAGCTCGCCTACGCACTAGTCATGAGTGTTCGCAAGCTGAGGGCCTACTTCTTCGAACACCAAGTGGAGGTTCTGACGACTCTCCCTCTAAGGCAAGTTCTGCACCGGCCAGACACCAACGGGTGACTCCTCCAGTGGTCACTGGAGATCACCCAATACGGTGTCACGTACGCTCCTCGCATGGCGATCAAAGGCTAAGCTCTGGCGGATTTCATGGTGGAATTAACGGTCCCGCCTAGTCCGACCCAGGTCAGCCGTCCTGCCTGGAAATTGTACGTAGATGGCTCGGCGACCAGCTCGTGAGCAGGGGCAGGGATTGTCCTCATCAGCCCCGACGGCCAGAGTTTCACAAATGCCGTGCGTTTTGGGTTCCGTGCGACCAACAATGAAGCCGAGTACGAAGCCTTGGTAGGCGGGCTCGATCTAGCACTCGCCATGGACGTTCGCCGCATCCACATCTTCATGGACTCCCTATTGGTCGTGAACCAAGTCAAGGGGAAATATGAGACGCATGGCGAACAAATGATCAAATATCAAGAATTGGTCGCCGAAATGTGCAAAAAAGTTTGAATAAGTGCTGATCGAACAAGTCCCGAGAGAGCACAACTCCCAGGCCTATGCCCTATCCAAGCTCGCATCGTCAGATGTGGCGGAAGACTTCTCTAACATCCAAATCACAAAGTCAGCAAAATCGGCGATCGATAGAAGCCTCGTCACCACAGTTTCCATCGCCGAAGAGAACTGGATGACCCCGTTCGTTAAGTACTTGAAAGACGGAATGGTCCCACAGATCGGATCAAAGCTCGCCAGCTTCAGCTCCGGGCAACCAGATACACCTTATTGGATGACCGGATTTACAAATGAGCTTTTAGCCTACCTATCCTCAAATGCATTACGCCGTAGAAAGGCCGACTTGTTTTAGCCGAAATCCATGACGAGATATGTGGAAATCACGCTGGAGGGCGAGCTCTCATCCACAAGACGGCCAGACAAGCTTTTTTCTGGCCTACCCTACAAAAAGACGCGATCGCCTACGCTCGATCTTGTCATAGGTGTCAAGTAATGGGCCCGAACATCAAGCTCTCCCCCGAGCAACTCACTTCTATGTACAGTCCGTGGCCGTTCGCCCAATGGGGAATTGACCTCATCGGTCCTTTGCCGACGGTGCCAGGGGGATGTAAATTCGCCATCGTGGGGGTCGATTATTCACGAAATGGGCTGAGGCTGAGCCACTCAACAAGATCGGTCAAGAACAAGTGATCAAGTTCATTTGGAAGAACATCATATGCCGATTCGGTCTACCCCAGGCTATCATCTCCGACAACGGAAAGCAGTTCGACGGTTTGGAAGTTATGCAATTCTGCGAGAAATGTGGAATTAAAAAGCTGTTCTCGGCCCCTTACCACCCTCAGACGAACGGGCAGGTAAAGGTTGTAAACAAGATTCTCAAACACACGATCAAAGCAAGACTCGAATCCAAACAAGGACAATGGGCGAGCGAGCTCCCGGATGTTTTGTGATCCTACCGAACGACGACCCGAAATTCAACCGGCAAAACCCCGTTCGCCCTCGCCTTGAGCGAATGCGGTGATACCTTCGAGATCGCCGTTCACCCACCACAAAGACAACAAATGACGACGAACAATGATGTAGCTCGACAGATCGACTTGGATATGCTCGAGGAATGACGACTGACCTCGGAAATGAAGAACACAATCCACAAAATAAAATCCGAAAAATTCTTCAATTCGAATGTCAAGGAAAGGCGATTCCAAGTGGGCGACCTAGTCCTCAAAAAGGTCCAGGCTCACACGGGAGTATTTGGCCCGAATTGGGAGGGGCCCTTCAGGATATCCAAATGGCTGACCAAAGGAGCCTACGAGCTCCAACACCCAGACGGCACTCCGGACCAATATCCCTGGAACACCGTTCATTTGAAGAAATACTATCAATAAAAACTCTGTACTCAGTTACCCAATGTACAAAAAGCTTAATGAGATTTTCCGATCCCCTCTAAATGATTAGCCTCGACAAAACAAACAAATGAAAAGAGGATGACTCGTTCGCCCTCCAAGAGTTCGTTGTCTAACCTGATGGACCTAGGCAAGCGATCGCCCCCCATAGCACAACATATACCGTCGGGGATCGTCATCTAACATGGCGATCCGAGGTAGAAAAGTGCAGCCATGGTTCTGGGAGTCGATGGAACCGATAGCCCGTCCATGCAAGGTTCCTTTGTGTAGAGATCGCCTGCCCTTTCGTTTAAATACGAGGCGGGCGTAGCTAAAGGACCCTCCAAAACAGATTAGTGGACACGCTCGCCCGTCCTCGGATCCATCATCTAACATGGTGGACCTGGACAATGTGACGCGTCCTTCCCCCCGTCACAACGTATGCCCTCTTAGGCAGAAAAGTGCTAACAAGCCACGGTAGCGAAGCCGATTTATCCGACGGTGCCCCGTGCAAGGACTCCTCCAGGCAGAGACCGTCTGCCCCATCGCTACATTGCGAGGCAAAACGTAGCCTACGGAGGACCCTTACAATTAAGTGAGTCGCGAGAAGTTAACCATCAGACGGAATGTCGCTTGCGCACAAGACATAGTCGTAGAGGTCGGTTCCATCGAACCCCACGACTGTGCGAAGTCTTTACAGTCCTAGACGTTCGGCCTACCTCGAGGAATCAACAAAATCGAAGGTCGCAAGAACCAAACTAAAGATAGCTCGCTAAACAAATTATTTTCGTTCCCTTACTTTCACCAAATAAACAAAAACAAGGGGCAGAACAGAGCCATACATGCGATCAGGAGGACGGAACGACATACAATCGTCTTTGTCCAAATACACATATGACGATCGGTTTTGTCCAGAAATTTACAAGTAAGAATTTTAAGTATGCCAATACTTTCGGAGCTATACATACAACGACCGCTCCTCAAACACGATTGTGAGCTCAGATTCAGACAGATGATCGTATAAGCAAGGAATCAGATGCAATTATGTATTTCATTTCATTCGGAATGTTTTGTACAAGCGCCCGAAGGCAAAACACAATGAAACTGAAAAATTACAAGTAATAACAAAATGAAAGCGGTCTAAATCAGGCTGCCCCCGCTTGGCCTTCACCACCGTCTGCTGGATCGGCGTGCGCTTCCTCGCCGGCATCCGGATGAACGAGTTTGTCCGGCTATGGGTACCAGCTCAGGTCGATTCCAAGGTCAAAGAGGTCAAGGATCGGAACAAAAAAGACCGGCTGCAGAGGATGCTCAAGCACATAGGCTTTGAAGTTATCGATCAGAGGGCCGACCTCGAGCCCTCCCTTCTTGGCAGCGCGGATGGCGTCAGCGTAAGCCATGTAATAGGCAAACTCGCCAACATACTCCACGTTGAGGAAGGGATCGGCCTCGGTCACCTCTAACTTCTCCTTCAGCCCCGCGATTGTTTGATCCGCACCCTGGAGCTCGGCAACCTTGGCGGCCAGCTCCCCCTTCAACAACTCCAACTCGCCATTTAACAGGACCACCACCGTCTTCAGCCCGGTCGCCTCCTCCTGCGAGGCCGCATGCAACCGATGGGCTTCCGTCATTTGATCGCGCATCCGGTCGGTCGCCGCCTGGGCCCGATTGAGATCCTGCCTCATCCGGTCGAGATCCTGCTTGGCCCGCTTGGCCATCTCCACGTACTCCTTCTCCATCGCCGCAATCCTGTCGACTAACTCAGCGCTCCGACTCCGAGCAGCCTCGAGGTCCGAATGGATACGGGCAGTAGAGGGCCGCCTCTCATAATCCTTTACAGCTTGAGCGGCCATCGTCGCCGCTTGGAGGGTCAGGACAAGAGTCGCCTGCATTGCGTCTCCGGACCGGCGGCGCGCGATCGCATCCAGATCGGTCGTCCAAGCCTTCGGCAAGACGGAGATGGCCCGAGAGACGTACTGAGGGACGTCGCTAGGCTTGTGGGGAGATCTGCTCGTGAGGAAGTCCAACATCATTGGCGAGCAGTTAAGGTCGGCAAGACGGACCCTACACCAAGAAAAAAGGAGTTAGTATGTCCCCTAAACAAGTGACTTAACTTAACAGATCAACCAAACTTACCTTTCGACCTTCTCGGGGTCGCGGCCGAAAAAAGGCTTGCCCCGCAGGGTCTGGGTGTCAGCGGTCGCCATGGCCTGTAGGAAGGCCGATGAGGGCGTAGGCCCCTCCGCCATTGGAACTGCAGAAATTGGATGCGCGGCGACCGACGGCACCACTGCGGGCGCCTCAGCAGCAACAGTTGTCAAGGGCTCCTCCGGCCTCCGTCTCTTGCAGTTGCGATGAAGATGCTCCTCTTCCCGAGTCTCCGGCTCGACGACAATCGGCCCCATAAGAGGTCTCGCCTCGGGGATAGGACGGGTCGTCGCCGCAGGGGCACGACCCGCCTTCTTCCCTTGGCAGAGACGATTCATAAGACCAGGGTTCGACATAGCAATTTCTATCGTCGGCTCGGAATAGCGTGGGAAGTAGATCCGTGTCAAAGAAGACAATCAACCAGGTTAGACATCTTTTTCAATCAAAGGGGATCGTCAAGCAAAAAAGGAGATCGTAAACATTTGTACCTAGGACCTTTAAGTGGCGGGGAAAGCGAAACAACCGAGCGCCCAACCAATGAGCTTCATTGTTGATCACGCGAGCGTCGATGTAGCTGTCCGGAAGACCACGGATTCACTCCCAGATGATCGAAAAATCAAATAGAAGGTCGCCAGCTGCTGGAACAAGGGATCCTGCAAAAAGAAAACCAAAATAGATCAGTTCAAGTTGTATCCGAACGAAGGGAGAGTTAAAACCCTTACTCGGATTCCTCTCCCAAAAGCCGGTGGGGATATCCAACTCATCCTCAGGTTTGTCGCTCGCGGCCGATTTCCACGCTCCGCCGACCCAACACCATGTTGTCAGGTCGCCCCGGACCTTGTTCGGCACCCCAAGGACTACCCAGCCCATGCGACCCTGAATGTGGTAGCCGCCAACTGAACCCTTCTGCGCCGTCAGCTTAAAGAGGTGGTTCATTTCCAGCGCAGAAGGAAGACGGAACAGCCGATGACCACCAAATAGAGTCAAAGTACTGACGATCTGCAACCAGGCGTTCGGCGTCAGTTGGAGCGGCGCCACATTCCGGGCGGTCAATAGATATGACACGGCGAACGGAAATGGGAACCGCAATCCGACCCCCATGATCAACTCGTTAACGGTGACCATACCCTCGGGAGGTTGGTCGGCGTGCTCGTTCTCGGCGGGCACATACAGTGAAACATCGGAGGGGACATGGAACTCCGCCCTCCAATGACTCAAATCCTTCTTAGTTGCCGAACTCTTAATCTGGCCGAGGGTCCACGGGGAGTGTTCCGCGGCCCGAAATAACGTCCGCTTTATGGGTCATAGGGGTGGGCGACCGAGTATGCGCGAAAATCGAACTTAGGACGTGGTCCGGCCAGCCTCTCCATAAGCTCGGCAAATTCCAGAAAGGCTCGGCCGAACACATTGTTCTGCTCCCAGTACACTCTCCGCCTCATCTCGTCTACTGCCGAGCGCTCGCCCGCCGCCGACGACCTCGCCGCGTCAGCCTCGTTGAAGAGTTCTTCAACCTCCGCGGGTTCAATCCCAGCGCGAATGGCCTCGACGGCCGTCTCCACATGAAAATCCATGGAGGTTTCATCCCGGGCAGTCGAAGTCGCGGCGGCGGAAGTGCTACCCGCCTCATACACGGTGGATCCTCCTCCAGACATGTTCAAAGAGAAAGGGGGGGGGGGGAGAAGTTTTTGTTCTTACCTAGAGACTGAGTTGAACGTCGATCGGCACACAAAGCTTCAAGAAATTTCAACTATATCTTCTTCTCAGGCAAAAGCGCATAAAGATCTAACCCCAGTAGCCCTATCCCCTTTTATAGGTGAGAGCAGGGATTTCTGGGCAAATAAACCGAATCTCGAGGGTTGAAGTGCAACCGTCGGATAAGTCGCATTTAATGCCGCCCACGAAATCTGCATACGCATCGTTTCGAGGGCACGCTAGACGACAAGTCTGACAAAACCGTCGGACTCCCCCAACGGGAGCGCGACACGTGCCTCAGTGACGTTTCAAAGCCCGCTTCCACTTCCCACTCTTTTCAGCGTCCGGGGAGGTCGTCCAAATTCAAAATCAGTTCGGTCGGGAGACGATCGTCTGCTTCATAAATAGATGGGTCGCTCGACTAAACAAACGATCGCTAGCAGAGCCACCTCACCCCACGTCTTCAACATCGGAGCGAGCTGGGGGGCAATTGTTGTGCGGCGATTTGTACGCCTCGATGGCGATCGGCAGAATGGTCGGAAGCCAACCAAAGAAGATAGATGCTGGGGAAGTGCCTAGCGGTCGACGTCCAAGGCGATCGTCTATTGGCATCTGGCGATCGCCTCTAATGTCCGACCGGGGACGACCGTCCCATGCCACGTGTGAATCCGACATTCGTCAAAGTCTGCGAAGACCGAATCTCGGGATGAAGGCCCACGTTCAGATCTGCAAAAAATGCCGCAAGAACAGGCCCTACTCCAGCCCATCAGCAGCTGTCAGTGATAATGACGGCCTCATCTACCAACAGACCCGCCGAAAGGTCCTAGGTGGGACCTCCCAAGGCAACGAGAAGAGGCACCTGTCGCCTCCTCGTTGGTTCGCGCATCTGGCTGCCAGCAGCAGCTGCTGACTTTAAGGAAACAGTCCCACGTGCTGGGATGATCGCCTGCCTTATTTAAATACAGGAACGGCGATCGCCCGCGGGAGACAGAGACATCCCAGCAACCTCTTCTCCTATAAATAGGAGGCCTCCAGCATTGGCAAAAAGGGTAGTTACAACGTTAACACGATTACACACAACAAACAATATAGAGAACTCCTCATCTTTGTAACAAGAACTAACAGAGCTTCAACTCTAGTTCTTCCAGCAATCTTCAGCATTCAAGAGCTAAGATAACTAGGGTCTTTACACTCATTGTAATTGTACTCTAACATTAATATTTGTACTCCCAAGTATTCATATTAATAATATCTTGCGAGAGCATTCAAGCCCGAGACTAACAACCCCGACAAATCTTGTGTTATTTACTTCCCCACGGACGTGCTCCCGCATTTTGTTTGTTACTCGTCCATTCCAGCATATCATCTCCAGATAATATTTTGGGTAACAACAGATAGTTTTTAAGGTCTGGGACACTTGATGGGAAAAAGAATACAGTTGTTTGGGATGATGTATGTAGAACTAAAAAGGAATGGGGATCGAGCTTGGTTCAGTTAAAAGCTGTATATTGAAGATGTTGTGGGTAATTAACTCTAAAGCTGATAAGCTATGGGTGAGATGGATCCATGCCTTTTACATAAAGAATCAAGCAGTTATGGAGATGGAAATACCAGCTAACTCTTCTTATCTGTTCAAGAATATTATGAAGCTTAGAAGAGTGGTACAACAGGAACCTGACTGGATGGAACAGCTGTAGGAAGGCAAGTTTAGTATGAAGAAAGCCTATAATATTGTCAGGCCTGGTGTTGAAGAGGTACCTTGAAGGGAATTCATGTTAAATAACTTTGTTACTCCAAAAGAAAGTTTTATTATCTGGTTGGCCTTAAGAGGAAGACTAGTCACAAAGGATAGTATGTCCTTATTTACTAATGTTGATGATCCTGATTGTGTATTTTGTCATTTGTGCACTGAAACTTTAGAGCATATCACCATTGGGTGTGACACTATCAGGAAAATGTGGCAAGCCTTACTAACTTGGTTTAGATCTCCTTTCCCCATTTCAAACTGGCAGGGCTCTATACATCAGTTAAAGAATATGGTATGTGTAATATCCGTACTTTCTATTTTTAGCAGTTTCTATTTTTGGGCGCATGTCTATTTTAATGACTCTCTTGTAACCGTTTCGACGTTTTGAATCTATTTTGTTCTTGGTATTTTTCCATTTGGACGAGTTTCAGAAGTGTTTTTACGTAATTCGCTTTATGTTATGTTTTGTCGCAAGTATGTTCGATTCTCGTAAAACTTGTTCAATTTCGTTGTTTCTTTATTCCCATGAGTCCTTATGATTGAGTTATTCATGTTGTGAGTTTTGTTTTTATAACCCGACGTCGTATCATTATTTTCGGACGTTTTGGGCCGTTTTATAATTTCCTAAAGTTTAGGGAACTTACTTCCATTTCTGTATCCCGATCCGTTGAGTGGTCGGAATCGTGTCTTCTTTTAGTTCTTAGACTCGTCGTTGCGAATACTTCGTAAATGTGCCTTTGGATTCCAACTTTTAGTTATGTTCGGTTTGACGCCTTCCTCAGCAGTGGGCTGCATTCAGCAGTACTAAACTGCTGCATGAATAGCGAACGCTACTCATGATTCCTTGCGCAGTAGATGTACTTTAGTAGCGCCCGCTAGCATCTCAGTAGCGCGCGCCAATGTCCGGGTATTGCAGGGGACAATAGGTTCTGGACTCGGAATTCTGGGTTCCTACTAGCAGGTAGCGCGTGCTAAGCTTTCGTAGCGCATGCTAACGACTAGCAGGTAGCGCGTGCTAAGCTGTAGTAGCGCACGCTAACGATACCGGAGAGAAGCTACTGGACTATCGGCAATCCCGTTAGCGCGCGTCATTTTCAATAATTAGCGCATGCTAATTATACTTAGTATAAATAGGACTCAGCAGTACGCTTTTCGTCATTTTTCATCTCTTCTCATCCCTTGGGCAATTTGCGGCGATTTTGGGCAATTTGTGAAGATTAACCAGTGGAGTTCCTTAGTTTATCGATTGTAGTACTCTAAACGAAGTTACCATCATCCTAATCATCCTGTTTCGCCCCGAATTCAAGGTATTTTGGCTTAGAACCCTAACTTTGTCAATTTTGAGGGTTTTTCAGGATTTGTCTATTTGAACTCGAGTTGTTTGTTTATGTTTTTTTTATCGATTATTGTTATTGGGTGATTCCCAATCCGTTACTGTCGAGTTAAGTCCGTGAATTGTTGATTCGGGGAGGTTTTGTGAAAACTCTCGCCCGTATGGATCGTACATGTATTGTTATGGTTGGTATTCGGGGTTGTGGGCGTATTCCATTCGGTTATTGATGTCGTTTAGGACTGATTCGTGTTAATCTCTCGTTTAGGAGCAGACGTGTTCACTCTGGGTCATTCCTAGTCGTCGTTTATTTTCCGTCTCGTCGAGGATGTCTCAAAGGCAAGTACTTTACATTTTATGCATAATCTAGTATTTGGTTTATGGCTTCCCGTGTATGTTGTGGATGTGAATGCGTATGTTCACCCAGGGATGGTCTGACGTGGCCTCTGGGGATACATAGTGCCATGTGTATGCGTATCGTGAATCGGGGTTAACCACTCAGGGATGGTCCGACGTGGCCTCTGCGGGATGCGGTGACCGTGAGTCTCGTACCAACGGTTAACTTTTGAAATGTTTTGTTGGAGAACTATGTTTCTGCATGTGCACCATAATATTCCGGAATATAAATATTTTCTAAAATGATTTTTGGCGCATAATTTATCTGATTAGAATGGTAGTTCAAATGGATTGTACTTGCACTAGTTGTTGTCGCTAACCCCTTAAACTGGGGGAAATACTTTTGTATTTCAGGTACAGCTCATGGAGGCGAACGAGCATGCGGACAGTACGAGGATGATGGGCAAGGGTGATTCTGTTCAATGGTCGTTTGCTTGGCGTCTTGTATTTTTGTTATATTAATTATGTTATTTGTTTCAATACTCGAGTACTTTCTTCTTTTGGACTTGTATTTGTTTGTGGACCCATGTTGGGAAAGACTTTATTTATTACTGTCGGGTTCAGTCTATTTATTTTGAATGTCTTAAAATTGTGGAATCATTTGTATGTTGGTGATGTTTGTCATCAGTCGTGATGTCGAGTTTGTGCGTTAGCCTGGTGGATTCCAAAGGGTTGGGTCCGCAGCACTGTAATATGCCTTGAACGTCTTGGGGATGTTACAGAATATGGTATCAGAGCTTAGGTTTATGGATACCTAGGCTGTCGGTTATTTGGGTCTAGTCGAGTGTCATTTACAAACAGTATCACTATTATGCCATCATCTCAGTACGTCGGTGCTCGTAAGATTTCCTAACTTGACTTGTTGCATTATCCTGTGTTGTTCCTTTCTTAATATCGTGATGCGTTTTGCGTTTGAACTATACTTACTAGTTACTTCTTCAGAATGCCTGCTGGTAGAGGATGCGGACGCGCCGGTGGGAGGCCATGTCCAATAGCTCTGAGGCTGGTTCGGCAACGCCGTCTTTGTCGAACAGCGTTCAACCTAGCGCCGAAGGTCAGCAGGATCAGTGTGCTAGCTTCGGTAATGCTAATGATAATGTCGGGGTAGCTAACATTCTGCAGCAAGTAGCAAATCAGATGGCGCTACTAACTCAGGCGGTCCCAGTTAATCAAGCTAATGCTACTCCGGTTCTGCCTACTGGTTCTGGTACCGACTAGCTACTTCAGGATGTGATTCGTATGCGTCCTCCACAGTTCAATGGTACTTCCGACCCTTCTGGTTGGGAGAGTTGGATATTTGAGATGGAAAAAGTATTCGAGGAAGCAAATTGCTCCGAGGAGATAAAAGTACCAATTGCTTAGTACTTTCACGCCAAGGAGGCGGCAATGTGGTGGCAGGCAATGGAACCGTGTGACCGGGAAGCTACATGGGATTAGTTCTGGGAATTTATGGAGGCTGAGTATTGTCCATGGCCAGTGAAAGATGGAAGGATTCCAGCCTTCTTCGAGGAGAAACCCCAGGATGTTCCCATATCTCAAGCAATCAAAGATTATAATCAGCAACTACACTACGTGAGAAATCAGGTCCGGGATGAGCAGGACAAGATCCGCCACTTCGAAGTGCGGATGAAACCGAGGGTTCGCCACTATATATCAGAACTTGGGTGTACGACTTTGAAAGACTATCAGAACAAGGCGATGGCCTATGATATGTCTTTTTCTGCGACGGAGGTGGCAGCAGAGGGTAAGAAGCAGAAGAATTCCAGTCAGTTTTCAGGAAGTAAGTTTGGCGGGCATCAGAAGACTCAGTCTGGTTCGCGAGCCTTTGGGAATCAGTCCCCGTCATTTGGGCGAGGCCATGGTTCTAAGTTTGCTCCGACTATTCCTGCTCGTGATCATACTTGTTTTTAACTGTGGTCGTCTGGGACATATGATGAGTGGATGTGACAAGCCGCCGCTGCAGTGTCATAATTATGGTCGATCGGCATCGTGCTGCGTATTGTGGAGATGCGAGTCGGGCACCAATTACTCATATGTCAGCCCCGACAATGAGGGAATCGAGCGTGAATCAAGCTCCGACAACTAATCCACCTCAGCAGAGTTTCGGCAGAGGTCGAGAACGTGGACAGTCTTCTAGAGGGGGAGTGTCTAGTGCGGGGTCTGTTCCATCCCGTTTGTATGAGATGAGACGAGCTGGAGATCCTGACGCGACCGTGTCTACAGGTACCGTTCACATCCTTGACCATCCTGTTTCTGTGCTATTCGATTATGGTGCTACGCATTCTTTCATTTCTTTGGATTGTGTGCGTCATCTGCATGTTGATTGTTAAGTTGCATGTGAACCGTTTGTTGTTAAATTGCCTAGTGGAGATATTATTATGGGGAATCGTGAGGTTAGAGATTTTCCGGTGAGTATCACAGGGAGGGCTTGGTCTTCTAATCTAATTGTGGTAGACATTAAGGATGAGGATTTGAACATTGGTGAGGATTGGTTGGATCGACATGGGGCGATCATTAATTATAGAGCGAGGACCATTTCGATGTTAGCCTCCGACGGTACTGAACACTCCTTCGTGCGATGCAAACGTAGTAGTCAAAGTCTTGATCAGCGCTATGAAAGCGGTGAATCTCCTTCGAAGAGGTTGTACTAGTTACTAGTGTTATGCTTTGATATCGTAAGAAGGGGAGTCGAGCTCTCGTCTATTCCGGTAGTAAACGAGTATCCTGATGTTTTTCCAGATGAGTTGCGAGGTTTGCCACCAGACCGTGAGGTTGAGTTCACCATTGATTTAGAGTCGGGTGCGGCCCCGATTTCGAAAACACCGTACCGTATGGTGCCTACCGAGATGCTTGGGTTGAAGAAACAGTTTGGAGAGCTGCTACACACGGGTTACATTAGACCGAGCGCTTCGCCTTGGGGCGCACTGGTCTTGTTCGTAAGGAAGAAGGATGGGTCATTGCGTTTATGCATCGACTACTGAGAGTTGAACAAGGTGACCATCAAAAATAAGTACCCGCTTCCGAGGATTGATGACTTGTTTGACCAATTGCAGGGAGTGACTGTGTTCTCAAAGATTGATTTGAGATCGGGATATTACCAACTCTGAGTGAAGAACTCTGATATTCCGAAGACGGCCTTTCGGACGAGATACGGCCATTACGAGTTTATGGTTATGCCGTTCGGGCTAACCAACGCCCCAGCCGTGTTCATGCAGCTAATGAACAAGGTCTTCATCAAATATCTAGATAAGTGTGTAGTCGTCTTTATCGATGATATTCTGATTTACTCAAGGAGCGAGGAGGAGCATGCACGTCATCTGCATATCGTGTTGGAAATATTGAGAACTCAGCGCCTTTATGCGAAGTTCTCAAAGTGTGAGTTTTGGTTGCGGGAGGTTATGTTTCTCGGTCACGTGATCTCGGCCGAGGGTGTTCGTGTGGACCCACACAAGATAGAGACAATGTTGGATTGGACGCCGTCCAAGAACGTGAATGAAGTCCGTAGTTTTCTGGGTTTGGCGGGGTATTATCGAAGGTTTGTCGAGTGGTTCTCTAAACTCGCTTGACCGGTTACTCAGCTGTTGCCGAAGTCAGAGAAGTTTGTGTGTACAGACGAGAGGCAGAAGAGTTTCGAACAATTGAAGAAGCGGTTGACTACCACCCACGTCTTAACTTTACCGCACGGTAATGATGGCTTTTTAATTTATAGCGACGCCTCAGGCCAATGACTTGGATGCGTACTCATGCAGCACGGAAAGACGATTACCTATGCTTCCCGTCAGCTGAAAACGTATGAATTGAATTATCCTACACATGATCTTGAGTTGGCTGAAGTTGTGTTTGCATTGAAGATTTGGCGTCATTACTTGTATGGCTCATCATGTCAGATTTTCAGCGATCACAAGAGCCTGAAATATATATTCATACAGAAAGAACTGATTATGAGACAGAGAAGGTGGCTGGAACTAATCAAGGATTACGATCACGAAATCCTTTATCATTCGGGCAAGGCAAATGTGGTGGCAAATGCCTTGAGTCGGAAATCGGTATCGCTTCGGGCACTTGAGTTACTCACAGCTCAACCAGGGCACCAGTGAGAGTTGATGGGTTTGAGTATTGAGGTTGTGTTACCAGGGAATGCTGGGCGGTTGTGCGCCCTTGAGATTTCTTCGTCGCTGTCGACGACATTAAATCGAAACAGTTAGAAGATCCGATGTTTATTCAACTCCATGAGAATGTGGTTAAGGGGAAATCCCCGGGATTTATGATTCATGAAGATGGTGTGTTGAGATTCCAAGGTCGGCTGTGTGTTCCGAACGACTTGGAATTGAGGCAGGGCATTATGCGGGAGGCTCATGCGTCACCTTACTCTGTCCATCCGGGCTCGAGTAAAATGTATACGGATTTGAGGAAGAATTTTTGGTGGAACGAAATGAAGAATGAGGTGGTGCAGTTTGTGGCTAAGTGTTTGACTTGTCAGCAAGTCAAAATCGAACATCAGCGGCCAACCGGCTTGTTGAAACCACTTCCCGTCTCGAAATGAAAGTGGGAGGACATCTCTATGGATTTTTTCACTAATTTGCCCAGGATAAAGACGGGAATGAACATGGTGTGGGTGATCGTGGATTGACTAACTAAGTCGGCACATTTTCTGGGCATCAAGGACACTTGGGGACCGAAGAAATTGGCTCGTATATTTATTGCACAGATCATGAGGCTTCATGGCATGCCAGAAACTATTATTTCGGACAGATGGTCGGTCAGGCGGTACACAAGGATTTGGGGACATATTTGCGTTTGAGCACATCTTTCCATCCTCAGACCGATGGACAGTCTGAGCGTACCATTCAGAAGTTCGAGGATATGTTGCACGCGTGTGCGCTAGACTGGAGTAGTGATTGGGAGGAACATCTGGCCCTGATCGATTTCACTTATAATAATAGCTGGAATGTATCAATTAAGATGGAACCGTATGAGGTGCTTTATGGCCGACGATGTCGATCACCAATATGTTGGAATGAGCCATTCGATTTAGTTGACACCGAGCCGGATCTTGTGTTGGATACTAGGAGAAAAGTCGAGTTGATTTGAGAGAGAATGTTAGCGGCTCAGAATCGACAAAAGTCCTATGCGGATGTTAGGCGTCGACCCTTGGAGTTTGAGGTAGGGGATTACGTCTTGTTAAGAGTGTCTCCGTCGAAGGGAGTTTTCCATTTTGGGAAAAAGGGAAAGCTTAGTCCAAGGTATATTAGACCTTTCGAGATATTGGAGAGAGTTGGCGAGTTGGCTTACCGTTTGGCATTACCCCCGTCGTTGAGCCATGTGCATAGCGTATTTCAATTTCTCAGTTGAGAAAGTATGTTCCAGACCCGACTCACGTTATCGATTTTGGAGATGTGGAAATTGAGAAGGATGTTACATTTGAGGAGAGGCCAGTGCGGATTTGGAACGTCGGGATAAACAGTTAAGACACAAAACTATCCCTTTGGTTAAGGTACAATGTTCGAGACATGGAGTGGAGGAAGCGACATGAGAATTGGAGGAGGATATGCGTGCGAGGTACCACGAGCTTTTTGATCCTTAAGTTTCGGGACGAAACTTCTGTTTAGAGGGGGAGAATGTAATATCCGTACTTTCTATTTTTAATAGTTTATATTTTTGGGCGCATGTCTATTTTAATGACACGCTTGTAACCGTTCCTACGTTTTGAATCTATTTTGTTCTTGGTATTTTTCCATTTGGACGAGTTTCGGAAGTGTTTTTACGTAATTCGCTTTATGTTATGTTTTGTCGCAAGTATGTTCGATTCTCGTAACACTCATTCGATTTCGTTGTTTCTTTGTTCCCATGAGTCCGTGTGATTGAGTTATTCATGTTGTGAGTTTCAGTTTTATAATCCGACGTCGTATCATGATTTTCAGACGTTTTGGGCCGCTTTGTAATTTCCTAAAGTTTAGGGAACTTTCTTCCATTTCGGTATCCTGAGCCATCGAGTGGTCGGAATCATGTCTTCTTTTAGCACTTATACTCGTCGTTGCGAATACTTCATAAATGTTGTGTTCGGTTTCGCGCCTTCCTCAGCAGTGGGATGCATTCAGCAGTACTGAACTGCTGCATGAATAGCGTACGCCATTAATGATTCCTTGCGCGCGCTAGATGTACTTCAGGCAATCCCGTTAGCATGCGCTAAGATGTAGTAGCGCACTCTAACGACACCGGGCAGAAGCTACTGGACTACCGGCAATCCCGTTAGCGCGCGTTATTTTCAGGTATTAGCGCACGCTAATTATACTTAGTATAAATAGGACTCAACAGTACGCTTTTCATCATTTTTTATCTCTTCTCATCCCTTGGGTGATTTCCGGTGATTTTGGGTGATTTGTGAAGATTATGTTAGGAATATGCCCTCGAATGCCACTCAGGGGATGAGAGAGTAGGGGCATTGTACTTGTAATTATGGAATAATTAATAAAAGGCTATACGATTCATTCACTGTTTATTGTATTTCAAATGCATTCTTTATTTGGTAAACATTGAAGTGAAGTCCATGTAAATAAATCGAGCATTCCATTCTCGTTATCGGATAAGAGAAAATGCACTGGAAGTGTTTAAAGTTTATTTACGTAAACCGTTCGCAAGTAAATAAACTTAAACGGGCATTAAGTTTTGAGTAAGACTTGTATAACTGATGCTAGGACGTGTGCATGTCTTGATAGCATAGTTATAAGTATATTGGTGGGACCAGTATACTCGGACATGACTCATACTTGATTCAGTCACACGGTATTCACTCTCGGAGAGTCGATGACGAATCGAAAGGTTGTGATAGTATACGTGGACCTTTGACTTGAGGGTTAAATAGAAGACGTGCCTGTGGCGCTTAGTTTGTCATTAGAGTAGTTAGACTCATTTGCTTAATTGACGAGTCAACCTCGAAGTGCGGACTATACGGGCAGATAGCAGTCTTTACTGTATGCCAAGAAAGGATTCTATCTCCTGTTAGTGAGCAGATGAATGTCCTATACGGTTAATGGCAAATAAGACCATAAGTCTTTGGCCAAAGCATTCTGATCTAGTCTTATTA
Organism: Orobanche coerulescens; assembly: GCA_033398695.1. Taxonomy (NCBI): domain Eukaryota; kingdom Viridiplantae; phylum Streptophyta; class Magnoliopsida; order Lamiales; family Orobanchaceae; genus Orobanche; species Orobanche coerulescens. Next base: position 16,710,003 of record CM065814.1, on the reverse strand, counting down.
GATACTCTAGTAATCCGTCGGTCTTGATTTACATTAACACATGTGTAGAGTCGAGTCAACAGTAGGGTTTGACTTTACCGTGACCCGAAAACTTGACCGGGACATCTGATGAAGGTTATATACGTATATGGTATTCACGACATAATGGTTCTGGAATGAGCCCTTCATTCGTTCTCAGTCGGGATTTACAGTGCGGCCCGTTAGGCTGGCTAAGTGCTGCCCGCACTCATTGGTTCCTCCCAATGCCGACTGAAACGGACCTACAGAGTCACGCATCAGGAGCGTTGTCGGATAAATATGAATTTATTATCTCTCTAATAATATTAGATATTGGATATCTAATTATGATTTATTGGATAAATCAAATAGCGGTCTTATGAATTGAAATTATGTTACCGGGTAATTAATTTAATTCATAAATTATATTTCTTAGAGAAATATTTTTGTATTTGATACAATTAATTAATTATATTAATTAATTAGTATAAATACACTGGTGATAAAACAGAGTGTATTTTACGGAGTCGTTTGACAAACGTCCGATACACGAGCCAAGTGACTCGGCCCGTTTCCTAGCACTTTTCTCATGGGGCCGCGCCACCTCCCTCTCACTAGTCCTGTCTTGTTTTTTTTTTTTAATGTGGTGAGATCCCACCATGTTTCATTTCAACTAATGGTGCCAAAATGACAACATATGGTGGGATTCCCTTAAACATTATAAAACATTACAAATCAATTCACACAAAATGATTCATTCATTTTTGTGGTGAGGTTCAGCCGAGAGTGTTTTAGGGAGGGAGATATATTTTTCTCTTGTTCAATTTCATCATGTTGGAGATGAGAAAAAGATAAGAAAATAAAGAGAGAAAAATTCCTACAAGTTTCTCTAGGCGTGTTCTTATAGAATGGAGTCTTGTAGAATTTTCTGGGCAACTTCCGACGCATGGTGACGTAGAGACATCGTGCTTTCGGTGTTTGGGACGAGGGGATTTCGTGCTCGTGCTCGGGTTCGTGAACAACATCAACTTACGAAGATATTATCAAAGGCTTCAAGGGTATGAGACTTTGATCCTTTTATCTTCGCATTTTTCTTTTTCGTATCTACGTTACTTGATCGATCCTGTTTGGGATTCTTTATTATTATTCCACTGCGTATTTTATTTTGTTTCCGGAATCCCAACAGTGGTATCAGAGTGAGGTCAATGATACCGTATATACGAGTATTTGTGCATTTTGAATGCTATTGGTTGATGCTAATGATTTAGAATCTTTATTGGTATAATCGTAGATTATAAATTATTCGTTGTAACATCACGTCTTGGAAACGAGCCGAAAAAACGAGCCGAACGGAGATCGGACTCGGCGGCCAGTGCCGAGTCACTACGAGCGATGCACAGCGAGTGGCCGACAGGTCTTTGCCGGACAACAAGAAGGTGACTCGCTCCAGCGAGTCACCCTCGTCCAGCCCCCTTTTTCGGGCTCCGTTTGCGGGCTGGGCCCGTTCCTACTTGTCCGGAACTTCGTTTAGTCTCTGTATTACGTTGTAATATTTTCCCACATTTTAAATTGAATTTAATTTAATTAAAATGAATATTTGGAATATTATTTTAAATGGGAAAGACATTAAACGAAAATACTATTTTTAGCCGGATTACTTCGAACGAATTGACATGACGATTATTAGTATTAATTGGATTAATACCATTAAAATTGAATAGATTAATTTTTATATTGATTGGATTAATACATTAATTGATTATTTAATTTTAATGACATATATATTAATTGGATTAATATAGTAGAAACTGAATAAATTATTTTTATAGATTAATTGGATTAATTTATATTAAAATTAATTATTTAATTTCATTGCTGTTACATGTTGTATGGAATCCTTATGTGATGGTGATATAGCTCGTGGACTTAGTTTTGATTTGTTAGATTCGATTGGGTTGTAAAGGCCGTTTTGAGCCTATTTATTTTTACTTGAAAATTTGTATAATAGGATGCATTTTTCTATGATGTAATTATTAATTTGGCTATGACGAAGACCGAAGACAAACGACCGAGAAGACGAAGAATCGAAGACAATTTTTTTTCTTTATTGGGTCATTCGCTTGGCCCAATACTTAGGAAAAGGTCCACGGGCTATATGTTGGTAGTAACTAGGTTGCAATTTACTGTTTTTCATTTTGAATGATTGACACACAAATGCGCTTATAAATGAATTAATGTGCAAAGTATAACATTAATCGCGAAATTCTCCCGACAACAAATAGACTAAGTTTGAAAAAGGTTATTAGGTTTCCTACCCTCCATCAAACTCGTAGAAAATTGATACCCGAGCTGGTGTGCTATGCTTCCGAGTTATCGGGGTAGTACATTTGGTAGAGGTTGAAAAATTCTTGAGTGCATTAGATGCCTTCGGTTGGTGATAAGTTTCACCCCTAGAAACCTGATAGGTTGCCGGGTGAGATTCAATAGTCAAACTGATAGACGTTGGTGGTCAATGACTTAGATAGTCTGGATTGCCAAGAAACCTGATAAGTTGAGGGCATGAAGACTAGGGGTAAAAGAAGATCAAATCATCCGTTTGACGGGTTGGTGTTAAACACCACTTTACAGAAATTAATTGTCAAGAAACCTGACAGGTTGCGTCGGTTAAAATTTGAAAAGAACTTGATCACCACTAAGAAGTCGATCTTACCATGACTTCCGGATTATAACATGGGAGTGTATAATTCCGATAAAATTAGTGGGAGCGGAGACAAAAATTATACAAGCCCTTAAATTCTATACTCGGTCATAATAAAACAAGTCACTAATTCAATCTTGTCTAAATCTATGCAGAGAAACGAAACTAAATCTCTCTAAAAATGGCAAAGAACCCACTTGCAATACTACTTGAAAAGACTCTCCTAGCTAGCCCCAATTTCGTTTACTGGTTGCGGAATCTGATGATTGTACTCAGCATGGAGTCTCTGGGATACGTCTTGGAGGCGGACATTCCACCGACTCCAATCCGGACTAGGGGTAATCAGGAAGAGATTGACGTCCATGAAAAATGGGTCAAGGATGACGTGCTGGTCCGTGGTTTTATGATGGGCTCAATGACTAATGAGCTGCAGAGAGTGCACAAGAAAATGACTTCTGCTAGGCAGATTCTCGCACACTTGACCAAACTTTATAGAGAGCACATTAGGACTGCTAGATATGAGATATCAAAATAGTTATTCAGTGCTAAGATGAAAGAAGGGGAGAAAGTGGGAGACCACATCCTCAAGATGATCTCTATGATTGAGAGACTCGAGGTGCTCAATTTTCATATGGATTTATCCCTTCAAATTGATCTCATCCTTCAATCTCTGCCTGACTCCTTCATACAGTTTGTAATGAATTTCAATTGTAATGAGATTTCATGCACATTAGCTGGGCTAATGAATAAACTGGTGACGGCGCAGTCTAACATGAAGACTAAACCAAGAGAGGCTGCTCTTGTGATTTCTTCTGGGCTTCGGAGGTCCAAGAACAAAAAGAAAAAGACCTATGAGCAATATAAACCCAAGAAAGGGGTGCCGAAAGGAAAGGGCAAGGCCCAAAAGGTTCAAAAGGTAGGCGGTCCAAAACCTACGAACAAATTCCTTGAATGCGATGAGCTGGGCCACTGGCATAGGACTTGTCCTAAGATTAATGGCGCATCAGGTACGGAACTTTTTGTTTTTGAAACCAATTGTTCCGCTACTGTATATTCTGCTTCATGGATTCTGGATTCAGGTGCTACTTCTCATATTTGTACTATGGATCCGGATCTCGAATGAAGTAAGCAGCTTGAAGCTGGGGAAGTAATGATCACTGTCGGAAGCGGACAAAGTGCCGAGGCAACCGATATTGGATCACTCCTATTGGGTTTAGAATCCGGTTTTATTTTGACGTTAGATGAAGTACTTGTTTTGCCCAAGGGGCACAAAAACATTGTATCCATTCCAGTCTTGGACCGAAAAGGATTTTGTTTCTTCATTGGCAATGGTAGTTGTAAAATTTATTATTGAAATAAATTGGTTGGCACAACTACATTTTTGAATGGTTTATATCATCTGAACTTACAAAATAAAGCAGCAGTGAACACTATAACTAGGAAACATGGCAGGCAAGATACTAATCAAGCTCTTAAGTGGCACCTTAGACTTCATCATGTTGGTCAGACCAATGTTCAGAAAATGGAGAAAAATGGACTTTTAAGTCCATTGGGTGTGGAACCCTATCCAACTTGTGAATCTTGCCTTAGAGGCAAAATGACTAAGTCCCCCGTCACAGGGACATTTGAAAGGGCTGCTGAAAAACTTGAGTTGGTACATACCGACATTTGTGGTGCTTTAGAAGCAGCTCGAGACGGATATCAATATTTCATAATGTTCACAGATGATCATACTAGATATGGGATTGTGTACTTAATGAAACATAAATTCGAAGCGTTTACTAAATTCAAAGAATTTAAGGCCCTAGTTGAAAAATAGACTCGATGTCATATCTGTAATATCCGGATTTATTATTGTGCATTTCATCTGTATTTGAACCCTGTATTATTCGGAATTGTGATCTCGATAATTGGAGTATGATATTTCTCACATTTGTATCCTTGTACATAAGTATAACAACATGCAAAAATTTCTCATGCAAACTCGTGATAGCGCACGCTAAGAATGTAGCTTAACGTGCGTTATCGGGTACAACTAGCGCATGCTACGAATGAAGAATTGCGTGCGCTAGGCAATCAATTATTGAGCTTAGCGGCTAGCACATGCGCCAGCTGGATGTGGGTTCCCGCGGGCGAACCTGGACAGATTTGGAGTCAACGCTTGTTAGCGTGCGCTAAGGATATGGAGATAGCGTGCGCTAATTAACGTACGTACAGAAATGTTATTAAAGGGACATCACTCCATTTCTTCTTGTTCCCTTCACTCGTCCTCATTTCTTGATAGTCCATAGAGCCTATTATCCTCCTTAAACACACTTACACCACCTCTACTTGATCATTTGAGATTGAATGTCACTTGTGATTGATCGTTGAAGTGGAGTAGCACCTTGGATTTGGCATACAAACAACCAGAGCTGGATTCTACCTTTTTGACTCGGTGTTTTCTTCATCTTAAGGTTCGAGCATAGCAACAAGATTGATCGAAGGGGACGACCTTCGAGTATTTTGATATTCGTGGAAGTTTTAATCTTGTCATCGAACCGAGTCAAGTACTCTAATTAGAATTGTTTATATTATGACAGTTATATTGTGATTGTATTGTGTATATGTGTTGTGATTAAATGTCCACCATGCGTTGATCCGACGGGAATCATCATGGGAATCTATATCTGTGTGCGCTGGATCGTTGGACAGGTAGTTCCACCATGCGTTGGTCCGACGGGATCTGTTGGGAATAGTGCCCTAGGACATTCGATGTGCCTAGATTTGTAATTGTCACATTTAAATAAAGTTATTTGATATCATTTATTTCTCGTTGATTATTATAATGTGTGCATGTTTTAATATTATAATAATCGAATAATAGTTATTCACGAATAATAAGATTATTCAAATGTCCCTGGTAAAATCGCGTTGAGTAGAGACTCAAGTGATTAATATACTAGTATAAGTTTGACTGATAATCATCGGATGATTATGCGTATGGTACGGATCAATCTTATGGGTATTGGTTGGAGAACTAATACTGGACCGACCCGCATTGAGATCACTGCATGGAAATGTCATAAGTGAATCTCAATACAGTATGACAATAAATCCTTGAACACGAGATTATCATAGAGTCCAACATGATAATCGCTATGCCTTGACGTAATCCAACGTCATCTCAAACATGGTGATCATAAAGGTTAGCGATCGGGATTAGTGGAAGTCATGTAGAGGGCAATGAATAATCAAGATGGGGATTTGTCCCTCTCTTAAGTGAGAGAGATATCTCATTGGGCCCCTCGATAAGTAGGATCAAGGAAATGCATGGCCATGCTCAAATGAAGAGTCATTTGATTCAATCTACTTAAGATCGAGAAAGCATTTGAACATAAATAAGTATGACAGACTCCATGACTTAGTTCAAATATGATATCGCGTGACAAAGGGATTTGACACGTTAAAAGGTTTAATGGACTATTAACTTATATTATTTGGGTAATCATAATGTCTTGCTAGAGGCGCTTATGATTTATTATTTAATAAGGTATTAAATAATTGCCAACATAATATAAGCCTTTGGGTCGCACATACGACAATTATAGACAAGTAGGAATAAATATCAATCGGGAATAATAAATATAATATTGATATTATATTTATAAGGAGATTAAATAATAAGTAATATATATAATATTGGATATTATATATATTGTATTATTTAATAAGTTGAGGGGCAACTAAGCAAATACTAGATTATTGAATCTAGGGTTTACTTAGTATAAATATAAGGTCTTGGACAAGGAGTTGTAACCGAAAATAAGACCTAAAAATCGGCCCTTCAAGAAGAAGAAAAATCGGCCATCTACATTATATTGTAGGAGAACGGAGTCGGTCGTTCCTCTTCCCTTAGTTGATCTTGATCAATAGTACAATCCTTTTAGTAAGGAATTTGTGTTGTACTATTTATCAATATTATTCGTAAGGATCTAGCAATCCGGCTTGTGGAATTGTTCGTGTGTGGATCACCAGAAGAGGAAGGAGATATTCATCTGCTTCTAGTCCGGATCTAGAATTGTTCAATCGGATTAAGGTAATTCGATTAACTCTTTAATTAAACAATTAAATTACTGCATGAGATCCTAAATTGGGTTTTCACTTTTATTGTTCCGCTGCGTTTTTACTCCGATTATTTTGTATTCGATACATTGAAAACCCAACAAAGTGGTATCGAGCCAACTTGCATGTAATTTAATTGTTTATGTAGAACATATTTATGTGTAAATTATGTTCTGATTATGTTTATAAAATATAGATTTTATAAAATAATTTTTCTCGGTTTAATTTGATTAAATCGGATCGTCAAAAATAAATTTTCTCGGATTTCGCGAATTCTGCTCCAGAATCGCTCGAACAGACCGTTCCGAGACGGGTCGGGTCAGTCCGGGTCTGGGCCGACCAGCGGGCTAATTTTATTAGCAAAAATGTTTTTGCAATTGAAGGGTTTTGAACCACGGTTAATGACCGACTTTCCGCCTACTTACCATGTGCGCTGCGAGTTTGTTTTGGAAATAATACGGAAGGTTTTATTAAAGGCAAATCTGTTTTAAATATTGCAAAAATACTTCCGCAAAAGCGGGATTCGATCCCGCGCCATTCGGCTACCCTTCACACCACTTACCATCACATTTGGATCTTGTTTTGGTAATTTTTGGTAGTTCTTTTTATAAGTCCTTTTGTTATAAAAGTAAATTTGGAAATAATAGTTGCAAAATGTTGTTGCAACCGCCGAGTTTCGAACCGGCAAACCTGCGCCAGATCTCGCCGGGCACCATCTCGGCGAGTCCAGCTTTTGATCATGTGATGACTCAAATTTTAATTATTGTCGATTGTCGATAAATTGATTATTTAGTATATTACATGCTTTATTAATTATTTGATAATTATTTATGGTATGTGTGTGGTGTATGGCATGACCATAAATTGACCAATGTGATTGGATAATTTAATTTCTTATGGGTTGGTTTTACGGCTTTGTGTGTCGTTTAATTATAATTGGTTTTACGGACTGCGAGTCGTCTATTTAAATTGTTTATTATTTTACGGCTGCGTGTCGTTTGTACTTCTTGTAATTTAATTTATTAGTGTAGTATTAAATTTCATTAATGTAATGAAGACAAGAAGGACGAGATAGATGGACTCGAGGAGCAAATTGATCGCGTATGACGTTCCAAGGAGTTGGAAGATCAATGAAGACCATATTTAACCCTTTAGATGACCTTTGTGATTTTCATGTTGGCTCATGAAAATCACGTTAGGATTATGGTCATGCTATACACGGTTCTATGCTTTATTGTCATGTGATGCGATGTATGTTTAAATTTATGCATGTATGTGATGCTATGTATGTTTAGATGTATGTTAGCAAACATAGACATTAACATAGGATAAAAATCCCTCGTTAAAATTTTAATGCCGTTCATTTGAAAAACACCTATCAAGACTTCGATCATCATGAGTGGGTCATGCCAAAGCTGGGCACTCGGATTATCTTAGTAAGGTAGGATAGGTAATGGTGATACCTATACGTTTAATGAATTTGGAAATCAAAATAGTTTTGAACCTTAAGGCATAAGATGGGATTATAACATGCTTGGGCATACGATGCCAAATCCCATGATTTAATCTAAGAGTTACATATGATGTAATCGATAAAGAGTTATCCACCTAAAGTAGTTCAATTCTAGGCGTCATGCCAAAGCTGAGTTTACGATTGTGCGAAATGGGATCTTAGCCCACTAAAATTACAAATGTTGTAAATTGAGGGTACTTTGTTTTAGTGGGAGTATTTTTCGAGAAATAAAATAATGTGACTAAATATTTTGCATATTGAATTTTGTAGAATGGCATCAAACAACACATCCACCATTTCACTGCGATCCAGTCCTTGAGAAGGACAAGTCAAAGAAAATGGCAAAGAACTATCTGGATTGGATCCGAGCACGAGAATAGTTCTCAAGCAAGAAAGAAAGTTGTATGTTCTTGAGGAAAAATTCCGATGAGCCGGTGACAATGCAAATAAAGCAACAAAAGACAAATGGAAGAAACATTGTGATGATTCCATTGATGTCGGTTGTCTTATGTTAGCCACCATTTGTCCGTAACTTCAGAAGAATCTGGAGGAGATGGAAGCTTATGAGCTAAATGATCACCTCAAGGAAACTTTCTCGAAGCATGCTAGGCAAGAGAGGTATGAGACCTTTCAAGCCTTGTATGCTTGCAAGATGGTTGAGGGGACATCTGTCAGCGCTCACGTGCTCAAGATGAAAGGATATATTGATCATCTTGAAAGGCTTGGTTTTCCACTTTCTAAGGAGCACTCCACGGATGTGATCCTAAACTCATTGCCCGAAAGTTTGGTCAGTTCATTATGAACTATAATATGAATGAGATGGAGAAGTCCATTCCGAAATGCATGGGATGCTTAAAACGGTGAGCAGAATATTAAGAAGAAACCAAACCATGTGTTGATGGTCAGCAAAGGGAAATCCTTTAAGAACAAAGGCAAGGGCAAGGGTAAGGCAAAAGTTGCCAAATCTAAAGACCCTACTAGGCCGGGTTTCAAGGCTAAAGCTCCCAAAGATGGAAATTGCCATCATTGCAATAAACCAGGACATTGGAAAAGAAATTGCAAGATTTACTTGGAAGAGCTAAAGCGTACCAAGGCGGTGAGACCGCCACGGTATATTTGTTATAGAAGTTAACTTATCTACCTCTAACTCCTGGGTATTAGATCTGGATGTGGATCTCACATTTGTACAAATGTGCGGGGTTGAGAAACAGTAGAGAACTGAAGAAAGGGGAAGTAGATCTAAGAGTCGGCAATGGAGCAAGAGTTGCTGCACTAGCCGTAGGAACTTATGATCTAGTTTTGCCCAATGGGCTTTTGTTAGTTTTGAACAATTGCTATTATGTTCCTGCTATGAATAGGAATATTATTTCGGTTTCTACATTAGATTGTGAAGGTTCTGCTTTTCTTATTAAGAATAAGATCATTCGTATTTTCTTTGATGACTTGCTTTATGGTAATGCAAAGTTATATACTGGCCTTTACAATATTGATCTAGATGAGTCCGACACTTTGGAAGTCTATAACATTGCATCCAAGAAACCTAAGCTCAATGATTCTAATCCGACTTACTTATGGCATTGTCGACTTGGTCACATAAACGAGAAACGCATTTCTAAACTCCATAATGATGGACTTTTAGACTCTTTTGACTATGAATCATATGGGACATGCGAATCTTGTTTATTGGGCAAGATGACGAAGAATCCTTTCACCGGTCATGGAGAAAGGGCTAGTGATCTATTAGGCCTAATACATGCGATGTATGCGGACCTCTTAGCACTCATGCCAGATGCGGATACCAATACTTCATTACATTCACCGATGATTTTAGCCTATATGGATATGTTTATCTTATGAAGTATAAACATGAATCTTTTGAAATGTTCAAAATATTCCGAATGAAGTCTGTAATCAACTTGGCAAGACAATTAAAGCCCTTCGATCGGATCGAGGTGGGGAATACTTGAGCCAAGAATTCGATGATCATCTTAGGAGTTGTGGAATTGTTTCGCAACTTACTCCTCCGGCACACCTCAGCATAACGGAGTGTCCGAAAGGAGGAATCGAACTTTATTAGATATGGTTCGATCCATGATGAGTCGAACAGAGCTTCCATTATCATTTTGGGGCCACGCCTTAGAAACAGCAGCATTCACCCTTAACCGTGTTCCATCTAAAGCGATTGAAAAGACACCATTTGAGAAATGGGTAGTAAAAGACCAAACTTGTCTTTTCTAAAGATCTCGGGGTTGCGAAGCGTTAAGGCGCCAAGTGTTTGACAAGCTGGCACGGATTCGAAAGATGTTTATTTGTGGGATATCCTAAGGAAACTAAAGGATATTACTTTTACAAGCCCGCAGAGAACAAAGTGTTTGTTGCTCGAAATCTTGTATTCTTAGAAAGGGAATTTATTTCCAAAAGAGACAGTGGGAGAAGAGTAATTCTCGAGGAAACTCGAGAACCACAAGAAGACATCGCTTCACCGATGGAAACCGAACAAGCTCAACAAACAGTTGAAGAGCCCGTTCAAAGTACACAAGTCCCACAGATCGATAGGATGCGACATGAACTGAGAGATATGGTTATCTCGTATGCAGGATGATGATGCATCGCTCATAGATGATGAGCCTAGTACCTATCTGAGCCGCTTGGACCGAGTCCGAGGAATGGCTAGAAGCCATGAAGTCCGAGATGCAATCCATGTATGACAATCAAGTTTGGAACTTGATAGATCCACTGAGGGTGTTAAAACCATTGGGTGCAAATGGGTCTATAAAAAGAAGAAAGACATGGATGATAATCTGCAAGCCTATAAAGCTAGACTAGTGGCAAAAGGTTATAGATTCATGGTGTTGACTATGATGAGACCTTTTCGCCAGTAGTCATGCTTAAATCAATTAGAATTTTATTTGCCATTGCCGCATACTATGATTATGAAATATGGCAAATGGATGTCAAAACAGCATTCCTTAATGGAAACTTACTCGAGGATGTGTACATGACACAACACGAAGGTTTTGTTCATCCGTAAAATTCTAAAAAGGTTTGCAAGCTTCAAAGATCCATTTATGGGTTGAAGCAGGCTTCTCGGAGCTTTGGAATCTTCGTTTTGATGAAATCACAAAGAGTTTGGGTTCATTCAAAATGAAGATGAACCTTGTGTGTACAAGAAGGTTAGTGGGAGAATAGTTGTTTTCTTAGTCTTATATGTAGATGACATATTACTCATTGGAAATGACATTCCCACCTTGCGCATACCAAGACTTGGTTGGGAAGTTGTTTCTCAATGAAAGACTTAGGAGAAGCTGCTTACATTCTTGGGATAAAGATCTATAGAGATAGATCAAAGAGATTGATTGGTCCGAGTCAAAGTACATACATTAATAAAATATTGAAGAGGTTCAATATGCAAGACTCCAAGAGAGGACTCTTGCCAATGTCACATGGCATTCATCCGAGTGAGACTCGAGTCCTAAGACTCGATGAGCGAGCCCGTATGAGCAAGATACCATACGCCGGCTATTGGATCGATCATGTATGCCATGATTTGTACTCGACCAGATGTATCGTTTGCTCTTAGTATGACAAGTCGATACCAATCGAATCCAGTGAAAGTCATCGATGAAAGTGAAAACCATCCTAAAGTACTTGAGAAGAACTAAGGATGATTTCCTAGTTTATGGAGGGTGGAAAACGAAATGGTTGTAAGAGGTTACGCCGATGCAAGTTTCAAACCGACAGAGACGATTTCAAATCGCAAGCTGGTTATGTGTTTGTATTGAATGGAGGTCTTGTGAGTTGGAAGAGTTCCAAGCAAAGCACGATTGCCGATTACATTAAGCCGAGTACTGGCAACATCGGATGCGGCTAAGGAAGCCGTATGGATCAAGAAGTTCGTTACCGAACTAGGAGTGGTGCCAACCATCCGAGGTCCCATAAGCCTTTATTGTGACAATAATGGTGCTATTGCACAAGCTAAAGAGCCTAAGTCCCATCATAATTCCAAACATATACTCGGAAAATATCACCTAGTCGAGAGATCGTCGACGAGGAGATATTACAATATGCAAAGTAGCAAGAAGAGAATGTTGCATCCACTTACCAAGCCTCTCTCACAAGGAAAGCATGTTGAGCATGCTAGAGCGATAGGACTAAAAGTCATGTATGAATGGTCCTAGTGCAAGTGGGAGATTGTTGGGAATAGTGCCTAGGACATTCGATGTGACTAGATTTGTAATTGTCACATTTAAATAAAGTTATTTGATATCATTTATTTCTCGTTGATTATTATAATGTGTGCATGTTTTAATATTATAATAATCGAATAATAGTTATTCACGAATAATAAGATTATTCAAATGTCCACTGTAAAATCGCGTTGAGTAGAGACTCAAGTGATTAATATACTAGTATAAGTTTGATTGATAATCATCGGATGATTATGCGTATGGTACGGATCAATCTTATGGGTATTGGTTGGAGAACTATCTTTGGACCGACCCGCATTGAGATCACCGCATGGAAATGTCATAAGTGAATCTCAATACGATGTCAATAAATCCTTGAACCCGAGATTATCATAGAGTCCAACATGATAATCTATGCCTTGACGTAATCCAACGTCATCTCGAAACATGGTGATCATAAAGGTTAGCGATCGGGATTAGTGGAAGTCATGTAGAGGGCAATGAATAATCAAGATGGGGATTTGTCCCTCTCTTAAGTGAGAGAGATATCTCATGGGCCCTCGATAAGTAGATGAAGGAAATGCATGGCCATGCTCAAATGAAGAGTCATTTGATTCAATCATCTACTTAAGATCGAGAAAGCATTTGAACATAAATAAGTATGACAGACTCCATGACTTAGTTCAAATATGATATCGCGTGACAAAGGGATTTGACACGTTAAAAGGTTTAATGGACTATTAACTTATATTATTTGGGTAATCATAATGTCTTGCTAGAGGCCGCTTATGATTTATTATTTAATAAGGTATTAAATAATTGCCAACATAATATAAGCCTTTTGGGTCGCACATACGACAATTATAGACAAGTAGGAATAAATATCAACTGGGAATAATAAATATAATATTGGATATTATATTTATAAGGAGATTAAATAATAAGTAATATATATAATATTGGATATTATATATATTGTATTATTTAATAAGTTGAGGGGCAACTAAGCAAATACTAGATTATTGAATCTAGGGTTTACTTAGTATAAATATAAGGTCTTGGACAAGGAGTTGTAACCAGAAAATAAGACCTAAAAATCGGCCCTTCAAGAAGAAGAAAAATCGGCCATCTACATTATATTGTAGGAGAACGGAGTCGGTCGTTCCTCTTCCCTTAGTTGATCTTGATCAATAGTACAATCCTTTTAGTAAGGAATTTGTGTTGTACTATTTATCAATATTATTCGTAAGGATCTAGCAATCCGGCTTGTGGAATTGTTCGTGTGTGGATCACCAGAAGAGGAAGGAGATATTCATCTGCTTCTAGTCCGGATCTAGAATTGTTCAATCGGATTAAGGTAATTCGATTAACTCTTTAATTAAACAATTAAATTACTGCATGAGATCCTAAATTGGGTTTTCACTTTTATTGTTCCGCTGCGTTTTTACTCCGATTATTTTGTATTCGATACATTGAAAACCCAACAGGATCATCATGGGAATCTATAGCTGTGTGCGCTGGATCGTTGGAATACCATCAGTATGTTGAGACTGTTGTGATGTGATAAGTGTTGTTGTTATTTCTCGTTGGAGAAACTTGTTATGATGATTGTTGATTACATCACTGTTGTATGATTATTGTACTTGTACTAGCATCGTTGTGCTAACCCCTTCGGGGGTGAACATTTGTTTATGTTCAGGATCCAGGAGAGCGGGGAAACAACCACTGGAGTTGCATGACGACGAGGGTGCATAGTGATGTTCCGGCCAAGTTTATTTGTCTGTCATTTGTATCGTTTTAATAAGTACTCGAGTACGTAGTCGTTTATGATGAATTTGGATTTGGTGATGTACTAATACTTTTCCGTTGAACATTCGTATTTTCAGTGTTGGTCAGAACTGTTGTACCTTATTTCCGTTATTTTCATACATTGGTATCTGTTAATGTCTTTTTAGTTCTTCAGCCTTGTAAATTCTTATGTAAAGGATTTACGGCGCTATAATATTCCTGAATATATCAGGGGTGTTACAATATCAAAGCACTTCGGTCAGACCGAGGTGGAGAATATATGAGCACAGAGTTTGATGAGTTCCTTAAGGAATATAGAATAGTTTCACAATTCACGCCTCTAGGAACCCCACAGTTAAATGGTGTTTCAGAAAGGAGAAATCGGACTTTGTTGGACATGGTCCGCTCCATGTTGAATTACACTAATTTACCAATTTACCTATAGGGGTACGCCTTACTTACCGCTGCCTATATCCTAAGTAGATGTCCTTTCAAATCCGTTCCTATCACTCCGCATGAGATGTGGAAGGGTAAGAAACCAATTCTTAATCACATAAGGATTTGGGGATGTCCAGCCTATGTCAAGAAGGCTAAGGTGGACAAACTGGAAGAGAGGTCCATCAAGGGACATTTCATTGGATACCCAGAGGACTCTATGGGTTATATATTCTACATGCCATAAGACCATAAGGTCGTTGTGACTTTACAAGCGCACTTCCTTGAAGATGAGTTCATCTAGGAAGGTGGCTCGGGTAGAAATATCTCTTTGGAAGAGCATAATGAAAGTCCTAAGGAGACATCTGATCAGGGATCAGGAACCGAACCTATTGTAACACAACCTCCACTTCGAATGTCTGATAGGGTGTCTCACTTACCTGAGAGGTATGGGTATACACATGTCGAGGAACTGGGTCTCCACGACGCACCTGATAGCCGTAAGGACGACCCTGTCACCTATGACCAAGCGATAGTGGATGTAGACTCCGATAAATGGCAAGAAGCAATAGAAGCTGAGACAGACTCGAAGCATACGTCTGGACTCTAGTATATTTACCAACTGGCATGAGGACTATTGGAAATAAATGGATCTATAAGAGAAAGACTGATGGGGATGGCAAGGTTGATGCCTATAAATCCAGGCTTGTGGCAAAGGGTTATACCCAAAGGGGAGGGATCGATTATCATGATACCTTCTCGCCCGTAGCTATGATCAAGTCGATTCGCATGATGCCTGCCATTGCTGCCTATTACGATTATGAAATATGGCAAATGGACATCAAAACGGCTTTTCTAAATGGATACCTCGAGGAGGAAATATATATGGAACAACCTAAGGGTTTTGTATCCAAAGCTAATGTTCATAAGGTGTGTAAGCTGCAACGAGCCATTTATGGGTTGAAGCAAGCTTCTCGGAGTTGGAACCTTCGATTTGACGAAGCAATCAAGGACTTTGACTTCGTGCGAAATGAGGAGAAACCATGTGTTTACAAAAAGGTCAAAGGGAGCAATATTGTGTTCTTACTACATATGTAGATGATATTCTACTTCTAGAAAATAACGTAGCAATGCTCAGCACTGTGAAAGCTTGGCTTTCTAAAACGTTCTCCATGAAAGATTTGGGAGAAGCTTCCTATATTCTAGGGATCCGTCTTTACAGAGATAGACCGCGGAGAATGATAGGACTTTCCCAAGCCCTCTACATAGATAAAATCCTGAGAAGATTCAATATGGATGAATCTAAAAGAGGGTTCCTTTCCATGCGACATGGAATTCATCTCACCACGAAAATGTGCCCTAAAAGTGAGGAAGATAAGAGAGATATGAGTAAGGTACCCTATGACTCAGCAATAGGTAGACTTATGTACGCTATGTTGTGTACGAGACCAGACTTAGCCTACGCTGTGAGTATGGTAAGTCTATTTCAAGCAAACCCGGGAAGAGAACACTGGACTGCCGTAAAGAACATTCTTAAGTATTTGAGAAGAACTAGAAATATGGTTCTTAATTATGGTGGTGGAGAACTGAAGGTGATTGGATTCACCGATTTTGACTTTCAAGGAGACAGTGACGACTCTAAGTCAACATCTGGGTATTTGTTTACTCTCAATGGAGGAGCAGTATCTTGGAGAAGCTAAGCAAACCGCTACTGCATATTCCACCTGCCAAGCAGAGTACCAAGCTGCCTAAGAGGCTAGCAAAGAAGCGTTTTGGATGCAAAAGTTTGTACAAAAACTTCAAGTGGTGCCTAATGCGGAGCTGCCTATATCACTATTCTGTGATAATGATGGAGCTGTCGCCCTAGCCAAGGAGCCAAGGGCTCACCACAACACCAAGCATATATAGAGAAAGTATCACATCGTTCGAGAGATGGTTGAAAAAGGATATGTTTCTTTGCAAAGAGTAGACTCAGAAGACAATGTCTCTTACCCGCCGACTAAGCCGTTATCTCAGGATGTCTTGGAAAGACATATGAAGAACATGGGTATTAGATACCATGATGTATGGCATTGAGTGAAAATGGGAGAATGTTAGGAATATGCCCTCGAATACCACTCAGGGGATGAGAGAGTAGGGGCATTGTACTTGTAATTGTGGAATAATTAATAAAAGGCCATACGATTCATTCAATGTTTATTGTATTTCAAATGCATTCTTGAGAAATCCTCCCATTTGATTGCAGTTAGATGGGCTAAACCGTGTTTGGGTTGGGTCAAATTAAATACGAACGGTGCGGCCAAGGGTAATCCGGGTTGTGCGGAGTCGGGTGGCATCATCCGTAATCATTTTGGGGTTCCTATCCTTTATTTCTCGAAATTTATAGGGGACCAAACTAACACTTATGTAGAACTTCATGCGATTTGGAGGGGGATTGATCTTTGCTTATATAAGAATTTCGACAATATTTGGGTGGAAACGGACTCTAAAGTGGTTATTCGGCTCATTAATGAGAATGCCACTTGCCAGTGGAAGCTCCAAAGTTTGGTTGTGAAAATTCGTGCATTTTTCGCTAAGGCCAACATTCGTATCTCCCATATTTATAGAGAAGGAAATGGCGTAACCGACATCTTAGCTAATCAAGGTTGCGATATTCAGGATTATTTTTGTTCGGATGGCCATGATTTTAAAGGCAAAATGGTTGGGCATATTAGGCTAGATAAAATTAGCTTTCCTTATATTAGATGCAAAAAAGTGTGATTTCGGATATGGCTTTTCTTTGATTTATCCAGTTCATTAATTTGTTGTTAAATTAAGTTTGGGCGTGTAGAGGGGCTCGTCCTCCCTCAAACTCTTTGGGTGTGTATTGGGCCTCGTCCCCCCACATTTCTGATCCGTCGAATAAATTTTGTTTTTTATAAAAAAAAAAGAAAAAAAAGGAGGAGAATTTCTCAACAAAGCCATAAATGAGTATTGTGATCAAAATGGGAGTTAGCATGAAGTATCAGCTCCAATAATACCACAACAAAATAGGGTAGCTGAAAGAAGGAACAGAATACTCAAGGAAGCAGCAAGGACAATGATTGCTGAGACTAATCTTCCGAAAAGGTTCTGAGCCGAAGCTGTCAACACAGCATGTCATACTCAGAACAGAAGTATGATAGTAGAGAGACACGGTAAAACTCCTTATGAGGTTTGGAATGGCAGAATACCAACTGTTTCATACTTTCAAATCTTTGATTGTAAGTGTTTCATCCACAACAATGGCAAACCCCAACTGAATTCTTTTTGATGGCAAAAACTGATGATAGTCTCTTTATGGGATACTCACAGATAATCAAGGCATATATTGTCTTTAATAAAAAAGATTATTTGTGGAAGAAACACCTCATGTTGTCTTTGATGAATCTACTGTTGAGTTCAGAAAACAGGTGAAACAAATTGAGAAAAACCTCAAGTCACCTCTTTAGAAGAAGTCATCATCAATGACATAAGGTTTCTAGATCAAGCTGATAAAGACCCAAGTGCAGATCAGCCAGGATGACCTACCATAGATGATCTAACCATAGCTAAAGTTGATCTAATAACAGTTGATCCCATCACAGCTGAAGATGATCCAATCACAGCTGAACCAAACACAGCTGCAGTCTAACAGAACCTAGCTCTCCTGAAGGAACAAGCTTTGATGATCAGCAACCAAAAGCAGAAGATGAGATTATACCCCCAAATGGCTAAAGGATCACCCCATTCAACAAATCATTGGGAACCTAACTGATCAAGTCAAAACTAGGAAATCAAGAGAACCAACAGGAATGGCAATGCTCTCTTGCTTCATGTCCCAAATGGAGCCCAAAACAACAGAATAAGCACTGGATGAATACACATGGATGATTTCAATGCAAGAAGAATTAAACCAAATGAATAGGAACAATCTGTGGGAGCTAATAGACAGACCAAATCACAGGAAGGTCATTGGCACCAAATGAGTTTACGAAAACAAGTGTGATGAAGATGGAGATGTTGTTAGTAATAAAGCCACATTAGTTGCAAAAGGATATGCTTAATGTGAAGGAATATATTCTGATGAAACATATGCACCAATAGCAAGACTAGAAGCAATCAATCTATTCCTTGCCTATGCAGTCTTCAAGAATTTTGAAGTATACCAAATGGACGTGAAAAGTACATTCCTCAATAGAGTATTAGAAGAAGAAGTTTATGTTGAGCAACCCTATGTATTTGTCAAAGGAGACCGTTTACAAACTGTTAAAAGCTTTATATGGACTCAAACAGGCACCAAGAGCCTGGTATGATACTGTCCATATTTCTTGAGAAAAATGGATTATACAAGGGAAAAGTGGACAAGACTCTATTCAGAATTTAACATGAAGACCACATACTACTAGTTCAAGTATATGTGGATGATATCATATTTAGCTCAACAAACCCTGAGCTATGTGAAAAATTCTCAAACCTCATGCAAGGAGAATTCGAAATGAGCATGATGGGTAAACTGAACTGCTTTCTTGGCTTACAAGTCAATCAAGTTGAAACTGGAATATTCATCAACTAAGCAAAGTATACAAGGGAGCTGATCAAAATATTTGGCATGAAGTCGGCTAAACCCCTGAGAGTACCAATGAGCACATCTCTACACATTGATGCAGATGATGGAGGCATTCCAGTGGATCCAACACACTACATAGACTAATTGGATCATTACTATACCTCACTGCAAGCTGACCTGACATTTCATATGCAGTAGGAGTGTGTGTAAGATTTCAGTTCGAGCCAAAGCAGTCTCATCAGGAAGCAGCTAAAAGGATAATCAGATACATAAAATCCACAATCAATGTTAGATTATGGTATCCAAAAGATAACAACTTTGAACTATCAGGATATTTTGATGTAACGTGTCAATTCCTTGGAACCAAACTAATATCATGGTTCAGTAAGAAGTAGGTGTCCAACTCAATATCCACAACTGAGTCAGAATACCTAGCTGCAGGTAGCTGTTGTGCTCAATTTTTATGGATCAGACAACAACTAAGGGACTACAATATCATTGCAAATGAAGTCCCAATATGGTGTGACAACAATAGCGCAATTTCTATAACAAACAATCCAGTCTTACATTCGAGAACAAAGCATATAGATGTCAAACATCATTTCATCAGAGACCATGTGCTCAACAAACGAGTAAGGGTGGAAAGAGTCAGCACAGAGTACCAAATTGCTGAAATATTCACAAAACCACTACCGCAGGAAAGATTACTCGAACTAAGTAGGGATCTTAGACTACTCCTAGACTCGGAATCCAGTGCCTAGCTGAAAATATGAAGATGAAGAAACTCAGCTGATCAGAAAAAGTTAGCTGATGTAAAACTCAACCGCAGACGAGAAAGTCAGCTGATCAGAAGCACAGACAAGAAAGGTCAGCTGATTAGGAGCACAGATGAGAAACATAGCTGATCAGAAGCACAAACAAGAAATGTTAGCTGATCAAAACCACAACCATGATGTAGAAAGTTAGCTGATCATAATCACAGCTAAGATTGCACATCTGATACAAAGGAAGTAAGGAATCAAAATTGCAGTGGTATCAGAAGTCAAATAGTCAACCAGCTAAGTTTCTAATTTCTTTCAGTATTTATATTACACATGGTTAAAATACACCATCATAGTAACTCCACGTCTACATCACATTGTCCAATCATGACACACGAACTGCCGTTCTTGCAATTAATTATTATTTTTTAAAATCGACTCTCAGAATAACTATTTAATACGACTGAAATAACTTCATCAAAAGCTATCGTCTTTAAAAATTTCAAGCAATAACCCTAATTTTTCCATAAAAGCAAAATCAAGAATTTCACTGCACTAAAAATATTCAAATTGCAGAGATGGGCACAACAACATACTTCAAGAACATCAACTTGTGGATGGTGAAAGAATATCTTCAGCATCGTCGTGGACTTTCTTGGACTTCTGGAGGAAAACAACTCCCTGTTGATAACAGACTTGATTTTGCGTATGAAGAAGAGTGGAATCTATCACTTCCTGGACATTAACCTATCAGAACTATTCAAGGAGGCCGTTGTTTGTTTCTACAAGGAAGCCCTAGTTACAGAAAGGGGAATTCAGAGCTCAATCTTTGGAGAACCAATCTTCATAACCAAACAAACTATTTTAAATGCCTTCAAGCTGGAGAATCGGGCCATTGTAGTCGAAGCCCTAAAGCCGAACCCTGTGGACATTTGGCAGTAGATAAAGCTACCTGAACAGCCAACAAAGATGAAATTCACAGCCCGAAAGTCAGATGTCCATAAGGAATATAGATACATGACGAACATCACCAACAAGATTGTTATGTAACACCCCAAGATATTCGAGGTATATTACAGCCCCGTGAATCCCTACTTGGGACCCACCAGGCTAAACAACTATCATACTCATCGATTCACAGAAACAACAATATAACACCTCGTCATAAAGACGCAAAACGAAAATAATTCACCCGGTTCACCCGGTCAAACACAACACAATCATCCGACACAAACACAATAGACAAAGATACAATCCGTACGAATAAGAATTCCTAAGTACTCGAGTACTTCTATTAGTTTACAAACCCACAAACGGTAAAAAGGTAAAAGACAACAAGACGCCACTTGTGCACAATCATCACGCACGGCCATCATCCGCATACTGGTCCAGCGCCCGTTCGTCTCGATGAACTTGACCTGAAATTCATAAAACGAATTTCCCCAAAACGGGTCCCCAAAGGGGTTAGCAATTATGCTAGTACAAGTAACCAAATGAACAACTTACACCTTACACATATAGTCAAAGACTGCAATTGCGAAAACATAGTTCCAAAGCACTCATTTCCAGAAATGCCATAATCAAATCACATTGTAAAATGCACCACAATTAACCGTCGATACACGTCTCTGTGGACCCCTACCGAGACCCCATCGGATCTAACCCGTAGTGGTTAAAAGCAAGCTCGTCGATCCACGTCTCTGTGGACCCCTACCGAGATCCCGTTGGATCTAATCCGTAGTGAGTATATACACACACACACACCATTTCTCATACAATACTACTATGTCAAGATTGTAAGTTCATAAGGGTACTTGCCTCGATTAATAGACGGTGACACGAACGGAACGGAAGAATCAAACACGACCGCGAGGAACCGACGAAACCTAACCTAACGATTTGGATAATACAATCACAACCAACTCTAAACGAATACGGAAATGGAATACACCCGAAAACCCGCCTATGATTCATGTATATTCGTATAAAAATAACAACGAGGGCGGACCACAACCGAACCCTCTCGAATACTCAACAACCGCGAAATATACCATGAATCCGTAGGAAAACCAATGATAACAACAAGATAAATCATATTCATCATGGATTAACCAACAAAACGGAACGAATCGGACGAAAATCCAAAAACCCCCAATTTATCCAAAAGTAGGGTTCTAAGAGATTTACCTTGGATTAGGATGAAAGATTCGTGTTGATGTTGTTATTATACACCAAGAACTCACGGAAGATGATGGTTGAGATGATTAGAGGAAGAAATCGCCAAGAAAATCACCTGGAATCGCTAACGCCGCGGAGGGGGAAAGAAATGAGAACAATACGTTCATCTGGGTCAACTCCCTGGTTTATATAGCCAAGGAGTGTTAGCGCGCGCTAACACCCATAAGTTAGCGTGCGCTAACAGGACAAAACTCCAGTCCAGGAGTTAATGTCCCAGTCCAATAACTAGATTACTGGGCTGTTAGCGTGCGCTACCCGAAACGTAGCGTGCGCTAATAACCTCTCGGTAGCACGTGCTATCGGACATAGCGTGCGTTACCTGGACAACAGCCGAGTCCAGAAGCAAACTGCCAGTACACCCCTGATCTAGTTAACGCGCGCTATCAGCCAAACGTAGCATGCGCTACCTGGGCACCTAACCGAGTCCAGTAGTAAACTGTCCAGTACAGGGCAGCCATGCTAGCGCACGTTACCGGACACCTTAGCGTGCACTAGTCCCCCGACATTAGCGTGCGCTAGGCAATGTAGCGTACGCTAATCCGTTAGTCCAGAGGGCTGGAAACAGAACTGCCACTCCCAGGGCTTGCTCGCTAGCGCGCGCTATGAAGTAGACGTAGCGTGCGCTACTAAGGGACCTCTAGCGTGCGCTATGCAGAAAAGATAGCGCGTGCTAGTTACTGAATATAAACGGCCCGAAACACCGGAATATGAACGAAACATCAAACGGAACATCTCAAAACGCATAGTAACATAGAATGGATCCACGGCAACCCCGAAACGGCGGTTCCGTATAACAATTACGAGAATCAGGTCAATAGATGACAGAAAAAATACACTAAAAGATACACGAGGGTCGCTACAACCGAGAAATACACCGAAAAATGAAAATAACGGGAAAATAAAAATGCGGATATTACATTCTACCCCTCTAAAAATAAGTTTCGTCTCGAAACTTAAGAAACAAACAACTCAGGGTACCTAGCACGCATGCTATCCTCGGTTTCCCAAGTTGCCTCCTCGACACCATGTCTCGACCACTGTACCTTGACGAAAGAGATGGTCCTATGCCTCAGTCGCTTCTCACGATGCTCCAAAATCTTCAAAGGACGCTCCTCAAAAGTAATATCCTCAACGACATCAATCTCACCATAATCGATGACGTGACTAGGATCCGAGACATATTTCCTCAGCTGGGAAACATGAAAAACGCTATGAACATGGCTCAGGGCCGGGGGTAACGCCAAACGGTAAGCCAACCCACCGACTCGCTCGAGAATCTCGAAGGGTCCAATAAATCTCGGACTCAACTTCCCCTTTTTCCCGAAACGGAAAACTCCCCTCGTCGGTGACACCTTTAGCAAAATGTGGTCTCCCACCTCGAATTCCAAAGGTCGACGACGGACATCGGCATATGACTTCTGTCGACTCTGGGCAGTCAACATCCGTTCCCGAATTAATTCTATCTTCTGCCTCGTCTCTAGAACGATATCCGGCTCGGTCCCAACCATATCGGACACCTCATTCCAACAAATCGTTAATCGACAACGCCGCCCATAAAGTGTCTCCTACGGTGCCATCCGAATCGATGCGTGCCAACTATTGTTGTACGTGAATTCGATCAATGGCAAATGCTCCTCCCAGTCACTGCTCCAATCGAGAGCACAAGCACGCAAAATATCCTCGAACGTCTGGATAGTGCGTTCCGACTGTCCATCTGACTGAGGATGAAAAGAGGTACTCAAACGCAAATGAGTACCCAATGCCTTATGCACCGCCTGCCAAAAGTGCGATACAAAACGGCCATCACGATCCGAAATAATAGACTTCGGAGTACCGTGAAGCCTCACAATCTGCGCGATAAACACACAAGCCAACTTCTCCGGGCCCCAAGTGTCCTTGATGCCTAGAAAATGTGCCGACTTGGTTAGACGATCAACAATCATCCATACCATATTCATGCCCGACCTCGATCTCGGCAAACTCGTAATGAAATCCATCGATACATCTTCCCATTTCCATTCCGGAACGAGAAGTGACTGCAATAACTCGGTCGGTCGCTGATGCTCGATTTTGACCTGCTGACAAGTCAAACATCTCGCTACAAACTGAGCGACCTCCTCCTTCATATCATTCCACCAGAAATTCCTTCTCAGGTCCTTGTACATCTTACTCGAACCAGGATGAACGGAGTAAGGTGTAGCATGGGCCTCACGCAAAATACTCTGTCTCAACTCCGAGTCGTTCGGCACACAAAGCCGACTATGGAACCTCAAAACACTATCCTCGTGAATCACAAACCCAGGAGACTTTCCTTTAAGAACGTTCTCTCGGATTTGAGTAATCATCGGATCCTCCAACTGCTTCAGCTTAATTTCGTCGATCAAAGACGACGAAATCTCTAAAGCACAAAGTTTCCCGACAGCTCCAGGCAACAAAACCTCAACATCCAACTCGATCAAAACTCGTCAAAGCTCAGACTGGGACGTAAGGATCTCAAGCGTTCGCAACGCAACCGGTTTCCAACTCAAGGCGTCGGCCACGACGTTCGCCTTGCCCGGGTGATAAAGGATTTTGAGGTCATAATCCTTAATCAACTCTAACCACCTCTTATGCCTCATATTCAACTCCCGCTGAGTAAATATGTATTTCAGACTTTTATGATCGGTAAAAATCTGACATGCAGAGCCGAAAAGATAGTGACGCCAAATCTTGAGCGCAAAGACAACTGCCGCTAACTCCAAATCATGATTAGGGTAGTTAAGCTCATACGGCCTCAACTGCCTCGATGCATATGCAATGGTCTTGCCGTGCTGCATCAACATGCACCCAAGACCCTGACCCGAAGCATTACTATAAACAGCAAAACCCCCGTTGCCACATGGCAACGCCAAAATCGGGGCTGAAGTCAAATGCCTCTTCAGCTCCTCAAAACTTGACTATCTCTCGTCATTCCAGACGAACTTCTCGGACTTCTGGAGCAACTGTGTAAGTGGCCGAGCTAGTTTCGAGAAACCCTCGACGAACCTACGGTAGTAGCCACCCAAGCCCAAGAAACTACGGACCTCCTTCACATTCTTGGGCGGCGCCCAATCCCACACTGCCTCAATCTTCAGCGGATCCATACGAACCCCCTCGGCTGAAATTACGTGACCCAAAAACATCACTTCCTTCTGCCAGAACTCACATTTAGAGAACTTCACATAGAGTTGCTCGATCCTCAAAATGTCTAATACTACCCGCAAATGATGGGTATGCTCTTCCTTGTTCCTCGAATAAATAAGAATATCGTCAATGAAGACGACGACACACTTATCAAAATACTCGATAAAGACTTTGTTCATCAACTGCATGAACACCTTCGGTGCATTAGTTAGCCCGAAAGGCATAACTACAAACTCATAATGTCCGTATCTCATCCGAAAATATGTTTTCGGCACATCGGACTCCCTCACCCGGAGCTGATAGTACCCCGATCTCAAATCAATTTCCGAGAACACTGCCGCTCCCTGTAACTGATCGAACAAGTCATCAATCCTCGGCATAGGATACTTGTTCTTGATGGTTACCTTATTTAGTTCACGATAGTCGATACACAAACGCAGTGAACCATCCTTCTTCCGCACAAACAGGACCGGTGCGCCCCAAGTCGAGGCGCTCGGTCGAACATACCCCTACTCAAGAAGCTCAATCAACTGCTTCTTCAACTCGGACATCTCTGAAGGTGCCATGCGATACGGAGCCTTTGAAATCGGAGCCACACCCGGCTCTAACTCGATAGCAAACTCGACCTCACGATCTGGTGGCAAACCCGGTAACTCGTCAGGAAATACATCAGGAAACTCACTAACGACTGGAATCGACGAAAACTCGACTTCACCTTACTCCGCCTTCAAGGCGTAGCACCAATAACCAGTACACCCTTTTCGCAGGAGCCTCATCGCCTTCAAGGCGTTAATAACAAACTTCTGGTTTCCCCTCTTTCGCCCCGCGAAAGAGTGCTCGGTGCCCTCCTCGGCTAACATAGTGATGATTCTCGTGCGGTAGTTCATAATCGCACCATGCCGCTCGAGCCAATCATCCCAAAGAATCAAATCCTCACCCTAAATACCCACAACAATAAGATTAGAGGGCCAAGCCCTCTCACAAATAATCACAGAACAGTCTCGAACCTCCTGATCACCAACGATCCTATCACCGCTAGGAAGCTTAACGATTAAGGGCTCACAAGGCGTCAAACAGTCGAGACTCAAGCGGCACACACACTCTAGAGATATGAACGAATGCGTAGCACCAGAATCGAAAAGTATACTGACAGGATGAGAATGAATATGAACGGTACCTGTGGCAATGGTAGCGGTCGGATCATCGGCCCTCCTCATCTCGTAAACTCGTGGATGGGCGGAGCCGAGACTAGAAGCTCCCCCTCTGGCGGTCTGACCCCGACCCCTCCCTCGACTGGCATTCGGTGGGAACTGAGAAGCAAACGATCCTTGATTCACGTTTGGTTCATTGGGCGCTGGAATGGAAGCCCGGGCACCAAGGATTCTCTCCCTCTCAAAGACAGTAGCCTTTGTGGCCCTACTGCCACACTGACACGTCGTCAAAGAAAGGGCTCAAACAAGTACGACTGACGTGGCTTGTACGGCCACAATTGAAACACTTCACATCACGGAAAGGAGCATTGGTAGTTCCACGGGAACCCCCAGTGGAACGAGCTGGACGACCGCCGGCGGGGAAATTAGCAGATTGGGATTTCGGCTGACCCCCACCCTTGTGGCCCGAAAAATTCCCGGTGGATTTCTGCTTCTTGCTTTCACGAGCCGCCTCACTCTCCGTCACAGACATATCGTAAGCAAGGGCCCTACTCTGATAATCCTTCAAGGTAGTACAGACGAGTCCCGACCTATAGTCCCGAATCGACAATTTCATCCACCTGGAGAAGTGAAAAATTTTGTCGTTCTCCTCGACAACTTGGGTCTTCAAATAGCCCAACTCCTTGTTGAAATCGGCAATAGCTTGGGATACGGGAATGTCCCGTGGTTGAGCATCATAGAAAGCATGCACTCGAGCCTGTCTGACCGGCCACAGACAATATTCAGTCTCCATCAATTCTTGAAATTCGGCCCACGAAGCAACATGGTCTTTGGGCCCAACGGCCTCCCACCAATCCGTAGCGTCCCCAGTGAGAAAGTACTGGGCAATAGGGACCTTACGGTCCTCGGGACAGTTGGTAGCAGTGAAGACTTTAGATGTCTCCTTGATCCACCCCTCCCAGCCGATCGGGTCTGATGCTCCCGAAAACTGGGGAGGATGCATCTTGATGACATCTTGGAGCCAACGGTCTGCTCCGCCCCGATTAGCATGGGCCTGATCCGGGTTCTGAACCACCTGAGCTATCGCCGCCATTTGATTTACCATTTTCTACAGAACGGCCGCAATACTGAGGTCGGCGCGCTCCTGAGAAGAGGTATGACTGTGACGGTCACTGGTACTGCCGACTCCCGAAGAATGCGACGTGGCCGCCCCACCAGCTGCCCCACATCCTCGGCCGCATCCACGACCACGACCACGGCCTCTTCCAGCATCCATACTGATGTTAAAGAAGTAACAAAGGCCATACGATGGTAAGTACGAGAGGAAAAACAACCACAATCAAGAATCAAAGGTGCGATGCAAGGAAACAAGGAACGGAATAAGGAAAAACTTACGGGCACCGGTAGCATCGGAATCATGCCAGCGTGATGATGATGTGCGAAACGACACACAACAAGACCCAATAACCGACAAGCCTAGGTATCCATAAACCCAGCGATCTGATACCATTTTCTGTAACACCCCAAGATATTCGAGATATATTACAGCGCCGTGAATCCCTACTTGGGACCCACCAGGCTAAACAACTATCATACTAATCGATTCACAGAAACAACAATATAACACCCCGTCATAAAGATGCAAAACGAAAATAATTCACCCGGTTCACCCGGTCAAACACAACACAATCATCCGACACAAACACAATAGACAACGATACAATCCGTACGAATAAGAATTCCTAAGTACTCGAGTACTTCTATTAGTTTACAACCCACAAACGGTAAAAAGGTAAAAGATAACAAGACGCCACTTGTGCACAATCATCACGCACGGCCATCACCCGCATACTGGTCCAGTGCCCGTTCGTCTCGATGAACCTGATCTGAAATTCATAAAACGAATTTCCCCAAAACGGGTCCCCAAAGGGGTTAGCAATTACGCTAGTACAAGTAACCAAATGAACAACTTACACCTTACACATATAGTCAAAGCATGCAATTGTGAAAACATAGTTCCAAAGCACTCATTTCCGGAAATGCTATAATCAAATCACATTGTAAAATGCACCACAATTAACCGTCGATCCACGTCTCTGTGGACCCCTACCGATACCCCGTCGGATCTAACCCGTAGTGGTTAAAAGCAAGCTCGTCGATCCACGTCTCTGTTGAACCCTACCGAGACCCCGTCGGATCTAACCCGTAGTGAGCATACATACACACACACACACCATTTCTCATACAATACTACTATGTCAAGATTGTAAGTTCATAAGGGTACTTGCCTCGATTAATAGACGGTGACACGAATGGAACGGAAGAATCAGACACGACCGCGAGGAACTGACGAAACCAAACCTAACGATTTGGAGAATACAATCACAACCAACTCTAAACGAATACGAAAATGGAATACACCCGAAAACCTGCCTACGATTAATGTATATTCGTATAAAAATAACGAGGGCGGACCACAACCGAACCCTCTCGAATACTCAACAACCGTGAAATATACCATGAATCCGTAGGAAAACCAATGATAACAACACGATAAATCATATTCATCATAGATTAACCAACAAAATGGAACGAATCGGACGAAAATCCCAAAACCCCCAATTTATCCAAAAGTAGGGTTCTAAGAGATTTACCTTGGATTAGGATGAAAGATTCGTGTTGATGTTGTTATTATACACCAAGAACTCACGGAAGATGATGGTTGAGATGATTAGAGGAAGAAATCGCCAAGAAAATCGCCTGGAATCGCTAACGCCTCGGAGGGGGAAAGAAATGAGAACAATACGTTCATCTGGGTCAACTCCCTGGTTTATATAGCCAGGGAGTGTTAGCGCGTGCTAACACCCATAAGTTAGCGTGCACTAACGGGACAAAACTCCAGTCCAGGAGTTAATGTCCCAGTCCAGTAACTAGATTACTGGGCCGTTAGCGTGCGCTACCCGAAACGTAGCGTGCGCTAAAAACCTCTCGGTAGCGCGTGCTATCGGACATAGCGTGCGTTACCTGGACAACAGCTGAGTCCAGAAGCAAACTGACAGTACACACCTGATCCAGTTAACGTGCGCTATCAGCCAAACGTAGTGTGCGCTACCTGGGCACCTAACCGAGTCCAGTAGCAAACTGTCCAGTACTGGGCAGCCATGCTAGCGCACGTTACCGGACACCTTAGCGTGCGCTAGTGCCTCGACATTAGCGTGCGCTACGCAACGTAGCGTACGCTAATCCGTTAGTCAAGAGGGCTGGAAATAGAACTGCCACTCCCAGGGCTTGCTCGCTAGCGCGCGCTACGAAGTAGACGTAGCGTGCGCTACTAAGGGACCTCTAGCGTGCGCTATGCAGAAAAGATAGCGCGCACTAGTTACGGAATATAAACGGCCCGAAACACCGGAATATGAACGAAACATCAAACGGAACATCTCAAAACGCATAGTAACATAGAATGGATCCACGGCAGCCCCAAAACGGCGGTTCCGCATAACAATTACGAGAATCAGGTCAATAGATGACAAAAAAAAATACACTGAAAGATACACGATGGTCGCTACAATCGAGAAATA
The DNA here is from genome assembly GCA_033398695.1 of Orobanche coerulescens. Taxonomy (NCBI): domain Eukaryota; kingdom Viridiplantae; phylum Streptophyta; class Magnoliopsida; order Lamiales; family Orobanchaceae; genus Orobanche; species Orobanche coerulescens. The sequence continues at coordinate 16,679,824 of CM065814.1, read as the reverse complement.
CACCAAAAAATGAAAATAACGGGAAAAGAAAAATGCGGATATTACATGTTATGGGCATGTTAGGAAGCTATGATCAGATGTCCTCCTCCAAATACATTGTCATGGGAGCTGTGATACAAAGAGAGAGGATTAATTGGCCTGATTACATCTACAGGTACTTAGTCAGAGAAGTCAACAAGGTCAGCTGGAATTATGAGAACAAGACGTTTACATAGAAACTTGCCTTTGGCACCCATATAAGCAGGATTCTGGAATTCCTGGGCAAGGCCAAAGGAAAGGCAGAACCATTTCATAGCAGCAAAAGACTCAGTCACTTGGACCAAGCTGCACTGGAGAAGTATGCAAATAATCAACCAAGAGCCCTGGATTTACTTCAGAGGATGAAGTCTGGAACCTCATCCTACAGAAGAGCAACAAAATGAGAAGAAGCTGAAGTTCAATTAGTTGCAGCCATCCTAACTGCAGCTAAGATCTCCCCACCTGCTCTGACCCGAGATGAAATAACCATAGCTGACGCTGTGTCAGAAAAGGTAGCTGCAGTTGAGGAAACTACAGCTGCAGCTGAAGAAACCACAACTGCACATGAAGAAAGCAAAGCTGCACCTGTCATTGAAGTTAGTGAAGATAGTGATGACCTTACTCGTGCCAGTATCTTCAGAAAGAGTAAGTCACCTGAAAAGGAGATCATACGACCTTTATCACCTGTATCCACCAAAAGACAGAAGGACTTGGTGGACTACTCATCTGAATCTTCAGAACAGATCAGGCCTAAAGATAATACAACTAACGCACCTGAAGTATCATAAGTTGCACGTGCAACACTACTTCTCACAGCTCCTGCAGATCAGTCTAAGGAGCTGATCATCATTCAAGAAGAAGAGGAGGTTGAAGAACCATTACCTGAGCTTCCAAGCATCCAAGAGGAAGACGAATTTGAGAAAATCCTTGAGGAACCTGAAGTTAACTAAAGCTTCAACCTCAAGGTAAATAACCCTTTTAACCTCAGCCAAACACAACTCAGGTCTGTAAAGCAGCACATCAGTAAAATTTCAATCTTTGTTGTTTACAAATACGGGAAGAGATTGAAGGCCCTTAGCTTCAATGCTCTTAAATAAATAATGGAAAGGAGTGGATGTAACTACCCTCTTACAACAAAGCAACTCATTCAGGTGTTTTGTAAGGAAACTAAAACGAGCTTGTTGTTTAATGAGAATTGGTTCATAGAAAACTCCAAATCCAAAATGGACCAATTCATTTGGGTTATCATGGAAGGGGTAGCCCAAGGAAAGAAATTTGATGATGAATATGAGAACATGGAGATTACTTGAGCTGAAAAAGAAATTGAAAATGAATGACTTTAAAAGGATATTGAAGAAGAAAAAGAAAAATGTTGAAAAAGAAGTAGAAGAAAAAGAAGAATTTGGAGAGGAAGAAAATATAGAGAAGGATTCTGATCATGATCAGGATCAAGGCTCAAGTTCAGCTCAACCATCACGAGCTGAAAAATCATGGAAGCAGGGGGAACAATCTGAAAATCCCCTTCTGCTTGAAAGTCACCTGACCAAAGGATATCAACTGAAAAATCAATTGCTCAAAATTCAGCTGCAAATGAAGTCACAACTGAAAATATCCATCAGGCAGAGGCACCTGAATTTCAGCTACCATCTAACATCTCTGAGTTGATCCGCACAATGGTGGAAGAGACAGTTGCAAACCTTTTGGCAACAAAAGTTGAATCACACATGTTCTCTCTCAACAACAAAATAAACTCCTTGCTTAACAGAAAGGATCCCTCTCCACCACCAACATCTTCCAGGATGCTACTTGGCATGCAGGATTTTATGCACAAGATGGAGGAACAGGTGGCACCAATTATTGATCCAGGCAAACAAAGGGAAGAAATGAGGTCGAAATGGAGGCAAGAGGCATTGACTGTGGTTCCTAGAAGTACACCCACACCTCCTAAAACATCTATTATCCTGAAGCTGGAGCCTCAAGTTCTCTTAAAAGGAAGCAAAAAACCCGTGGAGTATAAGCTCTTGATAAATCAGCTGTGGCACTAGCAATCCTTAGAAGTTTTCCAAGCATGGAAGCAATAGTAAAAAGACTTCTTTTGTCAAATAAATGAACCGGGAGGAAGGGAAAATTCGCCCAAACTAGGGCATATGGGGCTTCAACTTATGGACAAAAATCTGGAGTCCATTTGAAAACTCTCATCTGGTACCCAAACACGAACCAAACTTGATGACACCATAGACGTGTGTAGTCTTCCTCACAACGAAGACGTATAAACATATGCCTCTCTTCAAGGAGTGAGACTGAGAAATCGTCTTTAAGATTGAGATTTCCCATTATCCACCTAATAGTCTTCATCGAAGGAAAACCGTGAGAAAATTTCCCGACCAATGTATACTTGAAAGGAGCTACAAGTTCCTCGAGTTCTAGTGTAGAAAAGGATATAATTCTCCTACCATCCATGTTTTCATACTTCTTGTTTTTGTAAAAAAAAAACGAAATTTATTCGACGGATCAGAAATGTGGGGAGACGTGGCCCACTACACGCCCAAAGAGTTTGAGGGAGGATGAGCCCCTCTACACGCCCAAACTTAATTTAACAACAAATTAATGAACTGGACAAATCAAAGAAAAGCCATATCCGAAATCACACTTTTTTGCATCTAATATAAGGGAAGCTAATTTTATCTAGCCTAATAAGCCCAATCATTTTGCCTTTAAGATCATGGACATCCGAACAAAAATAATCCCGATGATCGCAACCTTGATTAGCTAAGATGTCGGCCACACCATTTCCTTCTCTATAAATATGGGAGATACGAATGTTGGCCTTAGCGAAAAATGCACGAATTTTCACAACCAAACTTTGGAGCTTCCAATGGCAAGTGGCATTCTCATTAATGAGCCGAATAGCCACTTTAGAGTCCGTTTCCACCCAAATATTGTCAAAATTCTTATCCAAGCAAAGATCAATCTCCCTCCAAATTGCATGAAGTTCTGCATAAGTGTTAGTTTGGTCCCCTATAAATTCCGAGAAATAAAGGATAGGGACCCCAAAATGATTACGGACAATGCCACCCGACCCCGCACAACCCGGATTACCCTTGTCCGCACCATCCGTATTTAATTTGACCCAACCCAAACACGGTTTAGCCCATCTAACCGCAATCAAATGGGAGGATTTCTTAGGGGCTCGCATAATTGGCAGCCCCCTTCCAAAATGACCCGCGGAGTTTGCCGGGAATTTTGAGAGCCCTAAGATAGCTCCAAATCCGGCCACACACCCTCTCGACTGTGAATGGGATGGCTTTCATCCTTTTGTCATTGCTCTCGGTGTCATTCCTCTCGGTGTCACCAAATATAACACCTCTCACCTCTTCCAATGAAGGAATATCGCAAATCATATTATTATCTAAGAGGTCAATGCTTTTAGGAATGATGTCAAGCCTCACATTCTCCCATTCGATGTTCTCTTTGGTGAAGCATTTTTCAAAATAGTGGGCCGCCGAGTTGGCAATATCCATCGGTGAGCTCACATTCAAGGACAGCGTCCCTAAATTCCTCCATCTCCGATGGGATAGGTGGATTTTCCCCTCTTTTTTCATAAGAATGGAGGACGATATTAAAATTACCGCCCACCAATCACGGAGTATGGACTTGACTAACCGAAATTAAATCCTCCCACAAATACCGCCTCTCAATTTTCGTGTTCTTACCATACACCACCGATAACATAAAAGGATCGGGGGAAGAATTATGGACAACCGTCATGTGGAGCATTTGATCTGTGTTCTTAATAACAGAAATATTAGTGTTGATATCCGAAAAGATCTGTGTTCTCTGCAATTTGAATATTTTTAGTGCAGTGAAATTCTTGATTTTGCTTTTCTGGAAAAATTAGGGTTCTTGCTTGAAATTTTTGAAGACGATAGGTTTTGATGAAGTAATTTCAGTCGTATTAAATAGTTATTCTGAGAGTCGGTTTTAAAAAATAATAATTAATTGCAAGAACGACAGTTCGTGTGTCATGATTGGATAATGTGATGTAGACGTGGAGTTACTGTGTATTTTAACCACGTGTAATATAAATACTTAAAGAAATTAGAAACTTAGCTGGTTGACTGTTTGACTTCTAATACCACTGCAATTTTGATTCCTTGCTTCCTTTGTATCAGATGTGCAATCTTAGCCGTGATTATGATCATCTTACTTTCTACATCATGGTTGTGGTTTTGATCAGCTAACATTTCTTGTCTATGCTTCTGATCAGCTGTCTTTCTCGTATGTGCTTCTGATCAGCTGTCTTTCTCGTCTGTGCTCCTGATCAGCTGACCTTTCTTATCTGTGCTTCTGATCAGCTGACTTTCTCGTCTGCAGTTGAGTTTTACATCAGATAACTTTTTCTGATCAGCTGAGTTTCTTCATATTCATATTTTCAGCTAGGCACTAGATTCCGAGTCTTGGAGTAGTCTAAGATCCCTACTTAGTTCGAGTAATCTTTCCTGCGGTAGTGGTTTTGTGAATATTTCAGCAATCTGGTACTCTGTGCTGACTCTTTCCACCCTTACTCTTTTATTGAGCACATGGTCTCTGATGAAATGATGTTTGACATCTATATGCTTTGTTCTCGAATGTAAGACTGGATTGTTTGTTATAGCAATTGCGCTATTGTTGTCACACCATATTGGGACTTCATTTGAAATGATGTTGTAGTCCCTTAGTTGTTATCTGATCCATAGAAATTAAGCGCAACAGCTACCTGCAGCTAGGTATTTTGACTCAGTTGTGGATATTGAGTTGGACACCTGCTTCTTACTGAACCATGATATTAGTTTGGTTCCAAGGAATTGACACGTTTTATCAGAATATACTGATAGTTCAAAGTTGTCATCTTTTGGATACCATAATCTAACATTGATTGTGGATTTTATTTATCTGATTATCCTTTTAGCCACTTCCTGATGAGACTGCTTTGGCTCGAACTGAAATCTTACACACACTCCTACTGCCTATGAAATGTCAGGTCAGCTTGCAGTGAGGTATAGTAATGATCCAATTAGTCTATGTAGTGTGTTGGATCCACTGGAATGCCTCCATCATCTGCATCAATGTGTAGAGATGTGCTCATTGGTACTCTCAGGGGTTTAGCCGACTTCATGCCAAATATTTTGATCATCTCCCTTGTATACTTTGCTTTGTTGATGAATATTCCAGTTTCAACTTGATTGACTTGTAAGCCAAGAAAGAAGTTCAGTTTACCCATCATGCTCATTTCGAATTCTCCTTGCATGAGGTTTGAGAATTCTTCACATAGCTAAGGGTTTGTTGAGCCAGATATGATATCATCCACATATACTTGAACTATTAGTATGTAGTCTTCATGTTCAATTCTGAATAGGGTCTTGTCCACTTTTCCCTTGTATAATCCATTTTTCTCAAGAAATATGGACAATCTCATACCAGGCTCTTGGTGCCTGTTTGAGTACATATAAAGCTTTTAACAGTTTGTAAACTCTGTCTCCTTTGACAAATCCATAGGGTTGCTCAACATAAACTTCTTCTTCTAATACTCTATTGAGGAATGTACTTTTCATGTCCATTTGGTATACTTCAAAATTCTTGAAGGCTGCATAGGCAAGGAATAGATTGATTGCTTCTAGTCTTGCTACTGGTGCATATGTTTCATCAGAATATATTCATTCACATTGAGCATATCCTTTTGCAACTAATATGGCTTTATTACTAACAACATCTCCATCTTCATCACACTTGTTTTCGTAAACTCATTTGGTGCCAATGACCTTCCTGTGATTTGGTCTGTCTATTAGCTCCCACAGATTGTTCCTCTCTATTTGGTTTAATTCTTCTTGCATTGCAATCATCCATGTGTAGTCATCCAGTGCTTAATCTGTTGTTGGGCTCCATTTGGACATGAAGCAAGAGAGCATTGCCATTCTTGTTGGTTCTCTTGATTTCCTAGTTTTGACTTGATCAGTTAGGTTTCCAATGATTTGTTGAATGAGGTGATCCTTTAGACATTTGAGGGTATAATCTTCATCTTCTGCTTTTGGTTGTTGATCATCAAAGCTTGTCCCTTCGGGAGAGCTAGGTTTTGTTAGACTGCAACCGTGTTTGGTTCAGCTATGATTGGATCATCTCCAGCTGTGATGGGATCAACTGTTATTAGATCAACATTAGCTGTGGTTAGATCAGCTATGGTAGGTGATCCTGACTGATCTGTACACAATATACAGCGTGCGCTACTGACACCTATTAGCGTACGCTAATAACTACTCGTAGCGTGCGCTAGGAATGTTTCCAACTCAGTCCAGTAGCTACTGGACTCTGCCTGATCCATCCTTAGCGCGCGCAACCTAGACTGCATAGCGTGCGCTACTCCGACCTACTAGCGTGCGCTACTTACCATTCGTAGCGTGCGCTACTTGCAACCCAACTGCAGTCCAGTGCCTTCTGGACTGCCTGCATTGAACTACATTAGCGTGCGCTAGTGTTGGGAGGTAGCGTGCGCTACCTGAACTCAATTAGCGCGCGCTAAAGGGAGTTCATAGCGTGCGCTACTCCTCACACACAGCCCACTATGAATATGACAATGATGATAAACACGGCACGATTCTTCAACTAGATTGCTGATGAATGACGATACAATTACTCTGGACGGTGAATATTATGAATGAATATGAACGATGAATGATCATTAATGAGTGAAATTTACTGAGTGACAATTACTGAACGATAAATATTGAATGATAATGACTGAATTACAACCGGGTATTACATATTTCTATCTTCAATGCGTAACACCAATAATCGGTACAGTCTTGTCGTAACAACTTTATCGCCTTCATGGCTCGAATAGTTTTTCCTGAAGTACCTGATTTATATCCTTCAAAGACATGTTTGGTCCCATCCTGTGCGATGATCGAAATCATCTTTCGATGATAATCCACCACCGCCCCATGACAATCTAACCAATCATCACCCAGAATCAAATCTCTCTCCTTCATATCAATCACGATTAAGTTGGATGGCCAATCTCTACCATTATTGGTTATAGGGCAATTTACAATCTCCTGATCCCCAACTATCCTTTCCCCATTCGGCAATCCAACAATGAATGGTTCACACATAATAGGCCATTAAGACCCAAACGACGCACACAAGACAAGGATATGAAGGAATGAGTAGCTCCAAAATCAAATAATACATCTACCGGATGTATACGAATATAAACAATACCTGACGTAGTCGCAGCCCCTACATCATCAGTACGTTTCATCTCATACAGTCTAGGTGGAGCTGATCCAGTGCTTGGGGTATCTTTACGCTCGGTTCTTCCTCTGCCACTGCCGCATCCAACACTCGGAGCTGGCTGACCCGTAACTGTGCCCGCTGGTTTAGGAGACTGATTAGCAAGGACTCTACTCGCTGTCGCGCAATATGACACCCGGTGTCCCTGCTTCACACACTTAAAACAGTCAACGAGGCGTGATAAACAATGAAACTGACATGTCCTGGATTTCCACAATTAAAACAAACTCTCTATGCTCCTCCACTAGGTTGAGGGGAACCAACAGAAGACTGCATCATCAGCTTGATTAGCAACCTTGTGTCATTGATGATGACTTCTTCTAAAGAGGTGGCTTTGAGGTTTTTCTCAATTTGTTTAACCTGTTTTCTGAACTCGATAGTAGATTCATCAAAGACAACATGAGGAGTTTCTTCCACAACTAATCTTTTTTATTAAGACTTTATATGCCTTGATTATCTGTGAGTATCCCATAAAGAGACCATCATCAGTTTTTGCCATCAAAAGGAATACAGTTGGGGTTTGCCATTGTTGTGGATGAAACACTTACAATCAAAGATATGAAAGTTTGAAACAGTTGGTATTCTGCCCTTCCAAATCTCATAAGGAGTTTTACCGTGTCTCTCTACTATCATACTTCTGTTCTGAGTATGACATGCTGTGTTGACAGCTTCAGCCCAGAACCTTTTTGGAAGATCAGTCTCAGCAATCATTGTCCTTGCTGCTTCCTTGAGGGTTATGTTCCTTCTTTCAGCTACCCCATTTTATTGTGGTATTCTTGGAGATGATACTTCATGATGAATCCCATTTTTATCACAATACTCAGTTTTGGCTTTGTTGAGAAATTCTCCTTTTTTAAAAAAATAAACCGAAATTTATTCGACGGATCAGAAATGTGGGGGGACGAGGCCCATTACATGCCCAAAGAGTTTGAGGGAGGACGAGCCCCTCTACACGCCCAAACTTAATTTAACAACAAATTAATGAACTGGACAAATCAAAGAAAAGCCATATCCGAAACCACATTTTTTTCATCTAATATAAGGGAAGCTAATTTGATCTAGCCTAATAAACCCAACCATTTTGCCTTTAAGATCATGGCCATCCGAACAAAAATAATCCCAACCTTGATTAGCTAAGATGTCGGCCACACCATTTCCTTCTCTATAAATATGGGAGATACGAATGTTGGCCTTAGCGAAAAATGCACGAATTTTCACAACCAAACTTTGGAGCTTCCAATGGCAAGTGGCATTCTCATTAATGAGCCGAATAGCCACTTTAGAGTCCATTTCCACCCAAATATTGTCGAAATTCTTATCCAAGCAAAGATCAATCCCCCTCCAAATCGCATGAAGTTCTGCATAAGTGTTAGTTTGGTCCCCTATAAATTCCGAGAAATAAAGGATAGGGACCCCAAAATGATCACGGACAATGCCACCCGACCCCGCACAACCCGGATTACCCTTGCCGCACCATCCGTATTTAATTTGACCCAACCCAAACACGGTTTAGCCCATCTAACCGCAATCAAATGGATGGATTTCTTATGGGCTGCCTCCCCTCCAAGACGGCTCGCATAATTGGCGACCCCCTTCCAAAACGACCCGCGGAGTTTGCTGGGAATTTTAAGAGCCCGAAGATAGCTCCAAATCCGGCCACACAGCCTCTCGGCCGTGAATAGGATGGCTTTCATCCTTTTGTCATTCCTCTCGGTGTCATTCCTCTCGGTGTCACCAAAATAACACCTCTCACCTCTTCCAATAAAGGAATATCAAAAATCGTATTATTATCTAAGAGGTCAATGCTTTTAGGAATAAAGTCAAGCCTCACATTCTCCCACTCGATGTTCTCTTTGGTGAAGCATTTTTCAAAATAGTGGACCGCCGAGTTGGCAATATCCGTAGGGTCAGAGAATTTGGTACCATTATCAACAATATTATGGATAAATTTCATTTCCTTTTTTTATTAACTAGATCATGAAAGAATTTGCTATTTCTCTCCCCTTCTATAATCCATTTCGTTTTCGTTTTTTATTTCCAAAACATCTCCTCAAGAGAAAGAGTCCAAAGAAGATTCTCGTTCATTCTTTTAAGTTGTTCCTTATTGACATCAGAACGATCGTTGTCAAAATTGTCCTCCGCTTCGGCCGCACGGTTTTGAGCCTCGGCCACTTTTACAAAAATATTCCCAAACACACTCCTACTCCACTCTTTAAGAGCAAGTTTGAGATACGGAAGTGTTTTAGATAGTTTGGAAAGGCCCGTAAAGGGACTAGGAATGGACCAAGAATCTCTAACCACTTCCAAAAAATCGTGGTGTTTAGTCCACATATTTTGGAAATGGAAGGAGGTAGGATGTTTAATAAAAGAGGAAGAAAATTCACAAAGAAGAGCATGATGGTACGAAGTGTGTCTAGGAATGTGCCTAACAACACAATTATTAAATTTATTATACCACTCGTGTAATATCCTAGAATTTCGCTACGATTTTTCGCATTATTTTATCTGTGTTGTACTGTACAGAGTGGGACCGATACAACATGGGTGAATAATTTTGGGAACTGTGACAGACGTGCCAGTATATCTATCGAGGTTATTTTAATTCTAGGATATTACATGCTTGATATTTTTTTGGATGTCGGATATACTACATGAGTATTTGTACGATTGCCGTACTTTGTCGACAATTGTATTTGAGGATATCGTGCATCAGATGTATCATATGAGAATGTTATCGAAACGAGCATATGTATTCAGTATGCCGTATGTTCGTATCCAATATGTCGAGTCGGACAGGAACAGATGGATTTTGGCCAAGTATAGAAGACCATTACGTACGCTAGCGTTAAGGACTAACGTACGTTAAGTTACATGTTTTACGTACGTTATGCGTAAGGCATTATATACGTAACAACGGGAATCGGACAGGATCGAGCTATGGTCGGCAGGTGGGCCCGGTGTCGGCAGCTTTCGGCGCGGATGTGGACAGGCGAGTCAACTTCGAGCCTTACATACGTTAAGGATGTATTATTACGTACGTTAAGAAGGCGTGTTACTGTAGCAAGTCAACTGTGTATTACGTACGCTACAACGAAGTTGTTACGTACGTAACACAAGGTGCGAAATGAGACAGGGAGTTCTGACTAAGTATTATGTACGCTACGGATGATGTATACCGTACGTTAGTATATGTACGTTAATTGAGGGCCTTAGCGTACGTAATGAAGAGTGCAGTTTATAAAATGAAGTGTGGACTTTCATTTCCTCACGAACCAAAGAGGTGTTCCTCTCCATATCCGTCCTTCTTCACTTCTAAGTGTGTTCTAGACACTTTTAACTTGGTTATGAGCTTGGGAGCATGGATTTGAGGCTTGGATATGAAGATGTTAATGATTCTTGAAGTGTTTGATTGTATTATTCATCTTCAAGAGGTATGTTGGATAATCCCTCTCTTCTATTTTGGATTTTGATGTTGTTGTTGATGTCTTCCTCGTGTGATGATGGTTATGGTATTATTGTTGTACTTCTTGATAATATATGAGGTGTATATTGAAGAAGATGATGATTAAGATGAGTAGATGTTTCAAGTGTTTATGTTTTAGATATGAACATGGGATGTTGATATTTAGAACAAGTGATGATGATTATGGATGTCAAGGGACAAGTTATGTGAATGGTGATTTGATATTCCATATGGTCTTGATGATATACGAATCATGATTATGAATATGACAAGGATATTATCTTTGTTTGAGGATATGTGTTCATATGAGTCGAATGATCCTAAGTGTAGTTTGGCATGAGATTGATATATAAACAAGGGATAATCATATCATGTTGAATTTAAGTTTGAATTCAGAATTGAATACGTTGATTTAACTTGCTTCATGCTCGAATCAACTGTTATTGAGATCACTGGATTATGTGATTTAATTGAGGGTATGAATTCAGATTTGTTGGGCATAAGAACATTTGATCCGTACATAGTTGGAATTGAGTATGTTACGAAATCCTTAATATCGAGATGAATTGATCGTTGATATGATCATCGATATATGGAATCGTGTTTGTGGTTGTGAATTTGTAATTGATTGGTTCGGGTTGTTCGAATTTATGTTTAATCGGGATAATTGTGGAACCGTTGGGTTTATTGGTCGGTTGTACTGATTGTTGATTGTTATTGAACGCTTCGTTAATTGATCATTGCGTTAGGTTGCGTTAAGTGATCATTGATGATTACCGTTGTGCTGCGATTGGAATTGGAGAATGGATGGATCGCCTTGGTCGGGGCTGCGGAGCTTGTAGATGGAGATGACGGGATTGGTAACAACTTCATCGTATCGGTATCGAGGCAAGTTATGCTTGCTCAGTTCATAATATTTAATAAATGATTTCGTTTTCATTTCATTTATGATTCATATAGCAATGGTATCATGAAATATGAATTGTCGGGATGATGGTATGTATATTATGCTTGGACTAAGATAAATCATAATGTATATGATTTTAAAGATGTCTAGTGGAAACGGAGACGTGAATTATATTTGGTCTATTGTCTGAGAGATTAGGTATTAAGGCTAAGAAACATCAACATCCTATACAAAAGATCATGAAATAAACAACAAAAAACAACAAAAAAACAGGAGGTTAGGATACCATCCAGAATCAACATATGATAATGTGAATGTCCATCAATGATTAAATGAAACAAACAATATTTTCTTAACTAAAGTAAAAGTTCCAACACACAAATGAAAGTTATGCTCATATATCTTTAAGATAACAAGCAAGACAATAAGCTTATGTAGTGCAACCCCAAAAACGAAAAAATAAACATCATTAGTTTAAAAAATAAGGTTCAAGAATAAAGCAGTAACCAATTTAGCGAAGCTAATACCCTATAAAATAACTAAAAATAGTGAGAAAGAATTATGCCTTCTAAACTATATTGCACATGGAACTTCAAATCTGCTATATGAGATAAGATATGGAGGTGGCATGAAACTTTTGATGCATCAAAATATTTTAATCCACACAGGAATTGAGTTTTGAGAAGCCTACCCCAGGGGTACGAGATCTCTTTTATATAGTTTATATCTGCGAATCTTTTATTACAGAGACAGTCGAAGAAAGTAGAGACTTGATCGTTTTTTTGTTTTTTCCTTTTCTAAGTTTTGATTTAATTTTATTAAATTATTTTAATTTAATTAAAGGGTTATACCGTAATTTCAAATTTTTAATATGGATTTCCAAAATACTTTTGTACAATTTAGAATATTGTACGTACTGTTAGGATTTAGTAGAATAGATTTTATAAATTATACAATTGATTCAACGACTATTAATAAGTACGATTGAATAGGATGAACGTTCACGTAGAAAAACCCACCATTCTTTATGATTGATACACATATTAGGTATGTAATTCTATTAAAAATTTAATTTGATAAATCAAGAATAAAAATAACCATTCGTAAAAAAAATACTTTAAGTATCTTTTTGAGCAATATATTATGTATTTTATACTTTTGTCGTTCTCACTATATTTATATATTTTATGGTGCAATTGATGTAAATCTTATTACAATTATATGTAATGTTTTTAGACCTAATACTTTTAATATTATTGAATTACACACAATTAAATATGTCTGGCATATAATCGAACTAATTTTAATATTAGTTTGGATTAAATTTATTAAACTACAAAATTAATTACTATTTATATATCTATATCAATATATAATACCGTTAGGAATTCATGCCTACGTGGAATTTTCTTCATTCTTTATTTTAATTTATCTAAAATTCCGTAGCATTGCATATTTAATCAATTGATTTGATTTTGATAGTAAATAATAATAACACATTATAGAAGTCGTGGAAACATGAAACTTATTGTGCTGATTTATTACATTTAGTGTTTTAACTTGAGTTATCTGTTGAATTCATATGTTCTCTTAATTTAAAAATATTTCCAGTTATAGAAATTATTTAAAGAAGTTATATTTCTTGTAAAATTTTAAATATATTAAAGGAAAAATGACTGAGCAGGAAGTAGGACAAAAGATGTACATTCTCATTGATAATTCCTCTATAGATATAGGGAGAGATTACATACAAACATGTTCACTTGTTTTTATTGCCCTCTTATTGGCAAAAATGTGCTAAATTATTTGAACTTTTAAAAGTTTTTGATAGTGCAACTAGAGATTTATCCGGTGTTTATTATTGCACTAGTGTTAAAGTTTTAGAACATTGTATGTATATTGCTATTGCTTTAAATGCATGTAGTCATAACCAAGATTTAAGTAAAATAGCATATGAAATGGTCATTAAGTGGCTTAAATATTTTCTAGAAATTCCCGATGTTTTTTTAATTGCTAAAATTTTAGATCCTACATTTAAACTAGTCGGTGTTAATCGCATGTTAGAAATTTATTATGGTGCCTTTAAGGAAATGCCTTTTTATATCCAAGCATTAGCAAATAATGAACCAATGGAATTTTACATTCCCAATGTAGATTACATTAAAGTTAGAATAGAAAGCACAATTAGGGTCTTATTTAGTGAATATGATCAAAAATATACACTAGCAAACCCATCATACTCTTCAAATGTAAGCACTAGTAGTAGTTTTCAAGACCAATTTCATGTAGGCTCATTAGGAGGTACTTTATCGACAACCACCCGCTCAAGCCGCCTATTCATTTATGCAAACACAAAGGAGTCATACTTCTAACGAATTAGATACATATTTGTCTAGTACATTTGCTTTCAAAAATGTAGGTGGTCAAAAATTCGACATCTTGAAATGGTGGTCCATGCACGAAAAGGAATATCCCATCCTCGCCACCATGGCCAAGGAGTTATTCGCGGTTCCGGCCTCTACGGTCTCCGTCGAGCAAGCATTTAGCATTGGTGGACTTGTCTTGGACGAAAGAAGAAGCAACATGGATCCTCGAAACATGGAGGCCACCATGTTGCTTGATGATTGGTCCAAAGCCGAGTTGCGCGCTCAAGAGAACCAATGGGATCAAGCCGCCGAGAGCCCAAACGATTCATACAGCGAGTCCGAAAGATCCGACGCCGAGGCCTACGACTAGGTAAGTTAAGGTAAGAGAACTCCGTTGGCTTTGATTCTTCATTATTCAATGAAGATACGTAGGCTACTCAATTTTAATATTCGTCCCAACTAGCATTTTATAAAAATTATAAAAACATTTCAAATTTTTATTTCAAAAAAAAAAAATCAAATTTTTATTTAAAAAAAAAACATTTCAAAATTTTATTTTAAAAAAAACATTTCAAATTTTTATTTAAAAAAAAAACATTTCAAATTTTTATTTCAAAAAAACATTTAAAAAAAATAACATTTCAAGCTAGTTGAGACGGATTAAATATTAAAATTGAGTTCAAGCTCTTTATTTATTCATTCTTTTTCCCCTTGTAAAAAAAGATTGTATCATTGTAACATTGTAACATTTCTTTTATTAGTTTAGTTGGTAATTAGTTAGTTTACTTATTCAATTTTAAAGATCGTATCATAATTGTAACATTTCTTTTATATAGTGAATTAGTTAGTATTAGTTAGTTTACTTATTCAATTTTAAAGATTGTATCATTGTAACATTTCTTTTGTACATAGATAGAATCATAGAAATCAATGAAAATATCAATTTTTATGCATTATTTTGATTGTAAATATTTTAGAACTATTTTTACTTTATTGCATTTGAAGTTTTCAATATTTCAAATTTTCAACACAAGTAATTTAATTTAAAAAAAAAGTCATAAAAAATATTACAAGTTACTAAATTATATAAAAAAAATACACAACATAAAGAATTTCTAAATTTCTAAATTATTTAATAACTTATTATATTTTTATTAAATTAACTTAAGTAATTTCAAAGTTTCAACACTTGTAAATTACAAAATTTAGAAATTTCATCATTTAATTTAGAAAAAAAAAAACATAAAAACAATATTACAAATATTAAAAAATACAAAAAAAAAAAGCAGGCGGTTCACTGGGAACATTGCTGGTTCGGGCCCGAACCGGTTCGGCCTGGGAACCAGCCCTTTTACAGAATACCCGGGCCGGTTCACGGCCCGGTGGCAACACTATTCGGAGTAGGGATGTCAATTTTATCCATACCCGATTCTACCCGTCGGATCGGGTCGGGTATCGTCCGAACCCGAAGTTTTATGATCGGGTACGGGTAGGGTATGGATATAGTATATTACCCGAATACCCGACCCGATTACCCGACCCGCGTACCCGTTTGAATTATATAAATATATTATTATTATATATTATACATAAATATTATAATGTATTATAAATTAGATATATTATTATATAAAATATTATATTTTAAATATTTATTATACTAACTTGAACTTATTAATTACATTATATTTATATATGATATATATTAAAAATATTTATATTCTTAAATATAGGGTATACGGGTACCCGAATACCCATTGGGTACCCGATTACCCGATGGGCAATACCCGAACCCGATCCGAATCAAATAGGGTAGGGTATGGAGGAGGCATACCCGTACCCTACCCGACCCATTGACATCCCTAATTCGGAGCTTTATTGGCGTCCGGGCTAGTTACACATAAGTGTTATCATGATGGGGACTTCATATGCAGTTTTTGGATTAATATTTTTTATTTAAATGATAGTATAACCTTATACTTGAGCTGTTAGTCATCTGTGGATATTGATATCTTCAATAGGTTTTTTTTTGTACCACGTCTCTCTGATATTCATAAATCACATGACTCCCAGAATTTTGATAAATTAGCGCAAATCCACGAGTTCGTAAAAATCATACTATGCAAAGCTCAGCAAGCTCAGCAAACTGTACAATCAAACTCAGAGGCTATTTCTAAGCTTGAAACACAAATTGGTCAACTTGCAACAACTTTAGCTGAAAGAGAAAAGGGAAAATTTTCGAGTCAATCCATCCCTAATCCTAAAGGACAATATGAAGTAAGCTCTTCTAACGCAGAATTTCAGTCCATAACTACTCTTAGAAGCGGCAAAGAAATACAAAAGTCTGATTATGATCCGGAAGAAAAATCAAATGAACCACAAGTTTCAAAACCAAAAGATTCTAAGGAAAAACAAAAGCCTTATGTTCCAAAAGCTCCATTTCCTGAAAGACTAATTCCAAAATATAAAAGTGCAAAATACAAAGATATATTGGAAATATTTAAACAAGTTCGAATAAGTATTCCATTACTTGATGCTATTAAACAAGTGTCTGCTTATTCTAAGTTCTTGAAAGATCTTTGCACTGTAAAAAGAAGAACAAATGTTCCAAGAAAGGCATTTTTAACTGAACATGTTAGTGTAATACCCGTATTTTTTGTAAATTTTTCCGTTTTGGTGCTCCTGTATTTTAACACTCATTGTAAGTATTTAGTGAGTTGATGTTGATCTTGGAGTTCATATCATTTCGAATTTACTCTTTCTTGTTCGGATCGTGCGAATTTGAACCAATTTTTGTAATCATCACTCGGAACCGCCGTTTTGGGGTTCCCGCAATTCCATTTCATGTTATTATTCCCAAGTTTGGAGTTCTATTATGTTTTTTTTCTTCCCGGGTCATTTTTCGTCACTTTTTGGTCCCGAACAGTGTGCGCCGCAGCACAAGGGGTTGCGCGCCACGGCACGCACCTTGCAGACTCAACCTGGCAGTGGTTGTACCGCGCGGCGCGGCCCTCTGCTGGCCGTGCCGCGGCACTAAGCTGGGAGCTGCTCACGAATTTCAGCGGTAGGCCGCGGCACACTCAGTCCGCGCCGCGGCATGCGATTCAGATCACCCCTTTTTCAGCGGATTTTTGGGAGACAAGTTCATTTCATCCCCTTTCTCCTTTTTTGGGCGATTCCGGGCAACTTGTGAAGAGTTCTTCGAGCTGCAATCATCTAGAAACACCTCTAAGCTTCTAGTTCGGATTATTCAACATTTAATCCTCTCCACCGCTCCAAATCAAGGTAAACTTTTCATAACCCTAGAATTTCGGGATTTGGGGGTTTTCCTTCCAATCTCCTCGAGTTAGCTTGCTATTGTATTGGAATATGTGGAGTATGGATTATCTACCTTCGATACATGTTTTCCTACGGATTTGTTGGTGTATTTCCGGAATTATTGGGTGTTTGGGTTGGTTGACCTGCGATTCACCATTTAAGAGTTTTATTCCCAGAACACATATATCGTGGGTGGTAAATTCGGGTGGATTCCAACTTATTTTCCTATCGATAGATTATTGATGGTTAATCACGAATTTGTCTAGGTTCGGAGTTGTTGAATCCTTCAATCTTGGTAATTTGTCGTTCGTACCCTTTTATCCCATTCCAGGCAAGTGATTCTTGTGAAAGTTATATTCTTAAATGTGGAAAGTAATGCATATGAGTGTGAGAGTTATATTCGTTCACTCTGAGAGGTGACGGGACCGAGGAGGGTTCCGCTTATGACGGTTCCGTGAACATTTGGGTTAGCCACTCCGGGATGACCCGACGGGGTCGAGGAGGGATTCGCGCATTGTCGAGTCCACGGTTAATCAGGAGATATTGTCATTATTGAGATATAGTTGGATAACTGCATTTTCTGGAAAATCATTATCATGGCTTTGAATTGACCCATATGCTTTTATGTGTAAGATGTGACGTTTCACTTGTAATACTTGCCCTAACCCCTCTCGTGTGGGGAAAACTCCTTTTGTGTTTTTCAGGTTCTAAGGATCCTTACGAGCGAGCACCGGGACGCTACGATGATGATGGCGAGGCGTGATACTGTGGCTAGTTGGGTTCCCTTTATTTTGAGCATTATTCTCTTTGGTCCGTTTCATCCTTGTAATAATTAATGGTACTCGAGTACTTTAGAAAAGTCCTTTTCCGGTTGATTTATAACTTTCTTGTATTTCTTCGTGGTCTTGGATGTCATCGGTTTGAACCTCCTTATTTGTATCAGATTTATTGATTCCCGAGTGGACCTTGTGGAATTTGACGCGTTATGTGTAAAAATTAGCCTAGTGGGTCCCAGGCAGGGATCCACGGCGCTGTGATATTCTCCGAATATCTCGGGGGTGTTATAGAATTTGGTATCAGAGCTTAGGTTTATGGACACCTAGGTTGTTGGTTTGTTGAGTCCATTTTGTATTGTTCCGAGAGCACAGTATCATCGCGCTGCCGTCATTTCGTACGGCCAGTACTCATAAGTTCCTTATCTCATTTATTTTCTTTATTTCCTCATTGTAATTCGATTTCGGGACATGGGAAATCCATATCCATGATGGGAATGTTACGAGTTATACTTATGAGTTTACTTCCCCTTTTTCTCTTTAGAATGTCAACTGGTAGAGGACGTGGACGCGACCGTGGTCGTGGCCGAGGGCGTGGCGCAGCCAGTGCGGCGGCCATATCCCTCAGCTCTGTAGAAGGCTCGGGTACGCCTAACTTGTCGAATTTGGTTCAGCCAGGCACCGTCCATCAGGAACCATCAGCTAGTCTGGGAACGTCCGCAGGGAGTCACCCGGATGTGGGCGTTGCCACCATACTACAACAAGTGGCAAACCAAATGGCTCTTTTGACCCAAGCGGTTCAGCACAACTAACCACCTCGTGCAACCAATACTGGGGCAGATAAATGGTTACAAGATGTGATCCATATGCGCCCTCCCCAGTTTATTGGTGCAAGTGATCCGATCGGCTGGGAATATTGGATTAATGAAATGAACAAAGTTTTCATGGTCGTAAATTGTCCAGAGGCACGTAAGGTGCCAGTTGCTCAGTACTTTCTAACAAGGGATGCGGCTAGTTGGTGGCAAGCGGTCACACATCCGGATCGTATGGTTTCATGGGACGAGTTTAAGGAATTGATGGAGGCCAAGTTTTGCCCGTGGCCTATTCAGGATGCCAGAATTCGAGCCTTTTATGAGGCTAAACCCCAGGATGTCCCTGTATCTCAGGCAATCGTCGAATACAACCGTCAACTCAACCATGTGAAGAGTCAAGTGAAGGAAGAGAGAGATAAAATCCGTCACTTTGACATGCGGATGAAGCTGAAATTTTGACACTATATGTCGGGATTTTCTTGCACCACACTGAAGGAGTATCAAGACAAAATATTAGCCTATGATATGTCCTTCACTACTACCGAAGCGGCAAGTGACAGTAAGAAGCAGAAGACCTCCGGAAAGTTTTCTAGCGGTAGAGGTGGTAATCAATAGGGGTCTCAGTCGGCAAATTATCCAGTCAGAGGGTATTCCCTTGCGTCGGGAGGAAAACGAAATTTCAGAGATGGTACTAGTGTGTCCAACCGGGTTGCGACATGTTTTAATTGTGGCCAACAAGGTCATCTTAATCGTGATTGCAGTCTACCTCCTTGGAAGTGTTTTAATTGTAGCCAGGAAGGCCAGAGAGCTATGTATTGTACGGAAGAGGAAAATACACTTGGGGCTCAAGCTCCAGTTCCTGCGCCTGGAGAATCGAGTGTTAATCAGAAATCATCCGTAGGTCAGCCATCTCAGAGTTATGGTCGGGGCAGAGGCCATGGTCAGTCCGTTAGAAGGGGAGCCCCCAGTGCTGGTTCGGTGCAACCCTGTGTCTATGAGATGAGAAGAGCTGGAGATCCAGAGGCTACCGTAGCCACATGTATCGTTTATGTTTCTCATCTAGTTAGAGTGCTTTTTGATTTCGGTGCTTCTCATTCGTTCATATCTTTGGATTGTGTACGTCGATTGAATATTGAGTATTTGACTGCTTGCGAGTCTTTTGTGGTTAAACTGCCCAACGGGGATAGAATCGTAGGGAATGAATAAGTGAGAGATTGTCCGGTGTTAATCACTAAGAGAGTGTGGCTTTCGAATTTGATCGTCGTGGATATCGTTGGTGAAGATTTAATCCTCGGCGACAACTGGATTGATAGACATGGAGCGGAAATGAATTATCGCATGAAGGTCATATCGATGTTGGCCGAAGACGGTACCGAGCATTCATTTACGGGGTACAAGAGGGGGTGTCAGAAATTCTTAATTAGCGCTTTGAAGGCGACAAAACTTATTAGAGAAGACTGTGTTGGGTATTGGTGTTATGCCGCGAAAGTAGAGGATGGGAAAGTCGAACTTCCCTCAATTCCTGTGGTAAATGAATTTCTGGATGTTTTTCCAGATGATTTACCGGGACTACCACCGGAGTGGGAGGTTGAATTCACAATTGATTTAGAATCAAGTGCAACCCCGATTTCTAAGGCACTGTACCATATGGCACCTTCAGAAATGTAAGAGTTGAAAAGACAGTTGGGAGAGTTGTGGGATAAGGGGTATATTAGACCTATTGCTTCATCTTAGGGTGCGCCGGTCTTGTTCGTAAGAAAAAAAGATGGTTCACTACGTTTGTGTATCGATTATCGAGAGCTAAACAAAGTGACCATTAAGAATAAATACCCTTTACCACGTATCGATGATTTGTTTGATCAATTGCAGAGAGCTGCGGTGTTCTCAAAAATCGACTTGAGGTTTGGGTACTATCAACTTCGAATAAAGGAATCCGACATTCCTAAAACCACTTTCCGTATGAGGTACGGGTATTATGAGTTTGTGGTTATGCCTTTTGGATTAACCCACGCACCGACGATATTCGTGAAATTGATGAATAAGATATTTATTGAGCATCTTGATAATTATGTAGTCGTTTTTATCAACGATATTCTGGTCTATTCTCATGATGATGAGGAACACGCTCGACATTTGCGATTAGTGTTGGAGATTTTGAGTACTCAACACCTCTATGCAAAGTTTTCTAAGTTTGAATTCTGGTTGAAGGAAGTCATGTTTCTCGGGCATGTGATTTCAGCGGAAGGGGTCCGAGTAGATCCCCAGAAGATTGAGGCAGTGTTAGATTGGGCAACGCCTAGGAACATGAAGGAAGTTCGTAGCCTTTTAGGTTTGGCTGGGTATTACTGAAGGTTCGTCGAGGGGTTCTCTAAACTTGATCGACCACTTAGTCAATTACTCCATAAGTTCGAAAAGTTCGAATGGAACAAAGAGAGACAACGGAGTTTCGAAGAGCTGAAAAGGCGTCTGACTACCACGCCAGTTTTAGCCCTGCCCCGGGGAATCGGTGGGTATTCGGTTTATTATGACGCATCAGGACAAGTACTTGGGTGCGTACTCTTGCAGCATGATAAGACTATCGCCTATGCTTCACGGAAACTTAAACCGTATGAGTTAAATTATCCCACCCATGATTTGGAGTTAGCTGCAGTAGTGTTTGTATTGAAAATATGGCGTCACTATTTGTACGGTTCTTCATGTCGAATTTATACCGACCACAAGAGCCTAAAGTACATCTTTAGCGAGAAGGAACTGAATATGAGATAGCATCGTTGGTTGGAGTTGATAAAGGATTATGACTTGGAGATCTTTTACCATCCAGGAAAGGCCAAAGTTGTAGCTGACGCGTTGAGCCGGAAATCGATATCTCTTTATATGCTTGAGGTCCTTACACCTCAAGTGAAGATCATATGGGAGTTGATTGAGCAAGGAGTCAAAGTATGGATCCAGCGAGTTCAGGGTCAGATGCGTACTCTTGAGATTATTCCATCCTTGGTCGATGACATCGGGGAGAAACAGGGGAATGACCCAATGGTTGTCCGATTGAAGGTGGATGTGGAAAAAGGGAAAGCCCCTAGTTTTATGATCCACGAGGATGGCACCTTGAGATTTCAAGGTAGGCTTTGTGTTTCGAATGACTCGGAGATGAGACAGAGAATACTCCGAGAAGCCCATGCTACACCTTACTCGATCCATCCTGGGACGAGTAAGATGTACAAATATCTTAAGAGAAATTTTTGGTGGAATAACATGAAGATAGATGTCACCGAGTTTATATCAAGGTATTTGACATGTCAACACGTCAAAATTGAACATCAATGGTCGGCCGCGCTGTTGAAGCCTCTCCCTATTCCCGAATGGAAGTGGGAAGATATTACCATGGACTTCATCACCGGGATGCCGAGGACTAAGATGGGGATGAATATGATTTGGGTTATTGTTGACTGATTGACTAAGTCGGCACATTTTCTTGGCATTAAGGATACGTGGGGACCAGAGCGATTGTCCCCCACTTTTATATCGGAGATCGTGATATTACACGGTACGCCAAAGTTTATTCTTTCCGATCGAGATGGTCATTTCATGTCGCATTTTTGGAGGTCGGTCCATCAGGCTTTAGGCATCGAGTTGAGGTTGAGTACTTCTTTCCATCCACAGTCTGACGGTCAGACTGAGCAGACGATCCAGACATTAGAAGATATGCTGAGGGCGTGTGCCCTGGACTGGAGTAGCGATTGGGAAATACACCTGTCGTTGATCGAGTTCACTTACAATAACAGTTGGCATGCATCGATCAAAATGGCACCTTTTGAGGCATTGTATGGTAGGCGGTGTAGATCCCCACTTTGTTGGGACGAATCTTCATATTTAGTCGGTACGGAGCCCAATATGTTGATGGAAACCAAAGAGAAGATCTCTACCATATGAGATAGATTATTGACTGCTCAGAGTCAACAAAAATCATACGCTGACACTTGTCGTCGGCCCTTATAATTTGATATGGGAGATCACGTTCTACTCAAGGTATCACCGACGAGAGGAGTCTATAGGTTCGGGAAGAAGGGCAAGCTTAGCCCGAGGTATATTGGACCATTTGAGATTCTCGATAGAATTGGTGAGTTGGCCTATCGGTTGGCGTTACCTCCAGCCCTTAGCCACGTTCACAATGTATTTCACGTTTCTCAGTTGAGAAAGTATGTCCCAGACCTAAGCCATATCATTGATTACGGGGATATCGAGGTAGCAGATGACGTCACGTTTCAAGAGAGGCCAGTGAAAGTACTAGAGCATCATGTAAAACAATTCCAGCACAAAACCATTCCGTTGGTTAAAGTTCAGTGATCTAAGTATGGAGTTGAGGAAGCAACGTGGGAAACCGAAGAGAGCATATGTGCCCGATATCCAGAGCTATTCCTTTCTTAAGTTTCGGGACGAAACTTTCTTTTAGAGAGGGAGGATGTAATACCCGTACTTTTTGTAAAATTTTCCATTTTGGTGATCCTATATTTTAACACTCGTTGTAAGTATTTAGTGAGTTGATGTTAATCTTGGAGTTCATATCATTTCGAACTTACTCTTTCTTGTTCGGATCGTGTGACTTTGAACCAATTTTCGTAATCATCACTCGGAACCGCCGTTTTGGGGTTTCATGAGGCTGATTAGATATGAGACCAGACGTGTATCTGATCAATACCATGGTTGGCTTGTATACGGACACGTGTCCGGATCGTGACGTCCATCTTGAGTCTTATTGATTGGTCATTCACAGTCCATGTATAATCGGATCTGTTCGATAGTCGGGTTGTCTTTGAAATCCCGTATATATGATTTGTATATGGTTGTCGATTTTGTTCTCTCGTGTATCTGTCCCCGTTGACCCTTTACTAATCTCGTTCGGAGTTACCATATCGATGGTCAACTCATTTTTTATCGACCCTTTATTAATCTCATTTGGAATTCACCCTGTCATTGGTAATCTCGTTCGTTATTGATCCTTACTGATTCTGTTTGAGAGTTTGCCTTACCGTTGGTATTCTCGGTTGTTAGTCCTTGATTGATCTTGTTGGAGTTTACCGTGTCGTCGGTATTCTCAGTTGTTGATCCCTCGTTGCTCTTGTTGGAGTTTACCGTGTCATCGGTATTCTCGGTTGTTGATCCCTTATTGATCTTATTGGAGTTTACGTGTCGTCGGTATTCTCGGTTGTTGATCCCTCATTGCTCTTATTAGAGTTTACCGTTTCGTTGGTATTCTAGGTTGTTGATCCCTTATTGCTCTTGTTAGAGTTTACCATATTGTTGTTATTCTCGGTTGTTGGTCCTTGATTGATCCTGTTGGAGTTTACTGTGTCGTCGGTATTCCCAGTTGTTGATCCTTTATTGATCTTATTGGAGTTTACCGTGCCGTTGGTATTCTCGGTTGTCGATCCTTTCTCGATCTTGTGTGGAGTTATCATGTCATTGATATTCCCGTTTTGATGCATTGCTTATTTATCATTATTGATTGTGTGAGCATTCATGCTTTGTATTGATATCCGGGACTTGCCATTGTCTCTGGATATTTGGTTTACAGATGTGTCATGTGATATCGGTTTTGTCAGGATTGGGATCCGATTGTGCGATCCAGCGGACAGAATCGGACTTAGTCAGATTATTCCATATTGGAGATATGTTTATGTTTGAGAATCTTGGTATCGTTTCGGATACAGTACCGATGGTTACTTTTGAATCCATTCGTCACTTAAGGACGCGAGATGTGGATTATGGTAAGGATTGATTTGATATGGATTGTGATGGGTTGGTAAGGTTACTTTGGTAAGATTACATTGGGAGTGTTCTTACTCTGTAAATTACATTGATATGTAATTGTTTATGTGATGTGATCGTTACCATTGTTGAGTATTATGGCTGACCCCGTCGTGGGATTT
The DNA here is from genome assembly GCA_033398695.1 of Orobanche coerulescens. Lineage (NCBI taxonomy): Eukaryota > Viridiplantae > Streptophyta > Magnoliopsida > Lamiales > Orobanchaceae > Orobanche > Orobanche coerulescens. The sequence goes on along the minus strand of CM065814.1, from coordinate 16,654,917 downwards.
ATCTTTTAGGGACTCGGAGTTCGAGCTAGTAGCGGTCGTGAAGGAATGAGCTTTCCGGTGATACTGGCTATGGCATGGTTGTTGGGATTTGTGTATTCTTTTTCCGGTTTTTATGATTCCACTGCAAATATATTTAATTATGTCTCCATCCGCTGCGTGTGAAATTTTATAATGGCTTTCAGTATTTTTTCCAACTCGTGTAAACTTTCTAATGCCCTTTTGACATATTTGCCTTGTATTTTCAAATGGTATTCTCTGACGCTGATTGGGAACTATGTTTTTAAAAATATTTGAGTATTTAAAACATTACCGTAATCGGCCTTTTGGCATTTTAAAAATTTGCGAAAATAATTTAGCCTTGTGGGTTCCATCGTGGGGCCCACGGTGCTGTAATATTCCCGGTTGGCTTTGGGGGTGTTACAACTCGGAGGAGAAAAAAAATACGATCCAACCTTTGCCAAATAGAATTACTATACCAAGTGAAAGGAGAACCCACATACCCTCCATCGGTGAGCTCACATTCAAGGACAACGTCCCTAAATTCCTCCATATCCGACGGGATAGGTGGGTTTTCCCCTCTTTTTTCACAAGAATGGAGGACGATATTGAAATCACCGCCCACAATCCACGGAGTATGGACTTGACTAACCGAAATTAAATCCCCCCACAAATCCTGCCTCTCAATTTTCGTGTCCTTACCATACACCACCGATAACATAAAAGGATCGGGGTAAGAATTATGGACAACCGTCGTGTAAAGCATTTGATATGTGTTCTTAATAACAGAAATATTAGTGTTGATATCCGAAAAAATCCAAATATGATTATTCCTATTAGCAACAACTCTATCAAAACCAAATAATCTGCAAAAATATGAAGCATTTAAATCAACTTTGGGCTCAATAAGAGCCAAAATATTAAGGCGATAATCTTTCCTAAAGAGTTTAACAATTTTTTCAGCAGACTCGTTCCCAATACCCCTAACATTCCAGATAATTAAATTAACCATTAAAACGGGTTCGATGGGTGGACATTTTTGGGTTGTTAGAGCTAGAGCTCGCTTTCTTAGATTTTTTAGAGGGTTTAGATGGTTTAGGCATTTCCGGTTTTATCTCAACTTCAACCGGATGTGCGAGCACAAGTTTCTTTTTAGTTTCCGGTTGATTAGATTCATTCCCCTCCGAAAGGAATTGTTCAAACATGTCCTCCTTAGAGTCAAACAACGGTTCTGAATTGCCCTCGTCAACATCATTCTTAAATTGCCCGGACTCAGATTCATCATCCGAGGATAATTGATTCTGAATCAAGGGGAGTTTTAGGGGATCTTGAGTAATGCCCCTACTGGTCTCACTAAACTATAAGGGCTGGGTTCCTGAACTATTAGATGACTCAACACAATAACCATCACATCATAACCACCAACCAAAGAATCACCCACAGCAGAAATATTATCAAAAACTGGGGGGGGGGGGGGGCTCAGAAGGGGGAGACATACCTGCCCCAGTAGAATGATCCAGCTCGGTTTGGCCCAAAGTAGGAGGCCTGATCTGCTCACCGACAACATGCTCATTTGAACGAGAATTACAAAAAGTAGTATCACAAATATCCAAAATGACTGGAGGTACGATTGGGGTGGGAATAACAGAACAATCACCAGTCATTTTGGAGGGGAGGGGATCAATCGAAATACCGACTCCTACTAAAGGCGGGGTGGGTTTATTACAATCAATATTTTTTGGGGAGGGGGTAAATCTACAATGCCCTTATTTTTATCAACCATCTCTTCCTCAGTTTGTAAGAGGTCTAACATATTAGTCGTCCCAATTTGCGGCCTCTTTCCCTGGCTCACCGCAGAGATCTCCTGTTCGGCCCTAGGCACTATATCCTCTGGTATATCCGACTCTAAGTGACCTTCGATATCACCTACACATTCAGTAACAACATTTTGGGGGAGGGTATAATTATTAATAGGAAGAGTTCCCCTAGCCTCAAGCTCCTTCAAATTCTGGAGAGCCTTAAAAGCATTTTTCGTCTTGATTGGCTGCCACACTTGTTTAATTTTTGAGGGACCTGCAACATTCTCCAAACACAAATTCGTAACACTAACCGGTCCTTTTTCACCAATAGGAACCGGTTCTTTCAATATAATAGATTTGGCATTTTCTTTATCGATTGAAGTTGTTTTTCTCGACGGATTAAATTTAGGGAACTCTTTCGGTTTTAGCGATGGATTTTTAAAATAACACATCTCTATATCATGCCCAATATGATGACAGTGAGAACAATATTTTGGGAGTTTTTCGTATTCAACAGAATGTGTTGATAAAACTCCATCACATTTAATAGGAATCTTATCAGGGAGATGATTTTGTAAATTATCTTCAACACACACCCGGGCGTAATTCAATCTAGTCCGATTAATGGTTTGAGGATCCGGTTTTAAGAAGTTACCAATCAAATCGGATACCGTTTGTAAGGCACGTAAATCAAACCATTGAATCGGTAAAGCTAAAATTTTCATTCAAATAGGGACATTGGCCGATTCGTGTTTAAAATTGAAAAACGGTGACCATTTAAACAATCTAATCGGGAACCCTAAAACATGAGATTCGCAGTCGAGCCGTAGTTTAGTGTAGGCAGCTTCATTACCCAGAGATATCAGCACATGTTTAGCATTAAGAAATTGAACCTTACATATACCAAATCCAGAATTTTTCAAGTGATTAGCTATTGATTCATTCGGAGGTTTGCCATATGAAAATTTACCAATTATTGCAAATTTATAAACAGCAGAAACATCATCACATTCTTGTTTAGTGAAAACAGCCGTTGGAATCTCTACAGTGGAATCAATGGAGCCCAAACGGTCTCCTGTTGAATAACCATTAGAAACAATATTAGCAAAAGACTTAACACCACCGACTCGGGAGTTGACCGGGACAGCCGGTATTTCCCCTTCTTCCAGTCCATCAAAAACTGTAGAAACGGGTTTAGCCACAGGGGGAGGGGAGATCGGAACATGATATTTTAAAATCCCTCCAGCGATAGCCGCTGCCTTTTCCAACGCCTCCAGACATAGATCGACCGGGTTAGAGGGAGGGGAAATAGAACATTTAGAAAGTAAAATAGGAAAACTTACCAAAGGAGGAGCCACTGACGGGGCACCTTCGACTGCAACAGCTACTGGGCCACCAGCGACAGACTCCGAAACAGGAGCTGCGGCCGAGGAGGAGTTGATGCCGGCGACCACCTTCGCATCCCCCATGATTTCCGGGCCCAAAATGTAGATCGGCACCGAAGGAGCAGGAGCAGAAGGACCGGCAGGGCAAGGGGAGACTTCCAGAGGACTGGAAACCGCCAAGACACTGCCCGCCGATTTGGTGCTGAGTAAAAAAGAAACGCCATCGCCGATTTGAGAAGGGACGATGGGAGAAGAAACCAGAAAATCACCCGTGCCTGGATTTGCCGAAGCCCCGACCGACTCCTTCACGTGTGAAGATCGAGAAGCCGAACCGGAAGAACCCACCATTGAATTTTTTTCTCCAAAAGAAGGGAGACCAGCTGAGATTGTGAGGGGTGAGGACAATTTATTATCCTGAGAAGACAGATTTTGACCGAGAGACGCTGCCGTAGAAAATGGAGAGGTTGAGATATTTTTAGGAGAATCCTGAATATAATTATTCGTCTCCCTAGATGGGATCGGTTTTTGGGGACAGTGCTTTTTTTCAGATCCGTTTTCCACCGCGGATGATTTCTTTGTGGGAGATATTTTATTGTTGATATCACATGCCTCTAGTGTTGGGTACAGAGCCGGCCCACCAGGCGCTGTTTTTTCTACCATAAGGCAGTAATAAATTAAAAGCGGACCGCCGCACTAGGCGGCGGAAAAGGAAAAGAAAAGGACGTTATCAGCTAAGATGTAGGTAACGTCCGGAAAAATCAAAGAAGGGTGAAGAACAAATGAAGAATGTAGAGAGAAGGAGGAGAAAAAATTCTAGAAAGAGAGAACATCCGAATTTTTTTTGAGTTCCATGTTTTCATACTCCTTTTTTTTTTTAAAAAAAGAGTGTCATATTATAGAACAAACAAGTTTAGGGGTGCCTATTCCCTTACAGAGCCGATATTTTCTGGGGGGCCAAATCCCAAACATAGTCACAAATAAAATAAAACAAGCTAACTAAATATAAGAAAGCAAATAAATTTTTGGGTGGCCAAATCCCAAACATAGCCACACGACAACTGACACAAACAAATATCTTCAGCTGAGTGTCTGGTTCGAGCTTGAATATCTGCAGAATTGCACCAGGAGCCGTGTAAGAATTAGGTACTTTAACTACAAACCTAGGTCAAGTTTGAGCACCAACTGAGTATTAGGCCATGGTTCAGAGCCAAAACTGAATCCAGCAAATAACAAGGAGCCATCCATCAAAGAGTCTTTAGCGCGAGCATGAGCATCTAGGTGTATGTAGATACGAAGGACCATATCAAAAGCCAAATATAGGTCTAACAAAATCCACCAGAAATACCTACTTCCTCATTACTGCAATGCATACAAGCAAACCAACTCAACGCCCCCATACGTAGAGTATAACCAATTACCGCATTTCTTCATGATTCTTCGATATTCAAGGGTTCATTCAAAATTCCCAATACAGCTATTAAACAGGAGCCATCCGTCTTTGATCTTTAGCGCGAGCATGAGCATCTTGGAGTACGCAGATACGAAAGGACCATATCAAAAGCCAAATAAAGGTCTAACAAAATCCGCCAGAAATACCTACTTCCTCATTACTGCAATGCGTACAAGAAAACCAACTCAACGCTCCCATACGTAGAGTATAACCAATTACCGCATTTCTTCATGATTCTTCGATATTCAAGGGTTCATTGAAAATTCCCAATCCAGCTATTAAATAGGAGCCATCCATCTTTGATCCTTAGCGAGAGTTTGAGCATCTTGGAATGCAGATACGACAGGACTCCTTCGAGAGCCAGATACAGGTCACACAAAATCAGCCATAAACACCTACTTCCTCACTGCTTCAATGAGCAAATTTGAACCTACTTCCATGTTTTCATACTTTTTTTTTTAAAAAAAAGAGTGTCATATTATAGCACAAAGATGATTAAGGGGGGCCTATTCCCTTACAAAGCTGATATTTTCTGGGGGGCCAAATCCCAAACATACCCACAAACGAAATAAAACAAGCTAACTAAGTACAAGAAAGCAAGTAAATTTTTGGGTGGCCAAATCCCAAACATAGCCACACGACAACTGACACAAACAAATATCTCCAGCTGAGTGTCTGGTTCGAGCTTGAATATCTGCAGAATTGCACCAGGAGCCGTGAAAGAATTAGGTACTTTAACGACATACCTAGGTCAAGTTTGAGCGCCAACTGAGTATCTGGCCATGGTTCAGAGCCAAAACTGAATCCAGCAAATAAACAGGAGCCATCCATCAAAGAGTCTTTAGCGCAAGCATGCGCATCTTGGAGTATGCAGACACGAAAGGACCATATCAAAAGCCAAATATAGGTCTAACAAAATCCACCAGAAATACCTACTTCCTCATTACTGCAATGCGTACAATCAAACCAACTCAACGCCTCCCAAACGTAGAGTATAACCAATAACCGCATTTCTTCATGATTCTTCGATATTCAAGGGTTCATTCAAAATTCCCAATCCAGCTATTAAACAGGAGCCATCCGTCTTTGATCTTTAGCGTGAGCATGAGCATCTTGGAGTATGCAGATACGAAAGGACCATACCAAAAGCCAAAAATAGGTCTAACAAAATCCTCCAGAAATACCTAATTCCTCATTACTGCAATGCGTACAAGAAAACCAACTCAACGCCCCCATACGTAGAGTATAACTAATTACCACATTTCTTCATGATTCTTCGATATTCCAGGGTTCATTCAAAATTCCCAATCTAGATATTAAACAGGAGCCATCCATTTTTGATCTTTAGCGAGAGCTTGAGCATCTTGGAATGCAGATACGACAGGATTCCTTCGAGAGTCAGATACAGGTCACACAAAATCAGCCATAAACACCTACTTCCTCACTACTTCAATGAGCAAATTTGAACCAACCTAGCGCCCCTCATACGCAGGGTAGGAACAAACATGCACCACATCTTCGTGATCCATATTTTCCACATCATCCCGATCCTTATTGCTTGGTTTTTGTGGTATTGTAGGAATGACAAAAGGATGAAAGCCATCCCTTTCACGGTAAAGCCAATGATTAGAGGCATCGGGGGCGTAATACCCTCGACCTATTCTCAAACTTTAAATAGGTAGGAAGGTGTGGATGCTTTACTGAGCCACGCCAGGGAATCGAGAGCTCCAAGTGGGCTATTTTTTGTAAGCCGAACTGGCGATGCGGGATGAATTGGAAGCCGAGTTACGGTGCCCAACTGTGCGCTAACCTAGATCCCACAAAGGGTGTTGGTCGATTAAGACAGCAGGACGGTGGTCATGGAAGTCGAAATCCGCTAAGGAATGTGTAAAAACTCACCTGTCGAATCAACTAGCCCCAAAAATGGATGGCGCTGAAGTGCGCGACCGATAGGGGTGGTTCGGTACGGTATACCGAAAATTTTCATCCATACCGTATACCGTACCGAAATTTTCGGTATGATAAAAATCATACCGTTACCATACCGAAATTTTCGGTATACCGAAAATTTCGGTATGACCTATTTACATACCGTTATTGTACCGAAATATCGGTATACCGAAATCAAGCCGATATATCGTTAATTTTTCGGTATATCGAAACTTTTGCGGTATACCGAAAATTTTAAGATATATCAAAAAAATTCAATATACTATACAGAGTTTGGTATACTGAAAAATTTCGATATACCGATAATTTTTTGGTATATCGAAAATTTTCGGTACATGTCGAAAAAAATTTCATATACCGAAAATTTTCGGTATACCTCGGTATATCGAAAATTTCAAAATCTCATACCGTTACCGTGGCGAAAATACCGGTAACGGTATCGGTATACCGAAAAAATCGGTATACCGAAAATTTCGATATTTTTCGATACGATATTTTCGGTATTTCGATATTTTCGGTATTTTTCCCAGCCCTAGCGACCTATACCTGGCCGTCGGGGCAGAGCCAAGCCCCGATTAGTAGGAGGGCGCGACGGTCGCTGCAAAACCCTGGGTGGAGCGGCCGTCGGTGCGGATCTTGGTGGTAGTAGTAAATATTCAAATGAGAACTTTTAAGGCCGAAGAGGGGAAAGGTTCCATGTGAACCCGATGGTATTAACTATGGAAGGTTCAAAGCCACAAACTACCTATCCTTATACTTTAATGCCTCTTGAGGACTCAGCTTGTGTTTGTACATTGCATTTGGGCTATTTTCACTCATGTGGGGGATTTTTGGAATCGTTAATGATTTTAATTTTGTTTTGTAAAATTAAATCTCATAGTATCGATCTACTTTCCAAGTAGATTATCGTGGTATATTCACTTTCTCTAAACTGATTCTTGCTGAGCGAGAAATAGTAAATTAAAGTTTGTCACTTAATTGTGAATAAATGAGGGATGGCTATCCCACATTGAATAATGAGCTATCATTGTTCAAGTATAAGGAGTTACCATTATTTATGTAATAATTAATGGCATATGTGTATGGGCTTAAAGCCCATACGCGCACATGCGCGCGCCGCCGCCTCGGACTCATCCGCGAGCCGTGGACCTTGGGCCTTGGCCTTGACCTTGATCTTGGCCTTGAACTTGGACTTGGACTTGGACTTGGATCTTGAATCTTGGAATTTTGATAATTGGTCTTTGGGTGGTCTTTGGGCTATTCTTTGGGCCTGGTCGAAGGCGTGGCCTTGGGCTAGGGCTTGGCTTGCTTAAAGAATTTTTTGGACTAGCTCAACAATATTGTTGGGCTTGTATGTGCACATAAGGATGTCCAGGTACATCCCTCAAGCGGTTAAGGAGCTGAATACAGTCCAGGTGCATCCTGAGTGTTCAAATTCAGCCAAAAACGGGCAGTAACCTCCCAGGTGTAATGAGGAAGAGTTAAGTCTGCCCAACCACTACTCCGGTGGATGTTTGTCTATGAGTTAGCTCTTTCTGTCTCCGAAAAGAAGAATCTGTCCTGACTGTTCAAATTCAACCAAAAAACGGGCAGTAACCTCCCAGATATAATGAGGAGGAGTTAAGGCTGCATTTGAATTGTGTAACTCCAGTGTTCAATGCAGGCATGAATGCCTGCATTATGACAGCCATGAATGCCTGCATTATGACAGCCATTAGTGTTGTGTTTAAAACCCCTGCAGGTGTGAGATGGCCTATAAATCGGCATGCATCTTATTGCATCAGAACATACGAAAAATCGAATTTGTTTTCTGCATACTTTGTATTTCGCATTTCATAAGTCAGTCCAGTCCTCAACTCGATTTTGTTCGCCAGAGCTCGCCGAAATTGTGGTGTTACATCCGTCGAGACGAAAGTTGTTTTACCTTTGGAGATAAATTGCCAAACCGAAGAGCACTACCGGGGCAATATTTGTCTTGCGGGAAGAGGCCTCCTCGACTCGACTTAATATAGAGTTTGTTATTTCATTTCTTGTAGTTCAATTATTTTCTTTGTAATCTCATTCTCTACATTTATTTTCCAAGTTCTTTGTAATCACTCTTCAAGCCCTGCATAAGCATCGAATCTTAACAGAACATTTACTCGGAGGGGTCCGGAGCTATAGAAAATACGGAGGTCGGACAACTATATATATAGCTTCCCCTATTTTATAAGGGAATTACCGTCCGCTGTAGGGGCCATAGACACCCTTGGACCCCCTCCCTCCGCCCCTGCTTATCACTTTTCATAATTTCTTTCTCACAATCGTTATAACAAGGATCCTCATCGTCATCATCACATTCCATACAAACTTGCATCAGGTGGCCTCCTCGAGGGATTAGGATGGGATGGGCCATGTATGACTAGCAGAAATAGATGAAATATTTATTTGGAAGCACGTCTGGTTCGGCCCCTCTTTCCGAGAAATTCATTCCCTCATGCCCTGTCACTGTTTTTACCGTAGTCTCGTTCATTATTTGCCACCTTTTGTTGCTTTTTCTCTCTCCCGCTCTCTCAAATTTACTTTTAAAACCTTGGTTAATACTATAATCTTCTTCCATCTTACTTCCTCCGTTCTCTTGTTGCTGCAACATATTGACTATTACATTATTCACATACTCTCTTTTGACTATCTTTTGTGATTTATACATATGAAAAAATATAGCCATGTGAGATTTTGTTTGATTCATCTCGAAATATACTTTCAAACTATCAACTTCTTATAATTTTCAAAAACAAAAAAATTAAAGATATTAATAATCAAAGTCGTGCATTGACAAGCGTAAAAGTCCAAATGTTGCAATTATAAGAGAACAGATGTAGTATTAATTAGGATTCAATGTATCTCTCAAAATATCTTCATTTATTTTTTATCATGTGAAATTCCTTTAATAGTATACCCCACACCACTGCCTCATTTAATTTATTTCTACTTTGACTTTTGGTACCTTTCAATAGTATTGTTGTTCGAGAGAAATGATACAATCACAACAGTTGTGGTTGTTTTGGACTATTGATTATGTGGGTAGTTAGGCCATGTGATAGAATAAATAATAAATTTAGTGATAAATGTGTGGTGAGATGATGTATTGTAAAATTTAGTTGTGTAAATTGATTGTGTATGTAGTATTGTAATTCCAATAATTGCTCATTTACGTGAATCCCTTCCTTTCCTCTATTAATTAATGCCAATATATTATATTTCTTCTTTCCTTTATTACATACGCACAGCCATAGCATCTTTAATGACACTATAATCTTCTTAACTGGTCGTCGTTCGGCCCCCATCGGTTTTACACGTCAAATCTTCCTTAGATTAGATTGCGCTGGAATTGATTCCTTTCGTGCTATTCCCTGAACATCTTCTTTATTTTTTTTTAGTTTTTTCACAATGAGGTTCCAAGTTTACACTTGACAAGTCCTCGGGATAACAAACTCGGCTCCATAAAACTGCTACCAGTTAAATCGTGAGATGTGTATTTGGCTCCCAGTTTGTGTTAATTAATGACAACTACCGCGCACAAGGAGTCGTCCCCCAAGTGATTGCTCCATGATGGACTCTCTCAATCCAACCGCAGGGTCCCATCGAGATCTGGTCTCCCACACTGCCTCTTCAAACCCTCAATATTTAATTGTTCCACCAGATAACCTGAAGCAAGTGCCTCTTCTTTAATCATGTATGAAAAGTCATAAACTTTCGAAAATTTCGAACTTAGTCGCCCACTGATGAAGCCCCATAACCAGTGAACCAAGGTCATTGGTTTCCCTCGGGATTTTCTTCCTGTACCATTAATTAATGAGGTAAAAATCTTGATCCTGTAGATAGATTGCACCTCAACAATGCCTTGCTTCGTGGCGTCCACCTTCCCGCCGTACTTCGTCACCAGAAAAAGTTTACGGCTTCGTTTTGGCTTTTGAACAATTCTTCCATGGCCCATCTAGCTTCTTCTATATGCATCCTCCTCAATAACACGATGCCCACTCGGCACAGTTCCGTCCCCTGTTTCTCCACCAACTTGTCTTTTTTCGGACATCCATCTTTGTAATGGCCAAACCGTCCACACATCAGCTTCTGGTCATCGTCTTCCGTCGTGCTCATCATTTGGCTTTTTTATTCACATCAATATTTCACGGAACTTTTGGCTATAAGTTGCTTAGGAGCTTACAAGCTTTTTTAATTTGTTTGGTAATATTTGTTAGGGAGAAATGCATATAAATACATTAACTTTTGCTATATTTTTTATTTTGCACATGACTTTTAAATTATTTTCATAAAAACACCAACTTTCAACTTTGTTCAAGTTTTTCATAATTTTAAACATGCAAGAAAAAGGAAATAGTATTTTATCGGCTTGGCCTTTCATAAGTGGAGACATAATATCCTGTATAAAGATGTTTACTATCTGTTCCTGATTCAACAAACTTCCACTCTAGTGTTCAAGTGGAAACCGTTACTTTTTCTTGAACCATAGTAATATATACTATTTATATTATACTCTCTCTCTCTCTCTCTCTCTATATATATATATATATATATATAGGGGGGATCATGCGAGAATGGCTTCCGTTTAAAAGAATAAAAGAACAATTATGGACCAATCATAATTCATTAATTACTAATTACAAATTTTAATTAAAAAGTATTTTAGAAAGGGTAAAAGGGTTATTTTTCATTATGGATAATTTAGGAATTTATATCTCCTTCCCTAAATCATGCGATTATGATTTTCATTCTAATCCAAATCATGCGATTATGATTCTGCTAATCAATTCCAATCAATTCCCGTTTTTTTTTTTTTACAATATCTCTTCCTCGAACAAGCAGTTTATTATTATCCTCAAATTGAAGAATAGGATCATTCTTTTCGAGCTTTTTCAAGCGGAGGTTGTGAATACACACACCATGGAGGTCGTTCATGCAAATCATGTCAATGTTGGTGAAAAAGAAGTGAATTCGGGAATGATCGACATTTATATGAGAGATGAAGTGCTAGAAGATGTGGAAGGTAATACGTTTAAAATTTTCTTGTTTACACTCCATTAGTTAATTTCTTGCAGATAAGTATCAATTTCTAACATATAAATCACTCTTGATTATTGCTTCGTACATCTTCTTCATGTAAGTCATCATTTCAGTTATAAAAATAAGATTTTCCTGTTTGGGATGTATAATTTAAGAATTTATTATATCATTTGAATGTGTATGTCCATTTTTCATGATATGGTGTGCGATACTTTTTCTTTTTTTTTGTAGAACCTGCTGTCATACGGAAGGACAGCCCAACAGATAACATTTCCGGAAGATCCGAACTTTATGGTGGTTCTGTTGTAAGCATGAAGGAATGGTTCAATAACCCGATTAACGTGGTACCGAATGTCCCCGATGGGCTTGTACCAGTGGTTAGAACATTGTTTCAAACATTAGGGCATTGCATTGATATGTATAGTAAGTATGCTGATTACGCAGGATTTGATATTAGGCGATCAACTGAAAAGAAATTCAACGACAAATCTGTTAGGATCAAATATATGGTGTGTCATAGACATGGTTTACCTAACAAACGTTCTGTTGACACCACCAATCTTGGTCAACATCGAAGGGTCCTTCGTAACTCAAATTTCAAAGTTACTGGTTGTCAAGCACAGGTTCGATTTTGTAGGGTTAAGAGTACCTCGTTATTTAAGTTGTACCATTTCAATCCCAACCACAATCACCCACTATACGACGAGAACGATAGGATGCTATCTCGAAAAAGACGACATATGAAGTTCTCCGATAAAATGATAATACATCGTGCATCTAGAGTCAATATTGGTGCAGCTAAGGCCCACCAACTGCAAGTTTGCTTGAAGGGTGGTTACGAGGAGGTTGGATGTAGTCGTACCGACTATAAGAATTTTAAAAGGGATTTTGATTCATTTGTTGGGGATGGTGATGTTCAAATGGTAGTGAACATGTTTAACGAGCGCGTATTAAACGGGACTAACTTTGCATTCGAGTTTAAAGTATCTGATGGAAAACTACATGGACTGTTTTGGGCTGATGAGCTATCGAGGTTCAACTATGCTGAGTTTGGTCATGTTATTTCATTTGACGCGACATATCGGTCAAACAAGTAATATGATTTCGTTATATATATTTATTTTATATCTTTGTTTAAACAATTGAACCCATTACTGAATAGAATGTTGAGTGCAGGCACTGTATGGTTTTTGTACCATTTCTCACGATTGACAACAACAAACATTCCATTGTTGTTGGGTCGGGTGTGTTATGTGATGAAAAGCTTCCATCATACACCTGGTTGTTGGAAGCGTTTTTAAAAGTGCATGGCGTTCAACCGAAGCTCGTTTTGACTGATCAAGATGCTGCAATTAGAGAGGCACTCCCAATCGTGTTCAATGAAGCCAAGCATAGATTCTGTATGTGGCACATAATGGATAAGTTGCCTATCAGGGTATGGATTACTCTTCGGTTTTGGATTTCGTTCATTTTACATTATCGATGTTGTTGTAACTAAGCACTAATGATTTTGTGCAGGTTAACACCGATCTGTTACTAAACACAGATTTTAGGAATCGGTTAGTAAAGCTTGTTTGGAGTGTATATTTGGGTCCACAAGATTTTGAGGTTAAATGGATTGCTTTGATGGACGAATTCAATTTGTCAGATCACCGTTGGCTATCTGAGGTTTTTAACATTCGATCTAAGTGGATTCCCGGCTACTTCAAGGATTTACCTATGTGTGGTTTAATGAAGACTACCTCGCGGTCTGAGAGTTTGAATTCTTTTTTCAAAAGTTTCTCACATCATGGTAACAATTTGTTGAAGTTTATTTTAGCTCATGACACTGCAATGGACAAACAAAGAAATAGGCAACGAAATGATGAACACTTGACCAACACCACCATTCTTGATTTCAAGACCGAGAGGTTGATCGAGCGGCATGCTGCCATGGTTTATACCAGGACTATTTTCTTTGACGTTCAAAAGGAAATTATTAAAGGAGATCGGTATTGTGCTCAATGGAACGTTGAGGTTACGGAGGGGCGACAGATTTTCACCATAAGGCAGAAGGATAAATCATTTAAAACAAAGGCAGAGTTTAAGGTACAATAGTTTTAATATTTTTTTTAGGTTGTTAAGTTTGTTTATTATCCCACATACCTGATCATAAGCACTATGGACATCATGCGTGTGTTGAAGATGCTGGTGCCACTCATTATTGGTAGTAATCTCACGTAGAAGCATTTCTATCTATTTAATAATCTGACATGGTTGGGTCGTTGATTTTCAGGTTATTCTTATGGATCATGATGGATCGTTGTCGTGTTCTTGTCAAATGTACGAGTACTTTGGCATTTTATGTTGCCACACATTTAGTGTTCTGTTCAACATAGATGCTGAAGAGATTCCTACGCAGTACGTTAATAGGCGATGGATGAGGTCTGTTATCCCATTGGATGTATTGCGAACTCGACGTATCCAACCTGGAAGCAATGAACGGTCTGATAGGTTAATCAATGATATACAGTTTGAGTTTGACCAGATATTGAGTAGGGTTTATGGCGATGAGGAGAAGCTCGGATTATTTTTGGAACAGGTTCGATCAATCAAATCAGAAATTGCTCCTGATGTTCCTTCAGAGATTGGATCAAATCAGAAAGATGCGGATTTCGAAAAATTATTGGGTGTTGCCAAGCCTAAGACAATTGAGATACGAGCTCCAGAAGGTGTTAGAAACAAAGGATGCGGCACAGGCAAGCGGTTGATAAGTGGTGGCGAGCGAGTTTTGAAGAATGCACGCAACAAGAGGAGGTGCAGAGGCTGTAAGGAATTCACAAACCATGATTCTCGCAATTGTCCAGTTAAGAGAGGCATGTCTGACAAATACGATGATTGATGGCAATGGTTATTGGGTTCTTAAGTTTTTTTATTAAGTTAGACCAATGGTTTTTCGTTTTTACATTTTTTTAGGGGTTATTTGTTTTTCCTTGAATCTTTGTTCACTGTTGAGAGTTTAGTTGTTTGGAATTGTTATTATTCATTTATTTAATTGATTTTTCCATGTCTTATTCATCCTTATGTTTTTTGTTTATTGATATTATCATCTTCATCTTTTAATAACAGGATAATATATAAGTGATTGATAAATATAAGACGACTGATTGAATCATATGTGATTTTTTTGAATGTCATGGTTGGTCAATAAGGTATCGTTATCTTTTATATTGGAATGAAAATAATAAGGCGTTAAAATATGATTCAAAACAGTATTGGTTATCTACATCACTTTTGATCTACACGCCTAATAGTTATGGTTGCAGAATCATTCATGATTTATTAAGTAAATCAACTTGTAATTTATCATAGTTGATGCTTCAAAACAAATATTTTGTATAGACCGTTGTAAAAATCATTGTTCATGTAATCATAAATGATCATCGAAGGAGTTATTACATTCTTTCCATTGAGTAGTTAAGGATCCTACCACCTTTCTATGCGACCCGGTTTAGGATTCTCTCTACCTAATTTTAATAAATCGTTCCCCTTATGTAATTCAAAATAAAATTTGCTATTGTTATAATTGAAACTTTTAACCTTTTGAGGCGAGGACATATTCTCTAGCAATCTACCAAATCATCTAAAATTTTATATAAATTCACTTTATACATTAATTTTCATTCATCCGCACTTGAAATTCGATAATTAATTGCATAGGATCTCTAGTATTCCAACAAGCAGTACACAATCCAAACTTAAAATGAACAATAAAACCATGGTTGTTATACTAGGTCAAACCAGCAGGACCTGGTTACTACGAGCTAAACCATCAACCAGCAGGACCTGGTTATCATAGTTGATGCTTCAAAAAAAATATTTTGTATAGACCGTTGTAAAAATCATTTTTCATGTAATCATAAATGATCATCGAAGGAGTTATTACATTCTTTCCATTGATAAACACAAGGTAGTATTTAATCACAACCTGATATGTTTCGTAAGACAAAACATTAAACAAAACATGATATGTTTTGTCAGAATTCAAAATGCGAAAGCTTACTAGTGAAAAAAAGCAAAACAATTTTGTTCAACCAATTCGAAACCCAAAATCAAAATAGTCTATTCCTAAGAACCACCTAAGAAACTAATGAAATTTTTCCCTTCATCTTGTCTTGTATAACAAACTTTGTTATCCTCGTATCAGCAGGTGAGAAACTTGTTGCTGTCTTGATGACTCTTGACCTCCAGAGGTTGTGGGTCGAAAGCAGTATCTTTGCCAAGTATTTCTTGCGAAGCCTGGTGAGCTGTACCTCTTGAGCTGCTGATTCCTTCACAAATCCAGAATCGTACTTGCTTACCGTCTCGCCTTTGAAGGTTTCCATGTGTCGCATAACAAAAATCCCCGAGTCTATATTATTATCGATCGTCCTCCACTTCATTTTATATCGATTTGCTTTCACTTTTGACATGCTGTTAACACGGGGATGGGATACAGTCTTCAAATAGGCTAGCATTGATATTTGCTACAAAAAATATAGATCATATGAGTTTTTTAAACATAATCGTGTAAAGAGTATATGTTTTTTTATTTCCAGTTCTTGCTTACCAGCTTCATTGGTAGTTCACCGTATTTGTCTTCAATAGTCATGTTACTAGCACTGTTGTCTAATATCACAAAGCTTGGTGTCTTCATATTGTATACGATGACATAAAAGTCACTTCCATGTTGGATGGGGAAGAATACCTGTAGACATGGGAGTTGGAAAATGCATGAGAGTTTATGATCCTAATTTAAATAATTCAAGTTGTTCCAACATCATTGCAAATATTAAATTAAAAATACATATCATACCTTGTCTATTTTTTTGTGTGACGCTATATCTGCGACACCGGGCATTGAAGCCAAATTTTTATTGGAGAACTGGGCAACCATGGTCTTCATATGCAACTTGTTGGTGACCATGTCCTCGGTCTGTACATTTTAAACATTGTACAATACGTGAGGGAAGACGCTTAATAAGAAAAATAAATCTGATAGTAACACTTTTCACATACTATTGTAGTTGTCTTGCAAAATAATCGATGCGGTGAACTCTTGTTCTGAATCGCTCCTCTTGATTGAGAAGGTATCACCAAACATCGATAATCTTACCAGATATACGTTCGTCCGGTGCCATGCTTTCAAATTCAGTTATCTTTAATTCTGGACCATCTATACATTTGAACACCTGAAGCCTATAAAGTCACAACATACAAATTGAGTGATAATATGCCAATTCAACGATAATATAAAATGTGAATTTAATTAAAATAAGAAGGTATATATAGAACTTACGATTTATCCCCCTGTTTTGAAAATATCCACTTGACCAATATTGATTCGTCTCTTGTAATAGACGCGTGCAGGTCAACCTTTCGATTCAGATATGGCGAGCATATCGTTACCGCAGCTTTTACTCCACGCTTTTCAACTGGATTCACCACTGTTTCCAGACATGTAGCACCAATGGTGCAATCCTTAGTAGTGATGACATTCTGCTCAATAGTGTCACCGGTACTCCCTGGCACAAGTGGAGTGCGAACACGCTGTGCATCCATCGTAGGTTCAGCCGAAGGTGCACTTGATGAGTGAAGCTGCTGTTGAACACCTATGCCATCGTTCAAACCTTCATCACCTAACTCTTGAGTCAGTCCAAGGCTGAAGCTTGGAAATGAATATACAGGGGCAGAGTATTTACTCATTCTTGATGACTTCCCTGAGTTATTCGAATGTATCATGATTGGTGTGACTTCCTCTGCTGCTGCAATGTTACCAAATAAACCGGGACCCAATCCTTTCTCAATCGGGGTGACTCCATCTCCATCTCTCATGTTACTATCAACTAAACTTTCGTTTGTATTCTTTGATTTTTCTGCCGTCCTTTCTAAAATGATCCTGTCACATGATTCCAGAACATCCGGGCGTGAAAAAAACTGTGTTGCCGACTCAATTTCAGGAAGCCCACCGTCACTATTAATTGTTGCTACACCACCAGGTATGTCCCCAATAGTCAAGTCTTCAGCATACATCTCTTCATCTACTGATCCACCACCATTTTGTTGTTGTGCCGCATGTCCTTGCTTGCTTCCAAATAATTCACATGTTTTTGTCCTCCATGCATAAAGTGCTTCAACACCAGGGAACTTATTTGAAGCCTTCTCAATTGAACTTATGATTCTTGTCTTCAACGTCATGATTTGGTTGTACATTGACTCGAAGTCATTTAAATAGCCCTATTGTTTTAATCACAAACAAAAATTAGTACAAAGTTTTGTAAATTATTTTATATAAATCAATCTAACTTAATACGTATAAAACAACTTCATTTCTGTATATAAACAATACTGATTAGAAGGGTACTTTTAAATCAATATTGATTTTAACGAATCATTACTGATTATAAAGTTAGATTGCGATTACTACTATGTTTGCAGGCCATTAAATATATGTTGGAATCATTACTGATTCTCAATATTGATTCTTGCTTGGAGACAATAGTGGTTAGCACGGTAATTATAAATCAATATTGATTTTTTGTTTGGAATCATTACTGATTATAAAGTTAGATTGCTATTACTACTATGTTTGTAGGCCATTACATATATGTTGGAATCATTACTGATTATCAATATTGATTATTGCTTGGAGACAATAGTGATTAGCAAGGTAATTATAAATCAATATTGATTCTTTTTTGTAAGTAATCAATATTCATTACCTCCATGTTAGATGGCGAAGGAGGTGGGTTTTCCTTCTCATTTATTTCATCTGGCACGAACGGTCCTTCATGATCACCTAAGCCAAGACCTCCAGCTTCTATCTCCGTTTCCAGCCTTAACCGCAACATTTCGAATGACCATGACCTTATTACCGGCCTTTGTCTTATTACCCGTGGTATGTCCCATTTAATTGAATCAACATATAACAACCGCATAATGAGTCATAAAATTAAAATGATTCATTACAATGAAATAATTATTAATATAAATTATTTTTAATAAGATAACTTACGAAGAACGTTGTTATAGGACCACGAGAAGAAGGCCTTTTCATTGTTATTACCCATGTGTTCTTACAATCGCAAGCGATTAAGTATGTACTCACACCAATTTATGTCTTGAAAACGTGTATCCGGTGTCACTCTCGAAAGGACGTTCAAATCACACAATCCGTTGTATTTGCAATGTCCCATTGTATTGCAGAACACAACGATGAAGTTGAGATTGAAGTTCGAGTCCGATACACTTGACATCATTATCTGCCTGCTTACGTCAGTTGGTCGAATTAGCTCACGCTCGAATTGTTCCATCCACTCAGCCTTTACCCCAACACCATAGTCATCCGTTGAACACGAATCGTATCTAATGTACCCCATTGGACATCCAAGTATATCTCTTATGGATTCCTCTATGATGTGGATTGGTCCTTTTGCCGTTTTTATTGTCATTGTGTACGGATCAAAATTTCGGGCCACATGCAGGCCAAGTGTTGATGGTATGCCATCCAGCTTCATTTCAGCAAGCCCGCCGAAGCCCATCTCATTCAATGTCTGAAGCTGCTCACCTGACATTGAGTGTACGACATTAAAGAGTGGGTACGGTGTTGTACGCACCTTCATAATACATCCCTGCTTGGTTTGTTGGAAGTCCCCTGCTCCATGTCCAGGTTCATCTGTTGTGTTGCTTTGTTCTCCTATCGAATTACCAGCCTTTGCTTGCTTCTTTGTTTTCTTAGTTTTTGACTTAACAGGTAATTGCTGATTTTTCTTGTTTGAGGCCTCCAAGGATACTTCATGCTCTCTTCTTCTTTTTGTGTTCATCCTAACAGGACACGAAGGACCTGCAACATTTTCGAACAAATTATGCAGTAACTACTAACTTATAGAAATCAATACTGATTAGCATTTAAACATATGAATCACTATTGATCAATGAAATGAAAAATGTTTACATTGAAATCCACTATGCTTAGCATAAGTAAATCACTATTAATCATTAACCATAAAATGCCATTGTCAGCATATACTTATTTCATTCCATAGCATGGTCAGTTGTCTTCGTATGCAAAAAACATGTGATATTTATTATTAGTTAAAAACAGAATTCAAATCATTAAGCTAATGATCTAATATAATATTCCAGCATAATAAGTTAATCACTAATAATCATAAATCATAAACTACTATTTCACAACATGGCAAGGTGTTTTTTTATGCAGTTAAGTTGTGATAGTGAATATTACCAAAAAACAGAAATCACATATGATTAGTTCATGATCTAATATACTCTTATACAGTAACAACTAAATCTGTAATAATCATTAATCATAAATGTTGAGCGGTGTTCTTATGTAGATAAGTTGTCAGACCAATCAAAGATTAATAGCAAGAAACAAAAATCAAAGATTTAAGTTCATGCACTACCATTGACAGAACAATCATCATAAATAGAAATCAAAGAATTAAGTTAATATACTCTCATACACAATAATAAGTAAATCACTAACAATAGATTATCACAAACTACCATTGTCATATCAATACTGATTCAACTACATAGCAATAATGATTCCATGTCCAATTTCAATCAAGTTTAAACTTTTCAGGAAAATCATTGCTGATGTTTAAACTTTTCAGGAAAATCATTACTGATGTTATCTCGTTCTTACCAGATTCAAGTCTTAAATCTCGATTTTGAACAGGGCTCCTTTGTACTTCAGTTTCTGCTACATCCGTTTCACGTTCACCAGGTAGTATTCGTCGTTTACATTGAGCCGTTTTTATCGCCATTGATTTTGTTTTCTTTGCTATTCTCACACTGCTCGAACACTGTTCAACAACACCGAAGCTTAAGTTACTACTAATCGATTATGGTTTTTAACCGAGAAGTAGATGAAAAAGGGTGTCTAAGAATCCTTGTACCATCCATTATTCTGGTTCGCAAGAGCTTGAATCGACCACTTTGAAGCTTCAATGGCGTCTTCTTCCTTGTAGGGTTTCGAATTTCTGAAAACCTTTTTTTTGATTTCAGAAGATATACGCTGAATCTTTTCAGCGCCATGTTGCTCCGAGATTTTAGGAAAGGATATCTGTTTGATTTGATATGATTTTGCTATCCCGGTTTTTTAGCCCGCGCATAATCATCAATGCAAAATGGAAAAAAAAAAGTCTCAATTTTGCCCCTATTTTAATTCAGAAACGGATTTCAAATGTATAAGGTTGCCATTAATTACATAATATGTCATTCCTGATTTATGCCATTGATTTAATGTAATCAAGGGATGGAATTTGTCCCTTTATTCTTTTAAACATATCACATTCTCGTTGGAACCCACCTCTATATATATATATATATATATATATATATATATATATTATTTCTATATATATTTATATATTATTTGATTAATTTATTTATTTCTCTTCTTTCTTTTGAAATTTATTTACTATTTATTTCTAGACACGTCTTTTTTGGAGGTCTACAGCCATTATGTGGCATAGGAGTTACATCCCATACAAAAGTTAATTGTATACCACTTCTACGAATTGTAGGTCACAAGACGTCAAGTATAAGTCTAGAGGGGGGTGGATAGACTTATAAAATCTTGTTGGCCACTAAGTATACATAATACAGCTTGGAAAGTGTTTTAAACAACAAGTTGTACGGTTTTCAAATCTGAGTGCGTAGCGGAAGTCTTGTAAAAGTAAGTTGCTGTAAATACAGCAACTAGATATGAAGTGCATACTTAAAAATAATCACAGATATTAAAACAGTAAATGCAGAAGGTAGATGACACGGTAATTAAAATGGTTCGAGGTAAACCCCTCTACGTCCACTGGTCCTCCACACAGGAGTTAAAAAGTTTATTATAAATACTACGTACACAACTACTTATTTATAATCAAACCTATCAATGTATCGTTCACACAGATTGATACAATGATTGAAGCTTTCAACCATTCACACAGATTGGTTTAGGCTTTCAGTTGACTAACTTCTTCACACACAGTTCCGAAGCTTTGTCTCTTCAATGCAAGTCCGTCACACACAGTTCGGGAAAAGCAATGCTTTCTCAGTCCACACAGGGCTGATGGGTTTGTTCAATGATAGAACGATGGTTTGAACAAGCAGCTTGACTTTCTCGATCTTCAGCTGATAATGTGTTGTTAAAGGTTGAGCACTTTGGATATTTCTTCTCTCAGAATATGCAGTATACTTGAAGAAATATGTTTGCTCTGATTATTCGTGTAAGCACTTCTTGGTTGTTGTTACTCTGTTTTCTTCATATGTATTTCCGGTTTTAAGTTCGTGTATGATCTTCAAACTCTTGGGGATATATATAGCTGCTGAATGGATCCGTTGGTAATAGATCCGTTGAGCTAGATTCCGTGCCAACTAAATAGTTGACTTGAATAGACCAAGATCCGGATATTGCATGGATTGAAGATCTCTGTCGACTTTTCAGTATTTAAATACTTTATCCTTTTAGTATTTAAATACTTCTTTATCAAATGGGACTTGACTTTAGCGAATACCAAAGATTCCTTTCCAAACGGTCTTCATATTTCGATGTGTATTGAAGGTCTCAATACTTCACAGCTTGAATGCTGTATCCATTTGCGCTATAGGCTAAGAAGGAGAGGTCGCTGTATGGAATATTGTTTTATCAAGAAACAGCTTCCATACTTGGCGCTCTATAGACTCTGTTGCTGTATGATGGCATGATGATAAGTTTTCGATACAGGATCAGCAACTTCAATAGGACTTGTCGATACAGCAGCTTGCTGTATGCTGCATTGGCATATTGTCAAAACACTCTATCAAGATCTTTCGATACAGGGGTTGTTATCCCAACAATTTCCCCCTTTTTGATAATTTGCCAAGTCTTCCTTAAAAAACCTTTTGATGTTATTCAAACATCCTTGATGATGCCAAAACTTTGATACTTAGCATCTTAAAGAAAGGCATACTTCTTGGTCTTTTGATCGAGTGTTCTGGCTATTAACAAGTAGCCTAACACTAAAACTACTCGCAGGCTAGTTCAGCTTTTATCAAAAGAGTATTATATCTTTAAACTAATAATTGGCGCGTAGGCACAATTTTACATTGTTTATCTAGATACATACAACTGAATCTATGAACTGTTCGCAGACAAGTTCGTACAGCTTAATATTTTAACAAGTTTTTATACTTGTATTAATTCAACAAATGGATTGAATTACGTAATCATACAAACATACAGTAGATTACGAGTTGTAATCTTTCAAGAGAAAAACATTTTATTGATGTTGAACAAGGATTACCATGTATTTTATTATAAAACAGAAAATAAGAATACAGGAATAGGAATACAGGAGGGAATCTAGCTCCTATGGTCAGAATGCCTCCAAGGCCTTTTAGGGTCATTCTTGGTACCCTTCCACCAGTTTTGATGAATGTCCCTATTTCTATTTTGATAGATATCTTGACCTTCATAGGACTTATCGAAAGCTAGGATCCAATCTTCTAGATAGGTAACCAAGTCACCTTGCATGTGCTTAGATTTCATCTGCTGCTGTAGCGGGAGCGTCCCTTCGTCCAACCTCTTATTGTATTCCTCTGCGGCTTCCTGTACCATCCTGCAACTGTTAAAAATTGAAGATTCCCTGATAAGAACAACAAAGTATCTTAGCAGTTCATTCTTCCTCCAGTTCTTGATCTCTTCTGCAGCAGGCTGTCGGTTGGCCGGGAGATTCATAGCTTGCGGTTTTTGAATGAGGTTCTTCCAAGAAAACTTAGGGTCCTGGAATTCTGGGCGATCTCCCTGTATCCTAACGTTGGGAGTAGGAAATGATTGACGGGCAATATCCGCAGTGATGCTGTCTTCAAAAGCAGCTAGCATTTCCTTCTCTTGCTCAAGCCTTGTTCTCCTTGCAGCTTCCCTCGCTTCTTCCCCCTTTTTGGCGTCATCAAGATAGGATACCTTTTCATCAAGACGTTCAAGGATTTGCATAGCAGCATCCTGTTTTGTCTCAAAATTAGCCATCTTATTCACAAGGGAGGTGAGCACCTGCGACATATCTTGAATTTTCTTGTCGTGGGCTCAAAGCTGGGAACCGGATTCAATGAGAGCTGATGCAGTCTTGGCCTCAGACACACGGATCTTGTATTGCTCTTCTTTCAGGATCTGCTCCTGACGCTGTTGTAATTGGCCAAGGGCCATTTAGAATATTGAAGGCAGGATTCTGAAGGCTTCTTCTACACTTGAAACTTCATGCCTTAGACCTGTCATTTCTTCAACGGCTGATTGGTGTAGCCAGTCGAGTGCCTTTTCAATAGAGTGTGGGACGGTCACGGCATCCTGTATGAAGATAGTTTGTAGGCCAAGAGCATGCAGTTGCTCTTTCTTCTTGGCGGATCTTGGAGAGTCTGGCTTGGCGAAATCTTCAACTCCATTCAACCGTCTCAAGTTCACATTGGGACGTGAATTGAGTTGGATATCCTCAGGTATTATACCATCGTTGGATTCCAAAACAGTTGAGGGTATGGGAGCATCAGATGCGGGCTCGACAATAGGGGCTGTTATCTCCTGTTCTGAAGTAGGTTCTGAAGACATACATATAGGAGGGACTGATTCCTCCTGCTGTCTCTCAGCTTCCGCCTGCTCCTGCAGATGGACTGATTCCTCATGCGGGATGGCGCTGGTCTGGTCATCTGTGGCGACAGGCGCGGATGCCTGTTCCGGGGCTGATTGTTCCTCCGCTACAGGAGGGACTGAATACTCGCTGTTGGGAACGTTATTTTAGCTAGAGGTCCCTTGATCTGGCTGGTTTTCCTCACGACTCATTCTCAGACCTGCCTGGAGGGCGTCGTCGTCTTCGTCTGAGTCATGATCAGATTTGGGACTGTGGGGATCAGAGTCAATGGATTTTTCTTTTCCTTTCTTGCGGGCATCTGCCTTGTCCATCAGGTGGCTGGTGATCAACTCTTTGCAGCACAGGTTGTCCCATTGGATCAGGACTTCAACATCTTGAGAGTCCGTCACTTCCAATACAAACCGTTCTTCTTCGCACCAATCGCTCTAGTTGTACAAAGTGTTGTACAGAGCGAGCCTGTAGGTTTTTCATTGCACAAAGCATTCATATGCTTGCTCTATTTGCACAGAAACCAAAGTCTTATTGATTATGGTGTCTGGGGAGGGGCTGCGTACAACGCTTGGGTCTGCTGTATGCACGGGTTCCTCGATAGATATGGGTTCCTGTGTTGGAGATGGATCCCGAACAGGGGTTGGTACCCTGATGGGAGAAAGATCCTGAACGGGTGTGGAATCCCGAATAGGAGAAGTGGCTATTGGCTCCAAAGGGGAAGCCGCCTCTCCAGAGTCTTGTAAATTGGCAGATGTCTGAATATCCGTCGTAGCCGCCAAAGGCTCGGGATCTACTGTCGCGACAGTAGCAGTCATGTCTTCCACAGGGGTTGTGCCCTGGGGGCTCGATACAGTGGGTTGGGCCGTTGAAGGAGCATCCTTGGAGATTTCTGTAGCTTTAACTTTTGAAAGCTTCCTTAGCTTCTTTTTCGCCTTCTCAACAGCAAAGGGAGTTTTGCTGTGAGATCTTTTTCTCTTCCTTGAAGTTTCTTCACTCTGAGACTTCGAAGACATCCCTTGGATCGGCAGAAAGGGGTAATTTTCGGACGAAAGGTCTGTTTGCAATCAGGGGTCCTTTCTTGAAAACATTGGGTCTGATGCTTCCCATATATATACGAGAAGTGATCTTCTTTGATTTTTCGGCTTGCGGAACACCGAATTTCGTCAGAATGTAATTCAGAATCAAACCAAAAGATTTCTTCTGCGAGGCAGGCTTAGAAACTTCTTCCTACAACCTTTTGAGGATTATTTGACACCAGTTGATCTTTTCACAGGTCATGATTTTTCAACCATCATTCTGAACCTTAGATTGGTGTACATCTCGAATGCACCTATTCTATTCTCAATTACACGGCAACAGAA
Source organism: Orobanche coerulescens (assembly GCA_033398695.1). Classification (NCBI taxonomy): domain Eukaryota; kingdom Viridiplantae; phylum Streptophyta; class Magnoliopsida; order Lamiales; family Orobanchaceae; genus Orobanche; species Orobanche coerulescens. The sequence goes on along the minus strand of CM065814.1, from coordinate 16,629,267 downwards.
ATCGTGTAAATAAACGAAAGGTAAAAAAAGAGTTTCTTGTGGCAAGAGGTGTGACCCGTTTCAACTGATGCTGAACCGGTGAACAACCCATAGTATTCGGTCAAGAGTTCTTGGGACCCAAAGGTCTCAAGATCTTCCATTGTCAGGCCATCAGCAGGAAGCTTGTAGAGATTCTGAAGTAGCTCTTGGTCGACACGGATCTCGACTCCGCGAATGACAGTAGTGATGTCAGCAACATTTCCTCCCTGAGCAAGCGAGAAGAAACGGACATCAGCATTGAGGTAGAATTCCTCAACCAGGTGAACATCAAAACGTTCAGCGGTGTGACTTCCAAGGCGATAGAGTCCTTGCTGACGTATCCTCGTAATGACGTATTCCATTGATTCGACGTCATCACCTTCGGAACGAACACGTTCAAGCACGACAGATCTAGAGAAGATCCGTCTGTCGATGATGTTGGAGGACTTCTTGAGAGATATGTAAGAGGTCTGAGAAGATGCCATTGATGATTCTTGAAGAAAAGTAGAAGAATTCAACGAGAAATGCAGTAAAACAAAAGGGCTTGTAGGCTGTATGCTCAAGGACTCATTCAATATGCAGAAAGCGTAAAGAGTCTCAAATGGCATTTACAGTCCTTTTATAGTGGGCGGCAAAGAAGGGTTTATAGATAATGAACGGTCAGATCTAAGGGATGGGAACCGTTGTTTAAAATGGACGACTACGATGGACTGAGTGTAACCGATACAACTTATCCATCTAATTTTAAAATAAGATCGGGTCCCACTTCCGACTTATCAAATTACCCTTATTGCCCGAAACGGCGGTGTAAAATTAATAAAATAATATGAAACATCGCGGCTTTGAAGATACCAATGTCCAGATGTCGTGTAAAGCATTTAATGCAAAAGACTTTTAATTATAACAGGGCACGTGGACACAAAGATCGTTTAAAAAAAATAACATGATAATTGATTTCCCATAGTATGTGCTGTATCCGCGAAAATACAGCGTTCCCCCTTAAAAGGTACATACGGATTTCAATTCCATACAACAACTTTCAGATTAATGCTGTATTCTTGGGTCGTACTGTATTCCCCCTTAATTATTGCACACGTCAGCTGTAGGATAATTCATGTCTCTTTGTTCCTACAGTGTTGTTCTGATAGACTGAGTGTACAGATAACTAATGGTGGATACTGTATTCTTGGGTCTTACAACATTACCCCTCAATTTGCTGAGTAAAAGCATTAAAAACTTATAGGGAGTTAGGCTGTAGCAATCCCAATTCATGTCGAAGCATGTAGAATCTTGCTGTGTCGAGAGGTTTGGTAAAGATGTCGGCTAACTGGATATCTGTATGGACTTTTTCCATCCGAACATCCTTGTTCTCAACATGATTTCTAATGAAGTGATGCTTCATGTGAATATGCTTGGTGCGCGAGTGCAATACAGGGTTGCGCGTGATAGCAATTGCACTCATGCTATCGCACATACTTGGCGTTTCTTTGGCTTCAATTCCATAGTCTGACAGCTGTTGTTGCATCCAAAGTATCTGCATACAGCAACTACCAGCAGCATAGTATTCTGATTTAGCTGTTGAAAGCGAGTTTGCCAATTGTTTCTTTCTAAACCAAGACACAAGTCTAGGTCCAAGAAAGTGACAAGTTCCACTTGTACTCTTCCTATCTAGCTTGCAACCTCCGAGATCCGAGTCGCTATAGCCAATTAAATCAAATCCGCCTTCTTTAGGATACCACAGTATTACATCGACTGTTCCTTTGACGTATTTCAGGATTCGTTTGACTGTTGCGAAGTGTGATTCTTTAGGTGCTACTTGATATCGCGCACACACTCCTACAACAAACTGGATATCGGGCCTGCTAGCCGTCAGCTACAGGAGTGAGCCAATAAACTTCCTATAGAGTGATTGATCAACCAGCTTTCCAACTTCATCAGCACTTATTTGCACGGAAGTGCTCATGGGGGTTGACGATGATTTGGAAGTACCCATTCCAAACTTGTTGAGAAGCTCCTTGCTGTATTTTTCCTGGTTGATGAAAATCCCTGTAGACAACTGCTTTACCTGCAATCCTAGGAAATAACTAAGTTCTCCCATCATAATCATTTCAAATTTACTTTGCATGAGATGAGAGAACCTTTGACACAAATAAAGGTTAGTTGAACCAAATATTATATCGTCTACATATATCTGAACCATCAGCACCTTTATCGAATCCATTATCGGTTAAATACTGGGACAGAGTCTCATACCATGCTCTAGGGGCTTTGCTTAAGTCCATACAGTGCTTTCCTTAGCCTGTATACTAGGTCTTCGCCTTCTAGATTGACAAACCCTGGTGGTTGTTCAACATATACTTCTTCAGCAAGGTCTCCATTTAGGAATGCACTTTTGACGTCCATGTGGTAAACAATGAAGCTTTTGTGGGTGGCAAAGGCTAAAAATATCCTAATGGCTTCTAGTCTGGCTACAGGGACAAATATCTCATCGTAGTCTATGCCTTCTTCCTGTCTATAGCCTTGAGCGACTAGTCGGGATTTATTCCTGATAATGAGTCCATTTCTATACTTCTTGTTTCTAAATACCCATTTAGTTCCAATTACGGATTGATGAGTAGGTATGGGTACAAGAAACCATACGTTATTTCTTTCGAAACCATTAAGCTCTTCTTTTATAGAAGTAATCCAATGAGAGTTGTTGAGAGCTTCTTAGGTGGAAACAGGTTCGGATTGGGCTAAGAATACAGTAATAGTGCACATATTAAGTCTTCTAAGTTCATATTGAGATTTCCATTCAGGAAATGGAGATATCTTACACTCGGGGTCTTCTTGCACACATAGTACATTTCCTTGTGTGCTCTGTATTCTCCTACGGGTAGAAACATCAGCATCAATGTTTCATATGATCAACTCTTGTGAGTGATATCTCAACCATCTTCTGTCGGGTTCTAATTCGGGGTCCCGTACTGTATCTTGAGTTGTTGTAGTTTCGGCTTCAGCTTGTACAGCATCGGATTCATCTATGTTGGTTCTTACAGCTGCGGGGTTGATTTCTAGGTAAACGACTGGTTCTATGGGAGTTGGTGGATCATCGATGGAAAGTTGTTGGATGTTCTGAGAAAGGTCTTCTACTACTGTAGGATCATGGTGAGGTTCATCGAACACTACATGAACTGATTCCTCAATTGTTAGCTTCATTTTATTGAAGATCCTATAAGCTTTGCTAAGAGAGTAATATACTAGAAATATCCCTTCATCCGATTTCTCATCGAAGGTTCTAAGTTGATCCTTACCATTTTTCCAAACGTAACACCTGCATCCAAAAATGTGAAAGTACGAAACTAATGGAGTTTTGTTGTTCCATACCTCGTATGCTGTTTTGTTGTGATGTTTGTTGATGATACAGCGGTTTTGTGTATAGCACGCTGTATTGGTGGCTTCGCCCCAGAAACGCTGTGGCAACTTGCTTGCGGCAATCATTGTCCTTGTTGCTTCCTTTAGTGTCCTGTTCTTTCACTCGGCAACACCATTTTGTCGTGGTGTACGGGCAGCTGAGTATCCGTGCTATATTCCATTTTCCGAATAGTATTGCTCTATAAAGCGGTTAGTGAATTCTGTACCTCTGTCGGAACGAATGGACACGATACTCGACCCTTTTTTATTTTGAAGCTTTCTCAGGTGCTCGGGCAGCTTTGATGTTGTTTCCTTCTTCTTGCTTAGGAAAATTGTCCAAGCATACCTGGAATAATCATCAACAACAACGAGACAGTATTTCTTACCTCCCAAACTTACCGGGTCTACAGGACCATAGAGATCCATATGTAGTATTTCCAAAACTCTGTGGGTGGAAAGGTAGGATTTGCTTTTGAGGGTGGTCTTGATTTGCTTGCCTTTCTGACAGGGTCCACATACGTTGTCTTTTTGGAATGAAGCATTTGGCAATCCTCTAACCATTCCCAGTCTGGAGAGTTTGTTGATAGTCTTGAAGTTGACATGTGACATCCTCTTGTGCCATATCCAACTTATATCTACAGTGCCTTTGGCAACAAAACAAGGAATTGTGGAGCTCGTAGGCATCCAGTAAGCAATATACATATTACCTGATCTGCTTCCTGTGAGCACAACCTCTTTGGTCAGGATGTTCTTGACTCTACAGTGATCTATATAGAACTTTACCGAGAACTATTTGTCACAGAACTGACCAATACTAAGTAGATTGTACTGTAAGCCTTCAACATAAGCTACATCAGTGACTTTGAATTTTCCTACAAGTAATGTTCCCTTCCCTCTTGCTCTTCCTTTAGATTTATCACCGAAGCGCACTTTTGGACCGCGACCTTCTACGTAATCTGATAGATTGCTTTTATCTTCTGTCATGTGCCGGGAACATACACTGTCGAAGTACCATATGTCCTTCTCCAAAATGTCCTGTATGCAAATAAATTAGGTAGATTTAAGTCCCCTTTGATTTGGGTCCATGGATGTTAGTGCCTTTAGGTACCCAGATTTTCCTGACAGCAATAGGTTTACTGTAGGATGTTTTAGGTCCGTAGTTGCGATTTCTACGCGGGGCATGTACGTAGTTGCTATAACCATGATAATTATTATGTATGTAAAATTCAGGGATATTATTAGTCCAGTACAAATGCCGTCTTGGAGGTGGAGCCATTTTCTTCGGCCTTATAGCTTGCCTTATGGGTCTCCAGTTGGATTCCCAAAGGTGTTGTTGATACTGTGAGGATACTTGCTTTCGCGAGGGATACCGCGGCTCCTGTATCCAATATCTAGGCGTGCTGTACTGAAAGTACTGCCGTGCGGGACTTTGATATTTGGATACAGCCTTCTTTCTGAACGGCTGTTGGCGCTGTTGATTTGCTCGGGGAGCATCTTGTTGGGTACGCCTTACAGTTCTGAATGGCTGGTGATTCCGCTGTCTGGAATATGACTGTGGTGGCGGAATGGAAGCTTTTGCTGTTCGCGGTGCAACGGGTTCCTTCACAGTACTCGGAACTTCTTCCAATACAGGAACGGGTTCCACACCCCTAACGAACACAGTACTAGTTTTACCTTTATTGGAAAATGAGCTGTATCCTAAGCCACTTTTATCATGAGGATATTGTGTTGGGTTTTCTATGTATCGAATACAAAATAATCGGAGTAAAAACGCAGCGGAACAATAAAAGTGAAAACCCAATTTAGGATCGCATGCAGTAATTTAATTGTTTAATTAAAGAGTTAATCGAATTACCTTAATCCGACTGAACAAATCTAGATCCGGACTAGAAGCAGATGAATATCTCCTTCCTCTTCTGGTGATCCACACACGAACAATTCCACAAGCCGGATTGCTAGATCCTTACGAATAATATTGATAAATAGTACAACACAAATTCCTTACTAGAAGGATTGTACTATTGATCAAGATCAACTAAGGGAAGAGGAACGACCGACTCCGTTCTCCTACAGTATAATGTAGATGGCCGATTTTTCTTCTTCTTGAAGGGCCGATTTTAGGTCTTATTTTAGTTACAACTCCTTGTCCAAGACCTTATATTTATACTAAGTAAACCTAGATTCAATAATATATTATTTGCTTAGTTGCCCCACAACATATAAAATAATACAATATATATAATATCCAATATTATATATATTACTTTATTAATTAATCTCCTTATAAATATAATATCCAATATTATATTTATTATTCCCAGTTGATATTTATTCCTACTTGTCTATAATTGTCGTATGTGCGACCCACAAGGCTTATATTATGTTGGCAATTATATAATACCTTATTAAATAATAAATCATAAGCGGCCTCTAGCAAGACATTATGATTACCCAAATAATATAAGTTTATTGTCCATTAAACCTTTTAAGGTGTCTTATCCCTTTGTCTCGCGATTTCATATTTGAACCTACTCATGGAGTCTGTCCTTCTTATTTATGTTCAAATGCTTTCTCGTTCTTTAGTAGTCTGATTGAATCGATTGTCTCTTCATTTGAGCATGGCCATGCATTTCCTTGATCCTACTTATCGAGGAGCCCAGCAGATATCTCTCTCACTTAAGAGAGGACAAATCCCCATCTTGATTATTCATTGCCCTCTACATGACTCCCACTAATCCCGATCGCTAACCTTTATGATCACCATGTTTAGATGACGTTGGATTACGTCAAGGCATAGCGATTATCATGTTGGACTCTATGATAATCTCGGGTTCAAGGATTTATTGACATCTTGTATTGAGATTCACTTATGACATTTCCATGCGGTGATCTCAATGCGGGTCGGTCGATATTAGTTCTCCAACCAATACCCATAAGATTGATCCGTACCATACGCATAATCATCCGATGATTATCAATCAAACTTATACTAGTATATTAATCACTTGAGTCTCTACTCAACGCGATTTTACCAGGGACATTTGAATAATCTTATTATTCGTGAATAACTATTATTCGATTATTATAATATTAAAACATGCACACATTATAATAATCAACGAGAAATAAATGATATCAAATAACTTTATTTAAATGTGACAATTACAAATCTAGGCACATCGAATGTCCTAGGGCACTATTCCCAACAATCTCCCACTTGCACTAGGACCATTCATACATGACTTTTAGTCCTATCGCTCTAGCATGCTCAACATGCTTTCCTTGTGAGAGAGGCTTGGTAAGTGGATCGCAACATTCTCTTGTTGCTACTTTGCATATTGTAATATCTCCTCGTCGACGATCTCTCGACTAGGTGATATTTTACGAGTATATGTTTGGAATTATGATGGGACCTAGGCTCTTTAGCTTGTGCAATAGCACCATTATTGTCACAATAAAGGCTTATGGGACCCTGGATGGTTGGCACCACTCCTAGTTCGATAACGAACTTCTTGATCCATACGGCTTCCTTAGTGCATCCGATCTTGCCAGTACTCGGCTTGTAGAGAATCGAATCGTGCTTTGCTTGGAACTCTTCCAACTCACGGCACCTCCATTCAATACAAACACATAACCAGCTTTGCGATTTGAAATCGTCTCTGTCGGTTTGAAACTTGCATCGGCGTAACCTCTTACTGACCACTCGTTTCCCACCCCTCCATAAACTAGGAAATCATCCTTAGTTCTTCTCAAGTACTTTAGGATGGTTTTCACTTCTGTCGATGACTTTCACTGGATTCGATTGGTATCGACTTGTCATACTAAGAGCAAACGATACATCCAGTCGAGTACAAATCATGGCATACATGATCGATCCAATAGCCAAAGCGCATGGTATCTTGCTCATACGGGCTCGCTCATCGGGAGTCTTAGGACTCGAGTCTCACTCGGATGAATGCCATGTGACATTGGCAAGAGTCCTCTCTTGGAGTCTTGCATATTGAACCTCTTCAATATTTTATTAATGTATGTACTTTGACTCAGACCAATCAATCTCTTTGATCTATCTCTATAGATCTTTATCCCAAGAATGTAAGCGGCTTCTCCTAAGTCTTTCATTGAGAAACAACTTCCCAACCAAGTCTTGGTATGCGCAAGGTGGGAATGTCATTTCCAATGAGTAATATGTCATATATAAGACTAAGAAAACAACTATTCTCCCACTAACCTTCTTGTACACACAAGGTTCATCTTCATTTGAATGAACCCAAACTCTTTGTGATTTCATCAAAACGAAGATTCCGACTCGAGAAGCTGCTTGACCCATAAATGGATCTTTGAAGCTTGCAAACCTTTTTAGAATTTTACGGATGAACAAAACCTTGAGGTTGTGTCATATACACATCCTCGAGTAAGTTTCCATTAAGGAATCTGTTTTGACATCCATTTGCCATATTTCATAATCATAGTATGCGGCAATGGCAAATAAAATTCTAATTGATTTAAGCATGACTACCGCGAAAAGGTCTCATCATAGTCAACACCATGAATGTACATAACCTTTTGCCACTAGTCTAGCTTTATAGGCTTGCGATTATCATCCATGTCTTTCTTCCTTTTATAGACCCATTTGCACCCAATGGTTTTAACACCCTCGGTGGATCTATCAAGTTCCAAACTTGATTGTCATACATGGATTGCATCTCGGACTTCATGGCTTCTAGCCATTCCTCGGACTCGGTCACAGGCGGCTCAGTATAGGTACTAGGCTCATCATCTATGAGCGATGCATCATCATCCTCCGTTACGAGATAACCATATCTCTCGGGTTCATGTCGCATCCTATCGGATCTGCGTGGGACTTGTGTACTTTGAATGGGCTCTTCAACCGTTTGTTGAGCTTGTTCGGTTTCCATCGGTGAAGCGATGTCTTCTTGTGGTTCTCGATTTTCCTCGAGAATTACTCTTCTCCCACTGTCTCTTTTGGAAATAAATTCCCTTTCTAAGAATACTGACATTTCGAGCAACAAACACTTTGTTCTCTGCGGGCTTGTAAAAGTAATATCCTTTAGTTTCCTTAGGATATCCCACAAATAAACATCTTTCGAATCCTTTGCCGGTTTGTCAAACACTTGGCGCCTTACGAACGCTAACAACCCCGAGATCTTTAGAAAAGACAAGTTTGGTCTTTTACAGTCCATTTCTCAAATGGTGTCTTTTCAATCGCTTTAGATGGAACACGGTTAAGGGTGAATCTTGCTGTTTCTAAGGCGTGGCCCCAAAATGATAATGGAAGCTCTCGACTCATCATGGATCGAACCATATCTAATAAAGTTCGATTCCTCCTCTCGGACACTCCGTTATCCGAGGTGTGCGGGAGGAGTAAGTTGCGAAACAATTCCACAACTCCTAAGATGATCATCGAATTCTTGGCTCAAGTATTCCCACCTCGATCTGATCGAAGGGCTTTAATTGTCTTGCCAAGTTGATTACGTACTTCATTACGGAATATTTTGAACATTTCAAAAGATTCATGTTTATACTTCATAAGATAAACATATCCATATCGGCTAAAATCATCGGTGAATGTAATGAAGTATTGGTATCCGCCTCGGCATGAGTGCTAAGAGGTCCGCACACATCGGTATGTATTAGGCCTAATAGATCACTAGCCCTTTCTCCATGACCGGTGAAAGGATTCTTCGTCATCTTGCCCAATAAACAAGATTCGCATGTCCCATATGATTCATAGTCAAAAGAGTCTAAAAGTCCATCATTATGGAGTTTAGAAATGCGTTCGTTTATGTGACCAAGTCGACAATGCCATAAGTAAGTCGGATTAGAATCATTGAGCTTAGGTTTCTTGGATGCAATGTTATAGACTTCCAAAGTGTCGGACTCATCTAGATCAATATTGTAAAGGCGATTATATAACTTTGCGGTACCATAAAGCAAGTCATCAAAGAAAATACGAATGATCTTATTCTTAATAAGAAAAGCGTAACCTTCACAATCTAATGTAGAAAGCGAAATAATATTCCTATTCATAGCGGGAACATAATAGCAATTGTTCAAAACTAACAAAAGGCCATTGGGCAAAACTAGATCATAAGTTCCTACGGCTAGTGCGGCAACTCTTGCTCCATTGCCGACTCTTAGATCTACTTCCCCTTTCTTGATTCTCTCGCTTCTCAACCCGCACATTTGTACAAATGTGAGATCCACATCCGATATCTAATACCCGGGAGTTAGAGGTAGATAAGTTAACTTCTATAACAAATATACTGTGGCGGTCTCACGCCCTTGGTACGCTTTAGCTCTTCCAAGTAAATCTTGCAATTTCTTTTCCAATGTCTGGTTTATTGCAATGATGGCAATTTCCATCTTTGGGAGCTTTAGCCTTGAAACCCGGCCTAGTAGGGTCTTTAGATTTGGCAACTTTTGCCTTACCCTTGCCCTTGCCTTTGTTCTTAAAGGATTTCCCTTTCTCGACCATCAACACATGGTTTGGTTTCTTCTTAATATTACGCTTTCGGCGTTTTAAGCATCCCATGCGGCTCAGCAATGGACTTCTCCATCTCATTCATATTATAGTTCATAATGAACTGGCCGAAACTTTCGGCAATGAGTTTAGGATCACATCCGTGGAGTGCTCCTTAGAAAGTGGAAAACCAAGCCTTTCAAGATGATCAATATATCCTTTCATCTTGAGCACGTGAGCGCCGACGGATGTCCCCTCAACCATCTTGCAAGCATACAAGGCTTGAAAGGTCTCATACCTCTCTTGCCTAGCATGCTTCGAGAAAGTTTCCTTGAGGTGAGCATTTAGCTCATAAGCTTCCATTTCCTCCAGATTCTTGAAGTTACGGACAAATGGTGGCCAACATAAGACAACCGACATCAATGGAATCATCACAATGTTTCTTCCATTTGTCTTTTGTTGCTTTATTTGCATTGTCACTGCTCATCGAATTTCTTCCTCAAGAACATACACTTTCTTTCTTGCTTGAGAACTATTCTCAAGCTCCGGATCAATCCAGATAGTTCTTTGCCATTTTCTTTCGGCTTGTCCTTCTCAAGGACGGATCGCGATGAAATGGTGGATGTGTTGTTTGATGCCATTCTACAAAATTCAATATGCAAAATATTTAGTCACATTATTTTATTTCTCGAAAAATACTCCCACTAAAACAAAGTACCCTCAATTTACAACATTTGTAATTTTAGTGGGCTAAGATCCCATTTCGTACAATCTAGCTTCGGCTTTGGCATGACGCCTAGAATTGAACTACTTTAGGTGGATAACTCTTTATCGATTACATCATATGTAACTCTTAGATTATATCATGGGATTTGGCATCGTATGCCCAAGCATGTTATAATCCCATCTTATGCCTTAAGGTTCAAAACTATTTTGATTTCCAAATTCATTAAACGTATAGGTATCACCATTACCTATCCTACCTTACTAAGATAATCCGAGTGCCCAGCTTTGGCATGACGCACTCATGATGATCGAAGTCTTGATAGGTGTTTTTCAAATGAACGGCATTAAAATTTTAACGAGGGATTTTTATCCTATGTTAATGTCTATGTTTGCTAACATACATCTAAACATACATAGCATCACATACATGCATAAATTTAAACATACATCGCATCACATGACAATAAAGCATATGACCGTGTATAGCATGACCATAATCCTAACGTGATTTTCATGAGCCAACATGAAAATCACAAAGGTCATCTAAAGGGTTAAATATGGTCTTCATTGATCTTCCAACTCCTTGAAACGTCATACGCGATCAATTTGCTCCTCGAGTCCGTCTTTCTCGTCCTTCTTGTCTTCATTACATTAATGAAATTTAATACTACACTAATAAATTAAATTACAAGAAGTACAATCGACGCAGCCGTAAAATAATAAACAATTTAAGCAGACGACTCGCAGCCGTAAAACCAATTATAATTAAGCGACACGCAGCCGTAAAACCAACCCATAAGAAATTAAATTATCCAATCACATTGGTCAATTTATGGTCATGCCATACACCACACACATACCATAAATAATTATCAAATAATTAATAAAGCATGTAATATACTAAATAATCAATATATCGACAATCGGACAATAATTAAAATTTGAGTCATCATATGAACAAAATGGACTCGCCGAGATGGCTGCCATGATCTGTGCAGGTTTGCCGGGTTCGAAACACAGCGGGTGCGGTTGCAACATTTTGCAACTATTATTTCCAAATTTACTTTTATAAGAAAAGGACTTATAAATAGAACTCGAAAAATTACCAAAACAAGATCCGGTAGAGATGGTAAGTGGTCTGCGGGGGTAGCCGAGTGGCGCGGGATCGAATCCCGTTTTTGCGGAAGTATTTTTGCAATATTTAAAACAGATTTATTTGCCTCTAATAAAACCTTCCGTGTATTATTTCCAAAACAAAATCGCAGCGCACATGGAAAGTTGGCGGAAAGGTGCCTGATAACCGTGGTTGAAACCCTTCAATTGCAAAAACATTTTTGCTAATAAAATTAGCCCGCTGGTCCACCCGACCCGACCGGACTGACCCGACCCGTCTCGAACAGATCTGTTCGAGCGATTCTGAGCGAAATTCAAAACGATCCGAAAATTTATTTTTGACGATCCGATTTAATCAAATTAAACCAGAAAAATTATTTTATAAAATCTATATTTTATAAACATAATCAGGAACATAATTTACACATAAATATGTTCTACACAAACAATTAAATTACATGCAAGTTGGCTCCGATACCACTGTTGGGTTTTCTATGTATCGAATACAAAATAATCGGAGTAAAAACGCAGCGGAACAATAAAAGTGAAAACCCAATTTAGGATCGCATGCAGTAATTTAATTGTTTAATTAAAGAGTTAATCGAATTACCTTAATCCGATTGAACAAATCTAGATCCGGACTAGAAGCAGATGAATATCTCCTTCCTCTTACGTGATCCACACACGAACAATTCCACAAGCCGGATTGCTAGATCCTTACGAATAATATTGATAAATAGTACAACACAAATTCCTTACTAGAAGGATTGTACTATTGATCAAGATCAACTAAGGGAAGAGGAACGACCGACTCCGTTCTCCTACATTATAATGTAGATGGCGATTTTCTTCTTCTTGAAGGGCCGATTTTAGGTCTTATTTTACGGTTACAACTCCTTGTCCAAGACCTTATATTTATACTAAGTAAACCCTAGATTCAATAATCTAGTATTTGCTTAGTTGCCCCTCAACTTATTAAATAATACAATATATATAATATCGATATTATATATATTACTTTATTATTTAATCTCCTTATAAATATAATATCCAATATTATATTTATTATTCCCGATTGATATTTATTCCTACTTGTCTATAATTGTCGTATGTGCGACCCAAAGGCTTATATTATGTTGGCAATTATATAATACCTTATTAAATAATAAATCATAAGCGGCCTCTAGCAAGACATTATGATTAACCAAATAATATAAGTTAATAGTCCATAAAACCTTTTAACGTGGCAAATCCCTGTGTCAGGCGATAACAAATTTGACCTAAGTCCTGGAGTCTGTCATGCAGATTTATGTTCAAATGCTTTCTCGATCTTAAGTAGGCGATTGAATCAAATGACTCTTCATTTGAGCATGGCCATGCATTTCCTTGATCCTACTTATCGAGGAGCCCAAGAATATCTCTCTCACTTAAGAGAGGACAAATCCCCATCTTGATTATTCATTGCCCTCTACATGACTCCCACTAATCCCGATCGCTAACCTTTATGATCACCATGTTTGAGATGACGTTGGATTACGTCAAGGCATAGCGATTATCATGTTGGACTCTATGATAATCTCGAGTTCAAGGATTTATTGACATCGTATTGAGATTCACTTATGACATTTCCATGCAGTGATCTCAATGCGGGTCGGTCCAGTATTAGTTCTCCAACCAATACCCATAAGATTGATCCGTACCATACGCATAATCATCCGATGATTATCAATCAAACTTATACTAGTATATTAATCACTTGAGTCTCTACTCAACGCGATTTTACCAGGGACATTTGAATAATCTTATTATTCGTGAATAACTATTATTCGATTATTATAATATTAAAACATGCACACATTATAATAATCAACGAGAAATAAATGATATCAAATAACTTTATTTAAATGTGACAATTACAAATCTAGGCACATCGAATGTCCTAGGGCACTATTCCCAACATATTGCCCAGTGCTTAGAATTTCTTCCATTCTTTTATATGATTTCTCGAAAGATTTCAGAATGGTCTCAAGTTCTGCTTCTCATTTTTTGAGAGTTTTTACTTTGGCTTGAAGCAGAACAAAATCATTTGTATTGCTCTCACTATGAGATATAGTCTCACTTAGTTCATGATCAAGTTGATGATTGATCTCCATGAGTTTTTCATACTCGACTTTGATGTTTTCACAATCAACAGACATATTTTCGTAATTTACTTTCAGCAAGTCGTTTTCTTCTTTCAGCTCTAAGTTAGAAAGTTGGAGCTGCATATTTTCATTTTTCAGTGTCTCATGGGCCATTTGAATGTTCTTAAACTCATTCATCATGTTTGCAAAAGTATGAGACGCATTGGAAGGAATAGTTGAGGTTGAGCTTACCTCATCATCGCTATCTTCATCTTCCGGAATGTCCTTGGCCATAAAGCACATATACGCTTTATCTTCGAAATCATCATCAGATGAATCACTGTCAGTGACTACCTGAAGACATTCTTCGGATTTAGATGGTGCAGGGGAGGCTTCTGATTCACCAATAAGGGCCTTGAGCTTGTTTTTCCAAGCACGTCTTCTTTCATCCTTCTCTTGTTGCTCGACTTCCGGCAACCTTTGAACTTTGGGATGAGGACATTTATTTGCGTAATGTCCTGGTTTCCTACAATTATAACACAGGTTAGCATCACCAGAGGAAGTTTTGGTACTTACCTTGTGAATAGGTTTGGGCCTGTATAGAGTCTTTCCCGACTGCTTGATAAACTTCTTGAACTTATGCATGAGGAGCGCCATTTCGTCTTGCGACAGGATGTCGCCGTCGCTGTCAGCATTCTTATGAATGGGCTTTGATGAACTCGGCATGCTGTGTATTTAGTTGGATACAGCGGCTAAGGCTGTAGTCCTGGCGGGAGATTCTTCAGCTTTCTCTCTCCTGTCTATATCGTACTCAAATGCTTTGAGGTCAGAAAAGATATCAAAAGTAGATATTTCACTAAGATTGCACGACACATGCATAGCCGTGGTCTTAATGTCCCATTGGGCAGGGAGAGATCTGAAAACTTTTAGGTTTTTCTCCCTTTGGGTATAAATCTTGCCTAATGCTTCAAGTTCACCAACAATGCCAGTGAATCTGAGGTCAAGTTCCTCAAGTGTTTCAGTTGGTTTCATTTCAAAAGATTCGAACTGCTGAGTTAATTTTGAAATCTTGTTTTCTTTTGAGAGCTCAGTTCCCACACAAATTAACTTGAGTTTATCCCAGATATCCTTGGCTGATTTGCAGCTCTTTGCCTTAGAGAACATGCCTTTGTTAAGAGTGACAAATAGCGCATTCTTCGCGACATTGTCGAGGTTGGCGTGCTTTCTTTCGTCAGAAGTCCATTGTTCGCGCTCTTTCTAGAGCATCTTTGCATGAGCCTGGCCTTCAATTCTTAGGGCTGGATTTATCTTCATGATGTTTATGGGGCCATCCTGTGTGACGAAAATCATCTCTTCGTGCATTGCTGCAATATGAGCCTCGGACCTAATTCTCCCATCATCAAATTCGTTAATAGAAAACATAGGAACTTTATTGATCATTGATGTATCCATATGAGAATATAAGGAAGAAAAAGACTGTTTTGCAAAAATAAGTGATTTAAGGATCTGGTTCGATCAAAAATACGACTGATTCTTTTTAGAATCAACCGCTCCGATACCACTTGTTGGCCACTAAGTATACAGAATACAGCTTGGAAAGTGTTTTAAACAACAAGCTATACGATTTTCAAATCTGAGTGCGTAGCGGAAGTCTTGTAAAAGTAAGTTGCTGTAAATACAACTAGATATGAAGTGTATACTTAAAAATAATCACAGATATTAAAACAGTAAATGCAGAAGGTAGATGACACGGTAATTAAAGTGGTTCGAGGTAAACCCCTCTACGTCGTTACCCTCTTGGGCGTTTGTAAATGTTTGTGAAAATTTCTATTAGCCTTGTGGGTTCTATCTCGGGGCGCTGTAATATTCCTGGATGGCTCTGGGGGTGTTACAGAAGGTTCACGAATACCTATCACAACTTTTCGATTCCGTCATTGACTGTCCCGACGTGAAATCCATGTGATGAATTGAGGGTGAGTCGGTTCGAGTATATTAATACAATTACCATACCTATAACGTGTACTCCCACTGACCATTAGTGTTCGACGGGCACTCTCCTTGTCAAAGAATACGTCATACAAGTCTTCACATAAACTTAATGCCCAGTCGAGTTTCATCGACTTGCGAACGTTTAAGTATTTGAGCTATAAACCTTTCCAGTGCCGATCCCCTTATCCAATAAGGAGTGGAATGTTATTCTCTAAAATACACGGACTAGTTTCTATATGTATATTTACGAGTTAGGAATGCCAGTAACTATCAGTAAATAAAGAAACATTCATTTGCCTTATGATAATGATTTACATAATTACAAGTACAATGCCCTCACTCAACATCCTCTGAGTGGCATTCGAGGGCATACTCCTAACACTTACTGATAGGACGACAAATGTAGACCTCCTAAAATCCCGGTCTAGAGAAGCTAAAAATGAACCGACCTCTGGATAAAAAGAAGGGGTTCAAACGGAGTCAATCCGACCTGCCAGGCCCATCCCTAGGTCGGTAAACCAACTTACCGACCTCTTTATGAGACAGCGAAACGGTCCGACCTAGGAGTCCTTTCATAGAGTAGTCCGACCTATAAAACTCCGATCCGAGATTGGGAACGTCCGAGCTCGTGAAAGATCAGGCTCCTAAGAAGACTAGAAACTAACACACCTGACAGAATCCCGGAAATCTAGAGAAGGATAAGCCGCAGCCCAAATCCTGGATATCCAAGGATGGGAGATTGCGGTCTAAATCCCAGGATATCAAGGATCTTCCCTGGATTTCAGGAAGGGGCCTCACAAAAGAAGGCGGCTCATCCCTTCTATAAATAGGGAAGAAGCCTCTCTTTTTAAGGCTAAGCATAATTTTGAGATAACAGAGAAGTATTTTAGAGAGAGAAAGAAATACACAGAGAGAGAGACCAATGCCTTACATCTTCGGGTTTTCTTAGATAAACTTCTGAGATTAACACAGTTCTTGGTGACCGATCAGCTCGGTTTCATCAAGTGGCGCCGTCTGTGAGAACTGTGACAACCGAGAAGAAGGTTGGAGAGCTGATACCCCGAAATTTGGAAGAACAACTAGCAGCGGCGGGAGGAGAACCAACCTTGGAAAAAACGCCTGTCACCCGTGGAGAAGAAGCTACACCCAGCACAATCACCTTGACAAAAAAAGCCATAGTCGACATAATTGCTAGTGCAATTCAGAAGAGCCGAGAGGTTGAAAAACAAAAGATACCGTGAAAGTAATACTTATCCTCTCGGAAGATCCGGAGGAAATTGATCAGCAGGAAGACCATGCGGAAAGCTATCCAAAGGCGTGAGAGCGATCCAGACAGAAAAGAATGTTGAATCCCTTAATATCCAGTATGCAGGACGAGCTAGAAGAACTGCGACAAAGGGTTGCGGGGAAGGACATGGAGAGTCATCCAGGGTATCCCTTCTCGGAGAGCATACTACAGGTTGAACTCCCGTATGGGTTTAGGGCTGTCACTTTCACCTACAATAGGCTCTCGGATCCAACCCGACATTTATACCGATTCGAGAACATGGCCGTACTGCACCGATATTCAGATGTCGTGAGTTGTAGAGCATTACTGGCTGTGCTGACGGAGTCAGCTCGGGACTGGTTCCACCAGATACCCCCAGGTACGATCACCAACTTCAAAACTTTCAGCTCGGCGTTCTTGACTCACTTCGCAAGCGCTAGGGCACACCAGAAGACATTCATGTCCTTATTCAACATCAAGCAGTACTCCGGAGAAGCACTGAGAGCTTATATGACTCGGTTTACAAAGGCATGTCTGGAGGTACCCTCGTCATCTGAAGAAGTGAAGATGAGTGCCTTGACGCATGGACTAAAGCCTGGGCTGCTACGCACCTCGTTGGCTAAAAATCCGGCTAGAATGTATGATGAGGTCTTAGCCCGATGTTCAAAATACATCAACGTTTAAGAAACCGAGAAAGAATTACAAGAAAAATTCGAGGATGGGGAAGGAGGAGCTAGCAGGGAGTGCAGCGCGAGGTATATGCCTTACGAGGAAACCTACCCTGGGAGGAAGTACTCCGGGGAAAGCGAGATCGGAACACGGACCGAAGAAAGAATGAGATCAGTTTAAAACGACCGAGATTTGACCAATACAGTCCATTAACAATGAGAAAAGCGCAGGTTTTGGAAGCAGTCTAGGGCAAGATGAGTAGGGTTATTGATTGGCCTACATCTCATTTTAGTGGGCCTACCCAATCGAAGTCCGAGCTTTATTGTCGATTCCACAATGATTATGGGCATAAAATAGAAGAGTGCAAACACTTTAAAGATGAGATCGAAAGGCTGGTCCGAGCGGGGCATATAATGGAGTTCACATATCAACAAATGAATGGAGGGCGGAGGAAACCACCCATGCCTCAGGGGGGATGGGGATGAAAAGAGAAGCTCCTCGGGGACCTGCTGCTCCCCCCGCTAAAAAGGGAGTTGTTGGCCAATAAGTATACAGAATACAGCTTGGAAAATGTTTTAAACAACAGGCTGTACGATTTTCAAATCTGAGTGCGTAGCGGAAGTCTTGTTAAAGTAAGTTGCTGTAAATACAACAACTAGATATAAAGTGTATACTTAAAGATAATCACAAATATTAAAACAGTAAATGCAGAAGGTAGATGACACGGTAATTAAAGTGGTTCGAGGTAAACCCCTCTATGTCCACTGGTCCTCCATACAGGAGTTAAAAAGTTTATTATAAATACTATATACACAACTACGTATTTATAATCAAACCTATCAATGTATCGTTCACACATATTGATACAATGATCGAAGCTTTCAACCATTAGGCTTTCACTTGACTAACTTCTTCACACACAGTTCCGAAGCTTTGTCTCTTCTATGCAAGTCCGTCACACACAGTTCGGGAAAAGCACTGCTTTCTCAGTCCACACAGGGCTGATGGGTTTGTTTAATGATAGAACGATGGTTTGAACAACAGCTTGATTTTCTCGATCTTCAGCTGATAATGTGTTGTTCAAGGTTGAGCACTTTGGATATTTCTTCTCTCAGAATATGCAGTATACTTGAAGAAATATGTTTGCTCTGAATATTCGTGTAAACACTTGTTGATTGCTTGTTGCTCAGTTTTTCTGCATGTATATTCGTGTAGTTCT
Source organism: Orobanche coerulescens (assembly GCA_033398695.1). Lineage (NCBI taxonomy): Eukaryota > Viridiplantae > Streptophyta > Magnoliopsida > Lamiales > Orobanchaceae > Orobanche > Orobanche coerulescens. The sequence continues at coordinate 16,610,269 of CM065814.1, read as the reverse complement.
CTGTTCATATCTGAACTTCAAACTCTTGGATATATATATATATATATATAGTGGCGCGTTCTATGCAGTACCAATATCAGATGCAGTACTTTACAGTACTAATTTATGCATGAGTTTTGTACTAATTATGCATGAAATATATGCATTTCGTGCATCAAAATTTCAATACATTAAAATATGCAATATATTTGATGCATATAATTAGTACAAAACTCATGCATAAATTAGTACTGTAAAGTACTGCATCTAATATTGGTACTGCATAGAACGCGTCACTATATAGGGATGCATTAAACTATTAGATTATATGCATCAAATATATTGCATATTTTAATGTATTGAAATTTTGATGCACGAAATGCATATATTTCATGCATAATTAGTACAAAACTCATGCATAAATTAGTACTGTAAAGTACTGCATCTAATATTGGTACTGCATAGAACGCACCCCTATATATATATATATATAACCTTCTTAATATATCCGTTATGAAAGATCCGTTGAGCAAGATTCTGTGACAACTTAGATAGTTGACTTGAATAGACCAAGATCCGGATATTACATGGTTTGAAGATCTCTGTCGGCTTCAGTATTTAAATACTTTATCCTTTCAGTATTTAAATACTTCTTTATCAAACAGGATTTGAATTTAGCGAATACCAAAGATTCCTTTCCAAATGATCTTCAGTCCTGTTTCGATGTGTATTGAAGGTCTCAATACTTCACAGCTTGAATGCTGTATCCATTTGTGCTGTAGGCTATAGAGGAGAATTCACTGTATGGAATGTTTGCTGTATGAAGGGACAGCTTCCATACTTGGCGCTTTTAGACTCTTTTTGCTGTATGATGGCATGATGATAAGTCTTCGATACAGGATCAGCAACTCCGATCGGTCTATCGATACAGCAGCTTGTTCTATGCTGGATTAGCATATTAGTCAAAACCCTCTATCAAGATATTTCGATACAGGGATTGTTATCCCAACAATTTCGATATAGGGATTGTTATCCCAACAATTTCCCCCTTTTTGAAAATTTGCCAAGTCTTCCTTTTAAAACCTTTTGATGTTATCCAAACATCCTTGATGATGCCAAAACTTTTTATACTTAGCATCTTGATGAAAGGCAGACTTCTTGGTCTTCTGTTCGAATGTTCTGGCTTTTAGCAATTAGCCTAACACTAAGAACTGCTCGCAGGCTAGTTCAGCTTTTATCAAAAGAGTATTGCATCTTTAAACTAATGATTGGCGCGCAGGCACAATCTAATATTGTTATCTAGATACATACAACTAAATCTATGAACTGTTCGCAGACAAGTTCGTACAGCTTAATATTTTAACAAGTTTTAATACTTGAATTAATTTAGCAAATGGATTGAATTAAGTAATCATACAAACACACAGTAGATTACGAGTTGTAATCTTTCAAGAGAAAAACATTTTATTGATGTTGAACAAGGATTACAAATAATTTGTTATAAAAACAGCAAATAAAAATACAAGAATAGGAATACAGGAGGGAATCTAGCTCCTATGGTCAGAATGCCTCCAAGGCCTTTTAGGGTCATTCTTGGTACCCTTCCACCAGTTTTGATGAGCGTCCCTGTTTCGATTTTGATAGATAGCTTGACCTTCATAGGACTTACCGAAAGCTAGGATCCAATATTCTGGATGGGTAACCAAGTCACTTTGTCTGTGCTTGGATTTCATCTTCAGCTGTAGCGGGAGCGTCCCTTCGTCCAACTTCTTCTTATATTCCTCAGCGGCTTCTTGTACCGTCTTGCAACTATTGAAAATCGAAGATTCCCTGATAAGAACAACAAAGTATCTTAGCAGTTCATTCTTCCTCCAATTCTTGATCTCTTCTGCAATAGGCTGTCGGCTGGCCGGGAGGTTCATAGCTTGCGGTTTTTGAACGAGGTTCTTCCAAGGAAACTTAGGGTCCTGGAATTCTGGGCGATCTCAACGTTGGGAGTAGGAAATGATAGACGGGCAATGTCAGCAGTGATGTTGTCTTCAAAAGCAGCTAACATTTCCTTCTCTTGCTCAAGCCTTGTTCTCCTTGCAGCTTCCCTCGCTTCTTCCCCCTTTTTGGCGTCATCAAGATAGGACACCTTTTCATCAAGACGTTTAAGGATCTGCATAGCAGCATCGTGTTTGGTCTCAAAACTTGTCATCTTATTCACAAGGGAGGTGAGCACCTTCGACATATCTTGAATTTTCTTGTCGTGGGATCGAAGCTGGGAACCGGATTCGATGAGAGCTGATGCAGTCTTGGCCTCAGACATACGGAGCTTGGATTGCTCTTCCTACAGGATTTGCTAAGGGCTAAGGGCCATTTGGAAGATTGAAGGCAGGATTCTGAAGGCTTCTTCTACACTAGAAACTTCATGCCTCAGACCCATCATTTCTTCAATGGTTGATTGGTGTAGCCAGTCGAGTGCCTTTTCAACAGAGTGTAGGGCGGTCACAGCATCCTGTATGAAGACAGTTTGTAGGCCAAGAGCATGCAGTTGCTCTTTATTCTTGGCGGATCTTGGAGAGTCTGGCTTGGCAGAATCTTCAACTCCATTCAACCATCCCAAGTTCACATTGGGACGTGAATTGAGTTGGATATCCTCAGGTATTATACCATCGTCCGATTCCAAAACAGTTCAGGGTGCAGGAGCGTCAGATGCGGGCTCGGCAACAGGGGCTCTTAACTCCTGTTCTGAAGTAGGTTCTGAAGACATAGGTACATGAGGGACTAATTCCTCATGCTGTCTCTCAGCTTCCGCCTGCTCCTGCAGAGGGACTAATTCCTCGTGTGGGATAGCACTGGTCAGGTCATCTGTGGCGACAGGCGCGGATGCCTGTTCCGGGGCTGGTTGTTCCTCCGCTACAGGAGGGACTGAATCCTCGCTGTTGGGAACATTATTGTGTCTAGAGGTCCCTTGATCTTGCTGGTTTTCCTCACGACTCATTCTCAGACCTACCTGGAGGGCGTCGTCGTCTGAGTCATGATCAGATTTGGGACTGTGGGGATCAGAGTCAATGGATTTTGCTTTTCCTTTCTTGCGAGCATCTTCCTTGTCCATCAGGTGGCTAGAGATCATCTCTTTGCAGCACAGGTTGTCCCATTGGATCCGGACTTCAGCATCTTGAGAGTCCGTCATTTCCAAGACAAACCGTTCTTCTTCGCACCAATCGCTCCAGTTGTACAAAGTGTTGTACGGAACGAGCCTGTAGGTTTTCCTTTGGACAAAGCATTCAAATGCTTGCTCTATTTGCACAGAAAGCAAAGTCTTATTGATTATGGTGTCTCGGGAGGGGCTGCGTACAGCGCTTGGGTCCGCTGTATGCACGGGTTCCTCGACAGGTATGGGTTCCTGTGTCGGAGTGGGATCCCGAACAGGGGTTGGTACCCTGATGGGAGAAGGATCCTGAACGGGTGTGGAATCCCGAATAGGAGAAGTGGCTATTGGCTCCAAAGGGGCCGCCGACTCACCAGAGTCTTGTAAGTTGGCAGATGTCTGAATATCCGTCCTAGCCGCCTAAGGCTCGAGATCTACTGTCGCAACAGTAGCAGTCATGTCTTCCGCAGGGGTTGCGCCTTGGGGGCTCGATACAGTGGGTTGGGCCGTTGAAGGAGCATTCTTGGAGATTTCTGTAGCTTTAACTTTTGAAAGCCTCCTTAGCTTCCTTCTCGGCTTCTCAACAGCAACGGGAGTTTTGCTATGAGATCTTTTTCTTTTCCTTGAAGTTTCTTCGCTCTGGGACTTCGAAGACACATCCTTTGGATCGGCAGAAAGGGTCAATTTTCGGACGAAGGGTCTGTTTGCAATCAGGGGTCCTTTCTTGAAAATGGTGGGTCTTATGCTTCCCATATATATCCGAGAAGTGATCTTCTTTGCGTTTTTGGCTTGCGGAACACCACATTTCGTCAGAATGTAATTCAGAAGCAAACCAAAATATTTCTTCTGCGAGGCTGGCTTAGAGACTTCTTCCTGCAACCTTTTGAGGATTATTTGACACCAGTTGACCTTTTCACAGGTCATGATTGCAACCATCATTCTGAACCTTAGATTGGTGCACATCTCGAACGCACCTGTTCTATTCTCAATTACACGGCAACAGAAATTGTGTAAATAAACAAAAGGTAAACAAAAGAGTTTCTTGTGGCAATAGGTGTGAACCGTTTCAACCGATGCTGAACCGGTGAACAATCCATAGTATTCGGTCAAGAGTTCTTGGGACCCAAAGGTCTCAAGATCTTCCATTGTCAGGCCATCAGCATGAAGCCTGTAGAGATTCTGAAGTAGCTCTTGGTCAACACGGATCTCGACTCCGTGAATGACAGTAGTGATGTCAACAAAATTTTCTCCCTGAGCAAGTGAGAAGAAACGGACAGCAGCATTGAGGTAGAATTCCTCAACCAGGTGAACATCAAAATGTTCAGTGATGTGACTTCCAAGGCGATAAAGGCTTTGCTGACGTATCCTTGTAATGACGTATTCCATCGATTCGATGTCATCACCTTCGGATCGAACACGTTCAAGCACGACAGATCTAGAAAAGATCCGTCCGTCGATGATGTTGGAGGTCTTCTTTAGAGAGATGGAAGAGGTCTGAGAAGATGCCATTGATGATTCTCGAAGAAAAGTAGTGAGGATTCAAAGAAAAATGTAGTAAAAACAAAAGGGCTTTTAGGCTGTATGCTCAAGAACTCGTTCAATATGCAGAAAGCGTAAAGAGTCAAATGGCATTTACAGTCCTTTTATAGTGGGCGGCGAAGAAGGGTTTACAATTAATGAACGGTCAGATCTAAGGGATGGGAACCGTTGTTTAAAATTGACGACCACGATGGACTGAGTGTAACCGGTACTTATCCATCTAATTTTAAAATAAGAGTGGGTCCCTCTTCTGACTTATCAAATTACCTTTATTGCCCGAAACGGTGGTGTAAAATTAATAAAATAATATGAAATATCGCGGCTTGAAGATACCAATGTCCAGATGTCGTGTAAAACATTTAATGCAAAAGACTTTATGATTATAACATGGCACGTAGACATAAAAGACCGTTTAAAAATTAAATAACATGATAATTGATTTCCCATAGTTTGTGATGTATCTGCGAAAATACAGCGTTCCCCCTTAAAAGGTACATACGGGTTTCAATTCCATACAATAGCTTTCGGATTAATGCTGTATTCTTGGTTCGTACTGTATTCCACCTTAATTATTGCACATGCCAGCTGTAGGATGATTCATGTCTCTTTGTTCCTACAGTGCTGTTCTGATAGACTGAGTGTACAGATAACTCACGGTGGATACTGTATTCTTGGGTCTTACAGCATTCCCCCTCAATTTGCTGAGTAAAAGCATTAAAAACTTACAGGGAGTTAGGCTGTAGCAATCCCAATTCATGTCAAAGCATGCAGAATCTTGCTGTGTCGAGAGGTTTGGTAAATATGTCGGATAACTGGATATCTATATGAATTTTTTCCAGCCGAACATCCTTGTTCTCAACATGAGTCCTAATGAAGTGATGCTTCATGTGAATATGATTGGTGCGCAAGTGCAATACAGGGTTGTGTTCGATAGCAATTGCACTCGTGCTATCGCACATAATCGGCGTTTCTATGGCTTCAATCCCATACTGTGACAGTTGTTGTTGCATCCAAAGGATCTGCATACAGCAACTACCAGCAGCATAGTATTCTGATTCAGCTGTTGAAAGCGAGTTTGCCAATTGTTTCTTGCTAAACCAAGACACAAGTCTAGGTCCAAGAAAGTGACAAGTTCCACTTGTACTCTTCCTATCTAGCTTGCAACCTCCGAGATCCGAGTCGCTGTAGCCAATTAAATCGAATCCGCCTTCTTTAGGATACCATAGTCCTACATCGACTGTTCCTTTGACGTATTTCAGGATTCGTTTGGCTGTTGCGAAGTGTGATTCTTTAGGTGCTACTTGATATCTTGCACACACTCCTACAAAGAATCGGATATCGGGTGCGCTGGTGTTGGTGCAGTGAGCCAATAAGCTTCCTGTAGAGTGATTGATCAACCGGCTTTCCAGCTTCATCAGCACTAATTTGCACGGAAGTGCTCATGGGGGTTGACGATGATTTGAAAGTATTCATTCCAAACTTGTTGAGAAGCTCCTTGCTGTATTTTTCCTGGTTAATGAAAATCCCTGTAGGCAACTGCTTTACCTGCAATCCTAGGAAATAACTAAGTTCTCCCATCATACTCATTTCAAATTTACTTTGCATGAGGCGAGAGAACCTTTGACACAAAGCAAGGTTATTTGAACCAAATATTATATCGTCTACATATATTTGAACCATTAGAAGGTCATCACCTTCCTGTATTTTGAATAAGGTCTTGTCCACAACACCTTTCTCGAATCCATTATCAGTTAGATACTGGGACAGAGTATCATACCATGCTCTAGGGGCTTGCTTAAGTCCATACAGTCTTTCCTTAGCCTGTATACTAGGTCTTCGCCTTCTGGATTGACAAACCCTGGTGGTTGTTCAACATATACTTCTTCAGCAAGGTCTCCATTTAGGAATGCACTTTTGACGTCCATTTGGTATACAATGAAGCTTTTATGGGTGGAAAAGGCTAAAAATATCCTAATGGCTTCTAGTCTGGCTACATGGGCAAATGTCTCATCGTAGTCTATGCCTTCTTCCTGTCTATAGCCATGGGCGACTAGTCGGGATTTATTCGTGATAATGAGTCCATTTATATCCTTCTTGTTTCTAAATACCCATTTGGTTCCAATTATGGATTGATGAGTATGTCTGGGTACAAGATACCATATGTTGTTTCGTTCGAAAACGTTAAGCTCGGATTGAGATTTTTATTCAGGAAATGGAGATATCTATGACTCGGGGTCTTCTTGCGCACATAGTACATTTCCTTGTGTACTCTGTATTCTCCTACGGGTAGAAACACCAGCATCAATGTTTCCTATGATCAACTCTTGTGGGTGATCTCTCAACCATCTTCTGTCGGGTTCTAAGTCGGGTTCCCGTACTGTATTTTGAGTTGCTGTAGTTTAGTCTTCATCTTGTACAGCATCGGCTTCATCTACGTCAGTTCTTACAGTTGCGGGGTTGATTTCTAGGTCAACGACAGGTTCTATAGGAGTTGGTGGATCAATGATGGAAAGTTGTTGGATGTCTCGAGAAATGTCTTCTACTCCTAATGGATCATGGTGAGGTTCATCGAACACCGCATGAACTGATTCCTCAATTGTTAGATTCCTTGTATTGAAGATCCTGTAAGCTTTGCTAACAGAGGAATATCCTACAAATATCACTTCATCCGATTTATCATCGAAGGTTCTAAGTTGATCCTTATCGTTGTTCAAAATGTAACACCTGCATTTAAATACGAAACTACTAGAGTTTTGTTGTTCCATACCTCGTATGCTGTTTTGTTGTGTTGCTTGTTGATGATACATCGGTTTTTTGTATAGCACGCTGTATTGGTGGCTTCGCCCCAGAAACGCTGTGGCAACTTGCTTGCGGCAATCATTGTCCTTGTTGCTTCCTTCAGCGTCCTGTTGTTTCGCTCGGCAACACCATTTTGTTGAGGTGTACGGGCAGCTGAGTATTCGTGATGTATCCCATTTTCCAAACAGTATTGCTCTATAAAGCGGTTAGTGAATTATGTACCTCTATCAGAACGAATGGACACGATACTTGACCCTTTTTCATTTTGAAGCTTTCTCTGGTGCTCGGGCAGCTTTGATGTTGTTTCCTTCTTCTTGCTCAGGAAAATTGTCCAAGCATACCTGGAATAATCATCAACAATAACGATACAGTATTTCTTACCTCCCAAACTTACCGGGTCTACAGGACCATAGAGATCCATATGTAGCATTTCCAAAACTCTGTGGGTGGAAAGGTAGGATTTGCTTTTCAGGGTGGTCTTGATTTGCTTGCCTTTCAGACAGGGTCCACAAACGCCATCTTTTTGGAATGAAACATTTGGCAATCCTCTAACCATTCCCTGTATGGAGAGTTTGTTGATAGTCTTGAAGTTGACGTGTGACATCCCCTTGTGCCATAGCCAGCTTAGATCTGCAGTGCCTTTGGCAACAAAACAAGGAATTGTGGAGCTCATAGGCATCCAGTCAGCAAATTACATATTACCTGATCTGCTTCCTGTGAGCACAACCTCTTTGGTCAGGATGTTCTTGACTCTACAGTGATCTATATAGAACTTCACCGAGAACTGTTTGTCACAGAACTGGCTAATACTAAGTAGATTGTACTGTAGGCCTTCAACATAAGCTACATCGGTGACTTGAATTTTCCTACAAGTAGGGTTCCCTTCCCTCTTGTTCTTCTTTTAGATTTATCACCGAAGCGCACTTTTGGACCGTGACCTTCTACGTAATCTGACAGCTTGCTTTTATCTCCTGTCAAGTGCCTGGAACATCCGCTGTCGAAGTACCATATGTCCTTCTCCAAAATGTCCTATATGCAAACAAATTAGGTAGATTTAGGTCCCCTTTGATTGTTGGGCCCATGGATGTTAGTGCCTTTAGGTACCCAGATTTCCTGACAGCAATAGGTTTACTGTAGGATGTTTTAGGTCCGTAGTTGTGATTTCTACGTGGGGCATATACGTAGTCGTTATAACCATGATAATTATTATGCATGTAAAATTTAAGGTTATTATTAGTCCAGTACAAATGCCTTCTTGGAGGTGGAGCCATTTTCTTCGGCCTTACAACTTGCCTTCTGGGTCTCCAGTTAGATTCCCAAATCTGTTTTTGATACTGTGAGGATGCTTGCTTTCGCGAGGGATAACGCGGCTCCTGTATCCAATACCTAGGCGTGATGTACTGAAAGTACTGCCGTGCGGGCCTTTGATATTTGGATCTGACCTTCTTTACGAAGAAATTTGTTGATATGCTCGGGGAGCATGCTGTTGGGTACGCCTTACAGGTTTGAATGGCTGGTGATTCCGCTATCTGGAATATGGCTGTAGTGGCGGAATGGCAGCTTTTGTTGTTCGTGGTGCAATAGGTTCCTTCACAGGACTCGGAACTTCTTCCGATACAGGAATGGGTTCCACACCCCTGACGAACACAGTACTAGTTTTCCCTTTATTGGAAAATGAGTTGTATCCTAAGCCACTTTTATCATGAGCATGTTGCCCAGTGCTTAGAATTTCTTCCATTCTTTTAGATGATTTCTCGAAAGATTTCAGAATGGTCTCAAGTTCTCCTTCTCGTTTTTCGAGAGTTTTTACTTTGGCTTGAAGCAGAACAAAATCATTTGTATTGCTCTCACTATGAGTTTTAGTCTCACTTAGTTCATGAGCAAGTTGATGATTGCTCTTCATGAGTTTTTCATACTCGACTTTGCTGTTTTCACAATCAACAGACATATTTTTGTAATTTACTTTCAGCAAGTCATTTTCTTCTTTCAGCTCTAAGTTAGAAAGTTGAAGCTACATATTTTCATTTTTCAATGTCTCATGGGCCTTTTGAATGTTATTAAACTCATTCATCATGTTTGCAAAAGTATGAGATGCATTGGAAGGAACAGCTGAGGTTGAGCTTACCTCATCATCGATATCTTCATCTTTAGGAATGTCCTTGGCCATAAAGCACATATAGGCTTTATCTTCAAAATCATCATCAGATGAATCAATGTTAGTGACTACCTGAAGACATTCTTCGGACTCTGATGGAGCGGGGGAGGCTTCTGATTCACCAATCAGGGCCTTGAGCTTGTTTTTCCAAGCACGTCTTCTTTCATCCTTTTCTTGTTGCTCGACTTCCGGCAACCTTTGAACATTGGGATGAGGACATTTATTTGCGTAATGTCCTGGTTTCCTGTAATTATAACACATGTTAGCATCACCAGAGGAAGTTTCGGTACTTACCTTGTGAACAGGTTTAGGCCTGTATGGAGGCTTTCCCGACTGCTTGATAAACTTCTTGAACTTATGCATGAGGAGCGCCATTTCGTCTTGTGACAGTATGTCATCGTCGCCGTCAGCATTCTTATGAATGGGCTTTGATGAACTCGGCATGCTGTGTCTTCGGTTGGATACAGCGGCTAAGGCTGTAGTCCTGGTGGGAGATTCTTCAGCTTTCTCTCTCCTGTCTATATCGTACTCAAATGCTTTGAGGTCAGAAAAGAGATCAAAAGTAGATATTTCACTAAGATTGCATGACACACGCATAGCTGTGGTCTTAATGTCCCATCGGGCAGGGAGAGATCTGAAATTTTTTAGGTTTTTCTCCCTTTGTGTATAAATTTTGCCTAATGCTTCAAGTTCACCAACAATGCCAGTGAATCTGAGGTCAAGTTCCTCAAGTGTTTCAGTTGGTTTTACTTCAAATGATTCAAATTGCTGAGTTAATTTTGAAATCTTGTTTTCTTTTGAGAGCTCACGTCCCTCACAAATTAACTTGAGTTTATCCCAGATATCCTTGGCTGATTTGCAGCTCTTTACCTTAGAGAACGTGCCTTTGTTAAGAGTGACAAATAGCGCATTATTCGCGACATTGTCTAGGTTGGCGCGCTTTCTTTCGTCAGAAGTCCATTGTTCGCGCTCTTTCTCGAGCATCTCTGCATGAGCCTGGCCTTCAATTCTTGGGGCTGGATTTATCTTCATGATCTTTATGGGGCCATCCTGTATGACAAAAATCATCTCTTCGTGCATTGCTGCAAGATGAGCCTCCATCCTAATTCTCCCATCATCAAATTCGTTAATAGAAAACATAGGAATTTTATTGATCATTGATGTATCCATATGAGAATATAAGGAAGAAAAAGAATGTTTTGCAAAAATAAGTGATTTAAGGATCCGATTCGATCAAAAATACGACTGATTCTTTTTAGAATTAACCGCTCTGATACCACTTGTTGGCCACTAAGTATACAGAATACAACTTGGAAAGTGTTTTAAACAACAGGATGTATGATTTTCAAATCTGAGTGCGTAGCAGAAGTCTTGTTAAAGTAAGTTGCTGTAAATACAGCAACTAGATATGAAGTGTATACTTAAAGATAATCACAAATATTAAAACAGTAAATGCAGAAGGTAAATGACACGGTAATTAAAGTGGTTCGAGGTAAACCCCTCTACGTTCACTGGTCCTCCACACAGGAGTTAAAAAGTTTATTATAAATACTACGTACACAACTACATATTTATAATCAAACCTATCAATGTATCGTTCGCACAGATTGATACAATGATCGAAGTTTTCAACCATTAGGCTTTCACTTGACTTTCTCGATCTTCAGCTGATAATGTGTTGTTCAAGGTTGAGCACTTTGGATATTTCTTCTCTCAGAATATGCAGTATACTTAAAGAAATATGTTTGCTCTGAATATTCGTGTAAGCACTTGTTGATTGCTTGTTGCTTAGTTTTTCTGCGTGTATATTCGTGTAGTTCTCTGTTCATATCTGATCTTGAAACTCTTAGATATATATATATATATACATAGCCTTCTGAATATATCCGTTGTGAAAGATCTGTTGAGCAAGATTCTGTGACAACTTAGATAGTTGACTTGAATAGACCAAGATCCGGATATTGCGTGGTTTGAAGATCTCTGTCGGCTTCAGTATTTAAATACTTTATCCTTTCAGTATTTAAATACTTCTTTATCAAACGGGACTTGACTTTAGTGAATACCAAAGATTCCTTTCCAAACGGTCTTCAGTCCTGTTTCGATGTGTATTGAAGGTCTCAATACTTCACAGCTTGAATGATGTATCCATTTGTGTTGTAGGCTTTAGAGGAGAAGTCGCTGTATGGAATGTTTGTTGTATGAAGGGACAGCTTCCAAATTGGGCACTTTTAGACTCTTGTTGCTGTATGATGGCATGATGATAGGTCTTCGATATAGGATCAGCAACTTCGATCGGTCTATCGATACAGCAGCTTGCTGTATGCTGGATTGGCATATTAGTCAAAACACTCTATCAAGATCTTTCGATATAGGGATTGTTATCCCAACAATTTCGATACAGGGATTGTTCCCAACAGGAGTGATTCACATGATATCAGGAGGACCAACCGACGGAAATTCTAATCAGGCCAGGAAAGCTCACACGCGAAAGGCTAGGTGTCATCAGTTTAAAGAGGTCGCCTCTGTGAGTAGCAGGCCTGTCATCTAATTTGGCCCTGCGGATTATGGCAGGATACATGCGCCCCATAATGACGCACTGGTCATCACCACAGAGATTGCTAGTTATGATGTGCAAAGAGTCTTCATCGATACAGGAATCTCGATGGACATATTGTTCTATGATTATTTCAAACAAATGAACCTCGAGGTAGAATTAATAAAGGTAGATACGTCACTTTATGGGTTCTGCATGACCGAGGTGCAGCCAGTAGGAGAAGTGGTACTTCTGGTAGCACTGGGCCGGATACCTCATCGGAAGGTCAAGATGATCAGGTTCTTAGTAGTAGACACTAAATCGGCCTATAACGCTATTTTAGGGCGGCTAGGGCTCAACAAGTTCGAGGCGGTGGCATCCACCTCGCACATGAAGGTAAAATTCCCCGTAGGAAGCGAGGTAGGGGAGGTAGCCGGAGATCAGTTTGTCTCCCTGTCTTGTTACCAAACGACAGTAAAATAGGGAGTGCAGCGCAGTAAGAGGGCTCTCGAGCTGAGAAGCCCAGATCCTGAGTTTAAGAAGAATAAGAAATCAAAAGCGCCCGGGGATGCTGAGGAAGAAGGTGTCAAGCCTAATGAGGAGCTGATGGAGATAGAATTGCTTCCGGGAAAGCCAGAAACAAAAACTCACGTAGGGAGTCGGTTGGAGAGTGCGATAAGGGAAAGCCTTACCCGCTTACTAAGGAGATTTGTAGATATTTTCACGTTCGCAGCGAGGATCTGGTGGGAATCAGCCCAGCAGTCGCCGAGCACAGAATAAACATCGACCCAACCGTAAGGCCAGTGAAGCAGAAGAGGAGACATTTTGGGCCGGAGATGGATGGAATCATTGGGGAAGAAGTTGAAAAGCTCCTCCGAGCTGGGCACATAACGGAAATCCAGTTTCCGGAGTGGTTATCCAATGCTGTCATGGTAGGAAAAAGCCAAGGGAAGTGGAGAATATGCATGGATTTCCGAGACCTAAATAAAGCACGTCCAAAGGATCACTACCCCTTACCCCGCATAGATCAGCTAGTGGACTCGACCTCGGGGTGTGAATTGCTCAGCATGATGGATGCCTCTCAGGGATATCATTAGATCCCCCTCGCACCCAAGGATAAAAAGAGGGTCAGCTTCATGGTATCAAAGGGAACCTTTTGTTATGTGCGCATGCCTTTCGGGTTAAAAAATGCGGGAGCCACATATCAAAGGATGGTAGATAGAATCTTTAAATCCCAAATCGGCAGAAACATGAAAGTCTACGAGTATGATATGCTAGTAAAAAGTGTAAAGTCAGGAGAGCATATCAGGGATTTAGAGGAAACGTTCAAAAATCTGCGCATGTATGGAATGAAGCTCAACCCATCGAAGTGTTCTTTTGGGGTAAAATCGGGAAATTTTTTGGGTTACGTGGTCACAGAGCAAGGAATCGAAGTCAATCCGTAAAAAGTCAAAGCAGTACTACAAATGAATCCTCCGAAATACATCAAATATATCCAGGTACTAACAGGGAGAATAGCGGGGCTAAGCCGATTCATATCACGCTCAGCCGAGAAGGGATTCCCATTTTTTAAACTCTTAAGAAAAGGGAACAAATTCGAATGGACCTCCGAAGCACAAGCAGCTTTCGAAAAATTAAAGGAGTATTTGGCCGAGTTTCCTCTGCTCACCAAACCAATACCAGGAGAGGATCCCATACTCTTCTTATCCGTGGGAGAAGGGGCGGTTAGCTCGGTCCTGTTAAGAGAAGAAGTGAACCAGCAAAAGCCTATCTATTATACGAGCCGAATTTTGCAAGGGGCAGAACGGAACTACTCTGAGTTAGACAAGGGAGCACTGGCATTAATAGTTACAGCTCGACGATTGAAACTGTATTTCCTAGCCCACCGCATAAAACTGTGAACCAACTTGCCCTTAAGAGAGACACTAGGGCGACCTAACGCGTCAGGTCGCCTGGTAAAATGGGCAGTAGAGATGAAGGAATATGACATGGAGTCTGAGCCGAGAACGGTGATCAAAGCTCAGGCCCTGGCGGATTTCATCCAAGAGGGGGCCATACCATCGCTGCCGGAAGGGCAGTGGTTACTACATGTGGATGGATCAGCGATGACCGGTGGCTTCGGGGCAGGGATAGTTCTCACTACCCCGAAGGGCGAACAGCTAGAGTATGCCATAAAATTAAATTTCAAAGCCTCCAACAACGAGGCCGAGTACGATGCCCTGGTTAAAGGAATGCAGCTGGGGATAGACTTGGGTGCGCGATGACTTATAGCTTATTCTAATAATCAGCTGGTCACACAGCAGGTAGGTGGAAAATTTGAAGTAAATGAGGAACGGATGAAGAGGTATGTCGAAGAGGTGAAAGAGGTTGCCAAAAAACTAGGGGAATGGAAGTTGATCCATATTCCTAGGGCAGAAAATGTAAAAGTTGATTACTTAGCAAAAATGGGAAGCTCCTTGGTGGATTGTCGCTCGCGGACAGTAATGATTTTAGGAGCAGCTTGAAGTAGCATCGCGAAACAGGTGATGTAGGTGAACGAGGTAGCGGACTGGCGAACTCCCTTGTTGGCATACCTGAGAAGAATGGAACTACCAAATGAAAGGCAGGAGAGAGCAAAATTTGTGCAGAGGGCAGCGAGCTTCTGTTGCATTAACGATGAATTATACAAGAGATCATACCTCGGTCCATACCTGAGGTGTGTCTCGGAAGAAGAACGGCAGGGTATACTGGAAGAAATTCATGAAGGGTGCTGCGGTGATCACACCAAAGGAAGGGCGCTAATAGCAAAACACTCAGAGCTGGTTTTTTCTGGCCGATAATGAGTAAGAAGGCGGTTGAAATGGTTAAGTGGTGCCAAATATGTAAAATACATGCACCCTTAATACACATCCCAGCAAAAAATATGATTACCATGGGAGCACCCTGCCCTTTTGCTAAATGGGGAATCGACATCAGGGGACAGTTTACACCTCGCTCGAGAGGAAGGAAGTTCTTAGTAGTAGCCATAGACTTCTTCAGCAAGTGGGTAGAAGCCGAACCCGTGGCCACCATCACAGATCAAAGGATCATAAGCTTCCTATTTAACATCTGTTGTAGGTATGGATCACCTCAAATACTTGTCTCAGATAATGGAACTCAATTCAATGGAAAGAGAACCCAGTACTGGTGCGAAGGGATGCACATCAAACAACGGTTCGCCGCGATGGCTCATCCGCAGACCAATGGACAAGTGGAGGTAACCAATAGAACGATCTTGCAAGGGATAAAAACCCGCTTAGACAAGGCCGGAGGAGGATGGGTGGACGAACTTAGCTCGGTGCTATGGTCATACCGAACCACACCTAGGTCATCGACAGGGGAAACACCCTTCAGTATTGTATATGGCTCAGAAGTTGTCATCCCAGCAGAGGTCGGAGAAATGTCACATTGGGTTTGGTGGTTCAACGAGGAGCAAAACGAAGAAATGATGAGGGAGGCGTTGGACACCATAGAAGAAAGAAGAGAAATGGCTGCAACTCGAACGGAAAGATACAAAAGCTTGATAAAAGCAGCTCATGACAAAAAGGTAAGGAAGAGACAGTTCCAAGTCGGCGACTTGGTGCTTAGGCGAGCTGATGCCCTCAGAAAAACAGAAAAGCTGGAGCCGAACTGGGAAGGCCCTTACAAGGTAATCCGAATTTATGCGGGAGGAGATTATGAGCTCGAGGATATGGAGGGGCACCCCATCAAAAGACCTTGGAACATATGCCACTTAAAAAAATACTTTGTATGAAGGAGTGTTGAGAAAAGCTTGTAACGTTTTAATAAAAGTCTATTACAAAAAAAATCTGAATGTGTTGATCGCACAAAACTAGAAAGAAAATTTGATCAGGTGAAATGCCTTCAGATACAAGCAAGGGTGAACTGCCCTAGAAAATCTGATCAGGTGAAATGCCTCCAGATCCAAGCAGGGGTGAACCGCCCTAGAAAATAAATCTGATCAGGTGAAATGCCTTCAGATCCAAGCAGGGGTGAACCGCCCTAGAAAATCTGATCAGGTTAAATGCCTTCAGATCCAAGCAGGGATGAACCGCCCTAGAAAATAAATCTGATCAGGTGAAATGCCTTCAGATCCAAGCAGGGGTGAACCGCCCTAGAAAATCTGATCAGGTGAAATGCCTTCAGATCCAAGCAGGGGTGAACCGCCCTAGAAAATAAATCTGATCAGGTGAAATGCCTTCAGATCCAAGCAGGGGTGAACTGCCCTAGAAAATCTGATCGAGTTAAATGCCTTGAGATCAAGCGAGGATGAACCGCCCTAGAAAATAAATCGATCGGGTGAAATGCCTTGAGATCAGCGAGGGTGAACCGCCCTAGAAAATCGATCGGGTGAAATGCCTTGAGATCAGCGAGGGTGAACCGCCTAGAAAATAAATCGATCGGGTGAAATGCCTTGAGATCAAGCGAGGTGAAGCGCCTAGAAAATAAATCTGATCAGGTGAAATGCCTTCAGATCCAAGCAAGGGTGAACTGCCCTAGAAAATCTGATCAGGCGAAATGCCTTCAGATCCAAGCAGGGGTGAACCGCCCTAGAAAATAAATCTGATCACGTGAAATGCCTTCAGATTCAAGCAAGGGTGAACTGCCCTAGAAAATCTGATCAGGCGAAATGCCTTCATATCCAAGCAAGGATGAACAGCCCTAAAAAATCTGATCAGGTGAAATGCCTCCAGATTCAAATAAAGGCAAACTGCCCTGAAACACAAGCTCGAAAAAATAGCCTCATGAGCCGATCTATAAAAGAAGGGATATTTTTCAGTGAAAAGAGTTGGAATTATCCAGGCTATATTCCACTCAAAAGAGTTAGAAATATCCGAGCTACATTAAACTCCGAATGGTGGTTCGAAATATCCGACCTGTATTAAGGTCGGTGACAAAGTCAGGTTGGGTCAACCTAAAGAAGTGACCGAGTTATATTAACTTTAAAATATTACTAATTACGTCAACTTGCAAAATCGAAGTGACCGAGTTATATTAACTTTCAAGTGTTACTAATCTTGAATAGTCCCTTAGAGCATCCGAGCTATATTAAGGTTCTGGCTAAAAATGAGTGGCGTTGACTTCAAAGAAGTTTTGAAGTAGCCGGGCTGTTTCAAATAGTTAAGCTATATCAAGGTTGCAGTTAAAGCTGAGTTATGTCGACGCCAAAGAGTCGTTGAAGTAGTCAAACCATATTAACCTTAAAGAGGTCGTTTGTAAAGACGAGCTATGTTAGAAGAAACTGTTCTCATAACCAAATTGCATTAACAAGGCATATCACTATCATACATATCCGAGCTACATTCACATCTACGCCAGTACAATAAACAACGAAAAGAATAAATACATATACAAACAAAGGCAAAGCTACAGGCTCGGAATATTGGGGGGAGACGAGGAAGAAACATCAGGGTCGGCCCCAGTCGCATCTGGATTAGGAGTGTCAGCCCTGACTAGCGACGCTGAAGGGATAGAGGGCAGCTCCACGTCTAGGCTAGATTCCTTTATAGATTCTCCAAGGGCGTCCTCCCACCAGGCTGCTTCGGGAGATTCGTTCACATCGCCAGACCAACCTGAAGGGATGGGATCCCCGTCCAAAGACGCATCCCTGTCCAGCTCCCCCATAAAGCCCAAAGCGGCTAGTTGCTCGCGGGCGCGAGTTAGAGCAAAATCAAAGTATTGCGTCGCAGCGAGAGCTAGACGGACTAGATAGGTGGTGGAATTGTGATACCGGGCTAGGAGGGCAGAGTGGTAGGCCTCTAGGAAGGAGTGACCGACGTTGCTGGTCAGAAATCGACGTTGACCATCTGCGACTCCTCGCTCAAAGGACGACCCCTCGGATCTAGCCTTGGCCAGTTGATCTTCAAGTTGGGCGACGTTCTCAGACTCTGCCTTAGCCTGGGCTTCGAGCTGGATGATCTTCTCAGAATCGGCTTAGCTTTTGCCAGCTGAGCCTCGAGCTGGATCACCTTCTCCGATTCAGTCTGAGTCTGAGCTTTTGAAAATTTTAGCTCTTGATTCAGCTGAACCTTAGCCATCTGAGCCCGCTTCAAAACCGCCTCTCGCTCAGAAATCTTCTTAAGGGCAACATCTAAGTGATATCCCCTCTCTTGAAGCTGGGCAGTGAGATCGTTCTTAGCCTCCAGGGCGGCCGCCAGATCGGCTGACATCTAGGTAATTTGGGAAGAGGATGAATCTCCACTCTTCTGCTCCTCCACAAGGTGCACCAAAGTAGCACAGAACTGTACAAAAAAAAGAGAGAGGAGGGGGAGCAATTGCATCAAAGCATCAGTAAAAATAAAAACGGTGGAAAAGAGGAAAAAGGTGAGTAAGGGAGGAGTACGTTCCCGAAGTACATCATCAATAAATCCAGGCGAGCATCCTCCGAGGAAGCGCGTAATGCCTGCCTATCCCTATCCGGGATTATGGAGCTGAAAATCGGGAGAAATTTCTCCCACTCCTTGCAACGAAAAAAGGACTCCATAGTTGAACTAGAGGGGCCTGCAGTCTTCGGCCGCTTAATAGCGGGAGAGCTGGGGGAATGGGCCCGCTTAGAGACCTAAAGCTGTCGAGAGGAGCTTGCAGGTCTCCGTCCAGTGGTTAAGGGAGGAGCCAGGTCGGAAGGAAGACTGACCCCAACCTTGGGTTTGGACACTGGCTTCTACTTAGGTTTAGGCGAACCCGCCGCCTTCTCTTTACGTGGATTTTCCGATCTGGGGGTCTTATCCTTCACTAGTTCAGCAGGTGTGGAAGAATCGGATTGGCAGGTCCGCATGAAGAGATCTATGAAAGACAATACAATGGGTCAGTAAGATAACCGAAAAATAAAATAGTAAAAAATTATACTAGGAAAGAGCCGTTAAAGCCTACCAATATCGGGAATAGCTGGATAAGGATTCGAGCTCAGTCCACAATGGAATAAAAGGTCATGACAGTGCGTCAGCTGGAAAGCATTGTAAGGAATGGCGTTCCATTCCCGAACTTTCTTAACCCACCCAGCTCGGATAGAACTGCACCTGGGAATAGGAGCTTGGCTCGGAGTGGCTTGTGTCCATTCCGTGGGGAAGCCCCAGGAGTCATTCGAAGGGAGCCGGAGGAAAAACAAGCGCGACCTCCAGTCCTTCACATTGGAAGGGAGGTTGGTGAAGAAATGGGCGTTGTTCCGGGAAGTCAAGTAAAAAGAGCACTTAAAGCTCTTTAACCCGAAGCAAAAATAGAAAAAATCCAGGTCCGGTTCCTCGTGTCTATAATGACATAACATAAGAAAACCGACCATGTAACGAAAGGAGTTGGGGGAGAACTGGTTTAGGGGGAGGTTATATTTAATAGAAATCGAAACAAGGAAGGGGTGAAGAGGAAAGCGGAGACCACTGCTCACCTGATCCACAAACCAAGTAATGTGACCTGGAGGAGGGTGATCAGGGGTGTCGCGATCCTGGGGCGTGACAAATTCCCACCCCGAAGGAAGCCTGAGAAATTTTATAAAACTGGCCAGTGTGGATGGACTAGTCCTAGACAGAGGATGAGGAGGAAGAACTCGGGTAGCTCCTGCGACCGCCTGATAAGGATCAGCTAAAAGGCCGGGGACAGTTACCTCACCCGTGGGAGGAGGATACGGAGGATCTACGATAATCAGAGGGATGCCGAAAGGTAGGTTAGGAGGAATGTCGCCTAGAGGTTCGTCTCTAAGACAAAGGGAGGAGCCTATAGCTCGCCCTGACCTACCCTCCGAATCCCCATCAGAAGAAGACAAACCTTCTGAAAAGGAGTCCACGGCCAATTGACCAGAGATATCCTGGGAATCGGAGGCGGGAGACATCGTAAAAGGAAGGAAAGGGAGGGAGAGAAGAAAGAAAAATATATGTAACAAAAAAAAGGAAGAAGGAGGGGAGTGTAAGTGTTTAGATAAACATACCCATGAGAATGGGTGGAAGGAAGAGTACCGGAGGAAGATAGAAAGAGCACCGCCGGAAGCAAGAAGCTGGGATTGTGGATGCTGCCTGAAGATTTTCTCGCACTAGTGTTCACCAAAATAAAAACGCGGAAGTGGCGGAGGGAGTAGAAGATCCCCTTTTATAGGGGAGAAGGGCGAAAGAAAACGGGCGATCTGGAGCGTCCGATGCCTTCCATGAAATAACGGCTTAGATCCAACACCAACTCATCCGACCTATAGTATGCTGACACCTGGACCTAAACATGGATGCGACGATTGGGAGACAAGAGAAGGAGAAGGCATTGATATAAATGCGCACGAATCTCGAGAAGCCTCGTTACCTGGAAATGGGATTCCCAAAGATTACCGCATCGAGGTCGTCAATTTATAAGTGAATCTTACTCTACTCGGTCTTACATCTCGACTATGAGGGACTGGTTGATAGGAAGACAAATGTAGACCTCCTAAAAGCCTGGTCTACAGGAGCTAAAAACGAACCGACCTCCGGATAAAAAGAAGGGATTCGAACGGAGTCAATCCGACCTGCCTGGCCCATCCCTAGGTCGGTAAACCAACTTACCGACCTCTTTAAGAGACAGCGAAACGGTCCAACCTAGGAGTCCTTTCACAGAGTAACCCGACCTATAAAACTCCAACCCGAGATCGGGAACGTCCGAGCTCGTGAAAGATCAGGTTCCTGAGAAGAATAGAAACTGACACACCTGACAGAATCCCGGAAATATAGGGAAGGATAAGCCGCAGTCCAAATCCCGGATATCCAGGGATGGGAGATTGCGGTCTAAATCCCAGGATATCAGGGATCTTCCCTGGATTTCAGGAAGGGGCCTCACAAAAGAAGGCGGCTCTTCCCTTCTATAAATAGGGAAGAAGCCTCTTTTCTTAAGGTTAAGCATAATTTTGAGATTACAGAGAAGTATTTTAGAGAGAGCAATAAATACACAGAGATAGAGAGAGATCAATACCTTACATCTTCGGATTTTCTTAGATAAACTTCTGTGATTAACCCAGTTCTTGGTGACCGATCAGCTCGGTTTCATCACTTACCAACTGGAATAGCCAATTATCCCAACCTATTAAATCAGAGTAACCTGTAAAATGAGGTAGAAATCTTCATCACGTCTCATGGTCACTTACTAGTATCCCCATCTGGAAACTTATTCCGCTGCGCATTCTGGTTCATCTGCGCCCATTGGGTTGCCACCTGTTGAAGAATGGTGATGGCTGTTAACGTTACTTATAATTGTTTGCCTTTGATTACGCGACTGGTCATCCCTGTTGGAAATAAAACGCAATGGAAGGGAAGTTGGTGAAAGTTTGATAATCGCGTTTTACGCACCCACGAGCACAAAATCTATTTAGGCATGCTAATTAATTAATTAATTACTAAAATTAATAAAAAAATTTAAATATTATTTATTATTTATTAATTAAATATGTTCGTAATTCGAATATCCTAATCTAGATCTAAAAGACCATAGGATATTACCTTTGAAACGTAGTGGTTGCTTTCGTCTTGATCACCTTGTATTTCTACCTTGAGACCTTCTAGAGTATGATCCGCCTTAACCCGGACATTGTGTGGGCAACGAGCTACCGGATGTTGCTTGGATAACTTTGTGATCGGCCGAAAATCCTTCTTGAGAGTCACTCGATTTTATTCTTTTTTTCTACTATTGTGTATTCACTCTTAGAAAATTAATGTATTATCTAAATTGTGGAATCAACGACACAAGTCAAGATCCACAATTAAACATAAGACAAAAATCGATCTCACAAGCCTTGGAATATATGAAAATCGGCCAACCCCAAATGTCCTATATATATGCTTTTGGACTACTACTAGGGATCTTAAGGAGGACTAGGGAAGGACTCCTAATAGACCTCAAATTTCCTTATTAGGACATTTCCTAATATATTGAGTCTATTAATATCAATTCAATCCACTGAAGAATTAATATTTCACTTCCAACCCAAATCCCAATTTATTAAATTGGGCTACTTATTTAAATATATTATTTCCCGTGTTTAAGAGATCGAATGTCCATTAATTAATTATAAGCTATTTACATCTTTAATTAATTAATATCCTATCCAAAAGTAGTACCGCTCGAACCTTATTATTATATCAGAATTAAATCCACATGTAGGGTTTAATATAATAATCATTATCGAGCTCCTCAAGGGGACATCATCAACCCGCACGAGTCGGGACACGATTTCTAGTAATAATAATAACTGTCATATAATAATATTATTGCCCAAGATACGAAGCTTATTGAGTCGATCATTTTGACTCTCACCCATGGTAAATCAAAGAAATAAGTATTATAAATACATAATTAAATATTATATACTTAGAATTAAGAAATAATAATTATCCGAGATTTATGTTCTTCTTGCAATCAGTACAGAAGACACTATCTCACTTCGATCTTGTTCAACATATGTAAATACGCTAATGTATGCTAATAGTCAAGACAATCTCAAGCATACACAACGACCTTTCACATAATTTGTCTAATAATTATATAGGTTGTGAACTATTATATTATTTTATAAGGCACCGATAATGTGATCTTTCGCGTGACACCAACACACCACATTATCTACAATATAAAATAATTAGACATTTCATTTGCATAACCATAACGTGAATAAATATGCAAAACATGTGATTAAATGTAATTAATATTCTCATAGCTAGTTACAAGGAAATAAGGTAATACAAGCATAAAGTATGCTTTGCAGTATACAATCCTAACAATCTCCCACTTATACTCAAACCATGCTTTTAAGTATACTACTCTATTACATAGTCTCTCATTTTTTCCACTTATACTCAAAGCAATGCTGCCATACACCGTAATCCCATTCCTTCCTCATGCCTTTCGAAAACTTTTGAGGGTAGGTTCGTGAAAGGGTCAGCAAGATTATGTTCCGATGCAACCCTGGATACAACTACATCTCCTTCCTTTACGAAGTGTCGTATGATGTGGTTCTTGCTGTTGATATGTTTACTTGCCTTGTGGGCTCGTGGTTCCCTCGAATTTGCGACTGCACCAGTATTATCACAATAAAGTGTAATACCCTTTGGCAAATTAGGAATCACATATAAGTCCTACAGGAAGTACTTCAGTCATACCGCCTCCTTGGCTGCCTCAGAGGCTGCCACGTACTCGGCTTCCATGGTAGAGTCCGAGATACATTTATGCTTCACACTCCTCCAACTAATGGCTCCACCTCCCAGGCTAAACACATAACTTGAAGTAGACTTAGACTTTTCTTTGTTTGATGAAATATCTTAGTCAATGTAACTCACCAGACACAGGTCGTCTGATTGATATACTAGCATATACTCCCTAGTCCTTCTCAAGTACTCGAGTATGTGCTTGACAGCAATCCAATGTCTTAGTCCTGGGTTCGACTGATATCTAGCAGCCATGCCTATGGCATGACAAATATCTGGTCTAGTGGAAAGCATAACATACATGAGGTTTCCCACAGCTGACGCATAAGGGACCATCTTCATGTCATCTATCTCCTTTTGTGTTTTGGGACAATATCCTTAGATAGTTGAATTCCATGTCTGTAAGGTAGAAAATATTTCTTGGAATTTTCCATGTTAAATCCCTTCACGAAAGATCCTGATTCCAAGGATGTGTCCCACTTCTCCGAAATCCTTCATATCGAACTGCTCAGATAGACATACCCGTACGTCCGACAATTCCTTCACGTTGTTTCCAATCAGAAGGATATCGTCTACATACAGTACAAGAAACACCAACACGTTTTCATCGCATTTCTTATACACACAACTCTCACTCGGACATAAGACGAATGCATATGACTGGACAACCTCGTCAAATCGAGTGTTCCAAGATCTAGATGCTTGCTTAAGTCCATAAATGGATCTCTTAAGCTTGCACACTAAGTGCTCTTCTCCTTCAGCAATGAATCCCTCTGGTTGGCGCATATATATTTCCTTGTCTAGACTACTATTCAAGAATGCAGTCTTGACATTCCAAATCTCCTGATCCAAATGCACAGCTATAGCTAAAAGAATCCGGATTTACTTAAGCATGGCTTCCTGCGAAAAGGTTTCATCATAATCGATACCCTCTTTCTGAGTGTAACCTTTCGCAACAAACCTCGCTTTGAAGGTTTCAACCTTCCCGTCACCTCCTTTCTTTCGATTGTAGACCCATTTACTCCTAATGGCTTGTACCCCATCAGGTATCTCTACTAGCTCCCACACGTGATTGGAATCCATAGATCCCATTTCTGATTCCATTGCTACTTGCCAGGAGTCAGCATCTTTATCTTGGATTGCCTCCTTGTAAGTTCAGGGATATGATTCATCTTCGCCTGGGATTGAGTCTGAAGACCGTACCACGCCTATGAATCGTTCCAGTCGACGAACAACCCTCCCACTATGACGAGGCAAATACTAAGTTGGTGTAAAAGTTTCAGAATCGATACGTGGTGCAGTGTTAGTTGGTGCTTGTACGATTTGTATAGACGGAGTCTCGCCCATCAACTCTTCCAGAATTATCTCGCCCATGGGCTTATGACTAATCATATAATTCTCTTCCAGGAATCGGGCATTGGTTCTGACAATGACCTTCTAATCATGGGGACTATAGAACAAGCTAGCCTTCGTTCCCTTAGGATATCCTACAAACACTCGTACTTCTGTACAAGATGCCAACTTATCAGCTTCCTTATTTAGCAGATGTGCTGGAGTACCCCAAATCCGAATATGTCCTAGACTGGTCTTTCGCCCACTCCATAGCTCTGTAGGTGTTTTTGGAACTGATTTCGCAGGCACCGGGTTTAGAATGTACGCCGCTGTTTCTAAGGCGTATCCCCAAAACGAAATATGTAAATTCGAATATCTCATCATTGAACTAACCATTTCTAAAAGAGTTTTATTCCTTCTTTCATCAACACCATTTTGTTGTGGAATTCCCGACACAGTAAGCTGGGACGAAATCCCCTCATTCGCCAAGAAATCCAAAAACTCTCCACTAAGGTATTCGCCACCACGATCAGATCGTAGTGACTTGATACTCTTCCCATTATGCTTCTCCGTTTCAGCCTTGAAGTCTCTGAACTTTTCAAAGGCTTCAGACTTACGTCGCATCAAATAGATGTATCCATATCTCGAATAATCATCTATAAACGTGATGAAGTATTCGAAACCACCCCTAGCCTGGATATTCATTGGACCATACACATCCGTATGAACCAATTCTAACACATTCTGAGCACGTTTTCCCTTGGTTTTAAAAACCCTTTTGGTCATCTTACCTTTCAGACAGGATTCACAAATTGGAAATGACTCAATTTGGAGATCATCCAATGGGCCATCATCAACCAATCTTTGAATCCTCCCAAGGTTTACATGCCCTAATCGTAAATGCCACAGATATGTTTGGTTTATGCTTGAAGGTTCTTTTCTCTTTCTAGGATTAGACAAAGAGTTAAGTGATGGGAGTTTGTGCAGTATTAACGACATACAGTCTATCATTAGAAATACCTTTGCAAATATATTCACCGTTTCTTTTCGTAATAATAGCATCATCATCAAAATAAACTGAATAATCATCGCATTTTAATTTAGAAAACGAAGTTAAATTCATTGTAAAATCCAGTACTAATAATACATTATTAAGGATTAATAATTTATCATTAATCTTCAACTGCACGACTCCTACTGCAATAGCTATAAGCCTGGAATAATCACCCCAGTTGATGGTAATCTCGTCCGTACTAAGCTGTTTGGTTACCTGAAAACCATGCGAGTCAAAGCAAACATGATTAGTGGAGCCTGAATCAACTATCCACGAAGTGGATGAACAAGCTGCTAAACATGTTTTGACTACTAGTGCACGAGACATACCTTTCTTAAGAGCAGGGCAGTTCGCTTTAAAATGTCCTTTCTGACCGCACTTGTAGCACTTTCCCTATGGATTTTTGTTCGCCTCGGGGTGAGGAGCCTTGTTTTTCACCTTGCGAGTTTCCACTTGCTTCTGGCCAACCTGCTTTTTCTTCTTTCTCCATTTGGGTTTGGAAGAAGTAGCACCGGTCGCCGCAAGAACCTGATGATAACCTTGTTTGAAGAGACCTTCAGCAGATTGAAGCTCTGTCAGAAGTTCCGCCAAAGTATATGTCCTCCGGTTCATATTGTAGTTAAGGCGGAAGTGCTCAAAGCTTCTTGGTAAGCTGCCCAAGATAATATCGACCTGCGACTCCGCATCGATAGTACCCCCAGTATGCTCAGTTTGTTCAAATGCAACATCATTTTTAGAACATGATCCGTTACTGGGGTCCCTTCAGACATTTGGGTTGTCATCAACACCCTCATTGCATTTTGCCTAGCCGCCTAGTTCTAATGACCAACCATCTCTGTGAGATTTTTCATCATCTCCGCAGCTGAGCTCATCGTCTGATGCTGATGCTGCAATACATTTGTCAGTGAAGCCAAAATGTAACAGGGAGCCATCTCATCAGACTTCTTCCATTTTCGGAATTCATCCAACTCTTCAGAATTGGCATCCGATTCTGGATCCAGAGGGCTCTCCTCAGTTAGCACAAATTTATGCCCCTCGGCAGTCAGAACAATGTCAAGATTTCTTTTCCAATCGGCAAAGTTAGTGCCATCAAGTTTATTTTCTTTGAGAATAACAGCAAGTGGATTGAAAGACATCTGAGATAAAAATTAAAAACATCCATCACATAATGCATAGCAAAATATATAGAAAAAACTCAAAACAAAATATATATGCTAGCAATCAACACCTCAAAAACCCGCATATGCAAGCCACGATCGTGTGGACGTTTACACATACATTTTTCAAGTAGAGTTTTACGTCTTTAATTTTACTATCTAGTCAACTTATGTTGTGACAAGCAAAATTAATAGTTGGTTCCTCTTGGCCATGTATTAATTAACATAGATTCCGATGGGAGCTTATTAATTAATACACCTAAGTGAATACCATAATTTAACATCCTTAAAATATTAAATAATAGTCCTACAGATGGAGATGTCCTATCATAAAAATAATAATATTTACCTTATGTTATCATTTGAAATTTAAAACTAGTGAACCTATAATTAGCACATCTGATATGGAGGAAGACTCTAATGTCAACGCGCATGCTAATTACTTCACATTTTAAATTAATTATGGAGGCCAATTTGATTTTATTTTAAAAAATATAAATCAATTTAATCACTTAGTTATTTTAGCCTTAAGGTTTTTAATTTTCTCGTCCTAACATGCAGAAAACATATCACGCATACATTCACACATATCATACATCAAAACAATAAAAACCAAAAATAAAGCATGGATAATTAAATTATCCAATTATCATGGTCTTCTTCCTTGAGTTGAATTCGAGGAAATCTTCGACTCGATCACTCCCACTGAATCAAGCATCTTGTCGCTCCTCCCCGGCCGGGCCGTGGATTTCCAAAATTAAAATTTCACTTTTTGCAAAATTAATTACATAAAAAATTAATTTTAAATCCCGACTTTGCAGCAGACGCAACGAACGGCGGCGAAACGGACCGGACCAAAAACTGGACGACCCGACCCGAACCGACGAACCGGCCCGTACCAGGATGCCCGCGGCTCTCGGTAGCATGCCCGGCGCTGCTCGGCATGCAGCCGTGTGCTGCTCGGCAGTGCCTCCTCGCTGCTGTCGGCCGCGGCTGCCCAGCAGTCCCGGCAGTCCCGGTTCTACTCTATTTCTTCGTGATCCCATCTTTTCCGAATTCGATTACAATTTTACACAAAATAAAACATATCGAAATTACAGCAAGATTACATGAAAAATAAAACACCTAAATCTACCCGCGGATTTTCTCACGGGAAAAACCATTACATACCTCAAAACGGGTCAAACCAACAATTGCATAAATAATAAAAATAAATAAATAAACCATTCTCATATCCATGATAATTGGATCATATTACCTGCAAGAATACATCTAGCAAAATATTCCAACATCAAATTACATGAATATTTAAATTGCTATCAATTAATCATCAAAATTAATTAAAATAGCCAAAGCCTAAAAAAATCCGGCACCGATAACAATTGTTGGAAATAAAACGCAGCGGAAGCGAAGTTGGTGAAATTTTGACAATCGCGTTTTACGCACCCACGAGCACAAAATCTATTTAGGCATGCTAATTAATTAATTACTAAAATTAATAAGCAATTTAAATATTATTTATTATTTATTAATTAAATATGTTGATAATTCGAATATCCTAATCTAGATCTAAAAGACCATAGGATATTACCTTTGAAGCGTAGTAGCTGCTTTCGTCTTGATCACCTTGTATTTCTACCTTTAGACCTTCTAGAGTATGATCCGCCTTAACCCGGATATTGTGTGGACAACGAGCTACCGGATGTTGCTTGGACAACTTTGTGATCGGCCGAAAATCCTTCTTGAGAGTCACTTGATTTTATTCTTCTTTTCAACTATTGTGTAATCACTCTTAGAAAATTAATGTATTATCTAAATTGTGGAATCAAAGACACAAGTCAAGATACACAATTAAACACAAGACAAAAATCGATCTCACCAGCCTTGGAATAGATAAAAATCGGCCAACCACAAGTGTTCTGTATATAGGTTTTTGGACTACTACTATGTAATACCCGGTTGTAATTCAGTCATTATCATTCAGTAATTTCATTCGGTGATTGTCACTCAGTGGATTTTCACTCATTAATAATCATTCATCAATCATGTTCATTCATCCGTGTACACCGTTCGGTATAACTTCGAGTTGTGTATCGTTATTGTTCATTGTTTCAACTTTCCTCATATGAGTTCGACTTTGTTAGATCACCATTAATTTTTTGAAACTCCAAAAATTCTTAATCTTTGCAACATTATAGAGCATCGAGTTAGCTTTCCAATGGTTCAAACGGTGAGTCAATCGAAGTCCGGACGAGAGAGTTATGGTCGAAATAGCTCAGGCACTCATTTTTCAGTTTTTGGCCGAGCGGCTGTCAAGGTGCCGCGGCACATGCCGGCAGTGGCTGCTGCACAGTCGGTGCCGCGGCCCATGCCGGAGGGGCCGCGGCACACTCGTAGTGCATTGATCGGCCAAAACCGTCTGTACCGGGTGCCGCGGCACATGCCGAGGCCGCGGACACTGCTGAAGTCGATGCCGCGACAAAGCCGAAGGGCCGCGGCATACCGCCGACCACCTGGCGCAATTTTGGCCACGTGCCGCGGCACACTTCAGTGGGCCGCGGCACAGGCGATCAACCCCTATAATTTCGATTTTTGAGCATTTCAGCTCATTCCTTCCATTTTTTCACCTTCATACGAGAGAGAGAGAGAGACTTGAGGGAGAGGATCTTCATCACCTATCACTTGAGTGTGGATTTTAATCATTTTCATTCGGTTGTGAAGCTCGGATCATCGATCTATCGCAATTTCTTCGGATCATAGTGCTTGAATCTTCAAAGGTAATCTTCGTCAAACCTCTTGGATTTTCGATTTGTGTTGAGATATGATGTTTTGGATGTTAAGATCATGTTGTATGAAGTGATATACGTATGATTATGGATAGGTTAGATTATTCATTGGATTATTGAAGGATTATTCAAGAACACTTTGAATATTGTGTTGGGATCGACGATCTGGTGGCCCGAATGATCTCAGGTATACTCGTAATTTTATTTCAACTGGTGTGTACCTTTTTATACCGGTACACCGCATTCATCCATTTTCGAATCATGTTTGAATAGACTTAATTTGGATAATCCTATTGCTTGTGGACCTCATACCATCGGTCTATCTGATGATGGAAGAATTTTCGGAAATCATACCGAATTAAGTTTAAATGACCGTGATGGGTTGATGGACCAAATCGTGGTGGATTTACTTAAGGACGATGTATATCGGGTATTAGTGGAATGGATCGTCATGATACCATCCTCAATGTTCGTTAACGTTTGGTCACTATCATTTCCATCGTTGGGGTCGAATGTGTCTTCAGGGAGGTGATCCCCGTTGTTCCGGAAGAATTATTAATTTGATGGAAGAAGAGAAACTCCTCAATCGAGTTATTCTTCAATTCATCGTATCATTTTCATCGATTGGCCATTCTAAGGCAATCGAGTTGTTCAATCATTTATTGTATCATTTTCATCGATTGGCCATTCTAAGGCAATCGAGTTATTCTTCAATTCATCGTATCATTTTCATCGATTGGCCATTCTAAGGCAATCGAGTTGTTCAATCATTCATTGTATCATTTTCATCGATTGGCCATTCTAAGGCAATCGAGTTATTCTTCAATTCATCGTATCATTTTCATCGATTGGCCATTCTAAGGCAATCGAGTTGTTCAATCATTCATTGTATCATTGTCATCGATTGGCCGTTCATCGGCAATCGAGTTATTCAATCATTCATTTGATCATTATCATCGATTGGCCATTCATAGGCAATCGAGGTATTCAATCATCTATTGTATCGTTGTCATCGATTATCCATTCTCAGTCAATCGAGATGTTCAACCATTCGTGGTATCATCACTGTCGTTTGACGATGTACTCCCAGACGAGCTACATGTTTTACCTCCACCGAGGGATATGGAATTCACGATAGAATTGGAGCCTGGTACGTCCCCATTATCGAAGGCACCGTACCGGATGGCCCCGACCGAAATGCAGGAGTTGAAGATATAAATTGAGGAATTGTTCGATAAAGGTTATATCCGCCCGAGTGCGTCCCCGTGGGGAGCACCAGTGTTATCTGTCAAGGAGAGGTATGGTTCGTTACGTGTGTGTATTAATTATCGGGGGTGGAATAGGGTGACGATCTAGAATAAGTATCCTTTACCCCGTATCGATGATCTTTTGGATCAACTTCAGGGAGCTTCAGTATTTTCCAAGATCGACTTAAGATCTGGATATCATCAGTTGCGGATTCGAGAGTCGGATATCGCGAGGACGGCGTTTCGAACACGTTATGGTCATTATGAGTTCGTAGTTATGCCGTTCGGGCTAACTAATGCACCGGCGGTATTCATGGAGTTAATGAATCGGGTTTTCATCGACTTTTTGGATCAGTTTGTTGTTGTCTTCATCGATGACATTTTGATTTATTCTCGTAACCGAGAGGAACATGAGGTTCATCTTCATCAGGTTCTTGACGTGTTAAGACGAGAGCAACTTTATGGAAATTTTTCCAAATGTGAGTTTCTCGGGCACGTAATTTCATCAGATGGAGTGCGTGTTGATCCTCAGAAGACGGAGGCTATCCAGGATTGGTTACCTCCGAAGAATGTTAATGAAATCCGAAGCTTTCTCGGATTAGCCGGTTATTATCGGAAGTTTGTGGAAGGATTTTCCAAAATTACTCAACCATTGACGAACCTTTTGCGAAATGATAAGAAATACATGTGGTCCGACGCGTGTCAACGGAGTTTTGAGGAACTCAAGAGCCGGTTAATGTCAGCACCTGTACTTTCCTTGCCGCAAGGAACGGAAGGATTTGTGGTTTATAGTGATGCGTCCGTACAGGGTCTCGGATGTGTACTCATGCAGAATGGGAAGGTTATTGCCTATGATTCACGGCAATTGAGACCTTACGAAGTTAATTATCCGACCCACGACCTGGAGCTAGCAGCCGTGGTGTTCGCTTTGAAAATCTGGCGTCATTACCTTTATGGCATCACCTGTCAGATTTTCACCAATCACAAGAGTTTGAAGTATATATTTACTCAGAAGGAGTTAAATATGCGACATAGGCGGTGGTTGGAACTAATCAAAGATTATGATATCGAGATCCTTTACCACCCGGGAAAGGCGAATGTTGTCGCCGACGCCTTGAGTCGTAAGTCCGTTCAGGAGCAGATGCTTGCTCGTTTAACAATTCAGAAGGAGCTCCAACAGGAATTCCTTAGACCCGAGATCGAGGTCTGGCTTCAACGAGTTCAGGGACAGCTTTGTATGTTAGATATTTCATCATCTCTTGAGGATGCAATCAGGGAGAATTAGGGTTCAGACCCAGCATTGTTGCGCATCCGTGAGGATGTGGCTCAGGGGAAAGCCCCTGGATTCGTGATCCACGAGAATGGACTTTTGAGATTTAAAAAATCGGTTGTGTGTACCGGCGAATGATGAGTTGAAAAACTCAATTTTAAGAGAAGCTCATGCTACCCCTTATTCTGTTCACCCGGGGTCTAGCAAAATGTATAAAGATTTGAAACAAAATTACTGGTTGAGTAAAATGAAGCGTGAAGTCGCGGAATTTGTTTCGAGATGCTTAACCTGTCAGCAAGTCAGGATAGAGCATCAGCGACCGGCGGGTATGCTGAAACCTCTCCTTATTCCCGAGTGGAAGTGGGAAGACATTTCTATGGATTTCATCACGAGTTTGCCGACGAGTCGTCGTGGCATGAATGCGATCTGGGTGGTTGTGGACCACTTAACTAAATCAGCTCATTTCCTTGAGATTAAGGATACTTGGGGTCCCGAGAGACTTGCCCAGCTGTTCATCAAAGAGATAGTGAGACTGCACGGTACTCCTAAAAGTATCGTTTCCGATCGTGACGGACGGTTTGTGTCTCATTTTTGGAAATCAGTTCATCGTGCTATGGTAACTCAGCTTAATCTCAGTACTGCCTTTCATCCTCAGTCCGACGGACAATCAGAGAGAACTATTCAGACATTAGAGGACATGTTGAGGGCATGCGTCCTCGATTGGAAAGACGATTGGGAAGCCCAACTACCATTGATCGAGTTCACGTATAATAATAGTTGGCATGCTTCGATCAAGATGGCGCATTACGAGGCCTTGTACGGTCGTCATTGTCGATCTCCCTTGTGTTGGGACGAATTATCAGAATCAATCGGCACCGAGCCCGATATGCTTATAGCCGCCCGTGAGAAGGTAGCTTTGATCAGGAGTCGTTTGTTGACCGCGCAGAGTCGACAGAAATCTTATGCAGACAATCGTCGTCGACCACTAGAGTTTGAGACGGGTGACCACGTTTTGGTCAAAGTATCTCCGAGTCGAGGTATCTTCCGTTTCGGGAAGAGGGGGAAGTTGAGTCCGAGATTCATTGGACCGTTTGAGATTTTGGATCGAGTAGGCGAGTTAGCCTATCGACTGGCTTTACCTCCGGCGTTGAGCCGAATTCATAATGTGTTTCACGTCTCTCAGTTACGGACAATTCACCCAACACGATCATCCGGGGTGAACAAGAATTGGGGATCGGATGCGGGCGAAATTCCCGTTCACATACTTCAGTTCGACGAAATAGAGATCGCTGATGATCATTCGTATGAGGAGCGTCCCATACGAGTCTTAGAGCGGCGAATCAAATAGTTGAGGAATAAGTCGATTCCTTTGGTCAAGATTCAGTGGTCTAGACACGGAGTCGAAGAGGCTACTTGGGAAACCGTGGACAGTAGGCGGGAGAGTTATCCCGATTTGTTTGACCCTTAGTTTCGGGGACGAAACTCTTTTAAGGGGGGGTGTATGTAATACCCGGTTGTAATTCAGTCATTATCATTCAGTAATTTTATTCGGTGATTGTCACTCAGTGGATTTTCACTCATTAATAATCATTCATCAATCATGTTCATTCATCCGTGTACACCGTTCGGTATAACTTCGAGTTGTGTATCGTTATTGTTCATTGTTTCAACTTTCCTCATATGAGTTTGACTTTGTTAGATCACCATTAATTTTTGGAAACTCCAAAAATTCTGAATCTTTGCAACATTATAGAGCATCGAGTTAGCTTTCCAATGGTTCAAACGGTGAGTCAATCGGAGTCCGGACGAAAGAGTTATGGTCGAAATAGCTCAGGCACTCATTTTTCAGTTTTTGGCCGAGCAGCCTGTACCGGGTGCCGCGGCACATGCCGGAAGGGCCGCGGCACACTCGTATTGCATTGATCGGCCAAAACCGTCTGTACCGGGTGCCGCGGCACATGACAGCGCTGCTGCTGCACACCGCAGCGACAGCCGGCAGTGCTGCGACACCGCCGACCACCGGCGCAATTTTGGCCCTGTGCCGCGGCACACTTCAGCTGGGCCGCGGCACACAGGGCAGTCAACCCCTATAATTTCGATTTTTGAGCATTTCAGCTCATTCCTTCCATTTTTTTCACCTTCATACGAGAGAGAGAGACTTGAGGGAGAGGATCTTCATCACCTATCACTTGAGTGTGGATTTTAATCATTTTCATTCGGTTGTGAAGCTCGGATCATCGATCTATCGCAATTTCTTCGGATCATAGTGCTTGAATCTTCAAAGGTAATCTTCGTCAAACCTCTTGGATTTTCGATTTGTGTTGAGATATGATGTTTTAGATGTTAAGATCATGTTGTATGAAGTGATATACGTATGATTATGGATAGGTTAGATTATTCATTGGATTATTGAAGGATTATTCAAGAACACTTTGAATATTGTGTTGGATTTGGGGGTTTTCGATTAATTGTTGTTGAAATCACGATTTTGGATATTCATAATGGATTATTGATCGTATTGGAGATGTTTTGTGGGTTTGAAACACTTCTTGGGGATTTGA
Source organism: Orobanche coerulescens (assembly GCA_033398695.1). Taxonomy (NCBI): domain Eukaryota; kingdom Viridiplantae; phylum Streptophyta; class Magnoliopsida; order Lamiales; family Orobanchaceae; genus Orobanche; species Orobanche coerulescens. The sequence continues at coordinate 16,575,562 of CM065814.1, read as the reverse complement.
TGTTGGTATTTTTGAAGTTTGGTTATAAACAATCGAAGTCCACAAAGTGTTCGATATAATGCCCCAATGAACTTGGTTTTATCGTATCGACGTTTTGAGCTCGTTATATTCGTGTTTGATTCGTATATTGAACGGATTGTTGGTCATTGTATTATTCAAGGTTGTTCGAGCGACCGATATCTCAATTAGGACGTTGTTCGTGGAAGGATAATTGTCACCGGTGTTGAGTAAGTTAATTCTTACTCGGTTAAAAGGATACTCATTCCTTTTGTTGTTGATCATTCATAATCATAATTCATTCATCATTGTATTAATCATTTGAGACTTGTAATTGTCGAACAATCACTTCATTAACGAGGAACGGCGATTCCAATCATTTCATTGAAACTATCAATCACTTCATTATTACTCTCATCTCGGTGACTCATTCTTGACTTTGTCAGATTATTATTCATTCATTCATATTCATTACGGTCATTCTCGTTCATATGACCTTCTGGGTTCATATTGCGTGGCCGGGTGCGGATGTGTGGAATTTTTAGTCGGGCACGTGATGGCCATGTATTGAGAGTGATACATTGGTTTGTGCACACGATAAAGATTAACTCCGTGAGACTAATTAGGTACAAGGACGGGTGTGTCCGGTCATCCGTCTTGTACACTTGCACAGATCACTACGGGCGTACTATGATACTCCTCTTCAGCGTAATTCATAACTAAGGATATTTCATAACTTCAGATATATCATGTTTGTGTATTTTCAACCCTTGAGGATTGTTGTTCTGTGTAACTGACCCCGGCTGGGGATTTTGTTTTTCAGGTCATGGCAAGGCTAAAGCACGGGAATAGCATGGTGACGGCGAGTGGTCCCAGTGATACTAGTAGGGGGCCCCGCTCTTTTCAGTTATTCATATTATTGTCATTTATTTTCCGCTGCATATTTTCATTTGGATACTCCGTTTCATTCAGTGTTGTGTATTTTATCTTCATATAAAATACACTAGTATTCGGTATTGTCCTGGTGTGTTGTACTTAAACTCCTCATCGGAGTAATTATTGTTGTAATGTGGTTCGGTACTACATTTACCCTGTGTAATTCATTCAATTTCATTCGCCTGGTGGGTCCCAGTCAGGGATCTACGGCACTGTAATATCCGCCTAGATTGGGGTGTTACATACTAGGGATCTTAAGAAAGATTAGGGAAGGACTCCTAATAGACCTCAAATTTCCTTATTAGGACCTTTCCTAATATATTGAGTCTGTTAATATCAATTCAATCCACTAAAGAATTAATATTGCACTTCCAACCTAAATCCCAATTTACGAAATCGATCTCCTTATTTAGATATATTATCTCCTGTGTTTAAGATATCGAATGTCCATTAATTAATTATAAGTTACTGACAGCTTTAATTAATTAATATCTTATCCAAGAGTAGTACCATTCGAACCTTATTATTATATCGGAATTAAATCCACCTGCAGGGTTTAATATAATAATCATTATCGAGCTCCTCAAGGGGACATCATCAACCCGCACGAGTTGGGACATGATTTCTAGTAATAATGATAACTGTCATATAAATAATATTATTGCCCAAGATACGAAGCTTATTAGTCGATCATTTTGACTCTCACCCATGGTAAATCAAAGCAATAAGTATTATAAATAAAAATTTAAATATTATATACTTAGAATTAAGAAATAATAATTATCCGAGATTTTATGTTCTTCTTACAGTCAGTACAGAAGACACTATCTCACTTCGATCCTGTTCAACGTATGTAAATACGCTAATGTATGCTAATAGTCAAGACCAACTAATCTCAAGCATACACTACAACCTTTCACATAATTTGTCTAATAATTATATAGGTTGTGAACTATTATATTACTAGTATACCACCCGTATAAAGTACGGGAACATAAGAAAAAATTCACATAGAAACGCATAATATTGTACCTAACCATTCACCATAAATTTTATAGCACTTCTTTGTAAATTACATCAGTTATTCTATTTATGATTACACCATTCTTGTCGCAATAAAAAAATTGAAGGCTTTCGTGCTCTTCACTTTGATACGGCTACATAAAACTGACCACGATTGAATTTGAGTCTTGGCAGATGCACGTCAACATGAGAGAGTGCATAACTATGGAAAAACATACTTAGTGAAAATTGTCGTCTTTGAAATTTAAATGCCAATCGACTACCTGATGAGTTTAATATAATTTGTGGAATATACTTTACTCCTAAATGTGTAGTATGACATAATAAATATTATGGAAGCAATTATACCAAAATGTTGCAATTGTGCATCATCCAAAGCATATTAGAAAATAAAATAAAGGAAACTAAAGTCTCTCACATGATCAATTATTCTTGCAATAACGCAATAATTTACTTCTTTTCTCACATGAATTTCCTATTTTTTGAGTGACTTGAAATTAAAAATAATTAAAATACTTATCGAAATACATTTTTAAAAATATTTATAGTTAATTTTTATTCTCTATAACCCTCTCTTATTTAGAGATCATTCTATTGATAAATATGTTATTATCAAAAAAAATTGCTTACATATTTTAGGAGGAAAGATTACACTCTGGTTCTATGAGAAATTATTAAAAATAAATTTGGTTCCACGTCTTTTTTTGTCAAAATGGTCCAAATCGTTAAGTATTTAACGGTTTATGCTAAATAGTCAAAAATTAGATAATTTAATCCTTATATTTGGAAAAAATTACATAAATTATAAGGATATAATTTGAAAAACAAAAGTAAATCCAAAACTTTCAAAAATATATAGTAGATTTCAAAAGTAAATAAATTAACAAATCTTTGAAAAGTAAACAAATAAAAAATTACATGCAAATAACTTAAAACGGTCAACTTTTATTTTCTAAAATTATATTTGTACAAATACGAATCTACGAGTTAGTATATTATTATTAAATTTATTGCTTATGTATTTAGAAATATCTCTTTAAAAATTCATAAAATCAGTAATTATATTATTTGGTAAATATGAGTTTTTTCGTTTATTTTGTTATTTTATATAATTAAATAAGATTTAAAACTAAGATAGACTAATTGATTTATTACATAGTTTCTTTGATTTATTTATAAATAATAATCAAAACCATTATTTCTACACTTTCAATAATATTTTTTAATAATATTATTTTGATTTATTTAATTGATTAGGACTTCGAGTACTTTTTAATTACATATATTCAACACTTCTTTTACAATACTCTCAAACATCTTTCATTTCACTTGATATTTCTTTTATTGGTATACCTATTTATAGTGACTAACTAAAATAAACTAATTAAGTCGTGAAAATATATAATATTTCCGCGAGATTTTGGATTTAAGTTTTTAATATATATAGTACACACTACTATATATGAAATTTCTTTTTGTTTGGGATTTATATTTTAATTAATAAAAACATGAAATATTTTTGTAAATATAATCAATTTCTATTTTTCGTAATTCATATTACTTAATTTGTAAAAATTAATAAGGTAGGTAGGAGTTATTTCAGGTATAATTATAATGTAATTAATGCAATGATGATTAGGCAAGTAATTGATTATGTGTCCACTGAAGCATGAGAGGCTGACACATAAAGTATGCTTTGCAGTATACAACCCTAACAATCCCGACCATCTGTACTGGGCTGATTGGCGCTCGACATCGAACGAATCACCTAATCGCGCTCCTGACTACATCCACGACCACGACCAATACCTCGGCCTCGACATCTCTGCATACCAAACAGACAACCGCTTAGTGCAATTAAACAGAACATCGCAGAGCTGTTGGGAATAGTGCCCTAGGACATTCGATGTGCCTAGATTTGTAATTGTCACATTTAAATAAAGTTATTTGATATCATTTATTTCTCGTTGATTATTATAATGTGTGCATGTTTTAATATTATAATAATCGAATAATAGTTATTCACAAATAATAAGATTATTCAAATGTCCCTGGTAAAATCGCGTTGAGTAGAGACTCAAGTGATTAATATACTAGTATAAGTTTGATTGATAATCATCGGATGATTATGCGTATGGTATGGATCAATCTTATGGGTATTGGTTGGAGAACTAATACTGGACCGACCCGCATTGAGATCACTGCATGGAAATGTCATAAGTGAATCTCAATACAGTATGTCAATAAATCCTTGAACACGAGATTATCATAGAGTCCAACATGATAATCGCTATGCCTTGACGTAATCCAGCGTCATCGAAACATGGTGATCATAAAGGTTAGCGATCGGGATTAGTGGGAGTCATGTAGAGGGCAATGAATAATCAAGATGGGGATTTGTCCCTCTCTTAAGTGAGAGAGATATCTGCTGGGCCCCTCGATAAGTAGGACTGAAGGAAATGCATGGCCATGCTCAAATGAAGAGTCATTTGATTCAATCAGTCTACTTAAGATCGAGAAAGCATTTGAACATAAATAAGTATGACTGACTCCATGACTTAGTTCAAATATGATATCGCGTGACAAAGGGATTTGACACGTTAAAAGGTTTAATGGACTATTAACTTATATTATTTGGGTAATCATAATGTCTTGCTAGAGGCCGCTTATGATTTATTATTTAATAAGGTATTAAATAATTGCCAACATAATATAAGCCTTTGGGTCACACATACGACAATTATAGACAAGTAGGAATAAATATCAATCGGGAATAATAAATATAATATTGGATATTATATTTATAAGGAGATTAAATAATAAGTAATATATATAATATTGGATATTATATATATTGTATTATTTAATAAGTTGAGGGGCAACTAAGCAAATACTAGATTATTGAATCTAGGGTTTACTTAGTATATATATAAGGTCTTGGACAAGGAGTTGCAATGAGAAAATAAGACCTAAAATCGGCCCTTCAAGAAGAAGAAAAATCGGCCATCTACATTATACTGTAGGAGAACGGAGTCGGTCGTTCCTCTTCCCTTAGTTGATCTTGATCAATAGTACAATCCTTCTAGTAAGGAATTTGTGTTGTACTATTTATCAATATTATTCGTAAGGATCTAGCAATCCGGCTTGTGGAATTGTTCGTGTGTGGATCACCAAAAGAGGAAGGAGATATTCATCTACTTCTAGTCGGATCTAGAATTGTTCAATCGGATTAAGGTAATTCGATTAACTCTTTTAAACAATTAAATTACCGCATGAGATCCTAAATTGGGTTTTCACATTTATTGTTCATTGCGTTTTTACTCCGATTATATTGTATTCGAAAAATAGAAAACCCAACAGTGGTATCAGAGACAACTTGCATGTAATTTAATTGTTTGTGTAAAACATATTTATGTGTAAATTATGTTCTTGATTATGTTTATAAAATATGGATTTTATAAAATAATTTTTCTGGTTTAATTTGATTAAATCGGATCGTCAAAAATAATTTTCTGGACTGTTTTTCGCATAAATCGTCATCCCGTAACTGCTCGAACAAGATCTGATTCGGCGGTCGGGCGGATTCGGTCCGGGTCGGGTCGGGCCTGGACCCGCTGGTTGTATTAATTAGCAAAATTCATTTTGCATCACCGGGGTTCGAACCACAGTGGTCCAGGCAATGCCTTGCTACTTAGCAAGTGTTGCAATTTTGTTTTGGAATTTTTCTCACGGATGTTTTATTAAAGGCGGAAATCTGTTTTAATATTGAAAAATTAATTCCGCAAAACACGGGATTCGAACCCGAGTCCATTGCCTTGAAATCCGCGCTTTACCATCTCGGTGAGGCTGTTTTGGTAATTTCAAATAATCCTTTTCTTATAAGCCCTTTAATATAAAAGTAAATTTGGAAATAATAGTTGCAAAATGTTGCACCGCAACCGCCGAGTTTCGAACCGGGCAAACCCGTGCCCGGATCGCGGTGGCGACCATCTCGGCGAGTCGATTTTGTTCATGTAATGACTCAAATTTTAATTATTGTCGATTGTCGATAAATTGATTATTTAGTATATTACATGCTTTATTAATTATTTGATAATTATTAATGGTATGTGTGTGGTGTATGGCATGACCATAAATTGACCAATGTGATTGGATAATTTAATTTCTTATGGGTTGGTTTTACGGCTGCGTGTCGTTTAATTATAATTGGTTTTACGGCCTGCGAGTCGTCTATTTAAATTGTTTATTATTTTACGGCCTGCGTGTCGTTTGTACTTCTTGTAATTTAATTTATTAGTGTAGTATTAAATTTCATTAATGTAATGAAGACAAGAAGGACGAGATAGATGGACTCGAGGAGCAAATTGATCGCGTATGACGTTCCAAGGAGTTGGAAGATCAATGAAGACCATATTTAACCCTTTAGATGACCTTTGTGATTTTCATGTTGGCTCATGAAAATCACGTTAGGATTATGGTCATGCTATACACGGTCCTATGCTTTATTGTCATGCGATGTATGTTTAAATTTATGCATGTATGTGATGCTATGTATGTTTAGATGTATGTTAGCAAACATAGACATTAACATAGGATAAAAATCCCTCGTTAAAATTTTAATGCCGTTCATTTGTAAAACACCTATCAAGACTTCGATCATCATGAGTGGGTCATGCCAAAGCTGGGCACTCGGATTATCTTAGTAAGGTAGGATAGGTAATGGTGATACCTATACGTTTAATGAATTTGGAAATCAAAATAGTTTTGAACCTTAAGGCATAAGATGGGATTATAACATGCTTGGGCATACGATGCCAAATCCCATGATATAATCTAAGAGTTACATATGATGTAATCGATAAAGAGTTATCCACCTAAAGTAGTTCAATTCTAGGCGTCATGCCAAAGCTGAGTTTAGGATTGTACGAAATGGGATCTTAGCCCACTAAAATTACAAATGTTGTAAATTGAGGGTACTTTGTTTTAGTGGGAGTATTTTTCGAGAAATAAAATAATGTGACTAAATATTTTGCATATTGAATTTTGTAGAATGGCATCAAACAACACATCCACCATTTCACTGCGATCCGTCCTTGAGAAGGACAAGTTGAAAGAAAATGGCAGCAACTATCTGGATTGGATCGGAGCACGAGAATAGTTCTCAAGCAAGAAAGAAAGATGTATGTTCTTGAGGAAGAAATTCCGATGAGCGGTGACAATGCAAATAAAGCAACAAAAGACAAATGGAAGAAACATTGTGATGATTCCATTGATGTCGGTTGTCTTATGTTGGCCACCATTTGTCCAGAACTTCAGAAGAATCTGGAGGAAATGGAAGCTTATGAGCTAAATGCTCACCTCAAGGAAACTTTCTCGAAGCATGCTAGGCAAGAGAGGTATGAGACCTTTCAAGCCTTGTATGCTTGCAAGATGGTTGAGGGGACATCTCGGTGCTCACGTGCTCAAGATGAAAGGATATATTGATCATCTTGAAAGGCTTGGTTTTCCACTTTCTAAGGAGCACTCCACGGATGTGATCCTAAACTCATTGCCCGAAAGTTTGGTCAGTTCATTATGAACTATAATATGAATGAGATGGAGAAGTCCATTCTTTGTTGCATGGGATGCTTAAAGCGGTGAGCGAGAATATTAAGAAGAAACCAAACCATGTGTTGATGGTCGGCAAAGGGAAATCCTTTAAGAACAAAGGCAAGGGCAAGGGTAAGGCAAAGTTGCCAAATCTAAAGACCCTACTAGGCCGGGTTTCAAGGCTAAAGCTCCCAAAGATGGAAATTGCCATCATTGCAATAAACCAGGACAACTGGAAAAGAAATTGCAAGATTTACTTGGAAGAGCTAAAGCGTACCAAGGGCGGTGAGGCGCCACGTATATTTGTTATAGAAGTTAACTTATCTACCTCTAACTCCTGGGTATTAGATCTGGATGTGGATCTCACATTTGTACAAATGTGCAAGGGTTGAGAAGCGATGAGAAGCGAAGAAAGGGAAGTAGATCTAAGAGTTGGCAATGGAGCAAGAGTTGCTTTGCACTAGCCGTAGGAACTTATGATCTAGTTTTGCCCAATGGGCTTTTGTTAGTTTTGAACAATTGCTATTATGTTCTGCTATGAATAGGAATATTATTTCGGTTTCTACATTAGATTGTGAAGGTTCTGATTTTCTTATTAAGAATAAGATCATTCGTATTTTCTTTGATGACTTGCTTTATGGTGCGCAAAGTTATACATCGCCTTTACAATATTGATCTAGATGAGTCCGACACTTTGGAAGTCTATAACATTGCATCCAAGAAACCTAAGCTCAATGATTCTAATCCGACTTACTTATGGCATTGTCGACTTGGTCACATAAACGAACGCATTTCTAAACTCCATAATGATGGACTTTTTGACTCTTTTGACTATAAATCATATGGGACATGCGAATCTTGTTTATTGGGCAAGATGACGAAGAATCCTTTCACCGGTCATGGAGAAAGGGCTAGTGATCTATTAGGCCTAATACATGCCGATGTATGCGGACCTCTTAGCACTCATGCGAGGCGGATACCAATACTTCATTACATTCACCGATGATTTTAGCCGATATGGATATGTTTATCTTATGAAGTATAAACATGAATCTTTTGAAATGTTCAAAATATTCCGAATGAAGTCTGAGAATCAACTTGGCAAGACAATTAAAGCCCTTCGATCGGATCGAGGTGGGAATACTTGAGCCAAGAATTCGATGATCATCTTAGGAGTTGTGGAATTGTTTCGCAACTTACTCCTCCGGCACACCTCGGCATAACGGAGTGTCCGAGAGGAGGAATCGAACTTTATTAGATATGGTTCGATCCATGATGAGTCGACAGAGCTTCCATTATCATTTTGGGGGCCACACCTTAGAAACAGCATGACATTCACCCTTAACCGTGTTCCATCTAAAGCGATTGAAAAGACACCATTTGAGAAATGGGTAGTAAAAGACCAAACTTGTCTTTTCTAAAGATCAGGGTTGCGAAGCGTTCGTAAGGCGCCAAGTGTTTGACAAGCGGCGGCCAGATTCGAAAGATGTTTATTTGTGGGATATCCTAAGGAAACTAAAGGATATTACTTTTACAAACCCGAGAGAACAAAGTGTTTGTTGCTCGAAATCTTGTATTCTTAGAAAGGGAATTTATTTCCAAAGAGACAGTGGGAGAAGAGTAATTCTCGAGGAAACTCGAGAACCACAAGAAGACATCGCTTCACCGATGGAAACCGAACAAGCTCAACAAACGGTTGAAGAGCCCATTCAAAGTACACAAGTCCCACGCAGATCCGATAGGATGCGACATGAACTGAGAGATATGGTTATCTCGTAGCAGAGGATGATGATGCATCGCTCATAGATGATGAGCCTAGTACCTATCTGAGCCGCTTGGGACCGAGTCCGAGGAATGGCTAGAAGCCATGAAGTCCGAGATGCAATCCATGTATGACAATCAAGTTTGGAACTTGATAGATCCACTGAGGGTGTTAAAACCATTGGGTGCAAATGGGTCTATAAAAGAAGAAAGACATGGATGATAATGCAAGCCTATAAAGCTAGACTAGTGGCAAAAGGTTATGAATGATTCATGGTGTTGACTATGATGAGACCTTTTCGCGGTAGTCATGCTTAAATCAATTAGAATTTTATTTGCCATTGCCGCATACTATGATTATGAAATATGGCAAATGGATGTCAAAACAACATTCCTTAATGGAAACTTACTCGAGGATGTGTATATGACACAACTGAAGGTTTTGTTCATCCGAGAAAATTCTAAAAAGGTTTGCAAGCTTCAAAGATCCATTTATGGGTTGAAGCAGGCTTCTCGGAGTGGAATCTTCATTTTGATGAAGCTGTCAAAGAGTTTGGGTTCATTCAAAATGAAGATGAACCTTGTGTGTACAAGAAGGTTAGTGGGAGAATAGTTGTTTTCTTAGTCTTATATGTAGATGACATATTACTCATTGGAAATGACATTCCCACCTTGCAGATGATCAAGACTTGGTTGGGAAGTTGTTTCTCAATGAAAGACTTAGAAGAAGGCCTTACATTCTTGGGATAAAGATCTATAGAGATAGATCAAAGAGATTGATTAGTCCGAGTCAAAGTACATACATTAATAAAATATTGAAGAGGTTCAATATGCAAGACTCCAAGAGAGGACTCTTGCCAATGTCACATGGCATTCATCCGAGTGAGACTCGAGTCCTAAGACTCCCGATGAGCGAGCCCGTATGAGCAAGATACCATACGCTTCGGCTATTGGATCGATCATGTATGCCATGATTTGTACTCGACCAGATGTATCGTTTGCTCTTAGTATGACAAGTCGATACCAATCGAATCCAGTGAAAGTCATCTGGAGACGGTGAAAACCATCCTAAAGTACTTGAGAAGAACTAAGGATGATTTTCTAGTTTATGGAGGGTGGGAAAGCAGTTTGTAAGAGGTTACGCCGATGCAAGTTTCGAAACCGACAGACGATTTCAAATCGCAAATGGTTATGTGTTTGTATTGAATGGAGGTCTTGTGAGTTGGAAGAGTTCCAAGCAAAGCACGGTTGCTGATTCTGTTACAGAAGCTGAGTACCTGGCAGCATCGGATGCAGCTAAGGAAGCCGTATGGATCAAGAAGTTCGTTACCGAACTAGGAGTGGTGCCAACCATCCAGGGTCCCATAAGCCTTTATTGTGACAATAATGGTGCTATTGCACAAGCTAAAGAGCCTAGGTCCCATCATAATTCCAAACATATACTCGAAAATATCACCTAGTCGGAGAGATCGTCGACGAGGAGATATTACAATATGCAAAGTAGCAGAAGAGAATGTTGCAGATCCACTTACCAAGCCTCTCTCACAAGGAAAGCATGTTGAGCATGCTAGAGCGATAGGACTAAAAGTCATGTATGAATGGTCCTAGTGCAAGTGGGAGATTGTTGGGAATAGTGCCCTAGGACATTCGATGTGCCTAGATTTGTAATTGTCACATTTAAATAAAGTTATTTGATATCATTTATTTCGTTGATTATTATAATGTGTGCATGTTTTAATATTATAATAATCGAATAATAGTTATTCACGAATAATAAGATTATTCAAATGTCCACAGTAAAATCGCGTTGAGTAGAGACTCAAGTGATTAATATACTAGTATAAGTTTGATTGATAATCATCGGATGATTATGCGTATGGTATGGATCAATCTTATGGGTATTGGTTGGAGAACTAATACTGGACCGACCCGCATTGAGATCACTGCATGGAAATGTCATAAGTGAATCTCAATACAGTATGTCAATAAATCCTTGAACCTGAGATTATCATAGAGTCCAACATGATAACTGCTATGCCTTGACGTAATCAAACGTCATCTGAAACATGGTGATCATAAAGGTTAGCGATCGGGATTAGTGGGAGTCATGTAGAGGGCAATGAATAATCAAGATGGGGATTTGTCCCTCTCTTAAGTGAGAGAGATATCTGCTGGGCCCCTCGATAAGTAGGACTGAAGGAAATGCATGGCCATGCTCAAATGAAGAGTCATTTGATTCATCGATCTACTTAAGATCGAGAAAGCATTTGAACATAAATAAGTATGACAGACTCCATGACTTAGTTCAAATATGATATCGCGTGACAAAGGGATTTGACACGTTAAAAGGTTTAATGGACTATTAACTTATATTATTTGGGTAATCATAATGTCTTGCTAGAGGCCGCTTATGATTTATTATTTAATAAGGTATTAAATAATTGCCAACATAATATAAGCCTTTTGGGTCACACATACGACAATTATAGACAAGTAGGAATAAATATCAACTGGGAATAATAAATATAATATTGGATATTATATTTATAAGGAGATTAAATAATAAGTAATATATATAATATTGGATATTATATATATTGTATTATTTAATAAGTTGAGGGGCAACTAAGCAAATACTAGATTATTGAATCTAGGGTTTACTTAGTATATATATAAGGTCTTGGACAAGGAGTTGCAATGAGAAAATAAGACCTAAAATCGGCCCTTCAAGAAGAAGAAAAATCGGCCATCTACATTATCTTGTAGGAGAACGAGTCGGTCGTTCCTCTTCCCTTAGTTGATCTTGATCAATAGTACAATCCTTCTAGTAAGGAATTTGTGTTGTACTATTTATCAATATTATTAAATGAGATCTAGCAATCCGGCTTGTGGAATTGTTCGTGTGTGGATCACCAAAAGAGGAAGGAGATATTCATCTACTTCTAGTCCGGATCTAGAATTGTTCAATCGGATTAAGGTAATTCGATTAACTCTTTTTAAACAATTAAATTACTGCATGAGATCCTAAATTGGGTTTTCACATTTATTGTTCCGCTGCGTTTTTACTCCGATTATTTTGTATTCGATACATAGAAAACCCAACAAGAGCAACATACCAAGATGCAACTCCGCACAACACATCGCAAAACAATATACCAAAATGCCAACTTAGTACAACATATCAACATAAGGCAACAAATATCAATCACGACAAAAACATAATATCTATTCCGGATAATTACATGAATACAAGAACTACAATTGTAATAAATGGAGCTCACGTCCGTCACTAACGAATCACATAATCATATCAACAGGAAACTTACGACCATTAACGATACAAACCCGGTCGTAACAGCTACATATATTTGTAGTCAACTATTGATAACATTCTTTTAAAACTCCATGGGGTATCCGTTTAAATATCATTTGAAAATCTTTGAATTCGTATGATTTTCGAAATAAGATTTGAAAATACTTTCAATACCTCGGCTGTTTTACCAAATTATAAACCATATATCATAACCGTTTCGTTTTGAAATCATTTGCAAAATAATATTCTGAAATATCAAAAACAAATCGAAAAACGGATCATTAAGATAATCATATCACCATGTATCATCATCACCATTAACAACACACAAGGTAACCGCATGTTACCACGCAACACCATCACAATAATATCATGCAAAGTAACCTGCAACCATATCCCTTAGCATCAACCCTAGAGGTTCCACCAAACCATCCCAGGGTGGGAAACCATTCATACAGCATCAAACGTTCTTCCCAACTAGATTATCCAATTCTCTCAACCTATTAAATCAAAGAAACCTGTAAAACGAGGTGGATGAATCTTCATCACGTCTCCTAGCCACTTACTAGCTCCATTATCCCCATCTATAAGCTCATTCCGCTGCACATTCTGATTCATCTGCGTCAATTGGGTTGCCACTTGTTGAGGAATGGTGACGGCACCCACGTTAACGTTAGTTAGTTTTTGCCTTTGATCACGCGACTGGTCATCCCGACCATCTGTACTGGGCTGATTGGCGCTCGGCAACGAACGAGTCACCTCATCGCGCTCCTGACTACATCCACGACCACGACCACTGCCTCGGCCTCGACCTCTCGACATACTAAACTGACGACTGCTCAGTGCAATTAAACACAACATCACAGAGCAACATACTAAGACGCCAACTCAGCACAACACATCGCAAAACAATATACCAATATGTCAACTTAGTACAACAGATCAACATAAGGCAACAAATATCAATCACGACAAAAAATAATATCTATTCCGGATAATTGCATGAATACAAGAACTACAATTGTAATAAATGAAGCTCACATCTGTAACCAACGAACCACATAATCATATCGACAGCAAACTTATAACCATTAACGATACATACCCGATCGTAACAGCTACATATCTTTGTAGTCAACTATTGATAACATTCTTTTAAAACTCCATGGGGTATCCGTTTAAATAATATCATTTGAAAATCTTTGAGTTCGTATGATTTTTCGAAATAAGATTTGAAAATACTTTTAATACCTCGGCTATTTTACCAAATTATAAACCATATATCATAACCGTTTCATTTTGAAATTATTTGCAAAATAATATTTTGAAATATCAAAAAAAAAATTCGAAAAATGGCATCATTAAGATAACCATATCACCATGTATATCATCACCATTAACAACACACAAGGTAACCACATGTTACCATGCAACACCATCACAATAATATCATGCAAAGTAACCTGCAACCATGTCCCTTAGCATCAATCCCCAGAGGTTCCACTAAACCATCCCTGGGTGGGAAACCATTCATACTCGCACCAATCATTTCCACGGATCTACAATCACATCGGAATAATATCATATAAGCTATAAATAGATCACACCATGCCGTCATAACATTTAGGTATACAACCGAAATTCTTCAATGAGAATGGTAACACGGCAAGTATATCCAAGCAATTTGGCCTCACACGTAATCACATTAGTCCCAACTCTAGCCTTATCGTCTTAAACGATAAATCTATATCATGCACGCAATGTAATATAACGCGCGGTGGACCCTATGGTTAGCGTGTGCTAACTGACTCAATTCAGAGAATTTTTCCAAATCCGAATTTTTAAAGTTTAAGACGAGTAAGATTTTCCATCTTTCACTATTTATTTTTAAAAATGAAAGTCACATTTTTGTTTTAAATTACAAAAGTTTTATGGTGTGAAAGATTTTTAAAATCGTATAATCGAGTCATTTGAAAATAAAACCAATACGTTAAAATCATTTTCAAAAAAAATCCTCTCGAACACGACAACAGATCCACGGCGGTAATATTTTGCAAAACGAGCAAAATACTTCAAAACATATCTTTCAAATACCGTCGCAAGGTTTCATTCGAAAATACAAGGTCGGTTCGCTAAAAATTCAACCCACTTTTCAAAATCCACACTAAGCCGCCATTTGACTGCACCGTCAAAATATTTTTGAAAACTGATTTATCCACAATATACTCAAGTCTATGAAGGTTTAGTGAACCATTTTCAAACACGCACGCAGCATATATAATTACCAACGGGAACACGTTTGTAGCAAAGAACAACAGTTAGCCAAACACAACTGATTCTCAAACATATGCTTATAAGGCATTCAAAATTACCAGTTCAAGAAACACAACTCATGAACACCAAATCCAAACACACGTTAAAACTATCTATCTGAATTTCTCAACAAACTCAACCGTCGATACACTTTCCAGAACATATAAATGTTCAAAGTTTCATAATACACTACACCACTCGATGTCCAATCCATCAATATATTTAGCTCATTGCACACGTAACATACCACAAGTATAAATATGAATTCCGTTTCATGACACACATGTAATAAAGTCACTAAACACAAGATATGTTAGAGGATACTTACGTCCACAGGTCGCACGAAGATGATGATTGCCCATGATACTAATCTCAACGAACAACACAAACGACATGATGTGACAAAGCAAAAACTCAACTTGTCAGAGGCCTCGTCGGCCCAAAATTGTTTTCCGTAAAACATTCGTAAAATATCATTTACACAATCGTCAGGGTCTTAGCCCAATTCCTTTCAAACCACAATGCACGTAATCCATGACAAGGTCCTCGACCCAAACCATACACACTATTCGTACCCGCAAGTAACAAACTCCATAGGACTCATCGAACCCTACCCGGAACACACGCACTGTTCGTACCCCCAAGTAATGAACGCCAGAGGCCTCGTCGTACCCTACCCGAAACAAAGCACACACTATTCGTACCCGCAAGTAACGAACTCCAGAGGCCTCGTCGGACCCTATCCGGAATACCTGCATTGTTCGTACCCACAAGTAACGAACTCCAGAGGCCTCGTCGAACCCTACCCGGAACACAGCACACACTGTTCGTACCCGCAAGTAACAAACTCCAGAGGTCTCGTCGGAACCTACCCGGAACACCCGTATTGTTCGTGTACGCGAGTAATGAACTCCAGAGGCCTATTCAGACCCTACCAGGAACACAGCACACACTATTCGTACCCGCAAGTAACGAACTCCATAAGCCTCGTCGGCCCCTACCCGGAACACAACACACACTTCAATGCGCACACTATCATCACAAATCATCATGAACAACACACGTTTGCACAATCATATCCAACTGTTCAAAAACACACCATAATACATATTCAAGTGTGTATTTCATTTAACCCAAGTGTTAGAACCGACATAACTTCATAACTCAAGAATAATTCACAACACATAGAAACACACATTCAAGAGTATTATCAAACCTATACAACAACACAATCAACACAATATCACCACGTTGGACATCCAAGAGTACCATTAATACCACAAGACATTCATAACAATAAATTCATACGAATCATGTTTATGAAAGTAAATTAATTATCACAACCTAATGCATAACCCCTATTCACGAGAAACAAATCGTATAAGCAAGATACTTGCCTCGGAATTCAATACATGAGCGCTTCAACAAACACGGCTTGATCGTACAGCCCCAAAACCTACAATCTCCGAAAGAACAACGACAACACCATCGTCATGAGAACAAAGACCTATAACACTGAAGGAAACTCATTTAAACATTTAATCGAACATTAAATGTTCACGATTCCTCAAGAATAAATCATGAATCGGGTTGAAGGAATCAAAGATATGGATATACAATCCGTAGAACATGATCAATAAAATTTTTTAACAATGATCGATTCATAAAAAATGGATTAGAAACGAGATCAAGAACAAAATTCTCAAAAAGTCAACTTTAGGGAAAATCAATAAAATACCTCGATCCGACGAAGAACAAGGATTAGAAGTTGTTATGATCACCCTAAACCTTCCAAAACACCTTTGAATAGGGCAAAATCGACCAAGGATTCAAGTCATAGTTGAAATCGTCCGTCCACCGCGAGAAGAAGAGAAAAAAGGGAGAAATGAGGTGAAAAAAAAATGCGCCTGTCACCTTATATACTTCCAGAGACGCACGACCACACACACGACCAAATGCTCGTGCATTTAGTCAAGCACTGAGCCGCTGTCCAACTGCTGCTGTCACGCACGAGCACCTGCTCATGTGGCTTGCTCATGCGTCCGTGTCCCTAGTCATAGATAACTGGCCGACGCTGGGGTGCCGCACGAGTTAGGCACACGAGCTCCTGCTCGTGTGGCTTGCTAGTGTGCTACAAACAAGGGTTAGTATCGAGCCCCATACAGCTCTGAAAGCACCCAGAACATAACCAACTCAAAAGAAAGAGATAACAAGAGCTCACAACACCCTCTAAGCGGCAAAACGACAACAGAATATGCATACCGTGTCACACACGATCTGCACGACTTACGCAACGACAAGTCATGCCCGACGAACACCACTACATGGTACATCATATCCGGTACATCATATCGTACACCACAAAGAGAAAATTCCAAATAATCATCAGTGGAACAAACTAACCGGCACAAAACGACAAATAATTCTGGATAATAGGAAACAAAATTTCCAGATCCAAAAATAATATTTTTCGAATTTTTATATTATATATTTAAATCAGATTCCAAAAAAAAAAAATAGATTTATATTGTAACATAAAATCATGAAAATTAATTATTAGATGAACAATTAAACATTGACAATTAAAACAATTATAATTCTAAATCATAAAAAAACCAAGCATTCCAAATGCATATATCGAATATACGATTGCATAAACCTGGCTTTGATACCAATGTTGGGATTCGGTGATTAAAATTGAATTACGCAACGGAAAATAAATCGGTCTAACCGAATAAAAACCAAACCCCTAAAACAGATCGATCAAGCATCGTACAAATGAATATAAATTGCCGAAGATAAAATTAAGAAGTCATACCCTCGTAGACCTTTGATAATATCTTCTTGAAGGAAAAATTTCCGAGCCAAGCTTTGATGATTTCCCGTCACCAACATGAACCCAAATCCAATTCATTCTAACTTGATGAATGATCAAACACCGAATTTTCCGAGTATCTCTACGCTATCACGCGTCAGATATTGATCGGAAAAATTATATATCAATTTATTCTCGAAGAACACGACTAGGAATTGATATAGTATTTTTCTTCTCTTCTCTTCTTCCTTTTTTTCTCTCTAATATGAACAAGAAAATAAAAGGGAAAAAATCATCTCCTTCAATAGCTCACGGCAGGAATGCAAGTGTGTGTGTGTGTGTGTTTCGATCATATTGTGGTGTGTAAGACTTACTCATTTATAATACAAAATCAGATCAAATGATGAGATTCTAAATCTCATCCATTTGTCCTAAACCTTATAAAATAAGACTAGCACACCCCACACAACACATGGTAAGTTACCAAGCATGAGAGGGGGCGTCCCACTTTGTTGTAGGTGAGAAAATGAGCTGGGCCACTCGGTTCGTGTATGGGACATTCGCGAGTCTAGTCCGTTAAGTACACTTTGTTTTATCTCAAATCTAATTATACTTAATTAATTAATTTAATCAAATACAAAAATTATAATAATATATTTCTAAGAAATAATTATTTTGATTTAAATTAATCACCTCGTAATTAATTTTTATTCACAAGACCGCTATGATTTATCAAATAAATCAAATTAGATATCTAATATTAATAGAGAGATAATAAATACGTATTTTATCTATAAAATATCCTTGTGCGCGACTCCATAGGTCCGTCTTAGTCGGCAATGAGAAACCAAGGAGTACGGGTAACATTTAGCCAGTTTAGTTCTTCGTACCGTAACCCAACTAAGAACGAATGATCGGATCATTCAAAAACCATTATGTCGTGAATATTGTATACGTGTAAACCCTTCAATCATATGTACGGGTCAAGTACTAGGGTCACGGTAAAGTCAAACCCTATTGTAACTTGACTCTATGCATTTGTTAATGCAAATCGAGATCACCGAGTTTTTGTGTATCAAATACAACTAGCTCTAAATGTTTTGGTCAAAAACTTATGATCTCATTTGCCATTAACCGCATAGGATATTTACCTGCTCATTAGCAGGAGAAAGAATCCTATCTTGGTTTTTAGTAGAGACTGCTACTTGCCCACTAAGTTGCATTTCGAAGTTGACCCCACGAACCGACGATTGGATCGAACTACTCTAGTGACTAAATTAATGTCACCTGCACATATCCTACTGAAACCTCAAGTCAAAGGTTCACGTATACCTATCACAACCTTTCGATTCAGTCATTGAGAATCCCTGAGCGATATCTATGTGACCGAATCGAGGAATATACTAATCTCATTAGCATACCTATAATGTGTGATTCCACTAATCCTTAGTGAAGACAGGCATTCTACATGTCAAAGTATACGTTATACAAGCCTTGTCTAAACTTACTGCCCAATTAAGATTTATCGACTTGCGAACCAATTAAGCATTCGAGCCCTAAACACTTCGAGTGCCTATTTCCTTATCTCTATAAGGAGTGGAATATTTGCTCTCGAATGCAAGGACTATTATTCTATATATCGAATCACGATGTCAGTGCATATAATAATATAGTAATAATAAATGCCTTATTTAATAAATATTCATAATTACAATACAATGCTCTCGAGGGCATATTCTAACACCAGGCATTGTCAACGTGCAAACAATTAGTACATTGCTCGACACGGGAGCCACACACAACTTTGTATCCTTCAGCGAGGCCAAACGCTTAAGACTAAAAACAATTTATGAAGAAGGCGCTATGAAGGCGGTAAACTCATCCACCAAACCAATCGTGGGCATCGCACAAAATGTGTAAGTCTCACTCGGAACATGGAGTGGGAAGCTGAACTTTTCCGTTGTCCCTATAGATGATTACAACATGGTACTAGGAATGGAGTTCTTCGACAAGTACCATGACTTTCCTATACCATCCGCTAACACACTCACCATTTATGATGGAAGGCAGTCATGCGCAGTGCCAATTGTACGTGCTGCAATGTCCGAGTCCAAGTCATTATCAAAAATACAACTCCACAAAGGAACCATCATTCTGCGTACATGCCCTTAAAAACCACGCGAGAAGCAGATAAGGGTAGTCTAACCTCATATGAAACCCTCCCAGGAAGAAGAAACCACCCTAAAGGCGAAGACAAACTTCGGAATTTTCAAGAACAAATGTGGAGGTTCGTAAAGGAGGATGCGATGAGGATGTCGCGGAATCAGGTGGGGGAGGATGTGACGGGTCGCACGAAAATAGCAAAAAATGGCCCTATATATCCCTAAGAGTTGGTAGCCTTTGGAAGGTTCCGCAACATTGCGGGATATACAAGAAGACTCAAGGAAAATCTATATATACCTAGAAACTTATACTTAGTTCAAGAATATACTTCATACACACTCTAGAAATCTAAAGATGTTCAATATACTTACTAGAACTTATAAGAGTGTGATAAATTCTAGAGATTATGATAAATTCTAGAGAGTTTCATACTCTAGAACCCTTATTATCGCCTATAAAAAGGGAGAAAGCCTCATTTGCCCAAACCATCCCACAATATCCACAAAGTAATCCATTCAAGAATCCTCAAGCACACAAGGGCATTGTAAAGTTCTCTTGTACTAAAGCATTCTCATCTATTAAAATACTTTCTGTGTCCATTGTACTATTCTCGCTTCTATCAGGCTTACTTAACAACTCGACATAGCTTAGTTGATTAAGTGCCGCACGGATTTGCTGTGCCAAACTCCCATCCCATGACCAAAGGAACACAAAAGTGGACAAGTGAATATTTCTCACGTACTTTGGACTGATTAGAACTTCTTTACCCCCAATCCAGATTATATCTCTGGTTCCTATATCTCATTGTCCCAAGTGCCCGTACTAATCTGCAAACATGCGTAAACTTTACACATAAGCATATAACGAACCCACCCGAGGAGCTATCTCCTCTAATAACATTCTCTATATTATATATCACAAGCGCTATATTATCATATATATCTCTACTATCTATCTTATTAAATTTCGGGTCTTCGATGTAAGCGATCCCAGACCCCTTCAAAAACTGAGCGTCATTAACTAATTCAATTGCTCCACCCTTCCTTTTACGAGTGCATACTAACTCTAATATGGGCCATCTTTCCCTCCTACCAAGGATAATGCTGCAATGGTCATTTGCTGGTTTCAAAAGAAGCAAATATACAATATTATTAACAACCCTCGAAACTCTAAGAGGAGTGTTTCCTCCTCCAAATCATTGTAATACACCATGCTGAAGATTAATAAGAGTGCTAAGGCTTCCAGAAACTGCCATGTACAGGCCTGTATCTAAGATTTTCCATACTTTTACGATACTATTCCGTCTTACTACTCCTTTTGGAGTGGTAGACCTCGAGTCGGCGCCCAAAATGACATAGTTTGCCTTCCTTAATGCGAATATGGTGGTACACGACCTTTACATTTTATTAGACTCTTCAAAATGCTTTGTCTGAAATATAAAAGGCAAGAGCTCTAATGTTGCAAGAGCTAGCCCACCAATCAAAATAGCCATTCCTGATTTCTTCTTGGAGCTTAAATTTGTTGCGGGAGACCTAGTGATATTCATCAAATGCTAACAGTCACTAGCTTCCAAAAAAAAAAAAAAAAAAAACAAGAAGAAGAAGATGCTAATAATAATTTATTCCAAGTGTTTGCAAACATTCGTAACTTAACATTATACCTTAATTTGGGTATTATCTGAAAGTGTTATGGAATAACACCAGTAAAATGGTTGTCATTGATATTCCTGAATAATGGACTTTGTGAATAGATAAACAATTAATACGGATTTTGACAAAATATAACACTTTTTACAGGACATACAATGTAGAAAGCGAGAGATTGGCCAAGAAAATTACTGATCCAGTAAACTAATTATCGCGTAAAAACCTGAAAGGAAGTATCATCAGTTGCTTGCATTTGTGGCAAGTCCATATAATGAGGATTACTCAGAAGAATTGAATGAAATAAACTCACAAGATAGTGAGGTTTGTCAAAGATTCGAATGAGATGGGCAGATCACTCGTGAAGCTATTGAACGAGAAATCCCTGATTAAAAAAGAACTGCAAACTTCAGAAATTGTAAAAGGGAACAAACTTAGTTTGATAATGTAACACCCCGAGATATTCGGAATAATTACAGCGCCGTAAACCCTTTAAGTGAAGATTTACAAGGCTAATTTAAAAGAAATGTAAATATAATTCAATCGTATAATTGAAGTCCAAAATACAGATTTGATTCAACCGATCAAATGAGTTAACTTATACAACCATATCGAAATGACCTTATTAAAACAGACGTACTCGAGTACTAAATGAACCAAGAAGACAAATCACAATAACAATAAACAACAACCACATCACTGAGCCATTTCATCATCATGTCGGTACTGTGGTTGCCTCCCCGCTCCTCGGCTACCTGAACATCAAAACAATGTCCACCCCCGAAGGGGTTAGCAAAACAATGCTAGTACAAGTATTATAATACATAAATCATCAGTGCATCATAAAACATGCAAAACGGACTTCCGTCATCGGAATCCAACGATGCGAATCCTCACGATTCCATCAACACAATACAGGGTAATCCAGCGATCCAGCGCCCTTGGTATAGATCCCCGTGATGATCCCGTCGGACCAACGCATGGTGGAAAACCCGTCCAGCGATCCAGCGCCCTCAGCATAGATCCCCATGATGATCCCGTCGGACCAACGCATGATGGACATTCGATCCAGCGCCCTCAGCATAGATCCTCATGATCCCCTCGGATCATTTATACCATAAACCAATCAATTATGCATACATATATGCATTTTAATATGTTCATCAATACGAACAATTAACAACGAATACCACGAGAAATTACAGAAATACATCTCATATTCGACAATATGAACAAAACCATAAGCACGATCAAAGTTTCAATATAAATCAAACTCAATATGTGATACTTGCCTCGAAAATGGCAAGAATGAAATACTCCAACAAATGACACGCGTCCGTATGCCACCGCCCCTCGATCGTCCCCTATGCAAGGCTCGGACCTAACAAATAATAAAGAATTCCTCTCAAGTCGTACGAACGTCTAATAATCCGGTTTACGACCGCAAGCTCAAAAAATGCATTCTGACTGAACTACTTAGCGCGCGCTACGTACTATACGTAACGTGCGCTAAGCCTGCCCGTTAACGTACGCAAATGACCAGGTTTAGCGTGCGCTAGCCGTAATCTTGTGATCTTCTCTCGAATGACCGATCGCTTCTGCCTGATGATATAACGTACGTTACGTATCCAACGTAGCGCACGTTACTCGTTCCCGATAGCGCACGTTAATATATACATCTTAGCGTGCGCTAATCGTGCATGACAGTCACTACTGGGTAAAACTTGAGCTAAAGGTGATGAAAACTCATGAAATCCTCAGTCTTAATACAAGCCATCTCAGTGTATATCATGCTCATACGGTTTGTGAAAGATCTCTACGGATTAAATGACTACAAGATACAAGGGTACGTATAATAATCACAACACCATAATTCATCTTTGATCTTCAAGAAACATCCTAACTCCAATCCATTTCATGTCCCAAACGTATGATTCTATCATGTCAAAACATAAGAACTTGATGCTCTCCCCATACTGGTCATAAACAGTTTTGAAGATACATGAATATGTTTAGGAGTCCAACACTAAAAAGGTTCAAAGGATTATATAATGAATAAGTGCCGAAACGTCGAAAATATCCTTCTAACACATGATGTTCGACTATTAACGAATCTAACTGACTAGATAAACATGATCGAACGTCCTTTAGAACACTACTAATATTGGTGAAGAATCACCTACCTCAAAGTAGTGAAGAACAAGGAGGAAATCGAAGCAATCCAACGTCGAAGGCTTGAACACCAATCCTCAATGATCTTACAATCTTCAACACGAGCTAGCATGCTGATATGAAGTGTTTAGGATGTAGAGAGTAATACTCTAAGTATAAGGATTCAGATGGGGGAGAGAAAAGACTGAAATACGAAAAGGATGCTGTCCTATTTATAGAAAATGGTTATTAGCGCGCGCTAGTCCATACTCGTAGCGTGCGCTAACGTCTTACTGACTTCACTGTACTCAGAACTTAGCGTGCGCTATTCTCATACCAGTAGCGTGCGCTAAGGCGTTGACTTGGCTTTTCCCGAAAGCCGTCCAGGTTCATACCGACACAATCCGACCAAGATCCCCGTCCTGATCTCACCTACCACACGTCTTAATCATATTGACCACGTATAGCGTGCGCTAATGTTCCTTTGTAGCGTGCGCTATGGATCCATGTTAGCGTACGCTACACATAGACGATAGCGTGCGTTACATGCGCAGAATCACAATTTATAAATCACATTCATGAAATCATACGCTCAACCACACCGGACTATGAGATACAGAGAATAATACTCAGATTAAAGTGCAACAATTATAATATCACAAGTTCCAAATACATATCAGAATTCTCGGGTATTACAGATAAACTCTATATTCATATTTATATTAACTCATTATAAGCTGAAAGCAAGTAACGTGATAAAGACATTCCAAAAAATAATGATCATACATCAGTTTTAAGTTCCCAAGCCCGTCAAACACAACACACAAGGGTTGTAACACCCCCGATATATTCAGGAATATTACAGCGCCGTAAATCCTTTACATAAGGATTTACAAGGCTGAAGAATTGAAAAGACATTAACAGGTACCAACGTATGAAAATAACGGAATTAAGATACAATAGTTCTGACCAAATACTGAAAATACGAATGTTCAACGGAAAAGTATTAATACATCACCAAATCCAAATCATCATAAACAACTACGTACTCGAGTACTAATTAAAACAGTACAAACAACAGACAAATAAACCCGGCCGGAACATCACTCTGCACCCTCGTCGTCATGCAACTCCAGTGGTTGTTTTCCTGCTCTCCTGGATCCTGAACATAAACAAATGTTCACCCCCGAAGGGGTTAGCACAACGATTGCTAGTACAAGTACCACAACATATTATTCAATATCTCACGAAGAATAATAATAACATAAATGACAAAAGAACCACGAGTCTTCTCCTGCGAGAAACTCAATAATAACATACACACATGATAATCACAACATACACATGGTAATTCCAATGATCCAGCATTCACTGCCTAGACCCCCCGATGATTCCGTCAAACCAACCCGAGGTGGAAAAACCCGTCCGATGATCCAGCGCACGCTAGCATAGATCCCCCGATGATCCCGTCGGGCCAACACGAGGTGGACATACAAAAACGACATATATGCACGACAATATGTATAACATCACAATATAAAACAATTAAGGTACTTGCCTCGATTCGAAGACAAGAACAATACTTCCACGAAAAATGAAATACTCGAAGGTCGCCCCTTCGATCAATCACGTAGCAAGCTCGAACCTTAACAAAAGAAATAATATAGAATTCATCTCACGTCGAACGAACATCTAACAATCCAAAATACGGTCGGAAGTTCTTAAAAGAAATCTGTCTGGTTTGCTTAACGCACGCTACGCATCCTATGTAGCGTACGTTAAGGCTACTCGTTAGCGCACGCAATTACACACAGCCTAGCGTACGCTAACCATGCACGGTCAGTACCTCACTGATCAGCCGACTGACTCGCCTGATGACTTAACGCACGCTAAGTTTCAATCGTAGCGTACGCTAAATATGCCCGTTAGCGTACGTTAATTCACATAGCTTAGCGCACACTAAGCGTGCATGGCAGTTCACTGTTGGGCAGCAGACTTGTTCTAACGGTGATGAAACTTACGAATTCCTCAGTGATTAACGTGTGTTACCCGACTACATGTTATGTTCATAAACTTATGAATGATCTTACAGATCCAATCATCTTTGAGTTTCAAGGAAAAGAATATCATTACAACTCTTATATTCGAACTTGATTATCATTCTCATGCGAATTTCGGTGATCTCCGGTTGGTGCACTAGATTCTATTATCATTATTCACATTCAGACTTCATCTTGAAGGTGAACTAACAATTACAACTTATACGAAAGGATACTTCCTAAGATGATTCTTTCCTTAAGTCCTTATAACCAAAAGTGATATCACTTCCAATTTTATGATCAATAAGACAACATAAATCATACGGATAATCAACTTCAGAATGTTCCTCTCATCATTTGACGTGCTAGGATTCCAACTACGAGGTTCCAACGACAATATCATAAGTATAATTATCAATCTTCTAAACATGATATTTGTTGAATAATTCACCAATGGAACTCAATATCTTGCTAGCATGATCATCTTATTCTTCATAACACGAATCTAAAGTTGGAGATAGAATTAACATACCTTTAATGAAGAAATCACTGATCCAAAAAGGTAGAATCCAGCTTCGGTTGCTTGAGTGGCACTTCAAAGTGAATTCTTCTTCAATGATCAAGTATAAGCACTCTTTAATATTTAATGATCAAGTAAGGCGGATTTGTATGTGTTTAAGGAGTAGGAAAGGCTCTCTGGACTTCCAAGGAATGAAGAACAAATGAAGGGAAATAAGTAGAAATGGAGTGCTGTCCTTAAATAAAGTTTCTGCACATTGGCTGATTAGCGCACGCTACCATACAATTTTTAGCGCACGTTAATAAGCGTTGACTCCAAATTTGTCCAGGTTCGTCCGCGGGAATCTTATCCGGACCCATGTCCCGTCTGTCGCATGTGCTAGCCGCCTAGCTCAATAATTGACTGCCTAGCGCACGCAAATCCTACATTCGTAGCGTGCGCTAGTTGTAGCCGATAGCGCGCGTTAAGCTACATTCTTAGCGTGCGCTATCACGAGTTTGCATGAGAAATTTTGCATGACGATATACTTATGTACAAAGATACCAATGTGAGAAATATCATACTCCAATTATCGAGATCACAATTCCGAATAATACAGGGTTCAACTACAGAAGAAATACAAAATAATAAATCCGGATATTACATACTCTCCTACTAAAAAGGAGTTTCGTCCCGAAACTCAAGACGAAAATAACTCTGGATATCTGGACTTCATGCCATATTCCGTTTCCCATGTGGCTTCTTCCACTCCGTGGCGTGACCACTGAACTTTGACCAAAACGATTGGTTTGTTCCTCAACTGCTTAACTCGACTCTCGAGTATCTTGACTGGTCTTTCTTCAAACGTTCCATCCTGAGCGACTTCGATCTCGTCGAAATCAATGACATGACTAGGATCCGGTATATATCTCCGTAACTGGGATACGTGGAACACGTTATGAACATGGCTCAATGACGGCGGTAATGCCAATCTGTATGCCAACTCTCCAACTCTCTCAAGGATCTCGAATGGTCCGATATATCTCGGACTCAGCTTTCCTTTCCTTCCAAAACGAAAGGTTCCCCGAGTAGGAGAAACCTTTAAAAGTACGTGGTCTCCAGTACTGAACTCCAATGGGCGACGGCGTACGTTTGCATAAGATTTCTGTCGACTCTGGGCGGTCAACAGCCTTTCACGAATCAAGCCTATCTTCTCTCGAGTCTGTACGATCAACTCTGGTTCTGTCCCGATCAAGTCTGATGAATCGTCCCAACATAGGGGCGATCTGCATCTCCTCCCGTACAATGCCTCAAACGGTGCCATCTTAATGGAAGCATGCCAACTATTGTTGTAGGTAAATTCAATCAACGGTAGATGAACTTCCCAATCGTTTGACCAATCTAAGGCACAGGCCCTTAGCATGTCTTCCACCGTTTGAATGGTCCTCTCGGATTGTCCGTCAGTCTGCAGGTGATAAGCTGTGCTGAAGTTCAATTCGGTCCCCAAGGCCTTATGAGCTGCTTTCCAAAATGAGACACAAAACGGCCGTCTTGATCAGAAATAATGGTCTTCAGCGTACCATGCAATCGAACTATCTCCGAAATAAATACTCGTGCCAACCTCTCTGGTCCCCACGTGTCCTTAATGCCTAGAAAATGAGCTGATTTGGTTAAACGATCAACTATCACCCAAATCATGTTCATTCCTGTCTTGGTTCTCGGCATACTAGTGATAAAGTCCATCGATATGTCCTCCCACTTCTATTCAGGAATCGGGAGCGGCTTCAACATTCCGGCAGGTCGTTGATGCTCGATCTTAACCTGCTGACAAGTCAAGTATTTCGAAACATAGTCCGTTACATCTTTCTTCATGTTGCCCCACCAGAAATTCTGCTTCAAGTCCTTATACATCTTACTGGTGCCTGGGTGGATAGAATAGGGCGAGCTGTGAGCTTCCTTCATAATCGTCTACTTCAGAACATCGACATCGGGAACGCAGAGTCGGTTCTGAAATCTCAAAACTCCATCATCATGAATTATGAATCCGGGGGCCTTCCCCTTGATCACTTCATCACGTAACCAAATCATCAGAGGATCATCTGTCTGCATAGATTTGATTTCTTCGATTAATGATGAAGTTATTTCCATCACGCACAGTTGTCCTTGGACTCTTTGTAACCATACTTCAATTCCTTCTCGAATCATCTCTCGTTGAAGGCTAAGTTGGGAGGTCAGAGTCTCCAAGATTCGAATAGAAACAGGCTTGCGGCTAAGTGCATCTGCCACTACATTCGCTTTGCCTGGATGATACAAAATCTCCAAGTCGTAGTCCTTAATCAGCTCTAACCATCTTCTTTGCTGCATGTTCAACTCTTTCTGACTGAAGATGTATTTGAGACTCTTGTAATCCATAAAGATCTGACAGTGAGTCCCGTACAGGTAATGCCTCCAGATTTTCAAAGCAAAAACTACTGCCGCTAGCTCCAAATCGTGCGTTGGGTAATTCACTTCATAAGGTTTCAGCTGTCGTGACGCATAAGCGATCACCTTATCATTCTGCATCAATACACATTCGAGTCCTTGGTTCGAAGCATCACTGTAAACTATGAATCCTCCAGTCCCCTGTGGAAGTGTTAAAATCGGTGTTGTCGTCAATCTCTTCTTCAATTCATCAAAGCTATTCTGGCACAATTCGTTCCACTCAAACTTTTGAGTTTTCTGCAGGAGTCGAGTAAGTGGGCGGGAAATTTTAGAAAACCCTTCCACGAATCGACGATAATATCCAGCAAGTCCTAAGAAACTCCGGACTTCTTTTACGTTCTTTGGAGGCTTCCAATCCATAACTGCTTCGATCTTCTGAGGATCTACTCGGACTCCTTCAGCTGATACCACATGGCCGAGGAACATTACTTCTTTTAGCCAGAATTCACACTTAGAAAGTTTGGCGTACAATTGTTCATTTCTTAACAGGTCTAACACAATCCGTAAATGCTGTGTATGCTCTTCCGGGCTCTTAGAATACACCAGAATATCATCAATGAACACGACCACAAATTTATCCAAATATTCGATGAACACTCGGTTCATCAATTGCATGAATACAGCAGGTGCATTAGTGAGACCAAACGGCATCACTACAAACTCATAATGTCCGTAGCGAGTTCTGAATGCTGACTTCGGAACATCAGATTCCTTAATCCTCAGCTGATGATATCCTGATCTCAGATCAATTTTAGAAAATACTGTTGCTCCTTGTAACTGGTCAAATAAATCATCAATCCGTGGCAACGGATACTTGTTCTTAATCGTCATCTTGTTCAGCTCTCGATAGTCAATACACAGTCGAAGCGATCCATCCTTCTTCCGGACAAAAAGAACTGGCGCTCCCCAAGGCGAAACGCTTGGCCAGATATAGCCTTTGTCCATTAACTCCTCCAGCTGCTTCTTCAGTTCGTACATCTCAGTAGGTGCCATACGATACGACGCCTTAGAAATTGGTGTAGCTCCGGGTTCCAACTCAATGGTGAATTCTACATCCCGTCGTGGAGGTAGTCCAGGTAACTCGTCAGGAAATACATCCGGAAACTCGTTCACAACAGGAATGGATGAAAGTTCCACAATTTCGTCTTCTTTCTTCATTGCATAACACCAGTATCCGGTACAGCCCTGTTTCAACAATTTGACAGCTTTCATCGCCTTGATCAACTTTACTGAGCTTCCTGGTTTCCATCTTTCAAACAATATTTTGGAACCATCGTCAGCGATCAGCGAGATATTCCTCCTTCGGTAGTTTACAATAGCTCCATATCGATTAAGCCAATCATCTCCGAGTATCAGGTCGTCTCCTTGCATTTCTATCATAATCAGATTTGAGAGCCACTCTCTGCCTCCAAATGATACAGGGAAATCTCTAGTTTCTAAGTTTCCAACAATCCTCTCTCCACTCGGTAAACCAACAACATAAGGTTCACAATTATGAAAACCAGAAATATTCAAACGATTTACACAAGATAACGATATAAATGAATGCGTAGCTCCTGTATCGAATAAAACGCTAACTGGCTAGGAAAGGATCTGAACGGTACCTGATGCGACAGCAGCATCCTGATCGTCTGTTCTCCTCATCTCGTACAGACGTGGGGGAACAGATCCTGCACTCGATGTACCCTTTCGGTCCCACTGTCCTCTGACTCGTCCGCGGCCAAAATTCTGAGGCATCTGTACACTTTGCTGCGTCTGTTGGATACTAGCTTCCTTCTGAACTGGCTGCGGAGTACGGGCTCTAAAAGACTTTGCAGCCTCTTCACGGAACACCGCACGATGTCCCTCCCGTCCACAATCAAAACAAGTCACGACAGGTAGGGGCAATTCCGTCGATAGTGCCCTGTCTGGGCACAATTAAAGTATTTCCTGGTGACATCTGTCATGGTTGATGCTGCTCCGAAGTTCTTTCCGCTCCTAGATGGGTGCGGAGGTTTCTTGAAAGAATGAAAAGATGACTGGGCCTTGCGGGGCCCGCTGCTCTTGTGCTCTGTAAAAGTACCAGAGACTTTCTGCTTCTTGGATTCCGTAAACTTCTCCATTGTTGCTTTCTTGATTTCGTACGCCAATGCTTTATCCTGGTATTGACGGAGGGTGGTACATTCAAAACCGGACATGTACCTCTAGATTTCTGGTTTCATCCTCATATCAAAATGGATCATCATTTCTGCATCTGTTCTGACCAGATGTCGAACAAATGCTAGCTGCTGGTTAAACGTCTTAATTGTCTGGGATGCAGGTTCGTCTAACGGCTGTGCAGAGAAGAACTTTGGCTTCCCTCACAGGACGAGGGCAGTACTGAGCTTCCATCATCAATTTAAATTCTGTCCAGTCAGCCTCATGATCTGCAGGCCGGATGGCTTCCCACCACTCGGATGCTTCCCCTATCAGAAAGTACTGAGCAATAGAGGCTCTCCGGTCGTCTGGGCAATTAATTCCAGCAAAAAAATTTTCCAATTCTTTCAACCAATGGTCCCATGTGGGAGTCTCAAAAAAACCGTCGAATTTGGGTGGTTGCATCTTTGCCACCTCTTGCAGCCATCGGTCACCTCGATTTCCTATGTCTGGGATCCCTTGCTGTCTCTCTCCCTACTGTAATCCCACCGCCACCTGCATTCGGTCCACGACCTGGGCGAACTGAGTCATCTGGTTCACCACCTGACGAAGGATTTCGGGCACAACAGGTTTCGGTTCATTATTGATATATCTCTGTGGCTCGCCTGAACTATGGCTGGCCTAATTAGAAGGCGAAGCTTCTCTTTCAGCATTCCTTCATCCGCGTCCGCGACCGCGACCACGTCCACATCCGCCTCTCAACATACTGTAAGCATAAATACTCAATATACAGGAAACAATA
This sequence comes from Orobanche coerulescens, assembly GCA_033398695.1. Classification (NCBI taxonomy): domain Eukaryota; kingdom Viridiplantae; phylum Streptophyta; class Magnoliopsida; order Lamiales; family Orobanchaceae; genus Orobanche; species Orobanche coerulescens. The sequence continues at coordinate 16,543,922 of CM065814.1, read as the reverse complement.
TCGTTCTAATGTTCAAGTCTAAATAAATACAACATGTAAAGAACGAGATAGAGTTTAGGAACTTACAACCACCGTTCGCATGAAGACGTAGGCAGTACAATGATGTCATTCACGGCCGGTTACCTCAAAAGACGTATATGACCCCTATTTTAACTCAATGGCCAAGATATCCATAATCTTAGCAGCGATACCATATTCTGTAACACCCCCGATATATTCAGGAATATTACAGCGCCGTAAATCCTTTACATAAGGATTTACAAGGCTGAAGAATTGAAAAGACATTAACAGGTACCAACATATGAAAATAACGGAATTAAGATACAACAGTTCTGACCAAATACTGAAAATACGAATGTTCAACGGAAAAGTATTAATACATCACCAAATCCAAATCATCATAAACGACTACGTACTCGAGTACTTATTAAAACAGTACAAACAACAGACAAATAAACCCGGTCGGAACATCACTCTGCACCCTCGTCGTCATGCAACTCCAGTGGTTGTTTCCCTGCTCTCCTGGATCCTGAACATAAATAAATGTTCACCCCCGAAGGGGTTAGCACAACGATTGCTAGTACAAGTACCACAACATATTATTCAATATCTCACGAAGAATAATAATAACATAAATGACAAAAGAACCACGAGTCTTCTCCTGCGAGAAACTCAATAATAACATACACACATGATAATCACAACATGCTATCACAACATACACATGGTAATTCCAATGATCCAGCGTTCACTGCCTAGACCCCCCGATGATTCCGTCAAACCAACCCGAGGTGGAAAAACCTGTCCGATGATCCAGCGCACGCTAGCATAGATCCCCCGATGATCCCGTCGGACCAACACGGGGTGGACATACAACAACGACATATATGCACGACAATATGTATAACATCACAATATAAAACAATTAAGGTACTTGCCTCGATTCGAAGACAAGAACAATACTTCCACGAAAAATGAAATACTCGAAGGTCGCCCCTTCGATCAATCACGTAGCAAGCTTGAACCTTAACAAAAGAAATAATATAGAATTCATCTCACGTCGAACGAACATCTAATAATCCAAAATACGGTCGGAAGTTCTTAAAAGAAATCTGTCTGGTTTGCTTAACGCACGCTACGCATCCTATGTAGCGCACGTTAAGGCTACTCGTTAGCGCACGCAATTACACACAGCCTAGCGTACGCTAACCATGCACGGTCAGTACCTCACTGATCAGCCGAATGACTCGCCTGATGACTTAACGCACGCTAAGTTTCAATCGTAGCGTACGCTAAATATGCCTGTTAGCGTACGTTAATTCACATAGCTTAGCGCACGCTAAACGTGCATGGCAGTTCACTGTTGGGCAGCAGACTTGTTCTAACGGTGATGAAACTTACGAATTCCTCAGTGATTAACGTGTGTTACCCGACTACATGTTATGTTCATAAACTTATGAATGATCTTACGGATCCAATCATCTTTGAGTTTCAAGGAAAAGAATATCATCACAACTCTTATATTCGAACTTGATTATCATTCTCATGCGAATTTCGGTGATCTCCGGTTGGTGCACTAGATTCTATTATCATTATTCACATTCAGACTTCATCTTGAAGGTGAACTAACAATTCCAACTTATACGAAAGGATACTTCCTAAGATGATTCTTTCCTTAAGTCCTTATAACCAAAAGTGATATCACTTCCAATTTTATGATCAATAAGACAACATAAATCATACGGATAGTCAACTTCAGAATGTTCCTCTCATCATTTGACGTACTAGGATTCCAACTACGAGTTCCAACGACAATATCATAAGTATAATTATTCCAATCTTCTAAACATCATATTTGTTGAATAATTCACCAATGGAACTCAATATCTTGCTAGCATGATCATCTTATTCTTCATAACACGAATCTAAAGTTGGAGATAGAATTAACATATCTTTAATGAAGAAATCACTGATCCAAAAAGGTAGAATCCAGCTTCGATTGCTTGAGTGTCACTTCAAAGTGAATTCTTCTTCAATGATCAAGTATAAGCACTCTTTAATATTTAATGATCAAGTAAGGCGAATTTGTATGTGTTTAAGGAGTAGGAAAGGCTCTCTGGACTTCCAAGGAACGAAGAACAAATAAAGGGAAATAAGTAGAAATTGAGTGTTGTCCTTTAAATAAAGTTTCTGCACATTGGCTGATTAGCGCACGCTACTATACAATTCTTAGCGCATGCTAATAAGCGTTGACTCCAAATCTGTCCAGGTTCGTCCGCGGGAATCTTATCCAGACCCATGTCCCGGCTGGCACATGTGCTAGCCGCCTAGCTCAATAATTGACTGCCTAGCGCACGCAGATCCTACATTCGTAGCGTGCGCTAGTTGTAGCTGATAGTGCGCGTCAAGCTACATTCTTAGCGTGCGCTATCACGAGTTCGCATGAGAAATTTTGCATGACGATATACTTATGTACAAAGATACCAATGTGAGAAATATCATACTCCAATTATCGAGATCACAATTCCGAATAATACAGGGTTCAACTACAGATGAAATACACAATAATAAATCCGGATATTAGATATCCAGTTAAGAAGTTGTGGCTTAGGTTCCTGCAAGTATAGTATGAGTTAGAATCACAAAAAAAGAAAAATTAGCACAGCTGATTAATATAGGTATTCAATTTCGAGGATCCTCGCAATTGTTCACAAAAGTAGAAAGTAATATATACTTACGGAAGCCGGAGGTCTTTCATCTTCTCTAAGGAGTATGGAAATCTTTGACTAAACTTGTTCTCAGTTAAGTTTCTGTATTAATTGAAATATTACTGTAAAAAATTTGCAGTTGGCATTGGTTATTAAGAGACCTAGAAGCTAAAGAGTAATATGTTAATGTTAGGGGATTAAGCCCTCAATGTTATTTGAAGTAAGGTCCCTGAAAAAAAAAATGATAACTCAAAACATTGAAAATAGGTTACAATGGCCTACCACATACAATACTCAAGAATCATGAATACTGAGTTGCCCAAAGAGATGATTACAAAACCTAGTTTGTGACTATATTTTTTTTCTTACAGATAGCTTCACACTATTTAGATTGGAGAGCTGAACCCCTAGATTTCCAGTGAGTCCCAGCCCATGAAGTTTCCTGAAAAGAAACATATAACAAGTTACTTATCAGTATTATAGTAACTACTAAGTTCAAAAGATGAACTTATTATATCATACTAACATTAGCAAAAAGTTACAAGACTATCCCAGAGTTTAGCCAAATTAAAAAAAAAAAATCCAATCACAACAACCGCATAGTGCATCTCCTTCTTGAGGTTGTAATTTGTAAAATAGAAACAAATTTCAAGGAGAGAATTGTTTCTTTTTTTTTGGTAATTAGGGTAAACCTTGGGGGTAATTTATATAATTATTTTTTATTCCAATGCATAATGAAGCATTACAGGTTGATTACAGAAGGTCCAAACCAAGCTTTTCTACAAGGGTCCCCTAATTTTCGATTTTTCAGCTGCATATGTGATGCAACAAAAGCGTGATATAATACGTAAATATCCGTTGATTCTTAGAATATCCGGATGAATACACAAATGTGGTTAACGTTTAATTCCGTTGATTCAACATGAATGCCGGAAGAACAACGATAAAAGCACGAGAAAGGGATAAAACCCGATATAATTCAATTTCATTCCAAAGCTCCCTTACAATGATCATAAGACTCCTATTTATAACCGATAAACTAGAGTTTTAGACTTGTAAGCCCTAAAAGCCCGACCCATTAACAACTAATTAAAACATAATTAAAACCCTAAACAATAGGATATAAATAATAATATAAATACAATCTAATCTCCATCAATATGGCTGTTTAGGAACCTGGACAGATCGTGGAGAGCTTGAACTGTATAATATTCTGAGTTAAATATGAGTCATTTAAATAATAACAATAAAACCAAAACATCATGTTGTCTATTATATGGTTTCAACTCACTAGCAAATATACACCAAGTTTTATCATATCAATTGAGTGACAGTGAAATTAGTGGGAAAATTGAAACCTCGAAGTTGTTTTTAATTTTATTTTATTAAATATAATACATAATATATTTAGTACTTATTTATCTATTTGTAGGTAAGCTAAGCTGTAGTCTTCGGCAAAACACAAAAAACAAGCTCCAAAACCCATTCCGAGAAAAGTATTTTGAAAACCTTCTCTTAAGAGATTTCGAGGGTCTTCAAGAGCCTCACGATGAAAAAAGCTAGCGGCTATGGGGACTCGCAATCACTAACCAATAGGGGACTCGCAATCACTAGCCAATAGGCTTTTATAAACCAAGGTTCTATTTTATATGCATTATAAAGCAACACCAATTCTTGGAAAATTTATAATACATGTATAGGATGTACTCAATTCCCATTTCAAATCTTTGCTTATCACTTTGCTTATCATCAACAGCTTGAGAAGAAATGGCTCATGTTTTTCCACTGCTCATTCACATTTAAATAAAAGGCGCAGTAGAGTATAGTCATCAATGGCAGATTTGCACTCGATATCATCAGAAATTATTCAAATAAGCAGCCACTAACATATAACAGGAATCCAGATATATTCTTCATAATGATAAAAAAAAACGAAGAAAGCAAATTAAACAAAATAAAGACTTATTACCTTCTAATTTATCGGTGATTGCCCAAGAGTGGAGTCCCATAATTGCCCAATAAACAGTTGCAAGCAGAAAGAACAAGTGCTTATTAGCCATTTTCCCTCTTCTTGTACTCCAAAAACAGTGGCTAAATGTACGGCTCCAAGTTTTCTTAGTTCCACTGAGAACACAAAAAAAATAATTAATGATCAGCATCAAACTTGAGCTGGCTCAGAAGTTAATTTCACTGTTAAAATTTGAAATGCTGTTTGACGCTTCGGATATACACTTCGGATATTCGTGTGTGTTTTGTGTGTGTCTGTGTCTGTGTGTGCCTGTGTGTGTATGCAGGGGCGGACACAGGATTGGAGTGGCACGGAATTTTTTTTTTTCGGTCAATAATAATAACATAAAAATAAAATAAAATTAGTAGTGCATTAAATATAATAAATTTGTGTAGAACTTATAATTTAAAATTGACACATTTTTTGAAAGCGATTCAGTACAAATTTTTGTAGAACTTACATGTATCTTTTTTTTCCTTTTTCCAATTTAGGCTAGTGTTGTGATTTTGGGCTACTAGTAGTTTAACTTTAGTATAAATTTTGGGCTTGTGAGTTGTGAATACGGAATACTAATTATTGTGTATATAACCCGTAGTTGCACAAATATTTTTTTGTAGTTGCACCCTAGTAGAAAAAAAATTTAAAAAAATTTACCCTATGCAGACAAAATTGAGCACCTCGGGACCTCTAGACAGATGTATCACCAATGTTCCATAACAATAATACTAGAACACCAAGCTTCAAAAAATTAATAACTAATTCTGATTCACATAAATACATAAATCCATCACAACAAATAAAAATATATAAACAACAAAAACAAAAAACATATATATACACACACTCATACACGCGCACGCGCACGCGCACACACACACACGCGCGCACACACACACACACACACACATATATATATATATATAAATAATATACTATTCAGCATTAAAATAGAAAGCAATATTCGTAAATATAAATTAATTTCAATAGATAAAAATATAAGATTCAGAATATAAACCTTGAATTTCAATTGATGGTTCGGTGCACCAAAAAATTTTATATTATTCAAATACTCTATAAAATGCATTTGCTCAGACGCACTTACCCCTCGATCCATAATAGCAATTGAATATGCACCGAGATAAACTTTTTTCTTCTGTATCAAAGATGGACACCATATACTCACTAATACGATCAACTTCATTTAACGTGGGTGCCAATGTTGCCCTTCCTTGCAAATACGATAAATCTCCAATATGATCAAAAAATGAAGGATATGTCGCATCGATACTAGAACGAATATAATCATTACATTAAGTTATCAAAACATCACTAAGGATCTCAACTTTAACCTCACCACTATTATCACCACCCAAAGTCTCAGCATCAATCGATGACATCCAACGTAAGAATATCACAAACTATCCACATCATTGAGCAATTTGGCATTTATCATTGCATGAACGATATCTTGTCTCATATCCTTCGAAATGACAGGTAATATTTGATAAATATTGCCACCAAATATAATAACATTGGCCGCCAAATGGTTTATTATATGCTTTTGGTTTTTTGAGTACGCATGATATCGTGCAAACTCCAATCAAGGGTCTTAAAACAAAATTCATAAATAAAACTAAAAATATTACACTATACTGAATTTGAATACGTAATGATAGGACGATAAATGTAAACCTCCCAAAAATCCGGTCTAAGGAGCCCAAGAACTGGCAAACCTACCAACCTCTAGGTAAAAAGGGGAGCCCTGACAAAAGGAGCCCGACCTGACTGATCTTACCCGGAGCTCGATAGACTATGCGAATATCGACGAAGACTAACAAACCTCTTGTCAAGAGAGGAATGTCCCGACAAAGAGAGCCCCCCTCATGAAAGAGTCTGACTTACACGACCCTACCCCGAACTGGGAAGGGGCTCATAAAGATAAGACCCCTGAAAGGCTAGGATTTTACCTATCTGACAAAATCGTGGAAATCTAGGGATTGATAGCCGCAGCCAAAATCACCACATATTCGGGGATTTGCCCAAAAAATTAGAAACATTTAGAGAGAGAAACATTGAGAGAGAGAGAAGCATTTAGAGAGAAATATTGAGAGACAGAAGCATTTAGAGAGGGAAGCACTTCACATATCTGAGTTTTCTTAGATAAACTTCTGAGATTAACCCGGTTCTTGGTGACCGATCGGCTCGGTTTCATCAAGCTACACCGTCTGTGGGAACGGTGACATCGAGTCACACCAGAGTTGAGACGTGAGATTAACAATGACGGAAGAGACAGTCCAGAAGAAAATCAGAGAACTAGTGGCTACGAATTTGGAGGAGCAACTAGCGGCTGCGGGCGGGGAATCAGAAAAAACACCCATCACCCCTGAGAAGAAGCTGCACCCAGCACAATCACCTTGACGAAAGAAGCACTAGCCGACATAATCGCTAGTGCAAATTAACCGAGCTTTTGTGTATCAAATACAACTAGCTCTAAATGCTTTGGCCAAAGACTTATGATCTCATTTTCCATTAACCGCATAGGATATTTACCTGCTCATTAGCAGGAGAAAGAATCATATCTTGATTTTCAGTAGAGACGGCTACTTTGCCCACTAAGTTGCATTTCGAAGTTGACCCCACGAACCGGCGATTAGATCGAACTACTCTAGTGACTAACTTAATGTCACAAGCACATATCCTACTGAAACCTCAAGTCAAAGGTCCACGTATACCTATCACAACCTTTCGATTCAGTCATTGAGAATCCCTGAGTGATATCTATGTGACCGAATCGAGGCGAGTCGTGTTCGAATATACTAATCTCATTAGCATACCTATAATGTGTGCTTCCAGTAATCCTTAGTGAAGACAGGCACTCTATATGTCAAAGTATACGTCATACATATAATATCCGGATTTATTATTGTGTATTTCATCTGTATTTGAACCCTGTATTATTCGGAATTGTGATCTCGATACTTGGAGTATGATATTTCCTATACTTGTATCCTTGTACATGAGTATAACAATATGCAAATTTTCTCATGCAAACTCGTGATAACGCACGTTAAGAATGTAGCTTAACGTGCATTATCGGCTAAAACTAGCGCACGCTACGAATGAAGAATTGCGTGCGTTAGGCAGTCAATTATTGGGGTAGGTGGCTAGCACATGCGCCAGCCGAACATGGGTCCGGATAAGATTCCCGCGGGCGAACCTGGACAGATTTGGAGTCAATGCTTGTTAGCATGCGCTAAGTATATTGTGATAGCGTGCGCTAAATAACATACGAGCAGAAATGTTATAAAGGGACAGCACCCCATTTTACTTGGTTTACATTCCCATCACTTGTCATTCGTTCTTGAGAGACCATAAAGCCTCATATCTTCCTTAAAAACACATAGACCACCTCTACTTGATCATTGGAGATTGGATGTCACTTGTGATTGATCGTTGAAGTGGAGAAGCACATTGGATTGACATTCAAACAACCGGAGTTGGATTCTACCTTTTTGACTCGGTGTTTTCTTCATCTTAAGGTATGTTAATTCTATCTAGCCTTAGATTCGTGTTCTTGAGAATAAGATGATCATGCTACCAAGATATTGAGTTCCATTGATAAATTATTCAAACAAACATCATGTTTAGAAGCCGAAATGATTATGCTTATGATATCGTCGTTGAAAACATCGTAGTTGGAATCCTAGTACGTCAAATGATGAGAGGAATATTCTGAGGTTGATTATCCGTATGATTAACGTTGCCATATTGATCGTAAACTTGGAGTTGATATCACTTTTGTTATAAGGACTTAAGAAAGAATCATCTTATGTTGTATCTTTGGGATTGTTAGTTCACCTTTAAGATGAAGTCTGAATGTGGTAATGGTAATGGAATCTAGTGCATCAACCTGAAATCATCGAACTTCAAATGAGAATGATAATCGAGATTGAATATAAAAGTTGTGATGATATTCATTTCCTTGAATTCAAAGATGATGGAATCCGCGTAAGATTATTCATAAGCTTATGATATGTAGACGAGTAACGTACGTAAATCACTGAGAAGTTCGTAAGATTCATCACCGTTAGAACAGTCATCTGCCCAGAAGTGAAACTGCCATGCACGCTTAGCGTACGCTAAGCTATGTAGAATCGGGCTTAGTTAACGTACGCAACGTTTGGTACGTAACGTACGTTAAAATCATCAGAGAAGTCAGTCGCCTGATCAGAGAGGGACTGTCGATACTTATATAGTGTACGCTAGACTTTGTTGTTTACGTGCAATAACGAGTAGACTTAACGTACGCTATATAGGATACGTAGCGTGCGTTAGGCAAGCCAGACAGATTACATTTTGTGAACTTCCGACCGTAATTTGGATTGTTAGATGTTCGTACGACTTGAGACAAATTCAATATTATTTTCTTTTGTTAAGGTTCGAGCTTAGCAACGTGATTGATCGAAGGGGACGACCTTCGAATATTTTGATATTCGTGGAAGCTTTATTCTTGTCATCGAACCGAGGCAAGTACTTTAATTAGAATTGTTTATATCATGTCAGTAATATTGTGATTGTATTATGTACATGCGTTGTGATTAAATGTCCACCATGCATTGATCCGACGGGAATCATCATGGGAATCTATAACTGTGTTCGCTGGATCGTTGGACGGGTAGTTCCACCATGCGTTGGTCCGACGGGATCATCATGGGAATCTATAGCTGTGTGCACTGGATCGTTGGAATACCATCAGTATGTTGAGACTATTATGATGTGATATGTGTTGTTATTTCTCATTGGAGAAACTTTTTATGATGATTGTTGATTATATCACTGTTGTATGATTATTGTACTTGTACTAGCATCGTTGTGCTAACCCCTTCGGGGGTGAACATTTGTTTATGTTCAGGATCCAGGAGAGCGAGGAAACAACCACTAGAGCTGCATGACGACGAGGGTGCAGAGTGATGTTCTGGTCGGGTTTATTGTCTGTTGTTGGTTATTTTAAATAAGTACTCGAGTGCGTCGTAATTTGTGATGTTTGTATTTTCAGTGATGTATTAATAATCTTCATTTGGATACTTGTATTCTCGGTATTGAACCAAAAATGTCGTACTTTATTTCAGTGTTTTCATAATTTAGTATCTGTTATTGTCTTTTCATTTATTTAGCCTTGTAAATTCTTATATAAAGGATTTACGGCGCTGTAATATTCCTGAATATATCGGGGGTGTTATAGAATATGGTATCGGAGCTAAGATTATGGATATCTTGGCCATTGGGTTAAAATAGGGCTCATATATGTCTTTTGAGGTAACCGGCCGTGAATAACATCATTTTACTGCCTACGTCTTCATGCGAGCGGTGGTTGTAAGTTCCTAAACTGTATCTCGTTCTGTACATGTTGTATCTTTTTATACTCGAACATTAGAACGATATTGTTTCCTGTATATTGAGTATTTATGCTTACAGTATGTTGAGAGGCGGACGTGGACGTGGTCGCGGTCGCGGACGCGGACGAAGGAATGCCGAAAGAGAAGCTTCGCCTTCTAATCAGGCCAGTCACAGCTCAGGCGAGCCACATAGATCCATTAATAATGAACCAGAACCTGCTGTACCCGAGATCCTTCGTCAGGTGGTGAACCAGATGACTCAGTTCGCCCAGGTCGTGGACCGAATGCAGGTGGCAGTAGGGTTACAACAGGGAGATCGACAACAAGGTATCCTAGACATGGGAAATCGAGGCGACCGATGGCTGCAAGAGGTGGCAAAGATGCAACCACCTAAATTCGACGGCTTTTCTGAGACTCCCACATGGGACCATTGGTTGAAGGAATTGGAGAAAATTTTTGCCGGAATTAATTGTCAAGACGACCGGAGAGCCTCTATTGCTCAGTACTTTCTGATAGGGGAAGCATCCGAGTGGTGGGAAGCCATCCGGCCTGCAGATCATGATGCTGACTGGACAGAATTTAAATTGACGATGGAAGCTCGATCGCCCTCGTCCCGTGAGGGAAGCCAAAGTTCGGGAATTTTCTCCCACAACTGTCGACGAACTGTGTCCTGCATAATTAAGACGTTTAACCAGCAGCTGGCATTTGTTCGACATCTGGTCAGAACAGATGTAGAAATGATGATCCATTTTGATATGAGAATAATACCAGAAATCCAGAGGTACATGTCCGGTTTTGAATGTACCACTCTCCGTCAATACCAGGATAAGGCGTTGGCGTACGAAATCAAGGAAGCAGCAATGGAGAAGTTTGCAGAATCCAAGAAGCAGAAAGTCTCTGGTAGTTTTACAGAGCACAAGAGTAGTGGGCCCCGCAAGGCCCAGTCATCCTTTCATTCTTTCAAGAAATCTCTGCACCCATCTAAGAGCGGAAAGAATTTCGGAACAGTGTCAGCCACGACGGATACAGCTAGGAGGTGCTTTAACTGTGGTCGCCCAGGCCACCTTTAGCGTGATTGTTTGCGTACTCCAGTTACATGTTTTGATTGCGGACAGGAAGGGCACCGTACGACATTTTGCAAGGATGCCACCAAGTTCAATGGAACCCGTACAGCACAGCCAGCTCAGAGAGAAGCCAGTATCCAACAGACGCAGCAAAGTGTTCAGATGCCTCAGAATTTTAGCCGCGGACGAGGCAGAGGACAGTGGGACCGAAAGGGTACATCGAGTGCCGGATCTGCTCCCCCACGTCTGTACGATATGAGGAGAACAGACGATCAGGATGCTGCTGTCGCATCAGGTACTGTTCAGATCCTTTCCCAGCCGTTAGCATTTTATTCGATACAGGAGCTACGCATTCATTTATATCCTTGTCTTGTGTAAATCGTTTGAATATTTTTGGTTTTCATAATTGTGAACCTTATTTTGTGGGTTTACCAAGCGGAGAAAGGATTGTTGGAAACCTAGAAACTAGAGATTTCCCTGTATCATTCAGAGGCAGAGAGTGGCTCTCAAATTTGATTGTGATAGAAATGCGAGGAGACGACCTGATACTCGGGGATGATTGGCTTAATCGATATGGAGCTATTGTAAACTACTGAAAGAGGAATATCTCGCTGATCACTGACGATGGTTCCGAAATACTATTTGAAGGATGGAAATCAGGAAGCTCAGGGAAGATGATCAAGGCGATGAAAGCTGTCAAATTGTTGAAACAAGGCTGTATGGGATACTGGTGCTATGCAATGAAGAAAGAAGACGAAATTGTGGAACTTTCATCCATTCCTGTTGTGAACGAATTTCCAGATGTATTTCCTGACGAGTTACCTAGACTACCTCCACGACGGGATGTGGAATTCACCATCGAGCTGGAACCCGGAGCTACACCAATTTCTAAGGCACCGTATCGTATGGCACCTACTGAAATGTTCGAGTTGAAAAAGCAACTGGAGGAATTACTGGACAGAGGCTATATCCAGCCAAGCGTTTCGCCCTGGGGAGCACCAGTTCTTTTTGTTCGGAAAAAGGATGGATCGCTTCGACTGTGTATTAACTATCAAGATCTGAACAAGATGACGATTAAGAACAAGTATCCGTTGCCATGGATTGATACTTTGTTTGAACAGTTACAAGGAGCAACAGTGTTTTCAAAAATCGACCTGAGATCAGGATATCATCACCTGAGGATTAAGGAATCTGATGTTCCGAAATCAGCGTTCAGAACTCGCTACGGACACTATGAGTTTGTAGTGATGTCGTTTGGTCTCACTAATGCACCTGCTGTATTCATGCAATTGATGAACCGAGTGTTCATCGAATATTTGGATAAATTTGTGTTTGTGTTCATTGATGACATTCTGGTATATTCTAAGAGCCCGGAAAAGCATGCACAGCATTTACAGATTGTGTTAGACCTATTGAGAAATGAACAATTGTACGCCAAACTTTCTAAGTGTGAATTCCGGCTAAAGGAAGTGATGTTTCTCGGCCAAGTGGTATCAGCTGAAGGAGTCCGAGTAGATCCTCATAAGATCGAAGCAGTTATGGATTGGAAGCCTCCAAAGAACGTGAAAGAAGTCCGGAGTTTCTTAGGGCTTGCTGGATATTATCGTCGATTCGTGGAAGGGTTTTCCAAAATTTCCCGCCCACTTACTCGACTTCTGCAGAAAACTCAAAAGTTTGAATGGAATGAAATGTGTCAGAAAAGCTTTGATGAATTGAAGAAGAGATTGACAACCGCACCGATTTTAATACTTCCACAGGGAACTGGAGGATTCATAGTTTACAGTGATGCTTCGAACCAAGGACTCGGATGTGTATTGATGCAGAATGATAAGGTGATTGCGTATGCATCACGACAGCTGAAACCTTATGAAGTGAATTACCCAACGCATGATTTGGAGCTAGCAGCAGTAGTTTTTGCTTTGAAAATCTGGAGACATTACCTGTTCGGGACTCACTGTCAGATCTTTACGGATCACAAGAGACTCAAATACATCTTCAGTCAGAAAGAGTTGAACATGCGGCAAAGGACATGGCTGGAACTTATTAAGGATTATGACTTGGAGATTCTTTATCATCCCGGCAAAGCAAATGTAGTGGCCGATGCACTTAGCCGCAAGCCTGTTTCAATCCAGATGCTGGAGACTCTGACCTCCCAGCTCAACATTCAATGAGAGATGATTCGAGAAGGAATTGAAGTATGGTTACAAAGAGTCCAAGGACAACTGTGCGTGATGGAAATAACTTCATCGTTAACCGAGGAAATCAAATCTAAGTAAGCACATGATCCTCTGATGATTCAGTTACGTGATGAAGTGATCAAGGGAAAGGCCCCCGGATTCGTAATTCATGATGATGGAGTTTTGAGATTTTAGAACCGACTCTGCATTCCCGATGTCGATGTTCTGAAACAGACAATTATGAAGGAAGCTCACAGCTCGCCCTATTCTATCCACCCGGGCACCAGTAAGATGTACAAGGACTTGAAGCAGAATTTCTGGTGGGGCAACATGAAGAAAGATGTAGCGGATTATGTTTCGAAATGGTTGACTTTTCAGCAGGTTAAGATCGAGCATCAACGACCTGCCGGAATGCTGAAGCCGCTCCCGATTCCTGAATGGAAGTGGGAGGACATATCGATGGACTTTATCACTAGTATGCCAAGAACCAAGACAGGAATGAACATGATTTGGGTGATAGTTGATCCTCTAACCAAATCGGCTCATTTTCTAGGCATTAAGGACACTTGGGGACCCGAGAGGTTAGCACGAGTATTTATTTCAGAGATAGTACGATTGCATGGTACGCCGAAGACCATTATTTCGACCGAGACGGTCGTTTTGTGTCCTATTTTTGGAAAGCAGTTCATAAAGCCTTGGGGACCGAATTAAACTTCAGCACAGCTTATCACCCGCAGACTGACGGACAATCCGAGAGGACCATTCAAACGGTGGAAGACATGTTGAGGGCCTGTGCCTTAGATTGGTCAAATGATTGGGAAATTCATCTGCCATTGATTGAATTCACATACAACAATAGCTGGCATGCTTCCATTAAGATGGCACCGTTTGAGGCCTTATACGGGAGAAGATGCAGATCGCCCCTGTGTTGGGACGATTTATCAGACTTGATCGGAACGGAACCAGAATTGATTGTTCAGACACGAGAAAAGATAGCCTTGATTCGCGAAAGGCTGTTGACCGCCCAGAGTCGACAGAAATCTTATGCAGATGTACGTCGTCGTCCATTAGAGTTCAGTATTGGAGATCACGTACTTTTAAAAGTTTCTCCTACTCGGGGAATTTTTCGTTTTAGGAGAAAAGGAAAGTTGAGTCCAAGATATATCGGACCATTCGAGATCCTCGAGAGAGTTGGAGAGTTGGCATACAGATTGGCATTACTGCCGTCCTTGAGCCATGTTCATAATGTGTTCTACGTATCCCAATTACGGAGATATATACCGGATCCTAGTCATGTCATTGATTTCGGCGAGATTGAAGTCGCTCAAGATGGAATGTTTGAAGAAAGACCGGTCAGGATACTCGAGAGTCGAGTTAAGCAGTTGAGGAACAAACCAATCGTTTGGTCAAAGTTCAGTGGTTGCGCCACGGAGTGGAAGAAGCCACTTGGGAAACAGAAGATAGCATGAAGTCCAGATATCCAGGGTTATTTTCGTCTTGAGTTTCGGGATGAAACTCCTTTTTAGTAGGAGAGTATGTAATATTCGGATTTATTATTGTGTATTTCATTTGTATTTGAACCCTGTATTATTCGGAATTATGATCTCGATAATTGGAGTATGATATTTCCTATACTTGTATCCTTGTACATGAGTATAACAACATGCAAATTTTCTCATGCAAACTCGTGATAACGCACACTAAGAATGTAGCTTAACGTGCGTTATCAGCTAAAACTAGCACACGCTACGAATGAAGAATTGCGTGCGTTAGGCAGTGAACTATTGAGGTAGGTGGCTAGCACATGCGCCAGCCGAACATGGGTCCAGATAAGATTCCCGCGGGAGAACCTGGACAGATTTGGAGTCAACGCTTGTTAGCGTGTGCTAAGTATACTGTGATAGCGTGCGCTAAATAACATACGAGCAGAAATGTTATAAAGGGACAGCACCCCATTTTACTTGGTTTACATTCCCATCACTTGTCCTTCGTTCTTGAGAGACCAGAAAGCCTGATATCTTCCTTAAACACACATAGACCACCTCTACTTGATCATTGGAGATTAGATGTCACTTGTGATTGATTGTTGAAGTGGAGAAGCACCTTGGATTGACATTCAAACAACCGGAGTTGGATTCTACCTTTTTGACTCGGTGTTTTCTTCATCTTAAGGTATGTTAATTCTATCTAGCCTTAGATTCGTGTTCTTGAGAATAATATGATCATGCTACCAAGATATTGAGTTCCATTGATGAATTATTCAAACAAACATCATGTTTAGAAGCCGGAATGATTATGCTTATGATATCGTCGTTGAAAACATCGTAGTTGGAATCCTAGTACATCAAATGATGCGAGGAATATTCTGAGGTTGATTATCCATATGATTAACGTTGCCATACTGATCGTAAACTTGGAGTTGATATCACTTTTGTTATAAGGACTTAAGAAAGAATCATCTTACGTTGTATCGTTGGGATTGTTAGTTCACCTTTAAGATGAAGTCTGAATGTGGTAATGGTAATGGAATCTAGTGCATCAACCTGAAATCACCAAACATCAAATGAGAATGATAATCGAGATTGAATATAAAAGTTGTGATGATATTCATTTCCTTGAAGTCAAAGATGATGGAATCCGTAAGATTATTCATAAGCTTATGATATGTAGACGAGTAACGTACGTAAATCACTGAGAAGTTCGTAAGATTCATCACCATTAGAACAGTCATCTGCCCAGACGTGAAACTGCCATGCATGCTTAGCATACGCTAAGCTATGTAGATTAACGTACGGTATCGGTCTTAGTTAACGTACGCAACGTTTGGTACGTAACGTACGTTAAAATCATCAGAGAAGTCAGTCGGCTGATCAGAGAGGGACTGCCGATACTTATATAGCGTACGCTAGACTTTGTTGTTTACGTGCGCTAACGAGTAGCCTTAACGTACGCTACATAGGATACGTAGCATGCGTTAAGCAAGCCAGACAGATTACTTATATAGCGTACGCTAGACTTTGTTGTTTACGTGCGCTAACGAGTAGCCTTAACGTACGCTACATAGGATACGTAGCGTGCGTTAAGCAAGCCAGACAGATTACATTTTATGAACTTCCGACCATAATTTGGATTGTTAGATGTTCGTATGACTTGAGATAAATTCAATATTATTTTCTTTTGTTAGGGTTCGAGCTTAGCAACGTGATTGATCGAAGGCGACGACCTTCGAATATTTTGATATTCGTGGAAGCTTTATTCTTGTCATCGAACCGAGGTAAGTACTTTAATTAGAATTGTTTATATCATGTCAGTAATATTGTGATTGTATTATGTACATGCGTTGTGATTAAATGTCCACCATGCATTGATCCGACGGGAATCATCATGGGAATCTATAACTGTGTGCGCTGGATCGTTGGACGGGTAGTTCCACCATGCGTTGGTCCGACGGGATCATCATGGGAATCTATAGCTGTGTGCACTGGATCGTTGGAATACCATCAGTATGTTGAGACTGTTATGATGTGATATGTGTTGTTGTTATTTCTCGTTGGAGAAACTTGTTATGATGATTGTTGATTATATCACTGTTGTATTATTATTGTACTTGTACTAGCATCGTTGTGCTAACCCCTTCGGGGGTGAACATTTGTTTATGTTCAGGATCCAGGAGAGCGGGGAAACAACCACTAGAGCTGCATGACGACGAGGGTGCAGAATGATGTTCCGACTGGGTTTATTGTCTGTTGTTGGTTATTTTAAATAAGTACTCGAGTGCGTCGTAATTTGTGATGTTTAGATTTTCAGTGTTGTATTAATAATCTTCATTTGGATACTTGTATTCTCGGTATTGAACCAGAACTGTCGTACTTTATTTCAGTGTTTTCATATTAGTATCTGTTATTGTCTTTTCATTTATTCAGCCTTGTAATTCTTATGTAAAGGATTTACGGCGCTGTAATATTCCTGAATATATCGGGGGTGTTACAATACAAGCCTTGTTTAAACTTACTGCCCAATTAAGATTTATCGACTTGCGAACCAATTAAGCATTCGAGCCCTAAACACTTCGAGTGACTATTTTCTTATCTCCATAAGGAAGGAGTGGAATATTTGCTCTCGAATGCAAGGACTATTATTTTATATATCGAATCATGATGCCAGTGTATATAATAATATAGTAATAATAAATGCCTTATTTAATAAATGTTCATAATTACAATACAATGCTCTCACTCTCTCATCCTCTGAGTGGCATTCGAGGGCATATTCTAACACCAGGAACTGTCAACGGCCAAACAATTAGTACATTGCTCGACACGGGAGCCACACACAACTTTGTATCCTTCAGCGAGGCCAAGCGCTTAGGACTAAAAACAATCTATCAAGAAGGCGCTATGAAGGCGGTATACTCATCCACCAAACCAATCACGGGCATCGCACAAAATGTGCAAGTCTCACTCGGAACATGATGTGGGAAGCTGAACTTTTCCGTTGTCCCTATAGATGATTACAACATGGTGCTAGGAATAGAGTTCTTCGACAAGTACCATGCCTTTCCTATACCATCCGCTAAGACACTCACCATTTATGATGGAAGGAAATCATGCACAGTGCCAATTGTACGTGCTGCAATGTCCGAGTCCAAGTCATTATCAACGATACAACTCCGCAAAGGAACCATCAGTCTGCGTACATGCCCTTAAAAACCACGCAAGAAGCAGATAAGTGTAGTCCAACCTTATATGAAACCCTCCCAGGAAGAAGAAACCTCCCCAAAGGCGAAGACAAACTTTGGCATTTTCAAGAACAAATGTGGAGGTTCGTAAAGGAGGATGCGACGAGGACGTCGCGGAATCAAGTGGGGGAGGATGTGACGGGTCGCGCGAAAATAGCCAAAAATGGCCCTATGTCTCCCTAAGAGTTGGTAGCGTTTGGAAGGTTCCGCAACATTGCGGGATACACAAGAAGACTCAAGGAAAATCTATATATCCCTAGAAACTTGTACTTAGTTCTAGAAGATACTTCATACACACTATAGAAATCTAAAGATGTTCAATATACTTACTAGAACTTATAAGAGTGTGATAAATTCTAGATATTATGATAAATTCTAGAGAGTTTCATACTCTAGAACCCTTCTTATCACCTATAAAAAGGGAGAAGGCCTCATTTGCCCAAACCATCCCATAAGATCCACAAAGTAATCCATTCAAAAATCCTCACGCACACAACGGCATTGTAAAGCTCTCTTGTACTAAAGCATTCTCATCTATTAAAATACTTTCTGTGTCCATTGTCCTATTCTTGCTTCTCTCAGACTTACTTAACAACTCGACACAGCCTAGTTGATTAAGTACCGCACGCTTTGCTGCGCAAAAATCCCATCCCATGACAAAAGGAACACAAAAGTGGACAAGTGGATATTTCTCACGTACTTTGGACTGATTAGAACTTCTTTACCCCCAACCCAGATTATCTTCATCTTCTTCGAACATCACACAATTATAACTTCGGTTCCTATATCCCATTGTCCCAGGTGCCCGTACTAATCTACAAACATGCGTAAACTTTACACATAAGCATATAACGAACCCACCCGAGGAGCTATCTCTTCTAATAGCATTCTCTATATTATATATCACAAACGCTATATTATCATATATATCTCCACATGAATGCCGGAAGAACAACGATAAAAGCACGAGAAAGGGATAAAACCTGATATAATTCAATTTCATTCCAAAGCTCCCTTACAATGATCATAATACGCATATTTATAACCGATAAACTAGGGTTTTAGACTTGTAATATAACGCTTGTGATATATAATATAGAGAATGCTATTAGAAAAGAAAGCTCCTCTGGTGGGTTCGTTATATGCTTATGTGTAAAGTTTACGCATGTTTGTAGATTAGTACATGCACCTGGGACAATGGGATATAGGAACCGGAGTTATAATTGTGTGACGTTCTAAGAAGATGAAGATAATCTGGGTTGGGGGTAAAGAAGTTCTAATCATTCCAAGTACGTGAAAAATATTCACTTGTCCACTTTTCTGTTCCTTTTGTCATGGGATGGGAGTTTTGCGCAGCAAAGCGTGCGGTACTTAATCAACTAGACTGTGTCGAGTTGTTAAGTAAGCCTCAGAGAAGTGAGAATAAGACAATGGACACAAAAAATATTCTAATAGATGAGAATGCTTTAGTACAAGAGAGCTTTACAATGCCCTTGTGTGCTTGAAGATTTTTGAATGGATTACTTTGTGGATCTTGTGGGATGGTTTGGGCAAATGAGGCCTTCTCCCTTTTTATAGGTGATAAGAAGGGTTCTAGAGTATGAAACTCTCTAGAATTTATCATAATCTCTAGAATTTATCACACTCTTATAAGTTCTAGTAAGTATATTGAATATCTTTAGATTTCTAGAGTGTGTATGAAGTATCTTCTAGAACTAAGTACAAGTTTCTAGGTATATATAGATTTTCCTTGAGTCTTCTTGTATATCCCGCAATGTTGCGGAACATTCCAAAGGCTACCAACTCTTAGGGATATATAGGGCCATTTTTAGCTATTTTTGTGCGACCCGTCACATCCTCCCCCACCTGATTCCGCAACGTCCTCGTCGCATCCTCCTTTATGAACCTCCACATTTGTTCTTGAAAATGCCGAAGTTTGTCTTCGCCTTTGGGGTGGTTTCTTCTACCTGGGAGGGTTTCATATGAGGTTGGACTACCCTTATCTGCTTCTCGTGCGGTTTTTAAGGGCATGTACGCAGACTGATGGTTCCTTTGCGGAGTTGTATCGTTGATAATGACTTGGACTCGGACATTGCAGCATGTACAATTGGCACTGCGCATGACTTCCTTCCATCATAAATGGTGAGTGTCTTAGCGGATGGTATAAGAAAGGCATGGTACTTGTCGAAGAACTCCATTCCTAGCACCATGTTGTAATCATCTATAGGGACAATGGAAAACTTCAGCTTCCCACTCCATGTTCCGAGTGAGACTTGCACATTTTGTGCGATGCCCGCGATTGGTTTGGCGGATGAGTTTACTGCCTTCTTAGTGCCTTCTTCATAGATTGTTTTTAGTCCTAAGCGCTTGGCCTCGCTGAAGGATACAAAGTTGTGTGTGGCTCCCGTGTCGAGCAATGTACTAATTGTTTGGACGTTGACAATGCCTGGTGTTAAAATATGCCCTCGAATGCCACTCAGAGGATGAGAGAGTGAGAACATTGTAATTATGAACATTTATTAAATAAGGCATTTATTATTACTATATTATAATATACACTGGCATCGTGATTCGATATATAGAATAATAGTCCTTACATTCGATAGCAAATATTCCACTCCTTATGGAGATAAGGAAATAGTCACTCGAAGTGTTTAGGGCTCAAATGCTTAATTGGTTCGCAAGTCGATAAATCTTAATTGGGCAGTAAGTTTAGACAAGACTTGTATAATGTATACTTTGACATGTAGAGTTCCTGTTTTCACTAAGGATTAGTGGAAGCACACATTATAGGTATGCTAATGAGATTAGTATATTCAAACACGACTCGCCTCGATTCGGTCACATAGATATCACTCAGGGATTCTCAATGACTGAATTGAAAGGTTGTGATAGGTATACGTGGACCTTTGACTTGAGGTTTCAGTAGGATATGTGCTTGTGACATTAAGTTAGTCACTAGAGTAATTCGATCCAATCGCCGGTTCGTGGGGGCAAAGTGCAAAAATGACAAAGTGCGAATCGAATGTCCCCGATTGAGCTGCAAATCGGGAGGGCGGGCATAGAAGGAGGGGTTCAGAAAACAGAAAAACTGCAAAAGTAGAAGGGAGGAATAAAAATAAGAGAGAGAAAAAAAATGACAACTGAATAAAACAGTAACGAAAAATCAACTCTACATCGAAAATAATTGACATTGAAAATAATTCTCATCCAATTTGTGGAGGAGTGAATGGGGAAATATGCTGGGAATAATTAAGGTTTGCGTCAATTGACGTTTAAGATTTGAGAGAATAAAAGAGGAGAGAGATAATTAGAAGGTGGTGAGGGGAGAAAATGTATAGGGGTAGTATAGGAATAAAAGGTGAAAAATATCAAATGGAAAGCTTATTTTGGAATATGAAAAATATTCAAATCTACTTGTTAATTTGGAATTGAGGGAGTATCAAGAGGGTATCTCAACAATACTTGAGGATTTTCTGAAATTTGATTGAACTTCAAATGGTACTTTTTGTAATTAAAAGGGACCCCAAGATACACATATATACCTGAAGCTCATCAACATCCACCTTCAGAAATATAACATGGGGAGTCTTCTTATCAATCGCAGCCAAAATAGGAGCAATCACATGGTATGGTCCACACCATGAAGCGTGAAATCTACCACCACCTGATCAGATTTGGTTGGGTTCCCATGTCAAAATGCAAGCAGGATCGCTGATCAAAAACTCGACATGAATATGGAATAAATATGCAAATAAAAGGTACTCCTTTAGGTTCCAAAAATTAACAGCAGAAAAATGTCCTAATTGAACATCATTACCAGAGAGATACCATCAATGAAAGAAGCAAAAAATCTCTACTTTCTGCCATCGAGAAGAAATTTCAATGGCTTTAGCTACTAAAGCCGCCATACCACTTTTTCTTTTAGGAATTTCAATGTGAACTACAAAAGGAAACAGGAAATTCAAAGAAGGTAAAACTTGCATGCATAGAGTATAATCTATTCCCACTTATATTTTCAATGTTCTTTTCAGTCAGCTAATATGTGGATTTATATAACAAAAAAAGTCCTGTTTCATGATGTACGTGTTGACTTTACAATATCAAGTCCCGTAACATGACATGACTAGCAATTATCTCGACTAATCATGTTCTCGTGATATTTTCCATATAACTGGAAAAACCTATGATAATGGTTTTAGATCTCATCGTGTGAGCATCCACTGTAGGATTTTTCCATTTGTTTTTTGCATAAATTATAGTATTAGCTAATTCTAGACAATTAATTATCGCTATGGAGCCAAATACTCCATATTCCTTGGTTCTGGATCATGATGAAATAAATCAAAACGGCTCACTAAACTGACTGTGCTTATTTTTATCATGAAGTAGCCGTCATTCCATGTAATTCTCGATGCAAATTTCCATTTCGGGTCATCTGGAAACAGCCCTTTATGATGAGACCACATGAGTAAGACTAGATCGCACCTCCCATACCCCACTTTCTACGGGAGCCGTTGAGACAGTGGAGTAATATTGTTGTAATTGTCACTATAATCTTCATGCCACCGACCCAACATAGTTGGATTAAAGTGCAATTGATGATGTTAATGATATATAACAGAAAACTAATTTTGATTAGATACTAATGTTCAATTTGAGAGTGGGCACTTCTGTCGGAAGAAAGTCATGTTTCGAAAGTAGAGTTTGCATATTTACACCGACACCAGTTCCCAAATTCATGTACAATTGGGGCCCAGTGGCAAGCAGCCCACTGATTCAATGGATTCTCAATAACATTTTCCCCCAAACTTGAAAAGAAAAAGAACAATTACCAATCAAACAGAAGACATCAGAAAGAACAACAAATCCATCGGAAACAACGAAACCTAAAACACGAAAATACAAAAAATAAAACTAACAGAAAAAAACTACATAACACGGTTGTCTTTTGAATGGCAGACGATCACTTGACCCTCTTCCAAAGTCGACATTTTTTCTTTTCTTTTTCCAAATTGGTAACCAGATTTGATTATTATCCTTCTTTCAAAACGCGGCATTTTTATGTGATAATTAATTACGGATATGCCACGGGAAAGTTGGGTGGCAAAAAATCACCGATCCGATTGATATCCCCTCTGTTTGAATTCGATTGAATTTTATCGAATCAACTTTTAAAATTTGAACTTGAATTTGAATTTATTTTTTAAATTCGATCTATCTGGATTAGGATTTGATATCAGACACGTGGGATCGAAACTCGATCTCAGATCCAAACGCAATCAGAACATGCGACCCGAAACTTCCCCAGTATATATAGTGTTATATAATTTTATATATAATTAACTACGTGGAAACATTCTTAATGGTGAAATCTAGAAATTAATTGCATTATTAAGTAATTTCATCGTATTATATTTTGTTGCATCGTTCTACCACAAGATACGCAACAAATAATGCAATAAAAAAATACATAAATGCATTTAATTCTACTCATCTACAGTCGTTAGATCACTAATATCAATGGCCTACAAAAGTTTCTAGATTCTACAAGTTAATTAGTTTTCATATGATCTATTTCCTATATATATATATATATATATATATATATATATATATATTAGTGATATTAATGATACTCTAATATCTTATATTTTAATAATCTTATGTATTAATAATGTGATTTATATCTATGTACTTTACTATATATATATTATATAACTAAATAAATAACAACATACATGTAAAACAAAGTACTTAAAAATATATTGTAATGAAAAAATAACACAAGTAACAACGTACATATGAAGTAAATAAATAAAATAATTTCTCACAAATTTATTTGGGATATTTTAATCGTAATTTTGATCTATATCTTCGAACCATGATATTATTTTTTGGTCAAAATTCATATATATATATATATATATATATAATATATATATATATATACCTTTTTTAATTAAAATTTTATGTTTTTAATTTAAAGGATATTTTGTGCCTCCACATTTTGGTTAATGTAATTAATTTTTAATTCTTATTTTTGAGTTTTAAATTAGAAATTCGATCTAAACCAGTAACCATCTGAAACCCGATAAAATTCGATGTTCTAAATTTAAATTTTGATTTTCAAATCCGCGACCAAATTCGAATCGACCCGAAACTTTTGGGTCAGATTTGAATTTGCTAAACCCAATCCAATCCAACTCCTTGCCGTCTCTATGAAAAAGTCAAACGTCAAAAATGATGACGTGGTCATTTTCTCAACCGCTTGAGCTGCTGTACAAATTTGCTTGAATTATTTTTCCATGTAGCCTCTTTCATAAAACTAATTCTCAAACTATCTTCTTTTCAAAATATTAATACCATTACAGCTTTATTTTATCACATGGATGTACATGTGCAGGGGCGGACCTAGCCATAACCTAGTGTTGCACGTGCACCACTAGATTTTTTCAGAATAAGACCTCCTTCCCCGATAATATCTAGTATTATCTTTCTCGTTATTTTATTTTGGCAATAGTTGAATTATTGAGGAGTTTAATTATTTTTTACTCTCGAAGTTTAATAGGTAAAGTCATATATACCTATTAAATATATTTTTTGATTTGACGTAATCTGTTTTGATCAAGACGATATTAATTAAAGTGTTTAAAATTATTTATTCAACCTTGAAGTATTTCGCAAACACTTGCTTCTTTTGATGAAAAAATTAAAATGCACCCTTAATACAAAACTAGCCGAAGAGTTTCAGTTAATCAAATATTAGAAATTACTTTTGAAAGAAATGTTGATTTTCCCGTAGCAACTGCAAGTGTTGAATGAGTCTTCTCAGCTATGAAGTATGTAAAGAGTGAGTTATGTAGTAAGATGGGTGATCAATAGTTAAATAATCGTCTTGTAACATTTATAGAAAAATATGTACTTAAAACTATTAGTAATGATATTATTTTAGCACATTTTCAGGAAATGGACAGTAAATATAAGCGATTTTCTTTGTAAATGTACGGATCCTTTGTTTTTTTTGTGTTTTTTTTCCCACACACACACATGAGGGGGATCGTCCCCTGTCCTGAGTACCCCCAAGAGGCTCGACCTCACCCCGATCTAGAGGTAAGTTTTCCAGCATGACATGTTCGCCTCATTGTCCCCCGCTTTGTTATTACTGACTTTCTTTATGTATTATTTGTTATCTTTAATGTAATTTTAATATATATTTTATCGTTCGACATTGTTTTCGTGGGACGGTCGGTGCACCAGTGATTTTTCGGTCCTGGATCCGCCTATGACCATGTGTGGAGTTGAATTCATTTTATTACAAAGTGTTATAAGAATAATTTATTTTTCAGAATGCCATAAAAAATCTCTTTCGTCCTCTACAAGAATAAAAAAACATTGGAGATGTTTCAGGAGAAAGTAAAAGACTATAAATACGAGTCAATCAATTGTATTCATAACACTGATAGAGGGGCATTTATATAAGCATTACAATGAGAGTCCTTCCATACATAGGATTCCTAGATAAGGTATTACATCTAATAGGATATTACTACCTCTAGAAGGATCTAGAACCTTCCATCTATGTACCACCTACAACCAGTATTAGGTAAGACACCAATAAGGGAAGGATATCCCGGAACACGCCCCCTGTGTCGAGCACTAATACTATCATGGTGCATAAGATGTTGCCTCGGTAAAAACCTTTTCAAGTCAAACAAAACCCCGTGGGAAAAACACAGACTTGGTGAGGGAAAAGAACACAATGCACCAACTACAAATGCCAGAATTATGTGAAGTATACTCCCCCTGAAGTATACATAACAGCTCATTAGTTGAGCTCGGATAATCAACACATGATGCTTCTCACATGTTTCTCAAATGTAGATTTTGGCAGAGACTTAGTGAATAAGTCTGCGATGTTCTCATCGGAACTCACTTGTTTCAATTCGATATTCAGCAATTTCTGCTGTTGCTGATTGTAAAAGAACTTCGGCGCGATATGTTTGGTATTGTCACCCTTAATGAAACCGAACTTCATCTTCTCAATGCATGCCGCATTGTCCTCAAAGATGCAAGTAGGGGTTTGCTGTAGTGGGCTCTAATCCATAAGTTCCTCGTATATGGTCTATGACTGACCGAAGCCAAATGCACTCCCTTACGGACTCGTGCATGTTGAAGGTCATTGCCACAATCAACACCATCTAGAAGGTCATTAACAAAATCAACATCTAGAAGCCATCTACCTTTGAACAATTAGTTGGCAAGTTTGACAAGAAAGGGATGGAAAACTTCACAATACCCTTCATGGTTGATCCCTTCACACCATCCTCTGACACCATGGTTTCACACCATGTTTACTACCTATAAATAAGGCATGTTTGTAGCATTTGTAATCATCCCATCTCCAAGAGTTAAAATCCCAAGTAGAGGAAATAATAATCCAAGAAGTGATTGAGTGAGGTTGAGAGTTTTTCGATTTTGTTAGTTTGTAATTCTATTTTTGAGTGATAATAGAATAAATATTTTTCTCTGAAATCAGAGGTAATTCACCGTAATGATCCTTTGATATCCCAACAAGTGGTATCGGAGGTGGTAGAGGGCTGAAAATTTCGAGTTTTACAACGGTGGTCGAAACTCAGTTTTGAGGATATCGTTATATTTCTCGCGCCGAGATGAGTTCGGAGGTATTTTCGGAATACAAAACCGATGTCAGATGAAGCCGTATGGGCTGCCAAAAGAATCGTCTCAAGGTTGAAGACGATGAACAGTAGTTTATGCAAATAAATTTTTAAGAAATTACATACTAGTTCCTGAACTTTCGGAAGTTTTTTAATTCAGTCCATAAATTTCTGAAATTTTTTATTTTGACCCCAAAAATTTCCAAATTTATAGTTTTGGCCCCAGAAGCTTTGTTAAAATCATGGCTGATTTTACTACCTCTATTGAGAAGCTAATAACAACAATTATGGGTCATGGAGTACCCGTATGAAGTTTTACCTGCTCGGGCAGGACTTATGGGATATCGTGAACGGAGCTGAGACACCACCACCAAGGGAGGCCAGAAGCACACACACAAACTCCGACATCTCAACCTCAACACCAGTACGACCAGATGCTGCACATCAAAGGCCAGCTGCCGACCCTGATGCTTTAAAGAAATGGAAGGTTAAGGCAGGCAAAGCTATGTACGCCTTAACTGTAGCTGTAGAACATGAATTTCTCCAGCGGATCAAAGATTCCCGAACACCAAAGGAAGCTTGGGATACATTGACGGCTATTTCGCGAAGAAAAATGATGCAAAAATACAAAGGCTCAGAAATGAGCTTTTGTCGATCTCCCAGAGAAATATGTCTGTGAGTCAATATTTCTCAAGGGTGAAATCTCTTTGTGATGAGATTTCTAAACTAGATCTTGAAAATGGCATTACACAAACCAGGATGAAAAGAATTATCATCCACTGATTGAAGCCGGAGTATAAGAGTATATCACGGCAACTCGGGGCTGGGCCACCGAGCCAACTTTAGCAGATCTGTAGAATCTGCTAATTAATGAAGAGGATCTAGATAAACCCACGTCTACTCGACCAACCAATGGTGAAGAGACGGCCCTTTTCACTAATAGAATAAACAATCAATGACGCGGACGAAGACGCGGTCGTGGACGATGCGTGGTTTCGGGAGATTCAACAATAAAGAAAGAGATGTTCGAGGAGACCAAGATAGAGGTTTCCAGTCAGGGGGAGCTCGAAGAGCTCAACATAATCGAAATGGTCAGAACCGGTGGCAACAAAAGGATCGTCAAGGTGACGAATGTTTCAATTGCGGCAAGAAAGGACATTATGCAAAAAATTGATGGTCCAAGAGAGTTGAAGGAAATGTAGCAACAACATCTAAGGACGAGGCTCCAGGAGAAGAAGATTGTGATTTCGAGACTTCCTTCTATGCCGAGGAAGTAGATATTGCTGATACACGAGGGAAAGGCCCAAAAGAGGAATTCACACTTACTGTGGTATGTGAGCAGTTAGTCGATTACAAGAATGATTGGATCGTTGACTCTGGTTGTTCCAATCATATGACCGGAGATGAGTTGAAACTTGTAAGTATGACCAAGTACAATGGAGATCGAGTTATTGTGACAGCAGATAACACATAATTGCCAATAGCCCATGTTGGCAAGACACAACTGCCACAAAGGTACGGACATGAAGAAGTACAACTCGAAAATATCTATCATGTCCCGGGGATGAAGAAGAACCTGTTGTCAGTACCACAATTAACTGCTTCAGATAATTATGTGTTGTTTGGCCTGAACAATGTTAAAGTGTATCGTGGATTGAAAGTCATAGGTACACCATTTGTTGAAGGACAAAAAATGAAGGCTATCTATGTGATGTCAGATGAAAAAGCCTACATTGAGAAATCTAGAAGAAGTGATACTGGAGACCTATGGCATGCACGACTTGGACATGTCAATTATGGCAAACTGAAGATTATGATGCAGAAGTCCATGCTGAAGGGATTTCCTCAACTCGAGATCCAACATGATATTATGTGTGCTGGATGTCAATATGGTAAGGCACATCAACTGCCTTACAAAGAGTCAAAGTTCAGAGCAAGGGAACTGTTGGAATTGGTCCACTCAGATGTGCTTGGAAAGATCAAACAAAAGTCAACAAGCGGTTATCAATATTTGATAACCTTTATTGATGATTTCTCAAGGTATGTATGGGTATATTTCTTGAAGCATAAAGATGAAGCTTTTGAAAAATTCATGAAATTCAAGGATACGGTAGAACGTGAGTTTGGGAGGAAGATCAAGTGCCTCCGTACTGATAATGGAGGAGAATACACTTCAAATAGTTTCAACAACTACCTCAAGGAGTGCAACATCCGAAGGCAACTGACTTGTGAAAAAACTCCACAGCAAAATGGAGTAGCGGAGAGGAAGAACCGCCACCTAGCAAAGACATGTAGAAGTATTCTACATGCAAAGAATGTTGATACAAGATTTTGGGCAGAATGCATGAAGACAGTAGTCTATATCACCAACAGACTACCACAACCGAGGCTGGAATTTATTTCACCATTTCAGAAATTGTACAATGTAAAACCAACAGTGAATTATTTTCGAGTGTTTGGTTGTTTGTGTTATGTGTTTATTGCAGATGAAGATCGCAGTAAGTTCGATAAAAAAGCTGTCCGCTGCATATTCGTTGGATATGATGAACAAAAGAAAGGTTGGATATGTTGCGATCCAAATACAAACAAGATCTCCGTCTCTCGAAATGTTGTATTCGATGAGGCATCTTCATGATGGGCAAACAAGGTGGCATTACCCGATACACAAGAGATGCAAGAAAAGCTGCAAACCAAGTTGCAGCTACATTCCTCTCAAGACAACGACGACGTAGAAGAACCAAGATCCCTGTCAGATCAAATTGAGGTACGATCCAAATCTAGAAGCCCTTGGAGAACAGATGTACATGAAACACCAAATGAAGTGCAGACTAGTCAACCATATGAGCAGGAACCTTCACAACCTCAAGTGCGAAGATCTACCAGAGAAAGACGGCCAAATCCAAAGTATGTAGATGCTGCCTATGCTGAAGTCAAAGAGCCAAGTACATTTGAAGAAGCATCAAATAGTCCAGAATGGAGAAAGGCCATGGAAGAAGAGATTTTGGCATTAAAACAAAATCAAACTTAGAATTTAGTGCCAAAACCTAAAGGTGTTAGACCCATATCCGGCAAATGGGTTTACAAATTGAAGATTTGTGCAAATGGTACAGTCGAGCGACACAAGGCTCGTTTAGTTGTTTATGGATTCTCTCAAAAGCATGGCATTGACTATGACGAGAAGTTTAGTCCAGTTGCAAAGATTACTACTGTAACACCCCCGAGATATTCAGAGTATATTACAGCGTCGTGGACCCCTACATGGGACCCACCAGGCTACAACAAGAAACCACCACTCGACCAACCATCTCGGTTAGCGAGGACACACATATAGCGATACAACAATAAAAATACGCCCGGAGCAACCGGCGAATAAGCATCAACCGACAATGTAACAATTTAAAACCATACAAAACGGAGTTTGAAATGAAAAGCCTAAGTACTCGCGAGTACAATCTATCAGTTTATAAATATGGGAAACAACCCTATCGAAATGGACAAAAGAAATAAGTAGACCCAAATGCACATGTCAACGACCCTGGCCAACATCCTCGTACTGTCCCAGCGCTCGCTCGTCCGGATGATCATAACCTGAAATCCATAACAAGAATTTCCCCACAACGGGTCCCCAAAGGGGTTAGCAATTACGCTAGTACAAGTAATCAAGGCAAACCAATCGCTTACACATTTCATAGTACATGCACCAATATCATTTCAAAAACCAAAACCAGACATGTCTTTTCCGGAAACAAACAGTCACAATCAATTTGCCTAGGACCGGGACGAAGCCACGAATCCCACTCGAGGCCTCTAAGGACCCTCCCGAGCTGGCCACATTCATAAAACAAATCAAGCACCACACGTCACCTAGGACCGGGACGAAGCCACGAATCCCACTCGAGGACTCTAAGGATCCTCCCGAGCTGGCTAGCGAAATAAACTCATGAATCCAGGACGAAGCCATAGATTCCCTCGAGGCCCCGTCGGACCCTCCCGAGGTGAGTAAAGCACACACAATATACATTACCATTTCACGTTAAGCATAAAGGTTTCCAAGAATTACTTGCCTTGAATAATAGACGACGCAACGAACGGAACGAAAAACACCGATGACCGTTAGGAGCCGTAATCACGAACCTAACGATACGAAGAACACAATCACAACCAATTCTAAACGAATACGGAATTGGAAAACACCCGAAAACCCATCTACGATTTATGTGTATTCGTATCAAAACAACAACGAGGGCGGATCGCAACCAACCCTCTCGATTATGCAAATATCGCGAAATACACCATGAGTTCGTAGGAGAACAAGAACACTAACGAGATTAATCATAATCATCAAGGATCCACCAACAAAACGGAATGAATCGGACGAAAATCCCAAAATCCCCAAATTATCCAAAAGTAGGGTTCTAAGAGATATTACCTTTGAAGATCCAAGCACTTTGATCCGTAGAACACGCGTTAGATCGACTATCCGGGCTTCACAACCAAATGAAAATGATGAAAAATGAATACTCAAGTGATTGATGATGAAGATTTCTCCCCTCAAGCTCTCTCTTTCGGACCAAGGTGAAGAAATGGAAAAAAATGTGCTGATCTCGCTCAAAAAAACGTAATTATAGGGTTGACTGCCCTGTGTGCCGCGGCCCAGCCGAAGTGTGCCACGGCACAGGGCCAAAACTGCGCCCAGTGGTCGGCAGTGTGCCGCGGTCCCGACGAGTGTGCCGCGGTAGTTACTCGGCAGTGTGCCGCGGCCCCGTCGGCATGTGCCGCGGCACAAGGTACATACGAGTTTGGCCGAAAATGTAACACGAGTGTGCCGCGGCCCGGACGGGTGTGCCGCGGCACTGACTCGGCAGTGTGTCGCGGCCCCGTCGGCATGTGCCGCGGCACACAGTACAGGCCGCTCGGCCAAAAACTGGAAAATGTGTGTGCCGCGGCGCACAATCCTTGTGCCGCGGCCCACACCCCCCTTGGGTCCTAAAATGAAGAAAAATGACCCGGGAAGAGAATAAAAGCAATAGGAATCGATATTTGGGAACCAATAACACGAAAAGGAAGTACGGAAACCCCAAAACAGTGGTTCCGCACAATAATAACAAGAATCAGATCAATAGATGACAGGAAACATACACTGAAAGATACACGAGGGTCACTACAATCGAAAAATACACTGGAAATGAAAATACAAGGGAAAGAAAAATGCGGATATTACATTCTACCCCTCTAAAAATAAGTTTCGTCCTGAAACTTAAGATACAAACAAATCGAGGTACCTAGTACGCATGGTATCCTCGGTTTCCCAAGTTGCTTCCTCGACACCATGTCTCGACCACTGCACTTTGACCAAAGGAATGGTCTTATGCCTCAGTCGCTTCTCACGACGCTCCAAAATCTTCAAGGGACGTTCTTCAAAGGTAATATCCTCGGCGACGTCAATCTCACCATAATCGATGACGTGACTAGGATCTGGGACATATTTCCTCAGCTGGGAAACATGAAAAACGCTATGAACATGACTCAGGGCCGGGGGTAACGCCAAACGGTATGCTAACCCACCGACTCGCTCGAGAATCTCGAAGGGTCCAATAAATCTCGGACTCAACTTCCCCTTCTTCCCAAAACGGAAAACTCCTCTCGTCGGCGACACCTTTAGCAAAAGGTGGTCTCCCACCTCGAATTCTAAAGGTCGACGACGGACATCGGCATAGGACTTCTGTCGACTCTGGGCAATCAACATCCGTTCCCGAATTAATTCTATCTTCCGCCTCGTCTCTAAAACGACATTCGGCTCGGTCCCGACCAAATTGGACGCCTCATTCCAACAAATCGGTGATCGGCATCCCCGCCCATAAAGTGCCTCATACGGTGCCATCCGAATCGACGCGTGCCAACTATTATTGTACGTGAATTCGATCAATGGCAAATGCTCCTCCCAGTCGCTGCTCCAATCGAGAGCGCACGCACGCACACAACATATCCTCGAACGTCTGGATAGTGTGTTCCGACTGTCCATCTGACTGAGGATGAAAAGAGGTACTCAAACGCAAATGAGTACCCAACGCCTTATGCACAGCCTGCCAAAAGTGCGATACAAAACGGCCATCACGATCCGAAACAATAGACTTTGGAGTACCGTGAAGCCTCACAATCTGCGCGATAAATACACGAGCCAACTTCTCCGGGCCCCAAGTGTCCTTGATGCCCAGAAAATATGCCGACTTGGTCAGACGATCAACAATCACCCATACCATATTCATGCCTGACCTCGATATCGGCAAACTCGTAACGAAGTCCATCGATATATCTTCCCATTTCTATTCCGGAACGGGAAGTGACTGCAATAACCCAGCCGGTCACTGATGCTCGACTTTGACCTGCTGACAAGTTAAACATCTCGCCACAAACTGCGCGACCTCTTCCTTCATATCATTCCACCATAAATTCCTCCTCAGTTCCTTGTACATCTTACTCGAACCAGGATGAACGGAGTAAGGTGTAGCATGGGCCTCACGCAAAATACTCTGTTTCAGTTCTGAGTCGTTCGGTACACAAAGCCGACTCTGGAATCTCAAAACACCATCCTCGTGAATCACAAAGCCAGGAGACTTTCCCTTAAGAACGTTCTCTCGGATTTGAGTAATCATCAGATCCTCCAACTGCTTCAGCTTAATTTCATCGATCAAAGACGACGAAATCTCTAAAGCACAAAGTTGCCCGATAGCTCCAGGCAACAAAACCTCAACATCTAACTCGATCAAAGCCCGCCGAATCTCAGACTGAGACGTAAGGATCTCAAGCGTTCGTAACGCAACCGGTTTTCGACTCAAGGCATCAGCCACGACGTTCGCCTTTCCCGGATGATAAAGGATTTCGAGGTCATAATCCTTAATCAGCTCTAACCACCTCCTCTGCCTCATATTCAACTCCCGCTGAGTAAATATGTACTTCAGACTTTTATGATCGGTAAAAATCTGACATGCAGTGCCGAAAAGGTAGTGACGCAAAATATTGAGCGTAAAAACGACTGCCGCTAACTCCAAATCATGAGTAGGGTAGTTCAGTTCATACGGCCTCAACTGTATCGATGCATAGGCAATGGTCTTGCCGTGCTGCATCAATACGCACCCAAGACCCTGACCCGAAGCATCACTATACACAG
Organism: Orobanche coerulescens; assembly: GCA_033398695.1. Lineage (NCBI taxonomy): Eukaryota > Viridiplantae > Streptophyta > Magnoliopsida > Lamiales > Orobanchaceae > Orobanche > Orobanche coerulescens. The sequence continues at coordinate 16,509,985 of CM065814.1, read as the reverse complement.
CAAAACCCTCGTTGCCACACGGCAACGTTAAAATCGGGGCTGAAGTCAAACGCCTCTTTAGCTCTTCGAAACTCGACTGCCTCTCGTCATTCCAGATGAACTTCTCGGATTTCTGGAGCAACTGTGTAAGCGGCCGAGCTAGTTTCGAGAAACCCTCGACGAACCTACGATAGTAGCCGGCTAAACCCAAGAAACTACGGATCTCCTTCACATTCTTGGGCGGTGCCCAATCCAACACTGACTCAATCTTCTGCGGGTCCACACGAACCCCCTCGGCTGAAATCACGTGACCTAAAAACATCACTTCCTTCAGCCAGAACTCACATTTCGAGAACTTCACATAGAGTTGCTCGGTCCTCAAAATGTCTAACACTACTCGCAAATGATGGGCATGCTCTTCCTCGTTCCTCGAATAAATAAGGATATCGTCGATGAAGACGACGACACACTTATCCAAATACTCGATAAAGACTTTGTTCATCAACTGCATGAACACCGCCGGTGCATTAGTTAACCCGAAAGGCATGACCACGAACTCATAATGTTCGTATCTCGTCCGAAAAGCTGTTTTCGGCACATCGAACTCCCTCACCCAGAGCTGGTAGTACCCCGACCTCAAATCGATCTTCGAGAATACCGCAGCTCTCTGCAACTGATCAAACAAGTCATCAATTCTCGGCAAAGAATACTTGTTCTTGATGGTCACCTTGTTTAGTTCGCGATAGTCGATACACAAACGTAGCGAACCGTCCTTCTTCCGCACAAACAAGACCGGTGCGCCCTAAGGTGAGGCGCTAGGTCGAACATACCCCGACTCAAGATGCTCACTCAACTGCTTCTTCAACTCGGACATCTCTGAAGGTGCCATGCGATACGACGCCTTCGAAATAGGAGCCGCGCCCGTCTCTAACTCTATAGCAAACTCGACCTCACGATCCGGTGGCAATCCCGGTAACTCATCAGGAAATACATCAGGAAACTCACTAACGATTGGAATCGACGAAAGTTCGACTCCACCACTCTACGCCTTCAAGGCGTAGCACCAATAACCAGTACACCCCTTTCGCAGGAGTCTCATCGCCTTCAAGGTGTTAATAACGAACTTCTGGTTTCCTCTCTTTCGCCCCGCGAAAGAGTGCTCGGTGCCATCCTCGGCTAACAAAGTGATGATCCTCGTGCGGTAGTTCATGATTGCGCCATGCCGCTCGAGCCAATCATCCCCGAGAATCAAATCCTCACCCTCGATACCCACGACAATAAGATTAGAGAGCCAAGCCCTCTCACAAATAAACACAGAACAGTCCCGGACCTCTCGATCACCGACAATTCTATCACCGCTAGGAAGTTTAACGATGAAAGGCTCGCAAGGTGAGAAGCAGTCGAGACCCAAACGGCGTACACACTCTAGAGAAATGAATGAATGCGTAACACCCGAATCAAAAAGCACACTGATAGAATGGGAATGGATATGAACGGTACCTGTCGCCATAGTAGCTGCTGGATCATCGGCCCTCCTCATCTCATAGATACGCGGCTGGGCAGAGCCGACACTGGAAGATCCTCCCCTAGCGGGCTGACCCCGACCCCTACCTCGGCCGGCACTCGGTGGAGGCGGCGGAGCAAATGAGCCCTGATTCACACTCGGCTCCATAGGTGCTGGGTGAGAAGAACGGGCGCTGCGAAACTGTCTGAGCTGTTCACAAAAAGAAGCCTTGTAGCCCGACTGACCATAAGTATGACAAGTCAAAGGTGGACGAGGACAATCCTGGTTCACATGGCCTGGCTTGCCACAGTTAAAACATCTAGGGTCCCGGACGAAGGTCCCAGCAGCACCTCGAAAACTCCCAGGGAAACGAGCCAAACCACCCGTAGATATATTTGCAGGTTGAGAATTCTGCTGACCTCCACCCTTGTGGCTCGAAAAATTTCCGGCGGATTTCTGCTTCTTACTCTCCCGAACCGCCGCACTAGCTGTTACCGACATATCATAGGCGAGAGCTCGACTCTGATAGTCCTTCAAGGTAGTACAGACGAGCCCAGACATGTAGTCCCTAATCGACAATTTCATCCGCCTGGAAAAATGGAAAATTTTGTCGCTTTCCTCGACAACTTAGGTCTTTACATAGCCCAACTCTTTGTTAAAATCAGCAATAGCTTGAGATACGGGGATATCCCGTGGTTGAGCATCATAGAAGGCATGCACCCTAGCTTGTCTGACCGGCCACGGGCAATATTCGGTCTCCATCAATTCCTGAAATTCGGCCCACGAAGCAACATGGTCTTTGGGCCCAACGGCCTCCCACCAATCCGTAGCATCCCCAGTGAGAAAGTAATGGGCAATAGGGACCTTATGGTCCTCGGGACAGTTGGTGGCAATGAAGACTTTAGATATCTCCTTGATCCACCCTTCCCAGTCGATCGGGTCCGAAGCTCCTGAAAACTGAGGAGGATGCATCTTGATGACGTCCTAAAGCCAACGATCCGCTCCGCCCCGATTAGCATGGGCCGGATCCGAATTCTGAACCACCTGAGCTATAGCCGCCATTTGGTTTACCATTTGCTGCATAACGGCCGCAATACCAAGATCGGCGCGCTCCTGAGAAGAAGCATGATTGTGACGGTCACCGGTACTACCGGCTCCCGAAGAATGCGACGTGGCCGCCCCACCGGCTGCCCCACGTCCTCGGACGCGTCCACGACCACGACAACGACCACGGTTTCCTCCGGCATCCATACTGGTGTTAAGGGATAACAGAAGTATATTGATGATAAGTAAGGGAGGAAAAAGCAACTACGATTCGAAAAGCGGAAATACTATGCAAGAAAACAAAAGACCGAATAAGAAAACTTACAAGCACTTGAAGTACCGAGATGCCGGCAACGGTGTGACAATGTGCAAAACAAAATACGGCTAGACCCAATTAACCGACAAGCCTAGGTATCCATAAACCTAGATCTCTGATACCATTTTCTGTAACACCCCCGAGATATTCAGAGTATATTACAGCGCCGTGGACCCCTACATGGGACCCACCAGGCTACAACAAGAAACCACCACTCGACCAACCATCTCGGTTAGTGAGGACACACATATAGCGATACAACAATAAAAATACGCCCAGAGCAACCGGCGAATAAGCATCAACCGACAATGTAACAATTTAAAACCATACAAAATGGAGTTTGAAATGAAAAGCCTAAGTACTCGCGAGTACAATCTATCAGTTTATAAATATGGGAAACAACCATATCGAAATGGATAAAAGAAATAAGTAGACCCAAATGCACATGTCAACGACCCTCGCCAACATCCTCGTACTGTCCCAGCGCTCGCTCGTCCGGATGATCATAAACTGAAATCCATAACAAGAATTTCCCCACAACGGGTCCCCAAAGGGGTTAGCAATTACGCTAGTACAAGTAATCAAGGCAAACCAATCGCTTACACATTTCATAGTACATGCACCAATATCATTTCAAAAACCAAAACCAGACATGTCTTTTCCGGAAACAAACAGTCACAATCAATTTGCCTAGGACCGGGACGAAGCCACGAATCCCACTCGAGGCCTCTAAGGACCCTCCCGAGCTGGCCACATTCATAAAACAAATCAAGCACCACACGTCACCTAGGACCGGGACGAAGCCACGAATCCCACTTGAGGCCTCTAAGGACCCTCCCGAGCTGGCTAGCGAAACAAACTCATGAATCCAGGACGAAGCCATAGATTCCCTCGAGGCCCCGTACCCTCCTGAGGTGAGTAAAGCACACACAATATACATTACCATTTTACGTTAAGCATAAAGGTTTCTAAGAATTACTTGCCTTGAATAATAGACGACGCAACGAATGGAAGGAAAAACACCGATGACCGTTAGGAGCCGATAATCACGAACCTAACGATACGAAGAACACAATCACAACCAATTCTAAACGAATACGGAATTGGAAAACACTCGAAAACCCGTCTACGATTTATGTGTATTCGTATCAAAATAACAACGAGGGCGGATCGCAACCAACCCTCTCGATTATGCAAATATCACGAAATACACCATGAGTTCGTAGGAGAACAAGAACACTAACGAGATTAATCATAATCATCAAGGATCCACCAACAAAACGGAATGAATCGGACGAAAATCCCAAAATCCCAAAATTATCCAAAAGTAGGGTTCTAAGAGATATTACCTTTGAAGATCTAAGCACTTTGATCCGTAGAACACGCATTAGATCGACTATCCGGGCTTCACAACCGAATGAAAATGATGAAAAATGAATACTCAAGTGATTGATGATGAAGATTTCTCCCCTCAAGCTCTCTCTCTCGGACCAAGGTGAAGAAATGGAAAAAAATGTGCTGATCTCGCTCAAAAAAACATAATTATAGGGTTGACTGCCCTGTGTGCCGCGGCCCAGCCGAAGTGTGCCGCAGCACAGGGCTAAAACTGCGCCCAGTGGTTGTCAGTGTGCCGCGGCCCCGACGAGTGTGCCGCGGCAGTTACTCGGCAGTGTGCCGCGGCCCCGTTGGCATGTGCCGCGGCACAAGGTACAGACGGGTTTGGCCGAAAATGTAACACGAGTGTGCCGCGGCCCGGACGGGTGTGCCGCGGCACTGACTCGGCAGTGTGCCGCGGCCCCGTCGGCATGTGCCGGGGCACACAGTACAGGCCGCTCGGCCAAAAACTGGAAAATGTGTGTGCCGCGGCGCACAATCCTTGTGCCGCGTCCCACACCCCCCCTTGGGTCCTAAAATGAAGAAAAATGACCCGGGAAGAGAATAAAAGCAATAGGAATCGATATTTGGGAATCAATAACACGAAAAGGAAGTACGGAAACCCCAAAACGGTGGTTCCGCACAATAATAACAAGAATCAGATCAATAGATGACAGGAAAGATACACTGAAAGATACACGAGGGTCACTACAATCGAAAAATACACCGGAAATGAAAATACAAGGGAAAGAAAAATGCGGATCTTACAACTATAGTTCATGTCTTACTAGCCTTAGCAGCAAGTAAGTCTTGGAAATTATGGTAAATGGATGTGAAGAATGCGTTTTTACATGGGGAACTTGATCGTGATATCTATATTGATCAAACCAAACGATTTGTGAATCATGAAAAGCCTGAGTACGTGTGCAAGTTGAAAAAGGTGTTGTATGGCTTAAAGCAGGCACCTCGAGCATGATACGGGAAAATTGGTGAGTTTCTAGTCTAAAGTGGTTATCATGTTACCCCAGCAAATTCGAGCTTGTTCGTGAAAACTCAAGGAGGCAAGCTAGCAATAGTCCTTGTATATGTGGATGATCTAATCATCACTGGCGATGACGAGGACGAAATTCAATGAACAAGGACAAATTTGTCAGTCCGATTTCAAATGAAGGAACTTGGTGAAGTGAAATATTTCCTAGGATTGGAAGTCGAAAGAACATATGATGGTATATTTCTTGGTCAGCAGAAATATGCAAGAGATTTAATTGAGAAGTTTGGGCTAACTGACTGCAAGCCAATATCCACCCAAATGGAGCCAAACTTGAAGTTGTGTGCCTATGATGGGAAAGACTTGGAGGACACAAGAATGTACCGGTAGATAGTAGGTAGTCTTATCTATCTAACTCTTTCCAGCTGTAGGTGTTACTAGCAGGTTCATGCAGAAACTTAAGAAGCAACATCTCGAAGCAGTAAAAAGGATCATGAGATATGTCAAAGGCACAATTGATTGGGGACTTTTCTACAAGAAGGGAGTACAAAGCAAGGTCAGCGGCTATTGTGATGCTGACTATGCCGGAGACCATGATACCAGGAGATCGACTACAGGATATATATTCAATCTTGGTTCGGGAGCTATATCATGGTGCAGTAAGAGACAACCTACCGTTTCTCTTTCAACTACTGAAGCGGAATATAGAGCAGGGGCGATGTCAGCACAAGAGTGTGCTTGGTTGACTCAACTCATGAAGGATTTGAAACAACCAATAAAACATGGAGTTGCATTACACTGTGACAATCTGTCAGCAGTTCGTTTGGCTGAGAATCCAGTATTTCATGCTCGGACCAAACATGTGGAAGTACACTATCATTTCTTACGTGAGAAAGTACTTAAAGGAGACATTGACATGAAGCTAGTTAGGATCGAAGACCAGGTAGCAGACATATTTACGAAGAGCTTATCTGCAACAAAGATTTTCGAATTCCGAGACCTAATTAGAACGGTATTACGTATCAGGAGTGTCGCCAATGATGGGGAGTGTTGAAGGTCATTGCCACAATCAACACCATCTAGAAGGTCATCAACAAAATCAACATCTAGAAGCCATCTACCTTTGAACAATTAGTTGGAAAGTTTGACAAGAAATGGATGGGAAACTTCACAATACCCACCATGGTTGATCCCTTCACACCATCCTTTCACACGATGGTTTCACACCATTTTTACTACCTCTAAATAAGGCATGTTTGTAGCATTTGTAATCATCCCATCTCCAAGAGTGAAAATCCCAAGTAGAGGAAATAACAATCCAAGAAGTGATTGAGTGAGGTTGAGAGTTTTTCTATTTTGTGAGTTTGTAATTCTATTTTTGAGTGATAATAGAATAAATATTTTTCTCTCAAATCAGAGGTAATTCATTATAATGATCCTTTGATATCCCAACAGTGCAATGCAATTACCTCTGCATGGTTCGAGGAAGTAGCAACCAGGGTCTGCTCGGTAGATTGCCAAGATATCACCGTATTCCTAATGGTGAACACATAACCAGTTTGGGAACGTCCTTTATGCGGGTTAGAGAGATAATCGGCATCAGCAAATCCAACTAACATATTGTTAGGATTCTCTGCATAGGGGGTAAGCTTGTTTGCATTAGCACTTCTGGTAGTCAAGTTGCCATGCTTAGATGCAATATCAGAGGAAGATCGATGGTCGGTATGCATCGTCTTAACCGCAACAATTCCTTTCAGAATATTGCTCTCTCTTGCATAGAGAAAGAACAATCCAAGATCACTGGAGCCTTTCAAGTATCGAAATATGTGTTTAACTCCATTCCAATGCCTTATCGTGGAAGCGGAGCTAAATCTCGCTAACAGATTTACAGAGAATGCGATGAGTGGGCGAGTACATTGAGCCAGATACAACAATGCACCGATTGTGCTAAGGTATGGTGTTTCTGCTCCAAGAACCTCTTCATCCTCCTCTTTAGGACGAAACGAATCTTTGTTCATTTCCAGACTTCGACCAACCATGGGGGTAGCAAGAGGATGTACCTTGTACATACTAAGTCGCCTGAGCATTTTCTGGACATAGGAAGATTGATGAATGAGTACAAGGTAGCGGGCCGTTTCATTGACATCATCTATGGTGCCAATAACATTCATGTCATCTACATAGATGGCTATAATCACGAATCATATATCTATTCTTTTCACAATAATACATGGGCAGATATCACTGTTCTCTATCCCTTCCCAATCAAGTATTCACAGTTTCACATCGTAAGCTTAGACTGGCTTTCTGGGATCAAGAGAGAAGATGAGTTTTCCACTTGTTCGTATCAGACTTGGCTAGAGATTGATGTGATGTTTATTATGTTAAATCTAATAGAATATTTATTTCTTGTTCCGCCCCTTCTTCCCAACCAAAAAAAGAAGAAAAAGAAAAATGTAGGCTTTGTTGATCAGAGTAAAAAGTCTAGAGTGGGGGAATAAATATTTGAGAAATGAGATCAAGTGGATCTAGGGGCACGCGCACAAAGAGTTTAGGCACTTGTCTCTTTGATTCCTATGTTTCTTTCTATCCTCTTTCTCTCATCCTGAAATTTAAATCGTATTATTAAATTGTTAATATTACTTGACTCTTGGCTTTTGCAGGATATAAGAAGAGGGACTTATTTTTGTGAGGAGGATATGTGACGAACATCAAATTGGTGGAGTATATGGTCCTATCATTGAGTTGCTAGAGTGCGATGACAAGTATTTCACAGCTGTTGAAGTTACTGTTGAAGAATGTCTCTTACCAAATTAGCGATTGAATTTATTTTTATTTTTTCTTGTGCTCTGGCATTTTCAATTCTGTCTAATCTAGAATAGGACTTAAGGCACATTGTCCTCATGCCAGACATCTAAATTTTGATATCTTCTCTGGTTTTGGTTTGCATACACTCAAGTATTCCTTTTTGTACAGCTTACTCCATGTCGTGGTTGAAAATGATGATATATCAACCAAAATAATTGGGCACCTCAATGCACAGAAAGGTGGCCGGGTCACATTTGTACCCTTGAACAGGGTGAAAGCTCCACAAGTCACATATCCACAATTCATGTTGGTAGCTGGAATGATGATAGATGATTGTAAATGAATTTGACACTGTCTGTCATGAATTCTCGTCATATTTCTTGTAATAGTTTGTGCTTACATTACATGTATGCCATTTATCTTTTTTCAGTCTGTTATGTTGCTGGTATTTGCTTCTTATATGTTTGCCTTGATGACAGTACTTATGTGTTGTGTCTCCTTTGTCAAACTTATAGGTGTTTGCAAAGACTGTAATTTGCAGAGATTTAGATGTTGCTTCAAGAGTTGCCCGTGCTGATGGTTTGGACTGCATCACGTCGGAAGGTTGTAACTGAATGCCATCTTGATTGATTTTGGCTTTATCTTGTTTGGATCTTATCTGCGTTCTTAAGCTCACCTTTTGTTGCAGGCGATCAAGTAAACAGAAAGGGTGGCATGACTGGTGGGTTTTATGACTATAGGCGTTCCAAACTGAAATTTATGAGCACCATTAGACAGAATATGAAGTCCGTTAAGACAAAGGAAGATGAATTGAATAGAATCAGAGACCAACTTCAAGATATCCTTTTGAGAAAATTTCTCTTTGTTTTCATTTACAAGGGTTTATCTAATAGTATGTCTGTATTCTTATTCTATATGTGTTTGCTTGTATGATTTCCTGTTGACGTTGTTGCAAATGCCAAATCTTCTCCTGGTCCTGGTTCACAAGTACTTTCGACTTAATATTTGTTTATTTTCATTCATCGATAATAGGCTTATGTTCTAGGACTCTAGCTTGTCTGTGCATGGGTTTTATGTACCTTGTTTGCATTGTATTCCCCCTACATAAAAGTCATGAAGTGCTGGAATTTGTGATGTTATCCAACTGTGGCTAGTTCGTGCAATATATTTCTTTAAGGATCAAGTGTGGTGAATGTTCTATTTCTAGTTTTGGCCTTTTGTTTTCACTGAGCACATCCCACTTACTGACCAGAAAATCAATGAGCTAGTGGCTGAGCAGCAAAAAAAAATGATGCCAAGATGGCTCATGAAAAATCTACTATTGAACAACTGAAGCAGGATGTAAAGAATGCTGAAAAGCAGAGGCAGGCCATCTTGAAGTCACTTGAGAAGAAAGTGAGTCAACCTTGGAAGATGATCAACTAGATTGCAAAATATGTTAATACTTCATTTATACATTTAGTACTGTAACTGTTATATTATTGTTTACATATGCTGCTTTTCCTTTTTTCAGGAAAAGCTCTTTTCCAGTGTATTAAATCAAATAGAGCAGAATAGAGCCAATATTGCTATGAAGACAGATGAAATGGGAACTGAACTTGTTGATCACTTGACACCAGAAGAAAAGGAGTCCCTCTCTCGTTTGAACCCTGAAATAACTGATCTCAAGGAGAGGCTAATGACCTGCAGGAGCAACCACATGGAGTTAGATACTAATTTAAGCTTTTTCCTGAATGGTTTCTTTGGATGATTCTCCATGATGTACATTGGCATTGTTCATTGACAGACTGGGACAAGGAAAGCAGAGTTGGAGATGAATCTATCTACTAATCTTGTTAGGCGGAAGGAAGAGTTGGAGGCTGTAATGCTATCTTCTGACACTGATGTGTTGCAAGCAGAAGCCGAATTGAAAAGACAGGAGCTAATGGATGTCAATTCATTAGTTGAACAATTGACCAAGGAGCTAAAGAGTGAGACTTCCCTTTCTTCGTCTCAAACTTCAACTTAAGGTCAGTTCATTTTTGCTGCATCTTAACATAGTCATATCTTCTACATGCGTAACTCAGAGTATAGATGAGAAGAATAGGAAATGGAAGACATTAAAGTTGAAAAGGATAAACTAAAGGTAATATTTAGTTTTATATACTGCTGTTACCATCGTGATTCTGTATTTCATAGATGCTAAATGTCTTTTTGTGTTTGTAGATGTTAGAAGACGAGAACCAAACTACTCTCCAGGATGAAGCGAAAGAACTGGAACAGTTATTAAGTAAGAAGAATGCATGTGTGGCCAAGCAAGAGGAGTTCTCAAAGAAAATCTGGGAATTGGGTCCCCTATGCTTTTGAAACGTAATTCATTTTTTACTCGATCTTGGTGCTACAGGCACTTCTGTTTGATTCAATTCAAACCTACACTATCGGAGTTCTTCTAATGATAATTTTTATGTGATTCCCAATCTAGGTACAAACGCAAGAGTATTAAAGAATTATATAAAATGCTTCACAAGTGCAATGATCAACTTAAACAATTCAGCCATGTTAACAAAAAGGCGCTCGATCAGTATGTCAGTTTTACAGAGCAAAGAGAAGAGCTCCAGAAAAGACAAGCTGAGTTGGATGCTGGTGATGTGGTAAAGTCATTCATCTTAGCATGATATTCTCCTATGAAGTCTGGAAGCATATGTGGATTTTTTTTTTTTTTAACCTTTTACTTGTTTTCGATAGAAAATCAAAGAACTCATATCTTCTTTGGATATGAGGAAGGATGAATCGATTGAGTGTACATTTAAAGGTGTAGCCACACACTTTCGAGAAGTATTTTCTGAACTCGTACAAGGAGGTCATGGCTTTTTGGTTATGATGAAGAAAAAGGTTTGTAAATTCATCATCATAGCTAAGATTTGTGGATGGCTTTGACTTGGTTTCGTTCTGTTTCCCTGTATATCTTTAAATGATAAATGGACACAGTGTTAAGATATTAAAATGAATTTAACAACTGAAGGTAATATGCAAATCTAAAAGTAAAATGGTTCACAGGATATGGAGGATGCCGATGATGATCTAGACGACGATGAACCTCGTCCAGTGGAAACTGAGGGCAGGGTTGAGAAATACGTTGGCGTCAATTTTGATTTGTGGTTTTTTGTAGAACTGGTGATGATATGATTTGTCAAGTCATATGCAGTAACAACCCCTCCAAATCCATTTTGAGTTTCCAAGGGTATGTACTTTTGGACCGAATTGAACTGAATGGACCTGAACTGAACTGAACTGAAATATATATTAAATAATAATAATAATAATAGAAATAATAAATATAAGGAAATAATATTAAAAATAATAATATAGTAATAAAATATAAATGATAAGTTGGGATCTATTTGATAAGGGTAAATTATAATAGTATTAATGATATTAATAACAATAACGATAATACCTATAATAATAATAATAACACTGATAATAATGGTAAATAATAATAATAGTAATCAACAACAACAACGATAATAGTAAATGTTATTAGTAATAATAACAATAATAATTAAGATTAATAATAATAAGAAGAAGAATAAGAACTGAACTGAATGGACTTGAACTGAACTGAACTGAAAAATAAGTCCAAAAGAAAAGGGCCTAAATTCTCTCTCTCCTTCAATTGCGAGGACAATAATCGGAGAAATTTGAGCTTTCGAAAAAAAAGGAAAGTTTACATAAGTATACAACAATTAAGTTTAATTTACACAAATCAAACAGAGGCAAAATAATTACAAATATGTTACATCTAACAAAAACGTGTGAGGCTATAAAAAATGAAACAAATTAATTACTGATTGTATGCGCCGGTTTTGTAGGAGAAAAAACAACCACCCATGATTCTCTATATTCGGTTACCAAAATATGAATCTCCATCAAGTATATGCGGCTTTTCTAAAATAGAAAAGTGCAGAAAAAGATTCAGATAATGTCAAGCCAAATCCAAGAAATTTCATCCACGGTTGGTACCCAGCAAGCGATCAAAGCAAACGACTGCAACATCTAAGAGAAGGTATTATTATTTTCCGACTGGTAAATTTCAATTTGGGTTTTTATATTCTTTGAACCTACCAAATCCTGAATCACAAAAAAATCTTTGCGCCCTAATAATTGTTCATCCTATATTATTTGAATTTTTTTTTGGATGGACCTGATTCCATATTAAACGGACGACGGCAGAACTGTTTGTTCGTGGATAGGAATGTAAAAGTTCATACATGGTTACTAGGGGTGGCATTTCGGAACCGAAAATCCAAAACCGAACCGAAAAAACCCGAAAAAATAACCGAAAAACCGAAACCGAAGAAGACAGAACCGAAAAACAAAAAAATAGAACCGAACCGAACTAATTTGATTCGGTTCTCGGTTCGGGGTAGAGCGGAACCGAACCGGACCGAAATGGACCGAAGTCAAATTTCAACATACTAAAATGACCTTGTTTTTGTGATTTTGGTGTGTTTCGAATTTTAGTATAATTCGTTTTCCTTTTATAAGACCCTCATGGGTCCAAGAAGGACGATAATATGCTCATGAATTTGTGATTCAATTAATTTAGGTTGAGAGAATGAGCTACTGTGATTTACGATTGTTATATATTTTGAGATATTTGAAAATTGCTATGCAACTCTAGCTTTTATCTTGAACATATATATATAACTCTTGTTGGCTTGTTGTTATATATAATTTATTTTATTGCATATAATATTTGAATTTATATTGTGAAGAACCGAAAAAACATCAAACCAAATCGAAACCGAACCGAATATTTATAAAACCGAACTTAACCGAACCGAACTTCAAAAAGAACCGAACCAAACCGAAACCGAATATTTGGTTCGACTCTCGGTTTCGGTCAAAAACCGAATCGAATGGAGCCGAGTCCACCCCTAATGGTTACCATTTACCTTTGTTTTGCTACCATATTGTATGTAATTGGATATGTTATTTCTGAATAATTATGTTGAAAATCAAAATGAATGTGCAATAACATAAACCAATACAGCAGGTTCATACATTTCAATGGGTAACTATACAATTTTTAAGAGATAATTTTGTTACCATATTCAGTATGACTCGATATCGGTATAGAGGACTGTTTAGACTGTTTTATTCTTATTTATAAATATAAATGTAAAAAAATAAACTATATATTTAAATCAGGATACTCAAAAAGTAAAATAGTATATGAACTAAAAAAAGATGTATTGGTTACCCCATTACTCTGTATGATTACGTTATGTCGAGTATCTTCATGTTGGTAAAGTTGTATTTTAATAACTATCTCAAATTAACTTTACAGATCATGGTGGTTCCAGTAGTATTGTTGTAACACCCCCGAGATATTCTGAGTATATTACAGCGCCGTGGACCCCTACATGGGACCCACCAGGCTAAAACAAGAAAAACACCACTCACCTAACCATCTCAGTTAGCAAGGACACACATTTAAATAATACAACATATAAAGATACGCCCGGAGCAACCGGCGTATTAAACATCAACCGACAATATAGCAATTTGAGTCAATACAAAACGAAGTTCGAAGTGAAAAGCCTAAGTACTCGCGAGTACAATCTATAAGTTTATAAATGTGGGAAACAACCAAATCGAAGTAGACAAAAGAAATAAGAAGACCCAAATGCACATGTCAACGACCCTGACCAACATCCTCGTCTTGTCCCAGTAGCAGCTCGTCCAAGCAAAACATAACCTGAAATCCATAACAAGAATTTCCCCAAAACGGGTCCCCAAAGGGGTTAGCAATTACGCTAGTACAAGTAATCAAGGCAAATCATTCGCTTACACGTTTCATAGTACAATGCACCAAATCATTTCAAAACCAAAACCAGACATGTCTTTTCCGGAAACAAACAGTCAATCACATTTGCCTAGGACTAGGACGAAGCCACAAATCCCACTCGAGGCCTCTAAGGACCCTCCCGAGCTGGCCATATCACAAAACAAATCACGCACATGCATCGCCTAGGACCGGGACGAAGCCACAAATCCCACTCGAGGACTCTAAGGACCCTCCCTAGCTGGCTAGCTAAACAAACTCATGAATCCAGGACTCAACCCTTTGGACTCCCTCCGTGATCCCGTCGGACCCTCCCGAGGTGAGCAATCACACACAATATACATTACCATTTCACGTTAAGCATAAAGGTTTCCAAAAATACTTGTCTTGAATAATTGATGACGCAACGAACGGACAGGAAAATCACCAACGAACACTAGGAACCAATGGAACCGAACCTAACGATTAGAAGAACATAATCACAACCAACTCTAGACGAATACGGAAATGGAATACACCCGAAAACCCGCCTACGATTCATGTATATTCGTATAAAAATAACGAGGGCGGACCACAACCAATCCCTCTCGATTTCGCAAAACCATGAAAATATACCATGAATCCGTAGGAAAACTAATGATATCAACAAGATTAATCATATTCATCATGGATTAACCAACAAAACGGGACGAATCGGACGAAAATCCCAAAACCCCCAAATTATCTAAAAGTAGGGTTCTAAGAGATTTACCTTGGATTAGGATGAAAGATTCGCATTGATGTTGTTATTATACACCAAGAACTCAAGGAAGATGATGGTTGGGATGATTGGAGGAAGAAATCGCCAAGAAAATCGCCCAAAATCGCCTAGGCCGCGGAGAGGGAGAAGAAATGAGAATAATACGTATATCCGGGTCAACTCCCTGGTTTATATAGCCAGGGAGTGTTAGCGCGCGCTAACACTCAGAAGTTAGCGTGCGCTAACTGGACAAAACCCCAGTCCAGAAATTAATGTCCCAGTCCAGTAACTAGATTTCTGGACCGTTAGCGTGCGCTACCCGAAACGTAGCGTGCGCTAATAGCCTCTCGGTAGCACGCGCTATCGGCCATAGCGTGCGCTACCTGAACATCAGCCGAGTCCAGAGGTGAACTGCCCAGAACTCACCTGACCCCGTTAGCGCGCACTATCGGCCAAACGTAGCGTGCGCTACCTGGGCACCTCACCGAGTCCAGTAGCTGGACAATCACGCTAGCGCACGCCACCGGACATCTCAGCGTGCGCTAGTCCCCCGTCATTAGCGTGTGCTAGACAACATAGCGTACGCTAATCCACTAGTCCAGAGGGCTGGAAACAGAACTGCCACTCCCAGGTAGGGGTTGCATTTCGGAACCGAAAATTCAAAACCAAACCGAAAAAATCCGAAAAAAGAACCGAAGAACCGAAACCAAATAAGACCGAACGAAAAATAGAAAAACAGAACCGAACCGAATTGGTTTGGTTCGGTTCTCGGTTCGGGGCCGGACAGAGCCGAACCGAACCGAAATGGACCGAAGTCAAAGTCACATACTAAAATGACATCTTTTTGTGAGTTTTATGTGTTTGAGATTTTAATGTAATTTGTTTTTCTTTTTTAAGACCCTCATGGATCCAAGGAGGACCGATAATATACTTGTGTAATTCGTGATTCAACTAATTTAGGTTTAGAGAATGATCTATTGTGATTTGTGATTGTTATATCTTTTGAGATATTTGTAAATTGTTGTGCAAGCCTACCTCTTATCTTGAGCATATATATATATATATATATAACTTTTGTTGGCTTGTTGTTATATATAACTTATTCTATTGAATATAATATTTGAATTTATATTGTGAAGAACCGAAAAAACATCAAACCAAACCAAAACCGAACCGAATATTTATAAAACCGAATTTAACCGAACCGAACTTCAAAAAGAACCGAACCAAACCGAAACCGAATATTTGGTTCGGTTATTGGTTTCGGTCAAAAACCGAACCGAATGGAACCGAGTCCACCCCTACTCCCAGGGCTCAGCTCGCTAGCGCGCGCTACGAAGCAGACGTAGCGTGCGCTACTAAGGGATCTCTAGCGTGCGCTATGCAGAAAATTAGCGCGCGCTAGGCACGGAATATGAACGAAACATCAAACGGAACAAATCAAAACACATAGTAACATAGAATGGATCCATGGCAACTCCAAAACGGCGGTTCCGCACAACAATTACGAGAATCAGATCACTAGATAACGGAAGAAATACACTGAAAAATACACGAGGGTCGCTAAAAGCGAGAAATACACCGAAAATGAAAATACCGGGAAAAGAAAAATGCGGATATTACATTCTACCCCTCTAAAAATAAGTTTCGCCCCGAAACTTAAGAAACAAACAACTCAGGGTACCTAGCACGCATGCTATCCTCGGTTTCCCAAATTGCCTCCTCGACACCATATCTCGACCACTGCACCTTGACCAAGGGGATGGTCTTATGCCTCAGTCGCTTCTCACGATGCTCCAAAATCTTCAAGGGACGCTCCTCAAAAGTAATATCCTCGGCGACATTAATCTCACCATAATCGATGACGTGACTAGGATTCGGGACATATTTCCTCAGCTGGGAAACATGAAAAACACTATGAACATGACTCAAAACCGGGGGTAACGCCAAACGGTATGCCAACCCACCGACTCGCTCGAGAATCTCGAAGGGTCCAATAAATCTCGGACTCAACTTCCCCTTTTTCCCAAAACGGAAAACTCCTCTCGTCGGCGACACCTTTAGCAAAACGTGGTCTTCCACCTCGAATTCCAAGGGTCGACGACGGACATCGGCATATGACTTCTGTCGACTCTGGGCAGTCAACATCCGTTCCCGAATTAATTCTATCTTCCGCCTCGTCTCTAGAACGATATCCGGCTCGGTCCCGACCAAATCGGACGCCTCATTCCAACAAACCGGCGATCGACAAAGCCGCCCATAAAGTGCCTCATACGGTGCCATCCGAATCGATGTGTGCCAACTATTGTTGTACGTGAATTCGATCAATGGCAAATGCTCCTCCCAGTCACTGCTCCAATCGAGAGCACACGCACGCAACATATCCTTGAACGTCTGGATAGTGCGTTCCGATTGTCCATCTGACTGAGGATAAAAAGAGGTACTCAAACGCAAACGAGTACCCAACGCCTTATGCGCTGCCTGCCAAAAGTGCGATACAAAACGGCCATCACGATACGAAACAATCGACTTCGGAGTACCGTGAAGCCTCATAATTTGCGCGATAAACACACGAGCCAACTTCTCCGGGCCCCAAGTGTCCTTGATGCTCAGAAAATGTGCCGACTTGGTCAAACGATCAACAATCACCCATACCATATTCATGCCCGACCTCGATCTCGGTAAACTCGTAATGAAATCCATCGATATGTCTTCCCAATTCCATTCCGGAACAGGAAGTGACTGTAATAACCCGGCCGCTCGCTGATGCTCAATTTTGACCTACTGACAAGTCAAACATCTCGCTACAAACTGTGCGACCTCCTCCTTCATATCATTCCACCAGAAATTCCTTTTCAGGTCCTTGTACATCTTACTCGAACTAGGATGAACGGAGTAAGGTGTAGCATGGGCCTCACGCAAAATACTCTGTCTCAACTCTGAGTCGTTCGGTACACAAAGCCGACTCTGGAATCTCAAAACACCATCTTCGTGAATCACAAACCCAGGAGACTTTCCCTTAAGAACATTCTCTCGGATTGGAGTAATCATCGGATCCTCCAACTGCTTAAGCTTAATTTCGCCGATCAAAGACGATGAAATCTCTAAAGCACAAAGTTGCCCGACAGCTCCAGGCAACAAAACCTCAACATCTAACTCGGTCAAAACTCGTCGAAGCTCAGACTGAGACGTAAGGATCTCAAGTGTTCGCAACGCAACCAGGTTCCGACTCAAGGCGTCGGCCATGACGTTCGCCTTGCCCGGATGATAAAGGATTTCGAGGTCATAATCCTTAATCAGCTCTAACCACCTCCTCTGCCTCATATTCAACTCCCGCTGAGTAAATATTTATTTTAGACTTTTATGATCGGTAAAAATCTGACATGCATAGCCGAAAAGATAGTGACGCCAAATCTTGAGCGCAAAAACAACTGCCGCTAACTCCAAATCATGAGTAGGGTAGTTAAGCTCATACGACCTCAACTGTCTCGACGCATATGCGATGGTCTTGCCGTGTTGCATCAATACGCACCCAAGACCCTGACCCGAAGCATCACTATAAACAGCAAAACCCCCGTTGCCACACGACAACGCTAAAATCGGGGCTGAAGTCAAACGCCTCTTCAGCTCCTCAAAACTTGACTGCCTCTCGTCATTTCTTACAAACTTCTCGGACTTCTGGAGAAACTGTGTAAGTGGCCGAGCCAGTTTCGAGAAACCCTCGATGAACCTACGGTAGTAGCCGGCCAGACCCAAGAAACTACGCATCTCCTTCACATTCTTGGGCGGTTCCCAATCCAACACTGCCTCAATCTTCTGCGGATCCACTCGAACTCCCTCGACTGAAATCACGTGACCTAAAAACATCACTTCCTTCAGCCAGAACTCACATTTCGAGAACTTCGCATAGAGTTGCTCGGTCCTCAAAATGTCTAACACTACCCGCAAATGATGGGCATGCTCTTCCTCGTTCCTCGAATAAATAAGAATATCGTCAATGAAGACGACGACACACTTATCTAAATACTCGATAAAGACTTTGTTCATCAACTGCATGAATACCGCCGGCGCATTAATTAACCCGAAAGGCATAACTACAAACTCATAATGTCCGTATCTCATCCGAAAAGCTATTTTCGGCACATCGGACTACCTCACCCGGAGCTGATAGTACCCCGATTTCAAATCAATCTTCGAGAACACCGCAGCTCCCTGTAACTGATCGAACAACTCATCAATCCTCGGCAAAGGATACTTGTTCTTGATGGTCACCTTGTTTAGATCGCGATAGTCGATACACAAACGCAGTGAACCATCCTTCTTCCGCACAAACAGGACCGGTGCGCCCCAAGGCGAGGCGCTCGGTCAAAATACCCCGAATCAAGAAGCTCACTCAACTGCTTCTTCAACTCGGATATCTATGAAGGTGCCACGCGATACGGCGCCTTCGAAATCGGAGCCGCGCCCGGCTCTAACTCTATAGCAAACTCGACCTCACGATCCGGTGGCAAACCCGGTAACTCATCGGGAAATACATCAGGAAACTCACTAACGACTGGAATCGACAAAAACTCGAATCCACCCTCCTCTGCCTTCAAGGCATAGCACCAATAACCAGTACACCCCTTTCGCAGGAGCCTCATCGCCTTCAAGGCGTTAATAACGAACTTTTGGTTTCCCATCTTTTGCCCGGCGAAAGAGTGCTCGGTGCCGTTCTCGGCTAACATAGTGATGATTCTCGTGCGGTAGTTCGTGATTGCGCCATGCCGCTCTAGCCAATCATCCCCGAGATTCAAATCCTCACCCTCAATATTAACAATGATAAGATTAGAGAGCCAAGCTCTCTCACAAATAAACACGGAGCAGTCTCGGACCTCTCGATCGCCAACGATCCTATCACCGCTAGGAAGTTTAACGATGAAAGACTCGCAAGGCAACAAACAGTCGAGACTCAAACGGCGCACACACCCCAGCGATATGAACGAATGTGTAGCACCAAAATCGAAAAGCACACTGACAGGATGAGAACGGATATGAACGGTACCTGTCGCCACAATGGCTGCTGGATCATCGGCCCTCCTCATCTCATAGATACGCGACTGGGCAGAGTCGACACTGGAAGCTCCTCCTCTAGCGGGCTGCCCCCGACCTCTACCTCGACCGGCACTCGGCGGAGGCTGCGGAGCAAACGAGCCCTAGTTCACACTCGGCTCTCTAAGTGCTGGAAAAGAATCACGGGACTCGCGAAACTGTCTGACCTGATCACAGAAGAGGGCCTTGTGGCCCGACTGACCACAAGTATGACAAGTCAACTTCGGACGAGGACACTGCCGGTTCCTATGGCCCGGCTGGCCACAGTTAAAGCATGTGGGTTCACGAACAGAGGTTTCGGCGACACCTCGAAAACTCCCAGAGAAACGAGCCGAACCGTCCGTCGAAATATTCGCAGCCTGGGATTTCTGCTGGCCTCCACCCTTGGGACCAGAAAAATTTCCGACTGACTTCTGCTTCTTGCTCTCACGAGCCACATTACTATCCGTCACCGACATATCGTAAGCAAAAGCCCTACTCTGATAATCCTTCAATATAGTGCAGACGAGCCCAGACATATAGTCCCGAATTGACAGCTTCATCCACTTGGAAAAATGGAAAATTTTGTCGCTCTCCTCGACAACTTGGGTCTTCATATAGCCCAACTCCTTGTTAAAATCGGCAACATCTTGGGATACAGGAATATCCCGTGGTTGAGCATCATAGAAAGCATGGACTCGAGCCTGTCTAACCGGCCACGGGCAATATTCAGTCTCCATCAATTCCTAAAATTCGGCCCATGAAGCAACATGATCTTTGGGCCCAACGGCCTCCCACCAATCTGTAGCGTCCCCAGTGAGAAAGTACTGGGCAATAGGGACCTTACGGTCCTCGGGACAGTTGGTGGCAACGAAGACTTTAGATATCTCCTTGATCCACCCTTCCCAGCTGATCGGGTCTGATGCTCCCGAAAACTGAGGGGGATGCATCTTGATGACATCTTGGAGCCAACGGTCTGCTCCGCCCCGATTAGCATGGGCCGGATCCGGGTTCTGAACCACCTGAGCTATCGCCGCCATTTGGTTTACCATTTGCTGCATAACGGCTGCAATACCAAGGTCGGCGCACTCCTGAGAAGAAGCATGACTGGGACAGTCACCGGTACTGCCGGCCCCCGAAGAATGAGACGTGGCCGCCCCACCGGCTACCCCACGTCCCCGGACGCGTCCACGACCACGACCACGGCCCCTTCCAGCATCCATGCTGGTGTTAAGAGGTGGCAAAAAGCAACTCGATGATAAGTAAAAGAGGGAGAATAACCACAGTTCAAGAAACGGAAATACGGTACGAGAAAGTAAAGAATCGAGTAAGGAAAACTTACGAACACTGGAAGTACTGAGATGCCGGCAGCGGTGTGACAATGTGCAAAACAATACACCACTAGACCCAAATAACCGACAAGCCTAGGTATCCATAAACCTAGTGCTCCGATACCATTTTCTGTAACACCCCCGAGATATTCGGAGTATATTACAGGGCCGTGGACCCCTACATGGGACCCACCAGGCTAAAACAAGAAAAACAACACTCAACTAACCATCTCAGTTAGCAAGGACACACATTTAAATAATACAACATATAAAGATACGCCCGGAGCAACCGGCATATTAAACATCAACCGACAATATAGCAATTTAAGTCAATACAAAATGAAGTTCGAAGTAAAAAGCCTAAGTACTCGCGAGTACAATCTATAAGTTTATAAATGTGGGAAACAACCAAATCGAAGTAGACAAAAGAAATAAGAAGACCCAAATGCACATGTCAACGACCCTGGCCAACATCCTCGTACTGTCCCAGTGCCCGCTCGTCCGGCAAAACATAACCTGAAATCCATAACAAGAATTTCCCCAAAATGGGTCCCCAAAGGGGTTAGCAATTACGATAGTACAAGTAATCAAGGCAAACCATTCGCTTACATGTTTCATAGTACAATGCACCAAATCATTTCAAAACCAAAACCAGACATGTCTTCTCCAGAAACAAACAGTCAATCACATTTGCCCAGGACCGAGACGAAGCCACAAATCCCACTCGAGGCCTCTAAGGACCCTCCCGAGCTAGCCATATCACAAAACAAATCACGCACATGCATCGCCTAGGACTGGGACGAAGCCTCAAATCCCACTCGAGGCCTCTAAGGACCCTCCTGAGCTGGCTAGCTAAACAAACTCATGAATCCAGGGCACAAACCATTGGACTCCCTCCGTGATCCCGTCGGACCCTCCCGAGGTGAGCAATCACACACAATATACATTACCATTTCACGTTAAGCATAAAGGTTTCCAAAAATACTTGCCTTGAATAATTGATGACGCAACGAATGGAAAGGAAAATCACCGAAGAATGCTAGGAACCAATGGAACCGAACCTAACGATTCGAAGAACATAATCACAACCAACTCTAGACGAATACGGAAATGGAATACACCCAAAAACCCGCCTACGATTCATGTATATTCGTATAAAAATAACAACGAGGGCGGACCACAACCAATCCCTCTAGATTTCGCAAAACCATGAAAATATACCATGAATCCGTAGGAAAACTAATGATATCAACAAGATTAATCATATTCATCATGGATTAACCAACAAAACAGGACGAATCGGACGAAAATCCCAAAACCCCCAAATTATCCAAAAGTGGGGTTCTAAGAGATTTACCTTGGATTAGGATGAAAGATTCGCGTTGATGTTGTTATTATACACCAAGAACTCAAGGAAGATGATGGTTGGGATGATTGGAGGAAGAAATCGCCAAGAAAATCGCCCAAAATCAGCTAGGCCGCGGAGAGGGAGAAGAAATGGGAATAATACGTACATCCGGGTCAACTCCCTGGTTTATATAGCTAGGGAGTGTTAGTCCCTGGTTTATATAGCTAGGGAGTGTTAGCGCGCGCTAACACTCAGAAGTTAGCGTGCGCTAACGGGACAAAACCCCAGTCCAGAAGTTAACGTCCCAGTCCAGTAACTAGATTTCTGGGCCGTTAGCGTGCGCTACCCGAAATATAGCGTGCGCTAATAGCCTCTCGGTAGCGCGCGCTATCGTCCATAGCGTGCGCTACCTGAACATCATCCGAGTCCAGAAGTGAACTGCCCAGAACTCAACTGACCCCGTTAGTGTGTGCTATCGGCCAAACATAGCGTGCGCTACCTGGGCACCTCACCGAGTCCAGTAGCAAATTGTCCAGTACTGGACAATCACGCTAGCGCACGCTACCGGACATCTCAGTGTGCACTAGTCCCCAGACATTAGCGTGCGCTAGACAATGTAGCATACGCTAATCCGCTAGTCCAGGAGGCTGAAATGAATCGCCACTCCTGTGGCTCGGCTCGCTGCGCTTCTGGCGAGCGTAGCGTGCGCTACTAAGGGATCTCTAGCGTGCGCTATGCTAGAAAATTAACGCGCGCTAGGCACGGAATATGAACGAAACATCAAACGGAACATCTCAAAACACATAGTAACATAGAATGGATCCATGGGAACCCCAAAACGGCGGTTTCGCACAACAATTACGAGAATCAGATCACTAGATGATGGAAGAAATACACTGAAAAATACACGAGGGTCGCTACAAGCGAGAAATACACCGAAAAATGAAGATATCGGGAAAAGAAAAATGTGAATATTACAATTGTATTATAATGGCACTTGGATGGACGAATACGAATGCAATAACTTTCAGGTTACATGCATCTTGCTCCCAGAAACGAATACCCTATCGGACTTGCAGTATTTAATACAAAGCACTCTGAACAAGTAGGACCGCTCATCATTGACAATGAAATTCCATATTCAAAGCAAAATTCCACCAATTGTTATTACAAATGAGTCAACCTTCAAATTTTACATGGAGATTTGTAAAAATAATTCTGATCATGGAAGGTATCCACTCATAATTGAAGAATCAGAGCTGCTCCTTCTAACCTCGCATCATCCAAACTGTTATGAAATGCAAAGTATATCACATACCACATCTTCTGTAAGTTCAATGAACCCTTGTTCAGATCTAATTCCAATCTATATTGTTGGATTAGTCAACATATTACAATATGCTGAAAAAGTGGCTGACATTAACATCGCAAACGATAAACCCCTGCATACACAAACTATCTGCAATGTTCAAGAAAACAACATTATATGGAATGCCGACGACATTGATGTAAAAAACATCAAATATATGCAAACAATGAGGTTTTACTTAATGCCGCAAGATTTCATTCAATGTGACAACACCGACAACATAAAGTCCTAAGATCTTCAGGAAGAGACACTGTCATTGTTTGCGTGGAACACCTAAAATGTCCATGCAAGCTGAGAGCATCAAAAATTGGAAAAACCAGCATGTTTAAGGTGAGAGAAATATACGATGTGTACACATGTTCTTCGGATATATTAATGGGCAACCACAGACAAACTACTAGTGAGTTGGTAAGTGAATGTGTTAAATGCAAACTTACTAGTCTGAACAAAATATATACACCATCGGATATAGTAGATGACATGAAGGACAAGTACAACGTCTTGATCTCATACCAAAAAGCATGGTGATCCAAGGAAAGAGCATTGGTGAAAGTTTGTGGAAATCCACATGACTATTCAATGATAACTTCTTGGCTACACATGGAAGAAATTACCAACCCAGGTAAACAAAAAATTATGTACCATTGTAAACTTCATTATTCCAGACTACTATTACAAATATATATTATATCGGATACCGTATAATATTACATTAGTTACCAATAGTAAGTTCTGTTTCTTACTATTATATAGCACTGATATAAAATTACAATGATATTAACTAATATATCAACTTACCAGGTACATTAATAGATATCTTGTTGATATATTTATATTATCCATACTAATGTTACCAATATAAAATGTCACAGATACATTGTAATCCTAATATAGTTACCTATTATAATTTCTGATAGTTACCGTTATATAGCATTAATATAAATTGACAATTATTTTAACTAAATATCAACTTGCCAGGTACCTTAACAGATATCTTGTTGGATGCAAAAGGACGGTTCAAGTATTTGTTTTTTGCGTTGGGGCCATCCATTGAGGCATGGAAGTATTGCTTTCCAATTATCGTTGTTGATGGTACTTTTATTAACTCTGCATACATGGGTACTCTGCTTGCAGCAAGCACACAAGATGCAAATAGGTCAATTATTCCAATAGCATTCGCAGTGGTTGATAGCGAAAATGAGGATTCATGGACATGGTTTTTCAAAAATCTTAGAAAAGAAATTGGAGTACGACCTAAGCAGTGTATTTTATCTGATCGACATCATGCTATAGTGAAAGGTTTAGAAGTTGTGTTTCCAGATGTCATGCATGGTGCATGCATATACCATGTTTTAAAAAATATCAAAAAAAGGTTCAAAAAGGGAGGAGTTGAACTGAAAAATGCATACAATGGTGCATGTAGAGCATACACTATAGACGAGTTTAACAAACACATGGCTGATCTAGATGCTGTAATACCCATAATTTCGATTTTCGGTAATTTCTTTTTTTTCGGCAGAAGTCCGTTTTGACGACTCGTTCATGACCGTTTCGTCATTCCGAGAACGATTAATTCTGCACTTTTTGTCATCCGAGTTCGTTTCGGTGTCATTTTGTTGAGTTCCGTGCTTTTTTGGCGGCTTTTTCGCACTTGAGTTTGATTCTTGCGAATATCGTTCAAAACTGCTGTTTCGAGTTTCCCGTAAGTCCGTTTAACTTTGTTAGACGTGTTGTGAACTTCGGTTTGGTTATTCGATCACGTATCGTGATTTTCGGGCGTTTTGGGCCATTTTCGTAATTTCCCAAAGTTTGGGGTAATTACTTTCCGTTGTCGAATTTTGAGCCTTCGGGTGGTCGGAATCGTGTGTTCTCTTAGTGCTCGCTCGAATTCATCTTTGCGAGTACTTCGTAACCGTATCTTCAATTCGTATTCAGATTCGGGTTTCGGGGTCATTCGGGTCGTCGGAGTTGGCCCCGGCCGAGTCATGGCCGGGCAGTCTGGGCCTAGGCCGGCACTGGCCGAGTTACGGCCGGTAGTGCTCGGCAGTTACGTATGTTAGGCCGGTTACGTACGTAAGGATGCAGGCATTTTTGGGGCAGTGACTCGGTTACGTACGTAAGCCCTTGGCCGGTTACGTACGTAACCTGTAAACCAGCGACTATTTAAGGCCTGCAATGATCGGGTTTTCACCCATTTTTCTCATCCCTCTCATTTCCTTCCGCGGCTGGGGCTTGGAGTTCGTGATTAGATGTTGTTTATCTATCAATCCACAAAGTTCTTGAGTTTCTAACATCAATCGATCATCCCATAACCTCCTCCGATCTACCGAATCAAGGTTAGATTTCTAGAAATCTAGTTTTGGGGAATTTGGGTATTTTGGTTGATTTCGTCCGTTTAATCCGATTTAACTTAGGATTATGATGGATTGTGTAATATTCGCATTTTTCCTTTCTCTTAATATTCTCATCTTGGTGTATTTTCATTTTTGGCAACTCGCTTGTAACCGTATTGACATTTTGAGGATATTTAATATTGGACTTTTTGTCGTTCGAGCTTGTTTCGCACTCGTTTTACTCGATTCGGTGTTTCATGTTGTTTTTGTTGCTATTTCGGGTATTCTCGTAAATCGTCGTTCGGAACCGCCGTTTCGGGGTTGCCGAGGATCCATCTCATATTATTGTGCACGTTGTGAGCTTTTGTTTGGTGCTTTGACCATGTATCGTTCATTTCAGATGTTTTGGGCCGTTACGTAATCTCCCAAAGTTTTGGGATAATTACGATAGTTGTTGTTTTCCGAACCTCTGGATAGTCGGGAATATGTTTTCTTTTAACACTTTCATTCGTAGCCTCGAATCCTTTACGTTCGTACCATCATGAATTGTTCACCGTTGTATTTCGACTCTTTTCGGTACCCCCCTCTTGTCAAATTCTGGCCTGTACTCCCCAGGAAGGGATGTTACGTACGTAACACACCTTTGGTTACGTACGTAACAGCCTGTACAAAATGGTACATGTATTTCTGCCTTTTTGGTTACGTACGTAAGGACCTTATGGCTTACATACGTAACACAGCTTACGTACGTTAGCAAGTGGTGGCTAACGTACGTAACGCGGCCTGGGTTTATAAACCCAGGAGTTGACCGATTTCGGCCATTATCATTCCTCCTCCTCCCCATCCGACTCCTAGGCGATTTTCTTGGCATTTCCGGCGATTTGAAGCTTTGTTACTCTGAGCCATCATCTTCTTCGAGTTTTTGGAGTATATTATCAACATCTAATCGTGTTCTTCGTCATTAATTCGAGGTAAACTGCTAAAACCTTGTTTTGGGTAAATTGGGGGGTTTTTCACGTTTTCATCCGATTCGTTCTGTATGATAGATTAATTCATGATGAGTATGATTAATTTTGCTAATATTCTTGTTCCCCTTACGGATGCATGGTATATTTTGTGGTTGTTGCGTATTCGAGAGGGTTCGGCGGTGGTCCGCCCTCGTTGTTATTTTTGTACGAATATACATGAATCGTAGGCGGGTTTTCAGGTGTATTCCATTTCCGTATTCGTCTAGAGTTGGTTGTGATTATGTTCTTCGAATCGTTAGGTTCGGTTCCATTGATTCTTAGCGTTCGTCGGTGATTTTCCTGTCCGTTCGTTGCGTCATCAATTATTCAAGGCAAGTATTTTTGGAAACCTTTATACTTAACGTGAAATGGTAATGTATATTGTGTGTGATTGCTCACCTCGGGAGGGTCCGACGGGATCACGGAGGGAGTCCAAAGGGTTGAGTCCTGGATTCATGAGTTTGTTTAGCTAGCCAGCTCGGGAGGGTCCTTAGAGGCCTCGAGCGGGATCAATGGTATTACCCTGTTCCCAAGGCGATGCATGTGCGTGGTTTGTTTTATGATATAGCCAGCTCGGGAGGGTCCTTAGAGGCCTTGAGCGGGATCAATGGTATTACCCTGTTCCCAAGGCAAATTGTTTGACTGTTTGTTTCCGGAAAAGACATGTCTGGTTTTGGTTTTGAAATGATTTGGTGCATTGTACTATGAAACGTGTAAGCGAATGGTTTGCCTTAATTACTTGTACTAGCGTAATTGCTAACCCCTTTGGGGACCCGTTTTGGGAAAATTCTTGTTATAGATTTCAGGTTATGTTCTTCCGGATGAGCGGGCGCTGGGACAGTACGAGGATGTTGGCCAGGGTCGTTGACATGTGCATTTGGGTTTTATTATTCCTCTTGTTTACTTCGATATGGTTGTTTTCCACATTTATAAACTTATAGATTGTACTCGCGAGTACTTAGGCTTTTCATTTAGAACTCCGTTTTGTATTACCTTAAATTGCTACATTGTCGGTTGATGCTTATTTCGCCGGTTGCTCCGGGCGTATTTTTATATGTTGTATTATTTAAAGGTGTGTCCTCGCTAACCGAGATGGTTAGTCGAGTGGTGTTTTCTTGTTATAGCCTGGTGGGTCCCATTTAGGGGTCCACGGCGCTGTAATATACTCTGAATATCTCGGGGGTGTTACAGAAAATGGTATCGGAGCGCAAGGTTGGGTTTATGGATACCTAGGCTTGTCGGTTATTTGGGTCTAGTGGTGTTTTGTTTTGCATATTGTCACACCGCTGCCAGCATCTCGGTACTTCCAGTGCTCGTAAGTTTTCTTATTCGGCCCTTTTGTTTCTTGCATTGTATTTCCACTTCTTGAATCGTAGTTGCTTTTTCCTCCCTTACTCATCATCGATATACTTCTGTTATCTCTTAACACCAGTATGGATGCCGGAGGAAACTGTGGTCGTGGTCGTGGACGCGGCCGAGGACGTGGGGCAGCCGGTGGGGCGGCCACGTCGCATTCTTCGGGAGCCGGCAGTACCGGTGACCGTCACAGTCATGCTTCTTCTCAGGAGCGCGCCGACCTTGGTATTGCGGCCGTTATGCAACAAATGGTAAACCAAATGGCGGTTATAGCTCAGGTGGTTCAGAACCCCGATCAAGCCCATGCTAATCGGGGCGGAGCAGACCGCTGGCTCTAAGATGTCATTAAGATGTATCCTCCTCAGTTTTCGGGAGCATCAGACCCGATCGGCTGGGAGGGGTGGATCAAGGAGATATCTAAGGTCTTCGTTGCCACCAACTGTCCCGAGGACCGTAAGGTCCCTATTGCCCAGTACTTTCTCACTAGGGACGCTACGGATTGGTGGGAGGCTGTTGGACCAAAAATCATGTTGCTTCGTGGGCCGAATTTCAGAAATTGATGGAGACTGAATATTGCCCATGGCCAGTTAGACAGGCTCGAGTCCATGCTTTCTACGATTCTCAACCTCGGGATATTCCCGTATCCCTAGCTATTGCCGATTTTAACAAGGAGTTGGGCTATATGAAGACCCAAGTTGTCGAAGAGAGCGACAAAATTTTCCATTTTTCCAGGCGGATGAAGCTGTCAATTCGGGACTATATGTCTGGGCTCGTATGCACTACATTGAAGGATTATCAGAGTAGGGCTCTTGCCTACGATATGTCGGTAACGGCTAGTGATGTGGCCCGTGAGAGCAAGAAGCAGAAGTCGGTCGGAAATTTTTCTGGTCCCAAGAGTGGAGGCCAGCAGAAATCTCAGGCTGCGAATATTTCTACGGGCGGTTCGGCTCGTTTCTCTGGGAGCTTTCGGGGTGCCGCCGGAACCTCCGTTCGTGAACCCACATGCTTTAATTGTGGTATGAAAGGTCATAGGAACCAGCAGTGTCCTCGTCCGAAGTTTACTTGTCATACTTGTGGCCAGTCGAGCCACAAGGCCCTCTTTTGTGATCAGATCAGACAGATTCGCGAGTCCCGTGACTCTTTTTCAGCACTTAAAGATCCGAGTGTGAACCAGGGCTCGTTTGCTCCACAGCCTCCGCCGAGTGCCGGTCGAGGTAGAGGTCGGGGTCAGGCTGCTAGAGGAGGAGCTTCTAGTGTCGGCTCTGCCCAACCGCATATCTATGAGATGAGGAGGGCCGATGATCCAGCGACCACTGTGGCGAAAGGTACCGTTCATATCCATTCCCATCCTGTCAGCGTGCTTTTTGATTCGGGTGCTACGCATTCATTCATTTCTCTAGAGTGTGTACGCCGTTTGAGTCTCGACTGCTTATCACCTTGCGAACCTTTCATCGTTAAACTTCCTAGCGGTGATAGAATTGTCGGTGATCGAGAGGTCCGGGACTGTTCTGTGTTTATTTGTGAGAGGGTTTGGCCCTCTAATCTTATTGTCGTGGGTATCGAGGGTGAGTATTTGATTCTCGGGGATGATTGGCTCGAGCGGCATGGCGCAATCATGAACTACCGCACGAGAATCATCACTATGTTAGCCGAGGACGGCACCGAACACTCTTTCGCAGGGCGAAAGAGGGGAAACCATAAGTTGTTATTAACGCCTTGAAGGCGATGAGGCTCCTGCGAAAGGGGTGTACCAGTTATTGGTGCTACGCCTTGAAGGCGGAGGATGGTGGAGTTGAGTTTTTGTCGATTCCAGTCGTTAGTGAATTTCCTGATGTATTTCCTGATGAGTTACCGGGATTGCAACCGGACCGTGAGGTCGAGTTTGTTATAGAGTTAGAGCCGGGCGCAGCTCCGATTTCGAAGGCGCCGTATCGCATGGCACCTTTAGAGATGTCAGAGTTGAAGAAGAAGTTGAGTGAGCTTCTTGAGTCGGGGTATGTTCGACCGAGCGCCTCGCCTTGGGGCGCACCGGTCCTGTTTGTGCGGAAGAAGGATGGTTCACTGCGTTTGTGTATCGACTATCGCGAACTAAACAAGGCGACCATCAAGAACAAATATCCTTTGCCGAGGATTGATGACTTGTTCGATCAGTTGCAGGGAGCTGCGGTATTCTCGAAGATTGATTTGAGATCGGGGTACTACCAGCTCCGAGTGAGGGAGTCCGATGTGCCGAAAACAACTTTTCGGACGAGATAAGGACATTATGAGTTTGTAGTTATGCCTTTCGTGTTAACTAATGCGCCGGCGGTGTTCATGCAGTTGATGAACAAAGTCGAGTATTTGGATAAGTGTGTCGTCGTCTTCATTGACGATATTCTTATTTATTCGAGGAACGAGGAAGAGCATGCCCATCATTTGCGGGTAGTGTTAGACATTTTGAGGACCGAGCGACTCTATGCAAAGTTCTTGAAATGTGAGTTCTGGCTGAAGGAAGTGATGTTTTTAGGTCACGGGATTTCAGCCGAGGGGGTTCGAGTGGATCCGCAGAAGATTGAGGCTGTGTTGGATTGGGCACCGCCCAAGAACGTGAAAGAGGTCCGTAGTTTCTTGGGTTTATCTGGCTACTACCGTAGGTTCGTTGAGGGTTTTTCGAAACTAGCTCTACCACTTACACAGTTGCTCCAGAAGTCCGAGAAGTTCGTCTAGAATGACGAGAGGCAGTCGATGTTGGGTATGGATTCGGATATTTGCGCCGTTTGCGGAAGCATAAATAAATCGCGGAAATTAAATCACACAGGGATTTATAGAGGTTCGGCTATTAAGGAAGCCTACGTCCTCTCTCGATGTATCTTTTTCCTTAGGCTTAAGATCAAAACCTCTACGCCTCTCTTCTATCGGTCGAGGGATCACCGTTACAAGCTCGTCTTCTATCGGTCCGAGTAAAACCGTTTTTCCTTTTCTATTGGATAAGGAATCAACCACTCTAGCTTTCTATCGGTACTAGATAAGCCTCACTAAGATAGCGATTGTGATTCTAACAATGCCGGATCCTTGATCCTAATAACACCGAATCAAATCGTATCTTTTCTTTTTCTCGCTCGTGTATAATGTTGAATGTATAAACACTCAAACTAACAATATATAGCTCAATATTACAACAACAATGTAAGTGTATGATTCTCAGATGAATATCTCGTTTGCTTGAAGTTGTTGTACTCAAACAATACCATAGGAATGGTATTTATAGGCATTTCCCATAAACTAGCCGTTGCTGGCTGTTTTGACTTGCTAGCGTGCGCTAGCCTTCATCTGGTAGCGTGCGCTAATATCTTAGCGTGCGCTAGACTGTTCCCAGTTTCAGTCCAGTAGCTTCGTTTCTTCTTTAGCGTACGTTATGCCTTCTGCCTTACGTACGTAACCTTCTTGTATTAGCGTGTGTTAATAACACATTGTAGCGTGCGCTAATCCAATATATCCGTTGCATGGATTGTCAAAGTATCCGTTTGATATGCTGACTTTGACCTGCATTTCCCAACGTTCTGATTGACTTGATTCAAACTTCTTAGCGTGCGCTAATCCTTCATTGTAGCGTGCGCTAATGCTGATTTCATTGCATACGTCATTCTGTGTTTGAATTCCTTCACAACGGTAACAAGGCTCAATAGCGTGCG
Organism: Orobanche coerulescens; assembly: GCA_033398695.1. Lineage (NCBI taxonomy): Eukaryota > Viridiplantae > Streptophyta > Magnoliopsida > Lamiales > Orobanchaceae > Orobanche > Orobanche coerulescens. The sequence continues at coordinate 16,477,918 of CM065814.1, read as the reverse complement.
TTAATGATAACTAGTAGCGTGCGCTATCTCATCAGCTGACTTCACTTCAGCTTACTTCGAACTTGGCTGATATGCCGTTAGCGTGCGCTAACATATATGCTTTAGCGTGCGCTAATGCAGTCCAGATTGCAACTTTTTGCGTCTTCGTCTGCATCGTCGTTTTGCTTCGCCTTAATGTTGTTTTGTTGGTTAGAAACTTTAATCATCAAAACACAAATTAAATAATGTGTGGAATAAATATTCCAACAATCTCCCCCTTTTTGATGATTACAAAACAACTCTTGAATTGGATAATCTGTAAAAATAATATATGTATATTTCTACGAATCAAAGTTTTCGGCTTTGATCGTTTCGTTAGTTTCTCCAATCCTTTTCTTTTTCTTCTTTTTCGACTTCTTCATTTTTCAACTCCTTCGTTTTAACTCCCCCTTTTTGTATGCTTTCTTTTTCTTTTCGACTTCTTCTCATTTTTATCAATTCATCTTCTTCTCCCCCTTTTTGTCTTCATCAAAAAGTATATAAAAAATATAGAGTATATGCATGATGCCAATGAATATGCATTAATAAGCAAAAATACTCTCCGTGAAAGTATTATCTCCCCCTTTTTAAGATATCAATTGTTAAAATTTATTTTTGGGGATCCAACCTATAGTTGGTTTTTCTTTTGAAACGTAGATGACGTTTGGAGTAATTGTTCCTTTAGGAACCCAAATCTTTTTAATTTTTATCGTCCGTCTTGGGCTTTTGCAGTTTGAAATGTGATGCCCAATTTTCAAACATTTTTCACATCGGGGTATTTTGAAATTGACGGATTCATTTTTTGAACGTGGTTTGAATCCTAACCCCTCTTTATTTAGAGTGTATTTTTGAATGCATAACATTTGTTCAAATTTATCGTTGCCGCACGAGAATTTCTTTGTCAAAATTTTTAGTTCATCTGGAACTTTTAAAAGGTCATTTTACAAAATATTTTCATTTGCAAGGCATTTCGAATGATCAATTTCGACAAATTTCCCTTTCTCAAGTATTTTGGAATTTTCAATTTCCAAAGTTTTATATTTAGACTTGAGGGATTTAATTTCATTTAAAGCATTTTGATAGTCCGTATGTAATAACTCGAATGCTTCAAAAAGTTCGTCGTAAGAATTACTTACTTGGCTTTCGACGTCGCTATCGTCGAATGAACTCCGGGCCATGAGCGCGAGATTATTTTGTTCAAGAAAATCTTCATCGGGATCTTCGTCGCTCCATGTTGCGATTAGAACCTCCTTTTGCTTTACTCGACAGTTCTTAGCAAAGTGTCCTGGTTTGCCACATAATCGACAAGTGTTGTCGAATTTCTTAGGTTCGCCCGTTTGAATGTCCTTCTTCCTCCGGTTTAATAAGTGTTGGAACTTATTAATATTTTTGGCATAATATGCCATTTCTTCTTCGCTTTTGTCCACCGGGGTTTCTTCTTTCTTCTTCGACATTTTAGCCTTGAAAGCTATCGACCTCTCCTTCGGTTTCGGTTTGGCATTCCGAGATTTTAGGACAATCTCGAAGTTGATAAGAGAACCAACGAGAGCACTAAAATTGAGAGTATTTAAATCTTTGGATTCCATTATTGCCGTAACCGTACCGTCCCATTCTCGAGGTAGTGATCGGAGAATTTTCTTTACTTTCTCACTACTCGAAAGTGGTTTTCCGAAACATGCTAATCCATTAGTGATGACCGAAAATTGGTCGAGCATAATCGAGATGGAGTCGTCGTCCTTCATATGGAATAATTCATAATCGTGAAGGAGCATGTTTATCTTCGTCTCTTTGACTTGAGACGTACCTTCGTGTGTTACCTCAAGCATTTTCCAGATTTCTTTGGCACTATCACACGATGATATCCGGTTGTGTTCTTCCGGATTTAAGGCACAATAAAGGAGTTGAGTTGCCTTACAATTGAAATGGTCGTTTTTCCAATCGCAGTCGTCATATTCTTCAAAAGTTTTAAGCGTTCCGTTGGAATTCGTTGGAATTTTTGGACCAAGACAAATCACCTTCCAAAGTTCGATGTCGTAAGCTCGAATGAATATCGACATCTTCTTCTTCCAAGTCATGAAATTCGCGCCATCAAAAAATGGTGGTCGGTTGAGAGCAAGGCCTTCGGCTGGAGAGATTTGAAACGCCATTTTGGATCTTCTCCTCGGATGTTAAGCCGCAGATTGAGTACCGCTCCGATACCAATTGTTGGGTACGGATTCGGATATTTGCGCGCTTGCGGAAGCGTAAATAAATCGCGAAAATAAATCACACAGGATTTATAGAGGTTCGCTATTAACGAAGCCTACGCCCTCTCGATGTATCTTTTTCCTTAGGCTTAAGATCAAAACCTCTACGCCTCTCTTCTATCGGTCGAGGGATTACCGTTACAAGCTCGTCTTCTATCGGTCCGAGTAAAACCGTTTTTCCTTTTCTATTGGATAAGGAATCAACCACTCTAGCTTTCTATCGGTACTAGATAAACCTCACTAAGATAGAGATTGTGATTCTAACAATGCCGGATCCTTGATCCTAATAACACCGAATCAAATCGTATCTTTTCTTTTTCTCGCTCGTGTATAATGTTGAATGTATAAACACTCAAACTAACAATATATAGCTCAATATTACAACAACAATGTAAGTGTATGATTCTCAGATGAATATATCGTTTGCTTGAAGTTGTTGTACTCAAACAATACCATAGGAATGGTATTTATAGGCATTTCCCATAAACTAGCCGTTGCTGGCTGTTTTGACTTGCTAGCGTGCGCTAGCCTTCCTCTGGTAGCGTGCGCTAATATCTTAGCGTGCCTGTAGCGTGCGCTAGACTATGCCTGGGCCATTCAGCTTGCTTGCTTCTTTAGCGTACGTTATGCCTTCTGCCTTACGTACGTAACCTTCTTGTATTAGCGTGCGTTAATAACACATTGTAGCGTGCGCTAATCCAATATATCCGTTGCATGGATTGTCAAAGTATCCGTTTGATATGCTGACTTTGACCTGCTTTTCCCAACGTTCTGATTGACTTGATTCAAACTTCTTAGCGTGCGCTAATCCTTCATCAGAAGGCGCTAGTGCTGATTTCATTGCATACGTCATTCTGTGTTTGAATTCCTTCACAACGGTAACAAGGCTCAATAGCGTGCGTTAATGATAACTAGTAGCGTGCGCTATCTCATCAGCTGACTTCACTTCAGCTTACTTCGAACTTGGCTGATATGCCGTTAGCGTGTGGTAACATATATGCTTTAGCGTGCGCTAATGCAGTCCAGATTGCAACTTTTTGCGTCTTCGTCTGCATCGTCGTTTTGCTTCGCCTTAATGTTGTTTTGTTGTTTAGAAACTTTAATCATCAAAACACAAATTAAATAATGTGTGGAATAAATATTCCAACAATCTCCCCCTTTTTGATGATTACAAAACAACTCTTGAATTGGATAATCTGTAAAAATAATATATGTATATTTCTACGAATCAAAGTTTTCGGCTTTGATCGTTTTGTTAGTTTCTCCAATCCTTTTCTTTTTCTTCTTTTTCGACTTTTTCATTTTTCAACTCCTTCGTTTTAACTCCCCCTTTTTGTATGCTTTCTTTTTCTTTTCGACTTCTTCTCATTTTTATCAATTCATCTTCTTTTCCCCCTTTTGTCTTCATCAAAAAGTATATAAAAAATATAGAGTATATGCATGATGCCAATGAATATGCATTAATAAGCAAAAATACTCCCCCTGAAAGTATTATCTCCCCCTTTTTAAGATATCAATTGTTAAATTTATTTTTGGGGATCCAACCTATAGTTGGTTTTTCTTTTGAAACGTAGACGACGTTTGGAGTAATTGTTCCTTTAGGAACCCAAATCTTTTTAATTTTTATCGTCCGTCTTGGGCTTTTGCAGTTTGAAATGTGATGCCCAATTTTCAAACATTTTTCACATAGGGGTATTTTGAAATTGACGGATTCGTTTTTTGAACGTGGTTTGAATCCTAACCCCTCTTTATTTAGAGTGTATTTTTGAATGCATAACATTTGTTCAAATTTATCGTTGCCGCACGAGAATTTCTTTTTCAAAATTTTTAGTTCATCTTGAACTTTTAAAAGGTCATTTTTCAAAATATTTTCATTTTCAAGGCATTTTGAATGATCAATTTCGACAAATTTCCCTTTCTTAAGTATTTTGGAATTTTCAATTTCCAAAGTTTTATATTTAGACTTGAGGGATTTAATTTCATTTAAAGCATTTTGATAGTCCGTATGTAATAACTCGAATGCTTCAAAAAGTTCGTCGTAAGAATTACTTACTTGGCTTTCGACGCCGCTATCGTCGAATGAACTCCGGGCCATGAGCGCGAGATTATTTTGTTCAAGAAAATCTTCATCGGGATCTTCGTCGCTCCATGTTGCGATTAGAACCTCCTTTTGCTTTACTCGACAGTTCTTAGCAAAGTGGCCTGGTTTGCCACATAATCGACAAGTGTTGTCGAATTTCTTAGGTTCGCCCGTTTGAATGTCCTTCTTCCTCTGGTTTAATAAGTGTTGGAACTTATTAAAATTTTTGGCATAATATGCCATTTCTTCGTCGCTTTCGTCCACCGGGGTTTCTTCTTTCTTCTTCGACATTTTAGCCTTGAAAGCTATCGACCTCTCCTTCGGTTTCGGTTTGGCATTCCGAGATTTTAGGACAATCTCGTAGTTGATAAGAGAACCAATGTGAGCACTAAAATCGAGAGTATTTAAATCTTTGGATTCCATTATTACCAGAATGCACTGGCCCCATTCCCGAGGTAGTGATCGGAGAATTTTCTTTACTTTCTCACTACTCGAAAGTGGTTTTCCGAAACATGCTAATCCATTAGTGATGACCGAAAATCGGTCGAGAATAATCGAGATGGATTCGTCGTCCTTCATATGGAATAATTCATAATCGTGAAGGAGCATGTTTATCTTCGTCTCTTTGACTTGAGACGTACCTTCGTGTGTTACCTCAAGCATTTTTCAGATTTCTTTGGCACTATCACACGATGATATCCGGTTGTGTTCTTCCAGATTTAAGGCACAATAAAGGAGTTGAGTTGCCTTACAATTGAAATGGTCGTTTTTCCAATCGGAGTCGTCATATTCTTCAAAAGTTTTAAGCGTTCCGTTGGAATTCGTTGGAATTTTTGGACCAAGACAAATCACCTTCCAAAGTTCGATGTCGTAAGCTCGAATGAATATCGACATCTTCTTCTTCCAAGTCATGAAATTCGCGCCATCAAAAAATGGTGGTCAGTTGAGAGCAAGGCCTTCGGCTGGAGAGATTTGAAATGCCATTTTGGATCTTCTCCTCGGATGTTAAGCCGCGTATTGGAGTATCTCTCCGATACCAATTGTTGGGTACGGATTCGGATATTTGCGCCATTTGCGGAAGCGTAAATAAATCGCGGAAAATAAATCACACAGGGATTTATAGAGGTTCGGCTATTAACGAAGCCTACGTCCTCTCTCGATGTATCTTTTTCCTTAGGCTTAAGATCAAAACCTCTACGCCTCTCTTCTATCGGTCGAGGGATTACCGTTACAAGCTCGTCTTCTATCGGTCCGAGTAAAACCGTTTTTCCTTTTCTATTGGATAAGGAATCAACCACTCTAGCTTTCTATCGGCACTAGATAAACCTCACTAAGATAGCGATTGTGATTCTAACAATACCGGATCCTTGATCCTAATAACACCGAATCAAATCGTATCTTTTCTTTTTCTCGCTCGTGTATAATGTTGAATGTATAAACACTCAAACTAACAATATATAGCTCAATATTACAACAACAATGTAAGTGTATGATTCTCAGATGAATATCTCGTTTGCTTGAAGTTGTTGTACTCAAACAATACCATAGGATTGGTATTTATAGGCATTTCCCATAAACTAGCCGTTGCTGGCTATTTTGACTTGCTAGCATGCGCTAGCCTTCCTCTGGTAGCGTGCGCTAATATCTTAGCGTGCCTGTAGCGTGCGCTAGACTGCTCGCCGATCCGGTAGCTTTGTTTCTTCTTTAGCGTACGTTATGCCTTCTGCCTTACGTACGTAACCTTCTTGTATTAGCGTGCGTTAATAACACATTGTAGCGTGCGCTAATCCAATATATCCGTTGCATGGATTGTCAAAGTATCCGTTTGATATGCTGACTTTGACCTGCTTTTCCCAACGTTCTGATTGACTTGATTCAAACTTCTTAGCGTGCGCTAATCCTTCATTGTAGCGTGCGCTAATGCTGATTTCATTGCATACGTCATTATGTGTTTGAATTCCTTCACAACGGTAACAAGGCTCGATAGCGTGCGTTAATGATAACTAGTAGCGTGCGCTATCTCATCAGCTGACTTCACTTCAGCTTACTTCGAACTTGGCTGATATGCCGTTAGCGTGCGCTAACATATATGCTTTAGCGTGCGCTAATGCAGTCCAGATTGCAACTTTTTGCGTCTTCGTCTGCATCGCCGTTTTGCTTCGCCTTAATGTTGTTTGGTTGTTTAGAAACTTTAATCATCAAAACACAAATTAAATAATGTGTGGAATAAATATTCCAACAATCTCCCCCTTTTTGATGATTACAAAACAACTCTTGAATTGGATAATCTGTAAAAATAATATATGTATATTTCTACTAATCAAAGTTTTCGGCTTTGATCGTTTCGTTAGTTTCTCCAATCCTTTTCTTTTTCTTCTTTTTCGACTTCTTCATTTTTCAACTCCTTCGTTTTAACTCCCCTTTTTGTATGCTTTCTTTTTCTTTTCGACTTCTTCTCATTTTTATCAATTCATCTTCTTCTCCCCCTTTTTGTCTTCATCAAAAAGTATATAAAAAATATAGAGTATATGCATGATGCCAATGAATATGCATTAATAAGCAAAAATACTCCCCCTGAAAGTATTATCTCCCCCTTTTTAAGATATCAATTGTTAAAATTTATTTTTGGGGATCCAACCTATAGTTGGTTTTCCTTTTGAAACCTAGACGACGTTTGGAGTAATTGTTCCTTTAGGAACCCAAATCTTTTTAATTTTTATCGTCCGTCTTGGGCTTTTGCAGTTTGAAATGTGATGCCCAATTTTCAAACATTTTTCACATTGGGGTATTTTGAAATTGACGGATTCGTTTTTTGAACGTGGTTTGAATCATAACCCCTCTTTATTTAGAGTGTATTTTTGAATGCATAACATTTGTTAAAATTTATCGTTGCCGCACGAGAATTTCTTTGTCAAAATTTTTAGTTCATCTTGAACTTTTAAAAGGTCATTTTTCAAAATATTTTCATTTTCAAGGCATTTCGAATGATCAATTTCGACAAATTTCCCTTTCTCAAGTATTTTGGAATTTTCAATTTCCAAAGTTTTATATTTAGACTTGAGGGATTTAATTTCATTTAAAGCATTTTGATAGCCCGTATGTAATAACTCGAATGCTTCAAAAAGTTCGTCGTAAGAATTACTTACTTGGCTTTCGACATCGCTATCGTCGAATGAACTCCTGGCCATGAGCGCGAGATTATTTTGTTCAAGAAAATCTTCATCGGGATCTTCGTCGCTCCATGTTGCGATTAGAACCTACTTTTGCTTTACTCGACAGTTCTTAGCAAAGTGGCTTGGTTTGCCACATAATCGACAAGCGTTGTCGAATTTCTTAGGTTCACCCGTTTGAATGTCCTTCTTCCTCCGGTTTAATAAGTGTTGGAACTTATTAATATTTTTGGCATAATATGCCATTTCTTCGTCGCTTTCGTCCACCGGGGTTTCTTCTTTCTTCTTCGACATTTTAGCCTTGAAAGCTATCGATCTCTCCTTCGGTTTCGGTTTGGCATTCCGAGATTTTAGGACAATCTCGTAGTTGATAAGAGAACCAACGAGAGCACTAAAATCGAGAGTATTTAAATCTTTGGATTCCATTATTGCCGTAACCGTACCGTCCCATTCTCGAGGTAGTGATTGGAGAATTTTCTTTACTTTCTCACTACTCGAAAGCGGTTTTCCGAAACATGCTAATCCATTAGTGATGACCGAACATCGGTCGAGCATAATCGAGATGGACTCGTCGTCCTTCATATGGAATAATTCATAATCGTGAAGGAGCATGTTTATCTTCTTCTCTTTGACTTGAGACGTACCTTCGTGTGTTACCTCAAGCATTTTTCAGATTTCTTTGGCACTATCACACGATGATATCCGGTTGTGTTCTTCCGGATTTAAGGCACAATAAAGGAGTTGAGTTGCCTTACAATTGAAATGGTCGGTTTTCCAATCGGAGTCGTCATATTCTTCAAAAGTTTTAAGCGTTCCGTTGGAATTCGTTGGAATTTTTGGACCAAGACAAATCACCTTCCAAAGTTCGATGTCGTAAGCTCGAATGAATATCGACATCTTTTTCTTCCAAGTCATAAAATTCGCGCCATCAAAAAATGGTGGTCGGTTGAGAGCAAGGCCTTCAGCTGGAGAGATTTGAAACGCCATTTTGGATCTTCTCCTCGGATGTTAAGCCGCACCGCTCCGATACCAATTATTGGGTACGGATTCGGATATTTGCGCCGTTTGCGGAAGCGTTGATAAATCGTGGAAAATAAATCATACAGGGATTTATAGAGGTTCGGCTATTAACGAAGCCTACGTCCTCTCTCGATGTATCTTTTTCCTTAGGCTTAAGATCAAAACCTCTACGCCTCTCTTCTATCGGTCGAGGGATTACCGTTACAAGCTCGTCTTCTATCGGTCCGAGTAAAACCGTTTTTTCTTTTCTATTGGATAAGGAATCAACCACTCTAGCTTTCTATCGGTACTAGATAAACCTCACTAAGATAGCGATTGTGATTCTAACAATGCCGGATCCTTGATCCTAATAACACCGAATCAAATCGTATCTTTTCTTTTTCTCGCTCGTGTATAATGTTGAATGTATAAACACTCAAACTAACAATATATAGCTCAATATTACAACAATGTAAGTGTATGATTCTCAGATGAATATCTCGTTTGCTTGAAGTTGTTGTACTCAAACAATACCATAGGAATGGTATTTATAGGCATTTCCCATAAACTAGCCGTTGCTGGCTGTTTTGACTTGCTAGCGTGCGCTAGCCTTCCTCTGGTAGCGTGCGCTAATATCTTAGCATGCCTGTAGCGTTCGCTAGACTGTTCCCAGTTTCAGACCAGTAGCTTCGTTTCTTCTTTAGCGTACGTTATGCCTTCTGCCTTACGTACGTATTAGCGTGCGTTAATAACACATTGTAGCGTGCGCAAATCCAATATATCTGTTGCATGGATTGTCAAAGTATCCGTTTGATATGCTGACTTTGACCTGCTTTTCCCAACGTTCTGATTGACTTGATTCAAACTTCTTAGCGTGCGCTAATCCTTCATTGTAGCGTGCGGTAATGATAATTTCATTGCATACGTCATTCTGTGTTTGAATTCCTTCACAACGGTAACAAGGCTCGATAGCGTGCATTAATGATAACTAGTAGCGTGCGCTATCTCATCAGCTGACTTCACTTCAGCTTACTTCGAACTTGGCTGATATGCCGTTAGCGTGCGCTAACATATATGCTTTAGCGTGCGCTAATGCAGTCCAGATTGCAACTTCTTGCGTCTTCGTCTGCATCGTCGTTTTGCTTCGCCTTAATGTTGTTTTGTTGTTTAGAAACTTTAATCATCAAAACACAAATTAAATAATGTGTGGAATAAATTTTCCAACAATCTCCCCCTTTTTGATGATTACAAAACAACTCTTGAATTGGATAATCTGTAAAAATAATATATGTATATTTCTACGAATCAAAGTTTTCGGCTTTGATCGTTTCGTTAGTTTCTCCAATCCTTTTCTTTTTCTTCTTTTTCGACTTCTTCATTTTTCAACTCCTTCGTTTTAACTCCCCCTTTTTGTATGCTTTCTTTTTCTTTTCGACTTTTTCTTATTTTTATCAATTCATCTTCTTCTCCCCCTTTTTGTCTTCATCAAAAAGTATATAAAAAATATAGAGTATATGCATGATGCCAATGAATATGCATTAATAAGCAAAAATACTCCCCCTGAAAGTATTATCTCCCCCTTTTTAAGATATCAATTGTTAAAATTTATTTTTGGGGATCCAACCTATAGTTGGTTTTTCTTTTGAAACGTAGACGACGTTTGGAGTAATTGTTCCTTTAGGAACCCAAATCTTTTTAATTTTTATCGTCTGTCTTGGGCTTTTGCAGTTTAAAATGTGATGCCCAATTTTCAAACATTTTTCACATCGGGGTATTTTGAAATTGACGGATTCGTTTTTTGAACGTGGTTTGAATCCTAACCCCTCTTTATTTAGAGTGTATTTTTGAATGCATAACATTTGTTCAAATTTATCGTTGCCGCACGAGAATTTCTTTGTCAAAATTTTTAGTTCATCTTGAACTTTTAAAAGGTCATTTTTCAAAATATTTTCATTTTCAAGGCATTTCGAATGATCAATTTCGACAAATTTCCCTTTCTCAAGTATTTTGGAATTTTCAATTTCCAAAGTTTTATATTTAGACTTGAGGGATTTAATTTCATTTAAAGCATTTTGATAGTCCGTATGTAATAACTCGAATGCTTCAAAAAGTTCGTCGTAAGAATTACTTACTTGGCTTTCGACGTCGCTATCGTCGAATGAACTCCGGGCCATGAGCGCGAGATTATTTTGTTCAAGAAAATCTTCATCGGGATCTTCGTCGCTCCATGTTGCGATTAGAACCTACTTTTGCTTTACTCGACAGTTCTTAGAAAGGTGGCCTGGTTTGCCACATAATCGACAAGCGTTGTCGAATTTCTTAGGTTCACCCATTTGAATGTCCTTCTTCCTCCGGTTTAATAAGTGTTGGAACTTATTAATATTTTTGGCATAATATGCCATTTCTTCGTCGCTTTCGTCCACCGGGGTTTCTTCTTTCTTCTTCGACATTTTAGCCTTGAAAGCTATCGACCTCTCCTTCGGTTTCGGTTTGGCATTCCGAGATTTTAGGAAAATCTCGTAGTTGATAAGAGAACCAACGAGAGCACTAAAATCAAGAGTATTTAAATCTTTGGATTCCATTATTTCCGTAACCGTACCGTCCCATTCTCGAGGTAGTGATCGGAGAATTTTCTTTACTTTCTCACTACTCGAAAGTGGTTTTCCGAAACATGCTAATCCATTAGTAATGACCGAAAATCAGTCGAGCATAATCGAGATGGATTCGTCGTCCTTCATATGGAATAATTCATAATCGTGAAGGAGCATGTTTATCTTCGTCTCTTTGACTTGAGACGTACCTTCGTGTGTTACCTCAATCATTTTCCAGATTTCTTTGGCACTATCACACGATGATATCCGGTTGTGTTCTTCCGGATTTAAGGCACAATAAAGGAGTTGAGTTGCCTTACAATTGAAATGGTCATTTTTCCAATCGGAGTCGTCATATTCTTCAAAAGTTTTAAGCGTTCCGTTGGAATTCGTTGGAATTTTTGGACCAAGACAAATCACCTTCCAAAGTTCGATGTCGTAAGCTCGAATGAATATCGACATCTTCTTCTTCCAAGTCATGAAATTCGCGCCATCAAAAAATGGTGGTCGGTTGAGAGCAAGGACTTCGGCTTGAGAGATTTGAAATGCCATTTTGGATCTTCTCCTCGGATGTTAAGCCGCGTATTGGAGTACCGCTCCGATACCAATTGTTGGGTACGGATTCGGATATTTGCGCCGTTTGCGGAAGCGTAAATAAATCGCGGAAAATAAATCACACAGGGATTTATAGAGGTTCGGCTATTAACGAAGCTTACGTCCTCTCTCGATGTATCTTTTTCCTTAGGCTTAATATCAAAACCTCTACGCCTCTCTTCTATCGGTCGAGGGATTACCGTTACAAGCTCGTCTTCTATCGGTCCGAGTAAAACCGTTTTTCCTTTTCTATTGGATAAGGAATCAACCACTCTAGCTTTCTATCGGTACTATATAAACCTCACTAAGATAGCGATTGTGATTCTAACAATGCCGGATCCTTGATCCTAATAACACCGAATCAAATCGTATCTTTTCTTTTTCTCGCTCGTGTATAATGTTGAATGTATAAACACTCAAACTAACAATATATAGCTCAATATTACAACAACAATGTAAGTGTATGATTCTCAGATGAATATCTCGTTTGCTTGAAGTTGTTGTTCTCAAACAATACCATAGGAATGGTATTTATAGGCATTTCCCATAAACTAGCCGTTGCTGGCTGTTTTGACTTGCTAGCGTGCGCTAGCCTTCCTCTGGTAGCGTGCGATAATATCTTAGCGTGCTCATGGCGTGCGCTAGACATTCCCGATTTGATCCGGTAACCGTTTCTTCTTTAGCGTACGTTATGCCTTCTGCCTTACGTACGTAACCTTCTTGTATTAGCGTGCGTTAATAACACATTGTAGCGTGCGCTAATCCAATATATCCGTTGCATGGATTGTCAAAGTATCCGTTTGATATGCTGACTTTGACCTGCTTTTCCCAACATTCTGATTGACTTGATTAAAACTTCTTAGCATGCGCTAATCCTTCATTGTAGCGTGCGCTAATGCTGATTTCATTGCATACGTCATTCTGTGTTTGAATTCCTTCACAACAGTAACAAGGCTCGATAGCGTGCGTTAATGATAACTAGTTGCGTGCGCTATCTCATCAGCTGACTTCACTTCAGCTTACTTCGAACTTGGCTGATATGCCGTTAGAGTGCGCTAACATATATGCTTTAGCGTGCGCTAATGCAGTCCAGATTGCAACTTTTTGCGTCTTCGTCTGCATCGTCGTTTTGCTTCGCCTTAATGTTTTTTTGTTGTTTACAAACTTTAATCATCAAAACACAAATTAAATAATGTGTGGAATAAATATTCCAACAATCTCCCCCTTTTTGATGATTACAAAACAACTCTTGAATTGGATAATCTGTAAAAATAATATATGTATATTTCTACGAATCAAAGTTTTCGGCTTTGATCGTTTCGTTAGTTTCTCCAATCCTTTTCTTTTTCTTCTTTTTCGACTTCTTCATTTTTCAACTCCTTCGTTTTAACTCTCCCTTTTTGTATGCTTTCTTTCTTTTCGACTTCTTCTCATTTTTATCAATTCATCTTCTTCTCCCCCTTTTTGTCTTCATCAAAAAGTATATAAAAAATATAGAGTATATACATGATGCCAATGAATATGCATTAATAAGCAAAAATACTCCCCCTAAAAGTATTATCTCCCCCTTTTTAAGATATCAATTGTTAAAATTTATTTTTGGGGATCCAACCTATAGTTGGTTTTTCTTTTGAAACGTAGACGACGTTTGGAGTAATTGTTCCTTTAGGAACCCAAATCTTTTTAATTTTTATCGTCCGTCTTGGGCTTTTGCAGTTTGAAATGTGATGCCCAATTTTCAAACATTTTTCACATCGGGGTATTTTGAAATTGACGGATTCGTTTTTTGAACGTGGTTTGAATCCTAACCCCTCTTTATTTAGAGTGTATTTTTGAATGCATAACATTTGTTCAAATTTATCGTTGCCGCACGAGAATTTCTTTGTCAAAATTTTTAGTTCATCTTGAACTTTTAAAAGGTCATTTTTCAAAATATTTTCATTTTCAAGGCATTTCGAATGATCAATTTCGACAAATTTCCCTTTCTCAAGTATTTTGGAATTTTCAATTTCCAAAGTTTTATATTTAGACTTGAGGGATTTAATTTCATTTAAAGCATTTTGATAGTCCGTATGTAATAACTCGAATGCTTCAAAAAGTTCGTCGTAAGAATTACTTACTTGGCTTTCGACGTCGCTATCATCGAATGAACTCCGGGCCATGAGCGCGAGATTATTTTGTTCAAGAAAATCTTCATCGGGATCTTCGTCGCTCCATGTTGCGATTAGAACCTCCTTTTGCTTTACTCGACAGTTCTTAGCAAAGTGGCCTGGTTTGCCACATAATCGACAAGTGTTGTCGAATTTCTTAGGTTCGCCCGTTTGAATGTCCTTCTTCCTCCGGTTTAATAAGTGTTGGAACTTATTAATATTTTTGGCATAATATGCCATTTCTTCGTCGCTTTCGTCCACCGGGGTTTCTTCTTTCTTCTTCGACATTTTAGCCTTGAAAGCTATCGACCTCTCCTTCGGTTTCGGTTTGGCATTCCGAGATTTTAGGACAATCTCGTAGTTGATAAGAGAACCAACGAGAGCACTAAAATCGAGAGTATTTAAATCTTTGGATTCCATTATTGCCGTAACCGTACCGTCCCATTCTCGAGGTAGTGATCGGAGAATTTTCTTTACTTTCTCACTACTCGAAAGTGGTTTTCCGAAACATGCTAATCCATTAGTGATGACCGAAAATCGGTCGAGCATAATCGAGATGGATTCGTCGTCCTTCATATGGAATAATTCATAATCGTGAAGGAGCATGTTTATCTTCGTCTCTTTGACTTGAGACGTACCTTCGTGTGTTACCTCAAGCATTTTTCAGATTTCTTTGGCACTATCACACGATGATATCCGGTTGTGTTCTTCCGGATTTAAGGCATAATAAAGGAGTTGAGTTGCCTTACAATTGAAATGGTCGGTTTTCCAATCGGAGTCGTCATATTCTTCAAAAGTTTTAAGCGTTCCGTTGGAATTCGTTGGAATTTTTGGACCAAGACAAATCACCTTCCAAAGTTCGAGGTCGTAAGCTCGAATGAATATCGACATCTTCTTCTTCCAAGTCATGAAATTCGCGCCATCAAAAAATGGTGGTCGGTTGAGAGCAAGGCCTTCAGCTGGAGAGATTTGAAACGCCATTTTGGATCTTCTCCTCGGATGTTAAGCCGCGTATTGGAGTACCGCTCCGATACCAATTGTTGGGTACGGATTCGGATATTTGCGCCGTTTGCGGAAGCGTAGATAAATCGCGGAAAATAAATCATACAGGGATTTATAGAGGTTCGGCTATTAACGAAGCCTACGTCCTCTCTCGATGTATCTTTTTCCTTAGGCTTACGATCAAAACCTCTACGCCTCTCTTCTATCGGTCGAGAGATTACCGTTACAAGCTCGTCTTCTATCGGTCCGAGTAAAACCGTTTTTCCTTTTCTATTGGATACGGAATCAACCACTCTAGCTTTCTATCGGTACTAGATAAACCTCACTAAGATAGCGATTGTGATTCTAACAATGCCGGATCCTTGATCCTAATAACACCGAATCAAATCGTATCTTTTCTTTTTCTCGCTCGTGTATAATGTTGAATGTATAAACACTCAAACTAGCAATATATAGCTCAATATTACAACAATGTAAGTGTATGATTATCAGATGAATATCTCGTTTGCTTGAAGTTGTTGTACTCAAACAATACCATAGGAATGGTATTTATAGGCATTTCCCATAAACTAGCCGTTGCTGGCTGTTTTGACTTGCTAGCGTGCGCTGGCCTTCCTCTGGTAGCGTGCGCTAATATCTTAGCGTGCGCTAGACTGTTCCCAGTTTCAGACCAGTAGCTTCGTTTCTTCTTTAGCGTACGTTATGCCTTCTGCCTTACGTACGTATTAGCGTGCGTTAATAACACATTGTAGCGTGCGCTAATCCAATATATCTGTTGCATGGATTGTCAAAGTATCCGTTTGATATGCTGACTTTGACCTGCTTTTCCCAACGTTCTGATTGACTTGATTCAAACTTCTTAGCGTGCGCTAATCCTTCATTGTAGCGTGCGCTAATGCTGATTTCATTCCATACGTCATTCTGTGTTTGAATTTCTTCACAAGGGTAACAAGGCTCGATAGCGTGCGTTAATGATAACTAGTAGCGTGCGCTATCTCATCAGCTGACTTCACTTCAGCTTACTTCGAACTTGGCTGATATGCCGTTAGCGTGCGCTAACATATATGCTTTAGCATGCGCTAATGCAGTCCAGATTGCAACTTTTTGCGTCTTCGTATGCATCGTAGTTTTGCTTCGCCTTAATGTTGTTTTGTTGTTTAGAAACTTTAATCATCAAAACACAAATTAAATAATGTGTGGAATAAATTTTCCAACAATCTCCCCCTTTTTGATGATTACAAAACAACTCTTGAATTGGATAATCTGTAAAAATAATATATGTATATTTCTACGAATCAAAGTTTTCGGCTTTGATCGTTTCGTTAGTTTCTCCAATCCTTTTCTTTTTCTTCTTTTTCGACTTCTTCATTTTTCAACTCCTTCGTTTTAACTCCCCCTTTTTGTATACTTTCTTTTTCTTTTCGACTTCTTCTTATTTTTATCAATTCATCTTCTTCTCCCCCTTTTTGTCTTCATCAAAAAGTATATAAAAAATATAGAGTATATGCATGATGCCAATGAATATGCATTAATAAGCAAAAATACTCCCCCTGAAAGTATTATCTCCCCCTTTTTAAGATATCAATTGTTAAAATTTATTTTTGGGGATCCAACCTATAGTTGGTTTTTCTTTTGAAACGTAGACGACGTTTGGAGTAATTGTTCCTTTAGGAACCCAAATCTTTTTAATTTTTATCATTTGTCTTGGGCTTTTGCAGTTTGAAATGTGATGCCCAATTTTCAAACATTTTTCACATCGGGGTATTTTGAAATTGACGGATTCGTTTTTTGAACGTGGTTTGAATCCTAACCCCTCTTTATTTAGAGTGTATTTTTGAATACATAATATTTGTTCAAATTTATCGTTGCCGCACGAGAATTTCTTTGTCAAAATTTTTAGTTCATCTTGAACTTTTAAAAGGTCACTTTTCAAAATATTTTCATTTTCAAGGCATTTCGAATGATCAATTTCGACAAATTTCCCTTTCTCAAGTATTTTGGAATTTTCAATTTCCAAAGTTTTATATTTAGACTTGAGGGATTTAATTTCATTTAAAGCATTTTGATAGTCCGTATGTAATAACTCGAATGCTTCAAAAAGTTCGTCGTAAGAATTACTTACTTGGCTTTCGACGTCGCTATCGTCGAATGAACTCCGGGCCATGAGCGCGAGATTATTTTGTTCAAGAAAATCTTCATCGGGATCTTCATCGCTCCATGTTGCGATTAGAACCTCCTTTTGCTTTACTCGACAGTTCTTAGCAAAGTGGCCTGGTTTGCCACATAATCGACAAGCGTTGTCGAATTTCTTAGGTTCGCTCGTTTGAATGTCCTTCTTCCTCCGGTTTAATAAGTGTTGGAACTTATTAATATTTTTGGCATAATATGCCATTTCTTCGTCGCTTTCGTCCACCGGGGTTTCTTCTTTCTTCTTCGACATTTTAGCCTTGAAAGCTATCGACCTCTCCTTCGGTTTCGGTTTGGCATTCCGAGATTTTAGGACAATCTCGTAGTTGATAAGAGAACCAACGAGAGCACTAAAATCGAGAGTATTTAAATCTTTGGATTCCATTATTACCGTAACCGTACCGTCCCATTCTCGAGGTAGTGATCGGAGAATTTTCTTTACTTTCTCACTACTCGAAAGTGGTTTTCCGAAACATGCTAATCCATTAGTGATGACCGAAAATCGGTCGAGCATAATCGAGATGGATTCGTCGTCCTTCATATGGAATAATTCATAATCGTGAAGGAGCATGTTTATCTTCGTCTCTTTGACTTGAGACGTACCTTCGTGTGTTACCTCAATCATTTTCCAGATTTCTTTGGCACTATCACACGATGATATCCGGTTGTGTTCTTCCGGATTTAAGGCACAATAAAGGAGTTGAGTTGCCTTACAATTGAAATGGTCGTTTTTCCAATCGGAGTCGTCATATTCTTCAAAATTTTTAAGCATTCCGTTGGAATTCGTTGGAATTTTTGGACCAAGACAAATCACTTTCCAAAGTTCGATGTCGTAAGCTCGAATGAATATCGACATCTTCTTCTTCCAAGTCATGAAATTCGCGCCATCAAAAAATGGTGGTCGGTTGAGAGCAAGGACTTCAGCTGGAGAGATTTGAAACGCCATTTTGGATCTTCTCCTCGGATGTTAAGCCGCGTATTGGAGTACCGCTCCGATACCAATTGTTGGGTACGGATTCGGATATTTGCGCCGTTTGCGGAAGCGTAAATAAATCGCGGAAAATAAATCACACATGGATTTATAGAGGTTAGGCTATTAACGAAGCTTACGTCCTCTCTCGATGTATCTTTTTCCTTAGGCTTAAGATTAAAACCTCTACGTCTCTCTTCTATCGGTCGAGGGATTACCGTTACAAGCTCGTCTTCTATCGGTCCGAGTAAAACCATTTTTCCTTTTCTATTGGATAAGGAATCAACCACTCTAGCTTTCTATCGGTACTAGATAAACCTCACTAAGATAGCGATTGTGATTCTAACAATGTCGGTTCCTTGATCCTAATAACACCGAATCAAATCGTATCTTTTCTTTTTCTCGCTCGTGTATAATGTTGAATGTATAAACACTCAAACTAACAATATATAGCTCAATATCACAACAACAATGTAAGTGTATGATTCTCAGATGAATATCTCGTTTGCTTGAAGTTGTTGTTCTCAAACAATACCATAGGAATGGTATTTATAGGCATTTCCCATAAACTAGCCGTTGCTGGCTGTTTTGACTTGCTAGCGTGCGCTAGCCTTCCTCTGGTAGCGTGCGCTAATATCTTAGCGTGCCTGTAGCGTGCGCTAGATTGTTCCCAGTTTCAGTCCAGTAGCTTCGTTTCTTCTTTAGCGTACGTTATGCCTTTTGCCTTACGTACGTAACCTTCTTGTATTAGCGTGCGTTAATAACACATTGTAGCGTGCGCTAATCCAATATATCCGTTGCATGGATTGTCAAAGTATCCGTTTGATATGCTGACTTTGACCTGCTTTTCCCAACATTCTGATTGACTTGATTCAAACTTCTTAGCGTGCGCTAATCCTTCATTGTAGCGTGCGCTAATGCTGATTTCATTGCATACGTCATTCTGTGTTTGAATTCCTTCACAACGGTAACAAGGCTCGATAGCGTGCGTTAATGATAACTAGTTGCGTGCGCTATCTCATCAGCTGACTTCACTTCAGCTTACTTCGAACTTGGCTGATATGCCGTTAGCGTGCGCTAACATATATGCTTTAGCGTGCGCTAATGCAGTCCATATTGCAACTTTTTGCGTCTTCGTCTGCATCGTTGTTTTGCTTCGCCTTAATGTTTTTTTGTTGTTTAGAAACTTTAATCATCAAAACACAAATTAAATAATGTGTGGAATAAATATTCCAACAGTCGAGTTTTGAGGAGCTGAAGAGGCGTTTGACTTCAGCCCCAATTTTGGCGTTGCCACGTGGCAACGAGGGTTTTGTCGTTTATAGCGATGCTTCGGGTCAGGGTCTTGGGTGCGTGTTGATGCAACGCGGCAAGACTATTGCATTTGCGTCGAGGCAGTTGAGGCCGTATGAGCTTAACTACCCTACTCACGATTTTAGGGGTGTGCATTCAGATCAATCCGATCCGATCCGAATTCGGATTGATCCGAAATTTCGGATCACCTTTTGCTCAATCCGAAATCCGAACCGATCGTTCGGATCGGATTCGGATCAATCCAAATCCAGATCGGATCGGATCGGATTTAATCCGAAAAATCCGAAAATTTTAAAAACTAATAAAAATAATAAAAATCATAATCAAAAAATAATAAAAATTTCATTTTTTTTATATATATATATTTCGGATGGATCAGATTAATTCGAAAATCCGCGGTTAATCCAATCGATCCGAAGTTTTTTCTGGCGTTTTACCTAAAAATAATAAAAAAATTCTTTTTTTTTTATATATTTCGGATCATTCGGATTAATCCGAAAATCCGCGGATTTAATCCGATCCGATCCGAAATTTTCGGATCTGTAAAATTCTAATCCGAAATCCGATCCGAAGACATCGGATCGGACTGGTTCGGATCAGTTTTTCGGATTTTTGGTTCGGTTTTTCAGATTCGGTTTTTCTGCACACCCCTACACGATTTGGAGTTAGTGACAGTTGTTTTTGCGCTCAAGATTTGGCGTCACTATCTTTTTGGCTCTGCATGTCAGATTTTTACCGACCATAAAAGTCTGAAATACATATTTACTCAGCGGGAGTTGAATATGAGGCAGAGAAGGTGGTTAGAGTTGATTAAGGATTATGACCTCTAAATCCTTTATCATCCAGGCAAGGCGAACATCGTGGCCGACGCCTTGAGTCGGAAACCAGTCTCATTGCGAACACTTGAGCTCTTTACGTCTCAAGCCAAACTTCAGCGGGATTTGATTGAGTGGAGTGTTGAGATTTCATTGCCTCGAGCCGTAGGGCGACTTTGTGCTTTAGAGATTTCGTCGTCTCTGATCGATGAAATTAAATTGAAACAGCTGGAGGATCCGATGATCATGCAAATCCGAGAGAATGTTCTTAAGGGAAAGTCTCCTGGGTTTGTGATTCATGAAGATGGTGTGTTGAGATTCCAAAGTCGGCTTTGTGTACCGAACGACTTGGATTTGAGACAGAGTATTTTACGTGAGGCCCATGCTACACCTTACTCTGTTCATCCTGGTTCGAGTAAGATGTACAAGGACCTGAGGAGGAATTTCTGGTGGAATGATATGAAGGAGGAGGTCGCACAGTTTGTAGCGAGATGCTTGACTTGCCAGCAGGTCAAAATCGAGCATCAGCGACCAGCCGGGTTATTGCAGTCACTTCCCGTTCCGGAATGGAAATGGGAAGACATATCGATGGACTTAATTACGAGTTTGCCGAGATCGAGATCGGGCATGAATATGGTTTGGGTGAATGTTGATCGCCTGACCAAGTCGACACATTTTCTGGGCATCAAGGATACTTGGGGCCCGGAGAAGTTGGCTCGTGTGTTTATTGCGCAGATTGTGAGGCTTCACGGTACTCCGAAGTCTATTGTTTCGAATCGTGATGGCCGTTTTGTATCGCATTTTTGGCAGGCGGTGCATAAGGCGTTGGGTACTCGTTTGCATTTGAGTACCTCTTTTCATCCTCAGTCAGATGGACAGTCGGAACGCACTATCCAGACGTTTGAGGATATGTTGCGTGCTTGTGCTCTCGACTGGAGTAGCGACTAGGAGGAGCATTTGCCATTGATCGAATTCACGTAAAACAATAGTTGGCACGCGTCGATTCGGATGGCACCGTATGAGGCTCTTTATGGGCGGCGTTGTCGATCGCCGATTTGTTGGAACGAAGCGTCCGATTTGGTCGGGACCGAATCGGATATTGTCCTAGAGACGAGGCGGAAGGTGGATTTGATTCGAGAATGGATGTTGACCGCTCAGAGTCGACAGAAGTCGTATGCCGACGTCCGTCGTCGACCTTTGGAATTCGAGGTGGGGGACCACATTTTGCTAAAGGTGTCGCCGACGAAAGGAGTTTTCCGCTTCGGAAAGAAGGGAAAGTTGAGTCCGAGATTTATTGGACCCTTTGAGATTCTCGAGCGAGTCGGTGAGTTGGCATACCGCTTGGCGCTACCTCCGGCCTTGAGTCACGTTCATAGCGTTTTCCATGTTTCGCAGCTGAAGAAATATGTTCTGGATCCTAGTCATATCATCGACTTTGGCGAGATCGATATTGCCGAGGACATTACCTTCGAGGAGCGTCCCTTGAAGATTTTGGAGCACCGTGAGAAGCGACTGAGGCATAAGACCATTCCTTTGGTCAAAGTGCAGTCGTCGAGACATGGTGTCGAAGAGGCAACTTGGGAAACCGAGGATAGCATGCGTGCTAAGTACCCCGAGTTGTTTATTTCTTATGTTTCGGGACGAAACTTATTTTTAGAGGGGTAGAATGTAATATCCGCATTTTTCCTTTCTCTTAATATTCTCATTTTGGTGTATTTTCGTTTTTGGCAACTCGCTTGTAACCGTATTGACATTTTGAGGATATTTAATATTGGACTTTTTGTCGCTCGAGCTTGTTTCGGACTCATTTTACTCGATTCGGTGTTTCATGTTGTTTACGTTGCTATTTCGGCTATTCTCGTAAATCGTCGTTCGGAACCGCCGTTTCGGGGTTGCCGAGGATCCATATCATATTATTATGCGCGTTGCGAGCTTTTGTTTGGTGCTTTGACCATGTATCGTTCATTTCAGATGTTTTGGGCCGTTACGTAATCTCCCAAAGTTTTGGGAAAATTACGATAGTTGTTTTTTTCCGAACCTCTGGATAGTCGGGAATATGTTTTTTTTAACACTTTCATTCGTCGCCTCGAATCCTTTACGTTCGTACCATCATGAATTGTTCACCGTTGTATTTCGACTCTTTTCGGTACCCCCCCTCTTGTCAAATTCTGCCCTGTACTCCCTAGGAAGGGATGTTACGTACGTAACACACCTTTGGTTACGTACGTAACGACCTGTACAAAATGGTACAGGCATTTCTGCCTTTTTGGTTACGTACATAAGGACCTTATGGCTTACGTACATAACACAGCTTACGTACGTTAGCAAGTGGTGGCTAACGTACGTAACGCGGCCTGGGTTTATAAACCCAGGAGTTGACCGATTTTGGCCATTATCATTCCTCCTCCTCCCCATCCGACTCCTAGGCGATTTTCTTGGCATTTCCGGCGATTTGAAGCTTTGTTACTCCGAGCCATCATCTTCTTCGAGTTTTTGGAGTATATTATCAACATCTAATCGTGTTCTTCGTCATTAATTCGAGGTAAACTCCTAAAACCTTGTTTTGGGTAAATTGGGGGGTTTTCACGTTTTCATCTGATTCATTCCGTATGATAGATTAATTCATGATGAGTATGATTAATCTTGCTAATATTCTTGTTCCCCTTACGGATTCATGGTATATTTCGTGGTTGTTGCGTATTCGAGAGGGTTCGGCGGTGGTCCGCCCTCGTTATTTTTGTATGAATATACATGAATCGTAGGCGGGTTTTCGGGTGTATTCCATTTCCGTATTCGTCTAGAGTTGGTTGTGATTATGTTCTTTGAATCGTTAGGTTCGGTTCCGTTGATTCTTAGCGTTCGTCGGTGATTTTCCTGTCTGTTCGTTGCGTCATCAATTATTCAAGGCAAGTATTTTTGGAAACCTTTATGCTTAACGTGAAATGGTAATGTATATTGTGTGTGATTGCTCACCTCGGGAGGGTCCGATGGGATCACAGAGGGAGTCCAAAGGGTTGAGTCCTGGATTCATGAGTTTGTTTAGCTAGCCAGCTCGGGAGGGTCCTTAGAGGCCTCGAGCGGGATCAATGGTATTACCCTGTTCCCAAGGCGATGCATGTGCGTGATTTGTTTTATGATATGGCCAGCTCGGGAGGGTCCTTAGAGGCCTCGAGCGGGATCAATGGTATTATCCTGTTCCCAAGGCAAATTGTTTGACTGTTTGTTTCCGGAAAAGACATGTCTGGTTTTGGTTTTGAAATGATTTGGTGCATTGTACTATGAAACGTATAAGCGAATGGTTTGCCTTAATTACTTGTACTAGCGTAATTGCTAACCCCTTTGGGGACCCATTTTGGGGAAATTCTTGTTATGGATTTCAGGTTATGTTCTTCCGGACGAGCGGGCGCTGGGACAGTACGAGGATGTTGGCCAGGGTCGTTGACATGTGCATTTGGGTTTTCTTATTCCTCTTGTTTACTTCGATATGGTTGTTTTCCACATTTATAAACTTATAGATTGTACTCGCGAGTACTTAGGCTTTTCATTTAGAAATCCGTTTTGTATTACCTTAAATTGCTACATTGTCGGTTGATGCTTATTTCGCCGGTTGCTCCGGGCGTATTTTTATATGTTGTATTATTTAAAGGTGTGTCCTTGCTAACCGAGATGGTTAGTCGAGTGGTGTTTTCTTGTTGTAGCCTGGTGGGTCCCATGTAGGGGTCCACAACGCTGTAATATACTCCGAATATCTCGGGGGTGTTACAGATTGATGATTAATTAGATGTATTATATCATTTCCCTTGTTATTCCATGGTTGGATCGTATCGATTCATTGTTTTGGTCGAGTTCTTGATCGACGCCTTGAAGGTGTCCGGTAGAATGTCTTAGAGGGATTTTCAGACGTTCTACGATTATTCTTCCTCGTATGATCATTGATTTATTGATTATATGATGTTAGGGTCGAGTTTCTTACGAAGAAACCATGTCGAACCCTTCCGTTCGTCGTCGTCTTCCGTTTCGATAGCATCGGGCGTTTCGAAGCTTCCCGGTTGAGCCGTATTCGTCGGAATGCTTGCGTCCTGATTTCGAGGCAAGTACCTTGTCCATACAATTCTTGTTTTGCGGATATGATAATTAGTGATCGTCTCTATGTGTTTGTTTGATCGTTTGATTTGAACTTTCAAAGGATTCGGTTTAGCCTCGTTAAAGGCTCACTTTCAAAACGCGTGTGTTTTGTGAACGGTGTGTTTTGGGGAATTGATTGTGATTTGATTGTTTTGAATGTTGAGGGCCTTGGTGATACCCCTGTTGTTTAAAGTTATGGAATCATGTATTCCGCGTTAATCGTGTTGTGTTGTGAAGAGTTTGTTAATGGTGTCGGATTAGTGGCCATCTCTAGTAAGTATTCTTAATGAACTTACATTCTTAGCATATTAGTATTGCATGAGTAACGTGTGTGTGTGTATGCTCACTACGGGTTAGATCCGACGGGGTCTCGATAGGGGTCCACGGAGGGGTGGATCCGCGAGCTTGCTTTCAACCACTATGGGTTAGATCCGATGGGGTCTCGGTAAAGGTCCACGGAGGGGTGGATCCACGGTTAATTGTGGTGTATTTCACAAATGTGTTTTGATATTAGCGTTTCCGAAAACGAGTATTTTGAACGATTTTCATGATTGCATGCATCGACTAAGTGTGTAAGAGGTAAGTTGTTCGTTTGGCTTACTTGGCTAGGATGGAATTAGAGTATTTGTCGTCTATGTTTAAACATTGGGTTGTAGATTTTGATGTTGGAAAAACGAACCTTGTTATCGTTCTCGTATACTGTGAGTTGATGAGGAATTGGGGCTAAAATCCCAACGATTTGGTAAAGGTCATTTTACGGAAAGTAAACCTTTGGGGCGGTGACCCCTTTCGTCTTCTGGGTTTTGAAAAGTAGGATTTGATAATCCTAAATTGTTTTCTATTAAAACTCCCAATGGCATTTCAAATCATTTTATAAATTGTTTTCCCTTGATTTGTGACCTTTCGGTTTTAGGATGTTTTACCCAAACTCTTGCCTCGGGAAGTATTTTTTTCGTTACGTTTGGATCTTTGAGGATTCCTGGTTATTATTGTCCTTGAAACTTGTATTGTTGGCTCGTATTTGCACCTTGTTCTTGCACTAGCAAAACAATGGAGTTTTGCTAACCCCCGAGTATTCGGGGGGTGGATGTCTGTTTTTGCATTCAGGTTTGGGAGCATAACACAGGGTCGGCACGAAGGATGATGAAAGATGAACGATACTAATCACACGAGGATCCGTATGATGTCATTGGTTTAGTTGTACCTTATTTCCGCTGCAGTATTCTTTCCCGTTGTACGGGAGTGTGTTGTATTCGACCCCTGCGTGGGCATGTAATGTGTTTGAATTGTATGTATTTATTGAAAGACCAAATCGGTCTACTGAGTCATTTTAGCCTTAAAGGCATTGTTGAGATGTTCTATGTTGTTACCAGCCTGGTAGATCCTTGAGGAAAGATTCTACGACGTGTAATATCCCTGAGCGGATTGGGGTGGTTACATAAATGGTATCGGAGCTTAGGTTGTAGAAACATAGGATGTCGGGTCAAGTAGGGTCTGTTGAGTTTTATCTCGTCGGATTTGTCTGACTGAGTTGTGTTGAGACGCGTCGTCTGAGTTTGTTGGTCGTGATTAGTATTGTGGGGCGATCATCATCTTCGTGCGACCTATGGATGTAAGTCTCCCTTCTTTGTGTTGTGCCTCGTGTGACACGAGCTATTTTTATGATTATTTGTTAAGTAACGGAATCCTCTTATGGATTTTGATTTCTTGATATGCGGTTATTTGACCCTTATATTTGTTCATATGAGGAGTAGTGTTGCTGGATTGTGCATGTTTGACTTTATTTCTTTTATCCGCTGCATGAGTTCTTTTGTAATGGCTTTCAGTATTTTACCGACTGAGTTTTATTTCAAAAACCGATTCCCTTTACCGAGTTTTGGCATTATGGCCTTGATCGTTTTGGCGAAATTCTTGTGACTGTATTTAGTATTTTGTAAATGGCTTTTGTGAGTTTTTGAAATATTACCGCCATCGACCTTTTTGGCGTTTTTGTAAATGGTTTTTAGCCTAGTGGGTTCCGGCACGGGACCCACGGCGCTATAATGTTCCGTGTAATTACCTGAAATTTTTGGGCATTCTAGCCCATTGAATTATCTTTGAAAACCTTGAGTATCTTAGAAAATAAATTTCGAGACGTACCTTTAAAATGAATTATTTTTTCGTGGTACATCCAGGTGCCACAATATGTTTCAAAATTCTTCTACCTCGAGGACCAAGTTGTTTTGAGATATTTTCAATGTTTTAGAAACACTTTTACTTAGACCCGAGGGTCGAATATTCTGAAAGTTTTTCACTAAGAGAAAGTGTCCTCATTTTTATCAAATGCGAAATGGTTCTCCAAAGTCTCGATAACGATGTTTCACGTTTGTACTTTTTTGAAAGGTGATACTCAAGATCAACCGGTGTTTTTCTAAATTATTTTCGAAAGGAGGTTTTCGTTTTTAAAACCTATCCATTCCCGTTTGAGGGCTGGGTATGTATGTATGATGTTCGCGTTGTCGTTATGATGTTTGCTCCCGAGTATGATCGAATTGGTAGCATTTACGTCGAGGCGTTGCCACGCATTTGTTGTACTAGCCCTCTGTGAGAGGTGTGAACTGGTGTTTACTGTTTATCGTCTCGTGGTGATTTGCGTGTTGTCGCACGAGTGTGAGTTGTTAAAGCTTGGATTTTTGTGCGTTTATGTACATGGGTGATTGTTTCATGATGTTTGTGGTTGTGTGCTGGCTATCGTTCGGGCCATTGTAATCGTCGAACGATGCCGTTGTTGTTGTGATTTTTGTATGCGTTGATATGTTATGCTGAGTTGGCATCTCCGGTATGTTGTTTTGCGGTGTTATGTTCCATTGTATCTAGCATCTGTATTTTTGGTATGCCGAGCCGAGGCATTTCAACCGTGATGTGACGGGGAAATGCACGTGCAATTTGTCTTTCCTCGCCTGTGATGCGTTTGAAGTGCGGACTCGAGGTACATCATGTTCAGTTTTGTGAGTTGATTACCGAGCCTTCCGAGGCACGGACTTGAGCATTGATATCAGGACCGGCTCCGAGGAGTCCCTGGGGGGCGTGGTCTATCAGTTGTATGTTATGTTATTTACTTATCTTGTTGTTTCGAACTTCGGAAATTAAGTTCTTTTATTCGAAGTGGATCGTACTTTGAACTTCCGTATTTTCGACTCTGTCGACTCGTTTATGTTCGTTGACATTTTCTGAGCTTGTCCTTCCCCTTGCTTTTGTTGATCGAATGAGTGTGGTATTGTTTCGGAATAACTCGTTTGTTGTTGTGACTTTTCAATTGTTATTCCCTTTCCTGTGGATCTTATGTGAGTGCACATCTTGTTGTTTTCAACGGATCATGTTTTGTCTCGAGTCGAGATGTGAACCTCGGAGTTGTCGGTTGAACCTTATTGTTCTTCGTGATCCGAACATGATTGTTCGATTTTTGTTGTCTCGATCGTTGTGGTTCGATCGTTTGATTGTTTGGTTTTTGTTGATCTCGTCACATGATTGTTGAACGTTCAGACTCTTTCGTAATTCCCTTAAGTTCGGGAAATTGGTCTCGTTTCCGATCTTCCAAACCTTGGGCGGTGGAATTCCGTGTTTGTTCAGCGATTGGCTCGCGTTTTGATTGATGTACCGTTGGTTGGTCAATCATATTGATTTTCGTTCGTTATGTTTTGTAATTGTTCGGATAATTGACTTGACTATATTATCCGTTTGATGACGCTTGTCATTCGTTGGTTTTATTATATCCCTAACGGCGACGTTGTGTTGGTCGTCGTGGAGCATGTTTTCACGCCGTATATTCCTTTGCGTTGCTTGTAACGTTTCGCCGATGGGCGTAAGTTACGCGTTTCTTGTGTATCTCGTTGAGTTTTCCTGGCGGGATATTGCTTCTCCCTACTTGTTTTAAGTTTCGGGACGAAACTTCTTTTAAGGAGGGTAGTGTGTAATACCCGTAATTTCGATTTCCGGTAATTTCTTTTTTTTTTCTGCGGAAGTCCATTTTGATGACTCGCTCATGACCGTTTCGTCATTCCGAGAACGATTAATTCTGCACTTTTTGTCATCCGAGTTCGTTTCGGTGTCGTTTTGTCGAGTTCCGTGCTTTTTGGCGACTTTTCCGCACTTGAGTTCGATTCTTGCGAATCTCGTTCAAAACTGCTGTTTCGAGTTTCCTGTAAGTCCGTTTAACTTTGTTAGACGTGTTGCGAACTTCGGTTTGGTTATTCGATCACCTATCGTGATTTTCGGGCGTTTTGGGCCATTTTCGTAATTTCCCAAAGTTTGGGGTAATTACTTTCCGTTGTCGAATTTTGAGCCTTCGTGTGGTCGGAATCGTGTGTTCTCTTAGTGCTCGAATTCATCTTTGCGAATACTTCGTAACCGTATCTTCGATTCGTATTCAGTTTCGGGTTTCGGGGTTGTTTGGGTCGTCGGAGTTGGCCCCAGCCGAGTCATGGCCGGGCAGTCTGGGCCCAGGCCGGCACTGGCCGAGTTACGGCCGGTAGTGCTCGGTAGTTACGTACGTTAGGCCGGTTACGTACATAAGGATGCAGGCATTTTTGGGGCAGTGACTCGGTTACGTACGTAAGCCCTTGGCCGGTTACGTACGTAACCCTGCCGGCAGGCAGCCTATTTAAGGCCCTGCAGTCGGGTTTTCACCCATTTTTCTCATCCCTCTCATTTCCTTCCGCGGCTGGGGCTTGGAGTTCGTGATTAGATGTTGTTTATCTATCAATCCACGAAGTTCTTGAGTTTCTAACATCAATCGATCATCCCATAACCTCCTCCGATCTACCGAATCAAGGTTAGATTTCTAGAAATCTAGTTTTGGGGAATTTGGGTATTTTGGTTGATTTCGTCCGTTTAATCCGATTTAACTTAGGATTATGATGTATTGATGATTAATTAGATGTATTATATCATTTCCCTTGTTATTCCATGGTTGGATCGTATCGATTCGTTGTTTTGGTCGAGTTCTTGATCGACGCCTTGAAGGTGTCCGGTAGAATGTCTTAGAGGGGTTTTCGGACGTTATACGATTATTCTTCCTCGTATGATCGTTGATTTATTGATTATATGATGTTAGGGTCGAGTTTCTTGCGAAGAAACCATGTCCAACCCTTCCGTTCGTCGTCGTCTTCCGTTTCGATAGCATCGGGCGTTTAGAAGCTTCCCGGTTGAGCCGTGTTCATCGGAATGCTTGCGTGCTGATTTCGAGGCAAGTACCTTGTCCATACGATTCTTGTTTTGCGGATATGATAATTAGTGATCGTCTCTATGTGTTTGTCTGATCGTTTGATTTGAACTTTCAAAGGATTCGATTTAGCCTCGTTAAAGGCTCACTTTCAAAACGCGTGTGTTTTGTGAACGGTGTGTTTTGGGGAATTGATTGTGATTTGATTGTTTTGAATTTTGAGGGACTTGGTGATACCCATGTTGTTTAAAGTTATGGAATCATGTATTCCGCGTTAATCGTGTTGTGTTGTGAAGTGTTTGTTAATGGTGTCGGATTAGTGGCCATCTCTAGTAAGTATTCTTAATGAACTTACATTCTTAGCATATTAGTATTGCATGAGTAACGTGTATGTGTATGCTCACTATGGGTTAGATCTGACGGGGTCTCGGTAGGGGTCCACAGAGGGGTGGATCCGCGAGCTTGCTTTTAACCACTATGGGTTAGATCCGACGGGGTCTCGGTAGGGGTCCACGGAGAGGTGGATCCACGGTTAATTGTGGTGTATTTCACAAATGTGTTTTGATATTAGCATTTCCGGAAACGAGTATTTTGAACGATTTTCATGATTGCATGCATCGACTAAGTGTGTAAGAGGTAAGTTGTTCGTTTGGCTTACTTGGATAGGATGGCATTAGAGTATTTTTCGTTTGTGTTTAAACCTTGGATTGTAGATTTTGGTGTTGGAAAAACGAACCATGTTATCGTTCTCGTATACTGTGAGTTGATGAGGAATTGGGGCTAAAATCCCAACGATTTGGTAAAGGTCATTTTACGGAAAGTAATCCTTTGGGGTGGTGACCCCTTTCGTCTTCTGGGTTTTGAAAAGTAGGATTTGATAATCCTAAATTGTTTTCTATTAAAACTCCCGATGGCATTTCAAATCATTTTATAAATTTTTTTCCCTTGATTTGTGACCTTTCGGTTTTAGGATGTTTTACCCAAACTCTTGCCTCGGGAAGTATTTTTTTCATTACGTTTGGATCTTTGAGAATTCCTGGTTATTATTGTCCTTGAAACTTGTATTGTATGGCTTGTATTTGCACTTTGTTCTTGCACTAGCAAAACAGTGGAGTTTTGCTAACCCCCGAGTATTCGGGGGGTGGATGTCTATTTTTGAATTCAAGTTTGGGAGCATAACACAGGGTCGACACGAAGGATGATGAAAGATGAACGATACTAATCACACGAGGATCAGTATGATGTCATTGGTTTAGTTGTACTTTATTTCCGCTGCAGTATTCCTTCCCATTGTACGGGAATATGTTGTATTCGACCCCCGCGTGGGCATGTAATGTGTTTGAGTTGTATGTATTTATTGAAAGACCAAATCGGTCTACTGAGTCATTTTAGCATTAAAGACATTGTTGAGATGTTCTATGTTGTTACCAGCCTGGTAGATCCTTGAGGAAAGGTTCTACGGCGTGTAATATCCCTGAGCGGATTGGGGGTGTTACAGATGCAATCGACGTACGAATTCGACCTTTCCTAGAAAATGAAGTGATGTTGAACAAATGTACACGATTGCATGGAGAAACAAGTAGATACTCAATCATGACATCGAACATTGCAGAATATCAAATTGCAAAACAAATGCCTCTTTGTTTCCAACAACATTTGAGATAGTAACTAAATATACATTAGTAAATATAAGTACATGTCAAAATTTCACACGGTTATATTAAAGAACATTTGAAAATAAAAAAATTATTGTATATAACAAATAATTAATTTGAATTATTAATTATTTTATCATACTAACCTTCATTTTCTTGGATTCGTTAATATTAAATGCCAGTCTCCTTTCTGCATTTGTTGCTAGTGTGGTGAAGGTCGATAGTGCAACCTCTTTGTTTGCGAAGTACACTGTTTTTGTCCATGTTTCATTATTTTTCCATTAATAATTATATTGTTCAAAAATTGTTACAGGTTGTAAGCTCAAGTTTAGTGATATTCACTGTATACGATGTTAACAAAGAATATATTGTTGATATATCAAAAAAAACATGCACGTGCGAGGAATTTCAGTATCAAGAAATGCCTTGTAAACATGCTGCTGCAGCCTTGCGAAAGTGGAATTTCAGTTGCTACGATTATTGTTCTACATTGTATACCAAAAGCACATTAATTGATACATATCGTTCAAGCATAATGTCACTTGGGGACAAAGACAATTGGATTGTGCCAGAACATATTAAATCCATTGTAGTTCTTCCACCAAAATCCAAAAGACCTCCAGGGTGACCAAAGGTTGGCAGATATAAGACTTCACTGGAAGGGATAAACCAAGTGTAATGCGGCAAGTGCAAAGGAAGAGGACATAATAGGAAAACATGTAAAAATCCCCCAGTGTTAGATATAATGCAATAAATATTTGTGTTTGTGATAGTATAAATATATTAGATGCATTCGTGCAGATTGTGATGTATTTGGAAACGTCATGTTCAGTATCCAA
Organism: Orobanche coerulescens; assembly: GCA_033398695.1. Taxonomy (NCBI): domain Eukaryota; kingdom Viridiplantae; phylum Streptophyta; class Magnoliopsida; order Lamiales; family Orobanchaceae; genus Orobanche; species Orobanche coerulescens. Next base: position 16,445,963 of record CM065814.1, on the reverse strand, counting down.
ATATGCTGGAACAATCATCAATAAATTTATTGGTTTTTTTGTTGCAATTACTAAATATTCAACTGCTTCACACACATGAATACTGTAAACCTAATATATTCAAAAAGACTAGCTACGGCCAACCTATCTACATAACCTAGATCAATAATATATCATTTAAAAATTAAATTTTTGTAATTCGTATCTAATTGATTGAAATAAGGTATCTATGCTTAGAAATAGGGTGGGCTAGTAATGGTAACCTATTTTATATTATCCTTATTTTTAACAGTAATACTGTAATCAATTCACTCGGCCAAGTAACCAGCTGAACCTAAATTGGTATTTAAATAACTAAATGCGTCTGTAAAATTATCTATAGTATATGCGTCAACAAAAGCGGCTGTCCAGTATTGGCAACTTATTTGACATTGACCGGCAACCAAATATTCGCTCGACTTTTCTACAATGACCTCGGACGAGTAAGATACAAATGTAAACTAGATATATTTAATTGGTAACTAAATGATTGTTATGAGGTATCTATGTGCGCAAATAAGTTTGCCAGAATAGGCAACTTTAACCTACCACGTTAAAGTTGGTAACTAAATGATTGTTAGGAGGTATCTATGTTCACAAATAAAGTTTACCAGAATATTTAACTTATGTATAGCTACATGTGCTTGTGGAAGTATCTATAATAAATCTGTTAATCGGTATTTGAAACTTAATCGATAACATACTTTAACCAAATCGTTCAGCCAACCTACCTACATTAACCTAGATCGAGTAATATACCAATTAAAAATTAATTTGTACTTGGTAACTAAATGATTGAGAGAAAGTGTCTATGTACATAAATAGGGTGACCATAAATGTAACTTATTTTACATTATGCTTAGTTTAAAAGTAATACTGTTACCAATTCACTAGACGAAGGTAACCAAATGAACCTAAATTGGTATTTAAGTAACTAATTACGCCTGTAAATATGGTATATTCGTCAACAGATACAGCTGTCAACTATTGGTAACTTAATTGACAATGACCGGCAACCAAAGCGTTCGGCCGACGTATCTACAGTGATCTCGGACGAGTGACTTACAAATGTAATCTAAATCGATAACGTAATTTAACCAAATCATTCGGCCAACCTACCTACATTAACCTAGATAGAGTAATATACCAATTAAAAATTAATTTTTTGTACTTGGTAACTAAATGATTGAGAGAAAGTGTCTATGTTCAGAAATAGGGTGACCAGAAATGTAACTTATTTTATATTATGCTTAGTTTAAAAGTAATATTGTAACCAATTCACTAGACGAAGGTAACTAAATGAACCTAAATTGATATTTACGTAACTAATTACGCCTGTAAATATGGTATATTCGTCAACAGATACGGCTGTCAACTATTGGTAACTTATTTGACAATGACCGGCAACCAAAGCGTTCGGCCGACGTATCTACAGTGATCTCGGACGAGTGACTTACAAATGTAATCTAAAAATATTTAATTGGTAACTAATTGATTGTTCGGAGGTATCTATGTTCGATCAAAATATATTCATGGTTACTATAATTTTGAATACTTTTCATAAAAATCAAGTACCAAATACTAAGAATTGATAGCCAATCATGCCAAATAAATAAGACATATGATAACGCATAAAAATATACAACATAAATAAATACTGAGTTGATATACGAAAACATCATCAAAATAAGAAGATCACCATTATGGTTAACAAGCGCTTAATCAACTACTGCAATGGCATAAATAGAAAGACATGTAAAAATCTGAATCCAAATAGCTACTATTACTGCTAAGAATCTAAATTTGGTACCATCGTCCTTACAAAAATACTCCAGATGCATTACCTGTAACACCCCCAAATCCCATTGGGTTATTACAGTGTCGTGGACCCCACACCAGGTGATCCACCAGGCGAACACGACTAAAATACAACAAACTGACCAAAATAGGAAATCACAGACCCTACTATGATGTCCGACATACTATTCTGATATGGAATTTCAACGGCAAGAATGGGCCTACATGGCCAAAATAAAAATACAACAACATACACGAGCCTTGCTCGGATAATACAAAACGACAACGACTGAACAAAATTGGAGTACTCCAACTGTCTGGCCAACATGAATACCAAAATATCTCGGACTAGTATCGCTCGAATGCCTCGTCGTCATCGTCATGCCCCTGTGTATCAACCCTCTCCTCGCAAGTACCTAAAACATGAAAACATGTTCCGCCCCCACGGGGTCAGTCATCCAGTATAATGAATATCAAGTACATGCACAACATGATATGCATCCAAAGGCAGAATAAATAGTACAACAATGGTAGTACGAGATGCTCACAAACCAAAGTAAGAATCGAGCATTCGTGGAATATTATGCCCATGGCATACAATCAATACCTGCTCAATAGGTTAGAACATATGTGCCCAACGGCGAAACATCAATATAGAACAAAACAATACATTACCCGAAGGTAAATCAATCCAACGCTGAAATAAATAAGGATCACAATGCCCGAAGGCTCCAACGGAAATACCGTTACATCACAATGGCCTGAAAGCCCTCAGCCGAAGCTGCCAAAATATCATGATGGCCTGAAAGCCGAACAGCCCGAAGCTGCCAAAATATCACGGTGGCCTGAAAGCCGAACAGCCCGAAGCTGTAAATCATCACAATACAGATCTCAAAGAAACAAACCTGACTGTCGAACATACCCCTCGGGCGTATGAATGCTCAATCACAACACGTCGAACACATCCAATCAAACATGGACTATGAACGATCAAAAATTGTACGGCTCAATGATGGACATCACAGTACGCCCGATCCGGAAATGTGTCCGTGCACATGTCCACCCCGTATACGGAATCCAGAAATATACGTGGGACAATGTACCTAATTAGCCTCACGAACTACGTCTCGTGTGCACGGTCCAATGCGGAAACATCCACGCATGACCATCGTGTGCCTGGCTAAAAATCCTACACAATAACCAATCGGAACGCAGATATGATTCCGGATATGTCACGATACAACATGACAACGAAACTCAAAGGATAACACATCCAATACAGATCATACGACTCACCAGGTGAACGACGACACACGAATAATGAAAGATCGACACGACCAACAATATTCAAAACAACCATCCTGGGATCAAAATCCCTAAGGACCGATTAACACGAACAACGATCACAACACAACAGTTCGGGAAATCCTCAACCTTCAAAGATCACAAAATTACCGAGTTCACAAGAATAATAGTGTGCTGCCTTGAATCGGTCAACACGACAATAATAATTCAACGGATGGGAATTATCGTTGATAATCCCAATTCAATACTTCGATTACCGTAGAATGGCCAATCGATAACAATTATACAACGGATGGGAATTATCTTTTTGACAACGGGTGGAAATTATATTTGATAATCCCAATTCAATATATCGATTACCGTTAGAGCGGACAATCGATAATAATTATACAACGGATGGGAATTATCTTTGATAATCCCAATTCAATATATCGATTACCTTCAGAACAGTTAACCGATAACAATTATACAACGGATGTCTCGGCACCTTTAATCAGTTACCGATAACGAAGATGATAATCGAATACGTCAATGCCTTCAATCGGCCAAAACGACATCAATAGAAAAACACTGATATCAATAACGACGATTCACAAAAAATATCTTGATGGAACATCAATCAATAACAACAATCGATACGTCGATGCCGCGAACCGGCTATCGACAACAATATCTCGAAGAAACATCAATCAACAATAACAATCGATATGTCGATACCGCGAACTGGCTATCGACAACAATATTACCAACAAGTATCGCAATGCCTTAAATCGGCCATTTACGAACAACAATAATATTTGGCATAATTTGCCGAAGGGTATCGTATCAAACAATCCCCTGATATCAATAAAATCATAAAGAGACCAAGTCTCGGAATGATACACACATTCATACACATACATGATAACATTAATCTCATCGACGAGTACAAGTATAAAACTTGCCTCAAACCGAAGGCGAGAAAGTCCTTCCACGATCAACGTCCTACCACGAATCGATCAACGGCGTCCTCCGACAATCACAAGCACTCGAACAACCTTGAATGAAATACAATTCATTCGATAACACGATATCGTCCGAAAACAACATAATAGCTAACTCCGATTCCAACACGAACACATACTATACTCGTATTTATCCGTATACACACACATATATATAATATACATACTTCACATATATATATACAACTCACAATATCTATATATATATATAAATATATATACTCACTGCACACACACATTATATATATATATATATACATGTCACTGTACTATATATATATATATATACCTACACACTATATATATATATATATAACAACACTCACAAACCAAACACACCAACCACATATATATATAACAGCTTTATATACATTATATATATATATATATATAGAACACACAACACACACACAAAATCACGTAGCACACACACATTACTGCACCTAACACACACAACACACACACACACACATATATATATATATATATATATAACTGAAAAAACCCATAAAACGTTACCAGAGGAAGGAGCCGATCGGCCAGGTCCGAAAGAACTCCCATGCCGGAAATCGGCCGCCGGAAAAAATTGACCCGCCGGACTTCGTCCAACTCCGGTCCGTTTCCGTCCATGGCCGGTTTTCACCATCTCCGCCTGCAACTCTTCGTCGGAAGAATGTCAAGCCTCCGTTCCGCCGTCCGTTCCGGACAAAAACCACCTACGGTCGCCGGAATCAACGGAACCGCATCCATGGCCGGAAACCATGAAGACGCCGGACGCCCGAGCTCCGCCTCGCCGGAAGAAAAAAATGCCGGAACAGTTCAACCGGATTTATAATGCCTCCCGATCCGGAAATTCCGATCGGCCGCCGCCGAGCTCTGGTCGCGAGCCGCCTGCCGTCGCCGAGCTTCAGTCGCCGCCAGAGACGTCGGCCCTACCTCCGGTCTCCGGAAAAATGGAGAAGCCGCTGCCCGTCCGTCCTCAAGCTCCATCTCGCCGAAAAAAAAAATGAAGTGGAAGAGATGGAGAGAAGAGAGGGAGGACGAGAGGGAGAGATGGCGGAGGGAGAGAGAGAGAGAGATGATACAGGGAGAAGGTGAGAAGTAACGCTGGCGAGAGGGAGAGAGAGATGTGAGGATGATAATGATTTATGTATATATATATATATATATATATATATATATATATATATATATATATATATATATATATGGGAGGGGCTCCCGTGCCCTCTTAAAAAACCCACTAATAGACCACTTACCTTGACCATTAGATTAGCTGGTTTGGATGGTGGGGATAAAATCAAATTAACTGTTTTTTTAAAAAAAAAAAAAGTCTCCCCACCTCTGGTCCCCCTCGCCCCCCATCCCCCTTTCCCCCTTTTCCCTAAAGTCTTCCCCTCCCCCAAATCTTGCTCCCTCTCTCCTCCCCCTACCAAATCCCCATTATAATTAAAAAAATCCCGCTCATAAAAAAAAAAAGACATTTGGTTTCGGGAATAAATCCCTAGAATAAATCTCTCTCTCTCTCTCCCCCTACCACATTCCGTGCCCCCTCTTTCCTACCCCTTCTTCTTCCCTCTCCCCGTCCCCAATCTCACTCTCTCGTTCTCCCTGCTGCGGCGATGAACAATTTACGGCGACGTTCCTGCCGTGATTCACGGGCGACGAGCGATTCACCAACGATTGACGTGAAAACCAATTCTTGTAAGATTTTTCGTTCCAAAGAAGAGGATTTCTTGTGTATTTTAATTTACGTGTTGAAATTTTTGTAGATGTATTTTGCAGAATTATTTTATTCCGTGTATTTCAATTTGTAACCTTTAATTTCTGTGTATTTTGTATTCATGTGAACACCAATTCTTGTAAGATTTTTCATTCCAAAAAAGAGGATTTCTTGTGTATTTTAATTTATGTGTTAGAAATTTTTTGTAGATGTATTTTGCGGATGTATTTTGCAGATGTATTTTGCAGATGTATTTTGAAGAAATATTTTATTCCTTGTATTTCAATTTGTAACCTTTAATTTCTGTGTATTTTGTAGATGGATCAAGAGGAAGAATTATCCATGAATGTTAAGAAACCATACGTGGGCATGAGTTTCTGTAGTCGTGATGATGCAAGGAATCACTATGCAGTATGGCCGTGAGCAGGGCTTTTCTATTCGTGTAAGGAATTCATCGAAATCCGGATGGCGAGGAAAAGAGGTTACTTCTACAAAGTTTGTATGTGCACGCGAAGGAAAATTAAAAAAGATTGTTGACGAAGAAAGCTCATCAATTACAAAAAGAAGAACATCAAGTATAAAGTGCGGATGTTTAGCGAAGTTATGCATAGTTCTTGATAAGAATACTTCATCTTTGGGTGGTATCGAAGTTTGATGACATTCGAATCACAAACAAGTAACACCTTCCAAGAGGATGAATATGAGATCCTATCGGACCATGCCCGTGGCTGTTAAAATTTTAACTGAAGCATTTCATAGGGAAAACCTAAAAGTTTCTAAACTCCGGATGTCATAGGCGACCATATTGGTTTTGAGAAGAGAGATTGTTACAACCATTTGAGGAATGTTAGGCAAAGAAATATGGAAGGTGGTGATGCGCAAACAGCTTCTCAATTACTTTAAAAAAGCACTTGGAGGATCCAAATTTTTTTATGATATTCAAGTTGATGAAGATGGGAGGCGGTTAATTTTTTCGGGTAGATCATCGTGCACGCATGGCATACGAATACTTTGGAGATGTAGTGACATTCGATACTACGTACAAGACAAATAAATATGATATGCCATTTGCACCATTCACGGGCATAAATCATCATTTCCAGTCAATACAGTTTGGGTGTGCACTTTTGCACGATGAAAAGGAGGCAACATTCGTTTGGTTGTTTGGTGTGGCTACAAGCAATGGGAGGAAGAGCTCCAAAAGCGATCATCAGCGACCAAGATAAGGCTATGTTGGCCGCAATTCCGCAGGTATTCCCAAATACCCGACACCGACTATGTCTTTGGCATATTAAGAAAAAGTTTGCAGAGAAATTATCTCACGTGTACTTTAAGAAATCGAAATTCAAAATAGGGATGAAGGTTTGCCTTAAGAACACTTATCGAGTAGAAGACTTCGAAGAACAATGGAAGAAGTTGGTTGAGGAAAATAGTTTACAAGAAAACAGTTGGCTTACACATTTATATGACATCCGTTCTTCTTGGGTTCCCGTATATAATCGTGACACTTTCTTTGCCGGGATGAACACAACCGGACGTAGCGAGGGTGTTAATGCATTTTTTGATGATTTTGTCACGCACACGACCAATCTTAGAGAATTTGTGGTGAAATACGATCAAGCATTGAAAAAGATTCTGAAGAATGAAAGTGATGAAGATTACGTGACGGAACACAAAGTTCGTATTGTGAGTGACCACGACTATTTGTTGAAGGATGCGTCCAAGTATTATACTCGAAACATATTCAACAAATTTAAGGCCGAATTTGATGCGCATCGTTCGTTTAAGGTTGAACGGGAAGATTTTTTCGATGGTTCTCACACATACCTTGTGAAACATAGAGAATGTGAGTCGGATGAGTTTGTCGTGAATCTTGATTTAAATACCCTACAAGGCAAATGTGAGTGCCAAAATTTTGAATTTGTTGGGATAATATGTAGGCATATCATAAAAGTCATGATTCGCCATGATATTGATAAAATTCCTCTACATTTTATCCTTACACGATGGAGGGTCGGGGCAAATAAGTATAGGATTTTGGATGTAGACGGTTGCGTAGCGAATGATGCGCTCAAAGAAAATGAGTCATTGAGGCTAAGTTATATGTGTCAACAATCTACTAAGTTAGCATGTGAAGTCGCACCTTCTTACGAGCATTTCCAAATGTATATGGAATGCATTAATCTTGCATCCAAAAAAATAGCCGAATCAAAGATGGGAATGCATGTTTCACCTGATGATGATGTTTGTGGAAGTGGCCCCGATGGTGTTTGTCAAAGCGGTCATGAAATGAGTTCAAATGATACTTCCTCACGCGTATTTCTTTTAGACCCAAGCATTTCACAAACAAAGGGTCGAAAGAAGGATGAGAAGGGAGAGGCAGTGCCAACAAGTTCGTGCCGGTTAAAGAGTGGAATTGAGATATCTCAGAATAAGAAAAGGAAATGTGCAGCATGTCAAGGGTTCGGTCACGACAAACGCAATTGTCCAATGAATCCTTACAGAAAAAAGAACGAGAATCACGACATTTCCGTTTTGAATTAATAACTCATTGTTATGTTTTTGTATTTTAAATTGGATTGAAGTTTTAATCTCTTGATATTCTGGTATGCAACAATTTCATTTGAATGTAATTTTATTTTTAATGTTAGCTCATTTTCGACCAAATGAAACTGGAACAAAGAAAAAAGTGAGGATATCCGCGTATTTATTTACGGAGATTTCAAGAAGAAAAAAGTTATACTCTAAAATTTTAAGAATTTTTTTATTCGGGAATTTTTTTATTCAGTGATTTATTTCTGGAAACCAAATGTCTTTGTTTTTATTAAGGGATTTTTTTAAAAAAGTTATAATGGGGATTTTTCAAGGGATTTGGCAGGGGGAGGAGAGAGAGCGAGATTTGGGGATTTCATCCCCACCAAATGTCTTTTTTTTTTTTTTTATTCGAGATTTTTTTAATTATAATGGGGATTTGGTAGGGGAGGAGAGAGAGAGTAAGATTTGGGAATGGGAAGACTTTAGGAAAAAGGGGAAAGAGGGAGGGGCGCGGGGGACCAGCGGTGGGGAGATTTTTTTTTTTTTTTAAAAAAACAGTTAATTTGATTTCATCCCCGCCATCCAAACCATATAATCTAATGGTCAAGGTAAGTGGTCTATTAGTGGGTTTTTTAAGAGGGTAAGGGATCCCCTCCCTCTATATATATATATATATATATATATATAATATAGCATGAGGGAGAGGGATAACCCACGTGAGGGAGGGAATCAAAAGTGAAAAGATGAGATACATTCACAAGTTATATATATATATATATATATATATATATATATATATATGATACCCCAAAGATACCCTCGCCCCGAAAGTTGATCACGAGGAAAGTTCTCACCACCTACCACGCATTACGTACGAAAACCTCAGGACGTAACGTACGTAATCGCAACAAATTAGCGTACGTAATGCTACACAGGTAGCGTACGCTATAGCTATAAACTTAGCCAAAATTCCAAACTCGCCAAGCAACAACCAAACGACGAAACCAAACCGTCGTCCAGTATAAATATTTCGATCCCGAAATATTCTAATACAATATACATTGTATCGGCCCAAACAACAACACTTGTACAATTCCAAATGAATACGTACAACCCAACAGTAACACGAAAAAAAAATTACCCCCGGATATTACATACTCCCCCCTTAAAAATAGTTTCGTCCTCGAAACTCAGAGTGCACAAGTCGGGGCACGGACTATCCATCAGGATAAGAAAACAACATCTCCAGGAATACTCCTCAATACGAGCAATTTGCCTGAGCAACTGGGCCGACCCTGCGGGTCCCCACGTCTCCTCTGCCTGAACAAGGCGAAAAAAATCAAGTGATAAAGACACTCAACCAAGTGCGAGATTAGCCGAATCATGACTCTCCTGCTAGAGACCAGCCAGGAAGTCGCACCAAAAAGAAAATAACAACGCACGAATAGTCCTCGGGACCATATCAATCACGCACCCAAGTCCTCACGACTTAATGTCTCGAATCACAATGAACGATTACCCAGATCATCACAAAAATCTTGGGTACAGGACCAAAAGGAAAGAAAATCACATCAAATGACTCAAGTGTCAAGATTCTCAGATACAATGATTACAAGATAGATCAATAATAAATGGTTCACAACCTCAATATTAAAATACAGACCGAGTCAAACATCAATCCGAGAGACAAGGAAAATACAAATCAAGGCTACATCTCAAATGTACCCGAAATCCACATCCTCTAGATCATCGAGTTCCTCGATCCCATCGACTCGAGGAAAACACAAATCTGAACTCGCTACTCCCCCTCGGGTGTCCATACCTCTGGCTCCCGAAGCCCGATATGACCCCTTGGATGAAGTACGGACTGAAGTGACAAAATCTCTCGAGGCCCATGAGCTCTCTCGAGACCTACTGGCACTAGAACTCATGCAGTATTCTGAAGGTGTCCCTGCCTCCCACACAGAAAATAAATAATAGCTGGCACCGTAGATCAAGTACTCACATGCCCCGCTGAATCACAATTAAAACAAACAACAGTCGAACTCGTCGCCTGAGAAGAAAATGCTTTCCCAGCACGAGGACGACTAGAAGACGACCTCCTGGACGTCGGAGCTCGATGTCCCTCTGAACGAATCGGCATCCTAGTCCTCTCACCAGAAGATACTGAAGGATCCTTCTGAGTAAGCTCCTTGATCGAAAACTCTGCTCTAAGAGCCTTCTCGATGAATTCGCCAAGTGAACTACAATTGTGATTGAACAACTGCATTCTCAACCGCGGGTTCAACCTCTTGTTAAAATACTTGATCTTATCCGCCTCAGTACGGATAACAGATGAAGTAAACTGAAGAAGTCCTTGAAACTTCTCAGCAATAACAATAACACCCTCGTCCTCGACGGATTCGGGGTTCAAAACCTCCGACAACTTGGCTTCACGAAGGGGAGCCGGATAATACCTCTCTAACATGAGAGTCTTGAACTCGATCCAAACACAATCACGATCGGTGGGTTCTCGAGCACAACTCCGAAAATGATTCGTTAGCCCCCAAATTATTGGTACGAGGTTTCGGGTGTCGGCCCACTCTGCGGCCTCTACCCCCTCTGTCACGTCCTCCTTCCAGACTGAAAGAATAACGTTCAATCATGACCACATCTCAAATACGCCTCAACGGCCAGAATGCTAGGTCAACGCCAAACACGAGAATACATACTCAACAGATAAACGATCACATCGATCGCGCTAATCATAGCCGATACAGAGCCCACACGCTCCAAAGCAAATAATCATAAATCAATCGCACCCGATCGTCACATACAAGTGTCAACAAAACATGTTTAATCAATGACATAATGAATGTATGCACATAAAAGAGAATAGAGTCCTTACACAGGTTATACGAAGCTTCGAGGTCTTGCGATACTAGTCTTCACTGACGACGACTCGATGAAAGAATGACTCATACAGTTGTCCAACTATCACGACTCACAAAACCCGATCCTGCATTGTCATAACCTGACAGCCCCGCTACTACCGCCTTGGTAGAGCCACATAACACACAAGCCAGGGTATCTCACAACCCAATTCTCTGATACCATCTTCTGTAACACCCCCAATCCCATTGGGTTATTACAGTGCCGTGGACCCCACACCAGGTGATCCACTAGGCGAACACGACTAAAATACAACAAACTGACCAAAATAGGAAATCACAGACCCTACTATGATGTCCGACATACTATTCCGATATGGAATTTCAACGGCAAGAATGGGCCTACATGGCCAAAATAAAAATACAACAACATACACGAGCCTTGCTCGGATAATACAAAACGACAACGACTGAACAAAATTGGAGTACTCCAACTGTCTGGCCAACATGAACACCAAAATATCTCGGACTAGTATCGCTCGAATGCCTCGTCGTCATCGTCATGCTCCTGTGTATCAACCCTCTCCTCGCAAGTACCTAAAACATGAAAACATGTTCCGCTTACGGGTCATCATCCAAGATAATGAATATCAAGTACATGCACAACATGATATGCATCCAAAGGCAGAATAAATAGTACAACAATGGTAGTACGAGATGCTCACAAACCAAAGTAAGAATCGAGCATTCGTGGAATATTATGCCCATGGCATACAATCAATACCTGCTCAATAGGTTAGAACATATGTGCCCAACGGCGAAACATCAATATAGAACAAAACAATACATTACCCGAAGGTAAATCAATCCAACGCTGAAATAAATAAGGATCACAATGCCCGAAGGCTCCAACGGAAATACCGTTACATCACAATGGCACGAAAGCCCTCAGTAGAAGCCGCCAAAATATCATGATGGCTGAAAGCCGAGCGGCCAGAAGCCGCCAAAATATCACGGTGGCACGAAAGCCGAGCACCTGTAAATCATCACAATACAGATCTCAAAGAAACAAACTCGATCATCGAACATACCCCTCGGGCGTATGAACGCTCAATCACAACACGTCGAACACATCCAATCAAACATGGACTATGAACGATCAAAAATTGTACGGCTCAATGATGGACATCACAGTACGCCCGATCCGGAAATGTGTCCGTGCACATGTCCACCCCGTATACGGAATCCAGAAATATACGTGGGACAATGTACCTAATTAGCCTCATGAACTACGTCTCGTGTGCACGGTCCAATGCGGAAACATCCACGCATGACCATCGTGTGCCTGGCTAAAAATCCTACACAATAACCAATCGGAACGCAGATATGATTCCGGATATGTCACGATACAACATGACAACGAAACTCAAAGGATAACACATCCAATACAGATCATACGACTCACCAAGTGAACGATGACACAAGAATAATGAAAGATCGACACGACCAACAATATTCAAAACAACCATCCTGGGATCAAAATCCCTAAGGACCGATTAACACGAACAACGATCACAATACAACAGTTCGGGAAATCCTCAACCTTCAAAGATCACAAAATTACCGAGTTCACAAGAATAATAGTGTGCTGCCTTGAATCGGTCAACACGACAATAATAATTCAACGGATGGGAATTATCGTTGATAATCCCAATTCAATACTTCGATTACCGTAGAATGGCCAATCGATAACAATTATACAACGGATGGGAATTATATTTTTGACAACGGGTGGAAATTATGTTTGATAATCCCAATTCAATATATCGATTACCGTTAGAGCGGACAATCGATAATAATTATACAACGGATGGGAATTATCTTTGATAATCCCAATTCAATATATCGATTACCTTCAGAACGGTTAACCGATAACAATTATACAACGGATGTCTCGGCACCTTTAATCAGTTACCGATAACGAAGATGATAATCGAATACGTCAATGCCTTCAATCGGCTAAAACGACATCAATAGAAAAACACTGATATCAATAACGACGATTCACAAAAAATATCTTGATGGAACATCAATCAATAACAACAATCGATATGTCGATGCCGCGAACCGGCTATCGACAACAATATCTCGAAGAAACATCAATCAACAATAACAATCGATATGTCGATACCGCGAACCGGCTATCGACAACAATATTACCAACAAGTATCGCAATGCCTTAAATCGGCCATTTACGAACAACAATAATATTTGGCATAATTTGCCGAAGGGTATCGTATCAAACAATCCCCTGATATCAATAAAATCATAAAGAGACCAAGTCTCGGAATGATACACACATTCATACACATACATGATAACATTAATCTCATTGACCAGTACAAGTATAAAACTTGCCTCAAACCGAAGGCGAGAAAGTCCTTCCACGATCAACGTCCTACCACGAATCGATCAACGGCGTCCTCCGACAATCACAAGCACCCGAACAACCTTGAATGAAATACAATTCATTCGATAACACGATATCTCCGAAAACAACATAATAGCTAACTCCGATTCCAACACGAACACATACTATACTCGTATTTATCCGTATACACACACATATATATAATATACATACTTCACATATATATATACAACTCACAATATCTATATATATATATATATATAAATATATATATACTCACTGCACACACACATTATATATATATATATACATGTCACTGTACTATATATATATACCTACACACTATATATATATATATATATAACAACACACAAACCAAACACACCAACCACATATATATATATATATATATAACAGCTTTATATACATTATATATATATACACAGAACACACAACACACACACACAAAATCACGTAGCACACACACATTACTGCACCTAACACACACAACATATATATATATACACATAAAACCTTACCAGAGGAAGGAGCCGATCGGCCAGGTCCGAAAGAACTCCCATGCCGGAAATCGGCCGCCGGAAAAAATTGACCCGCCGGACTTCGTCCAACTCCGGTCCGTTTCCGTTCATGGCCGGTTTTCACCATCTGCGCCTGCAACTCTTCACCGGAAGAATGTCAAGCCTCCGTTCCGCCGTCCGTTCCGGACAAAAACCACCTCCGGCCGCCGGAATCAACGGAACCTGTTAGGCGTATTTTTATACGCTTATTTATCATTATTTTGTAGTGTTTTGATGAGTGAAATTGTCTAAATGAGCTTTTAATGCCTTAATTTTGTATGATTGACAGGAAATTGAAGTCCGGAAGCTAAAACGAGGCAAAACGGGCGAAAACGGCAAATCTGGATGATGAGCCGCGGCACAAGGAAGCTGAGCCGCGGCACAGGAAGACACCAGCCGAAGGGCAGAGTAACCTGTACTGCAGGCCGCTGATCCAGGTGAGCCGCGGCACAGAAGAATTAATTAACGCCCAGGCATTCAGCTTTTTGCGATGTGCCGCGGCACAGGTTAAGTGTGCCGCGGCACACTTGGCGGTTTGTGTATGCCCGCGCGGATTTTGAGCTGTTTCGAAGCCAGTTTTCGACCGACTAATACGGACGCGATTTGCTGATGTGCTGAGCTATAAATAGGGTTTAAGACCCTAATTAAATCATCTTGGAATCTTGGGATTTTTAACCTTTGAGAGCTTAAGCTTGGAGACGGCAGAAGAAGAGGGAAGCAGAAGAATTCAAGGGCAGAAGGCGGAAGCTGAAGAACGGAGGAATCCGAGCTTCATCTGCGTTTGAATTTTATGCTTTCATTTATTTATTCTGTATTTTCAGTTTTTAGTATGTCAGGCTAAAGCCCTAATCTAGGGTTTTGATGAAACCTTTGTTTTGACGAATTGTTTGAGATTATCCAAATTATTACCTTTTTATTGAGTTTTCCCAATTAAGTTTAATGCTTGCAATTATCTGGCCAATAGTTGTATTGATTTAATCATTCACTTCGAATCGGGAGAGGAGATTTGGTGAGGAACTATTGGTGAGGACCGTTTTATTCTGTGAGATAGGAATATACTCATAGGAACTACGTGGCCTTTAGGAGATTTCATGCTTTTTGCCTATCGACGAATTAATTCACCTAGGGATAGAGTGCGTTATTCGCCTTTAGATAAATCTATTGACCTCGGGAGAGGCGCTAGAATATATTAGCAATCTCCGCCTTCAATAAATTGGGAAAATTATTTGTTACGGATAATCGAGAGTAAATTCGGATAAACTAAGGTGGATTCAGAACCCTAGACTTATTCATCATTTGATTTCTTTTATCCAAGATATTGTTTTCTACTGCTTAGTCTTTTAGTACTTCTTTTAGTTATTAATCGCAAAACCCAAATTCGATTGTTCAGATAAAATTGGAATACGAAAAAATCGGTAGTTAGAGATTCAATCCTCGTGGGAACGATACTCTACTTATCACTTTATTACTTGTAAACGATGACGTGCACTTGCGTGTAGGAAATATCGCAACAAGTTTTTGGCGCCGTGTCGGGACCAAATTTTCTAATATCGATTTAAGTATTTCCAGTCTTAATTTGAACGTTTTATTTTTATTTTTGTGTATTTAATTTCGTTTATTTATTTTTCCTTTCAGGACCTTTCGTGTTGTGCATGAGAAGACTCGGTAACGAAGGCCTACTACCTTTGGATACCGAGCTCGAGCGCACGCTAAGAAGGAACAAAAAGGAGAAAAGAGAGTTGCAGACGACGGTCAACATGGCCGAGAATATAGAAATCCAAGGAGGAGACAACCAAGGCGGCAAGTTCAACCGGAACTAGCTCTTCGAGATTATGCCATGCCGCAGGTCAACGCTAATTTTTCGGGAATTCGGCGTCCTACTATCCAAGCTAATAATTTTGAGATCAAGCCCGCCATTATTCAGATGGTGCAGGCGAGCCCATTCTGTGGACTGCCGAAGGACGACCCGAATGCCCACATTGCTTCTTTCCTTGAGATATGCGATACATTCAAAACTAATGGTGTCACCGACGATGCCATCCGATTGAGGCTTTTCCCTTTCTCGTTGAGGGACAAAGCAAAGTTTTGGTTAAATTCCTTACCGCCGGGGTCGATTACAACATGGGAGAGGTTAGCGCAAGCCTTCCTTGCCAAATTTTTTCCACCAGCTAAGACGGCGAGGTTGAGAAACGAGATAACCACTTTTGCCCAGTACGATATGGAATCGCTCCACGAGGCGTGGGAGCGATATAAAGAATTGCTACGAAGATGCCCTCATCACGGCATTCCTGATTGGCTTCAGCTTCATACGTTCTATAATGGTTTGAGTGCTTCTACACGCACTCTAGTGGATGCGGCCTCTGGTGGGACATTCATGGGAAAATCTATGGCCGAGGCACACGTGCTTTTGGAAGATATGGCCGAAAACGCATACCAATGGCCATCGGAAAGATTGACACCAAAGAGAGTCATGGAAGTTTCAAGCAATGATCCGATCTCCACCTTGTCAGCTCAAGTCGCCGCTTTGACACAACAGCTCCAGGCATTTTCGCACACACCAGCCCCCGTTACCATTGAAACATGCAATTGGTGTAACGGATCACACCCGAGCGCGGAATGTCAAGTTGGAAATCCGTTCGAGCAACATCAGATGGAGCAAGCTCAATTTGTGACCAATGGAAATCGACAAATCAATTTTTACCCCAGCACTTATAATCAAGGGTGGCGGAATCAACAAAATTTTCCATGGAGAAATGGGCAAGCTATGAAGCCTCCACAACCTCACTTCGCGCAGCCCCCTCAATCACCAAAGGTATCTTTGGAAGATGCTCTTGCTCAATTGGCGGCTAACACAAGCCAATTCATGACCCGCACCGAGACGACTCTCCAAAATCATTCGACCTCCATCCGAAATCTAGAAACACAAATGGGGCAGATTGCTAATTTATTGTCTTCTCGGTCTCTAGGTGCAGCCCCCAACGCAGCCGAAGTGAAATCCAAGGAAAATGTGCAAGCGATCGAATTACGAAGCGGAAAGGAGTTGAAAGGGCAGCCTATTAATGACAAAGAGCGTGATCGAGCGAGCGAGAAGGAAAAGGATGAGACGCCTAAGCCAAAGGAAGTATCGACTACTCACCCACTCCTCAAATTCCATTCCCACAAATATTTAAAAGCAAAAACTGGACAAGCAGTTTTCAAAATTCCTCGACGTCTTCAAGAAATTGCACATAAACATTCCGTTCGCCGACGCATTGGAACAGATGCCTAGTTACGTCAAGTTCATGAAAGAGATCTTATCCAATAAACGAAAGCTCGAGGAATATGAGACGGTCGCTTTAACGGAAGAGTGCAGCGCTATTTTACAAAAGAAACTCCCACCTAAATTGAGAGATCCGGGAAGTTTCACCATCCCTTGCATCATCGGAAATTCATCTTTTGAAAGAGCCCTATGCGATCTCGGGGCCAGTATAAATCTTATGCCCCTTTCTATTTTTAAAAAGCTGGAGATTGGGGAAGCCAAGCCGACGACAGTCTCTCTACAATTGGCCGATAGATCCATCAAATATCCGAGGGGTGTGATAGAGGACGTTTTAGTCAAAGTTGATAAGTTCATTTTTCCGGCCGATTTCATCGTACTTGACATGGAAGAAGACCAATATATCCCAATTATTTTGGGAAGACCATTTTTGGCAACAGGCCGAACGTTGATTGATGTGGAAAATGGAAAGCTGACTTTGCGTGTTCAAGAGGAGCAAGTAACATTCAATATTTTTCGATCCGTAAAATATCCAAGTGACGCTGAAAATTGTTTCCAAGTTGACGTCATTGACTCGTGCGTGAGTAGAACTTTTCGAGAAAGTTATCCACCCGATCCATTGGAATCCGTTTTGATTGGGGCTGTTTCCGAACCAAATGGAGAGCATGCAGCCTACGTACGACACATGGATGCTTCCCCGCCAATTTTTATTCATAAACCATTCGAGGAGCTAGGAAGTTCACTAACTCGATCGATCCCATCGATTGAAAAACCTCCAAAGTTGGAACTCAAAAAGCTGCCACCTCATTTGAAATATGCATTCCTGGGGACCGACAACTCCCTTCCAGTTATTCTTTCGGCCACTTTAGCAGGAGATCAAGAGGCAAAATTATTAAGAGTTTTGAGGGAATACAAATCTGCTCTTGGATGGTCTATTGCGGATATTAAGGGAATCAGCCCATCGATTTGCATGCACAAGATCTTGATGGAGGAAGACTACAAACCATCCGTGGAGCATCAACGCCGGCTGAATCCTAACATGAAGGAGGTGGTAAAAGTCGAGGTTTTAAAACTCCTCGACGCAGGTATGATCTTTCCAATTTCTGATAGTAAGTGGGTAAGTCCGGTTCAAGTTGTATCGAAAAAGGGTGGGATAACAGTTGTTCAAAATGATAATAATGAATTAATTCCGACCAGGATTGTTACGGGGTGGCGTATGTGCATAGATTATAGGAAATTAAATAAGGCCACTAGAAAAGATCATTTCCCCTTGCCCTTTATTGATCAGATGTTAGATAGATTAGCCGGACACGATTTCTATTGCTTTCTCGATGGTTATTCGGGGTATAATCAGATTTACATAGCCCCCGAAGACCAAGAGAAAACGACGTTTACATGTCCTTACGGCATTTTCGCTTATAGGCGCATGCCTTTTGGATTGTGTAATGCGCCGGCTACTTTTCAAAGGTGTATGACGGCTATTTTTTCTGACATGGTAGAGCAATGTATTGAGATTTTTATGGATGATTTTTCTGTTTTTGGAGATTCATTTGACATTTGTTTGGAAAATTTGCAGAAAGTCTTGCGAAGATGCGAAGAGACCAATTTAGTCTTGAATTGGGAGAAGTGTCATTTTATGGTGCAGGAGGGCATTGTGCTTGGCCATCGAATATCCTCACATGGAATTGAAGTCGACCGAGCGAAAATTGAGACAACTGAGAAGATGCCTCCACCCACTTCGGTCAAGGGGATTAGGAGTTTTTTGGGACATGCCGGTTTCTATCGCCGATTTATTAAGGATTTTTCAAAGATCACGAAGCCGCTGTGCAATTTACTCATGAAAGATGTCCCATTTACTTTCGACGAGTCTTTTAAAGAAAGTTTCGAGTTCTTTGAAGAAAGCTCTAAGCACGGCACCGGTGATAGTCGCTCCGGATTGGGACCTTCCGTTCGAACTAATGTGCGATGCTAGCGACTTTGCCATTGGGGCTGTTTTGGGGCAGAGACGAGGGAAGGTGTTCCATGTCATATACTATGCAAGCCGAACACTCGATGACGCCCAAAGAAATTATGCCACAACGGAGAAGGAATTGTTGGCGGTGATCTTTGCATTTGATAAATTTCGGGCTTATCTACTAGGAACGAAAGTGATAGTGTGGACCGATCATTCGGCAATAAAATACCTTTTGGAGAAGAAGGATGCCAAACCAAGGTTGATTCGGTGGGTGCTACTCCTTCAAGAATTCAACTTGGAGATTCGGGACAAGAAAGGGACAGAAAATGTTATAGCCGATCACCTTTCACGATTAGAGAGTCCCCTCGAGAAGGAAGACAATCAGCCACAAATTATAGAAACCTTCCCCGACGAGCAGCTCTACAAGTTGGATTCAACACATGCGCCTTGGTATGCTGATCTAGTGAACTACTTAGCAAGTAAAACAATTCCGAACGACCTCTCACGTCATCAAAAGAAGAAGCTAATCTCGGATGCTAAGTACTATTTGTGGGACGATCCTTTTCTCTTCAAGCGATGCCCCGATCAAATTATCCGTAGATGCATTCCGGATGAGGAAATCCACAGTTTGCTGAACCATTGCCATGCATCACCCTACGGTGGACATTTTAGTGGAAATAGAACAGCAGCGAAGGTCTTACAGTCGGGATTTTATTGGCCGTCCTTATTCAAAGATGCTCGCTCCTTTGTGTCTACATGTGATCAGTGTCAACGGACAGGAAACATCTCTAGACGACACGAAATGCCGCTGAACACCATACTTGAAGTCGAATTATTTGATGTATGGGGGATCGACTTCATGGGTCCATTTCCCCCATCAAACAAGAATCTCTATATTTTGGTGGCCGTAGATTATGTCTCAAAATGGGTTGAAGCGGTGGCACTACCTACGAATGGGTCCAATGTCGTAATCAAGTTTATTAAACAACATATCTTCACACGCTTTGGGACTCCACGTGCTATTATAAGTGATGGTGGGTCACACTTCGACAACAAATTTCTTGATGCGGTTTTGAGAAAATACGGAGTCACTCATCGTGTTGCCACTGCATACCATCCGCAAACGAGTGGTCAAGTCGAGATATCAAATCGAGAGCTGAAGTGGATTCTAGAAAAGACGGTCAGCTCGTCTCGAAAAGATTGGGCATTCAAACTCGATGATGCACTTTGGGCGTACCGGACTGCGTATAAAACACCTATCGGAATGTCGCCCTACAGATTGGTCTATGGGAAAGGTTGCCATCTACCCGTAGAGATGGAACACCGTGCTTACTGGGCAATAAAGAAACTAAACTTTGATCTAAAATCCGCTGGGGAAAAGCGTTGTTTGCATCTGAACGAGTTGGAAGAAATTCGCCATAATTCATACGAAAATGCAAAACTTTATAAGGAGCGGACAAAGATTTGGCATGATAAGCACATCACGCAGAGAGAATTTTCCCCAGGTCAAGAGGTGTTGCTATTTAACTCACGCTTAAAGTTATTTCCCGGGAAATTGCGTTCACGATGGTCGGGACCGTTCACCGTAGTTCAAGTGTTTCCACATGGTGCAGTAGAAGTTCAAAGAGATGGCCGAAAATTCAAAGTTAATGGACAACGGTTGAAGGAATACTTGGGAAATCCAATAGACACGCAGAAAACGAGCGTCACCTTATCCACCGCCGGATGAATGCGAGAAAAGTCCGGCTGAAGACTATAAACTTAGCGCTCCTCGGGAGGCAACCCGAGTAGTAGTTGTAGTTTCTTTGTTGTTTTCTTGCATTTTTAGAGTTCCTTTTTTGTCTTCTTTCTTCTTTGATCCATCCTTCCCTCTCGTCTTAATGTTTTCGTGAAAAATTTCTGTGCAGGAATCAGCAAAGGGGAGAAATTCAATGATGGGCCGCGGCACAGTCCAGGTGAGCCGCGGCGCACACCATCTGATGAAAAATGGCCGATCAAACTGTACCCTGTGCCGCGGCATGATCTAACTGAGCCGCGGCACACCAGGTCGCTGAGCCGCGGCACCCGATAACTGAGCCGCGGCACACTAAATGGTCAAGAAATGCCCAGGGAGCCTGTACTTTGTGCCGCGGCACACTACACCTGAGCCGCGGCACACTACCACACTGAGCCGCGACACACATAATCTGTGCCGCGGCACCCGACGACATAACAAAACGTCCCAGTTCGACTGTACTTTGGGCCGCGGCTCACTTATATTGTGCCGCGGCCCCCGTCGCAAAATAAGAGCAGCCAGGTAAGGCTCATTCAGTCGATCGGCCTGCATAGGATACTTCTTCCCTCCCTTCCTTCCTGCCTGCACACGATGAGGTTAGTTGGTTCCCTTCTATTAGTCTCCTTCTCAAATTCTCCAGGTAATTTTTGATTTCTAAATCATAAGTGATTCTTGATGCGAAATGATTTGGAGTTTTATATTGCTAGTTATTCTTCATTGTTGTTTCTAAAATGGAGTTGGAATATGGGGAATTTGTTATTGTGATGGAATTGATGTTTATGAACGAATTGTTGATGATGGTTTTCGTAATTCAGGGTTATAATCTGTGTTATTATTTTTGGGATTTGGAATTAACCATCAAAATTTTTGTTCTTCATTTTAACTTGTGCACACAAGGTGTTTGATAAATTGCAGCAATGAAAAATTGGTAAGCTAGGCATTTTCAAAATTATATGCAATGAATCGTGTTGTCAAATTACATTATCCCCAACCCCTACATCATGTTCAACTTGAGAGCTCGTACTTAACTTCCTTTTTGATGATGCAAGCTCATTCATTCACACTCCGCATGATGTAGTCAAGAAGCGTGCAAGCTCACCGACGATGCACCGACTCTGAGCGGTGGAGGGGAGTACTTGACCTTTTATTTTTCTTGCATATCATTTTTTGTCCATTGAGGTCAATGTACGTCCTAAGTTTGGGGGGAATTTACTTTCAGTCTACATTCATTGCTGTACCTTATTTTATTGCTGTACATTATTTCGTTGCACTTTTCATTTCTATGCGTAAAATTTTTAGATAGCCTTACTTGTCTTAGTTTTCTTTATTCGTGAATCTTTCGTGCTTCTATTTGTGTGATACTGATGTTACGACACTGTCTTTCCCTCTGAAGAAGCGGGCGAGTTCTAGTCGAGTTTTAGTCAGTTATTTCTGTTCTGCTTAGTATTCAATTAGGTCCGAAATTTTTCGTGATTGTAGAGGTCTTGGCAGATAAGAGACGATACATACTTTTTTTTAAATCCCCATCAATACGTTTGGCTACATTTTCCGGATAGTGAGTCGTACTGTTTCTTTAGTCGTGTTGGCACTTAGATTGAGTTTAGAGTCGGTCAGTTTTTCCCAAAAGTCGAGATAATGTGTTCTATGAAGGGAAGTCTAGTAACCGGGGGTATTCGCGTGACCCGTTGTTTACTCTCGCGTAAAACGACGACCTTGATTAGACTAGTGATTTAGATATTTCACATGTGCCAATGATAGGGAGCCTAGTAACCGGGGGTATTCGCGTGACCCGCTGTTTACTCTCGCGTAAAACGGCAACCTTGATTCGGACATGTGGAAATTTTGTATTCGAGTTGTTTCTCCGCTGTAGACGGGAACTTAGTAACTAGAAGCATCCATGTGCCCCATGAGTGTCTTTTACGTCAAACGGTTTCCTAATACATGAGAATGGAAGTTCCACCCTAGGATTATCCCGATGTAACATCCCGAGATCCTAACCTAGTGGTCAACTCGAATCAAATTCTTGAGCATATATATATAAGGGGATACTGTCCGAGGTTTAATTGTTATGAAACTCGTGAAAATTGTGCCTTTCATTTGTGGAATGGGACGAACTAGCTTGGTTGTGTTAGCCTTTCATATTGACGGTCGATTTGACTCACGTTTTGTTAATCTTTGAGCGAATTTTCTTCATGAGCGAGTGATTAGGATGAATTTGATTACTTTGCGGAATCATTATTCGAGTGCGGCTCGCTTTTATGACACTCGTATTATTTAGAGAGAATCACGGGATAGTATTGATTAGGTTGAACACTATGAGTTGCACGATGATTCACGACATTCTTTTATTGACTTTAATTCTTTTTGCTTGAGGACAAGCAAAGGCTTAAGTTTGGGGTATTTGTTAGGCGTATTTTTATACGCTTATTTATCA
Source organism: Orobanche coerulescens (assembly GCA_033398695.1). NCBI lineage: Eukaryota > Viridiplantae > Streptophyta > Magnoliopsida > Lamiales > Orobanchaceae > Orobanche > Orobanche coerulescens. Next base: position 16,422,284 of record CM065814.1, on the reverse strand, counting down.
TTATTTTGTAGTGTTTTGATGAGTGAAATTGTCTAAATGAGCTTTTAATGCCTTAATTTTGTATGATTGACAGAAATTGAAGTCGGAAGCTAAAACGAGGCAAAGCGGCGAAAGCGGCAAACTGGGACGATGAGCCGCGGCACAAGGGAAGCCGAGCCGCGCACAGAAGACACCACCAAGGGCGAGTAACTGTACTCGTGCCGCGGCACACCTGTGAGCCGCGGCACAGAAGAATTAATTAACGCCCAGGCATTCAGCTTTTTGCGATGTGCCGCGGCACAGGTTAAGTGTGCCGCGGCACACTTGGCGGTTTGTGTATGCCCGCGCGGATTTTGAGCTGTTTCGAAGCCAGTTTTCGACCGACTAATACGGACGCGATTTGCTGATGTGCTGAGCTATAAATAGGGTTTAAGACCCTAATTAAATCATCTTGGAATTTTGGGATTTTTAACCTTTGAGAGCTTAAGCTTGGAGACAGCAGAAGAAGAGGGAAGCAGAAGAATTCAAGGGCAGAAGGCGGAAGCTGAAGAACGGAGGAATCCGAGCTTCATCTGCGTTTGAATTTTATGCTTTCATTTATTTATTCTGTATTTTCAGTTTTTAGTATGTCAGGCTAAAGCCCTAATCTAGGGTTTTGATGAAACCTTTGTTTTGACGAATTGTTTGAGATTATCCAAATTATTACCTTTTTATTGAGTTTTCCCAATTAAGTTTAATGCTTGCAATTATCTGGCCAATAGTTGTATTGATTTAATCATTCACTTCGAATCGGGAGAGGAGATTTGGTGAGGAACTAATGGTGAGGACCGTTTTATTCTGTGAGATAGGAATATACTCATAGGAACTACGTGGCCTTTAGGAGATTTCATGCTTTTTGCCTATCGACGAATTAATTCACCTAGGGATAGAGTGCGTTATTCGCCTTTAGATAAATCTATTGACCTCGGGAGAGGCGCTAGAATATATTAGCAATCTCCGCCTTCAATAAATTGGGAAAATTATTTGTTACGGATAATCGAGAGTAAATTCGGATAAACTAAGGTGGATTCAGAACCCTAGACTTATTCATCATTTGATTTCTTTTATCCAAGATATTGTTTTCTACTGCTTAGTCTTTTAGTACTTCTTTTAGTTATTAATCGCAAAACCCAAATTCGATTGTTCAGATAAAATTGGAATACGAAAAAATCGGTAGTTAGAGATTCAATCCTCGTGGGAACGATACTCTACTTATCACTTTATTACTTGTAAACGATGACGTGCACTTGCGTGTAGGAAATATCGCAACAGAACCGCATCCATGGCCGGAAACCATGAAGACGCCGGACGCCCGAGCTCCGCCTCGCCGGAAGAAAAAAATGCCGGAACAGTTCGACCGGATTTATAATGCCTCCCGATCCGGAAATTCCGATCGGCCGCCGCCGAGCTCTGGTCGCGAGCCGCCTGCCGTCGCCAGAGACGTCGGCCCTACCTCCGGTCACCGGAAAAATGGAGAAGCCGCTGCCCGTCCGTCCTCAAGCTCCATCTCGCCGAAAAAAAAAATGAAGTGGAAGAGATGGAGAGAAGAGAGGGAGGACGAGAGGGAGAGCTGGCGGAGGGAGAGAGAGAGAGATGATACAGGGAGAAGGTGAGAAGTAACGCTGGAGAGGGAGAGAGAGATGTGAGGATGATAATGATTTATATATATATATATATATATATATATAATATAGCATGAGGGAGAGGGATAACCCACGTGAGGGAGGGAATCAAAAGTGAAAAGATGAGATACATTCACAAGTTGATATATATATATATATATATATATATATATATATATATATATATGATACCCCAAAGATACCCTCGCCCCGAAAATTGACCACGAGGAAAGTTCCCACCACCTACCACGCATTACGTACGAAAACCTCAGGACGTAACGTACGTAATCGCAACAAATTAGCGTACGTAATGCTACACAGGTAGCGTACGCTATAGCTATAAACTTAGCCAAAATTCCAAACTCGCCAAGCAACAACCAAACGACGAAACCAAACCGTCGTCCAGTATAAATATTTCGATCCCGAAATATTCTAATACAATATACATTGTATTGGCCCAAACAACAACACTTGTACAATTCCAAATGAATACGTACAACCCAACAGTAACACGAAAAAAAAAATTACCCCCGGATATTACATTACCAACATATCTACCAGGATGTTCAATATCAGACTCATAACCACACACCTCCTTGTTCCTAGCATGCACATATAAATTAATGCATAATTTCTTGCGATACGCTTTCATTGAAAATCTAGTCAACATATCCTCCATCTTCTGAAATATGAAATGTTCAGCAAAACCAATTGTAAAGACCCCGCAGTCACTGCAAAAAATATAAAACTAATATAAATATTGATGCAAACTAGATTATAGGAAAACATAAATAAAATTTAGTAGTACTCACCACTCAAGTTGCTCTGGAATAGCCTTGGCAACTTCTAGTTCAAGTGGGCCGTCTAAACCATATTTGGTGAAAGATGAACTCGTACAATCAATATAATTTCTAGATTTCTAAAAACCACAACTACACAGTATAATATGAAGTGCAAAAACATATGGCTCACAAACTTCCTTAAGTTTAGACTTCATAACTGCACTAGCCGGTTGAAGTGTGTTGTACAACACCAATAACCAACGACGTATATCGAAAATCAACAAAAACCAATGGCCAGGTTTATCGATGTTAATAAGAAACAACACATAATCAACTTCAGCACAGGGAGTGTTGATACACATCAAGTAACCAAGCACATACTCACGACATCGGTCTCTCCAGTTAACACATATTTGTGAAAACACTTCATAGTATACTCCTTGTATAGGTTAGTGATCTTAACATGAAACCACGAATCAACTGTTGTGACCTTAACTCGAACTTTTGGAGAATGTCTCGCAAGTTTTCTCAAATAGGAAAATGCAATGTTAATATGCTGCCACCATAAAACACAATAAATATAAATTAGTTACCTTGAACAAAACAATTATCATATACTAACATACACAAAAATTGAAAAATGTAAATGACATAAAAATTGCATTACACATAAACTTACATCATTATTAAGCCACTTGTTCGGAGTCAGCAATGAGTAAAACCACATCTTACTAGAAATCCTTGTGTCACCAAAAGAAAACGGAGGGATAATATTGTCACTGCTTCCAGGAAATTTATACACCCTGCAATGCAAATAAATTCAGAAACCAAAAAATTTATACACGTAAAAAGTTTTCAACAAATCACAAAAATACATTTTCCTTGAATTAAAACTAATTTTAAACCATTCATCAAACAATAAAACTTCAGATACATCAGGAAATTTCATGCATTCATCCGGGAAAGCAGAAATCCCTTTCCATATGTCTTTAGGATACAAAACCAATTCCTTGCAGTCAGTTGAACCAAAATCAGTAGTGTATGGACTCCTTAAAACAGCACTCTTCACAGCAGCCCTTTTACCCAAAACATCTTTTTTCTTCACACTCTGCTCCATCTCTTCGATCATTACAATATCTTGAGTAGTGAAGATTATGTCATCAAAATGACTCTTGCTCCTTGGACTTGACACCTGCTACAAAGTTAAGATAAAACTTAAAAAATATCATCATGCTCCCAAATAATAAGTAAATACTAAATACTCTATATCTGAATTACTACAAAACCTAACACAAACTATATTAGAATTTAACAGTCATACATAATAAGACATACGACCTAAGACAAACTAAAAAAAATTATACCTGCTCCTCATTCCCCACCATTGCAATTCCTTCACCCCCAATATCTAAACTATGAAAGAATAGCACATTTAGATTATCAGTTGTTTAAATAAGACGCATAAATAATTAAATAAGTTTAATGTATCAAAAAAGATGTTTCTTTTAATCTATAAATATACCACTGATAAGAGATTTACTGCACCTTCCCACAGTCCAAATGTTGACCATCAGATAATGACTCCCGACTAAGAAGTTCAAAACTGGGAAATTCCCGAGCCTTCCGAGCCTTAATATAACAAACAAAATGTTATAACAATACACCAGCTTAATCCAATTTTTATGATTACCTTCACATATTATGTAGTGATACACCAGTAACCATAAGACATAAGACAGAATTCAAAACAGTTAGCCACAAACAAACAAAACACATTAATAATATATACCTTGTTCTCTTTACCAACAGCTGAAATTACATTGCTCCCAACATCTGATTGCTGCAATTGTAATTTTTTTATGAAAATGACTATTTAAATAAATAGAAAATTAGGTAAAAAAAATATCAAGGGGTGGTAACTAATCTAAGATATAAACATAATCAACCTGCATATATATATATATATATATATATATATATATATATATATATATCACAAACTTGCATTTGTAAACATAATCATACTAACATACCTTTCTGCATTCCAAATCCCCAGCAACAGACAATGATTCCTTAACAATAAGAGTTGGTTCATTTTGAAATTCAATGACCTTCGATAACTGAAAAGAAATCTATATAAAACAGATTAATTCAAATATTACCTAACAATGTAACTTAGTATCCAAAATGAAGCTACCTTTTCAACATCAAGACCAAAAACACCTTTACCAACTGCATCACATGTATGAATTTCATTCAATTCACAACAATAATTTTCATTGACAAGAACATGATCACAACTTCTATACTTTCCACCACAGACAAGACAATCTAAACCAGCATTCTCCAAAGGTAATTCATCAGACAACTTATCTCTCTCACAATCCTTAACATCAGTACATTTATCAGGACATACAACCCTCAAGAAATCTTTTATCTGCTTGATGATATTGCCTTCAAAAAGCTGCAATTGTTCCCTGACATCTTTCTTCAAAAGTTCAGTAGTTTCCTTTGTAACACCCCCGATATATTCAGGAATATTACAGCGCCGTAAATCCTTTACATATGAATTTACAAGGCTGAAGAAACGAAAAGACAATAACAGATACCAACTTATGAAAGTAACTGAAATAAAATACAAACAGTTCTGACCAATACTAATAATACAAATATCTAAAGGAAAAGTATTAATACATCACCAAATCCAGATCATCACAAACGATGACGTACTCGAGTACTTATTAAAAAAACATTATCAATAGACAAATAAACCCGACCGGAACATCACTCTGCACCCTCGTCGTCATGCAGCTCCTGTGGTTGTTTCCGTGCTCTCCTGGATCTTGAACATAAACAAATGTTCACCCCGAAGGGGTTAGCACAACGATGCTAGTACAAGTACCACAACATATTATTCAACATCTCACGAAGAATAATAACAACATGAATGACAAAGTACCAACGAGTCTCCTCCTACGAGAAACTCATAAATAACATAACAAATGATAATCACAACATGATATCACAACATACACATGGTAATTCCGACGATCCAGCGTTCACTGCCTATAATCCACGATGATCCCGTCAGACCAACCCGTGGTGGAAAAACCCGTCCGATGATCCAGCGCATGCTAGCATAGATCCCCCGATGATCCCGTCAGACCAACACGAGGTGGACATACAACAACGACATATATGCACAACAATATGTATAACATCAATACATAGAACAATTAAAGTACTTGCCTCGATTCAATGACAAGAAAAATACTCCCACGAATATCAAAACGCTCGAAGGTCGCTCCCTTCGATCAATCACCTTGCTAAGCTCGAACCTTAACAAAAAAAATAATATAGAATTCATCTCAAATCGTACGAACATTTAACAATCCAAATTACGCTCGGAAGTTCATAAAATGTAACCTGCCTGACTTGTTTAACGTACGTTACGTACCTTTGGTAGCGTACGTTAAGCCTACTTGTTAGCGTACGTAAATGACAAGGTCTAGCGTAAACTAACCATGTATCGACAGTTCCTCTCTGATCAGTCGACTGACTCATTTGATGATATAACGTACGTTACGTGCCAAGCGTAGCGTACGTTAATTATGCCCGATAGCGTATGTTAACTACAAAGCTTAGCATACACTAAACATGTATGACAGTTCCTCACTAGGCGGACGACTGTTCTAACTGTGATGAAGCTTACAAAATCTTCAGTGAATAATGTACGTTATCTCCATACATATCATTCTCATACAATTACGAATGATCTTACGGATTCAAACATCTTCGAATTCAAGGATACGTATATCATCATGGTGATCATACTCCAATTATGATTACAATTATCATGTGAAGTTCGGTGATCTAAGGTTGATGCGTTAGATTCTAATATCATCAGTACATTCAGATTTCACTATAAAGATGACTAAAAAATCTAACTTATAAGTAAGTATACAACCTTCGATGATTCTTTCTTAAGTCCGTTTAATCAAAAGTGATATCTACTCCAAGTCTACGATCAATATGGCAAAGTTATTCAATACGGAATATCAATCTCATAATATTTCTCTCATCATTTGACGTGATAGGGTTCCAACTATGATATTTTCAACGACGATATCTTAAGCATAAACATTCCAGCTTCTAAACATGACGTTGGTTGAATAATTCATCAATGGAACTTAATATATTGATAGTATGATCTTCATATCCTTAAGAATCACGAATTCAAGGTTGGAGATAGTATAACATACCTTAAGATGAAGAAAACACCGAGACAATAGGTAAAAATCCAACTCCGGTTGCTTGTGTGTCAATCCAAGATGCTTCTCCACTCCAATGATCAAGCATAAGTGATATTCAATCTTCAATGATCAAGTAGAGGTGGTCTATGTGTTTAAGGAGGCTGGGATCTCTCTGGGGACGAAGTATATCGAAGGCTAAGTGAAATAAATGAGCTGAAATGAAATGGGGTGATGTCTTATTTATAATTTTCTGACCTTAACGTACGTTAGCCTCCACATATAACGTACGTTAGCTTATTAGCGTATGCTACATTGACATCCTTAGCGTACGCTATCGTCACTGATAGTTAACTGTCCTCATTCTGAACTTCATTACGTAAGCCACACTTACCATGTTACGTACGTAACCAATATTATTCGCATATGCTACATCCTATCTTTAGCGTACGTTAATACCCGTTGACTTAAAAAGGTGTCCAGGTTCATTTGCGGGAATCTTGTCCGGACCCATGTCCGGCTGGCGCATGTGACAGTCGCCTAGCTCAATTATTGGCTGGTTAACGCACGCTATGCTACATTTGTAGCGTACGCTAACTCAGACTGATAACGTACGTTAGGCTTCCTAGTTAACGTACGTTATCACGTATTTGCATGGGAAAATTTACATGTTGCCATACTCGTGCACAAGGATACAAATACGAGAAATATCATACTTCGATTATCGATATCACAATTCCGAATGATACAGGGTTCAAATACAGATGAAATACTCAATAATAAATCCGGATATTACATACTCTCCTACTAAAAAGAAGTTTCGTCCCGAAACTCAAGACGAAAATAATTCTGGATATCTGGACCGCATGCTATCTTCCGTCTCCCAGGTGGCTTCTTCCACTCCGTGGCGTGACCACTGAACCTTAACCAAAGCGATCAGTTTGTTCCTCAATTATTTAACTCGACTCTCGAGTATTCTGATCGGTCTCTCTTAAAACGTGCCATCCTGAGCGACTTCGATCTCGCCGAAATCAATGACATGATTAGGATCCGGTATATATCTCCGTAACTGGGATATGTGGAACACGTTATGAACTTGGCTCAATGACGGCGGTAATGCCAATCTGTAAGCCAACTCTCCGACTCTCTCAAGAATCTCGAACGGTCCGATATATCTCGGACTCAAATTCCCTTTTCTTCCGAAATGAAAGATTCCCTGATTAGGAGAAACCTTTAAAAGTACGTGATCTCCAGTACTGAACTCCAATGGGCGACGGCGCACGTCTGCATAAGATTTCTATCGACTCTATGCAGTCAATAGCCTTTCACGAATCAAGGCTATCTTCTCTCATGTCTGTACGATCAATTTCGGTTCCATCCCGATCAAGTCTAATGAATCGTCCCAACATAGGGGCGATCTACATCTCTTCCCGTATAATGCCTCAAACGGTTCCATCTTAATGGAAGCATGCCAACTATTGTTGTAAGTGAATTCAATCAACGGCAGATGAACTTCCCAACCAGCCGACCAATCTAAGGTACAAGCCCTTAGCATGTCTTCCACCGTTTAAATAGTCCTCTCAGATTGTCCGTCTGTCTGCGGGTGATAAGCTATGCTAAAGTTCAATTCGATTCCCAAGGCCTTATGAACTGCTTTCAAAAAATGAGACACAAAACGTCCGTCTCGGTCAGAAATAATGGTCTTCAGCATACCATGCAATCGGACTATCTCTGAAATAAATACTCGTGCCAACCTCTCGGGTCCCCACGTGTCTTTGATGCCTAGAAAATGAGCCGATTTGGTTAGACGATCAACTATCACCCTAATCATATTCATTCCTGTCTTGGTTCTCGGCATATTAGTGATAAAGTCCATCGATATGTCCTCCCACTTCCATTCAGGAATCGGGAGTGGCTTCAACATTCCGGCAGGTTGTTGATGCTCGATCTTAACCTGCTGACAAGTCAAACATTTCGAGACATAATCCGCTACATCTTTCTTCATGTTGCCCCACCAGAAGTTATGTTTCAGGTCCTTATACATTTTGCTGGTGCCCTGGTGGATAGAAAATGGCATGTTGTGAGCTTCCTTCATAATTGTCTGCTTCAGAACATCGACATCGGGAATGCAAAGTTAGATCTGGAATCTCAATACTCCACCATTATGAATTACAAATCCTGGGGCCTTTCCCTTGATCACTACATCACGTAACTGAATCATCAGAGGATCATCTACTTGCTTAGATTTGATTTCTTCGGTTAGCGACGAAGTTATTTCCATCACACACAATTGTCCTTGGACTCTTTGCAACCATACTTCAATTCCTTCACGAATCAATTCTCGTTGAATGCTGAGCTGGGAGGTCAGAGTCTCCAGCATCTGAATAGAAACAGGCTTGCGGCTAAGTGCATCGGCCACTACATTTTCTTTGCCTGGATGATAAAGAATCTCCAAGTCGTAGTCCTTAATCAGTTCCAGCCATCTCATTTGCCGCATATTCAACTCTTTCTGATTGAAGATGTATTTGAGACTCTTGTGATCCATAAAGATTTGACAGTGAGTCCCGTACAGGTAATGTCTCCAGATTTTCAAAGCAAAAACTACTGCTACCAGCTCCAAATCATGCATTGGGTAGTTTACTTCATAAGGTTTCAGCTGTCGAGATGCATAGGCGATCACCTTCTCATTCTGCATCAATACACATCCGCGTCCTTAGTTCGAAGCATCACTGTAAACTATGAATCCTCCAGTTCCCTCTGGAAGTGTTAAAATCGGTGTCGTCGTCAATCTCTTCTTCAATTCATCAAAGCTAGACTAGCATATCTCGTTCCACTCAAACTTTTGAGTTTTCCGCAGTAGTCGATTAAGTGGGCGGGTAATTTTAGAAAACCCTTCCATGAAACGACGTTAATATCCAGCAAGTCCTAGGAAACTCCGGACTTCTTTCACGTTCTTTGGAGGCTTCCAATACATAACTGCTTCGATTTTCTGGGGGTCTACTCGGACTCCTTCTGCTGATACCACATGACCGAGGAACATTACTTCCTTTAGCTAGAATTCACACTTAGAAAGTTTGGCGTACAATTGCTCGTTTCTCATAAGGTCTAGAACAATCCGCAAATGCTGCGCATGCTCTGCCGGGCTCTTAGAATACACCATAATGTCATCAATGAACACAACCACAAACTTGTCTAAATACTCAATGAACACTCGGTTCATCAATTGCATGAATACAGCAGGTGCGTTAGTGAGACCAAACGGCATCACACCGAACTCATAATGTCTGTAGCGAGTTCTGAAGGCTGATTTTGGAACATCGGATTCCTTAATCCTCAACTGATGATATCTCGACCTCAGATCGATCTTAGAAAACACTTTGATCCTTGTAACTGGTCAAACAAATCATCAATTCGTGGCAACAGATACTTGTTCTTAATCGTCATCTTGTTCAGTTCTCGATAGTCAATACACAATCGAAGCGATCCATCCTTCTCCCAGACAAAAAGAACTGGTGCACCCCAGGGCGAAACGCTTGGCTGGATATAGCCTTTGTCTAGTAACTCTTCCAATTGCTTCTTCAATTTGTACATCTCGGTAGGTGCCATACGATACGGCGCCTTAGAAACTGGTGTAGCTCCTGGTTCTAGCTCGATGGTGAATTCTACATCCCGTCATAGAGGTAGTCCAGGCAATTCGTCAGGAAACACATCCGGAAAGTCATTCACAACAGGAATGGCTGAGAGTTCCTCTTTTTCGTCTTCTTTCTTCATTGCGTAGCACCAGTATCCGGTACATCCCTGTTTCAGCAATTTGACGGCTTTCATCGCCTTGATCATCTTTCCTGAGCTTCCTAATTTCCATCCTTCAAATAGTATTTCGGAACCATCGTCAGCTATCACTGATATATTTATCCTTCGGTAGTTTACAACAGCTCCATATCGATTAAGCCAATCATCTCTGAGTATCAGGTCGTCTCCTTGCATTTCTATCACAATCAGATTCGAGGGCCACTCTCTGCCTCCAAATGATACAGGGAAATCTCTAGTTTCTAAGTTTCTAACTATCCTTTCTCCACTCAGTAAACCCACAACATAAGGCTCACAATTATGAAAACCAAAAATATTCAAACGATTTACACAAGACAAGGATATAAAAGAATGTGTAGCTCCTGTATCGAATAAAACGCTAACTGGTTGGGAAAGGATCTGAACAGTACGTGATGCGACAGCAGCATCCTGATCGTCTGTTCTTATCATCTCGTACAGACGTGGGGGAACGGATCCGGCACTCGATGTCCCCTTCCGGTCCCACTGTCCTCTGCCTCGTCCGCGACCAAAATTCTGAGGCATCTGAACACTTTGCTGCGTCTGTTGGATACTGGCTTCCTTATGAACTGGCTGTGATGTACGGGCTCTAAAAGACTTTGTAGCCTCTTCATAGAACACCGCACGACGTCCCTCTCGTCCATAATCAAAACAAGTCACGGTTGGTAGGGGCAATTTCATTGATAGTGCCCTGTCTGGGCACAGTTAAAGCACTTCCTGGTTACATCCGTCGTGGCTGATGCTGCTCCGAAGTTCTTTCCGCTCTTAGATGGGTGCGGAGGTTTCTTGAAAGAATGAAAGGATGACTGGGCCTTGCGAGTCCCACTATTTTTGTGCTTCGTGAAACTACCGGAGACTTTCTACTTCTTGGATTCTGCAAACTTCTCCATTGTTGCTTCCTTGATCTCGTACGCCAATGCTTTATCCTGGTATTGACGGAGAGTGGTACATTCAAAACCGGACATGTACCTCTTGATTTATGGTTTCATTCTCATATCAAAATGGATCATCATTTCTGCATCTGTTCTAACCAGATGTCGAACAAATGCCAATTGCTGGTTAAACGTCTTAATTGCCTCAGATACTGGCACATCTGAAGGTTGTGCAGAGAAAAATTCCCGAACTTTGGCTTCCCTCACAGGACGAGGGCAGTACTGAGATTCCATCACCAATTTAAATTCTGTCCAGTCCGCATCATGATCTACAGGCCGGATGGCTTCCCACCATTCGGACGCTTCCCCTATCAGAAAGTACTGAGCAATAGAGGCTCTCCGATCATCAGGGAATCTATCCCGGCAAAGATTTTATCCAATTCTTTCAACCAATGATCCCATGTTGGAGTCTCAGAAATACCGTCGAATTTAGGTGGTTGCATCTTCGCCACCTCTTGCAGCCATCGGTTGCCTCGATTTCCCATGTCCGGGATACCTTGCTGTCGATCTCCCTGTTGTAATATAACTGCCACCTACATTCGGTCCACGACTGGCGGCCCAGTCATCCGGTTCACCACGACGAAGGATTTTGGGCACAGCAGGTTCCGGTTCATTATTAATAGATCTTTGTGGCTCGCCCGAGCTGTGGTGGCTCGATTAGAAGGCGAAGCTTTTCTTTCAGCATTCCTTCTTCTGCGTCCGCGACCGCGACCACGTCCACGTCCACCTCTCAACATACTGTAAGCATAAATACTCAATATACAGGAAACAATATCATTCTAATGTTCAAGTATAAAGAAGTATAACATGCAAATGACGAGATAGAGTTTAGGAACTTACAACCACCGCCTGTACGAAGACGTAGGCAGGTCAGTGATGTTATTCACGACCGGTTACCTCAAAAGACATATATTACCCCTATTTTAACCCAACGGCCAAGATATCCATAATCTTAGCTCCGATACCATATTCTGTAACACCCCCGATATATTCGGGAATATTACAGTGCCGTAGATCCTTTACATAAGAATTTACAAGGCTGAAGAAATGAAAAGACAATAACAGATACCAACTTATGAAAGTAACTGAAATAAAATACAAACAGTTCTGACCAATACTGAGAATACAAATATCTAAAGAAAAAGTATTAATACATCACCAAATCCAGATCATCACAAACGATGACGTACTCGAGTACTTATTAAAACAACATTATCAATAGACAAATAAACCCGACCAGAACATCACTCTGCACCCTCGTCGTCATGCAGCTCCAGTGGTTGTTTCCCTGCTCTCCTGGATCCTGAACATAAACAAATGTTCACCCCCGAAGGGGTTAGCACAACGATGCTAGTACAAGTACCACAACATATTATTCAACATCTCACGAAGAATAATAACAACATGAATGACAAAATACCAACGAGTCTCCTCCTACGAGAAACTCATAAATAACATAACAAATGATAATCACAACATGATATCACAACATACACATGGTAATTCCGATGATCCAGCATTCACTGCCTATAACCCACGATGATCCCGTCAGACCAACCCGTGGTGGAAAAACCCGTCCGATGATCCAGCGCACGCTAGCATAGATCCCCCGATGATCCCGTCAGACCAACACGAGGTGGACATACAACAACGACATATATGCACAACAATATGTATTACATCAATACATAGAACAATTAAAGTACTTGCCTCGATTCAATGACAAGAAAAATACTCCCACGGATATCAAAACGCTCGAAGGTCGGTCCCTTCGATCAATCACCTTGCTAAGCTCGAACCTTAACAAAAGAAATAATATAGAATTCATCTCAAATCGTACGAACATTTAACAATCCAAATTACGCTCGGAAGTTCATAAAATGTAACCTACCTAACTTGTTTAACGTACGTTACGTACCTTTGGTAGCATACATTAAGCCTACTTGTTAGCGTACGTAAATGACAAGGTCTAGCGTAAACTAACCATGTATCGACAGTTCCTCTCTGATCAGTCGACTGACTCATTTGATGATATAACGTACGTTACGTGCCAAGCGTAGCGTACGTTAACTATGCCCGATAGCGTACGTTAACTACAAAGCTTAGCGTACACTAAACATGTATGACAGTTCCTCACTAGGCGGACGAATGTTCTAACTGTGATGAAGCTTACAAAATCCTCAGTGAATAATGTACGTTATCTCCATACATATCATTCTCATACAATTACGAATGATCTTACGGATTCAAACATCTTCGAATTCAAGGATACGTATATCATCATGGTGATCATACTCCAATTATGATTACAATTATCATGTGAAGTTCGGTGATCTAAGGTTGATGCGTTAGATTCTAATATCATCAGTACATTCAGATTTCACTATAAAGATGACTAAAAAATCCAACTTATAAGAAAGTATACAACCTTCGATGATTCTTTCTTAAGTCCGTTTAATCAAAAGTGATATCTACTCCAAGTCTACGATCAATATGGCAAAGTTATTCAATACGGAATATCAATCTCATAATATTTCTCTCATCATTTGACGTGATAGGGTTCCAACTATGATATTTTCAACGACGATATCTTAAGCATAAACATTCCAGCTTCTAAACATGATGTTGGTTGAATAATTCATAAATGGAACTTAATATATTGATAGTATGATCTTCATATCCTTAAGAATCACGAATTCAAGGTTGGAGATAGTATAACATACCTTAAGATGAAGAAAACACCGAGACAATAGGTAAAAATCCAACTCCGGTTGCTTGTGTGTCAATCCAAGATGCTTCTCCACTCCAATGATCAAGCATAAGTGATATTCAATCTTCAATGATCAAGTAGAGGTGGTCTATATGTGTTTAAGGAGGCCGGGATCTCTCTGGGGACGAAGTATATCGAAGGCTAAGTGAAATAAATGAGCTGAAATGAAATGGGGTGATGTCTTATTTATAATTTTCTGACCTTAACGTACGTTAGCCTCCACATATAACGTACGTTAGCTTATTAGTGTATACTACATTGACATCCTTAGCGTACACTATCGTCACTGATAGTTAACTGTCCTCATTCTGAACTTCATTACGTACGCCACACTTACCATGTTACGTACGTAACCAATATTATTAGCGTATGCTACATCCTATCTTTAGCGTACGTTAATACCCGTTGACTTAAAAAGGTGTCCAGGTTCATCTGCGGGAATCTTGCCCGGACCCATGTCCGGCTGGCGCATGTGACAGTCGCCCAGCTCAATTATTGGCTGGTTAACGCACGCTATGCTACATTTGTAGCGTACGCTAACTCAGACTGATAGCGTACGTTAGGCTTCCTAGTTAACGTACGTTATCACGTATTTGCATGGGAAAATTTACATGTTGCCATACTCGTGCACAAGGATACAAATACGAGAAATATCATACTTCGATTATCGATATCACAATTCCGAATGATACAGGGTTCAAATACAGATGAAATACTCAATAATAAATCCGGATATTACATACTCTCCTACTAAAAAGAAGTTTCGTCCCGAAAACTCAAGACGAAAATAACTCTGGATATCTGGACCGCATGCTATCTTCCGTCTCCCAGGTGGCTTCTTCCACTCCGTGGCGTGACCACTGAACCTTAACCAAAGCGATCAGTTTGTTCCTCAATTATTTAACTCGACTCTCGAGTATTCTGATCGGTCTCTCTTAAAACGTGCCATCCTGAGCGACTTCGATCTCGCCGAAATCAATGACATGATTAGGATCCGGTATATATCTCCGTAACTGGGATATGTGGAACACGTTATGAACTTGGCTCAATGACGGCGGTAATGCCAATCTGTAAGCCAACTCTCCGACTCTCTCAAGAATCTCGAACGGTCCGATATATCTCGGACTCAAATTCCCTTTTCTTCCGAAATGAAAGATTCCCTGATTAGGAGAAACCTTTAAAAGTACGTGATCTCCAGTACTGAACTCCAATGGGCGACGGCGCACGTCTGCATAAGATTTCTGTCGACTCTATGGAGTCAATAGCCTTTCACGAATTAAGGCTATCTTCTCTCATGTCTGTACGATCAATTTCGGTTCCATCCCGATCAAGTTTGATGAATCGTCCCAACATAGGGGCGATCTGCATCTCTTCCCGTATAATGCCTCAAACGGTTCCATCTTAATGGAAGCATGCCAACTATTGTTGTAAGTGAATTCAATCAACGGCAGATGAACTTCCCAATCAGCCGACCAATCTAAGGTACAAGCCCTTAGCATGTCTTCCACTGTTTAAATAGTCCTCTCAGATTGTCCGTCTGTCTGCGGGTGATAAGCTATGCTAAAGTTCAATTTGATTCCCAAGGCCTTATGAACTGCTTTCAAAAAATGAGACACAAAACGTCCGTATCGGTCAGAAATAATGGTCTTCAGCATACCATGCAATCGGACTATCTATGAAATAAATACTCGTGCCAACCTCTCGGGTCCCCACGTGTCTTTAATGCCTAGAAAATAAGCCGATTTGGTTAGACGATCAACTATCACCCAAATCATGTTCATTCCTGTCTTGGTTCTCGGCATATTAGTGATAAAGTCCATCGATATGTCCTCCCACTTCCATTCAGGAATCGGGAGTGGCTTCAACATTCCGGCAGGTCGTTGATGCTCGATCTAAACCTGCTGACAAGTCAAACATTTCGAGACATAATCCGCTACATCTTTCTTCATGTTGCCCCACCAGAAGTTATGTTTCAGGTCCTTATACATTTTGCTGGTACCCTGGTGGATAGAAAATGGCATGCTGTGAGCTTCCTTCATAATTGTCTGCTTCAGAACATCGACATCGGGAATGCAAAGTTAGATCTAGAATCTCAATACTCCACCATTATGAATTACAAATCCTGGGGCCTTTCCCTTGATCACTACATCACGTAACTGAATCATCAGAGGATCATCTACTTGCTTAGATTTGATTTCTTCGGTTAGCGACGAAGTTATTTCCATCACACACAATTGTCCTTGGACTCTTTGCAACCATACTTCAATTCCTTCACGAATCAATTCTCGTTGAATGCTGAGCTGGGAGGTCAGAGTCTCCAGCATCTGAATAGAAACAGGCTTGCGGCTAAGTGCATCGGCCACTACATTTTCTTTGCCTGGATGATAAAGAATCTCCAAGTCGTAGTCCTTAATCAGTTCCAGCCATCTCATTTGCCGCATATTCAACTCTTTCTGATTGAAGATGTATTTGAGACTCTTGTGATCCATAAAGATTTGACAGTGAGTCCCGTACAGGTAATGTCTCCAGATTTTCAAAGCAAAAACTACTGCTGCCAGCTCCAAATCATGCATTGGGTAGTTTACTTCATAAGGTTTCAGCTGTCGAGATGCATAGGCGATCACCTTCTCATTCTGCATCAATACACATCCGCGTCCTTAGTTCGAAGCATCACTGTAAACTATGAATCCTCCAGTTTCCTCTAGAAGTGTTAAAATCGGTGTCGTCTTCAATCTCTTCTTCAATTCATCAAAGCTAGACTAGCACATCTCGTTCCACTCAAACTTTTGAGTTTTCCGCAGTAGTCGATTAAGTGGGCGGGTAATTTTAGAAAACCCTTCCATGAAACGACGTTAATATCCAGCAAGTCCTAGGAAACTCTGGACTTCTTTCACGTTCTTTGGAGGCTTCCAATACATAACTGCTTCGATTTTCTGGGGGTCTACTCGGACTCCTTCTGCTGATACCACATGACCGAGGAACATTACTTCCTTTAGCTAGAATTCACACTTAGAAAGTTTGGCGTACAATTGCTCGTTTCTCATAAGGTCTAGAACAATCCGCAAATGCTGCGCATGCTCTGTCGGGCTCTTAGAATACACCATAATGTCATCAATGAACACAACCACAAACTTGTCTAAATACTCAATGAACACTCGGTTCATCAATTGCATGAATACAGCAGGTGCGTTAGTGAGACCAAACGGCATCACACCGAACTCATAATGTCTGTAGCGAGTTCTGAAGGCTGATTTTGGAACATCGGATTCCTTAATCCTCAACTGATGATATCTCGACCTCAGATCGATCTTAGAAAACACTTTGATCCTTGTAACTGGTCAAACAAATCATCAATTCGTGGCAACGGATACTTGTTCTTAATCGTCATCTTGTTCAGTTCTCGATAGTCAATACACAATCGAAGCGATCCATCCTTCTCCTGCATAAAAAGAATCGGTGCACCCTGCATAAACGCTTGGCTGGATATAGCCTTTGTCTAGTAACTCTTCCAATTGCTTCTTCAATTTGTACATCTCGGTAGGTGCCATACGATATGGCGCCTTAGAAACTGGTGTAGCTCCTGGTTCCAGCTCGATGGTGAATTCTACATCCCGTCATAGAGGTAGTCCAGGCAATTCGTCAGGAAACACATCCGGAAAGTCATTCACAACAGGAATGGATGAGAGTTCCTCTTTTCCGTCTTCTTTCTTCATTGCGTAGCACCAGTATCCGGTACATCCCTGTTTCAGCAATTTGACGGCTTTCATCGCCTTGATCATCTTTCCTGAGCTTCATAATTTCCATCCTTCAAATAGTATTTCGGAACCATCGTCAGCTATCACTGATATATTTCTCCTTCGGTAGTTTACAACAGCTCCATATCGATTAAGCCAATCATCTCTGAGTATCAGGTTGTCTCCTTGCATTTTTATCACAATCAGATTCGAGGGCCACTCTCTGCCTCCAAATGATACAGGGAAATCTCTAGTTTCTAAGTTTCTAACTATCCTTTCTCCACTCAGTAAACCCACAACATAAGGCTCACAATTATGAAAACCAAAAATATTCAAAAGATTTACACAAGACAAGGATATAAAAGAATGTGTAGCTCCTGTATCGAATAAAACGCTAACTGGTTGGGAAAGGATCTGAACAGTACCTGATGCGACATCAGCATCCTGATCGTCTGTTCTTCTCATCTCGTACAGACGTGGGGGAACGGATCCGGCACTCGATGTCCCCTTCCGATCCCACTGTCCTCTGCCTCGTCCGCGACCAAAATTTTGAGGCATCTGAACACTTTGCTGCGTCTGTTGGATACTGGCTTCCTTATGAACTGGCTGTGATGTACGGGCTCTAAAAGACTTTGTAGCCTCTTCATAGAACACCGCACGACGTCCCTCTCGTCCACAATCAAAACAAGTCACGGTAGGTAGGGGCAATTTCATCGATAGTGCCCTGTCTGGGCACAGTTAAAGCACTTCCTGGTTACATCCGTCGTGGCTGATGCTGCTCCGAAGTTCTTTCCGCTCTTAGATGGGTGCGGAGGTTTCTTGAAAGAATGAAAGGATGACTGGGCCTTGCGAGTCCCACTATTTTTGTGCTTCGTGAAACTACTGGAGACTTTCTACTTCTTGGATTCTGCAAACTTCTCCATTGTTGCTTCCTTGATCTCGTACGCCAATGCTTTATCCTGGTATTGACGGAGAGTGGTACATTCAAAACCGGACATGTACCTCTTGATTTATGGTTTCATTCTCATATCAAAATGGATCATCATTTCTGCATCTGTTCTAACCAGATGTCGAACAAATGCCAATTGCTGGTTAAACGTCTTAATTGCCTGAGATACTGGCACATCTGAAGGTTGTGCAGAGAAAAATTCCCGAACTTTGGCTTCCCTCACAGGACGAGGGCAGTACTGAGATTCCATCACCAATTTAAATTCTGTCCAGTCCGCATCATGATCTACAGGCTGGATGGCTTCCCACCATTCGGATGCTTCCCCTATCAGAAAGTACTGAGCAATAGAGGCTCTCCGATCATCAGGGAATTTATCCCGACAAAGATTTTATCCAATTCTTTCAACCAATGATCCCATGTTGGAGTCTCAGAAATACCGTCGAATTTAGGTGGTTGCATCTTCGCCACCTCTTGCAGCCATCGGTTGCCTCGATTTCCCATGTCCGGGATACCTTGCTGTCGATCTCCCTGTTGTAATATAACTGCCACCTGCATTCGGTCCACGACCTGGGCGAACTGAGTCATCTGGTTCACCACCTGACGAAGGATTTTGGGCACAGCAGGTTCCGGTTCATTATTAATAGATCTTTGTGGCTCGCCTGAGCTGTGGCTGGCCTGATTAGAAGGCGAAGCTTCTCTTTCAGCATTCCTTCTTCTGCGTCCGCGACCGCGACCACGTCCACGTCCACCTCTCAACATACTGTAAGCATAAATACTCAATATACAGGAAACAATATCATTCTAATGTTCAAGTATAAAGAAGTATAACATGCAAATGACGAGATAGAGTTTAGGAACTTACAACCACCGCCTGTACGAAGACGTAGGCAGTACAGTGATGTTATTCACGACCGGTTACCTCAAAAGACATATATTACCCCTATTTTAACCCAACGGCCAAGATATCCATAATCTTAGCTCTGATACCATATTCTGTAACACCCCCGATATATTCGGGAATATTACAGTGCCGTAGATCCTTTACATAAGAATTTACAAGGCTGAAGAAATGAAAAGACAATAACAGATACCAACTTATGAAAGTAACTGAAATAAAATACAAACAGTTCTGACCAATACTGAGAATACAAATATCTAAAGGAAAAGTATTAATACATCACCAAATCCAGATCATCACAAACGATGACGTACTCGAGTACTTATTAAAACAACATTATCAATACACAAATAAACCCGACCAGAACATCACTCTGCACCCTCGTCGTCATGCAGCTCCAGTGGTTGTTTCCCTGCTCTCCTGGATCCTGAACATAAACAAATGTTCACCCCCGAAGGGGTTAGCACAACGATGCTAGTACAAGTACCACAACATATTATTCAACATCTCATGAAGAATAATAACAACATGAATGACAAAATACCAACGAGTCTCCTCCTACGAGAAACTCATAAATAACATAACAAATGATAATCACAACATGATATCACAACATACACATGGTAATTCCGACGATCCAGCGTTCACTGCCTATAACCCACGATGATCCCGTCAGACCAACCCGTGGTGGAAAAACCCGTCCGATGATCCAGCGCACGCTAGCATAGATCCCCCGATGATCCCGTCAGACCAACACGAGGTGGACATACAACAACGACATATATGCACAACAATATGTATAACATCAATACATAGAACAATTAAAGTACTTGCCTCGATTCAATGACAAGAAAAATACTCCCACGAATATCAAAACGCTCGAAGGTCGCTCCCTTCGATCAATCACCTTGCTAAGCTCGAACCTTAACAAAAGAAATAATATAGAATTCATCTCAAATCGTACGAACATTTAACAATCCAAATTACGCTCGGAAGTTCATAAAATGTAACCTACCTAACTTGTTTAACGTACGTTACGTACCTTTGGTAGCGTACGTTAAGCCTACTTGTTAGCGTACGTAAATCACAAGGTCTAGCGTAAACTAACCATGTATCGACAGTTCCTCTCTGATCAGTCGACTGACTCATTTGATGATATAACGTACGTTACGTGCCAAGCGTAGCGTACGTTAACTATGCCCGATAGCGTACGTTAACTACAAAGCTTAGCGTACACTAAACATGTATGACAGTTCCTCACTAGGCGGACGACTTTTCTAACTGTGATGAAGCTTACAAAATCCTCAGTGAATAATGTACGTTATCTCCATACATATCATTCTCATACAATTACGAATGATCTTACGGATTCAAACATCTTCGAATTCAAGGATACGTATATCATCATGGTGATCATACTCCAATTATGATTACAATTATCATGTGAAGTTCGGTGATCTAAGGTTGATGCGTTAGATTCTAATATCATCAGTACATTCAGATTTCACTATAAAGATGACTAAAAAATCCAACTTATAAGAAAGTATACAACCTTCGATGATTCTTTCTTAAGTCCGTTTAATCAAAAGTGATATCTACTCCAAGTCTATGATCAATATGGCAAAGTTATTCAATACGGAATATCAATCTCATAATATTTCTCTCATCATTTGACGTGATAGGGTTCCAACTATGATATTTTCAACGACGATATCTTAAGCATAAACATTCCAGCTTCTAAACATGATGTTGGTTGAATAATTCATCAATGGAACTTAATATATTGATAGTATGATCTTCATATCCTTAAGAATCACGAATTCAAGGTTGGAGATAGTATAACATACCTTAAGATGAAGAAAACACCGAGACAATAGGTAAAAATCCAACTCCGGTTGCTTGTGTGTCAATCCAAGATGCTTCTCCACTCCAATGATCAAGCATAAGTGATATTCAATCTTCAATGATCAAGTAGAGGTGGTCTATATGTGTTTAAGGAGGCTGGGATCTCTCTGGGGACGAAGTATATCGAAGGCTAAGTGAAATAAATGAGCTGAAATGAAATGGGGTGATGTCTTATTTATAATTTTCTGACCTTAACGTACGTTAGCCTCCACATATAACGTACGTTACCTTATTAGTGTATACTACATTGACATCCTTAGCGTACGCTATCGTCACTGATAGTTAACTGTCCTCATTCTGAACTTCATTACGTACGCCACACTTACCATGTTACGTACGTAACCAATATTATTAGCGTATGCTACATCCTATCTTTAGCGTACGTTAATACCCGTTGACTTAAAAAGGTGTCCAGGTTCATCTGCGGGAATCTTGTCCGGACCCATGTCTGGCTGGCGCATGTGACAGTCGCCCAGCTCAATTATTGGCTGGTTAACGCACGCTATGCTACATTTGTAGCGTACGCTAACTCACACTGATAACGTACGTTAGGCTTCCTAGTTAACGTACGTTATCACGTATTTGCATGGGAAAATTTACATGTTGCCATACTCGTGCACAAGGATACAAATACGAGAAATATCATACTTCGATTATCGATATCACAATTCCGAATGATACAGGGTTCAAATACAGATGAAATACTCAATAATAAATCCGGATATTACATACTCTCATACTAAAAAGAAGTTTCGTCCCGAAACTCAAGACGAAAATAACTCTGGATATCTGGACCGCATGCTATCTTCCGTATCCCAGGTGGCTTCTTCCACTCCGTGGCGTGACCACTGAACCTTAACCAAAGCGATCAGTTTGTTCGTCAATTATTTAACTCGACTCTCGAGTATTCTGATCGGTCTCTCTTCAAACGTGCCATCCTGAGCGACTTCGATCTCGCCGAAATCAATGACATGATTAGGATCCGGTATATATCTCCGTAACTGGGATATGTGGAACACGTTATGAACTTGGCTCAATGACGGCGGTAATGCCAATCTGTAAGCTAACTCTCCGACTCTCTCAAGAATCTCGAATGGTCCGATATATCTCGGACTCAAATTCCCTTTTCTTCCGAAATGAAAGATTCCCTGATTAGGAGAAACCTTTAAAAGTACGTGATCTCCAGTACTGAACTCCAATGGGCGACGGCGCACGTCTGCATAAGATTTCGGTCGACTCTATGCAGTCAATAGCCTTTCACGAATAAAGGCTATCTTCTCTCATGTCTGTACGATCAATTTCGGTTCCATCCCGATCAAGTCTGATGAATCGTCCCAACATAGGGGCGATCTGCATCTCTTCCCGTATAATGCCTCAAACGGTTCCATCTTAATGGAAGAATGCCAACTATTGTTGTAAGTGAATTCAATCAACGGCATATGAACTTCCCAATCAGCCGACCAATCTAAGGTACAAGCCCTTAACATGTCTTCCACCGTTTAAATAGTCCTCTCAGATTGTCCGTCTGTCTGCGGGTGATAAGCTATGCTAAAGTTCAATTTGATTCCCAAGGCCTTATGAACTGCTTTCAAAAAATGAGACACAAAACGTCCGTCTCGGTCAGAAATAATGGTCTTCAGCATACCATGCAATCAGACTATCTCTGAAATAAATACTCGTGCCAACCTCTCGGGTCCCCACGTGTCTTTAATGCCTAGAAAATAAGCCGATTTGGTTAGACGATCAACTATCACCCAAATCATGTTCATTCCTGTCTTGGTTCTCGGCATATTAGTGATAAAGTCCATCGATATGTCCTCCCACTTCCATTCAGGAATCGGGAGCGGCTTCAACATTCCGGCAGGTCGTTGATGCTCGATCTTAACCTGCTGACAAGTCAAACATTTCAAGACATAATCCGCTACATCTTTCTTCATGTTGCCCCACCAGAAGTTATGTTTCAGGTCCTTATACATTTTGCTGGTGCCCTGGTGGATAGAAAATGGCATGCTGTGAGCTTCCTTCATAATTGTCTGCTTCAGAACATCGACATCGGGAATGTAAAGTTAGATCTGGAATCTCAATACTCCACCATTATGAATTACAAATCCTGGGGCCTTTCCCTTGATCACTACATCACGTAACTGAATCATCAGAGGATCATCTACTTGCTTAGATTTGATTTCTTCGGTTAGCGACGAAGTTATTTCCATCACACACAATTGTCCTTGGACTCTTTGCAACCATACTTCAATTCCTTCACGAATCAATTCTCGTTGAATGCTGAGCTGGGAGGTCAGAGTCTCCAGCATCTGAATAGAAACAGGCTTGCGGCTAAGTGCATCGGCCACTACATTTGCTTTGCCTGGATGATAAAGAATCTCCAAGTCATAGTCCTTAATTAGTTCCAGCCATCTCATTTGCCGCATATTCAACTCTTTCTGATTGAAGATGTATTTGAGACTCTTGTGATCCATAAAGATTTGACAGTGAGTCCCGTACAGGTAATGTCTCCAGATTTTCAAAGCAAAAACTACTGCTGCCAGCTCCAAATCATGCATTGGGTAGTTTACTTCATAAGGTTTCAGCTGTCGAGATGCATAGGCGATCACCTTCTCATTCTGCATCAATACACATCCGCGTCCTTAGTTCGAAGCATCACTGTAAACTATGAATCCTCCAGTTCCCTCCGGAAGTGTTAAAATCGGTGTCGTCGTCAATCTCTTCTTCAATTCATCAAAGATAGACTAGCACATCTCGTTGCACTCAAACTTTTGAGTTTTCCGCAGTAGTCGATTAAGTGGGCGGGTAATTTTAGAAAACCCTTCCATGAAACGACGTTAATATCCAGCAAGTCCTAGGAAACTCCGGACTTCTTTCACGTTCTTTGGAGGCTTCCAATACATAACTGCTTCGATTTTCTAGGGGTCTACTCGGACTCCTTCTGCTGATACCACATGACCGAGGAACATTACTTCCTTTAGCTAGAATTCACACTTAGAAAGTTTGGCGTACAATTGCTCGTTTCTCATAAGGTCTAGAACAATCCGTAAATGCTGCGCATGCTCTGCCGGGCTCTTAGAATACACCATAATGTCGTCAATGAACACAACCACAAACTTGTCCAAATACTCAATGAACACTCGGTTCATCAATTGCATGAATACAGCAGGTGCGTTACTGAGACCAAACGGCATCACACCGAACTCATAATGTCTGTAGCGAGTTCTGAAGGCTGATTTTGGAACATCGGATTCCTTAATCCTCAACTGATGATATCCCAACCTCAGATCGATCTTAGAAAACACTGTTGATCCTTGTAACTGGTCAAACAAATCATCAATTCGTGGCAACGGATACTTGTTCTTAATCGTCATCTTGTTCAGTTCTCGATAGTCAATACACAATCGAAGCGATCCATCCTTCTCCCAGACAAAAAGAACTGGTGCACCCCAGGGCGAAACGCTTGGCTGGATATAGCCTTTGTCTAGTAACTCTTCCAGTTGCTTCTTCAATTTGTACATCTCGGTAGGTGCCATACGATACGGCGCCTTAGAAACTGGTGTAGCTCCTGGTTCCAGCTCGATGGTGAATTCTACATCCCGTCATAGAGGTAGTCCAGGCAATTCGTCAGGAAACACATCCGGAAAGTCATTCACAACATGAATGGATGAGAGTTCCTCTTTTCCGTCTTCTTTCTTCATTGCGTAGCACCAGTATCCGGTACATCCCTGTTTCAGCAATTTGACGGCTTTCATCGCCTTGATCATCTTTCCTGAGCTTCCTGATTTCCATCCTTCAAATAGTATTTCGGAACCATCGTCAGCTATCACTGATATATTTCTCCTTCGGTAGTTTACAACAGCTCCATATCGATTAAGCCAATCATCTCTGAGTATCAGGTCGTCTCCTTGCATTTCTATCACAATCAGATTCGAGGGCCACTCTCTGCCTCCAAATGATACAGGGAAACCTCTAGTTTTTAAGTTTCTAACTATCCTTTCTCCACTCAGTAAACCCACAACATAAGGCTCACAATTATGAAAACCAAAAATATTCAAACGATTTACACAAGACAAGGATATAAAAGAATGTGTAGCTCCTGTATCGAATAAAACGCTAACTGGTTGGGAAAGGATGCGACGATGCACGATGCGGCTGACATCGATCGTCTGTTCTTCTCATCTAGTACAGACGTGGGGGAACGGATCTGGCACTCGATGTCCCCTTCCAGTCCCACTGTCCTCTGCCTCATCCGCGACCAAAATTCTGAGGCATCTGAACACTTTGCTGCGTCTGTTGGATACTGGCTTCCTTATGAACTGGCTGTGATGTACGGGCTCTAAGAGAATTTGTAGCCTCTTCATAGAACACCGCACGACGTCCCTCTCGTCCACAATCAAAACAAGTCACGGTAGGTAGGGGCAATTTCATCGATAGTGCCCTGTCTGGGCACAGTTAAAGCACTTCCTGGTTACATCCGTCGTGGCTGATGCTGCTCCAAAGTTCTTTCCGCTCTTAGATGGGTGCAGAGGTTTCTTGAAAGAATGAAAGGATGACTGGGCCTTGCGAGGCCCACTATTTTTGTGCTTCGTGAAACTACCGGAGACTTTCTACTTCTTGCATTCTGCAAACTTCTCCATTGCTGCTTCCTTGATCTCGTACGCCAATGCTTTATCCTGGTATTGACGGAGAGTGGTACATTCAAAACCGGACATGTACCTCTTGATTTATGGTTTCATTCTCATATCAAAATGGATCATCATTTCTGCATCTGTTCTAACCAAATGTCAAACAAATGCCAATTGCTGGTTAAACGTCTTAATTGCCTGAGATACTGGCACATCTGAAGGTTGTGCAGAGAAAAATTCCCGAACTTTGGCTTCCCTCACAGGACGAGGGCAGTACTGAGATTCCATCATCAATTTAAATTCTGTCCAGTCCGCATCATGATCTACAGGCCGGATGGCTTCCCACCATTCGGACGCTTCCCCTATCAGAAAGTACTGAGCAATAGAGGCTCTCCGATCATCCGGGAATTTATCCCGGCAAAGATTTTATCCAATTCTTTCAACCAATGATCCCATGTTGGAGTCTCAGAAATACCGTCGAATTTAGGTGGTTGCATCTTCGCCACCTCTTGCAGCCATCGGTTGCCTCGATTTCCCATGTTCGAGATACCTTGCTGTCGATCTCCCTGTTGTAATACAACTGCCACTGCGTCGGTCTACGACACAGGCGAAGAGTCATCTGGTTCACCACGACGAAGGATTTTGGGCACGGAGTTCCGGTTCATTATTAATAGATCTTTGTGGCTACTTTGCCGTGTTGGCTTTGGTTAGAAGGCGAAGGTTCTCTTTCAGCATTCCTTCTTCTGCGTCCGCGACCGCGACCACGTCCACGTCCACCTCTCAACATACTGTAAGCATAAATACTCAATATACAGGAAACAATATCATTCTAATGTTCAAGTATAAAGAAGTATAACATGCAAATGACGAGATAGAGTTTAGGAACTTACAACCACCGCCTGTACGAAGACGTAGGCAGTACAGTGATGTTATTCACGGCCGGTTACCTAAAAGACATATATGAACCCTATTTTAACCCAACGACCAAGATATCCATAATCTTAGCTCCGATACCTTATTCTGTAACACCCCCGATATATTCAGGAAGATTACAGTGTCGTACATCCTTTACATAAGAATTTACAAGGCTGAAGAAATGAAAAGACAATAACAGATTCCAACTTATGAAAGTAATTGAAATAAAATACAAACAGTTCTGACCAATACTGAGAATAAAAATATTCAAAGGAAAAGTATTAATACATCACCAAATCCAGATCATCACAAACGACGACGTACTCGAGTACTTATTAAAACACCACAATCAACAGACAAATAAACCCGGCCGGAACATCACTCTGCACCCTCGTCGTCATGCAGCTCCAGTGGTTGTTTCCGTGCTCTCCTAGATCCTGAACATAAAAAAATGTTCACCCCCGAAGGAGTTAGCACAACGATGCTAGTACAAGTACCGCAACATATTACTTAATATCTCACGAAGAATAATAACAACATGAATGACAAAATACCAACGAGTCTCCTCCTACGAGAAACTCATAAATAACATACACAAATGATAATCACAACATGATATCACAATATACACATGGTAATTCCGACGATCCAGCGTTCACTGTCTAGAACCCATGATGATCCCGTCAGACCAACCCGTGGTGGAAAAACCCATCCGATGATCCAGCACACGCTAGAATAGATCCCCCGATGATCCCATCGACCAACACGAGGTGGACATACAACAACGACATATATGCACAACAATATGTATAACATCAATACATAGAACAATTAAAGTACTTACCTCGATTCGATGACAAGAAAAATACTCCCACAAATATCAAAACACTCGAAGGTCGCTCCCTTCGATCAATCATGTTGCTAAGATCGAACCTTAACAAAAGAAATAATATAGAATTCATCTCAAATCGTACGAACATCTAACAATCCAAATTACGCTCGAAAGTTCATAAAATGTAACCTGCCTGACTTGCTTAACGTACGTTACGTACCTTTGGTAGCATATGTTAAGCCTACTCATTAGCGTACGTAAACGAAAAGTTCTAGCGTACGCTAACCATGTATCGACAGTTCCTCTCTGATCAGTCGACTGACTCGTTCGATGATATAATGTATGTTATGTACCAAGCGTAGCGTACGTTAACTATGCCCGATAGCGTACGTTATCTACGAAGCTTAGCATACGCTAAACATGTATGACAGTTCCTCACTGGGCAGGCGACTGTTCTAACTGTGATGAAGCTTACGAAATCCTCAGTGAATAATGTACGTTATCTCCATACATATCATTCTCATACAATTACGAATGATCTTACGTATTCAAACATCTTCGAATTCAAGGATACGTATGTCATCATGGTGATCATACTCCAATTATGATTACAATTCTCATGTGAAGTTCGGTGGTCTATGGTTGATGCGTTAGATTCTAATATCATCAGTACATTCAGATTTCACTATAAAGATGACTAACAAATCCAACTTATAAGAAAGGATACAACCTTCGATCATTCTTTCTTAAGTCCGTTTAATCAAAAGTGATATCTAATCCAAGTCTAAGATCAATATGGCAAAGTTATTCAATACGGAATATCAATCTCAGAATATTTATCTCATCATTTGACGTGATAGGGTTCCAACTATGATATTTTCAACGACGATATCTTAAGCATAAACATTCCAACTTCTAAACATGATGTTTGGTTGAATAATTCATCAATGGAACTTAATAACTTGATAGTATGATCTTCATATGCTTAAGAATCAATAATTCAAGGTTGGAGATAGTATAACATACCTTAAGATGAAGAAAACACCGAGATAATAGGTAAAAATCCAACTCTGGTTGCTTGTGTGCCAATCCAAAATGCTTCTCCACTCCAATGATCAAGCATAAGTGATATTCAATCTTCAATGATCAAGTAGAGGTGGTCTATATGTGTTTAAGGAGGTTGGGATCTCTCTGGGCATGATGTATGTCGAAGGCTAAGTGAAATAAACGAGCTGAAATGAAATGGGGTGATGTCTTATTTATAATTTTCTGACCTTAACGTACGTTAGCCTCCACATATAACGTACGTCAGCTTTTTAGCATACGCTACATTGACATCCTTACCGTACGCTATCGTCACTGATAGTTAATTGTCCTCATTATGAACTTCATTACGTATGCTACACTTACCATGTTACGTACGTAACTAATATTATTAGCGTACGCTACATCCTATCTTTAGCGTATGTTAATACCCGTTGACTTAAAAAGGTGTCCAGGTTCATCCGTGGGAATCTTGTCCGGACCCATGTCCGACCGGTGCATGTGATAGTCCCCCAGCTCAATTATTGGCTGGTTAACGCATGCTATGCTACATTTGTAGCATACGCTAACTCAGACTGATAACGTACGTTAGGCTTCCTAGTAAACGTACGTTATTACGTATTTGCATCGGAAAATTTACATGTTTCCATACTCGTGTACAAGGATATAAATACGAGAAATATCATACTTCGATTATCGATATCACAATTCCGAATGATACAGGGTTCAAATACAGATGAAATACTCAATAATAAATTCGAATATTACATACTCTCCTACTAAAAAGGAGTTTCGTCCCAAAACTCAAGACGAAAATAACTCTGGATATCTGGACCGCATGCTATCTTCCGTCTCCCAAGTGGCTTCTTCCACTCCGTGGCGCGACCACTGAACCTTAACCAAAGCGATCAGTTTGTTCCTCAATTATTTAACTCGACTCTCGAGTATTCTGATCGATCTCTCTTCAAACGTGCCATCCTGAGCGACTTCAATCTCGCCGAAATCAATGACATGATTAGGATCCGTTATATATCTCCGTAACTGGGATATGTGGAACACGTTATGAACATGGCTCAATGACAGCGGTAATGCCAATCTGTAAGCCAACTCTCCGACTCTCTCAAGAATCTCGAATGGTCCGATATATCTCGGACTCAATTTCCCTTTTCTTCCGAAACGAAAGATTCCCCGAGTAGGAGAAACCTTTAAAAGTACGTGATCTCCAGTACTGAACTCTAATGGGCGACATCGCACGTCTGCATAAGATTTCTGTCAACTCTAGGCGGTCAACATCCTTTCACAAATCAAGGGTATCTTCTTTCGTGTCTGTATGATCAATTCCGGTTCCGTCCCGATCAAGTCTGATGAATCATCCCAACATAGGGGCGATCTGCATCTCTTCCCGTATAATGCCTCAAACGGTTCCATCTTAATGGAAGCATGCCAACTATTATTGTAAGTGAATTCAATCAACGGCAGATGAACTTCCCAATCAGCTGCCCAATCTAAGGTACAAGCCCTTAGCATGTCTTCCACCGTTTGAATAGTCCTCTCGGATTGTCCGTCTGTCTGCGGGTGATAAGTTGTGCTAAAGTTTAATTCGATTCCCAAGGCCTTATGAAATGCTTTCCGAAAACGAGACACAAAACGTCTGTCTCGGTCAGAATAATGGTATTCGGCGTACCATGCAATCGGACTATCCCTGAAATAAATACTCGTGCTAACCTCTCGGGTCCCCACATGTCTTTAATGCCTAGAAAATGAGCCGATTTGGTTAGACGATCAACTATCACCCAAATCATATTGATTCCTGTCTTGGTTCTTGGCATATTAGTGATAAAGTCCATCGATATGTCCTCCCACTTCCATTCAGGAATCAAGAGCAGCTTCAACATTCCGGCAGGTCGTTGATGCTCGATCTTAACCTGCTGACAAGTCAAACATTTCGAGACATAATCCGCTACATCTTTCTTCATGTTAGCCCAACAGAAGTTATGTTTCAGGTCCTTATACATTTTGCTGGTGCGCGGGTGGATAGAAAATGGCATGCTGTGAGCTTCCTTCATAATTGTCTGCTTTAGAACATGGACATCGGGAATGAAAAGTCGGCTCTGGAATCTCAATACTCCATCATCATGAATTACAAATCCTGGGGCCTTTCCCTTGATCACTTCATCACGTAACCGAATCATCAGAGGATCATCTACTTGCTTAGATTTGATTTCTTCGGTTAGCGACGAAGTTATTTCCATCACACACAATTGTCCTTGG
This sequence comes from Orobanche coerulescens, assembly GCA_033398695.1. Taxonomy (NCBI): domain Eukaryota; kingdom Viridiplantae; phylum Streptophyta; class Magnoliopsida; order Lamiales; family Orobanchaceae; genus Orobanche; species Orobanche coerulescens. The sequence continues at coordinate 16,390,906 of CM065814.1, read as the reverse complement.
ACTCTTTGCAACCATACTTCAATTCCTTCGGGAATCAATTCTCGTTGAATGCTGAGCTGGGAGGTCAGAGTCTCCAGCATCTGAATAGAAACAGGCTTGCGGCTAAGTGCATCGGCCACTACATTTGCTTTGCCTGGATGATAAAGAATCTCCAAGTCGTAGTCCTTAATCAGTTCCAGCCATCTCATTTGCCGCATGTTCAACTCTTTCTGACTGAAGATGTATTTGAGACTCTTGTGATCCGTAAAGATTTGACAGTGAGTCCCGTACAGGTAATGTCTCCAGATTTTCAAAGCAAAAACTCCTGCTGCCAGCTCCAAATCATGCATTGGGTAGTTTACTTCATAAGGTTTCAGCTGTCGTGACGCATAGGTGATCGCCTTCTCATTCTGCATCAATACACATCCGAGTCCTTGGTTCGAAGCATCATTGTAAACTATGAATCCTCCAGTTCCCTCTGGGAGTGTTAAAATCGGTGTTGTCGTCAATCTCTTCTTCAATTCATCAAAGCTAGACTAGCACATCTCGTTCCACTCAAACTTTTGAGTTTTCCGAAGTAGTCGATTAAGTGGGCGGGTAATTTTAGAAAACCCTTCTACGAGCCGACGTTAATATCCAGCAAGTCCTAAGAAACTCCGGACTTCTTTCACGTTCTTTGGAGGCTTCCAATCCATAACTGCTTCGATTTTCTGGGGGTCTACTCGGACTCCTTCTGCTGATACCACATGACCGAGGAACATTACTTCCTTTAGCCAGAATTCACACTTAGAAAGCTTGGCGTACAATTGCTCGTTTCTCAGAAGGTCTAGAACAATCCGCAAATGTTGCGCATGCTCTGCCGGGCTCTTAGAATACACCAGAATGTCATTAATGAACACAACCACAAACTTGTCCAAATACTCAATGAACACTCGGTTCATCAATTACATGAATACAGCATGTGCGTTAGTGAGACCAAACGGCATCACTACGAACTCATAATGTCCGTAGCGAGTTCTGAAGGCTGATTTTGGAACATCGGATTTCTTAATCCTCAACTGATGATATCCCGACCTCAGATCGATCTTAGAAAACACTGTTGATCCTTGTAATTGGTCAAACAAATCATCAATTCGTGGCAATGGATACTTTTTCTTAATCGTCATCTTGTTCAGTTCTCGATAGTCAATACACAATCGAAACGATCCATCCTTCTCCCAGACAAAAAGAACTGGTGCACCCCAGGGCGAAACGCTTGGCTGGATATAGCCTTTGTCTAGTAACTCTTCTAGTTGCTTCTTCAATTTGTACATCTCGGTAGGTGCCATACGATACGGCGCCTTAGAAACTGGTGTAGCTCCTGGTTACAGCTCGATGGTGAATTCTACACCCCGTCATAGAGGTAGTCCAGGCAATTCGTCAGGAAACACATCCGGAAAGTCATTCACAACATGAATGGATGAGAGTTCCTCTTTTCCGTCTTCTTTCTTCATCGCGTAGTGTTAGGCGTATTTTATACGCTTATTTATCATTATGTTGTAGTGTTTTGGAGTGTGAAATCATCTAAATGAGCTTTTAATGCCTTGATTTTGTATGATTGACAGGAAATTGAAGTCCGGAAGCTAAAACGAGGCAAAACGGGCGAAGACGGCAAAACTGGACTATGAGCCGTGGCACAAGGAATCTGAGCCGCGGCACAGGAAGACACCAGCCGAAGGGCAGAGTAAGCTGTACTCTGTGCCGCGGCACAGCCCAAGTGAGCCGCGGCACACTTAGCGGGTTTGGTACGTCTGCGCGGATTTTGGGCCGTTTCGAAGCCAGTTTTCAACCGATTAATACGGACGCGATTTGTGGAGGTGCTGAGCTATAAATAGGGTTTAAGACCCTAATTTAATTATCTTGGAATCATTGAATCTAATACCTTGGAGAGCTTAAGCTTGGAGAAGGAGAAGAGGAGGAAAGCAGAAGAATTCAAGGGCAGAAGGCGGGAGCTGAAGAACGGAGGAATCCGAACTTCATCTGCGTTTGAATTTTATGCTTTCGTTTATTTATTCTGTATTTTCAGTTTTTAGTATGTCAGGCTAAAGCCCTAATCTAGGGTTTTGATGAAACCTTTGTTTTGACGAATTGATTGAGATTATCCAATTTATTACCTTTTTATTGAGTTTTCCCAATTATGTTTAATGCTTGCAATTATCTGGCCAATAGTTGTATTGATTTAATCATTCACTTCGAATCGGGAGAGGAGATTTGGTGAGGAACTATTGGTGAGGACCGTTTTATTCTGTGAGATAGGAATATACTCATAGGAACTACGTGGCCTTTAGGAGATTTCATGCTTTTTGCCTATCGACGAGATAATTCACCTAGGGATAGAGTGCGTTAGTCGCCGTTAGATAAATCTATTGACCTCGGGAGAGGCGGTAGAATATATTAGCAATCTCCGCCTTCAATAAATTGGGAAAATTATTTATTACGGATAATCGAGAGTAAATTCGGATAAACTAAGGTGGATTCAGAACCCTAGACTTATTATTCATTTGATTCCTTTTATTCAAGCTATCGTTTTCTGCTTAGTCTTTTATAAATTCTTTTAGTTATTAATCACAAAACCAAAATTCGATTGTTCAGATAAAATTGGAATACGAAAACATCGGTAGTTAGAGATTCAATCCTCGTGGGAACGATACTCTACTTATCACTTTACTACTTGTAAACGATGACGTGCACTTGCGTGTAGGAAATATCGCAACAAGTTTTTGGCGCCGTTGCCGGGGATTGAAATTTTTCTAATATCGATTTAAGTATTTCCAGTCTTAATTTGAACGTTTTTATTTTTTTTATTTTTGTGTATTTAATTTCGTTTATTTGTTTTTCCTTTCAGGACCTTTTGTGTAGTGCATGAGAAGACTCGGTAACGAAGGCCTACTACCTTTGGACACCGAGCTCGAGCGCACTCTAAGAAGGAACAAAAAGGAGAAAAGAGAGTTGCAGACGACGGTCAACATGGCCGAGAATATTGAAATCCAAGGAGGAGATAACCAAGTGCGGCAAGTTCAACCGGAACTAGCTCTTAGAGATTATGCCATGCCGCAGGTCAACGCTAATTTTTCGGGAATTCGGCGGCCCACTATCCAAGCTAATAATTTTGAGATCAAGCCCGCCATTATTCAGATGGTGCAGGCGAGCCCATTCTGTGGACTGCCTAAGGACGACCCGAATGCCCACATTGCTTCGTTCCTTGAGATATGCGACACATTTAAAACTAATGGTGTCACCGACGATGCCATCCGATTGAGGCTTTTCCCTTTCTCTTTGAGGGACAAAGCAAAGTTTTGGTTAAATTCTTTACCGCCGGGGTCGATTACAACATGGGAGAGGTTAGCGCAAGCCTTCCTTGCAAAATTTTTCCCACCAGCTAAGACGGCGCGGTTGAGAAACGAGATAACCACTTTTGCCCAGTACGATATGGAAACGCTCCACGAGGCGTGGGAGCGATATAAAGAATTGCTACGAAGATGCCCTCATCACGGCATTCCTGATTGGCTTCAGCTTCATACTTTTTATAATGGTTTGAGTGCTTCTACACGCACTCTTGTGGATGCAGCCTCTGGAGGAACATTCATGGGAAAATCTATGGCCGAGGCACACGTTCTTTTGGAAGATATGGCTGAAAACGCATACCAATGGCCTTCAGAAAGATTGACACCGAAAAGAGTAATGGAAGTTTCAAGCAATGATCCGATTTCCACCTTGTCAGCTCAAGTCTCCGCTTTGACACAACAGCTCCAGACATTTTCGCACACACCAGCCCCCGTTACCATAGAGACATGTAATTGGTGTAACGGATCACACCCGAGTGCGGAATGTCAATTTGGAAATCCGTTCGAGCAAAATCAGATGGAGCAGGCTCAATTTGTGGGAAGTGGGAATCGACCGAATAACCCGTACTCCAATACTTATAATCCGGGTTGGCGCAATCATCCCAACTTTTCATGGAGAAACGGACAGAACGCACACCAGCCCCCGTTCGCCCAGAATCGACAGCAGCCCTCTTCCGCTCCCAAAGTATCTCTCGAGGAAGCACTTGCAAAATTAGCGGCAAATACGAGTCAATTTATGACTCGGACGGAAGCTACACTACAAAATCATTCTGCTTCCATTCGGAATTTGGAGGTCCAGCTGGGCCAAATCGCTAATGTGTTGACAGCTCGTCCGGAGGGAGCATTGCCAAGTACAACAGAGACTAATCCTAGGGAAAGTCTAAACGCAGTTAGCTTGAGAAGCGGAAGAGAGGTGCTGGATCAGCCCGAGCGGGGTAAAGAGAAGAAGGAAAGTGAGGAGTCGAAGGATTTAAATCTAGAGGAGTCGAAGGAATTGAAGCCGGATAACTCGAAGACATGTGTCCCCATTCCGTTTCCGCAGAGACTACAGCAAAGAAGGGCGGACAAACAATTTTCCAAGTTCCTCGATGTGTTCAAAAAGCTTCACATCAATATTCCATTCGCCGACGCATTGGAGCAGATGCCGAGTTATGTCAAGTTCATGAAAGAGATATTATCGAAGAAGAGAAAGCTTGAGGAGTTCGAAACGGTCACCTTGACAGAGGAGTGCAGTGCTATTCTTCAAAAGAAGCTCCCACCTAAATTGAAAGATCCGGGAAGCTTCAACATACCGTGCACCATGGGGAATCTTTCATTCAATAAGGCACTATGCGATCTTGGTGCGAGTATCAACCTCATGCCTCTGTCAATTTTCAAAAAGCTGAATATTGGGGAAGCTAAGCCAACCACAGTCTCATTACAATTGGCGGATCGATCGATAAAGTATCCGAGGGGAGTGATCGAGGATGTTTTAGTTAAAGTCGATAAGTTTATCTTTCCGGTTGATTTCATCGTACTCGACATGGAGGAAGACGAAAATATTCCAATCATCTTGGGACGACCATTTCTAGCGACGGGCCGAACCCTTATAGACGTGGAAAAGGGAGAGTTAACTTTGAGGGTCCAAGACGAACAAGTTACTTTTCAAGTATTCAAGTCATTCCCATGTCCCGGAAGTGCGGATAAAGGATCACAAATTGAGAGGTTGAATGCCGTTGAAAGAGGAAAGCACCGAAAACATCGTCGGTGGGAAAATTCAGATGTTGTGTTAAAAGGCCCAAGTCTTAAGAAGGATGTAGAACGAGTGGCGTTCCTCGAGCATGAGGAAAAATCTGCTGCAATCGTGAGTTCGTTTGTGAAGGAGGAGAGTGAGCCGAAAGCCAAGCGGAAAATTAGTCATGGAGAAACCGGGTGTTTCGGGAAGTTATTCACGTCGAAACCTTTTCGCAAACAACATTTGATGACCGAACTGAAATTCGAACCACTGATGACCAATGGTCATAATTTTAACCAAAATATAAACGGTTCGATGAATGGGGCGGAAGCCAAATGGAGTTTGCGAAAAGCGAACTAACGTTGTCCAATAGGTCCGGCTGAAGACTATAAACTTAGCGCTTCTCGGGAGGCAACCCGAGTTCGTAGTTGTAGATTTTTGCATTTCTTTATTTTTCTTGTATTCGTGATTCTTATTTTTCATCCTTTTGTGCTTCTATGTGCTTCTGTCTCTCGTTTTTAACGTCTTCTTTTCAAAATTCTGTGCAGGAAAGTCCCAGGGAAGAAACTGGAGTATGAGCCGCAAGATGTATTGTGAGCCGCGGCACATCAATAGCAAAGGGAGGCAAACCGATCAGTACCTTGTGCCGCGGCACGGCATAAATGAGCCGCGGCACACTTGAGCACTGAGCCGCGGCACACGGAATTTGAGCCGCGGCACACGACAAAACGAGACACAGGTAAAAAGGGACTGTACCTTGTGCCGCGACTCACTTTATCTGTGCCGCGGCACACTATGCGGAATCCGAAAGGCCAGGTAGCATATAACAAGCATCCGGCCGACATTATCAGGTACGCTTCCTTTCTCCTTTGCATTCCCTCCCCAGCGCGACCGGCCGAAGAGTTCTTCACAAATTTTCTTTTCTTCCTGCGATTTTTTTCTTGCAATCTTCAAAAAGGTACGTTTGAATATTTAATTCTTACTTGCTTATGGTTTATATTTGGAAGTTGTTTATGCCTTGAATGATTGGAACATGCTTATTTTCCTTCAAATAGTGTTATGATTGTTAGAGAATAACAGGGTAGTTTCATCGAATTTTCTTGATTAAATGGGAATATCAATGAGTTGAATGTGTTAAGTTGTTAATGATTGAATTGTATTTCTGTTTTTGGGGGTTGAATCGAGCTATAACTATGTTTATTCTTCAAGTAAACGTGCGCCCTCAAGGTGTCTGATAAATTGCCCAAATGAAAAGTTTTCTTTGAAAAAGCAATCGTTTTGAATTTTCGTGCAACGTATACGTTTTCAATTTACAGCAAGCCCAACCCTTACATCCAGGTTAGACGTTTAAGTCCAAATTCATCTTTCTCTCTCGTATGCGCTAGTGTCTTAAATTCGGAATTTCTGGTTTGATGTCCTTAGCCGCGCATAGATCATTGTTATTATTTTTGCGTAAATAAACCCTCGTGTTTCACTTTTCAGGACTGATTATGGCGCGCACAAAGAAGCTGACCAAGCGTGCTAGGACCGAGTCATCCCCTACGCGAGGGGAGACCTCTCGGGGTCGGGCCGAGGTGGAGGGGCACCAATTTTCGGACCCCAAAATTCACAAAATATTCAACGAAAAGATCCGTCCACGACCACTTATTCCCGAGAGGGGTTTTACTCCAGCTCCTCAGGACGGGGAGTTGCTCACGATGATTGACGAGATGGGATGGGCCAGATTTACCGCACCTCCCGAGCCAGCGGTCATCTCGATCGTCCAGGAGTTTTACGCCAGCGCTCTGCTGAAGCATATCCGGGCAGGGCATACGTTGCCGTCTTTAGAGTCTCGGACTCAGGTTGACGTCCGAGGGGTCACAGTTGATTTCTCCCCGACTGCTATTCGGAGTCTTTTTGGGTTTCCGGCGGTTGACGAGACAAAGATATGACCGTGATGACCGGCCTCACTAAGGAGGCCCCGCTTGAGACGATTGCAGCCTGCACGATCGGGAGCAGCGAGCACAGAGCTCATCCACTTTTCACTTCAGGAGCTCGCGCCTCAGCCGGCTCGGGCGAGCCTGGCTTTACTTTATTTGCGCACGCATTGACCCCACCTCCCAGATCCGTACAGTTTTTCTCTCCCGCGCCCGGATACTTTTTGCTATCACCTCCGGGCTGCGTTTCGATGTGGCCCCCATTCTGGTCCGATCTATCTTCCAGAGTATCCAGGGGGGGCCAAGACGGGGTTGAAGCACCCCTCCCTCATCTGCGCTTTATGCCGGCAGTCGGGGCTGACGTGGTCAGTCGACGAGCCGATGCTTGCCCCACAGGCCCCGATCGACCACCGCATCATATCGCACTTTGACCAGTGGGGCGGAGCGCCGGCACACGCTCGGGGGCGAGGATTTTTGCTCGAGGAGGCTCACGAGGGATCCCCCGAGCCGCTTTTGTTGACGCACGGAGAGGCCGGCCCGCAGCCCGACAGAGCGAGGTTGGAGGAGCTGTTTGATGGGCTGCGGGAGGATTTGAGGAGACAGAGAGAAGAGCATAGTGAGGAGCTGAGGAGAGAGAGAGAGAGAGCTGCTGAGAGAGGAGACGAGGAGAGAGAGAGACGAGATGAGGAGAGAGAGAGAGAGCTGGATGGCTGCCATGCGGGAGGAGCAGCGGGCGGCGCGGGAGAGTGTTGTTGCTGCCACCAGAGCCGAGATGAGAGAGCAGGCCCGCCGGGCCAGCCGACGAGCGGCGAGGCGTCTTGCTGCGAGGGATGCTTATCATCAGGAGCACCTCACCGCATGGACGGCCCACATCATGCATCCCGACGGGCCATTTATTGCGCCCGCCCGGCCAGCCACACCACCCTCCTCACCGGACGATGCCACTGACTCCCGAGCAGATCGGGAGGGGAGTACTTGACCTTTTACTTTTCTTGCATTTCATTTTTGTCCATTGAGGTCAATGTACGTCCTAAGTTTGGGGGGGGGATTTACTTTCAGTGCTACATTCATTGCTGTACTCTATTTTCTTGCTGTACATTATTTCGTTGCACTTTTCATTTCTTTGCGTAAAATTTTTTTTTAGATAGCCTTGCTTGTCTTAGTTTTTCCTTATTCGTGAATTTTCGTGCTTCTATTTGTGTGATACTGATGTTACGACACTGTCTTTCTCTCTGAAGAAGCGGGCGAGTTCTAGTCGAGTTGTAGTCAGTTATTTCGCTCGCTTAGTATTCAATTAGGTCCGAAATTTTTCGTGATTGTAGAGGTCTTGGCAGATAAGAGACGATACATACTTGTTTTTAAATCCCCATCAATACGTTTGGCTACATTTTCCGGATAGTGAGTCGATCTTGTTTCTTTAGTCGTGTTGGCACTTAGATGGAGTTTAGAGTCGGTCAGTTTTTCCCTAAAAAGTCGAGATAATGTGTTCTATGAAGGGAAGTTTAGTAACCGGGGGCATTCGCGTGACCCGTTGTTTACTCTCGCGTAAAACGACGACCCTGATTAGACTAGTGATTTAGATATTTCACATGTGCCAATGATAGGGAGCCTAGTAACCGGGGGCATTCGCGTGACCCGCTGTTTACCCTCGCGTAAAACGTCAACCTTGATTCGGACATGCAGAAATTATGTATTCGAGTTGTTTCTCCGCTGTAGACGGGAACTTAGTAACTAGAAGCATCCATGTGCCCCATGCGTGTCTTTTACGTCAAACGGTTTCCTAATACATGAGAATGGAAGTTCCACCCTAGGATTATCCCGATGAAACATTCCGAGATCCTAACCTAGTGGTCGACTCGAATCAAATTCTTGAGCATATTTATATAAGGGAATACTGTCCGAGGTTTAATTGTTTTGAAACTCGTGAATATTGTGCCTTTAGACTGTGGAACGGGACGAACTAGCTTGGTAATTTAGCCTTTCATATTGACGGTCGATTTGACTCACGTTTTGTTGATCTTTGAGCTGGATTTTCTTCATGAACGAGCGATTAGGACTGAATTTGATTACTTTGCGGAATCATTATTCTGAGTGCAGCTCGCTTTTATGACACTTGTATTATTTAGAGAGAATGACAGGATAGTATTGATTAGGTTGAACACTATGAGTTACACGATGATTCACGACATTCATTTATTGACTTTAATTCTTTTTTGCTTGAGGACAAGCAAAGGTTTAAGTTTGGGGGTATTTGTTAGGCGTATTTTTATACGCTTATTTATCATTATGTTGTAGTGTTTTGGAGTGTGAAATCATCTAAATGAGCTTTTAATGCCTTGATTTTGTATGATTGACAGGAAATTGAAGTCCGGAAGCTAAAACGAGGCAAAACGGGCGAAGACGGCAAAACTGGACTATGAGCCGCGGCACAAGGAATCTGAGCCGCGGCACAGGAAGACACCAGCCGAAGGGCAGAGTAAGCTGTACTCTGTGCCGCGGCACAGCCCAAGTGAGCCGCGGCACACTTAGCGGGTTTGGTACGTCTGCGCGGATTTTGGGCCGTTTCGAAGCCAGTTTTCTACCGATTAATACGGACGCGATTTGTGGAGGTGCTGAGCTATAAATAGAGTTTAAGACCCTAATTTAATTATCTTGGAATCATTGAATCTAATACCTTGGAGAGCTTAAGCTTGGAGAAGGAGAAGAGGAGGAAAGCAGAAGAATTCAAGGGCAGAAGGCGGGAGCTGAAGAACGGAGGAATCCGAACTTCATCTGCGTTTGAATTTTATGCTTTCGTTTATTTATTCTGTATTTTCAGTTTTTAGTATGTCAGGCTAAAGCCCTAATCTAGGGTTTTGATGAAACCTTTGTTTTGACGAATTGATTGAGATTATCCAATTTATTACCTTTTTATTGAGTTTTCCCAATTATGTTTAATGCTTGCAATTATCTGGCCAATAGTTGTATTGATTTAATCATTCACTTCGAATCGGGAGAGGAGATTTGGTGAGGAACTATTGGTGAGGACCGTTTTATTCTGTGAGATAGTAATATACTCATAGGAACTACGTGGCCTTTAGGAGATTTCATGCTTTTCGCCTATCGACGAGATAATTCACCTAGGGATAGAGTGCGTTAGTCGCCGTTAGATAAATCTATTGACCTCGGGAGAGGCGGTAGAATATATTAGCAATCTCCGCCTTCAATAAATTGGGAAAATTATTTATTACGGATAATCGAGAGTAAATTCGGATAAACTAAGGTGGATTCAGAACCCTAGACTTATTATTCATTTGATTCCTTTTATTCAAGCTATCGTTTTCGCTTAGTCTTTTATAAATTCTTTTAGTTATTAATCACAAAACCAAAATTCGATTGTTCAGATAAAATTGGAATACGAAAACATCGGTAGTTAGAGATTCAATCCTCGTGGGAACGATACTCTACTTATCACTTTACTACTTGTAAACGATGACGTGCACTTGCGTGTAGGAAATATCGCAACAAGTTTTTGGCGCCGTTGCCGGGGATTGAAATTTTTCTAATATCGATTTAAGTATTTCCAGTCTTAATTTGAACGTTTTTATTTTTTTTATTTTTGTGTATTTAATTTCGTTTATTTGTTTTTCCTTTCAGGACCTTTTGTGTAGTGCATGAGAAGACTCGGTAACGAAGGCCTACTACCTTTGGACACCGAGCTCGAGCGCACTCTAAGAAGGAACAAAAAGGAGAAAAGAGAGTTGCAGACGACGGTCAACATGGCCGAGAATATTGAAATCCAAGGAGGAGATAACCAAGTGCGGCAAGTTCAACCGGAACTAGCTCTTAGAGATTATGCCATGCCGCAGGTCAACGCTAATTTTTCGCAACACGTAGCACCAGTATCCGGTACATCCCTGTTTCAGCAATTTGACGGCTTTCATCGCCTTGATCATCTTTCCTGAGCTTCCTGGTTTCCATCCTTCAAATAGTATTTCAGAACCATCGTCATCTATCACTGATATATTTATCCTTCGGTAGTTTACAACAGCTCCATATCGATTAAGCTAATCATCTCTGAGTATCAGGTCGTCTCCTTGCATTTCTATCACAATCAGATTCGAGAGCCACTCTCTGCCTCCAAATGATACAGGGAAATCTCTAGTTTTTAAGTTTCTAACTATCCTTTCTCCACTCGGTAAACCCACAACATAAGGCTCACAATTATGAAAACCCAAAATATTCAAACGATTTACATAAGAAAAGGATATAAAAGAATGCGTAGCTACTGTATCGAATAAAATGCTAACTGGTTGGGAAAGGATCTGAACAGTACCTGATGCGACAGGATCATCCTGATCGGCTGTTCTCCTCATCTCGTACAGACGTGGGGGAACAGATTCGGCACTCGATGTCCCCTTCCGGTCCCACTGTCCTCTGCCTCGTCCGCGACCAAAATTCTGAGGCATCTGAACACTATGTTGTGTTTGTTGGATATTGGCTTCCTTATGAACTGGATGCGATGTACGGGCTCTAAAAGACTTTGCAGCCTCTTCATAGAACACCGCACGATGTCCCTCTCGTCCACAATCAAAACAAGTCACGGTAGGTAGGGGCAATTTCATCGATAGTGCCCCGTCTTGGCACAGTTAAAGCACTTCCTGGTTACATCCATCGTGGCTGATGCTGCTCTGAAGTTCTTTCCACTCTTAGATGGGTGCAGAGGTTTCTTGAAAGAATGAAAGGATGACTGGGCCTTGCGGGGCCCACTACTTTTGTGCTTCGTGAAACTACCGGAGACTTTCTGCTTCTTGGATTCTGCAAACTTCTCCATTGCTGCTTCCTTAATCTCGTACGCTAATGCTTTATCCTGGTATTGACGGAGAGTGGTACATTCAAAACCGGACATGTACCTCTTGATTTCTGGTTTCATTCTCATATCAAAATGGATCATCATTTCTACATCTGTTCTAACCAGATGTCGAACAAATGCCAGTTGCTGGTTAAACGTCTTAATTGCCTGAGATACTAGCACATCTGAAGGTTGTGCAGAGAAAAATTCCCGAACTTTGGCTTCCCTCACAGGACGAGGGCAGTACTGAGCTTCCATCATCAATTTAAATTCTGTCCAGTCCGCATCATGATCTACAGGCCGGATGGCTTCCCACCATTCGGACGCTTCCCCTATCAGAAAGTACTGAGCAATAGAGGCTCTCCGATCATCAGGGCAATTTATCCCGGCAAAGATTTTATCCAATTCTTTCAACCAATGATCCCATGTTGGAGTCTCAGAAATACCGTCGAATTTAGGTGGTTGCATCTTCGCCACCTCTTGCAGCCATTGGTTGCCTCGATTTCCCATGTCCGGGATACCTTGCTGTCGATATCCCTGTTGTAATACAACTGCCACCTGCATTCGGTCCACGACCTGGGCGAACTGAGTCATCTGGTTCACCACCTGACGATGGATTTCGGGCACAGCAGGTTCCGGTTCATTATTAATAGATCTTTGTGGCTCGCCTGAGCTGTGGTTGGCCTGATTAGAAGGCGAAGCTTCTCTTTCAGCATTCCTTCTGCCACGTCCGCGACCGTGACCACGTCCACGTCCACCTCTCAACATACTGTAAGCATAAATACTCAATATACAGGAAACAATATCGTTCTAATGCTCAAGTATAAAGAAGTATAACATGCAAAGGACGAGATAGAGTTTAGGAACATATAACCACCGCCCGCACAAAGATGTAGGCAGTACAGTGATGTTATTCACGTCCGGTTACCTCAAAAGACATATATGACCCCTATTTTAACCCAACGGCCAAGATATCCATAATCTTAGCTCCGATACCATATTCTGTAACACCCCTGATATATTCAGGAATATTACAGCTCCGTACATCATTTACATAATAATTTACAAGGCTGAAGAAATGAAAAGACAATAACAGATACCAACTTATGAATGTAACTGAAATAAAATACAAACAATTCTGACCAATACTGAGAATAAAAATATTCAAAGGAAAAGTATTAATACATCACCAAATCCAGATCATCACAAACGACGACGTACTCGTGTACTTATTAAAACAACACAATCAACAGATAAATAAACCCGACCGGAACATCACTCTGCACCCTCGTCGTCATGCAGCTCCAGTGGTTGTTTCCCTGCTCTCCTGGAGCCTGAACATAAACAAATGTTCACCCCCGAAGGGGTTAGCACAACGATGCTAGTACAAGTACCACAACATATTATTCAACATCTCACGAAGAATAATAACAACATGAAAGACAAAATACCAACGAGTCTCCTCCTACGAGAAACTCATAAATAACATACACAAATGATAATCACAACATGATATCACAACATACACATGGTAATTCCGACGATCCAGCGTTCACTGCCTAGAACCCACGATGATCCCGTCAGACCAACTCGTGGTGGAAAAACCGTCCGATGATCCAGCACACGCTAGCATAGATCCCCCGATGATCCCATCGGACCAACACGAGGTGGACATACAACAACGACATATATGCACAACAATATATATAACATCAATACATAGAACAATTAAAGTACTTGCCTCGATTCGATGACAAGAAAAATACTCCCACGAATATCAAAACGCTCGAAGGTCGCTCCATTCGATCAATCACATTGCTAAGATCGAACCTTAACAAAAGAAATAATATATAATTCATCTCAAATCATACGAACATCTAACAATCCAAATTACGCTCGGAAGTTCATAAAATGTAACCTGCCTGACTTGCTTAACGTACGTTATGTACCTTTGGTAGCGTACGTTAAGCCTACTCGTTAGCGTATGTAAACGAAAAGTTCTAGCGTACGCTAACCATGTATCGACAGTTCCTCTCTGATCAGTCGACTGACTCATTTGATGATATAATGTACGTTACGTACCAGGCGTAGCGTACGTTAACTATGCCCAATAGCGTACGTTAACTACAAAGCTTAGCGTACGCTAAACATGTATGACAGTTCCTCACTGGGCAGACGACTATTCTAACTGTGATGAAGCTTACGAAATTTTCAGTGATTAATGTACGTTATCTCCATACATATCATGCTCATACAATTACGAGTGATCTTACGGATTCAAACATCTTCGAATTCAAGGATATGTATATCATCATGGTGATCATACTCCAATTATGATTACAATTCTCTTGTGAAGTTCGGTGATCTAAGGTTGATGCATTATATTCTAATATCATCAGTACATTCAGATTTCACTATAAAGATGACTAACAAATCCAACTTATAAGAAAGGATACAACCTTCGATGATTCTTTTTTAAGTCCGTTTAATCAAAAGTGATATCTACTCCAAGTCTACGATCAATATGGCAACGTTATTCAATACGGAATATCAATCTCAGAATATTTCTCTCATCATTTGACGTGATAGGGTTCCAACTATGATATTTTCAACGACGATATCTTAAGAATAAACATTCTAACTTCTAAACATGATGTTTGGTTGAATAGTTCATCAATGGAACTTAATATCTTGATAGTATGATCTTCATATCCTTAAGAATCAAGAATTCAAGGTTGGAGATAGTATAACATACCTTAAGATGAAAAAAACACCGAGACAATAGGTAAAAATCCAACTCCGGTTGCTTGTGTTCCAATCCAAGATGCTTCTCCACTCTAATGATCAAGCATTAGTGATATTCAATCTTCAATGATCAAGTAGAGGTGGTCTATATGTGTTTAAGGAGGGTGGGATCTCTCTGGGCACGAAGTATGTCGAAGGCTAAGTGAAATAAACGAGCTGAAATGAAATGGGGTGATGTCTTATTTATAATTTTTTGACCTTAACGTACGTTAGCCTCTACATATAACGTATGTTAGCTTATTAGCGTACGCTACACCAACATCCTTAGCGTACGCTATCATCACTGATAGTTAACTGTCCTCATTCTGAACTTCATTACGTACGCTACACTTACCATGTTACGTACGTAACCAATATTATTAGCATACACTACATCCTATCTTTAGCGTACTTTAATATCCGTTGACTTAAAAAGGTGTCCAAGTTCATCCGCGGGAATCTTATCCAGACCCATGTCCGGCTGGCACATGTTGCCGCCGCCCAGCTCAATTATTGGCTGGTTAATGCACGCTATGCTACATTTGTAGTGTACGCTAACTCAGACTGATAACGTACGTTAGGCTTCCTAGTTAACGTACGTTATCACATATTTTCATGGGAAAATTTACATGTTGTCATACTCTTGTACAAGGATACAAATACGAGAAATATCATACTTCGATTATCGATATCACAATCCCGAATGATACAGGGTTCAAATACACATGAAGTACTCAATAATAAATCTGGATATTACTGATAAGTGTCAGTTTTATACACTTATCCATGGTTTGTATCGATATATTTCACCCATAATGGAGCTAGTCTACTCGTTTTTGCTTTTAATTAATTAGTTTTTAGTAATTTTATTTTTATCGGATGAAGATGTAAATTTAGTCTTAATCGGATTGAATTACTGATTTACTCAAGATATAACATGTGTGTAAAATA
This sequence comes from Orobanche coerulescens, assembly GCA_033398695.1. Classification (NCBI taxonomy): domain Eukaryota; kingdom Viridiplantae; phylum Streptophyta; class Magnoliopsida; order Lamiales; family Orobanchaceae; genus Orobanche; species Orobanche coerulescens. Next base: position 16,375,348 of record CM065814.1, on the reverse strand, counting down.
TTCTCTTTGTTGAATTTTTATGTATTCATGTTGTAGGGCTTTCCGAGACAAGTTCAGCAGTCTTTCCGGATTCAAAATCAGAGTTATATATCAAAAGTTATCATCCGAAGAAGATTTGGGGCAAAAACGCAAAGTCTAAGAAATTCTAGGCTGAAAATGAAGTCTGAAACTCCATACCGGCGTGTACGGGCGTAACTCACAAAATGCAAATTTACGAAGACATGTTACGGCCGTAACTCCTCAATGTTACGGCAGTAAGTCATCATAGTTACGACCGTAACTCCTCAATGTTACGGCCGTAACTCTTGGCAGATTATTGATCATTGCCTAATTTTTTACACTTTTGGTCTATTATTGAGGGGATGGCTGGCATTGATCCGATCTAATGTAATAATGCTAGAGTTTTGGAGCTATTAGATTGTAACACCCCCAAGATATTCGAGGTATATTACAGCGCCGTGGATCCCTACGTGGGACCCACCAGGCTAAACGACCAAACATACTCAACGACTTGTGAAAAACAACATAACAACCCCTCATCATAAATATGCAAAATAAAATGATTCACCCGGTTCAACCGGTCAAACACACCCCACACGTACAACACAAACATAACGGACAAATATCACATCCTGAACAAACGAAACTTCCTAAGTACTCGAGTACTTCTATTAGTTTACAAATGGATAAACGCGTCAAAAGAAAGGACAACCATAAAAACACACTCATGCATAATCATCACGCCCGGCCATCATCCGCGTACTGGTCCAGCGTCCGTTCATCTCGATGGACCTGACCTGAAATTCATAAAACGAATTTCCCCAAAATGGGTCCCCATAGGGATTAGCAATTACGCTAGTACAAGTAACCAAATGAACAACTTACATCTTACGCATATAGTCAAGGCATGCAATAATAAAAACATCGGTTGAAACACACATTTTCGGAAATGCCAATATCGAAACACATTTGTGAAGAACACCACAATTAATTGTGGATCCACCCCTCCGTGGACCCCTACCGAGACCCCGTCGGACCTAACCCATAGTGGTTAAAAGTAAGCTCGCGGATCCACCCCTTCGTGGACCCCTACCGAGACCCCGTCGGGTCTAACCCATAGTGAGCATACACACACACACAATTCTCATGCAATACTACTACGTTAAGATTGTAAGTTCATAAGGGTACTTGCCTCGGTTAACAGACGGTGACATGAACGGAAAGGAAGAATCGAACACGACCACGAGGAACCGGCGGAAACGAACCTAATGATTCGAAGAACACAATCACAACCATAACTATACGAATACGGAAACGGAATACACCCGAAACCCCGCCTACGATTCATGTATATCCGTTTAACAACAACAACGAGGGCGGACCACAACCAAACCCTCTCGAATACGCAACTACGAAATATACCATGAATCCGTAGGAAAACCAATCATACCAATAAGATTAATCATATTCATCATGAATTAATCTATCACACGGAACGAATCGGATGAAAATGTGAAAATCCCCAAATTACCCAAAAACAAGGTTCTAGGAGTTTACCTCGAATTAATGATGAAGAACACGATTAGATGTTGACAATATACTCCAAAAACTCAAAGAAGATGATGGCTCGGAGTTACAAAGCTTCAAATCGCCGGAAGTGCCAAGAAAACCGTGTAGGAGTCGGATGGGGGGGGGGGGGAGGAGAAGTGGAAATGGCCGAAATCGGTCAACTCCTGGGTTTATAACCCAGGCCGCGTTACGTACGTTAGCCATAGGTAGATAACGTACGTTAGCTTGTTAACGTACGTAAGTTATCCCATGCTTACGTACGTAACGAAAATCGCAGAATTCCCTATACTATTTTACACACAACCGTTACGTACGTAATGGCAACATGCATTACGTACGTAATGGAAACATGCTGGGGAGTACAGGCCAACCACTGACAAGGAAGGAACCGAAACAAAATCGAAATGCAACAGTGAATGACTCACGATGGTACGAACGTACAGGATTCGAGGCGACGAACTTAAGTGTTGAAGGAAAACCTATTCTCGACTACCCAAAGGTTCGGAAAAACAACAACAAACGTAGTTATCCCAAAAACTTTGGGAAATTATAAAACGGCCCAAAACATCCGAAATGTACGATACATGACCGAAACATCAAACAAAGCTCACAACACGCGTAATAACATGAGATGGATCCTCGGCAACCCCGAAACGGTGGTTCCAAACGACGATTTACGAGAATACACGAAATAGCGACGAAAACGACATAAAACACCGAATCGAGTAAAACGAGTCCAAAACAAGCTCGAACGACAAAAAGTCCAATATTAAATATCCTCAAATTGTCAATACGGTTACAAGCGATTTGCCAAAGACGAAAATACACCGAAATGAGAATATCAAGTGAAAGGAAAAATGCGGATATTACATAGATGACTTTAGGTGTATAAATAGACCCCTTAGATCCATCATTAATCATCATTCATCTTATATTTTTCCACGTTTTGTAATATTTTCTTTTTGTGTGAAGAATACACTTGTGTTCTTGAGTGACTTGTGTAATAGTGGTATAGCATATGTTGTTAAGGGAGTTTATTGCTTCTTTCTCCTTTATCTACTAAGGGAGTTAGGATCAATTCTTTCTCTTTTTCAACTAATAATGACCACTCAAGCTTGTATTATGTTTATTAAACCCTTCATGGGCTAAGTTACTTAAGTTGGGATTATAAACAAGGTTAGTCATGTTATTTAAGTTTGTATAAAGATCTATTATGAAATACTTATTATTGTGTGTGATTTTCATTGTTTTACCTATCTTTATTTATCTGGCCAATAAATGACGATATTTATGGTCTTCATATGTTTCGAAAGAAAATATGTTTGATTAGATCAAATGATCTTCACTCTAAGTTGTTCTAGGGGATAGAAATATACCTCTAGGCCTTAGATGATTCTTTGAGTTATTTTCATAAAGCCTAATGCTATGTATTGAAGCCAATCAATATAGAAATATAGTGGGATTCAATATATAAGGGGCGTTTTATAGTTCGAAAGGGAAACCGTCTTTTTAAGGAAAATCGAATCTACACAACATAATAAGTAAATTCATCTTATGATCTCCTATACATCTTCTATAACTAATGATGAACTAAGTTTGTAATCCCAACTATTTCATTTTATCTTTTATTAATCTATTATTAGTGCAATCTTTCATTTCCTTGAATATTAGAACTATTATTGCAACTTTCTTTACAATCGTCAAACCAAACTCTTAAATTGTGTGTTTCAATCTTATAAATCTCTATAACAAATAGTTAAATAGTGTATAATTTAATATATAACCTAACTTCCTCATGGGATCGATAAACCGGACTCAAAAAGTCCACTTACTACTTGATACGATATCGTGCACTTGCGTAGTTACACTAAAGACGTGTCAAGTTTTTGGCGCCGTTGCCGGGGAAGTATAAGTGTTATTTTTGAAATCTTATATTGTAAACTATTTTTATAGATACAATTTGTCGACGTTGTAACTTAGTACTCAATTGTGTTTGTCCGGTCAAGTGGCGGATAACAGTACTCCGTGACTATTAAAGTCGGAATTTTCAGTTTCCCACAACAACTGATATTTGTAGATATTTTCTCCAATTATTTTCATTTTATTTTTAATCATGGAAGAAACTTTGAATAAAATTGAAAAAAGATTTCCCTTTCTGAGCAAAAATGTCATTTTAAAAATTTACAAGACAAGACTTGAAAGGATGAGGTTGCTTATGAATAAAAGCATACCTTTTGACATTAGATTCATAATTGAAGCCAAAGTGAGAATAGCAGGTGAATTCATAGAAATAGCTACTAGATTTTTACCAGGGCTAGGAAAAAGTTCATATGCCAATAAACGACGAGCAAAGATGATAGTCGTTTGCTATAAATGTGCTAGATGGAACTGTAATTTAAAATGTCGATCTTTAGGAATTCCATCTACAAACAGAGAAGATAAAATTCAGTTCATTAAGGATGGTCTGAATAAAGAGAATTTAGATAATATCGAAATTTCTCTTGACACGCATCCTAGTGGACTCGTACATTATGGAATTCGATGTTTGTGGAATAAATTCAAACAAGAATATGAACAACGTCTTGGGAATCTGATGTTGAAAGACCCTGTTTGCCAATTTGTAAGAAAATTAGATGGGAAGCTTCTCCCCGACTCATAGAAGGCGTTTAGGCCGTTTCTGAACGTAAAATCAGAGGAAGATGTGAGCCACAATCACAACTACTGTACATACACGTGAGTATCTTTAATGTTTGTCGTATGGTGAGATTTTCTGAATAAAAAAGGTGATACGCAATAAATGCATTCATTATTGAGTAGTTGAAGCGCAATCAACGCAATCACAAACTTGTTAAACAATTTTACCTCATTTTTCTTCTATAAATTAACATTGTGTTTGTTTCTTTTGTTCATCCCTCAAACTTGTACTTTTCTCTTTTTCTCTCAAAGAAATTTCTTTTCAAAAATGGAGTCATCATCTTCCACAAAAAAAATTAGCACAGTCTGCATTTTTGGTGGAGCTAGTTATGGAAAAGAGGCATGCTTTACTGAAGCAGCCCACAACTTGGGTCGTACCTTAGGAGAAAAATGCATTCATGTAGTTTACGGAGGAGGAAGTCTAGAATTAATAGGACGAGCCACGCTTCGCCTATATGGAAGGAGTAAGAGTGTTGGGAATAATTCCAAAACCTCCGGTGAAAGTAAAATCACCGGCAACTATTGGTGATGAGTTTAGAGTCAGAATATGCAAGATCGCATAACTCACATGATAAATAATTCTGGCGCCTTTATCACCCTTCCCAGTGGTTTTGGCACTCTTGAGGAACTTTTTCATGTGATTATCAGAGCCCAGCTAAATGTTCATCAAAAACCAATAGGTCTGCTTAATGTCAATGGTTTATTTGATGGTTTACTATCTTTCATCGACTACTCTGCTGAAAAAGGTTTTATTTCTGAGCGTGCTAAACGAATCATAGTCGTTGCAACAACACCAGAAGAACTAATCAAAAAACTCATTGAATTTGTTCCTCAACCAGATCCAGCTCTAGCTAAAATTGTATGGATGGAAGATTTTACCGTGAGAAAACGAAAAGTAGATTCATTCCTCTCCCTTTGATAACCCATGTCGGACCTCTTGTATTTTTACTTTCTGTTGTGTGTAAAAATCAAGCATTGATGGCAGCTTAAGGAGTTTCTTCGCGAACTCTTGACGCGCATCTATTCGCGATTTATGTATTGTTATTTTATTACTATAATTTTTATTGTGTTTTTTTTATAAAAGCATTGATGGCAGCGTAAGGCGACTCTTCGGACTTTCTTGAAGCGCATCTTAAAAAATTGTGTTATACTTACGAGTATATTTTATTTTCTTTTGTTGTTTGCCTCGTATATTTATTCTCTTGCAGATTCTAAAAGGCGTTAGCTCAAGCATCAACTTTTATAACAGGGAGTATTCTGTTTTTCTCCTTGCTTTTTATTTTATTTTATTTTTATTTTTTTATTTTTAAACTGAGGACAGTTTTATTTTCAAGTTTGGGGGTGGTATGTTTTAATTATTTTGGTGTGTTGGTTTTGATTATTTTGGTTATTTACCTTAAAAAATTATATATATATATATATTATTTTGATTTGTGAAATTTCTATATCTGGCCATAACACCAATAAATTAGCTATATACAAGCTTCTAAAATCGTTTTAACCGGTAAAAATTGTATATTCCAAAATTTTTGAGCCTTAATCTCTCTTTCCAAACCTTGTAGTTATCATATAAAATTGCTTCATTCGTTACCTTGAGAAAAGAAGAATCAGTCGGTTTCTGAAAAATAGAACTAAAATTTACTTAATTTGTGGAGTTTTTTATTTTTCATGCTTAGCTAATAAACGATTTTCTGCAAAAATTCTATTCCCTAAAAAAAGGAGTCATTGGTGAAAAGTGCTACACGTTAGCAAATAATGGTGTGAAAGCTATCACCTAAAAAAATGACGAAAAGGAGAAGTGTTGAGCAGCAACAGCTGCCTAATTTTGGGGGTCTTAAAATTTTGCGAAAAATAAAGGACTAACCATTGTTGGTGCGTAGCTGCCGTCTCACAAAAAAAAAATGGAAATTGTGTTGGTGAAAAGAGCTACACGTTAGCAAATAACGGTGTGACAGCTATCACCCATAAAAAAAATAGAAATTGTGTTGGTGAAAAGAGCTACACGTTAGCAAATAACGGTGTGAAAGCTATCACTAAAAGGGATGTAGTTTATGAGCAGATTTGAAATAATTAGCGGCTGAATTTCAATACACTCAATTTCGTGAAAAATCACAATATTTGAAGACGCCAATGAAATTCTTCTTCATATTGAGTCGAAAAATAAACGAGTGATCGAGAGCAACCATTAAAGGTGTGTCACGAGTGGGAAAGTAATAATCAACCTTTTGGGGGAAAACCTTGCATTTTGGAATTAAAAAATAAGCCGTGTTTTAACTTTAAACTCATTAGTAGATTTATTTTGAATCTTGATTCATTTCTATCTACTGTATAAAGTTGGTTGTTGTGTATTAATGGTATTTTGATCTCCTTTTCTCTTTTTATATGATTATTTTTCTTAATTTATGTGTGTATTATTATTTTTGTGTCTTATTTTTATTTTTATTTTTGGAGTGTGATTAATAAAGAGTCTTGCTCGGGACTAGCAAGAATTCAAGTTTGGGGGTTGATAAGTATCAGTTTTATACACTTATCCATGATTTGTATCGATATATTCCATAATAGAGCTAGTCTACTCGTTTTTGCTTTTAATTAATTAGTTTTTAATAATTTTATTTTTATCGGATGAAGATGTAAATTTAGTCTTAATCGGATTGAGTTACTTATTTACTCAAGAAATAACATGTGTATAAAATATTCTCTTTGTTGAATTTTTATGTATTCATGTTGTAGGGCTTTCCGAGACGAGTTCGGCAGTCTTTTTGGATTCAAAATCAGAGTTATATATCAAAAGTTATCATCCGAAGAAGACTTGGGCAAAAACGCAAAGTCTAAGAAATTCTGGGCTGAAAATGAAGTCTGAAACACCATACGGGCGTGTACTGTAACACCCCCAATATATTCGGGAATATTACAGCGCCGTAAATCCTTTACATAAGGATTTACAAGGCTGAAGAATTGAACAAGCATAAAAAGGTACTAACGAATGGAAATAACGGAATTACAGTACATCAGTTCTGACCAAATACAGAAATAGTACAATTGTTCGACAGAACTCAATAATACATCACCAAATTCAAATCCATCACAAATGACTTCGTACTCGAGTACTTATTGAAATAACGAATAAACAACAGATAAATAAACCCGGTCGGGACATCACTATGCACCCTCGTCGTCATACAGTTCCAGTGGTTGTTTCCCCGCTCTCCTGGATCTTGAACACAAACAAAATGTTCACCCCCGAAGGGGTTAGCACAACGATGCTAGTACAAGTACCACAACATATTATTCATATCTCACGAAGAATAATAATAATGTAAACGACAAAATACCAACGAGTCTTCTCCTACGAGAAACTCAAACATAACATACACAACTGATAATCACAACATGATATCAATACATACACATGGTAATTCCATCGATCCAGCGTTCACTGCCTAGAACCCACGATGACCCCGTCAGACCAACCCGTGGTGGAAAAACCCGTCCGATGATCCAGCGCACGCTAGCATAGATCCCCCGATGATCCCGTCGGACCAACACGAGGTGGACATACAATAACAACATACATGCACGACAATATATATAACAACAATACATAAAACAATTAAGGTACTTGCCTCGATTTGAAGACAATAACAACACTTCCACGAAAATGAACACTCGAAGATCGTCCTCCTCAATCAATCACGTAACGAGACCAAACCTTAACAAAAGAAATGATATAGGATTTATCTCACATCGTACGAATGTTTAACAATTCGATTCACGACCAAAAGTTCATAAAATACAATCTGCCTGAACTGCTTAGCGCACGCTAAGTACTCTGTGTAACGTGCGTTAAGTCTGCTCGATAGTGCACGCAAACAACAAAGCCTAGCGCACGCTAACGATGCATGGTCGATTTACCAACTACCAATCGACTTGCTCGATGGTCTAGCGTACGTTACGTACCAAACGTAGCGCACGCTAACTCGTGCTCGATAGCGCACGTTCATAGCATAGCGTGCGCTATCTATGCATGGCAGTTTACTGCTGAGCAGTAAACTGTTCTCGCCATGATCGAAACAATGAAATCTTCCGTGACAATTCATGTTACTTCCATGAATACCATGTTCACACCCTTATGAATGATTTTACGGATAAAGACAACTTCGGATTCAAGGATATGCATACCAATTTAAAACCATATTCCATTCCGACTTCAAATCTTCATACGACAATTCGAAAAGCTTAACGGTTGATATCAACACCTCTATATCAATCCATATTATCGTGCTGAAGTTGATAAACGTTCTATATATACTAGATAAATCCTTCCATGATCAAACCTTTAGATTTATCTAACAATAAGGATGTTAACGTCTAGTCCAATATTACTATGAAATCATCTATTAGATTCGGTTTACCAATGATAGAAGCTTCTCTTCACATATTCAGTGTGATAAGATTCGAATCATGATGATTATAATCAAGGTATTTAAGGCTTATTCATCTCACTATTCCAAACATGATATACTTGGATAATTTATCTATGAAAATCCATATCTTGTTAACATGATCATCCAAATCGTTAGAATCCAACTCTAAGTCTTGAGATAGATTGAACATACCTTAATATGATGAAAATCACTGAACCGTAAGGTAGAATCCAACTCCGGTTGGTTGTATGCCACTCCAAGGTGCTATTCCTCCTCAATGATTACTCCCAAGTGATAACCAATGTACAAACACCAACAAGATGTGTTCTAAGTGTATAGAAGTATTACTACAGCTCTCTGAACTCTCAAGGATGAAGAAAGGGCGAAAGAAATGAAAGCCAAAACGGTTGATGTCCCATTTATAATATTCTGCATTATTAACAAGTTAGTGCATGCTACTAAGCATTCCTTAGCGTGCGCTAATAATGGTTGACTTCAGAATTTTCCGAGTGCGTCCGCGGGAATCTTATCCGGACCCATGTCCCGGCTGGCGCATGTGCTAGCTGTCCCGCTCAATAATTGAGTCCTTAGCGCACGAAACTCCTACCTGCATAGCGTGCGCTAATAATGGCCCGATAGCGCGCGTTAAGATACATTCTTAGCGTGCGCTATCACGAGGTTGCTTGAGCAATTTTGCAAGTTTCTATACTTATGTACAATGATATCAATGCACGAAATATCATACTCCAATAATCAAAATCACCAATCCGAATAATACAGGGTTTGAATACAGATGAAATACACCGTAATAAATCCGGATATTACATACTCTCCTACTAAAAAGGAGTTTCGTCCCTAAACTCAAGATGAAAATAACTCGGGATATCTAGACTTCATATCAGCTTCCGTTTCCCAGGTGGCTTCTTCCATTCCGTGACGTGACCACTGAACTTTGACCAAAACGATTGGTTTGTTCCTCAGTTGTTTAACTCGACTCTTGAGTATCTTGACTGGTCTTTCTTCAAACGTCCCATCCTGCGTGACTTCGATCTCGCCGAAATCAATGATATGACTGGGATCTGGTATATACCTCCGTAACTGGGATACGTGGAACACGTTATGAACATGGCACAATGACGGCGGCAATGCCAATCTGTATGCCAACTCCCCAACTCTCTCGAGGATCTCAAATGGTCCGATATATCTCGGACTCAGCTTTCCTTTCCTTCCGAAACGAAAGATTCCCCGAGTAGGAGAAACCTTCAAAAGTACGTGATCTCGATCTTGAACTCCAATGGGCGGCGGCGCATTTACTGGGCGCCAACAACCTTTCACGAATCAAGGCTATCTTCTCTCGAGTCCGCTCGATCAACTCGGTTCCTGCTTCGATCAAGTCCGATGAGTCGTCCCCAAAGATAGGCGATCTGCATCTCCTTCCGTATAATGCCTCAAACGGTGCCATCTTAATGGAAGCATGCCAACTATTGTTGTAGGTAAATTTAATCAACGGTAGATGAACTTCCCAATCGTTTGACCAATCTAAGGCATGTGCCCTTAGCATGTCTTCCACCGTTTGTATAGTTCTCTGCATTATCCGTCACCTGTGGGTGATAAGTCGCATCAAGTTCAATTCGGTCCCCAAGGCCTTATGAATCGCTTTCCAAAAGTGAGACACAAAACGACCGTCCCGATCGAAACAATGGTCTTCGTACCATGCAATCGAACTATCTCCGAAATAATTACTCGTGCCAACCTCTCTCGGTCCCCACGTATCCTTAATACCTAGAAAATGAGCCAATTTGGTTAAACGATCAACTATCACCCAAATCATGTTCATTCCCGTCCCGGTTTTCGGCATATTAGTGATAAAGTCCATCGATATGTCCTCCCACTTCCATTCAGAATCGGGAGCGGCTTCAACATTCCAAAGCAGCCGTTGATGCTCGATCTTAACTCACGACAAGTCAAGCATTTCAAACATAGTCCGCTACGTCTTTCTTCATGTTGCCCCACCGTAAATTCTGCTTCAAGTCCTTATACATTTCTTCGGTGCCCGGGTGGATAGAATAGGGCGAACTATGAGCTTCCTTCATAATCGTCTGCTTTAACATCAACATCGGAACGCAGAGTCGGTTCAAATCTCAAAACTCCATCGTCATGAATTATGAATCCGGGGCCTTTCCTTTGATCACTTCATCATGTAACCGAATCATCGAGGATCATCTCGCTCGTCAAGATTTGATTTCTTCGGTTAATGATGAAGTTATCTCCATCACGCATACTGCCCTCGACTCTTTGTAACCACACTTCAATCCCTTCACGAATCATCTCTCGTTGAAGGCTAAGTTGGGATGTCGGCGTCTCCAAAGATCTCGAATAGAGACAGCTTGCGGCTAAGTGCATCGGCCACTACATTTGCTTTGCTCGGATGATATAAAATCTCCAAGTCATAGTCCTTAATCGTTCCAACCATCTTCTTTGCCGCATATTCAACTCTTTCGACTAAATATGTACTTGAGACTCTTATGATCCGTAAAGATCCGACGGTGAGTCCCGCATGCATAATGCCTCCAGATCTTCAAGGCAAAACCACCGCTGCTAGCTCCAAATCATGTGTCGGGTAATTCACTTCATAAGGTTTCATTGTCGCGACGCATAAGCGATCACCTTATCATTCTCGCATCAACACGCACCCAAGTCCTTGGTTCAAGCATAATCAGAACTATGAATCCTCCAGTTCCTGCGGAAGTGATAGAATCGTGCCGTGCCAATCTCTTCTTCAATTCATCAAAGCTAATCGACACAATTCATTCCACTCAAACTTTTGAGTTTTACGCAGGAGTCGAGTAAGTGGGCGGGAGATTTTAGAAAACCCTTCCACGAATCGACGATAGTATCCAGCAAGTCCCAAGAAGCTTCGGACCTCTTTCACGTTCTTTGGAGGCTTCCAATCCAATATTGCTTTGATCTTCTGAGGATCTACTCGGACTCCTTTAGCTGACACCACATGGCTGAGGAACATTACTTCCTTTAGCCAGAATTCACACTTAGAAAGTTTGGCGTACAATTGTTCGTTTCTCAAAAGTTCCAATACAATCCGCAAATGCTGCGCATGTTCTCCCGGGCTCTTAGAATACACCAGAATGTCATCAATGAACACGACCACAAATTTGTCCAAAAATTCAATGAACACTCTGTTCATCAATTGCATAAATACAAAGAAAGTTAGTGAGACCAAACGGCATCACTACAAACTCATAATGCCCGTAGCGAGTTCTGAATGCTGATTTCGGAACATCGGATTCCTTAATCCTCAGCTGATGGTATCCTGATCTCAGATCAATTTTAGAAAATACCGTTGCCCCTTGCAGCTGGTCAAATAGATCATCAATCAGTGGTAATGGATATTTGTTCTTAATCGTCATCTTGTTCAGCTCTCGATAGTCAATACACAGTCGGAGCGATCCATCCTTCTTTCGGACGAAAAGAACTGGCGCTCCCTGTGGTGAAACGCTGTCGAATATAGCCCTTGTCTAGTAACTCCTCCACCGCTTCTTGATTCAGACATCTCAAGAGGTGCCATCCGATACGGCGCCTTGGAAATCGGTGTTGCTCCGGGTTCCAGTTCAATGGTAAATTCCACATCCCTTCGTGGAGGTAGTCCAGTAACTCGTCAGAAATACATCCGGAAATTCGTTCACAACAGAATGGATGAAAGTTCCACAATTTCGTCTTCTTTCTTCATTGCGTAACACCAGCATCTGCAGATACTGTTTCAACAATTTGACAAATTTTCATCGCCTTGATCAATTTTCCCGAGCTTCCGGTTTCCATCCTCAAACAGAATTTGGAACCATCGTCGCGATCAGCGAGATATTCCTCCTTCGGTAGTTCACAATTTCTCCATATCGATTAAGCCAATCGTCTCCGAGTATCGTCGTCTCCTTGCATTTCTATCACGACTGCATTTGAGAGCCACTCTCTGCCTCCAAATGATACAGGAAATTTCTAGTTTCTAAATTTCCGACAATCCTTTCTCCACTCGGTAAACCAACAACATAAGGTTCACAAGTATGAAAACCGGAAATATTCAAACGATTTACACAAGACAAAGATATGAAAGAATGTGTAGCTCTGTATCGAATAAAACGCTTAATCGGCCGGGAAAGGATGCGGACAAGACTGATGCGACAAAGAAGATCCCGATCGTCTGTCCTCCTCATCTCGCATGCACGTGGGGGAGAAGATCCGGCACTTGATGTCCCCTTTCGGTCCCATTGTCCTCTCGCCGCCCGCGGCCAAAATTCCCGAGGCATCCGAACACTTTGCCGCGTCCGGGAATACCGCCTCCTTCGGATGGCTGTGGTGTACGGGCTCTAAAAGACTTTTCAGCCTCTTCACAAAACACCGCCCGATGTCCCTCTCGTCCACAATCAAAACAAGTCACGGCAGGAAGGGGGCAATTCCATCGATAGTGCCCCGTCTGGGCGCAGTTAAAGCATTTCCTGGTAATATCAGTAATAGTCGATGTTGCTCCGAAGTTCTTTCCGCTCCTAACTGAGTGCAGAGGTTTCTTGAAAGAGTGAAAAGATGACTGGGCCTTACGGGGCCCGCTGTTTTTGTGCTCTGTAAAAGTACCAGAGACTTTCTGCTTCTTGGATTCTGAAAATTTCTCCATAGCTGCTTCCTTGATCTCATATGCCAACGCCTTATCCTGGTATTGGCGGAGTGTGGTACATTAGAATCCGGACATGTACCTCTGAACTTCTGGTTTCATTCTCATATCGAAATGGATCATCATTTCTGCATCTGTTCTGACCAGATGTCGAACAAATGCCAGCTGTTGGTTAAATGTCTTGATCGCCTGGGATACTGGCACATCAGAAGGCTGAGCGGAGAAAAACTCCCGAACATTGGCTTCCCTCACAGGACGAGGGCAATACTGAGCTTCCATCATCAATCTAAACTCTGTCCAATCGGCATCATGGTCTACAGGCCGGATGGCTTCCCACCATTCGGACGCTTCCCCTATCAGAAAATATTGAGCGATAGAGGCTCTCCTATTGCCGTCAGGCGCTTAATTCCGGCAAAGATTTTCTCCAGCTTATTTCAACCAATGATCCTGTGGGAGTCTCGAAATACGTCAAATTTGGGTGGTTGCATCTTCGCCACCTCTTGCAGCCCACCGGCCACCTCGATTTCCCATGTCCTGGGATCCTCGTCTGCCTCTCTCCTCGCCGTAGTCCCACCGCCCCTTGCATTCGGTCCACGACCTGGGCGAACTGAGTCATCTGGTTCACCACTTGACGAAGGATCTCTGGTACAGCAGGATCTGGTTCATTATTAATAGATTGTTGCGGCTCGCCTGAGCTATGACTGGCCTGGTTAGAAGGCGATGCTTCCCTTTCGGCATTTCTCCGTCCGCGTCCACGACCGCGACCACGTCCACGTCCGCCTCTCAACATAAACCACTGTTCGTATGAAGACGTAGGCAGTGTAGTGATGTCATTCACGGCCGGTTACCCCAAAAGACATAAATGACCCCTATTTTAACCCAACGGCCAAGATATCCATAATCTTAGCTCCGATACCATATTCTGTAACACCCCCAATATATTCGGGAATATTACAGCGCCGTAAATCCTTTACATAAGGATTTACAAGGCTGAAGAATTGAACAAGCATAAAAAGGTACTAACGAATGGAAATAACGGAATTACAGTACATCAGTTCTGACCAAATACAGAAATAGTACAATTGTTCGACAGAACTCAATAATACATCACCAAATTCAAATCCATCACAAATGACTTCGTACTCGAGTACTTATTGAAATAACAAATAAACAACAGATAAATAAACCCGGTCGGGACATCACTCTGCACCCTCGTCGTCATACAGTTCCAGTGGTTGTTTCCCCGCGCTCCTGGATCCTGAACACAAACAAAATGTTCACCCCCGAAGGGGTTAGCACAACGATGCTAGTACAAGTACCACAACATATTATTCATATCTCACGAAGAATAATAATAATGTAAACGACAAAATACCAACGAGTCTTCTCCTACGAGAAACTCAAACATAACATACACAACTGATAATCACAACATGATATCAATACATACACATGGTAATTCCATCGATCCAGCATTCACTGCCTAGAACCCACGATGACCCCATCAGACCAACCCGTGGTGGAAAAACCCGTCCGATGATCCAGCGCACGCTAGCATAGATCCCCCGATGATCCCGTCGGACCAACACGAGGTGGACATACAATAACAACATACATGCACGACAATATGTATAACAACAATACATAAAACAATTAAGGTACTTGCCTCGATTTGAAGACAATAACAACACTTCCACGAAAATGAACACTCGAAGATCGTCCTCCTCAATCAATCACGTAACGAGACCAAACCTTAACAAAAGAAATGATATAGGATTTATCTCACATCGCATTTAATGTTTAACAATTCGATTCACGGCCAAAAGTTCATAAAATACACCGCTGAACTGCTTAGCGCACGCTAAGTACTCTGTGTAACGTGCGTTAAGTCTGCTCGATAGCGCACGCAAACAACAAAGCCTAGCGCACGCTAACGATGCATGGTCAGTACTTCACTGACCAGCCAACTGACTCGTCTGATGGTCTAGCGTACGTTACGTACCAAACGTAGCGCACGCTAACTCGTGCTCGATAGCGCATGTTAATATTCATAGCATAGCGTGCGCTATCTATGCATGGCAGTTTACTGCTAAGCAGTAAACTGTTCTCGCCATGATCGAAACAATGAAATCTTCCGTGATAATTCATGTTACTTCCATGAATACCATGTTCACACCCTTATGAATGATTTTACGGATAAAGACAACTTCGGATTCAAGGATATGCATACCAATTTAAAACCATATTCCATTCCGAGTTTAAATCTTCATACGACAATTCGAAAAGCTTAACAGTTGATATCAACACCTCTATATCAATCTATATTATCATGCTGAAGTTGATAAACGTTCTATATATACTAGATAAATCCTTCCATGATCAAATCTTTAGATTTATCTAACAATAAGAATGTTAACGTCTAGTCCAAGATTACTATGAAATCATCTATTAGATTCGGTTTACCAATGATAGAAGCTTCTCTTCACATATTCAGTGTAATAAGATTCGAATCATGATGATTATAATCAAGGTATTTAAGGCTTATTCATCTCACTATTCCAAACATGATATACTTGGATAATTTATCTATGAAAATCCATATCTTGTTAACATGATCATCCAAATCGTTAGAATCCAACTCTAAGTCTTGAGATAGATTGAACATACCTTAATATGATGAAAATCACTGAACCGTAAGGTAGAATCCAACTCCGGTTGGTTGTATGCCACTCCAAGGTGATATTCCTCCTCAATGATTACTCCCAAGTGATAACCAATGTACAAACACCAACAAGATGTGTTCTAAGTGTATAGAAGTATTACTATAGCTCTCTGAACTCTCAAGGATGAAGAAAGGGCGAAAGAAATGAAAGCCAAAACGGTTGATGTCCCATTTATAATATTCTACATTATTAACAAGTTAGCGCACGCTACTAAGCATTCCTTAGCCTGCGCTAATAATGGTTGACTTTAATTGTCCTGCAAGGCCCAAGGAATCTTATCCGGACCCATGTCCCGGTTGGCGCATGTGCTAGCTGTCCCGCTCAATAATTGAGTCCTTAGCGCACGCAACTCCTACCTGCATAGCGTGCGCTAATAATGGCCCGATAGCGCGCGTTAAGATACATTCTTAGCGAGCGCTATCACGAGGTTGCTTGAGCAATTTTGCAAGTTTCTATACTTATGTACAATGATATCAATGCACGAAATATCATACTCCAATAATCAAAATCACCAATCCGAATAATACAGGGTTTGAATACAGATGAAATACACCGTAATAAATCCGGATATTACATGTACGGGCGTAACTCACAAAATGCAAATTTACGAAGACATGTTACGGCCGTAACTCCTCAATGTTACGGCCGTAAGTCATCATAGTTACGGTCGTAACTCCTCAATGTTACGGCCCTAACTCTTGGCAGATTATTGATCATTGCCTAATTTTTATACTTTTGGTCTATTATTGTGGGAATGGCTGGCATTGATCAGATCTAATGTAATAATGCTGGAGTTTTGGAGCTATTAGATGACTTTAGGTGTATAAATAGACCCCTTAGATCCATCATTATTCATCATTCATCTTATATTTTTCCACTTTTTGTAATATTTTCTTTTTGTGTGAAGAATACACTTGTGTTCTTGAGTGACTTGTGTAATAGTGGTATAGCATATGTTGTTAAGGGAGTTTATTGCTTCTTTCTCCTTTATTTACTAAGGGAGTTAGGATCAATTCTCTCTCTTTTTCAACTAATAATGACCACTCGAGCTTGTATTATGTTTATTAAACCCTTCATGGGCTAAGTTACTTAAGTTGGGATTATAAACAAGGTTAGTCATGTTATTTAAGTTTGTATAAAGATCTATTATGAATTACTTATTATTGTGTGTGATTTTCATTGTTTTACCTATCTTTATTTATCTGGCTAATAAATGACGATATTTATGGTCTTCATATGTTTCGAAAGAAAATATATTTGATTAGATCAAATGATCTTCACTCTAAGTTGTTCTAGGGGATAGAAATATACCTCTAGACCTTAGATGATTCTTTGAGTTATTTTCATAAAACCTAATGCTATGTATTGAAGCCAATCAACATAGAAATATAGTGGATTGATTCAATATATAAGGGGCGTTTTATAGTTCGAAAGAAAAACCGTCCTTTTTAAGGAAAATCGAATCTACATAACATAATAAGTAAATTCATCTTATGATCTCCTATACATCTTCTATAACTAATGATGAACTAAGTTTGTAATCCCAACTATTTCATTTTATATTTTATTAATCTATTATTAGTGCAATCTTTCATTTCCTTGAATATTAGAACTATTATTGCAACTTTCTTTGCAATCGTCAAACCAAACTATTAAATTGTGTGTTTCAATATTATAAATCTCTATAACAAATAGTTAAATAGTATATAATTTAATATATAACCTAACTTCCTCGTGGGATCGATAAACCGGACTCAGAAAGTCCACTTACTACTTGATACGATATCGTGCACTTGCGATAGTTACACTAAAGACGTGTCAATTACATCCTTCACCCAACTAATACTATCCTCAAATGGCTTCAACCTTTCATCCAACATTCTTTTAATATCCACACTACTAACAGAAGAACCACTAAACATTGTTTTACCTTTGGCATCAATATTATAGTCCACCCCAAAACCCCCATCATTAACTTCTAAAAATCTAAACCCATCCAAAAAACTCATTTCACAAGATTCCTCCAAGCTTGGTTTAATGAGGTGGACCCTCATCTGAATTAAACATACACATCAAGCAAAAAAAAAAATATTCAATCAAAAATGGATACCAATTACATTAAATAAAAATTAATGATAAATATTACAAGAATACCTGTCCAGATCCAAAGACATAATCATTCAATTGCTCATTGGTTGGTGACTTTCCAATTTCTTTCCACGCCAAAATCATAAATTTCGAAACACCTTTTCGAACACAAAATCCACGATTCTTCAAAGTAGGAATGGTTTCATACAAAAAAACTTGAAAGCAATACGGAAACCCACACAACTTATACAATTTTGTATACCTCTCCTTGAAAATATTACATTCAACAAAACCGCTTTTCAATCATCTAAACAGATCCTTTCTCAGCAACCGACAAAGACCTAACAGTTTGATCAAAACAAATTTTCCCCCAAGGAAACACATTTAAATCTCCTGCAGAAGTGAGAAGATTCATATCTACATATCTAGGAGGCGCAGCAGCTAATAAAAAATTAGACAGTAGATAAATAGCAGATAACCTCACAGCCTCCTCATCATTATCAAAGGAAGTTTTCTCATAAACAGATTGAATGAAAGCACGTGTAACACGTGACTCTCCAAAATACTTGGCAACAAGAACACTTTTCTTACCCAAATAACCAGAAACATCTGCATTACCAACACCATTCAATCCACTAATTAAACAAAACTCTGGTAACCCAAAGCGTACCCGTTTCTCACCAAATTCAAACCAGATTTCCCCATTATCCCGCTGATAAATTTCTCTAACTAATGCTTGGTGAATAATTTGAGAATACATTTTGGGCTGCCCTAAATTCATAAAATGCGAAAAAAAAGAGTAAGCATAAACAATTCAAATTGACTTCCTTTTAATTTCTGGACAATCTTTTGAGGAACACTATAATCATTCCAATAAGTAGCTTTCTCATGAAAATTCCGATTGTTCTCATCGTAGTAAAAATCCCAAATCTACAAAAAAACATTAATTATACTGTAAGACAACCAATGTCAATATACAGAGAGCAACAATAAACATAAAATAGTATCCACCTGTTAATATTAGTAACCAATTCAGATAACATAGTATCCACTTTTAACCAACTGAGTTACATAAGTACACAAATATAAATATGCTCAAATGTACGTCTCATACTTTACACACAAAACATATATAACAATGTAGAAGGATTATACTATACACATCACAAATAAAATAACCAAAAATCAAAAACCTTCAAACAGTCTAGTTTATATTTGTTACACAAATAAAAAATAATCTAAGCAAATCTAATAAAACAGTCTACTTCTAACAGATAACATATTCCAAAAAGATTCAAACAATAAACATATATGATAAATTCAGTTTAAGAAAGTAACAAATAATGGATCATGACATCAAAGACGAATGCAAATAACAATTACAAACCTTTAAAAACCTCGAACCCAGTTGAATACTTGCATCAACCTCCAATTCGGTGTGTTTTTTATAATCAACAACAACTTTACCTTTGCCTTTTTACATTCTTACAGTCAAAATCCGAATCTGAGTCACTCTTCGACCCAATAGCTTCACAAAATTTGACTGAACTCCGAGGCCTCTTACCGAAATTCAACTGAACTGGACTCAAAGCCCTACCTTTTTTCTTCATCGATCGAGTGCGCCTACTACACTCGCCTTCTTCTACACCACGATTTTGCAGCCTAGGCTGTCGTACTACTCTCGTTTCCAAACGCATTCTGCAACATCTAGAAAGAAATATAGATTTCAGACGAGATTTAGGTTACCGATAAAGGACGTATGGCAGAGAAGAGAGAAGGAAAAATTGAAGAAGGAGGTTTTATAAAAAGACGGTAAAACCGATAAGGGAACTCTCCATATGGAAACGGGAAGAGATAATGATGGAAACGGTTTTCAAGGACAATATCCAATAATAAATAAAAGGAAAAATACGTAATTAGGAGAAGTTGTTATATATGTAAATATTTTACACGTGTCATAATTGTGTAATATAAAATTAAAATGTACTATGAGATGTAATTTTTCCCAAAAAAAAGGTTTTAACTAATAACTCCCTATATTCCATCACATTTATTTGCATTTTTATAGACATAATTTTTACTCTCTAAATTTTTTTATATACCCTAATTACGATATTAGGGATTCAATTATAACATTTTTTTTAGTTGATTTATTGTGGAAAGAAATTCTTTTACTTTTGTATGTTACTTTCCGTTCATATAAATCATTTAGGTTCAGATGTCAATGATATATTGTTATTGAGATTAAGAATTCACATATTGGAATTTTGTGAGAACATTCAATTTTATATTCATTATGAGATACTTGCTGAGATACAAAGATAGTAATTGGCTAAATGACAAATAATAAATAGTAAAAGCATACATTTATATCATCTAAATTGAAGAAATTAAAACTAACAGTGCATTATAGATGTAATATATAAGAAATTAATTTACGATAATTATGACCGGGCATCGCCCGGTTGATGTTCTAGTATTTGATGAAGATTAAATATATGTTCTAGTATTTGATGAAGATTAAATAACCTTTGTTGAAAAGTAAAGAATTTATCTATAGATTAGATCATTTGAAAGTACATACCAAAGGGCTCTTAGCCCACTGGTACAAAGACCCTTGGTGAAGGATTTCCCTGTCAACGCAGGTTCGAATTACGGAGAGGGCACTGTTTTATTTCAATTAAAGCGTCGCCTTTATTGAAGGTTTTCCCCCTTCGGGTTGTCTGGTGCTTTCTTGGAGCTCTCTAGCGCGGATCCGGTTAAGACAACGTAGTCTAGACCTCCCTTTATGAAAGTCACTCTTCAAAAAAAACTTATAATTAGACCCTACCAACACACTCCATGCAAGCTATCCAATAATCCAAACAACAAAACTATTCGAATACTACCAACGGCTTTTAAGCATATAAACTTACAAACTTCTTAAATTAGACCTTAACCAAATGTTTGTATAATTAATTCCCAAGGAAAATATTTTTATTTGGTTGGGGAGAATGTTGAGATTAATTTGTATTTTCATATCAAGAGTCATGTTCTAGAATTACCGAGTCATGTATTAGCATTAAGTTATGCAGTCCAAGAGTCAAATATTTCTCTATATAATGGACAAACTCTTGTACTCTTACAATAAAAAGAAATATATTACAAAACTTATGAGCATCAAATCTTAATCTTCTGATGTGCCAACAGAGAACGGGAGAAAAGAAAACACTACAAAAAAATCCGGCTCTAACGACGGAGAAATCCGTCGTTAAATTCGAGTATTTCGTCGTTAGAATAAACTAACGACGGACTAACGACGGATAATTTCAGTCGACGAACCTCTCGTCGTGACCGGCTTGAACAATGGAAATCTCATGTCGGCTCGAACAATGGAAATCTCATTGTCCACAGAGGACTTGCCCAAATCACCTCCGGCCGGCCACTCGCCCGGTAGCACCTTCACCAAACCCAGAAAACTCAGAAACCTATCCCGATATCACTCAGAGTTCTCACCAAAGAGATTACACTCGTTTTCACTCTGATTCTCAAGGCACAAACCGGTTTTTTCACTCGGTGTATCAAAACTCCAACTCTGCCGCGCCTTTTATACACGGAGCGATGAAATTGGATAAATGAAGTGTCACGGGCTTTCATCGTCTCAGTCAGAGGCTCACGGGAGGAAGAATGATAGGAAAAACGGGAGCAGAATCGCGACGGGGTGGGAGTTGACCGAAGAGTAGGTGAGAACGGGAGAAGAAAGGGAGAGACGAGTGAGTGGAGGCGGTGAGAAAAAATGAGGGAGAGATATGGTTAGGGTTATTATAAGGGAGATAGGACGGTCCAGATTAGGTGTAGGTAATAAATCTGGATCGGACGGCTCCCATTCAAAAGGGCTGCCAAATGGGCTGGGCCAGCATTTAAATGATATGGGCCAGAATATATAAAAAAAAAGAGATATAGTTTCTGGGACGGTTGGGCCAAATACTAACATTTCTCCACCTTTTGGTCCAACCAGTCAATTGCATTTTCGGGTTTTGGAGAAAACTCATCATCGCCTAGCTCCAGGGTTACCTGTACTTACACACAGTAAATAAGATAAAGCAATCACAAAGAAGACTAACTCACAAAGAGATCCCCTAAAAACACACAGTTCAAAAATTTTATTCGACCGAATCAAAATTCAGTCTTTTTAAACAAGATTTAAATTTCTCGACGAGTAAACACTTAGTGCCCATATCTGAATGATTAAATTGGGAGGGTATTTTTTCAAGATAGATTATACGTTTAGCAACAACATCTCGTATGAAATGAAAACGAACATCAATATGTTTTGTTCTGTCATGAAAAATTGGATTCTTGCAAAGTTGAATACCAGATTGACTATCCGAAAAAACTTCGACTTTATCCTTTAGAAAACCGATTTCTGATAAGAGTCCTTTTAATCATATAGCTTCTTTTAATGCTTCTGTTATAGCAACATACTCAGATTCTGTAGTGGATAAAGTAACTATAGGTTGTAATTGAGACTTCCAACTAATCGGTGCGCCACACAAAGTAAACACATGGAAGTAGTAGACTTACAGTTATCACGATTAGCAGCATCATTAGAATCCACATATCCAACCAATTTTACACCTTGCGGGTGTCGAGAGAATTTAAGACCATACCTGGTTGAGCCCTTCAAGTACCTTAGCAACCATTTGACGGCTTGCCAATGATAGATCCCTTCTTTATGGGTGAAACCCTTAGCAACGAGTCTAGCTTTGAATCGGACCGAATCATTTTCTTCCTTAACTTTGAAAAGCCATTTACAGTCAACCACCGAATAGTTGGGCGGTCGGGGCACAAGAGCCCAAGTTTCATTTGAGTGCAATGAAGTCATTTCTTCATTCATTGCATTAAGCCACTGTTCTGAGTGTTCAGATTTCAAATCTTCATCGTATGTTTTGGGTTCACAATTATCAATGGATTCAAACATATTGAATGCATACGATGCCATATGATAATCATTTAAGTGAGAAGGCCTTCTAATTTCTCTCCTAGGCCTATCTCGAGCAAGTTGATAATCATGCAAATTCTCTTCAAGTACTTCTCCTGTTTCATCATGCACATCAGCATTATCATGATTATCAAGATTAGTTTCTGTTTGCACATTATCCGTTTTATCTAAAGAAATGTGCAGCTCCACCTCATTTGGAGCAGGGGGTTTTCCGGATCAGGTAAAAGGCAAGGAAATTCATTTTCGTTGAAAATAATATCTCGACTAATAATAGTTTTGAAACCGGTTTGGCCCTTTAGCCAAACCTTATAGCCTTTTACCCCTTCCGGGTAGCCCAGAAACACACATCTCACAGAACGAGGCTCAAGCTTATCATTTTTCTGATGCACATATGCAGAGCAGCCAAATACACGAAGATTTGAAAAATCAATAAATCGACCAGACCAAACACATTCAGGATAATTACCATTCAACGGCACAGAGGGAGATCTATTTATCAAATAAGCGGAATTAATAAAGCCTCACCCCATAACCTTTTCGAGAGCCCAGACATAGCCAACATGCTTCTGACCCTTTCTAGCAAGGTTCTATTCATACGTTCAGCCACCCCATTCTGTTGGGGCGAATAAGGGACAGACTTATGTTTATGAATACCAGATTGAGCACAAAGCTCATCAAACATTTGATTGCAAAATTCAAGGCCATTATCGGTCCTTAAGATTTTAATATTCTTTCCAGTTTGGTTTTCAATCAAGGTTTTCTAATTTTTAAACTTCTCAAAGACATCAAATTAGTTCTTCAGAAGGAACACAAAGACCTTTCGAGAGTAATCATCAATCACAGATATAAAATATCTATTTGCACCGTGTGTGGGTTCACTTGATGGCCCCCACACATCAGCATGCAAATAATGCAAAGTCTCATAAGTAGTAGGAGATCTAGGGGTATGGGGATTTGGAAACTTAACACGATGTTGTTTACCTACCACACAGGAGTCGCAAAACGGCACAGAGGACAATTTATCTTTACCAAACACCCCTTGTTTTTGCAAAATTTCCAGACCCTTATCACTAATATGGCCTAGACGTTTATGCAACATATCTGTTGAGTCACCTTGGACAGCATTCACAAAAGAATCATATTTTTCAGTTTTCACACAGAGGTTATTCCGTTTTATTGCTTTGAAAACACATAAGTTTTTTTTAAATATTTTCATAATCCCATTACCCCACTTACCTTCATACCCCTCATCATAAAGGGTACCACAAGAAACAGGATTGTGACACAAATCAGGAACATGCCTCACGTTCTTTAAAGTTAACAAATAACTGGAGTCACACATTATCTTAGTTTCGTTGCTTATTAGTTGTTATGCAGAGGGTGTCTCTTATTGAATAAAAGACTTAAGCCACCTTTTCAATCTCGTCTAGGCATATCTCAAATCTCCATATCTTAGCTGCCCTACATGAACTCCACATTTGGTATAGGTACGGATACCATACTTGCATTAGCAACAGGAGAGAAATTCGAATGGTTTGTTCTCTCTTTACATTAGCAGCTGGTAACAAAAGAACAAGGCCAGGTCAGGAAACTTTGGTCATCAGGAGAAATGGTCCATTGCTCAGGAGAAGAAGAACGCTGAGATCGGTCTCTAGCCAAGCGATACCTGCCATACTTTTGTTGCCACACCTTTGGCCTGCTCCCATGCGTACCTTGTCTCCATAAACCACGAAATTGACACTTTTTCTCATTAGCCATAGAGACAGACCAATTTGTCACTTCTCTATATTTTAAAATATGCAGTTTGAGCAGAGGATGTGACGGAGGGCATTGAGTGGAAGCCTTTGTCTATAAACGATGTTAAACCCTTGTTACATATCTTCATATATGTAACCAACCGTGTTTTTCTGCTGCAAACACTCTTTATGATTTTGCTTTCTAAGTCACGTCGTTTGTAATGTATTATGAAGCCTTTTCTAAACTTCAAGGCTAACACTATTACTATGTATTCTTACCTTGGATTCTAAGTCATTCCTATGGGATTGATTCCCCTTCGTGATGCCTTGATAGGTTATTCGTGAAATCCATCCCTATTCCTTACGAAACGTATGTTTCCCCCTTTCTTCCCTGCTTCTTAATTCCTACCCTAGGTCACGCCTGGTTGTGCCGTCCTTAGGGATAAGAGGCCGTGACAGAATGGTATCAGAGCGGTTCGTTCGCTCTGAGTCTATGTTCTTTCAAGTGAAGTTTAGTTCGATTCTCTAAACTGATATAAGAATCAATTGTCAACTCAACACCCTGTAACACCCCCAAAATCCCATTGGGTCATTACAGTGCCGTAGACCCCACACCAGGAGATCCGCCAGGCGAACACGACCAAATACAACAAACTGACCAAAAGGGAATATCACAGTCCCTACCATGATATCCGACATAATATTCCGATATGGAATTTCAACAACAATGATGGGCCTACATGGCCAAAAATGAAAATACAACAACACCCACGAGCCTTTCTTCGGTAATACAAAATGACAACAACTGATATGACTTGGTACCAAACTGTCTGACCGACATGAACACCAAGACATCTCGGACTAGTATTGCTCGAATGCCTCGTCGCCATCGTCATGCCCATGTGTCTCGACTCTCTCCTCGCAAGCACCTAAAACATGAAAACATGTTCCGCCCCCACGGGATCAGTCATACAGATAATGAATATCAAATACATGTATGACATGATATGCGTCCAAAGGCAAAATAAACAGTACAACAATGGTAATACGAGATGCTCACAAACTAAGGTAAGAATCGAGCATTCGTGAAACACTATGCCTATGGCATACGATCGTTACCTGCTCAACAGGTCAGAATACAAGTGCTCAATGATGAATCATCAATACCGAACACAACAATGAATTACCTGAAGGTAAACCAAACAAGAGCTGAAATAAATACCAATCACAATGCCCGAAGGCTCCAACGGAAATACCAAAACATCACAATGGCCTGAAAGCCACTCAGCCGAAGCTACCAATCATCACAATGGCCCGAAGCCAAACAGCCCGAAGTTGTATCATCTGAGGGCCGAAGCCACGGCACGAAGCCGTATCACAATGAGGGCCGAAGCCACGGCACGAAGCCGTATCACAATGAGGGCTGAAGCCATGGCACGAAGCCATATCACAATGAGGGCCGAAGCCACGGCACGAAGCCGTATCACAATGAGGGCCGAAGCCACGGCACGAAGCCGTATCACAATGAGGGCCGAAGCCATGGCACGAATACATATCACAATGAGGGCCGAAGCCACGGCACGAAGCCGTATCACAATGAGAGCTGAATCCACGGCACAAATCCTATCACAATGAGGCCATCCAATGACCGTGACCTACTGAACTGTAGGTGTTGGGAAACCAACCGCGAAGGTTCAAGCCCCAAGCTTACCCAGAATGAGATCACCCAGTGACCGTGACCTGCTAAATTGCAGGTGCTGGGAAACCAACCGCGAAGGTTCAAGCCCAAGACTTACCCATCGAGCACTATCCGAGACTAGCCTCCAAAACACAATTAATCACAAACGGCAATGATCCCAAGATTACCAAATTCACAAGAAGAATAGTGTGCTGCGTTGAATCGGCCAACACGACAGCAATAACTCACGGATGGGCACCGTCCTCGACGGTCCCAATTCAAATACCTCGACTGCCTTGGAATGGCCAATCGATCACAACAACTCAACGGATGGAAACTATCCTCGACAGTCCCAATTCAATACATCGATTACCTTAGAATGGTAAATCGATAACAACGACTCAACGGATGGGAAATATCTTCGACAGTCCCAATTCAATATATTGATTACCTTAGAATGGTAAATCGATAATGACGACTCAACGAATGGGAAATGTCTTCGACAGTCCCAATTCAATACATCGATTACCTTAGAACGGTAAATCAACAATGACGCCTCAATGGATGGGAAATGTCTTAGACCCAATTCAATACATCGATCACCTTAGAACGGTCAATCGATAACAATGATACAACGGATGGAAATATCCTCGAAAATCCCAATTCAATACCTCGATTGTCTTAGAATGGCCAATCGATAACAATGACACAATGGATGGGAAATGTCCTCGACAATCCCAATTCAATATGTCGATTGCCTTATAATGGCCAATCAATAACAATGATATCATGGATTTCTCGGCACCTTTAATCGGTTACCAATAACAAAGAAGATAATCGAATACGTCAATGCCTTCAATCGGCCAATACAACATCAATAACGAGGCACCAATGTCAATAACAATGATCACAATTGTGTCTTGAATCGACATCAATATCACAACAACAATCGATACATCGACACCGCGAACCGGCGATCGACAACAATATTACCAACAAGTATCGCAATGCCTAGAACCGGCCATTTACGAACAACAATAACATTTGGCATAATTTGCCGAAGGGTATCGTGTCAAACAATCCCCTGATATCAACAAAATCATAAAGAGACCAAGTCTCAAAATGATACACACATTCATACATATACATGATAACATTAATCTCATTGACTAGTACAAGTATAAAACTTGCCTCAAACCGAAGGCGAGAAAGTCCTTCCACGATCAACGTCCTTCCACAAAATGACGAACGGCGTCCTCCGACCGTCACGAGCACTCGAACAACCTTGAATGAAATACAATTCATTCAATAACACGAAATCAAAGGAAAGCAACACCGAAACAATCCCGATTCAACCACAAATCGGTTAAACTCCACAAACGAATATCATAGTTCCCAACTATGAATTCCAATATCTCTCAACACCTCAATGATCGATATGATCAAATGTTCTTAACACTTGTGAAAACAATTCAACAAGAATCACTTAAAAAAAACATCAAATTGATCCTCCTAAAATGATAATATCATCAATATTATCATTATCACCACAAGAACATCATCAACACCACAAACATGATGTCTATACAATAATCAATCACCAATTCATCATGAATTCGGATTAATCAACAAGATTAAAAACAACCATTTCAAGATTATGATAATCATTACATAATTCATCATAATTCCTTACAAAAAAGGTTATAATCCCTCAAAACCACAACCAACAACAATAATCATATCAAGACTATGTCAATCATATAACAATCTTAGCATAATCCTTCCTAGACATGATTATTCCCTCAAAACATTCTAAAAATCAAGAACAACTCCTCATCTAGACATAATCATCATGTTCTTAATATAAGTTATAAAACTCATCCAGAATCATGATATGCTCCAACAATCAATCAATTCCCCAAGTAAACAACAACCATAACAACAACATACTCGAAAATCACTTGAAGAACAAGAGATTAAGAGAACTTACCCAAGAAGAACAATATGAACTCTCCAAACACCAAAGGAGTACTTACAAGCTCCCAACTACAAGCTTCAATCCAAGCTAGGGTGATCAAAATCACGTTGGAAGAGTCTAAATATCAAGAACAAGTCCAGGGGGACGATTCTAGGGAGAGAAAAGGGGTTTTGGTTCATGAAGAAATGAAATACGAAACCAAGACATATAATCTGACAAACACATTAGGTACGCTATACACCAAGCATTACGTACGTAAGGAACATTACGTATGCTACATCAATAAATTAACGTACGCAATGCCAGTCCAGAACTCACTGCCCAAACATACGAAGACCTTAACGTACGTAAACAACAACCATTTACGTACATTAACAAGCTGCATGGATAACGTATGTAAAGCTCAATTCTTAACGTACGTAAAGAATCCGTTGACTGCAATAGTCGATCGGGTCAAAGATACCCATGACCCACCGTCCGAAAGTCGAGTGCGAGGAAGGTTCCCTCTACCTACCACACATTACGTACATAACATGAATAAAATTACGTACGTAATGCCGAGGTCCTAACGTACGTTAAGCACATAAGCTAATGTACGTTAGATCAACAAAGTGAACAACCAAGTTGTTCCAATAAATCTCAACCCGAAATGAACGAACACAATCCAACGCACCTCAACAAACACGAATGATATAATACAATGATATTTGTACCATTCCAAATGAATATGTACAACTCAACAATAACACGAAAAAAAATTACCCCTAGATATTACATACTCCCCACTTAAAAAGAGTTTCGTCCCCGAAACTCAGGGTGCACAACAAGAGTACGAACTATCCATCATGATCTGAAAACAACATCTCCAGGAATACTCCTCACTACGAACCACTTCGCCTGAGTAAACGGGCTAACCCCTCGGGTCCACCGCGCCTCCTCTGACCGAACACGGCGAAAAACCAAGAGATAAAAACACTCAACCAAGTGCTAGATTAGTCGAATCATGACTCCTCCGCGAGAAACATCCAGGAAGTCGTACCAACCGCATGACTCGTAACACCAGTGTACACACCCCGTGGGAGCCGCCCATTGTACATGTCTACAGTCATCGGTGTACACTTCCCCATTCTCGTCAGCATCGGACACCCATGCAAACACTGACTCACGCCACAAAAGGAAAACAACAACGCACATCTAGTCCTTGGGACCATATCAATCACGCGTCCAAGCCCTTACGACTTAGACATCTCGAAACACCAGGAACAATTACCCAGATCATCACAAAAATCTCGGGTACAATACCAAAAGGAAAGAAAAACGCATCAGACGGCCTCAAATCTAGAGATTCTCAAATGCCAACATTTACAAGATAAATCAACAACAAATGGTTCACAACCACAATACTACAATACAGATTAAGTTCAACATTAATCCGAAAAACAATAGGAAGGGAAAATATAAATCAAGGCTACATCTCAAATGTACCGCACACCGATATCCTCCAGATCGTCTATCTCCTCGATCTCATCGACTCGAGGAAGATCCAAATCTGAACTCGCTGCTCCTCCCCGGATGTCCTTACCTCTGGCTCCCGAAGCCTGATAGGACCCCTTTGATGAAGTATAGCTGAAGTGATAAAATCTCTCGAGACCTACTGGCACTAGGACTCCTGCATTATTTCTGGAGGTGTCCCTGCCTCCCACACAGAAAATAAACAATAGCTGGCATCGTACAACGAGTGCAAACTGTAACACCCCCAATCCGCTCAGGGATGTTATGTAATATCCAGAAATTTTTAAATTGAAATTTTAATGGTATTAAATTTTTATTATTATTGATTTATTTCATTTTTATTTCGTTTAGCTGGCTGATTAAAATATCGAGCGGAGACATTAGACTAATATATTGGCGAGTTAGTATTGGTGTTATGTGACGCAGCGTATTAATTGCATAATCGAACCAGGGAACTGATTAATGAATCTCAAATTTATCCATTTTTACTCGGTTAATTTATAGTCGAGCCTTGTTGGGTCGAATAAACCCAACTATCATATATATATATATATATATATATATATATATATATATATATGAGAAAGGGAGAGTTTCCTCACGTCTTTCCTCTGCCTCACCTTTCACTCTTCTCTCTCCCCACCTAACCCCCCACGGGTCAACCCCACCATCATTCTTCTTCCTGTTCTTCTTTAGCAACAACCGACCACTGGTGTATGGATACCGACGGGATGCGAGTGGATGAACCATAGACGGACGAGGGTCGTCGGAGCTAATGAACGATGGTGGATGTCGTGTGTGTGGCGGCTCGGGATGGAGTTTCGATCGGTGTCGGGAGGAATCAAGCAGATGTGTTCTTCACATCTTGATCAATTGATTCCGATGAAGGAGATTTGGGTATTGAGTTGCCGGAGGTAGGAGAACGGAGCTCGGGTCAGCCGTGGGTTATTGATAGTCGAGTTTAAAAGTGACCGGTGATTCAAGAACAATTTCTAACAGGTGATGGATGCCCGGATTCAGTGACTGGTGTCGTGGTTAAGGAGTCTGGACTGTAGCTCGAGTCCGACCGGTGAGGCGGATGGAGTGCGGTGGTGGAACTGTCGGACATGGTTTCCGGTTGGCTTGTGTGTATGTGTAGTATGTGTTTTGTGTGAGTGTACTGTCTATATATATATATATATATATATATGTATATATATATATATATATTATATGTGTGCATGAGTGTTGTGTGTGTCGTATGTATATATATATATTATATATGTGGGTCGTGGGTTGTTTCTGTGAACAATATATATATATATATATATATTGTATATATGTGTTGGTGTTTGTGTGTGTTTATCTGTGGGTGTGTTGGATATATATATGTGTATATATTATATATGTGTGTACAGATTGTGTGTATATGTTATGTATATATATGTAAGAGTAGGTGTGTGGAGGAAAATCTAGGTCTCTCTCTCTCTCTATATATATATATATATATATATATATGAGTGTGTATGTGGGTTATCTTGGTTGTGTGTATGTGGTCGTATTGGGATTGTGAACGGGGACGTAGACATAGATGGAGATATTGATAAATTCGTTAATGTGCGAATTTGTGTAATCAAACCCACGGAACGGGTTTGAGTTCGGAGTGTGTGTTCGGAACAATAATTGAGATGTGGATCCGAGTTGAGTATCGTTGGCCATTTGACCCGATTGATAAATTAAAGTGAGCAAATGAGGTAATATATCGTCTAATTAATTACCTTGTAATTATAAGATATTAAATTTAACCCTTATATTAAATTGTCTATTATGTATTTATATTAAAGGTTGGGATTTCAATGGATCGATCGGGTGAGCCGTGTTCTTCAGAGCTTTCAGCATCAATTATCGAGGCAAGTATTCTTGTTTATACGATTTATATTGTGTGAATTGAGGTTGTTTAACGAATCTGTGATGGTTGTTTATTTCATCAATTGTGCGTTATGTAAATCGTCGTAGGTGTTATGTTATTAGATCGATTTAGTGTCATTTGTTGCTTGAAGTAGAAGTACGTCATTGGAGGCGAGATGTTGGTTAGATATTACACTTAGACGTGTGTTGAAATGTCTAGAGAATCATTGCGTCGTGTGGGTTAAATCGTGTAAAGTCATCGGTCATATTTAAGTGGTGATAGTTCGTAATCGTGAAAGGGAGTTGAGTCGGTAATAATGATTTGATTTAGTTGATTTTACTTATCAATGTGTAGTGAAGCGTCGAGGATTGTTCAGTTGTTGTGAAGTCGTGTCGGTTGTGTCGTAAGTGCTGTTTGTGGTGATTGTTGTGTGTTGACATATAATAGGGATAGTTGTTGTGTCAAATCCTTGGTCGTAGTTACGTGTCGGTAATGGCCAATTCTAGCAAGTACCTTAATTATATATATTGTGACTAGCAATCGAGACTTGCAGTTTTGTAACGTGTGGATGTGTTGTCGTTCTTCCACCCGGGGATGGCATGTGTGGCTTCTAGGGGCTGATACTAATGGGTACGGCCACGGAAGTGTACTTGGGTGCGTGTGTTGTTGTTCTTCCACCCGGGGATGGTTCGACGGGACCTCTGGGGGCCGATACTAATGGGTACAGCCGCGGAAGTGGTTTCCCACCTGGGGACGGTCCGATGGGGCCTCTGGGGATCGATACTAATGGGTACGGCCGCGGGTTACCAAGTGTGGATAGTTGTGATGTTGGAACATGTTGATATACTGTTTTGATGTAAATTGTGATATGTCCGGAATATCAAGACGTTTTTATTCTCGATGTTGAGACACATTATATATAGGATTTTGGTACTTGGCTAGAATGGCGCTAGGTAATGTGTCGTAAGAGTTTAGCTCTTTGTTTCTGAGGTTTTAGTTTTGGAAAATAAACTTTGATATTGATTTCGTGTACTTTAGTTCGAATAAGTCTTGGGCTGAGATCCCTATGGTTGTGTTAATGTTATCTGTGGAAAACGATTTTGGGTTGAGACCCAAAGGTTTAAAATGATATTAATAACTAAGGACGGAAGGTCCTGAAACATTTTCTATTTATAAATGTTTGTTGCATAAAAGAGATTTGAGTCGAGACCCTATTATTTTGGAAAGGTTTTATACCCTCTGACTTGAAGTCCCAAAAGACTTTCTGTCATTTTCTAAAACCCCCGAGTTGACATGTATTATTTTCATAGACTTGAGTGGTACTTTAAACATTGAAAACCTCTCGGGAATTTCTTTCTCAACTGTTGTCATTTTAACGTAACTGATATTGCCATGATATATATTTTGTATAGATTGAATACTTGTACTAGCCATTCCAATGCTAACCCCTTAAATGGGAAAAATGCGTATCATGCATTTCAGGTATGCTTAGTTCGTTGGAGCAACTGCAGGGACAGTATGGAGGAAGACGAGCTGCGATACTAATCAAGAGTTCAGAGTCCAGTTATTGTTGTCGTATTATTGAGTTATCTTTAGTCTTCCGCTGTATTGTATTTTGACCCCTGTGTGGGTATGAGTCTTATGAGAGCGATGTGTATGAACTTTAATTTGTACGCTTGTGACAAAAGACCAAATCGCTCTAATGGTTCATTATTTAGCCAGAATGGCAAGTAGTGTGATGTCTTGTTCTGGTATTAGCCTGGTAGATCCTCGCGGAGAGGGTCTGCGGCATGTAATATTCCTAGATAGTTTCTGGGGGTGTTACATTTATGGTATCAGAGCTTAGGTTGTGGAAATCTAGGTTGTCGGGTCGAGTCGAGTCATGTCTTGTCGAGTCTTGTTTTGTTGCGTCGTCCGAGTTGTCAGTTAACAAGTCGACTTGTGCGTTGTCATATCATGTCATTCGTGTTCTTGGAGATTAGTATCGTGGGCAACCGTTATCTTTGTGCGACCTGTGGAGCTAAGTCTCCATGTATATATATATATATATATATATATATATATATATATTATATTTTGGTGTTATACAATCTTGTTTGCTAGCAAGTAGTAAGATAGAACCGTATTTGATACTTGTGGTGTATTACGGATGTAACAATTGGGATATAGTGGTAAATTGGGTTTTGATTGGTACAATGTGTTGTGGAAGCTTTTGGACATTGATGTGTTCGAGGAGGCGTATTGATGACAGAGATTGTCGGAAACACAAACTGATGGTTTCGATGTATGTTAAAATTTAAGATTATACTCATGGGTGATATCAGTTAGTGTGATGATTTAAATGCTAGATGGGCACATGTTTGGGAACCGAATATGTTTGACTAATTATTGCTAATTGCTACAAATGTGTTCATATTGGTAACTGTGTTAGCTGCGCGTGTATCTGTTAATGTTTTTGAAAATTTCATAGAGTCGAGTACGTTGTAAAAAAAATCAGATCTTCTAAATCATTTTAGTAGTACGGTTAAACGGCGTTAATGTGAATTTTTGAAAATTTTCTGGAATTTTGGACAAGCCGACCGTATATTTTCAAATAAGAGAGTTGATTGATTGTTCCTTGCTACCTCAATGTACTCTCATCGTTAGCTATATCTGTTGTGCATTTATTTTTAAATGACTTACAAATATTTTGCAATCTGAGTTTAATTGGAAGATTTTCGTAACTATTTTATTGGTACGTGTAAGTGATGACTTAATGTATGTTTTGAAATTGTTGACTTTTGCAATTCGGTATGCACATTTTCAAATGAGATTTTCATGACGACACTCATAAAATGGATATTTGGAGAGTATTTAAATTATTGAAAAATATTACCGACTTTGCCCTTTGGCGTACTTGCAAATGACTTTCTGAATTTTATAAACTTAGATATGCCTGTAGAAAAAAAATTTTGAATTCTAAAAATATTTTGTCGGTATGCATAAGTAGTGGCGTAGCGTATATATTATTTTTAATTAAAAATGTTTTGAGTCTTGACAAAGTGATCGTGCACTTCTGTAGAAACCTTGCGACGGAATACGAAGGATATGTTTTGAAGTACCTTCGATATTTTATAAAACGTCACCGTCGTTAATCATTTGTCATATTTAAAAAGGGATTTTTGAAAGTGATTTTTGTCGATTGATTATATTTTTAAGTATCTCGAGTAAACAATTTTAAAATCCTTCACACCATGAAACTTTTGTATTTTTAAAACCAAAAATATATAAAAGTATATATTATGAGACGTCTTTCCTCTCCCTCACCTTTCACTCTTCTCTCTCCCCACCTAACCCCCCACGGGTCAACCCCACCATCATTTTTCTTCCTGTTCTTCTTCAGCAACAACCGACCACTGGTATACGGATACCGACGGGATGCGAGTGGATGAACCATAGACGGACGAGGGTCGTCGGAGCTGATGAACGATGGTGGATGTTGCGTGTGTGGCGGCTCGGGATGGAGTTTCGATCAGTGCCGGGAGGAATCAAGCAGATGTGTTCTTCACATCTTGATCAATTGATTCCGATGAAGGAGATTTGGGTATTGAGTTGCCGGAGGTAGGAGAACGGAGCTCGGGTCAGCCGTGGGTTATTGATAGTCGAGTTTAAAAGTGACCGGTGATTCAAGAACAATTTCTAACAGGTGATGGATGCTCGGATTCAACGACTGATGCCGTGGTTAAGGAGTCTGGACTGTAGCTCGAGTCCGACCGGTGAGGCGGATGGAGTGCGGTGGTGGAACTGTCGGACATGGTTTCCGGTTGGCTTGTGTGTATGTGTAGTATTTGTTTTGTGTGAGTGTACTGTATATATATATATATATATATATATATATATATTTATATTATATGTGTGCAGGAGTGTTGTGTGTGTTGTATATATATATATATATATATATATATATATATATGTTGGTGTTTGTGTGTGTTTATCCGTGGGTGTGTTGGATATATATATATATATATATGTGTATATATTATTGTTGGGAAAATAAAGACCCTGTATCGAAACAGCCGGGATACCCGATCCCTGTATCGAATGATATTTGATAAAGAGGTTTTGACATATATGCCAATCCGAATACAGTAAAGGAAACTATATCGAAGCTTTGAGGCTTTATCGTGGATCGAAGACCTGCCTCGAATCAGCATATAGTGAAGCTCTTCAGTACAGCAAGAAGTCTTGTAAAAAGACCAAGTATGGAAACTGTCTCGAAACTCAAAATACAGTTATCTTCCATACAGCTCACAACAGGACAAAGAAGGAATATCCAGAAGTCAAGTCCCGTTGAATAAAGAAGTATTTAAATACTCAAGGATAAAGTATTTAAATACTGCCAGTCTTCAGATCTTCAGAATCCCGCGAAATCCGGATCGTGTCATAATCCCGTTGGAACGAAATCTCATTCAAACGGATACATCTCAACGGATATATGCTTCAGAGACTATATATATCTTATGAAGGCATTGAAGATCTGACACCAGTAACCTAACACTCAAGCTATCAAAAGTTATCATCAGAGCAAAACATATCTCCAAAGCTTAGTGCAATTAAGATCTAAAGAGATATACAGTGCTCATCATCCTGAACAACACTTCATCAGCTGAAGGCTCTTAAAGTCAAAGTTGTTGTTCACCATCTGTTCTATACGTTGAACAAACTCAAGATCAGCCCTGTGTGGACTGAACAATCTGTGCTTCTCCGGAACTGTGTGTGAAGGATTTGCATTGAAGAAGATGAAGCTTCAGAACTGTGTGTGAAGAAGCAAGTCAAGCATTAGCTCAAAACCAATATGTGTGAACGGTTTAAGCTAAGATCTTTATATCAATCTGTGTGAACGATATATTGATTGTGTGTGTTGTTATAATTACGTAGTTGTGTACGTAGTAATTATAATAATCTTTTTACTCCTGTGTGGAGGACCAGTGGACGTAGAGGGGTTTACCTCGAACCACTTTAATTACTGTGTTATTTACCTTCGCCACATCGTTTTAAATTACCGTGATATATTAAGTATACACTATACACTTAGTTCTTGTATCCACAAAGAACTCATCATATCCAAGACTTCCGCTACGCACTCGATTTAGAATCCGATACTTTGTTGTTTAAACTATTTTCCAAATCGTATCCAAGATACTTAGTGGCCAACAAGTGGTATCGGAGCAGTTGATTCTAAAAAGAATCAGTCGTATTTCTTTTTAACCGAATCAGATTCAAATCACTTATTTTCAAAACAGTCTCTTTCATTCCTATATTATCAGTATGGATACTTCTATGATTAAAAAAGTCCCTATGTTCTCTATTAACGAATTTGACGACTGGAGAATTAGAATGGAAGCTCATCTTGCAGCAATGCACGAAGAGATGATTTTTGTTATACAGGATGGTCCTATCAAGATCATGAAGGTAAATCTGGCCGCAAGGATTGAGGGCCAAGCCCATGCTGAAATGCTCGAGAAGGAACGCGAGCAATGGACAACAAATGAAAGGAAGCGACCCAATCTCGACAATGTGGCTAAGAACGCGTTATTTGTCACTCTTGACAAAGGCACGTTCTCAAAGGTAAAGAGCTGCAAAACAGCTAAAGAAATCTGAGATAAACTCAAGTTAATTTGTGAGGGAACTGAACTCTCAAAAGAAAACAAGATTTCAAAACTAACTCAGCAATTTGAATCTTTTGAAATGAAACCAACGGAAACACTTGAGGAACTTGACCTCAGATTCACTGGTATTGTTGGTGAACTTGAAGCGTTGGGCAAAAGTTACACCCAAAAGGAGAAGAACTTAAAAATTTTCAGATCTCTCCCAGCCCGATGGGACATTAAGACCACAGCTATGCGTGTATCCTGTAATCTTAATGAAATATCTACTTTTGATCTCTTCTCTGACCTCAAAGCTTTTGAGTATGATATTGACAGAAGAGAGAAAGCTGAAGAATCTCCTTCAAAGATTGCCTGAGGCTGAGCAACAAGAGAGAGATGAAAGAAGACGTGCTTGGAAAGACAAGCTCAAGGCCCTGATTGGAGAATCAGAAGCCTCCCCCACACCATCCAAATCAGCAGAATGTCTTCAGGTGGTCACTGAAAGTGATTCATCTGACCATGAGTTCGATGATAAGGCATACATGTGCTTTATGGCCAAAGATGTTCCAGAAGGTGAAGACAGCGACGATGAGGTAAGTTCAACCTTAGCTATTCCGTCAAATGCATCTCATACCTTCGAAAATATGATGAATGAATTTAAAAACATTCAAAAGGCCCATGAGACTCTAAAAACTGAGAATATACAGCTTCAATTAACAAATATAGAGATGAAAGATTAAAATGACTTCTTTGAAAATAAATTATGAAAATATGTCTCTTGATTGTGAAACCAGCAAGGTCGATTTTGAAAAACTCATGGAGAGCAATCATCAACTTGCTCATGAACTAAATGAGGTTAAAACCCACAATGGGAGCAAGACAAATGATTTGGTTCTACTACAAACCAAAATCACAACTCTCGAAAAGGGAGAAACTGAACTTGAGACCATTCTGAAGTCGTTTGAAAAATCGTCCAAAAGAATGGAAGAAATTCTGAGCACTGGGCAACATGCTCATGATAAAAGTGGCTTAGGATACAGCACATGTTCGAACAAAGGGAAAACTAGTACAGTGTTCGTCAAGAGTGTGGAACACATTCCAGAATCGGAAGATACCCCTAGTCCCGTGAAGGAACCTCTTTGACCGAGAAAACCGAAGGCTGCAATTCCGCCCCGCAATCCTATACTGCACAGGCGGAATCATAAGACATTCCAACCCGTGAGGCGCACTCAACAAAGATGCTCCCGAGCATATCAACAGCGTCAACTGCCGTTCGAAGGAAGGTCAGATCCAACCACCAAAGGCCTACACGGCAAGATTATCAAGACTACCGAGGTATTGGATACAGGAGCCCCGTTATCCCTCAAGACAGCAGATGCCAGTTCAGTATCATCAACAGCATTGGGAATCCAACTGGAGACCCAGAAGACAAGCTGTTAGGCCTAAGAAAATGGCTCCACCTCCTAGACGGCACTCGTACTGGAATAATAATAATAACCCTGAAGTTTACATGCATAATAATTATCATGATTATAACGACTACAGATATGCTCCCCGTAGATATCGCAACACTGTACCGAGTATGTCCTACAGTAAACCAATTGCTGCCAGGAAAGCTTGGGTACCTAAAGGAACTAACATACATGGACCCAAAAATCAAAGGGGACCTAAATCTACCTAATTTCTTTGTTACAGGACATTCTAGAGGAGGATACCTGGTACTTTGAGAGTGGATGCTCTCGTCACATGACCGGAGATAGGAGCAAGCTATCTGATTTTGTAGAAGGTCGCGGTCCAAAAGTTCGCTTCGGTGATAAGTCTAAAGGAAGAACAAGAGGGAAAGGAAACCTACTTGTTGGGAAATTCAAGGTCACCGATGTTGCATATGTTGAAGGCTTACAGTATAATCTACTTAGTATTAGCTTGATTACGTGATAAACAGTTCTCGGTGAAGTTCTATATAGATCATTTGTAGAGTCAAGAACACCCAAACCAAGGAAGTTGTGCTTACAGAAGCGAGATCGGTAATATGTACATTCTTGTTGGAAGCCTATGAGCTCCTCAATTCCATGTTTTGTTGCCAAAGGCACTGCAGATATTAGCTGGTTATGGCACAAGAGGATGTATCACGTCAACTTCAAGACGATCAACAAGCTTTCAAGACAGGGAATGGTTAGAGGTTTGCCAAATGTGTCATTCAAGAAGGACAGCGTCTGCGGACCACGCCAGAAAGGCAAGAAAATCAAGTCAACCCTGAAAAGCAAATCCTACCTTTCAACCCAAAGAGTGTTGGAAATGCTACACATGGATCTCTACGGTCCTGTAGACCCAGTAAGTTTGGGAGGTAAGAAATACTGCATGGTTGTTGTTGATGATTATTCCAGGTATGCTTGGACGATCTTTCTTAGCAAGAAGAAGGAAACAACATCAAGGCTGCCCGAGCTCCTGAGAAAGTTGCAAAATGAAAAAGCATCGAGTATCGTATGCATTCGTTCCGACAGAGGTACTGAATTTACTAACCGATTTATAGAGCAATACTGTTCGGAGAATGGAATACAGCACGAATACTCAGCTGCCCGTACACCTCAACAAAATGGTGTTGCCGAGCGAAAGAATAGGACGTTGAAAGAAGCAACAAGGACAATGATTGCCGCAAGCAAATTGCCACAGCGTTTCTGGGGTGAAGCAACCAATACAGCGTGCTACACTCAAAACTGTTGTATCGTCAACAAGCATCACAACAAAACAGCATATGAGGTATGGAATAACAAAACTCCGTTAGTTTCGTATTTTCACATTTTTGGATGCAGGTGTTATGTATTGAACAATGGGAAGGACCAACTTAGAACCTTTGATGAAAAATCAGATGAAGGAATATTCATAGGATACTCCTCCGTCAGCAAAGCTTTTAGAATCTTTAATAAAAGGAAGCTGACGATCGAGGAATCAGTTCATGTAGTGTTCGACGAACTACACCATGACCCTACAGGAGTAGATGATATCACTCAGAACATTCACCATCTATCTATCTTGGATCCACCTACACCCATAGAACCTGTCGTTGATTTAGAAATCAACCCCGCAGCTGTAAGAATCGATGTAGATGAAGCCGACGATGTACAAGATGAAGCTGTATCCACAGAAACTTTCGATACAGTACGGGATCCTGAATTAGAACCCGACCGAAGATGGTTGAGAGATCACCCGCAAGAGCTGATCATTGGAAACATTAATGCCGGTGTTTCTACTCGTAGGAGAATACAGAGTACACAAGGAAATGTACTTTGTGCACAAGAAGAATCTAATGCTGAAGTTTCACAGTTTCCTGAATGGAAATCTCAATCCGAACTTAGAAGACTCAATATGTGCACTATCGCTGTATTCTTAGCCCAGTCCGAACCTGTTTCGACCATAGACGCTCTTAACAATTCTCATTGGATAACATCTATGGAAGAAGAGCTTAACGGTTTCGAAAGAAACAATGTATGGTATCTTGTACCCAGACCAACACACCAATCGGTTATAGGAACCAAATGGGTATTTCGAAACAAAAAGGATCGAAATGGACTTATCATAAGGAACAAATCCAGACTAGTAGCACAAGGCTATTGTCAGGAAGAAGGAATTGACTATGATGAAACCTTCGCCCCTATAGCGAGACTAGAAGCCATTAGGATATTTTTAGCCTTTGCCGCCCATAAGAGTTTTATCGTATACCAAATGGACGTCAAAAGTGCTTTCCTGAATGGAGATCTTGCAGAAGAAGTTTATGTTGAACAACCACCAGGGTTTGCCAACACAGACGGTATCGATCTAGTTTACAGGCTAAGGAAAGCGCTGTATGGACTTAAACAAGCCCCTAGAGCCTGGTACGAAACCCTGTCCCAGTATCAAACCAACAACGGATTTGAGAAAGGAGCTGTGGACAAAACCTTGTTCAAGATACAGGAAGGTGATGACCTTCTAATGGTACAAATCTATGTGGATGATATTATTTTTGGTTCAACTAACCTTGCTCTATGTCAAAGGTTCTCTCATCTCATGCAAAGTAAATTTGAAATAAGTATGATGGGGGAACTTAGTTATTTCCTAGGTTTGCAGGTAAAGCAGTTGCCTACAGGTATATTCATCAACCAGGAGAAATACAGCAAGGAGCTTCTCAACAAATTTGGAATGAACACTTCCAAATCCTCGCCAACCCCCATGAGCACTTCCGTGCAAATTAGTGTTGATGAAGTCGGAAAGCCGTTTGACCAATCACTCTACAGGAAGCTCATTGGTTCGCTCCTGTACCTAACGGCTAGCAGGCCCGATATCCGATTTCTTTGTTGGAGTGTGTGGGAGATTCCTAGTTGGACCTTTGGTATCACACTTCAATACTGACTAAACGAATCCTGAAGTACATTAAAGGAACAGTCGATGCGGGACTATGGTATCCTAAGGAAGGCGGATTCGATTTAGTTGGATACAACGACTCGGATCTCGGAGGTCGCAAGCTAGATAAGAAGAGTACAAGTGGAACTTGTCACTTTCTCGGACCTAGACTCGTTTCTTGGTTCAAGAAGAAGCAATTGGCTAACTCACTTTCCACGGTGAATCAGTACTATGTCTTTGGTAGGCTGCCGTATGCAGATCCTTTGGATGCAGAACAACTGTCGACTATGGAATCGATGCTAGAGAGACTCCAATCATGTGTGATAGCACTATTGCAATTGCAATCACGCACAATCCTGTTATGCTCTCGCGCACTAAGAATATCAACATGAAGCATCATTTTATAAGGAATCTCGTCGAGAACAAGGATGTTCCTGCCCGAAAAAGTTCATACAGACGTTGGTGGCGACATCTTCACCAAGCCGCTCGACAAACAAGATTCAACATGCTCATACAAGAATTGGGAATGCTACGGCCGGACTCCTGTAAGTAATTTCTTGTTTTACTCAACAATTGAGGGGAATCTTTGTAAGACCCAAGAATACAAGATATCAACATTAATTATTTGTACACTCGGAATCGTCAATACAAAGATCAGAGCGAGCGAAGACATATGAATCCTACGGTGGCGTGTGCAATAATTAAGGGGGAATCTGTAGGACCCATGAATACTGACATTAATCCAAATATTGCCGTATGGAATTCAAAACCTATAAGTACCTTTTTGAGGGGGAACGTATCAGACGACGCTTGACAAAGACATGCTATAGGATTTTGATTCAGTATATAATATAATATTATTTCCTTTCAAAACAATTTTTGTCCACGTGCCCTGTTTTTATGTCAAACGTCATGTACATTAAATGCCTTACACGACATCTGGACAACTGAATCTCAAAAGCCGCGATGTTTTTAAATTGTTTATTATTTTTAAACCGCCGTTTTAGGCATTTAGGGTATCAACCTATGTCAGAAGTGGGACCCGCTCAATTTTTAAACATTTCAATGGATTAGCGTACCAGTTACACTCAGTCCATCTTAACCGTTGATTTCAAAACCGGTTCCCATCCCTTAAAATCTGACCATTCGTACTCTGCAAAACCCTATTTCGCCGCCCAACTATAAAAGGACTGAATCTGCCATTAGAGACTCTTTACGCTTTCTGCAAATTCAAGAGTTCTCAAGCAAATACAGCCTACATATTTTTCTTCATTTTACCGCATATTTCGATTGTTTTCTTCCACCTTTTTCTTAAGAAAACATCAATGGCTGGACAATCTTCTTCTCCTGTTCTGAAGAAATCTGCTAACATCATTGGTGGCCGGATCTTCTCCAAACCTGTCATCATTGAGCGTATTCTCTCAGAAACCAACGATGCAGATCCCATGGAATATATCATAACTCGTCTTCAACAACAAGGCCTCTATCGCCTTGGAAGCAAGACCGCCGACAAATTCGACGCCCATCTGGTTGAGGAATTCTACCTCAACGCCGCCGTCCGTTTTCTGTCATTGGCCCAGGGAGGTCATGTTGCTGACATCACTGCTACAGTCCAGGGAGTGGAGATCTGTATCGATCGCGATCTGCTCCAGAGAATCTACAGGCTACCCGCTGATGGCCTGACCATGGATCAACTTGAGACGTTCGGGTCTCAAGAGCTCATTACAAAATTTTATGGACTGTTTACAGGGTCCAAAGTTGTTGACATGGTGACGACTACTTGTCACAAGAAAAACTTTCTTCTTCCTTATGTGTATCTTCATGACTTTTGCTCCAGGATTATTGAGAATCGAACCGGTGCATTCGAGATGTGCACCAACTTAAGGTTCAGGATGATGGTGGCTATTTTGACCTGTGAAAAGGTCAATTGGTGCCAAATAATCCTGAAACGCCTACAAGAGGAGGTGTGCAAACCTGCCACCCAAAAGAAATCTTTCGGTTTAATGTTGAATTATATCCTGACGAAGTGCGGACTGACGCAATCCGCCGATGCGAAGAAGAATAGCTCGAGGATATACTTAGGAGGTGTCAAGCCCACTGCGTATAACCAGAGCACCATGTCTTGCAACCACCCGAGAACCAGGCACATGCCAATTTCTGATAATCCAAGAGATGAATCCTTGAAGGTCCCAGAAGTGGAATCTTCAAAGAAGCGAAAGAGATATCACAGCAAGAAACACTCTGCTGGTGAGAAGCCCAAGAAGAGACTCAGGAGGCTTTCGAAAATCAAATCTGCCAAGCACTCCAAGGAAGTCTCCCCCGTGGCTCAACCCACTGATGAAGAACCCCAGGGCCCAACCCCTGTGGAAGAGGTGTCTCCTACTGTATCGACGGTAGATCCCGAGCCTTTGGCGGCTAGGACGGATATTGAGACATCTGCCAACGATCAAGACTTTAGCGAGTCGGCTGCCCATTCGGAGCCAAAAGCTACTTCTCCTCTGCGGGATCCCACACCCGTCGGGATCCATCTTCCTTGAGGCACCATCCCTGTAAGGAGTCCCTCTTCCGCAGGATCCCATACATGCACAGAATCCTCGATCTGACATCT
This sequence comes from Orobanche coerulescens, assembly GCA_033398695.1. Lineage (NCBI taxonomy): Eukaryota > Viridiplantae > Streptophyta > Magnoliopsida > Lamiales > Orobanchaceae > Orobanche > Orobanche coerulescens. The sequence continues at coordinate 16,330,793 of CM065814.1, read as the reverse complement.
CCAGACATTGTTCGAAGTCCCTCCCCTGACTCGATCATTAATCAGACCCTTCTTTCGGTTCAAATTGAACACGCCTACGAAAGATTTTTGCAATGGAAAGGCTACAGGCTAGCTCCGTACGATACACTGTACAACTGGAGCGATTGGAGCCACGAAGAGAGATTCGTCTCAGAAGTGACGGACTCAACAGAAATTGAGGCCCTGCTTCGATGGGACAACCCCTCTTGCAAGGATCTAATTGAAAGCCATCTTCTGCACAAATCTGACGCTCGGAGGAAAGGAAAGAAAAAGTCAGAGGATTCTCCCACTAATCCAAAAGACGACGAAGATCATGACTCAGACGACGACGACGATGCTTTACAAGCAGGTCTGAGGATGAGTCGTGAAGAGGCTGAAGCTCGAGATGCCTCTCCACCCAGAGACGATGAAGGGCCTTCTACTCAGACCAATCCCCCTTCGCCACAGCCTGAGAACATTCCCGACGAAGAGGAATCAGTCCCTCCAGTCGAGGAAGTACAAGAAATTTTGGAACAGGCACCTGAGCCTGCTGCGACTAAAGAAGCTGTTCCTGAAAGACAACAGGAGGATTCAGTCCCTCCTGTATCCATGTTTGCTGAAGAATCTTCGCAACAGGAAGCTTCTCAACCCCCTGTCGCCGAACCACAGGAAGCTGCTCCCGTCCCTTCAACCGTGGAATCCGAGGATGGTATAGAACCTGAGGATGTCCAACTTACTTCACGCCCATCCGTGAATGTAAGAAGGTTGAACAGCTCTGCAGACCTTGACCAACCAGATTCTCCGATTTCTGCCGCACGGAAAGAGCGCCTGCGTGCTCTTGGCCTTCAAATTGTATTCATCCAGGATGCAGTAAATGCTCTATCTTCCGTTGAAAAAGCATTGAATTGGATGCATACTTCTGCCGTCGAAGAAATGACCACTCTTCAACATGAAGTATCTCGTGTTGTCGACGCATTCATTCTTTTTCCAGAAGTTTTCAAACAAGCTTTGAAGATCATGGAAGATAAGCGAGCAAGCTCTGAAGGAAAAAGCAACAAAAGCGAGGATAGTGAAGCCAAGACCGCTTGTGCTATGATTGAAAACTCTCAGCTGCGTGCTCACGACAAATTCATTCAGGAAATGTCGAGACTCTTTCCTCCCTTGTAGAGAATGACTAGCATCGAGACAAAACAGGGCCGCTCTAGAAATCCTGCAAAGTCTTGATGAAGCCAAAAGGGAAGAGGCACGAGAAGGCTGCTAGGAGAATCAGCCGCAACAAGAAAGGGAATTTGAGGTTGCTCGAGCAGTATCCTTTGCCGAGTTGAACAAACTAGCACCTCCCTCCCAAAGTTTTAAAATTTCGGGCTCCAGGCCTAATTTCATGATCCCAATGTCCCTTGGCAAACTCTTATTCGAGACCTTCGGAAATTCGTGCAGGACCAACCGCAATCCTACTGCCGACGAAGTGAAGCACTGGAGGAAGAACGAACTGATGAGATACTTTGTCAAACTCATCAGGGAATCCGCCATCTTCAAGAACTATAAAACGTTAGCGGAGGCCGCAGACAAATTTACGAAGATGCTAGAAGACGGGAAACTCCCTCTCCAAGTCGAGATGAAATCCAAACACAGAAGAGGAGATCGGATCACCCATCCAGAAGACTGGATACTTGCCTTTGATCGATCCTATGATGGAAGAGCTATATACCAGGATCGAGGCAATGATTCTCTTCAGAACTGGTGGCGTGGTACCGAGAATGAACCAGGGAAAAAGCCATGGAGGCATGCGGATTATAGATAAGGAGCTGAAATCTATGTATATTTTTGTTTTGTAATTTCTATTCGAAACAGCAAACTCTGTACTCAATTCATTTTGAATATCAATAAAAAGGTCTGTTTGTCTTGAAAGATTACAACTCGTAATCTACTGTGTTGATGTATGATTACTTAAATTGTTTGATAGCAATCTCAAGTTAGATAAACTTGATTGAAAATTAAGTTGTACGAACTAGTCTACGAACAGTTCATAATTTCAGTTGTAAGCTTAGAATACATTGTAAGATTGTGCCTGCGCGCCAATCATAAGCTTAAGTTGTAATAATCCTTAAACTGTATCGAACTTGCCTGCGAGCAGTTCATCATTTAGACTAAGTCAGACCTTTGACGAAAGACCAAGAAATCTGCCAGAAGTCATCAAAGAAGATCGCTTCATGAAGAAGGTTTTGGCATCATCAAGAAGACTTGAAAAGTTAAGAAAGAAAGTCTTGGCAAATTGTCAAAAAGGGGGAAATTGTTGGGAAAACAAAGACCCTATATCGAAACAGCCAGGATACCCGATCCCTGTATCGAATGATATTTGATAAAGAGGTTTTGACATATATGCCAATCCGAATACAGTAAAGGAAACTGTATCGAAGCTTTGAGGCTTTATCCTGGATCGAAGACCTGCCTCGAATCAGCATATAGTGAAGCTCTTGATCTGACAAGAAGTCTTGTAAAAAGACCAAGTATGGAAGCTGTCTCGAAACTCAAAATACGGTTATCTTCCATCTGACTCACAACAGACAAAGAAGGAATATCCAAGTCAAGTCCGTTGAATAAAGAAGTATTTAAATACTCAAGGATAAAGTATTTAAATACGCCGATCTTCAGATCTTCAGAATCCCGCGAAATCCGGATCGTGTCATAATCCCGTTGGAACAAAATCTCATTCAAACGGATACATCTCAACGGATATATGCTTCAAAGACTATATATATCTTATGAAGGCATTGAAGATCTGACACCAGTAACCTAACACTCAAGCTATCAAAAGTTATCATCAGAGCAAAACATATCTCCAAAGCTTAGTGCAATTAAGATCTAAAGAGATATACAGTGCTCATCATCCTGAACAACACTTCATCGGTGAAGGCTCTTAAAGTCAAAGTTGTTGTTCACCATCCATTCTATACGTTGAACAAACTCAAGATCAGCCCTGTGTGGACCGAACAATCTGTGCTTCTCCGGAACTGTGTGTGAAGGATTTGCATTGAAGAAGATGAAGCTTCAGAACTGTGTGTGAAGAAGCAAGTCAAGCATTAGCTCAAAACCAATCTGTGTGAACGGTTTAAGCTAAGATCTTTATATCAATCTGTGTGAACGATATATTGATTGTGTGTGTTGTTATAATTACGTAGTTGTGTACGTAGTAATTATAATAATCTTTTTACTCCTGTGTGGAGGACCAGTGGACGTAGAGGGGTTTACCTCGAACCACTTTAATTACTGTGTTATTTACCTTCAGCGTTTACTGTTTTAAATTACTGTGATATATTAAGTATACACTATACACTTAGTTGCTGTATCCACAGCAACCTACTGTATCCAAGACTTCCGCTACGCACTCAGATTTAGAATCCGTACAGTTTGTTGTTTAAACTATTTTCCAAACTGTATCCAGTATACTTAGTGGCCAACAATTATATATGTGTGTACAGATTGTGTGTGTATATGTTATATATATATATATAGGAGTATGTGTGTATGGAGGAAAATCTAGGTCTCTCTCTCTCTATATATATATATATATATATAAGTGTGTATGTGGGTTATCTTGGTTGTGTGTATGTGGTCGTGTTGGGATTGTGAACGGGGGACGTAGACATAGATGGAGATGTTGATAAATTCGTTAATGTGCGAATTTGTGTAATTAGACCCACGGAACGGGTCCGAGTTCGGAGTGTGTGTTCGGAGCAATAATTGAGATGTGGATCCGAGTTGAGTATTGTTGGCCATTTGACCCGATTGATAAATTAAAGGGAGCAAATGAGATAATATATCGTCTAATTAATTACCTTGTAATTATAAGATATTAAATTGAACCCTTATATTAAATTGTCTATTATGTATTTATAATAAAGGTTGTTTATTTTGTCAATTGTGCGTTATGTAAATCGTCGTAGGTGTTATGTTATTAGATCGATTTAGTGTCAGTTGTTGCTTGAAGTAGAAGTATGTCATTGGAGGCGAGATGTTGGTTAGATAGTACACTTAGACGTGTGTTGAAATGTCTAGAGGATCATTGCGCCGTGTGGGTTAAATCGTGTAAAGTCATCGGTCATATTTAAGTGGTGATAGTTCGCAATCGTGAAAAGGAGTTGAGTCGGTAATAATGATTTGATTTAGTTGATTTTACTTATCAATGTGTAGTGAAGCGTCGAGGATTGTTCGGTTGTTGTGAAGTCGTGTCGGTTGTGTCGTAAGTGCTGTTTGTGGTGATTGTTGTGTGTTGACATATAATAGGGATAGTTGTTGTGTCAAATCCTTGGTCGTAGTTACGTGTCGGTAATGGCCAGTTCTAGCAAGTGCCTTAATTATATATATTGTTACTAGCAATCGAGACTTGCAGTTTTGTAACGTGTGGATGTGTTGTCGTTCTTCCACCCGGGGATGGCATGTGTGGCCTCTGGGGGCCGATACTAATGGGTACGGCCATGGAAGTAGACTTGGGTGCGTGTGTTGTTGTTCTTCCACCCGGGGATGGTTCGACGGGACCTCTGGGGTCCGATACTAATGGTTACGGCCGCGGAAGTGGTTTCCCACCCGGGGATGGTCCGACGGGGCCTCTGGGGGTCGATACTAATGGGTACGGCCGCGGGTTACCCAGTGTGGATAGTTGTGATGTTGGAACATATTGATATACTGTTTTGATGTAAATTGTGATATGTCCGGAATATCACGATGTTTTTGTTCCTGATGTTGAGACACGTTATATATAGGATTTTGGTACTTGGCTAGAATGGCGCTAGGTTATGTGTCGTAAGAGTTTAGCTCTTTGATTCTGAGGTTTTAGTTTTGGAAAATAAACTTTGATATTGGTTTCGTGTACTTTAGTTCGAAGAAGTCTTGGGCTTAGATCCGTATGGTTGTGTTAATGTTATCTGTGGAAAACGATTTTGGGTTGAGACCCAAAGGTTTGAAATGATTTTCATAACTAAGGACGGAAGGTCCTGAAACATTTCCTATTTATAAATGTTTGTTGCATAAAAGAGATTTGAGCCGAGACCCTATTGTTTTGGAAAGGTTTTATACCCTCGGACTTGAAGTCCCAAAAGACTTTCTGTCATTTTCTAAAACCCCCGAGTTGACATGTATTATTTTCATAGACTAGAGTGGTACTTTAAACATTGAAAACCTCTCGGGAATTTCTTTCTCAACTGTTGTCATTTTAACGTAACTGATATTGGCATGATATATATTTTGTATAGATTGAATACTTGTACTAGCCATTCCAATGCAAACCCCTTAGATGTGGGAAATGCGTATCATGCATTTCAGGTATGCTTAGTTCGTTGGAGCAACCGCAGGGACGGCATGGAGGAAGACGAGATGCGATACTAATCAAGAGTTTAGAGTCCAGTTATTGTTGTCGTATTGTTGAGTTATCTTTAGTCTTCCGCTGTATTGTATTTTGACCCCTGTGTGGGTATGAGTCTTATGAGAGCAATGTGTATGAACTTTAATTTGTACGCTTGTGACAAAAGACCAAATCGGTCTAATGGTTCGTTATTTAGCCAGAACGGCAAGTAGTGTGATGTCTTGTTTTGGTATTAGCCTGGTAGATCCTCGCGGAGAGGGTCTGCGGCGTGTAATATTCCCAGATAGTTTCTGGGGGTGTTACATATTACACGTCGTAGAACCTTTCCTCAAGGATCTACGAGGCTGGTAACGAAAACGAACATCTCAAAAATGCCTTTAAGGCTAAAATGACTCAATAGACCGATTTGGTCCTTCAATAAATACATACATCTCAAAATCAATACATGCCCACGCAGGGGTCGAATACAACACATTCCCATACAACGGGGAAAGAATACTGCAGCGGAAATAAAATACAATTGAACCAATATAACAATGTACGGGTCCTCATGTGATTAGTATCGATCCTCTTTCATCATCCTGCATGCCGACCCAGTGCTATGCTCCCTAAAACCTGAATGCAATAAAGACATCCACCCCCGAATACTCGGGGGTTAGCAAAACTCCACTGTTTTGCTAGTGCAAGTATAAAATACGAAAACAAGCCATACATATCATACTTCACGAAACATAATAATCGTGAATATACTTCCCGAGATAATTCACTTGATCAAACCGTTCAAAACATGAAAAGTAGGAAATAAACCCAATGTACATCTTACAAAACATTTTACGATCTCGGGAGTTTTGAAAACATTTGAGATTTAAGAATTCTCAAGCCTTTAGAAACCATTTAGGGACACAGCCCAAAAACTCATTTCCCAAAATACAATATGATAACAAAACACGGGGTCCACGACCCAATCATACGTATCAACACATTTTCAGGGCTTTTTCGCATCCCGTGCTAACAAGCCACGGACCCCAGATGCTCCCGCAGAACATACCCGAGTGAATAACCTGAAACGAAACCATATCAAATCACATGTCTCCATGACACGAACATCACAACTAAATCACAACCATAAATTATCCCGACATCGGGCTAACAAGCCACGAACCTCGGAGTCCCCGCAAGACATACCTGATGATAACCCCACCAGTTATCCCGGCATCGGGCTAACAAGCCACGAACCTCGGAGTCCTCGCAAGACATACCTGGATTGGATAACCCTACGGTCTCGCCCGACCCATACTAGAAAGTATGGATCCCGGAGATTCAACAATCCTACCCGGAGGCACATCACATATAACAAGCACACAACAATAATCGATTATCAAGCCAAACAACATTAAGCATCACGATCTCCTTTCAAAGGAGTAACAACTAACATCACATCATGTCAAATACCCACCGAACAAGTATACAATTCGGTACACAATCCTCGGAAAGTGATCACGGTCTATTATATTCACTAAGTATGCTTAAAACATCTAACCACATACCACACATACTTACATATTCCAAATACACACTTATCCACGATTCATACGAGTTATCTTGAAGGGAAACCTTTTTATCGAGGATATGCCGATTCTTTAGAAGGTTCATTAAATCATTCAAGTTCCAAATATAACCAGTTACCAACTATCGCGTCTACGAAACATGAAGTGTATGGACAAGATACTTGCCTCGATACCATGAGAAATGGAACCACGAACGGACATGGTCGGTTAGCCCTCGAACTTCCAAAAACGACCAAGAATTCGACAACCTCAGAAATGCTATGAAAATAACACCACACGAATCATCAATCACCAGCGAGATTCAACTCGGAATCCTCGAGCACCTATAATCCTCCAGAAGGAACAATAAAACATGATTACGACGAGAATCAAGGCCAAAACAACGGAAATCCCAGCAAACTATCGAAGGGAACTCATTCGAACATTTAATCGAACATTAAATGTTCAAGACCCTTCAAGAACAAAGAAATTGCCCTTCGAGTCGAACAAATCAAATATATGAGTATCCAACTCGTAGAACATGTTCAAAACAACGTTTATACAACAATTAATTGATCAAAACCGGATTAGAATCGAAATCAAAAGGAAAATCCCCAAAATCTTCAAAAACAAGGGTTCAAGCCAAAATACTTTGATTCGGACGAAGAACACGGATTGGATGATGATATAATCAACAAGAATCTTCCAAAACGCCTTGGAATTGATTAGAATCGGGCAAGAACTCGATTTACCGAGTCTCCCGTCGCCAGCCGTCACAAAAACGAGGAAAGAACGTGAAAAATGAAGTCTGGTCGAGCCAGGTCTATACATGGCCGGCAGGGTTACGGCCGTAACCGGCAGTGCCTTACGACCGTACTCGGGAGGCCCTTACTACTACCATAACCGACATTCGTCAAAAATCTGCCCAGCACCTGTCGGTCACTTACGGCCGTAACTGACACCCCCTTACGGCCGTAACCGGCCTTCATCCAGCCATGACTTCCGAGCATGTACGGCTGTAACCGACACCTTACGGCCATAACTCGGCCAGGCCAGGCCCTGCTCCGGCCGTGACTCGGCCGTGGCCACTCCGACGACCCGGACAACCCCGAAATCCGAACTTGAATATAAACCGAAGATACGGTTACGAAGTACTTGCAAAGATAAATCTAAGAGCTAAGAAAACACATGATTCCGACCACCCGAAGTGTCGAAATTCGTCAACGGAAGTAATTACCCCAACCTTTGGAAAATTACGAAAACGGCCTAAAACGTCCGAAATACACGATACATGATCGAAACACCAAATCAAAGCTCTCAACATGAATAATAACATTAAATGATCTTGCGAGAAACTCGAAACAACATTTTCAGACGAGATTCGCAAGAATCAAACTCAAGTGTGGAAAAGCCGCTTAAGAACGCGGAACTCAACAAAACGACACCAAAACAAACTCAAATGAAAAAAAAGTGCAGAATTAATCATTCTCATAATGACGATACGGTCATGTGCGAGTCGTCAAAACGGACTTCCGCCGAAGAAAAAGGAAATTACTGGAAATCAAAATTGCGGATATTACACTAACATGCCCCGCTGAATCACAGTTAAAGCAAACAACAGTCGAACTCGTCGTCTGAGAAGAAGATGCCATCCCAGCATGAAGACGACCAGAAAATGACCTCCTGGACGTCGAAGCCCGATGTCCCTCTGCAGAAACCGGCATCCTAGCCCTCTCAACAGAAGAAATAAAGGGTTCTTCCGAGCAAGCTCCTTGATCAAAAGCTCTGCTCCAAGAGCCTTCTCGATGAATTCACCAAGTGAGTTACAATTATGATTGAACAGCTGCATCCTCAACTGTGGGTTTAGCCTCTTGCTAAAGTACTTGATCTTATCCGCCTCAGTATGGATAACAGACGAAGCAAACTAAAGAAGTCCATGAAACTTCTCAGCAATAACAACAACACCCTCGTCATCGACGGATTCAGGGTTCAAAACCTCTGACAACTTGGCTTCACGAAGTGGAGCCGGATAATACCTCTCCAGCATGAGAGTCTTTAACTCGCCAAACACAATCACGATCGGTGGGCTTCACAGAAAGCCACTAAGAATAAGCGCCCGTACTCAAGTAGTAAGCCGCTACTGCCACCTTACTCTCTTCCGGACACTGAACCATGTCGAAGAGTTTATAAAAATGTTCAAGTCAATGAACAATATCAGCTGGCTCCGACGAACCCTCAAAAGTAGGTGGCCTCTGACGACAGATATAGCTGACAATCTGACCCACTCTCTTATTCTGTCCATAAAATGGCACCTGGGATCCCCGCTATGATGGACCATGAACCATCGAGGTGTGCATGGTCTCCATTATCTGCATCATCTGAGTCATCTGGGCCATCATGCCACTCATAAGCAAGGAAGGGTCGATGTGTCCACTCTCAGTCTGCTCGACTCCTCGAGTATGACGTCCCAAAGGAGAATCGATCGCGTAGGTAACACCATCGGCCGAACTCTGATCCATCTCGGCATCCGAACGCGTATAAACATGAGGTTCTAGGTTTCGGCCTGCCCTGCAGCCTTCACCCCCTCTGCCACGTCCTCGGATTCCACTTTCCATACTGAAAGTATAATGTTCGATCATGAACAAAGCTCAAATATGCCTCAACGGCCAATCCAAAATGCTAAGTCGATAGACGAACACGAATATACATACTCAACAGATAAACAATCAGCTCAAACATGCTAATTATAGCCAATACTGAGCCCACACGCTCCAAAATAATCGTGAATCAATCGTAACACAAATATTACATACAGGTTTCAACAAAACATGTACACTCAATGACATAATGAATGTATGAACATAAAAGAGAATCGAGTCCTTACACAGGCCATATCAAGCTTCGAGGTCTTGCGATACTAGTCTTCACTGACGACAACTCGATGAAAGAAAGACTCATACAGATGTCCAACTACCACGACTCACAAAACCCGACTGTCCAGATTGTCATAACCTGACAGCCTCACTACTACCGCATTGGTAGAGCGACATAACTCACATATCAGGGTATCTCACAACCCAATGCTCTGATACCATATTCTATAACACCCCCAAAATCTCATTGGGTCATTACAGTGCCGTGGACCCCACACCAAGAGATCCACCAGGCGAACACGACCAAATACAACAAACTGACCAAAAGGGAGGATCACAGTCCCTACCCTGATATCCGACATAATATTTCGATATGGAATTTCAACGACAATGATGGGCCTACATGGCCAAAAATGAAAATACAACAACACCCACGAGCCTTGCTCGGGTAATACAAAATGACAACAACTAAAAGGACTGGAGTACTCCAAACTGTCTGACCGACATGTACACCAGAACATCTCGGACTAGTATCGCTTGAATGCCTCGTCGCCATCGTCATGCCCCTGTGCTAAGGCGAATAACACACTCTATTCCTAGGTGAATTAATTCGACAATAGGCAAAAAGTACGAAATATTCAGAAAGGCCACGTAATTCCTATGAGTATATTCCTATCTCACAAGATAAAACGGTTCTCACCAATTTTTCCTACCAACTCTCCTCTCCCGATTCGGGTTGCATAATCAAAACAAATCAATCATAGGCCACATAATTGACAGTAATTAAAACAATTGGGAAAACTCAATAAGAAAGGGAAATATATTTCAATAATGTAAAATCAAAAGTAAATTCGTCAAAACCTCAGTTTCATCAAAATCCTAGAATAGGGTTCTAGCTTGACATGCTAGAAAATAAGAATACAAAAAGAATTAAAGAAAGCATAGAAATCAAACGCAGACGAAGAACTTCGATTCCTCCGTTCTCTAGCTTCCGCTCTTTGTTCCTTGATGTTTTCTCCTTCTCCTCGACGATATTTCTTTACTGACCTTTAATCCCTATTTATAACAATCATTCGTCTCCCAAAACGCGTCCGGGAATTAGGTCGAGAAACGCTCCAGCGGCCCGAAAGCGCGGACATACATCAAAACCGCCCATGGGCCGCTCACAAGCCGTACGCGGCCCTTAATGTTCAGCCCATCTATACAGGGCGCATTTTCTTCATGGGCCTCGGCTCGGTAAGTACGTGCCGTGGCCCCGTGCAATGCGTTCGGTGCCTCTGTGTGCCGTGCGTGTGCCGCGGCTCGTGACGAGTAAATCGTTTTCGCTTTGTTTTTAAATCGTTTAGACTTCCGGACTCCAATTTCCTGCAAAACATATAAGAATAGTGCATTAAAAACTCATTTATGCAGATTTAGACTTAAAATGGATATAAAATAATGATAAATAAGCGCATAAAAATACGCCTAACAAATACCCCCAAACTTGAGCCTTTGCTTGTCCTCAAGCAAAAATCAATTTTAAATAAGAAGTATCGTGAATGATCGTGCAAATCCATAGTGCTCAACTTAATCAATACTACCCTGAAAATCTCAAAGAATAATACGAGTATCGTAATAGTGAGTCACATCAAGGACACTGATTCCACAAAGTAATCATTTTTAGTGCTAATCAATCGTTCATGAAGAAAATCAAGCTCAAAGATTAACAAGCGTGAATTTAATCGACCGCCAATATGAATGGTTAGATTAAACAAGCTAACTGCTTGATCCATGATCTAATGGCAAAAATTTAAGAGTTTCAACGTCAAAATTAATCCTCGGACAGCATTCCCTTATGTATAATCATTATAATGATTCGAGTTAACCACTAGGTTCCGGATCTCGGGATATTTCATCGGGATAACCCTAGGGTGGATTTCCATTCTCAAGTATTGGGGAACCGTTTGACGTAAAAGACACTCATGGGGCACATGGATGCTTCTAGTTACTAAGTCCCCCTCTACAGCGGAGAAAAAACTCGAATAGCTATCCCATACGTCAAGGTTCTTTGTTTCTGCGAGAGTAAACAACGGGTCACGTGAATACCCCGATTCTTGGGCTTCCCATCATCGGTAATTCAATATTTCTAAACCTGTTAGTCTATTCGGGGTTGTCGTTTTACACGAGAGTAAACAATGGGTCACGTGAATACCCCGGTTACTAGACTTCCCATCATAGAACATGTATAATATCTCGACTTTTTGGGAAAGACTGCCCGACTCTAAACTCAATTTGAGCGTCAACAAGACTCATGTTACTGGACAACTAGCTACGCGAAAAATGTAACCAAATGTATAGACGGCGATTTGAAAACACGTATATCTCCTTTCTTATTTGCTAAGATTTCTACAAAAACGAAAAAATTTTAGACCTAAATGAATACTCAGAGGAAACAGATATCGCAGATTGCAACTCGACCAAAACTCAACCGTTTCTTCAGAAAGAAATCAGTATCATATCATCAGTTTTACACAAAGAAGCACGAAAAATCCACGAATGCAAATAAAAACAAGACAAGCAAGGCTAGCGTCAAAAATAACGAAAAATAACGAAAAATGTCAACGAATAAGCAAAACAGCAACTGAAAGTAAACCCCCCAAACTTAGGACGTACATTGACCTCAATGGACACAAATAGTAATATGCAATAAGAGAAAAGGTCAAGTACTCCCCTAATGTCATCTCAGGAACTGGTGCCGGTCTCGTCCGGCGAGGAGGGTGGTGTAGATGGCCTAACTGGTGGGATGAAGGGCCCGTCCGGGTGCAGTATATGGCTCGTCCACGCAGAAAGGTAGTCCTGATGGTACGCATCCCTCGCCGCCAAGCGCCTCTCCTCACGTCGATTGGCCCGGCAGGCCTGCTCTCTCATCTCCTCCCGGACAGCTGCGAGGATGCTCTCTCTATCTGTCCGTATCTCCTCTCTCAAAGCAGCTAGGTGGCTCTCTCTCTCTCTCTCCGCATCTCCTCTCTCAGGCTGTCGAACATCTCCTGAAAGTGCTCTCTCTCGGGCGGCGGGCTGGACTCCGCTCGCTCATGTGTCATAAGAAGAGGCTCGGGGGACTGCTCATGTGCCTCGTCAAGAAGAAATCCTCGTCCCCGAGCATGTGCCGACGCTCCACCCCACTGGTCAAAGTGAGAAATAATGCGATGATCTATCGGACCCTGGGGTGCTAGCGTTGGCTCATCATCCGACCAAGTCATGCCCGACTGGCGGCATAGAGCGCAAATGAGAGAGGGGTGCTTCAGCCCCGTCTTGGCCCCTCCTTGAATGCACTGAAGGATAGATCGGACCAGATGAGGGTCCACATCGAATCTGAGCCCGGTAGTGATAGAATATAGTAGTCGGGCACGAGAGAGTAAAACTGAGCGAATCTGCGAGGTAGGATCAACTCGTGCGCAGAGGAAGTATAACCAGGCTTGCCCGAGCCGACTAAGGCGTGAACTCTTAAAATAGAAGGCTGAAGAACCCGGGGCGCGCGTCTCCCAAATGGAACCGGGTTGTGTGAGTGCCTCAAGTAGAGCCTCCCTCGTGAGGCTACGCATACTCCGCGTGTATGCCGTCTCGTCCACCACTGGCAGCTCGTATAGTCTCCGAATTGCGGTCACCGAGAAATACACAGTATGGCCTCGGACGACGACCTGAGTCCGAGTATCTGCTTGCCCAATCATATGCCCTGCCCGAATATGTCGCAACAGAGCGCTAGCGTAAAACTCCTGGACGATAGAGATCACAGCCGGCTCGGGAGGCGCAGTGAAATGAGCCCATCCCATCTCGTCAATCATAGTCAGAAGCTCACCGTCCTGGGGGGCGGGAGTGAATCCCCGCTCCGGGATTAAAGGTCGCGGCCGGATTTTCTCATTGAATATTTTGTGAATTTCCGGATCGGAGAATTGGTGAGATTCTAAATCGGCTTGGCTTCGTGATGTCTCCCCTCTTGTGGGGACGATTGTGTCCTAGCCCTCGTGCTAATCTTCCTTTTTCTAGCCATGGTGAGGTTCCTGAAAAAATAAACATCGGAAATTACACAACCTTTAAGGAAAACTACACCACTCTCGACTTAAGATATGCGGAACGTGAATATAGAATCGAATGAGTTTTCACCTTCGAAGAGGAAATTAAGGCTGAGCTTTCAAGTTTAAACATGATGTAAGGGTTGGGGTACAATGTAATCCGATAAAATAATTCGTTGCATATAGTTTTAAAAACGTTTGGCTCAAAAATTTTCATTGACGCATTTTATCAAACACCTAACATGCATAGGTTTAAATGAAGAACAAGAATTATAATGGCTAAATCCAATCCCCAAAAATAACAACATAAATCGATAGTCATGTCAAACGACAAATAACATCAAGAATTCATTCATAATCAACAAATACCATCAATAATCATTCAATAATTTCATATCCCAACTCAACCTTGATAGAACTAAACATATTCAATATTGAATGAAGAACAATACCTCACTTTTCAAACCATGTAGCAATTAAGATTAAGAGTTGAGAATTACCTTGCTTTGTATAGAAGAAGGCAAGAAGAAGAAGAGGTGAATATAGGTCGTCCGAGTGCTGCGCGAAGGAAGAGAAGGAAACTTACCTAGTTGTGTCGGCCGATCGGGTTTATGAAGGAGACCTGGGCTTTCCATCTTCGCAACAGGGGCCGCGGCACATCTTACGTGAGCCGCGGCCCAGAGGACAGCCTACCCGGGCTTCTTTGTTCTATCGCCGTGTGCCGCGGCTCAGCGTACGGATGCCGCGGCTCGTAGTGTAAGTGTGCCGCGGCTCATTTAGTCCGTGTCGCGGCACGGAGTACAGTTACCTGGGCGTTTCTGGGGTGTTTGCATGTCGCGGCTCATTACATTTGTGCCGCGTCTCAGGATTCGGGTGTGCCGCGGCTCAGTAAGGTCGTGCCGCGACACAGAGTATAGTTCGGTTGGCCTTTTTGTGTCAACTTGTGTGTGCCGCGGCTCACTATCCTTGTGCCGCGGCTCAGGGTTAAATTTTCCCCTGGGGATATTCCTGCACAGAATTTTGAAAGGTAAACACCAAGAACGTGAGGGATAAGCATATCAAAGCAAAAATGACGAAAAATAAAGATTCTAAAATGCATGAAAATACTGAAAAATAAAAATCTACAACTAATACTCGGGTTGCCTCCCGAGAAGCGCTAAGTTTATAGTCTTCAGCCGGACTTTTCTGAAAATCAGTTTGCAATTCGCAAAGACCATTTGGACTCCGCACAGTCCATCGAACCGTTATTACGTAATTTAAATTTTTGCCCATTAGTTTTCAACTGTTCGACTTTTGGTTTGGACGTCCAACGTTCTTTGCAAAACGGCTTAAACAATAGTAGCCTCCCAAAACACCCATTTTGCAACTGACTTGGCACTCGTTTGACTTCCGGCTTAGCTTTCAATTCCACGGGCGAACTTATGATAGCATGAGAATTTTTCGATGGTGTATGAATGGATGTTGAAGACGACATATTCAAATGCTTAGGATACACGATTCGTTCTTCATTTTTCTTAGACGTTGGAGCAGCTAAAGTGGATTCTGAACATTTCGACCAACAACTCTCCCGGTGTGTGTCTTTCTCAAAGATATCAATTTGTGAACACTTCTCGACCTTGCTTGGACACGGGAGAGATCGAAACACTTTGAATGTGACTTGCTCATCTTCAACCCGAAGTATGAATTCACCCTCCTGAACATCAATAAGGGTCCTTCCGGTGGCTAAAAATGGTCTTCCCAAGATAATTGGGATGTCGTGGTCCTCCTCCATATCGAGCACAATGAAATCAGCCGGAAAGATGAATTTATCAACCTTGACTAAGACGTCCTCTATTACTCCCCTCGGATATTTGATAGATCTATCAGCTAATTGCAGCGAGATTGTCGTCGGCTGGCTTCTCCAATACCTAGCTTCTTAAAAACGGAAAGGGGCATAAGATTAATACTGGCGCCGAGATCACACAACGCTCTATCAAAAGACAAGTTTCCAATATTGCACGGTATATTGAAACTTCCTGGATCCTTCAATTTTGGCGGGAGCTTTGTCTGCAAGATGGCGCTGCACTCTTCCGTCAATGCCAATGTCTCATATTCTTCGAGTTTCCTTTTATTCGATAAGATCTCTTTAATGAACTTCACATAGCTCGGCATCTGTTCCAAGGCATCAGCAAATGGAATATTTATATGTAGTTTCTTGAAAACGTCAAGAAACTTAGAGAATTGCTTGTCCAATTTTTGCTTTTGCAATCGCTGCGGAAACGGGACGGGTGGAACATAGGCTATTGGATTGTCAGGAAACAGTTTCGAGCTTCTAGAAATTTGTGATTCCTCAGTCACCGAATTTTTCTTCTCCTCATCTTCACCTCTCTTTTTGTTCTCCCTGGGCTGCTCACACACTTCCTTCCCGCTTCTCAAACCAATGGCATTAATACTCTCTCTGGGGTTCGTCTCGGTTGTACTTGGCAAGGTACCCTCAGGGCGGGCTGTTAACACATTTGCTATTTGACCCAATTGTACTTCCAAGTTGCGAATACAGGCGGAATGGTTTTGCAAGGTTGCTTCCGTACGGGTCATGAACTGACTTGTATTTGCTGCTAATTTCGCCATTGCCTCCTCTAGAGAGATCTTTGGAGCGGGAGGAGGTTGCTATTGGTGTTGAGAAAACTGAGGTTGATTTGAGTTTTGTCCGTTTTTCCACGAAAAGTTTGGGTGATTTCGCCACCCCGGATTATATGTGTTGGAATACGGGTTATTCTGCCGATTCCCGTTCCCCACAAACTGAGCTTGCTCCATCGGAGGTTGCTCGAAAGGATTTCCGACTTGGCACTCTGCGCTAGGATGAGACCCGTTACACCAATTACATGATTCTGTGGTAACGGTTGTAGGAGCATGTGAAAAAGCTTGCAATTGCTGAGTTAGCGTTGCGACTTGGGCTGATAGTGTAGAGATGGGATCGTTGTCGGAAACTCCCATAACTCACTTTTGGTTCACTCGTTCGGAAGGCCACTGATAAGCATTTGCAGCCATCGCCTCCAATAGAGAATGAGCTTCCGCCATAGTCTTTCCCATTAACGCTCCTCCAGCAGCTGCATCAACAAGAATGCGTGTAGAAGCACTCAATCCGTTATAGAATATCTGAATTTGCAACCAATCAGGTAGTCCATGGTGTGGGCATCTCCTTAGCAAATCCTTGTATCGCTCCCAAGCTTCATGAAGCGACTCCATATCAAATTGCCCGAAAGTAGTTATCTCATTCCTTAGTCTCGCTGTCTTCGATGGTGGAAAGAACTTAGCCAGAAAGGCTTGTGTTAATTCCACCCAAGTCGTGATAGAGCCCGGCGGTAATGAATTTAACCAAAACTTAGCTTTATCCCTTAGAGAAAAAGGGAAAAGCCACAGACGAATAGTATCATCGGTGACACCGTTATTCTTGAAGGTGTCACATATCTCGAGAAATGAAGCGATGTGTGCGTTGGGGTCATCGTTCGCCAGTCCACAAAATTGGCTTGCTTGCACCATCTGAATAATAGCCGGCTTAATCTCGAAGTTATTCGCTTGGATGGTTGGACGCCAAATCCCCGAAAAGTTTGCATTTATTTGTGGCATTGCATAATCACGGAGTGCCAATGCCGGTTGAGCTTGCTGCATAGGGTTGTCTCCTCCATGATTTTCTGTATTATTAGCCATGTTGTCTTTCGTCGGTAGCTCACGCTTTTCCTTCTTATTTTTTAGAAGAGTGCGCTCGAGTTCAGTATCCAAAGGTAGTAGGTCTTCGTTACCGAATTTTCTCATGCACTAACCAGAAATTCCTGAAAGGACAACAAATAAAAAAAATAAAAAAAATTTAAACAAAAATAAAATAATGTTCAAATTAAGACTAGAAATACTGAAATCGATATTAGTAAAATAATCAGTCCCCGGCAACAGCGCCAAAAACTTGTTACGAAATTTGGTTAACGCAAGTGCACGTTGTCGTAAGTAAGTAATAAAGTGGTAAGAAAGTATCGTTCCCTCGAGGACTGACTCACTAATTACCGATTTATACGTATTCTAATTTTATTTGAACTATCGAAATTTGAGATGCAAGTAATAAAATTAAAGAAAATTAATAAAAGAATAAATAGTGAAATCGATTGTTCGAAGAAAGAAAATCAAATAGGGAAGTATCTAGGATTGTGAATCCACCTCGGTTTATCCGAATTACTCTTGATTTATATGAATTAAGTGATTTCCCAATTTATTGAAGGCGAAGATTGCTAAAATACTCTACTGCCTCTCCCGAGGTCAATAGAATTTTCTAAGGCGAATAACACACTCTATTCCTATGTAAATTAATTCGACAATAGGAAAAAAGTACGAAATCTTCAGAAAGGCCACGTAATTCCTATGAGTATATTCCTATCTCACAAGATAAAACGGTTCTCACTAATTTTTCCTACCAACTCTCCTCTCCCGATTCGAGTTGCGTAATCAAAACAAATCAATCATAGGCCACATAATTGACAGTAATTAAAACAATTGGGAAAACTCAATAAGAAAGGGAAATATATTTCAGTAATGCAAAATCAAAAGTAAATTCGCCAAAACCTCAGTTTCATCAAAATCCTAGAATAGGATTCTAGCTGACATGCTAGAAAATAAGAATACAAAAAGAATTAAAGAAAGCATAGAAATCAAACGCAGACGAAGAACTTGGATTCCTCCGTTCTCTAGCTTCCGCTCTTTGTTCCTTGATGTTTTCTCCTTCTCCTCGACGATATTTCTTTACTGACCTTTAATCCCCATTTATAACAATCATTCGTCTCCCAAAATGCGTCCGGGAATTAGGTCGAGAACAGCTCCAAAAACGACCCAGAAACGCGGCAGACACATCAAAACCGCCCCGCGGGCCGCGGCTCACTTAAGCTGTGCCGCGGCCCCTAATGTTCAGCGCATCTATACCTGGGCGCATTTTCTTCATGGGCCGCGGCCCAGTAAGTACGTGCCGCGGTCCCCCGGTATAGTGCGTTCAGTGCCTCTGTGTGTCGTGCGTGTGCCGCGGCTCGTGACCAGAAATCGTCGTTTTCGCCCGTTTTTCATCGTTTAGACTTCCGGACTCCAATTTCCTGCAAAACATATAAGAATAGTGCATTAAAAGCTCATTTATGCAGATTTAGACTTAAAATGGATATAAAATAATGATAAATAAGCGCATAAAAATACGCCTAACAGTATTCCTCACACTAGTTACGTTGTCCGCAGCAATGAAATAAATTTCTTTCTGATCAGGCTTCATGTTCTCAACATACTAATGCCATAAGATAAGAATATATTAACTTAAGGTTTATCATAAACCTTTGAGCTATTAATCTCACATTGTATCTCACCATTTCATTTCTCTTGATACAAACATTCATCGTGCATCCAATAGGGACAACACCTTTGACATGTGTATTACAGAGCAATACAAGAAGCTCTACCTAAATTGATTTTTCGATTTACCTAGTGCTTCTAGCACTGGTTCTGGATCCAGATAATTGATAATACTAATCAAGCAATTCTCGAAAATATTATCGACATTCATGATATTTTCTTTGGTAATATTCTTACGTGTTTGCAGAATTTATGACAATTTCAATCAAGCAGTAATTTGATGGTCCCGTAATCTCAATATTATAATTATTTGTGCATATACAAGTGTATTGGGATTCTCGTCTTCAGGACGATTCTCATAGTGATGTGATCCATTTATTTTGTATTATGTGGACGATTCCAACAAGTCTCCGTCGCTTCAGCGTAAAGGATCATCACTTAATTCATTTAATTCACAAAGAACTCTAATTCTCTTGTGGTGCATATACAATAGGTATATGAAATACAATCACTCGTTTAGCAGTAATATTTCTTGAACTTTAAGTTCATCTACGTGAATAGTCGATAACTTTCGACATTGTTTCATATATTCAAAATATGAATCGCTCTTTCTAGAGCATGTAATATCCATTAAGAATATCAAATTGTGCTAAATCAGGAGCAACAATATTTTCAAATTTATAAAGAACATTTAATATATGCTTCATAAATATTAAGTGTGCTACTCGTGAGCAACGATAAACAATAATCTTTAATATTAATATTCATCAAGAATATCAATTGCTCATTCGGAGCAACTATGTGAAATAATTCTTGAGATTATTTGAGAGTTTCAACTTGAAACTACGTTTATCATATCAAGATGATAATAATATAGTTCTCGTGAGAACTATCACATAGTGAACTCAATTTTCACTTTTATATATTATGTACGCCATTTTGCACAAAAGATCATGGATAAATATCAATATATTTTCCATAGACTTAATTTGCTCTTAAGAGCATGTTATATTCCTAAGGAATATCAATCGTGCTACTTCGGGAGCAACGATATATAATCTTTATGATTATCATAAATCGTAGCCATATATCAATCGTGCTACTTCGGGAGCAACGATATATAATCATAAATATTATATCATAAATTGTAACAAATACGATTATTACATCAGTACAAAATGATATATAAAATACATCTTGCAATAAATATATTTCTCATAATTCACAAAATCAAAGCATATTCACAAATCAAAATATGCTATGAATCGATTTCAATATATATAATATTAAATGCTTTGGTATGCTTGCTTACTCCATAAATAATTTTATATATTTGATCCTTGAACGGGATATTAAATATGGCTTCTCTCCATAGCATGCACATTATCATGGGCAACATATTTTCCTATATGCAGGTAAAACATAAACATGGTTAGATGGATAAGTGTACAAATCAATGGACAAATGAATCATTATTAGAAAACGATGGAGAGTTGAGAAACGCCAGAAAAAGAGGCTACTGGGCTCGATAATTGGCCGAAAAGGACTCGGGCACGGCCGTGCAGCAGCTCGGTGTTGGATGAGGTCGGATCTTCAAATTTCCTCCTAAAAATCTACTTCTGTCCGGCGACAAATTCAGTAAGAAATATTACATAAAATCTGATGTGCACCATTGAATATATAGATTTTTATGTTTGGAAGTTGCTGTCAAATTCAGGCTGATCCGACGATTAACGAAGCGGGAAACGCAATTTCCGCGCGGCCTCAAAGTGCAGAAAATCTGCTTGCGGATTTTTTTTTTGTGAATTTTGAAAATTAGATGAAAAAAAAAATCTCCTGTTAGAGCATCGTGATGATGACGTGTTATATACTAAATAGAATAAGGAGAAAGAATAGAGAATACATAGAGAAGTAAACTCAAGATACGTAGAATTGTATTCAAGTGTATTCAATATGAGGACTAAAGACCTCTATTTATAGTGGTACAAAGCTAGAGTTTTAGAGTTTAGTAACTTGCCCAACACTCATATAATGTATATCTATATCTTAATAGATATATTTACAACAATTAATATGATTTAAAAATCCAAAAATTTGAGAAAAAAGATAAATAGGAATGAGGAATTAAGAGGATGCCACGTAGTATTTTTTGAAAGTATGAATCGTTTTCCTTTATATAATATAATGATTATTTTTAGTCATTTGAAGTTAAAAATTCCAACCCGTTTTTTTCTTTTGTCAAACTTGCTTGTTTCTTTTTAAGGTTATTATGATAATTCTTGCAATATTATCTAGTGCAGAAATCGAAAATGATACAATAAATAGTGTAAATAAATACATTGATAAATGTGAAGTGCATTATTTTTTTATTAAATAATGATTTTTACACTTCATACAGTATACAGTAAAACCTCGATAAATGAATATGATCGGGACCGGTGAAAAATATTCATTTAGCGAAATTATTCATTTATCGAATGAAAATTTGAACATGTTATAAAGAGTTGGGACAGGAGAAAATTATTCATTTGGCAAGGTTATTCGTTTATCGAACATTCATATATCGATGTTTAACTATAATTGTATATGAGTTTTAAAGAACAAACATGATTTGAAAACTGCATTAAACATACCTCGAGGGGGCTCGCTGGACTCCTTATATTTCGGCCTGGTGGAGCTCCAGGCCGAACCGATATCGATGAGATTCGTGACATGGCAAAGATACGAATGGCTTATACCAACAACAAATGTCAAAAAGCTACGAAAGGTGACCTTGTCCTACGAAAGGTCTTCCCGAATACAATCGACACGCGTGCTGGAAAGTTTGCACCTACATGGGAAGGATCATATATTATCGACGACATATTCAGTCATCATCATTCAGTAATTTCATTCGGTAATTATCACTATGTAATTTTTTCACTTGATAATAATCATTCATCAATCATGTTCATTCATCCATGTTCACCGTTCGGAATAACTTCGAGTTGTGTATCGATATTGTTCATTGTTTCAACTTTCCACGTATAAGTTCGACTTTGTTAAATAACCATTAATTTTTGGAAACTCCAAAAATTCTGAATCTTTGCAATATTATAGATCATCAAGTTAGCTTTCCAATTGTTCAAACGGTGAGTCAATCGGAGTCCGGACGAGGGAGTTATGGTCGAAATAGCTAAGTCACTCTCATCTACCAGTTTGGCCGAGCAGCCTGTACCGTGGGCCGCGGCACATGCCGGCAGGGCCGCGGCACACTGCCGAGTCACTTCCGCGGCACACCCGTCCGGGCCGCGGCACACTCGTGTTGCAATTATTTTGGCCGACCCCTCTATACTGTGAGCCGCGGCTCATGCCGACAGGGCCGCGGCACACTGCCGAGTCACTGCCGCGGCACATTCGTCCGGGCCGCGGCACACTGCCTGTAATATCCGCAATTTTCGATTTCCGGTAATTTCTTTTTTTTTCAGTGGAAGTTCGTTTTGATGACTCTCTCATGACCGTTTCGTCATTCTGAGAATGATTAATTCTACACTTTTTGTCATCCGAGTTCGTTTCGGTGTTGTTTTGTTGAGTTCCGTGCTTTTTAGCGACTTTTCCGCACTTGAGTTCGATTCTTGCGAATCTCGTCAAAGCTATTTGTTTGAGTTTCCCGCAAGTCCGTTTAACTTTGTTAGACGTGTTGTGAACTTCGGTTTTGTTATTCGATCACGTATCATGATTTCCGGGTGTTTTGGGCCATTTTGTAATTTCTTGAAAGTTACGGGTATCCGTATCTGGAATTGTTGTCTCGACCCGTTTCTTGGTCGCGTATGATTAATTATGGTATTATGTTTTCATTTCGGGCCGTTGATGTTGTCCGCGAACTTTCCGTCGTGTTCGTTCCGTACATTTTCGGAAATCGGGTCGTCGAGCCACAGTGGTCGCATCTTGGCCGACGGTTATGGGGCCGGACGATTGCAGGCACCGGCCGGGACAGATGCGGCGAACCGGCGTAAGCGCACGCTATCGCCGGAAGGCTGCGCGCTAACCGCAGTGTAGCGCGCTGTGCTGGTCGACAACGCACGCTATCGGGCGGACAGTGGGGTTTCAGGGTTACGGAATCGGGAAGGATCGGCGGGTAGCGCACGCTACGCCGGCGTAGTGCGCGCTAGTCGGCAGCGTAGCGCCGCTGTCGGCCGGCTAGCGTCGTTACTGGCCGGGCGATTCGATCGAGGCTCTGGGCCAGGTCGGCTTCGGCCGTAGCGCACGCTAGCGGGAGTCGGGCGGGCAGTCATGGTCGGCGGGGTGGTCGGTGGTGCCGGGTCATGCGGGCCATGGCGAGAGTGCTCGGCAGTGCGGCCGATAAGCGCACGCTAGTCCGGGAAAGGCTAGCGCACGCTAGTTCGGCCCGATATATATATGAGACCGGCCACTTTTCCCTTCGTTTTCATTTCCTTCCTTCTCCGTCCATGTTGGCGATTCATGGGTGACGAAGGCATGTTGTTTAACAACAAATCCATGAAGTTCTTGAGTTCATAACATCAATCAATCATCCGTTATCATCCTTTGATCCAGCGAATCAAGGTAATCTTCCTTAGAACCCTAACTTCGTGAATTTGGGGGTTTTTACATTTTTGTCCGATTCGTTCCGTGTTGTTGATTAATTCATGATGGGTATGATTAATCTTGGTAGTATTCTTGTGTTTAACATCATTTAATCCATTGTTCTTCGTCGAATCGAAGTATATTTCTTGATTTCCTTCGAATTGATTTTTTGGGGGATTTGTCCCCGATCTAGTTTTTCATCCGTTTTCGATGGATCGATTATGGTTAAATGATGTTGTTAAACATATTCTATGGATTGTATATCCATATTTCAACTTGGAATTCCGTTTTCGGGTTTTGACGGGACGAATCGTGTTCTTGGCCGTTTTGGGGGAAATCCTTGAACCTTCGTCATTTGTTTTTTTGAATTCAGCGGCTTTGCGTCGTACTTTGGAATTCATTTTTCGTTGTTATTGTTTTCGTTCGTAGTTCATTGTTGTGGATTGTCGTTCGGTGGAGTCGGCGAGTTCGTAGTCGGTTCGTGCCAACCTACTTCGGCCGATTCTCCGCGTTGTGGTTACTCGAGGCAAGTACCTTGCCCATACTTTTCTTATTTTATGGATATGATAATTAGTGATCGTCTCTATGTGTTTATTTGATCGTTTGAATTGAACTTTCAAGAATTCGGTTAGCCTTGTTAAAGGCCCTCTCTCAAAACGCACGAGTTTTGTGAATGTTGTGTTCTGTGGATGGTTACGTGAACCCTGTAAATTCGCTTGTTGTTGTTGTGCTTTAATAATATATATACATATATTCTCTTTTCGGTGCGTTGTGATTTGACAATTGTGTCGTGCCTTGCGATGTTACCCTTGGGTGGATTTCTTGGATATGTTTGGTGTGATATGCTAATTTGTGTGCATGTATTTTCGCTCACCTCAGGAGGGTCCGACGGGGCCACGGAGGGAATTCCAATGGTATAGCCCTGGATTCACGAGTGCAGTTGTTTGTTTTGTGAATGTATTTACTCACCTCGGGAGGGTTCGACGGGGCCACGGAGGGAATTCCAATGGTATAGCCCTGGATTCACGAGTAAAACTTCACGAGTGCGTGCGTATGTTTGGTGAATGTATTTACTCACCTCGGGAGGGTTCGACGGGGCCACGGAGGGAATTCCAATGTATAGCCCTGGATTCACGAGTAAAACTTCACGAATTGGTGTATATGATTTCAAAAACGCATTCTACTCACCTTGGGAGGGTCCGACGGGGCCACGAAGGGAATCCAATGGTATAGCCCTGGATTCACGAGTTGATGTTGTATTTTTGGTGACCAAGGTTTACGTATCTTGGGCGATTATTTTATGTCCGCCGAGGACACGTGACATGGGCTTTAACCCTGTGTATTGCTGTTGGTTTTCTATTTGCGAAAACAAAACCTTTGGGTTGTGACCCTGTTGATTTTGGAAAGATTAGGATTTGATAATCCTAAATTGTTTTCTATTAAAACTCTCGATGGCATTTTAAACTGTTTTACAAATTGTTCCCCTTAATTGTGGTCTTTCGGTTTCGGAATGTTTTACCCAAACTCTTGCCTCGGGAAGTACTTTTCATTATGTTTGGATCTTTGATGATTCCTGGTTATTGTTATTCGTGGAATATGAATTGTATGCTCGTATTTTTGCACTTGTACTTGCACTAGCGAAACAGTGGAGTTTTGCTAACCCCCGAGTATTCGGGGGGTGGATGTCTATTTTTGCATTCAGGTTTTGGAGCATAGCACAGGGTCGGCACGAAGGATGATGAAAGATGAACGATACTAATCACACAAGGATAGGGGTGGGCATGGGACGGGATGGGTCGGGATTGGGCGAATCCCGTCCCGTCCCGAAAATAAATTACCGGGACGGGACGGGACGGGATTGCGTATTTTGAAATTCATCCCGCACGTCCCGATCCCGTTCGGGTTCGGGTCGGGACCGGGACGGGACGGGATATCCCGCACATTTATTGACCTTGATGAAATTTTAAAAAAAAGATTGAGACAACCATAAAATTTATAATTATCAAATGAATGAGGTAGAATTTAAAAAAAAAATCAAAACTACTCATTCAAAAAAAAATGACTCTCAATATCCATTAGAAACTTAAAAATACACAACAAAATAGATAGTAACGTAAACACGCACAAAGGACAATAGATCAATAATCCAAATGCATAGTGCATATTACATCAAAATCAACACGTGAAGATAAAATTCAAATTGAAAGTGCAGAAAACATCAACTTAAAACTAAAAATTTAAAACTGAAACTTTGATGTTTCATACATCATACATCAATTTAGGGTTTACATATTTAAAATATATATAAAAAATTGATTATATTAAATATTACGGGGCCAGGCAGGATTGATCGGGGCGGTCGATCCCATCCGTCCCATTTGAATAGTAACAGAGCGGGACGGGACGGGATGGGATTGCCATTTTAATAAACTATCCCGTCCCGTCCCGCTAGTTTTCGGGACGGGATCGGGACGGGATCGGGATTTCGGGTTCAAGTGCCCAGCCCTACACAAGGATCCGTTGATGTCATACTGGTCTAGTTGTATTTTCTTTTCCGCTGCAGTATCTTTTCCCCGTTGTACGGGAGTTTATTGTATTTTGACCCCTGCGTGGGTATGTGTTTGGAATTGAGTTGTATGTTATTATTGAAAGACCAAATCGGTCTACTGTATCATTTTAGCCTGAAAGGCGATGTCTAGATGTTTGATTTTAGTTATCAGCCTGGTAGATCCTCGAGGAGAGGGTCTACGGCGTGTAATATCCCTGAGCGGATTGGGGGTGTTACAGAAATGGTATCGGAGCTTAGGTTGTGGAAACCTAGGTTGTCGGGTCAGTGGTGTCTATTGAGTTTTGTCTCGTCGGATTTTGTCTGACTGAGTCGTGTCGCGACGCGTCGTCTGAGTTTGTTGGTCGTGATTAGTATCGTGGGGCGATCATCATCTTCGTGCGACCTGTGGTGAAAGTCTCCCTTCTTTGTGTTGTGCCTCGTGTGACACGAGCTATTTGTTTGATTTTGTGTTAAGTGATGGAACCTTCATGTAGATTCTTGGTTTCGTGATGCGTTCGTGTGATTCTCTTATTTCGTTTGTATGAGGAGTGTTGTCATTATTTATGTCTTTTTGACTGTGATAATTGACTGTTGTCTTCCCGGTAAAAGACATGTATTGTCTTGACCTTGTGCGATTTGATGCATATATTATAATATGTTTAAATGAATATTGTTACATGAGTATTTTTGGGCATTCTAGCCCATTAAATTATTTTTGAAAACCTTGAGTATCTTAGAAAATAAATTTCGAGACGTACTTTTAAAATGAATCGTTTTCTCGTGGTACTTCCAAGGTGCCACAATATGTTTCCAAATTCTTCTACCTCGAGGACCAAAATGTTTTGATATATTTTCAATGTTTTAGAAACACTTATACTTAGACCCGAGGGTCGGATATTTCTGAAAGTTTTCACAAAAAGGAAAGTGTCCTCGTTTTATCAAACGCAAGATGGTTTTCGAAGTCTCGAGAATGATTTTGTTCAACTTTTTGTAAAATGATACTCAAGATCAACTGGTGTTTCCAAACTGTTTTCATAAGGTGGTTTTCGTTTTTAAAACCCATCATTTCCTGCTTGTGGTCGGGGAAGGTGGGATGATGATCTTTAATGTTGTCATTTCGTGGGGGCTTGCGTGTTATCGCACCTGTGTGAGTTGTTAAAGCTTGAGTTTTTACGTTTGCGTACATGTGTGATTGTTTCATGATGGTTGTAATTATGTGCTGGTTATCGTTCGGGCCGTTGAGGTCGCCGAACGATACCGTCGTTGTTGTAGTGTTTGTGTGTATTACTTTACGATGGTAATCGTTGTGTATGATATGTGTTATGATTCTTTGTTGCGCTGAGTTGGCATCTCCGGTTTGTTGTTTTGTGATGTTATGTTCCATTGTACCTAGCATTTGTATTTTCGGTATGCCGAGCCGAGGCATTTCAACCGTGATGTGTCGGGGAATGTACGTGCATTTTGTCCTTCTCGTCAGTAACACATTTCGAGTGTGGACTCGAGAGACACCGAATTGATTTGCGGGTGGCTCACGAGACTTTCGGAGTTCGCGCTTGACCTGATTATCGAGAATCGTCTTTGAGAGGCCTTGAAGGATGTTTCGCCGGTTGCTTGTTGTGTCGTCACCTTGGTTTCATTGTTGTGAGTTTCGAGACGACACTCCTTTTTGAAGGTCGAATATAATACTCGTATTATTTTTGGCTTCTGCATTCCCTGTTTCTCAGGTCTATCGACTCGCTCGTGTTCGTTGATACCTTCTGAACTTGTTCTGTATTTTAGTTTCATCGTTCGAATGAACTGTGATCTTGTCTTGGGTCGATCTGGTATCGCTGTGACTTTTCCGAGTTCGGTTCGATTCTTGTGAACCTTGTTCGGAAGTGACATCATTTGGTTCTACTAGTTCTTTTATTCGAAGTGGATCGGATTTTGAACTTCTGTATATTCTACTTTGTCGACTCATTTATGTTTGTTGACATTTGTGAGCTTGTCCTGCCCCTTGCTTTTGTTGATCGAACGAGTGTGGTACTGTTTCGGAATAACTCGTTTGTCGTTGTGACTTTTCAATCGCTATTCCCTTTCCTGTGGATCTTATGGGAATGCATGTCTTGTAGTTCTCACCAGGTCATCCTGGGAGTTGTTGTTTGAATTTTATTATCCTTCGTGTTTCGGACATGATTGTTCGATTTTTGTTGTCTCGATCGTTTGTTTGTTCAGTTTTTGTTCTCGTTTCGTGATTGTTGAGCGTTCAGGCTCCTTTGTAATTCCCTTAAGTTCGGTAAATTAGTCTCGTCATCTTGGGCGGTGGGATTCCGTATTTGTTCAGCGGTTGGCTCGCGTTTTGATTGATTTACCGTTAGGTTGGTCAATCATATTGATTTTCGTTTGTTGTGTTTTGTGATTGTCGGATAATTGACTTGGCTATATTATCCGTTTGATGACGCTTGTCATTTGTTGGTTTTATTATATCCCTAACGGCGACGTTGTGTTGGTCGCCGTAGAGCGTGTTTTCACGCCGTATATTCCTTTGCGTTGTTTGTAACATTTCGCCGTTGGGCATTAGTTACGCATTCTTGTGTGTCTCGTTGAGTTTTTCCTGGCGGAATATTTCTTCCCCCTACTTGTTTTAAGTTTCGGGACGAAACTTCTTTTAAGGAGGGTAGAATGTAATATCCGCAATTTTCGATTTCCGGTAATTTCTTTTTTTTCAGTGGAAGTTCGTTTTGACGACTCTCTCATGACTGTTTCGTCATTCTGAGAATGATTAATTCTACACTTTTTGTCATCCGAGTTCGTTTCGGTGTTGTTTTGTTGAGTTCCGTGCTTTTTAGCGACTTTTCCACACTTGAGTTCGATTCTTGCGAATCTCGTCCGAAACTGCTGTTTCGAGTTTCCTGCAAGTCCGTTTAACTTTGTTAGACGTGTTGTGAACTTCGGTTTTGTTATTCAATCACGTATCGTGATTTTCGGGCATTTTGGGCCATTTTGTAATTTCTTGAAAGTTACGGGTATCCGTATCTGGAATTGTTGTCTCGACCCGTTTCTTGGTCGCGTATGATTAATTATGGTATTATGTTTTCATTTCGGGCCGTTGATGTTGTCCGCGAACTTTCCGTCGTGTTCGTTCCGTACGTTTTCGGAAATCGGGTCGTCGAGCCCTGGTGGTCGGGTACTGGCCGGACGGTTGCGGGACTGGCCGTACGATTGCGGGCACCGGCCGGACAGATGCGGCAGGAACCGGCGTAGCGCACGCTACTGCCGGAAGGCTGCGCGCGCTAACCGGCAGGTGTAGCGCACGCTAGCCTGGTCGACCAACGCACGCTATCGGGCCGGACAGTGGGGTTTCTGGGGTTCTGGAATCAGGAAGGATCGGCAGGTAGCGCACGCTACGCCGAGCATAGCGCGCGCTAGTCGGCAGGTGTAGCGCACGCTGTCGGCCGGCTAGCGTACGTTACTGGCAGGCGATTCGATCGAGGCTCTTTGGGCCAGGTCGGCTAGCGCGCGAGCTTGGCCGTAGCGCACGCTAGCGAGTCGGGCGGAGCAGTCATGGTCGGCGGTGGTCGGTGGTGCCGGGTCATGCGGGCCATGGTCGAGTGCTCGGCCGTCTTGGCCGATAAGCGCACGCTAGTCCGGGAAGGCTAGCGCACGCTAGTTCCGCCCGATATATATATGACAGACCACCACTTTTCCCTTCGTTTTTCATTTCCTTCCTTCTCCGTTCGCGACTGGCGATTCATGGGTGACGAAGGCATGTTGTTTAACAACAAATCCATGAAGTTCTTGAGTTCATAACATCAATCAATAATCCGTTATCATCCTTTGATCCAGCGAATCAAGGTAATCTTCCTTAGAACCCTAACCCGTGAATTTGGGGGTTTTTACATTTTTGTCCGATTCGTTCCGTGTTGTTGATTAATTCATGATGGGTATGATTAATCTTGGTAGTATTCTTGTGTTTAACATCATTTAATCCATTGTTCTTCGTCGAATCGAAGTATATTTCTTGATTTCCTTCGAATTGACTTTTTGGGGATTTGTCCCGATCTAGTTTTTCATCCGTTTCGATGGATCGATTATGGTTAAATGATGTTGTTAAACATATTCTATGGATTGTATATCCATATTTCAACTTGGAATTCCGTTTTCGGGTTTTGTGGGACGAATCGTGTTCTTGGCCGTTTTGGGGAAATCCTTGAACCTTCGTCATTTGTTCTTTGAATTGACTGCGTCGTACTTTGGAATTCATTTTCGTTGTTATTGTTTTCGTTCGTAGTTCATTGTTGTGGATTGTCGTTCGGTGGAGTCGGCGAGTTCGTAGTCGGTTCGTGCCAACCTACTTCGGCCGATTCTCCGCGTTGTGGTTACTCGAGGCAAGTACCTTGCCCATACTTTTCTTATTTTATGGATATGATAATTAGTGATCGTCTCTATGTGTTTATTTGATCGTTTGAATTGAACTTTCAAGAATTCGGTTAGCCTTGTTAAAGGCCCTCTCTCAAAACGCACGAGTTTTGTGAATGTTGTGTTCTGTGGATGGTTACGTGAACCCTGTAAATTCGCTTGTTGTTGTTGTTGTTGTGCTTTAATAATATATATACATATATTCTCTTTTCGGTGCGTTGTGATTTGACAATTGTGTCGTGCCTTGCGATGTTACCCTTGGGTGGATTTCTTGGATATGTTTGGTGTGATATGCTAATTTGTGTGCATGTATTTTCGCTCACCTCGGGAGGGTCCGACGGGGCCACGGAGGGAATTCCAATGGTATAGCCCTGGATTCACGAGTGCAGTTGTTTGTTTTGTGAATGTATTTACTCACCTCGGAAGGGTTCGACGGGGCCACGGAGGGAATTCCAATGGTATAGCCCTGGATTCACGAGTAAAACTTCACGAGTGCGTGCGTATGTTTGGTGAATGTATTTACTCACCTCGGGAGGGTTCGACGGGGCCACGGAGGGAATTCCAATGTATAGCCCTGGATTCACGAGTAAAACTTCACGAATTGGTGTATATGATTTCAAAAACGCATTCTACTCACCTTGGGAGGGTCCGACGGGGCCACGAAGGGAATCCAATGGTATAGCCCTGGATTCACGAGTTGATGTTGTATTTTTGGTGACCAAGGTTTACATATCTTGGGCGATTATTTTATGTCCGCCGAGGACACGTGACATGGGCTTTAACTCTGTGTATTGCTGTTGGTTTTCTATTTGCGAAAACAAAACCTTTGGGCTGTGACCCTGTTGATTTTGGAAAGATTAGGATTTGATAATCCTAAATTGTTTTCTATTAAAACTCTCGATGGCATTTTAAACTGTTTTACAAATTGTTCCCCTTAATTGTGGTCTTTCGGTTTCGGAATGTTTTACCCAAACTCTTGCCTCGGGAAGTACTTTTCATTATGTTTGGATCTTTGATGATTCCTGGTTATTGTTATTCGTGGAATATGAATTGTATGGCTCGTATTTTTGCACTTGTACTTGCACTAGCGAAACAGTGGAGTTTTGCTAACCCCGAGTATTCGGGGTGGATGTCTATTTTGCATTCGAGTTTTGGAGCATAGCACGGTCGGCACGAAGGATGATGAAAGATGAACGATACTAATCACACAAGGATCCGTTGATGTCATCTTGGTCTAGTTGTATTTTCTTTTCCACCGCAAGATCTTTTCCCGTTGTACGGGAGTTTATTGTATTTTGACCCTGCGTGGGTATGTGTTTGGAATTGAGTTGTATGTTATTATTGAAAGACCAAATCGGTCATCAGTATCATTTTAGCACGAAAGGCGATGTCTAGATGTTTGATTTTAGTTATCAGCCTGGTAGATCCTCGAGGAGAGGGTCTACGGCGTGTAATATCCCTGAGCGGATTGGGGGTGTTACAGAAATGGTATCGGAGCTTAGGTTGTGGAAACCTAGGCTGTCGGGTCAGTGGTGTCTATTGAGTTTTGTCTCGTCGGATTTTGTCTGACTGAGTCGTGTCGCGACGCGTCGTCTGAGTTTGTTGGTCGTGATTAGTATCGTGGGGCGATCATCATCTTCGTGCGACCTGTGGCTGCAAGTCTCCCTTCTTTGTGTTGTGCCTCGTGTGACACGAGCTATTTGTTTGATTTTGTGTTAAGTGATGGAACCTTCATGTAGATTCTTGGTTTCGTGATGCGTTCGTGTGATTCTCTTATTTCGTTTGTATGAGGAGTGTTGTCATTATTTATGTCTTTTTGACTGTGATAATTGACTGTTGTCTTCCCGGTAAAAGACATGTATTGTCTTGACCTTGTGCGATTTGATGCATATATTATAATATGTTTAAACGAATATTGTTACATGAGTATTTTTGGGCATTCTAGCCCATTAAATTATTTTTGAAAACCTTGAGTATCTTAGAAAATAAATTTCGAGGCGTACTTTTAAAATGAATCGTTTTCTCGTGGTACTTCCAAGGTGCCACAATATGTTTCCAAATTCTTCTACCTCGAGGACCAAAATGTTTTGATATATTTTCAATGTTTTAGAAACACTTATACTTAGACCCGAGGGTCGGATATTTCTGAAAGTTTTCACAAAAAGGAAAGTGTCCTCGTTTTATCAAACGCAAGATGGTTTTCGAAGTCTCGACAATGATTTTGTTCAAATTTTTGTAAAATGATACTCAAGATCAACTGGTGTTTCCAAACTGTTTTCATAAGGTGGTTTTCGTTTTTAAAACCCATCATTTCCTGCTTGTGGTCGGGGAAGGTGGGATGATGATCTTTAATGTTGTCATTTCGTGGGGGCTTGCGTGTTATCGCACCTGTGTGAGTTGTTAAAGCTTGAGTTTGTACGTTTGCGTACATGTGTGATTGTTTCATGATGGTTGTAATTATGTGCTGGTTATCGTTCGGGCCGTTGAGGTCGCCGAACGATACCGTCGTTGTTGTAGTGTTTGTGTGGTCTTTCGGTTTCGGAATGTTTTACCCAAACTCTTGCCTCGGGAAGTACTTTTCATTATGTTTGGATCTTTGATGATTCCTGGTTATTGTTATTCGTGGAATATGAATTGTATGGCTCGTATTTTTGCACTTGTACTTGCACTAGCGAAACAGTGGAGTTTTTCTAACCCCCGAGTATTCGGGGGGTGGATGTCTATTTTTGCATTCAGGTTTTGGAGCATAGCACAGGGTCGGCACGAAGGATGATGAAAGATGAACGATACTAATCACACAAGGATCCGTTGATGTCATACTGGTCTAGTTGTATTTTCTTTTCCGCTGCAGTATCTTTTCCCCTGCGTGGGTATGTGTTTGGAATTGAGTTGTATGTTATTATTGAAAGACCAAATCGGTCTACTGTATCATTTTAGCCTGAAAGGCGATGTCTAGATGTTTGATTTTAGTTATCAGCCTGGTAGATCCTCGAGGAGAGGGTCTACGGCGTGTAATATCCCTGAGCGGATTGGGGGTGTTACACTGCCGATCACTGGGGGAAATTTTGGCCCTGTGCCGCGGCACACTTCGGCCAGGCCGCGGCACACAGGGCAGTCAACTCTATATTGCGTTTTTTTCAGCGAGTTCAGCTCATTTTTTCCCTTTTCTTCAACCATACGAGAGAGAGAGGCTTGAGAGGGAGATTTTCCTTCATCTATCACTTGAGTGTGTGATTTTCTTCATCTCCTTTCGATCGTGAAGCCCAGATTATTGATCTAACCCGTGTTCTTCGGATCAAAGTGCTTGGATCTTCAAGAGGTAATTTCTTCAACATCTTGGATTTCGATTTGGTATTGAGATATGATGTTTTTGATGTTAAGATCATGTTGTATGAAGTGATATACACATGATTATGGACATGTTTGATTATTCATTGGATTATTGAGGGATTATTCAAGAACACTTTGAATATTGTGTTGGATTTGGGGGTTTTCGATTAATTATTGTTGAAATCACGATTTTGGATATTGATAATGGATTATTGATCGTATTGAAGATGTTTTGTTGGTTTGAAACACTTCTTGGGGATTTGATGTTGGTATTATTGAGGTTTGGTTATAAACAATCGAAGTTTGGCCACTAAGTGTTCGATATAATGCCCCAATGAACTTGGTTTAATCATATCGACGTTTTGAGTTTGTTATATTCGTGTTTGATTCGTATATTGAACGGATTGTTGGTAATTGTATTATTCAAGGTTGTTCGAGCGACCGCTATCTCAATTAGGACGTTGTTCATGGAAGGATAATTGTCACCGGTGTTGGGTAAGTTAATTCTTACTCGGTTAAAAGGATATTCATTCCTTTTGTTGTTGTTCATTCATAATCATAACTCATTCATCATTTACTTAACCGAATTGAGACTTGTAATTGTCGAATAATCATTTCATTCACGAGGAACGACGGTTCCAATCATTTCATTGAGCTATCAATCACTTCACTATTATTTTCATCTCGGTGAGTCATTCTTGACCTTGTCGAATTATTATCCATTGATATTCATTGTGGTCATTCTCGTTCATATGACCTTCTGGGTTCATATTGCGTGGCCGGGTGCGGATGTGTGGAATTTTTAGTCGGGCACGCGATGGCCATGTATTGGGAGTGATACATTGGACTGTGCACACGGTAAAGATTAGCTCTGTGAGACTAATTAGGTACAAGGACGGGTGTGTCCGGTCATCCATCTTGTACACTTGCACAGAACACTACGGGCGTACTATGATACTCCTCTTCAGCGTAATTCATAACTAAGAATATTTCATAACTTCAGATATATCATGATTGTGTATTTTAAACCCTTGAGGATTGTTGTTACGTATGGCCCTATTGGGGGATTTTGTTTTCAGGTCACGGCAAGGCAAAGGCACGGGAAGAGCATGTTGACGGCGATGAGTCCCAGTGATACTAGTAGGGGGCCCCAGTCATTCCGGTTATTTCAGTCATTTCAGTCATCTCCATCATTTGTATTTCCGCTGCAAATTCCGTTTGAGATGTTTATTTATTTAGGGTGGTGTATTTTATCTTCATATAAAATATACTAGTATTCTGTATTGTCCTGGTGTATTGTACTTAAGCTCCTCATCGGAGTATTTGGTAATATAATGTGGTTCGGTACTACAATTATATTATTTAATTCATCAGTTTTCATTCGCCTGGTGGGTCCCAGTCGGGGGTCCACGGCACTGTAATATCCGCCTAGTTTGGGGTGTTACAGAGTTGGTATCGGAGCGTGGTTTGAATACTACCTTCCGAGTCATGTCTCATTTGAAATCATCGTCATCGGACTAGTATCATCGGACTTTCGCGTCACGTGTGGCCTGTGCAGATGCCGAGCCAATCAGACCGAAAGAACTGTAAGATTTCTAACGTCACGGTATAATTTCTGGCAATAATCATTCATTCATAATTCATCAGTTAACAATCCTCAATCATCATTTTCATTTTGACCAGGACGGTCATGTTAACTCATTAATCACTCAATTCATTTCATTACTCGGTTGTTGATCTGGAAGATCATATCATTAACCTTGTTAACTCGTTCAAGATAATCATTTCAATAATTTCATCAGATAATCATGTCAACTCAGTTAATCATTCGTGTAATCACTATGTTAGAGCGTGTATGCTCATTTTCATCATCTCATGTCATAATCATAACGTGATATTCATGCGGGAAATATAATTATCATGTGAGTTTCCTACTTCATTATGGAGAGAGCAAGAAGAGGACGAGGAGGACAAGGCCGTGGTGCGGGCCGAATCCCGAGAGCTCGTGTAAATACACGTGCGAACGCGAGAAATAATGCTAATTCATCGAGCAGCAACGCTGCCACTCATTCACCTGGACGTGATCATTCACTATCGGGGAGTCGTACCCGGGGCACAGCTCAGTCAGAAGGTGTTCGGGTTGACCCACTCGCTTTTATGCAGGGCATGATGGCCTAAATGACTCAGATGGCACAACTGATGGAGACGATGCATAACTCAGCTAATCAAAATCAGCAGGCTCCTCCGCCGCCACCTCAGAGGCAAGAGAGGAATGTGAGCAGTATCATTGGCGACATCTCTCGCCAAAGGCCGCCTACTTTTGAAGGCTCATCTGAGCCGGCGGATATTGTTCATTGGCTCGAACATTTCGAGAAGTTATTTGCTATGGTAGAGTGTCCCGAAGGACACAGAGTTTCAGTTGTGGCTTACTACCTGGGTAAGAGCGCTCATTCTTGGTGGTTATCGTTGAAGCCCACCGACGGATCATGTACTTGGGATCAATTCAAGACTCTCATGATGGAGAGGTATTATCCGGCCCCACTCAGAGAGGCCAAGCTGTCAGAATTACTCACTCCCGACCCCTCAGCAGACGAGGATGTTCTCGCAATTGCCGAGAAATTTCAGGAAGTTCTTCCGTTCGCCTCATCTATCATTCATTCCGAGGCGGATAAGATTAAGTATTTCAGCAAGAGGCTGAAACCCCGTATGCGGATGCAGTTGCTTAATCATAACTGCACCACGTTGGCCGAATTCATTGAGAAAGCTCTTACCTATGAGCTCACTGCTAAGGAGATTGCTAAGCAGCAACCTTCATCTGCTAGCAAGAAGTCCAAGAACCGTAATCAGTCCGACGGCAGTCAGGCCACTTTCAAGAAACCTCGTGCGGGCTCTAATTTTTCTGAGCGACCTCCTGTGATGCCTAAACCCGCGGAATCTCAGTCACGAGCGTCCAGTTCGGCCGTCACCTATTTTAACTGTGGGGATCTTGGTCATGTCAGCACCAAGTGTCCGAGACAGACTGTCACGTGTCATAACTGTGGGATTGCTGGGCATAAGGCCCGTTTTTGCCGTAGGGACTCCAAACCTACTCCGGCGTCATCTCAGGCCCCGAAACAGTCAGCTGTTCAAAATCAGGCCACTCAGTCTGCGTCGTTCAAGACGACAGGAGCGAATAAAGGTGGAGCCTATAGCCAGCAGACAGGAGCGTCCGGTGCCGGGACTAGCAAGCCCCAGATTTATGAGATGAAGAAGACCGACGATCCAGAGGCCCGGATGATCTCAGGTACACTCGATATTCTATCTCAACCTGTGTGTACCCTTTTTGATACTGGTGCATCGCATTCATTCATTTCCGAGTCATGTTCGAGTAGACTATGTCTGGGTAGTGCTACTAGTTGTGAGCCTTATGTCATTGGTCTACCTGATGGTAGACGAATTATCGGAAATCGTGAGATTCAGAATTGTCCGATTCAGCTTCATGGCCGTGTATAGCCAGCGGACCTAATCATAGTAGATTTGCCGAGAGACGACGTCATCCTGGGTATTGATTGGATGGATCATCATGATGCCATCATTAGTGTCCGTAAGCGTATGGTCACTATCATTTCAGACGATGGATTCGAATGTGTGTTTCAGGTAGGTAATCCCAACTGTTCTGGAAGAGTTATTAATTTGATGAAAGCAGTGAGATTACTCAATCAGGGGTGTATTGGTTATTGGTGCTATATGACTAAAACCGAGAAATCGTCAATAATGTTGGCGGATATTCCGGTGGTGAGAGAATATGCCGACGTATTTCCAGACGAGTTACCTGGTTTGCCTCCACAGAGAGATGTGGAATTCACGATTGAGTTGGAGCCTGGTACATCTCCAATATCGAAGGCACCGTACCGGATGGCCCCGACCGAAATGCAGGAGTTGAAGAATCAACTTGAGGAATTGTTCGAGAAAGGTTATATCCGACCGAGTGCATCCCCGTGGGGAGCACCGGTGTTTTTTGTCAAGAAGAAGGATTGTTCATTTCGTTTGTGTATTGATTATCGGGAGTTGAACAGGGTAACAATCAAGAATAAGTATCCCTTACCCCGTATTGATGATCTCTTAGATCAACTTCAGGGAGCTTCAATATTTTCCAAGATCGACCTAAGATCTGGATATCATCAATTGCGAATTCGAGAGTCAGATATCGCAAGGACAGCGTTTCGTACACGCTATGGTCATTATGAGTTCGTAGTCATGCCGTTCGGGCTAACTAATGCCCCTGCGGTATTCATGGAGTTAATGAATCGGGTCTTCATCGACTTTTTGGATCAGTTTGTTGTTGTCTTCATCGATGACATTTTGATTTATTCTCGTGACCGAGAGGAACACGAGGTTCATCTTCATCAGGTTCTCGACGTGTTAAGACGAGAGCAACTTTATGGAAAGTTTTCCAAGTGTGAGTTCTGGATGTCCGAAGTGACTTTTCTCGGGCATGTAATTTCATCAGATGGAGTGCGTGTTGATCCTCAGAAGACGGAGGCTATCCAAGATTGGTTACCTCCGAAGAATGTTAAGGAAATCCGAAGCTTTCTCGGATTAGCCGGTTATTATCGGCGGTTTGTGGAAGGATTTTCTAAAATCGCTCAACCAATGACGAACCTTTTGCGAAAGGATAAGAAATATACGTGGTCCAACGCGTGTCAACGGAGTTTTGAGGAACTCAAGAGCCGGTTAGTTTCAGCACCGGTACTTTCCTTGCCGCAAGGGACGGAAGGATTTGTGGTTTATAGTGATGTGTCCGGGCAGGGTCTCGGATGTGTACTCATGCAGAATGGGAAGGTTATTGCCTATGCTTCACGGCAATTGAGACCTTACGAGGTTAATTATCCGACCCACGACCTGGAGCTAGCAGCCGTGGTTTTCGCGTTGAAGATTTGGCGTCATTACCTTTATGGCGTTACCTGTCAGATTTTCACCGATCACAAGAGTTTGAAGTATATATTTACTCAGAAGGAGTTAAATATGCGACAAAGACGGTGGTTGGAATTAATCAAAGATTATGATATCGAGATCCTTTACCACCCGGGCAAGGCGAACGTTGTCGCCGACGCCTTGAGTCGTAAGTCCGTTCAGGAGCAGATGCTTGCTCGTTTAATAGTTCAGAAGGAGCTTCAGTAGGAATTCCTTAGACCCGAGATCGAGGTCTGGATTCATCGAGTACAAGGGCAACTTTGCATGTTAGAGATTTCATCGCCACTTGAGGAGGTAATTAGAGAGAATCAGGGTTCAGACCCATCATTGTTGCGCATTCGTGAGGATGTGGCTCAGGGGAAAGCCCCTGGATTCGTGGTCCACGAGGATGGACTTTTGAGATTTAAGAATCGGTTGTGCGTACCGGCGAATGACGAGTTGAAAAACTCGATTTTGAGAGAAGCTCATGCTACCCCTTATTCTGTTCATCCGGGGTCTAGCAAGATGTACAAGGACTTGAAACAAAATTACTGGTGGAGTAATATGAAGCGAGAAGTCGCAGAATTTGTTTCGAGATGCTTAACCTGTCAACAAGTCAAGATTGAACATCAGCGATCGGCGGGTATGCTGAAATCACTCCCTATTCCAGAATGGAAGTGGGAAGACATTTCTATGGATTTCATCACGAGTTTGCCGACGAGTCGTCGTGGCATGAATACGATCTGGGTGATTGTGGACCGCTTAACTAAATCAGCTCATTTCCTTGAGATTAAGAATACTTGGGGTCCCGAGAGACTTGCCCAGTTATTCATCAAAGAGATAGTGAGACTGCACGGTACTCCTAAAAGTATCGTTTCCGATCGTGACGGACGGTTTGTGTCTCATTTTTGGAAATCAGTTCATCGTGCTATGCGAACTCAGCTTAATCTCAGTACCGCTTTTCATCCTCAGTCCGACGGACAATCAAAGAGGACTATTCAGACATTGGAGGACATGTTGAGGGCATGCGTCCTCGATTGGAAAGACGATTGGGAAGCCCAACTACCATTGATCGAGTTCACGTATAATAATAGTTGGCATACTTCGATTAAGATGGCACCTTACGAGGCCTTGTACGGTCGTCGTTGTCGGTCTCCTTTGTTTTGGGACGACTTATCAGAGTCAATCGGTACCGATCCCGATATGCTTATAGCCGCCCATGAGAAGGTAGCTTTGATCAGGAGTCGTTTGTTGACCGCTCAGAGTCGACAGAAATCTTATGCAGACAATCGTCGTCGACCACTAGAGTTCGAGACGGGTGACCACGTTTTGGTCAAGTTATCCCCGAGTCGAGGTATTTTCCGTTTTGGAAAACGGGGGAAGTTGAGTCCAAGATTTATTGGACCGTTTGAGATTTTGGAACGAGTAGGCGAGCTAGCTTATCGTTTGGCCTTACCTCCGGCGTTAAGCCGAATTCATAATGTGTTTCACGTCTCTCAGCTACGGAAGTATGTTTCCAACCCGAGTCACATACTTCAGTTCGACGAAATCGAGATTGCGGATGATCATTCGTATGAGGAGCGTCCCATACGAGTCTTAGAGCGACGAATCAAACAGTTGAGGAATAAGGCGATTCCTTTGGTTAAAATTCAGTGGTCTAGACATGGAGTCGAAGAGGCTACTTGGGAAACCGAGGATAGTATGCGGGAGAGTTATCCCGAGTTGTTTGACCCTTAGTTTCGGGGACGAAACTCTTTTAAGGGGGGGTGTATGTAATACCCGGTTGTAATTCAGTCATCATCATTCAGTAATTTCATTCGATAATTTTCATTATGTAATTTTTTCACTTGATAATAATCATTCACCAATCATGTTCATTCATCCATGTTCACCGTTCGGAATAACTTCGAGTTGTGTATCGATATTGTTCATTGTTTCAACTTTCCACGTATGAGTTCGACTTTGTTAAATCACCATTAATTTTTGGAAACTCCAAAAATTCTGAATCTTTGCAATATTATATAGCATCAAGTTAGCTTTCTAATGGTTCAAACAATGAGTCAATCGGAGTCCGGACGAGGGAGTTATGGTCGAAATAGCTAAGTCACTCTCATCTTCCAATTTGGCCGAGCAGCCTGTACCGTGGGCCGCGGCACATGCCGGCAGGGCCGCGGCACACTGCTGCGGCACACCCATCCGGGCCGCGGCACACTCGTGTTGCAATTGTTTTGGCCGACCCCTCTGTACTGTGAGCCGCGGCTCATGCCGACAGGGCCGCGGCACACTGCCGAGTCACTGCCGCGGCACATTCGTCCGGGCCGCGGCACACTGCCGATCACTGGGGGCAATTTTGGCCCTGTGCTGTGGCACACTTCGGCCGGGCCGCGGCACACAGGGCAGTCAACTCTATATTGCGTTGTTTTCAGGGAGTTCAGCTCATTTTTCCCTTTTCTTCAACCATACGAGAGAGAGAGGCTTGAGAGGGAGATTTTCCTTCATCTATCACTTGAGTGTGTGATTTTCTTCATCTCCTTTCGATCGTGAAGCCCGGATTATTGATCTAACGCGTGTTCTTCGGATCAAAGTGCTTGGATCTTCAAGAGGTAATTTCTTCAACATCTTGGATTTCGATTTGGTATTGAGATATGATGTTTTGGATGTTAAGATCATGTTGTATGAAGTGATATACACATGATTATGGACATGTTTGATTATTCATTGGATTATTGAAGGATTATTCAAGAACACTTTGAATATTGTGTTGGATTTGGGGGTTTTCGATTAATTATTGTTTAAATCCCGATTTTGGATATTCATAATGGATTATTGATCGTATTGAAGATGTTTTGTTGGTTTGAAACACTTCTTGGGGATTTGATGTTGGTATTATTGAGGTTTGGTTATAAACAATCGAAGTTTGGCCACTAAGTGTTCGATATAATGCCCCAATGAACTTGGTTTAATCATATCGACGTTTTGAGTTCGTTATATTCGTGTTTGATTCGTATATTGAACGGATTGTTGGTAATTGTATTATTCAAGGTTGTTCGAGCGACCGATATCTCAATTAGGACGTTGTTCGTGGAAGGATAATTGTCACCGGTGTTGGGTAAGTTAATTCTTACTCGGTTAAAAGGATATTCATTCCTTTTGTTGTTGTTCATTCATAATCATAACTCATTCATCATTTAATTAACCGAATTGAGACTTGTAATTGTCGAATAATCATTTCATTCACGAGGAACGACGGTTCCAATCATTTCATTGAGCTATAAATCACTTCACTATTATTTTCATCTCGGTGAGTCATTCTTGACCTTGTCGAATTATTATCCATTGATATTCATTGTGGTCATTCTCGTTCATATGACCTTCTGGGTTCATATTGCGTGGCCGGGTGCGGATGTGTGGAATTTTTAGTCGGGCACGCGATGGCCATGTATTGGGAGTGATACATTGGAGTGTGCACACGGTAAAGATTAGCTCCGTGAGACTAATTAGGTACAAGGACAGATGTGTCCGGTCATCCGTCTTGTACACTTGCACAGAACACTACGGGCGTACTATGATACTCCTCTTCAGCGTAATTCATAACTAAGAATATTTCATAACTTCAGATATATCATGATTGTGTATTTTCAACCCTTGAGGATTGTTGTTACGTAAATCGACCCGTTGGGGATTTTGTTTTCAGTCACGGCAAGGCAAAGGCACGGGAAGAGCATGTTGACGGCGATGAGTCGATGATACTAGTAGGGGGCCCCAGTCATTCCGGTCATTTCAGTCATTTCATTCTTTTAAATAAATTGTATTTCCGCTGCAAATTCCGTTTGAGATGTTTATTTATTCAGGGTGGTGTATTTTATCTTCATATAAAATATACTTGTATTCTGTATTGTCCTGGTGTATTGTACTTAAGCTCCTCATCGGAGTATTTGGTAATATAATGTGGTTCGGTACTACAATTATATTATTTAATTCATCAGTTTTCATTCGCCTGGTGGGTCCCAGTCGGGGGTCCACGGCACTGTAATATCCGCCTAGTTTGGGGTGTTACACCTATCGTCTTATGACAATGGACGGACAACAAGTTCCAAGAAGTTGGAATGCAACTCATCTGAAGGGTTATCACATGTAACTTCTTTAGACATTTGTTTTCAATAAATCTCGTGAGGGTACGTTCACTATGAGAACTAGTTGCTTTCTTATTCTGATTTGACAAGTACGATGTGGGTTTGCTTTTGCCAATAATACGTAGGCTGTTATCGGGTCGGTCTGGTCCAGATTTTGACTTACCCGATCCCGACCCGATAAGCTTATCGGATAAACCCGAACCGAATCGATAAGTCTATCGGTCCAAATTTCAAACCCGAGACCGAACCGGTAGTTACCGGGCGGGTATCCGGTCCAACCCGATAAGAAAAACCAGTTTGGAACCGAATCGGATACCCGAACCCGAAACCCGAAATCTAGAGAGAATGGAACTTGAAAATTCTGCAATTTGCAATAAAAATAAAACAAGACCTAATTTTTTTTCTCATTCATTCTTTAAATTTATTAAAAAATTCAAATGATTTCTCACGTAGAAGTAAAATCTAGAAATTTAAGCAAGAACTCGGAACTGCTAATAATTAGGTGAGAAACAAACGTAAGAAATCAGCACACTTCCAGGCTTCCAGCGCCCTCTTCGTTCGATCAAAATGAAGATCTAAGAGCAAGAATTCTGACGAGAGGTAGATGAGAATGAGAGGCAGGGAGTTTTTTTTCCGGTGAGATGAGAATGAGAGGCAGGGAGTTTTTTTCCGGTGAGATGAGAATGAGAGCAGGGAGTTTTTTGTTTGGTGAGACTTGAGAGAGAAAGAGCAAGGAGGCGGATGGAAGTAAATGAAGAGATTAGGGTTTCCAAACCTATCTCTTCATATATATATATATACCATGAGCCTAAGAGGCTGTTTGGTGGTATGCATAATTAAAAAGAAAAATTACCGGGTATTTTTTCGGGTTAGCGGTCCGGTTTCTTATCAGTTTCGGTTTCAATTTCATTTTCCGTATCCATCCAGTTAACTTCTGGGTGAGTCCCGGTATCGGGTTTTTCGGTCCGGTTATCGGGTGGGTTCGGATTTATCCAGCCCAGTAACAACCCTAATAATACGTGATCCCTTCCATGACAACAATGTGTTATTATATGTTCTTAGATGAATAATATCAATATGTGTTTGGACACATGAATATATTTTGTTTCCTATACCTTGATTGTACTATATTCTTGATCATCTCCACAATATCGTGCGTTAATTACATGTTGCATTTAGTTAAGTCATTTGCATCACATTATAGC
Organism: Orobanche coerulescens; assembly: GCA_033398695.1. Classification (NCBI taxonomy): domain Eukaryota; kingdom Viridiplantae; phylum Streptophyta; class Magnoliopsida; order Lamiales; family Orobanchaceae; genus Orobanche; species Orobanche coerulescens. Next base: position 16,286,486 of record CM065814.1, on the reverse strand, counting down.
ATGTACATTGAACACGACGACAAGGGGCAACACCCCACACAAAGACATACGACGAAATTGTCATGACAATTACGACACATTCAAAATAACAGGGTCGAACGCCTAACGACAACAGTCCCATGTTATTACAATACAAATACAATGACATATTCAAATAATGGGGACGAACGCTTAACAGCAACAAACCCCATTATTACATTATAAATACGCCGATAAGTAAGCTCGTTTCAAGAGGGGAAGGCCTTTTAACGACTTAACGTAGTACATGCACTTACAAAATCATATATATATATATGTATATATATACAAGTGACGTATTTACAAAGTGACACAATCACATTACATATGACATTTACAAACTATGACAAGAACGAAATGCAAATGACAACTACATATTACACGTGACATTTACAAATCACGATTACATATTGTGACACGCTTCGAAGTTACAAATTACGACAATGACAAGTTACAACTACAAATGACCAGTGTTTTAAAAGGCGCTCGAAGCGTACGCCCCGAGGCGCGCCTCAAGGCGAGGCGGCTGGAAAACGCCTCGAGGCCCCATTTTTTTAATTAAATCTGAGGCTTGCGCCTCACCCTACCGAGGCGTCACAGAGGCGTACGCCTCGAGGCGTAGGGTTTGAGGTGCAAGAGGCGTGTATACATCGTTTTGCTTTGAATTGACAGTTGTCTAGGGCCGTGAAGTGAGAAGAGAATCCGAGAGAAGGAGAGAGCGAGGCTGATTGTGGTAGGCATCCACAAAAAACTGATAAGGAAAAAGATGGGGACGCGGAAGAACAGATCTGAGAATAGTAGCGGCGATTGATAGAATTGATGGAGTATTAGGGGTTTCGAAGATTATAAAAACTGACCGCCTCTTTCTTCTGCTAATATACTTGAGTAATATAATATATATCTATATTTAATATCTCCACTCATTCCATATTATAATATAATCATATCTCCACTCAAAAAAAAATTATAATCATAATATTATAAGAGAGTTGACAGCCTCTTCTCTTCCTCCCATATTATAATATAATATATAATATATCTCCACTCAAAATAAAATTTAATAATACTGTTATAAATATAATTAACTATTTTTGTTTGTTATTGAATGATATTTAATAATTTGAAAATTATCAAATGATAAATATCAAAATTTAGTTAAAATTTTGGTAGAAAATGCAATTTAACTTATCAAAAAAAAGTATCATAATTTATACCTTTTTGTGATTTTATTAGAGGAAAATAAAATAAGCCTCAATACTATGATTAAGTAACCTAATTTACACTTTTTTGCTCTTTTAATAATTCAACATTATGATATTTTTATGATTTTTTTATTTTAATCGAGGCTTACGCTTCTTTTCGCCTCGAGGCTTACGCCTCGCTTCATCCAACCAAAACGCCTCAGACTCGCCTCACGCCTTTTAAAACATTGCAAATGACATACTACAAGTACATGACATAAACGACAACTACAAATTGAAGGCAAATTAGACATACTACGACATTGAATTGCATAAAAGAATAAACTAGCCATTCTAAACGTCCAGAAAAACTACGGTTGCAAATAGCAAATCAAACCAAGTTCCCCACTCGACGAGTGAAACAGGAACAATATTCAGAAACAGCAAAAACCCAAGAAATTGTCAAATACGGAAGAAACAAAAACAACGAGGCCAACGACAGCTACTCGTCGTCTTCGCCCCCCTTAGAAGGCTTCTGTGCACTGTCGTCACCATCAGGATTGTCAATTGTCATCCAATGGGAAAGCATCATCTGGATAAGTATCATTATAGATCTTGATAGTCTCATCAACATCCCACGCCTTCCATTCACCACGCTTGAATTCCAGCATTGTCTCGACATGGGTACGCATCATTTGCTGAGTAACAACAGCCTGAGTGTCCTCGGACATCTTCTTCTCCAAGGCCTGTACTTTCTCAGTAAAGTCGTCCAACTCCTGCACGTCATTGGCAGCCTTCAAGTTCAAATACGACTCCTTCTCAAGCATCCTCATCTTCTCCAAACACTCACCGTGCTCAGCTCGAAGCGCAGTCAACCTCTTCATGTCCGCCTAACACTATATCTATGAGCTTGCGTCTCTACACCAAGCTTCTTGACAGAAGAGCTACCTGGGGGCAATTCAATCTTCACCTTCTTGGAAGGAGGACTACCTATAGACATGAAGAAATGAGTGAAGAAACCACGAAAACTTCACATGTATAGGCTGATAAAATCAAGGTGTAAATGGATAATAACTCCGTACATAAAAATATCAAGATAAATCGTACTGGAAATTTACTACTTTCACAAATGAATGACCAAATTTTAACAGCACACAACTCTACGGCAGCCTAGGTGTGAAAAAAAGTCTTAACAGATTACAGCAAGACGTACATCCATAGTCCTTGGTTTCAGCATCAACATAGGATCCTGTAAGAGCAAACAGAATACCAGGCGAACCTACAAAATACAGAAAGTCATTAAGTGGGTATATATTCGAACTAATTTCAAAATCATAGGTGGAATACAAAAAAATGACGGTAAAAACAACTGAATGATGAAATGCACAAACCTTCAAGCTTGTTTGAAGTTTCCTCGTCAATCTCATAGCCATAGCCAAAGTACCTATACCGAGAGGCTTCCTCCTCACTGCCAACAAACAAAAGCAAAGAACTACACTAAATTTAACATAGGCAAACACACGAGCCACAATCTTTTAACTATCAATAGATGCAGGTGATATGAACTAACATTGTGATACCTTCCACAAGTACATACATAGTTGCAGTCCAACTGATTAGTTTATTTTTTTTGAAATTGTCCATTCAGACAAGCAAAAAGTTCCGAAATTTTCTGAACCAAAACTTCATGCATAGTAATAATATACTGCAGTTCCATCAAATATTCATCACGCCCCTCTAATTGAAACTCAAAAGGGATTATTTCAATCTTATATATAAAAATGTCTTAAAAGTATCAAACTTTAATATAGGAAAATTACAAATCCAATCACGAGCTTCACTCCATTTGCAATTAGAACACGAACTTCGAATTTTTGCAATTAGAAAATTGTAAATAAACCATCGTGTTTTATGCAACATGTGAAAGTCATTGCCCAAAAGAAATTAGGGTTTTTGGAGGAAATTAGGGGAAATCAGAATCGAAAATCATAACCTGTGTGACACAATATTCGGCTGCAGAATCATAGTTTCATCGACCAACACCCCAGAAATGTGTTCTTCTATCTGCATAATTCCATAGTACAATAATGTGAATAGTAAAATATAGTTAAGTTAAAAGTCTAGTAAAAAATACGAGTTACAAATGTACCATCTCAGGAGTAGACTGATAGGGGCATCCTCCTCCAATAAGCCTAGTAAAATCCCACACACAAGTTGCAGCTGCAACAAGCTCTGAATAATCTCCATGGGGAGGGTGAGCCACGATGACTTTATGGTCTCGGCTACAGAACTCTTTTAGAGCCGGTGCCAATGCATTGTCACCGGAAATCACCAAAAAAATGGTTTGGGCATGATCACGCTTCTCTGCCCAATTCTTCATCTCAGACACCATGTATTCAACATGGTTTGCTACATATTAAACGAAGAGTGAAGAAATTAAAAGAAAAAAGAAATCAGAATGACTAATTACACATTAAGAAAGAAAAAATTGAAGACAGGAGAAAAATATACCACGAGGGGAGTGCAAGAGCGACATCCCTGTGTAGAGCTGGCGTGCAATGGAAACAGGGATGTCGTCGCCGATGCCGTATGCATTTATGGTGATTTTGCACGCACAATAACTGAAAACTACAGCGCATAAGTTGCCCACCAAATCGCGGCACATGGCTTCATCCGGTAACGGGCAGCTTCGGACATCCCATACCAACAAAGTCTCCGTGGGAGGCATTGATAGCTGGTCCCCGGCTATATTGAGGAGTACCACCAGAATATTAAGGAGCACAAAACAAAAGAAGTCAGGGAGCAAAAAATAATAATGAGGAATTTTCTAAAACCAAGAAAAGATAATGAAACTAAATTTCATTTTCATATACATATGTGAACAACATCACCAGAATATTAAGGAGCAGAATAAAAAGAAGGCAGGGAGCCAAAAATAATAATGAGGAATTTTCTAAAACCAAGAAAAGACAATGAAACTAAATTTCATTTTCATATACATATGTGAACAACATCACCAGAATATTAAGGAGCAGAATAAAAAGAAAGCAGGGAGCCAAAAATAATACCAAAGAGTTTTCTAAAACGAACAGAAAGGGAAACCCAAATAATAATGAAACAAAGATGAACAAATAACAGGAAAAATTAAGGAAGACAAAATTTCAGAACTTTAACAAAGAAGAAGACATCACACCACAAATATCAAAAAATAAAACGAAAGGAAAAAGCGTGAGAAATGATTACCTAAGAACAATCTTGCCGATGCAATACCGCCAAACCAAACCCAAAGAAAATAATGAATCAAAAGAAAATCAATGCCACGCTTGTGGTGCCTTTTTCGTCGTATAATAGAAGATGCGATCTTTCGTCGCCGTATAATAGAAGATGCGATACGAAAATAAAATCGTAGCCGTATAATAGAAGATGCGATCTTTCGTCGCCCGCCTCCCGCTTGTGGTGCCTTTTTCACCTCTCTGCCGCGGAACCTCTCCGCCTCTACGACCCGTGTGACTCTCCACCTTCATTCCTCTTCTTTATGATGTCTTCTTTTCGTTCTTTCTTTCTTTTCTTTTTATTTGCTCGGCTCTTGCTTCGCAAAGGGTCGCTTTTTTGGTAGGTTTTTTTCCTCCCGACTACTGTCTTGTTCTTCAATCTCTTGCTTCACAGAGGTTCGTCTTTTTTTTTTTGGTTTTGCTTATTTTTCCGATTTGTATTCTTTGTTATCCATCTTTCGCTTTAATTGCTAAATACGTGTTTATTTTATTTTTTCATTCAGTGATGTGAGCCCGAATTGTGCGTTATTTTCTCGGCCGGATTCCTCTGCTTATATATGCGATTTGGTGAGTAATTGAGGTGGGTTTGGGGAATTTAATGCGATCTGAGAAAATTGGAGGTTTTGGGATGTTAGATGCGATGATGTAGAAATGGTTTGAGGCTTCTTTTGTCTTATATTTTGTGTAACATCGTTTTTTAAGTGGTCAGAATTTCATCAAGTGGTTGCCGACCCACCTAATATTTGCATTGAAAGCTTCTACATATGCCCATGTTGTTTGTCGAGTCTATGGTTGGATTAAATTTGACTGTCACCCTATCCTTGTATTTTTAATGAGTTTTTGCTTGCCTATGATTTCATATTTATCGGATTTTGCTGATGTAATAAATCTTCTTTGGAGGTATGAAGGTGCGAGGGGCTCTGGGAACTCTTGTAAGCGCCTTAGGTCCAGTTGAACATGCAAAGGCATCAAAGAACGGGAATCAACCAGCTTTAATGAATAGTGGTTTACTTTCAAGAGAAGTGGGAAGCATTTCTCTTCTTTTGAGTCTACTGGTCAGATAGTTTTATGCCAAATGTTGTAGAATGTTCGGACTAGGCTCATGTATGCTTTGCTAATACAATACCTTTGTAGTCGGGGGGATTTATATGTCCGATATTATACATTGCAGTTATTGACAGTGCTTTTAACAAATTCTCAAAATAGGTATGTGTTTCATTTTTTGTTTTGACCAGGCTACAAGAAGCTATTCTTATGATTCCTCGAGATATCACAAGGCTTATGGACATGCTCATGGACCGTGAGGTATCTTGCTGGTATACTTTTTGAGATTCATTGTATTTTCAACCGTCTCCACTTATGTTATATTGAAAAAAAAAACGTGTTTCTATTCTTCCTTCTTCTGTCTCTCTCTGAGGTCATACGCAATGAGGCACTATTACTGCTCACATACTTGACTCGGGAGGCTGAGATTATTTTTCTTTTCTTTTTGCATTGTTGGTAAAAATGTGTACTCCCATATAATTTGTATCCTTATATTATTTTTTGTTGATTTTACATTCAGGAGGTTCAAGAAATTTTGGTCTTCGAAGGTGCTTTCGAGACAATTTTTAGTATCATCAAAGAGGAAGGAGGTTCCGAAGGAGGCATTGTTGTGCAGGTGTGTAAAAACAAACTTAGATCAAGTATGTTAATGTCTTCCAAAAGCTAGGATGATATTTTCTTCTCTTAAAAACATAAACAATGTCCATTGTCATTTATTTACACATAGTTTAATAAATCTTTTACTGAATTATATGCAATGTTTGTTTCAATTTTATTTTGTTCGATGTGTAATACAAAATATTAATTATTTTTGTTATAGTTTAGCATATTCAATATGTTTCGCCAACTCCAATTACTTGACCACACAAGTTCGGATTGGAAGGTATGAGTTTATGTAACACGCATGTGGCCTCCGATCGTTAACAATGGCAATTTTATCGGCATGAATATGATTTTACTCGATGATGGGGTACATTCTACAATGTTTAACATAACCAATGTTTTGTTTAATCTTGAATTTATTAACTGTATGCATTTATATTTTTAGGATTACCATATTCATTCCTTTGTATTTCAAGCAATATGGAATTCCTTGCAGACCTTGATATTTGAAGGAAACAGTTATGACCTTGATTCCTTACCTTGGTCTTAGTCTTGATTTGGTTGGTGTAAGACTTATGACTTGTGAGATATCATATCTCTTATAATAAGGATAAAAGAGATTGTGTGGAATTTGGAAGTAGAATAAAGGAAGACAACTCTCACTTCTCCTACCCCTTTCCATCGTGAGTTTTGGCAAAGAGAGAGAAAATAGTTTTTTTTCTTCACCTTCTTCATTTTCACTTCTTGAGTTTTCTTGGAGAAAATTCAAGATACATTGAGAGATATATATTATACACTTAGAGTGCAATAATAACAAAGCTTCATCACTTGATTCTAGCCGTAACCTTAGAGGTTAATCGGGTATTGTCATTCCGTTCGTTTCTCCGGCGCGTGGTAAGTAGAGACGCGGTGCTTTCGGCATTGGATCGTTCAAGTTCTTGGAGTGCTTCGGACCGTAGAGAATTCAAGTAAAGCTTGGGGAATAGCTCAAGAGAAGGATACCATTTAATCAACGGACTTCAAGGGTGAGTTTCTTACAACTCTTGTTTTTCGTTTATATATTCGTATATATGTAGCTCGATCGATTCTCGTAGGGATTCGGATCGAATTAATTTTCGTTTTACCGCTTCCGCTGGGCCTTCGTTTTAGGCACTGAATCCCAACACTAATATGTCTATTCTTCTGATAAATTCAACTATTGTTCAACATGTACCACTGGAGGTTAGTAGAATACCCAGGCATAAATTTAAAATAGTTGGACTGACTGAACTACACAGTATTGCAACTGCTTATGCTCCGGCCTTTATATGCAATACATGATTTTACTAACAATGTAGGTATCTGTAGATACATAATCAAATAGAATAGGTGTGATAATATAACAAAGACCATGGTTTACAGATATTGTTGGAGCTATTCAGGATGTTGAACCTGTTAGAGTCATAAACACTGTTCTTTTTGGTGAAAGAATTTATGTTTGCTTCAATCTCTATGATGGCAGGTTAACCATCTGATTCTTGGTACTATATGCTGTATAACATACGTTAGGGTTGTACTTTGGGACGACAAAGTTGCAATGTCAAATGCAATATTTGATGGCAATTTCCAAGTACAACCCATTCTTATTCGGTCAACCATGAGGGCACATTTCAGTTTTGGTATTATCCTCCTTTGAATTACCTAATTCAGTTTACCGAATAATGACTGTAATATTTTTACTTAGATATGTGATCCATTTTAATGATTGAACTATATATCATAAGCTTAGAACGCAATGGGGTTTTCGACTTTCCATGGCTAAAAAAAAGTGGTTGTTCTGTATTTGAAGCGAGCGAGTTTTTCGAACACCGCAAAATTTTTACACAATTAGTCGAAGACACTTTTGTTGGGAATTGATCTGATCATTCTGTGTGCATAATTATTCATAATTTCAAAACCATAGGTGGAATATAAAAAAAAAAATGACGGTAAAAACAACTGAATGATGAAATGCACAAACCTTCAAGCTTGTTTGAAGTCTCCTCGTCAATCTCATAGCCATAGCCAAAGTACCTATACCGAGAGGCTTCCTCCTCACTGCCAACAAACAAAAGCAAAGAACTACACTAAATTTAACATAGGCAAACACACGAGCCACAATCTTTTAACTATCAATAGATGCAGGTGATATGAACTAACATTGTGATACCTTCCACAAGTACATACATAGTTGCAGTCCAACTGATTAGTTTATTTTTTTTGAAATTGTCCATTCAGACAAGCAAAAAGTTCCGAAATTTTCTGAACCAAAACTTCATGCATAGTAACAATATTGTACGAGTCAGCAACTATATACTGCAGTTCCATCAAATATTCATCACGCCCCTCTAATTGAAACTCAAAAAGGATTATTTCAATCTTATATATAAAAATGTCTTAAAAGTATCAAACTTTAATATAGGAAAATTACAAATCCAATCACGAGCTTCACTCCATTTGCAATTAGAACACGAACTTCGGATTTTTGCAATTAGAAAATTGTAAATAAACCATCGTGTTTTATGCAACATGTGAAAGTCATTGTCCAAAAGAAACTAGGGTTTTTGGAGGAAATTAGGGGAAATCAGAATCGAGAATCATAACCTGTGTGACACAATATTCGGCTGAATCATAGTTTCATCGACCAACACCCCAGAAATGTGTTCTTCTATCTGCATAATTCCATAGTACAATAATGTGAATAGTAAAATATAGTTAAGTTAAAAGTCTAGTAAAAAATACGAGTTACAAATGTACCATCTCAGGAGTAGACTGATAGGGGCATCCTCCTCCAACAAGCCTAGTAAAATCCCACACACAAGTTGCAGCTGCAACAAGCTCTGAATAATCTCCATGGGGAGGGTGAGCCACGATGACTTTATGGTCTCGGCTACAGAACTCTTTTAGAGCCGGTGCCAATGCATTGTCACCGGAAATCACCAAAAAAATGGTTTGGGCATGATCATGCTTCTCTGCCCAATTCTTCATCTCAGACACCATGTATTCAACATGGTTTGCTACATATTAAACGAGGAGTGAAGAAATTAAAAGAAAAAGAAATCAGAATGACTAATTACACATTAAGAAAGAAAAAATTGAAGACAGGAGAAAAATATACCACGAGGGGAGTGCAAGAGCGACATCCCTGTGTAGAGCTGGCGTGCAATGGAAACAGGGATGTCGTCGCCGATGCCGTATGCATTTATGGTGATTCTGCACGCACAATAATTGAAAACTACAGCGCATAAGTTGCCGACGAAATCGCGGCATACGGCCTCATCCGGTAACGGGCAGCTCCGGACATCCCATACCAACAAAGTCTCCGTGGGAGGCATTGATAGCTGGTCCCCGGCTATATTGATTTGTGCACAAACAAGTGAGCATTGTTAAGGACAACTTTTACAGTGGCGGTCACGTTACTCGCATCATCTTAACATCATAAACACATACGACAATCATAATATTAAAACGGACATCAATTATCAACAACATATTCAAATAAATCACCACACCTTTGATCTTGAACTCCCAACAAATATCCAACAATTCAAAACAAATTCAAAGTCTTAGTTGGGCGGCACCTAGCCACATATATATTGAAATACTTTGCACGGGCTTAAAGAACTTAAAATAAATTACTCTAACTTAATTTGCAAAATCTGAAAATTAAAAAGCTATTATAAATCTGATAAACGAGAATATTATACATGTTTTATATCCAGAGATACAATCTACTGTCATAACTAAATATAAGGAATACAAATTATCTATTCCAATATTACAACATATAGTTCAACTGACTTTAGTGAAAGTAAAAGGCCACTACTCAACCGTGATGAACTTTGATTAAGATGCCATTATTTGGGTCCCAAAACTTAACTAAAAACCAACCTTGAATCATTTAGTATTATAAATAATTTAAAGAGAACCACCATTCCAAAACTCTTATATTCAATTCTTTTCTCTGTATACCTATACCAGAAACTGTTTTTTGGCTCAGTTCCTATTCTTTCATATCTCTATTTTAAAGAACACAAGGACCATATCTCAGACACTGATCCAATCAACTTAAAATTCCTGGTTGTGTTTCAATTAATGTGATTGGCACATGTAAAAAAATCTCATAAATCATCTTTTGACCCTATATCTTTCCCGTCTGCATCCATGAAACCCCAAACCAATAGTCAAACTTTATTTTCTCACTTCTAATATTATTTTTTAGCAGAGTCTCGACTACAAAAACAAATAACAAGGTTATGCAGGTGTTATGTGTGAAATTTATTGAGGAATTTCTGAGAATGCGATTGCTATACAAATTAGGCTCCCAATTTGAATTTAATTTAAAGCTTGGATCGGCACCTATGAGATTTCATTAGTGTGAAATTGAAGATTTAATTCAGTTTTGTAACTATGAATCTATATCTATAGAATTGGGTAGAATTCCTAATAGCCCCAGCAACGCCAAAGACACCAAACACCTACTATAGATCAAAAATTAAAACCATAATATCTTATAGGCACAAGCTATTACATCACAATTATAATGAAACGTTCAGATGATCTCAAAGGCATAAGTTATTACACCACAATTATAATACCTGGTGGAGTATGTGTAAACCTTGCCGTCGCAAAACCCTTGCTAACTTCTTCACGAGTAGTTTCGTTTGTAGCGTCGAAATCACAAAATGCCGTGAGGTCCAATGGTCCAGTCCATCCAATGTCTGGAAGAGAAAGAACCTTCTCAAGAGGCGGTCGCAAGGTTTCCAGCCTATATACCCAAAAACATAAGAAAAACCACGTTAAAACGTAGATAAGCCAAAAAAGCACAACACTTTCTAATATCCAGCCAAACCAAAAAAACAAATAATATTCTCATAACCTAAAAAACAAAGCAGCCAAATTACAACTACGCAAATAAAAGCAACGAAAACAAAAACCTCGAACCATACACTGAAAAGTACCACGCGAACACGCAGATGCGTCAAAAAAACACAACACTTTCCTAGCAGCACCAGCTGAACAGGGACAGCTCCGATGACACTAAAAAAGCCAACTACCCAAATAAACTATTATACAACCTGCTCATTTGTATCAAGCAAAACCAAAAAAACACTTAAAAACTAACAGATATCATAACACTCAAGTGTAAGAAAACAAACAGGCAAACCTTAATAAAAAAACCCGTACATGATACATCATTATACCCACCAAACCAATCTCATACACCCTCAAAATTGACAGTCCACATACCCCAAAATAGTAATTCTTTATATCCAACCCACCCAGTAATTCTTTATAACGTTTTCGCAACACCTCGAATAACATAAACAAGCAATGTGCTAATGTAAGCACAGACACCAAAACAAACCCAAAACAATCACCCAAAATAAACACACTGAACCACCCCAAACAAAGGACAAAATAAACAGACACTGAACCACCCAAAACAAAGGACAACCTTGACAGACATCAAGAAACTCCAATACTCTAAAAATATGAACAAGATGCCAGCAAACCATAATATAACCACAGAAGCCAAACAACATCATTACACCCACCAAAACAATTCCTCTGATAAATCGAAGGCGCACTCCAAATAGGGTTTCTCAGAAAACGCAAAACCACATCCACAAAAGAGCAAGCACTGTAAAAAAACAAAGAACGCAATGAAACAAGAGACAGAAACAAGCGCAAAACCTAACAAAAAAGAAAAACAAACCCACGTGAGCAGATACATCCAAACATATAAATATACAAATACTGAATCGCAGACAGAGTCGAAACAGGATGAACACTCACAAAACACCCACCCACAAACCAGACGATAAGATATAGAAGACAAAATCAACCCAAAAATCTAACTCAAAAGAAAAACAAACCTTGCAAGAAGAAGCCACACAATCTAAACGGAGCGACACAAAGCGCCGAGAAGAAAGGAAACACGATTCACAAAACAAGCGGTGATAAGAGAAACAAGCCGATCCAAATGTAGAGTTAATCTAAAGCGGAGGAGGAGAAGTTTTTATTTATTAACGACGATAACGCTTTGTTTATTAAAAAATCTATAGCACTGAAAAGCAAACTAAATGAGACTCAAAAGCATAAGAATTCCACATAAACACACAGATGCACTCAAAATATAAAAATACTATCCAAGTACAACCACCTGAACAGGAATAGCTCCGACGACACTAAAAACACCAAACACCTGCAATAGACCCCAAAAGGAAACCATTATATCTTACAAACACAAAACAGAACAGCCCAGATAGAAGACAAGCGGCGTGTGCCACACGTCGAACATTGCAATTGCACGTCGGTGTTCGTGAGCGATCAGAAATTTGTGTGATTATTCAGTATATTGTTTACTGTAGTATGTATTTGTAGTCTGTATAATGAAGAAAATAAAAATATTGTGCAAATATTGCACAAATTATATAATTACATAGGGAAAAATAATGTGTGAATACAATTTACAGTAAATTTTTAACATGGCATTGTTATATTCCATCGAGGGAGTCTTAAACATCCTCCCAAAAGGCATTTAGGTCAGAAGATTACCAACCTGTATACCTTTAAACATAAAAGAAAACATATTCTGAACCTCATAGAAGACAAAAATCCCAAAAAAAATCCCAAGAGAACCACCTGAATAGGAATAGCTCCAGCAACGCCAAAGATACCAAACACCTACAATAGATCAAAAATTAAAACCATCATATCTTATAGGCACAAAATGTAATGACCCAAATAAGAGGACCGAAAAGAAAATCACCTATTTTCCATCAACGTTTAAAGCCACATAACGTTATTACCTAATAAACACATCAGCATCTATATAGGAGTTTTGAAAATATAATAGACGTTTAAAAGTACGCGGCGTTATTACATTTATCGAGACCCATCCAGAGTCGTAAACGTCCCCTCAAGAGGCCTACCGGTCGCAAGGTTTTCACTTATATACCTCTAAACATATATGATCATACACTCCCAACCTCATAAAACACAATAACCGCAGAAGATATCCGAAAATCACAATAAATGACCAAAACAAAAACCTCTAACCGAAAAAATCACCAACACTGAGGAGCAAACTAAATGATACTCGAAAGCATAAGAAAACTACATAAACACATAGATGCGACTAATATACTTAATAAACACATCAGCAGCTATATTCAAACAGATCATAAACCAATGTTCGAAAAAACGAAGGCGTAAGCCTAGCATTGGCCTGCCAAAAAGCGAGGCGTAAGCCTCGGTGGCGCCAGGGCGTAAGCACTGTGTGCATTTTTTTACGACATAAAATAATACACATTAATTATCCCTTAAGTATAACTTAAAATAAGTATAAATAAATTACTCATTAAACAGATAAATTTAAAGTAATCAAGTATTGAAATTAAATAATGTCTAATAGTTATTTTATTCCCAACAAGACAACAACCTTTTAAAGAATTTATAATAAGATGAACATTTTTAATACAATTGTTAATATAGTCTAATGCTCATATTGACCAAGGGCAGACATGTTATTTCAAATTTCAACTTAGCCCTAAAACATCAGTTTTCTTCTCTTTCCAGCCGCCTCCTTCCTCCTTTCTCTCTACCAGATATGAGACCATCCCTCTCCTCCATTATTCCTCCTCTGTTATTCTTTCCTTATTTTCCTTCTTTCATATTAAACAAGAGGACCCCTACTCTTGTGGTAACTCGGAATCCAAACAGGAAGTACTGAAGAAGAAATTTCATATCTTTACAACGAAAAATGAGCTAGCGCTTCTCAGATATTTTCTTATTACTTGATACACAAAAAGTGTTGGCTTCTGAAAGAAAGCGCAAAAGGCGCAAATAATGCGTAAAAAGCATGCGCCCTACGAAAAAACGGAAGCTTCTTATACAATCCGCCTAAATCTACACGCCCTGCAGCGTTTTTGGTCAAAAAAACAAATAATATTCTCATAACCTAAAAAACACAGCAGCAAATTACAACTACGCAAATAAAAGCAACGAAAACAAAAACCTCGAACCATACACTGAAAAGTACCACGCGAACACGCAGATGCGCCAAAAAAACACAACACTTTCCTAGCAGCACCAGCTGAACAGGGACAACTCCGATGAATAAATACCTAATACAGTTAAACATCGATAAATAAATATTCGATAAACGAATAACCTCGTCAAATGAATAATTTTCGCTGATCCCAACTCTTTATAACATGTTCAAATTTTATTTCGATAAATGAATTATTTCGCTAAATGTATTTTTCTCCAGTCCCGACCATATTCATTTATCGAGGTTTTACTGTAAATAACATACCTAAGAAGTCGTAATCATATACATATGTGAGCAGTACCACCAGAATATTAAGGAGCACAATAAAAAGAAGGCAGGGAGCCAAAAATAATAATGAGGAATTTTCTAAAACCAAGAAAAGATAATGAAACTAAATTACATTTTCATATACATATGTGAACAACATCACCAGAATATTAAGGAGCGTAATAAAAGAAAGCGAGGAGCCAAAATAATACCAAAGAGTTTTCTAAAACGAATGTAAAGGGAAACCGAATAATAATGAAACAAAGATGAACAAATAACGGAAAAATTAAGGAAGACAAAATTTGAACTTTAACAAAGAAGAAGACATCACACCACAAATATCAAAAATAAAACGAAGGGAAAAAGCGGTGAGAAATGATTACCTAAGAACAATCTCGCCGATGCAATGACCGCCAAACCAAACCCAAAGAAAATAATGAATCTGAAAAGAAAATCAATGCCCTGATTTATTACAGCAATCAGAACATGCACTGATAAAGAGAAACCTAATAAATTCCGAATAAGAAACAACCGCCCCAAAACACCTGTTGGTAGTCGATCCACCTTGGCATCCACCTAAGCGCTTCGGGCAGCCGAACGGCCGAGCGGATCCTGGAGCCGAACCGGTCATAGGCCTGATCGTTTCTCGGGCTTACGAAAAAACCGGACCGGGCAGAGACCTTAGAGCCGACCCGGAATCCGGACCAGAAAGACCGAGCAGACCCTATATGAATACGCTCCATAATCGTGAATAAGGCCGACCAGAGTAGCATGAAGCTCGAGGGCCGACCCCATTGTCGGTCATAACAGATAAATATCAAAAGCCCGTAGAACAGGCAGACAGGACAGTAAAAGAGAGTTGTCATGTCCCTTCCCAAAGCACACTTAAGAAGGTGACACGTGTCAAAGGAATCACCTTCATTGTGACAAATGTCATCAGTATATTCATCTCAATCTTCCTACTGTCATCTCATGAATGGCTGACATTGCCTATATATATGCCAGGAGAATGTACAATAAAGGGACTTTTGAAAAAAGAGAAAAAAGAGGGAGATGTAGAGAGGAAAAAGAGATAAAACAAAAGAAGAGAGAAAAAAGGAGTAAGACTTGTAATTAACAAGCAAACTGGATAGACCGGCGCACATTATTCCGCTCGGCTCTATGCTATCAAAAGGTCATTAATAAAATTTAGTGATCAAATATCTCCCATCTTGTTTATTATTTTCTACGTGGCTTCGATCTAATCGTCCAGATCAGCACACGTGACGTTGACCAAACCAGACGTCAACAGAATGGCGCTAGAAGGAGGGGAACCTCCGGGAGCTTGAGCGAGTCGCTCAAGTTATGACCAATTCCAATTATAATCAGCCCGCCACAAAGAAGGGAAATCCATTCCAATTGGCGGGGCACTTGGACACACCTTGCGTTCATCCGGGAATAACCACCCCCACCCAGGGATGGTGAGATGAAAGCATAGGAATCATCGTAACTACGAGTCGAAAGCACAAGAATCATCGTAATTTGAAGTTGAAAGTACAGGAGCCATTGTGACCACGGGTTCCTGCTCGACTCGGCTGACCTTTTAAAGGTCATAACTCGAAGGATATCGAGCGCAGCTCAAAATTCTAGAAAAGGTCTCGAAGAGTCCTCGTATCCTTCAAATTAAAGTTGCAGTCAACATACACTGCAACATCTGAAAACTCCTTCGGAATCCCCATCCACACCCGCGAAGGTCCTGGTAATCCGGACGGCGCTGGACCAGTTGCCGAAAACATCTCCAAGTATTGAGCCATGTGTTAGAAAAGCAGCGGCGGCCCTTACAAGTGAAGTGGAAGACGAAGTAAAAAGTAATCTGTAAAGGAGTTTTCCGCATAATCACCCGAGCAGCGGTCGCTAGGATGCCAACGACGAAACTCAAAACTCAAAGTGATGAAAAAACCGCAGAAAGTGGAAGATATTAGTAAAGCTAGAATAAGTCGAGGAATAATCTCTATAAGAAAAGAGGGGCCCGGCCGACCGAGTCACCAACAATCCTGTCGTTCTGCGACCGACCCCCGTCTACGAAGCAGTTTATCCATGTCGCAAGATTCGCAATCCAACGGACAAGTCGGGGCGGTTAATGCAATGATGAAACAATGCCTTACGGCCCGCCTTAAAAAGCGCAAAGGATCACGGTCTGAAGAACTCTCTGAAGACTCGGTAATGCCTCGGCCCGCCGAATGAAAAATATCTTCGTAGCCTCCGGCACTGAGGCGATGACCCCGGTCGAAATTGGAACACGCCCACAGGAGAATTCGTTTCAAAAAACGAGGTCAATGTGACCCCAAGAACCTGGACCTCGTCGCCCCAAAAAGGCGGAACGTCTTCAACAAAACATCTGAGGATCATCATCAGATTCTTCAGGTCAATGGCCTCATTATTAAACGAGCGCTGGGGCCCGACACGGGACCTCCTGAATCCAAGTAACAAAGCCCGTCAGAACGGAGGTTGCTAGCTAGAATATATGAATGATCAAGGATTAATTCATTCGTTGAATGTCGTGAAGGTATAATCAATAAAATTCGACTCTATTTCATCTCTGAATCAAATGCACCATAAGACCGAGCTCGTCTCGGCACCTCGAATGACCGGCTCCCCCGGCACCATAAGACCGAGCTCATCTCGGCACCTCGAATGACCGGCTCCCCCGGCACCATAAGACCGAGCTCGTCTCGGCACCTCGAATGACCGGCTCCCCCGGCACCATAAGACCGAGCTCGTCTCGGCACCTCGAATGACCGGCTCCCCCGGCACCATAAGACCGAGCTCGTCTCGGCAACTCTAATGACCGGCTCCCCCGGCACCATAAGACCGAGCTCGTCTCGGCACCTTGAATGACCGGCTCCCCCGGCACTATAAGACCGAGCTCGTCTCGGCATCTCAAAAGACCGGTCCACCCGGCACTGAAAGTCCGAGTTCGCCTCGGCATCTCACAAGACCGGTCCACCCGGCACTGAAAGTCCGAGTTCGCCTCGGCATCTCAAAAGACCGGTTCACCCGGCACTGAAAGTCCGAGCTCGCCTCGGCATCTCAAAAGACCGGTTCACCCGGCACTGAAAGTCCGAGCTCACCTCGGCATCTCAAAAGACCGGTCCACCTAGATCGAAAGTCCGTGTCCGCCTCGGCATCTCAAAAGACCGGTCCACCCGGCACTGAAAGTCCGAGCTCGCCTCGGCATCTCACAAGACCGGTCCACCCGCACTGAAAGTCATAGTTCACCAAGGCATCTAAAAAGACCGGTTCACCCGCACTGAAAGTCCGAGCTCGCCTCGGCATCTCAAAAGACCGGTTCACCCCGCTGAAAGTCCGAGCTCACCTCGGCATCTCAAAAGACCGTCCACCCAAGACTGAAAGTCCGAGTTCGCCTCGGCATCTCAAAAGACCGGTCCCACCCGCAGACTGAAAGTCCGAACTCACCTCGGCATCTCAAAAGACCGGTCCACCTGACTGAAAGTCCGAGTTCGCCTCGGCATCTCAAAAGACCGTTCACTGCAAGCTGAAAGTCCGATCTCTCCTCGGCATCTCAAAAGACCGGTCCACCCGGAACTGAAAGTCCGAGTTCGCCTCGGCATCTCAAAAGACCGGTTCACCCGGCACTGAAAGTCCGAGCTCACCTCGGCATCTCAAAAGACCGGTCCACCCGGCACTGAAAGTCCGAGTTTGCCTCGGCATCTCACAAGACCGGTCCACCCGGCAATGAAAGTGCGAGCTCGCCTCGACACCTTGATAGGCCAGCCCGTCCGGCACGATCAACAAAGGGTAAACAGAAAAGACGGCGGTCAGACCAACCGGGCCCAAACACAAAAAAGCAACAAAGGCCATAAAAAGATTTTATTCACTCAAAATAAGCTCCATGTCAGAATACCAAAGAAATCAAGGAAAAACGGCACGCAGGCCATACATGGAATAGAACAAAAAATCTACTCGGCCTTGTCCTCCTGATCGGTCGCCTGAGAAGACTGCCCTCCACCTTCGCCAGACACGGTCTCCACCGGATCTTCGACAGCTTCGGCGGCCTTCGGCTCATCATCTCCGAGAGTTTCAACCTTTAGGTCGGCCGCCTGAGACTTTATGTAGGCCTGGACCTCCTCAACGGTCTTCCCTTCCTTCATGAGATCCAATATCTCATAACAAGTGGAGACATAGTTAATGTTGATCAATTCCTCGTACTCGGGTGTCTTAAAGCGGTAGCCCGTCAACAAGGCCCCCGGCATAACCCGCAGATTCGCAAGTCTGGACCCGCTCGGCGATTGCTCAAGTGGGCCTTAGCACTTTGCAAATGGGCCTCGTAATCGGCCCCGATATCCAGGCACCGTTGCCGAGCCTTCTCGGCCGCCGTGGCCATCTCGTCGACCTTCCCCTTCCACACATTGGCCTCAAAGGCCGGCTCTCGTAAGCTCCATCTCACCCTTCAAAGAAGCCGTCTCCTCCTCCAAAGACTTGATAAGCGAAGGCGAGATGGTGTTCCTCTGTAAGGCCTTGAGATCGGCCTCTACCTTTTTATGTTTCCTAAGGCGATCGGCTCTGACGGCCTTCACATAGGTGCACAACGCCCGGCCCAAAATAGCATTTCCAAAATGGATCTGCTCAGTAGGATCCATGTCGTTAGTCACCATCTCCATTTTCGGCGTCCAACCCAAGATGGGGACATAGTGGACTCAACCACCGATGGGGGACCCGGTCGAGCATCTCGGCGGTTGGGGTGGCTGCCCAGCGTAGTTGAGGAACCAGCAGTCGCCGCCCTTTCATCCGGGCACAAGGTTCTTCCCGATCCTTATTCACCGGAAGATAGTGGCCCTCCAAATCAATCAAAGGCTCCTTACCCTTCGCCGGCCGTCCGTACAGGGGGCTCGGGCGGGCACAACAATCTCAGGAATGGGGAAACCCTCGGCTCTGGTCACGTTATCCTCAGGCCCGGCCTCTACTCTCTTCCGCTTGCCCGCGCGCTCCCTACGCTCGGCGGCCTCTGCAGCCAGCCTCGCCACCCGCTGCGCAGGCGTCTCTTTCCGTCCAGATGAACTCCTACCCCTAGGGACTGGATGGGGAAGATGTGTTAAAAAAAAAAAAAAAAAAAGGAGCTACCTGACGAAGACATTCTACTCGGGTTAGTGGATCGAAGTCCCGCGGCCCAAAGATTATCTTCAGTAACCAGAAGGTATGACTTCCTCCGTCAGTAGGCGGAGTCCAATAGCTGTTCTACCCGGTCGTCGAACAAAGAAGAAGTGTCTGAAGCCGGGATACGTTCTGCTCAATCAACAATTTATGAGCGTTAGACAATAAAGGAACAGCTGCAAAAGACACGACACTTACTCATTTTAGCAGTGAAGTGTTCGGGGACCCGGCTCGGCGTCTATTACGCGAGTTCCCACTCATCAACCGAGCTCATCCACGGCCCCCTACGTAGAACCACTGTTCTTTCCGGCTATGTATGGTCTCGGCACCTCCACCAATTCTTTATACATCGCGTCTTGCCGTCAAGTAAAACCGGCCCGAACAGATCGGCCGACCGACCTCCATAGGAAGAGGCTGTTAATCTCTTCAAAGCCGGGCTCGGTCCATTCATGCGACTAAAAAGGATCAAAAGACCCACCATCCGAGCCCAAGAATTCGGATGAATTTGAGCAATGCAAAGGCCCCACCGCCTCAACCACCGGGATAGTACCAACGGAAGAGGAAACCTTAGCCGGACAACAGGGAGCGGTAATACACCGCCGTGCGGCCGACAGGAGGGGTGTGGGGTCTCTCCTCCGGGTCGGAACAAACATCCGCACCACCGCGGTATCTTAAATCGCCCCGCCAAGCCTCCAACCGCCCATCGGTGGCCGTGCTGCGTATCAAGGCCGAATCCCATTCCGCCTCAACAAAGGAGACGGCCGAGGCCGAACCAGTGCCCTGGGCCGCCAACCGCCGTCAACGGCCGCCACCCCTCGTCTCGAGACCGCATCTCGAATACGGCGATCTTACGACCTCGCCTCCATCCTCTTCGCTCCAGTCCACGGAGCATCACTGTCGACAGATCCACCACTCCGTGCGGTCCGAGACACAACCGACTCCTCCGCCGTATTCCTCCGCTCCGACATCATAGAGTAAGAAAAAGAGGAGGAAAAGCAAGCTTAAGGAAAGTCTGCGAAATCAGAGAAGAAGAAGAATTGGAAAAATCT
Organism: Orobanche coerulescens; assembly: GCA_033398695.1. Lineage (NCBI taxonomy): Eukaryota > Viridiplantae > Streptophyta > Magnoliopsida > Lamiales > Orobanchaceae > Orobanche > Orobanche coerulescens. The sequence goes on along the minus strand of CM065814.1, from coordinate 16,265,824 downwards.
CTCTCTGCAACAAAAATAGCGAAGGAAGCAATGAAGAAGAAGACTCTCTATATTTATAGGATGAGACAAGGGCATTAAATACTAAACGGCGATTCATAATCGTCACGAAGATTAAGGACGCGTGAGACACCGCGACGAATTACATCCCGCCACGCGTCCCCCTCACTATGACTCTTGGAGATCCCGAAGTCAAATCGACGCGACTCTCAAGGATATATCCCTTCAAGGGATCTTATAAACCCCAAAAACGGATCGACATCAATCAGAAACGATTCCGACCGGCCAACCCGACACGACCACGGACTCGGGGGCCCTTGTTGGTAGTCGATCCACCTTTGCATCCACCTAAGCGCTTGGGCGGCCGAGCGGCCGAGCGGATCTGGAGCCGAACCGGTCATAGCCCGATCGTTTCGGGCTTCTGAAAAGCCGACCGGCAGAGACCTTAGAGCCGACCCGGAATCCGGACCAGAAAGACCGAGCGGACCTATATGAATACGCTCCATAATCGTGAATAAGGCCGACTGAGTAGCATGAAGCTCGAGGGCCGACCCCATTGTCGGTCATAACAGATAAATATCAAAAGCCGTAGAACGTGGGAGACAGACGATAAAGAGAGTTGTCATGTCCCTTCCCAAAGCACACTTAAGAAGGTGACACGTGTCAAAGGAATCACCTTCATTGTGACAAATGTCATCGTATATTCATCTCAATCTTCCTCTGTCATCTCATGAATGGTGACATTGCTATATATATGCCAGAGAATGTCTGATAAAGGGACTTTTGAAAAAGAGAAAAAGAGGGATATGTAGAGAGGAAAAAGAGATAAAACAAAGAAGAGAGAAAAGGAGTAAGACTTGTAATTAACAAGAAACCTGGATAGGCCGTGCACATTATTCCGCTTTATCTTTATCAAAAGGTCGTTAATAAAATTTAGTGATCAAATATCTCCCATCTTGTTTATTATTTTCTACGTGGGCGATCTAATCGTCAGGATCGGCGTGGCGTTGACCAAACCAGAAGTCCACAACAACCCAAGCGCGACCCACCTAATATTTGCTTAATAAAAAAGCGAAAAGCGAACGCATAAAACCGACCGGTAAAGATGATCTTCTCACGAGGCAATTTGATTGATAAAATTTGGGTTCTCGCCGTGTTCTTTCCGATTTCACCGAACGTGAAAGCAATAATAAGAGCAGCCAAGAGATTCGTGAATGTGTAATCAAGATAAGTGTGTTGAGGTAGGCGACCACGCCTTTCTATGAGAGTTAGAAGGGCCATGTGCCCAAGAAAAGCAAGGAAAAGAGCATACATGCTATTGCACCTTCTTTGCTCTCTATCACTAACATTTTGGGTTAGCGGGTATTTTTAGATAATTCCATATCTGTCGAAATCGAACCGACAGGTAGAGAATTTGAGGCGAGAGATTTCGACTTTTGCTACTAGATAATTCTATATCTCAAAGTAAAGGGGGACTCAATAGTAAATAAAAGAAATAGGTATAGAAAAAAAGTGATTTATTATTAACATTAATTAATCTTTGTCTATAACTAAGCCTAACATAACAGCATAGAGACGTAGTCAGGGGTCAGGTGTGCGTAATTCCAGTCCAGCCTACTGAGCAGGCAGGGTCTCGGGTCTCTATGGATATTCAACCGACCCAATTCCCAGATCCGAATAGTCAAACAAACCATCTAGCGCCTCGTACCCACCATTATAATCATCCGACTGCTCAAACCCGGATCCTGCATCACAACCTGGCATCTCCAAAAACTCGCCACCAAACCCGGATGAGTCGGGCTCAACTCGGACCACCTCATCCTTCGACTCGCCTGCCGTCGGAGGAGGAATACCAAGCTCGTCATCGGACGCCTCCAGCAGGTACCCTAGATCAGGCCTGGACTCGCCGGAATCCGAAGCCATATCAACCGCCGCAACCTCCGATCCTCCACCGCCGCGTCCGGACGGAGAGGCGACGATCTCTTCCTCAAAGCTCTTCATGAACGAATCGAGATCCTGATTCGAGGCGCAGATGTCAGGATCATCGTCCAAACTATCCAAGAGATTCTCCCTCAATCTCTTCACTAACCTAATTAAAAAGAAAAATTACCGGGTATTTTTTCGGGTTAGCGGTCCGGTTTCTTATCAGTTTCAGTTTCAATTTCATTTTCCGTATCCATCCCGTTAACTTCTGGGTGAGTCCCAGTATCGGGTTTTTCGGTCCGGTTATCGAGTGGGTTCGGATTTATCCAGCCCAGTAACAGCACTAATAATACGTGATCCCTTCCATGACAACTATGTGTTATTATATGTTCTTGGATGAATAATATCAATATGTGTTTGGACACATGAATATATTTTGTTTCCTATACCTTGATTGTACCATATACTTGATTATCTCGACAATATCGTGCGTTAATTACATGTTGCATTTAGTTAAGTCATTTGCATCACATTATAGCATGTACATTGAACACGACGACAAGGGGCAACACCCCACACAAAGACATACGACGAAATTGTCATGACAATTACGACACATTCAAAATAACAAGGTCGAACGCCTAACAACAACAAACCCATGTTATTACAATACAAATACAATGACATATTCAAATAATGGGGACGAAGGCTTAACAGCAACAAACCCCATTATTACATTATAAATACGCCGATAAGTAAGCTCGTTTCAAGAGGGGAAGGCCTTTTAACGACTTAACGTAGTACATGCACTTACAAAATCATATATATATATATATATATATGTGTGTGTATATATATACAAGTGACGTATTTACAAAGTGACACAATCACATTACATATGACATTTACAAACTATGACAAGAACGAAATGCAAATGACAACTACATATTACACGTGACATTTACAAATCACGATTACATATTGTGACACGCTTCGAAGTTACAAATTACGACAATGACAAGTTACAACTACAAATGACAAGTGTTTTAAAAGGCGCTCGAAGCGTACGCCCCGAGGCGCGCCTCAAGGCGAGGCGGCTGGAAAACGCCTCGAGGCCCCATTTTTTTAATTAAATCTGAGGCTTGCGCCTCACCCTACCGAGGCGTCACAGAGGCGTAGGGTTTGAGGTGCAAGACTCGTGTATACATCGTTTTGCTTTGAATTGACAGTTGTCTAGGGTCGTGAAGTGAGAAGAGAATCCGAGAGAAGGAGAGAGCGAGGCTGATTGTGGTAGGCATCCACAAAAAACTGATAAGGAAAAAGATGGGGACGCGGAAGAACATATCTGAGAATAGTAGCGGCGATTGATAGAATTGATGGAGTATTAGGGGTTTCGAAGATTATAAAAACTGACCGCCTCTTTCTTCTGCTAATATACTTGAGTAATATAATATATATCTATATTTAATATCTCCACTCATTCCATATTATAATATAATCATATCTCCACTCAAAAAAAGAATTATAATCATAATATTATAAGAGAGTTGACAGCCTCTTCTCTGGGCAGGGATCCCCTACAGTGCACAGCACCATGCTGTGCACTCCCTGCCCTCCGATCACACACACCCGCACGGGTGTGTGTGTGTGTGTGCCCCATCCGACGGACGGCAGTGCACAGCATGGTGCTGTGCACTGCAGGGGATCCAACCCCCGCTTCTCTTCCTCCCATATTATAATATAATATATAATATATCTCCACTCAAAATAAAATTTAATAATACTGTTATAAATATAATTAACTATTTTTGTTTGTTATTGAATGATATTTAATAATTTGAAAATTATCAAATGATAAATATCAAAATTTAGTTAAAATTTTGGTAGAAAATGCAATTTAACTTATCAAAAAAAAGTATCATAATTTATACCTTTTTGTGATTTTATTAGAGGAAAATAAAATAAGCCTCAATACTATGATTAAGTAACCTAATTTACACTTTTTTGCTCTTTTAATAATTCAACATTATGATATTTTTATGATTTTTTTATTTTAATCGAGGCTTACGCTTCTTTTCGCCTCGAGGCTTACGCCTCGCTTCATCCAACCAAAACGCCTCAGACTCGCCTCACGCCTTTTAAAACATTGCAAATGACATACTACAAGTACATGACATAAACGACAACTACAAATTGAAGGCAAATTAGACATACTACGACATTGAATTGCATAAAAGAATAAACTAGCCATTCTAAACGTCCAGAAAAACTACGGTTGCAAATAGCAAATCAAACCAAGTTCCCACTCGGCGAGTGAAACAGGAACAATATTCGAAGCAGCAAAAACCCAAGAAATTGTCAAATACGGAAGAAACAAAAACAACGAGGCCAACGGCGGCTACTCGTCGTCTTCGCCCCTTAGAAGGCTTACGTGCCTGTCGTCACCATCGAGTTGTCAATTGTCATCGATGGGAAAGCATCATCTGGATAAGTATCATTATAGATCTTGATAGTCTCATCAACATCCCACGCCTTCCATTCACCACGCTTGAATTCCAGCATTGTCTCGACATGGGTACGCATCATTTCTTTGAGTAACAATGACTGAGTGTCCTCGGACATCTTCTTCTCCAAGGCACGTACTTTCTCGAAAGTCGTCCCAACTCCCGCACGTCATTGGCGGCCTTCAAGTTCAAATACGACTCCTTCTCAAGCATCCTCATCTTCTCCAAACACTCACCGTGCTCATTTCGAAGCGCGATCAACCTCTTCATGTCCGCCTAACACTATATCTATGAGCTTGCGTCTCTACACCAAGCTTCTTGACAGAAGAGCTACACGGGGGCAATTGATCTTCACCTTCTTGGAAGGAGGACTACCTATAGACATGAAGAAATGAGTGAAGAAACCACGAAAACTTCACATGTATAGGTGATAAAATCAAGGTGTAAATGGATAATAACTCCGTACATAAAAATATCAAGATAAATAAATCGGAAATTTACTACTTTCACAAATGAATGACCAAATTTTAACAAAGACACAACTCTACGGCTGACTAGGTGTGAAAAAAAGTCTTAACAGATTACAGCAAGACGTACATCCATAGTCCTTGGTTTCAGCATCAACATAGGATCCTGTAAGAGCAAACAGAATACCAGGCGAACCTACAAAATACAGAAAGTCATTAAGTGGGTATATATTCGAACTAATTTCAAAATCATAGGTGGAATACAAAAAAATGACGGTAAAAACAACTGAATGATGAAATGCACAAACCTTCAAGCTTGTTTGAAGTTTCCTCGTCAATCTCATAGCCATAGCCAAAGTACCTATACCGAGAGGCTTCCTCCTCACTGCCAACAAACAAAAGCAAAGAACTACACTAAATTTAACATAGGCAAACACACGAGCCACAATCTTTTAACTATCAATAGATGCAGGTGATATGAACTAACATTGTGATACCTTCCACAAGTACATACATAGTTGCAGTCCAACTGATTAGTTTATTTTTTTTGAAATTGTCCATTCAGACAAGCAAAAAGTTCCGAAATTTTCTGAACCAAAACTTCATGCATAGTAATAATATCTGAGTTCCATCAAATATTCATCACGCCTCTAATTGAAACTCAAAAGGGATTATTTCAATCTTATATATAAAAATGTCTTAAAAGTATCAAACTTTAATATAGGAAAATTACAAATCGAATCACGAGCTTCACTCCATTTGCAATTAGAACACGAACTTGAATTTTTGCAATTAGAAAATTGTAAATAAACCATCGTGTTTTATGCAACATGTGAAAGTCATTGCCCAAAAGAAATTAGGGTTTTTGGAGGAAATTAGGGAAATCGAATCGAAAATCATAACTCGTGTGACCTGATATTCGGTGCAGAATCATAGTTTCATCGACCAACACCCGAAATGTGTTCTTCTATACGCATAATTCCATAGTACAATAATGTGAATAGTAAAATATAGTTAAGTTAAAAGTCTAGTAAAAATACGAGTTACAAATGTACCATCTCGGGAGTAGGTGATAGGGGCATCCTCCTCCAATAAGCCTAGTAAAATCCCACACACAAGTTGCAGTGCAACAAGCTCGAATAATCTCCATGGGGAGGGTGAGCCACGATGACTTTATGGTCTCGGCTACAGAACTCTTTTAGAGCGGTGCAATGCATTGTCACCGAAATCACCAAAAAAATGGTTTGGGCATGATCACGCTTCTCTGCCCGATTCTTCATCTCGGACACCATGTATTCAACATGGTTTGCTACATATTAAGCGAAGAGTGAAGAAATTAAAAGAAAAAGAAATCGGAATGACTAATTACACATTAAGAAAGAAAAAATTGAAGACGGAGAAAAATATACCACGAGGGGAGTGCAAGAGCGACATCCTGTGTAGAGTGGCGTGCAATGGAAGCAGGGATGTAAATCGCCGATGCCGTATGCATTTATGGTGATTTTGCACGCACAATAATCGAAAACTACAGCGCATAAGTTGCCCACCAAATCGCGGCACATGGCTTCATCCGTGAACGGCGATGGACATCCCATACCAACAAAGTCTCCGTGGGAGGCATTGATAGCTGGTCCCCGGCTATATTGAGGAGTACCACCAGAATATTAAGGAGCACAAAACAAAAGAAGTCAGGGAGCAAAAAATAATAATGAGGAATTTTCTAAAACCAAGAAAAGATAATGAAACTAAATTTCATTTTCATATACATATGTGAACAACATCACCAGAATATTAAGGAGCAGAATAAAAAGAAGGCAGGGAGCCAAAAATAATAATGAGGAATTTTCTAAAACCAAGAAAAGACAATGAAACTAAATTTCATTTTCATATACATATGTGAACAACATCACCAGAATATTAAGGAGCAGAATAAAAAGAAAGCAGGGAGCCAAAAATAATACCAAAGAGTTTTCTAAAACGAACAGAAAGGGAAACCCAAATAATAATGAAACAAAGATGAACAAATAACAGGAAAAATTAAGGAAGACAAAATTTCAGAACTTTAACAAAGAAGAAGACATCACACCACAAATATCAAAAAATAAAACGAAAGGAAAAAAGCAGTGAGAAATGATTACCTAAGAACAATCTGCCGATGCAACAGCTCGCCAAACCAAACCCAAAGAAAATAATGAATCTGAAAAGAAAATCAATGCCCTGCTTGTGGTGCCTTTTTCGTCGTATAATAGAAGATGCGATCTTTCGTCGCCGTATAATAGAAGATGCGATCTGAAAATAAAATCGTAGCCGTATAATAGAAGATGCGATCTTTCGTCGCCCGCCTCCTGCTTGTGGTGCCTTTTTCACCTCTCTGCCGCGGAACCTCTCTGCCTCTACGACCCGTGTGACAGCTCCACCTTCATTCCTCTTCTTTATGATGTCTTCTTTTCGTTCTTTCTTTCTTTTCTTTTTATTTGCTCGGCTCTTGCTTCGCAAAGGGTCGCTTTTTTTTGGTAGGTTTTTTTTTCCCTCCTGACTACTGTCTTGTTCTTCAATCTCTTGCTTCACAGAGGTTCGTCTTTTTTTTTTTTTGGTTTTGCTTATTTTTCTGATTTGTATTCTTTGTTATCCATCTTTCGCTTTAATTGCTAAATACGTGTTTATTTTATTTTTTTCATTCAGTGATGTGAGCCTGAATTGTGCGTTATTTTCTGGCTGGATTCCTCTGCTTATATATGCGATTTGGTGAGTAATTGAGGTGGGTTTGGGGAATTTAATGCGATCTGAGAAAATTGGAGGTTTTGGGATGTTAGATGCGATGATGTAGAAATGGTTTGAGGCTTCTTTTGTCTTATATTTTGTGTAACATCGTTTTTTAAGTGGTCAGAATTTCATCAAGTGGTTGCCGACCCACCTAATATTTGCATTGAAAGCTTCTACATATGCCCATGTTGTTTGTCGAGTCTATGGTTGGATTAAATTTGACTGTCACCCTATCCTTGTATTTTTAATGAGTTTTTGCTTGCCTATGATTTCATATTTATCGGATTTTGCTGATGTAATAAATCTTCTTTGGAGGTATGAAGGTGCGAGGGGCTCTGGGAACTCTTGTAAGCGCCTTAGGTCCAGTTGAACATGCAAAGGCATCAAAGAACGGGAATCAACCAGCTTTAATGAATAGTGGTTTACTTTCAAGAGAAGTGGGAAGCATTTCTCTTCTTTTGAGTCTACTGGTCAGATAGTTTTATGCCAAATGTTGTAGAATGTTCGGACTAGGCTCATGTATGCTTTGCTAATACAATACCTTTGTAGTCGGGGGGATTTATATGTCCGATATTATACATTGCAGTTATTGACAGTGCTTTTAACAAATTCTCAAAATAGGTATGTGTTTCATTTTTTGTTTTGACCAGGCTACAAGAAGCTATTCTTATGATTCCTCGAGATATCACAAGGCTTATGGACATGCTCATGGACCGTGAGGTATCTTGCTGGTATACTTTTTGAGATTCATTGTATTTTCAACCGTCTCCACTTATGTTATATTGAAAAAAAAAACGTGTTTCTATTCTTCCTTCTTCTGTCTCTCTCTGAGGTCATACGCAATGAGGCACTATTCTGCTCACATACTTGACTCGGGAGAATTTGAGATTATTTTCTTTTCTTTTTGCATTGTTGGTAAAAATGTGTACTCCCATATAATTTGTATCCTTATATTATTTTTTGTTGATTTTACATTCAGGAGGTTCAAGAAATTTTGGTCTTCGAAGGTGCTTTCGAGACAATTTTTAGTATCATCAAAGAGGAAGGAGGTTCCGAAGGAGGCATTGTTGTGCAGGTGTGTAAAAACAAACTTAGATCAAGTATGTTAATGTCTTCCAAAAGCTAGGATGATATTTTCTTCTCTTAAAAACATAAACAATGTCCATTGTCATTTATTTACACATAGTTTAATAAATCTTTTACTGAATTATATGCAATGTTTGTTTCAATTTTATTTTGTTCGATGTGTAATACAAAATATTAATTATTTTGTTATAGTTTAGCATATTGAATATGTTTCGCCAACTCCAATTACTTGACCACACAAGTTCGGATTGGAAGGTATGAGTTTATGTAACACGCATGTGGCCTCCGATCGTTAACAATGGCAATTTTATCGGCATGAATATGATTTTACTCGATGATGGGGTACATTCTACAATGTTTAACATAACCAATGTTTTGTTTAATCTTGAATTTATTAACTGTATGCATTTATATTTTTAGGATTACCATATTCATTCCTTTGTATTTCAAGCAATATGGAATTCCTTGCAGACCTTGATATTTGAAGGAAACAGTTATGACCTTGATTCCTTACCTTGGTCTTAGTCTTGATTTGGTTGGTGTAAGACTTATGACTTGTGAGATATCATATCTCTTATAATAAGGATAAAAGAGATTGTGTGGAATTTGGAAGTAGAATAAAGGAAGACAACTCTCACTTCTCCTACCCCTTTCCATCGTGAGTTTTGGCAAAGAGAGAGAAAATAGTTCTTTTTCTTCACCTTCTTCATTTTCACTTCTTGAGTTTTCTTGGAGAAAATTCAAGATACATTGAGAGATATATATTATACACTTAGAGTGCAATAATAACAAAGCTTCATCACTTGATTCTAGCCGTAACCTTAGAGGTTAATCGGGTATTGTCATTCCGTTCGTTTCTCCGGCGCGTGGTAAGTAGAGACGCGGTGCTTTCGGCATTGGATCGTTCAAGTTCTTGGAGTGCTTCGGACCGTAGAGAATTCAAGTAAAGCTTGGGGAATAGCTCAAGAGAAGGATACCATTTAATCAACGGACTTCAAGGGTGAGTTTCTTACAACTCTTGTTTTTCGTTTATATATTCGTATATATGTAGCTCGATCGATTCTCGTAGGGATTCGGATCGAATTAATTTTCGTTTTACCGCTTCCGTGGGCCTTCGTTTTAGGCACCGAATCCCAACACTAATATGTCTATTCTTGATAAATTCAACTATTGTTCAACATGTACCACTGGAGGTTAGTAGAATACCAGGCATAAATTTAAAATAGTTGGGTCGAGTGAACTACAAAGATTGCAACCGCTATGCTCCGCCTTTATATACGATACATGATTTTACTAACAATGTAGGTATCTGTAGATACATAATCAAATAGAATAGGTGTGATAATATAACAAAGACCATGGTTTACGATATTGTTGGAGCTATTCGGGATGTTGAACTGTTAGAGTCATAAACACTGTTCTTTTTGGTGAAAGAATTTATGTTTGCTTCAATCTCTATGATGGCGAAGTTAACCATCCGATTCTTGGTACTATATCTTTGTATAACATACGTTAGGGTTGTACTTTGGGACGACAAAGTTGCAATGTCAAATGCAATATTTGATGGCAATTTCAAGTACAACCCATTCTTATTCGGTCAACCATGAGGGCACATTTCAGTTTTGGTATTATCCTCCTTTGAATTACCTAATTCAGTTTACCGAATAATGACTGTAATATTTTTACTTAGATATGTGATCCATTTTAATGATTGAACTATATATCATAAGCTTAGAACGCAATGGGGTTTTCGACTTTCCATGGCTAAAAAAAAGTGGTTGTTCTGTATTTGAAGCGAGCGAGTTTTTCGAACACCGCAAAATTTTTACACAATTAGTCGAAGACACTTTTGTTGGGAATTGATCTGATCATTCTGTGTGCATAATTATTCATAATTTGATGGTCCAGTCGAGGATACTCGGTGTGTTCTAGAAAATGACGATCAGTTTACGGGTGATAGTCTGGGGTCGTTCCAAGTGGATGATTTTGAGTCGTTGGATTGTGTTTGGAGTTCTGTTATTGATCAGCCTACTGATAATATATATCAACTGTGTGAACAAGGCAGAGATCTATTGACGATGATGTATCATTACTATACTTCCTAGAGAACTCCTTTTAGAAGTAATTAATCTCTGTTCTTTTGGACTGAATGAATCTGAACTGAATTGAACTGAACTGAACTGAACTGAATGGATCTGAACTGAACTGAACTAAATGGACCTGAACTGAAATGAACTGAACTTAACTGAACTGAAATCACTACAAAAAAAACAGTTTTTACCGACGCCAAATGCCGTTGGTAAAACAGAAAATGGCGTTGGTAAAAAAATTACCGACGCCATTACCGACGGCAAACCGCCGTTGGAAAAACGCTTGATGGTAATTTTTTACCGACGCCGCCATTTACCGACGCCATTTTTGGCGTCGTTAAATTAAAAAAATCTAAAAAAGTCAGGTCAGGACTTAGGCGGGTCACGTCCGGGCTCAGGCGGGTTTGGTCCGGGCTCAGGCGGGCCTCAGGCGGGTCAGGTTCGGTCAGGTCCAGGTCCGGGCAGGTCGGGTCCGGGTCCGGGCGAATCAGGTT